>OX465598.1:30000000-32500000 GCA_950022295.1 Bromus sterilis
CCGGCAAATCCCATGGTCAGGGACCCTGGGTTATTCATGAGATGCACAGGTTGGACGATTGCTCGTCGGCAAACAGGAAGGCTCGCTCCTGCTCGATATTTTGAATGGGGGAGATGCGATTACAGTGGAGGCCAAGGCTGGAGCGCTCAAGGATAGGGTTATAGGTGATATTAGAAGTCTTTGGCGTCGCCCCTCCTAGCCCTTATATACCGGGCTAGGTCTCGGGAGTTCATCTACGTTTACAGGTAAGCTTTCCTAACCCTAGCTTGCTCTGTACGACAGGTCTTCGCACCTTCCTTGTGAGTCGCGGACTCCTACGTCGGTGCCAACTAGCGGGCCGAGGCTGTATCTTCATGGGACTTCTGCCTTCATGGACACCAGGTAGGCTCATGCGTAGGAGTCGTGGGGTCACCCCCTCGTCAGTAGCCCCCGAGTGCCTGGGGGACTCGGAGAGTCGCGCAGGGACTCGAGTACATTCATTCGTCGGTTATTGGTATGCGCGGTTCATCCGCGGGTCCCTGGCAGTCTGGTGGCCATGACAAAACCTGTTTCGAGGGATGCTAAGCTGAAAGGGCCCAAGGAGTCGACGGGTCGAGCCTTGGTGAATTTCACTAGGGAAAATACCACAGTAGCCCAATCAAACCCACGTCCCTCGACGTGAGCTTGGAACACTGGTGTCGAGCAAAAGTCCTGCCGCTTCAGGTCTTACGGTGTTCATTTGCCGCCAGTAATGTGTACAGCCTAAGGCGCGTCCGCCCGGCTTTTCTATCATGCACATCGCATGGGAAAGGTTGGGAGTGAAATCGCTCTTCGGCAAGTCCCAGCCCGGCCGTACTTCGCAGCGGGGTCTTACCTATACGCTAATCTTGCGTGGTATCTGGGCACAGTCTATCGTGTTCCAGGAATGCGTGTTTTTGAGGCGCGGAGCCTTATAGCATTGCACCCGCTTGGACCAAAACATCAAGCGAGTTGTTCACTCATTCACCCGAGGAGCTTTGTTTTGAGTGCTCAGTCAGGGTTTTTTTCGCGAGTAATCACTCGAATGCCGTTTCGGTTCTTGAGGTGAGGGAGCACCTGAGACTCTTAGCGGCGCATGGTCTTGGAAAATGCATGTTTGTCTTACGTCGGGTTGAGGGAGCACCCGAGACTGTCATAAGTGCGAGTGGTCACTCGAGCACATGGCTGACCTTTAGGTGAGGGAGCACCTGGGACTCTTATGATGTACTCTCCCGATGGGAGTAAGATATTTTTTCTTCATCGGGAAAAAGATTTGAGAGATGGAATCTGGGGGCCTTGATGGCGTACTCAGTACGCCTTGCTGTGATATGACGTTGGCGTGGTCTTCTGCAATTTTTTGACCGCTGCGGTCTGTCGTGGGAAATGACTTGCCGATGTCCCGCCGAAATTTTCGCGTCGCGCGATCATGGTCCTCTTTTTGCGCGCGTAGTGGGCGGTGTTGTTACTGCGCCGGTTGGATTTTCCATACTTTTCGCCTCTGTATGGGGTCGTGCCACATTTTACTGGGCAAAACAGGTTGCATGGTGGCCCGTCTTGCTAGGCTCTTGGAGTTAAATACCATGTGGCTGGGTAAATTGTATGTTTTACCCAGCCATTGCCTTCCTCCTCTTTCTCTGCTTCCTTCGTGTTCCTGAGCCTTCGTCTTTTCTCTTCTTCGTCCTACTGTGAGATCTATGTCCAAGCGCCCCCGTGCTGCTGTCGATTCGGCCAAGATGTCCGGCAAGTGGGAGCGATCCACGTTCGGGGATGGAGATCTGGATGCGCTGGTTGCTGATGGCATGGTGGTGGCAGGCGATGTCCTTCTTCCTGGTGATGAGTCGATTCCAGCGCCGGCGACGGACGAGCGGGTATGCTTCCAGGCTTTCTTCCACCGTGGGTTTGCTCTTCCGCTGCATCCTTTCGTTCGGGGCTTGTTGTATTCCTATTGGCTCTAGTTGCATGATGTGACTCCCAATGGGATTTTGCACATTGCGTGTTTCATCACTCTTTGCGAGGCCTTCCTGGGGATTTACCCCCATTGGGGACTTTGGAGGCGCCTTTTTAATGTAAAAAGGACAAACTGTGAGTACGCCGTGGGTCGAGTAGGTATCTCTATTGGGGATAAACATTCATATTTTGACTTGGAGAAGATTGATTCCGTTAGTGGCTGGCGAAGAGGCTGGTTTTATCTGAAGGATCGCTTCGTTGTTGGTCAGCAATTTGGTCTTGCTTCTTTCAATCCGGGTATGCGGGTGGTCAGACAGCCTTCTTGGTCTCATTCTTTGACCAAGGTGGAGTCGTCCGAGCTGACTCCGTTTTTTGGAGAGGATTTCTGTGTTAAAGGATAACTTGACTGGTGGTCAGCTTATCTCTGTTTTTGTGGGGAGGCGGGTTCAACCGTTGCAGCATCGAGCTCGCCCTATGTGGCAGTACAAGGGACTCGGTGACTCGACGAAATGCTCGCCTGAAGAGCTAGAACCTGATGCCTTGCTGGCTCGTATCCAGCAAGTGACCAAGTGCTCGAGTATTTCCGAGATGCATCTTGTCCGTCCATATGCTTCTGATCATTCTCCGCTGCCGGTTGGTGCCCGTGTTCATTCATTTGCCTGGACGAGTACCTAGTTTTGTTTTGTTGTTGACATTGCTTGCCTTGCAGGGTCATGCTCCGGTGCCGTGTAATCCTCCGCAGCCGGAGGACGCCGATATTCTTGAAAAGCTTGATGCTTCCGCAGCTGATAATGCTGCGCCGGCTGTTAATGCTGAGATTGTGCTAGTGGAGACTGGAGATAGTGAAGACTCGAGTCCTTTTCGTGTGAAGCGCTCGCGCCCTTTGGATGATGAAGATCATGCTGCGTTAGGTGATGAAGTCCCTCCTACTGCTCCTGTTGCTGGGCCTTCCCCTTCGGCTGCTTCTCCGGCCCCTCCTCCCAAGAGGGCCAGGCTTGGGAGGCTGGGGCGTCCTCGTGCTGCGCGTGTCGGGTAAGAGTCTGCTGGATTTGTGCCCGTTTCTTTTTCCTTGTTCTTGTGTCTGATAATGCTTTATTTTGTAGTGTTGCGCCTGCTCCGGCTGCTTCGTGCACCAGCGCAGCTGCTACTGATCTGAAGTCGACGAGTTCTGGGCGGCAGCCAAGCATCTTGAGGACCTCTCGGATGCCGCTGGCCAATCTGGACCGGCGGCGACTCCTGTCGTTTCGACTGCGGGTGTAGTTCCCGGTGTACCTTCTTTTGCGGCGCCTGGTGCTGCTGCTCCTGAGCCCAGGCCGACCGAACTTGGTCCTCCGTACTTTGGTCGTCTTGATCTGGCGATTGAAGACAAGGCCCGTGCTTTCGACCATGTCTCCAAGCTGGTAAGATGATTCGTGTCTGTGTTGTTTTATCATCGGGGGCACGGCAGTGCTCCTGATGGGAGTATCCCCCGAGGCTAGAAGTAACTGTTTGTAGTTGCTTGTAGTCTTGTCTTTAATTAACACCTGATTGCCTGGTTCTTGCAACCTATTTTCCAGCACTATGAGCGTTTGATTCTTGATGCTGAGCGTTGGCAACGGGCCCATGATTCTGCCCAGGATGCCTTATCTGCTATGGATGGTGAGTTTTATTTTTGCGCTGCTGAGCTTTTGGGCGCTTCATCTTTTGTTCTGAGTACTGTCTTTTCTTGCAGGTCGTCGCCAGGCTGCCGAGAAACAAGCCGAAAAGGCGGAAAAGACGGTTTCTGTTCTCAAGTCTGCCTTGGCTTCCAAGGAGGCGGAGTTGCATGGTCACCATGAGGAGCTGGTTTGCCTTCGCCAGGCTGAGGACGCGCGTGCGCGGGTGGAGGCAGTCGAGGGAAAACGTCTTCGCGCCTTGGCGGGCTCGCTCGTGTGTAAGTTTCGTATTCAACCATTGTTGTTTCTACTGTCTTCCCGTGATGACGTTTCTTTGCTTGGTGCAACTGATGTAAGTGCGAACCCGATGGAGGCTGCTGCGTCGGGGTCTGGGATTCTCCAAGGCGCTGTTGATGCTATTGCAGATGCTTTTGCAGTGGTCGAGGACGTCTGCGCCCGGGCTTCCAATCTTGTGGGTCTTGCGCACGAGCACCTTATGCCAGAGGGTACGAAGGTGCCTGATGGCCTGGGTGCTCGGGTTGCTGCGTTCGGCCCGGATGGGAAATATATGGTGGAACTGGTGGCGGAGAGCGTGGTGAGTGGTTCTTCCACGGCCCTAGTCGTCCTTATAGGGCATGGGGTTTCCTTTGATGATTCCTTGGTTGAGACCATCCCGCACTATTCTGGTGAGCAGGACGACCGAGCCGATAGGCTGGCTCGTCGCCTGCAACAAGTTGTAGATGCTCAGGGTCCCCCTGTCGTAGGTGAGGGGGAGGCACAGTAGTGTTGCGCCGCTTTGAAACTTTGTCTGTAATTCGTGACTCCGTTGTGATGGTTGATCTTTGCTACTTTTATCTGAGTGACTGCTTGGCTGTTCCACTTGCTGTTTTTGATTTGTTTTGTTCATCCTGCGGTAGGCCACTCCGGGCGTTCTTCGTCCGTGGAGTTCGCTGAAGGATGACGCTCGCGAGGGTGCGTACGAGTCCGTTTGCTTGCGGCTGAAGGACGCTGAGCAGGATGTTGTCCGACTGAAGGGATCCGTGGCCGTTCAGCGTACTCGTCGCGAGCGTGCCGAGTCCGTAGTTGAGGGCCTTGCTTCGTGGGTGGTGAAGTTGTCCGACCTCCTGCGGGGTGAGTCTTGACTCTGCTTGATTGCTTGATTCTTCTTGGTGGGTTTTTGCCGTCTCTATCTTGATCGCAGTGTTTGACTTTCGAAGTGCTGGCAGGGCGAACTCGGGATGAAGAGAGGGTCGTTCAGTCGGAGATGTCGCGGCTTGATGATCCTAGTGTGCAGGCGAGCAATCCCTTTTGGGCAGATGGGGCTCGTGCTCGAGCATTTGCTTTGCTTCGTCGCCGAGTTGAGCGGGTACCGGAAGCTCTCAGCTACTGCCAGCGGGTATTGGGCGGTATCCATGCTGAGTTCTATCCGTTGGAGGTGGTTCCTTCGTCCCTTGAGAGGCTTTGTCGCATATTTTTTCAGCCTGCCGAGTTACGTCGAGTGATGGATCATCAGATTCGTGCTGGAGCCCGAGCTGCTTTGGGCTTGGTCCATAGTCATTGGCCAGGGGTGGATTTTTTTCATGTGGTGGCGGGTCCTCCAGGTGGTAGGGATCATCCGATGAATGAGCACTACGTGGCTGTAGATAGGCATGCGCACCAGGCTGTGAGGCGAGTTTGTGAAGAGAACGACCGCCATCTGGGTGCACTTATTAAGGCGAAGTTGGAGCCTAGAGATTAGGTGCTTCCCTTCGTTGTATATGCTTCTTCTTGGTTGTATATATGTTTTCTTGGAGGGTCGTCTGCATTTGTAGTTGCGGGG
Organism: Bromus sterilis; assembly: GCA_950022295.1. NCBI lineage: Eukaryota > Viridiplantae > Streptophyta > Magnoliopsida > Poales > Poaceae > Bromus > Bromus sterilis. The sequence continues at coordinate 30,005,398 of OX465598.1, forward strand.
GGCGCCTCGGGGGTGGCTGCTTCGGCGAGCCCCCGAGTGCCAAGTTAATGTGCCGCGGTTGCGGAGGACGTCTCGGAGGGTGGCTGCTTCGGCAAGCCCCCGAGTGCCAAGTTAATGTGCCGCGATTGCGGAGGACGCCTCGGAGGGTGGCTGCTTCGGCAAGCCCCCGAGTGCCAAGTTAATGTGCCGCGCATGTGTCTCGATTGCGGAAGACGCCTCGGGGGGTGGCTGCTTCGGCGAGCCCTCGAGTGCCAAGTTAATGTGTCGCGGTTGCGGAGGACGCCTCGGGGGGTGGCTGCTTTGGCGAGCCCCCGAGTGCCAAGTTAATGTGTCGCGATTGCGGAAGACGCCTCGGGGGGTGGCTTCTTCGGCGAGCCCCCGAGTGCCAGGTTTAGTGTGCCGCGATTGCGGAGGACGCCTCGGAGGGTGGCTGCTTCGGCAAGCCCCCGAGTGACAAGTTAATGTGCCGCGATTGCGGAAGACGCCTTGGGGGGTGGCTGCTTCGGCAAGCCCCCGAGTGCCAAGTTAATGTGTCGCGATTGCGGAAGACGCCTCGGGGGGTGGCTGCTTCGGCAGGCCCCCGAGTGCCAAGAAATTTTGGGGAAAATATTTATGTAATATCTTTCCTGTTGTCCCTTACAAAGAGTAGGAGGGCTCTGTTGAGGATAGGTCCCTTTTACTTAGAGCGATGATGTATTGGCCTTTAAGGGCCTGGTAGCTTTGTCTCCCAGTGCCGGGTTTCTTCGGGCGATGTTCCTTTCCTTCTACGGGAGCGCTTCTTCTGCGAGTCCCGTGGTCCTGCTGCTTTGGTGGGCTACGAATGCTTCTGCTATCTTGTGGAATTCTTTGTCGCAGCGGTCGGATCTGACGAAACTGCCGCTGATTGTGATGACCCTGTTTGGGCCTGGCATCTTCAGCTTGAGGTAGGCGTAGTGGGGTACGGCCGTGAAGCGAGCGAAAGCTGGTCACCCGAGGACTGCGTGGTATTTCGACTTTCAGTCGACCACTTCAAAGTCAAGTGTTTCCTTGCGGAAGTTTGTCGCGTTCCCAAATACTACCTCCAGGCTTATTCTTCCGAGGGGGTAGACTGCTTTTACTGGTACGATCCCGTGGAAGGTTGTGCCTGAGGACTTGAGTGCGTTGTTTTGGATGAGCATGTCGTCAAGTGTTCGGGTGAAGATGATGTTGATCCCGCTGCTGCCGTCCATGAATACTCGCGACATGTCGTAATTTCCGATTCTAGCTTCGAGTACTAGCGTGGCGTGCCCTGGCTGGGGAACGACTGGCGGGTGGTCGTCCCGGGAGAAGGAGATTTCTGTCTCCGACCCGCGCAGGTACTCTGGGACGGCCGGGTGTGCGGAGGTTGCTAGGAAGACTTGTCTGGTGACTTGTTTCTGCTGCCTGTTGGAAGGTCTGCCTTCTTGTATCATGTAGATCCTCCCGTGGGCTTCTGGGTACTGGTTTTCTTCTTCTGGTGTCCTTTGCCGTTCCTGGATGACGGCCACCTGTCTTGTTGGCAGAGGGGGGGCTGGTGGCGCATCGTGGGCGACTGGCCCAACTGCTATGCTTGCGAGTGGTCGTGCTGTTGCGGCCGCAGAGCGGCTTTTCTCCTCGGCCAACTCGTTGAAGCTTCTGCAATTTCTGAGGGTGTGGGATGATCTGAGCTCTCCTCGCTCGTTTCTGAATCCGTGTATAGAGCACGGTCCGTCGAGTTGTTCTTTGGCGGAGCGGAATGCGCGAGTGCCGTCGCGTGGCTGCCTTGTCCTCCATTCTCGTCTCTGAGCCTGGGGCTCGTCTTCTGGGTTGTCTCGTCGCTGTGGTCTGTTGTCATCGTGGTGCCTGCCATTCCGATCGTCCGAGAAACCGGCGGCGACCATGTAAGGTCCTCTGTCGTTGTAGAAGTTCCGTCTGGGTCGCTTTCTTCTTCTGTCGTCTCCTCTATCTCCGTTGTAGTCGTAGTCGTACTCTGATCGTGCAGTGTGGGTTTCTGTTTCATTACGAACGGAGTCTTCTCCGTCTGCCCAGTTGTTGGCTAGTTCTAACAGCCATGCGAGTGTTCGGACTTTCATCTGTCCGAGCTGCTCCTTGAATTCAACGCGCTGAAGACCTCGCCTGAATGCGTCGATCGCACTTTCGTCCGAGATGTCTTCCGCTGAATTCTTGAGTATCGTCCATCGCTTGATGTATGCTCGCAGGGCCTCCCTTGTTCCTTGTTTGCATGCCCGCAGCTCCTCGAGTGAGGCTGGTCGCTTGTATGTGGATTTTAAGTTTTCTATGAAGGCTCCTCGGAACTGGCTCCAAGAGCTGATGGATCCGCGCCGAAGATTTTTCAGCCAATGTCGAGCGGAGCTCTCGAGCATGAGCTGCACGTACTGCATTGCCGTGACGTTGGTTCCTCTTTGAAACTTGACTGCCGTTAGGTAGTCGTCGAGCCATGCCTCCGGCTCCTCGAGTCCGTTGTACTTTAGTGTCGTGGAGTTCAGTTTGAACCCGTTTGGCATACGCGTCTCACGTATGGCACGTGTGAAGCAGAGTGCTCCACATGGCTCGATTTCCTCGTCGGAAGCCTCTTCATCCGAGTACTCCTCGCGTGTTGCACGTCTTCGCCTGCTGCGGTTGACTCTGTTCTGTGTGATGTCGTCTCGCGCATCTCGCCGAGTGCTGCGGCGCCTGTTGTTGTCGTCGCTATCGTGTTTCTTGTACTTGTCGGGGCGCCTGCGCCTGTCGTCATTGTTGTCATCGTCGTCGTCGTCGTCGTCCGGTGAACTGGGGTCCCTGTCTGGTGTCCGCTCGCGAGTCTGCCGCTTTGCGCTAGATTTCTTGGGTACCGAGGCGTCGATAGCGTCCTTCATTATCTGCAAAGCTATGGAAGTGTAGCGATCCGTTTTTCTTTTTCTTCTTTTCTGGGCACGGGACAGGTAGTCCTGGGCGCTTATGAGTGCTTCTGCCGGAGTGAGGGGCTCCTCTTTGTTGTCGTTCTCCTCTGATCTGAAGTCATCTTCCAGTTTCCGCACTACTCTCACCCTTTCTGTCTTCCGCAGGTTGTTGAGTTTCGATCTATTGCGGATGGGGGAGTCGTGGCCTGGCGAGTCACTTCTGGGAGATTGTCTGCGACTGCTTTTCCTTTCGGGTTCTGCTTTTGCTTGCTTCTCCATGGCTAGGCGCCACTGTCTCGTCTGCTGGGTTAAATCACCCGCTAACTTGTTGTATGCCCTTAGCTCGTCTCTTGAGGCATCTGATGGTAGTAACCTACCGTGGGCGACTGCCTCCTTTACCATTGACATTGATTCCTTGGACAAGTATATTTTTTCTTTGGGTGGTCCGCCCGCCGCTGCAACCGGGGTTTGCTGCCTGCTGCGTGATGACTGGCTGCCTTGGCCGGGTGCTTGCTGTTTGCTTCTTAGCGGCCGACTGCTGAGTTGGACACTACCCTTTACCTTTGTTTTTTAGTCTTGTTAGTTTATCTTTCAGTTTTTATCTTTGTGTCTTTTATCAAAAATTTACAAAAAAAATCTGCCACACTTGCTGCTACTATGGGTTCCACTGAAAACTCTAAGTTGTGTGACTTCACTAGTCACAACAACCAAGACTTTATCTGCACTCCCATTGCCACACCTGCCACTTCAACTACCTCTTATGAAATTAAACCTGCTTTGCTAAACCTTGTTATGAGAGATCAATTCTCTGGTGCTGGAGATGATGCTGCTTTACACTTGAATAATTTTGTTGAATTATGTGATATGCAAAAGTAAAAAGAAGTATAAGGTGATGTTGTTAAGCTCAAGCTCTTTCCTTTCTCTTTAAGGGGAGATGCTAAAATTTGGTTTCAATGTTTGCCTAGGAATAGCATAGATTCTTGGGATAAGTGCAAAGATGCTTTTATAAGGAAGTACTACCCTCGTGCTAAGATTATCCAATTGAGGAGTAATATTATGAATTTTAAGCAATTGGATAATGAACACGTTGCCCAAGCTTGGGAACGAATGAAATCTCTTGTTAAGAAATGCCCTACACATGGTTTGACTACTTGGATGGTTATCCAGTCTTTTTATGTAGGCTTGAACTTTACCTCGCGGAACCTGTTAGATTCGGTCGCGGGAGGAACCTTTATGTCAACTACACTTGGTGCTGCCACGAAGCTTCTCGATGAAATGATGACCAATTATTCCCAATGGCACACCGAACGCGCTCCAACAAGTAGGAAGGTAAATTCTGTCGAGGAAATTACCTCCCTCAATGAAAAAGTTGACTTAATTTTGTCTCTACTTACCAAGCAACCTTCTATTGATCCTCATGATGTTCCTTTAAATTCTTTGGTTGCTCAAGAACAAGTAGATGTGAAGTTTATTGCTAGAAACAACTTCAACAACAATGCTTATAGGGAAAATTTTGCTAGCAATCCTAGACCGTTTCCATCCAACTATGGGAACAACAACACCTACCCTAGCAACAAGAACCCCTCTTCTGAATTAGAAAGCATGCTTAGAGACTTTATCACTACCCAAAAAGCCTTCAACAAAAATGTAGAGGAGAAATGAGCTAAAATAGATAATCTCTCTTTGAAGGTAGAAAGCTTAGCCCTTGATATTGAGATGCTTAAAATTAGAACCTCTCCCCTTGAGGAGAATAAGGCCACTCCTACTAATGCTATCCAGTTACAAATTAATGAAATATTAGGATGATGGCTAAACTTAAAGAAAGATGGGCTAGAGAAAAAGAGGAAGAGGATAGAATTAAGAGCCTTCCTTCACACCACATTGTTGCCACTATCAAAATTGTTGAGGACACCCAAACTATTAGCACCCAATGCACTCCTAGTCCCGTTGGACCTATTAATGGTGATGCTAATACCTCAACCGGAGATGAAGAAACTCCTATGAACATAGAGGGTTTCAAACAAGTGAGCCTAGATGACACTACTACCACCTTTGATAGTAGTGATATTGATTTTGATAGTTTCACCCTCTCAGAAGTTATCAGTTTGCTACACAAAATGTCTAGAGACCCCCACACTAGCACACTTAATCTTGCCTTCACGGAGCATATCACAAGTGCTCTCATCAAAGCTAGGGAGGAGAAGCTTAGAGTAGAAGCCTCCATACCTAGGAAGCTAGATGATGGTTGGGATCCTATGATCAAAATTAAATTAAATAACTTCTCTTGCTATGCTTTATGTGATGTTGGAGCTAGTACCTCCGTTATGCCCAAAAGAATATTTGATATGTTTGAACTGAAACCCTTTGAGCCTTGTTCTTTTGGTGTTCGTCTTGTTGATTCTTCCATAAAGAAACCTTTGGGGAAGATCGACGATGTTCTTATCATTGTCAATGACAACTATGTTCCCGTTGATTTTATTGTTATGGATATAGAGTGTGAACCTTTGTGTCCAATTATTTTGGGACGTCCTTTTCTTCGCACCGTCGGTGCGGTTATTGACATGAAAGAGGGGAATATAAAATTCCAATTCCCATTCAAAAAGGGGATGGAACACTTCCCTAGAAAGAAAATCAAGTTACCTTTTGAGTCCATTACACGGGCTAGTTATTCTCTTTCTCTTGATAAAACTTGATTCTTCTTTTTGCATTATGCCTAGCTAATGGCTTTAAAGAAGCACTTTCGGGAGGCAGACCGCAACAAATTTAGGTTTTTATTTTTGCTTTTGTTGTGTCTTGATGATTGTTACTACTGTAGCAACATCATTGTATCTTTATTTTTCAACTTTGTGCCAAGTTATAGCCTCTTACGGCAAGGGAAGTAAAAGTTCTGACATGCTGTCCAGAAAACAGATTCTGTCCTCGTGACCAGAAAAAATCCAGAAAAATCCCAGTTCATATTTTTGAGCTGAAATATTTACACAGTATGTTCTATATAATTACGAAACTTCCGTATGTTCTGAGTTTTTTTAATTGAGTTGCAGAAGTGGCCCTAAAAAATTCTTTACTACCTGCTGTTCTGTTTTTCACAGATTCTGCCACGTTTTGTCTCTCCTAACTTTTGCAAACCTTAAGCTTGCTTTTTCTTTGCAAAACCTTTTTGGCACTCTTGATAAACAGTATCTCTTCAAGAATATATTTATATCCAGTGGGGAAAAATTATTTTATTAAGGATACTAACCTCTCTAATCAGCTTATGATGAGTTATGTATGAAGGGAGTTTTCAAGTGTGCGATAGAAGATGATGAAAGAAGATCCAGGAGTGTCAAGCGCTCAAGCTTGGGGATGACCCCATGCATCCCCAACAAATATTCAAGGAGACTCAAGCGTCTAAGCTTGGGGATGCCCCCCGTGCATCCCCTTCTCCATCAACAATCATCAGTTCGTCCTTCGTCTCACTATATTTTTATCACTTCATGCGTTATGTGCTATGCTTGGAGCGTCTCGCTCTTAGGTCTTGTTTTTAGTTTTATTTAGCTTTGCTTGCTGTTCATAACAAGTTAGATCCATTCTTACTTTGTGTGGGAGATAAACACGCTCCACTTTCAAAATTTAGAACACATCATAGGATTTTTCCTGCTTATCTTTTTGCTGTTATGTGTTCTTTACCTTTTCATAGCTACTGCCATGTTTAGTTTTAGTCTTAGTTTGTCTTTAGCAAGAGCCTTGGATTTTGTTTAGTTTTTTGCTGGAACTCTTTTTAGTTTTCATGTTTATCTTGTTAAAGAGAGTTGGTTGTTGCACTGAGTTGTGTCTTGTCTTGAAAGTAGGTGATTGAGGTTGCTATTTAATTTTAGTAGTAACTTGCAATGGTTTTGAGGTATTGATGTGAGTAAAGTTTGAACTTTTGGTGTCAAGAGCTCTAGCCTATTAGTGATAGGTGTCGTATTTTAGGCAATCCGTGTTTATTTTCAAAAACTACAAAAACTAGTTGAGAACTCTAGCTACTAGATGGATCACTACTCTTTGGAGGGATCGAATATTAGAGTACACTCACGTACCATGAGTCGAGGATGCGCAAGGATAACCAAACCCCCATACACTCCTCCTCGGGGTACTTGTCTCTTTGTGAACCTCCTTACTAGATTGAGAGTTACCGATAATAAGTGCATGAGTTCTTCGGACTAATGTAAGTATTGAAAGTTGACACTTCCACCTCCTCATATTTTCTAGCCTCTCCTGTGTCGTGCATTGCCTTCTTCTCACTCCGAGAGTTGGCGTCCACCTTCGCCGGTACATGCAAACCCTTGGCATGATACGCTCTGTCATCATAAACCTCCTTATATCTTTCCTCAAAACAGCTACCATACCTACCTATCAAGGCATTTCCATAGCCTTTCCGAGTTACATTGCCATGCAACTTCCACCTCTTCATGACTTGATCTTCATGTCATACATGTTCCTGCTACACTGGCAGCGGCATACATTGCATACTTCATGTTAGTTACATCTTCTTTATGATTTTGAGTACCTTGTAAAGTTTGAAAGATCTCCTTTACCTTCTTGTAAAATAGAGTGTTGCCCTTAAAGTGAGGAAAAGATCCCAAAGTGGACACATTAAAAGATCCCAAAGAGGACAAATGAGAGTTAAATAGAAAGAGCCATTGAGGCCACCAAAAAAAATAAAAAAAATAAAAAAAGAGAAAAAGAAATAAAAAGAGAGAAAGGGGCAACACTACTATCCTTTTGAGAGATCCACACTAGTACTCCCTTTATATCCTTGTACTCCATAGAGATGATCATTATGCATATAGCTATGTGGGGACCTTCACACTTTAGAACTTGGCTTGCATATTCCAAGGATGAGCCTCCTCAAACGAGCTCTAGTTCTTCATGAGCGAGCAAGTTAGATGCACCCCCACTAGTTCCATTGGAGAGCTTCTTAGCTCGTATGTGCATCCGTTGCATGACAATCCCTACTCCTCACATCATATCTATCATTTGGCATCTCTTGCCTATGATTGTCCTCATTGATGTGAGCCTTTCTCATCCTTTTTGTCTTCCTCCTCCGCACTTCTCTCTTTGCCATCCTAAGTGTCAACTCTCGTGCTTACGCTCATCCATTGCATGAGTGCTCAAAATATCGAAAAGGAGTGGATCAAATTGACTTGTACCTGGCTAGTGGTCTGGGGACGAGTCAAGATAAGATTCCAAAGAATACCAAGTGTGAAACTTTAGTAAATTGAGTTCTCAACACAAAAATTACTTTTTCTCGTATTCCCTATCCCCCTTCTTGCACGCAAACACCATTTGGAGACATTCGAGTCACGGACAGGGAGAGCTCTTGCACCTATTGTTCTTTTGTTACTTGTTTCAATGCTAATATAGACTCTTGCATGTTATGAATTGAATTGAATCTCTAACCTTGATTGCTTTACTTTTCAAAGTTCTTATATGGTTGCTAGCATGTCACCACAGAAATTATGTTGTTATCATTTACCTACTCGAGGACGAGCAGGAATTAAGCTTGGGGATGTTGATACGTCCAAAACGTATCTATAATTTCTGCTTGCTCCATGCATGTTTTGTGTGATATTGCTATGATCTAGATACACTTTCATACATTTTTGATCATATTTGGACTAACCTATTAACTCAGTGCACCCCAGTGCCAGTTCATGTTTTCTGCTGTTTTTCTATTTCAGCTTTCCCCCATATAAAAAGTGCCAGAAAAATTCGGGAAAATTCAGATAAAAAATCAGCGTGACGGAAGCTTCGCGAAGAGCCCGAGAGGGGCCAGAGGGGAGCCAGGGGGCCCAGGCGGCCACCCGGCGCGGCCCCACCCCTGGCCGCGCCAGGGGGGCGCCTGGGGCCCCCGGTCCACCTCTGGCTGCCCCCCTTCGCCTATTTATTCTCCGTCACGGGGAAACTCTAGAAGAAGAACCCTATTCCGCAAACTCGCCTCTGTTCCGCCGCCGCCGCGCTTCCGAGATCGGGAGCACCAGAAGACCTCTTCCCGGCATCCTGCCGGAGGGAGGATTGACCTCCGGGAGTCTCCTCTCCACCATGGATGCTCCCCGGATGTCTCGTGAGTAGTTTTCCTTGGACCATGGGTCCGTGATCAGTAGCTATGTGATGTTCTCCTCCCCTCTTTGATCTTCATTGTTTAGACCTCGTGAGCTGCCCTACATGATCGAGGCACTTTTGTAATATTTCTGCTATTGCTATGCTGAGTTTGATGGGATCTGATGGATTATGAGATTATGTTCAGATTGTGATAGAGTAATATATTTGGTTTTTATCTCTTATATTTTTGTTCCTAAGTAATTCTTGCATGTTCTTCGTTGTTGTTTATTGCTTTGGCCAAGTAGTAGGTAGTGACTCCAAGAGGGAACGTTGTGCTAGATTGTGGGTTCATGCCCCCTGATGACATGCTTGAGTGACAGAAACATGAGTCTAGGGGATTTGTTGTTGCCACAAGGGGGAAAACAACGGTGCTTGTAACCGCGGTTACAAGGATTGTTTACTTTACGCAGAGTTCTTTTTAATGCAGTTGTCTGTTGCTTTGGGTTTACACTTTGGGTGGGGCTCGCAACTTAATACCAGCGAGATGTTCTGGATAGATATCTCAATGTCGATGATTAGTAGTAGATGCAGTTGGATTACGGTCTACTTATTTTGGCGTACTGCCCGTGCTTTTGAGCCTCTTCCTTTCTTTTGTAGCATAGTTAGCATTGCGGTGCGTTTATAATCCTGTCAATTGCCCTTCTGTAATTTGTTTACCTCGCATAGCAGTTTTATCGTCTTTTGGGAGAGAGACATCACTAGTGAACATCACGTATCCCGGTCCATATCCTTATTATTATTTCCACACTATATTTATTTTACTGCTTTTATTTGCTATCATTATCCCTTGCGTTTTACCCTTTGTGAACAACAAGACCGGAGAAATTGACAACCTCTCTGAACTTCGTTGGGAACAAAGTTATCTGTGTCTGTGTGCAGGTCCACGTCAGTTGCGCCGCTGACACCTACTTATCATCTCCGGAGTCCTACTGGAGACAAACCTTGGTATCTTTACCGAGGGAAACTTGCTGCTGTGCTACATCTCCACCTTCCACTTGGGGTAACCAACGAAGGGCGAGAAGCCATCAGTCGTCGACTCACCCGTTGTTGCCTGACGCTGATGCGCCAACTTCTGCCATGAACACCTGCGATGGTGTCCTTGCCGTCTTCTTGCTGATGCGTGCGATCGTGCTTCTCCATGCTGGGACTTCACTCGAGCGGTCGTGAGTGGCGTGGAGCCGTGAGTTGGGTGGGTAGCTACGACCGCCAGATAGGTTGGTCGTGCGGGCGGCGTCTTCTACGGTCGTTGCTGCAGGTGTTGCCGTGGGCGCACGGGTGTCGTCGATGAGGCGAAGGGTACCCCAATGGTTGATGTAGATCTGATACGCTCCGAAGATCAGATTGACGCCGGAGTGTAGATTGGTGAAGACTGGCTTGAGGGCTGGGAGGTGGGCCGTGAATCCGAGGGACTCGAACAGGTTGGATCTTGCCGGAGCCATCGAGTCGATGAGTGCTGATGATGATGAGGCCGCCGAGATCGCGTTCCAAACCTGCGCGGTTCCCACAGACGACGCCAATTGACGGGGATCAACCCCGGAAAATCCCATGGTCAGGGACCCTGGGTTAGTCATGAGATGCACAGGTTGGACGATAGCTTGTCGGCAAACAGGAAGGCTCGCTCCTGCTCGATATTATTAATGGGGGAGATGCGATTACAGTGGAGGCCAAGGCTGGAGCGCTCAAGGCTAGGGTTACAGGTGATATTAGATGTCTTTGGCGTCGCCCCTCCTAGCCCTTATATACCGGGCTAGGTCTCGGGGAGTTCATCTACGTTTACAGGTAAGCTTTCCTAACCCTAGCTTGCTCCATACGGCAGGTCTTCACACCTTTCTTGTGAGTCGCGGACTCCTACGTCGGTGCCAACTAGCGGGCCGAGGCTGTATATTCATGGGCCTTTTGCCTTCATGGACACCAGGTAGGCTCATCCGTAGGAGCCGTGGGGTCACCCCCTCGTCAGAGGGCGAGGGGCGAGGGTCCAAGACCCCCTTGCGCTTACGACTTTAGACCGGCGAGGACCTCTCTGATGAGCCGTAGGATGGGTCTCGACGTGTCGGATAGCCTCGGTGAGGCATTCCCTAACAAGGTGTACGCCACCCTAGAGATCTGAGCGTGCAATTTGAACAGTAGTGCACCCCTGCAGGGAAGATGATGCATTCTAATAGTCGTGTCCACGGTAACAAGGACGCTTTATGCTGAAGCCAGAGCCTACTACTACAAACTACTACTATTAAACTGTTGGTTCCGATTTCTCTTCCTCGCAGGGAGTCGAGTAAGGGATCTCTGAGACATTTATAATTGTTAATTATTACAACTTACTATTATACAAAGCTGCAACAACTTCTGCAGCATTGTTACTTTATGCTTTATGAACTGTTGGCTATTCTATTCTCATGCTGCAAGAACCGTCGGAAGATGCTAGTCTTCGATAGGCCTAGCTTCTCATCCTTATTCTGAATTTCTGTCATCCAGTCTATATAGCCTCCCTTTCCATTTGATACAAATGCATAAATGCTTAGTAGCGGACGTAAGACTCGCGGGTATGCTAGATACTCACCCTTGCTTTATTTCCCCCCTTTGTTTTATATACCCGACCGGTTGCTGCCATCTCGAGCCTTGGAGTCCAGGAGCAGAAGATCCCCGGTGCTTGCTTCATCGTGGAGTTCCCCCCTCGGCCAGGAGTAGTTTGAAGGTTCCCGGGCAGGAGGACTCGTCTTTCCGACCTGTTGTTATTTTTGCTAGCCTTCTTAAGGCAGAACGTGTGTATCTTGTGTCTGTACTCAGATAATATTGATTCCGCTAACTTTGTGCTTTCGAGCTATTGTATTCGAGCCCTCGTGTTCCCTGCCTTGTACTATATAGCTTGTATTATTTTATTTGTAGAGTTGTGTTGTGATATCTTACCGTGAGTCCCTGATCTCGATCGTGTACCTTGCGTGTATGATTACTGTACACGGTCCGATTTTGGGGGCGTCACACATATATCCAAGTCCAGTTTTGTAAGACATTTCTCGAAGTGGTGAAAATTGAATTGGTGTAGATCCAATTAATCCTATTTTTTTTATTTTTAGAAAAAAATCCAGAAAAATCCCAAGAGCTTTGGAGAACTTTTATTTCAGCATAAAAATAACACCATGGTAGTTGCGTTGAAAACAACGTCAGTTTGGGTTAATTTTACCCAAATCATGCAAATTAGGAGAAAACAAAGGCAAAAGTGTTTGAAAAAGTAAATACGCTCGAGATGTATCAGTCGAGTTGGGCCCTTGGAAATGTATCGATCCCCAAGTCAGTGGGGCATTGGCCCATCAGGAACCTTCCAAAATATTCCATAAGCTTTCGGAAGGATTTGAAAGCTTCCAGGACCCTTCGGGTGATTCTCAGACATTTTGAGACCTTTTGTGACCATATTCGAACATCTTGAGGATTCTCGAGGCCATTTTCAATTTTTCGAGGGACTCCCGGGACCATTCCGGACCTTTCGAACACTCTTGTAACAGTTATGGGACCATCTGAAATACTTTCGAGAGTCGTCTATATTTCTCTTGCATCTCGTAGCCTTCTAACAAGCTAGTACTCGCTAAGTTTGTGACCCTGCAAGTTCAGTATTACACGTACATGATGGGAAATTCTTTCCGTTCGATAATCAACATCAAGATTTAGACGTCCATATTGACCCCTAAACTTACATGATTAATTATTGAGTGAACCTAATGTTTAATATGTATCATTTCCCTTGCTTCACGATATATAACAATTCTCGAGATAAAACAATTAACTATATACATGTGAAGCAACACTTGGTCAGAAAATCGTGGCATCCCTGTTACATGTCTTGTTCTTTTTCTCGTTTTTTCATATCAATATCCTCGTGATCAAATCACATTATATTTGGCCAACATAATGGATACATTAATGCGATGTTATAAAATTCTAATATTAAGCTATTAGGCTGCTCATAGTGGGGAGTAACTTAGACTAGTAAAATAGACATGTTACTAGTCTATGTTACTACTCTTATAGTGGGTAGTGTCATATAAGTAGTAACATAAAGAGCTTTATTAATTGCTTTGTAGACTCATTTTGCGTTGAGAACCGTTATGTGATGGTAACATATTATGTTACTCTATTTGCTTCTTTCCTCATTAATTACTCGTCACATCATCTTCTTAGCTTATGTGGCACTTATGTTACTCCCTCCATACCGGTGCATTAGTCATCTTAGGTTGTGCACTGAGACCAAGGTGGAAGGAAAAACAAGAAAAATTAATGCTTATTTGCTAATTAATATCATCGCATGCAATGACTTGACCACTGCATGTCGTGCTAGGTTGTTTAAAGTCATTGGAAACATACGCACCCCACGTTTCTTATTGGTTGATTCCTTTATTTATATCAAAAAACAAAGAACAAGGTGGAAATTAATGCTCCGCGCCTAGGTGTTTTGGGAATATTTGGTTTTCGTAATGTGCCTAATGCACCGGTATGAAGGGTGTACTACTTATGTTACTCCCACTATGACTAGTCTTAAGTTCTAAGACATACTTTTAATCTTTATTATTGATCATTGATGCCGATAAAATTTAGTGTCATTTATGTACCTTTTCGTGAAAAGATTCATTATCTCCTTGTCTGCCATGATAACAACATTCGTCTCTCTCTTTCTCTCTGAACAAAGTGTGATCAGAAACTCACGAAATCTTTATTCAACTTATTTTAAGACCGAAGGAGTATATCTGCATGCATAGTAAGTATGGTTTCAACGCGAAATGTACATTGCTACACGCGAATTCAGTATCCTTTTGAGCATAGCTATGCGGTGGGGTTGGTGTTTCGGGGCCCTGGCCGTTACAAGAGAAAAGACGATGATGATGCGTATTTGACTGGGGGCGGGCGGGGCATCGGCATCCTTTTGAGCGAGCACTCCGAGCTCGTACCAGCGAGCTTTCACGCACGCCAAAACAGTTCATGTCGATCTAAAGTTGTCGCCAAAGCTAAACCTAGCTAGTTCGTCCCCTCCTCCTCCATCTGGACTTGTTCCCAGGAGCTTTGTCCAACTCAACAACTTGGGTTTGTATAATATATATATATATATATATATATATATATATATATATATATATATGCTGTGTCCCTCCCACTACTCCTTGCAACAAAGCAATTAAAGGTAAAATCTGTGTACGTCCAGACACAAGCCTCAGGCAGTAAGTGTAGCTCTGAACCATACGGTGACAGTTAATTGTGTATCTCGGTGCAGAGATTTGACAGCAGATGGCTGAATAAGTTTTACTGACTTACTGGTGCCTCGTAAATGAGCTCGGATTTGCACTGGAATTTCATCCTATGATTTCTTCTTCTTTTACATTTTTTGGGTGACTAAAAAGTGGTTTTAACCAGTGAGCATCGATAACCCGACACATGGATTTAACCATGCATGTCCCCGCAATCTTTGCCAAAGTGGAGGGATCTTAACGTTTGATCTTTGCCGCAAAAAGAAGACTTTGTTTACTCACAAAAGATCAAGACTACACTTTTCCTTTTGCAATTAGATCAAGACTACACTTTGGGGTACTCAGCTTTGTCGCGCATTAAAATGGAGGTGTCCTTTGCGATCCAGGCCGGCCGGCTGACCCACCACGTAGCAGATGGATCGAGCGTGCATGCATGCACGCACAGTGTACAGCAAAAGCTACTAGCTCCAATGGCCATGGCAGGAGAATTTATGATAATTCTTCACAAGATCCAAATCCTGCTCCCCCGCGCCCTCATCATTGCGCTCCGAGGCTCAAGTACACCCCCATTAGGTTAAGTTTACGATGACGATGATCAAGGGGGCACGTAGACCCCTCCAGATAGATTGAGTGAGAATCACATCATCAATTCCTCTAATAATTCCTTGCTCACCAACTTACCAAATAATTTCATACCCTTACATCTTACCTTTAGGAACACTTTGAAATATTGAATCGGTACAATTATCTTAAGATTGATGAAGTTGTTACAGATGCTTTCGTAGGGGATGAAAACGTCTCTTTTCACTGAACGCACATCAACGAAATGCTTGAAAGAAAACGCGAGCATCGATGTTAAATCTAAGAATTAAACTCTGATGGATTAGAAATATCGCTGTCTTCCTAACCATTCAATCATAGCTCCCAAATAGTTTCGGACCTTCAACAACAATAATGGTAGTGAAGAAAGATCACCCGGTGGTGGCATCCAAGATGAGGCTCTTTATCAGGCCGCCATACCATACCCACGATGAGCAGCTGTGGCTGACTGAATGGCGGGCAAGGCTGGGTTGCCTGCCGGGTCTAGTCCTTTTCATCATATCCCTCCATCGATATCAGTTGGTTCGCCTCACTCACTCAGTCCTCCGCTGCTCGCTGCTGCTACGCTTGGCAATGATGCGTGCAGCGGCACAGTGAAGAACGCAGAGGACTTCTCGCTTGGACAGATCAACAAAGTCCGGGACGCAATGATAGACCACTCCGCCGTAGTGGCATCCGATGCAGGAACCGGCCGTACTTCGTGCATGGCAGGTGTGGTTAACTTAACGGCCGGCGACGTGACTGGTGGCGGGGCTCCTCCTCCTCTTCCTCGTGCTGTCGGCCGATCTGCTGCGGGTTAGTGGAGGGGGTCCATGGACCATGGAAATTGGAATCTCACGGTGGGATTGGAGGGAAGAGAGATTGTGAAATGTGAAGCTTGGTGTTTACTCAAGAGGGCGTGGTCACGCCTAGTTCCTGGTGTGGTCTGGTCTAGCCGTCTAGACCAGACCAATGATTGAACGGAGAAAATCGCTCATGAAGATCTTGAGGTGAGGCCTGGCCCTGGAGTAAAGCTTTCGTTGCGGTTGGCACTTGTTGGAGGATCTGATGAAAATGAAACCCGGTGGAGTGGAGTGGAGTGGAGGTTGTTGTCCAAGCCGACTGTGCAATGCCACTCAATAAACAAAGTGGTACTATATGCAAAGCGGAATGCAGCATCTAACGCTGTATGTTGTCTGGATCCGCCAAGCATATTTTTTGATCACTTCTTCTTCGGGACAAGAGGTGTCAAAAAATCAGAGCACGCCCTTCAAACCGTAGTAGTACCCAGCTCCTGAGTTTTATACTCCCTAGAATCCATGCATAATAGGCATTTTATACTAAACTAGTACTACCTCCTTTTCAATTTAAAATGCTTGTGTGTATCTTTAGATTGACAAGTAGATCAACATAATACAAATTATATATCTTAAAAAATCATTAAAAACTTCAAATCAATTATTTTTCAATGGTATAATTTTTAGACTATGCAACTTATTTTATGTTGGTCATACGTGCAAGCCTTATAAACCGAAAAGAAGATAGTGCAAACTTTATACTTCCTTCATAAAATAATATAAGACTTCTTATATCGTTAAAGTAGTGATCTAATACATCTTATATTAGTTTACAGATTGAGTACTAAATAAAAAATATTTATTATGAATTAAAGGGAATACATTTTAGCACCATCCCAGCTCATGAGTTCTTTTTATGACAGCCCAGCTCCTGATGAGTGAGGGAGGGCTGGGAGAGTGGCCTGTGTTCTTCTACGAATCATGGGCTGCTTCTCGACGGTTATGGGCCGACAAAAAGCTGCACAACTCACGCATGCTCAAGAGAGATTCATAAGAAAAAACTTGCATGACCTGAAATTCTAAGGGGATAACAACTCGCATGATCTGATGGTCCTCCACGCCCACAAAGTTTAGGGAACAATGGAACACATCAATGTTTAAATCATCACATGACATATGAATGATTGGTCCTTGCAGCTTTCTTTCTTTGTCATGGCCTCGTGGGCGCCCAAACAATCTTGTACAGTAGTACCACGGGACTGGAGATGGCTCGGTCCAGCCCTACTGAAACACTTCGGTTCATGCATCACAAACTGATGACAACAACAAGCCACAGCCCCAAAAAAAAAATGCTATGGCCTATGTTAGATCATAATTGTTGGTACCTATCAAGCTTTGCTCTCAGAAAGTGCGCACATAAAACTCTTTACTCAAAATCATAAAGGAAAACATGTTAACCTTTCAAGGTTGTCAAGTCAAGAGCAGGATCCGAAACATGTAAATAAACACCTCCAGGTACAGATAAAATTAGCCGCAGAATATGTTACAGCGATGTATTACTCAACAGCAACTATCTCAGATTATGAGATAGGGTATACTAAACCTAAATTCCAAGCTAGGCTATGGAAAAATGGGAATACCCGGTGTCGCAGGGCTTCTGAGGCCACATGTCAGTCTTTAAGGCTATCAAGGAAGCCCTGCAGCTCCCTCAGGCCTTCCGCGGATATACTTCTCTGTACGCGAGGCCTGGGAGCTGTTAGGACAGGAGGCGCTATAGGGTTGAAGCAGACGACAACTACGGAAAGGTTGTCGCCACTCTTCCTCTTGATGGCCTCGTCAACTAGTTCTTTACAGCAAGCAACAGGGTCGTTGTGCTCTTGGAGCCTCCGGCGTGCAAAGTCTACCGCATTTTGACTGCGGAATACATCCCAGATCCCGTCACAGCCAATGATCAGGAATTCATCCTCCTCGGTAAGATTCCGCATCATCACCTCAGGCTCGGCACTGAGAGGCCCAAGACCATCACATGCCTTCAATCCTTCCATGTGCCAGTCCCCAATTGCTCTAGCAACATTCAGCAGCCCATTCAGGTATCCATCGTCAACGTAACCACCCGAGGCTTCAATGCGCATCTTCTCTCTGTTGCAAGATGGCTTATGGTCCCTGGACATCTCAACCGCCTTTCCACGGCAACATACAACTGCTCTACAATCACCAGCATTTGCCACCAGAAGTGACCTGTCAATCATGCAGAAAAGTATAAGAAAGAAAAATAGCTCAAGTAAAAGCACAGATTTTTCAGAGGTAATGCTATCAAAACTATAGATAAATGGGAAGAAGGAATGGTTGAAACAAAAGGTGGTTATAGAAGAGTAAACAGAGGAGTAGACATAGATGTACTGAATTGTTCAGAAACCAAATATATGACATGCATATTACTCAGTAAAGGAGCAAAGCACATGTATGCAAACCCAGCTAGTGCATTTCAAAGGCGTGACAAGAACAGGAAAACTTTAAATTCAAAAGAATGAGAAACTGATATCAGTGGGAGGTGATGCTCACATACTTACAAGAGAAAATCTTGCTACATATACATATTACTCACCAAAGGGAGAAAGACAAATGTTATGTATAAACCTTCGATGGACTTTAAAGCTAGGCAGGGAACATGAAATTGTAGTTGCAAAGAAGAAACTAATATATGTGGGAAAATGGAGCGTAGAGTGCACAGGAAGAAGAGTTTATTTACACAGACAACAAAATAGGAACGGTAAGGCCATAATAGGGGGACTAAGTAGTCACAAAACTTAAAAAAGAATACTATCTAAATAGTAACGCTACAGAATAACTTAGTACAAGGAACCTAGTTGTACGAGTTAGGGAAATACCTCCCAATGACGAGTGCAGCAAGCGCAGTCGTGCCAGATGCAAGGGAGGAGTTCACAGAGCAAGCATCTGCAAAAGCAGCATCAGTCTGTAAGAACGCTGAGGAGACGGCTTTCTCTATCTCCCCCGGAAAACCATCACCCTCAACGATGAACCTTGGCAAATTGCTGCACACAAAGTCCGCAGCGTGCTTTCCACCATGCCCATCAAAAACCTAAAACATTAAAATCGTGTGAACAGTACATACACGGGAAGTGCCTGTCAGATGTACAAATGTACTCTGTCAATACAGCTCACAATGTCTTTCAATCTTCACATGACTAAAATTTGCTGACAATTATTACCAACATGATGACAGAAAATGTGATCACACGTGCCCTTCTTGAGGCAGTGTGATCAGTTTATCTAAAACAGTTCTTTCCAGTTTCCAATAAAAAGGAGAGAAAATTTGACGCAAACATATTGGAATAAAAGCATACCCCGTAAAATGAACTGGGCCCTTCTTCACAGTTTTCAGGTCCAAAATCTTGCAGGAAGTTGTCACAGCAGATGTAGACATCCTCCATTGTGCTCCTTGATCCAATATCAGCCCAGGCTCCAGACCGTACAACTGGGATATATTCAACATCTGCGCTTTCAAAAGGTCTCTCGGTTTCAGATTTTGTATTGATCGAAGGGCCCCTTGCCTGCAAATTGAAGCCATTAAGACAATTATTTAGCCTTACCAAAAAACTATAGAAGTAACAACATATTGCATGCTACTTTATTATGAAGGTGGAAGCATTGAAGCTAATTGTCTATACCATATCATGCAGACACTTATAAGCAAGGTTTTAAATTGCGGTTTTCACAGCGAGCTCCTAGCGGCTATCTAAACTATTGAAAGATATTGCCGTAACCAGAAGTCCAGAATACAACTTTAATATACAATAGACAAAAATGGATATGCCTACCACATTGAGTAA
This sequence comes from Bromus sterilis, assembly GCA_950022295.1. Classification (NCBI taxonomy): domain Eukaryota; kingdom Viridiplantae; phylum Streptophyta; class Magnoliopsida; order Poales; family Poaceae; genus Bromus; species Bromus sterilis. The sequence continues at coordinate 30,024,849 of OX465598.1, forward strand.
TAACACCATAACCAGAAGTCTAGAACACAATTTTCTTCTCAGCAAGTAATTAATTGTAAAGTATGGATGTTGAAGTGTTGGACGGGAGATATTGAGATCTTTTGATAGGGGTTATCATACTTTACTTTCAGTAGATGTATTTAGGCCATTCAACAAAGTAGTTTTTCAAATTTAGCAGGCTGTATTAGTAGAAGTACCCATATGGTATAGCAGAGCGGTTACTAGCTATAAGATTAGAAAAATAGAAAAGCTAGCTGAAGCTATAGTCGACATCGCTACTATGGCAGAACATTTGTCTGTTAGTCCATCACTTAGCGACTACGGTCCGAAAAGGTATAGCGCAGCTATCGCTAGCTATTTCATCCAGAAACTTGCTGATAAGGAAAAAAAATACAAACCTCATTACACTACATCTCAAAATAAGCATAACTGTTCTGGAAGGATAGTCCTCTCCCCTATCATAGTACCATGTGAATTGTGAAATCAGTGTGACCTGATAATATTTTCACTCCTTGTTAAAAACAAACGTTTTGCCTTCTAAAAATTCCAAGCAGTAATGTTCCGGTGTACACAACACGGATTAGTAGTGCAAACACAAATAAAGTACATCCTTTTGTACTGTAATAATGAGAAAAGGAAATCCAAAAATGATGCGTACACCTCCTTTGTTCAGAACTAGGGACTTCTATTTTTCAATAACTCAACAAAACCTCAAGTAGAGCAATAAGATGAGAAAAAGATGGAATAGGGACATAGGGTGACGGGATCAAGTCAAACTATCATTTTACAAATTCTTTAAAAACATGCAAATAAGCTTTAGGAGTTTTTAAACTTCAGTTTGTCAATTGCTATTTGAAAGAAGCACAAGAATACCTTTCTAGCAGTAACCTGTTTAAGTAATGTTCAGAGGAAATGAGGTCATAACATGGCATGGCAAGTACACAAAAATTCAAGAGACTTCTATGACACATAAGTTTCAAATTAGCAGACAGCAACTTTTCCAGGAAGATATGCCCTTCGAGATGAATAATGTATCATGTTCAGAAGCTACACCGCGCAGAGGTTAGATTCCCCAAATAATATACCACGTCGGCATAGAGAACTAATCTAATTTACACGAACATTCAGAAAACTCTGAAGAAAAAAATCTGAAAACTCTGCATATCAATCATTTCATAGAACCCAAGACAGTCTTTTCAAAAGACAACCTGATTCTCGTCCCCTAATAAAACGCATCCACATTAACCGCACGGGTCCAAAGAACCCACGAATTTGCTAGTACCACCAAGCAAATTTCGGACGAAAGATGTCGTCCCCTCTCTCTCCACCATCATGTGATTTACTCTTTTAGTGAGTAAGATGCACGACCCAACCCAACTTCTAATCATACTGGTCAAACCGTAGCTCACCTCGAAGCGAAGGAATCCCACCGAACAGCAAACATTAAGCAGGGATCAGGCGGGGCGCCAGGGAAAAAAGCTCCCACCTTTCGAACAGATCACACGAGCAACCAAAGCTAAGCGCGTAAAGATTCGAGATCCTGGCGCGTTACTTACAAATGACGCGTGCCGTGAGAGCACGGCCTTCCTCGCCGAGGCCGAAGACGGGATCGGCGGCTTCCCCCTGCCGCCGCCGCAGCCGGTCCTAAGCTCCTCCATGTCCTCCACCGCCGCCGCGGTGAGCGTCGCGGGCCCGGATCGGTTCGGAGAGGGCTAGGGTTAGGGTTAGGAGTTGGAGTTGGAGCGGCGCCGCTGCCGCCAGCATCAGTAGTACGGAGTAGTAGTACTGTGGAGTGTGGAGTGTGAACAGTGGTAGCTGCAGTGGAGAGTCTCGAGAGAAAAATATCAGCGGAGGGAGGAGGAGCAGGGGAGGGGCAGTACGGTAAATTTAGCGACGGTTAATTAAACTGAGATCGCGGTTAATTTTGGAGGCGGGCCACGTGATCCGGTGTGGGGGCTCCCGCTGTTTCCGTGGGTCGGCGCGGCGAGAGCGGCCCGGATGGCGAAACGTGGCGTGGTAGGAGGACACGTAACGAGTTTACTGACAGTTTTTTTTTAACATGGTAGACGTCCACATACTCATTCCTATGACTATAGTACTACATACACGTATACTTTATTATTATGAGTACTACATACACGCATACGAAACGTCATCTTCCACTGAATGAACATCGATAGAAATCCTGAAATAAATTTAATAATATGCATACATCAAGATTTGAAATATGATGGGTTGGTTCCACCGCAAGGACCCCAAACTAGGCTTAGTTTGATAGTTTATTGGGAGGATTTTTGTGCGAAATCAGTGAGGATGATACCAATAGCATGAGCTCCGCCTTGATTTAATGTGAACAGGGGATATCGAAGTCCTACATTACAGCGATTCGGATTCACGCAAAGCTCCTCTTAATTTTAGTTTGATTACGAGAAATAAACATGCAAATCGGTTCACATATGCATAGCAAAACGTATCTGAACAACCTAATACGAATAACTGAGGATGATTTAAGGATCGATATTGAAGATGCTCTTAGGCATCATCTGATCATAGCATAGAAAATTTATGGAAGTACAAAAATCTATCTCGCTACCCATAGAAAAAGAAATGTCATTTTATTTATATAACAAAAGAAATCCATTGAATCTAGCCTAATGTTTTCTTATGTATAGAAATAATTTATATCCTTCAAACAAATAAATTACACTTCTAAAAACCAAAAACATTAAAAAAAATAAAAGCTATGTTCTTTAAAACTCGTTTAAAATATGTAACCCAGAAGAGGCTTTAAAGAATGTTAATAGTGCTATATTTTAAAGGACATTAATATTTGGACAACGTTAGTTTTGAAAGACTTTTCCAGTGAAGGGTCCATCTTCTGGGGTTTGATTGAACGAACGATTATTTTGCTGGAAAGAAACCACCAAGAACAAATTTCCTCTCCCGAAAGCTTTTGTATTACATAAATATGTGGGCGTCATCAAACAGGGAGAGTCTTCGTTGAAGGCCATCGGAATTGGATCGCTTGAGAACGGGTCGTATTCAATTTTCCAACCAGCTTAAATGAAAAATTGATGTTGTTTTTAGAAGCTAGACATTTAAAACCCTACTAAAAATAGGAAAATTATACTCCGTATTTAATTTGTTTCTTGTATGTTTTATAAAAAAACACAATGTATATAAAAAAAGTTCATTCTATATTAAAATTATCTAATTCATACTAAAATAATGTTCATAATATAATTTACAAAGTTCATCATTTACTAAGAAATGGTCAACGTATAAAATAAAAATAAAATTTGTATATCATAAAATTAAGTTACGACTATATATTAAAAAAAGTTCATATACTTAAAGTTCAATGTGTATTTAAAAAATATTTACCGTATATTTAAAATATGCATCATGCATTACAGCAATGTAAATAAAGGAAAATTGAAAAAAATGGGGAGGGAGAAACCAAATCTAAAATAAAAATAAAAGAGAAAAAGAGAAAGATGAAACCGAAATAAATAAAGAAAAAATCCAAAAGAAGGAAAATGAAAACAACCGGATAGTTCGGTCGGCCCACCAAGCTATGCCATCGGCTGTGGCCTCTTCTATTTGCCGCCCATGGGCAGCAAATAGAGTTAGTCCTCTCTTCATATACGGTAAACTCTCTCGTTTTCAGAACATGCTCCTTAGGGTAAGAAAAAGCTCAATTTCATATGTCTGTTGTCAAGCCTATAGAACTAATATTTAGACCTACACTTAAATATAAAAATAAAAATGATACACATTTCTATAATGCAATTATGCCTTAAGAGCACAAACAACTAGCTGATGGGGTATGTATGTACAAAAGTTTGCCTTTTCTAATTTTAAAAATCCTTATTGTAGGTAAAATGCCATACATGAAATGTTACGAATTTCCAGATATGGCAAAATAAAAACATGTTTAAACCTAAGTTGCCATTATTGTAAATAAGATGATTGCAAAAGAGGTTGAAAAGAATGTTTTGTCGTGATATGCAAAATATAATTTATCATGTTTTTTTCAACAAATTTGCTGATTAAAAAAATCAACATAGAAATTTATGACGGTGTATACGATAAACTTTGCTTTGGCATGTACAATTTTTGTTTGCCATGGTCCAAAACAATAAATTTGCCATGGTCCAAACAATACACTTTTCATGGTCCAAAATACAAAATCGCCATAGTTCCAAATAAATAATTTTTCCATGGTTCAAAATAAATTTGTCATTGTGAAATAACGGAAACAATATAGCATTGATTGTTTCGGTGAATATGTAGTTTCCAAAATAGAAAATGTGCATTGTCCATAAAAGTTAAAAAAAATTATGACCCCACAAAACAATGGTTAACATTGACACCATCACTTATACATGATAACATCAGTTTGCATCGACTTGAGATTTCGTTTTGGAATACACGTATTTGTTGTTCAACAATTCTTGCCAAACACCCTCCTCGTTGAAAGTTATGTAGCCATTATTTATTTTCCTTATTTTGAGTTTCTTAATGCCCAACCCACCTAGCAAGTGTTGTAATTCTGCGTCTGCTCCTTGCAATTGCGAGAAGATAGAAGCCTAATATTTTTAACATTCATTTAGGTATCTTAAATAAGAAGAGCATGAACATCGGTAGGCTAGTAAGAACATTATTGATGAGGGTAAAGTGCTTTTCATATGGCAAAATTTTACCCTTTCGACTAGTACATTTTTTCTTGAAGACGATCTTCAAATATTTTCCGTTCCTTGTTGATAAGCCTACGGGCGATGAATGAAAAATTCAAAATACTCCACCTCACAGCCAAATAGTTGCTTGTATTGACTCACTTCTCCATATCCTTACCGACCAATATGTCAACACAACAAGAAGTTCAAGTACTGGAAAGTAAAGATAAATTCATTCTGGACAACATCACAAGTAAGCCTTATATCTTTTCCTAATAATTAAGAGATGTGCGTTTTTCTTATTTTTTTCGTCCGTCATTATATTTGTCCTTAAAATTAATAGAAAGTACCATCAATACCATCCAAAAGTGAGAAAACTCTTTGTTAAAAAACGCTTCATACCGATTAAATTTCGTAATCTAATGGACCTTCTCTCGTGGACTCAAAACCAATTAACAAAAAAATATTACGCTGAATTGAATCCACGAAGTTTTCATCTGCAGAACGCTCCACCCAACCAAGTCAGCCAGCTTCTTGAGACCACGCTAGAACCAGGTATTCTCACGTTATTTAATACTCCCACCTCGATATGTGACATTTAATAGCACCAATTTATATGCGATTGATTTTCATAAGGAGACCGAGCGGAGGAGCGCAAACAGTGGTCGGGGCTCACAGACTTGCTTGATGTGACGTTCGCATAACGCGACGACGCTGTCTACGCGCACCCGTCGCCTCAACCGCTCCTGATGCCACCGGCGAGGCCGTGGTACGAGGACTAGCACCGGCCTCGCTGCCACCATGACCCATAGACAACCACAACACCCAGGTCTGCGAGGTCATCCACGACCTCGTGAGGACCGTCTGAACCTTCGACGTGCTGCCGTCTGCGTTTTGGTGCTGAAGCAATCGATGCCGCCTTCGTCGCCACCTCTGCCCCCACCGTCGCCACCCTCATAGGTCCACTGGACCCATGACGTGTCGTGGGCGTCGCATTTATCCATCTCATTGGTGACGATGACGGCGACAACGACGACGAGTAGAGGACGGGCAGAGGATCAGAGGCGAAGATTTGTATATAAGAATTATGCTTAGATATACGAAAATTTATTTATCCCGTAGCAACGCGCACGAACATGTTTGCTAGTACTCACAAAACTAGATCATTGGCTAGTCCTCATCTCATCTCACTTCCGAAAAACATATACCTCTGCGACTACACTCACAAGTAAAATAGAATCTACAAGCAAATCAGTTCTTTTTAGATAGATAGACCCTTTATTGACTCAACTAGTAGTAAGCTTGCACGTGCAACGCACGTCCTTACTGTTATCAAATAAATATAAAAGCAATTGTCTATTTTGACATAATTTTTTCATCTACACATATTTCACTAAATAATAATAGTGTTTGTTTGGGTGAAAGAAAAAACTAATTACATTGTACAAATATTATTAAAGATGAATAAATGTATGTAACAAAGTGGTTGTAGGACCAAGTACTGAATTTGCAATTGAGTGTGTCCCAATGAAGTCTTGATACACATATCTACTAAAAATGAAATGGATATAAATACAACAAAATATCTTGCAGTACGATAATATTAGATACACCACAATGCTCTTCTTTTTTATCATTATTACCATAATGAAAAATCAATAAAAAGGATACTAAAGTGACATTCATAATAGACCCAAGGAGTCATAATAATCGTGTACCTACAATGCACATATTGACTAATATGCTAAACCTAACAGTATTTGAAAGCATTGAAAAATTAGGAAATAGATAGAATAGTTTCAGTTTGTTTCTCCATTGGACGGCCAAAAGGGCATGTACTTTGATATTGAACAAATCACCAAACTTTGCTGAAATGGAACCAAGCAAGCTTTTTATTGAACTGTTCAACACAAACCCTGGAGCCTCATACAATGAAACGGGTATAACAAGCTGGATAATAATACATGAGCTGCGTAAATACACCATCGACAAACAAAGAAAAAAATAAATACACGAAAAGCTAGCCACCATTGAATTGTTGTCTTGGAACTGATCCTGGAAGAGATAAGTTCATACATGAAGACCACCTTCTTGTATTAATATTACTTCGAGACTACTCCCCATATATCTATCCATTAAATGATGTTCCGATTGGAATTTAAGGCATCAAATCTGCACCATAACCGTAACCTATAGGCTACAATATATATGCAGTGTAACTCAAATAAATTTTAAATACGTGCACCTTGATCTCAAAATAAAAGAAACTCCATGTATATAAGCTATCTTTATATTTCTATTAAGAGACACATAACCAAAAAAGATACAACATCATGCATTTCACAATGAGGCATACACTTGGTCAATATTACTATCCATTCATGCATAAATAATTTTCAAGAAAGAGCATATGACCATCATGTTTCTGTTCGCAAAAATTTCAGATGTATGAGTGAAGTGATATAATTGCAAGTAAATAATACATTAATGGCAGGCATACTTTTTCTATGCTATCAACAACAAAACATGCCCGACTCTTCAAAAATCTAATGCTAATTTTATAACAATATAAAAAGTGTATATGGGTTGATAATGAAGCTGTAGTAATATGGAGTAAATTAAATTTACTGGTTTCAGTCAAGCTGCTCCAACAAAAGGAAGTCCATATAAGTTTTTTTAAATCATGTAGAAGAAAAGGTCCAAAGCCCCAAAGGTGATGCCTTACCTTGCCATTGCTGGTTTGGAGGCTGTGAGCAGCCTTCCTCTCCATCTTTACTCCTTATTTCCCCCCTTTTTATTTCCTTGAGCTCCTCCTCCCTTTCCTTTTCCTTTCCGTCATCCTGAAGAAAGTGACTTTGAAACTCCATATATTCTTTCAGAACTTTAGAAGTTGATTGTAGGCCAAAAGATTATATGTGCATGCTGCACCATCCAGATGAAATGTCATGACTGCATACTTACTGATTTTATTGTATAGAGAATCAACTAATAAATTTCTATCAATGCTTTCATTATTATTAATATTCTTCACACATGAAACTGAAATGGTTCAGATTTTGGAGTATTAACACATCTTAAAAAACACTAATGGCTATGATTTAGTATTGAACAGAAAACATCAAATGTGCAAGCATGAAAATAACTGAAAATGGTTTTTTCGACTACATACGATAGGTCACAAGATCGAGGAGCATACTATTGTGATGTCAATTTCCAAAAAAACACATGAAATGTGATGTTTACTAATTGACCTTGTATAGGTGTTACTTTTTGTAGCGACGGCCACAATCGCATTACAGTTGCATGACCCAAAATCGCATGCATGTCTTTAATAATCACAATAATGTTACTCAAGCAGTTATCTGTGGAGAGAATAGCAGGTTTCTTTCAAAGGTTAGAAAATACCAGTGTGCATGCTAAGAAACTATCTACTCCTGGTCTTATAATTTTTTTATTTTTCGTCCTTCAGTCCTTAACCATTTATCAAGATTATTGATTTGGCGAACCTCATAGCAAGAAGTACATCAGGCAGAAATAAACCAGGACCGATTTTTTTCCATTCCTATTCTGGAAGATAATTATACCATGTTCTGAAAAACAAATAGAGCACTATAGGAATGGTTCAGACTCAAATCTTGTCATATGGGGCGAACACTACAGCTGTCGACACCGCTGCACATCAAGGGACCCAAAAGGTGTTGATAATCAGGACCCTGTGCAGGATCCAGCTAAAACTTAAATAAACCTTCTTCTCTTAGGATTTGTAAACTTTCTTTATTTGCAAGTATTGTTCGTTGTTTAAAATCCGGAGTCCTAGTTGATTCAGTATGTATCTCTAGTTGGTTGGCTGCTATATCAGGCATATAGTACTCATGAAATTGGCACGAAATAAATAAATCAACAAAAGCGGAGGTTCTCCAACTAAAACCTAAATAAACCTTCTTCTCTTAGGATTTGTAAACTTTCTTTATTTGCAAGTATTGTCCGTTGTTTAAAATCAGGAGTCCTAGTTGATTCAGTTTGTATCTCTAGTTGGTTGGCTGTTATATCAGGCATAGAGTACTCATGAAATTGGCATGAAATAAATAAATCAACAAAAGGGGAGGTTCTCCTCCACAGCTGCCTCATCTACCTCAGGTGCAACGACGCCTAAACCCAAATCATTTCGACCTAGACGTCCCACCCTCATAACTACACCCTCCAGAATACAAATCAACATACCTGCATTTTAGAATCGCTAATGTATGCATACTCAGCTACTTGATGTCCATTAAAAGCTACCTAAATACATGAATCATATATAGCCTATCTAAAAGCCACTTGATGTCCAGTAATAGCAGATCGGTCATGGTTTTATTTTTTGAGTAATGGAAGATTGACATATACATACAGAAGATAGCAGAGTTTAGCTTATGTATGCAGATTGCACCTTGTAGTTTTGTACTTTTGGACAAACAAATTAGTTAGCCTGGATCAAACTGAAGGTGGCCGTGGGGTAGGTTCTGGTCTTCAGGACATACCGCCCGCCAAGCATGACCTTCATCCCTGCAAGTCAATCAAGAAAATCTAGTATGGTGACACAAAGAGAAGATGAGGGAGGGATTGTGAGGAAAGGAGGGACACAAAGAGAAGATGAGGGAGGGATTGTGAGGAAGGCGGAGAAGCTGCGCCCGAGGTGACGGAGTATGGGGGGGCGCCGGGCTACGGGGCGGCAGCAGGTGCCGGCTGCTGGGAGGGGGTGCTGGGGCGGCGGGGAGGGGTGGTGCCGGCGACGGGGAAGGGGTGGTGGGCTACAGGGCGGCAGAAGGTGCCGGCGGCGGGGAGGGGGTGCTGGGGCTGCGGGGAGGGGTGGTGACGGCGGCGGCAGGGGCCGATGGGGAGGGGTTGGTGGGGCGGCGTGGATGGGGGTTCGGGGATGGGGGCGGTGCCGGTGCCGGCTGAGTCAGGGGCCAGCGGGGAGGGGGTTGGTTGGGCGACGAGATGGGATGGCGGGGAGGGGGTGGTGATGGGACGGCGGGGAGGGGCTTGGTGCCGACGGCAGCAGGGACCGGCGGGGAGGGGTCTTGTTGAGGCGGCGGGTCAGGCGTGGACGAAGGGAGGATAGACAGCGACGGGATTATAGTTATCGAAAAGGTACGTTTTGCGGGAATGAGATTGTGTTGTGTTCCCGCTAAACATGGGTTAGCCCTGATTCGTTGGATATAAGGCAATGGATGGACAAGATTGTTTGGATCTTTTTATATTAGTAGTAGATAAAGAAGTAATACAGGACGGATCATGTGGGTTTATAAGGGTCTGTTTGGTTGGGAGTGTCAGCTCGTGTTGCATCGAGCGAGCTAACGAGACAAGCGTTTGGTTCGGCAGCCGGGCGAGCGAGCGCAGCGGGGCGGAATGAATTTGTATGCAAAAACGTGGACGGGGTGAGTCGCTGAAATCGGGCGAGCCGCGCGGAACGCAGCGGAGCAGAGCGACTCATCCATCCGAACACACCCTAAGTCACATATGACGACCCCTATCTAGGCCAATCAGTTTGACCCACCAAAATTATGGTGGGTTTCATTTGAATCGGGTCAAAATTTCCGAATCTACGCCTGGAAACGTGTGCGAGGTTTCCTTCCCCGTGGAACTGGCGCTGGCGTCATCAAGACAGACCCCCATAGAGGCGGTATAAATATGCTCTGTTCCCAAATTCAACATCTGCTGCAGAAATCAAGAAGCTATAGCATGTACTCCACCGGCATGGCGACGGCGGCGGAGGAGGCCACCCGTTTAGAAGACCTCCCGGAGGGCTGCTTGGCGCACGTGCTGGCGCTCACCTCCCCGCGCGACGCCTGCCGCTGCGCCGCCGTGTCCCCGTCCTTCCGCGACGCCGCCGAGTCCGACGCCGTCTGGGCTCGCTTCCTCCCGCCCGACTACCGCGATATCCTCCTGCGCTGCTCCGGCCGGCCGCTGCCGCCGTCGTATTCCAAGAAGGACGCCTACCTCCGGCTTTCTGACGGCGCCGTCCTCGTCGGCGACGGCGGCACGGCGGTGTGGCTGGCGAGGGGGAGCGGCGCCAGGTGCGTCGCGCTGTCGGCGAGGAAGCTGAGCCTGCCGTGGGGCGACGGCGAGTTCAGCTGGAGATGGACGACGCCTCACCCTCCCTCCAGGTAAATCTGCCGTTTTGGGAATATGATTTTCTTCTCCTGATTAGTTTCAGAGCGAATTCTCCTGATTAATTCTCTGCCGGCTACATATCGATCATGCACCATGCTGTTCTGTTATCTAATCATATCATGTAGATGCTCCATGCCATCTTTAATTTATCGCTATTTTATCTTAAATCGTGTAGCTAGGCAGTGTTGATTTGGCATCCTGACCGATCCTGTTTCTTTAAACAACATTTTGGACCCATCAACAACTCTCTTCCATTCCATCCCCCTCGTGGTTTGCATGCGTAATCCAAACAAACACAACACTGTAAACTACATAAAACAATATGATTCCGAAAGATGTGAATTTTTTTTAAAACAAATAGCAAAGCCCGATCCTATCTGAGTGCAGTTCACTGCAGCACATCATGGCTTTCAGTTTCAGCGTTCCTAGTGTGCCAGCCAACACAAGAGTTGAGCATTCTACCCGACTCTTCTCCCTTTGATTGCTTCCAATTCCAAGCAACTAATCCCCTTCAACACAAAAAAGAAAATAGTACCACCACGGCGACTTTTTGACAACCAAAGAGAATTCCGACAGCGAGACTTTCCACTCGGTGCTGCTGCTTCGATTGCAGCCATACAGAAGTCACTCTTCTTGACCACTCGATAGAGATCACAGCCGCCGGGGTTTAATTTCCGGGTAGATGCAACTTCCGGAAACAGTAGGTCGGATGGCGATCTACCGTGTAAACAATTCAGCAATCTGCATCTCATCTGCATGGAGTACAATCTGTCTGATCTGATGTCTTGCTGATCCTGTTGATTTCTCAGGTTCGCGGAGGTGGCGCAGCTGGTGCACTGCACGGACCTGGACATCTACGCGCGGCTGCCGGCCGCCGCGCTGACGCCGGAGACCGACTACGCCGCGTACCTGGTCTTCGGCGTGGCGGACGAAGGCCACCGCGGCCTGAGCTTCCCGGACCAGGAGACCGCGGTTTCGGTCGGAGGCCGTGCCCCGTCGCGCCATGTCGTGTGCCTTCGCCCTGATGATGATGAGGCGCGCAAGTTCTGGGGCGTGGCCCGTGCGGACGGCGAGGGCGGGGTGAGGCGGCCGGCGCGGCGTGGCGACCGGTGGTGGGAGATGGAGATGGGGCGGGTACGTATCGATGGCGCCATGGCCATGGGGGAAGAGGAGGTCATGGTGAGCTTCGAGGTGTTGGGGTGGTACCCCAAGCGCGGGCTTGTCGTCGAGGCCATCGAGTTTAGAGCAGTCTGATCTTTTTATAAGAACGGGTGTAGTACAAAGCGCGTTCGTAAATGCGTATGTATTTTTTTTTACGCTAACGTAAATGCGTATGTAACCGAACTTATATAAAGGCTAACGTTTTTGCGAGCTAAATTTAACTTGCAAAAACGTTTTACACAGAGGGTGTAGCTTCTTATACACCTTCTTAAATTCTTTAAATTTAAAACTAGCTACTTGGTGATCTATGCTTGCGGTTGACTGTTTGGCATCGACACACATAAGCCTCGGCGCTTGCTTGCGGTAAGGGCTTATTCGGTGCTTGTTGATGGTGGAGTCGGAGTCGCCCTCGAAGAGGTGTAATGATGATGACGCCGGGTTGCAGTCTCGATCACGCTTTTTTTTCTTGGCAGTGTGCATGCGTTTTTGTGTGGATTGTCAGATCTCCTTGTATGCCTTGTTTTTGCAGGCGCGTTGTACGGTTTTCTTCAGTTTTCTGATAATTAACCGAGCAACTTTCTTCGACCTTTTTCAATGAATCAGAAACTAAGGAACAACATTTAAAAAAATGAAGGCCGATAAGTGCCGAACGTCAGGAGCTAGCGGAAGTGCACCGAATGTTTTTTGATTATTAAAATTGTGCCACGTCAGTCGTATGCATGCACGCACACAGAAACAAAAACAGATAACATCAGTAAAACCTTTTGGGTTTTTCAATTTTTAAAATGTTTTATTTCTTAAATAAAAATTTCGATTGAAATAATGTTTTCACTATTAAATTCGTTGCATCAAGATCTTCAAAAGTAGATCCCATGTCGATATGTTTCGAAAACTTTTTTTTGGGTTAAAAGTTATCATGTTATTGCACGTAAATTGCCATGTTATTTACACTAAAATTGTCGTCATGTACTTCAACTATATATATTTTCGCGTTTTTTCAACTTTCATAAACTAAAACTTAAAAAACTTGCCTTGGGTAAAACACATGTTTATTTTCCATGACAAAAATACATCTTAAATTACTATAGCGAAAGATATATTAAATTTTACCATGGACATAAAAAGCAAATAGTTTATCATAAATAGATAAAAAAAAACTTGGAACGTTGATAACTACCACTTGTGTGGCACAAACACATGGCAATATATGATGTTTTTGATGGAAGGTTTAGTTATTTAAGGTTGAAAATTTCAAGTTGTAGACGCTAATAACTTTTGATTGAGATGGCAATTTTTCTTTCCTCTTTTTGATTTGTTTTTTTCAGATGGCAATTTTTCATATGACAATTGTAGACACTACAAATAAAACATGGAAAAATTGCCATGAGTAAAAAACCTATTGCACCATTATAACCATGGTAATTTTTTCATTTCTACTTAAAAATAGCCGCGTTCAACATTTTTAACAAAAAATTGCCATGTCGCACACAATATCATGTCCTATGAATAAAAATTACTATATCCTACGAATAAAAAATATCATTTCCTATAAATAAAAATTGTCATCCTATGATTAGAAATTGTCATGTCCTATGAATAAGAATTGTCATATGCTATAAATAAGAGTTGCATGTTATACAAATAAGAAAAATATTTTTTGTGGACATAAAATAAGGAAAGATGATGACACCTGCCACACGTTAGGACAGAAGGGGTGATAAGCCCGAATAATTTTTATGGAAATATTATCATGCGCGGGTGGCAAGTTTAGTCACTAAGCCTGATAACATTCACATTTCAGACCATTTTTGCTACAAAACAAGCTGTCATTTTTTCTGAAAATTGCCATCCTTGCATGCTTAAAGTTTTCATCCAAAGAAACGTAAGGCGAGGTGTCTCAGCCTTGATTCCAGGTCGTTATCATTTTGAAAAGGAAAGCTTTTTTCATATGTAGATAGAAGAAAGTTATCGTGGTTTGTATAATAGACTTTCCATGGACACAAAAAAGAGTCGCCGCCAGAGCAGCACCACGCCGTCGATAAAACGCTCCCCCGATCCACGTCTCCTCTCCCACCGTTACACGCTGAGATGCGCCGGAGAATCTTCTCGACGCATCCGGGACCCAGGAGATCGCCATGCCGCGCACCCCCCCCCCCTCCGTGCCAGATATCTACTCGGGGTCCACTGAGCATTGCCGTAGCTCACCAAGGCCCTCGCCGATGAGTGAAAATTAGTTGAAATATAATTGTAGCTTTAAATATAGAAGAAAAAATAAATAAAATACATTATGGCAACTTTAGTGTAAACAACATGATAATTTAGTGTAAACAACATGACAACTTCAGTGTAAGCAAAATGACAACTTTTAATCCGAAAAAAGTTCCTGAAACATATCAATATGAGATCTAGTTTTGAAAATATCGCCGCGACTGATTTAATGGTGATAACGGAATTTTAATCGGATCTTTTATTTAAGAGATAAAACAATTTTAAATTTTAAAAACATAGAAGATTCTGCTGACATCATCCGTTCTATTTGTTTGTGCATGCATGTATAATCTTGGCGTTCGGGCAAACTTCAAACACATATCATTATTGAAAAAAAGGGGGTATGACCAAGGGTACAAGCGTGTTGTTCGTACCAAGGTACTCCCTCCTTTCTGAAATAAGCATCTTAATATTGTACCAACTTTAGTATAGAATTGTATTAGAGTAGAGATACTTATTTTGAAACGGAGTAAGTATAAGAGTAGTTGCTTGTACTTTAGGCCGTCGTTTTTTCTGAACGAATTGACAACTTGGAAAGTTTTTTCTAGAAAAGGTACGGACGTAGAAGCTCATAATTACATACACATTCATTTCTATGAACATATATATGTATACCTACCTCTATAAGCATCTCCGAGAGATTGATCTTAATTCGACGAGTCTTGAGATTTGACGAAGTCATCATAAACGGCTTCACTATAAATGTCTCCTCCCACTTAAAAAATATTCGCCTTTAATGAGACACCAAAACGTTAAACCTGGAGTTTGATCCTTGATGGAATGAAAACACCACAGTTCTACTAATCATCCCATCATAGATGAAAAGGTTGATGTATGAGTTGAACTTGACGTTTCTTTTGCTTATGTTTCTCTGGTGGATATATCTTCGGCAGCCCCGTATGCCCGATACGACGAGCGATACCCAGCTCGGTCGCCCTGAAAAGTCGAATGTTCTGTTGCTGCAATTTTGATTCATTTTTGTTTTCTCCATTTACTTCTTCGACATTAATTCTTCTTTGGTATTTACCTGCGAGACATGGCCTATTTGGTTCTTTTTATTACTCCCTCCGTTTTAAAATAACCGTCTCAACTTTGTACTAATACAAAGCTATACAAAAGCTAAGGCAGTTATTTTAGAACGAAGGGAGTAGAATGTAAGACAAACGATTGACATATGGTGCAGTATCTACTAAAAGGACTTCTATTATTAAATGATGTTTTGCCTCTCATGAATCCTTGGTTTTCAGGCTGCTAAGCTCAACCTCATACCTTTGTGCCATGCGCGAAAACATCGGATGATACTTAATGATCTCTTCATCATATATTCAAAAGGCCTCCTTTCCCTATGCACAATCTAATTGTAACAACCCAAGATTTTCCCCAAATTAAATTTTTCTTGATATTTATTTTTGTATTGTCGGTGTCCTTTGTATTATTAATTAATTAAATTTAATATTTTAATTTCTCATTTTATTAAATGGTGAATCATACCTCTCTTTTCTTATATCGGTACGTGTGTCCTACCCTAACCCACATGACACACGAATTCGGTGGCAATCGTAAGCCACCGGTAACAGTTGCAACATTCGACACATGATTAGTCATCACCGACGAAGATAAAATTTATTTATTTATTAGATGAATTATTTTATAGGGAAGTATTTGAGTATGCTCACATCAATGCAAAACTAGTAGAACAGACCCGATATAGTGTACTGAAGTTGTGTTTTAAATTGCCTTAAATTTCAGATTCATTTGATGCCCAAACAATCGAATGTGCAAAGCCTAGTACCTGATATAGAAATACAAGGTGTCTTTATAAATAGGCCAGACAAACCTGCCCAATTTTCCTCATACCTGTATACCTAAAGCCCATCAAAATTCTAGCCCATCAGTCGAATTTGGTACCCAAAACACTTCCAGCGCTCACATCTATACCAATTGGCCATGTTTTGTTAGGTCAGCCTGCCAATCTTCTGTTCATACCTGTAAACGTTATAAGGGATGAATAAACCCTACAGCCGAGAGAAGTTCACACGAGGTTATTGAATTTGAGACCGAAATTCACTTTAGTTTAGGTATTTAGAAACATCCAAAATACTGTAATTAAAGTTGTATTAGTGAACAACGACGATCACCGCTATATATTTTGACTATATATTTTGCCTACGTGGTACATTGTTTGACCAATTGACCATTCACGTATGTGCTAGCAGTATAAAATCATCGACGGTCACTAGACTTGTCTTGAATATTTATTTATTTCACTGGTTCAAAATTTACAAAACATTAAAATATATAAAATCAACTACGGTCACTAGTTCGTTGGTTTTTCTAGCTAAGTTTAATTTATATATTTAAAATATATTTTAAAAATAATTTATAAAAATCATACAAAGAATGTTAATGCAGTAGTGTACAAAATGTTCAAGCTATTTTTAAAAATGTTGCTAGCTTCAAAAATAGTGACATTAGAAAAATGTTCATATCTTTTAAAGTAGGTTCATAAAAAAATAATATTTTTATACACTATACAAAATTGCACAATTTACAAAAAGTTTCATCCCATGCAATAAAAATCATGACATTAAAGATGGTTCATATATTTGAGAAAATGTTCATGACATTTTTAAAAACTATTAATGTATGAAATATTCACATAAATTACAAAATGTTTTGTCACACGTTATAAAACATTTTCATGATAATTTTTAAATATATTAATACAATGGTTTTAAATGTTCACATAATAATATTTATTACCATACAAAAAATGTTCATCATATATTTTAAATGGTTTAAAATTTATTAAAATAATGTTCACACACAAATTTAAAAATGACCATCTTGTATTTAAAAAAGTGCTCAATTTGTATCTAAAAATTAGCATATATATAATACAACATTTTTTTTGAAATGTATGTAACATAATGAAAAATACTTAAGAAATACTTGAAGACCGATCTGAACTACTTCATAGAACCTTCCAAGAAAATGTTTAATGAACCAGATCACCAAGAGAGAATGTACCCTAGCACGGAACAGTCTTCACATGCCACAAAACTATTGTCTCCAGAGTACCACATTACTATTCTTTATACACAATACACATAGACCCTCCAGCGAGGTTGAGAATGAAAATAAATTAAAGTAGTACCATCAGCCACATTCTTCAATTTTTTAAAAAGTGAATTTTTTCTAATATCACTAATATTTTCTTAAAAGCTAGCAACATTTTTAAAAATAGCTTGAACATTGTTTTACACTGCATGAACATTTTTTGTATGTGTGATGAATACTATTACAAATGTAAGAAAAATATTATTTACAATACATATATTTCAAATATATGAATAAAACTAAGAAAAAAGATTAACAAATAAACAAAGTAATGTGTTGTGAATTTTGAACGACTAATCGAAATAAATTTTGAAGACAATATGCTTCATATAAAAAATACGTAGTCAAAGCGTATGGCAAAGATCGTCATTGTTCACTGATATGACTTTAATGATTGTATTTCAGTTATTTCTAAGTACCTAGACCAAAATGAATTTCGGTCTCATGTTCTTGAATGCGGGTGAACTTTTCTTCCTACAACCTCTACCACCTTGCACTTACATTTTTGTGCAAAAACAGCCATAGAGTTCACAAAAAAATCTCGATACATTGTCCTGGACCATCTGAACAAGATCAGGCAACACGGGAGGGGCCATGTCACCATTTCGCCTTCCCCTTTTATGGCTGTGTGTGTCCATGGAACCACCCAAGCTCCTCTAGACCACACCCACCACCGCCATGATCGCGGTCTAGTGAGCCATTGTTCTCCCATACCCTCGCCTAGTGCAGGTACCCCTCCTCTCTTGCTATGTTCCTTCTCGTTCGATCTCTCTCTTACCTTTCCTCGTCCTCGCTTCTGTACATTAGCCATGGAGCCACCCCGAGCTTGCAGCCGTCGCCAGCCCAGGAGCTCACCACCACATCCCCCACCCTCGGCCCTCCCGAAGGCATTTTGATGTCCCTGCCTAACCCAAAGCTCCGTCCTGGCACCGGTGTGTGTTGCTCGGCCCTGCTCGCACTACCCATCTAGATCTCTACCCAACCGACGCAGGAGAGTGGTTGTACGGGACGATGTGCCTCACATAGCCGCACATTGGCCCATTGTTCTCGGGCGAGACACCACTAACCCTTACCCCTCTCCGATTTGTTTTGGTCCGTGTGTGACTACGAAATCACTAATCAAGGAGTAATCCTTGTAGGGAACACTTCCACCTTGTCTTTGGTTGACAAGTGGCATACAACATGCGCACCACTTATTGTAATCTAAAGTTTTCCCTTTTTGTAGATTCATTTTTTAAATTATTTTATCTCTTAAACCGTGCATTTAAATCACAAATCATTTTCACCGTTGGATTACTCACATTGAGAACTTTGAAACTAGATCACACGTTAACATGTTTTGATAGATATTATTTTTCATGAGAGGCACGCTCGTGAAGGTAAACATGTGCCTGCACGAAGGCACGCAGAAAAAAGCATTTTCCCTTTTTGAGAGGCAGGTCGTGCTTCTCGTGGAAGCAAACGTGTGTGTGCACGAGAGGCACGACCGCGCTTTAAAAAAAACACGTATTTTTTGCTTTTCGAGAGGCACGATTGTGTCTCACGTGGAAACAAACCTGTGCCTCCATGAGAGGCACGATCGTGCGTCTTGGATTATTTTTAGAGGCACGAGGCGTGCCTCATGCGGAAGCAAACATGTAAGAAAAATACATTTTCCACATATTTTTTGCAAGGATGATTTGGTGAACACCATTCTACCCCCTCCCATTTTAGAAAGTTATTCGAGCGGTCAATCCTCTTAGCATCTCTAGAGATGTTGTGGAAGTCAGCTATGGCAATGTAATGAAGAGATGGAGATATCGATATAGGTGAAATGAAGATGAGGTTAAAACTGAGCATGTGGGTCACCCAAGTAGATTCTTGGTTGTTGCCTTCAAGATGAATACCCCATTCTTCTCAAGCTAATCCTAAACACATATGCGAATTCGAATAGAAATGAGCTAGAACTTGATGTGCACAATATCTTTGATTTGATTTCTTGATTGAATTCTTCACATAACCTCCATGTTGGAGATGTGAGATCCCAACTTTGATCATATCATGGTCAACCAACCGCATATGTGACAAACTCTCTTTGCTTTCAGGGTAAGAAATTTTTTTCTCCTGACGAAGTTAATCAGAGACACAATCTCTTGTGGAAGCAAACGTGTGTCTCCACCATGGGCTAGTGAACTTCGATTCAGGGTAAGAAAAAAATCTTACCAAAGAGGCTCCTGACGCAAGTTAATCAGATTGAGCAACTGGACCTTTCAGTTCCACTATTGGTCGACTTTGAGCACTGTCTCCTGCAGTGCCAAATTGTCCAAGCATGTAGATTCCCACTGCCACCGGTTTCCACAGCAATCACCATCTGTCTACCAAATTCAGAACAGAGTTTCCAACCAAAAGAACAAGACACACAACTGCAGCATCGATTGGAAAGACGGCACATACAGAGGCAGGCAGCTAAAGTTGCGACAGATAAAAATTTGACAGAGATTGTAGTACTACTAATATATCTCGTGACCTTACAGTGCAGCAAGCCACAACCACACAAGAGTCTCTAACAACAGCATCACCAACATGTGTATCATGGATATGTGATATGTCCCTTGCCCACATCCACAAGCCCCGTCGAACCTGAATCCGATCCAAACATGGAAGAACCTAAGAAGAAATCTACTTGACGAGTGCTGGCGCCTCACGTACTGCCTCCCTCTCTCAATCCTCTCCGCCGCCGCCGCCGTCGAAACCGAACCGTCCGGCGGCGTTGAGCACCGGAGAGATAGATCGAGGAGGATGCTCCGTTTGGCCTGTACAGCACATCACTGGGTATATGTTTTGTATCCTACTGTATAGGTGCATGGAGGACCTGATCAGCCAAGCCTCTTCCATTGCACGCATTTGAAATCAAATTCAGAAAGATTCACAGCGCCGACGCCGAGCCATCATTGGGAAGATGTTCTTGGAGCTGAAATGAAACAGAAATGTTAGTAACTAATCAAGTACACTTATCTGAGGCTTTTGTGCATCTGATAGAAATGTTAGTAACAAATGAAACATTTAGTTTGTAGGATCAGGATGTGATCTTGGGTTGCTACCTAGATTGACGGCCTCGGAGCTCTTCATGAGTCGGATGCGCTTGCAGGACTCGACGAACATCCTGCATTGACATGATTTGAATCAGGTTAGCACTTTTGTTTGTGGAAACCTCCAATCAGCAAGAACTATCACTTTTTTTAATTTGCTTACTTCCAGGGGACATCTCCGACGAGCATCCAGTCGCCGTCCCTGTCCTCGTAAGTGGGCACGTACTCGGCGCCGGTGGCCGCGTCCACGAGCCTGCTCCCCAGGTCCCTGTCGCCGCGGACGGCGAGGCAGGGGGCGAACATGTCGTGGAGCGCGCGGAGAAGGGCCTCGTACCCGCCGTGCGCGGCGAGGTTCACCTTGCGCAGGTATGGCGCGCCGTCCACGGCCACCTTGACGAGCTTGCACGCGCCCTCCTCACGCAGCGCGTTGCGCCGGTAAGCCCGCACCGGCGGCCATCCCACAGCTCGCGCTCTGTCAGTCAACCACCACAGACACGGTGCCCGGTCAGAAACCACCCACAAGACACCGACCAGACTAGCTCGTAGGACGTTTGAGAAGGCCGAGTACGTACTTTGGGGAGGGCGGCTTGTCGTGGTCGTCGTGGGCGCGCTTGCGGTCGTCGGCGGCGGAGGAGGATCCGGGGAGGGCGAGGGTGAGGGCGGTGTCGTCGTAGTCGAGGCCGGATACGGCCGGGGACTCCGCGGAGTTGGTCGAGCTCGTCGACATCGGCGTTCGCGCGTTGCTTGAAAGCTTGAGCAGAGCACTCCCGCTGCTTCGTCCGGGCTCCGGCGATCGACGGCGGCAGTCGGTCGGTTGATGCGCGGTCGCTAGCTGGCTCTCGTCGGCCGGTGGTGTGGTGTGGTTTGTCTTTGTCGTGGGGGAGAAGGGAGGAGAAGAGGATGGGTGGGAGGGATGTGGCCGCGCGGATGCTGCCTATAAAGGAGCGCCACTTGCCCACCACCTGCCGCCGATCGACTACTACTTGCCTGTTTCTTCACTCTTCGTTTTCCATAATTTTTTTGGATTGTATTCGACAGACAGAATAATGCGCTACTACTATAACGTTTTCTTTTGATTGATTATTATTCGACTATATATGTGCTCACAGCTGATTTGATATAATGCATCGTGGATGTTGGCTGCTTGCGTTGCAGCGGGGTGCATTTCCAACTATAGTGGTTGAAGACGTCGTCTCTTTTATTTCTTGAAATTTACTAAAATGTTGTTGGTTTCAGAAAACAAAAGTGGGAGCATGAAAGGAATCTTGTGAATCAAAAAGACCTTGTTCGTTAAGTTAAGTGATTGTGAGATGATTTTTTTTCATGTAAAAATTGATATTGCCCCTCAGAGTGAAACACCGATATGGAGACGTTGCAATGCTGGAGATGTCGAGGAGGGATGCGTATGTGGTGCTGTGAGCGCACACAAGACATAATAACAACGTCGCGGGGATAGTTAGGGAGGGGATGGAGGTGGTGGTGTGTGCTGCGGTGTAGCAGGGGTGGTGGGGAAAAGCCCGTCGAGGCTAGGATTGTGAGCATGAGACTTGGGATGGAGGTGGCACATCTGACAGTCAGTAGGATGTGTTTGAAATCACAATGAGAGGTGTGGTGCGGACACCTTAGCGCATTGCAGGTGGTGTGGTGTGGCGGGTGGTCAAAGGGGAGGAGGTGAGGGCAGGATTCAGGTGGCGACAACTTGATTTAAAGAAAATTCACGAAACATTAATCGATTTTGGGTGAGGTGATTGAAGAAAGTTTCCCTTCCATCACGGTAAAATATTATGAAGTGCACTCGGAATTCCTGTACATGCGACCAAATGTGGAGGCCGAGGAGGTAAATATAGAGCCCCCTTCACAAACATATGGGGATATAGGCAGGTTTTGAGATTCTACTATTAGTGTTTTTCCCTTTTATGCATATTAGATGTTATTACGGATTTTGAATGTTTTTGAAAAATCTGATAGACTTGGTTCATATCCAAGCGAATTAGAGAACACTCGGCTTAGAAAACCATTTGACACGATGGCATCCCTTCAGACAGAAAAAGGAACGCATGTTCATTACGTGATCATATGCGGATTTTAACTTTCCTACAAAAATACTCCCTCCGATCCATTATAAATATCGTTTATTTTGTACTATGCAAGCATAAACTCTGTACTAGATGAACGAAAATTTTATGGACTAGATGGAGTATATATCCGACGTGGACACATTTTATTTGTTTTGGAAAATAAACAGGACAAGCAATATGCTCGGGTCCAACGAATTCCCACTCGGTTTCCCTTTTCGAGTACTGTTTCGTAGAACTACCCACTCAGCTAATGAGAACGGAGCTGATGTGTGTTAGACAAGGCACTTCCCAAAACAACAATAAAGCGCCTTTACCTTGGAATCTTCCCCTACAAACCAAACCCAACTCCATATAGACCTCCTCTTTCTGTTCTTTGCGCAAGCCATATCTTGGAAGTTTCCAACCCAACTAGAGCTAGCTAGCTAGCTTAGGGCCACCGATTTTGTAAACCCTAGACAGTGGGCACGAGGAAATGCCCCGGCCGGCCGTCTCCCATGCATGCATGAACCGCGCGCTCGCAGCCCCAAGCAGGCAAAGAATAGAAATGGAGGTGGATGGAGGGGAGGGGTTTAGGGGGATCATCCAGGATTTGACCGGGCACTAAACTAAGCCAAAGCGCGGCGATTTTGGCCGAAAGCGTAGGTATAAGCATCATTTGGAGCGGAGGGCCCGTGTTCCCTTGCCTACCACCATTGTGTGGTACTTTAGCAGATTAGGGAGATACTTTGTCGATATGGCTGTCGGCCGGGAGGACGCCGACGCTGACGGCCGGCCACGCCTTCCGCGTACTACTATAGGATTATTATTAGGAACGTGCATTATCGTTTCTTATGTGATGATGATAATCGAATCTCTCCTTTCGTGTGAAATGCCGGGATGAAAAGCATACGATGCTCGGTCAATTAGAACAAACCGGAGGAAAACCACTTGTACTAAGGGCATCTTCAATATTGATTTCTAAAACAGACATTGCATCCTTTTTATGAAGGATCAGTTCGTAATATAGATACATGGTAGTCAATCATTCAAGAGCAGATGATTAATTCGTAAACATCGATGCGGTAGCTAGCCAGGCATTTAACCATAATCATAAATGTTAATCAACAGTTAAATTAAATTATGGAACACCACTGGTGCTAAATAGACATCCCATCAGCTTCTTAGCGCTCAGGATGAGCCTCACGCGTCACTGAACAAACAACAATACTTTTACCGCTTAAGGGTTTGGATCGTGTTATTCAAACATATTTCACCATTTAATGTGATTCTACATTTGTTTTCCGTTAAATCTGAAGCAAAGTTGTGGAAGCTTTGTGGGCAGCCGGATAGGCACCACGTATGACTCCGTCACTTTGGGCCTACACGAAACCTTTCAAAAGCCCACGGTTTGGCCACTCTCTCCTTGCTATTTATCTACTTCCTTCCCGACGGCTGTCATCATTGTACCATGACAAGCCCTTGTCGGACTTTATCCGTGCCACCTAGTTGCCACACCATATTGCCAACGCCGTCGTTCCACGTCTCGTTTTCCCACTATGCAGGTACCATCCGACCCCCCCTCCCTCGCGCAGATGACGTTTTGGGGTGGACATGCCGCAAGTGTTCGGCGAAATGTTCGTGCAAATTTTATGACAATATTTCTCTCTTCTTTCAAGTAATGGATTTAGATATATATACGATAACTTCATTGAGTTGTCCGATAATGAGGATTATGTGGATGATAATAAGGATTATGTGGATGATACAAACGTTGATGCAGGTGGTCCTAGCGGATCGTGTGAAAGAGCGTGTTCTCAATTTTAAGGGATCAATCAAGGACCATGGAGTGATGAGTCGGAATAGGGCATGAGGGCACTTGATGTCGATGGGTGACTACTTTTCTCTGGATGCCATGTTCACAAACAGTTTTTGTTGGTGCTTTCGGATGGGGAATAATGTGTTCGATCGCCTCTACCATGGCTTCTGATCCTATGATTACTACTTCATCTTGAAGAAGGACATCATAGGAAAAACTGGATATCTGAGAAGGCATTTGTGTTGGAAATATGCCCTAGAGGCAATAATAAAATGTTATTATATATATTTCCACGTTCGTAATTAATGTTTATATTTCTGTGCTATAATTGCAATGACCCTGACTGTGAGATTCAGAAGAAAACTCATTTGCATGTGTGGAAATGTAAACACCAAGAGTTCCTGGTTTAGCCTCTAAGACCAGCTCATGTGCTAACTGATGATTACGTTTTCTTAATCATGGACATTGTTCTTGTAACAAGGATGTCAGTAGCAATGGGAACATATTGTTAGCAGAACAATGATGTTGAACCGACCCCAGTATTGAATGATATACTTAGAGATCACATCGTAACTACGTTATAAGTCATATCATGAAATGTTATCATATACGTAATTCCTTAGACCATGAGAGTATCGAGTTGCTTCACACAGGAAGACCTGCTTTGGTTCTTAGATGAATCCTCCCGTAAATGGGAAGTAGTAAAATAAGTTCTGGGTATGTCAGATGGTGTGGCTAGTGACTGTGATAGTTCAAGAATGGGATTTGCTCCTTCACGATGAAGAAGATATTCACTTCGGGCCCACTCGGTATGACGGTATCCATTATAGTCTGGCCAGACGCATTGTGATTCAGTCACGGGGATACCGGAATACGATAACGAGAAAAGGGACAAACGAGCAAAGAGGATAACGAGTGGCTTGTGTTCAAAAGTTGTTACACATGGGTGCCAAACTTCTCTCCTCTAACTTTGTCATATATCGCGAAGCAAAGGGAATGGTACATGACTAAACATAATGGTTCACTCGAAGTTTCTTCGTGTATGTGCGGGAGTCAACATGGGTGTCCATGGCTCCGCTGTTGATTATTGGCTATTGACAAAAGGCTGTTGACCTATGTCCGGAAGATGTTCTGAGTCATGTCCGCATTATACCGAACCTATTGGGTCACACACTTAACGAGCAGTAGTCTGTTAGAATACTAGTATGGTAGAAGGTTTAGTGGAAGCAAAGCAGAATAGTTCATACGGGTACCGGAAGTAGTTCCGGAGATTTATGGAATTGTTCATAAGGGCACCAGAAGTAGTTCTGGGTATTTAAGGTTATGTCCGGATCACTCTGGAGTAGTCCCAGGTGGTTCCGGAACATATGAGAATGGTACTGGGGAAGTCCTGGATCAACCGGAATAGTTTCCGGATAATCGCTAGGCGTCCCGACAACCTTCGCGGTCATCGGGTGGCTTAAACTGTAACTCGGATGGTCTTGGCAACTATCCGGATGGCTCCGGAACGTCCGAGAACGGTCTCGGAAGGTCCTGGAAGTGCTCCAGAAGTGTCCGGAATGTCCCGAAACGGTCCCGGTATGTCCCGGAAGGTCCTGGAAGCTTCTAGAAGGTCATGGAAGGTTCCAGAAGGTTCCGGGCAGTACCACCCACTCCCCTGCGCCCCTAGCCTTGGGGGGAAAGCCACCTAGGCTGCCCTGGCCGGCCAAGGGGTGGGGGGCGCACCAAAGGGAAGGAATCCTCCTCCAGGTGGAATTACCAAATCACATTATGGCAGGTTTCCGGTGGGAAGGTGTGGGAAGGTTTGGAAGGCTTGGGAGTCCAAGTTGGACTCCCAATCCTCCTTGAGCTGCGCCCTAGGCCTCTTGGCCACCTATATAAGGTGAGCCAAGGGGAGAGGGAGAGGAAGACAACTTGTCCCCAAGGCCTATGCGCCACCCTCCCTCCTCTAAACCCCGTTGCTCCACAATTAGACCCCGGTTTAGACGCTGTTCTAGATCGGAATCCGTTAGGGTTTTCTCCCTCTAGTTTTCTCGGTGGCGTTCATCTCTGGACGGCGGAGCGCTGCTGGATTGCTGCTACGGGATGTGTGGATACTAATGGAGGGGTCGTACCTTCGACCCTTCTTCGAGGAGCTTCTTCATGGGACTTGTCCGTGGGACTAGATCGCGGGACTTGTTCGTGGGATTGATCGAGGGACTGTTCGTGGGAGAACTTGCGAGATCTACTTCCACTACGTCCACGAGCTTCACCAACTCTACTTCCGCTACATCGGTTGGTGAGCAATGACCTAAAACCTTGTATGCAATCTTCTTGGATGATCTTGGGTTCTTGATTCGTAGGCCGAATTTTTTTGTTTTCTACTACGTTTCCCAACAATTTGGAATGCTCCAAACCCGTTTTGCACTTTCCCAACGATCTGAAAAATATAAGATCCAAAAACCTTGTGAGAGGTGATGATATGTTATTTGATCATGCAAAACGTGATCATGGAGAATGAGGGTTAAGATGCTGACGAAGGTTCGGAATTTGAGAACATGGGTGACCCTATTCAATTACCATATCAGAATCCACTCATATTGTATGATTTTGTCCAAATATATCAACAAAATTTGTAATCATGCAACTCATGACAGCTCAAGGAAGATTTGGTTGAGCATTTATAGGTCGTTAAAGGAGACAACTATAACATATATATGTGTGAATAAAATTCAAGTTTGAACTATTTTATTTGAACACTTTGTTGGATTGTAATATTAAAATTTAATTTTTGAGAGTGGGAGACTTAGGAAAAATAATTAGACGTGGACGTTTAGGGGATAGGGTTGGATGGCTGACTTCCCTATAAGTTTTCGTGGAATGGTTCGAATCAATCCACAGACGGATACTGTGTTCGTTTTGCAGGTCGACGTTGGATATGATCTTGGCATTATACTGTGGTGGCTATTTGCACACGATGCTTGAAGAAAGGGTCGTTATGGTGGTTGTGACTTACGGATGATTTAGTTGGTGGTAGTCACTCTTTGGTGAAAACATTGTGTGATTTCTCATGAACTTTAAATGTTTTTTTGCTCCCGTGTGAGATTTTGATTTGTCGATGATAGGTTAGTTTTGGTGCCCTTGGGTTTTCGTCAATGGTGAGTGTTTTGATTATGGGTATTCATAATGGATCTCCCGGCGGTGTGTTGCACACGTCGTTGTTTCTCTTTGTCCTCTTCTGAACCTTTGGATGCTAATTTTATATTTTCGTTATTTCATAATGGAAAGTGGAATAACCCAATTTTTGTAAATCACTATATTATAAGTTTTTCCTTGTGTTAACGATATGTTTGAAATGTATTTACATTTTTTCATAATTTTCATTATGATTTTTTTACACATAAAACTTGCACCAATGAATAATAATTGTTGCTAGTACTGTCATTTTAGCTAGAATTTTGTCCTTCTAGATTACAAAGGAAGATCCAACTTAAGCGAGAAAATCAGTACTATGATTTTTGTTGAGTGAGGTTCAAGATGGAAGCAACTGAGAGGTCTATGTGGGTCTTTATACAGTTGACATCATACTGTATATATCATTGCATAAGATCTATGCTTAAGAAAAATATGACACAAAATATAAATGAAACAATATGATATATGAACAGATTCAACCATGTAAAGAAAATAAAATAAAGCATCAATATATAGAGCATTATATGTTAAGAAACTTCTTAGGAATTTAGTACAAACTAGAGAGCAACCAAACAGTTAAAAAGTAACCCGCTAATCTGAGATCGTCGAAATAAATAAACTGAAGATTTTTTTTGCCTCGGTATGAGCGTAGGTACATCAGGGTTGCAGCCTTCCGTTTTGATCCATCAATACTCATGGCCAATTCTTTTGGGTGGCTTAAAAATAATCCGCCTCTCTTGTTCACCGGGGTTTCTAAACTAATTATCGAATAACTAATTTAGAAGTCTCAACAAATTTAGAGGGCGGTTTATTTTTTAAGCTAGGAAAAGGCGGCTTGTTTTTAGGAATAATTACATTTTCCCCCTAATTTTCACTCACTCTTATATTTACCCCTATTTTTTTTGCTACGCTCAAATTTGCCCCTACAAAATCATTTTAGATCGCCAGAATGCCCTTTTGCCTGGTCAAAGTCGTTTGACCATTACTTTAAAATTTCATAACTAATTCATATGAACTTAGAAAAATGCAAATAATATATAATTGTTCAGAAAAACATAACCTACATGTGCATGTGATTTACATCCATGACAAAAACATTGTTTAAACCTTCTAGGGTTAATCACATTAATATTATGTTTAGGAGTGATTGCAAATGAATACAGATATAGGTGATGAATGTAAATAATGGGGTTGCGATGAGGTTGTCTCGAATGAGGCAGATGTGACGACTGACGATGATGTTTATACTCTCAACCATGGTGTGAAGGCACATGACAATGAAGCTTGGAAGAGTAAAAAATTAAAGTGAGTTGAGGCAATGTGAACACAAAGAGGTAACACAAGGACTTGAAGTAGAGGAAGCAGTAGAAGAGGAAGAAGAAGCGACACTAGAAGAAGAAGAAGAAGAAGACAGACTTCCTCCTAGTGTGACATAGATTAACTTCCCTCTTATTGGGCCATATGAGTGTTAATTTGTATTGGAGTTAATTAGTAGATAGGATAAACTTTCATTTATTCACTAGTTAGGCCTGAAATAGTGTTTATCTCGTACAACATGTGTAGTGTAATGTATGATAAGGTTGCCACTAGTGAGATGGGGCAAGCACAATATAGACCGTGCACAATCAAACACCGTGTAGTTCATGTGCAACGCGGGTCACCAAACTATAAAGGAGTGGTTCCCTAATGCAAAAATAACGTAAAAATCCATGCAAGTAACTAAACAGACCCAAAGTTTGGTCGAAGAACTAAACATGTATAGTGCAACATCAGCATATAAGTAGATCCTTGCTCTCAAGCGAAAAACGATGCACAAAGCTACAAGATCCACCATTCATTCCCCGGCCGTGGAAAGCTTTGGCAACGAGGAGGGAACTTGGGCACGATGTTTTGTTTATTACTAATCCATTATAAATGACGATCGCTATGTCTGCAACATTAGTTTAGAAGATTCTATGGAGCGTGACAAAGACAGCGTTTGTCTCAAGTATGGTACGTGCATGCACTCAACTCAAAAGAATCACTATATTACTTAACTAGTGCTGCTAAAAACCGAATAGCGAGGTCGACATCGAGATCTGATATGGAACATCATCTTTCTTGGCCGTATTGCGAGGACACTTCTTCATCATGCATGCATGAGCAGCGATGCTAGATATAAGGTACTCCCTCCCTATCAAAATATCAGATATTTTTAATTCAAATTAAACTACAAAAGCGTTTTATATTTTGGTATAGAGGTAGTAGTTAACAGGGTCTGCATGAAGCGAATCTGCATCCATCATCGATGGATTTCATGAGAAGCATAGTTAACAGGATCGTTCATTCGAATTCAAAGAGCAGAAAAACAGGATGGTCGCAGAAATTAAGAAGTACAGTTAACTGGAGCGCGAACCACCGGCCGCCTGGTGCCGCCCGTTATAACTGTATCCCCTGGAGATCAAAGATACCATGTGTAGCGCCGCAGCTAGCGACCGAGCAAGATTCGTATTTGGGAGTATCGGCCATCTAGCAGTCGTAGTTGATGAATGCGGCGTGAACAATCAGTATTATGCGTATATGCTCACAACAGCACAAGCAACCAACACACATGCATTTAGGAATATTTTGCTGCCTGATCTTCTAACAAATTAATCGCCAAGCCCCTAGTCGAGATGATCCTCCGTTCTTAATCCGCTGCCTGTCTAGCTAATCAAACTGCAAACACTTGTCACTTCATTTTCCTGCAAACCATCTATGTTGCATGGTGCTTTTCTTTAGCAACCAGAAAATGATGAGGGGGTATTAGTGTTTTCGGTCAACAGCTAGCCTGAAACAGAGATAATTTATCATCCGACTATCCGAGAAACGGTTGTGAGATTCTTCAATTAGAGAGCAGTTTGCTTGTTGTGATATCTACTATAGCTAGCAGCCTAGCACTACTAATCATCACTTCCGGCCTACCTCACATGCACAACAGACAGGAACAGTGGGGGTTAAGTTTTGTTAATGCCCCATCATCTGCCTTCCGATCTAGCTAGAGCATTATTAGTTAGTGTTCCTAAACTGTATACCATTCTAAGATATATATTGGCCCGTTGTACAGTTTTAGATTCTTCCACAGATGCCTCTTGAATCCATATATATGCTGACAGAAAGATAATCGGGTTAACCGCCTGAACCTGACAAATCTATGATGATATCTTCTCGTATACAAGTTCGATTGATGTCAGGAGAATTAATAGAAGCACATTTTGACCGGCCTCCATGATTGATTCAGACTCTACGGATTCTCTTTCTCTCACGTGGCTCGAGAATCTCTAGAGCGCATCTGAGATCAGGCTTTGTGGTGCAACTGGTTGCCATTTGCCAAGCTTGGAGATACACACTAGCTTGATGTTTCTTTTTTCGGGGAATCTGTGGTTTTATCACAAGTTAGAGAACAGGGCACATCAGTCTTTTTTTTGAGGGGGGCAACAGGGCACATCAGTCAATTCACAGACTGTTAAAGGGCCTGTCATCTTCATCTATTGGGCTGAATTTACCCATAGAGGTTGACGGGCCATGGCAAAATCATGGCATGAAAGGTCGTTACAATATGCTTCAGAGTTCACATTATGCGCCCCTCATAAAAGAATTAAAGAAAATTATGCTTTAGAATTTCCTCTGAAAATAGAAGTAAATTTTGGTAAATCTACCGTACAATAAAATAAATTTTGGTTGATATATTGTCAAAAGAAAATAATTTAGCACGGAATGCAGCAATGTCAATATGAACTATCTTAATTCAAATTGTAAACCTAAGTATATTGGTATACCTCTATACTTGGTAGAATAGGATTTGTATCGATATCTGATTCCTACCTTATCTTCAGGAAATTTTGTTTGTTCACCAAGTTTTGCATTTATGTAAGCCCACGAAGAGGCCCGCCCAATACAGCATGCAAAGCATTACATCAGTTTTCATCCTCTCACATGCATGGTCTCACACGCAAAATTTTAGACCTAGCTCTACCACGGCTTCTGCATCATGCCACCCCAATGAGACTGATCTCCATTGGGGGTGCGCAACCTGTAGCTAGAGTGTGTTCATCAATATCATTGATCGGTAGCCATCGAGTGTTTTCTAAGTATTATTTTTTATCAGTTTTTCTCTCCTTGGCTATCCGACTGGCCTTTTCCTTTTCTGTTGACCCAACATAAATCACCCCATTGCAGGTTGATCCTTTGCGCGCCTCTTACTAGTACACATTGATGCTATGCACACAGTTCAGACCCCTCATCACACACAAATTTTGAAATCGTGTGCTCGAATGAGTTGGCAGTTGGAAGGGAGGGTCATCGCTGATTGAAAACATGTGCGATTGTGGAAACTTCCCACATGTTTTCTTTTCTCAGAATGGTGTGCGATTGCTCCAGCAAACACCCACAATTCTGTAAAATGCAACGTGCTGCGATAAAAAAAGGGCCTATATATGAATCCTGGTTTCATAGGATTTTTTTTCCGATCACCACTGTTCATTTGTTTCTCGCATCGATTTCTTTAGAACATCAACAAGTATACGGCGTTGGTCTGTCCAATAGAGCATGTGTATAAGAGGTCACAGTTGATGACAGTACCATGCGTGCATGTGTCTTCATTGTCGTAACCGGGAAAAACTTGACATCTTGTACGCCGGGTCAATACCGTATATCAGTGCAAGGAGGTGTGGAATTCTACACATACGAGTGGCCTAACAAATCAATGCCCCAAGAGAATGCATGTGCCGACAGCGCGGTGCAATCTAGTCTATAAATTCGGCATTTGAACGGATATGAACTCCGTAGCAATCACGCATGGATCTATCTCCATCGTTGCCATGCATGAGAGCTAACGTGTGATGTCTCGCGCGACCGCGTTCGATCGGCCGAAGTTCCGTCGAAACAACGGGACACTTCTGACCGGCGCGGAAAAACTAGCAGCACGCCATTGTTGACTTGCTCCAGAGGTCCGGGTAGAAACATTGGGACGTGGCACACAACCGGCCACGCGTGAGATCGAGCCAGCGCACAGCCGCTATAAATTTGAAGAATCTCCAGCATGTACATACGTCAGTTTCGATCCATTCCATTGAGAGCTTAGCCAGCCATGACGAACGGCTACGTGTTCCGGGAGTACATCGGCGCGCAGTCCGCCGGCGTGCGGTTCTCCGACGTGCCCGTCAACGCCGGCGTCAGCTTCCACTTCATCCTCGCCTTCGCCATCGACTACCTGGCGGCGAGCCAGTCGTCGTCCCGGCCCACGCCGACCAACGGCGTCTTCGCCCCGTTCTGGGACACGGCCAACCTCTCCCCCGCCGCCATGGCCGCCACGAAAGCGGCCCACCCCAACCTCAGCATCATGGTCGGCCTCGGCGGCGACACCGTCCAGGGCGCCAACGCCACCTTCGCGCCGACCTCGGTCGACTCGTGGGTGGCCAACGCCGTCTCCTCCCTCTCCGCCATGATCAACCAGTACGGGCTCGACGGCGTGGACGTGGACTACGAGCACTTTGGCGCCGCCGACGTGGGCACCTTCGTGGAGTGCATCGGGCGCACGCTCACCCAGCTCAAGGCCCGCTTCCCCAACATCGCCACCTCCATCGCGCCATTCGAGCGCCCCGAGATCCAGAACTACTACCAGCCTCTCTGGAGGAAGTACTCCGGCGTCATCGACTACATCAACTTCCAGTTCTACGGCTACGGCGCCAACACCAACGTGGAGTACTACGTGCAGTTCTACAACACGCAGGCAAGCAACTACCCCGGCTCCGGGTCCAAGTTGCTTGCCAGCTTCAAGACCGGCGACGTCACCGGGCTGCTCTCGCCGGATCAGGGCATCAGCGGGGCCAAGGAGCTCCAGCGGCAGGGCAAGCTGCCGGGGATCTTCATCTGGTCCGCGGATAGCTCCAAGAGGAGCGCCTACGGGTTCAAGTACGAGACCATGGCGCAGCAGATCGTCGCCAACCACTAATTCATGGCTCGATCTGATCCATGTTTACACCATAATAATAAGAAGCCAATGCATCCCGGATCGATATATGTAATAAGGGGACTAAATAATCGTAGTGCACGTAGTAAGTACTTATTAAGCTTGAACTAGAATGAAAGAATGTTCACATGGTTTATAGTACAATTCTAATAAATTAAACGGAAAGAACTTGATGAGAATCATGGGACACAGAATTAATCCAGCAGGTAGCTAGTCGTCTCCTCCTCCCCAGCCCCCGCCCCCTCCTCCTCCTCCCCAGCCCCCGTCACCTCCTCCCCAAGAGGAATCTCCGCCGCCCCAAAAGCTACCTCCTCCTCCTCCTCCCGAAGAGGAGGAATCTGCTGAGCCCCAGGAGCCCCAGAAGCCCCCTCCACCCGACGAGGAATCTTCCCGGCCCGACAATGGCGAAGACACATCCGACTTAGAAGTGTAGGAGGAGTAGTCCGTAGTAGAGCGAATGGGACTGCCGTCGTCGTACCACCGCGGGCCAAACCACCAAGAAGAATCAGTGCTGAGAAAGGAGGAGGAGCGCACGACCAAGTGAATCAGTCAGTCAAGATGTCGTCGGCAAGCGTTTAACCTGATTATCAACGAGCTTAATTAACCATACGAGATTGTAAATCAATAAGCTTTGCTAACCTTTGCTTTTGGTATCCGTACCCTGTTGCAGCTGACTTCTTATCTTTCTCATACTTCTTATATTTCTCATCTTTCTCATCGGTGTGACGCTTCTCGAACTGCATGTACACGTACAAGTTAACACATTAATTCTGGTGCCACCAATATATAGTTCATGAACCTGCAAAATATTAGTCTCCGTGGAAGAAGAACATGCATAAGATCTACTACCCTATAAAAGCATGAAATGGGAAAGAGGCTGGGCAGCTACATCAGACTAAACTGTCTCTCCTAGGGTTCCGCTGCCGCCGCCCCTCTCCTCCCCCTTCATCGCCTCCCACGCTCCCAATCCCGTGCCTCGCCGCCACGCCGCACCGGGGCGTCCCAGTCTGTCCCCTTCTCCCCCGCCGCCTCCCCTCTATACCCCGCCGCCGTCGGCTAGCGTCGTCGGGCAAAGTCTGCGCGGTTAGCGGCGGTGGGCCTCTTCCTCCAGCAGCACCTGCCGATGCGGCGGCGAGCGGTGGCCCGTAGCGGTTTGGCGGCGCGACGGCCACCGTCGGCGTGGTGGCACGCGACGGCCAGGACGGTGTGGAGGCGCTCGGATCTCGCTGCGGATCTTCATGTGGAATATGGCCTCCGGTCAGATCTGATTTGGCCGGAGAGACATGCTCGCTGCATCGCGGCGGAGATCGATGGTGGTTCCGTGCACATGAAGCTGGATGGAGGTTTCAAGCAGACCCGGGTGAAAACCCTGCCATAGGCCAGGTGCCAGGGCCGGCGATGGCGGCGTTCTTCTACGTTGTTCTCTTCTTGAAGACATCACCGTTGGAGAATCTACTTATCGCTATCCTCTACCTTCGGGGGAAACCCTAGATCAGTTGATCGGCTGATGACGACGCTTTTGTGTCGTTCTCCCTTTGGGGCCGTCAGTCTTTGAGGTGTACATTGGATCGAGGGACCAGTGGATGGTTCTAGCGGTGGAGCGGCGTTTCATTACATGCATCGATGAAGTGGAGCCTCGGCGGCATGGTGTAGCAGGGTCTCGACGACAATACGTGATGGTGGACGCACGAAGGGTGGTGGTGTCGTCGACGGCAGGCCTGGCAAGGTTGGTGCATCAGTTCTTCTCTTAAGATGGCCCGGTGGAGGACGATGATGACGGTCTTTGCAGCGGGTGCATGCGGTGCTCGTTACGAGTGTGCCGGACCAGTTTGTGACCCAGATCCGGCATTGGCTTGGTTGGGCATCCGGCTTTAGATGTTAGACTTTGGTGTGAGGTCAGGGTATGCGGCCCCGACTATCTCCATTTCTTCATTAAGAGGATATGGGCAGCGACATCTGTTGTTAAGATGGTTGCTGATGCCCGGGGGTCATCCTCTTTTTCCAAAAAATAAAAGCATGAAATTGCCCTATGCACGCCGGCTTCACACGGCGGATTCACGATGATCTCCATGCCTACCCATGCGCCACGGCTACTGCCGGAGCGCAATGGCGCCACCAACTTTGTGTTGCTAATCCACATGGCGATCCGCCTTGTGTGTTCCCCCGCCATCGACATGTACAAGGAGGCAGGTTAGGGAAGACGGCGAAGATAGGAACATGCCGCTGCCGGCATTGCCATGTTCACTTCTACTACTGGATATGGTGGAGGGTGTCTGAGTTCTCAGTTCCGACTCCTCTACGATCCCCAGGAATTGATGCCACCAATTCCTTGTAGTAGGCTCTAAATGTTAATTTCACTTTACAAAACTATAACTACTTTTCTGCATTTACACTCAATGTTTTAAACTGCCCGCTATTGACAAAGCGGCAGCGTCCAGTGGAAGCAATGAGCACCTATTGTTAGCTATAGTTGCCGCTATGTCAAATAGCGGTTTTGCAGAAAATTCAGGAAAACAGTGAACGAGTGAATAGGAACATTCAGAAAGTTCAGAAGAGATAATAGAGCATCTAAAGTTGGAGCGCCATGTGGAAGGATCTAAAATTGCAAATTACTGTTGGAGCATATAGGAGATATGCATATGCCACAGTCTGACTCGAGCGCCATGTGGAAGCATCTAAAACACACATCCTGATCAGAGCGACCTTCAGTTCCGGATATCTCAGTGCATATACTTTGCCTTTTCTTTACATTGTTACCTTGCTTCTTGATATTTCTGTTTTCTTTTGGAGATTAACCAACAATTAAAGATGAAAGCATTATAGCACCGGCGAGCATGCATGCAGATAATTAATAATTTGGGGTGCACATTACGTACCCAGCCGCCGGCGGTGTTGGTGTTGCTGCTGAAGGATACAGCCGACGCAGGCCTCAAGTGGATGCGAGCCGGAAGACTCAGACTTGCCGATCGCCGGAGCGCGAGGCCAGCAACGGAAGATCGCAGCATCCGCGCCGCCGCCATTGCCGATCGGATCTCTCGTCGAATAGTTTTCTTGAGCAACGGGCAGACGGCCGACGGGGTCTCTAGTCAGAGGAAAAAGAAACGAGGGGAGCAGGCTATATATCTGCGCCTTGGTTCTGCTGGGCTCGGTCGGATTCTTCTGGGATCTCTGGTAGGATTCGGCCCAGCATCGGCTGAGGTCGACGATCTAAATGTCATTTTTCTTTCTTGGGCAAAAAGAAGAACTCTGTAAATCTTCTAAAAACCAAATATATATGTGACAATATTACCGGAATTAAGGAGTTTACCAACTTTGGGCAACATTTGGTGTTTTCCAAGAGTTTTTTGTCCAAAACTCGGTAAAAAATTAAAGAGTTGAAAACTAGGTACTCAAAAAGAGAAGTGAATCGACGACGAAAACCGGTTTGTTGTGTGTTTTCAACACTTGATGTACATAACAAAATTTAAAAAGAGGAGACGTCGACACTCCACGGTGCACCGCCTCATCGCACCCTTCGACAGTCGATCGATGGGTTTGTATCTGAATGTTGAAGCGCTCAGCTGCCGATCTTGAGGTGGAGGAGAAGGAGGCCGCCAATGCGAAGGAATAGGCAACAGAGTGAGCGTGAATGCAAAAACAACCGACATGATGAGAGGCTACTTTTTTCTTGAAATGGCGGATTGAAACTTTTGAGATCGAGCATTTATAAACAATGAACATTCTTTTTTTGCGATTGAACATTATAATTTATTCGTATTGCTATGCATTTATTTTATTGTGATCAAACATGGATAAACATGTAGAAAATGCAGTTGAATGACCGAATCTCATATCAATGTTGATAGACTGGTTCAGACCAGTCTACATAAATATTATGTAAGTTGAAGGTTGTATTTTAAGATGCCCTAACCGTGGTCTGACATCATGAGAAATATTAGCTCTTGTGCGCTATACTATGCATGCTAAATGCAGCCACAACAAAGCAAAATATTTTTTTCACAAATACGCGAGAGTTTGTATGTCACTTAGGAAGTGATAATGGAAGGAGAAGAGAGAGGGAGGGTGAGGGTGTACATGCGGACAACTCAGGGATGATATTGGCCAAGACAAGATTATTGGCGGAAGCTCATAGGAGGGTGTCGTCGATATGTAACGGCAGATGCCATGGGGATGGCTAAAGAGGGGGACAAACCGATGTGAGTGTCGCTGGTACCGGAGACGAGAATGGGAACACACGGTGAGACACCACGATGTACCCAGGTTCGGGGCTCTCCGTAGAGATAACACCCCTAGTCCTGCCGAGCTAGCTATATGCAATAACTCTGGCTACAATGAATGCTCCTTGAGCTGTTTGAGAGGAAGAAAAAGAGGGTCTTTAGTCACTACTCTCTCCTTGCTCTCTCTATGGTGGGTGAGATTGTAATAACTGCTCCGTCGTCCCCCACGCAGGAGGGGTACCCGGGGCTCTTATAGGCCGAGCCCGGGGTACAAAGGTAAAAATACAAAGAGGAGGGCCCAGCTGTCTGCCTCAGCTAAGCTAGGAACTCCACGTCGTGCTCCTCCGGATGACCCTGTGTAGACTTGCGGCTCGCCATACTGCTATCCTGTAGACCTCGGTGGTGAACAGTGAAGCTAGATACTTAGGCCTGTCGGCCTGTCCGCGTGATCGGCGCTGGAGGAAACCGCACGCCTCTGACAGTCCCGATCTTCAGGGATTGCGCATTGAATGCTCTTGTACCAGCTGTCCGACCTGGAACTCTGATCGGATGTTGCTCTTCTTACTTCGGCCGGATGCTCCTAGGTGAGGCCGATTGCCCCCTCTCTAGGGCAATCGACCCTCACTTGGAACAGATCGGCCCACTTCTTGTTTGCTCTTGTTTAGCTCGGCCTTGATTAGATCAGTGACCATTAGGTCGGTGATCTTTGCCTTGATAATTTGTTTCCCCTCGGTGACCCTACCCGGGGGTCATTCCCCCGACAGTAGCCCCTAAAGCTGCGGAGGTCCCGCCGAACTCAGAGATGGCGAGGCCTGCACAGGTTCCTTCCATGCAAGAATACCGAGTCTCTGCTTGTGCCTGGATGCTTCAATGGTCTGATTGCTCTTCATTTTCTGATTGCTTTTTGATCTTTGTTGCCGATTGCTCTTGATCTTCTTACCGATTGCTCTCAATGGGTCAATTGCTCTCAACTGGCCGATTGCTCTTGATCTTCTTACCGATTGCTCTCAATGGGCCGATTGCTCTCAACTGGCCGATTGCTCTTGACCTCCTCGACCGATCCGCCCAACGGTTGGTTTGACTGGAATGTTGACCGAACTTGTCGCTTCGAATTCGCCGAAGAATACGGGACGTCGTGCCACGATTTAACATGCCATAACCGCTGCCTCGATCCACGCGCGCACGTCCCGTCCCATCCGCCGGATCCTCTGTGCTCCGAACTGCTGCTGCTCTGTGAATACACGCGGTCACAGCGCCTGCCGGATCGGCACACCTGATCCCACTACCTTCTCGCCGTGCCTTTAAATATCCCGTGGAGTGAGAGATGCGCTCCGCACCCCCCCACTTCACTATCTTCCTCGAGCTCTCCTCCATTGCCTCCGCCGCCGCCCCGCGCGCCCCGCCGTGCTGCTACTGCTGCTTCCCGACGCCAAGAGCTGCCGTGCTGAGGACCTTGCCGTCGCACTCCGCCGCCGCCGCTGCTGCTCCCTTTCTACCACAATAGGGGGGCTCGGATCCTGATTTCCACCGCCGCCGCCGCCTTCTCCGCCGTCGCCATCTTCATCTTCGTCTCTTTCCCCTTCTCCCACCACGGAGTCCGACGACTCCATGGGGGACGACGCTGCTGCCGGCTCCCAGAGGGGGTCCTGGAAGGGCTCCAATGTGACCGAGATGCGAATCGCTCTCCTCCGCCGGTCTCGCAAGATCCCGGCGGACCTTGACTTTCGCGTTCCCGGCGACGAGATTGTGCCCATGCCCCGGGACGGCGAGCGCGTGGTCTTCCTCGCGCATTTCCAGTGCGGATTTGGGCTTCCGGTGAGCAAATTTTTCCATGACTTCCTCGACTTCTATCGCATGCAATCGCACCACCTCAGGGCGAATGCCATCATGCTGCTCTCCACATTCGTGGCACTATGCGAAGGTTACCTCGGAGTCCGGCCCACCATTGGGCTCTAGTGCCGGCTCTTCTACTTCTGCAGCTTCCGAGTGGGCACTGGGGTGTTTACTGTCAACCTCAAGACCAAGAAGATGGAAGAGGTGAAGGTGATGGCCGAATGCGGCGGAGCCACCATATACATCCGCAAGGTCGGACTCTATCCTCATCCCCAACCGCCTCAGTCCATCAAGAACTGGCAGATGGGGTTCTTTAACGTTTCTTTGCCAAAGAACCAAGACTTGCTGAATCTGCCCGAGTTCTCCCTGCCACCTCCGACTGCGAAATATCATTGGGCTGAAAAACCAGGGGAAGGGGACATCGATCTGGATCGTCAAATGGCCTATATCCAGAGGCTGATGGAGAAAGGGCTACATCCCGCCGATCTGGTGGCGACCTGGCTCTGCCGCCGAGTGCTCCCATTACAACGCCGCTGCCACCGGATCTGCGACATGAGACGGCTTCTTGACCCCACTCGGATTTCCACATTCCGCATCAACGAAGTTGAATTCCTCCACTGAATCAACAGCATCACCGACCTCAAGGTTGTTGGGCCTTTTGAGTTTGGAGTGACACCGCACAACCGAGCTCGGCCTTGCCCCGAAGTATGTTCTACATCTTATCTTTTATCTTAGCTTTCAATCCTTTCTTATTGATTATGATCGGAACTTTCTACCCAGCAATTCCTTGGCTCTGGGCTTATGCAGGACAGACAGTCCGCCACAGGCTACCACCCCGACCGAACTGAAGAAGATGCTCAAGACGTGGAAATTGAAGAGGAGACCGATTCCGAGACCGAGGCTCGGACTGCTTCTGTCGGGCTCGGACTCAAAAAGCCGGGTGAGTCCGATTCCTCCATCAAACGCTTCATGGCCGACCGGAGCAACGATTCTGATTCCCTTGGTGACTTCGGCGCAGAATCTGAACCGGCCGAGCTGACAGTACCCAAGGGGAAACGCCCCCGAGCTGATGACGCCGCTGGTCCCTCCAAGGCTGCCAAGAAGAAAGGGAAGGCTGGTGCACGCCGACCTA
Source organism: Bromus sterilis (assembly GCA_950022295.1). Lineage (NCBI taxonomy): Eukaryota > Viridiplantae > Streptophyta > Magnoliopsida > Poales > Poaceae > Bromus > Bromus sterilis. Next base: position 30,065,519 of record OX465598.1, read on the forward strand.
CCCCTCAAACAGGGGGCCCCGTGCTCTCTCCGACTCCTCTGAACATCGCCCGCCCTGGCTTCTCCATGGCCCAGTTTGCTGCTCAATTGCCCCGAGCTTCTGGGTGCGCTTCTTTTTACCTTTTTTGCTCCTTGTGATTCTTCCTGTATTGCTTTTCTTACTTGTGCTTCTTTTATTGCAGGGTTGCCCGATCTGTTGATCCTGCGGGATCCGGGGGTGCTCCGATTGCTCCCCCTGCCCCCTCTGATGCCCCTCGTGCTACTCCAACAGCCTCCGCAACTTCTCATGTGCCTGCGCCTTCTCGCAAGAGAGCCACCGTTGATACCAACAAGGACGAGCGGGCCAAAAAACAAAAAGTTGATGCCGCCGCGAAACAAACGCGACTGACTGCTCCCTTGCCGACTGCTGCCGCTCCTCCGACTGCTGGCGCGCAGTCGGTCACTCCTGCCACGACCACTGCTGTTGCTTCTCTGATTTTGCTGGACCCTTCTGGCATCGCACATGTTGATGTGCCGGTGCCAGATCGGCCTGCCGCTGATGCTCCTCAGCCCGAGGCTTCTTCAGCCCAGGCCACTGCTGCCGACCCGACTCCTGCCACTGGCTCGGAGAGTACTGCTGCTACCTCAACCGAACCAGCTGCTTCTCCATCCGCTGCTCCACAAATCACTTTCCCGCTTGCCACTCCTGCTGCCGCCAGATCCAGTGCTTCCACAGCACCGCCCTCTGGTGCCCTTGTGCACCAACCGTCGCTCAGCCGCCATCTCGTGCTAGCCGGCCGGTTCCGCGAGGCGTACCTTGGGGCTTACAACGTCTCTCCCGTCAGACCTGCTGCCGACTCGGCCACTCCTCCGCCTCCTGGATCCGAGGACCAACTTCCGTCCCACCTCTTGGGTCGGTTGGGTGGTCTTTCCACTGATATCCGACGTTTTGCTGATGGAGCCTTGGGCCAAATCCTTGCCTCCGAACACTCTGCTACTGTAAGATTTCTTTTCAGTGGGGGCGCGCCTAGCGCACCCACTAGGTGTAGTCCCCGAGATTCGGGCCGATTTCTCGCAATCTGTCTGGATCTTCATTTCTTTTCATTGCTTTGTGTTTTTGCTTATATCTGATCGGCCCATTTTAAAGGCCATCTGCGACAGAAGTCAGGCTGTGTTTGAAGAGTTCCTAGCCGCTTATTCAGCGAGCCAGAAATCCATTGTCATCTTGAGGAACAACGCTGACACCCAAGCCGCCAAGATTCAGGAACTGACAGGTATGCTTTTGCGTGTCTCCCTTTTTTTGTTTTCTCCCGATTGTGATTATATCCTTACTTTATTGCAATATTGTAGTTGCTGCCACTCGCTCCTCCGAGCTGGAGGCCGCTCAGAAAAGAATCGCCGAGCTGGAGAACCAGCTCGGTGAGAAGAATGGCCAGCTCCGTCGTGCCAAACAGAAACGTCAACGCCTAGCCGCTGTTGAGACCGAGCTGCAGGCAACACTTCAAAAGGCTACCAAAGATCTTGCTGCCGCCCGAACTACCCATGAACAAGAACTGCAAAGGCTTGTCGACGCTCGTCATGAGGTGGAGGGCCAGCTACTCAAAGAGAAAGATCTTGTTGTCAAGCGCGCCGAGGACATGGACGTCCAACATCAGACGGAGATCCAGCGTGCCCAAGCCGGTGTTGATCTTGCTCTCTCCTGCCTCCACTGAGTGGATCTTGCCCTTGCAGGTATTACTCATTTTTTTCATTCTTGCCTTCCGATCTGACTGTCGGGACCCGGAATATGCGTATGTAATTCCAGTCACAATTCAATCATATGGAGAGCCGAGAGCCATACCCACTTGTCTAAGCAGACAAGGCCAAGTACAAGACACTCTCGGAAAGCTCGAACGTGAGGGGTATCCCATCCAGGCCCGGATGATCAACTGAGATGAGTCCTCATCGTCCGCTCACAAGTCTAAATGATTATGTGTGGTGAAATCTCATACTCATAGACAAGTCGCCTCAACCATATTATCGATTGAATCATAACACTTACATAAATAGACTCCAACCCGATCTCTTAGTCGGGGTCTCGGGCGGGCTCAATCATACAACAAAGTGTGCCACGTGACAAAGTCACGAGCAATCGCATCGCGATGCCCCAAGCTGCGCACATCTAAGGGCCACTTGGTGTATAAAAGACCGCCGGCGAGAACACAACTAAGGAATCGAACCCCACACATGACATGCACGATATAAACATACACATAGCATACATGTCAAGTGTATAACAGCAGGTAACACAGCATGAACTCTACAAACTCATAGCTTTATTGCATCTGCTAAACAGAGCAGGTATAGTAGTGTTACAAGCAAAGATCACATCACTGTGATCCAACATTACATCATACAACAACGGAAGCAAATTATGTCTTAGTAAAGACAAGGTTAACAAATGGCTTAAGAAGCCTTTAAGAAAACACAACGACCCTCCAGAGGGACCAGGCTGCTGTTTGGGACTACATTACTTCGTCGACGTCGAGCTTGAGGGGAGGCCACCATCAGGGTCAGTGGTCTCGTCTCTAAAACATAGAATAAGCAAACGTGAGTACAAAGTCGTACTCAGTAAGACTTACGTAAGAACTATACTACTCATGCTCAGGTATCAAAGTAAAGGCAGGTGGGGTTGTAATGCAGAAAGCTTTGACTTGGCTATCCTGTACTACGACTACACAGAGTTAAGATGAGAGGCGCACACGAGTCCATCTAATCTTGATCACCACATCAATACACAACCATGGATCCTTCCTCGACTTCCCCACGAGGAAGCAACCCAAGGCACTCACACTTATCTTGCGATTTTTAGAGTATCCATTTGAGTTGTCTAATAATCAAGTAAAGATCTCCAAGTAGTCCATAACCGCGGACACGGCTATTCGAATAGTTCATTAACCTTGCAGGGGTGTACTTCTTCACATACGTAGCTACCACTTATCGCCTAGAACTCGTCACCTTCAAGCGGTGTCCGCGAGGATAGTACCACGACACTTACCTCACGGCTCCAACTCTAGTCCAGGGAATCGCCTATCTGAGTTGCACCCCAATCGGGAATCCGGCCGGGGTTTCCGTTCAGGACCCAGACGATGTATGGACGGTCCGACAAGCCCACCTCGACGGATGGTGCCGCGCTTGCCTAAAACCGTGCTACGTTAGGAAAGCAAATAGAATAAAGTTAACCCATGCGAATCCTGTACCTTAGTCGGGGTGAGTTAATAGGTCGAGAGGGGTCAATGAGCCCAACATGTGGTAGTAATCTGTGTCTTGGATCACAACACAAGAACTCGGGGCCTAGTGCAGTGTAAATGAGACAACCCACTGTGTACTCCTACACAGCCTCTCATTGTTCACTTATATTAGGGTGACTTCATCAACACGTTACCACCTTGTTGCATGTGTTCACTACCATCCCGATACATCACCCAGATGGATCAACTTTATTGCAAACAACTCTAGCATGGCATAGCATAACATGGATGAAGGGCCACATGATGAGCACAAAAAAAATCTTGTATCTGCTAGGTTGAGGTTTGCTTAATACTGTGGTAGCAAAGATAGGTCATGCAAAGGATGGGTTCAACTAGCGGTAGAACGATAACATGTGAAACACCTAATCATGCATAAGAGAACAAGAGGGAAACTGGGTTTTTATAGATATGATCAAAGGGGGTATGCTTGCCTTATTGTCGAGACTCGGGGGGTGCCACTCTTCGGAGAAAACAGGGACTACGTCCGGCGATGGATCTATCGAGAAGAAGCAAACACCGAGACAACAAAGTATAAACATCACATTGCAATGCACATTCAAGAATGAAACATGGCATGGTACTGATGTGATCTATGTTTAATTTGTAACAAGTTAATTGAAGTTGATTTGAATAAGAATTTCAAATTCAAACTCCAAATGTGGTTCAATTTAGCCAAAGTTGCATTTGCTAATGTTTGGACATGGTAAACCATGTGGTCATGTGTATGATATGCCTCTGATGTTCATGTGATAAGGTTGGCATTGCAAAGATTTAATTTGAAATGATTTAAAAATTTATTTTGAATTATTCCAAATAAGCCACATAGCTAAATGCTACTGTTTCATCATCATAGATGTGTTTTTCATCTATGAAAGTATGATATTTGGAATCCTTGAATTTTTCTGATGATTTTTCATATATAATTTATTTGATTTGGAGTTATGGTTTAAAAGTTATTGAATTTCAAAGATTTAAGCATTTTCTGGAAATTCTGTTAAAAAGAAAAGGGATTATTGCGCAAGGCTGACGTCAGCATGACGTCATGGGGCGCTGACCAGTCAACTGACATGCCGGGCCCATCTGTCAATGACTCTGGTATTAAAACCCGTTTAATTAAACTTAAAAGGATTAATAGGGGCTGGGGCCCCCACCTGTCAGTGGCTCATGTGTTGGAAATATGCCCTAAAGGCAATAATAAAATGTTATTATATATATATTTCCACGTTCATAATTAATGTTTATATTTCTGTGCTATAATTGCAATGACCCTGACTGTGAGATTCAGAAGAAAACTCATTTGCATGTGTGGAAATGTAAACACCAAGAGTTCCTGGTTTAGCCTCTAAGACCAGCTCATGTGCTAACTGATGATTACGTTTTCTTAATCATGGACATTGTTCTTGTAACAAAGATGTCAGTAGCAATGGGAACATATTGTTAGCAGAACAATGATGTTGAACCGACCCCAGTATTGAATGATATACTTAGAGATCACATCGTAACTACGTTATAAGTCATATCATGAAATGTTTTCATATACGTAATTCCTTAGACCATGAGAGTATCGAGTTGCTTCACACAGGAAGACATGCTTTGGTTCTTAGATGAATCCTCCCGTAAATGGGAAGTAGTAAAATAAGTTCTGGGTATGTCAGATGGTGTGGCTAGTGACTGTGATAGTTCAAGAATGGGATTTGCTCCTTCACGATGAAGAAGATATTCACTTCGGGCCCACTCGGTATGACGGTATCCATTATAGTCTGGCCAGACGCATTGTGATTCAGTCACGGGGATACCGGAATACGATAACGAGAAAAGGGACAAACGAGCAAAGAGGATAACGAGTGGCTTGTGTTCAAAAGTTGTTACACATGGGTGCCAAACTTCTCTCCTCTAACTTTGTCATATATCGCGAAGCAAAGGGAATGGTACATGACTAAACATAATGGTTCACTCGAAGTTTCTTCGTGTATGTGCGGGAGTCAACATGGGTGTCCATGGCTCCGCTGTTGATTATTGGCTATTGACAAAAGGCTGTTGACCTATGTCCGGAAGATGTTCTGAGTCATGTCCGCATTATACCGAACCTATTGGGCCACACACTTAACGAGCAGTAGTCTGTTAGAATACTAGTATGGTAGAAGGTTTAGTGGAAGCAAAGCAGAATAGTTCATACGGGTACCGGAAGTAGTTCCGGAGATTTATGGAATTGTTCATAAGGGCACCAGAAGTAGTTCTAGGTATTTAAGGTTATGTCCGGATCACTCTGGAGTAGTCCCAGGTGGTTCCGGAACATATGAGAATGGTACTGGGGAAGTCCTGGATCAACCGGAATAGTTTCCGGATAATCGCTGGGCGTCCCGACAACCTTCGCGGTCATCGGGTGGCTTAAACTGTAACTCGGATGGTCTTGGCAACTATCCGGATGGCTCCGGAATGTCCGAGAACGGTCTCGGAATGTCCTGGAAGTGCTCCAGAAGTGTCCGGAATGTCCCGAAACGGTCCCGGTATGTCCCGGAAGGTCCTGGAAGCTTCTAGAAGGTCATGGAAGGTTCCGGGCAGTACCACCCACTCCCCTGCGCCCCTAGCCTTGGGGGGCAAGCCACCTAGGCTTCCCTAGCCGGCCAAGGGGGTGGGGGCGCACCAAGGGGAAGGAATCCTCCTCCAGGTGGAAAGTCCAACTCTCCAATATGGCAGGTTTCCGGTGGGAAGGTATGGGAAGATTTGGGAGGTTTGGGAGTCCAAGTTGGACTCCCCACCCACCTTATTGCGCCCCAAGGGCCTCTTGGCCACCTATATAATGTGGGGGAGGGGTGGGGGGCGCAACACAACTTGTCCCCAAGGCCTATGCGCCACCCTCCCTCCTCTAAACCCCGTTGCTCCACAATTAGACCCCGGTTTAGACGCTGTTCTAGATCGGAATCCGTTAGGGTTTTCTCCCTCTAGTTTTCTCGGTGGCGTTCATCTCTGGACGGCGGAGCGCTGCTGGATTGCTGCTACGGGATGTGTGGATACTAATGGAGGGGTTGTACCTTCGACCCTTCTTCGAGGAGCTTGTTCATGGGACTTGTCCGTGGGACTAGATCGCGAGACTTGTTCGTGGGATTGATCGAGGGACTGTTCGTGGGAGAACTTGCGAGATCTACTTCCACTACGTCCACGAGCTTCACCAACTCTACTTCCGCTACATCGGTTGGTGAGCCATGACCTAAAACCTTGTATGCAATCTTCTTGGATGATCTTGGGTTCTTGATTCGTAGGCCGAATTTTTTTGTTTTCTACTACGTTTCCCAACAGTGGTATCATGAGCGATCCTTGATTAGATGCATGTTTAGGTAGATCATATGTTGATATGAGGCATTGATTTTCTTGTTTGCTTCCCTATCATGTGATCTTTTCTTTGCTCGACGGCATGATGTGATTTTGCTACAAGGTTTGAGTTTTACCATGATCCTTCTATGCTGCTCTTAGTATGCTGGTTGCCTTGATCATGGACTACATCAAATTCCTTGGATCTCATCCTAGTCTTGCTATAGAAAATTTTACATGAACGGGCTTGTGGATTTTATGAACTCAAATCCACACAGGGGTCACGCGTTTAACGAAGTTTGGCTTGTGGCATTAGTTGCTACACGCACCCCGTATGTTAAACTAGCAACAAAAGAAGTATCGTGTTTTGTTTTGTCTAGGATTCTCGTTTGCCTTGTAAACCTGCTTAGCAACCACGATAAAATTTGCAACAGCCCGTATAGATAGCGATCTAACTTGTTTTTGCAGAGAATGCATGTGATGTGGTATAGCCTTCAAGATTTGCAATGTGTTTGTATGAGATGCTATATGTTATGTAATATTTATTCGCGACCTGCGTGTCGTGGTACGGCATGATGACTGGAGTCATATGATTGTCACTTAATTATGGCCTGCGTGCCAAAACTGTTTATTAGCTCGAGGCAAATCAATAGATAGATGCAAGGTGATGATCTACGATGCGGAGGTGGACCCCGACGCACATGCCGGAAGCCGTGGTGATGTTCCCGGCGCCAAGGAGAAAGTTGGTGAACGCGGTGACTTCTACCACGACGGCGTGAAGACTACGAAGGCTTCACGAAGCAAAGGGCTATATCATATCACATAATTTTATGAACTGCCTGTGATGTTTATCCCTTTGATGCACCCTTGTTTGATGCGCGGTAGTCGTGTTTTATTAGGGTGATCTCTCGCAAAACAATATCAAGTTGATAGTGTTCTTCCAACTGTAGCACCGTCTATACTATGTTTCACATCGGAGCAGGTCATGTCACATGGGTGCACACGTGTATGACGCATAAAAGGCGGGTGTGTTAAAAGAACACACAACGCATTACACTTGGTTGTCTTGACGGTTTGGATAAAAGTTTTCTACCGGAACATGCCCATCGAAAGATGAACAAGAATCACATGTGTTGTGATTGGCAAGTTGGCCTACCGGTCCAATCTAAGTCATCAGTGATGTCACATCAATGGTGGACGATTGGGTCGGATCTTGAATCACGTCAGCATCAATTACGAGAGATATTGATCTGAGTGGGAGCGCACTTAGTAATTAAATTTATTAATCACAAGTGCAACTTAATTATGAACAAAGTCTTAGTATTTGCATTATCGTTGTAAAATAATGGCTCGCGTTACCACCTTCCCAATTGTTTTTGATTAACTGTATTATCTGGTAAAAACTTTACGATTGGTACCGTATTGTGAGGACTATCCTCAATAGTGCCGAGAAGGACCATGTCCTATCGCTAATTTTCGATGCTCTCCCGCTAATGCAATGGATGATGTGACTTATGTACATAATCCAAAAGGCTAGAATTCCACCACAGCTAAGTGTATTGTCGTAATCACCATGAAACCCGAACTTTGAAACGTTTGGGATAGTTATGTTATATTCATGGAACTGAAAAATTGTTTTCAGTGATAAGACAATTGATGTAGGATATAAGATATCTAGTACAATGTCTGATTGTAAGCGTTAGTGAAAATGTTCATTATGCTCAAACAAAACTGATAAGTGTGGGATCCAGAAGAACACCGATCATATGATGATGAGGATTAAGGGAAAGGAAGTTCCATATGGTGTTAGTAAGACTTACACGCCGGAAAGTCCATGGCCTGCGCCATCCTTGATCATATGTGAGCTTCTGTGAGTAGGAGTGACATTGGAAATAGAACTATGATACGTATAAAGGCAAAACAAAAGAAGACTGGAATAACCAGCTCAGAAATGATAGTCATACGGAGTTATAGATGAATTCATTGCTGGTCAAGAGATGTAATTCTTGGGATTCACCACCCATAAGCATTTAGACTTGTGAGCGGACGTTGAGGACCCATCTCAGTTGATCATCCGGCCTGGATGGGATGCCCCTCACGTTTGATGCTTTCCGAGAGCGTTCAGTGCTTGGCCTTGTCTGCTTAGACAAGTGGGTATGGCTCTCGGCTCTCCATGTGATTGTATCGTGACTGGAATTACATACGCCTATTCCGGGTCCCGACATGAAGCCAACTTCGACATCAGGAACAAGATTGAGGCTTCCCATAGGAAAGAGATGAAGGAGATGTGGTCAAGTTTCTCCGCATTAGAAGAAAACGTTTATCAGCTCCAAGCGCAAATCTATGATCTGCACAACCAGAACTGTGAGTATGAACTAAAGTTTCTGCGCATGGGTTTAGGTGCTGAGTGCAGGATCCTGGAGACGGGAATGTCCTTCGAAACTGGAGAGGAGCTACCATGGAAGCGCTTCTCCAAGGAATACCTGATTGAGAAGAACAAGAACGAGGAGTAAATCTCCTCGGGTAATGGCATTCCCTCAGCTTGTTCCAAGCTTGGGGGAGTGCCCGGTATCTTTATCTTTATCTTAGTCTTTTAGAGTCAAGTAGAGTCGTATCATGTCTAGGGAGTTTATTATATGAAATAGGTGTTTGCATTGAGGTCTATCACTCCTTCTGTGGAGAGATTGTGTCCGTGAGTGTGGAGTCGTCTATATTGGAATATTAATGAGAAGTCTATTGGTTCCTTCACTGCACTCGGTATTCTCTTCACGCAATTGACATCATATGACGATTCTTATGAGGAGTATTGACCTTATATCAGGTATGGCTTTGAAAAATTTATTTAAATTTTGGCAAACATAGCTTTGGTCTTGACAACATGCATGTTTTCTCAAGTAGCGACTTAGCCAAAACCTTTATGTTATTATGCTTGAAGTGTTATGTTGACAAGGAAGACAACTTGATGTGTTATGCTTACCTTAATGTTTATGCCTTATATGTTTTGCATCTAAATTAGCATCAATTGTCTGTTCTCTCAAAGCCTTTGCTAGCCAAACTCCTTGCCAAGTAGATTTCTGCTTGTGCATCCATACCCTGAAACCATCACCTTCCATGTGAGTCCACCATACCTTCCTATTCGTGGTATTCCCCTACCACTCCTATAAGTATAGAATTTATGTGTTATCCTTAAATGTTCAAAATCTTCTGTTTTGTGCCTCTTGTTTAGCTCATGAGGAAGTGGTAGGTAATTCATGATCTTCTTAAGTTGGACAAGTTTTACCCCGGGATTGCATGTCTAATCTGCAAACCCATAATACGAGGAGGAACTGGCATGGGTGCGCCCAGCTCGAAAGATAATATAACAAACAAACCCTACTTCACGCTTGGTCAATGAGAAATCAGAAACTTTGGCAGTGATAAACAAAGGAGATTAAGGGGATGTGATCGTCCTCACTTGGGATCCGTTCCTCGAAATTTGTCCATCTTGATAAGTAATTGAGTTATCTATTAGCATTCGTTGACAAACTATGCACCGCCCCAAAATCTATTTTGTATTCTGTTTGATTTAAGGATAGCACATGAGTTTTCCCTGCTTTCCCTTAACAAGGCCTTTCTTCCACCTTCATGTTGAGTCAGTTTTCCCACTTCCTTCTTTTCCCTAAGAGAACAGACATTTGATGTTGATGAGGATTCATCCATATAGAGTTGCATTAAGTTTTGCCATGCCATATCCTTGTTGACGTTATCTTTTGATAAGTAAGTTGTTTGTGAAAGCCTTTGCCTAGCGAGCATCTTCCTTTGTGTTAGCATTTGCACTTCATGACTACTAACATGTCCTTTCAAAAGCTTCAAATTGTTTGTAGTTTCCCTTTGACCAAGGTTATGTTTGCCATAATTTGATGAGTTTCCTCAGCCCTACTTTTTGATTATAATTGTTATTACTTTCTCATGAGGACCTTATGAGTTGAGGTTGCTGTTGAGGATGCTTGAGTATGATGAAGGAACCTTGATGCTTCTTGTCCGTATTCTATTTATCGACACTTCACTCTCTAAACTTGTGGACAGGTTTACCGAGCTCAGTATTCGCTTGGGGACAAGCGAGGTCTAAGCTTGGGGGAGTTGATACGTCCAAAATGCATCAATATTTTATATAGTAATTCTTTCTTATTCATTGATATATTTCATGATATGATGTTATTCTTATGTTGTTTTGGCTTATTTTACACAGTTTGCAACTTTCCGGTGCCGAATCAGCAGACGCAGGATTTAGCGGTAAAAATTGGACGCTGAGTTGCTGAAGAAGAACACCTCCAAATTACCTGAAAATCGACGGAGGCTGTTTTCCAGCAGGATCACGAAGACACGCAAAAGAGCAACCAGAGGGGGGCCACAGGGTGCCCAGGCGGCCACCTGGCGCGGCCCCACCCCTGGCCGCGCCGGGAGGGCGCCTGGACCCCCGGGGCCACTCCCGGCTCCCCCCTCTGGCCTATTTACCCCTCGTTATCCAAAAACCCTAAAAGTGGGAGAGTTTTCGGAGTTCCGCCGCCGCTCCGTGGCGGAAACCTACAGAGAATAAAAGACATCTCTGGCGGGCAGATTCCGCCGGGGAGATCACCTCCCGGAAGGGGAGATCGTCGCCACCGTCATCACCATCGTCACGGGCATCATCGAGATCGTCATCAACATCATCCCCATCATCAGCACCATCTCCATCTTCATCCAATCTTGTCACAATTGCAACTCGTGTTGTAATCCGTACTATCTATCCTCTCTACTCTATCGGTGTTGATTACTACTTTGTGGTGAATGCTATTGAGTTTTGTTGGAGAAATATTATTGTGTTCAGATTGTTTATCATCTATTTATCCCCACTGATCATGATCTCTTTTATGTCTTGTGAGTAGTTACTTTAGTTCTTGAGGACATGGGAGAAGTCTAGTTGTTAGTAGTCATATGATGTTGAAGTAATATGTGTTGGTTGATATTTAAGTTGTGTTGTTATTTTCCTAGTGGTGTTGTGTGAGTCGAACACTCAACACTTCGCCTTATCAAGGACCTAGGGGAATGCATTGTGTATAAAGAATGCTTACGGTGGGTTGCCAGAGTGACAGAAACCTAAACCCCAGTTTGCACGCTTTTGCACAGGGGAACAATGGATCACCGATCGTATTGCTACGGTTAGGCTTTTGCCTTAATTACTATCTTGTATTTGCGGATGCTTGCAAGGTGTTTAATCATAAGAGTGCATTCATCTTAGTCTAGAGGATGCACTAGCATAGATCCACCCACCAAACACTTATCAACACAGTACATAGTACCGATACGGAATATGGCGAAAGCACATGACCACCTCTCCCGTGTGTCCTCAAGTACACTTTAGCGTTTATAAGTTCAGTTGCTAGGCCTCTCCTTTGCTAAGAAAGGATTGGGCCACTTTTTACTATCCAGTATCTTTTACTTTGCTCGTCTTTACTTTCCTGTCGCTTATACCAAGAAAACCCCTAAAAAGTTATCTTCCAGTGCTTGTAGTTATCTCCTTACCAAAGTCACTTGCTACTACATTCTGCTCCTCGTTGGGTTCGGCACTCTTACTTATCGAAAACACTGCAATAGATCCCTCTACGTTGAGGGTCATCAATTACTCCTCCATGCGGTCGCCCCATTCGTCGTGCTCCAACGCTCGCTGAATCTTCTCAACGTCGTCAGCGCCGCTCTTGCGAGTAGGGATTTCTTTCGACCCTATTCTCTCGACTTTTTGTACGTTGTGAAAAAAAGGGGGAGATGTAGTGGCATCGAAGAAATTACTTTGCCTACGGGGTTAAAGGGCTTTGCTTTTCGTTCGATAAACTTTTGAACTTTGAGGTTTCTGAGTAGTTTCAACATACTTTCGATCCATATTTGATCTGGTTGTAACTAACTCTAAGTAGGTATGTGAACTGCTATTTTACCGTAAGATATCTATCTGCTGCTTGCGATACTTAACCTTTTTGCAGGAAGTTATCTTTCATATAAGTTCACAGGTCATTCGAGGAGATTGCATATTTCTTATTGGATATTATCTGGAATGTAATTTCACTCGCTAAGATTATTGATGTTTTTCCCTCGACTCAACTTGTCAAATACGCACTTCACAGGAAACTCTTATCTTCCGTGCATAGATCAAGGGGGAGTATTTCATCGATCTTAGTACCGGTTTATCATCGAAAACTCAAAACTTTCAAATTATTTATCGATGCCTGTTTTGTCAACAATCGTCCAAAAAGGGGGAGATTGTAAGAGCAAGTTTTGCCCCCGAAGGTTTTGGACATTGTTGGACAAAGCAGAAGTGGAACTAATATTGTTTTCGAGTATAAACAGATACTTAGGTTCCGAAAGAATGGAGATGGCAAGGAGAAGGTCGAAGGACAACTCACTACAGCAAAGCTGCAGTCATCTACCGAAACCTTTGGAGGAAGACGACCCCTAAAAATGTCGTCGAGGAAGAAGATTCTCTCGAGTAAAAGCGCAACGAGGAGAAAGCTGAAGCCGGTCGAAGACTTAGTCTTTTTTACTAGTTTCTCTTTATTTTCTTGAGTCGTTGGAAAAACGTACTTTCAAGAGGGGTTTGCTAGTTGAGATCTTTGTCGAAGTGAATTTTCTCTGCTCAACCTAAACCCACGAAAGCCTACCGAGAGAAATCTTACTGAGTCGAGTGAATAGCTCGAAGGCAAAGTCATCGCACTTCGTGCATTCGAGAGAGAACTTGCTCGGTAAGTCAGCTTACTTGTTCCTCAAGTAAAGTTGCACAGTGATTGGAATCCGACCGTTGTGGACACGCGTCAAGCGGTCGCATCGGGTCACTTCAGTCATTTTACCCATCGGGATCGCCAACTATAAATACCCCGCACCTACCCGCCATTTCGGGTTGGCTGCTCCACTGAAGATTCTAAGACAGAAGTACTGTGAGCATCCCAAGAGAGATCCATCGAGAAAACCAAAACCCAAGTCCGAACTGAGTTGAGCAATTCACAGAGACTTAGGTCAAGATTAGTCGATCTTTTTATCTTGGAGAACTGCAAGTTTCCTAGACGGTTAGGCGTCGCCTGTCAAGCAGTCGAAGAGAAATTGTTGCTGTTGAAGGGAGTTTGTAAAGGTCTCAGAGATGTCCTGAATCATCTACCACGAGTGAAAACTGGACAAGCTCGAGGAGTTTGTTGCAGTGGAGAATAGGACGGAGAGAGTTTTGCTCCAGGTGTTCAATCACCAGTCCCTCCAACCAGACGTAGCACTTTGTAGAGTGTGAACTGGTTTACCAAACATCGTCGTGTCAGGCTCATTTTCCTTCTCGCATTTACATTAAGTATTTACTCGTTGCCTGTTTGTCTTCGATGTTTTCCTTCGTTCCCTATCCTTTCAACCCATGGATGTCTTTCGATATTGTATTTCCTTGGAGATGCATCTAGTCCTTTGTTGTTCGCATGAATTCCTTCTAAGTTCCTTAGAATTTTTAGAAGTGATAATTCACCCCTCCCCCTCTGATCATTCTTGAGCTTTCACGACTGCCAATGATTTCTGCTAATGGAGCCGAACTGACCACCGTGACCGGATGCGCCTGGAAATAGGGCTTCAACTTTCTTGCTGCCATGTACACACCATAGCACATCTTCTGATAGTGGGGGTAGTTTTGCTTGGAGGTGGAGAGCACTTCACTGACATAGTATACTGGCTTCTGGACCGGTTGCGCCTTGTCCTTTTCGGGACGCTCGACCACCATAACAATACTGACCACCCGAGTGGTTCATGCAATATACAATATCATTGGCTCTTTTTCCTTCGGAGCTGCCAGCACTGGAGCGGTAGAAATCATGCGCTTGAGCTGCTTGAATGCTTCGTCCGCTTGCGGTGTCCAACTGAACTTGTCTGTTTTCTTCATTAGCTGATACAGCGGAATTGCATTCTCTCCCAGCCGACTGAGAAATTGGCTCAGCGATGCCAAGCATCCGGTAAACTTCTACACATCTTTGAGATTTCTGGGCTTGCCCATCCTCTCGATTGCTGCAATCTTCTCAGGGTTGCACTCTATTCCTCTCTCAGAAACTAGAAATCCAAGCAACTTGCCGGCTGGCACGCCGAACACACATTTCTCTGGGTTGAGCTTGATCTAGTATGCTCGCAAATTTTCGAATGTCTCCTTAAGATCATCCAACAGGGTTGATCCCAGCACCGACTTGACCACAAGGTCATCTACATATACATGAATGTTCCGACCTAACTGAGGCCGAACACACCGCTGCATAGTACGCTGATAAGTCGCGCCGCCGTTTTTCAGGCCAAAGGGCATGGTGATGTAACAATAAGCCCCGAAGGGGGTAATAAAAGCTGTTTTAATCTGATTGTTTACATCAAGCTTAATCTAGTGATAGCCTGCTGTGGCATCCAGAAAGCACAGGAGCTGACAGCCAGCCGTAGAATCAATCACTTGATCGATACGGGGCAACGCAAAAGGATCCTTGGGGCAGGCCTTATTCAGGCAAGTGTAATCTATACACATGCGCCAAGTTCCATTCTTCTTCGGAACCAGAACTGGATTTGCTAACCAGTCTGGGTAGAACACTTCCTTGATAAATCCTGCTGCGAGCAACTTGGCTATCTCATCGCCGATTGCTCCTCTCTTCTCTTCTGAAAAACACCGAAGTGGCTGCTTGATCGACTTGGATCCAGGTCGGACATGAATCTTGTGCTCGGCAAGTTCCCTCGGTACACCAGGCATCTCATGTGGGGACCATGCGAAGATGTCGCGATTCTCACGGAGGAACTCGACGAGCTCGCCTTCCTATTTGTTGTTGAGCCCGGCCCCAACAATGACGCACTTTCTCGGGTCGGAGGGGTCCAGGGCAATCCTCTTGCTGTCCTTTTCCGCTTGAAATATGGTTTCATCATCCGGCCTCTTGTCCTTCGTGCTCGGCATGGGGTCCTTCATCTGATCTTGGACTGCTGCCACAACCTTGTCGAGATGGCGCCGCTCTGCGTCTATGACCAGGGCATCGGCTAGCTTGGAACCAGCAGATGAACACTCCAGTGACTTCCTGCAGTCACCACACACAGTAATTGGACCATTTGGCCCTGGGAGCTTCATCTTCAGGTAAGGCTGCATGATGTTGAACATGAACTTGGTGATCGCAGGCGACCCGAGCAGAACATGGTATGGGCTGCTCAGATCGGCCACCTCGAACCAGATCGGCTCTCGGCGGAAATTCTCTTCCGACCCGAATACTACCTCAAGCCGAATGCGGCCTAATGGGGTACATGACAGGTCGGGCACTATCCCATGAAAAGTGGTCCTGCTGGGCTCTAACTCGCTCTCACTGATGCCGAGCTTGATCATCGTGTCTCTGTACAAAATGTTGATGGCACTGCCTCCATCAATGAGTGTTCTGGTGAACTTACATGCATACAATGGTGCCGCCAAGATTGCATCCACCACGAGCATATAACTGCCCGGGATGGGCATTACGCTCGGGTGGTCTTCTGGGCCCCATGTTATGGCATTATCCGACCAGTTCATCCTCTGAGAAATTGCTGGCATAGTGGCGTTGACTGCCTGCTCACGGGATCTTCGACTGCCCTTGTCATCCGACTCGCTGGTGAAGATCATATATGCTGCATCCTGACGTGGAAACTGCTGCCGAGCATTTGCTGGTGGTGGGCCTGGGGGTGGGGGCGGTGGTGGGGGTGGATTTCCTGCTCCTCCCTTTGCTAAACGCTCAACCCAGATGCACTGCCGAGTGGTGTGCGATGTGGGCTTGCCTACTCCACTATGCATTTTGCAGGGCTTGTTCATCATGTCCTCAAAGGTATACGGGGGCCTGGGCTGACCTGGCGGCCTTTCCGCAGGCTTCTGCTTCCGACTGCCTCCCGCAGCCCCTTGTTCCTCTTGGTGTTGTACTGTTGCTACCTGCCGATTGCCATACTAGGCATCCGGCTGCTCATCCTTCCTCTTGTTGAAACATGTGTTGTTTTTGTTGAAATTGGAGGTGTTGTTGTTGTTGTTGCTACCAAAGTTGATGTTCCTCTGGATCTCGCGCCTCTCGCGCCGATTGGGACCGTTTGGCCCATTTGCTTCTGTCGATTGTTGCTGCTGGCCGGATGGTTGTCCTTGGATAAAACCACTGGGACTCAACGTGATTGATACGTCCAAAACGTATCTATAATTTATGCTTGATCCATGCATGTTTTGTGTGATATTGCTATGATCTAGATACACTTTCATACACTTTTGATCATATTTGGACTAACCTATTAACTCAGTGCACCCCAGTGCCAGTTCCTGTTTTCTGCTGTTTTTCTATTTCAGTTTTCCCCCATATAAAAAGTGCCAGAAAAAATCGGGAAAATTCAGATAAAAAATCAGCGTGACGGAAGCTTCGAGAAGAGCCCGGGAGGGGCCAGAGGGGAACCAAGGGGGCCCGGGCGGCCATCCGGCGCGGCCCCACCCCTGGCTGTGCCAGGGGGGGCGCCTGGGGCCCCTGGCCCACCTCTGGCTGCCCCCTTTCGCCTATTTATCCCCCGTCACAGGAAAACTCCAGAAGCAGAACCCTATTCCGCGAACTCGCCTCTGTTCCGCCGCCGCCGCGCTTCCGAAGATCGGGAGCACCAGAAGACCTCTTCCCGGCACCCTGCCGGAGGGAGGATTGACCTCCGGGAGTCTCCTCTCCACCATGGATGCTCCCCGGATGTCTCGTGAGTAGTTTTCCTTGGACCATGGGTCCGTGATCAGTAGCTATGTGATGTTCTCCTCCCCTCTTTGATCTTCATTGTTTAGACCTCGTGAGCTGCCCTACATGATCGAGGCACCTTTGTAATATTTCTGCTATTGCTATGTTGAGTTTGATAGGATCTGATGGATTATGAGATTATGTTCAGATTTTGATAGAGTAATATATTTGGTTTTTATCTCTTATATTTTTGTTCCTAATTAATTCTTGCATGTTCTCCGTTGTTGTTTATTGCTTTGGCCAAGTAGTAGGTAGTGACTCCAAGAGGGAGCGTTGTGCTAGATTGTGGGTTCATGCCCCCCGATGACACGCTTGAGTGACAGAAACATGAGTCTAGGGGATGTGTTGTTGCCACAAGGGGGAAAAACAACAGTGCTTGTAACTGCGGTTACAAGGATTGTTTACTTTACGCAACTTAATACCAGCGAGATGTTCTGGATAGATATCTCAAGGTGGATGATTAGTAGTAGATGCAGATGGATTTCGGTCTACTTACCTTGGCGTACTGTGTGTGCTTTTGAACCTCTTTCTTTCTTTTGTAGCATAATTAGCATTGCGGTGCGTTCTTAATCCTGTCAATTGCCTTTCTGTAATTTGTTTACCTCGCATAGCAATTTTATCGTCTTTTGGGAGAGAGACATCACTAGCGAACATCACGTATCCGGGTCCATATCCTTATCATTGTTTCCATGCTATATTTACTTTTTTGCATTTACTTTCAAGTTGCTATTATTATCCCTTGCGTTTTATCCTTTGTAAACAACAAGACCGGAGAGATTGACAACCTCTCTGAACTTCATTGGGAACAAAGTTATCTGTGTGCAGGTCCGCGTCAGTTGCGCCGCTGACACCTACTTATCATCTCTGGAGCCCTGCTGGAGACAAACATTGGTATCTTTACTGAGGGAAATTTGCTGCTGTGCTACATCACGCCTTCCACTTGGCGCTCACCAACGAAGGGCGAGAAATCACTATCATTACCTCGCACATCAGTGATCGGGCGCATTGCAGCATCAGATGCGGCGAATGAATTGGCTATTCTCATTAGATCGGCCAGAGAAGTTATCTCCTTGCGCAGGAGCTTGTGCTTCAACAAAGAACCATCCAAGCAGTCGTCGGTGAAGTACTGGATGGCTTGGATTTCATGAACTCCCTCGCAAGTGTTCCTGAGCTTGATCCACCGCTGGAGGTAATCGCGAAGGGGCTCGTCCTTTCCTTTTACACAGAGTGCCAGGTGCCGAGGCAAACCTGGGCGCTCGTAAGTACCCGTGAAATTGCGAACAAAAGCGTCCTCAAAATCCTTCCAGGAATTGACACTATTGCTGGGCAGGTTGTTTAACCAGGACCGAGCTGAACCTTGAAGCATGAGCGGAGCATAGCGCACAGCTACGCGCCGACCACCTCATGCGATACCAACGGCTGTCATATAATCGACCAGCCAATCTTCTGGCTTGACTGATCCATTGTACTTGGGGGTGTCCCTGGGCAATGTGCAGCCTTTGGGGAACTGCTCTTGCCGAATGCGCGGGCCAAAACATGCTGGACCTACCGGCGCATCATTCTCCGGTTGCTTGTCCTGCTGCAACTGCTCGATTTGGTGTCTTGCGTCATTATCCGCGATTGCTCGGGGACCTAACCGCTGGATTATTGCCGGCCAGACTGATGCCGTCGGTTGCTCATTGCGCCTGATGTTGACTGCTGGCTCATCCCTCCGACTGCCTCCTGCAGCCCCTTGATTCTTCCGACTGCGATGCAAACTGCCATGCGGCGAGGATGCCTGCCTTTGCAGCCGATGTGGCGCATTCGGCTAGTTCGCACCCGCAGTCGCCCGAACTGACTTTGATGCTACTGGCCCTTGCTGCTCGGTGGCCGCCTTTTGCTGCTGGTTCGCTGTGGTTATGAGGTCGCGCATTCGGCGCGTCCTCCAGGTGCTCTCATGTTCTTCACAGGAGAACTGTATGAGATCTGCGGAACGGCTATGAGTGTTGTTACTGGCTGCTGGGATCCTCCCAGCTCTCTGCCGACCTCTCGGCCTGCTGCTCGGAGCTCCTCGATCTCAGGGGGTGGGAAAACACGCTGCCAAATGTCGTGCGCTGTGTTGTATTCCTGAACTGATGCCTCCATTCAGTGCTTTTCAGCGTCGATCCTATCTGATTGCCCCTTCAGAGCCTGACGCACCTTTTCCAGCTCGGCCTGAGCTACTGCTGGATCGGCATGAAGATCCACGGGAGTGCTAAGCACATCCGGTGGGTTGCTTGGGCCTGCTGGTGCCGTGGTTGCTGCCCTCGCGGCTCGGGTTGCTGAAGTGGAAATGTGGCGACTAGACACGCCTGCCATCATAACCTCCGCACGGATGTGCGCAGTCGTGCTATCCGTTCCCACGGCATCCGGCCCTCCTGGCAACGTATCCGTGAGCTCGGAAAACATCCGTACCTCCCTGGGAAACACGTCAGGGAGTGCTGCGACGAAGACGCGATGTCCGCCGAAAGGAATGATGACGCCGCGCGGCAGAGGCATTCCAGCCCCAAACCGCGAGGCGTTGTCGATAACGAAGTCCCACGCTCCGCTCCTCATCACCAGGCCGGAGGCGAAGCGCATGCGCGATGCAGATGATGGTCCCGTCCGGATCAGAACTCCAGTCGACGCCTCGGCCTGCCCCACGGTGGGCGCCAACTGTCGTCGATATGTAACGGCAGATGCCATGGGGATGGCTAAAGAGGGGGACAAACCGAGGTGAGTGTCACTGGTACCGGAGACGAGAATGGGAACACACGGTGAGACACCACGATGTACCCAGGTACGGGGCTCTCCGTAGAGATAACACCCCTAGTCCTGCCGAGCTAGCTATATGCAATAACTCTGGCTACAATGAATGCTCCTTGAGCTGTTTGAGAGGAAGAATAAGAGGGCCTCTGGTCACTACTCTCTCCTTGCTCTCTTTATGGTGGGTGAGATTGTAATAACTGCTCCGTCGTCCCCCACGCAGGAGGGGTACCCGGGGCTCTTATAGGTCGAGCCCGGGGTACAAAGGTAAAAATACAAAGAGGAGGGCCCAGTTGTCTGCCTCAGCTAAGCTAGGAACTCCACATCGTGCTCCTCCGGATGACCCGGTGTAGACTTGCGGCTCGCCATACCGCTATCCTGTAGACCTCGGTGGTGAACAGTGAAGCTAGATACTTAGGCCTGCCGGCCTGTCCGCGTGATCGGCGCTGGAGGAGACCGCACGCCTCTGACAGTCCCGATCTTTAGGGATTGCGCATTGAATGCTCTTGTACCAGGTGTCCGACCTGGAACTCTGATCGGATGTTGCTCTTCTTACTTCGGCCGAATGCTCCTAGGTGAGGCCGATTGCGCCATCTCTAGGGCAATCGGCCCTCACTTGGAACAGATCGGCCCACTTCTTGATTTCTCTTGTTTTAGCTCGGCCTTGATTAGATCAGTGACCATTAGGTCGGTGATCTTTTCCTTGATGATTTGTTTCCCCTGGGTGACCCTACCCGGGGGTCATTCCCCCGACAGCGGGCTTCGACCATGCTAAGTTGTATAAATTGTGGAAGGGAGGGGATATGATCGAACACCGCACTATAGGCGCTTCCATAAAATCCAAGCATCGTGGATCAAGAAGGAGGACATTCCCTTACGCTATGTAACAATCGATTTTGCGATAGTAGCGAGACACCAATCCTGCAATGTGTCATCTCTGCTCGGGGGCGCCACGAAGCCGCGACACGAAGAGAGGAGCTCGTGCCAATACTAGCGAGAGAAAGGGAACCCAACCAGGAGAAGTTGAATGCTCTCAGGCTCTAGGTCACACAACACTCACAGCAAGAGGGTGCGGAATACCAAAGTTAAGGGCATCTCCAATGCGGACCCTCAAACCTTCCGTGAAGGTTTTGATTGGGTTGTTCATACCAGTTTTTTCATCCAACGTGGCCTTGTATCCTTCCATGGACTGGTCGTCTTGTTCGTTTTTCCGCAAATCTGAACCAACCAAATGGGAATTTTGCTGGAGTCCGGACGTCAAAAACATCCTGTCCTGGCACCCTCACCCCTTTGCGCCAGAAATCCTTCCCACGCGAAGCGAGCGCCGCGCATTCATGTCGGTTGAGAGGTCTCTGTCGTTCACCAAATGCTAGCACAGCATGTTGCGGCCGCTCAATGGAGCGTAGCTTCGGTCTATGTTCATGTTCAATGCCGGAGATACGCATCGGTCGAGGGCTATGGTCTTAGCTCATGTTCAATTCCGGAGATAGGCAACGATGTGGTTATCTGCTGAATTGAAACGGCTACCTATTCGCCCGCCTGCCGGCATTGAACATGCATGGTGGCCGAGAAACCCACTCCGGCATTCCGCATTCAAATCGACATTCAACCGACGCCCTCGTCGTCCACTATTTAAACATGGCAGCACACTGCATTATCCGCACTCCTCTCATTCTCCTCCCATTCCACACTTCCTCCATGACGGCGAGTTCTAGAGCCATGTGGGAGAGCCTATCGACGGAGCAAAAGCGCAAGTTGGCCCGTCTGGCGGGTAGTTAGCAAACCCGATGTGTGCGATGCATAGAGGTCAGCTTGCTGGAGAGCTCTCCAAAGTTGAGAGAGGAGGCGATGATGAAGGAAGTCATAGATGTCGAGACCATGCCCTTGCCCGCGTCGATCCGTGTCTGCATCACCATGTACCAGGCATGGGCCCACTTTGACACCGCCATGGCGGATGACCAGCCAATGCCTTCACCGCTTTTGTCTTTTTTGCACTTGTTGGAGGAACAAGGGTACAACATGGACCTCCTCGAGTGGGATGGGCAGGCGAAGACCCAAATATACGGTGATAGGGCGAGCAAGGCGTCCATGGCGGTGCAGACCCCGAACTTCATCGAGCAGTGCAACAGACGCTTTACGAGGTCGTTCACCGTGATCACACCAGCTACAACATGGCCCTTGTGGAGGTATCTTAGGCGGTCATGGAAGGCAGTTGCCTCCATGAAGTCGCCCGCTCTGGGCATCTCCAATGAAGGCAGGTTCAGGTCAATCGTGGACCTCGCTTCTACTGGCGATGGCCAGACAGCAGACGACGGCTCGGACGAAGAGTAGAACATGGCGGGCCTGCTCCGTGCTCGACCTCCATCTTCGTGTGTCAATTCCGGGAGCAGCACTGAAGCAACTTCAATTCTTAAAGCTCGTGGCCGTCGTGCACATACCCGGTTTTACTTTTATACTAGGTTAAAATTTGATTTTTATGAACACCGATCGGCGTACATGAAATGTGATCGGTTTATATAAATTATATCTGAATTTAAATGAAATTCGTCCGAATTTGTGTGAATTTGAATGAAATATGTTCAAATGCCGGTGGATGGATGCCCACTATGGTTGAATGACCAGCTCCCATATCAGTGTCTTCGGACAGGCTGGTATCCAATTTTTATGAGAACCATCCAATTTGCAAGAAATGTGACCGGCTTACATAAATTATATCCAAATTTAAATAAAAATTCATTTGAGTTTGTGTGATAAATTATGTAAATTGTTGGTGAACGGATGGATAACCGGTTCTCACATCAGTATGTGCAGACCGATACATGACCGGATGAGGTATCCGTTTTTGGGGATAGCGATTGAAGATGCCCCAAGCTCAACCAAACACTCCATATGGGGGACAAGTTTGGACCACAAAACACCACCGCAGCCTCCAGTCTGAACTCTTAGCAGATATGAGCCCTGGACCTGATTCTTCCAATCTGGATGCTCATACGTCTGTGGAGTAAAAAGCAAGACGAGTGAGATTGGTTTCCCTCGGCACAATTCGTTATGCTCCGAACTTAGCTCAGAGGAGCCGGCTCCAATCTCGGCGTCCTCTCTCCTAAATCCCACACCTTAAATTGTGGCCATCCGTTGCGGATGACGATGCTCGCAGCGAGCGCACTGTCCCTCAAAGGTGTGCATAATCTATCACCCATGTCCCTCTTTTTCTTGGCCTGATTCCAGTTCTTGTACTGGACACTGGACATAGGTCATCTTGCCGTGATTCAGAAGGTTGGGATGAAATCCACAGCCCGTAGTTTTATATTCTGATTACGGTCCATATTTTTAGCATCTATCTTCCTTTTCAGTCATTTTTAAGCACTTAATTATGTCATGTGAAGGTGAATTCAATCGTCATTTTGATGTCCTTACATTGGCAGATCATATTTGATCAGGTTGGAAATGCCAGATCTCAGCTGTTACCTGCCCACATCGACATTCAGCCCCACGCACTGTACGTGTTACTACACTGAACCGTCAGAAAATTCAGTTGGTTCCCCATGTATCTATCAGTGACAGACAACCAGGCCTTACCTGATAATGATATTGAAGGTGTTCAGAGTATCCGCAGCAAAGAATAACGAGAGGAAACGGAGACGCTCCCGAGATTTGTCCAAAGGCCCAGCATTGATCTCTGAAGAAGCTTCTCCGAGCAATGGCGAAAATCCCACCGCTATCCTTGATCCCAATGGGGATGCTGATGCTACCAGTGATGAGAAAGCTGCAGGTGCCCCGAGGGGTGCTGTTCTTCAGTCTTGCACTCTCACATCTGGCTTGCTGCTTGCAGCAGGCCTCCTTCTTCGTGAGGTGAAACATTGTTTTTGCAGTGGTCGCAAAGCTAGTTTTATTTGAATAAAATGTCAGTTATTAGGAACACAAAGCCATTCTAAAGCATGCATGATTTAGGAATTTATAGTTTGTAGAACATCCTAGTGATAAAAAATATCCTACTGTCTCTTTTACAGGCATCACATGCTGCATCTTCAAATGGATTGCCATTCGCTGACCCTATGGTCGTATCATGTAAGTTTGCTCTTTGTTCTGTTACAAAAGGAACGAGATATCCTGTAAGGGTGTGTGTTAAGTCGGCTAAATATCCCCAAGCAAACTAATCCATTGCTTTTCTGCAGTCAATTTTGAAACTTGGCATCTCGAGCTGATCGCTGGACTAGTAATATTGATATCCTCTACCAGATACATTCTACTACAGACATGGCCAGATTTCAGAGATTCCAGTGAAGCCGCAAATACACAGGTATGTCCAACCTTTAACCTTTATTGAGGTCTCATTTACTCACAAGTGTTTTAGGTTAAGAGGCAATAATTGTTCAGATAAATAATTATGCATTTTGCATATCTGCCTGAACATTTCATAAGGCTAAAAAAAAAGCCTAAACATTTCATAAAAGATTTTGTGAATTTGGATGAATTATACAATGGACAACAAGACTTGTGTTTTATTAAATTTTATTTATATTAATCGAGGCGTGCTTTGCATCGTACATTCTTACTATTTACTACTCACAATCTATGCAGCTTTCTATAAACAGCCAAATTTTAGTATTTTTTGGGCTCTGGCAAACTTACCCAACAGTATTAGCTAGTGAAAGTCGCCTTATTTCGACAGTAACTTCTAATGATTTTGTTCTTACCCATTAGATCCTTACTTCCCTGGAGTCTCTGGATTACATTGTAGTTGCCTGTCTCCCTGGGATAAGCGAAGTAAGAATATGTTTCTTTACAAATTTATTCAAGAATATTTATTTTCCTGAGAACAAAGCTTCATGTCTACTTTTGATATCAGGAGCTATTGTTTCGAGGGGCATTGATGCCAACTTTTGGATTAAATTGGATAAGTGCCCTAGCAACTGGTGCCTTTTTCGGTGTTCTTCACTTGGGCAATGGCAGGAAATACTCGTTTGCAACCTGGTAACCATTCTCCCTGCAGTACTTTCAAACATGTCTAGTAGAATTGAAAATAAGTGTAAGGACCATAGGTTTCTTCGCAGTTCTTAAAACATGCCAATTACCACCTTTTATCTTGAGGGAGTTACCGCTTAATTACCACCGACATTTACTAGTGTGTGTTCTTATATCTCAACATCTTTTGTGTTTCCAGGGCAACATTTGTTGGCCTCGCCTATGGTTTAGCAACCATAGCTTCCTCAAGCATCATAGTCCCAATGGCTTCTCACTCCATAAACAATATAATTGGAGGCTTACTTTGGCGCTTCAGGGATAACTCAAAAAGAGACATGTAGATGGGACTTTACTACCTCTTGAACAGAATTTTTCGTTTGCAACTTTTACTTGTAGCACTAGCATAGACTGTTTAGTTTTTACTGAACTCGTTGGTTATTTGAGTTACTGCCTGTATTATCTGTGGATGAGTATTCTTCAAATCATTTGGTGGTGAAGTAAGCTAGTAATAACGGTTTTACTTGTGTCATGTTATCTTCCATGCTTTTTGAGCTGCCATTTGATATTTAACAAGAACTGCCATGGGTAGGTCTGATATCATCAGATTCAGATCATATTGCTTCGAAGTAACAAACATAATATGTTACCGTGAAAGTAACATACAACACAACTGAAAACATAATAAGAGTTTCTGCTGTATTCGTACAAAATCATGCCGAGACAGCACACGGGAAAAATCTCATGCCCTGTTCCCAAAAGATGGAGGATGTGAAGGCACATTCTGATGCCGGACTTCATATTAGTCGCAGCACTTTTCACAAACAGGTGGAAACCTGTGGATATTACAGTAGCAGCAGGCCACCCTGCAGTAATTGTTGCAACCTGCAAACAGTATCAGTTCATAGATGTCATCTCTGCAAATCTGTTTCAAGAAAATTCAGTAATGTGTGTATTCTACGACTGTTTGAAGACTGATGATGCCGAAAATGTGTCAAGGCTTACATAAGCTGCGGAAAACATCATGATAAGAGAGTTTGTAGCAGATTACCACTTATAACAACGAATCCAGACTTCCGCGCGGTCCTCGAGCTAGCCACGGGTAAAGGTGGTGCAAGAGAAAGGAACCCAAGGGGGAGTAGGATGCAAGAGATGAAAAGTATCCTCATGAAAATGGTCTTGCTGTCACTGGCAGACATCTTGAGCTTGAGTGGTTAAGCAACACCAGGCTTAAGATGATAGCTATATATGCTTGGTTTTTCAGTGTCCTTTTTGGCAGGTGAGTGTTAGGAAGAGGGAGATCAGTAGCTCATTTCCTTTGGCAAGCCTATATTAACTTTTGTCAGGGGGGTTGAATAATTTTTGCGAGTGAGGTGTGATTGGTTGTTTTTGTTTTAAACGAACACAGTAATATTGCAGGTGGTATGCATGCACCAACGCACTGATGAATGGTGGTGGGGGCAAAAGGTTCAGTTTACAAAGTGCAAAATGCTTTCTTACCACATTTACATATCTGAGACCGAGACATCCGCCTACCATTGCATAATTTTCTCCTACTTGGCATCCTATTTGTTTTGGACCGCAATTGGGAGCTATCGTCCACTTCAGATGCGGGGTAGTGAACGGGATCGTTCACGGGGGACGAAGGGAAAGAGTGAACCATCAGGTTTGTTATGATCCCAGCTCCAACACGACCCCCAACGGTCGTTCAGTTGGACCAAAAAAAAGACCCGGGTTACCATGATTAATATAAAAAGCGGAAATCAAAAAATTATGAAAATTACCATGAGATTAAAATTTTCATGTAAAAGGACCATCATGGCAAAACAATTATGTGGCTACACGCAAAAAAGTTGCAATTTTTATATGAAATTGCCATGAGACTACACTATTTAAACATTACAATTGCTATGTGATCAAGAAAAAAAATACGATGACAAATTTTCCATGATATATTGTGTTAAGAAAAAATAAATTGAAATGTCATGTTGAAAAAAAATTTTGACATGCTAATATTTTTTACCAGGATCCAAAAATAAATTGTCCATGTTACAGGAACTAAAACTGCCATGGTTCAAAAATAATTTTACATTGCTATAGAAACTAAATTTTTCATAATAAAGAAAATACACGGTCTACATATTAAATTGGCATGGTTACATAAAAATAAAAATTCCATGATCAATAAAGAAAAGTTGTCTTGTTTCAAAAAACAATCATGGTAAAAATATGAAAAAAGGATAAATAAAAGTTGCCATGGACAACTTGATTTTTTTGCCATGGTTGTAATAAAATTATTGTAAAATATTCATGTATTTAAGACAATTGTTTTTATTGTTTTGTGCACTATATGTCACCTTTTATGGAAAAAAATGAAAAGGGAAATCTGCGATTCAAAATCAGGTTTCCTAGAAATTGACATAGCATTCTCCTCTGCTTCAAGATTTGTGCGAATGAAGAAACGAGGGAGGGAAATTTCACGCCTTTTTTATGTTGGAGCGAACAAAAAACACATTGCATTCTCCTCTGCCTTAAGATCCATGTGAAGGAAGCGACGACGACAGAGAGCTTGTCCGCGTGAAAACATAAGAAATGTAGTATCTTTAGTGTATCCAAAAGGTAATTATTCTTCTCACTTAGAAAAGGAAGAAGAAGGGCATTATTCAACTCAGACTGCCTTCACTGATCGGATGTGAAAACCAAACAAACTAGAATCTGAAATATGTTCATCCGATCATAAAAGGTTCGAACTACTCAAACCACAATTTTTTTTATCAATAACTTGTTCCAAGTAGCTAAATAGCATTTGCTGCGTCAAATAATGCAAACGCCCACGTCATCGACTTGGCCGGGCCAATTTAGTCGCTCCTCGTCCGCTATGCTATTACAGTAGTGGTTTTTTTCAATCGAAATTTCTTCATTTTTTGGGTGTTTTCTCTTGGTTTTTTTGTCTTTTTATTTTTTATTTTTTATTTTTATTATATTTTTTATTTCTTTAATAAATAGAGTGTGGCTTTTGTATCAACACTAGCGGATACATGTCATATCTTCTCTGTCGGTTGCCGCATCAGGATTCGTGCACAGAAACCCATTAGCTCCGCTGAGAACCCGCTCGAGCCGGTTTTTGATAATAAAAAATACCTAATCTCTTTTCCTTATCCCCGCAGGAATCTCCGCCGGTGTTGTCTGCCTCGCTCGCGCCGCCCCATCTCTCCCTCATCCTTTCTCACCTGTCGCCTCCCGTGATTCCCCCACCACCAGTCCTCTCCCTCTTCTCACTCGTCGCCATTGTCGATGCTTGCGGCGCGCTCGGCCCAGCCCTCTAGCTCTCCCCCGTCCACATCCCCTCTGACGGAGTGCAGCCCCAGGCCATGCAAGACGAAGTAGCCGGGCAATCTCCTAACGAAGCGCGAGCCATGGATGTCGACCATGAACCTGCCAACATTGGCGGCGCTGAAGAAGTTCAAAGCAACGACGCCCAGGAGAACGGCAGCTGCCCATCTGGATACAAGAAAGGTTAGCAAATCTCGTCGATTCCCCCTCCCCAGATCTGGCTCTACCTCTGGTGTGCGGCAATTGCCCCGTCCAGTTCTCCGGATTACGACTCTTTTTAAGATATCCCCTTCCCTCCTTTCCTGTACGCCTGTACCTTGTTATTTCTGCAGTAGTAATCTTCAATGTTATTCTCCTCTCAGATTTTGACTGCATATATACACACGCATTTACTGAATTCAGAGTTCAGTGCAAGCTAAAAACAGGGGATAATATTATTGTGCCATGATCTAGATTAAAAACTGGGAGAAGAGGGAAATAGGGGATAAAATCACTGTGCCATGTTCCTTCCTTCCCCCTAGCTTGTATATGTTGCACTGATAATTTTCTTGACAAGGACCTGAATGGTGCTGCACTGTATAGGATTGAACTTCATTGTTCAGGTTTTACATTTACTCTTCTCATAGTTGGTACTGCTTACATGTTGTTTTGGTCAGCTTTCAGGATTTTCTCATGAAAGAACAACTTGATTGTTTATGTTGGTGTTCATCTTTTGATTGTTTCACCACAAAATGTCCCAAGTGAAGTTCTAAGTTATGTCCCTATTGTTCGTTTCACAGAGATTGATAAAGCTGTGGACAAAATCTAGGGAAATGTTCCCAAAGTTGAGTGGGATTTCGAAGGAATTCATTACATTGACAATGGACCCCTCACTGTGCAGTACCTCTTCATGTTGGATGCGCTGATCTTTTGCTTCTAGGCAGGTATAAGTTCAACCTGGAACTTACTGGGTGTTTGAACATGTAGAAAATTTACTACAGTGCTGCATGGTCCTTGTTCTATGAGGGGTATTTATATGGACACTAGTGCTTACACCACAAGGAACCTATGGATATTTGTACCTTAGTATTTCTTGTTAGTAGCTATGCATAATTTTCTTGCACTGAGTAATAGTTGTTTCTGTTGGCTGTTCTTCACTATATTATCAAGCTTCTTTTTTTTTAAATCCTTTGTTCGTTGATAGCTAACCAAATTTACCACTTGGTTAAAAAAATCCTTTGAGGTACTACTGTGTGTTTAGATGCAGTGTATTGAAGTGTCGATTTAAAAAAACTCCTTGTTCTGCTCAGCTGCTTATATTATTTGAATGCTTTGTCACTTGAGACAACTTCCAAAGTGGCACCCATCTTCAGTATAATTAGCCATAGCTATCCACTTTTACTTCATATATGCTCTAGTCCTATTTCATCAGAACTATCATGTTAATGTTGACATTCAAATAATTTGGTTCTGAACCATTCATATGTTCTGGTGCTTCCATTTAGGTTGGTTTGGAGCTTGAAAAAAAGCTTTGGAGGCGAGGCCGGTAATCTTGTGAAGTCTGCTCGAAACTTTGCTGCATCTCTAGAACTGATTACCCGTCATTTTCCTGGTAAAATCTGCCACTGCACTTGTCTTCTACTTGATCTTAATAGCATAAAAAATCATTTGCTTGTATAATATTGTTCATTTGCTCTTCTTTTTTGCTTGGTTAGGCTTTGAAGTTTTGCAAGTTGAGATGACCAGTGTTAAAGATGTTCTTTGGTCATTGCTCTTCGCCACACCATCATCGTCATTGCACTGCCATCGCCGTCTTTTCCTTTGTTTCTGGAAAAATTGTGCTCTAACAAAATTCTCCTTGTGAAGAATTTATGTAATATTATATTGTATGAAAATGTTGCAAACTTTTGTTCTGGAAAAATACTTTCTAAAAAAATCTGCAATCTCTGTTCTCCGCGCACATGCTCTCTCCACATGCATGGAGGCAGCCAGGAAGGAAAGACAATAGGGATCGATGGTGATGCTCCGTTTCTGCAAGTGCGGGGTGGGCTAGCAGCGTGAAAACAGGAAAGCTATACAGTAGCTTGCTGGGCTAGCAGCGTAGAAATAGGGCATGTTCTACTTTATGTCACGTCTCTGTCTGCTTTGCCACTTCTTAATTTCAGCAAAAATTGCTTAGGACAACAACCCACCAGGGCATGGTGGTACAGATCTCAAAGCAAAGATTTTGCTGTGAACAGTATAGATATGACTTGTACCCGCTTGTGTAGGTACATATGCATTTCTCTAATAAATATATTTTCTGTGTGTTTAAAAATGAAAACAGTCTGAACATTTTTAATTACAGAATGGACTTTTTTAAAAAACTGGATGAAGTGTAATATAAATTGTTTGTGTTTTTGTAAAATGTTTGTAACTAGTCAATAAACATACGAAAACTCTTAAAAAAATGTTCACACACTTTAAAAAAATCATGTGACCTATTAATGTGCATATTTTTAACAAAAATGTTCTAGTTAAAAAAAAACACCAAAATACTAGTACAACCCGTGGGAGAAAAGCTAGAACCAATAGTACAGTGATCAGTTGAGACAGACAGCGCGAGCCTAAACCAGGTATCCCGCCCACGACATGTCTAACCCTTCTAGGATGCGTTTGGTTGAGCTGCTATCCCACCACAGACAGGGATAGCCATATTTTTTCTGGATACCAGCTGTTTGGTTTGTGGACAAGGGAGGACAGGGATAACTGGATGCTTGGAATATTCCCTAAAAACGAGGCTCCGCGCATCCGCGAAAATCTCGCGGATATGGGTATCCCGCCTGCGCCTCTCGTTTCGCCCCCGCCCCTGCCCGTTGACCTCTCCAAAATCCCGTCGGCGTACCCGTTGCCGCGCGCTGCCGCATTGGCCACCGCGGCCCTGACCGCCCCCGCGAACCCTCCGATGCGGCTGGTCCCCGGGGCGCAGACGACGGCGTCGTCGGGCCCGACGTCTTCGCCGAGGAAGAGGTGGCCGAAGCAGCCGTCAAGCCGGCGAAGCAGAGCTTGCAGTAGAGCGGGGAGAGGTTGCGGCGGCGGAGGAGGTACGACGGTGAGTCCAGGCGCAGCGGAGGAGGTACGGCGGCGAGGCCAGGCCGGCGAAGGCGCGGCCGACGAGGCGGGGCCGGAGAAGGTGGGCAACCATGCGCCACGGCGGGGCAAGAGAAGGTGGGGCGGCGAGGGGGAGGAAGTGGGGCGGCCATGCACCGCGGCGGGGCCAGAGAAGGTGGGGCGGCGGGGCAGAGCCGACAGGGCCGGCGGCGGGGTGAAGGAGGATGGGGCGGAGGAGACGCGGCTAGAGGCGGAATATCACCTTTTTCGTCCCACAAACCAAACACATCTATGGTTATCTTCATCCCACACAACCAAACAAAAAAATGGCTATCCCTAGCCAGGTGGTTGGGGATACCCATATCCACTAAAATCTATCCCACGAACCAAACACATCCCTATATGACGTTAAAGGGAGATCAACTAATCACCCGCAAGGATCACTTTTGGTATGTTGAAAGCGTAACATGTGTCACGTGTTGAGCTCTTCCTTAAGATTGTTTTTGTGTATGAATTTTTGGTGTTTTAATGGTTTTTTTAGTTTAATGGTTTATGTAATTTTTATTACATTTTGGTGAAAAAAAATAAAAAAAAATTACATGCAAAAAATATATTTTATGTTTTACGAGAGGCACGATCGTGCCTCTTGTGCAGGCATAGATTTGCTTTCATGAAGGGCACACCCGTGCCTCTAAAAAAGAGAAAAATGCGTTTTTTTCTTTCTTTTCCTGAGAAGCACAATCGTATTTCTCATAGAGACACATCTTTGCTTCCGCGAGTGGCATACCTCATGCATCTAAACAATGAAAAAGTAATATTTTTATTTTTCTAGATAATCATGGTTGTATCTCTAAAAAATACTCTAGATCGCGATAGGTGACACGCGTGCAACTTATCAACTACGGAAAAAGTAGGAGTGTTCGATCAAATGAGTAATTTTTAACTAATGATTTTGCGCTAAAGGTGCGCTATATCTCGCTTATTACAGTTGAGAAGTCGCGCGCGCACACAAAATGGGTCGCTCTAGCAAGTGCTTTTCTCTTTTGCTCGCGTGGTCGATTCGCTTGTAGTACACTATCTTTTTCCTTACAAAATATATTTATCGCGTACTTAGAAAATTTCTCATTGTATAACTAAAAGTATTCCACTTGTTTTAAAAAGGTTATATTCGACTCAAGTATTTTTACTTACATATTTAGCATATTTTAAAAAGTGTGCACATTTATCTAAACTTATGTTTGCGTAGTTTAAAATCGTTTCCAAGTTTTATTTAGAAAATCAAGTAATTTTAAAAAATCTTAACAATTTTTTTAGAAAAATCTAGAATTTTTGGAAAATATTCAACCATTGTTACAATTGTTTAAAATAGGAAATTCTCATATAATTTTTAATGGGTTAGCATATTATAAAAATGTTTATATAATTTTCAGAAGTGTTCAACAAAATTTAGGAAAAGTTATGCAATCTTAAA
Source organism: Bromus sterilis (assembly GCA_950022295.1). Taxonomy (NCBI): domain Eukaryota; kingdom Viridiplantae; phylum Streptophyta; class Magnoliopsida; order Poales; family Poaceae; genus Bromus; species Bromus sterilis. The sequence continues at coordinate 30,098,445 of OX465598.1, forward strand.
AGTCTGATATTTTATAAAAAAAATATTCATGTAAGTGACAAAAATATGCACATATTTATAATAAGTGGTGTTCAACTTTTTGAAATACACTAATGACTTTTTTAAATACATGACGGATGTTTTGAATACACTATGCATGGAATTACACAACGAACTCTTCCTTAATATGTGATGAACTTCTTTTAATACATGACAAACATTCCCTTAATACATGATGACTTGGTCTACTACTCTACTTTGATTTACAAGAAATTTGTAGGAATTTTATAGGAAAACATTCTTTAGAGCTCTTTGGTTTGCATGAATGTATTCCTATTCCTATTCCTATGCAAGATTAGTTCATATTCTTCACAATTCAAGGGAAAAACATTTGCTCAGATCTAATGAAAAATTAATATCCCATGAATGAGTTGACATCTCTTTTCAATTAGGATTAAAATACATGTCATCTCATTCCTGTAAAAATTCTAGTCCTATGATATTTATAAACGAAAGGATGCCTGAAAATGTAGGAATAAAAAACACAAGAATATAATAGGAATGCATGCGCAAAAAAAAGTATTGCTAAACATAGGAATTCTGTCAACATTGAGACCTCTTTGATTCATAGGAAAATGGAGGGATATATAGGTATATAAATTTTTCCTATGGTGGCACTACTCGTCCATTTGATTCAAAAATAGACCATAGGAGAAATGAAGAATTTCCTTTTATTGATTTGCATAGGGAAACAAAAAAAAATTACAATCCGTTCAAATCTCCTTTTTACATTCATATGCACACAGAACAAGGCAAAGGTCACAAATAGCATAATATTAACTTAATCTTACCTTTGAATATGCTTTGACCTTAATTGACTATGGTTTTCAGAAATTGGTGTTTTTCCTCCAAATCAAATACACAATTCTGCAGGTTTATGTAGTTTTAAAATTCTCTGCTTTGCGCATGCAATCCTATCTTGTTTTTGTGTTTTCTCTATTCTTGTACTTCTTTAAATTCTGTGAATGAAAGAGGCCTTTGTTTTTGGTTCACGGGAATTGGGAAAACACAGGAATCCTAGCAAACATCGTCAAATCAAAAATCAAACCACATAAAAATCAATAACTGGAATGTTACTATGCGACTAAGAATCTCAGTCTCCTTTCTTGCACATAAGAATTCCAAAAGGAGGTCCAAGTGGATGTTAGAATTCCTACTCTTTTTTTCTGCAGCAGGGATCAAAGAAAATTCCCTCAATATTCCCTTTGACCATTCCTTTAACCCATTGGAAAATTCCCTTTCCTTCACTTTTCCAGTGAATCTGACAGAGAAGGTGCAATGGTCTTTCCGGTGAGCAATGGTCCTTTTCCACGAAACCATCATTCAGCAATACTCCTAGATTACGTGAACACACTGTCATATCGATGGGGCCAATCAAGGAGCATTGACCCTTCCTTATCCTGTTATCCACCATGCATGAACTCCACGCAACCAATGCTCGTTTGTCCTCATTAACTTAGGTCACCAAACCCCAACTACCACCAACAGCAGCGCCTTGACAAGACATGTTTAGCATCCCGGCATGCATAAACCCTCACGTCTTTGAGGTTTGACTCAATCTAGAGTTTCTTGTGCTGGTCAACAGAGTTTCAGAGTATACAACATTATCATCATTCCACTGAATGAATCTTGCATAAGAAGCCTCGACTCCAAAAAGCTTGGTAAGCAAGAGAAGCTAGTCGTTTCTTGATTGAGATTACTATATCTGCAGGTCCATTCATGGACTTCCAACAAGTTGGTCATGTCCTCCGGCATTCTTGCACACAAGAATGTTAGAGAAAATGGAAGCAACAGATCATGGATTACTGCCAGAAACTTGCATGTGTACAGTCTTAGGAGGAAAGTACAGTACAATATGTAAGTTCTTGCATAAAAATAGCTTCTCAGAATTGATGATGGGTCAACCCCAATAAAATAAGCTGGACCCGTCATTGCTCACGTCAAGGTGCTTGCCTGCTCCAACTATGCAAGTCAAGGCAAGTCTTAAAAGCATTTAGCAGCCGCACCATTCCAGGGCTGGACAGCTCGAGCCCCAGATCTAAAGTTTCAACACGTTTCAGCAAAACCCAGGAGAAGAACCGATCTCACATTTACGATAGAATCAATACAATATATATGAGCTTTAAAGTTCAGTAGAACAAGCTGCTTTCAAGGGCTCGTAATATAGACACAGCCCCAGACAGACCAAGCGTGAGAAGCATTCACTTCCCATCACACGGCGGTAGCTACTACAATCTCAGTAACTACACCTGTAAAACTCAAGATCTTCACACGGAGACAGAAAAGAAAGGAAAGAAAAAGAAGAAGAAAAAGTGTGCCAACAAAGCATGCACAAGAGGCCTTCTTCTCTGCTTCTGATCACCTTCCTATACACTTCTTATCTCCTCCACCTTCACACGCCTTAATTCTATGTACGTATGTAATTTGGATACCCCGTTGCTATGGGATTATAGGCATGTCATCCATGTATATGCAGTGTGCACTTTCCAGTAGAGAACACGGGTTGCATGTTCCTGCCAAAAATCACCATGATAGAGCCTCTGTTTCCTGGGATTTGGTTCCTTTTGGCCTCCACATGGTCCGGGCCTTCACGATGCTGGCTCCTGATTCCAGGCTCAGCAAATGCTCACAGTGCAAGGTTGTTTCTCCGGACTCGTCGGTGCAATCGGTGTACACCGTAGTGTGCGACTGCAGGACGCTGTCTCGGCCGCACTCCCTTTTGTAGTCTAGGACTATGCTCGCCAGTTCATGATTCTCCAGGATGGAGATTGGTGCGCTCTGAGAGGAAAAAGGAAATAGGGTTAATTACCAAATACTTGTTCTTTGTTTTCTGAATTTGCAATCCACCAACCAATGATATGGTTAACACATGACACATGCCATGTTATCAATCAGACACATAGCCATTGTCTTTATGCACAAGTTCTTTGTGATAGAAAAAAAAACGAACGAATGACATGCAGACAAGTTGTATAAAAGGATTCCAGTCAGTCAAGATCTTTTACGAAAGCAACCCGAGTGAGCAACATGGTTAGGTACCTAGGTGACCAACCTAAACATAGTTAACTTTATCAAGAAATACATTTCTTGTCCAACTTTTTTTTAACTTACTTGTCCAACTTATACTTTGAAAGGCTGAAGATAATGAATAGTATTTGCTCCTGTTGGAAATAGGTATGTGCACACGCTAGCAGTAGCATAGGCACTTTACTTCTGGGATATTTGGCCAGGTGTTATCTTAATTTTCTATGGTAAAGTATGATAATAGTTAGACTGACTTTCAACCTAGAGTTCCAGTGCTTTTTAACTTCTTGAAATAGTATGCTCCTAAAGTTCTAGCAACAAACACATAGGACATAAAACGTGATAAATCATTTATCCCTAATGATATGGAACGAACGTTCGCTCTAGGACATGGCAAGAGCGAGCGTTTTGCATGGCAACCCCAGTACAAATGCATGGCAATTCAGAGCACACAATTGCCATAAAAACTTAAAAACACAGCGAGTTGCCATGTGTTTTGAAAAGTATCGCGCATTAACAGCACTTTATGTGCACCCACACAACTACACAAAAATATGGTCCACCACATGAAAACTTAATTGCGATGGAAATGCCACGTGCAAGAATGCTTGACAGCAGAAAGCACTAGGCAACCTCCATGGAGCATTCACAGATATAAGATCAAATCAAAACTGCTTCTGAAAGTATAGCATACATAACTACAAATCAAGAAGCAAAATTCTATGTCTCAGCGGTCAATAAAGATGCACATGAAAGAGAAGCTTTGTCTTTTACCTCAAGGATCCAGCCAATGTATTTAACATTATTGACATGCTGATTGATATCAAGATCAGCCCACCGAGGCTGCATCATATATGATAGTCAGTCAACAGCGTAAGAAAGAAGATGGAATATATTTGCAATCTTGTATGTGTGTGGAAAACTTACAGTCAGGCCGGTCCGGACATATTTGGCTGAGGTAGCACGGTCATGGTCTGGCAGTTTTGGAAGTTTTTGGTGGTCTTCGTCTTGAATAGCAGCGTGATCAGAAAAGAAGGGCACTATTTCAGTCCGTACTTCATCTGGGATTCTTGCAAGCCTTCTAGTAAGCTTGTTCATCATAACCCATTTACTGCAAATTTAACGGAAATTAGAATGCATATGACAGCGGCATGTTGAAACTGTGAAGAAAAGCAAATCTACAAAGCATTAGCTAATAAGCAATACTAAAAGGATATTTGATTGGTGATATCTTTGAGTGACTAAAATTTGAACCTTGTAGCCTTCAGTACTGTACGACCCGTCAAGGAATCGCGTATGTGCCAATCTCGGCGCATTCCATTTTTACCATGAGCGCCAACCCAAGTATTTACCTCAACGGTGTCACCCCTGCAGAACAATGAAAACCAAATTAAAACAACAGAAAAGTAAACTCTAACAGCGATATGCAACTTTCAGCTAATAAATTAAACATTTTTAGCATCTGCCAATAAATACTCCTACAACACATGACATTAAGACTTTTAAGAGGTTCAGAGAAGGCCTCTCTGTATCAAATACTGAAAGTCTGCTGCCTGCACACACAGTGACAGATGGGAATTGCTGACCTAATAATTATGACATAAAGCAGATAATTATGGAGTATCCCTTTCACATTCATTTTGTTAAACAACCCGAAACCTCCTCTTAACTGAACTGATTGTTCCAAGATTATTATGAACCCTATACAAGATAAAATTGTATAGTAAAAGAACAAATACAGAAGAAAGGAAACACTGGTGTGTGAGATATACCAGCATGGATAACCCTCGACGATGGCCTGCATTTGGCTGACAACCCAGAACAGGTTCCGTTTACTCATCTCCGGCGTTGAACCAAAACCATCTCCCAACAGCCCGGCGCCCTTCACATGATTGAGTGCAGTTTCCTGCATCAAAACCCAAATATGTGAGTGTCCAAATAACCAGATAGAACAGTCTTACGCCTAGAAATTACCTGAACTAATAACTCACCTGCAGATGGTTCATGAGCGTCTCTATGGACGCCGTCCTGTCAGCCCCAATCTCGTAGGACCTAATGGAGAAGTTCTGCCTGAACATGAAGCCGTCATTTATGATGGTGCCGAAACCAAGCGTGTCGACGAGCATGTCCGGCCGCTTGGGCTTCCAGTCAAGCAGCGTCCACTGCTTCTCGGCGGCCAAGAAGATGGTGGTGATGGCCGCGAGGAGCATGCTCCAGTCGGGCAGCTGGTTGTAGAACGTCCTCGGCGCCGCCGAGGATATGGTGTCGTGCTCCGCGTCCGCCAAGGCGGACTTGCCGCCGTTCACCTTGGGGACGGCGGCGTGGGCGCGCGTCCTGCCGGCCCTCACGGCGGAGGACGAGGAGGCCTGCCTCGCGGCGATGCCACGGACGTCCAGGCTCTCCGGACGGTCGCCGAGGGCGTTCTTGGGCGCGGGCGGTGCCGGCGACCCCGGGAAGAAGGCCCCGGCCGCGATGGACCCGGCCATGGGGAGCACGTACGGGGCAAGGACTAGAGTCTCCGCGCCAAATCAAATGACCAGCTAATCAGTGATCCCAACCTGAACACCGCACGAGAAGAACATCATCAGACACAGTAAAAACAGTAACACAGCTCAAAAACAGTACAAGCACAGTGCAGAGACGCCATGGAAACCAACAAGTAGAAGCAGCCAGCAGCAAACGAGCAGAGGCCAAGGGTCAAGGCGAAGGCGAGCCTCACAAACACGGCAAGCCGGAGGAAAGAGAAGACGAACTTTAGGCCAGAGAAAGAAAGAAAAAGAGGCGCGAAACGGAACGCCCAAATTTGTCGGCGGGACGGGGCGCGCGAGCTCTCCCTCTCCTAAGCTCGAGATCCGGCGAGGGAAGCGCCGCAGCAGAGACCCTAAATCCGCGCGATTCTCCGGCTGCAAAGGCCGGGCAAGCAAGCAAGCGAGGAAGCGGCCGGCGAAAAGGCGGCGCCGGACCGACAGGCTCGCCGCATGTTCCCTCGCGCTCCGGGGCGTGTCCGGCCAAGAACCGCCCCCCACAATAAAGCCACCGCCAGGTTATAACGATACGCACACGGAAGGAAGGAAGGAATGCGGCGGAGGCAAGGCGACCGACCTTTATGGGAGCAGGAGGAGGAGACGGCGGCGGCGGCGGCGGCACACCGCTATCGCCGTGGAGCACGGGAGAGATAGCCGGGGCGGCGGTGGTTCGCGCTTTTTGGCGGGTTTGCTCGCGGGGCCGGGTGCACCTCTGTTTTCTCCTCTGTCACAGGGCGCTGGCCACCGCGGACTTTAAAAGGGAACCAAGCTTTGTAGGTGGCGGAAGACGGTTCTGCCCCTGGCTCCCTGGACTCTGGAGTGCAGACGGACACGGATAAATAGGATGGAGAGGAGGAGAGATAGAATAGGAGATGTTGATGTGATCCTACCTGACGACTCGTTGATGAGCCCGGTGGCCTAGCTAGTAGCTAGTGCTGCGGTGGGCACGGGGGAGAAACGTGGGAAATAAAAGCAACCGGGTTGGAAAAGCCATGTGGAGCGGCCATGACCGTTGGATTGAATATTGCTTATATTTTTTAAAATTAAATTAATATATGAACAATGTGTGTTTACATTTATTTATCGCGGGGGGAAATGTTTCGTCTATTCATCAAACATTATGACGGTATAAAGAACATAAAAAATTAATAAAGATCGCGTCCGTGTTTGTAGATCACCTAGCGACGACTTCAATCAATGGAACGAATTGAAGGTGTGTCGTCATCGGCACCTATACCTCATTGAAGTCGGGTAGATTGTAGTTTACAATTGAGAAGTCATTGTGCTAAGGCCGAAAGGACCAATGCAACGGACGAGCAATCGACGCCGATGAACATCCAATATGTAGACACATGAGTGGAAACGGATGAAGACCGGATCCCCGTATATCTATCGAAGATAAGCACCGGACGAATTCTATAAGATCATATCCATCAAAAATACACCTCCACACACCCTCCGACGAAGCGAGATGCACATTTGTTCCTGCTTCAGGAAGCCACCGTCGTACCGCATATGCTGAGCGGGGGGCACAAACCCTAAAATACTAAAAGGAACATCTAAAATGACGAAAAAGCCCTTCCATCGGCAAGGATCGAGATCCACCAGGCCTCAATGACCCTAAGATCATAGGAGACGAGGCATATCAACAACAATGCTAACAAATGACGTGGAAACCCTAGATCAAAGTTGCTTTAGGGGGATAAGAAATTACTTGCCAGAACCTATGAACAATATGTATTTGTGAAATAAAATGTAGGATGTTCACAAATTAACATAAATTTCTTTGAACTAACGTTTCTTCAGAAGGATTTTTTTTCGGGGAAGGCCATTCGTTGGGAAAGTTATGTCTGATATTCTCGTAAGAATCTCAACGTGTCCGTTCAGAAGGTCATTAGAAAAAAACGTCGGAACAAAACACACATTGTTGTTGTTTGAGGGAACACACCGATGAAGATAAAAAAATTCCATATATAAGTGTCATGATAATTTTTACGTGTGACATGACAAGAAAAAATGATTTTTTTAGGAATGACAAGTAAAATTAATGCAATATAGCAAATTACTGTAGCCATGTGTGGCAATTCTTCTCTTTGCACCATGGTAAATGATGTACATTTTGTGGTAACTTTCTTCTATTGTAGGATGGCAAAAAAAATCCACGTGTGAATCTATGGTGCACATGACAAATTACTTTATTGTGGCATGGCAAGTTTCTTCACGATCTTTCCTGTTAGCATGATTGTTACTTCTAAAATAGACAGTTGTTGGATCCTAAGTGCAAAGATTTATAGGATAGTATATTTTTTCCTTAAAGTAAGTGACTTATAAGGTTTAACGAAATAATATGAACCTGGCTTTGAAGAGAACAATCTACCTTGACCCCAACGGTACTAACGAGGGAACACACCTTGCTAGTTACAAAGATAACTAACGACAAATATGGTAGATAGATAAATAGGTCTTTAAAGTAAATATGAGATAGTAAACATTTTGGGTATTTATATGATGGAGATGAACTGAGATCCATGATTTCACTAGTGGCTCTTTGAAAGTACATCTAATCCCTTGGGTGATTTTGGTAATTAACAACACCATATATCTCATTGAACTATTTCCTTTAAAAAGTGTATTTCAGGAGAGTTCAATGGTTAGGTCAACGTATGGATGTAAAAATGTGCCCCTCAAGACGATATGGACAAGTTGATCATCTCCAAGGACTTCCATTTATGTTTTAGTGATCAAAGATCACATTGAGTCCTAAAAAATGTCAATATTATGAAAAGTGGGTGAGGTTGTGATGATGAAATTGTTTCTCAAATGCTCACATTAAACTCCACAACCTCAAGACATTTTTCCTCAGATCTACTATATCCAAATCCATATATGCCATTTGGTGTCATCGATTCATCCAGATATAGCCGTTACCTAAACCCTACCCTTCAGTCTCATTGAACATGTCAATCGATCCCACCGATTTTCTCTCTGGATATTTTAGTCTCCAACTGACTCCATATCGAAAATTTTAAAATTGGCCGGTCCCACCGGAATGTGCAAAAGGTGTGTACCCGTTGATTTTTTACGTGAATCCTATTATACCCCACTCCTCTTCTACATTCCATGGAGAAGGCCAACCACACACACATACACACACACACACACACACTTCCATACCCATTGTCTGAGAGAGAAGAGCTCCTACCTTGGGTTGAGATCAAAGGATTTCGCAGCTCAAATCATTTGCAACATTGATCTCTCATCCCTTCAATGCATTTCCCCCAAACCATCTAGTTTTTCACATAGCTAAAATACGGACCATGTCGTGAGCACCCTCGTCGACGACCGCATCAACAACCCTGACCAATGACACGCCGCCGACCGCAACAACGTCGCCCCAGAGCACGTCGTCCACGCCGATCGCCGAACTCGCTGATCCCATGGCTTCTGTCGTCGACCTCGCCGGCCCCATTTGAGAGGCATATCGCCCTACTTTTTTTGTTCCCCGCGTAGTTCGCGCCGCCTGTCGCATGCAAACGCCGAACCATGGCATGTTGATTGCCGAACCTTGCAATTTTTTGAAAGCGGGAAGATAGGTTTTCGAATTTATGCGATTTTTCCGTTTTGTGCGGGGGCGACTCTGGGGCCGCGGCTGGGTGGCCGATCGCCCCCAAGTCGACTTTAGCGATGGCGGTCCCCCAAACGGCGTTAAAATAATGACGAACCGCACCCTAAGGGGCCGAACGGCTGGAAATGCTCTAACCCACGTGAGGACTGCATACGCCATCGACGATCGTGGTGTGGCCAGCGCGGTAGCCGGCAAGCGCATGGCGTCGTTGCCGAAGGTATCTAATTCAGGCGAATACAACATACTTGTTGACGATCAATGCGTGCACATCAGTGTCAGCGTGTTGCCGTGTTCGGTGATCATGCCATCGATGCCGGAGGTGACTCGACCTGTACGTAGATGTAGCTGCACACTGACACCGGTGAACTTCTCGAATACGGCAAGCCGGCGGCGGGAGTACGTCGATTCTGGGTCGGGACTGTGCTCGAGGAAGGAATTAGCTGCCCTTCATTCCTGCCAACATCAACAGAAGATGCGTACATATCAGATTAATGTGCCTGTATTACAGAAGGAATGGGTAGTACTACGTACGTATTAAAATTAGGATTTATGATTTATTTTAGCGATGAAAAGAAACACGGGGTAAGGAGTACCACCGTAAGACCTCCTGGCAATGTTAGTATCATAAGGTTAGTATAATGCATATGATACTACTGTATGATACTATCTCTATAATGCATAGTATCGCGGATCAATGTGTGGTTGAGTTGGTTAAGTGGATGGTTGTATCCTCAGCCCACTAGAGTTCACATCCCAGATTTGACAATGGTGATCGCATTTTCCTAGATTTATTCTTTGGCATCCGGTGATATGCTTTCAGTGGGAGAAGACGTTCCTGTCAAAGATAAGGTGATGACTTTGTTAATCTCGAGATGATGTACCGGCTCGGTATTGCGAAGATGCTCATAGAGGTAGGGTGTGTGTGCGTTTCATAGTGGTGATTGTATACTCGTGTATGTGAGTGTCTAAGTTGTACTGTGTTCCTAAAAAAACAATGCATAATATCATAGCTTACTATCATAAGTAGTACTTCCTTCGATCCATAATAAGTGTCGCTCATTTTGTAATTGCTATGCAAGACTCATAATACCTTAGCATTTATAATGATACGTTGTTATAATATGATATCTAACCCTTTCTTTTTTCATTTAATTATATGATAGATCATAAAATTTACTTAGTTGCATGCATAATACTACCATTGCTGAAGGTCTGACGGAAGCGGAGCATACTCCTTTCGTTCTTAAAAAAGTGTACTTCCAATTTCGTTGAAAAGTCAAATTTTTACAACTTTGACTACAATTATATAAAAATACATCAACATTTATAACACCAAATTGGTATCATTAGATTCGTTATGAAGTATATTTTTATTATATAATTATTTGGTTTCATAAGTATTATTATATTTTTGTGAAAACTCGACCAAAATTTGAAATAGTTTGAATCTTCAAAAAAATTGAAAGTGCACTCTTTCAAGAACGAAGGGAGTAAATGGAAACACCGAGGGGGAGCGCGGGAACGCCTCCTGGTGGTGGTCTCTCACATGCGCGTGGGTGAAGGCAAGTAGATGGTAGAGAAAAGGGATGTGAATCGACGCACCTGTTTTTCAATGTTTGAACTGGTCAAAATTGATACCTTAATTGGCTCACAAGGGGGTTTAGTAAATTGCATAGAAATTGCAGCCGCAGCCGCGCCGGCCGGCGGCAGTCACTACCCGAACTCAAGGTCAACCGGTGCCCTACGGTACTCCCCTTTTCTCTAATTTTGATACAAGCTGTAAATTTATGCTAAGACTACTGAGTTCAGCTAGTAATGTTTTCTGAAACAATTTAGAAATAAACATCAGGAGCAGCAGCCGGCGGCCATGTCTTTTTTTTTGAAGAGCTGTCAACGGTCACGTTAGAAACGTACGCACGCACGCGAGAGGATGTAGGCGATCCATTTTTAAAAACTAAACATGCTTGCATGCTAGGATTAGCTCTCTAGAGCCACGGATTATGTGAACAGTTCACAATTGATCGACTTGCCTTTTTTTATTTTATGAAAAATGTAGGCATAAGAAAACCCGTACACATCCCTAGATATAAGGGTATTTTGGTCCATCATTCAAAAATTTGACGGAAGAAGGCGACGGAACTAACATAAGTGTCATATGAGCTAAAATATTTACATCAAAAGTTATATAAAAAAAATTCAATGTCAAATAAGAAAGAAGATTTTAAGTCAGTATCAAATAAGGAATTCTTCCCCATAGCATTGGCCAAGTGGGGGTGTTTGATTCTCAGGACGGGGGGCCACTCCATGATCATCAACTTTCGACGGGAATGCCTTATCGTATGCCTGTGAACTCGATGATGAGGAGGTGATGATGGGACCAATTATCTTATTCGATCCACCAAACAGGAACAGTGATCTAGTTCGGAGCTACACTGATCTGACGGCCTTCTGTTCCTCGTTTGTTTAATCGATTGATGATATGCTCCCCCAGTCTCCCTCTCTCACTCCCATTTAACTAACTACTCAACCAATTCTCGTTCTGAGTCAAGCAAGGATCCATGGAGAAAATGGACATCCTGAATACACGTGGGAGTGGTGGGCGTACGGAAGGAAATTAACTCGAGCTAGCGGCCATTGACGCAGACTAGTAACCGTGCTCGCCTCGCCGGCGCCGGCCCGGAATGTTCCGACGAGCCGCTTGAATGCGCGACGGTACAGATACATAAGCGGTCCGGCCGGCGGTGAGCGGGAACGTCGGGGCAGAGGGCCGGAAAGCGGCAGCCGGCGGTGGCGATCGCTGACTGATCGACGACGCCTGATCCGGACGGGAATTGAATCCATCTTGTTGGACCTCTCTTTCTTGTCCCAGTGGATGGATTGATCATCATCGATCAATCTGACCAGTACCGTTTATTATTACCCCCTGCGGTACGCACGCAGGGGCTGTTGAGATTTTTGTTGAAGCGAGCAATGAAATTCTTCAGATGTTTGAAAAGGGTTTCGGAGGGGCCATTGAGGACGGGGCTCCGTGCCTACTACCTAGAGCCTGTAGACTTCGAAGACGAACACCATGAAGACAGTACCGTGATGGTGGGTAACAGGATGAGGCGTCACCGGAACCGGCGATCTCATCGCCCCTGGAATTTTCAGTAACCCGATACGATATGCCGTGATGGTCCGGGAAGGGACGGCTGAAAAGCACCGGTACCGGCGCCCAAGCCTCCCAATTAAATGGACAGCGTCGCTTTTTCTGGGGCTGGGGCTGGACGCTTCTTCATTCATTCATTTCACCTCGCTCGCTCTCCTTCGGTTCAGTTCGTGTGGACGGTGTGGTGGGAATGGCGGCCTTGAGAATTTGCCGGCTCTGTTGCAGCCACAGTTCGTTCCTCCCTAGTCTTCTTCTTCCCTGTATGTAGACCTCGCATAGCTGCTGGACCTGTTTCTGTCTCGCTGGCCTGGTCCTGGGCCTTTTATTTCCAGCGCTTCTGATCCCGAGCTTTTCACCTTGTCTTCATGTCTTGGAACGTTTCATGTTTTCTTGTCGAGCAGGCAATCCACGCCGGTTCAAGAGAGACCCCACCTCACTAGGTAGGTGTTCCTTGGCCTAGTTGACAGATCGTGAGTGAGAGAAACGAAGACGTAGTATGTGGCATTTTGTCTATACGTGTGTTTCAGAAAGTTTCTCTCGGCGCCAAAAATTCAAGATACAAGATACAGTATACTTGAGAACATTGTGTCAGCTTAATAATGCCTATCTATCTATCATGGGACTCAATGGCCCCGAATGCATCGGTGGAGACGGTGTATCATGTCCTGGACCAACTGTATTTTGGCACGGAGATACAGCAAGCAATCCACACGATTCCATCGATCGGGTCGGGACCATGCATGTCCTAATGTTGGAACATTAAGAACCGATGGATGGTGCCGCTAAGCACAGCACGGTCCTGATTTCAGACAAAAAGGCCAGGATGATAAAGGAATTTTCCGAGGACACAGCCAATTATACAGGCTCTAGCTACAAAATCATGGCGAGGAAACTCTGGCTAGGGCGCCACGGAACAATAATTGCCGGTGTCCCCGTTTACAGCTCCGCGCTGTGAGCAGCAAAACAAGCAAGATGAGGCAGAGGTTTCAGAACAAAACAAAAACTACAGAGCAGGAAGAGATGCATCATGGTTGTTCGCTCTCAGCGTTGGCACAAGAGTTTCGACCTGGCACGGTGAATCCGGCGACCGCCGGCCGGGCGCGATCCTGTCGGCGCCGGTGCACGTCGCTCTCGATCGCCGGAACAAAGCCGAGGGGTTTCGTGTGGGTTTGATCTAGACGCGACGCACGCACACACGCACGCACGCGTGGTTTGCTATATCTGGGTGGCGGTTAGTTGCAACGGCATTTCAGCCCGAAGCAGACCGACCTGGCAATTTGGCACACACGGCAACGGGTTTACGTATGTAGGCGGAGATGGATGGCAACCACGCGTGAACCGTGCACCCACCTAAACGGATGCCCATCCTGGCATCATCTCTCTCACCACCTTTGGTCAACAGGTAGCAAGGAAGGAGATAGCATCATCATCCCTGTATTTAACCGAATTTGTAGAAATTCCATTTTGGTCCTAGTGATTCAGAGTTTTTAGATGGTTTAGATACGGTTGGTCGGATGGTGGTGGTGGCGGCGGCAGATAGTGCTACAACAACCTTCTACGGCTTCATGACGGTGATGATCACTGAAAGGTCTTTGAAGAGAGGTGATCTCTTCGGATTCGATGGTTGGCTTCAGCGATGAGATGCAAACTCTAGATGAAGGATTGACGCAGAAGAACGGTTGTGTAGCGGCGGTGGTCGCACATGCTGGGATCACGGCAAAATGGTGGCAACAACACACGAGCAATCTCGATGATGGTGCTACTTGCACTCGGTATCGAGCTCTAGAGTGAAAGCCTAGGCCCAACTTGACTTGGTTATACCTAGCAATGATGACCTTTTTTGTTGTTGTGTTACCTTGTTGAAGGAATTGCTCGGATATGCTCAAGTTGTTCTGCATAGTGAAAACCTAGATTCTGGTCTTGTTGGTTGGATCCGATTACGGCGATCGCGTCAACGTCGCTCCCTTCCTAAAGGAATTATCGTTGAAGAACTTCATCATCCATATGAAGTCATGATATAAGTGATGCATATATTCTCTCCTCCTCAAGATCTACGTCGACGGCCCTGACATTTGGCCGTCGGCGTAGCGGACGGCCATAGGCGTTTGTAACCAGTCCCGTAGTGCGTGTGTGGGAAAACGTGGTTCAAAGTGGAAGGCACAAAATACAAAACACGGTTCAGCATGTCACTATATATACGTCTGCCTGTGTTTCACGAATGGTTCAAATCTGAAAACCACTTGAAAACGCACACACACACATACTACATGCAGCTGGTTGAGAGAGTCTCGGAGAGACATGCAGATGCAGGTGTGTTACACGGCGAGAGAAGCTACTCTATAAGCTAGCAGAACCACTCGACTCGAGCAAGAGCAATGCAAGCACACCGCGGTTGACCTCATTCGCCAGGGTCATGTCGCTCGCTGGCGCGACCTCAATATCTGCCGACGGATTATTCGCCTGATTGACCGGAGACGGAGCGTTGTTCGTCCACGTCGTGGCTGGCTTCGCCGGTGGCCCGTGGACATCACCCAGCTGCGTCGTTCCAGCGCGCCGGAGACCGGACTACAGCGACGTTCTCTCGGGCCTAGTGGAGATAGCCACGGCTACCAACCAACCAACCTTCCACCTAGACTCATCGGCAACGACGACGGCCCGCCCTGCCTGCCCGCCCGCATTAAGTGTTGGTTGGTCTGCAGATAACCGACGCGGCGACGTCAGTGATGATGCGCTCAGCGGTTAAATCAATCGGCGGCACCGGCCGCGGCGAGACGGGCGGGCCGTCGAGGGTGATGCTCGGAGCGTGGTTGATGATAAAATATTTCCGCCAGCACGCCGCTCAAATCAATGGGAATGAGTCATATGCTAAACTGGTTTGTTTGTTGTTGGTAGTTGCAGAGTGCTTCGGTCAGATTGTTTGCAGTATGCACATTGCGTGAACTGACGGAGTAATTCATTACGTTCTTGGTGGTCTCACGTGAAAAGCAAAACGGGAAGCCACATTGCCAATTGGCCTTTGCGGATTCTTACGAGTCAAAAGCCGGGTGACGACATAGACACGCTAAATTGGAGGAAAATATTAGTATGACCAAGCTCCTCAAGTCAAGATGCACGCCCAAATTTTTTGATCGTTTTTTTTTACATTTTGATTGTGTTTAATAATACACTTTTAAAACCGAAAGCATATGCTCCTAGGTGCAAAACCACCTCGTTCCCAGAAGATAGTCTTTTTCGGATCTATCATGCAACAACAACAGTTTCAATCTTGTTTTTAATCATCTTCTTGCGCACATTCACGGGCTCAAAGCGATGGCTTTGAAGGCCCAACAGCTAGAATTTCGCCCACGCTGTCGTTTCTCCCCTTTCGCTACAGTCGTGAGTGTATCTTGTTTATAGCGATTTCTATGATTCACTCATATGATGCTTTTTTTCACTCGTATTGTAATGGACCAGTCTATTTCTTCTCCTTGCTCATGTACTGGTCTAGGTTCGGTTTTTATTTGATTTGTTTTATTTTTTCTATTGGTTTCTATGTTTTTTTAGCGGTTTACTTTGATTTTTTACTTGCTTTTTATCGTTCATTCTTATTTTTAAGACTATCTTTCAGTCTTTTGTTTTTACTGTTTTACAGTTGGTTTCTTTTGTTTCTAATTTATACAATTTTATCATTTTTATGTTTTTTCTTTAATGTTTAATTTTTTCTTATTTATGTATTTTCGATTTAGTTTTTGGTTTTCAATGCCTTTACTTTTTTCTTATTTTCGGATTTTCTTTTGTTTCTTTCTCTGTTTACTTCGGGTTTGCTTCAACAGAAGTCTACATTTTTAAAATATTAGGATAATTTCTTAATATACGCTTTAACAAAATCAAATACATGACTAATATTTTTTTTAAATATTTTATTGCCTATTTTGTTTTTCATACACATTATACATTTTTATATACATATAAATCAATTTTTTTATATATGTTTAACATTTTAAAAATACATGATTAATTTTTTTCTAACATATATTTTAATATTAACCTTTTTCGTGCACGTTTTTTATTTTCAAAACATATATATAATCTTTGGCGGTGATGCGTGGTAAAAGTTGGTGTGTTCTCAACTCTGAAGTTAATGAGAAGAAGTCATATGTAAACTGGTTTGTTTTGTTGTTCGTAGTTGCGAATGCTTAGGTATGATTATTTGCAGTATGCACTTTTTTTACGGGGTTGCAGTATGCGACTATGCGTATTGCGTGAGCTAATACATTATGTTCCTGTCTCGCATGAAAAGGAAAACGAGAAGAGACATTGCCAATTGGCCTTTACGGAGTCTTACAATTCAGAAGCTCAGGTGACAGAGACACGCGAAGTTGGAGGAAATATTATTATGACAAAGCCAAACTCAATGATCAGAATCATACTAATTAATGTGTAGGAAAAGAAGATAGCCTTTGTTAGATCTATCATACAACAATAAACATTGTTTCTAATTATGTCCTTAGGCACATCCAACAACTTTTCAAAGGCCTAACAACTAGAATTTCACCCACGTTGCCATTTCTCCTTTTGTTTCCGTCGTGATTGAATCTCGTTTTTTGCGAGTCCTATGGTTCACTCCTTTGAAAGTTTTTTCACCTTGCATTTTAATGGTTCTGTCTATTTTTTCCTTGCTCGTGTACTGGTTTAGGTTCGGTCTTCCTTTGAATTGTTTTTTTGATTGGTTTGTTTTTACCGGTTACTTTGATTATTTATTTTTTACTTACTTTTCATTTTAATTTCTAAGACTATTTTCACTGTTTTGTTTTTCCTAGTGTTGCATTCATTTTCTTTTGTTTATTTATTTATTTGGTTTTACCTGGTAAAGAAATTATATTGGAAAACAAATTACATGGTGTAATGGATTCAGATTGGGAAATCAATTTTAGTTTGTTCAAGCATTTAATGAAAATATATTGCTTGATAATGTTTGGTTGAGAAAGTTGCAGCGCAGTATCAAAATGGAAAAATCACTGATAAAATGGCAGAAGTCGATGGTTTATGCAGTAAGGGTTAATGATCGAAAGAGGGGTGCATCCAGATCTCGAGGAAGGCTGATGACTGAGGAGGAGTAAAACATGAAGAAGAAGTTGCTCCTCATGGGTCCGGTGCTTCTCACCAAAGGTGACCACATGGGTCGGCCCGGCACGGTTGAACCGACACGGGCCAGGCACGACACGACCCACTAAGGCACGCCAGCTTCACGGGCCGTGCTGTGCCGGCACGCGGGCCTCGCTTCCTGGCCCAGACATGGCCCCTTTCTACGTGGGCCGACACGTTTGGTCCGTTTGGCATGGTAGCCCGTCTGTTTTTTGCTATTTAAGCGTATTATAGCTATATTATGCCTAGTGCGCTATATAAAATTAACAAAAAAATAAAAAAAATCAAACGGGCCGTACCGTGCCGGCACGCGTGCCCAACCTCCAAGCCCAGGCACGACCCGCAAACAGTAGCGTGCCGTGCCGGCACGGCCCGTACCGTATCGCGCCAGAGATGGGCCGTGCCAAAACAACCGGGCTACCGTGCTGACCCTTTAGGCAGGCCCATGTGGCCAGCTTTGCTTCTCACCGATGCGGTAGTTCTCAAAAGACAACGAAAGGGAGGTCGAAGGAAGGGCACAAGGCCCATCCTTACTCTTCGTAGGGAGATTTTAGGCTGTCCAGGGGATTGGTATGCAGAGGATGTGAGAAGGTGGAAGATAATGAAGCAGAGGGAATTCAGGACTCTATTTATGAGGTTCGGGGCATGAAGTGTAAATCAATGCATTTAGACACGCACTCACATCATTTGGCATGCGATACATTGAGATGGTTCAATAAAAAACTCTCTAAAGAAAAATAAGATTCCAAATACATTATTATAGTATTATAAATTATAGTATGTAAGTTTATTACTTCCTTCGATCCATAATAAATGTCGCTCATTTTGTAATAAGCTAGTACAAACTTTGTACTAGATGAGCGACATTTATTATGAATCGGAGGGAGTAGTTTTTATGAGGAAGTGAACTCAATAATCACGAGCATGCTAATTATTGCTTGCGTTTTAAAACATATGTTTCTAACCCGTTTTTTAGATCATCAGGAGGCCACTACGGCTCCACGGTTCCATTTATCACAAAATCAGTATTACCTTTGATGAACTTAACTTTGTGTAGATTCATATGTATCTAATTAAGTATTTAGACTAGATGTATGTGCATTTAGATAAATTTAAGTCCATTAATATGGACCGAAGGGAGTATTAGGGCTCTTCCAATTCATTGTTTCTTAGCACAATATCATAGAAGCAATTAAAACTTAGGATACAAATATCACAATGCATTGTATCTTAGAGGTTGTATCTTATTTAATGATTTTATCTTCATGCATATATGTAATTGGTCTATTCATACTTTTTACATATGGCTACGTGCAAGGGTTGTATCTTAGCTAAAATACAATCTTTCTCTCTTTCTTCATTAAGTATCATGCCACGTAAGGAAAATAACTATGATTTCGTGCTAAGATTGGGAGTGCCCTTACGTTTTCTTTCTTTTGAGACAAGCTTCTGACCACTTCCTTAGCAGCTCAACAATTTCCATTCAAAGCTATGGTTTTGACGGCCCAACAATTTCCAGAAGGCCCAGCCGCACGCACCCTTCACCTTCGCCGGCGTCCGTTCCGTTCCTAGCGCCCCAAGAAAACGCAGGAAAGCCGCCGCTCCGCCGCCGCCGCCGCCCTCCGGCCTCCGCGCGGGGCTCCACCTCGCCTCACCGCGACCGCGCCGAGGTGAGCTCTCCGAGAAACCCGCATTGCGCCCGCACGCCGTTTCCTCGCCGGGCAGTTCGTTCGTACGGCGTGCCAGCAGCACAACCCTAGTTAAGCCCCTTCCGCCATGGACCGGTCTCACCTCTCTGCGCGTGCGTGTGTCTCGAGCGTGTAGCGGTGTGATGGAGCTCGCGAAGCAGGGGCGGCCGCCGCAGCTGCCACTGCCTTCGCCTTCCCACCGGTCCGCGCAGGTCCCGTACCCCGCCCCCGCCGTGTCCCCCCCTGACGACTGGGGCGCGCGGGCGCAGGGAAGCACCGAGATGATCGTGCCCGTGATCCAGCAGCCAGCGCGGGTTGGCGCGCCCAGGCCCAGCGCGGAGCTCGCCGGGGCGGGGCCTTTGAGTAGGCTGTCGTTGAGGCCGCCACAGAAGGTGCTGAGTGCTCGAACGGGGTTTCCTGGGACGGATGCGTCGCCGCCCTCGACGGGCAAGAAGATGGCCATGTCGCCCAAGGTCCAGATGCTCTTGTCACTGCCATCGCAGTTGTCTTCTGGCAAGCGTTATGCTCAGAAGGAACTGCCGCCGAAGGCTCCTCCGCAGCTGTTTGATCCGGTGAGATCGAAATTCAGGGAGACTCTGGGAGATGCCTTGAGTGCGGATTCTGGCCTGCAGACCGGGCAGCAATCTTGTTCTGGAAATGTGTCACCTTTGGGATCAGCTGATCAGAACAGGCAGGCAGGCTGCGGTAGAATGCGAGGAATCACGGCCGCATTCCATGATGCAGGCACAGATGAGGATGATGATAATGACACAAAGGTTGCTGCTGACAGAAGCCAACACAGTGGCATGTTATGTAGCAATTTGGGATCAAAGATGGCAATAAAAGGAAAGGATGATATTCAGCAACGAACAGAACATGTTTCTTGGGGAAACAAAGAATTGGGCAATAGCACTGTTGCTTCAGATGATATTTCACACACTCATGGGGGGCATTGCTGGACTCCTGGCATTGTTGTTGGAGCTTCTGAATCCAGGTCACAACCCAATCCAAAAAGGGCCAAGATGTCTGATGTTCACGCCGGGGTTAATGTATCTCAAATTGGGCCGCAATCTAACCGAAAAATTACAACTGATGGGGCAATAGAGAAGAAGAAGGTCAGGATTCATAAGGCCCAAAGTTTAGCATCTGAAATTGAAGAGGAGCTGTTCAAATTATTTGGAGGAGTTAATAAGAAATACAAGGAGAAAGGTAGATCACTTCTGTTTAATCTGAAAGATAAAAACAATCCTGTGCTGAGGGAACGAGTCTTGTCTGGAGAAATATCACCTAAATGCCTATGTGCAATGACTATTGAAGAACTTGCTTCAAAGGAGCTTTCAGAGTGGCGGGTGGCTAAAGCTGAAGAGCTTGCAAAAATGGTTGTTCTTCCTGCTATAGAAGTAGACGTTAGACGCTTGGTGAGGAAAACACACAAGGGAGAATTTCGAGTTGAGGTCGAAGAAACTGCTGCTTTTCCAGTAGAAGTTGGGCTTGGGGGTGATTCATTTACTAATGTTCCATCAGAACATATTGCAGTTCAAACCAAATCTGATGATAAAACAAGTGCACACAAGGAGATCAAGGAATTTGACAACAGTGTGCAAGCTGGAGTTGTTGGGATGTGGAACAGTAACACATCAAGTGATTTAGAATATCCAGCAAATGAAAAATATGCTCTCATGCTGGAACCGATGATTGACGAGTTGAAGGTTACGGAAAATCATCCACGGATCGTTCCTCTGAATGAATTCATGCAGATCCTTGATTCAGAACCACATTCTAAAGATCAGCCCATTGGTGGCCTGCGAGATGATCCTAATATTAACAAAGCTGACAAAGTCAACTCAGGAAATTTTCCCATAGCTATGGACAAGGCTGCTGTATCAGAATTCCAATTTCATTCTAATGTGCCATCTTCACAAGGTTATTGTGAATCCAAGTTAGAATCACCCATAAACAAACCAGTTTCAGTTTGGGGTCCAGTTAAAAAACCAAAGGGGGCTGTGTTAGTCAAATCCTCCCCTGAAAAGGCGGATGCTGAAAAATCGCATACTGTTAATGGCTCGACTCCTGAATCCACTATGCAGTGTAAGATAACTCCTGATGCTGAATTGACGCATGACAGTATATGGGAGGGAACAATTCAGCTTAGTTTGTCTTCACTCACAAATTTTGTTGCTATCTTCAAAAGGTTTGTTTCATCTACCTTTCTTATAGTAATCGTACACAATTAACTTTTGTTAGAGAGATACTCAATCAACTACAAGATGTACTTTCATTTGCAATTTCTATATTCTAACAAACAACACACCAGTTCATTCTGTATTGCATCACACGTGCTTGCTGCATCCCAAAGTTTTTGCAGCATTATTATTTCATCGTTATTCTGCTTCTCTTTTGCAGCGGTGAAAAGCCATGTACAAATGAGTGGCGTCGCTCTCTTGAGATCAAGGGAACAGTGAGGCTCAGTGTTCTTAAAGAATTTCTTGAACAGCTTCCTAAATCCAGGAGCCGTACTATAATGGTAACTACTATTTCTGCGTGTGGTTTCGTATGTACTATTCCAGTTTAATTAATATGTTGCTTATTAAAAATGGCAACTGGACTATACTCTTTCTATTACTGAGATATACACATCCTTGCACTTGTTTCCTTGCAAACAATTATGTTTATCGCTTTGACAGGATAATAGTTGATCGTAAGAACCCATTGGAAACATGTGCTCTTGAGTTTGCTTCATTGTGGTTACATCATAGCTGCATAAATTGAATTGTCTGTATCATGTGAGCTCACAGTGTACCTGTTCACAGTCTGGGGCCTGGAATGCCTTAAAATGGAAAATTAGACACAACCATTAGTTAATGTATTTGAATTCACAGGGCTCTTGAGTCTGGGCTGACTTAGTAGGGGGAGAAGCCCTTACGCCTTTTTTAATTAAAGAGAGAAATGTGAGACTGAGGCACATGCTCGAGCCGAGGCTCGAACCCGTGTCGGCCAAGATACGCTACTGCGCTCGGGCCACTAGGCAGGAGCCCATCCACCCTGTCCTATTTTGTGTTCATAGCATGTGTGGAAGATCCACACTGTGTGTAGGTGACATTGCATGAGTGGGTTGTGTGCGTCTGTCTTCTACTGTCACAAAAAAAATTCATATACTGGTAGGAATTGCTTTTCTGTCATGATGCATGCAGAGTTTTTTTCCTCTCAACATCTTGCAGTTGTAATATGGTCAGGTACTGTGAATTTCAGAATCTTTTCTTGTGATAAACTTTGGAAAGTCAACACTCAACACAACTGAGATTAGTTTCCTACGCAGATCAATAGAAGAAAGTGATGGTAGTAGGTCATGAGAAAAGGCACTCTCAAAAGATAGTCCACCAATGTATCTTCCCTATGCTAACTAAGTCATCGTTTAGTTAGAGAGTTAATACGTCGATACTTCTACATCGTGGCATCTGGTACATTTACTGTTGCTTTAGTGTTATGTTGAGCCATTTACTTTTTTGAAGGTCACCTGTAATCTGTTGACAAAGGTGCAAATAGATTGTTTATCATTGAACTTCGACATACTTCTTGAGCCCATTCGTTTAATACTGTTAGGGTGCTCTTACCAGCAGTATGGTACTGCAAAGCAACCTGGAAAATAAACATTTGACAAAGGAACAGACAAAATGGAAAGCCCTGAAAATATACTGTTGATGTATATCGTGGTGCATGCAATGTGATCTTGTGTCCTTCTAATATGGCTGTTTATCATGGCTACTGCATCTGCACTTACCACAATACCGCATATTTGAATTGGAATTTTGTTGCATGTGGCGAATTCATGTTTTCACATGCTTTCTCTGATTGCTCCTAAAATCCTGTCAGATTTGACGTTTGTGTTATTTTGCACTACATTCAACAGAATAATTCATTATATTATTGTCATCTTCTCTCTGAACAGCTGAACATACTTGAGAACTAAGTTTAAAAATAATAAAATCCCACAGATTGCACATGCTCTAAGCCCGTGCTCCTGGCAATTTACCGAATATCTGAAATGCCACTGCAAAAACAGATGCTCCTTCTTTTATCACCACTTTTGGAAACTGTATCCTTTTTGTTAGGGTCATGGACAGCGACAAATGCCCAACTTTAGTTATTATCATGCTATCAATTTGTTAGTCTTATAGATAGACTATGCCATTTCGAGATAGAGTTTATTATTTCTATAGATAGATTTGACCCTACTACCTTAGACTAGTCATGCGATTTTTACTTTTTCCAAGTTACATTATCATAGCCACTTACATAAGCTAAGATTTGTATCATAACAAAGCGATAATAGTTATCTCCTGTGGTTTCCACAAGTCTGATCATCCTCTCAGCAATAGCCTCAGGATTATAACGGGGCAAATGCCACATAGAGGATGGCTGGGCATTGTCAGGGATGAGGAGAGGCTATATATTAGAGAGACAACTTAGGGCTCAGGGAAGAGAGCGCACAGATAATTCTCATTGCTTGAATGCTTGATTACGAATATATGGACTGTAGCTTTATATAGCTGCCCAAGAACAACAAATTTGGAAGCAGATTTTTCTCTAAGAGATCCAGATCTAGGTAATCTATCTCTAAACAATAACAAACTCTATAAGGTAGGTATCTAATGTTCTGTAACTATTAACTCACTGATAGCATAATGATAACCAAACCTGGGTATTTCCCTGTCTTACTTTTATGCAATACCCATCTCGATCGTCCTCATTGAGGCTCTTTGAAGCTGGTACCACCCTCCTACATGTAGTTCCTTCATCATTCAACTCCCTTGCTGCAATACCATTGTCGATAGACATCGCCTAGACCTTGCTGCTCGCCCTCCTCATAACCTCATTCTTCCAAGCCTTGCTGTTGCTATGCTTCAGCCTCGTCTCATTGCTTCTCTCTCCTTATAAGGTCCTGCCTCTTGGTATTCTAGCAGTCGAGAGACCTTCCTCGTGCTGCCACCTGCTGGAGTTTGCCGCTGCATTGCCAGGTTATGGTCCTATCCTTCCATGCCATGGAGAAGATAAACCTGAGCTTGGGCTGCTATAGTAGTTGTTTGGATGGAGCCACTAGAGCCACAACCTGTCCTTGGAAGCTGCTTTGGTGCAGATTTGACGAGTAGGCATGGATCAGTGAAAGAGAAGTGGAGAGATGATAGGGATGGTTAGGAAGGGGTCAGCTGACTGGTGGCCCATGGCTGACAGAGTAAGCTGACATGTCGGCCATATTAGAGCAGTTCTTTTGTGACGAAGGGAAAATAATGATCTTTGCTTATCTCTGTCACAGCTAGCTCATGGAGTTATTGGTCAATGGTGGCAATAGGGTAAGTTTAACGAAAGTAGTGGCGTGTGAATTTCGTTGCCATATGTTTCACACAATTGAACTGGATCTGCATGCTCGTATTGAATCCTCATTTTTGTGTGAATTTGAATAAAAAATAAACTAAAATTTAGTCTGTCAGTAGATTGCCATGTGCACATTGTACTGAATTCAGATGTTGAACATTCCGAATAATCTGTGCCTATTTCACTCCTTTCTGGCTTCTTAAGTTTTGCTCCTGAAAACATTGTTTTTTTACATTAAGTATCCGTCGCTTGTTTTACAGGTAACTGAGTTACGTTGGAAGGAGGGCTCCCTTGAGAGTGGTCGACATCATCTCTTAAAGGTTTCTCCCCACATCCTAAAAATACTGTTCTCTAGTATTTGCCCTTGAGTCAAAGCTTAGTATGGCCACCGAGCTCCTGATATGCTAACCATCTATTCTTCTTCTGCAGGCCATTGACTCGTATACTGCCGATGAGAGAGTAGGGCTAGTGAAGCCAGCTCAAGGGGTGGACTTGTACCTATGTCCTTCTCAAGGGAAGGTATGCCAGATACTTGCTGACCACCTGCCAAAGGAGCACTTGGGTAGTTTAACCGTGCCTAGAACATCTATCATCGGAGTCGTCGTGTGGCGAAGGCCCCATGCCTCGTCTAGGGTACCCAGCAGTCAAGATGGCTCCAAGAGGCAGGTCATAACTTCGAGTTTGCCCATGATTTCCAAGCCATCATCTCGCTCTCCCAATGCTTCTCATCAGGAAGGTGTAGCTGCTGACGTTCCTCCGGGCACTGGTTCTGGTGTTGTTACGGACGACGATGATCTACCTGAATACAATTTTGTTAGCGTCTCAAACTCAGCTGCTGCTGTGACAGCGTCACAGTCGAGCCATCAGCATCCACTGCACACTTGTGACTTGATAGAAGACCAACTGAAGGAATTGGTTCGCAAGTATGGCGATGATGATGACATGCCAGAATGGGATTGGGATCCATATTCTCGACAACCACACTACCCTTGTCAAGAATATCAGCAGCAGCTGCAGCACCATGCCATGCTTCAGTATTATCACATGACAAGGGCTTCCCACCAGGATACTGCCATGCCTTTCCGTGCACAGCCCCTGATTTATGGGCACCCCATGCATCCTTCTCAGCGACCCTACTTTGGTGTGCCCAACTACGGTGGTCGAGGTCGAACCCATGGCGCGCGGGCATGGTATCGATGGTAGTTTTGTGCGATCCGCAAATCCTCCGTTCTAATGGTTGCCTCGTCCCTAGTCTACTCTCAGTTGACATAACTATCAGATCTGCATATATAGAGATAAGAGAAGGATGATTTTGTTGCTTGTTGTATGTTCATGTTAGTGTCAGAAACTCGTACACCCAGTTATGCTTCCATGTCACATGGAGTGAAGCGTAACGCCCTAACTTGGTAGCTGCAACAAGTTGAATGCTGAAATTTCTAACTTATGTTTTGCCTTGTAGTAACTTTCTTGCTGAAGCCATTGTTTATCACCAATCAATATATGTGCATCGTCTGGTTAGCATGTATGAGCTTATGGCTTATGCATGCTTAAAAACATCAGTTCAATTGTTAGTTTGTACTGTAGGTTATAAATATATGTTTTATCAGCTGAAGCTATTGCCTGAAGCATGGTCTACTGTTGGCCCAATCTATTGGATGCAACATGCCTGTTAATTCGTCCAATTTCCAAGTGGTAAGTACTATGCAAGAAAGAGGTAGATGGGCGGGCACTGCAGCAGCTATTTTTGATGATTGATATAATCTCGCATGTGATTTTGTATGCGCTTATGATCTATGCATGCTTAAAAACATCAGTTCAATTGTTAGTATGTATTGTTGTAGGTTATAAATAGATGTTTTTATCAGCTGAAGCCTGAAGCTATTGCCTTGAAGCATGGTCTACTGTTGGCGGTTGGCCCAATCTATTGGATGCAACATTCTTGTTCTTGTTGTTAATTCGTCCCATTACGAAGTGGTAAGTACCATGCAGGAAGGAGGTACATGGGCGGGCACTGCAGCAGCTATTTTTGATGATTGATATAATCTTGCATGTGATTTTCCTTAGCTACTTTTGAACATTGCTATAGAGAGTGTAATACCGTAGCACGTATATTAAGCTAGGATGCCTATGAGAAATGCCCCTAGAGAGTGGTGTGATGTTGCTAACAATCAGATTAACCCACTGTTAATTCACGATGTTACCTTGGTCACAAAATAATACTCCCTCCGTTCCAAAATAACTGTCATGGCCTTAGTACAACTTTGTACTAGCTCTAATACAAAGTTGAGACAGTTATTTTGGAACGGAGGGAGTAGTGGAGATCTTAACGTCAAAAAATGGAAAATAGAGTGACTTGGGCTGGGGGGTGAGGACAGGTTGCACTCTATCCGAAGGGTTATATAGTACACGGCTTGGATCTTGTACTGCATAATGCAAGGTGCCTTTTTCCCGAAAAGGAGGATAACCCCCAGTCTTTGATTTGCAAGGTGTCTAGAAAAGAGCTTATAAAAGGAGGATAGACGCTTAGTTGGTCATTTCTACTACTGAAATAAGCATTGATGCTTAAGCAAAAACTGATTTATTTTTCGTAGCATCTATCTAAGCACCTTACATTGAACAAGATCTTAGAAATCCAACAAGAGGCATCACATCCCCACAACACAGATCCAGGATCGCCATAGGCAAGCGCATCAGAGGTTGGTGACTATGTCTTCGACGAAGTAGGCTGGGGCTGCGAAGAAAAGGACCAATGGTCAAAAGGAGGTTGCCACGTTGTTGCAGAAGGAAATTTTGCAACACAAATGATGTTGCTCAATTTTTTACAGATTCTTTTTGTTTTCACTTTTTTGCAACATAGATTTGTTGTGAAAAGGAATCTTACAACACAAAAGGTATTGCAGAATAATTTGTAGTTTTTTTCATCTTCATTTTTGTGCAATATGGGTGTTGTTGCAGAAGTAAATTTTACAACACAACTGATTTTATAGAAAAATTTACAACGAAAATGATGTTTCAGAAAAGCTTAACACGTTCATTGTCGCCGTCTGCAACTCCGTTGTCGCGACTGAAATAGAGAGGTGACCACCAACCTGTGATGGTCCGGGAAGACATGAAGAAGATCGACGCCGACAGTGCCAAGCTCAAATGCTCCGCGATGACACCATGGTGGTGGACGCGACCGATGACTGAGGAGAAAGAGGAGAGGGGCGGAAGAGGAGAGTGGCGGCCAGTGCGATGAAAGGGAGAGGACCGGCAGCCCAGCACTTACTCGCCAGCAGCAGCGCCGGCACGTCGTGTCTCGTGTGTGTGCGGCGCCGGCAACCGGCCGCAAGCGCCTTGTGCAATCTGCAGCAGTGTGTGTGTGTGAGAGAGAGAGAGAGAGAGACGATGCAGCTGGGGATGTTATTCCGAAAACATGGAGACCGTATGAGGGTCCATAAGGCACGTAGTACGTGTGAATCGCACGAGAGGGCCGGACGAAAATTGGGTGATCTGCCGGGTGATCACAACCGTTATGGTCATCTTCAAGGGTGTTCCCTATCTTCTCGTACCTACCCGCCGATGCCTATAAAACGATTCTCCAATCTCCACGGCTTAGCAAACCAGCCGCCACCGCGTCTTCGCAATCCAGAATTCCAGATCCAGGAAACCGCAAGAAAATGGAGGCAAGCGCATCAGGTTGAGATCATGAAGAGGAAGGAGATTGCCATGATATCGCTAAAGGATTTCGTGATGAGCAACTGGCCCCCCAGCCCCCAGGGCGAAGAAGGACGGGAAGAAGAAGAGGAAGGTGGTCAAGAGGAGGTTCTCGCAGGGGGTCATCGACTATATCATGGCCCACCCCTACACCATGGATTTGATCCCTGACGAGAAGCTGGCAAATCAAACCGAGTTCTTCCGCGAATCCTACGCCCAGAGGAAGGAGACGGATAAGAAGATCACGGCCTACTGGCGCTCCCTCATCGTCCAGTACAGAGCCAAGGGCTATGCGGAGGAGCACATGGAGGTCACTGACGATGAGGATGAGGAGGAAACGGTGGAGAAACAGGCCAGCAACCAAAGTTTATTTTCCCATTCTTCTTCTTGAAACTTCAGCCAAAGGGGGTTAATAATATGCGAGGAGCCTGCGTTGTGTTGTGTCCGTGTTTGGTCCATCTATGATCTATCATACGTGTCTGCTGATTAAAACGGTGTAATCATCATGTTGGTCTTATTTTGCTGCAGATGATTCCTATGTTGTTTATCAGTCTGATGTTGTTGTAAGTGCCCTTGCAAAATGAGAGAATGCAAGAGGCAATTGGAAATTTGAAACCATTTAAACCTCACGGGGTGAGTCACAAAGTATCATGGAAAATAAAGTAATTCACAGACGAAATCTCCTATGTTTACAAAGAAAACCCATCTTTACCTGGGATGAGTGCAGAAAAGTTTTCACGCATTCACCACTTGCTCTGGCGAAGCTTGTTAGCTTTCTTCTTGATAAATGATAATTGCCGATGTGCGCATCTTCGCGTCTTCCTTGGAAAAGCTCTGCCAGAGGTACGACAAGGGGGGAGGGGAGGGTAGCCATGGCGATGCAAATCGATAGGAGGGACATTGTGGGCTTTCCTTCCAGGAATGCTGAGAGGACACCGCTAATAGCAACAAAATAGCACGGCCTTCAGCTTCAGGCATGAAGGATGCCTTGTGATGGCAGGCCACAGAAGGAGCTGAGCGATGCTAATAGTAGTGCAAACCTTCATGTTGAGGCCTGCACATTTACAAGGTTAGGACAGCTAGGTCTTTAATTTTTAGCACTGGCACCAGGAAGTGCCAATCTCAGAATTTGAGCAGCGCCTGCAGTTGCCTTTTCTCTATACATGATCACGCAGAAGCGAAACAAGTTATCATGAATTTGGAAACATGGTTAGCTTCCAAGTAAAGATACCTTTGTCAAGTTCGTACAAGTTCTGGTAAAAATGTGGGTTGTCAGTTGTGACGAAACCTGAAGAGAATTGGAGCTGCAACCATCGCTCTTGAAGCTTCATCGTCCCTGAATTCGAATTTGGCAGAATGGATGAGATGAGGGAGTAACCAAGAGTAGGCAGCGGCTGATGAAAAATACAGTTTTTTTCTGTCCCAGAAGTATCACTGTAATAGATAGCCGAGCTGGATTAACTAACTGTCGACATACAACTTATCTGACTTTATAGGAAAAAAATACAACTTACCTGAAAACTTACAGTACTAGACTGAACCTACCAACTGTGGTATATGTAACTCCACAACAAAATGCTGGGCAAAGAGTAGGAACAAATCAGCACATCTTCACAAGGCCAAATACTAAGATGAATAGACGGTGCAGAGTTCTGTCCCGAGCTTCTCTGTCGTTGCTTATGTTCCCGAATTCGAAATGCTGAACATTACAAAATCCGAAATCTGAATATTGGGTAGCCGAAAGCCAATGTTCCCCCACACCCACAGAGGATCAGGGGTAGATTTTTTTTTGAGGGTAAAGCAAATACTTAAACTTAACGGTGTGTGGGCAGATCACCCAGCACACATTCTGCCACAGGGGCAGGTACATCCGACTCCCACTGCATACAGTGGTTAACATCATGCAAGCGTCCTAGCTTTGCAAGCTCATGAGCAACACAATTTGCACTGCGGCGACATGCTACAAGTTCAACCTTGGAGAACCACACTTTGAGCTGATATTTTATGTCTTCTATTGCTGCTGCATAAGGTGACGCATCAGCTTTTGAGAGGTCCATCGCTTCACACAGCAGCATTGAGTCCATCTCAAACACCACCTTGCTCATCCAGGATCAGGGGTAGATTTAAAAGTCCAGTACCCCGGGCACCTAGGGCACGGGCCCAGGGCATAGGGTTTTTTCCCAGCTATTATTAGATACTCCCTCCTTCCCGATATGTTAGGCGTATTAGGTTGCAGCACGAAAATTACCGCAGCAGGTTCGTGGGTTCAGCCGTCGTACACGTCAGAGAGACGAGGCATCCACGATCTACTCGTACCGAGTCATGTTTGACCGGTCCAACCCCAAACCAAACTCTGTCTAGCGCACCCCGCCAATTTCCTTCCCGGGCCATACGCGAGAACTCAAAATTTGGAGAGCCCTCAATCAGCGCGATCGTTAACTACTCCCACGAACCCCTCGTTCTCCGCCTGCTTCTTCGTCATATGCTTCTTCCCCGTTCTTCCTCCACTCGTCCTTCTTTGCTAGACATGGCGGAAATTGACCTCAATCTGCCGCCCAGATGGGATGATCTTGGCGATTTCACCGGTCCTATCATTGATCAGAACAATGATCTACACTGGCGTGACATCGATGAAGGTATGATTGCGTCCATTATTTCAGGAATCTTAACACTAATTCTGTGGACTACTGTCAATCTATAATTACTGTACATTCCGTGCATCAACAGAGGTAGAATTCGAGGTGGGAGAAGGTTCTGGTGAGGGAGGAGGTACTGACGATGTTCACAACATCCAATGTGAAGAACCGGCTACTGGAGAGGCGCACGTTCAAGGAGATGGAAGCAGGGCAAGCGCTCATGGCCGAATCGGCGGCGTCGGACGCACACTTGGGCTTGCCGGTCGGGGGCATGTTGACATGCATTCTCACAGTGGCTTCGTCGGAATTTTTCTCGCTGGACGTGTTGTCCCCGACCATGCTTTTGCTGCACATGGTCGTCGGAGGCTTGGCCTGACTGGTCGTGGGCCAATCTCGGTGCTAAATGCGCATCACTTTCAGCCTGGACAAAGAAACTCCCAGCTCAACAACTTGAACCATGGTCACCCAGATGACCACAACGACAACACTGGTGAGCATGGCCACGCGGATCTGGGGAATAACGAGCATGGCGATGGAGGATCTGATGAAGGTTCCGGCTATATTGGCAACGTCGAGCAGGGCGGCGGACAACAAGGCAATGGTTTAGGAACTGCTGCAGGTCCAAGTAGGTGTACACATCCATGCCTATCTATTTCATGCTTGCGTGCAACTACATTACATTCAAGCATACATCACACTATTATTGTTATTCCCCATCGAGATTAAATTATTGATGCAAAATAACGATCTATTAGACTTAGAAGCAGATAGAGCTATGGAGATAATTCAAAATATTGCGGCAGTGAAACCAATGAATGAGACCGATATTAATAACCTTGGAGTTAACGCGCTTCAAAGTCTTTGTGAGGATTTGGTTCCCACAGGGGGCTTAGAAAGCGAGGATGAGGATGTGGCTGTAGAGGGGTATATGGCTCCTTTACACCCAGCGCCAAGTCAGACTTCTGACACCGATCATCGGGACATAGAGGTGTCTTTGAATAAACCAAAAACCACCTGGAAGAGGAAGGTTTATCCGACATCCGCGGTGTGTAGGAGTGCGAGAGTTAGGCAAAAGAAAAAATTCCACGATGAAATATGAAAGGAATATTCTGGAATAGCAGAGGTCTTTCGGACTTGGCTAAAAGAAGATTCCTAAGAGACACATCGATAGAGAAAAAGTTGGATTTTATGACACTTTTAGAGATGGGTAGAGATAATTTCACTCCCCAGTTTCTAAATACTATTTCCGGTGGGAATGATTTTGATTGGCACTGTCTACCACCAAGAGGTAGATCCGGAGGGATCTTACTTGGGGTGAAGTGCGAAACTTTGGAGGTTCTAAATGTGATACAAGGTGATTTTGCTGTCAAATTTTGCGTAAGATCGAAATTTGATGGCTTTAGATGGGCTTTGGTGGCCGTATATGGTGCGGCTCAACCCGAACTTAAGGCTGAATTTCTCGCATATTTGGTGAGAATTTGCGGGGATGAAAGACTGCCCATTCTGGTTGGGGGAGACTTTAATATTATTAGAAGACAAGACGAAAAAAACAATGACAACTTCGACGGAAGGTGGTCCTTCATGTTCAACATGATCATTGAGAGTCTTGATTTGAGGGAGATTGACCTCTCGGGTAGGCAATATACATGGGCTAATTCCCTACCAATCCCTACGTACGAGAAACTGGATCGGGTTCTCACTAGCGTTGAGTGGGAACAAAAATTTCCTATGGTTACGGTTCAAGCTTTACAAAGGGCCATTTCTGATCATACCCGCTGTTGGTTGATTTCGGGGAATCGACCCATATGGGAAACAAAAATACTTTCTCTTTCGAATTAGGATGGTTCGAGAAGGAAGGCTTCATGGATCTCATTGAGACAGAATGGGCGAAGGAATGTGGCGGGTCGTCGTCAATTGACAGATGGCAAAATAAAATTAGACATTTGCGCCAGTTCTTGAGGGGCTGGGCTAAAAATCAATGTGGCATTTATAAAGTTGAAAAGGAGAGATTGATACAAACTGTTAATGCGCTTGATGTTAAAGCGGAATCCACTCTTCTTAATATGACTGAGCGAAATATTAAGAATGAGGCTGAAAAGAAATTACAATCTCTAATGAGAGAGGAGGAAATGAAATGGGCACTTAGAGCAAAGGTTTCTACGATTGTCCAAGGTGATGATAACACACAGTTCTTCCACTTGATTGCTAATAGGAAACACAGAAAGAAAAAGATCATTCAGCTTGAACAAGATGAGGGTACGATTGTAGGACAAGAGAACATCTCTAATTATTATAAGCAACTTTTCGGAGCCCCCGAACAAAGTTTCGTATCTCTAGATGAGAGTACTACCAGGGATATACCTCAACTCAATGCTGAAGAGAATGAGGTATTGTCTGCTCATTTCACTGAGAAAGAGGTGTTTGATGCTATAACTCAAATGAAACATAATAAATCCGCTGGACCAGACGGGTTTCCGGCGGAATTTTACAAGAAATGTTGGCATATCATAAAAGGAGATCTTATGCCTATGTTCCATGACTTGTTCGCAGGCCACCTACAACTTTTTCACCTAAATTTTGGAACGATTACGTTGTTGCCAAAAAAGGTGGAGGCTATTCGCATTGAGCAATTCAGACCGATCTGTCTTCTTAATGTTAGCTTCAAAATTTTTACTAAGGTTGCTACGAATAGGTTGACACAGATATCCCATTCAGTTGTGCAACCAACTCAAACTGCTTTCATGCCAGGACGACACATCCTAGAAGGGGTGGCTGTTTTGCACGAGACGATACATGAAATTCATACGAAGAAACTAGATGGTGTTATCTTCAAAGTGGATTTTGAGAAAGCCTATGATAAGGTCAAATGACCCTTCTTACAGCAAGCCTTACGTATGAAGGGATTCAATGAATCTTGGAGATCCCAGGTAGATTCATTCATACAGAAAGGCAGTGTTGGGATAAAGGTTAATGATGACATTGGACACTTTTTCCAGACACATAAAGGGTTACGACCGGGAGATTCCATGTCTCCTGTGCTATTTAACATTGTTGCAGATATGTTGGCACTCCTTATTGGACGGGCAAAAGAGTGTGGCCAAGTAGGAGGACTCGTTCCCCACCTTGTAGAGGGGAGCGTCTTTGTCTTACAATATGCGGATGACACAATATTATTCATGGAACATGATTTGGAAAAAGCAAGGAATATGAAGCTTGTGTTGTGCCTTTTCGAGCAATTGTCTGGACTAAAAATTAATTTCAACAAAAGCGAATTGTTCTGCTTTGGGAGAGCGAAAGAGGGACAAGACGAATACAGACAATTGTTTGGCTGTGAGATGGGATCTCTACCGTTTAGTTATCTAGGGATCCCAATTCATCATAGACGATTAACGAATAAGGAATGGAAAAGCATTGAAGACAGGTTTGAAAAAAGATTAAGTTGCTGGAAGGGCAAGCTAATGTCATATGGTGGCCGGTTGGTACTGATCAATTCGGTTTTGACTAGTTTACCTATGTTCCTTTTATCCTTCTTTGAAGTGCCAGTAGGGGTACGGAAAAGACTGGACTTCTATAGATCCCGGTTTTTTTGGCAAAGCGACGAGACCAAAAAGAAATATAGATTGGCTAGATGGGATATTATTTGTAGACCAAAGGAACAGGGTGGCTTAGGGATCGAAAATTTAGAAGTGAAGAATAGATGTCTGCTTAGCAAATGACTATACATGCTATCTGTTGAGACCGAAGGTATGTGGGTACAAATATTGCGGAATAAGTACCTTCACTCTAAGACTTTGGCCCGGTTACCGCGAAGCCAACGGACTCACCATTCTGGAAGGGGTTAATGAAAACAAAGGTTACTTTCTTCCAGCGTGTGAAATTTCTAGTTGGTAATGGAAACGGCACCAGATTCTGGGAGGATACGTGGTTAGGGGATACGCCTCTAGCTGTGCAATACCCTTCCTTGTATAATATTGTACAACGTAAGGAGGATTATGTTGCTACAGTATTAAGCTCGGTATCGCTTAATATTCATTTTAGGAGATCCTTAGTAAGAGAACGTTGGGATGCTTGGCTACAACTGGTCCGCAGGTTGATGGACGTTCAACTATCAGACCGGGATGATACAATTCGCTGGAAGTTAAATACGACGGGAGTCTTCTCAGTGAAATCTATGTATCTAGACTTAATTGATACCGGGCCACTGTCGAGGTCATTACACTTTTGGAAGATTAAAGTTTCACTTCGAGTTAAAATCTTTATGTGGTTCGTTCACAAAGGAGTTATTCTTACTAAAGATAATCTAACCAAAAGAAACTGGGTTGGTAATACTAGATGCTGCTTTTGTGATCATAATGAATCTATTCAACACCTCTTTCTTGAGTGTCCTCTTGCGAAATTATTATGGAGATCAATACATATTGCTTTCAATGTAACCCCTCCTACTAACATAGACACGTTATTTGGGACGTGGCTTAGTAGAGTGGACAATCACTTAGCCAAACATATCCGGATAGGGATATGTGCTTTGTTTTGGACTATATGGAATACTAGGAATGACTTGATTTTTAATGGCACAAATTTCACAAACTTTTTGCAGGTTATCTTCAAAACTACAGCTTGGATCCGTATGTGGTCGTTACTAACTCATGCGGACTTCAGAGAGCTTTTGGCTATTGGGTGCAGCCGTTGGGAGATGGTAGCACGAGCTATTTACAACCGGTTTGGATGGCGAGTTATCAATAGGCTAGGTGTGTAGGCATCGTAGTCTATTCTTTATCGCCGAATGTGCCACTTTTCCAGTTTTGTTTTCAGTTTTAAGCTCGGACTTTGAGAATTGTTAGACTTGGAGACTTTGTTACGCTTTTATTTCAATAATATGGCTGCATGCATCGATTGATGCAGAGGCCGGGGGTTCTCCTCCTTTTCCAAAAAAATGTTCAGAATTCCAGTACGATTAGATGTAGTCGAACAGAATTGCAGAGTATGTTATCAATTGATTTAGCATGGATTCAACCAGGTTCGTTTTGTGCTAGCATCCCTTTCCGGTGTCATTCATAATCATGTGTCGCCGTCGCTCGATGTTACTCGGCTCCCTGTCAATAAAGTTTGAGTACAGTGCATGTACCCCCTGTACAGTTTTTTGTCTTTCAAGTTCAGAGAAATTTCTGATAGCTACGCACCTCAATTCCTGACATGCTACAATATTTTCCTTGCCTCCTAGATCAGAGGAAACGCAAATGGTGCACAGACAATGTACGAAGGACTATATACAGCATGCTTCTGGATAGGAGTACTCATGGCATATTGAAGCGAGGTGTTTCACTACGAGTTGCAACACAGATGGGTGTTTCTGTGAGATGTGTGCTGCGTTACTGGGAAAAAGGCCAGAGAGGTGGAGGGGTGAATGCCGTTGTTAGCAAGAGGGTAAAGCACTGTGGTCGCAAGAGAGTTGAAATCAACCTAGATGATCTTGCTGCAATTCCAATGATGAAAAGGACCACTCTGCATGACCTAGCCAAGGAGCTTCATGTTGCAAAGAGCACCTTACACAGGAGGTTTAAGGAAGGCAAAATCAAGCGTCACACAAATGATATCAAGCCTATATTAAATGATGATAACATGAGAGCGCGTGTTAAGTATTGTCTCTCAATGTTACATCCTCCTAGCCTACCTCACCAGCCTACCTTCAAGGATATGTACAATATGGTGCATATTGACGAAAATTGGTTCTATATGACTAGAAGATGTCAGAAATATTACTTGGGACCTGATGAGGACAAGCCTAAGAGGGGCATTAGGAACAAAGGTTTTATTCCGAAGGTGATGTTCCTTGTAGCAATTGCGTGACCTAGATTTGATGCACTTGGGGCATGCACGTTTGATGGCAAGATTGGAATTTTTCCATTTGTGACTAGAGAGCCTGCTAAGAGGTCAAGTAAGTACAGGGGTGCTGGTACCATGATCACAAAGGCAATGGCTTCTGTTATAAAGAATGACAGCCATGAGTTTCTTGTTAACAAGGTGTTGCCTGCCATTAAACAAAAATGGCCAGTTGAGGAATTTGGACAGCCTATCTTCATCCAACAAGACAATGCCAAAACTCATATTGATGTGAACGATGCTATGTTTAGAGAAGCGGCAAGTGCAGATGGGTTTGACATAAGATTGATGTGCCAGCCACCTAATTCTCCTGATCTCAATGCTTTGGATCTTGGTCTTTTTGCAGGTATGAAATCCATGTTCTACAATTCAGCTAGGAAAAGCAAACATATATTTACTGCTAAAGACATTATGCATCTTGTTTTTTTATTGCAGGGATGCAAGCCATGTTTCAGAAGTCAGCTCCGAAAACCGTAGATGAACTTGTCGACAAAGTAATTCAAGCATTCGAAGAGTATCTAGTGGAGAGATCCAATCGTGTTTTTCTAACACATCAATCTTGCATGAAGGAAATTATGAAGGAGAGTGGCAGCCATCACTATGCCATTCCACACATGAAGAAAAATGTTCTTGAGAACAATGGAGTTCTCCCCATCGCACTTGGATGTGATCTAGAAATAGTGCAGCAAGCAAATGCGTTTGTGAATGTCTAGTTATTGGAAACTTAGTCGTCAATTCCTACGTTTCACTTCATTGTCTTTTTAATTTTAGGTGTATTGTTCAGTGTTGAACTCAGCGTGTTAACTTCAGGTCAATTGTGTGTTTTCAGATTTGCAAACTTATTTGTGAGTAATGTAATCAGATTTGGTGATTGTGATTTTCTTTCGTTATGTGTGTTTATCAGAGTGCAAATCTTTAATTCATGAGTAATCTTTGAGTGCTTGATCTTTAATGTTTTGCTTCTAGCATCGAGATGTTAAAATATTCATGCTTCCAGTACTAGAATGCCATGCATGGAGTACTGCTACTCCATGCGTGCAGCAAACTGAGTCGATATAAGCAATTTTTGCATTGTTTGTCCATGAGTACTGCACTACTGCTAGTCCATGCGTGTAAGGGAGGGGATTTAACATGGGCTATTCCAAAATTTGCACACACGAGCTAACCAGAAAGGCTAAAAACACACATACTCCATCATAAGCAGAAATACTTAACTCAGGTTTGTGCACCATGTTACAGAAAGATAAATGTTCATAGAAGATGGAAATTAACCTAACAAATCTAACACCAGTTTGAAGAGTTAATCTAAGGTTCAAAGTACAGGGGCAACATAATTTTGAGCATATCCTTTCGTATGGCAGACTCCGGTTCTTCTCCCTCTCCTAATTCTTCATGTTCATCATGCTTTGCATCCGCCTCGATGTGTTTTTCGTTCGCCTCACCATGTGATTCTCCGGCCACACCCAACGAAGCTATAACTTCAGCTTCAATTTCCTCGAGGGAACTCAAAGCTTGGCTCTCCCCTGCAAGGATGTCATATTCAACCTCCAAGCTTTCTTGATCTAAGATATCTTCTTCTCCACCAACACTCATCTCTTCCTCCAAATCTGAGACTTGACTACCTGCAATATTGAAGTACTTTTTGTGGACATGTAAGGTTTCAACTCCTGTTGTCTTTATGATGAGATCTTCAAGGGGGCTCTCTTGATCATGCTCAGGCACATACTGTCCGTACTGAAAGAACAGAATATTGTTCGCACAGTCCACATCCATAGCTTGTTGCTCGTTGAGCTCATTCTCTGCTTCAACCTGCACATCTTCAAGGGAATCCGGTACCTGAGTAGCATATGTGTCAGGCACGTACATCCATTGCTTCATGTCCTCAAAGTCTGGGATGTTGTACACATTGGACATATCCATTTCTTCTTCTTCGTTGATCATATCACTTGGTACTTGGACAGTGATGTCCTGCTCATCAACACTTGCGCCGTCGTCAGTCTCGTCATCGGAGGTCACTTCACGAACAAAGCTAACCTTGTTCATGTAGTTGTCCTCCAAGATCATATAGTGTGTGCGACTCTCACCCAGATCGTCGACGTACCTGCCGCTAAGAGCGTCTTCCTGTACCTTGTGTTTTATTGCTTGATGACCATGGCTATTGCGCACGCCGTGGTCGTCGTCCTGGTCATCACAGACACAGGCCTTTGTCTTTCCCGTCGAGGTCGACGTTGTGACTCGTGGTGGTTCTCGTATCAGCTTCGCGTTTGCAGCTACGTCGTTTCCATTCCCCATTGAACTAGAACGATCACTTACTTGAAACGC
The DNA here is from genome assembly GCA_950022295.1 of Bromus sterilis. Classification (NCBI taxonomy): domain Eukaryota; kingdom Viridiplantae; phylum Streptophyta; class Magnoliopsida; order Poales; family Poaceae; genus Bromus; species Bromus sterilis. The sequence continues at coordinate 30,137,522 of OX465598.1, forward strand.
CGACGCTGGAGGGAGCACGCGACCGGGATGGCCGTCAGCGAGTTGCGCGGAAATCCCATCGTCGACGCTAGGATGGGATGCAACTGCGTCGCCGGCGGGACCCTCGTCCCCAACACCTCCTCCGTGGTTGCAGCTGCTCATAGGTTGAGGTCTGTAGAAGTTCAGTTGGATCGCCGTAAGCAATGGAGTTCTAGGCGTTCTTCATGCAACAAAGAACTACACATGAGAGGTAGGCTTGGTGGGTTCGTGGGGAGAAAAAATTCAGGGAGAGAGGCGCGGCGTGGGTGATAATCGCACTAAAGGACCATCCGCCTTTCTTTAGTTTTTTCACAAAAAGTCCCGATCGTTGGGTAGTTGGAATTGTGCGGCCTATATTATGGAAATACATGCAGATCCTAATACGCCTAATATATCGGGAAGGAGGGATTACTAGTTTTTTTGGTGCCCAGGGTTCAGCCAACCTGCAACCCAGCCCAGCACACAGCCCGACGAAGAACATAACTGAATGGGCCATATTTTACAGATAGCAAGGTCTTCGCCTTTAGGACGCACGACCGCCCTCGAAAGCCTCATCAGGACCCGGCAAAACTCGGTTGGACCCTGCTGATTTCGGTCTTTGCCGTACGCCCCGATCGTCCTTCGCTTGCGCGTCTTCATAGACTGGTGCACCGCGCGTGTGGTCGGTGTCATCGCCAGTGTCGCGTTGTGCATGACGTGCAGCGGGAGAGAGGGGCGTGCCCATGCCACGGTCCCGCATCGGCTCACCATCCCTTACCTGCTCCAAAAGTCTCCCAGCTCTTTCTTTTCTTACGGATGACTTTTACTGTGCGCGACGTGCGGAGAGAGAGAGAGAGAGAGGTGGTACAGTCCTACCGTTCAGTTCCAGCCTCCGACAATCACTTCACCTGCTCCCTTCGGCTAAGAACACCTCTGCAGCTCTCTTCTTCTGGCACCACCCAGGCAGATACCAGTGCAATTTATTTGCAGGCAGCCAACATAAGTTTTGTTTCAATTAGTCGGCATTCAGTCGTTTGCAGTCGCACGACCAAGACACGCCTTCTGCACTAGTTTATTAACAATTTCTGCAACAACGCGCAGGATATTATTTAGTTAGATAGATTTTATCAATCACTAATTAGCGGACACCCTCCCGCGCGGCCCTGTAGATGTCACTTTTGGCGTTTTCTGAATTCGCTACGTGTCGCATTTTACTGTGTCTTACGCGAAACAACAACTATGGCTGCGTGCAGACTCTCCTGTGGCTGGACTGTGGCTGCGACTAAAAAGAACTGTGGCTGCGGCTGAAAAAACTTTGATTGTGGCTGAAAAACCGGGCAAAAATTATGGTTGTTGCTGAAAAAACTGTGGTTGTGGCTGAAAAACTAAGCAAAAACTGTGACGTGGCTGAAAAACTGTGGCTAAAAAACTGAGTTGTGGCTGCGCGAAAAACTGTGGTTGAATTTTTTCTTGCGTTGTGGCTGCATGTTATGCATCCAGAACGTGTCACATGTCGATCGCGGAGAAACCAAAGAAAAACATCGAAACGCGACAGAACATGACACTTGCACATTCAAAGCGCGCAAATGACCTCTGCAACGGATATCCTCTAACTAGTTGCTCTCATAAATTTTCTTTTCGGTTGCGCCCAGGGTTCAGCCAACCTGCAGCCCAGCACACAGCCCGACGAACATAACTGAATGAGCCAGATTTTACAGATAGAAAGGACTTGGCCCCTGGACGCCGACCTAGCTCGCGTGCCGCCCGCAGCCGGACCGCCAGCGGCTGCCCTCCCGGCCTCCCCCCTCTCCTCTACTGAGTACCCCCAGCCCCCCTACCCAGTCCCGCCGTTCTGCGCGAGCGCAAATGTGTGGCCCCGAGCCCCAGGATGCTGGCTCCAGTCGCCGTCCGCCGTCAGCGGAAAAAAATCTTATACAACCGGGTCGTACGAAGCCGATCGGGAGAACCACTTCCGCGTGTGACAACTGGCGATGCCAATCTCAACGCAGCAGCCCTCTCGTTCCCCACTTTCCTGCTTCCCAGTTGCGTGTGATTCCCCAATCTCTCTAAACGCCCCAGCTGCTCGCCGTTCTGCTCGCCGTGTTGCCGCGGTGTGCTCATCGACGCCAAGCGCGCCACCCTGAATCGGCCCGCTCCATTCCTTCCAGCAACGGCATGCCCAGCTCGCGGCCTCGCCCTCGCTGCTCAACACATCTGGCCACGGCATGCTCGTCGACGTCAGGTGCCGTTGCCTCCGGCCAAGTTCGTCGGCGGCCTAGCTCCCGGCACCGCCCCAGATTCTTCTCCCCGTGGGCCATGGCGATGCTCCTGGGTGCCGCCATCCCGGCAATATCCAGACTGTGCGCACACCTTGGTTGCAGCAGCTGGACACTGACCTGTTTTTTGCATCCTTAAAAAAGGATGGCTTCAAGTGGAGACCATGCCTGCTCATCTATCGGTTGAAAGTTTGAAACACAAGCATATAGCTATGTGCTTTCTGCATCCTTTTATTTTTCTGGATATGCTTACACACTGACAATGGAGCAGAAAGAAAATGCACAATGCATGTTGTTTTATCAAAACTGAAGGAAGGCAAAAAGAAGACAGAAGAACCTATTATGCATGTATCTGTCGATACAGATGTAATACTAAGCTAGGAACTCTAGCCAAATAGCTTAGGCTAGTTGATGTTTTGTTCATTCTTCTTCAAAATTTCTTCTCAAGTCAAGATAGGATAGTCGATGTAGCAAATTGTGGAGATTTTCTGTTGTATGACTGAATATGACTGAATATGATGTAAAGTTTCTGGTACTTGAAGCTCTTGTGATAACAATGATGTGTACTTTACAGAGTGTTGTTCCTTTCCATTATATTGACAAAACATTATACTTTTTCAGTGCCACAAATTATATTGCATCTACTTATTAATTCCAGAGAAATAAAAATGACCATCCTAACGAACATAGGTACAAAATAAAAGGACATCTTCAGATTAATGTTGCAAGAAGTAAACACCACCATTTGGCATGAACAGAGCATTCTAGTTTTGCCAAGAAACAAGTACCAAGTTTGACAATATCCTTTCACCAATATTCAGGTAGCAACATGAGCGCATAGCTATATAATAAAAATATAAATTCAAGTAAATATCACCCTTTAGCTGACATGCCCAGCTAACTAGCATTAAGGAAACAATCAGCATGCGATCGAGATGTCATTGCTGAAACCTTGATGTACTAGCACCTTCATTGAAATCTAATTGACGAGCAGCTGGCAGTGTTGTGCCATCTCCATGAGCTTGAAGCAATAGTCTTGTAAATTCCCCTTGAATAGGTGGAACAAAAACTGATGGATACTCTCCATGTGCCATGGCTATGGGAGGATATATAGTATCGGCACAAGGAAACTCTGAAGGGCCAACTGTAGATGGAACAAACACCGATTCTTTTGCTTGATGGTTTGTATCTTTTCCTGCACATTGTCAATATATATGAGGAATAGAAGTGAAACCCCAGTACTTATTTACATATAAAAATTAAATGTACCTTTTTTTATCCCTCAAGCACATCTTTTGATCTTTTTTTCATTGGTCCTTTTATTCGTTCAGGAGCTCTAAATGAAACTGTTGTCTTGGAACCATATTCGGTCATTTCGGAGGAACTTTCAGAGTCATCATCTTCATCCAAGTGTAAATTGCTAAGCAACTCATGTGCTCCCAGAGCCAACTTAGGAATACCAACATTGAGATATGTAAGAGCCTCCTTCGAAGTTTTACACTTCAATGCAAGTGATATCATCTTTCTAGAAGTGTGTGCAAACATGGAGTCTAGGCTATCATCAACATTAAGTTTGGATGTAAAATTTTTCTGTTTTGCATGTTTTGTCCATCTATTCAATATGTACTGACTTGGTAGGGTGATGATATTGCAGCAGGTAAAAACCTTATGACTGTGCTTGCACAATATACCTACAATGAACATAACAATTTCAGAAAGTATTTTCAAAGGATATCATACAAAGGAATAGAGGGAGCATGTATTACGTACCTACGCAACGATACAACTTGCATGAACAAGATATCTCCATAGTAGTTGGGTTCAAAGCCACTATGGCTTCATCATTCTTGTACTCAAAAGATGTTAATTTGTAAGTGCTAATTGTGCCATCAGTGGTCAACAAAACACATGACAAATTGAATTGCTTCTTGAACTCCTCTTGGAACTCAGCATAGAGTGTCCTCGTATATGATTCTGCTGCACTTTGCAATAAAGGTAGGTTAGGTAGGCAGAGTACTGGGTTGGTATGGCGTGACTTGTAGTCTTCATACTTTTCTTTTCGGCGAAGACGAGCAATGCACTTATCATATGCTTGTATCAATTCTGAAAGACATAGTCTTCTGCGAAAAGTTTTCTTGAACACGTTGTTCATTCCTTCACTCCTCTGTGTTGATGTCATGTCTGCACTAAAGGTCTCCCGACGGTAAATAGTAGCCCACTTATTACGCAACTTGTACAGATTGTTCAGCCAAGAATTTCCCTCAATCTGGTACTTAACCAATAGCTCATGCCATCTATTCTCCAAATGTGCCACTGATCTATCTTCATACACACATCTTTTGAATTCTTTCAGAAACTTTGGATGGTCACTGATTACCTGACTTAGATGTTTAGCGGCATTTTGATACAAATGCCACAAACAAAGACGATGTCGTGTATTCGGGAAAACTCTTCCAATAGCATTTATAATGGCAGCACATTGATCGGTGAATATCGTTTCGGGCTGCTTACCAGACATAGCTTGAAGGAAGGCTCTAAAAACCCACTCGAATGTATCTGCAGTTTCATTATATAGCAGCGCTGCACCAAAAAGAATAGTCTGTTTGTGATGATTAACGCCAATAAATGGAGCGAATGACATTTGAAACTTATTTGTTGAAAATGTGGTGCAAAATGAAAGGGCATCTCCAAAGACAGAATAATCCATGATAGCTTGTCCATTAGTCCAAAAGATATTCTTTAGTGTACCATCATTATCATCTAATTGCATGGCATAGAAAAATGAAGGGTCCTCAGCTTGCTTGTTCTTTAGATACTCCGTTAAAGTTTGTGCATCTTTGGTTTCCAAATACTTTGAGCGCTCACTTCGCAAGTAATTGTTGCAATCCATTTGCAAGAACGGTACAACATCTTTACCATACCAAAGCTCACAGAAATCGTATATTTTAGCTTGTTTAATTCCAGATGACCTCATTTGATTAATTATGTGGCGATCAGCATCTACAAGTTGACGCTGTGATCTAAGCATGTGCCTCTTATCTGGACTTACAAGATGATGATTGTGATCGAGCATGACTTTTTGAATGGTCCAAATACCCTCTCGAGTGATGCTGAATTGAACACGAGCCATGCAAGCAGTCCTAGAAGTAGCTTGTTCTTTCTTGGCTACATGTGTTTGATGAGTGGCCTTAACACCCGACTTGCTACAAACTAAATATCTAGAACTTAAAGTACCATCTGCTCTGTACTTAAGGTGGCATTTTCTAATGCTAAATACTTTGATTTGAGCATAAGAATTGTAGAATTGGTATGCCTCTTCCTCAGACTGAAACCACATACCAACTCTTGGAATATTTTTGTCATCTTGAAAATTCTGGTCGTTTCTTTGTGTGCTGCTCGTCCTTGAAAAATTTATGTTCCTTGGCGATTGCTGCGATGTAATGAAATCAATCAATATGGTTCAAGGAATTTTCATGAAGGGTGTACTAGTATACTGAACTTACCATATCCTGGGCATTCCTTGGCGTGTTACTCTTTCTAGGCAGAGTTGTATTCCTTGGCGATTGCTGCAATGATATGAGATTAATCAATACGCTTTCAATGAATTTTTAGGAAGACAGATTTGCACTAGTATACTGAACTTACCATATTCTGATCATTCCTTGGCGTGTTGCCTTTTCTGGATACAATTGTATTCCTTGGCGATTGCTGGGAGTGTAATGAGATAAATCAAGATGATTCAGAAAGAAGGAATTTAGGAAGAAGGAATTCAGGAAGAAGGATGTACAGGTATACTGAACTCACCACATCCTGACTGTTTCTTGCTGTACTTCTTGTCGTTGACAGAATTGTTTCCAGAGGAGGTTCATGTGGAGGGGTTGATGTATTTGTTCCTCGATCCGGTGCGTCGTTGCCATCGTGAGGACGCACCGTCGCCGGCGAGATGGGATGGGTTCTGTTTTGGAAGATAATCACATTACAAGCTAAAAGAACGGGGGCAAAAGACGTGGGAAACTGGATGGGCTGGAAGTGAGGCGTGCGTTGCGTTGAGATTAGCATTGCCAGTTGTCACACGTGGAAGTGGGTCTCCCGCCTGGGCATCCCCACTCTTCAACACGGCTGTTGGCCACCGCCATCATTTGCGCGAGTGTTGCTGCTGCCGTTCGCTGCTCGCACTCAAGCACCGGCTTCCCGGCTCCCCTGCCTGACCGCCGGCTCCACTGCTCCCTTAGTATATTCCTTTCCCCTGGAACAACTGTCGAGCCAGTTGCACTTGCAAACTGGTACAATTGGATCAATGATCCCCTAGTCAATCTTGCATCTAAAAGATAAACTGTAAAACCACATGACTCGATTCTGTTTGGTGCAAGTTAATCGAGTTCCTTCATAGTTCGTTTGTGTACTATATCTACTACTTTACTGTGCTGTCTAGTGTTGAATTGTACTGAATTTTAGCTGAGAGAACTCTGTGTGAATGAATTGGCTATATGTATAGTTGAACTCAAAATTGATTCATTTTTGTATCGATTTCATTTAATGTTGTACAAATTCTCCTGCAACAGAAGTGTCTATGCCCGGGGTCTCAGTTTGAGGGAAGAATCAAGGCACCGATGAAGAAAACCATTGATCCGGTACCATTTTGTATCCCATACCTTTTCCTTGTAGATTTTTCATGTTTTTTTATTCGTTAAGCATTAAGTGTAAATTTTAAGTTCATTGTACAATTGACCCACATTTTGTATTTTTTCGTATGGGGCAGTTTTATAGATAGTTATAGCATTGGACGCTTAGCTTTTTTTCCGATAAAGGATGCATTTTATTTACTTAAAATGAAGCATCAATAACATACAAACACTATGAGCACACACCCGATCTCTGCATAGCTAGGATGCACACAGCCAAACATCAAAATATACAAACACGTCAACATCTAGAAAAGCCATATAAAGCCAATGCTATATGTAGGTGAAAAAACCCAAAATGATCAGATTTGCGATCAGCAAACTATATCAATGACCATATCCACACCAACCATCTCATGAATCACACCGACCACGAGTTTTTTCAACAACAACACCTTTAGGAAGGAAGCGACGTTGAAGCGCCATCATCACTTGATTCGACCACCAAAGCCAGAATCAAGGTTTTCACCCTAAAAAATCAGCCAGAACATGTCTGAGAAATGCCTTCAACAAGGTAATGACATAAACAAACATCGCAATTGCTAGGTATAACAATCTCGGGCCAGACGCAGGCTTTCACCCCAGAGCTTGAGACCGGGTGCATGTAGCACCACCATCGAAGTCACACATGTGTTGTCGCCACCACTTTTCCACCATCCTAGCAACTGCATGTGATGTGTGATCATAGCTGCTGCACAACCATCCCTTTGTGTGAAGCCTTTGTCCATAGTTTGTATCTCACCTTCGAAGTCAACCATTAGATCTGGAGAGGTGAACCTTTCCTTAGACCATTCGATGACCACGACCATCGTGGAGCCGCTGGAGATTGCTACAGTATACTCTGCAGCCACCACCATCTAGCCGACTAGATCTGGATCACCACCGCCAAGTCGCTAGATCAGAATCAAGGCAGCCACGCCGGAGCGACCATGAATGACGCCGACGCAGCGATCGATCAACATCAAACCCAATCACCGCGCCATCTGCATGACCACAAACAATCGCCACCACCAAAGCCGCCAACCGGAGCCACCGCCTTGAATCCGAGCACTACAACGGACCTCCGTCTGAGGAACACCCACTAGCAATAGAACGGCACTGCCATGGTCGGCGCACGCCGCATCAACCAAAGGCTGACGGCCGCCGCCACTGAACGATCTAGACTTAGCAACCGAGATCCCCTCGAGAAAACACGCCATATAGGGACAACACATACACCACGAGAGAAGCACGCTTAGTCGTTGCCATCCAAAGAGGAAGGTGTAACACCCCTACGGTGCTATGATCTCGATCTAGAAGGGGGTCAGGGAGTAAGAGGGGTAATGGCTTGGGAAGGAAGAACAACTACTTGGGGAGGAAGAAGATGAGTTGATTGCAGAGGAAGGATTGGAATCCGAGATACCACTCACGCATGCCTGCCCGCACGGCCTCTCCCTCTCTTATACTCCACATCACACCATACTCACGACACGTAGGCGGGACCCACACACAAGATCACACACACCACCCACTGGCAAGAGGGCCCACTCGTCATCCTTGACCTTGTCACACCAACTTGGGGATCAGTGTGACAACGGGCTTTGCCCACCGGCCTCCTCTTGCAACGGTCGGGGCTGAAGAGATCGAGGAGAGGGTAGGAGCAGTGGTGGCTAGTTTTGCCCGTGCCGCTCTCCCTGGAAAGCGACGTGAGCGCTTCTCTCGGTTCTGTTCCAAGTATATTAGGGCATCTCCAACGCTAACCCCTAAAATGTACACCGCTTCCGTTCGTGGACCGGTCCGGATTGGTCCGCGAACATTGATGCATGAGCCTGCAACCCAACCATAGCCGCAAATGTCTGCCCCTAGTTATTTTAAATAATCGAGAACACTCAAAATAATTATAGAAAATAACACAATTCATCCATAAATAGTATAATTCGTCTATAAATAGCATAAAGTAGCAAATTCGTTCATACAGTTTAAGAATTCATCCCATCAATAAAATGAATCTCTCCTAGCAATGGGTAGAAGTCTTTTGACAGAAGTCGCACCCTCAGCTTAAGCCAACAGTACTTGTTGTGGAAGTTGTTGTAGATGGCGTGCCACCGATGGGCTAGCGACTTGGCATTGTGGTCATGGATCGTGTGCAAGTGAAAATAGTAGTATCCGTTGTGCATTTCCTCATGAAACCAAGAATGGACGATTTTCCAAAATCTCATGCCCGCTTGCTTCTTGCCTAGGAAGTTCACAAACACGGAAGACCAAGCATCGCACAACAACTTGTCCTTCTTCACCGAGTATACTACCATCGTGATCTATAGGAACAACGCAATGGTCTAAAAAAGCTCAGTACCTGGCTGCGACGGATCTGAGATGGGCGGCAACACAATAGTAGGCGGTAGGCACGCTCCTGAATGTTGCAGACATCCGGCAATGTTTGGTGGCAACCGGAGAATACAACGGCAGTGGAGCGCATGGTGCGGATGAAGAGCAGCGAGGGGGGGGGGTGGAGTGTGGAAAAAACTGAACCAGGAGGGGGATTTGAGTGGGCCGGGGTGTTGGAATCCTACCGTCTAGTATTCGGACTCCCGCAAAGCACCCCTCAGTTTGAGTCAGATTTGCGGAAAACAGACAGACGGATTGATACAAGACAGCGTTGGATGATAAAGCTGATCTGGATAGACCAATCCAAACTGATAAGGGAGATTTGACTATCCACGTTGAAGATGCCCTTAGATGTTTAGTTCTTCTGTGTGCTGATTTTTTTATCAGAACATCATCTATCATTTTGCATACAAGTTGTTGCACGGCGACGATGACATGCGGCTGGCGGCACAACGAAGGAGACGAACCTGCTCTTCACCACTGTACCTATCTAATCAAGTACAAGTACAACATGATGGCCGGCCATTGTTCTTATGTTTATTTTTATTTTATCCTAAGCCCCTGAGACTGACTTCTGGTCATACCTTGAAACGATCAAGCCTGCCGATATATATCACTGAACGATGGTAAGGACTAAGGAGCCTTTGCTTTGCTGACAGATGGTCAAAAACTCTGCATCTTGGTGCAGATTTTGAGTGGTGTGATGAGGACGGATGGAAATATTACTAGCACATCACTTGCAACATCCACATGACCAACTAACCTAGTACCAGTACATATATGGAACACTCAAATAATGCTACCTGCAAACCAAACCAAGAGCGCATATATGCAAGAGGAGGAACACACCAATATGGGTCATCATCACATCGCCATGAGCTTGCTGTGCCCACTTGTTGCCGTCCTGCTGATTGTTGCTGCCAGCGCCGGCGATGAGGCGGCGTTGCTTGCTTTCAAAGCGCAGCTCAGCCATGCCGGCTCTCCGTCGCTGGCCTCCTGGAACACCAGCACCGGCTTCTGCAGCTGGGAAGGTGTGACATGCAGCCATCGCAGGCCGGCGCGGGCCGTGACGCTGGTATTGAACGGCACCGGTCTCGTCGGTACACTCTCCCCAGCAATCGGGAACCTCACGTTCCTGCAGTATATCAACTTGGGCTCCAACTCGCTCCACGGCGACATTCCGATGAGCCTCGGCCATCTCCGCCGTCTGCAGTGGCTCTACTTGAACGACAACTCCTTCTCCGGCACATTGCCAGCGAGTCTGAGCTCCTGTGTCAACATGACCATAATGCAACTGGACAACAACAAGCTTGGCGGGCGCATCCCGGCCGAACTCGGCGAGAAGCTCATGTCCTTGAGATTGATCTCGCTGGCGGAAAACAGCTTCACAGGGCTCATCCCAGCGTCACTGGCCAATCTATCCCATTTAGTGGCCATCGACCTCTTCGGTAACCAGCTTGTGGGCTCAATCCCAACCGGGCTCGGAAGTTTGCAAAGCATGCTATATTTCAATGTCGGCCGAAACAACCTATCCGGTATGATTCCAACTTCTCTGTACAACTGGTCATCATTGGAAGAATTTAATGCGGCGTCAAATATGCTATACGGAAGCATTCCGGATGATATCGGTAGCAAGTTCCCCAAGATGAAATCTCTTATCTTACCTAATAATCACTTCACTGGAGTCCTCCCTTTATCACTATCCAATATGTCTGATCTCATGCAAATTATTCTCTGGGGAAATAGATTTAGTGGTTATGTGCCTCCCACATTGGGGAGTCACGGAGCTCTCCAAAATTTGAACTTGCATGACAATAACCTTGAAGCAATTTACAACAAGGGGTGGGAATTCATCACTTCTTTGGCAAACTGCAGCCAACTGCAGGTATTGGAACTCGGCTTCAACTCTTTTGGAGGACAGCTACCGGGTTCAATTGTCAACCTCTCAACAACTCTCGACGACTTATTCATACTACACAATAGGGTGTCTGGGGTTATCCCTACAGACATAGGCAACTTAGTTGGCCTCAAAAGGCTTGGGATTGTAGATACTTTCATATCCGGAGTGATTCCAGACAGCGTTGGCAAGCTAGAGGACTTGATCGAGCTATGGTTGTACAACAATAGATTGTCTGGCCTCATACCACCATCACTAGGAAACCTATCGCAGATGTCTAGGCTTACTGTGCATAGTAACAACTTGGAGGGGCTAATTCCAGCAAGCCTGGGAGAGTTGAAAAACCTCTTTGTACTTGATTTATCAAATAATTACCACCTTAATGGTTCAATACCCAGAGAGATTTTCAAATTACCCGGCCTTTCTTGGTATTTGGACTTGTCATACAATTCCTTCTCTGGGCCCATTCCTAATGAAGTTGGCAGTTTGAAAAATCTTAACAAGCTGTCTCTATCAGGAAACCAGTTGTGTGGAAAGATACCTGATAGTATTCAAAATTGCTTAGTGTTGGAACACCTATCATTGGACAATAATTTGCTTGAGGGAAGCATACCTCCATCACTGACAAGTATAAGGGGACTCAGTAAACTGAATTTGACCATGAATAAGTTCTCTGGTAATATTCCGGATGCCCTTGGCAATATTGGAAATCTACAAGAACTGTATATAGCACACAACAACTTGTCAGGGTCAATACCATCAGTTCTACAGAATTTGACATCATTGTCTAATCTGGATATATCCTTCAATAATTTGCAAGGTAAGGTTCCAGACAAAGGTTTTTTCAGAAACATCACTTACTTAGAAGTTGTTGGGAATATTAATTTGTGTGGTGGTGCACCTCAACTTCACTTGGCTCCATGCCCCGCAAGCCCCTCAGAGAAGAAAAGAAAAAGGATGCCAAAGTCTCTTGTACTTTCTCTAGCAATAGCTGGAGCAATCTTGTTGTCACTTTCAGTTATTCTTCTTCTTTGGATATTTTGCAAGAGGCTCAAACCAACCCAGAGGGCATTAGAACACATTTCAGTTGTTGATGAACACTACAAGAGAATCCCATATCATGCATTATTGAGGGGAACTAATGAATTTTCAATAGCCAACTTGCTTGGGAGAGGAAGTTATGGTGCGGTTTATAAGTGTGTTTTGGATACTGAAGATAGAACATTGGCTGTCAAGGTATTTAATATTGGTCAATCTAGGTATTCGAAGAGTTTTGAGGCTGAATGTGAGGCCATGAGAAGAATACGACATCGTTGTCTCATCAAGATCATTACTTCTTGTTCGACCATCAACCACCAAGGTGAAGAGTTCAAGGCATTGGTTTTTGAGTTCATGCCCAATGGTAACTTGGATGGCTGGCTTCATCCAAAATCTCACGAGCCGACTATAAACAACACCCTCAGCCTCGCTCAAAGGCTTGATATTGTTCTCAATATTGTGGATGCGGTAGAGTATCTACACAACTACTGTCAACCATTGGTAATCCATTGTGATCTGAAGCCAAGCAACATTCTTCTTGCTGAAGACATGAGTGCACGAGTTGGAGACTTTGGCATATCAAGGATCCATCAAGAAAATACAAGGGAGGGGATGCAAACATCATATAGCTCAACTGGAATTAGAGGTTCCATAGGCTATGTTGCTCCAGGTGACTGAAACACTTCTAATTTATATTTTACTTCTCATTCAAACATGGCATGCTAACCACAATACTTTGCATAATTTCAGAGTACGGAGAAGGCTCTGCGGTCTCAACAGCGGGTGATATTTATAGCCTTGGCATATTGTTGCTTGAGATGTTTACTGGAAGGAGCCCAACAGAAGGCACGTTCGGAGATTCATTGGATCTGCATAAGTTTGTCGAGGATGCTCTTCCAGATAGATCCTTGGGGATAGTTGACCCAACAATTTGGCTGCACGACAGACAACATGATAACACTGCAACTATTAGAATCCAAGAGTGCTTGGTCTCGGTCTTCAGGCTTGGCATATCCTGCTCAAAGCAACAACCACGAGACAGAGCACTGACAAGAGATGCAGCGGCAGAGATGCATGCAATCAGAGATGCGTACCTCAAGTTTATAGGGGGGCATGGAGCATAAAGAGAAGCCTCGGCTTGAGAAGTGCATAGCAGCGTTGAATACACAAGCTAGTACAAGACATGATCCTGAATTAGTAAACAAAAAATGTATTGTTCAAGTTAGTAGTTGTTCTCGTAGTTATATATTTCTTACAAGTGTATCAAACTAGTGTGATACAGTACCATTGTATTCTGCAAATAATAGCACTACATCAAGCTGTAGAGTATTTCAGAAATAAAGTAGCCTGATAGTTTTATCATTCTCAAAAACTGTACACATGCAGGCAATATTTCTTCATGTTTCAGGTAAATCAGTAGAAAAGAATTATGAGTGCGCCATAAAACATAGCTGATTTGTAGAAAAGCTCTGCATCAGAAAAGTGAAAAAACGTTCGGCTGGACTATTTTTTTTGAAACATTAAAACCACCTTTACTCCACCAAAGTAGCATCACGTACAATCAACTGGACAACACCATCAGGGGTATGTCAATCCAGACTTGAGGAGAGGAATTCCTAGCTAACCTAGCTAGTTCATGAGTTACACCATTATTCTCCCTATTACAATGTTGATAAATAACATGATTAAAATCTGAGGACATGAAATAACAATCATCGATGATAGAACTTGCTACTGAAGAAGAAAAGCCCTCCAGTAGTTCATTGATCACCTCCAGGAAGTCCGACTCCACCTCTATCTTGGAACAACCCATTGTTCTGGCTAAGTTCAAACCGAACCTAACCGCAATGGCTTCTGCAGTTGAACTATCATAGCAAATATCAAGTTTCTCATTTGCACAAGCAACAAATTTGCCCGTGTGATCACGCAAAATTGCTCCAACAGTTCCCTGAAAGGTGTCCTCATCGAACCCAACGTCCACATTCAGCTTCAAGTATCCCTTTCTTGGTCGTTTCCAGGTTCCTCTTCTTATCTTTGCTTTGGGTTTACAAGCTGCCTCAAAGTTCGCCGTGAGACTACGAATCGCAAGGCAGACCTGAGGCGCTGGTTGTGTCTCCTCGTCATGGGTTAGCTTACGTCTTTCATACCAAAGGTACCACAAAGCTGTGGCAATGGTTTCTTTAAAGTTACTCCGACCGAGAATTCGAGTTGTGTTGGGAAGGCACAACAAGTATTCCAGGACAACCTCGCCTGCTCTGTCGGTTCCGCAAGCCTTACCAATTTCCTCCTTGAGCCCCAGCAGTTCCCACACCTCTCGAGCCGCTTTACACTCGAACAACATATGCTTTATAGAGTCCGCACCTTGGTTACAGGCTAGGCAATGCGGTGGTACTTTTAGATGCTTCCCAGCCAATACCGCTCGACAGGGTATAGCGCTACGGAGAGAACGCCAAAAAAATATTTTAACCTTGGCTGGGCATTGAAGCTTCCAGATTATATCCCATATACATGCACCTGAAGAAGATTCATTCATCGCCAACAGTTTACCTCCATATTGATGTTCCCATTCTAGTGCATAGGCCGACCGGACCGAAAACGTCCCAGATTTCGTACGTTGCCAAGCAATGAAGTCTGTCATTTCATGTGCAGGCAAAGGAATAGCAAGTACTCTCTTTGCATCAATTGGCCAGAGCGCCAAATCCTCGTCCCATTCTCCATTCACAGGATTGATCAAATCCGAAACCTTGGTGATCATATTACTGCCGCGGTTGGACAAAACCATTCTTGATGCAGACTGCGGTATCCAGACGTCTTCCCAGATATTCACTTTCTCTCCGTCTCCAATCCTCCAAATATATCCTCTTCTCAGAGTTTGAACCACAACCATGATACTTTGCCATGTGAAAGAAGAGCGCTTCTTTGGAGTTGCACTCATTAGGTCAACATCAGGATAGTACTTTTCTTTCAAGATAGTAGCACATAACTGAGTCTGGTTCATCGATAAGTCTCCAAGCTTGTTTTGCCAATAATGCCAGATTAAAGCAATGTATATCTCTAAACCCCATTACACCTTGCTTCTTCGGAATATACACCTTCTATCATGCAAACCAATTAAGTTTTCTACCTGTCGCATCATCACCCCACAAATATTGCGCCATCGCGTCTGATATTCATTTGCAAAATTTTTTAGGAATTTTAAAGACGGACATTGCATACGTTGGTATTGCTATGCAACCGATTTAATAAGAACTTCCTTTTCTCTCGAAGAAAGACATATTTCCTTCCATCCCAGGAGTTTTATCATCAATCTATCGATCAAATACTGGAAATTGTCACTTTTCTCCACTCCAAGGGTGGCTGGTAGTCCCAAGTATTTGTCATTAAGGGCTCCAGTCATGATATTGAGAATTTTACACACTTCAGCTTTGACATCCACATTTGTGCTTGGGCTAAAGAAAATACTGGATTTATCCGTACTAACTAGCTGCCCAGAGGCCATACAGTATTCCTCAAGTACCCGTTTCAGACAGTTAGCATTTGCCACATTAGCTTTCATGAGAACAAGGGAATCGTCGGCAAATAACAGATTTTTTACTGAGGGCGCTTCTCTGCATACCTTGACTCCCACCAGTTCTCCGGTCTGCTTGGCGTGGGAGAGTAGAGCGGTGAGACCTTCAATGCATAGTAAGAACAAGTATGGGGATAGGGGATCACCTTGCCTCAATCCCCTATCGGGTTTGATTACCTCAGTTTCCATTCCATTGAATCTGACCTTATATTCAACGGAGGAAACACATAACATTATCATATCAACCCAGTCATGATGGAATCCCAACTTCAGTAAGATTGCTTTCAAGAAACTCCATTCAACCCTGTCATAGGCTTTATTCATATCAAGTTTAACAACACACCATCCTTCCTTACCAGCACTTTTTTGTTTGATAGTATGCAAGCTCTCATAAGCAATAAGGATGTTATCTGTGATCAGCCTTCCTGGTACAAATGCACTTTGTGTAGGGCTGATAATATCCGGCAAAAGCACCTTAAGCCTGGCAGCCATTACTTTCGAGATAACTTTGTAGACCAAATTACACAGGCTAAACTAGGCGAAGAAATATTTATCATAACGTTCGGCTGGACTAGGCGAAGAAATATTTATCATAACACTCTTCCATCCGAGGTCATCTTGGGACCAAACAGCACCCGGAGCACCCGCATTTGGAGCATCGGTTTTTTCTTCTGAAGAACCTACACATGGCCTCGGATTGAGGTGACCAAAAAGCAAAAGTATTTTTCTTAAGAGGACAAGAATTTTTGTGTTGACTACTTTTTTGTTTGAGGTCATTTTAGGGGTCAAATAACAGGAAAATTGTTCATTTCAACGTTATGGAGACTTTTCATGTTGATTTTTAAAATTTGAGTCCATCGTATTCACAATTTTGCCAGTCCAAAATCTGGTAAACACCTTCGCCGCCACAGAAGCCGACGACACACGGTGATGTGGCAACTTGCCACCACCATCATTGGCGGCATGTCGTTGTGCCAAACGACGGGATTTAGGATGTTTACCATGACCAAGCGCGGCTACATGACTCGAACTGAAGTGATTTGTCCCCGGTGGTTGCTTGGATGCATATGAGAAGAAGCTCTTGTGGACCTGATTACGTTTTTAGATTTTAGTGTACGACCCTTCTTGCAAGAGCGAGGAACTTGGGTACCATTTTCTTCTTTGTAGAGTCCTTTTATGCTATTTGTATGATAATTGTCCTAATTTAATGAAGCCTAAATTATACAACACGAACTTTTAAAAATGGATGCCCGACGCGACGCGATCACAACAGTTCAATCGTTTAATCAATGATCATTTCGGACTAGCCTAAATACAGCTCAAGCACATTTTAAATCAAAAGTTCACGCCTAGCTCTCTACGTACAACACTTATGTGTCCGATAGTTGTAGGACAAATAATTCAACGGTCTGCTTTGATTTTCTCACACAGATCAATGGTTCGATGCTGCACGCCGTGCACAAATTGGACCAAGGTTGTCGGACGCATAGCAGCTCTCCTAGCTTAGGGCAACTCCATCGCGCCGACGCAAACGGACGCCGGATTTGTCCGGTTTTGTCCGCTTTGCGCGGGCGCGTCCGTTTTTGTCCGCCGTTTTGCGCGGTCGTCCAACGCACGAACGCAAACGCAAAATTTAAACTGAAATTTAACTAATTAAACACTAAAATTAACTAACTTAGCCGTTCATTACAACTAATAAAACATTAATTTAAAAAACTTAAAAAAAACGCGTCATTGGCGCCGCACTGCGCGCCGTCGTCGCCGCCCTACGCGTCGTCATCGCCGTCTTCCTCGTCGCTCGACAGCTCGACAACTGTCGGCGGCACCGACGCCCAGGGGTATTCGCGCCGCCAGCGCTCCTCCATGGCCGCGCGCTCAGCCTGCCGCCGCGCCTTCTCCTCCCGCCGGGCCTCTCTGTCGCGGAGCCGTGGCAGCGGGTCGATGACGACGGCACTGCGCGAGGCGGCGTACTCCGCGTTCATGATGCGGTCGGCCTCGACGCGCTCGGCCGCGAGATGGCGCGTGTAGCCATCCTCCAGGATGCGCGCCTCCTCCTCGTCGGTGACGTCCATGGACACCGCTGTAAGGCTTGATATGCGGTACTGTTCCAGATCTAGATGTTTCCATCCAGATCCGGGAACGAAGCACATATCGGTCCCACCGCGACATATGACATAACCATATGCCCCGGATTTCCAACATGATATCAAAACATTACAGATACAAGGATACACCATCTCATACAATCGGCATACAACTGCCTCAAATACAATACAACAGCGGAAGATACCTGTCTGGGTACAGACTACAAGCAAATGCCTAGTGGCAAAGAGAAAAATATCGATCCCATAACCACACGGGTCCAGGCCCTTCGCCGGGATCCGACTAACTAGTCGTCGTCGAGTCTCCACGTAAAACGTCGATCACCATACCTGTTGTCGATCAAGAACCCTAAAAAGAGTTTGGGGGTAGTATCATGAGTACAGAGGTACTCAACATCCAACTGTAGTGGTCATCTGACCCAGCAAGGACTTCATCACTCGTCATTCTAGGACAACTAGTAGTTTACGGTATGGAAGGGGTAAGTGGTGAGGTTGCTGCCGCACTAGCATTTATGAAGTGGCTAACGATCTAGAGAGTAAGGTAAGAAGCCAAGCATTCGATGAGGAATCGCCTCCAACAAGTCTGCTATCCACCTACTACGCAAACATAACACCTATCCTCTCCTTGTCCTCCTCTTCGCATCCCGACGAAGAAGAAGCAGTCAAAGCACACACACTCGTTGATCAAGTTATATTAAGATTATCTCAGTTGTTGTTATCTATGAACAAGGAGTAGGTCTCAAGTCGTCCATAACCGTGGACACGGGTTCTCGAAAAGATTTAACCCTGCAGGGGTGTACCAACTGCCCATTACAAGGCTCCGCACGCACGCCCATCTCTCTCAGTTGCTACCCATCATAGGCAACCATTTTATGATTTAGTTCCAAGAGATCCGAAACGACAGGTCCCTCTAACTAACAACGAACAAATCCGAGTGGCCCCCGGGGAGTCGACAACCAATCCAAAAGCTGGCCACGCTCTCGGATCGGACTCTTCCGTCTCAACAGGGTTTGGGTTACCGTGACGCCTCACGTGAGGCCTCGGGCCCTCGCCGGTCAAAGGTGGACCAACAGGGAACCATGTCCTCACTGGTCCGGGTTGGTTTAAAAACTACTGGCAGCTGACCAACACACACACGGTTTCAAGTGGTAAATCAGCTTGGGCCACCACTAGAAATGCTTGAAGCTAGGTAGGTAAGAAAAGGGGACCCCATAAAAGCCCACACGCGGTTAGGCACGCTCAGTCTTAAAACCAATACCCGGAACTCGGGTCCTAGGTGACTCGAATGGAACAAAGCGTCGGGGCGATAGCCTAGACCTTCCATCCTTCGTCGAATATAGTCAACATTATAATAATCATATCATCAACAACAATATAATAATGTGATATCCCAAACCAAAGAGTAACAGGGTAACATCGTAGCATCCTAAGCATGCATACTAAGCAGGGGCTGAGCAACGAGCAATAGTAACATAGCAGTACATGGTTTGCTGGGAGGGGACATGGTTGTATCGGTTTGAAAGAGGCTGTAAACATGTGGTAGGATCAAACATCGAACCTAACCTAGACTAGCATGCAAACCGCTGGTTGAAATAGAATGGATCATAAGTAATGTATAGTCCTTGCCTGTTGATAAGTCGGATTCCGAAGGTGTAGTTGATCGCAAGCTCGCATCGTCTCCGAGAGGTACCCGCGGAAGCACACAAGAGGTAAACACTGGAAAGCAATCAACGAGCAATCATCTATTACTACGAGGAAAACACGAGCAAGCATGGAATATTACACAAACATGGCAAGAGGTGAAGCACAAAGTAAACTATCTATGCTAGTCAATTTAAGTGAGGCACAACCTAAACATGGCATAACACTAAGTGCCGCACGACGATTAAAACATTTGGTACTGTTCTGTCCTAAACCATATTTTAGGTTGGTTAACAGCAGCAAACAATAGCACAAACACAAAGTACACGAAAAACTAATCAAGTTACATATAAGCACACTCCAAACGGAGTTACGGTTAAAAAGATACAAGCAAAACAAGTTACGGGCACAATCTGCCAACATCACAAAGCACACTTTAGAGCAATGTATAAACAGGTTAATCAATGCAAACATGCTAAAAAATGATATAAAATTAAACTAGACATGACAAGGAAGGCATGGCAAAAAGAATCATGCAAATAGGCATCATAGATCAAAAGATATTAAGCAAACAACATGGCATCGTGACGTTACAGACTTAGAGAAAAACAGATGTGGCTGTCAAAAACAGCAGCATAGCAACTTTGGAGCTCAATAACTATATGACCACGAATGCTAACATGAAGATGCAATACATGTAATGGAAGTAGACATGATGCTTAACAATATGCAATTGGAATCACTCAATTCCGATAAACGGTCGCGACACACTCGTCGACCGAAGTTGCAACAAAATATAAACAGCAGCACACTAACAGCAGGTTAGCTACTTTGGAGCAAGATACAATTATGATGCAGAAAGCAATTATGGCATGTGAATGCATGAAACTGAAGCAGAAACAATGCTAAACGCAACGCAAAAGGAATCACTCAGTTCCGACGTACGGTTGCGAAGCAATCGTCGCCCGAAGTTGCAATAAAATAATAACAACAGCACTTAACAGGAAAAAAAAACAATTAACGGCCTGATACCCACTTCAACGCAGAATTAAACTATATAGACGGCCTCAAACAGAAAAACTTTTTACATACGAACCCTAGAGCACGCAAAACTGAGCAACTTTCATTTTGGGGGCACGTTCATCGGAGCTACGGATTAGTCGCAGACTTAAGCGCAAAACTGAAACAACACACAGTTTTCATACTTAGAAAAAAATTAGGAAAAAGAAAAGCACAGGGAAAAAATGGCTCGGGCTGGTTCTCACCCATGGGCCAATTCCGGCCCAAGTCGGCCTGGGAGGGGGCCTGGCCTTGGCGCTGGGCTGGCGGCCTGGTGGGCCTCGGGGTTGGCAGGCCGGCCCATGTCGGCGCAACGAGCGGGTGGCCGTCCCCGACGGTTGGAGGCAGGGGCTCGCTTGGGCCGAGCCGTGGCCGCGGCGGCGCCGGCCACCGGCGACGAGGGGAGGCGGGGAGGCGGTCGCAGGGCGGCCCGAGGCGGATCCGTGCGGCGGCGGCTCCCACAACAGAGGGCGGCGACGATGCTCCCGGGGCGGCGGGGCAAGGAAGACGGCGGCGTCGAGCTCGGGGCCCCTGGCCATGGCGCGGCGAGCTTCGGCTCCGTGCTGACCTGCGGCAGGGGAAGAGAGGGAGGAGGTGAGGGAGGATCCAGAGGAGAGGAGGGCGCGGGGCGCGGCTGCTCGGGCGGCTCGCCGGCGTGCTGCGGCCGGCGGCGGCTTCGGCCTCCACGGCGGCAGCTGCGGGCTAGAGGACAGAGGAGATTACGGGTCCAGGGGGCGACGTGGATGATCCCAGGCCGTCGGATCTGATGATCTGACGGTCTAGAATTCACTGGGCTGATCTGGATTTGGAAATTAGGGTTTGCTGCGAAAAATTGGGAATTTTGGGCCAGATCTGAAATTAGAGAGGGGGGTGGCTGCAATTTGTGGCTAGGGAAACCATAGAAAGAGGTGGGAGTGTGGTGGTCTTTATATAGCCCAGGTGCTGGCGGTTTGCAAAAACATCCCCGGTTTTTCTCTCGCGCGCGCGGTGTTTACGTTTCTGACCGCCGGGGATCCCCAGTACCTCCGATTCGGGTAAAACTTCGAACTGTGCGATCAGCGCGTCGAGCCGACGGCGTTCACCTCGCGCTGGAACCGTTCCGAAAACACTTTCCGGCGCGCTATAAAAATAACCCGTTTAATTATTAAACGGGGTTTTTTGTTCCATTGGTTGCGGCTGGTCTCGTGCGGTTTCGAGACGGTGGTCGGGTGAAACCCGGTGTCGTAAATGTCGAGTGTCATGGTGGCAAGGGTCGGTCTCCGTCCGATACGAGATAAGAGGTGGGAAAATAATCGCCGATTGATAAATTGGGGATGCAAACACCGCAAACAAATCAGACAATCAAACAATTCACACCGAAAACAAAATTTTTAATTTTTGTGAAATCTGGGCTGTTACAATACAACACCACCAACAAGGGATCTCGTCCCGAGATCCAGGACGATCCGGGGGAGAGGGGAGAGAAAAGATAGTCGACAATCTTCAACACCACCAACAAGGGATTCTGCTCCATGTCGATGTCGAGCTTCCGTCGAGATAAATTTCCGCAGAGAGACGACATCGTCGGAAAAACGAAACCGTCAGTGTCAAGAGGAAGAACGACAATTCAAAGTGACGATCAAGGGAAGCATTCTCACTGGAATTGTGAAGATACTGGGCAAGAGGACTGAAGTCAACAGAAGACCAAGATGTTTACCTAGAGTCAGAAGAACTAAATGTACTACAGGATTTCCCAAACCTGAGATCGGAATCGAGACAATACGCTGCAAGCAAGGCATTGTAACGGTTCCGAAACTCCACACTCTCGAGATCCTAAAGTTTGAAAAGGGATAAGACGAGAATAAAACACTTACGACACTTGTCCTGACCAGAGCAAGGGTAAGGAGTAAAAAGATTCCTACTCTCCGATAACTAACTTAGTAACTACAAAATAGTTTTTGTCTAGACTCGACTTCGGCCAGAGAAGGGATCCTACGGTCGGTAAGGCTCTGATACCAAGTTTTAAGGCCCGATATGCGGTACTGTTCCAGATCTAGATGTTTCCAGCCAGATCCGGGGACGAAGCACATATCGGTCCCACTGTGACATATGACATAGCCATATGCCCCGGATTTCCAACATGATATCACAACATTACAGATACAAGGATACAACATCTCATACAATCGGCATACAACTGCCTCAAATACAATACAACAGCGTAAGATACCTGTCTGGGTACAGACTACAAGCAAATGCCTAGTGGCAAAGAGAAAAACATCGATCCCATAACCACACGGGTCCAGGCCCTCCGCCGGGATCCGACTAACTAGTCGTCGTCGAGTCTCCACGTGAAACGTCGATCACCATACCTGTTGTCGATCAAGAACCCTGAAAAGAGTTTGGGGGTAGTATCATGAGTACAGAGGTACTCAGCATCCAACTGTAGTGGTCATCTGACCCATCAAGGACTTCATCACTCGTCATTCTAGGACAACTAGTAGTTTACGGTATGGAAGGGGTAAGTGGTGAGGTTGCTGCCGCACTAGCATTTATGAAGTGGCTAATGATCAAGAGAGTAAGGTAAGAAGCCAAGCATTCGATGAGGAATCGCCTCCAACAAGTCTGCTATCCACCTACTACGCAAACATAACACCTATCCTATCCTTGTCCTCCTCTTCGCATCCCGACGAAGAAGAAGCAGTCAAGGCACACACATGCGTTGATCAAGTTATATTAAGATTATCTCAGTTGTTGTTGTCTATGAACAAGGAGTAGGTCTCAAGTCGTCCATAACCATGGACACGGCTTCTCGAAAAGATTTAACCCTGCAGGGGTGTACCAACTGCCCATTACAAGGCTCCGCGCGCACGCCCATCTCTCTCAGTTGCTACCCATCACAGGCAACCATTTTATGATTTAGTTCCAAGAGATCCGAAACGACAGGTCCCTCTAACTAACAACGAACAAATCCGGGTGGCCCCCGGGGAGTCGACAACCAATCCAAAAGCTGGCCACGCTCTCGGATCGGACTCTTCCGTCTCAACAGGGTTTGGGTTACCGAGACGCCTCACGTGAGGCCTCGGGCCCTCGCCGGTCAAAGGTGGACCAACAGGGAACCATGTCCTCACTGGTCCGGGTTGGTTTAAAAACTACTGGCAGCTGACCAGCACACACACGGTTTCAAATGGTAAATCAGCTTGGGCCACCACTAGAAATGCTTGAAGCTAGGTAGGTAAGAAAAGGGGACCCCATAAAATCCCACAAGCGGTTAGGCACACTCAGTCGTAAAACCAATACCCGGAACTCGGGTCCTAGGTGACTCGAATGGAACAAAGCATCGGGGCGGGATAGCCTAGACCTTCCATCCTTCGTCGAATATAGTCAACATTATAATAATCATATCATCAACAACAATATACTAATGTGATATCCCAAACCAAAGAGTAACAGGGTAACATCGTAGCATCCTAAGCATGCATACTAAGCAGGGGCTGAGCAACGAGCAATAGTAACATAGCAGTACATGGTTTGCTGGGAGGGGACATGGCTGTATCGGTTTGAAAGAGGCTGTAAACATGTGGTAGGATCAAACATCGAACCTAACCTAGACTAGCATGCAAACCGCTGGTTGAAATAGAATGGATCGTAAGTAATGTATAGTCCTTGCCTGTTGATAAGTCCGATTCCGAAGGTGTAGTTGATCGCAAGCTCGCATCGTCTCCGAGAGGTACCCGCGGAAGCATACAAGAGGTAAACACTGGAAAGCAATCAACGAGCAACCCTCTATTACTACGAGGCAAACACGATCAAGCATGGAATATCACACAAACATGGAAAGAGGTGAAGCAAAAAGTAAACTATCTATGCTAGTCAATTTAAGTGAGGCACAACCTAAACATGGCATAACACTAAGTGCCGCACGACGATTAAAACATTTGGTACTGTTCTGTCCTAAACCATATTTTAGGTTGGTTAACAGCAGAAAACAATAGCACAAACACAAAGTACACGAAAAACTAATCAAGTTACATATAAGGTACACTCCAAACGGAGTTACGGTTAAAAAGATACAAGCAAAACAAGTTACGGGCACAATCTGCCAACATCACGAAGCACACTTTAGAGCAATGCATAAACAGGTTAATCAATGCAAACATGCTCAAAAATGATATTAAATTAAACTAGACATGACAAGGAAGGCATGGCAAAAAGAATCATGCAAATAGGCATCATAGATCAAAAGATATTAAGCAAACAACATGGCATCGTGACGTTACAGACTTAGAGAAAAACAGAGGTGGCTGTCAAAAACAGCAGCATAGCAACTTTGGAGCTCAATAACTATATGACCACGAATACTAACATGAAGATGCAATACATGTAATGGAAGTAGACATGATGCTTAACAATATGCAATTGGAATCACTCAATTCCGATAAACGGTCGCGACACACTCGTCGACCGAAGTTGCAACAAAATATAAACAGCAGCACACTAACAGCAGGTTAGCTACTTTGGAGCAAGATACAATTATGATGCAGCAAGCAATTATGGCATGTGAATGCATGAAACTGAAGTAGAAACAATGCTTAAAGCAACACAAAAGGAATCACTCAGTTCTGACGTACGGTTGCGAAGCAATCGTCGCCGAAGTTGCAATAAAATAATGACAACAACACTTAACAGAAAAAAAGCAATTAACGGCCTGATGCCCACTTCAACGCAGAATTAAACTATCTAGCCGGCCTCAAACGGAAAAACTTTCTACATACGAACGCTAGAGCACGCAAAACTGAGCAACTTTCGTTTTGGGGCACGTTCATCGGAGCTACGGATTAGTCGCAGACTTAAGCGCAAAACTGAAACAACACACAATTTCCAGACTTAGAAAAAAATTAGGAAAAAGAAAAGCACAGGGAAAAAATGGCTCGGGCTGGTTCTCACCCATGGGCCAATTCCGGCCCAAGTCGGCCTGGGAGGGGGCCTGGCCTTGGCGCTGGGCTGGCGGCCTGGTGGGCCTCGGGGTTGGCAGGCATGCCCACGTCGGTGCAACGAGCGGGTGGCCGTCCCCGACGGTTGGAGGCAGGGGCTTGCTCGGGCCGAGCCGTGTCCGCGGCGGCGCCGGCCACCGGCGACGAGGCGAGGCGGGGAGGCGGTCGCAGGGCGGCCCGAGGTGGATCCGTGCGGCGGCGGCTCCCACGATAGAGGGTGGCGACGAGGCTCCCGGGGCGGCGGGGCAAGGAAGACGGCAGCGTCGAGCTCGGGGCCCCTGGCCATGGAGCAGCGAGCTCCGGCTCCGTGCTGACCTGCGGCAGGGGAAGAGAGGGAGGAGGTGAGGGAGGATCCAGAGGAGAGGAGGGCGCGGGGCGCGGCTGCTCGGGCGGCTCGCCGGCGTGCTACGGGCGACGGTGGCTTCGGCCTCCACGGCGGCAGCTACGGTCTAGAGGAGAGAGGATATGACGGGTCCAGGGGCGACGTGGATGATCCCAGGCCGTCGGATCTGATGATCTGACGGTCTAGAATTCACTGGGCTGATCTGGATCTAGAAATTAGGGTTTGCTGCGAAAAATTGGGAATTTTGGGCCAGATCTGAAATTAGAAAGGGGGTGGCTGCAATTTGTGGCTAGGAAAACCCTAGAAATAGGTGGAAGTGTGGTGGTCTTTATATAGCCCAGGTGGCTGGCGGTTTGCAAAAACATCCCCGGTTTTTCTCTCGCGCGCGCGGTGTTTACGTTTCTGACCGCCGGGGTCCGCAGTACCTCTGATTCGGGTAAAACTTCGAACTGCGCGATCAGAGCGTCGAGCCGGCGGCGTTCACCTCGCGCTGGAACCGTTCCGAAAGCACTTTCCGGCGCGCTATAAAAATAACCCGTTTAATTATTAAACGGGGTTTTCGTTCCGTTTGTTGCGGTTGGTCTCGTGCGGTTTCGCGACGGTGGTCGGGTGAAACCCGGTGTCGCAAATGTCAAGTGTCACGGTGGCAAGGGTCGGTCTCCGTCCGATACGAGATAAGAGGGGGGGAAATAATCGCCGATTGATAAATCGGGGATGCAAACACCGCAAACAAATCAGACAATCAAACAATTCACACCGAAAACAAATTTTTTAATTTTTGTGAAATCTGGGCTGTTACAACCGCGCCGGCCGGCATTGTGGCGTACACGTAGAACGTGTTGACGCCCTCCTACTGGTAGCCCTCGCGCCACGGCTCCTCCTCCGGCAGGTGGTGGCGCGACGGCGAGTCCACCCCTGGACCGTAGGGTGGCGGTGACGCGTCGAGGAGGCGGGGCCGGGTTCAAGATTTCCTGGATAACGAAATCCAGGCCCGGCCACATTGCCTTCTTCTCGGCCTCCGAGAGCGCGAGGGCTTCCTGGAGCGCCGCCTCCTCGGCCTGCTCTTCGGGCGCAACGAAGGCCGGCGGGGGCACGACGCGCCCGCCCCTAAGCTGTAACCCAGCCGGCTGTGGCCACGCCACGTACCGGTCGCGCAGCGTTGCGGCCAGGTTGGGCGGCATGGGGACGCGGTCGCGGCTGATGCGCCAGTCGCCCGGCAGCCCGACGTTCGTCCATGGCAGCGGGCACCTGTGCTGCCAGTAGTTCCGGCACTGGTGCGCCGGAAGATAGATCTTTGCGCGCGCCGGCGGAGGAGGGGGATGTAACACCCTCACTGTCATGAACAGTAATCACTTTGCTAATCACGGATTACTGTTGCTAATCACTTTTGATAATCACTGTTATTCAAACTGTCCTTGATCAAACTTTGCAATCTTTTATTTTATATTCATGGTGGTTGGCATTAAAGCAATGTGACCATGGGCCTTGTGAAAGTGCAATATGTCGACCAGAGGGGGGTGAATGGGAGATTTTAAAATATCTCGAGGAATTTCGAGTTCCGCAGGACTGAGGCAATACGAAATAGAGGAAGTTGAAACCTGAGGAAGAACACACGAAGTGCAATAGAAATGACGTGAATGTAAAAACAACCTATTGCACAGCTAAGGTAAGATTGAGGCACGAACTGAGGAATCAGTGCAAAGTGAACTCAGAAAGTAAAGCATCAGGATAATCATCAGTGCATAATCATAATAACTGAGGTTGAAGAAATAGCACCGGGGCACTGAAGACGAAGACTTGATGAACCAGTTCGAGTTGCTGTGACAACTCTACGTCTGGTTGGAGAGGCTGAGATTGAACTCAGAAGACATAGTTTTCACCTTATTCTCCTTGAACTAGAGTCCTCAGACTCCGTCCAATAACTCAGGTGAGTCTTCAAGGTAGACTCCCGAAACCTTCACAGACTCAGTCACTCCGGGAAGTCACAATTGCATCTTGACTTCCTCAGACTGAAGACTTCTACACCGGCTAAAAGATCACAGTCTTCAAGAGTAAAAAGCTTCAGATCACTCGAACTGACTTCCTCAGAAATGCTCAACTACTCAGGCTGGTGGTTTTCCTCACTTAGGTTCTTCAGTGTCCTCAGAGGTGGGTTGCTCTCAAATGACAAGTCTCAGTTTTTCTCTCGGAGCATCCAACTCACAAATGGGGCTGGGGGTGGCTATTTATAGATGCGGAGCAACCCCAGGTGAAAGGACATAAATGCCCATGCACGCAATTACTCTCGTGCCCTCGGATATGACCGTTGCTAGACAGTTTCTAGCCTCTTACCACGCAACATGTGGCACGGTCAAACTATTCTCTCTCTTCACAATCTTCAGAAGAATCGCACTGGCGATCTTTCGACTCAACCGAAGTTAGCTACCTCGGTGTCCTGAAGAACAACGTCTCAGACACCCGAGGACTGAACTTCTACTGCAGGAGATTTCCTCGGGGTTTTTCTTCAGGATTTCTAATTGAGCACTTCCTCAGAAATACATAACTCATTTTCCTCAACCCCTCCAACAGTGCGGTGTTTTTCTACGACTCAAGAAGTATGAAAAGTCTTAGTGAAGACTACGCTCAACTTCGTCTTCAGCGCGAACGTCCTCAGGATCGTCCTCAGCTTCAGCTTCAACCGAAATATTCAGGCTCCTGATTCCTTAGGATTTCGCACAACTTCATTCTTCAGGAAACACACCGATTTCTCCAATGTTCCTCAACATTTTGGGGGTTCAACAACGGTGGTTAACCTCATCCTCAGGGACTGTTTTCCTGTGTATACTCACAAACACATCAGTCCCTCAACCGTTTTGTCATCAAATACTCCAAAACCTCAAAGGGGGATAAAATAAATATTTTGAGGAAAGACTAAAAGAGAACAGTTCATTGTTTCCGGATATAGAGACGCTCCCCCTGAGGATATGCATGTTTTGAAGACTTGATATAATTTTTTGAAAAACATGAGGAGCTCCCCCTATATCCCGGTTTGTTTGAAACAATGCATTATATAAAGTAATTTGAGGAATATCACTGAGTAATGTGGTTGCTGAGGAATAACATGAGTAATAGATAAACTTGAAGAATAGCATGAGGTAACTTAAGAGTATCAGAAACCACACAAAATATCAGTGTACAACTCATTACAAAAATGATCAGAAGAACGAGAGTTTTAACTGAGGAACCCATAATGACCCGCTTGAAGACAACTAAATTTCTCCCCCTTTGTCATTAAATGAACAAAAAGGAGAGACTACTGCTAACGTCCCAAAGAAGTGCCTCAAGGTTGATCATCAGGATGGAGGCACGCCGTGGCAATGTGAGGACAAGCCGCAGTGTCTTCAACTTATTTAGGCGAGAATTCTTCCGCTGAAGAAAAGGAGTCCATCGCCAGAGGTGGAGTCTTGCTTTTGGTGAACTGACGAGGAGGCCGAATCTCAGGAAGTGGAGGCTGTCTGAGATTAAGCTTGGCGAGGTCTTCAGGAGTGATCACCTCAGACATTAGAGCATCAAGTCGCTGATATGTATGATGAGCATACTGATGTCGGGACCCGGGGTTAGCGTATGCAAGTCCCGCTACGACATAATCATATGGAGAGCCGAGAACCGTACCCACTTGTCTAAGCAGACAAGGCCAAGCACAGAACGTTCTCGAAAAGAATCGTACGTGAGGGGCATCCCATCCAGGCCGGATGATTAACTGAGATGGGTCCTCATCGTCCGCACACAAGTCCAGTGATATGGGTGATGAACTCCCATATTCAAGACAAGTCGCCTCAACCATACTATCGACTATCTCATAACTCTTACATAGACTTACTCCAGCCCGATCACTTAGTCAGGGTCTAGGGCGGGCTCAATCATACCACAAAGTGTGCACGAGACAGAGTCTCGAGCAATCGCATCGCGATGCCCCAAGCTGCGCACATCTAAGGGCCACTTGGTGTATACAAGACCGCCAGCCAGATCACAACTAAGGTCTCGAAAACCCATACAAAGACATGCATGTTATAAACATACACGCAACACACATGCCTTGTATGAACAGCAGGTATCATTGCAATTCTCTACAAAGTATACATTTTATTGATAACTCTCACAGAGTGCACACAGAGATCACAAGCATGTGATCCAACATTACAACAGACAAGCAGAAGCAAAGTAGGTCTGAGTACAGACAAGTTTAACAAATGGCTTAAGAAGCCTTATTTAAACACAAGCCCTCCACGAGGGAACCAGTCGTCTGACTGAGACTACACTAGCTTGGTCTTCAGTCGTCGAGCTCGATGAAGAAGCCACCTTCGGGGTCAGTGGGTTCATCTAAAACATAGAATAAGCAAACGTGAGTACAAAGTCGTACTCAGCAAGACTTACATAGGAGCTATACTACTCATGCACATGTATCAAGGTAAAGGGAGGTGGGGTTCAATTGCACAAGTGCCATCTTTGACTTGGCTAGTACTGAACTACGAGTACCAGACTTGAGGT
This sequence comes from Bromus sterilis, assembly GCA_950022295.1. NCBI lineage: Eukaryota > Viridiplantae > Streptophyta > Magnoliopsida > Poales > Poaceae > Bromus > Bromus sterilis. The sequence goes on from OX465598.1 coordinate 30,167,989, forward strand.
AAGAAGCATACACGAGTCCACTACTTTCTCCAACCAATTACACCACTATGGTGCCTTCCTCGACTTCCCCACGAGAAAGCACGTCATAGCACTCACACTTATCTTGGCAAGTTTTAGAAGTATCCTGTTCAAGTTGTCTAATAATCAAGCTAAGATTTCCAAGCAGTCCTTAACCGCGGACGCGGCTATTCGAATAGTTTTGTTAACCCTGCAGGGGTGTACCGCTACACACACATGTGAAGGGAATATGCCCGAGAGGCAATAATAAAATGGTTATTATCTTATTCCTTATTTATAATAGATGTTTATTTCTCATGCTATAATTGTATTAATCGGAAACGTTAATACATGTGTGTTTAATAAACAAGGTATAGGTTCCTAGTTATGCCTCTCAATATACTAGCTTGTTGACTAACGGATGATCAAGGTTTCCTGATCATGAACATTGGATGTTGTTAATAACAAGGTCGTATCATTAGAAGAATGATGTGATGAACATACACCCACAATAGGTATAACAATAGGATCATGTCATCAAGTTTATATTGTTATATCAAACTCATACGAAGTAACTCTAATCCTTAGACCATGAGATCACGTAAATCACTAACACCGGAAGAGTACTTTGATTCCATCAAACATCACACCGTGACAGGGTGACTATAAAGGTGTAGTTGGGTACTCGGAAAGTGTTAGTTGAGGCTCAGGGATCAAGAGTGGGATTTGTCCATCCTGATGACGGAGAGATATACTCTGGGCCCACTCGGTGATATCGCATCGACATTGCTTGCAAGCACGTGACTGGCTCACGAGGATGTTATATCACGAAATGAGAAAAGAGTACTTGTTGGTAACGAGATCGAACTAAGGTATGGTTGATACCGATGATCGGATCTCGGACGAGTAAAAATATCGCGAGACAAAAGGAATTGGTTACGACGTTGAAGGTTCACACGATCACTAGTTCATCGTTGAATAGATGGGAGTCATTATGGATCTCCAGATCCCGCTGTTGATTATTGATCGGAGAAATGTCTCGGTCATGTCTATCTTGTTCACGAACCGTAGGGTGACACACTTAAGGTTTGTTGACGCTTTTTGAATGGATACGGAGCGCTAGAGAAAATATTGGACAACACTGAAATTGTTTCAGGATATCTGAATAGTTTAGGGGTTAAATGTTAATGTTTGTTGATTACAAGAATTAACAAATATTAAATCTCAAATAAAATAATTAAAAATGTTTTATTCATTTATGGGAGATAAACTCTTGGGATTTATAAGTGGAAGTTTTCTACCAAATTAAGAGGAGGTATTAAATGGGTTTAAGAGGGATTTACCTCTCCCATGAAGAGGGGAGTAATGGGGGCGTCATTCCTCCCTTGGGGCTGCCCCCTCTCTTATAAAAGGAGGAGGTGGAAACCTCCTCTCCACTAGCTCATTCCCTCTCCTTCTCGCATGTCATTTGGTTGACATCTTCCTCTCCTTGCTTGTCCTCTACTCGAGCACGTGCTTAGGCGAAGCCCTGGTGAGTTTTTTCTCCACCACCACCACCATGTCGTAGTGCTATTGGAGTTCCCGAGGATCCACTACTTCCGCTGCCCAACTGGAGCAAGGGAAGGAGGTCGTCATCAAGCTGTACGTGTGACCGACTACGGAAGTGTTGCCTCTTGCAATGTTCTTCATCACGATCTTGAGATCGGCAAGTGAACGTCTACATCACCCACGAGAATTGTTCTCGTTGAACACTTTCGGTCTTCGAGGGTGAGTCCTTCCCAAACCGTTACAAGTTATCTCCTAGATATGATCTTGGCAGTTTTGTTACAATCCGTAGGAATTTTTTTGTTTTTCCTTGTTGCGATCCCATCAGTGGTATCAGAGCCGTGTCTATGCGTAGATTTTTTGTACGGTTAGAACACATATGGATGTGGACGTTGATGATCATGTTATTGCAAATTTTTGTGTATTTTGGATCATGGTGGCATAGTGGAATTGAAGCGGCCCGGACTAACCTTACATGTCCGCGCACATGAGACTTGTTCCACGATTGACATGCAACTTGCTTTGCATAAGTGGCTAGCGGGTGTCAGTTTCTTTCACTATAGTTGTGATCTAATCTACAACGGTTTGCTAATAATATGTTTATCACCGTTGTGGTTTGTTGTTCGTAGGTAAGAACGGTTCTATCCTAGAAAGCCCAAAACCGCGTAAAATATGCAAAATAAATTAGAGACGTCTAACTTGTTTTTGCAGGGGATGTGATGTGATATGGTTAATGTTACAAAATTGATGTATGAAATGATCTCTTTTGTAAATTATGACAACCGACATGAGCCATATGGTTGTTTTATTCTTTTCATGGCCTGCGTGCCATATATGTATATATCCATGTGATATATATTGTAATGATGAGAGTCAACCAAGATGGAGGCGCCATGGACCTTGGAGCCACGCCGGTGGAATGATGGAGATCATGCCATGACGCACAAGATGGAGATCAAGTGCAAGAAGGACCATATCATATCACATTATCATGCATGTGATGTTAATCCTTTTATGCATCTTGTTTTGCTTAGATATGATCATGCCGGTAGCATTATAAGATGATCCATTTTTTAATATCAAGATAATAATATGTTCTTCCTTAGTATGCACCGTTAATAAAGTTCGTCGTTTCGAAGCACCACGTGATGATCGGGTGTGATAGACTCTACGTTCGCATACTACGGGTGTAAGACAGTTTTACACATGCGAATACTAAGGTTCTACTTGGCGAGCCTAGCATGTACAGACATGGCCTCGGAACATGGACCTAAAGGTTAAGCATGAATCATATAAATGATATGATGAACATATGATGTTCGCCATTGTAGTTGCACCACCTCACGTGATGATCGGTCGTGGTGTAATGAATTTGGTTCATGTAATCACTAAAACCAACTAGAGGGATGTTGTTTTTGAGTGGGAGTTATCATAGCAATTTTATGAATTAGCTTGAACTCAATCTATTATAAACTTAGTCTAAATAACTTTGCAAATTTGTTGTAGATGGCACCCCCTGCTTTCAATTTCAATTTGTTCATGGATAAAGAGAGACTAGCTACCAATGGTAGAAATTTCACCAACTGGGACCTCAACTTGAGGATTCTCCTTAAAGCTGCTCAAAAGACCTATGTGCTTGATGCGCCTCTAGGTGCCCCACCTGCTGATGACGCTCCCGACGAAGAAAAAAATGTATTCTTGACTCGCCAGGAGGACCACAGTTTGGTTCATTGCGGCATATTGTATGGACTTGAGCCTGAACTCCGAAAGTGTTTCGAGAACAACACTGCCTATGATACAATGCGGGAATTGAAAATGATTTTCGATTGCCATGCTGTTGTAGAGAGTTATGAAGCTTCAGAAAAGTTCTTTAGCTGCATGATGGAGGAACACAGCTCCGTTAGCGAGCATGTACTCCGAATGTCTGGGTACGCCGAGAAGCTCATAGCTCTGGGAATATCGATCCCCATTGAGCTAGGAATTCATCGTGTTCTCCAGTCTCTGCCACCAAGCTACAAGAGTTTTGTGATGAACTATAACATGCAGGGCATGAAGAAGTCTCTCCCCGAGCTTCTGTCAATGCTAAAGACTGCAGAAGTGGAGATCAAGAAAGAACATCAAGTGTTGATGGTGAATAAGACCACCAGTTTCAAGAAGAAAGGCAAGAAAGGCAAGTCCAAGGGTAACTTCAAGAAGGACGGCAAGTCTGTTGCCAGTTCTGAGAAGAAGACCAAGGCTGTCCCTAAGCCCGATACTGAGTGTTTCTACTGCAAGGGAACTGGGCACTGGAAGCGCAACTGTCCGAAATACCTGGCGGATAAGAAGGACGGGAAGGTGAACAAAGGTATATATGATATACATGTTATTGATGTGTACCTTACTAGTAGTCGCAGTAGCGGCTGGGTATTTGATACCGGTTCAGTTGCTAACATATGTAACTCGAAGCAGGGGCTAAGTAATAGTCGACCACTTGCAAGGGATGAGGTGACGATGCGCGTCGGCAATGGATCAAAGGTTGTGTGATCGCCGTCGGGACACTACCTCTCCATTTACCATCGGGATTAGTGATAAACCTAAATAAATGTTATTTGGTGCCTGCGTTGAGCATGAACATTATATCTGGATCTTGTTTATTGCAAGACGGTTATTCATTTATGTCTGAGAACAATGGTTTCTCCTTTTATATGAATAATATCTTTTATGGTCATGCACCTGAGAAGAATGGTTTATTCCTTTTGAATCTTGATAGTAGTAGTACACATATTCATAATGTGAATGCAAAAAGAATCAAGCTGAATGATGATATTGCTGCATACTTGTGGCATTGCCGTTTAGGTCATATTGGTGTAAAACGCATGAAGAAGCTCCATTCCGATGGACTACTTGAATCACTTGATTATGAATCATTTGAGACATGTGAACCATGCCTTATGGGCAAGATGACTAGGACCCCGTTTTCCGGTTCTATGGAGCGGGCGACCGACTTATTGGAAATAATACATACTGATGTATGCGGTCCAATGAGTGTGTCGGCACGCGGTGGATATCGTTATTTCGTGACTTTCACGGATGATTTGAGTAGATATGGATATGTTTACTTGATGAAACACAAGTCTGATACATTTGAAAAGTTCAAATAATTTCAGAGTGAAGTTGAAAATCATCGTAACAGAAAGATGAAATTTCTACGATCCGATCGTGGAGGAGAGTATCTTAGTTACGAGTTTGGCACACATATGAAACAATGTGGAATAGTTTCACAACTCGCTCCCGCCGGAACACCACAACGTAATGGTGTTTCCGAACGTCGTAATCGAACTTTATTAGATATGATACGATCTATGATGTCCCTTACCGATTTGCCACTATCATTTTGGGGTCATGCACTAGAGACAGCTGCATTCACATTAAATAGGGCACCATCAAAATCCGTTGAAACGACACCGTATGAATTATGGTTTGGCAACAAACCTAAGCTGACATTTCTAAAAGTTTGGGGATGTGATGTTTATGTGAAGAAACTTTAGCCTGATAAACTCGAACCCAAAGCGGAAAAATGCGTCTTCATAGGACCCCTATTGAAACAATTGGGTATACCTTCTATCACAGATCCAAAGGCAAAGTTTTCGTTGCCAAGAATGGATCCTTTTTGGAGAAGGAGTTTCTCTCAAAAGGGGTGAGTAGTAGGAAGGTAGAACTCGACGAGGTTATTGAACCTTCTCTTCATGAAACGGCAAGTGGCGCAGCACCGGAAGATGTTCCAGTGTTGACTTCACCGAGTGAAGAGGGAACTAATGATGAGGATCATGAAACTCCGAAAGAGGACACTACCGCACCTCGCAGGTCAACAAGAATACGTTCAGCTCCTGACTTTTCTGGTCATTCTATGAGTGTCATGGTAGTTCAGAGCGATGACCCTGCGACCTATGATGAAGCGATGATGAGCCCAGATTCTGACAAATGGCTTGAAGCCATGCAATCCGAAATGGGATCCATGCACGAAAACCAAGTATGGACTTTGGTAGACTTACCCAATGACCGCAAGGCCGTTGAGAAAAAGTGGATCTTCAAGAAAAAGAAAGACACTGATGGTAATGTGACCGTCTATAAAGCTCGACTTGTCGCGAAAGGGTTCCGACAAATTCAAGGAGTTGACTACGATGAGACTTTCTCACCGGTAGCGATGCTAAAGTCAGTTCGGATTATGTTAGCAATTGCTGCATTTTTCAATTATGAAATTTGGCAGATGGATGTCAAAACCGCATTCCTTAATGGTAACATTGAGGAAGAGTTGTATATGATACAACCCAAGGGTTTTGTTGATCCTAAGTGTTGGATATATGCTCTAGAGGCAAATAATATATGGTTATTCCAATATATCTAAGCAAGTTCATAACCAGTTTCATACCGTGCTAGAACTGCGTCAGTGAAACAATGATGCAGGTGTGGTATAGAAACCCCCAGAGTTCCTAGTTAGCCTCTACATCGATAACTAGTTCATGGTCAACATGATGATCGTGGTTTCGCGATCATGGACAATTAAGTCTCTTGACTATGAGGTCACCTCACTGGTTAAGTGACGTGGTGAACATTACCCAAAGTAAGCATTACAGCATGATCAAATCTTATGAAGGTTCAGTGTTGTAATTACAGAACGTGGTAGACCGTTCCTTTGACTGTGAGTACATGCATAATCACTATCTTCCCGGATGCTTTGACTTACATCCCACCACCTGACTGAAATATGCGGGTCATAACGGTTGTATCTTAGGTATTCCGTGGAGATATGTTGAGGAGTATTGTTACAAGAGCGGGATTTGTCAATCCATATAATGGATAGATACTCGGGGCCCACTCGGTGAGTTTCCATCCATAAAGCTGCGCAGCGTGTGACTAGGTCACGGGGATGAATATCACGGGAACGAGTGAATAAGGATTTGTTCGGAACGAGGTTGAACCAGAGATAGGATGTCATTGATCGAATCTCGGAACAATCCAGTATCGCTGACAAAGGGAATGCTATACGGTGTAAGGTCCAATCGGTGTTGATATCCGGAATGCACAGGGGTCATTATGGGCATCCAGGTCCCGCTGATGATCATTGATCATAGCCTCTGCGAGGTCATGACTGGAGTGTTCTCGGACCGTAGGGTAACACACTTAAGGGCTCGATGAAATCGGAGACCTTTTCGGAACCATCGGAGTTACCGGAGAATAAGAGAGAACTCCGAAATCGGTACGTAGGGGAGACGGAAAAGTTCCGTGGTTCTGAATTGTTCGGAAAGTTATTTAGATATGTTTTATTATTTAATTAATGAATTAAATATTAAAATATAATTTAAATAATTAATGGAATAATATTCTTTTGGTTTTTGTTTTTTCTTTGAGAAAGAGGAAAAAAAAAGGAAAAAAAAGAAAAAAAATGGAGCATGGCGCCATGGGCCAAGGCCCATATGGGCCACTTGCCACTTGGCCATGTGGGGTGGCCGGCCAAAGCCACCACGCCCACGGCCGCATGCGTGGCCGGCCATGTGCAGGTGTGTGGCTTGTGGTTTAGTACCACCTCGCCTAGCTACGTACCTGCGTACCCCCTTTTTCCCCTATATATAGATATGGAGGGTGCCGCTTTTTCAACACAGAAAATTCCAGAAAAAATACAGATAAATTCTGTAGATCTCTCTCTCCCTATTTCTCCCTCCTATGAGCGGACTCCCCTTGTTTGGAGTCTGCACTGGGTTGGGGATGTCTCCACTATACGCACGCCGTCGTGCTGCTGAAACTCTGGTTCCGGAGGTCTGCTTCCGCCACCTCCGCTGGATCGGAGAACGGAGGTCGTCATCGAGTCTCGTATGTGTGCGAGTAATACGAGGTGCTGCACGTGTGGCACTACACCCATCCGGGTGCTCAACACAGCCAGGGGGCTGTGAAACTTGATCGGCTACATCAACCACGTTTGCGGGAACGTTTCCCGCGCAACGGACTACACCCCGAGGTATGTTATTTCCGCACTACTTTCCGTTACGGTAATGTGGCTAGCTAGATCTTGGGTTATGGGAACGCTAGTTAGAAAAATTTGTGTTTTCTGCTGCGAACCCCAACAGTGGTATCATGAGCTAGGTCTATGCTTAGTATTACTGTACGGATAGAACACATCGGGGATGTGGGCGTTGATTGTATGATTGTTACCCTCCCACGTGTACTTGTTCACATCTGCGGCATCGTTTGATGAAGCGGCCCCCGACCGACTTTACGCGTACTCTTACGCGAGACTGGTTCCACGCTTGACATACGACTTGTACCGTATAAAGTGGCTGGGGGGGGTGTCTGTCTCTCTACTTTAGCGGATGTGGCATTTGCAACGGAGGGCCCCGTGCGGGGTGTAATAGAGACAATCATATGGTTGACGTTGTGGTTGACTCGTAGGTTAAAACCTGTTTAACTATGAAAGCCCTAGCAGCCACGTAAAACTTGCAATATACAACTAGAACGTCTAAACCTTGTATTGCTAAGTGGGGGCTATCGTTCGTTTGTTTGTGGTGTAGTGATAGCTTTGCTATGTGTTACTAGTAAGTAGTAATCGTCATCATAAAACAAACTAAAATGGAGACACTGTAGACTTAGTGTTGCCATAGCCCAGACATCTTAAAACTTTCTAGTATAGGATACACGACGGTAGCATGTGATAAGATGATCCCTTAACAAAGCCAAACACAAGTATTCTACCGAAGTGTGCACCGCCTGGAAGGTTCTCCCATATGGCTTGATGCTCCGTACATACCGGAGTTTTCCTACATATTAAATGGAGTTCGCATGAGGTTGGGTTTGGCAAGCCTGGCATATGCAGATATGGCCTTGCTGAGCAGCATATAACATGGAGGTTAATTTGGCGAGCCTAGCATATGCAGATATGGCCTCGGAATACTAGAGATCGAAAGATCGAGCATGAGTCACAGTACATATAAGATAATGTGATCGCACAAGTTGTTGTCTACCTTTGAAACTGACCCGTCGGCCGTGTGATATTCGAGGTCGGGCAGTGAATATGGATCATGTAATCACTAAAACTTCCTAGGGATGAATTGTTTTAGTGCGAGCTCATTTATAATATGATTATATGAACTAACTTGTTGTGAACTAGTCTTAATTGTGTTCCTTGCAATTATGTTTGTAGAAAATGGATAATACCCAGTACCTTGAAATGGTTTCCTTCTTACATGGTGAAAGACTTAAAGAAAATGGGTCAAACTTCGTTAGTTGGTACTTACGCCTTAGAGCTGTGCTCAAGAGAATCAACCTTTCATTCTTAACTAAAAGGCACGTGGGAAACCCTCCAGAAAACGACATGGATGCACGAGCGGCGATTGATTATCAATATCGTCGAAGGACATATGCCATGGCTAAGGGTATCATAGAAACCAGCATTCCGCAACCTTTGCGTGAGGAGTATGCTGATTTGGATACATACGATATGATCGATGAGCTGAAGTCATCAAACTTGCATCAGTTTAGAGTTGCCAGATTTGAGTTAGAAAGTGAGTTTCTCTCTACAAAGATGGAAGAAGGCTCTTGCTGAAGGCACACTTGGCCAAGATGCATGAGATACATCTGAGCCTCGTTGATGACTTTGACTATGAGACCACACATGAGTCTGCGATATACACGGTGTTACACTCGCTTCCACCGAGCTATACAGACCATGTCCATGGCTATGTCGGCAGAGGTGAAAGCCTCGAGTTCTCTGACTTCATGGATAGACTTCAGTACCTAGAGGTCGAACCCATTGAAGGAGAAGTTGTCGATGGAGAAGGTATATATTTGATATACTTTATAAATGTTTACTCCCTTATACAACACTTGCAGTAAATGAGTATGTGATACTTATTCTGTTTTATGAAAACAGGACCTGCCGTTGCATGGACGGGAAGAGGTGAAATCAAGGATTGATGGATATCAAGTCAGTTGATGGCCAGCATGGATTCCGCCGAGACATCTATCATAGGAGATACTTAGAGTATTAGATAAATCTTATGTAATCATTATAGTATGAACACTTAGTTGTGTGTCTTGCATCTCGCGAGACAAAGTTATTCATGTAATGAGACAAGTCAGTTGTTCCATCTTTATGAATAAAAGTGTGCTTATACTTTGATTACGTCTTGATTTATGATATGATAGAAAGCATTTATAATACTGCTATTATTGTCAAAAAAATATTCAATGTTTAATGATAAAGTTGTCTTGATTATAACAAGTCAAAGATTTGATTGCATGAGGTGACTTCATAACGGATGAAATCATTAAATGTATTATCTATTAACTTGTGAGTTCATTATCGAATGAAAATCACAACTTGATTGCATGAGATGGATTAGATACACGATCTATGAACCTCTGCAATAAATATAATCATGACAAGGTTCTAGCAAGTAGAACTTGTACCAATCATTATACATAAATGATGTACTGAATGGGCACGTGAGTTATCATTAAAGACTTCATATGATTAATTGAAATTTGTATTCAATTGGATCATAAAACTGAGATTCAGGAATCACAGTGAGAAGTGAGAATACAAGAATACATATCACTGCGCTACGATCCAAAGTGATAAGTATTGATATTGACATAATGGGAGACATATGGAAGTTGTACCACAAACTACGATGGAAGTTGAAAGTGCTAGGCTACTTAAACCATTCGTAGTCATACTAAACCATAGTATGGTCTAAACGTTTTGTCCCCTAGCACTATAGTTATTGTCGAATAAGATTGTTTAATTCATCAAGTTAAAACACCCACTTCATGAATAGGAAACCATCCTAATTCTAATGAGACATGATAGCTCCATAACTGATGGTGTTATAAGGTTTCTTAAAAGAAAGAATTTCTTTGTAATAAAACTACGAGCAATTGAAATTACATATTCTCCCCGAATAGAAAAATTTGTGTTGCTTAATTGGTAATGCGAGAAGAAGTCTCTCGACACGGATCCAATGGGAGATAATGGAAACTTTGACCGGGGTATTGGACCTTGCCTTCAGAATATCAGAGTATTGCAACGGAAGCATGTTCCGCTGTAATGACACTGCATAAGGAAGGATATGCCAAAGATGATTGATCTTTGTATATGAGTTGAAGCCATTGTTGAATTTAGAAGGTTGTCATGAATACGTTCTGTACAGAACAATAATCATGAGTCTTCTTAATAAAACAATAGGGAATAATATTGCTTGAAGACACAAAGGAATGATGGTAGCCTAGAACACGAGGAGAAATGAAATAATATTGAGTTACATATAGGATGGCTCACGTCCTGTGAAATAAATCGGTTATTTCATATTCTCGACAAACTGGAGAGTTATTGAGAATAATGTAATGGGCATAAGGCATTATTTGGTTATGACCAAAGTTCAATGGTGATTGACTACGGAAACGTAGGAATGCTTTAATCAATAAAATATTTCATTTACACTACGATGGACCATAGCCTGAAATTGCATCTCAGTCAAATTTGGGATTTGAAAGAGAATTGTAATGGGCATGACGAAGGTTACTTCGTTAAAAGGATGGACTATAGTACCTCAAGACAGGAACCCTCAACCTTGATTTGATCAAGTGATTTTGTGATGACCAAAATATTGAGTGGGCCTGCAGTTTCATGAAACTGAGTGGGAGCTTTGAAGACTTCCCGGAGACTTGGAATGCAGAGGGCATTTTCTGAGTGGGAGCTTTGGAAGTTTTGTCATTATGTGAGACATAGTGTACAATAAAATGACTTGATGAAAGCTGAACCACAAATATATGAGTATATGATGGATATATTTGAGTGGGAGCATGATCATTGTCTCAAACATATATGCATTGATATGTGTGAAGAATGATCTCATATATATGGATATGCATTGATTGTGTATATAGAGAATCGTCTTATATACATATGTGCATTATGATATATATAGAGCATAAGGCAAATAAAATACTCCCTCCGTTCCTTGATGTAAGGTGTATAGTTTTTTTTTTAAAGTCAATCTTTTTTAACTTTGATCAAATTTATAGCAAAAATTATCAACATCTATGATACTTAATAAATACAATATGAAAATATGTTTCAAGGTGATTCTAATGGTACTATTTTGGTATAATTCATATCGATATATTTATCTACAAATCCGGTCAAAGTTAACTAAGTTTGAATTTTTTAAAGAAACTATACACCTTATATATAGGAATGGAGGGAGTACAAGATTGCAAGAATCTTCTTTTATGTGAAATACCAACACATTACACGTTGAAATCTATATGAGTAGATTAAGATACGGATAATGAAACGAAGTGAAGGTTGGAATAATCTTCTAGACAAGAAACAGGTTCTTGTGGCTAGAAATTATATAATGGGTGAAATCCAAATATCACAAGCAATGTCTTGATGGAAGAATAAAGATGCACCATGTACTGGACATGTGATCTTATATGTTCTTGACATATGATTCTACAATATAACATGCGTTGTGAATCCAACAACAGAATGACTCAAAAGTTCTTGGAAGAAGAACAGATTCCGATGTGCTTTAGGAGTAAAACACAGAATCTGAATAAAGTCCATGATTTCAGTACATGAGGAATACTGAGGACTGTACTCTAAAATATAGAGAGGATAATAGACTTGAATGTAATGCAAGATTACAATTTCAAGCCATATTATGGGTCTATATGGAATTAGAGACATCACCAAAGACATGAAAGAAACTTGAGCAAAATTCACGGCACTACAAACATAATACTACTTAAGAAAGTAGACGTATGGATAAAAGTTTAGCGTTAGAAGTATTGGACTTCTGGCTGAGTGTATTTCCCAGTATATATGACTAAGGATGAGTCTTCTAAAGACTGAACCAAGAGATCATTGGAGGATACTGTGAAATAATAGTCTCACTCTCCCGCGAAACTTATATCCAACCATTATATGATAATGAGTGGTGTGTCAAAAGAGTTTTTTGACCTGTACCAGTTGCAAAGGACACATACGAATCTGAATTGGTGCAGTTCGTTGACGAACCCTCTTCCATGAGCATGCATGATAAATGAAACACTTATGTGATAAGATGATAATGATCGGAAAAATGCGGCTAGATTATTAACACTCTAGTGCAAGTGGGAGACTATTGGATATATGCTCTAGAGGCAAATAATATATGATTATTCCAATATATCTAAGCAAGTTCATAACCAGTTTCATACCGTGCTAGAACTGCGTCAGTGAAACAATGATGCAGGTGTGGTATAGAAACCCCTAGAGTTCCTAGTTAGCCTCTACATCGATAACTAGTTCATGGTCAACATGATGATCATGGTTTCGCGATCATGGACAATTAAGTCTCTTGACTATGAGGTCACCTCACTGGTTAAGTGACGTGGTGAACATTACCCAAAGTAAGCATTACAGCATGATCAAATCTTATGAAGGTTCAGTGTTGTAATTACAGAACGTGGTAGACCGTTCCTTTGACTGTGAGTACATGCATAATCACTATCTTCCCGGATGCTTTGACTTACATCCCACCACCTGACTGAAATATGCGGGTCATAACGGTTGTATCTTAGGTATTCCGTGGAGATATGTTGAGGAGTATTGTTACAAGAGCGGGATTTGTCAATCCATATAATGGATAGATACTCGGGGCCCACTCGGTGAGTTTCCATCCATAAAGCTGCGCAGCGTGTGACTAGGTCACGGGGATGAATATCACGGGAACGAGTGAATAAGGATTTGTTCGGAACGAGGTTGAACCAGACATAGGATGTCATTGATCGAATCTCGGAACAATCCAGTATCGCTGACAAAGGGAATGCTATACGGTGTAAGGTCCAATCGGTGTTGATATCCGGAATGCACATGGGTCATTATGGGCATCCAGGTCCCGCTAATGATCATTGACCATAGCCTCTGCGAGGTCATGACTGGAGTGTTCTCGGACCGTAGGGTAACACACTTAAGGGCTCGATGAAATCGGAGACCTTTTCGGAACCATCGGAGTTACCGGAGAATAAGAGAGAACTCCGAAATCGGTACGGAGGGGAGACGGAAAAGTTCCGTGGTTCCGAATTGTTCGGAAAGTTATTTAGATATGTTTTATTATTTAATTAATGAATTAAATATTAAAATATAATTTAAATAATTAATGGAATAATATTCTTTTGGTTTTTGTTTTTTCTTTGAGAAAGAAGAAAAAAAAGGAAAAGGAAAAAGAAAAAAATGGAGCATGGCGCCATGGGCCAAGGCCCATATGGGCCACTTGCCACTTGGCCATGTGGGGTGGCCGGACAAAGCCACCACGCCCACGGCCGCATGCGTGGCCGGCCATGTGCAGGTGTGTGGCTTGTGGTTTAGTACCACCTCGCCTAGCTACGTAACTGCGTACCCCCTTTTCCCCCTATATATAGATATGGAGGGTGCCCCTTTTTCAACACAGAAAATTCCAGAAAAAATACAGATAAATTCTGTAGATCTCTCTCTCCCTATTTCTCCCTCCTATGAGCGGACTCCCCTTGTTTGGAGTCTGCATTGGGTTGGGGATGTCTCCACTATACGCACGCCGTCGTGCTGCTGAAACTCTGGTTCCGGAGGTCTGCTTCCGCCACCTCCGCTGGATCGGAGAACGGAGGTCGTCATCGAGTCTCGTATGTGTGCGAGTACTACGAGGTGCTGCACGTGTGGCACTACACCCATCCGGGTGCTCAACACAGCCAGGGGGCTATGAAACTTGATCGGCTACATCAACCACGTTTGCGGGAACGTTTCCCGTGCAACGGACTACACCCCGAGGTATGTTATTTCCGCACTACTTTCCGTTACGGTAATACGGCTAGCTAGATCTTGGGTTATGGGAACGCTAGTTAGAAAAATTTGTGTTTTCTGCTGCGAACCCCAACACTAAGGATGTTAACAAGGTGTGCAAACTTCAGCGATCCATTTATGGATTGAAGCAAGCATCACGAAGTTGGAATCTTCGTTTTGATGAGGTGATCAAAGAGTTTGGATTTGTCCAAACTTACGGAGAAGCTTGTATTTACAAGAAAGTGAGTGGGATCTCTATAGCATTTCTGATATTATATGTGAACGACATATTATTGATTGGAAATGATGTAGAACTTTTGAAAAGCGTAAAGGATTACTTGAATAGTAAGTTTTCAATGAAGGACCTTGGTGAAGCTGCTTATATTTTAGGCATCAAGATCTATAGAGATAGATCGAGGCGTTTAATTGGGCTATCACAGAGTACATACCTTGAAAAGATTCTGAAGAAGTTCAGAATGGATGAGAGTAAGAAAGGGTTCTTACCCATGTTACAAGGTACGAAGTTGAGTAAGACTCAAAGTCCAGCTACAGCAGAAGATAGAGAGGTGATGAATTTGAAACCCTAGGCCTCAGCCATAGGCTCTATCATCTATGCTATGCTGTGTACAAGACCGGACGTGGCACATGCTATTAGTTTGACTAGCAGGTACCAATCTGATCCAGGTTTGGAACACTGGACAGCGGTTAAGAATATCTTTAAGTACTTAAGAAGAACTAAGGATATGTTTCTCGTGTATGGTGGTGAAGAAGAGCTCGTCGTAAAGTGTTACGTCGATGCTAGATTTGACACAGATACAGATGACTCTAAGTCACAATCTGGATACGTTTTCCTCATGAATGGAGCAGCGGTGAGTTGGAGGAGCTCCAAGCAACCCGTAGTGGCGGCATCTTCAACGGAGGCGGAATATGTTGCTGCTTCAGAAGCAGCACAGGAAGCGGTTTGGATGAAGGAGTTCATGGCTGAACTAGGTGTGGTTCCAAGTGCTTTCGATCCAATGGTTATCTATTGTGACAACAATGGTGCCATTGCCAATGCTAGAGAACCAAGGTCTCACAAGAATTCCAAGCATATTAAGCGTCGGTTCAACTCCATCCGTGACTATGTCAAAGATGGCGATATAAAGATTTGCAAAGTACACACGGATCTGAATGTTGCAGATCCGTTGACTAAGGCTCTCCCAAGGGCAAAACATGATCAACACCAGAACTCTATGGGTGTTAGATTCATCACAATGTAATCTAGATTATTGACTCTAGTGCAAGTGGGAGACTGAAGGGAATATGCCCGAGAGGCAATAATAAAATGGTTATTATCTTATTCCTTATTTATAATAGATGTTTATTTCTCATGCTATAATTGTATTAATCGGAAACGTTAATACATGTGTGTTTAACAAACAAGGTATAGGTTCCTAGTTATGCCTCTCAATATACTAGCTTGTTGACTAATGGATGATCAAGGTTTCCTGATCATGAACATTGGATGTTGTTAATAACAAGGTCGTATCATTAGAAGAATGATGTGATGAACATACACCCACAATAGGTATAACAATAGTATCATGTCATCAAGTTTATATTGTTATATCAAACTCATACGAAGTAACTCTAATCCTTAGACCATGAGATCACGTAAATCACTAACACCGGAAGAGTACTTTGATTCCATCAAACATCACACTGTGACAGGGTGACTATAAAGGTGTAGTTGGATACTCGGAAAGTGTTAGTTGAGGCTCGGGGATCAAGAGTGGGATTTGTCCATCCTGATGACGGAGAGATATACTCTGGGCCCACTCGGTGATATCGCATCGACATTGCTTGCAAGCACGTGACTGGCTCACGAGGATGTTATATCACGAAACGAGAAAAGAGTACTTGTCGGTAACGAGATCGAACTAAGGTATGGTTGATACCGATGATCGGATCTCGGACGAGTAAAAATATCGCGAGACAAAAGGAATTGGTTACGACGTTGAAGGTTCACACGATCACTAGTTCATCGTTGAATAGATGGGAGTCATTATGGATCTCCAGATCCCGCTGTTGATTATTGATCGGAGAAATGTATCGGTCAAGCCTATCTTGTTCACGAACCGTGGGGTGACACACTTAAGGTTTGTTGACGCTTTTTGAATGGATACGGAACGCCAGAGAAAATATTGGACAACACTGAAATTGTTTCAGGATATCTGAATAGTTTAGGGGGTTAAATGTTAATGTTTGTTGATTACAAGAATTAAAAAATATTAAATCTCAAATAAAAGAATTAAAAATGTTTTATTCATTTATGGGAGATAAACTCATGGGATTTATGAGTGGAAGTTTTCTACCAAATTAAGAGGAGGTATTAAATGAGTTTAAGAGGGAGTTACCTCTCCCATGAAGAGGGGAGTAATGGGGGCGCCATTCCTCCCTTGGGGCTGCCCCCTCTCCTATAAAAGGAGGAGGTGGAGACCTCCTCTCCACTAGCTCATTCCCTCTCCTTCTCGCATGTCCTTTGGTTGACATCTTCCTCTCCTTGCTTGTCCTCTACTCGAGCATGTGCTTAGGCGAAGCCCTGGTGAGTTTTTCTCTCCACCACCACCACCATGTCGTAGTGCTATTGGAGTTCCCGAGGATCCACTACTTCCGCTGCCCAACTGGAGCAAGGGACGGAGGTCGTCATCAAGCTGTACGTGTGACCGACTAAGGAAGCGTTGCCTCTTGCAACGTTCTTCATCACGATCTTGAGATCGGCAAGTGAACGTCTACATCACCCACGAGAATTTTTCTCGTTGAACACTTTCGGTCTTCGAGGGTGAGTCCTTCCCAAACCGTTACAAGTTATCTCCTAGATATGGCCTTGGCAGTTTTGTTGCAATCCGTAGGAAATTTTTTGTTTTTCCTTGTTGCGATCCCATCAACATGATCATCGGTTACCGCCTTTGTACTCGACACCGTTCAAGAAGTGTCGGCGAGGATGCTCACCACAACTGTTACCTCATAGCCAATCTAGTCCAAGAAAGCCGCCTACCTAGGTTGGCTACCACTATCGTGAACCCGGCCGGTTTACCGAAGTGGACCCAGATGATTTGTGCGTGGTGCATAAGCCGGTCTCGGTTGAGTCGTTCTCTCACTTAGCAGGCAGGCCACAAACCTACCAGAACTCCGAACTATTGAGACATCTGGACATCGAAAGGGATGAGTTAATAGGTTGAGAGGGGTCAGTGAGCCCAATGTGTGGTTGTATTCTTCATCTTGGATCACCACACAAGAACTTAGACTTAGGGCGGTGTTCAACGAGACAACCCACTGTGTACTCCTACACAGCTTCTCATCGTTCACCTTGTATTAGGGTAGATTCACCAACACATTTCCACCAACATCAACATGATCACTACCATCCCGACTCACATAGCAGTAACATCATTATATCACTCTAAGCATGCAATAAGCAGTAACAATTGCAGGGGCCACATGATATCAATCAACTCCTACATTTGCTAGGATTGTGGTTTGCTTACTACTGTGACAAATGATAGGTCATGCAAAGGAATGGGTTCATCTATGCGGTAGAAACGTAGCATGGTAATCATCCTATACAATGCATAAGCGAGACATGAGAGGGAAGTGGGATTTTATCGACATGATCAATGGGGGTTTACTTGCCTTGCTGACGAGGTTCGGGTTTAGGGTCTTCAACGAAGGGGGTTGCCTCCTGTTCCGGTTCCACTTCTACTTGACAAACAACAAACAAGGAAGCAATATAAATACAATGCACAATCACATGGTTGAAGGTTGAAACTTGATGTATATGCTTATGATGTGTGGGGAATTTCCATTTAAAAGGAGTGTACTACAAATGAATTGCAAATTCAAACTCCATTTGATTTATCGATGAATTTCAAATGCATTTGAATGCATGAAAGTTCATTTGAACTGGTTGAGCATGAAGTGATGTTGTAAAGGTGAGGTAAAGCCTCTGATATGTGGATGAAACTATTTAAAAGAAGTGTGTTGCAAAGTCATTTGCAAATTCACTCCAAATTTGAATTTGAAAAGGATCCATATGCACATATGCCACTGTTCACCCATTTTAAAATGGTCAAACATGAAAACAAAGTCCATATTCAGAATCCTTGAAATTTTCTGATAATTTTAGACATATTATTTGCTATATTTGGAGTTAGGATGAATTAATTATGAATTTCGAAAGTTTAAGCTATTTTCTACCTTTTCTCGAATTCTTTTAAATCGAAAAAAACCTTTATTGCGTCACTGCTGCATCATGCTGACGTGGGGGGGGTCTGGCTAGTGGGGTCGGCCTGTCAGCCTCTGGGTTAATTAACCCGGCTGGTTTAATTTAACCAGTGGCTAATTAAGCCACTGGGGCCTAGTGTCAGTGGCTAAGAGGGCTGGTTAGTGGTTAATCTAACCATGGCCACGTCACGGGCTGCCGACGGCTAAACGCCGGCGTCACCAGACGCAGCGGCGCTCACGGGGAAGGAGTTCCCGGCCACCATTTGGTGCGCCACTTGCAAAAAATTGAAGCATGTGCAGTCGCATGTCGCAGGGAAGGTCCAGGCGACCACGGGGGCCACCGGAGGGACACCGGCGACGAACGAAGGCGGCAGAAGCAGCACGACCGTGGTGCGGATATTGCTGCGGTGCACCAAATGAGCCACGGGTGGGCGCGTTCGAAGCAGTCGATCAAGGAGGAGGTGATGGACATGGACTCAAGCTCGAACGTGTAGCAGTTGCTCGCCGATGACGACCGTGGCGGCGAGGTACTCCATCTTCCATGGCAGAACACGAAGGAGAGACGGATTGGGGGCTCAAGCAGAGGGGTTTTGACCGTGAGGTCACCAGAAACTCGACGGAGATGGCGGCGAGGGCTGAGGTGGCTCGACGGCGACGTAATCGACGATGAGTTCTTGCGGGTCCGGCGGCGTCTCGGTGAAGAATACGTCGGCTCGGGGGCGTCCGAGCTCTTGATCTACTGCATGGCGACGGAGTCGAAGACGGGGAAACTTCTGGACAAGCTCTCAGGAGCTCTAGCTTGCCGTGGCCGCGTCTTCAACGGCGGGGTGCTCCGGTGAAGCTTCGGGCGGAGACGAAATCGAGCACGGGAGGAGGGGGAGGAAGCTAAGGAGGGGGGAATGGAGCTGGGCGGCTGAGAGGCGTCTCCAGGCGGGATAACGATGCCTGGGAGGTGTGGAAGCCCCTGGGCGTCGAGGTGGCGTCCACGGCGTGCTCGGCCTCTCCAGCGAGCTGCTTGGAGGCGTGGGGAGAGGGAGAAGACCCTGCTGCCCCTTGTGGGTTGGACTGGGCCAGGTAAGTTGGCCAACAGGCCAGAAGCCAGGTAAGTTCCTTTTCCTTTTTCTTTCTGTTTTCTTTTCTGACATTTGTTTTGTTTTGGCTAAAAGAAAGAGCTAGACATTTTTTTTAAATGCCCCAAATTTTTATATGGCCTCAAAATAATTATATCTAGCCACTTATAAAGTTTGGACATTTTTTAAATTCAAATTATTTGAACTTTAAATCAAATTGGGGTTTTTGATTAATTCCAAGGTCCTATTTGAATATTTGAAAAATCCATGAGCATGGGGTGGGTCCCACATCACTTCATATGTGATCACACTCATTTATAAGACTTTTCAAAAATCAAACATGAATTTTTGGAGAAGATTTATTTCTGGCATTTTTGAAATAATTCATCTGGGGGGGGGTTCCCTTCTCCCACTTGAGTTTGATTTTGATTTCAAATGATTTCTTTTGAAATTTTTAACATGATGCAAAGTGACTTTGATCCTAGCACATTACCTACCAGAGGGTTCTGACAACTCGCCCCCACTCAACAGAATCTCGTCCCGAGATTCAGAAGTCTGCGGGAGGAAGGTGGGGTACTCGGTACGGAGAAGGTCTTCTCTTTCCCACGTGGCTTCTCTCTCAGAGTGGTGTGACCATTGCACTTTCAGAAACTTAATCTTCTGACGACGAGTGACACGCTCTGCGGAATCAAGAATACGAACGGGGTATTCTCGATACGAAAGGTCATCTTGGAGATCAAGCGTTTCATGGTCGACTTCGCGGATGGGGTGCTTGAAGCAACGCCTGAGTTGTGACACATGGAATACATCATGTACTCTGGAAAGGTGCGGGGGTAGTTCAAGTTGGTAGGCAACTTCTCCATGTTTAGCAATAATGCGGAAAGGTCCGATGTAACGTGGGGCCAACTTACCTTTGATACCGAAACGTTGGTTCCCTTCAGAGGAGTAACCCGAAGGTAAGCCTTCTCATCCAGATTGTAGCTCTCTTGCCTATGATGACGATCATAGTAGCTTTTCTGATGAGACTGGGTTGCTTTCAATTGATCACGAACAATGCGAACTTGCTCCTCTGCTTCCTTGATCATATCCGGTCCAAAGAATTGTCTCTCACCGGTTTCTGACCAGCTTAAAGGTGTTCGACATCGTCGTCCATATAGGAGTTCAAAAGGAGCCATGTTCAGACTAGATTGAAAACTATTGTTATAAGCAAATTCGGCGAATGGCAGAGACTTCTCCCGATTCTTTCCAAATGAGATAACACAAGCTCTGACCATGTCTTCAAGAATCTGGTTAACCCTTTCAACTTGACCGCTAGACTGAGGATGGAAAGCTGTACTAAAGGAGAGATGAGTTCCCATAGCATTCTGAAAGCTTCCCCAGAATCTAGAGGAGAAAAGGCTACCGCGATCAGAATTGATTTCCAAAGGAACACCGTGAAGGGATACAATTCTAGAGACGTACAAGTCCGCTAACTGGCTAGCAGTTATAGACTCGCGAACGGGAAGGAAGTGAGCAACTTTAGAAAGCCTATCTATGACAATGAAGATGGCAACATTTCCTTTCTGGGTTTTTGGAAAGCCGGTGATGAAGTCCATACCGACTTTGTCCCATTTCCACTCTGGAATAGGCAAAGGTTGAAGTGTACCAGCAGGTCTTTGGTGTTCTGCCTTAATGCGACTAGAAACATCACATTCGGCAACAAATCGAGCAATGTCTCTCTTCATCCTAGTCCACCAAAATCTCTGGCGTAGATCTCGGTACATTTTTGTGCTACCGGGATGAATCGAGAGGGGTGTGTCATGGGCTTCCTTGAGGATGAGTTGCCTTAGTTCCCTATTATTAGGTACTACCAAACGATTTCCAAAGAATAGCGTTCCTTTACTATCTGTGGAGAAACATTTAGCAACTCTGCTAGCAATGTTCTCCTTGATCCGGCGAACACCTCTGCACGCCTTTGGGCAACTACGATTTGATCCTCAAGAATTGGTTTCGCCACCAAGGTAGAAAGATATCCATGAGGAACAATCTCAAGATTGAGTTTGCAAAATTCCTCATGAAGAAGTGGTTGATACTGTTGTAACATGAGGTTGTTACAATACGACTTACGACTTAGTGCATCAGCCATGACATTGGCTTTGCCTGGGGTGTAAGAAATTCCTACGTCGTAATCTTTTATCAACTCAATCTAGCGTCGTTGCCTGAGATTAAGATCTGGCTGGGTGAAAATGTATTTGAGGCTTTGGTGGTGGGAATAGATCTCACAACGATTACCAAGGAGGTAATGTCGCCAAGTTGTTAGGGCATGAACTACGGCAGCGAGTTCAAGGTCATGGGTAGGATAGTTCTCTTCATGTGGCCGCAACTGGAGTGAAGCATAAGCTACCACATGTCGATCTTGCAGAAGTATGCATCCTAACACTTGCCGCGATGCGTCACAAAAGATCTCGAAATCCTTTTTGGTGTCTGGAGGCGCAAGTACGGGTGCAGAAGTCAATCTTCTTTTTAGCTCTTGAAAGCTTTCCTCGCACTTGGGAGTCCATTGGAATTTCTTATCTTTCTTGAGGAGTTCAGTTAGAGGCTTTGCAACTTTAGAAAAGTTCTCGACGAAGCGGCGGCAATAGCTGGCTAGGCCAAGAAAACTCCTAACTTGCTTAACCGATTCAGGTGAAGTCCAGTCAAGGACGGACTGAACTCTCTCGGGATTCACAGCAATGCCTTTTGCAGAAATCACGTGGCCTACGTAGGTCACTTCTGGTAGCCAAAATTCGCACTTGGAGAATTTAGCATACAGGCGATGCTCTCTAAGCTTCATCAATACCAGCCTTAGGTGTTCGGCATGTTCTTCTTCGTTCTTCGAGTAGATGAGAATGTCATCGAGATAAACTACAACAAATTTATCTAAGTACTCCATGAAGATCGAATTCATCATGCGCGAGAAAGTGGTGGGGGCATTGGTTAAACCAAAGGACATGACGGTGTACTCGTAAAGACCATAACGAGTAGTAAAAGCCGTTTTGGGAATGTCCTCGTTTCGGATTTTGATTTGATGATAACCTAATCTCAAATCCATCTTGGAGAAGACAGAGGATCCAGCAAGTTGATCATAAAGATCACTGATCCTGGGCAGTGGGTACTTGTTCTTTATCGTCGCTAGATTTAGCGGGCGATAGTCTAAGCACATCCTTTCTGTTCCATCTTTTTTTGTTACGAACAGAACGGGGCAACCCCATGGCGATGAGCTAGGGCGGATGAAGCCTTTTTCCAACAAAGCTTCAAGTTGGGTTTTAAGCTCAGCTAACTCACGTGGGGCCATTTTGTATGGGTGTCTGGAAATTGGTGCGGTTCCTGGCATAAGATCCACTATGAACTCTACACATCTGTCGGGTGGCATGCCCGACAGCTCTTCAGGAAAGACATCCGGGAAGTCACGAACCACCGGAATATCTTCAAGGTCGGGAAGGGGAATACATTCAAAGAATGCACCTGGGTTCTTGTTCTGGGTGAGGTGTAGTTGACGGTCTTGCCTGAAGGGTGGGTGAGTTTCACGGATTTGCCTTTGCAATCCAGGTAGGCATTCTGTCTTGATAGCCAATCCATGCCAAGGATGACATCAATGTCTGAAGACTTGAGGGCTATGAGTGAAGCAAGGAATACTAAACCCTCAATTGCAATTTGATTACCATGGATTACTCTATTAGTTTGCCATCTTGACCCTGGAGTTTGAATAATCATTGGGATGGAAAATTCAACAAAGGATAACTCATGACGAAGTGCATAACTTTCCGACATGAATGAATGAGATGCTCCTGGGTCGAAAAGAATGGAAGTAGGAACATAATTGATGGGGAGCGTACCAATAATGACGTCAGTGGTGTCGTCAGTCTCTTCGGCGGAAATCTGATTCACACGTCCACGAGTGGCGGGAGGAGCGGGTTTGGCGGTGTAGACCTTCTGGGGTGGCTTGCCACGACCATTGTTGTTCCCTCCGGCACGGGGTGGAGCATTCTGATTCTGGAGCTGGTTCTTGGGACACTCGTGGGAGTAGTGGACTGCCTGACCACACTTGTAACAGGCTCCAAAGACAGTGCGTGGAGCTAGGTTGTTCGTTGGAGCTGGGTGGAATGGAGCTGGTGGACGAGGCGCCACATAGGATGGCCTCGGTGGGTTGTTCTGGCGAAACATACTATTGGGGATCCAGATCTTGCGCTTCTGAGAGCCGGAACTGGATGAACCATCATCTCTAGGGTGTTTGCAGAAGTCATTGGGGGTGTTCATGTCCTCCGCCTTGATGGCCTTGTTGACAAGGACCTGGAAGGTGGCAAAGTCATGCAGGTTGAGCTCACGACGGAGTCCAGAATTTAGTCCACGGCGGAACCTCTCTTGCTTCTTGGCGTTGGTGGAGACCTCTTCAGTAGCATAACGAGCAAGTCAGTTGAACTCACGACTAAACTTGTCAACAGTCCTTCTGCCTTGGGTGAGGTTGCAGAACTCCTCACGCTTGCGGTCCATAAGACCCTTTGGAATGTGGTGCTCGCGGAAGGAAGTGCAGAACTCATCCCAAGATGTGGGCGGTCCAACGAGACTCATTTTCAGGAAATTCTCCCACCAAGAGCTAGTTGCACCCTCGAGGTGATAGGTGGCATAGCTGACCTTGTCTCCATCTGCAACATGGCCTTCCTGGAGATTCCTCTCGATGCTGCGAAGCCAGTCATCGGCGTCAAGGGGCTCGGTGGAGTAGCTGAAAACCGGGGGATGACGCCGGATGAAGTCGTCCAATGACACCAACTCGTTGCGCTGCTGAGTGGTGTTGCGGGCAATGACCTCCAGCAAATGGTGAGAGTCTCGGCGGTTCCTCTCAACCTCCATCAAAACCTGAGCCATCGTGGGTGGGGGTGGAAGGTTTCCTTCCTCCGGTTCATTCCCACGACCATGGGCACGACCAAGCTGGCCACGGGTTCCTTGAGACATCCTGAAGGATCAAACCAAAGTCAAACAGAGTTGATTGGAAGATTCTAAACAAGGTATCGAAAGTACTGGAAGAATCCCAGAGCAAAGGAAGTAATCATCTTGACAACATGGTGATAAAAGCATACAAGCCATATATTCACAAGCTGTCATACAAACCATACATCATTTTAGTACAAGTGCCAAGCTAATACAAACGTGATGGAGATGATACATCCTTCAGAGGTACTCTGACTTCCTATACATTATTTATCTAAGCCTCTGTAACTTAGAACACCTTGCGTACAATATACTAAGATACTACTACATCCTCACTAAAATAAGACCACAGGCGGTCTCACTCATCTCCATCTCCATAGTAGTCCTCGTAGAAGTTACCCGCGTAACCCGGTAGCTGAAGGTGACCATCGGAAAACACGGAGGCCTGTGGACCCTGATATCCATTTGGGCAAGGATGGGGCCTAGGTCCAGCGTAGGGTGGAAGCAGAGGACCACGGGGTGGAAAAATGCCTCCAATCTCGGGCCAAGCAACTCGAGAAGGCATCTGTGTCCTGAATGGGTAGATAGCATCATACTCCACTGATACAACACTCACAAAGGGAGCCAGGAGTATCAGTGCTCGATACACACGAACACGGGTGGCGTGAAGCTCAAAACGAAGGGCACGTGCATCACGATCTCTATCACAAGCGTGCCGAGCAGTGATCTGAAGCAAAGGGTGCTCCAAGGAGTGATTTGTGTACAATCCGGTGTAATACCCCTCTTCTCCTGGAAGTGCAGCAGGGATATAGCGGAAAGATGTGTCTCCAAGCAAAGCATGCTCCTCTCTCAGCAGGGTAATACATGAGTATGCAGCATCCTGCACAGCCATGTTTTCAGTCATGCCAATGCCATGTCCAAAGTGGATAGGCTGAGTGACTCCATTGTGGTGCGGGTAGATCCTGACAATGCAGTGGAACTGGGTCTGGTTGAAGTCAAGGAACTGCTCCTCAACTGTGTACTCAGGGTACCATCAGTATCCAATGAAGGACATCATCTCGATCAGCATGGAGGGATGTCCACGCACACCGAGGCACCTGGTCAAACGAGCAATCTGCCGAGGGGGAAGATCTGCCATCTGAAACAGAAAGAAGGAGTTTGCAAATGCATCAGATTATGAAGAAACCTGGAATGACTCGGACAGCATAACGACTGTAATTGTAAGAAAGGACAATTTCTTACAACATGGAAAACAACACTTACATACGATGTAAGAAATCAGGAAGCACAACAATTCTAACAAATCGATCACAACCTTCCTACGGCTACCAGGAAGCAAACAATGAGATGTTCTAATCAGACAAAGGTGAGCCTAGTCCTATCTTCCCGTAGAATAAGATGAGGGTGACTCAGAACTCAGAACGATGAGGGTAAGGAGAAAAAAGAAGCCTTACGTTGTTCCCTTATTGTCGGGGGATTGGTACCCGGGTAGGCTGACCCAAGCGGAAGCAAGCTTTCAAGACAAGGATGGACCAATTGGGCTGCAGCTGGGCCGAGCTGGGCAGAGGTACGGCCGATTGCTCCAAGGCAATCGACCATACCAAATGCCAGCAGTCGGCCCAGGCGCAATCGGTCCACCCTTCCTTCACCAAAGACGATCATCCGGTTGGTCCGCAGCTGGACCGAGGCCGATTCCTAGAAGGCCGATTGCCCAGAGCAATCGACCCTACCAGGAACCACCTGTCGGTCCAGGCGCAATCAGACCAACCTACCTCCCAGTCGGGGATATGATTACGAGGTCATAAATACCATATCCCGAGATATCCGGGTGGCAGGAAGGCCAGGTCACATCGAGGATTTGCTGGAGATACGGTGTCGACCTCCCCGCCGATTCCGCGGACAGGCCGACAAGACCGCACCCCCTAGCTCCACTGTTCACTCCTAGGTTCTACGAGGTAGCAGCATGGGCCGCCGCTCGTAGGCTCCGGGTCACACGGAGAGGAGCAGTCGGTGGGTCCAGGCCGATTAGAGGATGACGGCTGGGCCCATTCGGCAATGAAGTTACCATAGTACCCTGGACTCACACTATAAGAGCCAGGGTACCCCCTCCTGCGCGAGGGACGCTACACCTTAGATGTCATTAACTCACTTCCCCCTCAGTTCATTTACTGCTTGTAGTCACTCCTCTGGGAAGCAGGAGAGGACCTTGCCCATGGCGGCGGTGTTCTCCTTCCCCTGAGAAGATAGAAGAGCAGTTATTGTAGCCCCTTCATTGATATACAAGAGACAAGCAGGAGTAGGGGTGTTATCTCTCCGGAGAGCCCCGAACCTGGGTACATCATGGTGTCTTCACCGTGCTTGTGCCCAACCCGATTCCGGCACCATCGACATTCTCTCCCTCGTGTCTTCCCCTCACTTTAGCCATCCCCATGGCATCTGCCATCACATATCGACGACAGTTGGCGCCCACCGTGGGGCAGACCGAGGCGTCGACTGGAGTCAAGATCCGGACGGGATTTTCCTCTGCATCAGGCGGCAGCCACGCCTCCGGCCTGATTCTAAGGCGTGGGGCAATCGATTATGTAGTGGACTATTCGGCGCGGTACAGGGCTGGAGCACCCTTGCCACCCGGAGTGTCGCTGCAGGTGGGAAGTCATCGCCTCTTCATTGGTAGCTTCCCTGAGGCGTATCTCAGAGACATCCGCATCTTCTCATGTGCTACAGACCCGCTCTCGACCAGGGGCTGCGTCGCAGCGCCTGGCCAAGAGGAGGGCCGATTGCACGCCGCGGTCATGATGGCGGGAGCATCCTCATCGACCAACCGTGATCCGGCAAGCGCAACAAGGAAGGCCAAGGAAGTAGCTGATGCGGCAGAGCGAATCGGCACCAGTGCGTTGCGGGATGTGTTATACACACCCGTGAACAGGAATGGTGATCCGGAGCAGGTGCATACCGAGCTGGAAACAGCACGGCTCGCTCTGGCTCGCAGGGCTGAGCAAGTGCTAGCAGAAGAGCATCGGCTGGGGGCCATCACAAGGGAGTACAATGCGGCACATGCAGGACCGCGCCGGCCGATTGAGCCCGCAGTCCTGGAAGACCTGAGAAGCCGAGGAAGAGCAGTCAACCAGCAGCTATCAGGGGCTGAGCAGCCGGAGCGTCCTAGAAGGCCGGTGCAACCGGAGCAACCAGCGCAGTCGGCATTCATCCAGAGGCCAGCATATAGCACACCGGACAAGAACTTGAGAGCAGCCGAGCAGATAGCGCTCGAGCTGGAAGAGTTGGAAGGAGATGAGCGGCGCGAACAGTCGCGCCGAATGCGTGAGCTGATAGTGGCCGCAAAAGAGCAGAGGCTTGTAGCAATGGGCAATCAAAATGCTGAACCAGAGGCATCAAGAGGAACTGTGAGGCCGAATGCGGGAGCTAGCCAGCGACCGAATGCATCGCGCCAGAACAGGCATCAACCTGTACCATCTCGGCACGACAGCAAGGTCAGAAGCAATCGGCCACCTCTAGCAGCAAGCAGAAGAATGGAAGAGCCGGCTGTTAACAGCAGGCGCCATGACATGCCGCAGCAATCGGTGCCAAGACCAGCAATCAGCACCCGACTTGGCCCTCGCCAAATCGGCCAGAACGACGCAAGGCATCGCATTGAGCTCCTGGAGAAGGAGGCTCAGGAAGATGAAGAAGGAGAAGCTGGCCCATCCTGTTTCGGTCATCGCATTCGGACGGAGAGATTCCCCAAAGGCTTCACGTTGCCGAGAGACACTCCCAAGTACAATGGCTCGGTGAAACCGGAAGATTGGCTATCCGATTACCTGACGGCAGTCCGCATTGCAGGAGGCAATCGGCGTGTAGCAGTCCGCTATGCACCTCTCATGCTGCAGGGCTCAGCGCGGACGTGGTTGAACAGTTTGCCCAAGGACAGTGTGAATTGCTGGGAGGATTTCACGACCGCATTCATCCACAACTTCACAAGCACGTATTAGAGGCCCAACCTCCCGCGGCAGTTAGCTTTGTGTGTGCAAGGCAAGGACGAGCCCCTCCGAGATTACTTATCTCGGTGGATCAAGCTGAAGAATTCATGCGAAGGAGTCCATGAGATCCAGGCCATTCAGTATTTTACTGATGGATGCCTGGCTGATTCAATGTTGAAGCACAAGTTGCTCCGCAAAGACTTCACGTCGCTCGCCGAGCTCATGAAGGTGGCAAATGCGTTCGCTATGTCCGATTCTGCGATGCGCCCTATCCAACTCGGAGTTGGAGGTGTGATCCAGTCACCAGGGGCTCCGCAGTCGGACACAGGGAACCAAGGCCTCAGTCGGAAGGAGAGAAGAGAGAACAATCGCAACAACAACAACAACAACCAGCAGAACAACGGCAAGCGCAAGGACGAACAGCCTGATACTCAGTATGGCAGTCGGCAGGTGGCCGCTGTTCAAAATGAGGAAGATCCAGCGGCTGCAGGAGGCAGTCGGAAGATGAGACCAAATGTGAGACCCCCAGGGCAGATGAAGCCCAAGTACACGTTCGAGGATATGTTGGACGCACCATGCAAGTTGCACAGCACGCCTGGGAGGCCGTCTGCGCACACCACTCGGCAGTGTGACTTCGTGAGAAGGATTGCAAAGGGAGAAGCTTTACCACCACCACCACCACCACCCCAGAACAGAGGACCACCTCAGCAGCAGAACCAGTACCCGCAGCAGGATGCGGCTTACATGATTTTTACCAGCGAGTCCACAGACAAGGGCAGTCGGAGAGCCCGAGCCCAAGAAGTTAATGCCACTATGCCGCCGATTCCCCAATTCATGCACTGGTCCGTGTGTCCGATATCCTGGGACAGAGCAGATCATCCCACCATTTTGCCGAATCCAGGCAACTATCCGCTGGTGGTGGACGCTCTGGTCGCAGGACCAAGATTCTCATGCAAGTTTTCTAGAGTGCTAGTTGATGGAGGAAGCACAATCAACATTCTGTACAGAGATACAATGCTCAAGCTAGAGCTCACAGAGCGGGACCTGGAGCGCAGTCGGACGACATTCCATGGGATTGTTCCTGGGCTGTCTTGCACCCCCATGGGTCGCATTCGGCTGGATGTCATATTTGGCACGGAAGAAAATTTCAGGAGAGAGCCGATTTGGTTTGAGGTGGCCGACCTCAGCAGTCCTTACCATGCTCTATTGGGGTTACCAGCATTTGCCAAATTTATGATCAATGCACAACAGACATACCTGAAGATGAAGATCCCGGGGCCAAACGGCGTCATCACAGTCACCGGGGACTTCAGGAAGTCCCTCGAGTGCACATCCGCTGGCAGCAGTTTGGCTGAATCTCTAGTGGTGGAGACGGAGAAGCGCCAGCTCGGCAAAGTCATTGCAATGGCGCAAGCACAAAGCAAGAATCCACTTCCGGTTGGCCCAGCAAAGAGAGTAGATGAGGAATCGGCTTTTCAGTCGGCCAAGGACAGCAAGAAGATCGCTCTAGATCCCTCTGACTCAACCAAGTTCGTTGTAGTCGGAGCTGGACTTAGCGATAAATAGGAAAGCGAGCTCGTCGAGTTTCTCCATGAGAATCGGGACATCTTTGCATGGTCTCCACAAGACATGCCTGGTGTTCCGAGAGAACTCGCCGAGCACAAGCTGCACATTCGGCCAGGCTCGAAGCCGGTCAAGCAACCCCTGAGACGTTTTTCTGAGGACAAGAGAAGGGCAATCGGCGAAGAGATTGCGAAGCTGCAAGCGGCAGGTTTCATCATGGAAGTGTTTTTACCCCGAGTGGCTGGCGAATCCAGTCCTCGTCATGAAGAAGAACAAGACTTGGCGTATGTGTATAGATTATACTTGCCTGAACAAGGCATGCCCGAAAGATCCGTTTGCTCTGCCCCGTATTGATCAAGTGATTGATTCTATGGCCGGCTGCGAGCTGTTGTCCTTTCTGGATGCTACTGCTGGATATCACCAGATCAAGTTGGCTGTGGAAGATCAGATCAAAACTGCATTCATAACCCCTTTCGGGGCCTATTGTTATATCACCATGCCTTTTGGTCTGAAGAATGGAGGAGCCACTTATCAGCGCACGATTCATAGGTGCACACATTCTCAGCTCGGCAGGAATCTCCATGTGTACGTGGACGATTTGGTGGTGAAGTCGGCAAAGGGGATCACATTGCTAGATGATCTCAGAGAAACATTCGCGAATTTGAGAACTTATCAGATCAAGCTCAACCCGGAGAAGTGTGTGTTTGGAGTCCAAGCTGGAAAGCTTTTGGGGTTTCTCGTTTCCGAGAGAGGAATCGAATGCAACCCCGAGAAGATAGCCGCAATAGAGCGCATGGAGCAGCCCAAAACCCTGAAGCAAGTGCAGAAATTCACCGGTTGCCTCGCATCTCTCAGCCGATTCCTCAGTCGGCTGGGTGAAAAGGCAATCCCATTGTACCAGTAGATGAAGAAGACCGAGAAGTTCACGTGGACCCCTCAAGAAAACGAAGCATTCCGAGAACTCAAGCGCATGCTCTCCACGGCACCAATCCTGGCTGCCCCGATTGAGAAGGAGCCAATGATGTTATACATTGCGGCAACCAATCGGGTGATCAGTGCAGTCATGGTGGTGGAGCGGCCCGAGAAGGACAAGGCACAGCAAATCCAGCGTCCAGTGTACTACATCAGCGAAGTGCTCTCGGCATCCAAGCAGAACTACCCTCACTATCAGAAGATGTGCTATGGAGTGTACATGGCAGCCAAGAGATTGAAGCCGTACTTTCAAGCTCACCTGATCACAGTTGTCAGCTCGGCTCCATTGGCCGACATCATGGGAAGCAGAGATGCAACCGGAAGAGTGGCAAAATGGGCAATTGAAGTCGCTAGTCACGGTATCCAGTATGAACCTAGGACTGCAATCAAGTCGCAAGCATTGGCCGATTTCCTGGTGGGCTGGGCTGAAACTCAGTACATGTCGCAGCTCCCAATGTCGGATTGCTGGCGAATGCACTTTGATGGCTCCAAGATGAAGAATGGCCTAGGGGCTGGGGTGGTACTCACTTCCCCAAGAGGAGATCAGTTGCAGTATGTGCTTCAGATTCACTTCGCAGCATCAAACAATGTCGCCGAGTACGAAGCCCTTGTGCATGGTATCAAGCTTGCCAAGGAAATCGGTATTCGGAACATCGAGTGCTTTGGTGATTCCGACCTGGTGGTACAGCAGTGCTCGGGCACCTGGGATGCAAAAGATGCTAACATGGCAAGCTATCGATTCCTAGTGCAGCAGATCAGCGGATATTTTGAAGGTTGAGAGTTCCATCATGTGCCGAGAGCAAACAACGAGGCAGCAGATGCATTGTCCAAGCTAGGCTCCATAAGGCAATCAATCCCACCAGGCGTATCTCTGGAGCATATCAAGAAGCCATCTATCATTCCATCCCTAGAGTCCGAGTCCATTTTTATCTCGGAGACCGATCTTGAAGCACTAAGAAAGGCAAAAGAAGTTCAACCGGCCAAACATGCAACCGTGAAGAAGCAGTCCAGCGCCCAGGGTGTCTCGGCAACAGCACCAGGGGCTGCCGATTGAGAGCCAGGGGCTGCATTGGAGAAGAAGAAGAGCAAAGGGAAGCAAGCAGAGGCTGCACTAGAAGGCACAACCTCTGAAGGGCCAATGACATCAGAAATTGCAGAGTGCAATGATGAAGCTCCACCTCCAGATGAGAAGTCGGCACCAGGGGCTGCCGAATGCGTGTCAGGCGCCGCAGTCGGCAGTTCAGAAGCAGAGATAAAAATGACAGACGTCCAAGTGGCCGAGATCGAGGAGGCCAATGTTCAAGAGGCCGAGATCCAAGAGGAAGTCCCACCTCAGCATGCGGCCATAATGGTGGCCGTCAGTGCGCCGTCATGGGCACAACCGATTAGAGATTTCTTAGCAGATGGGATCCTCACACCAGATTTAGCAGAGTCCAGACAGATCAGCCGCCGATCTTGGGCATATACAATAATCAACAATGAGCTGATGCGCAAGAGTGCAACTGGTATGCTCCAGAGGTGTGTTGAAGAGGACAGAGGCTTGGAGCTGCTCAGAGACATCCATCAAGGTGAATGTGGTCATCACGCGTCAGCAAAGGCAATCGCCAACAAAGCTTTCCGACATGGTTTCTACTGGCCAACTGCACTTGCAGCGGCTGAGAATTTGGTGAAGCACTGCAAGGGTTGTCAGCGATTCAAGGCAAGGAGTCATCAGCCAGCATCGGCACTGAAGACCATCCCAATAGCTTGGCCTTTTGCAGTTTGGGGTTTGGATATGGTTGGACCATTCAAGAGAGCTCGAAGTGGCATGACACATCTCCTAGTGGCAGTCGACAAGTTTACCAAGTGGATTGAAGCAAGACCAATCAAGAAGTTGGATGGGCCGACTGCGGTTCGGTTTGTGGCCGACATCGTATGCAGATACGGTGTACCTAACAGCATCATCACCAACAACGGCACAAACTTTGCAAAGGGGGCGCTGGCCCGATATGCATCTCAGCAAGGCATTCGGCTCGATCTGGCATCTGTGGCACACCCACAGTCCAATGGTCAAGTCAAAAGGGCAAATGGACTAATCCTATCGGGTATAAGGCCCAGATTGGTAGAGCCACTTGAGAGGGCACCCGGAGCATGGATTGACGAGCTTCCGGCAGTACTGTTCAGCTTGAGGACCACTCCAAACAGGTCGACATGATTCACTCCTTTCTTCCTGGTGTATGGCTCAGAAGCAGTCATCCCTTCCGACATTGAGTTTGGTTCACCTCGGCACGCCCTATACATAGAAGAAGAAGCAAGATTGGCAAGAGAAGACGGCATCGACCTCAAAGAAGAAGCTTGTCTGTTGGCCTTGTCTAGGTCAGCAGTCTATCAGCAGAAGTTGCGGCACTACCACAGCAAGAAGATTCGTCCTCTCGCTTTCCGAGAGGGAGACATGGTGCTACGCCGAATCCATAAGTCAGAGGGGCAGCACAAGCTATCCCCACCTTGGGAAGGGCCATTTGTTGTCAGCAGAGCGCTCAAGAACAACTCCTATTATCTGATCGACTGCACCAAGGGCACTCGGCACAAGGACACGTCAGGAGCAGAGACGGAGCGGCCGTGGAACGCCGAGGTTTTGTGTCCGTTCTATAGTTGAGCGGCAGAAATTTATGTAAGCCATTCGGCAAACAATCAGTAAAAGTTATCATGTCTCTGAAAATGAGCATTCGAGTACTTTTGTATAATTTCATTCGAAGAGCTAGCCTCAATCGGCAACGCTCAGTCATACCCGAGATGTGCGTAGCACACCCGGGGACAGGCCGACCGCGAGGTCAAGTAAATAAGCCATCGAGGCACGGGGACTGCAGGCTGGCCTTCAATCGAATACTTAGCTCGAGCGCAAATCACTAAAAGGTTTATGGCATTGAGAAGGGTGGCGATTGAGGCAGCCGGTAGTACAAATCCCCGGGACACAATTTGAAAGAGGCCACCAAGGGCACAGTCGACAGGACAAAGTCACCGATTGCGCCGCAAATCAGGACATCGGACCTTGTAGCGAGCAATCGACGCCTGCTATTGCAGAATCCTTTGCGGTAAAAATCTTGTCGTGTAAAAAATGAAAACTTATCGAACCTTGGCTGGATGTCTACTGTTGATCCGATTGCAGACCGCATGACGGCAGCAAGGTCGACACAGCAGACATCCCCAAGTGCAGCCGATAAAGGAAGCCGACAAAGACGCAAAGTTGATCGCACATGCAAAAGTAAAAAACAAGCAATCGGATTGCATCAAAAGTAACAGGCCCAAGGCCGAATAAGGTCATTACATCCAAGTCACACCCAGTTGGTGTCGACAGAATTAAAAATATGTCTTACAAGCGGACAGTCGGAATACAAATTAAAGATAACATAGCTTAAGCAGTCGGAGGCACTGAGCTAGAAGGTGGAGCAGCCGGGTCCGATTGAGCTTCAGAAGTTGCAGCACCAGTCTGTTTAGACTTCGGAGATGTCTGAGATGAGCCTCTATCAGAGAGCTCCTCGGCCAGGCCAGAGATGGTAGAGGCAAGGAGCGGTTTCCCTCCCTGGTCGAGATACGGAGTATACTCGTAGGGAGAGAACCAATTCACCATAGTGCTGGCTAGCCGATTGACTTCGACGTAGGTCTTCTCAAGAAGGTCAGAGGCATTGTCTCGAAGGCTGTACAATTGGGAGAGCTTCACTTGAGGGTACCAAGTCAGCACAGTCTGAAGAGCGGTCTCCGCACCAGTCCGACCGGCAGAATTCAGCAGAACGTCGATCCGACGTGGGATAGCCTTAAGGAGAGTCCGAGTCTGCTCAGTGGTGGCATTCGGAGTGTCCCCTTGGTCAGAATCCTCTTCATCCTGAGTGTCTTCCTTACGGATCTCGGCAGAGGAGTCGGCAGCATTCTTCATCTTCTGGAGGCCGGCCTTGAGCTCAGTCGGCGACCATAGTGCTTCAGCAATCTTTAGAATTCTGAGCTTGAAGGATAGGGCAACTCCCTGGATAATAGGAATGCGGGCTTGGGTGCCGATCAGATATTCATGCCGGGTCCAGACGTTATCTGCACGATCACAGGTCCCTCCAGCGGCGATGGTATCCTCTCGGGACTTGGCGACAGCTGCGTAGGCAGCCGCTTCAGATCCGGGCCAAGCTTCTGTGTCAAGAAGGAAGAGCATGAGTAATAAGACAAGAGAAGAAAGCAACCGGAAAGTGCACTCGGCAACAAGGAAGACTCACGGCCAAGGAGGACGTCCATTTCTGTCAGTGTATCACAGAAGCCCTTGGCTCGGCGGCGCATTCGGGTGGTCTCCTCATAGCTGCGCTTCTCCAGTTCTTCGAACTTGGCGACGAGCTCATCACGATCTTGGCGAATGGAGTCTCGGGCAGAAATTGCTTCATCCCTCTCAGCTTGCAGAGCACCTCGGGCGGCGACGGCAGCATCCCGTTCAGCAAGAAGTCCATCATCAGTAGCCGTCACTGCGGCTATGTCGGCAAGATGTTTCTTCTCAAGAACAGCCATTTCAGATTGGAGGCCTTGAATAGTCCGATTCAAATCTTTCTCTATCCCCTGCAGCCGAGTTACTTCCCCGGTGGCTTTGTCAAGAGCTGGACCTTGTTGGCTAAGTTCTATAGTCAATTCAGCAATTCGGCCTTGAAGGTCATCTACCATAGGAATAGAAGCTAGAAGAGAGCGCGAAGATTTGAGTACCAGAGCAGTTGTCAAATGAAGAAAAGACAGCGGTGAGATAGAGGATACCTCTTAGTTTAGTGATTTCAGCCGATTGGTTATTGACCTGCAGCTGGGCCTGGGCGAGGGTTCGAAGGCTAGCAGTATAAGCTTCCAGGAGTTTTTCGAAGACATCTCGTTTCTCTCCCATGACAGCCTGAGAAGAACAGCAAGACGGAGTCAGACATAAAGCAACAGTAAAAAAGATCCGAACCGATTGTGACCAATCGGCCCGAATCTCGGGGACTACACCCACTGGGTGCGCTTGCGCGCACCCACCGGAAGAAAGTTTACCGATTGAGGAAGGCAAACGATAAAGCAAAAAACGCTGAAGATCCGAACCAATTGTAGCCAATCGGCCCGAATCTCGGGGACTACACCCACCGGAAGAAAGTCTACCGATTGAGGAAGGCAAACGATAAAGCAAAAAACGCTAAAGATCCGAACCGATTGTAACCAATCGGCCCGAATCTCGGGGACTACACCCACTGGGTGCGCTTGCGCGCACCCACTGGAAGAAAGTCTACCGATTGAGGAAGGCAAGTGATAAAGCAAAAAATGCTAAAGATCCGAACCGATTGTAACCAATCGGCCCGAATCTTGGGGACTACACCCAGTGGGTGCGCTTGCGCGCACCCACCGGAAGAAAAATTGCCGAAGTAAAAGAGAGGTACAGAAGGAAAAGTTAAGGAGTTTACCGTATGGTGAGAGGTCAGCTGTTGAAAGTCCCGAGCAAGGGCATCGACGAATTCGTTCACCCGGCTCAGAGCGCTCGTCACGGGGCCCCGAGGACGATGCGGAGCATCAGGCTCAGCGCCGACATGACGGGCGCGAGAGTACTCGGCTCGGAATTGATCCACCGAGCGCATAAGAATCTCTGAGGGAGAAGAAATCGGCAGTGGAACTGAAGTGGGAACGATGGTGAAAGCTGCAGTGGTGAGGACTGGTGGCACGGATGTTGGTGAAGGGCCGGAGGCACCCGATTGCGGCGGCGGCGCAACCGGGCGAGTCGGAGCAGAGGTGGTAGCGATGACTGGCGGCGAGATCGTCGTAGTCGGTGGGTCAGATAGTACAGCCGGTGGAACTGTGGAGGCAACCGGTGGTGCCGACACCAAAATCGGCGATGGGGTCGTCACCATCAGCGTATCAGATGCGGTCATTGCAGCAGGGGAAGTTGCGGCAGGCGAAGCCGGGTTGGAGCGGCGCGGTGGAGACGGGGCAATCGAGTCAACCGGTTGCGTTCCTCCACCACCAGGAGCCACCCGGTCCGTTGCGCCCTTGAGAGTTTGGGAGGCAAGGGTGGAAGAAGAGGTCTTCGAAGTCGCCGCAAGACGGGCCTTCTTGGCAGCGCGCTCGGCGTCCTTGGAGGAGCGATGAGCGGGTACCGGCCGCTTGTGGACGGCAGCAGCAGAAGCAGCGGGCGAGATGACGGGGCTGGCACGGACGGGAATGTCGGTGTCAATGTCATCAAGCCCAATCGGCTCCCTGAAAGAAGAAAGGGAGAAGAATCAGTAGAGGCAAAGATAGTGAAGTAGGAGGCATAAAGATAAAAGCATACCCGATTGTCCTGGGGGCGCCAGCGGGCATTCGGCAGCGAAGCGGAGCGACGTTCAGCGGCGCCTGGACGGTCGGCCTCCGAGTTGTCGTCTCTTGGACTTGTTTGCCCTTGCTGGCAGTCGGCTTGGCCTTGGCAACCTGGCTGGGAGCCACACCAGAGGAGGAGCCGGCGGCCGAGGTGCGCTTGGCTGGCACCTTTGGAGGCTTGGCTCGAGGAGCTGCATCGGAACCATCACCCTTTGAGACTTTATCATCATCACTCCATTCAGCCAAAAATTGCTCAAGGGAAGGGTCAGGCGTACCCCCTTGAGCTGGCGGCCGAGTGTTGGTCTTCGGAGGGTTGGCGCGCTCGGCGTCATCATCATCGGCATCCATGGGGTCGGAGGATTCTCCGGAAGACTCGTCATCGTCTTCATCATCCCCACTGGACTCGGCGGAAGGAGTCTCGCCGTTATACTCGAGGTCGGTGGGGTCCTCTTCCGTGCGATCAGGGGCATACACGCCAGCTTCCTGGCCGTCTTCCATGAGGTCGGACTGAATAAAGTGCTGAGAAGGAGGTATAAGCAATCAGAGCAATCGGAAGAGAAAGCAATCGGAAGAGCATGCAATCGGAAGAAAAAGTAATCGGAGCATACCACAGGCGGCTTTCGCTGGCGAATGAGATAATCAAGCCCGAAGCGGAAGGGGTCAAGCAATGCACTAGATGTGATGGCCTTCACTCGGGCGCAAAGATCTTCTGTCTTCACCCGCCACGTGCAGAGCCGAGTGGGATCTCGAGGTCCCGACACGTCGCAGAGGCGGTGCACTCGGCACTGCAGGGGAAGAATCCGAGCGTGAAGCCAAGAAACTACCAAGTCGGTTGGGAGGAGTCCCTCCTGCTCCAGCTGGGTGACCCTGGCAGCCTGGGTATCGACATCGCAATCTCCGACGCCGTGCTTCAGCGACCATTGATGCTTCTCAACCGGCCAAGCGAGAGAGAACTCGAGCAGGTTGAGGAGATCGGGGCCGTTGTCAGGTGATTTGACGTAGAAGAACGAGGTCTGCCAATTCTTGCAGGATTGGACGATCTCGGGGCTCGTGTATTTTGACTTGCCGGCTGCGACAAGGCAACTGCCGCAGTCGGTCATGTCAGTCGGATATGTTGGCTTGCCGCCTTCGATGGTGGCGGCCACCACAGCACCCGTCCGAGCATTGTGAGCTCGGAGGTTGAAGAAGCGCTTCCAAAGGGCGACGCTTGGACGGCAGCCGAGGTACCCTTCACAGAGCGTCACGAACCCGGAAAGGATCATGATGAAATTAGCTGCGAGATGGTGGGGTTGCAGTCGGTGGAAGTCAAGAAATCCGCGGAAGAAGGCGCTAGCGGGAAGGCCGAATCCACGCTCGAAGTGAGTGAGGAACACGACCCTCTCGCCAGCGCGTGCGCTGGGCACGACGTCGGCCCTGCCAGGGATGCGCCACTCGATTTCCGCAGGCATTTTCCGGGCGCGGATCAGAGACTCGACGGCGGTGGCGGTGGCCTGAGAGCCCTTCCAGCACTCGCGGCTCGCCTGCGACACATCTCATCGCGGCGCCATGGTCTTCGCAGGCGAGGAGCAGAGAAGAGAAAAGAGGGAGGCGGAGCACGAGAGCAGAGGCGCAGAGTTGCCGCGGCGGCGGCGGAAGCAGCGGAGAGCACAAGCCCGTGGCCGGAGCAAGCGCAAGATGCAGAGGCCGGCGGCAGAAAGATTCGCGTGGAGTGGCGATGGCGCAGAGGAGAGAAGGTTGGAGGTCGAAGGAGGCGTTTGGGAGAAGGAAGAGGCGAAGCCCCCCCCCCCCGGTGGCTTATATGGGCGGCGGGGGAGGGGAGTGGGATGATCCTGCGACTGTGTGGCCCGGTGTGGCCTAGGGCACAGGGAGGCCAACCGGCAGACCAGCGCAAAGGATCCCTGCGCAAAAGGCGAGGCGTGCGACGTGGGGGTCAGGCCCTGCAGTTATGTCACGTCGCGCGTGGGTCGTGGGTCCCAGTTCATTGATCACGTCGCGGGCGAATCGGAGGTAACCGTTGGAGGGAAATCGGCGAAAGATATCTTTCTCAAAAAGTGAAGACATAAATCGAGGGGGAACCAAGTCCAACCGGATGGAAATTCGGTCAGCCGAGTGTGATCTCCGAGTCGGCCGACGAACTCGGAATGACGCACTCGAAGAGGCCATAGCAGTCGGAGAACGTCAAGGAAGAGATTGAAAAACTGCAAAGGCCCCGCGGTCAAGTGACCGTGGGACCTTTACAGCTTTAGTGGCTACTGTTGGGGGATTTGTACCCGGGTAGGCTGACCCAAGCGGAAGCAAGCTTTCAAGACAAGGATGGACCAATTGGGCTGCAGCTGGGCCGAGCTGGGCAGAGGTACGGCCGATTGCTCCAAGGCAATCGACCATACCAAATGCCAGCAGTCGGCCCAGGCGCAATCGGTCCACCCTTCCTTCACCAAAGACGATCATCCGATTGGTCCGCAGCTGGACGGAGGCCGATTCCTAGAAGGCCGATTGCCCAGAGCAATCGACCCTACCAGGAACCACCTGTCGGTCCAGGCGCAATCGGAGCAACCTACCACCCAGTCGGGGATATGATTACGAGGTCATAAATACCATATCCCGAGATATCCGGGTGGCAGGAAGGCCAGGTCACATCGAGGATTTGCTAGAGATACGGTGTCGACCTCCCCGCCGATTCCGCGGACAGGCCGACAAGACCGCACCCCCTAGCTCCACTATTCACTCCTAGGTTCTACGAGGTAGCAGCATGGGCCGCCGCTCGTAGGCTTCGGGTCACCCGGAGAGGAGCAGTCGGTGGGCCCAGGCCGATTAGAGGATGACGGCTGGGCCCATTCGGCAATGAAGTTACCATAGTATCCTGGACTCACACAATAAGAGCCAGGGTACCCCCTCCTGCGCGAGGGACGTTACACATTAGATCTCATTAACTCACTTCTCCCTCAGTTCATTTACTGCTTGTAGTCACTCCTCTGGGAAGCAGGAGAGGACCTTGCCCATGGCAGCGGTGTTCTCCTTCCCCTGAGAAGATAGAAGAGCAGTTATTGTAGCCCCTTCGTTGATATACAAGAGACAAGCAGGAGTAGGGGTGTTATCTCTCCGGAGAGCCCCGAACCTGGGTACATCATGGTGTCTTCACCGTGCTTGTGCCCAACCCGATTCCGGCACCATCGACATTCTCTCCCTCGTGTCTTCCCCTCACTTTAGCCATCCCCATGGCATCTGCCTTCACATATCGATGACACTTATATACCCAGATTAACTATATAAATATAGCAAGCTAGACTCGACTTCGGCCAAGGCTAATAATCCTACAGTCAGTCCTGCTCTGATACCAAGTCTGTCGGGACCCGGGTTAGCGTATGCAAGTCCCGCTATGACATAGTCATATGAAGAGCCG
Organism: Bromus sterilis; assembly: GCA_950022295.1. Classification (NCBI taxonomy): domain Eukaryota; kingdom Viridiplantae; phylum Streptophyta; class Magnoliopsida; order Poales; family Poaceae; genus Bromus; species Bromus sterilis. The sequence continues at coordinate 30,208,861 of OX465598.1, forward strand.
AGAACTGTACCCACTTGTGTAAGAAGACAAGGCCAAGCACAGAACATTCTCGGAAAGCATCGTACGTGAGGGGCATCCCATCCAGGCCGGATGATCAACTGAGATGGGTCCTCATCGTCCGCACACAAGTCTAGTGATATGGGTGATGAACTCCCATATTCAAGACAAGTCGCCTCAACCATACTATCGACTATCTCATAACTCTTGCATAGACTTACACCAGCCCGATCACTTAGGGTCTAGGGCGGGCTCAATCATACCACAAAGTGTGCACGAGACAGAGTCTCGAGCAATCGCATCGCGATGCCCCAAGCTGCGCACATCTAAGGGCCACTTGGTTTATAAAAGACCGCCAGCCAGATCACAACTAAGGTCTCGAAAACCCATACAAAGACATGCATGTTATAAACATACACGCAGCCCACAAGCCTTGTATGAACAGCAGGTATCATTGCAATTCTCTACAAAGTATACATTTTATTGATAACTCTCACAGAGTGCACACAGAGATCGCAAGCATGTGATCCAACATTACAACAGACAAGCGGAATCAAAGTAGGTATGAGTACATACACGTTTAACAAATGGCTTAAGAAGCCTTATTTAAACACAAGCCCTCCACGAGGGAACCAGTCGTCTGACTGGGACTACACTAGCTTGGTCTTCAGTCGTCGAGCTCGATGAAGAAGCCACCTTCGGGGTTAGTGGGTTCATCTAAAACATAGATAAGAAAACGTGAGTACAAAGTCGTACTCAGCAAGACTTACATAGGAGCTATACTACTCATGCACATGTATCAAGGTAAAGGGAGGTGGGGTTCAATTGCAGAAGTGCCAACTTTGACTTGGCTAGTCCTGAACTACGAGTACCAGACTTGAGGTAAGAAGCGTACACGAGTCCACTACTTTCTCCAACCAATTACACCACTATGGTGCCTTCCTCGACTTCCCCACGAGAAAGCACGCCATAGCACTCACACTTATCTTGGCAAGTTTTAGAAGTATCATGTTCAAGTTGTCTAATAACCAAGCTAAGCTTTCCAAGCAGTCCTTAACCGCGTACGCGGCTATTCGAATAGTTTTGTTAACCCTGCAGGGGTGTACCGCTACACACACATGATCATCGGTTACCGCCTTTGTGCTCGACACCGTTCAAGAAGTGTCGGCAAGGATGCTCACCACAACTGTTACCTCATAACCAATCTAGTCCAAGAAAGCCGCCTACCTGGGTTGACTACCACTATCGTGAACCCGGCCGGTTTACCGAAGTGGACCCAAATGATGTGTGTGTGGTGCATAAGCCGGTCTCGGTTGAGCCGTTCTCTCACTTAGCAGCCATGCCACAAACCTACCAGAACTCTGAACTATTGCGACATCTGGACATCGAAAGGGATGAGTTAATAGGTTGAGAGGGGTCAGTGAGCCCAATGTGTGGTTGTACTCTTCATCTTGGATCACCACACAAGAACTCGTACTTAGGGCGGTGTTCAACAAGACAACCCACTGTGTACTCCTACACAGCCTCTCATCGTTCAACTTGTATTAGGGTAGATTCACCAACACCTTTCCACCAACATCAACATGATCACTACCATCCCGACTCACATAACAGTAACATCATTGTATCACTCTAAGCATGCAATAAGCAGTAACAATTGCAGGGGGCACATGATATCAATCAACTCCTACATTTGCTAGGATTGTGGTTTTCTTACTACTGTGACAAATGATAGGTCATAAAAAGGAATGGGTTCATCTATGTAGTAGAAACGTAGCATGGTAATCATCCTATACAATGCATAAGCGAGACATGAGAGGGAAGTGGGATTTTATCGACATGATCAATGGGGGTTTGCTTGCCTTGCTGACGAGGTTCGGGTTCAGGGTCTTCAACGAAGGGGGCTGCCTCCTGTTCCGGTTCCACTTCTACTCGACAAACAACAACCAAGGAAGAAATATAAATACAATGCACAATCACATGGTTGAAGGTTGAAACTTGATGTATATGCTTCTGATGTGTGGGGAATTTCCATTTAAAAGGAGTGTACTGCAAATGAATTGCAAATTCAAACTCCATTTGATTTATCGATGAATTTCAAATGCATTTGAATGCATGAAAGTTCATTTGAATTGGTTGAGCATGAAGTGATGTTGTAAAGGTGAGGTAAAGCCTCTGATATGTGGATGAAACTATTTAAAAGAAGTGTGTTGCAAAGTCATTTGCAAATTCACTCCAAATTTGAATTTGAAAAGGATCCATATGCACATATGCCACTTTTCACCCATTTTAAAATGGTCAAACATGAAAACAAAGTCCATATTCAGAATCCGTGAAATTTTCTGATAATTTTAGACATATTATTTGCTATATTTGGAGTTCAGATGAATTAATTATGAATTTCCAAAGTTTAAGCTATTTTCTACCTTTTCTCGAATTCTTTTAAATCGAAAAAAACCTTTATTGCGTCACTGCTGCGTCATGCTGACGTGGGGGGGTCTGACCAGTGGGGTCGGCCTGTCAGCCTCTGGGTTAATTAACCCGGCTGGTTTAATTTAACCAGTGGCTAATTAAGCCACTGGGGCCCAGTGTCAGTAGCTAAGAGGGTTGGTTAGTGGTTAATCTAACCAAGGCCATGTCACGGGCCGCAGGCGGCTAAACGCCGGCGTCACCTGACGCGGCGGCGCTCACGGGGAAGGAGTTCCAGGCCACCATTTGGTGCGCCACTTGAACCAAATTGAAGCCCGTGCAGTCGCACGTCGCAGGGAAGGTCCAGGCGACCACGGGGGCCACCGGAGGGACACCGGCAACGAGCGAAGGCGGCGGTAGCAGCACGGCCGTGGTGCGGATCTTGCTGCGGTGCACCAAATGAGCCACGGGTGGGCGCGTTCGAAGCAGCCGATCAAGGCGGAGGTGATGGACGCGGCCTCAAGCTCGAACGTGTAGCGGTTGCTCGCCGATGACGACCGTGGCGGTGAGGTACTCCGGCTTCCATGGCAGAACACGAAGGAGACAAGGATTGGGGGCTCAAGCAGAGGGGTTTTGACCGTGAGCTCACCAGAAACTCGACGGAGATGGCGGCGAGGGCTAAGGTGGCTCGACGGTGACGTAATCGACGATGAGTTCTTGCGGGTCCGGCGGCGTCTCGGTGAAGAATACGTCGGCTCGGGGGCGTCCGAGCTCTTGATCTACTGCATGGCGACGGAGTCAAAGACAGGGAAACTGCTGGACAAGCTCTCAGGAGCTCTAGCTCGCCGTGGCCGCGTCTTGTACGGCGGGGTGCTCCGGTGAAGCTTCGGGCGGCGACGAAATCGAGCACGGGAGGAGGGGGAGGAAGCTAAGGAGGGGGGAATGGAGCTGGGCGGCTGAGAGGCGTCTCCAGGCGGGATAACGATGCCTGGGAGGCCTGGAAGCCCCTGGGCGTCGAGGTGGCGTCCACGGCGTGCTCGGCCTCTCCAGCGAGCTGCTTGGAGGCGTGGGGAGAGGGAGAAGACCATGCTGCCCCTGGTGGGTTGGGATGGGCCAGGTAAGTGGGCCAACAGGCCAGAAGCCAGGTAAGTTCCTTTTCCTTTTTCTTTCTGTTTTCTTTTCTGACATTTGTTTTGTCTTGGCTAAAAGATATAGCTAGACATTTTTTAAATGCCCCAAATTTTTATATGGCCTCAAAATAATTATATCTAGCCACTTATAAAGTTTGGACATTTTTAAAATTCAAATTATTTGAACTTTAAATCAAATAGGGGTTTTTGATTAATTCCAAAGTCCTATTTGAATATTTGAAAAATCCATGAGCATGGGGTGGGTCCCACATCACTTGATATGTGATCACAGTCATTTATAAGACTTTTCAAAAATCAAACATGAATTTTTGGAGAAGATTTATTTCTGGCCTTTTTGAAATAATTCATCTGGGGGGGTTCCTTCTCCCACTTGAGTTTGATTTTGATTTCAAATGATTTCTTTTGAAATTTTTAACATGATGCAAAGTGACTTTGATCCTAGCACATTACCTAACAGAGGGTTATGACAACTGATGAACCTTCTTCTGAGTGGTATGCATTTGCGCCATATAGCTGAGGATGTCACCAATCTGACGCTTTGTCCATTCATGATTCCTATCCACTTTCTGATGGAGACTGATGAGGAGCTCGCGATCAGTCATCAGGCGAGCTTGAGTGGTTTCCTCAGTCGAGGCATGAGTGCGCTCCTCATGAGTGGTTCGAGACTGAGGTTGACGAATATTACCACTGAGCGAGTCCTGAGGAAGTACGGCTTCATAAAACGGCGCTTTGCCCTTGGCATTAGCGTCAATAGTGCGCTGAAGCACTTCAACCGGAGGAACGTACGGGCGATGATTAGCCCGGTTAGCCTGAAAGTCGAGGTATGTCTTGATGCACATAAGCTTCATAATCCATGGAGCGTATGGCTTCAGAATATGAGGATTCTGCGCAGCATCCACCAACGTCCTGAAGAAGAAGTCTGAGACATTAATTGGAGCCGACATGAAGAGGCTATATAGAATGTTCTTCATGATGCTCACGACTTCCTCAGCAGATGATTCATATCCCTTGATGGGGCAGAAGGACTTTGCAAAAATTCTGTACAAGGTGTTGGGCAGATACTGAAGCTCTGAAACGAGGAACTGTGTTCGAGGTGGAGCTTCCGGAGCTTGCGGCTTCATTAGCATATTCATGAGATCATCCCTAAGAAGTGGAGCATCATATGTGCTTGGAACTGAGGCTTCAGAAGCAGGAAGCTGAAGAATGTCCATAATCTCAGGTACTGAGGCATGTTGGAAATATGCCCTTGAGGCAATAATAAAATGTTATTATATATATATTTCCACGTTCGTAATTAATGTTTATATTTCTGTGCTATAATTGCAATGACCCTGACTATGAGATTCAGAAGAAAACTCATTTGCATGTGTGGAAATGTAAACACCAAGAGTTCCTGGTTTAGCCTCTAAGACCAGCTCATGTGCTAACTGATGATTACGTTTTCTTAATCATGGACATTGTTCTTGTAACAAGGATGTCAGTAGCAATGAGAACATATTGTTAGCAGAACAATGATGTTGAACCGACCCCAGTATTGAATGATATACTTAGAGATCACATCGTAACTACGTTATAAGTCATATCATGAAATGTTATCATATACGTAATTCCTTAGACCATGAGAGTATCGAGTTACTTCACACAGGAAGACATGCTTTGGTTCTTAGATGAATCCTCCCGTAAATGGGAAGTAGTAAAATAAGTTCTGGGTATGTCAGATGGTGTGGCTAGTGACTGTGATAGTTCAAGAATGGGATTTGCTCATTCACGATGAAGAAGATATTCACTTCGGGCCCACTCGGTATGACGGTATCCATTATAGTCTGGCCAGGCGCATTGTGATTCAGTCACGGGGATACCGGAATACGATAACGAGAAAAGGGACAAACGAGCAAAGAGGATAACGAGTGGCTTGTGTTCAAAAGTTGTTACACATGGGTGCCAAACTTCTCTCCTCTAACTTTGTCATATATCGCGAAGCAAAGGGAATGGTACATGAATAAACATAATGGTTCACTCGAAGTTTCTTCGTGTATGTGCGGGAGTCAACATGGGTGTCCATGGCTCCGCTGTTGATTATTGGCTATTGACGAAAGGCTGTTGACCTATGTCCGGAAGATGTTCTGAGTCATGTCCGAATTATACCGAACCTATTGGGTCACACACTTAACGAGCAGTAGTCTGTTAGAATACTAGTATGGTAGAAGGTTTAGTGGAAGCAAAGCAGAATTGTTCATACGGGTACCGGAAGTAGTTCCGGAGATTTATGGAATTGTTCATAAGGGCACCAGAAGTAGTTCTGGGTATTTAAGGTTATGTCCGGATCACTCTGGAGTAGTCCCAGGTGGTTCCGGAACATATGAGAATGGTACTGGGGAAGTCCTGGATCAACCGGAATAGTTTCCGGATAATCGCTGGGCGTCCCGACAACCTTCGCGGTCATCCGGTGGCTTAAACTGTAACTCGGATGGTCTTGGAAACTATCCGGATGGCTCCGGAACGTCCGAGAACGGTCTCGGAAGGTCCTGGAAGTGCTCCAGAAGTGTCCGGAATGTCCGGAAACGGTCCCGGTATGTCCCGGAAGGTCCTGGAAGCTTATAGAAGGTCATGGAAGGTTCCAGAAGGTTCCGGACAGTACCACCCACTCCCCTGCGCCCCTAGACTTGGGGGGCAAGCCACCTAGGCTGCCCTGGCCGGCCAAGGGGTGGGGGGCGCACCAATGGGAAGGAATCCCCCTCCAGGTGGAAAGTCCAACTCTCCAATATGGCAGGTTTCCGGTGGGAAGGTTTGGGAGGTTTGGGAGGTTTGGGAGTCCAAGTTGGACTCCTCACCCCCCTTATTGCGCCCCAAGGGCCTCTTGGCCACCTATATAATGTGGGGGAGGGGTGGGGGGTGCAGCACAACTTGTCCCCAAGGACTATGCGCCACCCTCCCTCCTCTAAACCCCGTTGCTCCACAATTAGACCCCGGTTTAGACGCTGTTCTAGATCGGAATCCGTTAGGGTTTTCTCCCTCTAGTTTTCTCGGTGGCGTTCATCTCTGGACGGCGGAGCGCTGCTGGATTGCTGCTACGGGATGTGTGGATACTAATGGAGGGGTCGTACCTTCGACCCTTCTTCGAGGAGCTTGTTCGTGAGACTTGTCCGTGGGACTAGATCGCGGGACGGTTCGAGGGATCGATATCCTCGCGGTTGGGAGGTCATTGAAATTCCTAGCTGCGGGGATCTGCACCGATGGTCTTCACCAACTCTACTTCCGCTACATCGGTTGGTGAGCCATGACCTAAAACCTTGTATGCAATCTTCTTGGATGATCTTGGGTTCTTGATTCGTAGGCCGAAATTTTTTGTTTTCTACTACGTTTCCCAACAGTGGTATCAGAGCGATCCTTGATTAGATGCATGTTTAGGTCTAGATCATATGTGTGATATGAGGCATTGATTTTCTTGTTGCTTCCCTGTCATGTGATTTTTCCTATGCTTGATGGCAAGTTGAGGTTTTGCTACAAGGATTGAGTTTTCCATCGATCCCTCTATGCTGCTTTCAGTATGCTGGTTGCCTTGATCATGGTCTACATCAAACTCCTTGGATCTCATCTTAATCTCGCAATAGAAGATTTAACATGGAGGGGCCTGTGGATTTTATGAACTCAAATCCACACGGGGGTCACGCGTTTAACGAAGTTTGGCTTGTGGCATTAGTTCTTGCACGCACCCCGTATGTTAAACTAGCAACAAAAGAAGTATCGTGTTTTGTTTTATCTAGGGTTTCTTGTTTGCCTTGTAAACCTGCTTAACAACCACGATAAAAGTTGCAACAACCCGTGTAGATGGCGATCTAACTCGTTTTTGCAGAGTATGCATGTGATGTGGTATAGCCTTCAAGATTTGCAATGTATTTGTATGAGATGCTATATGTTATGTAATATTTATTCGCGACCTGCGTGTCGTGGTACGGCATGATGACTGGAGTCATATGATTGTCACTTAATTATGGTATGCGTGCCAGAACTGTTTATTAGCTCGAGGCAAAGCAATAGATAGATGCAAAGGTGATGATCTACGATGCGGAGGTGGACCCCGACGCACATGCCGGAAGTCGTGGTGATGTTCCCAGCGCCAAGGACAAAGTTTTTGGACACGGTGACTTCAACCACGACGACGTGAAGACAATGAAGACTTCACGAAGCAAAGGGCTATACTATATCACAAAATTTTATGAACTGCCTGTGATGTTTATCCCTTTGATGCACCCTTGTTTGATGCGCGATAGTCGTATTTTATTAGGGTGATCTCTCGCAAAACAATATCAAGTTGATAGTGTTCTTCCAACTGTAGCACCGTCTATACTATGTTTCACATCGGAGCAGGTCATGTCACATGGGTGCACACGGTGTGACGCATAAAAGACGGGTGTGTTAAAAGAACGCACAGCACATTACACTTGGTTATCTTGACGGTTTGGATAAAAGTTTGCTACCGGAACACGCCCATCGAAAGATGAACAAGAATCACCTTTGGCGTGATTGGCAAGTTGGCCTACCGGTCCAGTCTAAGTCATCAGTGATGTCACATCAATGGCGGACGATTGGGTTGGATCTTGAATCACTCCAGCATCAATTACGAGAGATATTGATCTGAGTGGGAGCGCACTAAGTAATTAAATTGATTAATCACAAGTGCAACTTAATTATGAACAAAGTCTTAGTATTTGCATTATCGTTGTAGAATAATGGCTCGCGTTACCACCTTCCCAATTGATTTTGATTAACTGTTTTATCTGGTAAAAACTTTACGATTGGTACCGTATTGTGAGGACTATCCTCAATAGTGTCGAGAAGGAGCTTGTCCTATCGCAAATTTTTGATGCTCTCCCGCTGATGCTATGGATGATGTGACTTATGTCCATAATCCAAAATGCTAGAATTCCACGACAGCTAAGTGCATTGTCTTCACCACCATGAAACCCGAACTTCGAAAAGTTTGGGATAGTTATGTTATATTCATGGAACTGAAAAATAAGTTTTCAGTAGTAAGACAATTAATGTTGGATATAAGATATCTAGTACAATGTATGATTGTAAGCATTAGTGAAAATGTTCATTGTGCTCTAAACAAAACTGATAAGTGTGGGATCCAGAAGAACAATGATCATATGATGATGAGGATTAAGGGAAAGGAAGTTCCATAGGGTGTTAGTAAGACTTACACGCCGGAAAGTCCATGGCCTGCGCCACCCTTGATCATGTGTGGTCTTCTGTGAGTAGGAGTGACATTGGAAATAGAACTATGATACGTATAAAGGCAAAACGAAAGAAGACTGGAATAACCAGCTCAGAAATGAAAGTCATACGGAGTTATAGATGAATTCATTGCTGGTCAAGAGATGTAATTCTTGGGAATCATGATTAAGCAGTTAATTGTGGATTCTGTATATTGTGATTAAACTGTTGATCACCGGAATATCACATCGATTGCATATTGTTGCAACTCGATGCAAGAAATACCATGGCCTTTATGACTAGCTAATGATGAGTTTTGACACGCTCGGGAATACGGTAAAAGGTTTACTATACCGTGTGTTGACTCTATGATTATCTTCATAATTCATTTTAAAGATGAGTAAATTGTTACTACACTTTAGCCTTGTTGCAAAACATCATTTTGAATCATGTTTGTTGCAAGAGAGTTGTTCAAAGCTATGAATAACGTAAAGGCCATACTTCCATTATGAATAGATTGTATGTTATGAATCTTGATAATAATACTAAACATCCATAACACTGACGCTAAATGTCGCAAGACTGACAGAAATACCACATAGATGTGGCACTGCCGTTTATCACAAGTGACATAACATGCATGAAGAATTTCCATAAGTGATGGACTTTCGAGTCATATGATTATGAATCACTTGACGCTTGCGATCTTTGTCTCGAAGTAATGTGACTAAAACACCGTTGATAGGCCATACATGAACGGGCAACTAAACCATTGGTAATCATACATGATGATGTGTGTAGTCCAATAAGTGTAGTTGTGTGCAGTAGATTCCCTATCTTCACTCATGAGTTGAAGTAGATATGTGGATATCTATTCAATAGAGACATACGTCTGAAATCTTTGAAATGTTCAAGGAATTTTAGAGTGAAATAGAAATTCATTGTAACAAGAAAATAAAGCTTCTGCAAATTAGATTGTAGAAAGTAATATTTGAGTTACAAGTTTAGCGAACGTCTGATGAGTTGAGAAGAAGTGTCATAACTTGCGTCTCCCGGAACACCACTATGAGTAAAGTGTTCGAGAGATGTAATCAATCCATGTATGACACGGTAAGATCAAATATGACGTTTATCAATTTGCCATTATACTTATTAAAGTTATGCGTTAGTGACTACATCTTTTACACTGAAAAGAGCACCATCAAATCTGTTGAAATGACACCATATTAGATGTGGTATGGACTGTTAAAACCATGTTGTCTTTTCTTAAAATTTGGGTATATGAGGCATATGTTTGACATACTCAAAACCCCAAATCAGATAAGTGCTACTTTGTTAAGGTTATGCCAAAAGTTTTGGTATTCCTCTATCACTACACAAAAGCAAAACTGTTTGCTGTTAAGAACAATGTATTTTGAAGAAAAATAGTTTCTTACAAAAGAGTGAGTGGGAGGACAGTGCAACTTGTCAAAGATTGTTGAATCTTCAGAGAAGTGCGCAGCTGAACCACACAGGTTAGACAAAACTCGTAAAAACATTCATGATATGTAAAACGAGATATTGTTGTTCGACAATGATAAACCTGTGATATACAAAGAAGCGTTGATGGGCCCTGACTCCGGGATTTGGCTAAATGCCAAATTATCCGAGATAGTATCCATGGAAGTAAGTCAAGTTTTGAACTTGGTAGACCCTCCGAAAGACTAAAAGTCTGAAGAATATATATATGTGGATCTATAATTGATTCGGATGAAATTGTTTTATCCATAAAGCTCAACTCGTTGGAAAATTGTTTTCTAGCAAGTTCAAAGGTTGACTACGGCGAAGTAGTTTCGACCGTAGAGATGCTTTAGTCAGTTCGGGTTATATTAGCAATTACTACATATCTCATTTATAGGATATGGTAGAATGAACGTCAAAACAAAGTTCCTACACGGAAATATAACAAAGGACGTATATGTGATACGACCGGAATGTTTTGTCGATTAAAAGGATGCTAAAATAGATGCAAGCCTTGGATATCCAGTGATGGACTGGAGCTAGCATAATGGAGTCGGAATTTTCGTTGTGATGAAATTGCCAAAAGAGTTTGTTTTCATCAGGAATAACGAAGATGCTTGAATATTCAAGAAAGTAAGTGGGAGCTGAATAATATTTCTAAAACCTTATGTAGATGACATATTGTTGATTAGAAATGATATAAATTTCTTGACACGAATAAGGACTTCATTGGAAATAGTTTTCGGTTGAAGAACTTGGGCTGATATAGCATTAGTATTGAGCATAGTGATCTATGAAGATAGTAAGTGCCTGATCATGCTAAAGCCAACACTACATATTGACATGATACTAAAGTAGTTTAGTATGAAATGCCAAGAAACATGTTCTTGCCGAAGTCGTGGTGAAAAGTTGTTTGCAGAAATCGGTGTTGATGAACACAGATAAGAAAAAACACGTGAATTGAATTCCACTCACCCGTGTGTTTGGATTAATCATGTACACCATAATATGTAAAACGACCAGATATGTCCAGTGCTTCAAAAGGTTATGAGCAAGATACCAAAGTGATCAATATGTTGATCATTGGACAAACAGTGAAAAGTTAAACTTATGATAGATAAGATATGTTTCTCGGAAAATGGAGATAATGAAGAGCTCGTTGTAACAAGTTACACCAGCTGAATTTTGATGTAAATAGTTACACCAATTCAGTCTTCATACTTACTCTGATCGATTTTCGATTTTAATTGGGATTATGTGTTTCACACATAAGGGTGGCACAGTATGAAGGAACTGTGTTAAAGTTAGATACTGTGGCGAATTCTATAACAGAGGCTAAGTATATTGTTGCTTAAAGAAGTAACAAGGGAGGGTATTTTGAATCATCAGTTCATTTATGAACATGGTATGGTTTCCTAGATGCTTGAAGCTCATGGAACATTGATGAATGATTTCATGACTTATTCTAAGGAACCAAGGTCCTACCAAATGATTCAAACATATACAAAGCTAAACTGATAAAATTAGTGAATTTTATGATAGCGTGAAAACGCGAAGATATGCAAGATACAAACGGGCCTGAAACGTCAGATCCGAAGATGAGGTCTATACCACAAATGAGGCATTTATTACACCGGTATGCCATAGGTGTAAAGTGCTCAAGCACTGACAATATTATTGACTCTAGTGCAAGTGGGAGACTGTTGGAAATATGCCCTAGAGGCAATAATAAAATGTTATTATATATATATATATTTCCACGTTCGTAATTAATGTTTATATTTCTGTTCTATAATTGCAATGACCCTGACTATGAGATTCAGAAGAAAACTCATTTGCATGTGTGGAAATGTAAACACCAAGAGTTCCTGGTTTAGCCTCTAAGACCATCTCATGTGCTAACTGATGATTAAGTTTTCTTAATCATGGACATTGTTCTTGTAACAAGGATGTCAGTAGCAATGAGAACATATTGTTAGCAGAACAATGATGTTGAACCGACCCCAGTATTGAATGATATACTTAGAGATCACATCGTAACTACGTTGTAAGTCATATCATGAAATGTTATCATATACGTAATTCCTTAGACCATGAGAGTATCGAGTTACTTCACACAGGAAGACATGCTTTGGTTCTTAGATGAATCCTCCCGTAAATGGGAAGTAGTAAAATAAGTTCTGGGTATGTCAGATGGTGTGGCTAGTGACTGTGATAGTTCAAGAATGGGATTTGCTCCTTCACGATGAAGAAGATATTCACTTCGGGCCCACTCGGTATGACGGTATCCATTATAATCTGGCCAGACGCATTGTGATTCAGTCACGGGGATACCGGAAAACGATAACGAGAAAAGGGACAAACGAGCAAAGAGGATAACGAGTGGCTTGTGTTCAAAAGTTGTTACACATGGGTGCCAAACTTCTCTCCTCTAACTTTGTCATATATCGCGAAGCAAAGGGAATGGTACATGAATAAACATAATGGTTCACTCGAAGTTTCTTCGTGTATGTGCGGGAGTCAACATGGGTGTCCATGGCTCCGCTGTTGATTATTGGCTATTGACGAAAGGCTGTTGACCTATGTCCGGAAGATGTTCTGAGTCATGTCCGCATTATACCAAACCTATTGGGTCACACACTTAACAAGCAGTAGTCTGTTAGAATATTAGTATGGTAGAAGGTTTAGTGGAAGCAAAGCAGAATTGTTCATACGGGTACCGGAAGTAGTTCCGGAGATTTATGGAATTGTTCATAAGGGCACCAGAAGTAGTTCTGGGTATTTAAGGTTATGTCCGGATCACTCTGGAGTAGTCCTAGGTGGTTCCGGAACATATGAGAATGGTACTGGGGAAGTCCTGGATCAACCGGAATAGTTTCCGGATAATCGCTGGGCGTCCCGACAACCTTCGCGGTCATCCGGTGGCTTAAACTGTAACTCGGATGGTCTTGGAAACTATCCAGATGGCTCCGGAACATCCGAGAACGGTCTCGTAAGGTCCTGGAAGTGCTCCAGAAGTGTCCGGAATGTCCCGAAACGGTCCCGGTATGTCCCGGAAGGTCCTGGAAGCTTCTAAAGGTCATGGAAGGTTCCAGAAGGTTCCGGACAGTACCACCCACTCCCCTGCGCCCCTAGCCTTGGGGGGCAAGCCACCTAGGCTGCCCTGGCCGGCCAAGGGGTGGGGGGCGCACCAAGGGGAAGGAATCCCCCTCCAGGTGGAAAGTCCAACTCTCCAATATGGCAGGTTTCCGGTGGGAAGGTTTGGGAGGTTTGGGAGTCCAAGTTGGACTCCCCACCCCCCTTAGGCCTTGTTTGGCACACAGGGTTTTGGGAGGTTTTTAGAGGATTTTCCCTCTTGGGCTTAAAAGCCCCTAAAATCCTCCGAAGCCCGTTTGGTGAACAGGGCCAATACCGGGCCAGCCCCAAAATTCCTCTTCGTTCCCCTGCATTCCACGGGGTTTTCACGCATCGAGGGTTACCTCGCGGTTCGCCCCTGGCTCGCTCGACGCGAGGCGTCAGGAAGAAAGGAGCCGTCGCCGCCGCCAGCCGCCTGCACGCCGACGTCTCCCACCAGCCGCCGCGAGGATTCTAAGGTATATCTCTGCCGCCACCTTCCCTCCCCTCTCCTACTCTTCCCTAGGGTTTCTTCTCTCCCCGGATCTTGGGTGTGAGGTGCACTTATAGGATGGGTTCGGCGGTGCTTTTCTAGGTTTAGATAAGCCCTCACAGTCGTGGGTACGCGGCGCCATCGCTCGCCGGCGGTGGGTGGATCAGCGGATGCGCTCACGGCGACTTGAGAAATTTCGTTGATAAGCCACCGGGGTATTGGCCTGCACAATCATGCGTATAAATCTTGTTTATTTTCCAGTTGTTGGAGAGTTGTAGTACATGAAGGCAAGCAACAAGGACGAGTTCCTTTTTCTTAGACGACTAAAAACAAATTATTGAGTCAGTCGTTAAAAAAGGCAGAAGATGTGTACTTGAGATGTAGCCTGAAGCTATGCATCTTAGTGATTGACTGCTACATGTGTCTGTTATCATATTTTATCATACAATTGCTTAAAATATTTTTTGATATATGAGAATGATTGCGAACTGAATATAAACTGGTTATTTGACATGCATGACAGGGTTTCTAGATTTTTATCCTCCACGACGCAGGTTCTTTGGCAAGCTGGCCTTTTCTCCGGTACTTATCTCCACCATATTGCTTGCTAAACCTATAAACTAGTACGCCCAGAGTATCTGATGGCTTGCCATTATCAAGTGTCAATTTTATTATTGCTCACTTTGCTTATGTTATGCATCTTGTTATAGGTACCTGCTCCTTGGAACCTTGTAGGAGTGGACGACCTGCCGCCCTCGTGGGACCCTGTTGCAACGCCGAAGTTTGGTATATTATGCTGTCATTCTTGTCTATTTCTTCACTTGAACATGCTCTTCTTGTAGTCTTCTTTTTTTATTATGAAAACTGCATCCATGTTGTAATCTGATTGTTTCTTAATTGCTTAGTTTCTAAATGAATTCGCGGAGCCTTGAGAGAATTAGGAAAAGGAGAGAAGAGGATGAAGATGAGATGGTCTTCTTTATTTGTCCAGTAATGCACCAGATCCTTAGTAGACTTGACAAAAATCAGCGACATAGTTCCGTCCTTTATGGCAAGAGGCGTGTTAATGAAATCCTTCAAGGTCATGTCAAGAATTGCCTCGTAGCGTTTAGGATGGAGCCGCATATCTTTAGATCGTTGGCATCATATATTAGAAGGGAAAATTTGATGAAGGACAAGACAATAAAGGTGGAGGAGAAGTTAGGCTTTTTCCTGTACATGTTGTCTCACAATGTGTCTTTTGAAGATCTTCAGCTAGAATACCAACATAGTGGGTGGACCTTCCATGAATACATCAAGTCATTCTTTGACATCGTCCCCGCTCTGTCTTGTCGATTTCTAAAGCATCAAAGCATCGATGAACCTCATCCTAAGATTGCTGGAGATCCAAGATTCTTACCATACTTTGAGGTTTTCACCTTGACAATTTCACTTCTTCTCTTATCTATATCTTCAAATTTTGGATATTGACTGGCAATCAATCTATTCGCAGAATTGCATAGGCGCCATCGATGGAACTCATGTTCCTATGACTGTAACACCTGATAAAGCTGCCCCTTTCCGCAATAGGAAGGGTACTCTTAGCCAGAATGTTATGGTCGCATGTGACTTTGATCTGAACTTCACATTCATCTCATGTGGTTGGGAGGGGTCGGCTACAGATGCTAGAGTGCTCCAGTCTGCCCTGAATCGCGGCTTCAAAGTACCCGAAGGAAAGTTCTATTTGGTTGATGGTGGTTATGCAAATACCACATCATTCCTTGCACCATATCGGGGTGTCCGGTATCACCTCAAGGAGTTTGGTCATGGGCACCATCGACCACAGAACTACAAGGAGCTATTCAATCATCGGCATGCCGTGTTGCGCAACCATGTGGAAAGGGCCATAGGAATTCTTAAGAAGCGTTTCCCAATTCTTCGTGTTGGTACATTCCATCAAATAAAAAACCAAGTCAAGATCCCAGCAGCTACTGCAGTCTTTCATAATATCATCAAGATGCATAATGGCGATGAAAATTGGCTTGATAATCAACCCAATAACATACCTCCCACAGATTTTGTTGACCTTCCGGATGGTGATGATCAACAGCAGGGTAACCACCAAGAGAATAACATCCCAGGCGACAACTTGAGGGACCAGATTGCTAGGAGGATGTGGGATAATTTTCAAAATTGACTCACTAGTAACTTGTAGTAATGAACTCTTGTTATGTTCTTGTTGTTGTAATAAACTATTTTGTTATGTTCATCATGTAATAAACTCTTTTGTTTATGTTCTTCTTGTAATAAACTCTTTTGTTTATTGCCTTTGTTTATGATGAAATAACGAGCTCTTTGTTATCTTACATGTTCATCATGTAAGATATGTATGCTAAAGGCTCTCCTAAGTTCAACTTGATGCAAAGGAAAGCTTTGCAAAAGAAACCTTCACCAAAGGCAATGAAAAGGGTTGCTTCACCAAAAGGTATTTTCCATGTTACATATCTTTTTCATCAAAAGTTCAACTTGTATTTTCAGAAACATATCTTTTTCATCTGCACTTCTCTAATATTTGTGCTTATGTAGTTGACAAGCCAAGGGCCCAGTGGAACAGAGGACTTGAGAAGTCGTTGGTTGATTTGCTTCATGAGCATGATGATCCCTGTTCTAGAGGCGACAATGGTTGGGGAAGTGAAACATGGAATCAGATGGTTAAGCTATTCAATGCTCGGAATGGTGTGAACTTTACCAAGGGGCAGATTCAAGAGAAAGAGAAAGAAATGAAAAGGGACTACAGGGCTCTAAAGGAGGCTCGAAGACAAAGTGGTGTTAGTTGGGATGATGCCAGATGCACGATAATTGCTGATGAAAACCTTTGGAAAAACATGATGATAGTAAGTTATTTTACCAAGATTGCAACTTCAGTTCCATGCTTGAACCTACTATTACTCGGGTACTAATTATTTCACTCTTCTTGTTTGTAGACATGGAAAAGAATCGGGAAATTCAGGAGAGGGTCTTTCCCCCTATATGAGAGGCTAGGAGACTTGTATGATGGTAAATTTTCCAGAAATATTTGTTCTCAAGCTTTTTCGTTCTGAATGTAATGCTTCACCGGATACCTGAACTATATGTTTTGTGCAGGCCATACAGCTGAAGGTAATTACAACTTTACATCATCTGAACCATCAAAAGTACCAGATATTACACAAGTTGAAGATGGCGTCGAAGAAGAGGAGGCGGAAGAGGTAGATGCTGATGAATTACAGATCCTGGAAGGAGGAGATATTGCTAGCGCTAGAGTGCATGAAAATAGAGTCGCCGCTGCTGATCCTGGAGGAACTGGTGAACAACTTGGTGAAAAGAGGGTTCCTACTGCTGGTGCTGCTGCAAAAACGAAGCCTCGAAAGGAGGCAAAGAAGCCAAAGAAGACTGGAGATGCGATGGTGGAAGTGATGCAGCAGTACGTCAATATAAAGAAGAAACAAGCGGAGGATGAAGTCGCCCTGCTAACAAAAGAGAGTGCTGGATCAACAAATGTACAAGAATTCTCCATTAGCAAGTGCATTTCTCTAGTGCACAAGATGGAAGGCATTGCACGCCATGAGAGAGCCAGAGCATACAAGGTGTTCAAAAATGTTGAGAACCGTGAAACATTTATCACTTCCGCTGGTGAGGATGAAGCGAGTGCGGTAGAGTGGCTTCGGAGCGAAATGGATGAGTTGCCTACCTAAAAGAGGTAAACTTTCTTGGAACCGTAGTAGCTTTGTTAACAGTTTATTTACTTGTTAGCAGTAGCTTGGTGTACATTCAAGTCTAGCAGCCCTTGCTCTGTGCATTCATGTTATGCAGCCCTTGTTGTAATTAAGCTAGTTGCTCTTGAATTAGAGAGACCTAGGCTATGTACAGTATGTTTTGGTTCTGAATAATCCTTGCTAGTAGACGGGTTACAAATATTTACTACTTTACAAATTGAAATATCACATGCACATCTCTTACTGCCAAAGTTTGTCCCAGTCCAGAAGTACACCCTCATTCATTACTGTGCTTTTGGCCGCCTTCACAACTATGGCTTGTAACTTTCGAAGTTCAGGTTGTAATAAACTACTTCCTGAAAATTGTCTTCAGTCTTTCTTACTCTGTTAATTTTGGTTGCAGAAGCATGGCGGCACAGCAGCATGACTAGAAGGTGTGGCCGTACATGCTGCTTCCATACTCGACTTAGTCAAATTCATGCGTCTGTTGTGACTGTTAATTTTTGATAAACTATTATGCTGAACTACTAGCATGATCACTTTCATTAGCCCAGATGAGATTCCTGTTTTATTTGATTCAAAGTTGTGCAAAAATTGTGGTGGTGTTGCTGTGATGAGCTGATGTGATGGACTACTATCATGATTTTCTTTATTTAGCCCAGATGAGAAATGATTTTAACTGCTTGATAAAAACTGTTGTGTTGCTATTGTTGTTGGTGTGATAAAAACTACATTTTTATTCTGTTGTGCACCCATGGCTACGCCCAGCCAAACAACAAATTTACGTGCTAGGGAATATTGGGGCTGGGCGTGGGAGGGAATGTAGTGGATTGAAGGGGATTGGTGAAGGGGAGGGATTCACCAAATCCCCCAAAATCCCCAGCCCCTTTGGGGCTTAAAAACCTCCTGTGCCAAACAAGGCCTTATTGCGCCCCAAGGGCCTCTTGGCCACCTATATAATGTGGGGGAGGGGTGGGGGGCGCAGCACAACTTGTCCCCAAGGCCTATGCGCCACCCTCCCTCCTCTAAACCCCGTTGCTCCACAATTAGACCCCGGTATAGACGCTGTTCTAGATCGGAATCCGTTAGGGTTTTCTCCCTCTAGTTTTCTCGGTGGCGTTCATCTCTGGACGGCGGAGCGCTGCTGGATTGCTGCTACGGGATGTGTGGATACTAATGGAGGGGTCGTACCTTCGACCCTTCTTCGAGGAGCTTGTTCGTGAGACTTGTCCGTGGGACTAGATCGCGGGACGGTTCGAGGGATCGATATCCTCGCGGTTGGGAGGTCATTGAAATTCCTAGCTGCGGGGATCTGCACCGACGGTCTTCACCAACTCTACTTCCGCTACATCGGTTGGTGAGCCATGACCTAAAACCTTGTATGCAATCTTCTTGGATGATCTTGGGTTCTTGATTCGTAGGCCGAAAATTTTGTTTTCTACTACGTTTCCCAACAAGGCAGTGTAATGTTGATGCTGAGTCATCCATTCAAGTACCCATGTATTGATATCTTTGGGGTCCCCTGAGACATATAATGTAGCATAGAAATGAAGCACAAGTTCTTCATTCCAGTGGATGCACTCGGAGCAAAACTAAAGAAGCTTGGCATGATCCAAGTCCTGCAGCGCATTGTTGAAGCAAGGGATGGCCTCCATATCCAAATGAGGAATATGTTTATGAGGAAAAACCTTTTGAGCCATGTAGAGGACTGAGGCATAGTAATTCTTCTGAGTAGGCGTCTAGAACCTCAGGAGCTTGCTGGGTGGAGGTGAATGGTATGGATTTTGAATCCCAGCCTAAAAGAAGCTCATGGCATTGAAGAAGGCATTCGTGTTGAAGTTGGGACGAGCATCAGCTTCAAGATTTCTATAGAATGGCTTCTTCTACTGCGGACATAGAGAGATGGCTGAGGCATTCTCCTGACGAGCTGGTGATGCTGAGGCAGAGTGTGGCTGAGGTGGAGAAGCTTGGTCTTCAGCATGTGACTCGGGTATAACCTTGGGGGAAGTGGCAGTTGCTGAGGGAGAGGTGACTTGGCGATCTCAGTGCGATCAGGTGCAGCCTCAGTATCAGCATTGGTGTTGTGCTCGGCTTCAGCTTCAGCTTCAGCAGCGAGAGGACCCGTCTTAGGATCAGCAGTTGTTGTCGCCGCAGCATCAGTATCAGCAGCAGAAGTGGTGCGTGCACTTGTGGCTTCAGGTTCATCAGCATCAGACGCTGAGGACGATGCACCAACTGATTCTTCAGACTGCCGAGAAGTATCAGGAAGCACCTCAGTCACGGTGGGGGAGTGAGGCTCTGGGGAAAAGATAGTGTGAGTGGGAGAGTTTGTCAACCCATATTCATCATCATGGACGCGAGGAGTACCATGATTCATGATGTCCACGTCCATGTCTTAAATCTCAGTGATAAGAGGTGGCGGTGGGCACTGAGGAGTTTTGACAATGGGTGTTGCAACAGTGGGTGGAGTGAAGAAGATTAAGCTGCGCTGAGGATTTGGAGGTGGAGTTGAGGCAGCAAAAATGACAACAGTGGTATCAGCGGCCTTAGATGCCGGAGGAGCTGAGGAAAGTGGTGTAGCATCAATGGGGTCCTCAACAGTGGGCTTCTTCGCAGCAGGTGGAGTTGAGGGTTGAGCCTCGGGAAGTCGCTTGAGGCTTTTGGCAGAGGCAGCAGGGGGTACTGAGGAAGAAGGCTGTTGAAGCTTCATCAATTTTGCCATCTGCTGAGACATTCGTTCCTTAGATTTGCCTATATAGGCACGGTTGGCTGCAAACTCAGTGTTGAGGCGTTGAACTTCACACTGATGCTCTATAAACTCCTGAGGAGTAACATCAGTGATAGGTTTCTTTTTGAAGTCACTGAGGACTTTCTTCAGTTTGGCCTTCAACTATTTCTGAAGATCGCGTTGATGAATCTCATTGATGAGGAACTGTTGAACATAGAACTTGATGTCTTTAGGGATGTCCAAATCATCAAGTGGAGTGTCAGGCTTGACAGACCAAATTTCAATGTACTCCAAGATCTTCTTGGGATCAAGGAGAAGAGGGATTTCTGAACCCGTTGTTTCAGCTTTGCGTCTGGCCGCAGCATGCACATATTCAATCTTATCAGCTTTAGTGGCGACGAATCCGGCCAAATCCTCAGATTCATCTTCATCATCAGAGGTTTGAGGAGTATGATGTATGACACCTCGCATAGCAGTTTTCTTTGGCGAGGGTCTGGGGTCGCGTTGAAGAACAGTTTTGGTCTTCAGCTGAGACTGGGGCATTGTGGTTGAGGCCTCAGGAGCATTACCAGATTCATCAGTGCGAATCCTTGAGGCAGGGGCAGCACCATCGGTGTGTTGGCATGAGGAACCATTAACTTGAGGCTTAACTGAGGACTTCTTGGAGGGCTTGATGCCAGAAGCCTTTTTGCGGTGCTGAGGCGGAGGTTGTGGCCTGGGTTGAGACTGAGCCTGAGGTAGAATCTGTATTGAGGCAGTCAAGTCACGGACCAGATTCTTGACTCGGCTGCCACTGCGCTTGAGGTATTGTTCATAGGCTTCAGGAAAGTCATCAGGGGTGTGCACTGTTGTGGGATCAGGAGTGACTCCCGGTGCAGGTGGAGGTCGAGCCTTGATACCCAAAGTCTTCAGCGGAGGATTGACAGCAAACATTTTCTCATGCTGAGGATTAAGCCATTGATATGCCACCCAACACTTGGCCCATTCCCTCGTAATCTTCTGGACCCTTTTCTTACGATCATCCGCAGTTTCACGTTCGGGAGTCTTCAGCTTCTCATAGAGCTCAGGAGGCAGGTCTTTAGCAGTATCAGTGAGCTTACGCCGACGAGCCATTTTCTTCAGTGGTGGATACTGAGGAATGGTACATTCAAGATGAGCTCAGAGTGCTAAATCGCTTCTCATCCAAAGGCTTAGTGAAAATATCAGCAAGTTGGTCTTCAGTCTTCACGTGGCTGATGAAGATGTCTTCCTTTAATACATGATCCCGAAGAAAGTCATACCTAATCTCAATGTGCTTCGTCCTCGAGTGTTGTACTGGGTTCTGAGAGATCTTGATGGCGCTCTCATTGTCACATAGTAGTGGTACTTTCTTCAAGTTGATGTCGTAGTCCTTCAGAGTTTTCTTCATCCAAAGAAGCTATGAGCAGCTAGCACCAGCAGCAATGTATTCAGCTTCAGCAGTGGAGAGGGAGACGCAGTTCTGCTTCTTCGATGACCAGCATACCAGAGAACGTCCAAGGAAATGACATGTTCCTGAGGTAGACTTCCGATCCACACGATCTCCAGCATAATCTGAATCTGAGTACCCAACGAGATCCAGCTGTGTGCCTTTTGGATACCATAAGCCTAGCGACGGGGTGTGAGCCAAATATCGAAGGATTCGTTTCACCGCTTGGTGATGCGATTCCTTAGGTGCCGCTTGGAATCGGGCACACATGCAAACGCTCAACATTATATCAGGCCTAGATGCACATAAGTATAGCAGAGAACCTATCATGGAGCGGTATACCTTATGATCGTAGTCCTTGCCATTTTCATCAGGACCAAGTTGTCCATTTGTAGGCATCGGTGTCTTGATACCCTTGCAGTCTTGCATCCCGAATGTCTTCATGCACTCCTTGAGGTACTTCTCCTGAGAGATGAAGATGTCGTTGCGTTGTTGACGAATTTGAAGCCCTAAGAAGAACTTCAGTTCGCCCATCATGGACATCTGATACTGTTCACTCATCAAGAATGCAAATTCTTCACTATATTTCTTGTTAGTGCATCCAAATATAATGTCATCAACATAGATTTGACACATGAATAATGCATCATCATATCGTTTTGTGAAAAGAGTTGGATCGAGGGAACCAGATTTGAAGCCCTTGCTGATGAGGAAGTCCCTTAGTGTGTCATACCAAGCCCGAGGGGCTTGCTTCAGTCCATGGAGGGCTTTCTTCAATCTGTACAACATATCAGGTTTCTTTGCGTCTTCAAAACCTGGGGGTTGAGCAACATATACTTCTTCCTCGATATTACCATTGAGGAAAGCACTTTTCACATCCATTTGATATAACTTGATATTATGATGGTTAGCGAATGCAAGCATAATACGAATGGACTCAAGTCTAGCAACAGGAGCGAAAGTTTCACCGAAGTCGATCCCCTCGACTTGTGTATATCCTTGAGCTACGAGACGAGCTTTGTTTCTGATGACTTGTCCATCTTCATCGAGTTTGTTGCGGTAGATCCACTTCGTGCCGATGACATTGTGAACTCGAGGATCAGGACGTTTGACTAATTCCCAAACATCATTCAGTTTGAACTGAAGAAGTTCGTCTTGCATTGCCTGAATCCATTCCGCTTCTTGGAATGCCTCGGTGACTTTGGTGGGCTCTGAAATTGATACAAACGAGAAATGCCCACAAAAGTTAGCTATACGATTAGCTCTTGCACGAGTAAGAGGACCTGGTAGGTTGACGTCAGCAAGGATTCTGTCCACTTGAACTTCATTCGCCACGCGAGGAAGTCGAGGAGGATGATCTTGAGGCGCATCTTCGTCATTGCTGTCAAATTCATTTGCATCTGCTTCAGGTGCTTCAGGAGCTTCCGGAGTATCAGGAGCCTCAGGATCAGGATCGTCATCAGGATTATTTGCATCAGGATTTGGATGTTCTTCAGGAGCAGGAGGTATGTGTGTTTCTTCAGGATGATCCACAGGAATGATATCACCGGCACCCATCTTCTTGATCTTTTCTTCAGGTGGTGCTTCATCTAAATCATGTGGCAGGTGCTCTCTTTGGGAGCCGTCAGATTCATCAAATCACACGTCTACAGTTTCAACAATTTTACAATGACTAATATTGAAGACTCTGTAGGTGTGCGAGTTGATGCCATAGCCAAGCATGAAACCCTCACATGCTTTGGGTGCAAATTTGGACTGGTGATGAGGATCACGAATCCAGCAAGGTGCACCGAATACTTTGAAGTAACTTACATTGGGTTTCTTACCGACCATTAACTCGTATGATGTTTTATTGAAGAACTTGTGAAGATACACTTGATTGACGATGTGGCATGCAGTGTTGATTGCTTCAGCCCACCACTTGAGTGGAGTATTGTACTTAGCCAGCATCGTGCGAGCCATCTCGATGAGGGTTCGGTTCTTCCTCTCAACAACTCCATTTTGCTGGGGAGTGTAAGGTGCAGAGAATTCATGAGTGATTCCTAAGTCATCGAGGAATTCTTCCACACCGAAGTTCTTGAACTCAGTGTCGTTGTCCCTTCGAATGTGCTAGATCTTCAGGTTGTAGTTGTTCATGACTCGTTGGGCGAAGCGCTTGAGGATTGCTGGGGTTTCTGACTTATAGAGAAGAAAATGCACCCAAGTGTATCGTGAGAAGTCATCAACAATAACAAGACCATACATATTACCTCCAAAGCATGAATACTTTGGAGGACCAAATAGATCCATGTGAAGCAATTCCAGAGGTCCTGTAGTAGTCATGATGGTCTTCGCTAGATGCTTGGCCTTGGTCATCTTTCCAGCCTCGCACGCACCACACAGCCGGTCCTTTGTGAATCTGATTTCCTCAATTCCAAGGACATGTTTCTTCAGCACCAGTTTCTGGAGATTCCTCATTCCGGCGTGGCCGAGTCTTCGATGCCATAGCCAGCATTCTGAAGCTCGAGCCATGAGGCATGTAGCAACCTGAGGACCTTCAGAGAAATCTACAATATACAGATCACCTTTCTTAACTCCACTGAAGACAACGGAGTTATCGCTAACCATATAGACAATACAACCATATTTTCCGAAGACAACAACGAGATCAAGATCACATAGCATAGAGACAGACATCAAGTTGTATCCAAGAGATTCAACAAGCATGACTTTGTCAATGTGTTGGTCTCGAGAGATGGCCACTCTGCCGAGACCCAATACCTTACTTTTACCTTTATCGGCGAAGGTGATGGTTTTCTTTGAAGAAGGACTCAGAGATGATTCCATAAGAAGGCTTCTGTCACCAGTCATGTGATTTGTGCATCCACTGTCCATCACCCATTCAGTCTTTCCCTGCAAAGGAATTAGTATCTCATACAGCAAGTTATGAGCCAGTCTCAGTTTGAGGAATTTATGGTTCCTCAAGATGTTCCTCAGGATTGATTCAATGAAACCAAACAATATAAATATCCTTCAACTGACTCAATTGATGTTGTCCTGGGCATATGATCTGCAAAGTTTATGATTGCCTCATGACATGTCCCTGCACACATGATTAGTTCTTCTTTACCACCCACATCTTAATGGGTGGTTTTGAGGTACATGAGGGCTGATGAGGGCGATGAGACCTAATGGGACGTGAGATGGTGGTATCAGGATAAACAAATGAATAAGCATTCTTATGAGGGGCTTCCCTGTGAAAAAAATGGTTAGCAGATACATGATTATAACCATTTCCATTTGAGGTATCGTCCTCAGATGATACCCTCAGCTCGTTTTCATCTGCATTCACAGCAAGGTTAGTGATGAGGTCCTTCTGAACCCAAATCTGCTTGACTGGAGGGTCGTTCCTGCAGTTAGTTCCGATGTATCTGTCGAATACCTCACCATTAACATCCTTAAAAAGTTTATAGTTTGAGTCAAAAGACTCAATCACCACATCTGAAGAAACAACATCATAACCAGATAAAGTATAGGGATCAGGAGGAGGCATCTTTGCCTGAACCCAAGTGGTCTCAGGATATTGTTCAGGTTTCCATTAAGACCCATCAGGGTTGAGTTTACGAGTGAATGCGACACCTTCTTTCCTCGGGTTCCTGTTGAGGATCTGTTTCTTGAGGACATCACAGAGAATCTGATGTCCTTTCATACTCTTGAACATGCCGGTTTCCAGTAGACTCTTCAACCTAGCATTTTCTTCAAAAATGTCTATGGTATCCTCAGATGAGGAGTTAGATACCACAGAGGCAACAGAAATAACAGACTCTAAAGACATTGAGGAACTAGGCACAGAGATGATACGGTCATGTTCAATGCATTTTAAAGAGGGACGATTAAATCCTTCTTGTGGCATGATGATCTGTTGGGAGAGGAGTGAATCATTTTCTTTCCTCAGATCGTCATGAGACATCCTCACGCGTTCAAGTTCTTGCTTCCTCATGAGGAACTCATGAGCCAGCTTCTCATGATCGGTAAGGAGTGCCTCATGACGATTGAACAAGTCATCAAACTTTGACTGGAGAATTTTTTATTCATCAGTCAACTTTTGAGTCTTCGTCATTTCCTCAACCAACATATCATCACTCTTGTTTAGTGAGATCTGGATCTTTTCAAGTGCATGTTGTTGTTTAGATGCAAGTTTAGCCAGTTTAGCATAGTTTTCATCAGGTTCTTCATCAGAGTGATCATCCGATGATGAGTAAGTAGATACCTTGGAGGACTTGGCCATGAAGCAGAAGGTAGGGGTTGTGTCTTCAGCTTCATCATCGACATGTGATGGATCAGATTCCTCAGTGCTGAAGATTGACTTGGAGACAAGCGACGTGGCAAGGGTCAGTCCAGCCACACCCTCAGATTCTTCAGTTTCTTCCTCAGCATCAGGGTCGGAACAAGATTCTTCAGAGTCCAATTCTTTTCCGAGATATGCGCGAGCCTTGCGGGAGTTACTATTTCTGTATCTAGCAGGCTTTGAGGATCTTGAGGATTTCTTCTTAGTCTTTTCATCAGAACTGTCATCTTTCCCTTTCTTCTTCTTCTTCTTCTTCTTCAGTCTAGCTTCCTTTTCCCATAGAGGACACTCAGCAATGTAATGCCCAGGTTTCTTGCACTTGTGGCAGACTCTCTTCCTTGTTTCGACAGAGTCGTCATCTTTGCTTTTTCTTGAGAAAGATCTTCAAGAATTTCCGAAGCGATTCTTCTTCGTGAATCTTTGGAACTTTCTGGTGAGGAGAGCAAGTTCCCGGCTGAGGGTTTCAGGATCATCAGTATCAGCCTCAGATTCCTCATCAGAGGATACTCTTCGTGCTCTAGCTTTTAGCGCGCGGACTTTAGGCGTGGAGTTGTACAAGTCTCTTTTTCAGAGAGCTTCAGTTCATGAGCATTGAGGCGCTCGAGAATGTCAGCAGGATCTAGAGTCTTGAAGTCGGGCCTTTCTTGAATCATCAGTGATAGGAACTCAAATGAGTCATCCAGTGACCTCAGTAGTTTCTTCACCACCTCATGATCTATGATATCAGCGTCACCCAGTGCTTGAAGTTCATTTGATATGTCAGTGAGTCTATCAAAGGTTTGTTGCACGTGCTCGTTGTCCAGCCTCTTGAACTTGTTGAAGAGACTGCGGAGTGTATCAACTCGTGAGTCTCGTTGAGCTGAGACTCCTTCATTTACTTTTGACAGTATAGTCCATATCTTCTTTGCAGTATCTAGACCACTGATACGGTTGAACTGAGCCTTGTTGAGATGACCACCTATAATGCTTCGAGCTTTTGCATCAAGCTGCCAATTTTTCTTGACAACTTCAGGAGCAGTCATCAAATTTTCTTCAGGAATGCCTTGATCAACAATATCCCACAGATCCTTGTCAATGGCTTCAAGATGCATCCTCGTCTTGTTCTTCCAGTAGGGTTAGTCTGTCTCGTCGAAGATGGGGCAGTTTGAGGCAACGCTCATTGTACCTGAGGTCGACATAATTAAAACTCCAGGTGGTTAAACCGAATCACACAGAACAAGGAGTACCTTGCTCTGATACCAATTGAAAGTGCAATATGTCGACCAGAGGGGAGTGAATGGGAGATTTTAAAATATCTTGAGGAATTTCGAGTTCCTCAGGACTGAGGCAATACGAAATTGAGGAAGTTGAAACCTGAGGAAGAACACACGAAGTGCAATAGCAATGACGTGAATGTAAAAAACAACCTATTTCACAACTAAGGTAAGATTGAGGCACGAACTGAGGAATCTGTGCAAAGTGAACTCAGAAAGTAAAGCATCAGGATAAGTCATCAGTGCATAATCATAATAACTGAGGTTGAAGAAATAGCACCGAGGCACTGAAGACGAAGACTTGATGAACCAGTTCGAGTTGCTGTGACAACTCTAAGTCTGGTTGGAGAGGCTGAGATTGAACTCAGAAGACCTAGTCTTCACCTTATTCTCCTTGAACTAGAGTCCTCAGACTCTGTCCAATAACTCAGGTGAGTCTTCAAGGTAGACTCCCGAAACCTTCACAGACTCAGTCACTCCGGGAAGTCACAATTGCATCTTGACTTCCTCAGACTGAAGACTTCTACACCGGTTAGAAGATCACAGTCTTCAAGAGTAAAAAGCTTCGGATCACTCGAACCGACTTCCTCAGAAATGCTCAACTACTCAGGCTGGTGGTTTTCCTCACTTAGGTTCTTCAGTGTCCTCAGAGGTGGGTTTCTCTCAAATGACAAGTGTCAGTTTTTCTCTCGGAGCAGTCAACTCACAAATGGGGCTGGGGGTGGCTATTTATAGCCGCGGAGCAACCCCGGGTGAAAGGACATAAATGCCCATGCACGCAATTACTCTCGTGCCCTCGGATATGACCGTTGCTAGACAGTTTCTAGCCTCTTACCACGCAACACGTGGCACGGTCAAACTATTCTCTCTCTTCACAATCTTCAGAAGAATCGCACTGGCGATCTTCCGACTCCTCAACTAAAGTTAGTTACCTCAGTGTCCTGAAGAACAACGTCTCAGACACCCGAGGACTGAACTTCTACTGCAGGAGATTTCCTCAGGGTTTTTGTTCAGGATTTCTAATTGAGCACTTCCTCAGAAATACAGAACTCATTTTCCTCAGCCCCTCCAACAGTGCGGTGTTTTCCTACGACTGAAGAAGTATGAAAAGTCTTAGTGAAGACTACGCTTCAACTTCGTCTTCAGCGCGAACGTCCTCAGGATCGTCCTCAGCTTCAGCTTCAACCGAACGCTTCAGGATCCTGATTCCTCAGGATTTCGCGCAACTTCATTCTTCAGGAAACACACCGATTTCTCCAATGTTTCTCAACATTTTGGGGGGTCAACAATGGTGGTTAACCTCATCCTCGGGGACTGTTTTCCTGTGTATACTCACAAACACATCAGTCCCTCAACCGTTTTGTCATCAAATACTCCAAAACCTCAAAGGGGGCACTAGATCCACTTACACCTTGCTCATCATGGATCAAAACAAATCCAAGCCCCTTTACATTTGAAATCAAAACTTAGCTCAAATGCTTTTTGGTTGAATATTAAAAACATTGTGGCAATAAATACTTTGTCCAAAAATTGTGAATGCACTTTTGTAAAATCACTAATAATCACTGGACCCTGCTAGTATGGTTGTGGTTATTTATTAAGCTATTAAATAAATCAAACAAATCAAAGAAGAAGCCAAAAGTCCCTTTTTATCAGTTGTAGCTCAAAAACAAAATGCAAATGATTTTATTTTTTCCCCAAACTTTTTGTGCCAACTTAGGATGTTACAAAATCTTTATTTGGATCAGTGGCACATTTTTACATAAGTTATTTAGTACTTATATTAAATAAAACAGTGAGTAAAAATAAACAAAAAAAGAAAAAGGAAATAAAAAGAACTTATCTATTGCACAGGGCGTAGCCCATCCCTCTCTCCCCCCCACTGGACCCGTGGCCCAGCCCAGCCCAAATTGGCTTTCCCCTACCTCCGTACAGAGGGGAGGCAGGGGCATGGCGTGGCAGCCATCTGACCGCCATGGCCGTCCCTTGGCCCCGTGTCGGCCATCCCGCGCAACCCCTGGGTGATAAGAGGCCAGCCCCAAACCCTAACCCTAGCCTCCTCCCTCCCCTTCCCCTCACACTCGTGGCCTTCTTCCACCACACTCCGAGCGTCGCCGTGGTCACACCATTGTTGTCGGCGTGGCCAACAAGCCCCATCCTCGCCGTCGTGTTGTCTGCGGGGTTGCACGTCGTCGACTTCATCCTCCCCGCCTCTCAATTCGGCCCGGGATGCACTGCACGCCGCATATCGTCGCCGTCTTCTACCTCCAGCCCGCCACGAGCTCCTTCGATTCCGGCCACGCCAGCCCTCCCCGAGCACTCTGCCAGCCCCTACGATCCCTGGGTGAGCACCGCCGCCGTATCTATCCCCTCGTGGTTGCCCGAATGGTCTCCAGCGGGTTCCCCTCTTTCGCACGCTCCGGCCACCGCGGTTGTGCTCCCCGGCGCTGCCCTGGTCCATCGCAGCGCATGCCAGTGGCACGGTTGGGCGCGGTGTGTCCTGTAGGTCCCGTAGGAGCGGTTCGCGCGTCAAATGGCTATCTAGCCAATGATCATGGTCGCCGCCGCCTGGTCCTGTTGCTCGTCGCCGGCGAGTGCAGGGGATTAACCCCCCTCTGTCTCTCTGATAGGTGGGGCCACCGCGTCAGAAAGTTAATTAGCACTAACACACCCCATGTGTAACTGACAGTGAGGCCCTCCTAGTGAGGTTAGCCCCTAATAAATCATTAACAGAAATAAACCCCCCACTGTCTATTACATGTGGGTCCCCTGTTAGTTTAGATTAAGTAAAAAGAAATTATAAAACATCAGTCATTGACATGTGGGCCCATTTGAATAATTAGATGTAAAGTAAACATTTTTATTATCACTGCCTATGACATGTGGGACCCACTGGTCAGTAGGTCCCACTTGTCAGTATTGACCAGTCAAAATCACTGTTTTGGATAATGTCTATTTAAATAATAAAAGAAATTCAGAAATTGATTTAAAAATGATTTAAACTTTGGAAATTCAATATCTTTTAAACCGTAACTCGGATCGAAAAACTTTATACATGAAAATTGATCAGAAAAATATAATGAACACGAATACGTTATCCATATACCAACCACCCCCTCTAACTTACCGAACATGAAACATTTCCCCTCCGGTGGATCCGGCCGGTAATTCCCGGTACCGGTAAAACTACTCGGATGGAAATAATTTGTACATGAAAGTTGTTCAGATTGTTTCAACTAGCACGGTTACACCATCCACACGTTTTTCGGATGTCCACGACACCTCCGGCATGATCCCTTCCCCCTCCGGACACCCTGTCCGGTAATCACCCGGAGCTGGCAGTTCATCCCCGGATGGACTCCCGCTCCGTGCAACGTGCATTACACTGCGTTAGAACACCGTTACCATTGCATTCATCATGCCTTTCATATGTTTGTTTATGCTTGCTTTGTATTTACTGTTTCTCCCCCCCCCCTTTATTCTCCGGTAGACCCTGCTGCTACGGCCGACTACACTGCTGCCGGGTACGACTACTTCGTCGACGACAGTACCCCTACTATCGAGATTCCAAGCAAGCAGAGCCATTCTCTTCTCTAGATATCACCTATCTTTTCCGTACTTTCTTGCACTAGGCATTATTACTGCTGCTGCTACGATTACAATCACATTCAATTGCATAGCCTGTTTTTGTCACCCCTTGATGTACCTCCTTTATCCTATGCTGCCTATTATAATTATGCATTATTCAGCAGTGAGCCATGCGCATTGTTAGCTAGGATTAGATAGCGGGACGTGACCACTCAGGGGAGTGAACACAGATACAATATGTACAACTGCACAGGTACGGTACAACGCAGACACCGCCTAAGGCCCCTAGCTCGACTCTGCCGAGCCACCATCAAGTGTGACCTATCGAGTAGTAATCCTCATACCTCCACTCGTTGCTGGCTCTGTATAGCCGCTCTAGGTACCTAAGCACGGTTTTCCTTAAGGTAAGAAGTCGGGCGACCCAACGGTCCCCGCGAGAGGTATTGCGTCGGGAACGACAGGGAGGGTACGACCGACGTTACTGGCGTGCTTGGCCCTTGCTCGTATCTCGCAAGAGTTACCAAACTACGAAAAGTCGAGCTCTACCAAGAGCACACGCGAGACAAGGTAAGGAGATGGTTTACCTTGTTGGTAACCGCAGAGACTTGGTGGGACGACAGGGCAGGCACCGATGTACTGGTGGTCCTGACTGTTGTCGTTGTCCGCGGGTCAGTTAAGTCGAGGCAACGATAACGGTTTTCACGCAGGTTAATTGAAATGCTAAATGGTTCGGCGGATGTCTTGAGTAGCCTTTTGGCTTGTACGCGCTACCTACACGTGGGATAAGGAGTGTGGGCTCCCCTGCATCGTAGTCTCGTTCGAGGGTCTTCAGACGTCAGCAGTACGGCGGTCTGATTGCCGGGAAGTGGTGTTGTCTTCTCTTGCTCGAGCGGTGTATTTGTATTTGCTTTGATTTTGCTTCACCGGTCAGTCACGCACCGTGCAGGAGTACATTCGGGTTAGGGTCCAAAGCCCGGCGTACATAGGATATAGTCCGGCGGATTACCTCTCTGTTGATTGCCGAAGGATGGGCTACTTTGTGTCGGATAGCTTAGGTGGGGTGCTGCCTAACAAGGTGTACGCCACCCTGGAGATCCGAGCATCGTAGAGTCACGCCAGTGCACCCCTGCAGGGAAGATTAATCTATTCGAATAGCCGTGTCCTTGATAACAGGACGCTTTATGCTGAAGTTGGATCTTACCACTACCAACTACTACTATTAAAGTGTATGGTTCCGGGTCTTCTTCCTCGCAGGGAGTCGAGGAAGGGAACTCGGAGACATTATTATTATTAATCATTACAACTTACTATTATACAATGCTGCAGCAACTTCTGCTGCATTGTTATTACATTCATGTTATTGAACTGTTGGTTGTTTCTCTTCTCATGCTGGAAGACACGTCAGAAGATGCTAGTCTTCGATAGGTCTAGCTTCTTATCCTTATTCTGATTTCTATCTTGCAGTCCACTATATACAGCCTCCCCTTTCCATTTGATACAATGCATAATGCTTAGTAGCGGACGTAAGACTCGCGGGTATGCTAGATACTCACCTTTGCTTTATTTCCCCCTTTATGTTTTGCCTGATCGTCCGCTGCAGTCGACGTTGGAGCCCAGGAGCAGGAGTACCCCGAAGGCGGATACTACTACGTTGAGACCCCCGCTGACCAGGACCAGGAGTAGTTTCGGAGACTCCCAGGCAGGAGGCCTTGCCTTTTCGATCTGTAACTCTGATGTTATTTGTGCTAGCCTTCTTAAGGCAAAAATTTGACTAACTATGTCTGTACTCAGATATTATGGTTTGTATAACTTATGTATTCGGGTCTGCGCGAAACCCCCCCCCCCTTTATTGTAACATATTGGTTTATCCTTTTGTGTTTAGTGTTGTGTTGTGATATTCTCACCGTGGCACCCTAATCTCAGCCGTGTACCCTGCGTGTATGATTACTGTACACAGTCTGATTTTGGGGGCGTCACAGGGGAGGGGGAGGGGTGGGAGAGGAATTGGTCCGCGGCCGCGCCGGCGCCCGGAGCCGGAGCCGGAAGCCTCGTTGTCATGTTTGCCGAGGCGAAACCACCTGGACATGGCGGCGCTCTGGTGGCGCTCTGGTCGCGGCTTGGGAGGCAGTTTGTGGGCGCGGGTGTGGGATAGCGACGGCCGACGCGTCGTCGTCTTATAAAAAGACGCCACAGAGGCTGGCAAGTGGCCCCAGCGCGACGTTCAACGCGTCCGCTCGGTGTCCGCGCCAGCGCAAACTCGGCGCACTTTTGTGTGGGGTTTGCGTCTGCGCGGACACCGAGCGGACGTAACCGCGCCAATAAATGTGTTTGCGGTTGAGCGTTGGGCGCGAGTTTGACCGGTTTGACGCAACTCCGGACGCGCGCGGACAAAATGAGTCGGCGCGTTGGAGTTGCCCTAGAGGCTAGATACTCCACCTTTCATGTGGAAGACTCGAGTTTGAATCCGGAATTCATTTTTTTTATATTATTTCAACTTAGATGGCAAAAACAAGAAAAAAATAGTTAAAATTTAATATATATCATCATGACAAATTTATTCTGTTATACCTAGATGGTAAAAACATGCAGAATTAGTACTAGATAGATGGAAAATTTACTATTTTTTGAGTTTTAAACCATGGCAAATTAAGTTTATCAAGCATGAAAGATTATTTTTATGAACATGGTAAATTGCGTTTATATAGCATGGCAGATGTATTTTATTGAACATGAAAATTTAATTTTGTGTAGCAGTACATTTAATGTATGTAGCATGATAAATTAAGGGATATTTTACGCTTGAAAATATTTGACATGGTTTCGGTTTAAACTTTAACTAGTGCCACGTTAAGAATTTACAAATGGAAGGAGTATTTAGTTCATGTCAAATCTAACTTTTTTTTCTAGAATACTCAAATCTAACTTTTCAGCATTGTATTTAGGTTATGTAGCATGATAAAGCTAGTTTATGTAGCATAACAAGTTAAGTATATTTGAATCATGGCAATGGGTGAGAGATTTCTTAAAAAGGGGAAAATGAGTACGACGACAACAGCAGCGACAAAAATCCTACGAAGTACTCGCTCCGTTTTGAAATAACTGTATACTTCAAAAACCTATATTTCGATACAGAGGAAGTAGCGGACTAGTTCTGCTAGCCGTACTCAAGTAGTGATAATTTGGCTAGATTCATGGAGACAGCCTACCGAACAACCGCACCGCACCGCACCCTACATTGATAGTTCTGCCGGCTCCTGTCCTGACCATGGCCTATCCGTCCCTCCACCCGAATTTCAACGGAACCATCTCGCCAAGTTCGTCGTGACGCCAAATTCCTCCGGAGCCGCCCGCGTACGTGTCCCCTCCGCCCAACGTCGTTTACACACTGCGGCAACAACTACTACTAGCACACGTAGGGGCACAGAGACGAAGGCAACAGCGCGCACGCGTCCCTACCTACGGCTACGCCTACGGGGTCCTGCTTTTTTCTTCTCTTCTTCTCATGGACAAACCTACGGCTACGGCCACTGTTCTTCAGCCACGGCAGGCACATCTCACATGCGCACCGCACCGCGTAGATAGATACGGGAGGTCGAGGGCAGTTGGGTACCCGTCAATTCCTTGCCGCCTAGATAAGCTGTCATGAGCCCAACTTGGCCAAACAAAACGAGACCCAGCGGCATCCCAGGCCAGCCTACCTACACAGCACGACCCAGGCCATTCTGGAACACGAGCAACGGCGTCTTCCGTTGGACCACGCACCGAACCCAACCCACCGAACAATCCAGCACACGCCTCCTGCTTCCACTAAAGAAAGTGAGCTCAAGCTCAGCTCAGCCCCTCTCCCGAAGCAAAGCACACACTACCTTTTAACCCTACCTTAACAAACAAACCAAGAAGAGATTGCGATGCCTCAGCGAGCCCTTGACTCCACTGCCACGCAACCTACTTACACGAAGCCCGTATCAAGTCACAAAACAACTTGCTTTGCTTAGAGCATCTCCCAAGAGGCCCCCAACACGGCGTAAATAGCGTCGGACGGACGTATTTCGCCCAGTCACGTTTCCAAGACCCTAATTAGCGCCGTATCGGGCCGATTTTGAGTCCGGCGATCCCAAGCCGAACACAGCGCGTTGGGGTCGCTTGGGGCGCCGGACGAAACGAAAGCGGCTGCCTGGCCCACTGGCAGACCAAGCCGACCCAAAAGGGACATCTTTCCCCCACCTCTCCCCACCGCCTTTGTCGTCGCCGGCCGCCGCGCCGCCGCTAGATAGCCGTTTCTTCCGCCCAAAACACGCCGCTGCTTCTCCCCCGCCGCCCCCTCTTCCAAGGCTGCCCCCTCCCCGCCTAGTTCACCGGCGTTTGGCCGGAGCGGAACGCCAAGCCAAGAACGCCGGCGCAAAGCCGCGCCCACCTCGCGCCCCACCTGTTCGAACGAATTGCCGCCCCGAGATGGACTCCGACAACGAGACACTCTTCACCACGTTGATGGAGGAAGAGGCGATCGCCGGCTCCTAGGACGACGAGCACCTCATGATGCTCGCCGCCTTGGCCGACCTGTTCGGCGCCAACAAGGAGCCGCAGCGAAGAGGTTCCAAGATGGGCCGCCGGAAGGGAAAGGAGAGGGGTCGTTCGGAGGGCTACTGTTTGCTCTACTCCGACTACTTTGCCGATGTTCCCCTGCACGGCGAGAAGGTATTCCAGCGACGGTACCGCATGGGCCGAAAGCTCTTTCTTCGCATTATCAACTCACTCCGAGAGTACGACAACAACTTTGTTTGCAAGAAAGATTGCACCGGCACAATTGGGTTCTCCTCACTTCAGAAGTGCACAACGGCCATGAGGATGCTTGCATACGGAACTCCTGGTGATGAACAGGACGACTATGCACGCATGGACGAGTCCACCGCCCTTGATTGTTTCTACAGATTTTGCAGAGCAGTAGTTGGCTGCTTTGGAAAACAGTACTTGCGAGCACCCAATGCAGAAGACACTGCTCGAATCCTAGCAGAGAATGAAGCAAGAGGATTTCCTAGGATGCTTGGAAGCATCGACTGCATGCATTGGGAATGGAAGAACTGTCCATTTGCTTGGCAGGGGATGTACAAGGGTGCAAAAGGTCACTGCAGTGTGGTACTTGAGGCGGTTGCTACACATGATCTCTGGATTTGGCACTCCTTCTTTGGCATGCCAGGAACACACAATGACATCAACGTCCTGTAGTGTTCAAATATCTTTGCCAGGCTTGTCGAAGGTCATGCTCCTCCGGTGAACTTCGGGGTCAATGGGCACCAGTACAACAAGGGATACTATCTGGCAGACGGCATCTATCCAAGATGGCCGGTATTTGTGAAGACTATCTCAAACCCTGTGTCGGGGGGAAGCACGCCCATTTTGCCAAGTGCCAGGAGGCTTGCAGGAAGGATGTCGAGCGGGCATTTGGGGTACTACAGTCTCGATTTGCCGTTGTCCGGTACCCCGCTCAGACTTGGTCGAAAGATCAAATGTGGGAGGTGATGAATTGTTGTGTCATCTTGCACAACATGATCATTGAGAGCGAGAAAGCGGGAGGAGACAGTGGCTCCCTACCAACTCAAAACATCCCCATCCTCCACCGCTCATCTTTCACATTCACAACGACATCACAAGCAACGAGGAGAACGAGGACGAACACGTGATCATCATCATAAGTGGCAAAACGAATTCAATCGAATCGAACGAATAAATCGAACCAACAAACATTACACGAGACGCCCTGCTGCGATTAGCACGTATTTTATGTATGTATGTATCGTGGTGTCGCAGTGGCGGTGGGTATATTCTTCCTCCCCTGCTCCGGCCGACAACCTACCGGCCGTTCCCAACGGATCAGTCAGTCAGTCAGTCGTCGAGGCGCATCATGTCGCGGTGGAAGGCGTCGACGCCGGCGGCGGCGACGCACTGGGTGATGAGGCGCGCGCCGGGCTTGTGCGCGGAGGGGCGGACGAGGATGCACGTCGCGATGTAGTCCAGGTTCGTCAGCGGCACCACGTGCACCGGGCAACCCCACCCGTAGTCCACCTCCGCGAACCCCAGCCGCGACCAGTCCGACACCAGCAGCGTCCTGTAGTCCGACGTGATCCGGTACGGGTCCCCTCCCTCCCCTCCCTCACCGCCGCCGTTCTCGCCCTTGCTCCACCGCGCGAACTCCGCCGGCAGCCGCTTCTTGCCCTCCCGGATCAGCCGCACCACCTCGCTCAGCGGCGCCTCCGACACCGCCTCCGCCGCCGCCGACACGCGCATGATGTAGTAGCAGTTGCCGTAGAACCCCTCCGGCAGCGCGCGCGGCCGGAGCGCCGGCCGCGCGTTCATGGCGAAGCACACGTGCACGGGGGAGCCCCGGCCGAACCCGGCGGCGCGGGTGCGCGCCTGCCACGCCTTGGCGATCAGCACCTCGAACGCGCTGCACCGCTGCCCCGTCTGCTCCAGGAACCGGGCCTTGAAGTGCTCGATGTAGTCCGTCGAGATGTCCATGGCCAGGTACTGGAGGCGGAGCTCCGTCGGCACCGGCAGCGGGCCCACGGCCGCCGCCGGCGGGCTCGGGATCGCCTCGCGCCCCCACGCCGGTGACAGGGACGGCGCCGCTCGCCCGCGCGCGATCTCGCCGACAGCCGACATGAACTGCGCCGCGCCCGGGCCGTCCGCCACCGCGTGGCTGAACCGGAACCCGACCACGAACCCGCCGCACGCGAACTGCGTCACCTGCATTGCGGAATGCGCCGAGCAATTCAGCGCCATTGCTAGCTATACTATCCCGTTGACTTGGAAGAACCAAACCAAAGGTTCCAGACGAGCACAGCAGACACGCCGGCGGCGGCCGGACCAGAAAGGGGAGAAAATCTAAATCTTTTGCTACTAGATTATTAGTACCTGGACTAGGAGGATTACGGAGTCCTCGGCGAGGGGGTCGGAGGCGGGGTAGGTGGGGTGCGGGAGGAGCTCGTCCTTGGGCACCATGAGCGGGTACTCGAGGTAGTCCACCTCCTCCAGGGTGCAGCTCGCGGCGGCCTCCACGAACCACACGCCCTCGCCGGTACAGCTCACGACGAGCTCGCCGCCGGCGTCGGACAGCGCGAGGCGTCCGGCGATGGGGTAGTAGCTGACGAGCGCCTTAGCCAGCGCGCGCTCGATGGCCTTGACCGGGGACTCGGTGGCGTCGTCGCCGGCGCGGCCCTTGAAGACGTGGAGGGACTCGATGAGCGCGCGCTGGGTGGGGTAGCGGTCGAGCCAGGAGAGCGGGAGCTCGCCGCCGGGCGTGGGCGCCGACGGGGCCACCACCCTCTGCCCCACCCGCGTCACCGTCGCGGTCGCCGCCGCGCCGGCGCTCCTCATGGCAGCGGCGGTGGGGGTGGTGGCCGGCCGGCGAGGCGGAGGAGATCTGGGGTGCGGGCGGTGGTGGGACACTCGCTGGCTGGCTGGCTGGCTCACCTGGGAAAGAGAGCTCCCACCGTTTCTTGGTTTTTTATACGAAGCGTTCCGTTCCTTGTACTACGGAGACTAGTCGTTGTGCGTTGTTGGTGACTGGATATGATAAGGATTGCCCACCGCACGATCGAAGAGATGGAGGAGCCAGATTTTTTGAAAGAAAATTGTTTCATGGTGCACCTACGCATTGGCATGGGAATGCTTTGAAATGTTGCACAGATTGGTCAGATTTACATCCTGGAAATTATAATGGTTTCAAGCTTGGAGAATGTAGCAGATCGTGCGCTCACTATGTTGGTGGTGGTTCGCCCGTTTTAAAGTGTGTAATAAAGTTGACATTTTTGGAGGAAACTAAAATAGACACTCGATTCAGAAAAGATACATGATGGACACTTTTATACTCGATAAGAATGTGTATTCACCCTTCTTTTTTAAGTCGTTTTCAAAGAAACTCGAATTCTTTTAAAAAAAGAGAGTTGTCTAGCTGATTAACGAAATATCGAATGAAAATCATTACAACACACCCGCAAAAGCAAGGCATCCAAAGGTGACATGGCGGCCCACACAAGAACGCACACACGCTGAAGAGGAGAAAAGCTCATTGAGGTTGCATTTCGGTGTCATCGTCACCAAAAATCCACGAGGGCGACTTCGACTTCATAATCAACGACCACCAACGAGCTTACACCGCAAACAAGCCTAGTAGCCTTCGTAATAGAAGCCAAACAATCAACCGCGCGCGCCAGCGATCAGACATCTCCGACTCTGTCGACGAGCATTGCAGAAGAAAAGCGTTGTGCCTGCACCGAGCCAACACCATAGCCGACCATCCGCCTCGTGGCATCATCACCGCAGGGTTCTGCTCAACAGCGCCACTTCATAGACAAAAAATGGGGGCACGACAACCCCTCAAAACACATCACAAAAGACCGACTACCACATCACAAATGCAACCCTGACTCCTTCGGAGCCGCCATCGTTTCCACATACAAGAAGCCTTGCAACCAACCACATCGCTGGACGGTCACCAGCCGATCGCAATGCCGCAAGCGTCCAGCCCATAAAGAACGCAATCGGGATTCGAAGCTCTTCGAGGCGACGTCCCAAAGAGGGAAGCAACGGTGTCGATGTCGTCGCCTGGCATGACCGAGGCTTAGGCTTTCAACCGAAGAGCAAGATCCAATGGTGCATGAGGATATGGGGCTCCATGGCGACGCCTCGAGGGAGGTTAGACGACGCCCGCGGGTGCCGACATCGCCCGTTGGCAAGACCGAGGAAGCTTTCGCACGGAGCCATCCAACACCACGAGCACCCTCACGCCTAGCACCTCCACTAGCACGCCACCTCTCACAGAGCCATTATGCAATACACCTCCCCGTCGTCCAGACACCAGCGAGCCAGACCCGGCCAGATCTTGCATTCCCCGCACCGTAGTCCTACCAGGAGAGCCATCAAAGAGTGACACCGATTGATGGCTTCTCGCCCCTCGTTGGTTACCCCAAGTGGAAGGTTGAGATGTAGCTAGCAGTAAATTTCCCTTGATGAAGATACCAAGGTTTTTCTCCGGCGGACTCCGAATTGTTCAAGTAGGTGTCAACGGCGCCAGAGATTAAGTTGCCAAAAGGAGATGAGATTGACGTGGGCCTGCACACAGAAACAAATAACTTTGCTCCCAACGGGTTCAAAGAGGTTATCAATCTCTCCGGTCTTGTCGTTTACAAAGGATCAAACGCACGATGAGAATAGTGATGGTGATTGCATCTGAAAAGAAAATAAAACAATAAAGAGTTGAGGTGTAAACAATGGTGGAAATATGGACCAGGGTCCCATGATGTTCACTAGTGATGTCTCTCTCTCAAAATACGATAAAACAGCTAAGCTGGGTGAACAAATTACTGCTGGAAAATTTACAAAATTATAAACGCATCGCAATGATAATTATGCCACAAGAAATTTAGAGGCTCAAAAGTATGAGCAGTACGCCAAGACAAGTAGACTGTTTATTCATCAGCATCTACTCACTAATCATCCACCTTGAGACATTTATCCATAACATCTCGCTGGTATTAAGTTGCGAGCCCCACTCAAAGTGTAAACCCAAACCAATAGACAACTGCATTAACAAACTTTGTGTAAGATAAACAATCCTTGCAATCGCGGTTACACGCACCGTTGTTTTGTCCCTGGTGGCAACATCACATCCCCTAGTCTCATGTTTCTGTCACTCAAGCTAGACATCGGGGGGGGGCATGAATTCATAATCAAGCATAACGCTTCCTCTTGGAGTTACTATCTACTACTTGGCCAAAGCAATAAAAAGCAATGGAGAATATGCAATAATTACTCAAGAACAAAATATAAAATGAGAATCAAATATATAACTCATCACAGTCTGAACATAATCTCATAATCCATCGGATCCCAGCAAACACAATATAACAAGAATAGGAAAATTACATAAGTGCCTTGATCATGTAGGGCAGCTCACAAGGGTTAAGAATTGAAGCACAAGATTGGAGAGAAGACATCACATAGCTACTTGTCATGAACCCATGGTCCAAGGGAGACTACTCACGACACATCCGGAAAACGCTCATGATGGTTGAAGGAAGGCGAAGCACCTGCACTCGAGTTGGAGAGGAGCACTAAGTTATGCAACGAGCGGAGGTATTATTTATCCACCAAG
The DNA here is from genome assembly GCA_950022295.1 of Bromus sterilis. Taxonomy (NCBI): domain Eukaryota; kingdom Viridiplantae; phylum Streptophyta; class Magnoliopsida; order Poales; family Poaceae; genus Bromus; species Bromus sterilis. The sequence goes on from OX465598.1 coordinate 30,249,972, forward strand.
GTACTGTTCATCCATCAGGAGGTTTCCATGTGTGCTTGTATGAGCTAGCCAGAGATGTCCGTTGCAGGAGCCTTGAGCACGTCATGTTGGAGAGAGGCATAGGAGACCGTGGCCAACCCGACGAGCACGGCGGCGGAGGCGGCCACTGCCAACGTGCAGGTCCGTTCTTGCCAAAAACAACGTGCATCAAAAGCAACAGAAGATATGTGTAAGAAAGAAATACAGACCGTTCGCATCATGGATCGATAGACGCCATGCCCCACGGTGGGCGCCAACTGTCGTGGATATAATCCTGACAATAGAGAGGGGGTATGAATGGAGCATGATCTATCGAGATGCAAACGAGTGACGCAGGCGATTTTATCGAGTTCAGAACTCTCGCGGAGGAGATAAAATCCCTACGTCTCGTGCTCCCGGAGGAGCTTTTCCTTTATATGTGTAAGAACACGAAGAACATGTCATTACATGGGATAAGATCCCGTGAGAGAGGAGGAAGAAGAGGAGACTTTTTTGTAGTGGTGGTGGGGGTGGCTTATATAAAGTGCGCCACCTCCACCTCACTCAAATTAAATAAATGAGGGATTAATGCCTATTAGTGCTAGAATAAAGCTTCTAATTAAAACATAGAAACTCCTCCATTAAGTCGTATTATAATGGGTGAAGCAGGATGCTTGGCTGTATAGCTTCGGTGACTGTTGACCATCGTCTTGTCCGAGTTGCCCGTTACTCGGTAGCTTTATGTCCGAGTAGCATGCCACCCCGAGTTATTTGTTACTCAGAAGCGTAATCATACTTTGATCATCGAGTAACACCTGACTCGGTTATATGTCAATCTTATTCTTATTATCTCGTTAAGGGTACTCCATGATATGCGATACTTAAGGGTATGCCATGATGTTCACTAGTGATGTCTCTCTCTCAAAATACGATAAAACAGCTAAGCTGGCTGAACAAATTACTGCTAGAAAATTTACAAAATTATAAACGCATCGCAATGCTAATTATGCCACAAGAAATTTAGAGGCTCAAAAGTATGAGCAGTACGCCAAGACAAGTAGACTGTTTATTCATCAAAATCTACTCACTAATCATCCACCTTGAGACATTTATCCAGAACATCTCGCTGGTATTAAGTTGCGAGCTCCACCCAAAGTGTAAACCCAAAGCAATAGACAACTGCATTAACAAACTTTGCGTAAGATAAACAATCCTTGCAACCGCGGTTACACGCACCGTTGTTTTGTCCCTGGTGGCAACATCACATCCCCTAGTCTCATGTTTCTGTCACTCAAGCTAGACATCGGGGGCATGAATCCATAATCAAGCATAACGCTTCCTCTTGGAGTTACTATCTACTACTTGGCCAAAGCAATAAAAAGCAACGAAGAATATGCAATAATTACTCAAGAACAAAATATAAAATGAGAATCAAATGTATAACTCATCACAGTCTGAACATAATCTCATAATCCATCGGATCCCAGCAAACACAATATAACAAGAACAAGAAAATTACATAAGTGCCTTGATCATGTAGGGCAGCTCACAAGGTTTAAGAATTGAAGCACAAGATTGGAGAGAAGACATCACATAGCTACTTGTCATGAACCCATGGTCCAAGGGAGACTACTCACGACACATCCGGGAAACGCTCATGATGGTGGAGAAGCTCTCGGAGATCAATCCTCCCTCCAGCAGGGTGCTGGGACGAGGTCTTTTGGCGGTCACGATCTCGGGATCGCGGCGGTGGCGGAACAGAGATGAAAGTCGCGATGCGGGGTCTCTTTTCAGGGTTTCTGCATCGAGGAGGTAATATAGGCCGAAGGGGGGCACCAGGGGAGGGCCCCACCTCTCAGGCGGCCTTTGGGCGCGACCCCCCTCCTGGCCGCGCCAGGTGGACGCCTGAGAGGAGGGTGGCCCCTCTCCGGCTGCCCTTCGGTCTTCTGAAAGCTTCCGTTACGCTAATTTTTTTATTTTATTTTTCTTGAAATTTTTTGGGCACTGTAAATATGGGTAAAAACCTGCAATTCACAGACATCAACAGACAGAAACTAGCACTGGGTGCACTGAGTTAGTAGTTTAGTCCAAATATGTGTAAAAATGTATGAAAGTGTAGCAAAACACATAGCTATGTCACCCTAATGAGCATGAAACAAGCAGAAATTATAAATACGTTTGGGACGTATCACCGACCCGTGCGAGGATGCACCCCAGAGAGCAAGAATGAGGGGGGGAAGCCCGCCCCTGCCCCCCTCCCCGGAAAAGAGCAGTTGTCCGAAGACCAGAAGCCCGCTGACGAAGCTGTCGTGGCTGCCACCTGCGAGGGGCACCGTTACGCCCAAAAAGGGCAGTCGGGACGAAGTCGAGAGGCGAACCGACGACATTTGACCCGCCCGGATCCCACGTGTGATGTAGAAAAAAGGGAATTGAGCCTCCTCCACCTCGATCTCTCGCGGCCAGACGAGAGGAAGATGACCAACTCGCCGCCGCCGTCAACCTCCTGGTCTTAACCTGGGGGTCTCCTCCGGCAACGACAAGGGTAGGGAATGGGGTGGGAGGGCGGCGCGGGCTAGGGTTCTGCCCGTGCCACCTGGGACGAGACGGCGCGGGGGGATTTTTTTCTTTTTGTGTGTTCAATCTAAATGCAACCAGGGGATGCTCATTGCTCAATACCCAAAGCGCGTGCGTGCATGGCTTGACACTTTCCAGCGTTTGAACCAGTATAACCGTGTGCCATCTTTTCTACGCAATTAAAAGCGTCTATACGGTACGTAGCACTTGTCCAAGCTGACGTGTAGGTATTCTGGAAGGCAGCAGAGCTGGCGTTACGTTAGGCAGCCAAACCAAACATATCTCCATCTTCTTCTTCCCAGCTCCACCGTTTCCTATTGCCAAATGATGGACTGCTTCAGAGATCGCGCGCGCACCACACGAACGCACCAGACTCGATCAAACAGCACGACAAGGAGAGAAAAGCTAGGACTTTTTGTACTTTTGCTTACACTCTGTATCTTATTTGTTTTTTTTATCAGTTATATTTCTTTCGTTTTAAAATAACTGTTTTAGATTTAGTATAATTTTATATTAGATCTACTCCTTTCGATTCGTATTAATGAACTTAATTTTGTCTAGATACACATACATCTAGTCTAAATACTTAACTAGATATATATGAATTTAGATAAAGTTGAGTCCATTGATATGGATGGAAGGTAATACAGTAATATAATGTTGAGATGATTTTAGAACGAAAAGAGTATACGGTGTGTGTCTATAGTCCGTACGCACTCTCCCTCAAGCTCCATTGTTTCTGTCCATTTTCTATGTGTTTTCTATGCTGCGTCGTGCACGAGTTGTTGGAGGAAAGCAGCTCTTCACCTTACCGGGCCTCCTGCTCCTCCTATCAGAAGCAGCTCTCGTGACGAAATGGTACCCTGCCGAGCCTTACGTCGGATTAGGAAAAGTTTGGCCGAGGGAGATTGATGAGCTAGCTAATGCAACTATGCAAGCGAAGATGATTGATCACCTTCATTATTCACACGCCTCTTTCAACGGAGGCAATTTCATGCCAACTTCACTGGAATTTTCAAGGTGACCGTTTTTTTTTTGAAACTAGGCAAAAGCTTTGCCTTTCATTGATATAGAAGAAAAGAGTTGGCCCATTTATGAGGAAAACAGGCCGAAAACCGTACAACACAACACCACACGCCAGCCTCGAGGCTGCGCTCCACACGGGTCGACGATCAACCAGATCGACACCACACCTCAACGCAACAGGCGGAGGCGAAAGACCGGATCCACCGCTCCAAAAACCACGCCGGCCCCAGGGCCGCGCCCCGTCTGGCCAAAGACGAACACGCCTCCGCCAAAACCCCCCCACGCACTCCACATGTCCCACAGAAGCCCCCGCCCACGCCAGAAGCACCAGTCCAGAGCAAAGCATCACCACCGCGTCTCGATCAACGCCGATTCCTCCGAAGACAGGAGCGGCTCCAACTGAAACTTCCTCGCCAATGCACCATCCACCCAGGAAGCAGGGGGTAGATGGCGGGACTTGGTCGATCCCAAGAAGAGCCTCGTCTTGGACTCATCGAAGATGACGTACATTGCGCCCGGAGCTTCGCCCGGAGACAAACCCCTCCACGAGCCACGAGTCCCTCAGGCCGGATCGAACTCCAAAACGATGCCCTCAAGAGGGAAAGCGGCGCTAAGCGTAGCTAGAGCGCCGCCATCATCCGATCCGGTGAACCGGATCAAGGGTTTCCCCCGGAGTCTGTCGGAAAGGGAGACGAAGACTGCTACATCGAAGCCTCCAACGAGGAAAAACGACGCCCGTAGGCGCCGCCATCGACAACTCCGGCCATCGCCGGAGTACGGCATTCACCGGCAGCTTCTCCTCCCAACACCAAGATCCAGCCAGCCACCTAGCAGCCACACCTCGACGCACAGGAACAACGCCACCCCTCCGCCACGGGCTTCCACCTCGCCCGCCACCGTCCACCCCGGAGCAGCGCCGCCGCGCCAGATCCGCACCGCTGGCCACCTCTAGCACGCCCGCCGCGCCAGAACCGACGAGGCCATGTCCGTCGTCGCCCACAAGCCTCGCCAGCGCGCGCCCTCCGTGCTCGCCTCGCCCGTGAAGCCCAAAACTTCCGGCAGCCGCCGGATCCCTCGCCCCGCGGCCTCACGAACCCGCCGCCCCACATCGAGGTCCACCAGATCCGCGCTCGTGGCCCTCCATGCGGCCCGCAGCACGCGCCAACACGCCAGATCGGGAGCACCCTCACCCTGCAAACCCCCGCCGAGCCGCCGTCCCGCGCCGGCCAGCGTCGAACGAGAGGAGGGCAGCGGCCTCGCCGCCGCCGAGCCGCACGAGCTTTGCCCGGCGGCTCCATCGGCGGTGGCGAGGGGAGAGGAGGAGGAGGGACTGGAGCTAGCGGCGGCGGCTCCACCAAGGGTGACTGTTAGCTCCAAGGTGACCGTTTCGCTAAGAAGCAAGTTTAATTTGAAAAAAAAAAACGTTTCTCTATGTCAGGCACATTTTGATTGCCTGAATTCAGGATTTTAGTATGGAACCCATTTCATTTTGACTGTCGGAATTCAGGATTTCAGAATACAACTCAGTTCATCGAATATTTTTCTGATACATGATCCGTATGCAATTGTATGAATTTGGTGTTCATAAAATGCTTTCACCAGAAGATTACAATCGAAATTCAAACTTAAGTAACCAAGCAAGCTAGTACAAGCCATTCCAAACACAGAGCACAGAGGGAACCGACACACGCTGCTGATTGCACCAACAAGTTGTACTTGTGTACCATGGTGCCAAAAACTAATGCAGACTTTCCTTGCCAAATACTAGTGCTGTATTCAGCTTAGTAGGGTCCATTAACTTAAGTGGTTAGTGGTTATTAGGTACTACGTACTATATCACCTGTTTGTTGTTTCTTTGATTATCATAATCACTTGAATCATTGCTTGCTTGTGTGCAATTCCTAACCATTGGATAATGGACATAAAAATTATTGTTATTCCGAACCCTGGTTATGGTTAGCACGAAGCAGGTACACCAATTCGCCAAAACTAGCCGTTGATTGGGGTCGCTTAGAGCATCTACCCTGATTCGGATAAATCCAATCCCCTAAATGTCCGTGAATGTATTCAAACGTGTTCGTGAATCGTATTAGATGATATTTTATATTAAATTGGGAAATATGCTTTTGCGTTGCAATGGAAAAAAACAATATCTTATATCTAATCCGTTTAATCCTAATAAAATGCAAGAGCATGAACACCAAAGCGAGCTTCAATTGTGGTTGGTACACAAAATCTTGTCTTGCATGTCCATTTGCGGTGTAATGATTGTGTGTGTACTCGTTGCGGCTCCTCCATGCTCCATCGTCATCATCGGCGAGTGATCTTTCAAGAAGCCGAGAGCGGAGGTTATCTCATCGACGAGACTCCACATGCCTTTGTGCATTTAGTAGGAAGATGCTCTATAATATTGCATGTGTTTCTTAAAGTTGTTATAATGTGTGCTTTTTAGTAGGAAGATGCACAATAGTATTGCGTGTGTGTTCCTTGAAGTTGGATGTTGGTTCCATGGATACAACTTATACCTTGTCGTGGCATCTTATATCGCAGCTTGAGCATCTTGAATCTGTGGTGCATGGTGATGAAGTCGCGGTTGAATTTGTACATAAAGGGCACATTGATGGAAGTTTCGTCGAGCCAGTGGGACAACCCAGCCCTTTTGTCTCTTTCATAGAATTACATGTCCTACTTATCTTTCAAGTATATGGTGTTGGTGAGAACGCCGTGGGTAGTCGGGCCAAAGGACTGAGGGAAGACGAGTCTTTCATTAGGTGCTCGTGACCTCCACATGAGACATATGATGTGGCAATAATATGTCATATCAGGCCGCCGGACCGCTCCCATGCTAGGAAAAATGCCCCACGTAAGGGGTACTAGATGTTTCTATTATTCACATGTAATTATAGATGTACATAGGTCATGTACTGTTTATGGTGGGTTGAAGCGCATGTTTGTGTATGCCATGAAAATTTCTATTTCCTTGAAGAGAGATGATTAATGTGGGTCGTGGACTGGTTTATGTGTTTATACGATGTTAAGAATACATATGTGCTACATGAATTTCACATGTTACCTCGAGTATTATCTATCTGTCGAAGGTACCCATAGTTTCATTGAAGGTACATGTATTTATTTTATGATTTTTTACATGAGTGTTGTCATAGTGACACTCGTTGCCTATATAAGGATTAATGGTCTTTATCATATCAATGAAGATTTTGGGCCCTCTTGCTCCGTGAAACTTAAAATATTGAAAAACAAAAAATAAACTTTTTAAAGTTTTAATTTTATTGAAAAGAATGCACATAAATACATAAGTGTATTTTTCATGAAGAAATCTGTTTTGATGTGATCCACATAAATAAAAAATCATGGATTTTATGATGAATAGTACATATGCTAGCAATTCAAAAAAAATTGTACATCACACCAAAACATATTTCATTATGAAACTTCACAACCATGAGTATACTTTTCTATATGCATATATAATTATTTATAAAAAATAAAAATAATTTTTTGAATTTTGAATTTTAAAACACGGGTTCCGTGAAACCCAAGCTCAATTAGCAATTTTTGATAGTATTGTCTTCTATTTCTCTCATGGTTACCTGTATAACTATGATACCGATATACAACAGGCACCACCGGTATAAAAAAAACGCACGGACAATCAATCGGTTTTAACTACATTGCTAAATCCATAAACCAGCAATGCACCTCTAAAGAAACATTCTACACGAACTGATCATAAAAAAATTACACTCACACAAGAAGTTGATGGTCCACAATGCTATTCATCCAGCAACAGAAAAGAAAAAGGAAAAAAACACAATGGCCCACCTACCGCCCACAGCGCAGCTTCAGACACACTCATACACACCCACAAAGCCACTCATCCAACAACATGGGGATGGAGTTCATCCCCCTTCAGACACACTTTGCTGGTAAATTTTTTAGAGTGAAGGTCAAGATAAATGTCCGCAAACCCTTAAGAAACCATGTGTCCCTGATCAAGAACAAAGAAAGATTGATTTTCAGAGTCAAGTATGAAAGATTGCCTGATTGGTGTGCGGTTTGCGGTTTTCTGGGTCACTCTTTCAAAGAACATGGGGATGGAGTTCATCCCCCTTCAGCTCTTATCTTCAAAGACCTCCGTGCAAGCTGGTTCATGGGACCGGGGATGGGTCCGGGCTCTAGGTCTGGAAAGAAGGGGCAAGGCAAAGGAAAGGGTACTGGTCCTGGGGGTCAGCCAGTCCAGCTCCAATTGAAGCATGGGGGTGGCTCGAACGTCCCAACACAGAAGCCAAGTACTGATGCTGTCATGACCGAGGATGAAGATCCAAATAAGAAGAGAACTTCTGATGCAACGACATCTGATATGGATGGAGTGGAGAGCTCAGATAATAGCCCCAAAGATCACGCCCCACCTGTTGCAATACCCATCCCTCCAAGTCCGAGTGAGAAGCAGGATCCCAAGCATCCCAAGGCAAATGATGGTGACAAACCAGTGTCAAAACCTAACCAGAAAAACATGACGGCGAAATTAGCGGGCTCCCAGACGGAGCGCTGCCAGGCCCAATGAGTGCCTTTTGTTGGAACTGCCGAGGTGCGGGCAAAGCCGAGGTAGTTCGCGAGCTTCGCGATTTCGCGAGGAAGTTTGCGCCTACTCTTTTGTGCATAGTGGAAACTCAAATAAAAGGCAATCGAGTAGAAGCTTTAGCTGGTACACTGGGATATGATAATGGACACACCGTTGATAGCCAGGGGAGAAGTGGAGGCATTGGTTTGTTCTGGAATAACAATATCAATGTCACGGTGTTGGGTTCTTCGGTTTATCACATTGATTGTTCAATTGTGGAAGCCGACAAAGATCCATGGAGATTCACATCTTTTTATGGAGAGGCCCAGACGCATTTGAGGCATCAGTCGTGGGCGGTGATGAAAGATATGGTCAATGTCAGCCCACTTCCTTGGCTATGTGTGGGCGATTTCAATGAGGTTTTATGTCCCGATGAACATGATGGGGTCGGACAAAGGAGCAATGCGCAGATCCAAGCCTTCCGAGATGCCGCTGATGTTTGCATGCTTCAAAACCTCGGGTATTCTGGACACTTCTGGAATTTCGAGAAAAAGGTTGCCGGGGGCACGTATACGAGAGCCCGCCTTGACCGAGCTCTTGCATCCCCGGAGTGGTCTGCAGCTCACTCTTTGGCAAGTGTTAAGCATATCACTGCAGTCTCTTCGGACCACTGCCCCATCTTGGTGGAGTTTGACCCGGGAGATCCTTCAAGCTTGAAACCCACGCTCTTCAGATACGAGGTCATGTGGGAGCAGCACGAGTCCTGGTCCGATATGATTAGCGGCTCTTGGGGGCCAGAGGGACATGCAGCGAGCGTTTTGGAGCTGAAAGAAAAATTATCGAGAATATATGCTACACTCCAAGGGTGGAACAGACACACTTTTGGCTCTGTCGAAAAAGAGATAAGGGAGAAGGTTTCTGAACTGGACAGGCTGAAGAACATGCCGGGGCGTTCTGGTCCATCTCGGGAAGAAATTTTGATTAATGAAAGGATGATTGAGCTATATCACAGGGAAGAGGTGATGTGGAGACAAAGATCAAGAATTGACTGGTTGTCTGCTGGTGACAGGAACACAAAAATTTTCCACATGAGGGCTAGCATGAGAAGAAAGAAAAACATGATTAAAGCCCTCAAGAATTCTCTGGGGGTCCTAGTTCATCATCCCATGGAGCTAAAAGAGATGGCCCAAGATTTTTACAAATCGCTCTATTCTTCTGAAGGGGTGAGCAACATGGATGAGGTCCTGAGGCACGTTCCTCGCAAAGTCTCGGCTGACATGAACTCCATTCTGATGAACCCTTATTCTGAGAAGGAAGTGAAAACGGCTCTGTTTCAAATGGTCCCAACCAAGTCGCCGGGGCCAGACGGCTTCCCAGCGCACTTCTATCAGAAGCATTGGGATTTGTGTGGAAAGGAGGTGACGGAGATTGTCTAGTGAGGGGTGAGGAATCTCCTGATTGCATCAACAACACTGTCCTTGTTCTTATTCGAAAGTCACCAATCTGGAAGATTTCTCCCAGTTCCGCCCTATTAGCTTATGCAACGTTCTGTATAAAATTGCATCCAAGGTGATTTCAAATAGATTGAAGCTAATTCTTTCTGACATTATATCCGAAGAACAATCAACCTTTGTCTAGGGGAGATTAATCACAGACAACATTATTTCTGCATATGAATGTCTTCAGTTCATGAAGAGGAACAAGTCCAAAGTGAATGGGGTCTGTGCTCTCAAGCTTGATATGATGAAAGCTTATGACCATCTCGAATGGCATTATCTGGAAGCCATTATGATGAGGTTGGGTTTCAACCAGAACTGGGTCAAAAAAATTATGTCTCTGGTTTCCTCCGTCTCATTTTCGGTTCAGTTCAATGGGGAGAGATTGGAAGAGTTCAAGCCTAGCAAGAGGCTTTCGACAGGGAGATCCTATATCCCCGTATCTTTTCTTATTAGCGGCAGAGGGCCTCTCGTGCCTCCTAAAATCTGACTTTTGGTCGTCGCAAGTATGCGGAGTCAAGGTGGCTCCTACGGCTCCGTCTGTAAACCACCTACTCTTTGCGGACGATAGCCTGCTGTTATTTAAGTCAAGTGCAATTGGGGCTAATGCGGTATCAAACTTGCTGAATGTTTATTGTCAAGCTTCCAGTCAGAGGATCAATAGATCAAAATCCTCGATTCAATTCAGTAAAGGATGTCCACAGCCCCTTCGGGTTGAGATGAAGGGAATTCTCCAAGTGCAAAATGAATCTCTCTCGGATAGATATCTTGGCATGCCATCTGACGTTGGACAGAATAAAAACGGTACTTTTAAGTACCTCAAAGATCGTGTTTGGGGGAAGCTGAAGGGATGGCTTGAGAAAATATTGTCTTATGCTGGGAAAGAGGTCCTCATCAAATCATTAGCACAAGCCATCCCGGTGTACTCCATGTCCTGCTTCAGGTTGCCGATAGGTGTTTGTGAAAACATTACCAGTATCATTCGACAATTCTGGTGGGGCTCTAAGAATGGGAAGCGCTCGCCTGCGTGGTTATCTTGGGATGTTCTCACACAACCCAAACACTTGGGGGGAATGGGATTCCGAGACATGGAAATGTTCAATATGGCGTTGCTGGCAAGACAGGCATGGAGAGTGCTATCTCAACCAAATTCCTTGAGTGCACTGCTGCTCAAAGCTATATATTTTCCAAGCTCGGATATTCTGAATGCTTCCCTTGGCTCTCATTCGTCTCAAATTTTGCGCGCTATCCTGGACGGTAGAGACCTCTTATGGGAGGGACTCACCCACCGGATTGTACATGGTGAAACCACCAAGATTTGGGAAGATAACTGGCTCCCGAGGGAAAATCTGAAGCACCCTATCTTGTCTCTGGTTCCCGCACCTCCAGGTCTAGTTGCTGATCTTATCGATTCGAATAATGCTAGATGGAAGGAGGATCTTGTCCGCCAGATTTTTGTTCCAATTGATTGCGAGACCATCTTCAGTATCCCCCTCTGCACTAGCAAAATATCAGATACCTGGGCTTGGATGGGAGAGCGAGATGGGAAGTTCACTGTCCGTTCTGCGTACAAAATGTTCATGATCACGAAGAGGACAAGAGAAGGCATGCTCGAAGGGAGAGATGAAACATCTAACACTTCATCCTCTGTGAAAGGATTGGAATGTCGACTAGAGGGGGGGGTGAATAGGCGACTAACAATTTTTATGACTTCTTAATAAGTTTTGGCTCAACGAGAAAAGTAAGTTGTCTAGATATGCAACTAGGTGTGATCCTATATGACAACTTAACAACTACAACAAGAATTCAAGCAAGATATAAGTAATGAAAAGTAAATTGCAAAGTAAAGGTAGAGGGAACACGGAGACAAGGATATGTTACCGGAGTTCCTTCTCTCTCGAGAAGTACGTCTCTGTTTGGAGAGGGTGTGGAGCACAATGCTCACACGAAGGCCAACGAGGGCCACCCTATTCTCCTCACGCTCTCACCAATGCAAGATGCCGTGAACCACTACGCGGTGGCCTTGAAGGTGGCAACCGAACCTTTACAATACAAGGTTGGGGCAATCTCCATAACTTAATTGGAGGCTCCCAACAACCCACGGAGCTTCACCACAATGGAATGTGGCTTCGAGGTGACCTCTTCCGTCTAGGGTACCAACGCACCCAAGAGTAACAAGATCCACAAGGGAATAATGGGGGGAATCAAATATCCTTTGGTGGAAGTGTAGATCGGGGCCTCCTCTTCCAAACCCTGGAGAATCAACAAGTTTTGATGGCTAGGTAGGGAGATCGGGCAAGACTAAGCTTTGGGCGTCAATGGAGGAGTAGCAATGAATGAGGTACCTCTCCATGGAGAAGAAGACCCCCTTTTATAGGGGGCACATTAAACAGCCGTTGGACCCCACCAACCACGGTACTACCGCTCTTAGAGCGGTACTACCGTGGCGCGGTACTACCGTGCTGGGTGCGGTACTACCGTGGTACCGTAGTACCGCACTCTAGTGCCGTGCCCACTACCGCTCAGTCAGTGAGTTTGCGGTAGTGGTTGCGGCACTAGACTGCCGTACTACCGTACCGCGGTACTACCGCGCTGGGTGCGGTACTACCGTGGTACCGTAGTACCGCACTCTAGTGTCGTGCCCACTACCGCTCAGTCAGTGAGTTTGCGGTAGTGGTTGCGGCACTAGACTGCCGTACTACCGTACCGCGGGACTACCGCGCTGGGTGCGGTACTACCGTAGTACCGTACTCTAGTGCCGTTCCCACTACCGCTCAGTCAGAGAGTTTGCGGTAGTGGTTGCGGCACTAGACTGTCGTACTACCGTACTGCGGTACTACCGCAGATGGTGCGGTACTACCGCACACCAAGCGGTACTACCGCCCCAGCAGACCCAGGCTGGAATGGCCTCCTATACTGACTCCTCCGAAGACGCCAAGAAGATATGTGGGTGCAGAGAAAAGTGTAGTGTGATGATTCCACCCATCATAACACCGCGGATCCCCTCTTAATAGTACGGATTTCCTATCGACTCAACCACCAAAAAAAAAGAATCTGAGAGGGAAACTCCGTCTTAACGTTCCATCAACCGAGGGGATGATAACCGTCCTGTGCCATGGCTTAAGTTACCTGAAATACTCAAGGCACACGGTTAAACCGCAAATGTATTGTCATCAATCACTAAAACCAATCATGGGGAAATATGCCCTATCAATCTCCCCCTTTTTGGTGTATTGATGACAACAACCGATTTGCTCAAAAAGATAATAGGGAATGAAACATATGGCATGGAGCCACAAAATGTAGGCTAGCTCCCCCTAGATGTGTGCACCCTTTGAGATTAACCTTTGGATTGCATGGCGCACACATTAGAATGGACACTACCCCTATATTTTATCTACCATGCCACACAAGCTACCAACAACAATTATATGAGCGAGAATTAGCACAAGCATAGCATAAGCAACATATAAAGTACTTTAAGCAAAGGGTAGCGTATGTGTCACACCATACTTCACAAAGGTCTCACAAAGAAAACGAACAACGAAAACACACGGAGTTCAAAAGCAAATCGACAACCCTGAAAGAAAGCAAATCGAGGTCCTAAACTCTCTCCCCCTTTGGCATCGAGACGCCAAAAAGGCAGAGAGTGACGTAATGCCCCACGGTGGTGGACTACTCCTCCGCCTGATAATCGTCATCACCATCATCAGACTCATCCGAAGATCTCGCCTCTGACTCCTCAGCAGGCTCCTCAACAGTCTCATCAGCAGGTGGAGCGGAAGCAGACGTGCCGGCAGTGTCCTCGTCAATCTCCCATGTGCTGAACTGGTAGATCCATTGATCCTCCTCAGTGATCTTCCCCTCAGATCCGGACTGCACTTCCATGCCTTGGTGCCTGTAGAACATCTTCTGACGCTGGAGGTTTTCCTTCTCCCTCTTGTGAGCCTGATACATCCTGTGCTGCATGTGAGACTGCATGCAGAACAACTTCTTCACCTTGCGAGTGAGCTTAGCAGCCCAACCCGGCTGCTCCAAGTCCTGGGAGTAAGACCTCCCACTGCCACCAAAGCTCGTACCGGAGCGAGTGCGGCGGATGCTGCCTCCACCAGCCGCAGGCTCACCAGCATCACCAGCTCCACCCTCCTCATCAGCCATCTCCGCATCAGAAGCAACTGGGGAACCCTGAGCAGCAGCCTCACCACCAGCCCAGTTGGCCTTAATACGCAGCTGCACCACCTCATGCCTGGTAAGATGCCCCACCCGAAGAGGATCCTCATAAGTGTCACTCCAGACCTTCTCAAACAACAGCTGAAGAAAAGGCCCATAGATAGGGACCTTGCGCTCCATAACGGCAGTGTAGAGCTCCTCATACATGATCGAGCAGATATCCAGAGTCATCGCCGTCCCCCTGTACTCCTGACAGAGAAGAATCATGTTGACCAAGTAGCTATGGATCTTGTCCTGATCGCCAACCCGAGGGAACAGTGAGGTCCGGAAAATCTGATGCATAATATCCAGAAATGGGGAGAGCATCAACTTGTGCTTCTCGTTGCCCTTCGCATCATAGTAGACAACAGAAGTCTGATAGGGGGGCAGCTCACCCTTCTTCTTAGCAGGGGCGGATGTGTGAGGACGCAGCCCCACCGGCTCATTGGCAGTGATGTAGGGGACCTGCAGAAGATCCATGAATACCTTCCACTTGCATGTGAGAACATCATCATCACACATCCAGGTGATGTGCCGATCATCATCATTATGGAAGAAGACGGTGGCGAAGAACTGGGCCACGAGATCAGCGTCAAAAGGGTTGTTGAAGGAAATGATGTGGCGAAGCCCAAACTGATCCACCAGAGCAAGAGCATCAGCAAAGTAGTCCATATGCTGCTCCATGTATGCCAGACTGACAGACTTCACATTGGGCACAAACTTGTTCTTCCTGTCAGATATGAGCAAGTAGAAGACATCACGCTGCTCCTTGTTCCAGAACTTGGACTTCATCAAGGATGGATCACGAGGCTGCCTGTAGGGATTGACCCTACGGTAGTCCCGGTACTCTGGCAGAGGGAGCTCGACCACTGGCTTCTTCTTCGGCTTCTCTCAGTGAGCGGTCTTCTTCATTGAACTGTATGGTGCTTTTCCCTTGGCTGGAGCCTTGCGCTTCAAGTGCGAACGAGAGCCACCACCTGACCAAACCCAAAACGGACAGACACAAAAAAAGAGCAAAAGAATGAGATGCAAAAGTCCAGGAGATGAATAATAGAGCAGAGAAGGTGATACAGGTTGCAGGTTCTGGAGGTACGGTAGTACCGTGGTTAATGCGGTACTACCGCTCCACGGTAGTACCGTAGGGTACTAAGGTAATACCGCTCGAGCGGTAGTACCGCAGTAACACTGCGGTAGTACCATGCAGACAGCTGAGACCACGGATCTGAGATCCGGTACTACCGTGCCTCCACAAATCACAACCACACCAACAAATCTACTCTATGCCTATCTATCAATCCTTCCATGTCCTCAAAATGCCTAGGAGTAGCCAAAAACCTAGTGGATCTAAAAGAATTGCCCTAAACACAAAAGCTCAAGAACATGAGCCAACACGAGGGAGAAACGGGGCAATACCGGGATCCATGGCACACGGGAGAGGTGGGGATCGATCCCACCGGAGGAGAACACGGAGAGGGAGCACGGGTGCGGCACTCCGGGGAGGGCGCCGCGGGAGAGCCTTGCTGCTTCGAGAGAGGAGAGATGGGAAACCGACTGGGGTATGGGGATAACTTCCCGTACCCCTTCGGTTTTGACTCTCCCCGAGACTGCGGTAGTACTGCACTGGGCGCGGTAGTACCGCAGGAAGCAGAAAACTCAGCCAAGGTTTCAAACAAGGAGGACTTTTGCGCGACGGCTAAAGGGGGGAAAAGGCTTAGGATCTAGACAATACAAAACACGACTGGGAAGGGTCACTTCATGATCAAGGAGCACACGAACCAGAGAGCAATCTTGAAGTGACTAAAACGCAAAACAAAGAAAAACGGACACAAGAACACAAACACTCTCCAACGAAGAGGGGCGGTGGCCGAAGCCACCATGTTTGAGCTTATTTGGTATGACACCACAAAGATGTGTCTTGGGTTCATGGCCAATGCTCTTCTTTGAAGCACCGTTATCACCTTGGGTGACCTAGAAAGGCCGCCGAAAGTGACCATAGTGAAAGAATTGTTTCTCTTTATGCATAATAGGTGGAGTGGTTGCCCATTACTTAAGCAACACTCCCCCTATGTCCATGCCTACATCCAAGCTAGATACCTTGTTGAGATGGGGTGTGTGTGCCAAGTCTTCAAACCACATTACTCGAATCAATGATATTTAGCTCATGCCTTAACTCTCGGAATCTTGCTTCATCCAATGGCTTGGTGAAAATATCCGCAAGTTGATCTCCGGTGCCCACATATGAAAGATCAATATCACCCCGCTTCACATGGTCTCGAATGAAATGATGTCAAATTTTAATATGCTTCGTCTTGCTATGTTGAATGGGGTTGTAGGCAATCTTGATAGCACTTTCATTGTCACATAATAGAGGAACTTTGTCACAAGTGACACCGTAATCCTTTAAAGTTTTCCTCATCCACAATAATTAAGAACAACAACTTGCGGCAGCAATATACTCGGCTTCGGTAGTTGAGAGAGATACACAATTTTGCTTCTTGGATGACCAACTCACCAAAGACCTACCAAGGAATTGACATCCCCCGGAAGTGGACTTCCTCTCCACTTTGTCTCCCGCCCAATCCGAATCCGTATAGCCAATGAGATTGAAGCTTGAGCCCTTAGGATACCACAAGCCAAAGTTTGGGGTATGAACCAAATATCGAAATATTATCTTGACAGCCACCACGTGGCTCTCCTTTGGTGCGGCTTGAAATCTTGCACACATACCCACACTCAACATGATATCCGGCCTAGATGCACAAAGATAAAGCAAGGAACCGATCATGGAACGATACTCCCTTTGGTCTACCTCTTTGCCGTTCGGGTCGAGGTCAAGTTGACACTTGAGTGGCATGGGGGTCTTGGCTCCTTTAAGACCATCATACTTGAACCTCTTGAGCATGTCTTGAGTGTATTTGGCTTGGTTGATGAAAGTTCCCCTAGATAATTGCTTCACTTCAAAGCCGAGGAAGAACTCCAACTCTCCCATCATGGACATCTCAAACTTGTTGGTCATTAGCTTAGCAAATTCTTCATTAAAAGATTGGTTAACCGAACCAAAGATAATGTCATCAACATATAGTTGGCATATGAACAATTTCCCACCAACCCTCTTAGTAAAAAGAGTGGGATCGATTTGCCCAATTTGAAACCCATAATCGACTAAGAACTCGGTAAGGTGATCATACCAAGCTCTTGGGGCTTGTTTTAGGCCATAGAGCGCCTTGTCGAGTTTATAGACATGATTAGGGAAATTGGGGTCCTCGAACCCGGGGGGTTGCTTGACATATACCAACTCATTAATGGGACCATTAAGAAAAGCACTCTTGACATCCATTTGATATAGCTTGAAGTTATGATGAGAAGCATAAGCAAGAGCTATACGAATGGACTCAAGACGAGTCACGGGGGCAAAAGTTTCACCGTAGTCAATACCTTCGACTTGGTAAAAACCTTGTGCCACCAACCTTGCCTTGTTCCTTATGACAACACCATTAGCATCTTGCTTGTTCTTGAAGATCCACTTGGTCCCAATGACATTATGATCACCTTTGGGTCTGTCTACTAATGACCACACCTTGTTGCGCTTGAAGTTGTTGAGCTCATCATGCATGGCCTCAAGCCAATCCGGGTCTTCAAGTGCCTCAAAAACCTTTTGGGGTTCAACACAAGAAACAAACGCATTATGGGCACAAAAGTTTCTCAATTGACTACGAGTTGTTACCCCTTTCTTGATGCTTCCGAGCACTTGATCCACCGAGAGATCTTGAGACTTTAACCGGGATGTGATCTTGAGTGCTCGACGTGCTCTTTCTTCCTCCATGGCCTCTTGAGATGGCTCGAGAGGAACATCTTCGGAAGAGGGAGCATCAACAAGGACTTGCTCAACATCTTGAGTTTGTCCTTGAACTTGAACTTGATCTTGGTCATCATTGGGTGTGACACCCTCAACATTGATGTGATCTTGACCTTGATCTTGTTCGGTAACGAGAGGGCCTTCATCTTGTTCTTGGTTGGCTTGTTGATCTTGAGGAGGTGATGGCTCCACTTGAGTAGAGCATTGTCCTTCTCCTTCCGCCACAAGGGGTTCCTCAATGGGTAGGAAAAATCCCACACCCATTCTTCTTATGTATTCCGGAGGAATTTCATCACCTACATCATTAAGATCACTTTGCCCCACTTGGGAGCCATTATGTTCGTCAAACTCCACGTTGCTAGATTCTTCAACAAGCCCGGAAGACTTGTTGTAGACTCTATACGCGTGAGAGTTTGAAGCATGCCCAACAAATATGCCCTCAATTGCCTTAGACTCAAACTTAGACAAACAGGCACCCTTTTTAAGAATGAAACACTTACACCCGAAGACCCGGAAGTACTTGATGTTGGGCTTTTTCCCGGTAAGGATTTCATATGGAGTCTTGTTCAAGATCTTGCGGAGATAAACACGATTGCTAGCATGACAAGCGGTGTTGATGGCTTCCGCCCAAAAGTTGTAGGGACTTTTGAACTCCGCCATCATTGTCCTTGCCGCATCAATTAAAGTGCGATTCTTTCTCTCCGCAACACCATTTTGTTGAGGGGTATACGCAGCGGAATATTGATGTTTGATCCCCTCATCACCAAGAAATTCATCCAAGGTATAGTTCTTGAACTCGGTGCCGTTGTCACTTCTAATTGCCAATATCTTTGAGTTATGTTGACGTTGAGCTTCATTGGCAAACTCGATGACGGTTTGTTGAGTCTCACTCTTCCTCTTGAAGAAATAAACCCATGTGTATCTTGAATAGTCATCCACAATCACCAAACAATACTTCCTTCCGCCAAGACTATCATAGGATGGAGGCCCGAAGAGATCCATGTGAAGGAGCTCCAACGGCCTCTTGGTGGAGATGATATTCTTGACGGGATGTTTCTTCTTGTGAAGCTTTCCTTCAATACAAGCCCTACAAGCACGATCTTTGGCAAAACTAACATTTGTTAGTCCCACAACACGATCACCGTTGAGGAGTGTTTGCAAAGATCTCATATTGACATGGGCTAGTCGGCGATGCCAAAGCCATCCCACATCAACTTTAGCCATTAGACACATAGCGGTTTTGGTGGGAACTTTGGAGAAGTCCACCACATACATACCGTCCTCCACGTGTCCAACAAAGGCTACTTTAAGAGTTTTGCTCCACATCAAGGTGACCATGTCTTTATCAAAGAAGGTACAAAGACCCATCATAGCAAGTTGACTAACGGAGAGTAAATTAAAGGCACAAGTCTCAACGAGTAATACTTTCTCAATGGACGAGTCCGGAGAAATTATTACTTTACCGAGACCCAATACCTTAGACGTGTTTGCATCACCAAATTGGACACGGGTGGTTCGAGATGGTCCATAGTCAATATCCACCAACATGTCCTTGCTTCCGGTCATATGACTTGTAGCCCCGCTATCAAGTATCCATGAGCCACCACCGGAAGCCGCCACCTACATGGAATCAATGCTTGGTTTTAGGTACCCATTCACGAATGGGTCCTCTCGCGTTAGTAACAAGGGTCTTAGGGACCCAAATAGACCAAGCAATATATTCATCATAAGAACCAATAAATTTGGCATAGACATGCCCATCGTTAGTGCAACAAAGAGCATAAGAAGGATTAGTTGGTCCGGCAAAGTCATTGGGGATGGCATCACCCCTTTTGGCAACACCACCCTCATTGACCTTTGCCACTTTCTCTTGAGGCTTCTCCCCTTCCTTCATGAATGCTACATCTTTTGTGGGAGGGGGAGCTTTTCCTTTCTTCTTCTTGTTCTTCCTTTTCTTGTTCTTCTTTTTGGACGAACTAGCACCAAACCCAATTCCTTCCTTGCCAATCACCTCCTTATGGGAACTCAAGAGATCATTGAGATTCTTTTCTCCTTGGATGCAAGAAACAAGTCCCTTCTCTAGTTGTGCCTTCAACCTAGCGTTTTCCTCAATAAGGGAGATATGCTCACAACAAGGATTAGTGGAACTAGGTTTCTCTATCATAAGAATAGGAGAAAAAGTATTAATCTCTTTAGTGAGTTTAATGGAGGTTTCCTCATGTGCTTTCTTGAGAACCATGAGTTCGTGTTTTAAGGACTTGTGGTCCTTTTCAACTTTCTCATGATCCACAAGAAGTCTCTCATGAGCCTCCACAAGTTCATCATTTTTAGTCTTTAGGTCACAAGCAATGGCATTAGCATGTTTAAGATCAACTTTGAGCTTAGAAGTATCACTAGCATATGTCTTCTCGAGAGACAACTTAAGCTCACGCTCTTCTTCAAGAGATTGAGATAGCTCTCCTATCTCATCCGCATAGTCTCGACTATGACCTTGCAACTCGGTGATGGACTCCTCAAGTTCCTCAATGTGGGCATGAGCTCCACCTAATTGCTCCAAGAGAGCCACACAGTGTCTCTTGGCCTCACCTTTGAGTTTGCTCATGAAAAGCTCAAAGTCATTTCCTTCTTGAACCTTGGGTTCCTCATTATCCTCCACACAATCCAACAAAGATGGGTTAGTGGGAGTAAATGGTTTAAGGGAGGAGTTACCGAAGTGGTCTTCGCCATGAGACATTTGTGGATGATGTGAGGATTTTCGTTGGGGGAGTTGAAGAGCGAAGACGATGAGGGAGACTCCATGGCGATGGCGACGGTGGCGGTTGCCACAATCTCACCACCTTCTTCATCATCCTCATCATCGGAGAAGTATTCTTCATGAGCCACCAACACACGTTGTGGCTTCTTCTTCACAAAATTCTTGTTCAACGGTGACTTGGACTTGTCCTTCCGGATGAGCTTGCCACCATGATCTTCTCTCTTCTCATATGGACAATCCGCAACGAAATGACTCACATTTCCACAATTGAAGCAAGTTATTATTCTTTGTCCCTTGGGCTTGAAGCTACTAGTGTTGGACTTGAAGTTCTTCTTGTTGCTCCAAAATTGTCTTGATGCAAGAGCCATGTGCTCATTGTAAGCATACTTGGTGTCTTCCGGACCGACATCCTCTTCATCAACATCTTCCTCAAAATGAACTTCCTTTGCCTTCAAGGCGAGGGATTGCATCTTAGGAACTCCATGGCGTGTTATCTTCGTCTTGGCCGTGTCATTCAAAATCTCCATGGCCACAAATTCATCCAAGACTTGGTTGGAAGTCAAGTCACGGAAATCCGGTCTTTGACGAATGACTTGAGTGAGATGCTCCTTATAGAGAAGCATAGCCGAGATGAACTTCCTTTTGACCCAATCATCATCGGTGTCCTTGCTTCCATGATCCGTCATATCATTGGCAAGAGCAACCAACCTATGATGAACATCCTCGGAAGACTCTCCTTCATTTCTGACAAAGTTATCGGCTTGGTCTTGGACCTTGTCAAATTTGGAGCTTCTAATACTTGCACTTCCCATGAGTGTCCTTTCAAGAAGATCCCAACACTCCTTGGCCGTTTCACACTTTCTGACAAGATTTTCTTGCTCGGGCTTCAAACCATTCCCAATGACAACTATAGCATGACTGTTGATGAAGTTGTCACGGTGTTCTCTTGGAGTCATGTTGTGGCGATCATATGGATGAAAGACTTCTTGGACAATTCGCCACAAATCCTCCGATGACCCCTTCAAGTGCCTCTTCATATGGTATGCCCATATAGGATACTCATCTTTGTTAAGGATAGGTATTGGTCCTGCATGTGAAAAATGAGGCTCGGGAAGAGGTAAAGGGTGATAGCTCGAGGGAGGGGCAACCGCGGAATTGACACCCGCTCCATTCCCATGAAGGGGAATGAAAGGGTTGCCATTCCTACCATCATCAAGAGATTGAGAGACCGACTCTCCTCCTCCCAACGTTTGAGTGTTGGGTGTGATGACGGTGTTGCCCCCCTCGGGAGCCTTAGACATGAGAGCTCTAAGCAATTGGGTCATTTCATTCATTTGAGCTTTTATGGAGGACATGCCGTCATTATACTCATGTCTAGAGACGGTGGTTGTGTCATCCCTCAAGGACGTGTTCGTGAGTCCCGCGGTACTTGGACTTTCCCCCAAGGAGGGATTGGCCGAAGTACCTACCAACTCACCGTCTTTGTCTTTCCCCTCTGTCGCCATCCTCTTAAGGCGGTAAAGCCCTTAATAAGAGACGAGGCTCTGATACCAATTGAAAGGATCGGAATGTCGACTAGAGGGGGGGTGAATAGGCGACTAACAATTTTTATGACTTCTTAATAAGTTTTGGCTCAACGAGAAAAGTAAGTTGTCTAGATATGCAACTAGGTGTGATCCTATATGACAACTTAACAACTACAACAAGAATTCAAGCAAGATATAAGTAATGAAAAGTAAATTGCAAAGTAAAGGTAGAGGGAACACGGAGACAAGGATATGTTACCGGAGTTCCTTCTCTCTCGAGAAGTACGTCTCCGTTTGGAGAGGGTGTGGAGCACAATTCTCACACGAAGGCCAACGAGGGCCACCCTATTCTCCTCATGCTCTCACCAATGCAAGATGCCGTGAACCACTACGCGGTGGCCTTGAAGGTGGCAACCGAACCTTTACAATACAAGGCTGGGGCAATCTCCACAACTTAATTGGAGGCTCCCAACAACCCACGGAGCTTCACCACAATGGAATGTGGCTCCGAGGTGACCTCTTCCGTCTAGGGTACCAACACACCCAAGAGTAACAAGATCCACAAGGGAATAATGGGGGGAATCAAATATCCTTTGGTGGAAGTGTAGATCGGGGCCTCCTCTTCCGAACCCTGGAGAATCAACAAGTTTTGATGGCTAGGGAGGGAGATCGGGCAAGACTAAGCTTTGGGCGTCAATGGAGGAGTAGCAATGAATGAGGTACCTCTCCATGGAGAAGAAGACCCCCTTTTATAGGGGGCACATTAAACAGCCGTTGGACCCCCACCAACCACGGTACTGCCACTCTTAGAGCGGTACTACCGTGGCGCCGAACTACCGCGCTAGGTGCGGTACTACCGTGGTACCGTAGTACCGCACTCTAGTGCCGTGCCCACTACCGCTCAGTCAGTGAGTTTGCGGTAGTTGTTGCAGCACTAGACTGCCGTACTACCGTACCGCGGTACTACCGCGCTGGGTGCGGTACTACCGTGGTACCGTAGTACCGCACTCTAGTGCCGTGCCCACTACCGCTCAGTCAGTGAGTTTGCGGTAGTGGTTGCGGCACAAGACTGCCGTACTACCGTACCGCGGTACTACCGCGCTGGGTGCGGTACTACCGTGGTACCGTACTCTAGTGACGTGCCCACTACTGCTCAGTCAGAGAGTTTGCGGTAGTGGTTGCGGCACTAGACTGCCGTACTACCGTACTGCGGTACTACCGCACACCAAGCGGTACTACCACCCCAGCAGACCCACGCTGGAATGGCCTCCTATACTGACTCCTCTGAAGGCGCCAAGAAGATATGTGGGTGCAGAGAAAAGTGTAGTGTGATGATTCCACCCATCATAACACCGCGGATCCCCTCTTAATAGTACGGATTTCCTATCGACTCAACCACCAAAAAAAAAAGAATCCGAGAGGGAAACTCCGTCTTAACGTTCCATCAACCGAGGGGATGATAACCGTCCTGTGGCATGGCTTAAGTTACCTGAAATACTCAAGGCATACGGTTAAACCGCAAACGTGTTGTCATCAATCACTAAAACCAATCATGGGGAAATATGCCCTATCACTCTGGATCGAGCTGGTCGAACTTGTGGAAGATGAAGCTCCCCTCTAAGGTGAAATTTTTCCTCTGGAGACTTTCAAAGTTGTCTATGCCCACTCATGATGTGTTACACCATCGAAATATGGCTGAGTCGCCCAGCTGCAAACTCTGTGGCCGGGAAGATAATTGGAGGCATGCGCTATTGGACTGCCCATTAGCTGCGTGTGTGTGGTATCTTCTCCCAGAAGATGTCTGTGAACCGTCTCAAGACTTGAGAACACTAGACACGGCTATGTGGTTATTGAAAGTCCAAGTATGTGATCAGAGGGGGAGGGGGTGAATGATCACTTCAATTTTTTTGCATGAAACTATGAAGTGAAGCATAACTTAGCAGCAGAAGAATTTCAACAGAAAGGTAAACATTGAAGAAGAACTGGATTGAAGCTTAACATAGCGAATCAAAAGCATCGAATCAATTGCATTGAAGCAAATCACTGAAGCAATTGATAAACTGAATGTAAGTGCGGAAAGTAAAACGAACTCTTGACTCGGCGATGTTTGTTCGACCAGTTCACACTCTGCAAAGTGCTACGTCTGGTTGGAGGGACTTGTGATTGAACGCAGGAGCTAACCTCTCTCCGTCCGTATCTCCACTGCACCAATCTCCTTGAGCTTGGTCAGTTCTTCACTCGTGGTTGATTATTGAGGAAATCACCGAAACCTTTGACAAACTGAACTTCGAGGCGACAATAACTCTTCGCTCTCTGAAGAACAACACTCTAACCGTCTAGGAGAATTGCAGTTCTCCAAGGTAAAAAAGGCTAGCAAACTTCTTCCTAAGTCATAATGAATCAACTCAGATCAATAGGACTTATACTTCGGTGGATGGGATTTTTGGTTTGCTTCGGTGGGGTTGCTCTTTCTCTTCACTGTCAGGAAATATTCTTGGAGCAGCCACCGGCCAATGAGGGCGGGGTGGCGTATTTATAGGTGGCAATCCCTAGGTGCGAAATGACTTAAATGACCCGATGCGACAGCTTGACACCTGTCCGCAACGGTCATATTTCCAATCAAAGCGCAACTTTACTTGCGGTCCAAGTAAAGCTGACTCACAGACTTGGTTCTGCTTCAGGAGTCGAAAGAACTAAGTCTTCGCTGGTGAAGCATTACCTAGTGCACATGAGATTTCTCAACATTGGCTTCTCACAGGTTTGGATTCGATCTGAGTCTTTTCACCAAAACCTGCGGAGTACATTTACTAAACCCCTCTTGATAGTAAGGTTTTTCCTACGACTCAAAGAAGTAAAAAATAACTACGCAAATACTACTAAGTCTTGCGCCATCTTGGTCATCTCCTTCGATGAGACGTGCTTCAGGATTCCTTATCTTTTTAGGGGTCGACATCCGTGATGAGCTTCACTCCAGAGGATATGCTTCAGTAAGTATGTAAATCTTCGTTGAAGCTTTATCACCAACCTATAACTTCAGGAACCTAACCATCTGTTTTACACTAGAAAACTTGTTAGTTCCTTTACTGTTTTGCCCAACAATATCCAAAACTCATGGGGGTATAACTTTGCTCTTACAATCTCCCCCTTTTTGTACTATTGTTGACAAAACAGGTATCGATAGAAGATATGAAATTTTGAGTTGAGTTGAGAGCAAACTCTAAGATATGAAGCTTTTGACTCCCCCTGAATACAAGCATCGAAGATTTATATAATCGAAGTGAATGCTTGATGAAGAATATCTTTGATGGGAAGCTTAGCACATATCTTAGTGAATCAATTGCATAAAGAGAATATTTGTCTTGAAGAATGTGCAATTATCCAATGACCTGTGAACTTAAGGATAACAACCACCTGCAAGATAACAGATACGAGAGCACTTGCAAGCACGGGGTTATTAACACATAAAATGTAGCAGTTCACAACCGAAGTAAAACTTAAGTTACAACCCAATCGAAGCGAATGGAAAGTTCGTTGTAACTTAACACACAAAAGATCGAATCAAATCCATAAACCCCGCAGCGAATCTAAACTGAATCGATGCTACTTTCTCCCCCTTTTTGTCAATAATTGGACAAAAGGTCGAGAGGTAGATCAAGAGTATTTACGTGTTTGCTGCAACCCGGGGACCCTGCTGATTGTCTTCGCCCGAAGAAGATGCATCTCCTGAAGTGCCTCCTTCGGTTGAAGCAGGTGACTCCAGTTCGTCAATGTCCATCGGCGCTTGAAGCAAATCAAGATCACTGTCGTTGAGAGGATCATCTTCTTGCTTCGAGGTGTGGGAGTCTTCATCAGATAGGGTATCTGGGCGAATCTGTTCTGCTGGATTAACAAAGAGAACTTCATCAATCTTTTCAAGCGGCGGGATCTTTGGGTTGGGGCGGTCGATCGAATCATTTCTGGAGAAGTGGCGTTGAAGATGTGGATACTCCTTGAAAATTCGTTCAGCTTCAAGCTTCTTCACAGAGTTGAACTTCCTTAAGCCTTTCCAAGAGTGGCGCTTCAAAACCTTCAAGTACTGGTTGTTTTTTAAAGCAATGTTGCCAACTCTGTTGATCTCATCTAAAAGATGTTGCATTTGGCGTTGATTTCCTTCAATGAAATTTTCAAGCATCTGTTGGGTGCGAATGCCAACTTCAAAGTGATAAACTTCTTTCTGGAATGACTTCGACATGTTGCGTTCATTGACGTGCTGTCTGACTCCGACATATGTGGCAAATGGATCATTTGGCCTTCGAAAGATATTCATTATATCACGCACAGGAGGACAGAACAACTTCGGGTGATGCTTCACAACGAAGTCTTCCCTGCGTCCATGGTTGCAAATGGCTTGGAGCCAGGGAGCATATGGCTTCAATTGATGTACGAGTTCAGCAGCTTGGACCATATAGCGAAGAAAACAATCCTCGAAGTCAAACACATGTCCGTGATTAAGCTTCAGCAAAGCATGACGTGTATGATAATGAATGTTGGACTCTTCATGTGCAGTGCTGAGAGGCATCATTGAGTTGGACAAGATATAAAACCAAGTCTTCGAAATGAATACCAGATGCTTCGGGCGAATGTTTTCTGGCATATGATCTCCAGTGACTTCGGGATCCAGTAGTGAAGCAAATTCAGCTTCAGTAGGATCAGGCATCAAATGCACCTTTGCAAGTTCTCCAGTGTGCCTTGGGATGTTCACTATGTCCATGAATTCATCAGAATGCATCCTAAATACCTTTCCTTGAATCATCCACTCAAGAATCCATGAGCTTGTATCATCAGGATTTCCAGAGACATAGAGAGTGGCATAGAATTGCTTCACTAGCTCGGAATTGAATGGTGTCTCCATGGCAAACAGGCTGGTAAGATTTTGTGCTTCGATGGTTTCCATGATGTTCTGGAAGCACGTTGCAGAAGTTAGACTTCGCATATCTAAGTACTTGTTCCTGAATAGAACACCCTTCTAGCAGTATAGCTTCGTGTACATAATCTGTTGCTCATCTGTCCAGAATCGAAGGTCATCTGCAGTCCGGGGTGAATCATATGGACTTGCGCCAAAGAAGCGAAGCTTCTGGCGATGAACTTCGAGATTGAATTCAGGACCATGTCTTGAAGAAGAACCATCACCCAAGAAAATAGGAAAAGTTTCACGTGGGTAGATGGAGTCCAGCTGAGTATCTTGCGCAGGAATGCAGTGCGGAGCTTTCCTTCGAGCAACTATGGCTCGCTCTTGCGGTTGAGTCGTAATTGCCAATTCATATGCTTCGGCTTCGGCATCGGCGTCAGCTTCAGGCTCTTCTGGAGCAGCTTGTTTTCTGGCTTTGCCTTCTTGTTCTTCGGACTCCTCAGCAGAGTGAGCCGAAGAATAATCCTTTGAAGGAATTGGTATGTCTTGAGCAGGAGGAGAAGGCTCTGGCTCAAAATTGTCGTGGTGTGACGGTTGAGGAGCGGGTTGAGGAGAAGGTGGATTGGGGGCACGGGGTGGAATGATTTTGGGAGTGGTTGACTTTGCAGTGGGTTTGGCAAGAGTGATGATCTTGCATCGAGGGGGCGAAGCTTGTCTTGGGGCCTTCTTGGACGGATGAGAGCTCACCTCATCAGCTTCGTCTGCATCTGTGATAAGACGACGTTTCCTTTGTTGCAGCTGGGGAAGGGGTGAAGCTAATTGCTTGAGCATGGCTTCGCGCTTCTTGGAGTCAAGAGCCATGACCGAAGCATTGTGCGTCTTGCAACATTCTTCAATGGCAGATTTGATCTTGCCTTGAAACACTTGAATATTGTGCTTTGTCTTTTCATTGACATCAGCAATTTTCTTCGAAGCAGTTTCGGCTTCGTCCTTGAAGTCTTCATCTGATTCAGCATCTGTTTTCTTCTTAAACTTCAATATTTTAGCAGATTCAGATCTGTCTCTAGCATGCAAATCCCTCAGCTGATTGTATAAAGTTTCAATCATAGCAGAAAGAGTTGGTGAAATGTAAACATTCCCAACATCCACAGCTTTGGGATTAACAGCTTCAGCAAGCTGGCAGAATGCCTGATTCAGGCTTAAACAGTCCCAAAGTTCTCCTTCTCTTGCATCCGGGAAGTTATGTTGACTCTGCTCAGCTTCTTCATGAGCTTCAGGGGCAGGGGCTGCGACTGGCTTCGGAGGGATATCCTTTGGTGCCATGTCTACAGCAGCTTCCTTCTGAGCGGCTCTAGCAGCTTTCTCTTCTTTCTTTGTGCGAAGGATGTCAAGTTGAGCTTGGCGCTTGGCTTCAGCTTCACTAAGCTGTTTGGCTTCGGCAGCAGCCTTAGCCTCTTGAGCTTTTGCTTTAGCGAGCTTGCGCTTCGCTTCAGCTTTCTGATTAGATTCAGCAAGTTCTTTCCTTTGCTTTTCCAACTGAGCAGCATCTCTATCTGCCTTTTCCTTTGCTTTAGCTTCTTTATCAGCCTTAGCTTGGGCTTGTGCTTCAGCATGAAGGCGTTCAGCTTCAGCACGGTCTCGTTTGCGCATGTCTGCTTCAGACAGCTTCTTGGTGCCGACCTGGGCATAAGACTGGCCAGGCTTGGCAACAGATGATTTCAGCTTCGAAGCTTTGGCTGGTTCAGGAGCTTTAGCTTCGGGCATAGCAACAGGCTTTGCCTTTGGGTCATGCCTCTCCTTCGTTCTCTGTTCAGCAGGAACAAGGCGGCGAGGTGGCTTTGTATCCAAGGGAGCCTCAACCACCAAGTTTGTCAAATCAATGTTTCGTTTAGGAACAGGAGGATCAGTTGAATCTTGAATCCTAATGCCTTTTGGAGCAGACGGTTTCTCTCCAGCCTTCTTCTTCAGTGGCTTCCGAAGCTTTTGTCTCTTAGAACTAGGGGGAACAGGAGTATGCTCAGACTCATCATCAGCATCATCAGCAGGATCTTCACCAAGTGAATCTTCAAGCTGTGCAGCAGCATCAGCTTCATCATCACTCTCCTCCCCAGAAATAGCAGGAGGCGGTGAAGAACTCAATTTTCGAAGCTTTCGCCTCTTAGGCTTCGATCCACCAGCTTCAGCATGGCCTTCAGCAGCAAGTGCTTTGGCCTTATTCTCTTCTCGGATTCTCTTCTTCTCAGCCAATATGGCAAGTCTCTCTTGCTCGTCTGGATAGTCATCTGGTTTCTTGAGAGTATTTGGGTGAGGTACAGCAGGAGGCTTCGGGTAGTACTTTTTCCTGTTTGCAGCATTATATTGTGCACCCATGGTAGTTGTGTACCGATAAGGAGGGCTGAAAGCAAACTGCATAGCCCATTTCCAGTCTGGTATGCTCTTGTACTTGTACCACCTTATGGCCCAGTAGCGTCGAATATTTTGCGATCGAATCTTTCTGTCGTGATCAGATTCTTCAGGAGGTGTGTCATAGCCCATCTTGAGTTAAATGGCTTCGGGTATGCCTCGGGCATTTTTTACTTCCTTCGTCTTGCCACCTTTGCCTTTCTGCCTCGGTGGCTCAGGATAGTTCTCAAGTCCTTCCACTATAGGTGACTCATTCCCCATGGCAGCCTCTTCGTCAGACATCCTGAGACCAGAAAGATAGAAAAGAGGGAATAGGAAAGGGAATGAATAAGCACTGGCAAAAGTTTCGACCAAAACCAAATTTTGACAAGAACCCAGAGCAATCTAAGATCAGATGCAAATCTGTCAATGGATTGGGCTAAACTAGTTCAAGAACAAGACCTAACTCAGTCCAAAATCACAGAATAGATCGAATCTCAAAACTGACCTGAGAAGATGGGATTACTTTGATGCTAATAACAGTTTTCCCAAAGAGCAATGATCAGCACGGATCAAAAAGTCCTATAAACAGAAAACAAAGCCCTAAAAAACTTAGATCCAAGCCCTAGATGAAGAACCCGCAGAGAAGATTGGATCCAAGAAACTTGCGTACCCTAACTTGGTGACGCGAAGAGGCTACGGCGACGGAGTGCGGAGACATGCTCTTCGTCGACGGGAAACGTCTACGGCGGCGGCGGTCCGACAGTGAGGCGGCGCAGTCGTCGTCGGGGAATGAGAGCTCAGTGGCGTGCTCGAGGAGGGAGACGGGGAAATTGGGAGAGAATGAACGTGGGGAAACGGTTCGCTGGAGGGATCGCCTTATATAGGCCCGATCTGAAACGGTTGCCAGATCGTATCAGACGGCTGCCAGCGAGTGTCTCTTCCGATTCAATGGCTCAGATGAAATGGCGGTGAGCGAATCTCAACGGCCCGAGAAAGACGGGGACTCAACGACCGAAGAATAAGTCTTGACCGAGAGCAAAAACTTCGATAAAGTTGGGAGCATTTGATTCGTAACTCAAAGACGTTCGAAGCAATATGCTTTCCGTTTCAATTGTGCTTAACCATTCAAGACAGAATAGATTGGGAGCGAATCAGAATGGAGAGGTAGGGTTCCAAACTTATCACTTCGAAGAACAATAACGAAGCCACAAGTGATAAGTACAGGGGACAAAAGAAACAAAAAAATAAAGCAACACAGAACATGAAGCAAATGGCGAACGAAGCTAAACACATATACTTGGACGAAGGAAAGCTCAAGCGAAACTAAATAAACAAACACACAACGAAGGTGAATATATATAATGGAAAAGTTTCGATCTTACTGAACATTGTGTGAGTCTAGAATGTTTAGCTCACATCTCAATGCACAAAACCTTTTCTCGTCCAATGGCTTCGTGAAAATATCTGCCAATTGATCTTCAGTTCTAACATGGCTAATCTCAATGTCTTCGCGCTGAACATGATCTCGAAGAAAATGGTGACGAATATCGATATGCTTCGTTCGAGAGTGTTGCACAGGATTGTGTGCAATTTTGATAGCACTCTCATTATCACAAAGCAGAGGGATTTTCTTCACATATATACCATAATCTTTCAGTATCTGCTTAAGCCAAAGTATTTGAGTGCACCATGAGCCAGCAGCAATGTATTCAGCTTCAGCAGTAGATATTGAGACACAGTTCTGTTTCTTTGAAGCCCAACACACAAGAGATCTACCAAGAAAATGACAAGTGCCTGAGGTAGATTTCCTGTCAAACCTATCACCAGCCCAGTCTGAATCAGAATATCCAATCAAATCAAACTGAGTTCCTTTGGGATACCAAAGTCCCAAAGAAGGAGTATGTGCTAGATATCAAAGAATTCGCTTCACAGCAGTATGATGCGATTCCTTCGGATTGGCCTGAAAACGAGCACAAATACAAACTGATAGCATAATATCAAGTCTAGATGCACATAAGTATAAGAGTGAACCTATCATAGACCGATACTTCTTCTGATCGAAGGGTTTCCCTTTCTCATTAGCATCAAGAAATCCATTTGTAGGCATGGGAGTTCTGATGGTCTTGCATTCAGCAAGATCAAATTTCTTCAGGCAATCCTTCAAGTATTTCTCTTGTGAAATAAAGGTGCCATTCTTCTGTTGGCTAATCTGAAGTCCAAGGAAAAACTTCAATTCACCCATCATAGACATCTCATATTTCTTCGACATCATCCTTGAAAATTCTTCGCTGATCTCAGAGTTAGTGCAGCCAAAAATAATATCATCTACATATATCTGACACACAAATAGATCATTATTATATGATCGAGTGAAAAGAGTGGGGTCAGTGGTTCCAGGTTTGAAGCCTTTATTCAGGAGGAAATCCTTCAATGTTTCATACCAAGCACGAGGTGCTTGCTTCAGTCCATACAAGGCTTTGTGAAACCTGTACACCATATCAGGATTCTTCGAGTCTTCAAAACCTGGTGGCTGCATGACATACACTTCTTCTTCTATCTCACCATTAAGAAAAGAACTTTTGACATCCATTTGATATAGCAATATATTTTTGTGGTTAGCAAAAGCAAGCATGACGCGAATGGATTCGAGGCGGGCTACTGGAGCATAGGTTTCACCAAAATCAATGCCTTCGATTTGGGTGTAGCCTTGTGCTACCAATCTAGCCTTATTTCTTACCACAATACCATCTTCATCTTGCTTGTTGCGAAATATCCACTTTGTGCCAATAACATTGTGCTTCGTGGGATCAGGCATGTCAACAAGTGACCAAACTTTGTTTCTTTCAAACTGGTGAAGTTCTTCCATCATAGCCAATAACCAATCAGGGTCCTTCATGGCTTCATCAAATTTTGAAGGCTCTAGCATGGAAACAAAAGAAAAACTTCCACAGAAGTTAGCCAAACGAGTACGAGATCGAGTAGTGGGACGACCTGCTTGATGAATATCTTCGAGAATCGAATCAACATCAACTCTTCTTCGAACTCGTGATAACGTAGAGTCATTTGCTTCAGGCTCAGCTTCTGCTTCAGGATCTGCTTCAGCTTCGGGATCAGCTTCACCTTCAGCTTTGTCATTTCCTTCAGGATTAGCATTTCCTTCATTTCCTTGTCCTTCTTCGTCCCGTTCATTATTAGCTTCAGGATGTTGATCTCCAGCGCCCCTGGCTATGTGTGGGAACATTGGAGCATCATCATCCCTAACAGCTTGACGAGGATTGGCTTCAACAAGGCGAATCTCTCCAATAGCCATGGACCTGATCACTTCATCAAGTGGAGGTTCATCTAGATCATGAGGCAAATGCTCTTTTTGAGAGCCATTAGTTTCATCAAACCTCACATTTACAGTTTCCATAACTTTCCCGAAGTGAGAGTTATACACTCTGTAAGTGTGAGAGTTTGAGCCATAACCTAAAAGAAAACCTTCATGTGCCTTAGGGGCAAATTTGGAGCTATGATTCATATCTCTAATGAAGCATGGAGCACCAAATACCCTAAGATATGAAACATTTGGTTTGTTACCAGTGATAAGCTCATGTGAAGTTTTCTTCAGGAATTTGTGAAGGTAAACCTTGTTGATGATGTGACAAGCAGTGTTAATTGCTTCGGCCCAGAACCTAATAGGAGTCTTGTATTCAGCAAGCATAGTTGTGGCCATTTCAATGAGAGTTCTATTCTTCCTTTCAACTACACCATTCTGTTGAGGTGTATATGCAGTAGAGAACTCATGAGTAAAACTATGATCATCAAGAAAATCTTCAATATGAGTATTTTTGAATTCAGTTCCATTATCACTTCGGATATGCTTCAGAGATAATTCATATTCAGTTTGAGATCTCTTAGCGAATGACTTGAAGATTTCAACAACTTTGCTCTTGTCATCCAAGAAGAAAACCCAAGTATAACGAGAGAAATCATCAACAATAACAAGACCATATTTGTTTCCTCCCAGGCTTGCATAATTTTGAGGACCAAAAAGGTCCATACGAAGCAATTCAAGAGGACGAGTGGTAGTCATGATAGTCTTCGCTGAATGATGTTTCTTCGTGATTTTACCAGCTTCACAAGCACTGCAGAGACGATCCTTATCGAATTTTACTTCGCTAAGGCCAATAACATGCTTCTTCTTCACCAGATTATGAAGTTTTCTCATCCCTGCATGACCAAGTCTTCTATGCCATAACCAACCAGATGAAGCTTTTGCCATTAAGCATGTGGATACAGCAGGGCCCGAAGAAAAACCAACAATGTATAAATCTCCCTTTCGGTAACCCTCGAAGACAAACGTATAGTCATCCTGTGAAAAGACAACACAACGCGAAGCAGAAAATAGAACAAGCATACCCATATCGCATAACTTCGAAATAGACATAAGATTATATCCAAGTGATTGGACTAGCATAACCTTGTCAATGTGCTTATATTTCGATATGGCAACCTTACCCAAACCTAACACTTTACCCTTGTTGTTATCACCGAAGGTAATGTACTTCTGAGAAGATGGAGATAGTTTTTCTTCGGTGAATAACTCCTTGTCTCCGGTCATATGATTTGTACAACCACTATCCATGACCCATTCGGATCCACCGGAGACATAGCCCTGCAGAAGAATTAGTTCTTCTTAACCACCCACAAACGAGCAGGTGACTGAGAAGATGTTGAAGCACTGGTTGAAGCAATATTAAAGCGAACAGGAGTGTATTGCTTCGGTGTACCATCAAGCACACCATAAATGTAAGTCCTCTGCGAATGGTTAGCATAAGAATGAGCATATGCAATATTAGTATGATTATTATGAGGACGATACGTATGACGACCAGTACGATAGTATTGCTTCTGCGGAACATTTGATTCGGGCACCAGTGGATCATTTCTCGTCTCAAGAGAGTAGAAATGATTCGGTGGTACCGAAGGCTTTCCCTGCATAGTATGGTTAGCAGGCAGTTTTTCCACAAGTTCTTTCTGCACCCATATCTGCCTCTTATAGAAGCCATTCTTCGGTGGAGTACCTACATACTCAGCTGTAACTTTTCCCTGTTCATCCTTAATGAGTTTGTAGACTGAATCAAGTGATTCATCCACAATGGCTTTGTTCATTTTGCAGTCGAAACCTGAAAGGTTAGCAATATCAATGGGTTTCTCCTTAGCTAGAACCCAAACAGTCTTAGGATACTGCTTAGGTTCCCAATAGGTGCCATCAGGGTTTATCTTTCCCTCGAAGCCAACATCTTCATTTCTGGGATTCCTGTGAAGGAGAGCCTTCCTCAGGATATCACAAAGATATTGGTGTCCTTGCACACTTTTGAACATGCCTGTTTCAAATAAGTTTTTCAACCTGAGGAGTTCCTCGGTAACAGCATGATTTTCCTCATCAGAGGCATTAGTATCATCGATAACAATAGGAGCTTTCCCTTTGGAATCAGTTTTGTTTCGTTCCAAACAAGTTAAACAAGGTGATTCAGTTTTATGATTTGCTTCAGAACCTTGTTGAGCCATGAGAGAGAGATTGACATTTTCCAATTCTTCATGAGCCTCTTTCAGTTTTTCAAGAGCCATTTTCCTCTGAAGAAATTCATAGGTGAGCTTCTCATAATCAACTGAAAGAAGATCATGCCGATAGGATAATTCTTCAAACTTCTCCTTCAAAGCAGCATGCTCATTATTTAAAGTTTGAACTTTCTCTATCTCATCGATCAACAGAGTTTCTAATTTCTTAATGGTTTTGCTTAGTGAATCAAGTTCATCTTGTTGGATTGAAGCAATTTTAGCAAGTTTAGCATAACTTATCTTTGAATCACTATCATATGAGGAACAATCAGAAGTATGATAGTTTGATTTGGATGAAGATACCTTTGCGTTGGCCATGAAGCAATATGCAGGAGTTTCATCTTCACTACTGTTGTTGGTGAAGAATGAGCTCGAAGCAATAATTGAAGAATCTGCCGAAGCGAAAGCCAAACCAGCAACACCATCTGATTCGGACCCAGACCCAGACCTCGAGCCTGATTCAACTTCGGATCCAGAGGCTTCGTCTTCAGAGTTCATCTCCTTTCCCAGATAGGCCTTGGCACAGTGAGAGCTGCTTCGACGAGACGAGTGAGTCTTCGATGAAGAACCCTCACGCTTCTTATGATACTTCTTCCTCTTATCATCATCAGAATCTTTCTTCTTTTCTCTTCTCGAACTAGAATCATGTCTCTTTGACTCATAGCTTCTGGAGGATCTGTGGGACTTTGATGAGGAGTCTCTGAGCGAATGCTTCGATTTATTCTCAGCTTCCCACAGTGGGCAATCAACAATGTAGTGACCTGGTTTCTTGCACTTGTAGCAGCAATTGTCCTTCGATGGAGAGCTTCTTGAGGATGAACGGTGAGAAGAATGACTTGAGTTTCTTGAAGGATAACTCTTCTTGGGTGAAGAAAAACCTTTTCTCTGAAAGCGACTGAAGCGTCTCATGATCAGTGCTAGATCTTTTCCAATGCTTGCAGGATCATCTGATTCGACACCTGAAGCAGAACTGACTTCTGGTGAACAATGACGCGAAGCTTTTGCTTTCAAGGCATGAGATCTCCTTCGAGAACCATTTATGTCATGTTTCTCATCTTCTTCCATCTCAAAGGTATTGAGCCTCTCAAGAATATCAGCAGCGACAAGACGTCTGAAATCAGTCCTCTCCTTGATCATCAGCACAGTGTGATCAAACAAATCATCCAATGAGCGAAGCAGAGTTCTAACAACTGAGTGAGGAGTAATGTCATCAGCACCAAGTGAAATCAGCTCATTTGCAAGAGCAGTGAGTCTGCTATAAATGGAGCTAACTTTTTCACCCTCATTACTCTTGAATCGATAGAATTTGCTTCGAAGTGTGTCAATTCTGGCATCCTTCTGGGTAGAAACACCTTCACCAATCTTCTCAAGATAGTCCCAGACACCTTTGGCCAAAGGAATATTCTTCACTTCATGATACTTCTCTGGTGTCAGATGATTGGTGAGGAAAACCCAGACTTCGGAATCAAGATCGATCAGCTTCGCTTCTTCAGGAGTGATGGCGTTCTGGTCAGCAACTGTAACTCCATACAAGACAACTTGCCAGGCAGTTGAGTTGATAGCCATGATATTTCTCTTCATTTTGTCCTTCCAGTATGGATAGTCCTTTCCATTGAACACGGGTATGGGTTCGCCGGAGCGAATGGCTGCGAAAGACATACTTGCAAAACACTCTAGGAGGTTAATCCAAACAAAGAGTGACTAGCTCTGATACCAATTGAAAGTCCAAGTATGTGATCAGAGGGGGAGGGGGTGAATGATCACTTCAAATTTTTGCATGAAACTATGAAGTGAAGCATAACTTAGCAGCAGAAGAATTTCAACAGAAAGGTAAACATTGAAGCAGAACTGGATTGAAGCTTAACACAGCGAATCAAAAGCATCGAATCAATTGCATTGAAGCAAATCACTGAAGCAATTGATAAACTGAATGTAAGTGCGGAAAGTAAAACGAACTCTTGACTCGGCGATGTTTGTTCGACCAGTTCACACTCTGCAAAGTGCTACGTCTGGTTGGAGGGACTTGTGATTGAACACAGGAGCTAACCTCTCTCCGTCCGTATCTCCACTACACCAATCTCCTTGAGCTTGGTCAGTTCTTCACTCGTGGTTGATTATTGAGGAAATCACCGAAACCTTTGACAAACTGAACTTCGAGGCGACAATAACTCTTCGCTCTCTGAAGAACAACACTCTAACCGTCTAGGAGAATTGCAGTTCTCCAAGATAAAAAAGGCTAGCAAACTTCTTCCTAAGTCATAATGAATCAACTCAGATCAATAGGACTTATACTTCAGTGGATGGGATTTTTGGTTTGCTTCGGTGGGGTTGCTCTTTCTCTTCACTGTCAGGAAATATTCTTGGAGCAGCCACCGGCCAATGAGGGCGGGGTGGCGTATTTATAGGTGGCAATCCCTAGGTGCGAAATGACTTAAATGACCCGATGCGACAGCTTGACACCTATCCGCAACGGTCATATTTCCAATCAAAGAGCAACTTTACTTGCGGTCCAAGTAAAGCCGACTCACGGACTTGGTT
Organism: Bromus sterilis; assembly: GCA_950022295.1. Classification (NCBI taxonomy): domain Eukaryota; kingdom Viridiplantae; phylum Streptophyta; class Magnoliopsida; order Poales; family Poaceae; genus Bromus; species Bromus sterilis. The sequence continues at coordinate 30,287,408 of OX465598.1, forward strand.
CTGCTTCAGGAGTCGAAAGAACTAAGTCTTCGCTGGTGAAGCATTACCTAGTGCACATGAGATTTCTCAACTCTGGCTTCTCACAGGTTTGGATTCGATCTGAGTCTTTTCACCAAAACCTTCGGAGTACATTTACTAAACCCCTCTTGATAGTACGGTTTTTCCTACGACTCAAAGAAGTGAAAAAGAACTACGCAAATACTACTAAGTCTTGCGCCATCTTGGTCATCTCCTTCGATGAGACGTGCTTCAGGATTCCTTATCTTTTTAGGGGTCGACATCCATGATGAGCTTCACTCCAGAGGATATGCTTCAGTAAGTATGTAAATCTTCGTTGAAGCTTTATCACCAACCTATAACTTCAAGAACCTAACCATCTGTTTTACACTAGAAAACTTGTTAGTTACTTTACTGTTTTTCCCAACAATATCCAAAACTCATGGGGGTATAACTTTGCTCTTACAGTTATTCAGTCTGTTTGATCAGCTTTCAAGTGAAGATACAATCACCCTTTCTGTGGCTCTATGGGCGATTTGATTCGCAAGACGGCAGGCCATCCATGAGGAGGTCTTCCAGAGTCCTCATTACACTCACTCCTTCATTCTCAGGTACACAGATGAGATCATAGCTGCTTTTCCCTCACCTCTGAAGTAGCCGGTGATTAGGCCCCCGAGAATACAAGGCTGGGTTCCGCCGCCTTCCAATCAAGTCAAGATAAATGTCGATGCAGCGGTTGATCAGGAAGGAAGGGGAGGCACGGTGGCAGCGGTCTGCAGAAACCTGGAAGGCATGTTCCTGGGCGCTTCATCTGTTTTCATCAAGCACATCCAAGATCCTCCAACTCTTGAAGTGATGGCAATTCGAGAAGCTTTAGCTCTAGCCAAGGACTTGCTCGAGTCAAATGTCTACATTGCATCCGATTGCAAGGTGGTGGTGCATGATCTCAAGAACAATTCTTCTCCATCTTACGACGCTATCTTACATGAAATCATAGTTTGTAAAGCTAGTTTTAATTCCTGCACTATTAGTTTTGAGGGTAGAAGCTCGAACCACGAGGCTCATAATCTTGCGAAACATAGTCTAGGCCTGGGGTATGGCTGTTGGATATGTGCCCTAGAGGCAAATTAATAAAGATATTTGTCACATATCTGTTTGTTCATAATACGTTATATATTGTGCTAGAACTGTATTAAGCGGAAACATTAATACACGTGTGATATATAACAACCTGGTCCCTAGTTAAACTCAAGCATACTAGCTCATTGGGCAATTGATGATCAAGGTTTCCTGATCATGAGAACATAATAGTCTATTGACAATGAGGTCATATCATTAGGAGAATGATGTGATGGACACACACCCACCTTAAGCATTGCAGTGTGTTCAAGTCACATAAGTTCAGCATTGCGATGACTTAATAACATAGTGACTGAATCCTTAGACCGTGATGATCATACATAATTACTATCTATTAGGATGCTTTGAGTGCATTAACCGTTACACTAAAACATGGTAACTGAACAGGTGTATCTTGGGTATTCCGAAGTAGATGTGTTGAGGAGTATGAAATAGATCAGAGTGGGATTTGTCAATCCGGGTGACGGATAGGTACTCTGGGCCCACTCGGTGGTGTTGCATCAATAACTTGCAAGCAAGTGACTAGGTCACAAGAGATGTAATATTCACAGACGAGTAAACATGTTATGTCGGAGACGAGGAAGAAAAAGGTATTGGATATCGACGATCATACCTCGGACAAACATAGTACCGAAGCACAAAGGGATCAAGTCATATTGTTAACGGTTCAACATCGATGAAGTTTATTCGATGGAAGCGTAGGGGCACATCAAGGATTGTAACCAGATCCCACAGTATGGTCATTGGTCAGAGAGTGTCTCGATCATGTCTACCGTTTCCCGGACCGTAAGATGTCACACTTAAGGGCAATCGATGCATTAAGGATTGATTCGGGATCATCGATGAAAAGAGAGAAAACACCGGAAATGTACCGGGAGGTGCCGGAAGCTGTTCCGGATATTTTGAAAGGTTCAAAATAATATATATTAATGTTTAAATATTTTTTATTATTTAATTAACAGAATTAAATATTAAAAATGATTTAAATAAACAATTAAAAAGGTGAAAAGGTATTTGGGCCTTAAAAGGCGCATGAGGGGAAGGGGGAGCCTCCCCCCTTGGGCTTGGCGCCAAGGGAGGGGCCCATCCCCCCTCCTAGCCGCACCACTGCCCCCCCCTTGGGGGTTTAGTCCCACATGGGGGAAGGGGAGGGGGTGGAGCCCCCCCTTGGCCTATATAAGGAGGGATGGGGGTGCCTTTTTCAACCCAACATTGAGTTTCTCTCTCTCTCTTTCTACGACCTAGAGCGTACTCCCATGGTTTGGAGTTTGCACCTGGATGAGGGTTTCACCATCCTCCGGACGCCGTCGCGCTGCCGGAATCGGGATCCGGATCAATCTTCTTTCCGCCGCTCTTCTGGTTCGGAGCCCGGAGGGACGTCGGTTGCATCGTACGTGTGTAATCCCGCGAGGCACTACACGTGTGGTGCTACTTCATCGTCGGAAGTTCTTCAACACGACAGGGAGGTTGTAGGATCAGATTCTACGCCAACCACATTCGAGGAACGTTTCCTTCTCTCGGTCTTCAAAGGTATGAACACCGATTCCTTCCGTTACATACGTCAGCATAGCATAGATCTTGGGTTCGGGACTCGTAGGTAGGAAATTTTTGTTTTCTGCGCCGATCCCAACAATGTTATCATGAGAAAGGCTATGCGTAGATGTATTGTACGGGTAGAACACATCTAGGATGTGGGCATCAATTCTCCAATTGTTACCCTCCCACGTGTACTCGTTTAGCGTTGCGGCAATGTCCTGATGAAGCGGCCCCGACCGACCTTACGCGTTTACGCGAGACTGGTTCCACGCTTGACATATGGCTTGTACCATATAAGTGGCTGGGGGGTGTCTGTCTCTCTAACATTAGCGACGCGAAGACGTTTGCAACGGAGGGCCCCGACAGGGGTGTAATAGAGACGATTGCAGGATTGGTGTTGTGGCTTGTTTTCGCAGGATAGAAAGAGGTTCTCTCTCGAAACCCCTTAGCAGCCACGTAAAACTTGCAAAAGATAAAGTAGAAGGCGTTTTAACTTTAACTTGCATGTAAGGGGGGATCATAGCTTGTATGATTTACAGTTTTACTTCTTGTCTTGCTAATATGCTAGATATGTGACGGTAGCATGATAGGATAATCTCTCTCAATACCATGATTGTATTCTCCCTTAGTGGGCACCGCCTGGAAGGATCTCATTATGATAGGCAGGACGTGACGATCGGGTGTCATACATACATTAGCGATCGCATGAGGTTGTGTTTGGCAAGCCTAGCACATGCAGATATGGCCTTGCCGAACATCCGTACACTAAGGTTCGACTGGCAGGCTTGACATATGTAGATATGAGCTTGGGATACGGATGACCGAAAGGTTAAGCATGAGTCATATAATGGATATGATTGGCATGATGGCCTACCTAGGGAGATGTGTCGTCGGCCGTGTGATATTCGAGGACGATCATTCAAACTAGGATTATGTTAATCACTTAGTAAATTTAGAGAGATGTTTAACTAAGTGGGAGTTTTAGAATTAATTAAAATTGAACTCCAATTATGAACAAAGTCTAAATATGTGTTTTGCAAATAACCATTGTAGATGGCTGCACCTCGCCCCTCATTCAACTTAGGGTCATTCCTAGACAAAGGCAAACTGAAAACCGATGGGTCAAACTTCACCAACTGGTTCCGCACTATGAGGATTCTCCTCGTTACCCTCAAGATGGCATACGTACTAGAGGTCGCGTTAGGTGACGAACCACCAGCAGACGCTAGTCAGGATGAGAAGAATGTCTACCTCTCCAAGACGGATGATTACAACCTTGTCCAGAGTGGAATGCTTTACTCCATGGAGGCTGAGCTGCAGAAACGCTTTGAGAGGATGGTTGCATATGAGATAATCACCGACCTCAAGGCCGTCTTTGCACCCCAAGCCAGGGCTGAACGCTATGAGGCTTCTGAAGCTTTCTTCTCAGCAAAGATGGATGAGCATAGCAGTGTTAGTGAGCACGTGACTAGTAGGAAATAGGCTACTGCTGGCGTACAGGTTTTCCCTACCGCTGGCGGGCGGGCGTACGCCAGCGTTGTCCCGCCAGTGGTAACAGGTACCGCTGGCGTACAAACTGTACGCCAGCGCTACCTTCTCTTACCGCTGGCGTACAAGAAGTATGCCCGCCAGAGGTATGCTTCTGGCGTCCAGATCTGCCCGCCAATGGTCAACAATATGTACGCCAGCAGTACAATTTCTGGGTTTGGTACTGTCCGCCAGCAGTAAATTTTCTGTACGCCAGCAATATATTTTCTGGAATTAATTTTCTGCTAAAACTAGTTATTCCAGCAACACAAATACTCAAATATTTTCACAGTTTACCAACACAATACAAATACACAGAATTCATAAGTTTCAAATATACAAGAGTGATCAAATATTGTTACATCACATTACTAACCAAAATAGAGAAGTTGTGTAGTGGATCACACATATTGTATCACACATAGATCACAAACCGAAAAATAGACAAGTTGGGAGTTACATCACTACATTGTATCACACACAAACTACATCTCGATAGTTGGACTTCATTGTATCGCATACAAGAGAATGGTAAAGACGATGAGCAAGAAGGGGATCACGAGGAAGTTGGACTTCATCCGGTGGTTCTTCCTCTCTTGCCCTTGCCAGTAGTTCAAGTATCGAGCTTCCGCCTCCGCTTTACTCTTGTAGCTCTTGTAGTTGTTGCCCTTGTACTTGTTCACTTGCTTGAAGCAATCTTCCCAGTGCTCATAGACTCCTGGAACGCTACCTTCGTACACCACATACCACTTCTTCATCTATAAAAGACATATATAAATATTAACCGAGATAGTTAAAAAGGAAGATGTGTGTACATTCATGCATTATAAAAGAAGACTTATTTCAATGTAAAACTAGCTACATGTTCATCATGCATAAAAGAAGACTTAGTTCATGCATCATGTAATACGTACACAAGTTCAACATTAGATAAAGTTTACAACACATGTTCATCGATTGTTCGAAAAAAACTAGCTACATGCATAGAGAACACACCCTCTCACTTCTTGCTCGGCTTCGGCTTTGACTTCGGCTTCGTCTTCAATGGAGGGAACGGGAGACAACCTTGCAATGAGTTGAACGGTCTGTCATCGCCATGTTGATGTAAGAGGGCTTCTATTTCAGCGTTAGGTGGTGGACGATGACTGTAGAAGAACACCCCATCGCTATGTATGACATCCATGGTGATCCTCCGCGCGATCATTTGCTGAATTCGGCCGAACTCTTGTCTTATTTCGGCATCGGAGGACACCGCCAAGGTATCGCACCATTTTGCGAGAGACGACGAATATTGTAGTCGTTGTTCATCCTTTATATACTCTCGCATATGATAGATGACGTACCAGGCCTCCCTCGTACTTCCTGGCGCCTGCTTGATGCAGGCGAACTCAGTTTTATGTATGAATGTGTACTTTCCTCGCCTTTGATTTTTTTTTCTTTTTATGATGCCCTCCCTATAAGAGTAGCCAGTGAGAGCATCATCTAGAACATCTTTGATTAGCTTGTAGTCTTTGTATTTCTGATGACTCCCCGAGTCGAGATATATGGCAAGCGAGTCTTTCGGCTCCAGAGCGATGAGGGTGCCGTATTGGTTGCTACACAAAATAGTTCGTGGTTCAAAGAGATTATCAGCCTCAGATTAGTTTAACGATAGGAAATCTACGAAAGCATGTTACGGCTGCAAGCGAGAATGACTTACTCAGGAAAGTAAGGCATGAGAAAGATGTTCTTGGAGGGATGATCCACAAAGAAATCTTCGATGTACTTCGTTGCCTCTACCTTACCCTTAGGGTTGTTCAAGAACATTTCTTGCATGTAGAAGGGGTCCATTATAGCGACATTCGGGGTATTCTCTTTGATGAGCTGGTGAGCCAAGCTGAGCGCAACCAGGCGAACCATGGATGGGTGGAGCGCATTCATGTGGAACATGTCAAAGATGTCATTAAACCTCAAGAAGAACAAGTCCCCTGGGTATTGATCCACAAAGCCCAAGCCCTCCGATACCTTTCCTATGAAAAGCGGGTATGTTGGATTGTCATCATTGGCAAGATTCGACTCCACATAGAGAACAGAATTATGGAGGCTCCTCATATCCGAAGTGACGATTTCTAAAGGTTTTTGGCGGCAACATAGGTTTACCCAACTCATGGATCGGATGCCAGTTTATGATGGGTACCTTGTCCTGGACCCGTATCGGCTTCCTACACCCCTCCACCGGCTGGCTGCTGGAGTCAAAGGGACGTTTCTTAATTCTTTTCCGCCCCGTCGTCTTCCTGCTACGCTGCAGAAATGAATCTTGGAGCGCCTCTTTGAGTGTGTCTTGGCTGACACCAGCTGGATCACCAGGGCTGAAGGGGGTGCTTCTGGCGCTCCTTGAGAAGAGAATAGACGCCTCGAGCAAAATTTCTCTGTCTGATCTGCGCGGCAGGAGGGAGGACCCTGGCTCGGACCGGCGACTAGTGTATCATCAAGAGGACCCTCGCTGGCAGCAGGTAATACTTCCTCGTAATCAACGAGGAAGTCTTCGACGCGAGCATCATTGTCGTCGTGATCAAGATCCGCATGTTGAGCAGCAAAGGGCTCGTTTTGTTATGGGGTGGTGAAACAAGAGTCCACATGAATCAGTTCTTTAGGCCATAGCATGGGCCAAGACAAGCATTGTTCAAGGTTCAACTCGCTATCGGCTTCGGGGGGTTCAGTCGGAGGATCCAAATTGGCGCAACCCGGAAACACCCGGTCCAATGCAACCATAAACATGGTATCGGCCATAGGCACTGTGTGGAACACACGGTTAAGTGGTGCCACGATACGTGCCTTTGCCACGTCCTTCAGCTCATTGTTAACTTGTAATAGCAATGTGCATCCCACCTCGTCGGCCTGCGAAAACATGTAAGGCGTTAGAGAGGGGCAAGCAAGCGCAAATTAAACTAGTCGAGACTTTTGCGGCGCTTATTTACCGTCAAGGCGTTGAGCTCGTCTAATGAGGAAGCACCGCGGACGACCGCCGACGTGTAAGAGATGGAAGGGCTGCTACGAGGTGCGGTGCCGGCCGGCGATTCATCCCTCACACCTTGTGGTGTGTTGCCGGTCACCGTCGTATTCTCCACAATAGGCGGCTCATTATTCGAGCCGCTGGCACCTAAGGTGATCACTGGGAGAGGCCCTTGTCGGCCTCCGTCGATCCATTCCTCAATCGACTTCATCATGGTAGGAAGGAGGTCGTTGACCGTCTGTGTCACTTGCGCCGAGATTATGTTGGGCATCTCAGCTTTCACGGTCTCCAATTCTTCCCTGACATTCTTCTCTTCGTTCTTCTTCCTCTCCTTTCGTGCCTCCTTGGTCTCGGGGTAGTAAAATGAATGTTTGTGACTGAGTCCGGCGCCCACCACACGGCCACGATGCGGCGGCGCTGACACCGGAAAGTCCTTTACCCTGTTTAGCGCCCTTTCAAAAGAGTTTTCAAACGGCACCTGGGTTGAGGATCCTTGAGATTGAGCTAATGATTCTTCCTCCCGAATTTTGTTCTCAAGGTCCTTGACCTTCGCGTCCGTGACTAGCTCCTTGGTTTTTGGATTTACCCGGTATCGAGCCCGCACAAATCGGTTTCCGAGCGGGTTCTTAAACTTCGGGTAGGGGTCCGGCCCTTTCCTTTCCGCGTCCTCCTTATCCCAAACTGGCTGCTTTCCGGGGTAACCACGGCTTCCGAGATTGTGGGGAGCTACATTCTTCTTATGCATATCTTTCCCCCACTTCCTAAGCGCCTTAGTTTCAGGTAGGTCATGTTTGGCCTTGAAAACATTGAAGTCCTCTTCCGAAATTGAGGGCCAGTGGCCCTTGATCTTATCAAAATCGGAACCCGCATCAAGCTCCTGCCTCACATACCCTTTCCAAGTGGACAAGGCTTTGCTGAACTTGCCTAGGGCGAATGTGTTCGCTAGATTTTTCTTGATATCAAGGTTATCATAGGGTTCCGGGAACTTGTATCGCGCGTGCAACCGCTGAATGAGGAGGGTGGCCAAAGGTTCGTTGCTTTTTGACCTTAAGTCCTCTTCATTGAGGTTGAAAAGTTCTCGAAGGATGCATCCAGTGCTGTTGCCGTACCCTTTTGCAACATGAACAGGAAGTGTAGGCAAACCGCTAGCGGGGTCCACCTCCATAAATTCTTCCCGGATGGTGCGGAGCTTGTTTGGGCCCCTTTCCTTACGCTGTCGCTTGGCTTCGCTACCAGATGTCGCGTTGCCATCCCCGGAACCACTAGTAGTGGTCTCGTTGCCATCCCCGGCACCACTAGTAGTGGTCTCATTGCCTGCATCCCCGTCTTCATCATGTTGATCAGCGTCAAAGTGTTCACCCGCAAGCATTGAGAAATAAGGATGATGCTCCTCAGGATCGACAGGTACCCGAGAACCACCGGCTTCATCGTTGTTTGACATCTATTATAACCATTTAAAAATACTACTAGTAAGTGGGATAGGTTAATGCAAAATGAGTTATAAAAATGTAGCATGTGTGTATACTAGGTCATTTAAACAGTAGAAAAATGAGTTAAATTTCTCATAATCAGTATGCACTAAAAATATATATATTACTTCTGCTATGTCCTATTTTTAGCATAAGTCATGCAAAAATTTACGGAAAATTTTGGCATGATCTTTGCTGAAAATAGGACATATGGAGTACCCGAATTTGCGGGAACAGAAGTTAATCAACATTCCGGCAATCTCAAGGCCTCATGGGTACCTGCAAACTAGACCAAAGCATATATAGCTACAAGACAGAACCACAACAGCAGCACAAAACTCATATAGACCACAACAACCACATGTATAGCTAGAGCAGCACTCAGCAACACACACCCAGCAGCACACACTCATCAGCACATACCCAACAGCACTAGAAAACCCATATAGACCATAACCAGGGCACACACATAAGTAGCAGCCATGAGAAGATCACCTCGAAGGTTGGAGCACACAGGGCTGTGGTAAGGCGTCCTGGCTGCGGTGTGGCGGATCGTCTTGCTTTTCTACAATATAAGAACATATATTAGGAAGGGGAGGAACTTTGAGCTAGTGAGAAGAACAATAATGGTGTTGCAATAATGGAGGGACATGGTGGCAGCCGAAGCATCAATAATTGCACAGTATTACCGCTGGCGTACAGTTCTTCTGGCCGCCATAGCTACATACGTTAGCACTGGCGTACGAAATATAGTGCCCGCCAGCAATAGAACCTTCAGCTAAAAGTAATTTCGGGGCAAATTACTTCTGGCGTACAAACAAATATGTACGCCAGCGGTGACTGCACTAGCGCTGGCGGGCGTGGAAACCGTACGCCAGTGGTAGTTAGCCCCGCTGCCTAGCCTGGGGCAAGTCGTGCCTCTGATGTGCACAAACATTTGTACGCCAGTGATACCACCTACTTCCCTGGCGTGCACACATTTCTGTACGCCAGCGATACTATCACTGGCGTACAACTTTTTCTGTCCGCCAGCAATAAGCTGGCGACTATAGCCTATTTCCTACTAGTGCATGGTCAAGATGTCTGGCTACGTTCAACGCTTGAATGCTCTGGAATGTCAGATTCCAGATGAACTTGCTGTTGATAGGGTGCTGCAGTCGCTGCCCCCTAGCTGCAAAGGCTTTGTGTTGAACTACAACATGCAGGGGATGACTAAGACCCCTTCTGAGTTGTTCACCATGCTGAAAACTGCTGAGGTTGAGATCAAGAAGGAGCATGCTATATTCATGGTCAACAAGACCGTTGAATTCAAGAAGTCTGGCAAGAAGGAGAAGGGAAAGAAGGGAAGTCCGAAGAAGGGTGACAAGCCAGTTGTCACTCCTCGTAAGGCACCCAAACCTGGACCCAAGCCCGGCGTTGAGTGCTTCTACTGCAAGGGTGATGGTCACTGGAAACGCAACTGCCCCAAGTACCTAGAGGATAAGAAGGCTGGCAAGATTGTCAGAAGAGACAAAGGTATATTTGATATACACGTTATTGATCTTTTCTTAACAAGCGCTGGGAACAAATCTTGGATATTTGATACAGGATCTGTTGCTCATATTTCTAACTCCTCTTAGGGGCTACGGAATAGGCAACGCTTAATGAAAGATGAAGTGACGATGCGCGTGGGAAACGGCTGCCGAATTGAAGTGGTGGCGGTCGGCACGAAGCATCTTAGTCTCCCTTCGGGATTAGTTTTGATTTTGAATAAGTGCTACTATATACCCGCATTGAGTGTGAACATCGTTAGTGGTTCTTGCTTGAAGCGAGACCACTATTCTTTTAGTCAGATACAATTGGTTGTGCGATTTATAAGGATGATGTATTTTATGTTCACGCACCGGAGAAAAATGGCTTATTCATTCTTAATCTCGATTGTGATATACTTAATATTGATAACGTAGAGGCCAAAAGATTAAAACCTAGTGGCGAAGAACACATGACGATGTGGCATTGTCGACTTGGTCATATTGGTGAAAAGCGCATGAAGAAGCTTCATGATGATGGACTTCTGGAGTCATTGGATTTTGGATCCCTTGACACATGTGAACCATGCCTTATGGGCAAGATGACAAGGACTCCATTCAATGGAACAATGGAGCGTGCGGAAGACTTGTTAGGGATCATACATTCATATGTATGTGGACCTATGAACGTCCCCACACGCAATGGTCTTCGTTACTTCGTGACCTTCACAGATGACTTAAACAAATATGGGTATATCTACTTAATGAAACATAAGTCTGAAACCTTTGAAAGGTTCAAGGAATTTCAGAGTGAGGTCGAGAATCAACTCGGGAAGAAAATCAAGCACCTTCGATCCGATCGAGGAGGAGAGTATTTAAGTCACGAGTTTGGCAATCATTTTAAGACTTGTGGCATCGTACCACAACTTACGCCGGCAGGAACACCTCAGCGTAACGGTGTTTCTGAGCGATGTAATCGAACTCTATTGGATAGCGTACGATCGATGATGTATCATACCGACTTACCTGTATCATTATGGGGGTATGCATTAGAAACTGCCGCTTACATTCTTAATAGGGCACCGTCCAAATCCGTAAAGACAACACCATTTGAGGAATCGCATGGCAAGAAACCAAAGTTGTGTCACTTGAAGATTTGGGGTTGTGAGTCTTATGTTAGGAAACTTCAGCCTGACAAACTCGAATCAAAAGCGGATAAGTGCATCTTTGTGGGATATCCAAGGGAAACCGTTGGATACACCTTCTACAACCAGTCTGAGGGCAAAACGTTTGTCGCCAAGACTGGATGCTTTCTTGAGAAAGAGTTTCTTTCGAAAGAATTGAGTGGGAGGAAAATAGACCTTAACGAGATGATTGACCAATCACTCCAAGTGGAAGAAATGGCAATGGAAGTTGTTCCGGAACCATCTTCCGTAGTGGGAGCTCAAGAGAACGGTCATCATGATATTCATAACGATCGTGACATACATGATGATCATGATCAAGATGAAGAGGATCCTATTGTACCCCGCAGGTCATCAAGAGCCTGAGTAAAAACTCAGTTTTATGGGCAACTTGTCAATGCAGTCATGTTAAATGAACCCGACGAACCTGCGAACTACAAAGAAGCAATGGAGGGACCCGAGTCCAAGAAATGGCTGGAAGCCATGAAATCCGAGATAGACTCCATGTATGCCAACAAAGTATGGACTTTGGTGGATATTCTCGAGGACCGAAAGGCCGTCGAGCCGTCGAGAATAAGTGGATATTCAAGAAAAATACTGTCGCAGACAGAAACATATCTGTCTATAAAGCTCGACTTGTCGCAAAAGGTTTCTGACAAATTCAAGGAGTTGACTACGAAGAGACTTTCTCTCCCGTAGTGATGCTAAAGTCTATCCGGATATTGCTAGCAATTGTTGCCTATTACGATTATGAAATATGGTAGATGGATGTGAAAACCGTGTTCCTAAATGGCAACATTGAGGAAGAGTTGTATATGGTACAACCGAAAGGTTTTATTGATCCTAAGGACGCTAGTAAGGTATGCAAACTTCAACGGTCCATTTATGGGTTGAAGCAAGCATCTCAGAGCTGGAATCTTCGTTTTGATGAGGTGATCAAAGCTTTTGGATTTGTCCAAAATGAAGAAGAATTCTGTGTTTATAAGAAAGCGAGTGGGAGTTCTGTGGCATTCCTAGTACTATATGTGGACGACATATTATTGATAGGGAATTATGTGAAATTTCTAGAGGGGGTAAAGGAATATTTGAATGGACAATTTTCCATGAAGGACCTAGGTGAAGCTGCATACATATTAGGCATTAAAATCTATAGAGATAGATCAAGACGCCTATTAGCACTGAGTCAGAGAACTTACCTTGAGAAGATATTGAAGAGGTTCAATATGGATAACGCCAAGAGAGGCCTCTTGCTCGTTATGAAAGGAAGTAAATTGAGTGTGACTCAATGCCAAGCAACAGCAAAAGAAAGGGAGGAAATGTCCTCAAAGCCCTATGCCTCAGCCATAGGTTCTATCATGTAGGCTATGCTGTGTACTCGACTAGATGTAGCCCTAGCGGTTAGTCTGACTAATCATTTCCAAAGTAATCCTGGAATGGATCATTGGATTGCAGTGAAGAACGTCCTTAAGTACTTATGAAGAACTAAGGATCTGGTTCTTGTCTATGAAGGATGTGAAGAAGAGCTCGCCGTAACAGGTTACGTCAATGCCAGTCTTGGTACTGATCCCGATGACTCAAAATCCCAGACGGGATACGTGTTTATGTTGAATGGTGGTGTGATTAGCTGGAGGAGCGGCATGCAGTCACTCTTCGCCCAATCTACGATGGAGTCGGAGTATATTGCCGCTTGCGAAGCGTCAAACGAAGCGCATTGGCTGAAGAAGTTCTTCATCGAGCTTGGCGTATTCCCTAGTTGCACTGACCCTGTTAGCATTTATTGCGACAATACGGGTGCCATTGCTAACGCAAGGGAGCCGAGGACTCACTCTACAGCCAAGCATATTCTCCGGCGTTTCCATGTGACGCGGGACTACGTCAAGGATGGTCATACTAGGATTTGAAAAATACATACGGATCTGAATCCGTCAGACCCAATGACTAAACCTCTTCCACAAGCCAAGTTTGAACAACACCGAGAGACTATTGGTGTTAGATACATACCTGATGTAAACTAGTGTAATTTGTACTCTAGTGCAAGTGGGAGACTGTTGGATATGTGCCCTAGAGGCAAATTAATAAAGATATTTGTCACATACCTGTTTGTTCATAATACGTTATATATTGTGCTAGAACTGTATTAAGCGGAAACATTAATACACGTGTGATATATAACAACTTGGTCCCTAGTTAATCTCAGGCATACTAGCTCATTGGGCAATTGATGATCAAGGTTTCCTGATCATGAGAACATACTAGTCTATTGACAATGAGGTCATATCATTAGGAGAATGATGTGATGGACACACACCCACCTTAAGCATTGCAGTGTGATCAAGTCACATAAGTTCAGCATTGCGATGACTTAATAACATAGTGACTGAATCCTTAGACCGTGATGATCATACATAATTGCTATCTATTAGGATGCTTTCAGTGCATTAACCGTTACACTGAAACATGGTAACTGAAAAGGTGTATCTTGGGTATTCCGAAGTAGATATCTTGAGGAGTATGAAATATATCAGAGCAGGATTTGTCAATCCGAGTGACGGATAGGTACTCTGGGCCCACTCGGTGGTGTTGCATCAATAGCTTGCAAGCAAGTGACTAGGTCACAAGAGATGTAATATTCACAGACGAGTAAAAATGTTATGTCGGAGACGAGGAAGAAAAAGGTATTGGATATCGACGATCATACCTCGGACAAACATAGTACCGAAGCACAAAGGGATCAAGTCATATTGTTAACGGTTCAACATCGATGAAGTTTATTCGATCGAAGCGTAGGGGCACATCAAGGATTGTAACCAGATCCCACATGATGGTCATTGGTCAGAGAGTGTCTCGATCATGTCTACTGTTTCCCGGACCGTAGGGTGTCACACTTAAGGGAAATCGATGCATTAAGGATTGATTCAGGATCATCGATGAAAAGAGAGAAAACACCGGAAATGTACCGGGAGGTGCCGGAAGCTATTCCGGATATTTTGAAAGGTTCAAAATAATATATATTAATGTTTAAATATGTTTTATTTTTTAATTAACAGAATTAAATATTAAAAATGATTTAAATAAACAATTAAAAAGGTGAAAAGGTATTTGGGCCTCAAAAGGCGCACGAGGGGAAGGGGGAGCCTCCCCCCTTGGGCTTGGCGCCAAGGGAGGGGCCCATCCCCCCTCCTAGACGCACCACTGCCCCCCCCTTGGGGGTTTAGTCCCACATGGGGGAAGGGGAGGGGGTGGAGCCCCTCCTTGGCCTATATAAGGAGGGGTGGGGTGCCTTTTTCAACACAACATTGAGTTTCTCTCTCTCTCTTTCTCCGACCTAGAGCGGACTCCCCTGGTTTGGAGTTTGCACCTGGATGGGGGTTTCACCATCATCCGGACGCCGTCGCGCTGCCGGAATCGGGATCCGGATCAATCTTCTTTCCGCTTCTCTTCTGGTTCGGAGCCCGGAGGGACGTCGGTTGCATCGTACGTGTGTAATCCCGCGAGGCACTACACGTGTGGTGCTACTTCATCGTCGGAGGTTCTTCAACACGACAGGGAGGTCGTAGGATCAGAGTCTACGCCAACCACTTTCGAGGAACGTTTCCCTCTTTCGGTCTTCAAAGGTATGAACACCGATTCCTTCCGTTACATACATCAGCATAGCATAGATCTTGGGTTCGGGACTCGTAGGTAGGAAATTTTTGTTTTCTGCACCGAGCCCAACAGTGTTATCATGAGAAAGGCTATGCGTAGATGTATTGTACAGGTAGAACACATCTAGGATGTGGGCATCAATTCTCCAATTGTTACCCTCCCACGTGTACTCGTTTAGCGTTGCGGCAATGTCCTGATGAAGCGGCCCCGACCGACCTTACGCGTTTACGCGAGACTGGTTCCACGCTTGACATATGGCTTGTACCATATAAGTGGCTGGGGCGTGTCTGTCTCTCTAACATTAGCGACGCGAAGACGTTTGCAACGGAGGGCCCCGATAGGGGTGTAATAGAGACGATTGCAGGATTGGTGTTGTGGCTTGTTTTCGCAGGATAGAAAGCGGTTCTCTCTCGAAACCCCTTAGCAGCCACGTAAAACTTGCAAAAGATAAAGTAGAAGGCGTTTTAACTTTAATTTGCATGTAAGGGGGGATCATAGCTTGTATGATTTACAGTTTTACTTCCTGTCTTGCTAATATGCTAGATATGCGACGGTAGCATGATAGGATAATCTCTCTCAATACCATGATTGTATTCTCCCTTAGTGGGCACCGCCTAGAAGGATCTCTTTATAATAGGCAGGCCGTGACGATCGGGTGTCATACATACATTAACGATCGCATGAGGTTGGGTTTGGCAAGCCTAGCATATGCAAATATGGCCTTGCTGAACATCCGTACACTAAGGTTCGACTGGCAGGCTTGACATATGTAGATATGAGCTTGGGTATATCTACTTAATGAAACATAAGTCTGAAACCTTTGAAAGGTTCAAGGAATTTCAGAGTGAGGTCGAGAATCAACTCGGGAAGAAAATCAAGCACCTTCGATCCGATCGAGGAGGCGAGTATTTAAGTCACGAGTTTGGCAATCATTTTAAGACTTGTGGCATCGTACCACAACTTACGCCGGCAGGAACACCTCAGCGTAACGGTGTTTCTGAGCGATGTAATCGAACTCTATTGGATAGCGTACGATCGATGATGTATCATACCGACTTACCTGTATCATTATGGGGGTATGCATTAGAAACTGCCGCTTACATTCTTAATAGGGCACCGTCCAAATCCGTAAAGACAACACCATTTGAGGAATCGCATGGCAAGAAACCAAAGTTGTGTCACTTGAAGATTTGGGGTTGTGAGTCTTATGTTAGGAAACTTCAGCCTGACAAACTCGAATCAAAAGCGGATAAGTGCATCTTTGTGGGATATCCAAGGGAAACCGTTGGATACACCTTCTACAACCAGTCTGAGGGCAAAACGTTTGTCGCCAAGACTGGATGCTTTCTTGAGAAAGAGTTTATTTCGAAAGAATTGAGTGGGAGGAAAATAGACCTTAACGAGATGATTGACCAATCACTCCAAGTGGAAGAAATGGCAATGGAAGTTGTTCCGGAACCATCTTCCGTAGTGGGAGCTGAAGAGAACGGTCATCATGATATTCATAACGATCATGACATACATGATGATCATGATCAAGATGAAGAGGATCCTATTGTACCCCGCAGGTCATCAAGAGCCCGAGTAAAAACTCAGTTTTATGGGCAACTTGTCAATGCAGTCATGTTAAATGAACCTGACGAACCTGCGAACTACAAAGAAGCAATGGAGGGACCCGAGTCCAAGAAATGGCTGGAAGCCATGAAATCCGAGATAGACTCCATGTATGCCAACAAAGTATGGACTTTGGTGGATATTCCCGAGGACCGAAAGGCCGTCGAGAATAAGTGGATATTGAAGAAAAAGACTGACGCAGACGGAAACATATCTGTCTATAAAGCTCGACTTGTCGCAAAAGGTCTCCGACAAATTCAAGGAATTGACTACGAAGAGAATTTCTCTCCCATAGCGATGCTAAAGTCTATCCGGATATTGCTAGCAATTGCTGCCTATTACGATTATGAAATATGGCAGATGGATGTGAAAACCGCGTTCCTAAATGGCAACATTGAGGAAGAGTTGTATATGGTACAACCGAAAGGTTTTATTGATCCTAAGGACGCTAGTAAGGTATGCAAACTTCAACGGTCCATTTATGGGTTGAAGCAAGCATCTCAGAGCTGGAATCTTCGTTTTGATGAGGTGATCAAAGCTTTTGGATTTGTCCAAAATGAAGAACAATTCTGTGTTTATAAGAAAGCGAGTGGGAGTTCTGTGGCATTCCTAGTACTATATGTGGACGACATATTATTGATAGGGAATTATGTGAAATTTCTAGAGGGGGTAAAGGAATATTTGAATGGACAATTTTCCATGAAGGACCTAGGTGAAGCTGCATACATATTAGGCATTAAAATCTATAGAGATAGATCAAGACGCCTATTAGCACTGAGTCAGAGAACTTACCTTGAGAAGATATTGAAGAGGTTCAATATGGATAACGCCAAGAGAGGCCTCTTGCCCGTTATGAAAGGAAGTAAATTGAGTGTGACTCCATGCCCAGCAACAGCAAAAGAAAGGGAGGAAATGTCCTCAAAGCCCTATGCCTCAGCCATAGGTTCTATCATGTAGGCTATGCTGTGTACTCGACTAGATGTAGCCCTGGCGGTTAGTCTGACTAATCATTTCCAAAGTAATCCTGGAATGGATCATTGGATTGCAGTGAAGAACGTCCTTAAGTACTTACGAAGAACTAAGGATCTGGTTCTTGTCTATGAAGGATGTGAAGAAGAGCTCGCCGTAACAGGTTACGTGGATGCCAGTCTTGGTACTGATCCCGATGACTCAAAATCCCAGACGGGATACGTGTTTATGTTGAATGGTGGTGCGATTAGCTGGAGGAGCGGCATGCAGTCACTCGTCGCCCAATCTACGATGGAGTCGGAGTATATTTCCGCTTGCGAAGCGTCAAACGAAGCGCATTGGATGAAGAAGTTCGTCATCGAGCTTGGCGTATTCCATAGTTGCTGACCCTTTTAGCATTTATTGCGACAATACGGGTGCCATTGCTAATGCAAGGGAGCCGAGGACTCACTCTACAGCCAAGCATATTCTCCGGCGTTTCCATGTGACGCGGGACTACGTCAAGGATGGTCATACTAGGATTTGCAAAATACATACGAATCTAAATCCGTCAGACCCAATGACTAAACCTCTTCCACAAGCCAAGTTTGAACAACACCGAGAGACTATTGGTGTTAGATACATACCTGATGTAAACTAGTGTAATTTGTACTCTAGTGCAAGTGGGAGACTGTTGGATATGTGCCCTAGAGGCAAATTAATAAAGATATTTGTCACATACCTGTTTGTTCATAATACGTTATATATTGTGCTAGAACTGTATTAAGCGGAAACATTAATACACGTGTGATATATAACAACCTGGTACCTAGTTAATCTCAGGCATACTAGCTCATTGGGAAATTGATGATCAAGGTTTCCTGATCATGAGAACATAATAGTCTATTGACAATGAGGTCATATCATTAGGAGAATGATGTGATGGACACACACCCACATTAAGCATTGCAGTGTGATCAAGTCACATAAGTTCAGCATTGCGATGACTTAATAACATAGTGACTGAATCCTTAGACCGTGATGATCATACATAATTTCTATCTATTAGGATGCTTTGAGTGCATTAACCGTTACACTGAAACATGGTAACTGAAAAGGTGTATCTTGGGTATTCCGAAGTAGATATCTTGAGGAGTATGAAATAGATCAGAGCGGGATTTGTCAATCCGAGTGACGGATAGGTACTCTGGGCCCACTCGGTGGTGTTGCATCAATAGCTTGCAAGCAAGTGACTAGGTCACAAGAGATGTAATATTCACAGACGAGTAAACATGTTATGTCGGAGACGAGGAAGAATTAGGTATTGGATACCGACGATCATACCTCGGACAAACATAGTACCGAAGCACAAAGGGATCAAGTCATATTGTTAATGGTTCAACAGCGATGAAGTTTATTCGATGGAAGCGTAGGGGCACATCAAGGATTGTAACCAGATCCCACATGATGGTCATTGGTCAGAGAGTGTCTCGATCATGTCTACTATTTCCCGGACCGTAGGGTGTCACACTTAAGGGCAATCGATGCATTAAGGATTGATTCAGGATCATCGGTGAAAAGAGAGAAACCACCGGAAATGTACCGGGAGGTGCCGGAAGCTGTTCCGGATATTTTTGAAAGGTTCAAAATAATATATATTAATGTTTAAATATGTTTTATTATGTAATTGACAGAATTAAATATTAAAAACAATTTAAATAAATAATTAAAAAGGTGAAAAGGTATTTGGGCCTTAAAAGGCCCATGAGGGGAAGGGGGAGCCTCCGCCTTGGGCTTGGTGCCAAGGGAGGGGCCCATCCCCCCTCCTAGCCGCACCACTCCCCCTCTTGGGGGTTTAGTCCCACATGGGGGAAGGGGAGGGGGTGGAGCCCCTCCTTGGCCTATATAAGGAGGGGTGGGGGTGCCGTTTTCAACACAACATTGAGTTTCTCTCTCTCTCTCTCTCTTTCTCCGACCTAGAGCGGACTCCCCTGGTTTGGAGTTTGCACCTGGTTGGGGGTTTCACCATCATCCGGACGCCGTCTCGCTACCGGAATTGGGATTCGGATCAATCTTCTTTCCGCTGCTCATCTGGTTCGGAGCCCGGAGGGACGTCGGTTGCACCGTACGTGTGTAATCCCGCGAGGAACTACACGTGTGGTGCTACTTCATCGTCGGAGGTTCTTCAACACGACAGGGAGGTCGTAGGATCAGAGTCTACGCCAACCACGTTCGAGGAACGTTTCCCTCTTTCGGTCTTCAAAGGTATGAACACCGATTCCTTCCGTTACATACATCAGCATAGCATAGATCTTGGGTTCGGGACTCGTAGATAGGAAATTTTTGTTTTCTGCGCCGATCCCCAACAATGGCCGCCATACATGGTGGGGTAGCCCCGACGAACTTGTTTTCGTCCCTGTAAACGTGGTGACGACGTAATAAAGGTTTAAGGTTTTCTCAAAAAAAAATCATCCAACAACAAAAGAGTGAAAAAAAGTAAAGTGGCCCACCTGTCATCTCCAATGAAGCTTTAAGTGGCCTGAGCGTTGGCCTAGAAAGCCACACATAAATTTTCTCCTTAAATTTAGAAGAGATTCTGCATTTAGTCGTTTCAGAACAGCGAAAAGCACGAAAGTACTCCTAGGTGCACCTGGGTAATAGTAAAAAATACAAAAAAATACAAAGTCTATTTTTTGTGTAGACCAATATTTTTGAATGTTTTCCTCTGGTACAAATTTTAGTACTCCCTCCGATCCATATTAATTGACGCACACTTATATAACTTTAGTATAAAATTCTATTAAGTGTGCGTCATTTAATTTGGATCGGAGGGAATAAGAAGATTCACATTCGTGATGCATTGCGTAAGAAAACTAAACATACACCACGAAATGATTTTAAAATGAACGTTTGAAAGTTTTGAATTTTTTGCGCTGAACAAATCAAATGTTATTTCTTTATTTTTTTGCATGTAAGTAGAATATTTAGTCCTGTGGGTTATGAAAAATAATTCTTTTATATTATTTTTAATATTACTTTCTAATTTTCTGTTCATCCGAGTGCATGTACACAGAGAAATGGAAACAACATATGTCAAAAACTGATGCTATAAGTGCTAAATAGCCGCGGTCGCCTATAGCGCGGATAGTCCCTGGGCCTGCCCAGCAACGTCGTCAATGGTTTGCTGGTAATAATAGACTTTGTCGTTGCAAAAAAATGCGATAGCAACTTAGACGTTCAGCCGTAAATGTTCATCCACGCGCATGTATTATCTTTCAGTTTTTTTTATTTTACATTTTGTTTCTATGTTCTTGTGGGTGAAAATATAAGAATATATTCCAGAGATATATGAACACTTCGTTTGAACATGCGAACAACTTTCTAATCATAAACGTCCTTTCGAGATACCAGAGTTTTTGTATATATATGAGGAATTTTTTAAACCTTGTTATGAAAAATACGATAATATATTCTGTAGATACATGAATATATTTTAATTTACTAACTTAATAATAGTGTAGTGTATTTATAATTTCAACACATATTAAAAAAAGTTATTGCCCTGTATTGAAACAAATTTTTACATACAAAAAAATCGTTGTGTATTTTTAATGTGTATTAGAATATGTTTATAGTGTAACTAGAAAGTGTTTATCATGCGCTAAATACTGTTCATTTAAATAGTGAACTTAATTTACAAAAAATGGTAGGGCCTTAAAATATGTGCATGTGATTTTGAATTGCGCAAGGCATTTTTTATAATTTATTCATGTATTCTGAAAAGGTGTTGTTGACACATTTGAAAAAGGTTAGTGTAGTTTTCAGCTAAAAATACATGTTTACACTTGATAAAGTATTTTGTATGCACTTTTTAATAGATATTCACTCTAGCCAAGAAGTTTTTGCTTAAACTTGTAGAAAAACGTCCGCATGTCTAAACATAATTGTTGATGCATATTTTTTACTCAGAGAATAAAGAAAGAATTAAAATTGAACAAATGAAGAATATAGATAAAATGAAAAAATGAACAAAACATTAAACCAAAAAAGATAGACGATAAAGGTGATGATAGCAAGACGAAAAGAAATGAGCGCATGAAAACTGGACCCGAAATAATCTTCCTCACCCAAACTGAATCACATAAAAAACGATAATGCTATGTTCACGGGCATATTCTCGCGGACTCCACGGGGTGGAAAGCAAACCTTAGTTTAATTGGTTCCCCCCTGAATTTAACTGGTGGACTTGTCCTATGTAACTTATGGAAAAAATTATGAATATTCACAATGCCAAATCAATATTGTTAGATTCATCATGAAATGTAGTTTCATAGTATGTATATTTGGTATTGTAGATGTTGATATTTTTTAATATAAATTTAGTCAAACTTTGTAAAGTTTAACTTGATACAAACCTAATACGCGGACTAAAAACGACTGGAGGGAGTACCTCGTAAAGGCCTATGCATCTAGCATTACTTCATAAAAAACTATACATACTCATACTACAACAGAACCTCCCTCTATTCCTGGCCAAAATAATCTGCCTCATCCAAATTGAATCCCATAAACAACTATGACACATGGTGTTACAAGAATGTGCCACATAAGGCGTCGGACCGTCTCATGCTAGAAAAAATGCCCCGCGCAAGGGGTATCGTGCAGCCAGTTTTTGAAATAGCGCAAAGCGAGGAAATATTATTCTGCTCCCAGGTACATTTGCAACAGGGTGAATAGTAAATATTAAAAAAATGAAAGATTTTAAAAAATAATATTAAATTAAAATCTAATTTATTTAGACGAACATTCTTGAGTATTTTCCTCACATACACATTTTAGTAAAAAGATCACATTTGTGGCGCTTTGGGTAAAAAAACATACACCTCAAAATGCTTCAAAAATGAACTTTGCCGAGTGTTGATTTTTTTTGGCACTGACCACATCGAATGTTATTTCTTCAGAAATAAGTTTATGGAAGTAGAAGTTTCAGTTATGTGTGATATAAAAAATAAGTTTTTAAGAAAATAGAAAATAATTTCGAATTTACAGTTCATCCAGATGCATGTGCACCTTGGAGCAGAAACTTCATATCTAAAAAAGTGAAGCTATAGGCGCCAAATAACCACGGTCGCCTATAGAGGAAGGAACCTGGGCCGGCCCAGCAAAGTCGATGATGGCGTGTTGTGTACAAATGCTGCGATAGCAACTTAAATGTTCAGCTGTAAATGATCACCACACGATGCGTGCAATATGTGTCAGTTTGTTTTTACCATTTTTTTTCCATGTTCTTGTAGGTCAAAATATCAAATATATTCTAGAGATGAATGAACACTTCCTTTGAACATGTGAACAAATTTTTAAAACGAAAACATCTATTGAGATACATGGTTTTTTTTTAAATATGATTTTTTATTAAACTTGTTATAAAGAATACTCCCTCCGTCCTACAAAGCTTGTCATGGTTTTAGTTCAAGTTTGAACTAGAATCATGACAAGCTTTATGGGACGGAGGAAGTACGTGAATATATTCTAGATATACATGCATATATTTTATTTTACTAATTTTAT
This sequence comes from Bromus sterilis, assembly GCA_950022295.1. NCBI lineage: Eukaryota > Viridiplantae > Streptophyta > Magnoliopsida > Poales > Poaceae > Bromus > Bromus sterilis. The sequence goes on from OX465598.1 coordinate 30,310,536, forward strand.
ACAAGTGTAGTGTATTAAAATTTAGACAGCATATTGAAATTGTTTGCCAGCCTATATTAAAACAATCGGTCCCATATAAATATTCATCGCATATTTTTGTTACATGTATTATAAAAAGTTAAGTGTAATTCAATTTACTTTATCATGCCTAAATTTTGTTCATTTTAAGTAATAAAACTAATTTATTAAAAAATGGTTGTGCCTTAGAAAAATGTGCATGTACTTTTGAAAAGTGTCACACATTTCTTAATAATTTTTTTAATTCATCTAAAGGAACTAAACTACCTTCTAGCGGGTGTGAGATCTTCGTCTTTGTTTGTGTTGTCGCCTCGGAGTGATCCTTCCATCGTTGGAAAGGTGCGGGGCCACGCCATTCCTACCCGCCTGCCTCATAGTGAAGGCGGGCGCCACCAACTTTGTTTGTGTTTCCCCTGACCCACGAGGACCAATGCTAGAACCTCTCTTTCCTCGAGAGTGTATCCTGTGCACCCAGAGTTTCTATGCTACCGGTGCACCAAACATAAAAAACTTGTACTACACGTTCTTAAAATTTCCAAAAATAACAGAGTATATAGAAACAGATACATCTAATATGTCACAAAATTTCAGTTGTAAATCCACCTCATAGCTAGAGAAACAAAAATAAAAAAAACAGTTGTGATGGTCCTAACGGGCCAAATTCACAACCCAATTTTACTCAACTACAATTTATATCAGATTTTGTCTTTTTCGTTTCTGGAGGTGTGAGTTCAATGTTTAGCTAAAATCCTATGACAAGACAAGATATAATATAGTGTTGGTGTACTCAATTATTTCAGTATTTTAGAAAGTTTTTGCACTGGTTTTTGACTTTGGGTGCACCGGTAGCACAAGAACCTCCGGTGCACTAGATACATTCTCCTCTTTCCTCAAGCAACACAGGTTGACGGAGGACCAAATGTACTACATGTTCGCGAGCAAGGAGACCGTGGCAACCATGGCCACAGAGGTTGGATCTTCCTGGTTGGAGTACACCTCGCTCGTGCCGCTTACAACATGAATGTGGCGGAGACGAACGTGAAGGCAGCATAGCCGATCGTGAACAACAACGCACACAGCTTTGCGTAGCGTGCATCACCCGCGCTAGGCAACCACGAGGCATGCACGTCCACGTCGATCGTGGACCTTATATCGACAGAAGACGTTCACACGACGTACTCCAACGAGAAAGAGTAGAACGTGGGAGACAAAGGTGAAAGATCAACATGTGCACTCCCTTCATGCTTCTGCCTTACTTAGAAGCTTAGCGTGGTTGGTAGTACGACTTTCCTGTCTCATGAGGGCCGGCCTCCTGCGACTTCATTGCCGATGGACGGCCTCCCTTAACCCCACTGTCGGACGCTTGCAGTGAAGCAACTTAAATTACGAAAGCCTTGTCGGCCGATTTAAGCTAGGTTAACTTCTATTGATGAAATATATAAAAAATCTCATGTATTTGATCCAGTTTGTATAAAGTGTGTTCGGTTTATATAAATTATACTTCCTCTAAATTACTACCTCTGTACGTAAATGTATGATGGTCATGCATTGATATGTCCAAAAAGTATCTATAATTTCTGCTTGCTCAATGCCTCTTTTGTGTGATATTGCTATGATATTGATGAACTTCCATACACTTTTGATCATATTTGGACTAACCTATTAACTCAGTGCACCCCAGTGTCAGTTCCTGTTTTCTGTTATTTTTTTATTTCAGATTTCCCTCATATAAAAAGTGCTCCAAAAATTCGGGAAAATCCAATAAAAAATCAGCGTAGAAGAAGCTTCGGGAATCACCGAGGGGGGGGGGGGCAGAGGGGACCCACCAGGGTCCCAAGCGCCCTCCCGGCGAGCCCTAGGGTGGGGTCGCGCCAGGGGGCCACCTGGACCCCTGCTGGCCCCCCTGGCTGCCCCCCTTCGTCTATTTATTCCTCATGATGAGAAACCCCCGTGAAGGGAACCATTTTTCGCGATCTCTCCTCTGTTCCGCCGCCGCCGCGCTTCCAAGATCGGGAGCACCAGAAGACCTCTTCCCGGCACCCTGCCGGAGGGAGGAACCACCTCCGGGAGCTTCTCCACCACCATGGATGCTTCCCGGATGAACCGTGAGTAGTCCACCTTGGACCATGGGTCTATGATCAGTAGCTATGTGATGTTCTCCTCCCCTCTTTGTTCTTCATGGATTAGACCTTGTGAGCTGCCCTACATGATCGAGGCACATATGTAATATTTCTGTTGTTGCTATGCTGAGTTTGCTGGGATCCGATAGATTATGAGATTATGTTCGGATTGTGTTTGAGTAATATATTTGATTCTCCTCTTTTATATTTATGTTCTAGAGTAATTCTTGCATGTTCTCCGTTGCTGTTTATTGCTTTGGCCAAGTAGTAGGTAGTGACTCCAAGAGGGAGCGTTATGCATGATTGTGGGTTCATGCCCCCCGATGACTAGCTTGAGTGACAGAAACATGAGTGTAGGGGATGTGTTGTTGCCACAAGGGGGAAAACAACGGTGCTTGTACTTGCGGGTGCAAGAATTGTTTACTTTACGCAAAGTTCTTTAATGCAGTTGTCCGTTGCTTTGAGTTTACACTTTGGGTGAGATTCGCAACTTAATACCAGCGAGATGTTCTGGATAGATATCTCAAGGTGGATGATTAATAGGTAGATGAAGATGGATTTCGGTCTACTTGTCTTGGCGTACCGCCCATGCTTTTGAGCCTCTTCCTTTCTTTATAGCATAATTAGCATTGATTTGCGCACATAATCCTGTCAATTGCCCAGCTGTAATTTTTTTACCTCGCATGGCTATTTTATCGTATTTTGGGAGAGAGACATCACTAGTGAACATCATAGGACCCCGGTCCATACTTTCAACACTGTTTACACCCGCTATCAATTTACTGCTTCATTTCCTTTTCAGTTGCTATCACTATCATTATTATCCCGTGCGTTTTATCCTTTGTAAACAACAAGACCGTAGGAATTTACAACTCCTCTGTACTCGTTGGGAAGCAAAGTTATTTGCTGTGTGTGTAGGTCCAGGTGAAGTAAGCAACCTTAGGTTGTGAACGGCGACATTGTTCACTTCACCACCTTCTTGTATCTGTTGGAGTCCTATTGGTTCGACATTCAACCTTAGCATCTTCGCTAAGGGAAACTTGCTGCTGTCTACATTTCAACCTTCCACTTTGGGTAACCAACGAGGGGCCGTTAATTCGTACCATCAAAAGCAATTTCTGGCGCCGTTGCCGGGAACTCCACTCTTCAAGATAGGGAGTTGCACACTAACTTTTATCTTTGCTTTTTAGTCTTGTTTGTTTACCTTTCAGTTTTTGCTTTAGTGTCTTTTATCAAAAAAAAAGTTACCTTGCTAGTAGTTGTCATTATGTCTGGTCCTTTTGCCTTTGGTGAAGCAGAAGTGCTCACCTTTAAACAAAGAGGTGGTGAAACTCTGAAAGATGCCTGGTATAGAATTAATGATTCTCAAAAAAGAGCCACCAAGAAGCAATCCACTACTATCTTGCTTAGAAACTTTTATGTTGGAATTACTTCTTGGAATAGGTTTATTCTAGATACTGCTATCAATGGGAATTTCATAGAAGCCCCAGTTTGGGAAGCTCTAAGTGTTATGGAAAATCTTGTTGTAAATCTCCCTGTTGCTAGCATTCAAGAGGACATTACCCTAGCTCATATTATGAAAAAACTTGAAAAGATAGAGCTAGAGATGCCAATCATTAATAAGATAAGTGAGTTCGATCGTAAGGTTCAAGGGAATTTGAATAGACTTGATAGCTCCATGCATAAAAAATTTCAAAACTTTGGAGACCACCAAATCCCATGACTTGGACCCTTCTAGGATTGATAAGATTGAGGAAATCATTGACACTCTAGGAACTACTTTTTCCTAATTCAAAACCAGAAAGGAGGAAACTCCGGCAAAGAAGGGACCTAGGTTCGTTTACGTTCCAAAGGCTCCTCGTTTCAAAAATAATCTATCTATTGCCAAAGGGGTTGAAACTGTGAAGACTTTGGAAGAAATACCTCTCTTTAATAGAATAAATGAGACTCCAATTGATCTTCCGCCTTTTGCTTTTGTTCCTTGAAGTATCTTTATAAGGACTTTATTTTAAAGACCTCTTAAGAGTAGTTTTACTATTGAAGAGCTTTTTTACGATATTGATGATGGTTCAATTGATACAACTTGATTTATTTGCATTAAGCCTAACTAATGGCTTTAAAGAAGCGCTTTCGGGAGGCAGTCCGCAACGAATTTAGGATTTCCTTTTTGTTTTTCTTCTGTTTTTAGTGGTATTGATGATTGTTACTACTTTAGCAACATCATTGTATCTTTACTTTACAAGCTTTGTGCCATTTATAGCCTGATATGACAAGGGAAGTGAAAGTTGTGACATGCTGTCCAGAAAACAGATTCTGTCCTCGTGACTAGAAAAATCATGGAAAAATCCCAGTTCATATTTTTGAGCTTAAATTTTTACACAGTGTGCTCTATACAATTACGGAACTTTCGTATGTTCTGAGTTTTTTTATTTGAGTTGCAGAAGTATCCCTAAAAAATTCTTTACTACCTCCTGGTCTGTTTTTCAAAGATTCTGTCATGTTTTGCCTTTTCTTCGTTTTGCAAACCTTAAGCTTGCTTTTTCTTTGCAAAAACTTTTTGGAATTCTTGAGAAACAGTATCTCTTCAAAAATATCTTTATTTCCAGTAGAGGAAAAATTATTTTATTATGGGTACTAACCTCGCTAATCAGATTATGATGAGTTATGTATGAAGGGAGTTTTCAAGTGTGCGAGGGAAGATGATGAAAGAAGATTCAGGAGTGTCAAGCGCTCAAGCTTGGGGATGCCCCCACGCATCCCAAGAATTATTCAAGGAGACTCAAGCGTCTAAGCTTGGGGATGCCCCCGTGCATCCCCTTCTCCATCAACAATTGTCAGTTTGTCTTTCGTTTCACTATATTTTTATCACTTCATGCGTTATGTGCTATGCTTGTAGCGTCTCGCTCTTAGGTTTTATTTTTGGTTTTCTTTAGCTTTGCTTTCTGTTCATAACAAGTTAGAACCCATCTTTCTTTGTGTGGGAGAGAAACATGCTCCACTTCTAAAATTTAGAACACAACATAGGACTTTTCATGCTTATCTTTGCTGTGTGTGTTCTTTATCTTTTTCATAGCTACTGTCATGCTTAGCTCTTAGTTTTCATGCTTATATTTTCAAAGAGCTTTTATTTAGTTTGTTGCTGGAACTCTCTTGAGTTTTCATATTTATCTTGTTTAGAGAATTTGCCTGTTGCACTGAGTTTTGTGTCTTGACTTGAAGTAGGTAGTTAAGGTTGCTATTCTTTTGTAGTAGTAACTTGCAATAGTTTTGAGGTATTGTTTTGAGTAATGTTTGGACTTTTGGTGTCAAGAGCTTTAGCCTATTAGTGATAGATGTCGTATTTTGGGAAATCCGTGTTTATTTTCAAAACTTACAAAATTAGTTGAGAACTTTAGCTACTAGATGGATCACTACTCTTCTGAGGGGTCGAATATTAGAGTACACTCACGTACCATGAGTCGAGGATGCGCAAGGATAACCAAACCCCCATACACTCCTCCTCGGGGTACTTGTCTCTTTGTGAAACCTTCCTATTAGATTGAGAGTTACCGATAATAAGTGCATGAGTTATTCAGACTAATGTGAGTATTCGAAAGTTCACACTTCCACCTTCCCATATTTTTCCAGCCTCTCCTGTGTCGTGCATTGCTTTCTTCTCACTCCCAAAGAGGACAAATTAAAAGATCCCAAAGAGGACAAAATAAAGAAATAGAAAGAGCCATTGAGGCCACCAAAAATATACAAAAAATAGAAAAAAGAGAAAAAGAAATAAAAATAGAGAAGGGGGCACACTACTATTCCTTTTGAGAGATCCACACTCGTACTCCCTCTTATATCTTGTACTCCATAGAGATTATCATTTATGCATATAGCTATGTGGGGACCTTCACACTATAGAACTTGACTTGTATATTCCAATGATGAGCCTCCTGAAATGAGCTCTAGGTCTTCTTGATAAAGCAAGTTGGATGCACCCCCACTAGTTCCATTGGAGAGCTTACCTTAGCTCATATGTGCATCCGTTGCATGGCAATCCCTACTCCTCACATCATATATATCATTTAGCTTTCTCTCGCCTATGATTGTCCTCATTGATGTGAGCCTTTTACACCTTTTTTGTCTTCCTCCTCCACCATATTCTCTCTTTGCCATCCTAAGTGTCAACTTTCTTGCTTACGCTCATCCATTGCATGAGTGCTCAAAATGTTGAAAAGGAGTGGATCATTTTGACTTTTACCTGGCTAGTGGTCTGGAGATGAGTCAAGATAAGATTTCAAAGAAGACCAAGTGTGAAACTTTAGTAGATTGAGTTCTCAACACAAAAATAAATTTTCTCGTATATCCATATCCCCTTTCTTGCACGCAAACACCATTTGGAGACATTCGAGTCACGGACAGCGAGAGCTCTAACACCTTTATGTTCTTATGTTGCTTGGTTCAATACTAAATGTAGACTCTTTCCTGTTATGACTTGAATTGAATTACATGCCTTGATTGCTTTACTTAAAAGTTCTTATATGTTTGTTAGCATGTCACCATAGAAATTATGCTTTTATCATTTACCTACTCGAGGACGAGCAGGAATTAATCTTGGGGATGTTGATACGTCCAAAACATATCTATAATTTCTGCTTGCTCCATGCCTCTTTTGTGTGATATTGCTATGATATTGATGAACTTCCATACACTTTTGATCATATTTGGACTAACCTATTAACTCAGTGCACCCCGGTGCCCGTTCCTGTTTTCTGTTGTTTTTCTATTTCAGATTTCCCCCATATAAAAAGTGCTCCAAAAATTCGGGAAAAATCCAATAAAAATCAGCGTAGAAGAAGCTTCGGGAATCACCAAGGGGGGGCCAGAGGGGACCGACCAGGGTCCCAGGCGCCCTCCCGGCGCGCCCTAGGGTGGGGTCGCGCCAGGGGGACGCCTGGACCCCTGGTGGCCCCCTGGTTGCCCCCCTTCGCCTATTTATTCCTCGTGACGAGAAACCCCCGTGACGGGAACCCTTTTTCGCGATCTCTCCTCTGTTCCGTCGCCGCCGCGCTTCCAAGATCGGGAGCACCAGAAGAACTCTTCCCGGCACCCTGCCGGAGGGAGGAACCACCTCCAGGAGCTTCTCCATCACCATGGATGCTTCCCGGATGAACCGTGAGTAGTCCACCTTGGACCATGGGTCTATGATCAGTAGCTATGTGATGTTCTCCTCCCCTCTTTGTTTTTCTTGGATTAGACCTCGTGAGCTGCCCTACATGATCGAGGCACATATGTAATATTTCTGCTGTTGCTATGCTGAGTTTGCTGGGATCCGATGGATTATGAGATTATGTTCAGATTGTGTTTGAGTAATATATTTGATTCTCCTCTTTTATATTTATGTTCTAGAGTAATTCTTGCATGTTCTCCGTTGCCGTTTATTGCTTTGGCCAAGTAGTAGGTAGTGACTCCAAGAGGGAGCGTTATGCATGATTGTGGGTTCATGCCCCCCGATGACTAGCTTGAGTGACAAAAACATGAGTCTAGGGGATGTGTTGTTGCCACTAGGGAGAAAACAACGGTGCTTGTACTTACGGGTGCAAGGATTGTGTACTTTACGCAAAGTTCTTTAATGCAGTTGTCCGTTGCTTTGAGTTTATACTTTGGGTGAGATTCGCAACTTAATACCAGTGAGATGTTCTGGATAGATATCTCAAGGTGGATGATTAGTAGGTAGATGCAGATGAATTTCGGTCTACTTGTCTTGGCGTACCGTCCATGCTTTTGAGCCTCTTCCTTTCTTTATAGCATAATTAGCATTGGTTTGCGCACATAATCCTGTCCATTGCCCAGCTGTAATTTGTTTACCTCGCATGACTATTTTATCGTCTTTTGAGAGATAGACATCACTAGTGAACATCATAGGACCCCGGTCCATACTTTCAACACTGTTTACACCCGCTATCAATTTACTGCTTTATTTCCTTTTCGGTTGCTATCACTATCATTATTATCCCGTGCGATTTATCCTTTGTAAACAACAAGACCGGAGGAATTGACAACTCCTCTGTACTCTTTGAGAAGCAAAGTTATTTGCTGTGTGTGCAGGTCCAGGTGAAGTAAGCAACCTTAGGTTGTGAACAGCGTCATTGTTCACTTCACCACCTTCTTGTATCTGTTGGAGTCCTATTGGTTCGACATTCAACCTTATCATCTTCGCTAAGGAAAACTTGCTGCTGTCTACATCTCAATCTTCCACTTTGGGTAACCAACGAGGGGGCGTTAATTCGTACCATCATGCATTCAGGTACGGAGTGAGTAATATAATACGTTTTAGATTACAAATTTAGTGATATAAAGGGTCCTATATTTTATCAGATTTTAAATTATATAAATTATAGATGCATTTGTTTGTATTGTGAGCCAACATTTGTAGAAATCGTTGGATAGTTTCCTTTTTTATCATTGTCCACAAATGTGTTTGAATGTATTCACGAATAAATATCGTGTGTGTTTTAAAGACCGTTCTTCAAGATGGCCTAAGGGCATCTCCACCCCCCCCCAACAGTCCCCAGAGCGACGATATTATCGCCGGATGCAAAAAATTTGACAAGTCGCGCCCCCATAAGCCCAAATATCGCCGGATATGGCCGAAATTGAATCCGACGAACCCAGGCCGAACCCAACACGCTGGGGGCCGCCTGGAGGCGTCGTGCGAAAGAAAATGGCGCGAAAGAGCCCGCACGCGCAACCTCGCCGCGCGCGACGTATGTGTCCCCGCCAAGTCAGCAACTTCACCGCTTCGTCCTCCTCATCGCTTCGCCTCGGCCTTCCTGTGCACGAATCAAATTCATCCGCCGGTCAACCTTCCAGGCGAATCAATGTTGCCTACCGAGCAGTCCAATCAATCATGCACGACGCAGTAATGGCCCTGGACGCCGCGTGTATCTCTCCCTAGCGTGTCACGCGTCCACACTCGCCGCTATAAAACGCGATCCTCGCCGTCGCTCGCCGCACACGCTCACACATATTCTCTCCCATGATCCTCGCCGTCGCTCGCCATGCACACCCACACATCTTCTCTCTCCCTCTCTCTCTCACTGCCATGGGCGAACGCTTCCCCGGCGACGGCACGAAGGCCAACGGTTTCGGCCGTCGTTGGCTGCACGAGTGGTAGGCAAGGCTGCTGCAATAGGCCAACTACCCATGCCCGTCGAACATGCGAGTCACGGGCTCATGGCGGCTCAGCAACTGCGGCGTCCCTGTATCGCCGCGGCCCGAAGGCACAATGTTCGTCGCCGAGGTGGAGGCCATCCGCGACGCGATGCCGGAAGTCACGCGGAACAACCCGCTCTACGCGGTGGACAACCTCAACACGTGGAACGTGTAGCTCGCGCGCCATCGCACCGAGGCGCTGCTGTCAAACAACGACGGACCTCCGCCGGCCGGCCGACAGAACTCCCACGACCGCTGCCTTTGGTGGGGCGTGTCCGGCCAGACCCTCCACGCCGTCTTCGAGCACATCGAGGGTAGCAACCAGCCGCCATTGGCGCTGACTCAGACGGCGAGTACCCACCACAACAATTGCGCGCCGTCGACGCATGCGTCCTCGCAGGCCGACGGCAGCGTCGACACGCCGTCGTGGTTCCCGCGACGCATGGACACGTCGACCTCGTCGTCCTCCGTCTCGGGGTCCCACTCTTCTAGCGCGTCGAGGTCGGGGTCCCGAGGTCGCCGTAGCTCGTCCCCATCAAGCCCGAACCGGCTACCCTAGCTCTCGATCGCCACACCCGCTACGGCGGCCTCGTCACCAACGAAGGCCGCTCCACGACGACGCCTTCTCCTTGTTGCCCAAGTTTCTTCAGTCGGCTTGTGAAGCCAAGAAGAAGGAAACTTCGGCCACCACGACCTTTGTGAAGGAGGAGCACGAGGCCATGGCCGCCGCCGAGGACTACGACCTCTCCTGGGCGAAGGAGTACTGGGTCCGGAAGGAGATGGAGCAGCAGCGCCGCACCCTGGAGGAGATCGAGGCGCAGCATCGCCTGCAGATGGCGCAACGCGGGCCGACGCGGGGGGGGGGGGGGGGGGGGGCAGCAGCGGAGTGCAGCACCAGCGTCGTGGTGATCCTCGATCCCAGCGACGACGATGACACGGTGCCGATGAGGGTGAGGAGGAGGTCGACGGCCACCGACGGCGCAGGGTGCAGCAACAGGGTCGCGCCCAAGGACGAGCCGCCGAGTGACGGCAGCGACTACACCTCCGAGATCTACCGCATGCTGGGCATGAACTAATTTTTTAGTTTTTTAATGTTTTATGTAAATTTCGCCAAAACTCTATGAACTCGTCCGAATTTCGCCCAATTCGTGTAAATTTTGTTAAATTTTGGCGTTTGATTTTTTTTGAGCTGGCGTCGGCTGCCAAATGTTTAGTCCCATCTCGCGCGTCGAGGAACTCCCGCACGTCTTTATAAAAAGAGGTCGAACCTTTTAGCGAAGAGGAAAGGAAGATCCAGTTATCAGATCGAAAATCCGATAACTGGATCTTCGTTTTTTTAATATTTAAAATGACGCGCCTTTCAGTTGACGCGGACGAAATGCGTTTCCCGTTAGGCGACGCGTCCAGAAAGAAATGAACAGACGCGGACAATAGTCTGCGCGCCAACATAAACGGACAAAAAACACACAAAACGCGCGTTCATTTACGTCGAGAGTTGGCCTTATCGAGCAAGGACGAGTCGGATTGATGGAGAATGCGAACGTTAACCAAATTAAAAATACTGTGTCCAACGAGATCGTCAAAAACTGCCGAAGGCCTTTCCGCCACAGTTGGCGGAAACTGCACAGCCGTCGTTGCACGTTGCTGTCCAGAGTAGTTTGTCCGAAAAGATCCGTCCATATTGGAATGCACATGTTCAGTTAGCACAGTACTAAAGTGCACAGCCGAAAGTGTACCGCTTCTTCCTGTTCCTGGTGCAAATGTGCATGGCAGCTTGCTCTAGCTAGCTATCCACCTTTGTGTATGTAAAGTGCATGCACGTAGCAGGTGCTCTGGTTAACCACCTTCGTGTACATAAACTTTACGTAGCAGTTGCTATAGCTTCAGTGTAAATTCGAAACAGTTCGGTAAGTACAAGTGCGGAGTGCGGTATAGTCCGTTGCTTGGGTCTTAATAGTGCTTCTACCATCCGATACGGCGAAAAGTGGCTTCCACCATGTGGAGATTATGTTTCAAAGTTTTCTTCAAAAACTTCCTCGGTTCTAAATTAGACGACTTTCATTTATATATGTACATGTTTAGATACACATGTGGGCAAATAAAAGTCATCTAATTTAAAACGGATAGAGTATATTTTTTTAGAAACAACATGATTCTACTGCATATCTTTCTTGATTTTGGAATAAAACATGTACATAATATGTGTAAAAAAACAGATAAAAAACTATACATACAGCAGAAAAAAGGCCTACGAAAATAACAAAAGAGAAAACTAAACTATACAAACTAAACAAATTGTTGACCCAATTCTTAAAATTAAAGTATATTTTCCTTTTTGCTCGGTGAACCAACCACCTAAGCCCAACCTTACTTAAAACATGTACATAGTATGTGCAAAAAACATAAGAAAAAATCTATACATGAAAAATAAAAGAGCCTAAGAAAAGAAAAGAAAACTAAGCTATACAACCTAAGCAAAATTGTTGATCCAATCCTTAAAATTGAAGTAGCTTTTCCTTTTTTCTCGGTGAACCAACCACCTGAGCTCAACCTTGAATTTCCTCCCGCAAGCATATAGGTCTGGAGTGATACCATTAAAAATACAATCATTCTTTGTGTTTCAGATGGCCTAGGAATCAGGAATGGTAATCTTCAAAGAGAAAGGGAAGACAATCATGGAGTCAAGGCTTTAAATCATCTTGAACATTGTGATGAGTAGGTGTCCATAAGCGACACAAATAATGCCAACATGGATGAATTAACAAAAGGACAATGAACAAAGAGGTAATATTTTTTTTCCAAAGATCTATAATTGCAAAGAACACAACATTAATCTTTAGTGAAGAAGTTCTTAAGTTGCAACATGGCTCCTGTATTCAGTCTGTTGTTGATGAGTAACTGGAAAAGGATCTTATTCTTGAGTTGACAACAAGTATGCCAGAGTTTCTCAGTCACTCAATGCAACTCATGTCCCCCCCCCTCGACTTCTTCTAAGTAATGCGGGAGGTTGACATTGACATAGACCGGCGATGCTGCACCCTCCAGCAATTGGCATCGACGGTTCTTCGAAATCACCTTCCACAATCGTTGGATTAGGGGAGCATAGAGAACAGAGAAAACAGGCTAATGGAGAAAAGATCAAGGAAAAGAGCGTCCATACCCCCGGCTTCCTCCAAGCAATAAGGGAAGTCGATGGCAACGGAGACCGATGGAGTTGCTCCGTTCGACGATTGGAACCACCAGCTCCTCCAAATCATCTTCGTCTACGGTCTATCCTGAATGAGATGACCAGAGAAGAAACGGGAGAAAGTGGGAAAGGTGGCGGGGGGATCGACGAAAATAGTACTAATACGAGGCAGTTCGTGCTAATGGCGATAAGCAACCTATCATGCACGCGGATAAAGTGGTGCTGGAAACCAATTCAAAGAACGGACTTGCTAAAACTCAGTCGACTGAAATTTAACCAATTTTCAGTTAGCTTTGCAACATTTTATCATATCGTTTGTAAAAATTATATCGGTTGCAACATTCATTTTGTTAGTTGTAGCATGCCATTTTTGATCGGTTGTAGCACGTTATCATACCGGTTGCAACATTTATCATTCACAGTTGTAGCATTTTAGTCACACCGATTGCAACAATAGTTGTCGTTGCTAAAAAAACCATCGCAATATTTATTATTGCCGGTTGTAGCATCTAACCGTGTCGTTTGCAGCAAAACAAAATCTATACTGACGTAAGTCTCAGGCGATTGAGTTCTAGGTAGACTTCAAAGAATCATGCGCCTTTTGTGGGTAGCAGTGTCGTCAACCAGCCTGGAACGCGGCCTCGGGGTCGTTGTGTGTTGTTTTCGTCTGTAAGTCGGAGTGGCGGCTCCAGAAATGGTTGTTGAGTGTTGGCGCCGATCGGTTGGGTGATGGTGTCGCCGACTCGAAGGATGCGCGGCCTTGGAGTCTGTATGGTTGTCGGAATGCCTTTTTGTGGGTTTGTTGTAAGGGTCTCCGTTAATTAATCGGACAATTCTTTTTTCTTTTTTAATGAATTGAATTCCAAGAAACTGCGTTTAAACGAAAGAATCATGCGCTTTTTGGTCCGTTAAGATTGTGTCATGTTAAAAAAAAGATTGTGTCATGTCTGAATGATAAAAACATCTACGTTCGCTCCGAATATATATGGTAATTTTTTTTGTTTTTTGAAAGTAATAGGGTAATTGTTTTTTGAAAGATCTACACAGGATAATTCTTTTGACACAGGGCGCGCTGGGCGCCGGTTTACCGGCCCAGTTTTGACTGGTCGCCGGGTAGTCGTCCGATCTGGCTCATTCAATGGCCTAGATTGTTGCGTACCCCTTCATGTTTATATGGTTACAACATTTGCGGAACGATTGCAACATTTGCGGTATGGTTGTAAAAAAATTATATCAATGCAACAAAAATTTATTGTGTGCATTTTTTCAAAAAAATTCACTGCTGCAGCAAAAAATCTGATAAAATTGTTGCATACCATATTTATCATCAATTTGTGCCAGCAAATTTGATTATCGTTCGTAGCTTTTTTTATTACCGTTGCAACAAAATTTGGGATCCATCATCACCGATCATACTTCATCTTTTTTGCAACATTTGCGGTATGGTTGCAACTTTTTTTACATGGATGCAACAAAAATTTATAATGGTTGCAATAAAATTCAGGACCCATCATCATCGGTCACACTTCATCATTTTTGTTGTAACAAAAATCATTAGTAGCATTTTTATATCATGCTACCATATGAATGCGCTTAGCACTAAAATACTACTACATACATCCGTTTAGCAAAAAATAACATAGATCAATATAGTAGTACTTTAATGTAATAGTAATATAGATAATAGCATTTTATACTACGGCCGGCCACAATTATTTTCCTTTTTAAATTAACTAGCAAGGTGGCCCTCGCAAATGCGAGGGCTAGTACTATCATCATAGTAAATATTTACAATTGTTCATATTTTTAGATATATTTTGTATTGATTTTGTTGGTATGAGTAATTCCTCTTTTATCGGATCTTTTGGGTCGATTCGTCATAATCCATGGTTTGACTTATGTGGTTACTTCATAGTGTTATTGTTGTGTTGCAGTTTGATATGAAATTCCAGTTCCATATATATGTTTTATTCCAAATACTCGTGGTCTGTACCGAGTTATTTTTCCTATGATCACCTACAATATTTTTGCATGTTTTATTAATGATTTGACCTATAAGATTTTTATTTGGTTTATGAACCATATGTAATAGTAGCTGCTTGGTAGTTATTCTTTCTGGAAATAGTAATTGTTTTGTCGGGGAACGATCGTTATTAGTTGTGCTTTAGCCTAACATGGGGACAATAATGATGGAAAAGAAGACCGCGGACTCGCCTGGTGGAGAAGCAGGCACATACTCAAATAAAATTTTCGTTTGTACAAAGCGTTACCCAAAGAACGAACGTGCGGAAAGCTTTTGTGCCCAATAGACACTCTTCTTATTATCTGCTTTTAATCATTTAACTAAATGACGACAAAGAATAAGGCCAAAAGTAATAGCAAATGAATGTTAATAATCATATAAAAGTTGTGATTATCCATCAACATAAATTATAGGATTTTTAGAAAATGTTTTGGGTCAAAAATGTTTGAGTATTTCAAATGACATTTAAAACAATTCAAATACCATTTGAACTACAACCCCATTTTCTAGAAGGGCTAAAATCTTGGGAGTTGGCATGGAGTTAAATCATGGCAAAACATAAGTAAACCACAAAGGAGTTGCTTAGAGGATCATAGAGATGAAGCCATGCGAAAATGGCAAAGACCATAAAAGGAAGAAAAAAAATGCACGTTTGATATGAAATGCCAGTTCCATATATATGTTGTAGTTGAAATATTCATGGTTTGGTGACTCAACCTGTGGTTGAGTTGGATTTAATATTGGTGCTCGCATTTTCCTAAATATATTTCAGGCTTTTCGGTGATGTGCTTTCAGTAGGAGGAGATGTTTCCATCAAACAAGAGGTGGTGATTTATAAATTTTAAGATGATGTGCCAACTCACTATTGCAAAGATATTCATAGGGGTAGGATGTGCGTGCATGCGTTCATAGAGATGAATGTATATTCGTGTATGTGAGCGTCTGTGTTGTACTGTGTTTAAAAAAAACATGGTATGTATCCAATTATCATCCTTGCATGTATTATTAATGATTTGACCTATAACATTTTTATTTGGTTTATGAACCATATGTAATAGTAGTTATTTGGTAGTTATTTTTTCTGAAAATAGTACTATAATTGTTTTGTCGGGGAAGGATTATTAGTAGCTGTGCTTTAACCTAACATGGAACGATAACGATGGAAAAGAAGACCGCGGAATCGCGTGGTGGAGAAGAAGGCGCGCATACTCAAATAAGATTTTCGTTTGTACATAGCGTTACCCAAGATTTAAGGGAATGTGAATACGTACACGTTCTTTATGCATAGCGATCTCGGTTTTTTTTACTATCCATGAAACCCGTACACGTCCTCTCATGGCATACACGTTTTTTTTTTAACTCAACACAGGTTACGTAACTATACATGTCTCGTTTGATTTCTTTTTTAACTATCTGTGTACGCGTACCATATCCTTTCGACGTGTACGAGGCAACGGGCGGCGGCGGCACCGCTGGAGGCAGGTACATCTGCTACGACCACGTCGTGCAGCGCGCCGAGGAGCTCGTGGAACTGGAGCGGCAGCTGGGGCTCCGGCCAAGGGCAGCGCCGCCGGTTTCAACACGGGGCCATGGTGATCGGGCGGCAACGCCGTCGTTTGAACTCTGCAACCGGAAGCTAGCGAGGTTGGTGTCCTCTAGGAGGCGGTGCAAGTACGACTAATAGACGAGGTATATTGACGATCGACGTAGCCGAGGTAGCGGCGTGAGACGATGTGATGTTCCCCTCAACAACAACAAAAGACGATGTGATGTTATACATTGTATAGGGTTGTGTTAGAAGGAATTTTATGAGAAGGATCAAATCCCAGGTTTGAGTATATGTATGTATTTTTTTAGATAAGAGACCACAACTTTATAAATAAAGTAATACCCTAGCCGCGGTGGCCGTGTGCCCAGCCGCCAAAAGGTGGTCTCGGGGCGGTTGCTGAAGTCCGACGACGGATCTGCTGGGGCGGGAAGGTCGTCTTGGCGTCGAGCAGCGGCCAGGGCGGCGCCCCTGGCCGGGGTGGAGGAGGAGGTCGCCCCTCGGCGGCGCATTGACTACCGGCGGCGGGGATCGGGGGCTAGGAGGGGTTGGATCCCTAGATCTTGATCTCGGTGATGACCTCCATCCAATCCCCTCCTCGTTGTGTGCTTCTTCGGCCGGTTCCGAGGGGAGATCGTCTCTGTGTCCGTCGTCTTCTTCCTCGATGCCGGCCTTCGCTGGTGGGGTTCAGAGCGACAGATCCGACAGGGTGCTGGCGGGCGACGAGGGGGCTGCTTGCTTGGCTTGAATAAAGGTGGTGGTCCTAGGGTTACAAATCACTCCAGGAAGAAGATATGTCTGCCGTTTTTCCTCTTTGATCTAGCCGGAGTGTCGAGTTCCGGAAGGCTCCGCCGGCGATTTCTCATGGGCATATGTCTGGAGATTGCTGGATCGGGTGGGATTCGGTCGCAACACAAAGAGTGGCGCAAAGCTCTGCTTCTGTTGCCATCATGGGCAAATCCATGGTGAAGTCAGATGTGAGAATTTCATGAAGGCCGAGATTGGAGGACTTGCAATGGAGATTGGAACCTTGGCGTCGATGAGGAACTGGCTTGGAGTTTCAGAAATTTTGGCAGTGGTATGTATGCGGGGGCGGCAGCACATGTTAAGTTCAAAGCCTTGTCTATCATGGTGAAAATCCAAGGTCTGGCATTAATTGATTGTGTCTAGCAATGGTCTTGCTGAAGACATTGTTTTGAGAGTGAGGACTATCTTCAGGGTGAAAACCCAAGGTCTGGCCTTAATTGGTTGTGCATGTCAATGTTTCCTTCTTGAAGGCGTTGCTTTTGAAGAATTGGACATCAGGTGTTGCTTTTGTGGTGATTGTGCTGCTGCTGCATGGATTGTAACTCTGTAGCGAGACTTTTCTTTTTTACTTCTTCTCTCCTTTTGTTTTGTTGGGTTGAGTGCATCCGTACTGCCTTTCAGGCATTGCGTAGTTGTAGAGGCCGGGTGTAATTGATATCTTTTCGATATTAATATATTCTCCTTTTCCAAATAAATAAATAAAGTAATACACGGCAGAAAAGGTTCACAAACAACCGTCGCAAGGACACGTAAGAGCAACAGAAGGGGAAAAGTACGAATACAAGCCATTCAACCTAAAAAAAGGCACGCATGCCAGCAACCGACAAGCACAATGATGTCAATCCTCCAACTCTACTGGAGACAAAGCACGACGAAAACCTAGGTCGCAATCAGCCACAACAACCTCTAAGATAGAGATGCTCGCATTCGGGAAATACGCAAACAAGGTCAGGAAGACCTCAACAAGACGCTCCACAGTTGACCATAGATCAAGCCAGAATCTGACAGATTTTCCATCCTTAACCGAGAAACACACGAAACGATGGAAAAATGTCTTTGAGCTTAACCAGGGACTTCTAGAACTAAGATACACCCGATGCCGATGCGAACAACGGGGAGGAATTTGGAAAATACTTTGCTTGGAAAATACAGAGCCACAACGGAGAAGAAGTCGTCGAGAAAATTTCAACCTTCAGGAGCGCGCGATCTCCCACCGTCCCACCTTCAGGAGCGATCAACGAATTTACCTTGGTAGGTCATTCTGTCATCAGCGCCAAACAACACCATCGCCCCGCACTCAGCATGAACACATATCCGCCGCCAAGCCCCCAATGTGTCATGCTATCGAGCCCCACCATTGTCGATGCGGAAGATACCATGCCGCTCCACCTTCTCGAACACCACCCTCTACCACTTGTCCCACAAGCCAGGTCGAACTTCCACATATTAGCCCCAATGGGGAGAACGATACACTAGACGCCACCAACAATCGGCTCAGAATAGATATGGGTTTCCTACGGATCGATTTGGGCAGGGATCGTCCTAAGAGCTTTACCAGCTAGATCGGCTTGTCCATATGGCCCTCCCCGTGAAGTTTCCGATTGACGGAGCTAGACCCATGCCCCTAGGTGCCCGCAATAGAAGGATCTGGAGATCCAGACCCATGGTGCAAGTCACCTAGAGCTGAGCCACGAGGATGCCCAGTCGCCGATGAGCACGCCTCATTGGATGTAGCGCCATGCTTCCCAAAGGAGGACCATCACGCCATCGTGTCGCAAAACATCGGGAAGAAGCCATCAATGAATGATTGACGTTCTTGTTGAAGAATCAGGCACCCGCTACGCGACTCCGCCATGACCCCACCCTATAGATGTGGCGGAGAAAGGCCTCGATGCCGCCATCATCCCCTTTTCGAGCATTGCCCAATGGCGACGAGGAAAAAAGATGTGGTTATGGGCCGGCGCCCGGTGGTTAGGATTAGGAGCTTGGGAAGGGAGAGGCTTTGAATCTATTGCGGTCGAGAAGAAATATATTGGCGACAAAGTGTCTTTTAGCTAATATTTTAATGGGTACAATGTTTCCTTTCCTTCCCTGGAATCCCAGGTTTAGTTCTTATCCGCTTAAGTTACGTGTTTTTCATAAAACCCAGCAAATCTACAAGTGTATTGTGATAAGAAACAGAATACTACTCCTTTCGTATACGGAGTGAATACTACTCTTTTAGCTAATACGCCCTCCGTAAACTAACATAAGATGTTTTAGATCATTAATTTAGTTATTTAAAACATTTTATATTAATTTATAAAAGAAGTATATAGGTTGTTAATCTTACCAAGTGCCTATATTTCGATACTGAGGGAACAGTTCTGACATGCCACGGCATCAACTTAACATCAAATGTAGACTTGTTGATCTGACTGTTGATGACTTTCTGCGAGCAGGGTTCGTGCTTTACAGCCCAACACAGTTTAGTAACGTTGTGTGTTGGTGCTCACCGCAAAGTTCAGTTAGGCTGACCGCCAAAAAAGTTGTTCATTTAATTTGCCAGGACGTCTTTGTTGCTTCTCACTATAATGCGACGATAGCTGCGCATCAACGATCCACCTAACCTAAACAAAGCTATGACCCTGGGTCCTATACAGGGTGCGGAAGTAGTACTTGACAAGTCCCGACAAAACCACAGCAAGTCCCAACGATGGTGAGTAAAATGTGAAAAATAGTATTCCCTCTGTCCCATAACATACCGTAGTATCATTTTGAAAGCTAGCATAGTTTTTAAAATGATACTACATTATAAGACGGAGGGAATCCGTAGGAATACAAGACCAGCTTTGCACAGCAACATTATCATGGTTCATGTTCAGGATTGAACTAGATTAGCTAGTATTATATTATGGGACGGAGGGAGAGGACTGCGTGGTGCCAGCGGCTCGCTCACTCAACGCAGTTTCGAGCAGCGAGGCGTGGACCAAAGTGCAGTTCATCTCGGCGACGAGAACCGTGGTGGCATGGCTGCTACACGCCGTACACGGCAGTGCTCCGAGGGGGAGCAAGATAGACCGCAGTGCAGCAACCTGCTTACGATAGCCGACATGGCACGGCAGCATGGCAGCGGCGGCGGCTAGGCACCAGGCGACATGGCCGACGGAGCACAGCGGCTACGCGATGTCACCACCGGTGGGATGTAGTACGTACGACTGAAGGAAGAATAGATACAGTTTTTAGATTTTTTTGTGCAAAATATTGTTTTCTTGCCGTTGCCGGTGATCACATTGCCACGTCATTAGATCCTCTTCTGAAGCAAGGTTGGTAATGATCGGGATCAAAGAGTACAGGGTACCGATTCCAGGGGTTCAAAGATTAAGGTTTATATGAGTTGAAGGTTTAATTATTTCAAGCTTTAATTGACGATAGTTGCACATCAACGATCGACCTAACAAAGCTATGACAGAGCGCAAACCTTAGAGATATTAAGTGTAAAAACCAGAGATTTACATGGAGCAATGAGCGGCAAATCCCACCTTTTTTTTAGATTAAAGGCTATCGCCCGACTTTATAAATAAAGCCGTACGCGGCCACGGCTGCTACTGCAGCAAGTTCAACAGGAATACAGGAAACAGATCCGGGCGAACAGACGCAAAAACCCAACTAGAAAGAGCACAAAAAGGTTCAGGATAGACCCTACAGGCCGAAGGCCACAACCAGGCACGCAGGCCCTAGAACACAAAAACGGAGAAGCGAGAGCGAGGACACCGGTCACCACCAGAGGACGATTTCAGCGATGTGGGAGGCAAGCCACCGCGGTTGCCTTCATGCGCGTGATGATGATCTCCATTCCTCCGTGTCGTCGCTCTTACATAGTGGCTTTCAAATCTGTAAAAAACCAACTAGCTTAAAAACAAGGGAAGCGGGGCATTTAGGAAAAACATGTTCGATAGTCATCTTATTTCGGATATTCCACAGAGCCCAGCAAGCCGCGGAGAAGCCACTCCAGAAAAGACGACGAAGATGGACAGACGGCCCACTAGCCAATCTACGAACATCAGCAAAGGAACTCGGGTTCCAGGAATTGCCCATCCAATCTCTGAAGCAACTCCACATAAAACCAGCAAGCGGACACCTAAAGAAGATATGCTGGGTGCTTTCAGGGATCCCACACACCACACAACAAGCATTCCTGGCAGGGTTTCGTTTATTAATTTCCTCAGAGCAAGGCAGCTTTCCTCTGAAAGCCTGCCACAGGAAAACTTTATTTTGGGAGGGATCCGAGCCTGCCAGACTGGAGAAAACCGAGACGTGCGACTTCCATCCACCAAAGAAGTATACAAAGATTTAACTGAAAACTTTCCGGAACTAGTGAGAGTCTAAGAAACTTCATACCTTCCCTCCGAGAGCACTGGGAGGAGGGCAGCAAGCCTGTGCCACTCCACCAACTCTGCAGGAGACAAGGTCCGTCGAAACCCCAGCTCCCAGCCTGCCCGAGCCACCTCAGAGATAGAGATTTCAGGGTAAGGGCAATACGAAAACAAAACCGGGAAACCATCACACAACCGACCCACCGGTGACCACCAGTCCAACCAAAAACGAACCGACTCCCCATTCTTAACCGAGAAACGGACAAACTTGCGAAAAGAGTCTCGCAACTTAACAAGGGTACGCCAAAACTGAGAACCAGAGGAGGCAGAAGCAAACAAAGGCGAGGAAGAAGGGAAGTATTTGGCCTTAAGGATACGAAACCAAAGGGTCTCCTCACTGCCAGTGCAGATCTTCCACCACCACTTAATCAGGAGACAATCATTCATAATTGAAGTGTTGGTAATGCCCAAACCTCCCATATTCTTAGGAAGGCACATAGACTTCCATTTGACCAACCTATATTTTCGCCTATTATCCGCCTTATTCCAGAAAAAGCCGCTGCGGTGTTTGTCTAGACCCTCATGAGACACCGCAGGTAGCTTATAGAAACCCATCGTATGGACAGGCAGGGACGAAAGGCAGGCATTAATCAGACAAACTTTAGCCGCCGAGGAATGGTGTCTTCCCCTCCAAGGAAGCACCCGATTACCAACCTTAGCCACAACAGGAGCCAAATCCTTAGCAGTAACATGTTACGGAGAGATAGCAATGCCCAGATATTTGAGAGGGAAGGAACTTAACACACAATTCATAAGGGCGGCTGCTCGATTAGCCTCAAACTCTGAACAACCGAGGGCCGCAAGCTCACTTTTGGAAAAATTAATCTTGAGCCCCGACAAGGCTTCAAAACAAAGAAGAAGGAACTTAAGATTAGCAAGACAGAAATCATTGTACTCCACAAGGATGATCGTATCATCGGCATATTGGAGATGGGTGATGCCTGCCGGAATGAGCGAGCAAACCACAGGAGAGATATGACCAGCTGCCGAAGCACGATCCATCATGTTAGAGAGAGCGTCAGCCACAAAGTTAAAGAGGAGGGGGAGATAGGGTCTCCCTGCCTCAAACCACGGCCATTAGGAAAGAATTGGCCCACCGAACCGTTAACATCCACCGCAGTATGGCCGCCAGTGACCAGTTGCAAAATACGATGCACATACGCCCCATAGAAGCCCTTAGCAAGCAGAACAGCACAAAGAAACGTCCAACCCACACAGTCATAGGCTTTCTCAAAGTCCAGTTTTAACACAATCGCCTTACATTTGCGCCGCTTAATTTCATGTAGGATCTCGTGAAGGGAAAGAATCCCATCAAGGATGAACCTACCTTTGATGAAAGCCGATTGACAAGGGCTGATAGCTTTATTAGCAACAGGCCCCAACCTGGTAGCAAAGGCTTTGGAAGGGAACTTGGCAATGTTGTTAATAAGAGCAATAGGTCGAAACAACTTAATGTTATCCGCACCTTTAACTTTGGGTATCAAGGTTACGACAACATAATTAAGCCGAGAGATATCCACCGTGCCTAAACAAAAGCCTTGCAAGATGGCGTAAACCAAGAAGAGAATTTGAGGCCAAAATTTCTGGAAAAAGGTAATAGAAAAGCCATCCGGACCTGGGGCAGAGTTAGCGTCAGACGAGAGAACCGTAAAGTTGATTTCCTCCTCAGATAGCGGGATCATGAGCTTGGCATTATCCTCAGCCGAGACCAACGATCTCGCGGGGCCAAAAGGACTCGGAAAGGGACACCGCAACGTCAGGTTGCGCAGCAAGAAGGGAGGAATAAAACTGAAATATATGATTCACAATAGCATCCATGTCACGGCATGCCACACCATCAATAGACAAGCAGGAAATCAGACATCGGCGATGCCTCCCATTAGCAATTTCTATAAAAATATGTCGTAAGAGAATCCCCTTTAAGCACCCAGTTAATTCTTCCTCTCTGACGCCAAAACTCCTCCTCAGATTGATGGACCTCAAGAGGTGAATTTTCCAACGAGTATCTGAGGTCCCAACCAGCCATATCCAGCCCGGCCGAATCAACAATCGAGTCCAGCTGCTTAATCTGAGCCAATAGGCCCAATTTGGTAGCCCTCTCAACAACCTCCCTGTTGGCCCCCCAGCCACGCAGGAACTGACGGAGACCACGAGAACAAATCCGCCAGTCATCATTCGGACCATAAGAGCGATGGGCCGAAGAAAGCAGGACCAAAATTTTAGTAGAAACCATAGGAATAAAGCCCTCGCAACGAAGCCAAGAGGATTCAAAACGGAATCTGGGGGAAGGTCTCTCCGTCCCTCTAGAATCAAGGACCAGGGGCGTATGATCAGATCCAACAAAGGGAACAACCAAGAAGGAAACTCTCGGGTACCAGGCCTCCCACCCAGCCCCCATAAAGACCCGATCAAGGACCGAACGCACGGGATCCAACTGATGATTAGACAAAGTGTACCTAGCTCTCAAACGGGACAGCTCACGCAAAGCATGATCAGCAATAAAGGAGTTAAAAGCAGCAGCCCTCGACCAAGAGAAATTAGACGAGTTCTTATCCCGAGGTGATCGGATCAAATTGAAATCGCCCCCCAACAAACAAGGCACCGGATGGTGAGAAAGCCGATCACCGAGAGAGGAAAGGAAACGATCAGTTATAGAGTGATCAGACGGCCCATACACAACAATGATATCCCAAGACCGATTCGAAGAGCGGCACAAAATCCGGAGACTAAGGAAAAATTCAGCGTTCTGAACCAGAACCACATCAAACAAGTCATTTTTAACACCAATAAGAATACCTCCAGCAGAACCAACTGAGGTCGTCCTACGCCAGGTGAAAACATCGCCACCAAAAGCACTAAAATCCGAATTAGAGAAATCTGCACGCTTAGCGGTCCATACGCTGCTCGGTGAAAGGCCCGTTGAAAGGCCCACCAGACCCCTCACCGTGCCGAGTCCAAACCGAGCCCACCGGCCCAATACCAACAGCGCGGTCAAGCAGCAGCGACCCAACTAGGGTCCCGCCTCCCTCCGCCGCCACCAACGGGGAGGGCGCGACACCGGAGACAGGAGAGGAACAACACGACTCTGGTCAGTCATCCTCCGGGAACGGACCCAGGATGCCCGGGGAAAGCACGACCGGAGGCGCACGCTTACCTCGTCGGCGTCGTACAGCCAGCGACCATCCCGCCTCCAGATCCCTAGAGGAACACCACCGAACACCACCACCAGGAGCAAAACGGCGAGCACATACCCCGGGCACCGAAGGAAACGAGCCAACCACAGCATCCACCAGCACGGGATCCCGGCCATCATCGGAATCCTCGTCCTCCTCCAAGGACAAAGCCTAGAGCTTCCCACCACAACGACCAAGCGGAGGAGCGAAAGAGGAAAAGGAGCCAGCCTGAACGGGAACCTCGTTCCCAGATCCAGCACCAGCGCAGCGCACCCCGGGGGGCAGGGCGGGAAGGGATGGGGGCGAAGAGCGAGAAGGAGAAGGGGGGAACGAGCCAGCGTCGGCCGAGGCGCTGATACGTCTCAAACGTATCTACTTTTCCAAACACTTTTTCTATTGTTTTGCCCTCATTCTTGCATGATTTGGACGAAACTAACCCGGACTAACGCTGTTTTCAGCAGAGCTGCCTTTATGGTTTTATTGTGTGCAGGAAAATGGATTTTTAGATGTTCCAGAAAATTTCCAGAAAATTACCAGAAAATCCACGCACCCGAAGAAGCCAGTAGCCAGAAGTGGGACCAGAGGGCAGCCCTGGGGGCCCCAGGCCCCCCCTGGCGCGGCCAGGGGTGGGTCCGCGCCCTCTGGCCGCCTGGGCGCCTCCCCCCTCCTCTGGTGCCCTACCGAGACTCCTATTTATCCCCGTGACGAGAAAACCCCAGAACAGAAGTCGTTTTCCCAGTTTCCATCGCGGAGCCGCCGCCACCGTCTGTTCTTCTTCGGGAGGGCTAATATGGGGGCTGACTTGGCCTCCGGAGAGGGGAGATCGTCGCCATCGTCATCACCATCACCAATCCATCCATCCTCCATGCCTTCTCTTCACATGTGTGAGTAATCCCCCGCTGTAGGCAAAGGGGATGGTAGGGATTGGATGAGTTTGATCATGTAATAGTTCGTCAGATTGTTGGGGGCATGTTGCCTATCATCTAGATTGGTGTTTATCTTCTTTGCTTCAACTTGTTGCTCTTAATGCTTGTCACTTTGGGCCCGAGTGCCATGTTTTCAGATCTGAATCTTATGTGTTTTCATGAATATATTTGTGTTCTAGATCCTATCTATGAGTTGTATGCACCTATTATGGTCCGGAACCGGCGGTCCCAAAGGTGACAGCTTGGGACACCAAAGGGGATGGTCCATAATTTGAGGATTCCATGTATCCATTGAGTTTATTGCTTTGTTCCGGTGCTCTTTGACAGGAGCACCTTAATCTCCATAAGTTCCCTTTGGCCCCGTTCGTAGCGGGATGGTAGGACAAAAGATGTTGTGCAAGTTCTTATTGCAAGCACGCACAACTACCTATGGGATACATGCCTATTGTCTGATATTTGCCTAGATGATCATTGCTTTTCTGTGTGCCTTGCCCCGTGTCAGAATATATTATATGTTCACTCTCATCCATGCAGCGCCCAACCATCCATCTCCCTAGCCTACAGTGTTTTCAACCCTGCTGGTCATTAGTTGTTACTTTTGTTGTTACTTTTGCTGTTGCCACTATCACCATCATATTACCATTACCATTTATCTATTGTTGCAAGCAAGTATATTTCAGGTGCGGTTGAATTGACAACTCAACTGTCAAAGCTTATAAATACTCTTTGGCTCCCCGTGTGTCGAATCAATAAATTGGGTTAACTTACCCGCAAAGACTATCTCGATCCCTTACGCCTGTGGGGCATCAAGCAACGTTTTCTGGCGTCGTTGCTGGGGAGCATAGAAATATTTACAAGTCTACTTGAAGTATCCCGCCTGCTGCACATCATCCTCCATGGGTAAGAAAGGAGACCCCAAGGTTCCGATCTTACCATCCCGTACAAGAAAAGGTACTGTTCTGAACACTAGTGCTACACTTGATTCACCTTCTGTTATGAGTAAGTTTACTTCACCACCACTACATGATGATTCTATTGAGTCTGTCACTATGTCCGATACTTTTGATGATGCTTCCACTACTCTTGATGATGCTACTTTTCTTGGTCACTATATTGAAACTCAGACTGCTAAGGCTGCAGCAAAATCCAAGACTGAGACCCCTGCTACCTATATTCCTACCTGCAAAACCTTTGGTTACCCGTGCTTAGATGACCTCAAGGAGAGAATCCTTGATGATGATTTTTGCAGGGAACTCATAGAGTGTGTCGACTCTGACCCTGGTGCTGTTAAGGAGTTGCTCAAAAAGTACTCCATGAAGAACAATGTTATTCCTGATTCTCAATTTGCCACGTCTCCTATATGCATCACTGATCCTGAATATGATTTCTCTGTTGATCTTTCACTTATAACTACAGTCGAGGCTGACCCATTTTATGGCAGAGAAAATGATGATGCTATAGCACACTTGACCAAAGTCGCTGAGCTAGGAAACCTATTCACTACTATTCAGAAGATACGAAACTTCTATGTGGCCAAGCTTTTTCCTTTTTCTTTGAAGGAAGACGCTAAATCATGGTACGATGCACTACCCTATGGTTCCATTAAGAGTCCTCAGGACTTAGTCCAATTATTTGTTGATAAATATTTTCCAGCTCATATGCAACATGCTGCTTTGCAAAGAATCTACAACTTTAAACAATTGCAGGATGAGCACCTCCCTAAAGCTTGGGGGAGGTTTTTTGATTTACTTAAGGTTATGCCGGGACATGGAGTCCCCAAGAATGAACTGCTTGATATATTTTACGCTGGTTTAACCGATGAATCCAGATCCTACCTGGATAGTTGTGCTAGTTGTGTTTTCAGGGAAAGAACACCGGACGATGCAGAAGAATTAATGTGCAAAATTGCCAAGAACTATGAAGATTGGTCCGTTCCTGAACCACTTCTACCACCAAAAAAGAGGGGCATGCTTGTTCTGAAACCCGAAGATATGCAAGAAGCAAAGAAGTCTATAAAGGAGAAAGGTATTAAAGCCGAAGACGTGAAGAATTTACCGCCTATTGAGAAGTTGTGTGAGCCTACTCTCCCTCCCTTGGTAGAGGTACACTCTCTATTAGACTTTACTGAAAGTGACATCCCTAAAGGTAAGCCTCCCGACCAATGCTTAGATGAGCTTGATAATTTTATTATTAAGCAAGACCATTTTAATAGGAGGTTACAAAGTCAGTTGCATGATAATTTTCTTGTTATCAAAAGTATATGTGATGTTCTAGAAAGAACAATTAATGATGTTAAATGTCTTGTTAAGCATTTTCATATGGTTCAAACTCAGCTTGAACAAATTTCTAATGTGCAAAAAGATTTGCTTGCTAATAATGCCAAACAGGACATACAAGCTTATGGCATCAAAACTAGAGGTGGAACACACACCCAGGACCCACTCTATCCTGAGGGGCATCCAAAGAGGATCGAGCAAGATTCTCAAGTACAAGAAGAAGACGAGACTGTTAGCTCTCCGAAGAAAAAGAAGAAGAAAAAACACAAGGAGGCTGACAATCCCGATGATCCTATTACAAGTGAAAAGCCAGCTGTTGATCCTAACAGCATATCTACCTCCGATGCTGAAACAGAAGACGATGCCGAGCCTGAAGAAAAAGACGCTGAGAAGGATGATTCTCCCAAGGTAAGAGAAGAAGAAGCACCCGATAAACACAAGAGGCACTCTAAAGAAGACTTCATCGCAAGAAGACATGGGAAGGAAAGAGAACCATGGATACAGAAACCCATGCCCTTTCCAGGTAAGTCCCTCAAATCTAAAGAAGAAGAGCATTATAATAAATTTTGTGAATGGATGAAACCTCTTTTTCTTCAAATTCCTTTGACTGATGCTATTAAGTTACCTCCCTATTCAAAATATATGAAAGATATTGTTACTAATAAAATAAAAGTTCCTAATGAGGTAATATCTACTATGCTTGCTAACTACTCTTTCAGTGGCAAGATTCCTAAGAAGCTTGGTGACCCAGGTAAACCCACCATTCCTTGCTCCATAAAGAATAATTACGTCAGAACTGCTTTATGTGACCTTGGTGCATGAGTGAGTGTTATGCCTTTCTCTCTTTACAAGAGGCTTTGTTTAGAGAAACTGATCCCTACAGATATCTCCCTTCAGATGGCTGACAAATCAACAGCTGTCCCAATAGGTATTTGTGAGGATGTTCCCGTTGAAGTTGCTAACTGTTTGATCCTTACAGATTTTGTTGTGCTTGACATGCCCGAGGATGGGAGCATGTCCATTATTCTTGGTAGACCTTTTCTTAACACCGCAGGTGCTATCATTGATTGCAATAAAGGAAAGGTCACTTTCAACGTTGATGATAAAGAACACACGGTGTATTTTCCAAAGTAGATCGACAAAAGGCATGGCCTTAACTCTATTGACAATATCGAGACCATGAAGATTGGAGAATGGGACTGTCCACTACATGTGCACCACAAATACAAAACCATTATGGTGGGGACAATGTCCATTAAAGTAAAGGTGCAATGATCACTTCATAAGAGGGGAGACTTCTTGTTCTATATATTGCCGGTTTGTTGGTAAGACTTGATCAACCTTACTAGTTAGCTTGTTTTATATAGGTAAAAAGTTAAGCTTGTTATGTTTTCATTTGCTTTAGCCTTCATTCTCTTTGATGTACCAAGTTTTTTTTTATGTTTTTGAAGCTTCACAATACTAATCACCGCTTTAAGTTTTCAGAAAGTTTTGCAGCTTTTTGAACTCCGAGAAATTTTCAACAGTGAAGTTTTCAGAAAAATTCCAGAAAAAGAAAAATAAAAATTTCCATGCCGGGAGTGACCCAGAGGCACCAGGGGCTGACCAGGGGGGGCCACCAGTGGCCCAGGCGGCCAGCTGGCGCGGCCTGCCCCCTGGCCGCTCCCACAGGGCGCCTGGGGCCCACATGCCCCTCTTCCAGGTATGTCTTCTTCCTCCTCCTTCTTCTCTCTCCAAAAACACGAGTTCTGCACTTTGTTCTTGCATTCTTGCTGTTCTTGGAGGAAATTTTCGATCTCTCTCTACAGCCCACCATTCGAGCTGAAATTTTGAGCAAATACTCCCTGGTATGTAACTCCTTCACCCCTCCAATTATATTTTTGATTGGTGGCTTCATTTGTGAGTATTTAGTAGCTCTTGGTGCTGTTTATGTGAGCTTGCATGCATGTGTAGAATTTTATTTTCCAAGTTTTGATGCAAGTTTATGCCTTAGGTAAGTGAGTTGAGTAGTTTGCCTTAACTCACTTTGTTTAAATCCTTGTTTTTGTAATTTGTCAAAAATTTCAGAAATGAGTTTGCTAGGAAGAGCAAAGCGGTGGCTTGGGAAGAAAAGGCCCGAGCGCTCCGTTCGAGTTACAAGAGATGCAGCTTCACCCTCGACTGTTAGGGTGAGCTACAACGAAGATCATGTGCCCTTAGAGTTGTTTGAGGACACAAATCCAGCACGTGCAATGACTTTCCCGTGCGATGAATTCCTTGAAGCTGCAGGAATTAAGGAGGAGTTCTATAATCTTTGTGCTAATGCAGGTCTGACGCGGCTCGCAACGTGCCGTGTTACTCAGTATCAAAAACTCACCTCCTGTTTCATTAACAGTTTTAGATATAACCTTGATGTTGGTTCTGTTGAGTTTAAAATTTACAATGATCTTTTGACCATGCCTTTGGAAAAGTTTTGTGAAATAATAGGTGTGCCGAACGTTGGAATGACGGCGAAGATGAGCTCTCAGCCCTCTGAGCTGAGAACCGTCTTCAACTCTCTCTGTAGCATGGATACAAGGGATATTCATCGGTCAAAGATCTCCAGCATCTTATTCCCACACCTCGGGTATTTTGCGTATTATATTGCTAGAGGGGTGTTAGCTAGTGACAACACGAGCAACATATCCGCGCCGGATATTTCTATCCTGGCAACCGCCCTCTCAGGGAGGTTTGCTTATAATGTGGGTGCCTTAATTGCTCGACGCCTTGCTATGAACAGTAACAAGGGAGATTTATTTGGTGGCGTTTACGCCACTCTTATCCTGGAGTCTCTTAATGGCACCACACACCCCGATGATAAGCCTTTTACTTATTTAAGTTTTGATCTTGCTTCTATGAAAAGGCATAGGTTTGTTACCATGACTTCCGAGTTTGGTAACCTTGATTATATCTTGCGTTTCCGGGCCACCACGGAACGCAAGATCCGTCTACCTGCACCTCTTTTGTTTGATTTTTCTCGCAGGAACGGATGGTCCTTTGATGTTATCCAGTTCGATGAGTTCGTGGTCCAGCATCAGTTTCATAACCCAATGGAGGGGGTTGTGCCCGACGAGGAGGAGCATGGTGAGTTCCCACCTTTCCAGGGGGAGACCTTCACCCAGTTTGGTGAAGGGTGTTCCTTTGCTTGGAGCGCGGATCCTTCTTCGTGGGAGGATCCGAGGACTTCGGTGTACGCACCGGAAGCCTCATACGACCCTTGGACTCACCAGTACCACCCTGGAGCAGGAGGCTCCTGGGGACATTAGATGCTACCAACTTACGCCAAAAGCCTAAGCTTGGGGGAGTACGTGCCCTTCTCACTTTTCCATTGTATTATCCATTTTATTCGCTTTGATCTTTTCGAAGCTTTTGCCCGTTTTTCTTTCTTTCTTTCTTTGCAAAAACAACAAAAAGATTTTATCTTTTCTTTGCTCTCTTTTAACCTTTAGAAAACCCAAAAAGATTTCCTTTCTCTCTTTAGTTTGCTTTGTTTTCAGAGTTCAGATCGAGTCCGTGATGGAATTTGATAATATTTCCCACGTTCGATCGTGCAAGTGACAAGGCAGTAATGACGAAAATCGACGGAAGGGAAGCAACAAGGAAAACCGGTATGAACTCTTCTTGTTTCTACCTATGTACATATGCCTGTACTTATGATCTAGAGACCAGCTTGTAGCGACATAGTGCTATGTTTACAATGCTTTCCCAGTGTTCATGCTTTCCTTGTGGCTAGTCTCAAATAGCTAGAGTACATAATGTGTTGTTGAAATGATTTACATGCATTGCATTGTTCATGGTTTGGCATACTGAAGTGGTATTTCCCTTCGGAGAATTTTTGGATTGACTTGGCACATGTTCACACATGCTTATGACTAAAAAGTCTATTTTTTCCTTGATGATCCTTTTGTTTCAGAATAGTTATATCACTTTCATGCCCGATTCATTGTTGTTTTGTCGCTCTGCATGATTATGACAGTTATTGCTCTCTAGTTGGTCGCTTCCCAGTCTTTTTCTAGCCTTCGCTCGCACCAAGCGGTATTCTGCTTGTGCATCCAAAATCCTTTAAACCAGTTATTCCATTTGAGTCCACCATACCTACCTATATGTGGTATTTACCGACCACTCCTAACTTAGACTTTCTTGTGCCAGCTCGAAATTTATTCAAAAGCTTCCCTTTTGTAACCGTACAAGCTCATGGTCCGGTGAGGGGAAATCAGTATCTTTCATGCCAAAAATATTTTGACGGAAGTTTTAACTAGTCAAGAGATAAAAAAATATATGAGAGTTACACCTCCCCCATACTTGATGATGGAGTGAATGAAGGGAATATGCCCGAGAGGCAATAATAAAGTGGTTATTATCTTATTCCATGTTTATGATAAATGTTTATTTTCATGCTATAATTGTGTTAACCGGAAACGTTAATACATGTGTGTTTAATAAACAAAGAAAAGGTTCCTACTAATGCCTCTCTTTATACTAGCTTGTTGATTAACAGATGATCAAGGTTTCCTGGTCATGAACATTGGATGTTGTTAATAACAAGGTCATGTCATTGGAGAATGATGTGATGAATATACACCCACAGTAGTTATAGCAATACGATCATGTCATCAAGTTTCTATTGCTGTATCAAACTTTCACGAAGTAACTCTAATCCTTAGACCATGAGATCACGTCAATCACTGACACCGGAAGAGTACTTTGATTCCATCAAACGTCACACCGTAACAGGGTGATTATAAAGGTGTCGTTGGGTACTTGGAAAGTGTTAGTTGAGGCTCGTGGATCAAGAGTGGGATTTGTCCATCCAGATGACGGAGAGATATACTCTGGGCCCTCTCGGTGATATCACATTGACATCGCTTGCAAGCACGTGACTGGCTCACGAGGATGTTATATCACGGAACGAGTAAAGAGTACTTGTCGGTAACGAGATCGAACTAGGTATGGATGATACCAAATGATCGGATCTCGGACAAGTAAAATATCGCGAGACAAAAGGAATTGGTTACGGAGTAATGGTTCACACGATCACTAGTTCATCGTTGAGTAAGTGGGAGTCATCATGGATCTCCAGATCCCTCTGATGATTATTGATCGGAGAAGAGTCTCAGTCATGTCCATTTTATTCACGAACCGTAGGGTGACACACTTAAGGATTCGTTGACGCGTTTGAGTGGATACGGAACGCCGGAGAATATACAGGACAGCACATGGACTGTTTTGATAAAACTGCTGGAATAGTTTCGGTATATCAAAATAGTGCAAGGGGATAATTGTTAATGTGTTCATTGAATGAAGTGTTCATCAATGAAGTACTCATTGAATGAAGTGTTCATTAATTTGAGTGACATTAAACAAGATAATTAAAAGTGTTTTAATGTGATAAAACTCTTGGAATTTTGAGTGGAGAATTATGGAAGTTATGGGAATAATGTGTGACCCTTTGTTTTTGTGAGTGGAGAGTCCACCCACATGATGAGGGGAGAGGTGGGGGAACCTCTTGGGGCGTGCTACCCCTTGGGGGCTGCCTCCCCCTCCTATATATAGATGGGTGGAGACCCCTCTACACACTAATTCCTCCATCTCTCATATGCCCTTTGGTTGGCATCTTCCTCCCCTTGCTAGCTGATCCAGTTTCACGAGTACGGTGCTTAGGCGAAGCCCTGCTCAAGATCTTCTCTACCACCACCACCACTATGTTGTAGTGCTGCTGGAGTTCCCGAGGATCCACTACTTCCGCTGCCCAACTGGAGCAAGGGGCGGAGGTCGTCACTGATCTGTACGTGTGACCGACTACGGAGACGCTGCCCGTTCGTGGCGTCAAGTCTTCATCACGACCTTGAGGTCGGCGAGTGTTCGACTACATCACCCACGAGAATAGTTCTCGTTAAAGCTTTTGGGCTTCAAGGGTGAGTCCTTCTCAAACCGTTACAAGTGATCTTCTAGATGTGATCTTGGCTGTTACAACCGTAGGAAAATTTTTGTTTTCTATGCAACGAACCCATCAGTGGTATCAGAGCCTCGTCTATGCGTAGATGAATTGTACGGTTAGAACACATAGAGATGTGGGCGTTGATCCTCTAGTTGTTACCCTCTTTTGTGCACTTGTTCATATTGCGGCAATGTTGGATTGAAGCGGCCCTAAGCGCAGATTGCGTGTCACGCTTGACATACGGCTTGTACCGTATAAAGTGGCTTTGGGGGTGTCAGTTTCTCTAACATTAGTGATATGGAATTTGCAACGGAGGGCCCTGGAAAGGGATGAAAAGAAACAACTAGCGAATCAACGTTGTGGTTCTTGTCCGTAGGTAAGATCGGTTCTTTCCTAGGAAGCCCAAAACCACGTAAAATTTGCAAAGATAATTTAGAAGCGTCTAACTTGTTTTTGCAGGGCATGTGATGTGATATGGTCATTGTTACAAAATTGTTGTATGAAATGAGATTTATTGTAAACAACCGGCAGGAGCCATATGGTTGTGTTTTTCCTTTTTAAGGCCTGCGTGCTGTAGATATATCCATGAGATATATTGTAATGGAGAAGGACGACCATGGTGGTGGCGTCATGGACCTTGGTGCCGCGCCGGTGGCATGATGGAGATCATACCAAGACGCACAAAGATGGAGATCTATTGTGAGAAGGACCATATCATATCACATTATCCATGCATGTGATGTTTATCCTTTTATGCATCTTATTTTGCTTAGTTACGATCATGATCGCTGCGGTAGCATTATAAGATGATCCCTCTCACTTAATATCAAGATAATTATATGTTCTTCCTTAGTATGCACCGTTAAGAAAGTTCGTCGTTTCGAGACACCACGTGATGATCGGGTGTGATAGACTCTACGTTCGCATACAACGGGTGTTTTCAAGCCTAGCATGTACAGACATGGCTTTGAAACACATGCAAATACTAAGGTTCTACTTGGCGAGCCTAGCATGTACAGACATGGCCTCGGAACATGGACCGAAAGGTTAAGCACGAGTCA
This sequence comes from Bromus sterilis, assembly GCA_950022295.1. Lineage (NCBI taxonomy): Eukaryota > Viridiplantae > Streptophyta > Magnoliopsida > Poales > Poaceae > Bromus > Bromus sterilis. The sequence goes on from OX465598.1 coordinate 30,345,235, forward strand.
TATGGATGATATGATGAACCATATTGAGATGCTCGCCATTGCAGCTACACTGCCTCACGTGATGATCGGTCGTGGTGTAGTGAATTTGGTTCGTGTAATCACCAAAGACGACTCGAGGGATGTTGTTTTTGAGTGGGAGTTAGATGAACTCATTTTATCATGAACTAAATCAAAGTGAATTTGCATAGTTCGTTGTAGTCATTGGCATTTGTTTACTACCTTTGCGCTTAGCTATAATTGAGATAATAGAACTATAGAATTCTGGATATTTAACTTTACGGATTGGTACCGTATTGATTGAGTGTCAATCTAAAGTTTAAAGTCTTATTGCAATATTTAGCAAACCTTGCTTACTCCATGAAGTTTAATAATGTGTATTAAATCGAGAGTAACAATTACAGTGTTAGTGTCTAAGTATCACACTTGCCTCCATGATCCTTGATATTCAAATGTTGTTTGTTATTATCAAGGTTATCTAGGAGCTGAAAGGATTGTTTCAGAAACTATCATGTGTGGAAGATATAGCGATATCTGAAACAATGTTTAGTTGCAATGTGATAGAGTAAAATTTAGTGAGAAACATGTTCTCATATTGTATGAGAATTTGTGAAGGTTGGAGACACTATGTGTCCTAATCTCTCAAAAAGGTTTTGGGAACTAATATTGTACTCACAGTTTGTCCCTATGAGCTATGGTAGTTTTGTCATGAAAGTTGTCATGATAGGATGAATGGAAGATGTAGGTAAAATGTTTACTACACTATAAGATTACTAAAGAATGGAATTTGGAAGAACACCAAACATTTGATGACGGTGATCTACATCAAAGTGAGAATCAAAGGGTGTTAGTATTTGACTAACACACTTTGGATTATGTGTCATATGAATGGTGCCACAAGTGATGTTGATAAATTCTTCTAAAAAGGAAAGGAATTGCTGAAAGAGGATCTGAAAAAATATTTTGGCAAAAAGAAAAAGGAAAAGACTGGAAATGTCCAGCTCGGGTATATAGATGATATACATGTTATGGGTATATTCATTGCTTGTTAAACAATGTGATTCTTGAGTATTGGATATTGATTGGTTGGTATGAAGTGTCATACGGAACAACGCAATACAAGAGTTGCAATGGCCTGAGTAACTAGCAAATGAATATGGGATGATTCTCATCAAAAACAAAATAAAGTGTTATTGTGTTTATCGTTGGAATTAAACCTAGCCTTCAAGATTTATTTGAATAATTGTTATTCTGTTCTGGTGTTATACGAACAATAGTTGTTCAAATTATCACCATATTCATAGAAGATGGATGAACTCTATAAATCTTGTTGGAGAAATCACATCCATAATAACTGATGCTAAACATGTCGCAAGACAAATGATTATAAGATCACTTATGAGTGACACCACCGTTTGAATCATATTGGAAAGAAACACATGAAGAAACTCCATGGTGATGGAATTTTGGAGTCTTTTGATTTTGAATCAATTGACGGTTGTGAGAAATTTCTAGAGATGATTGAAACACCGTTTAAATCATATTGGAAAGATAACATGAAGAAACTCCATGTTGGTGGAATTTTGGAGTCTTTTGATTTTGAATCAACTGACGCTTCTAAGAATTTCCTAGAAATGATTGAAACTCCGTTCATAGGCAAAGAAGGACGGACGACTAACTTATTGGACATTATACATGTTGATGTGTATAGTTCATTATGTGTAGCCGTGTGTGGTGGGTCTTATAACTTCATATACTTTAACCGAGGTTTTGAGTGGATATATGTGTATATTTACTTGATAAGGAAGAAGTATGAAATGTTTGAAAATGTTCAAATAAATTTCAAGATGAAGTGAAAATCATTGTAACGAGAAAATAAGAGTTTATGATTGGATCATAAAAGAAGATTTTGAGTTAAAAGTTTAGCAAATGCCTGAGAGTTTAGGAATCGTTCCAAAACTTGCATTTCCCGAAACACCATAGGAGTATGGAGTGTTCGAGAGATGTAATCAAACCTTGTTTGACATGGTAAGGATCAAAGGTGTTATTTATAAAAATTGCCATTATATTTTAAGGATTAAGCTTTAGAGACTACCGCTTTTCACTGAAAAGAGCGCCATCGAGATCCGTTGAAATGACACCATATAAGTTATGGAATGGGATAAAATCCAATTTGTCTTTTCTTAAATTTTGGTATGCAAGGCATATGTAAAATGTTTACAACCAAAGTCGGATAAAATGCGTCTTTGTAAGTTATCCCAAAGTAACCGTTGGGTATTCCTCCATAACACTAAAGACAAAAGTGTTTTGTGGCTAAGTGCATCAAGTTTCTTGAGAAGGAATTTTTTGCGAAAAGTTAAGTGGGAGGACAGTAGAACTTCGATTAGGTTGTTGAACCTAAGCTTTATGTGCTAAGTGGCGCAGCGCCGGAAAGTGTCCCGGAAGCGGCCGCAATGCTCTTGGCTCCCGTGTCCCAAAGGTTGTGGTCACGGCGATCTAAGTTCCTATTGAACTGCGTAGTTCGGGTAATCGATCAAATAGTAAGATTTGAGATTGAATCATTGTTATTTGATAATAATGGACCGACTACATGCAAAGAAGCGATGATGGGCCCTGACTCCGTCAAAATGGCTAGGAGCTATAAAATCCGTGATAGTTCCATACACGAGAAACCAAGTTTCTGAACTTGGAAGACCCTCTAGATACCGTGTTTGGATCTATAAAGAAACAGACGTGGATGTTCTCACATCTATGAAATATTCGACATATCGTTAAAATGGTTTACGATTATGTTCAAAGAGTTGGCTATGACAAGATTTGATCTTTCATAACGATATTTAGTCTGGACTGATTATTGTAGCAACCACTACATATGCTATTTTTTGTATATGGTAGTTGAACAAACGGAACAACGTTCTTCTAATAGAATGGTTACCTAGGACGTGTACAGGACACGGTCCAAAGGGTTATGTTAATTCAAAGGATGCTAAAATAGCATGCAAATTTCAATGGTTGAAATAAGCATTCGCGGAGTTGGAATCTTCATCATGATGAAATTGTTAAAACGTTTAGTTTCATCAGAGACGGTGAAGATGCTTGCTTTTGCAAGAAATTAAGTGGGAGCGCTGAGACATATTTCTAATACATTATGTAGAAGACATATTGTTGATTGGAAATGATGTATCTTTTATTGACACGGGTGAAGTTTCATTGAAAATTTGATTTTAATGGAAGATTTGGGCAAAACCAGTATATTGGGCTAATATGGTCTATATAAATAGATTGAGGTGCTAATATGGTTGGGCCGAAGTACATATATGAAATATTGAATAAGTTCAATATGGAAACGACGAGAAAGGTTCTTGCCGCATGGAAAAGGTTGAAGCGAGATTCAAGTGTTTTGACACTTGGTGAGTAAAATCACATGAATGATTTGATCAATCATGTACACCATGATATGTACAATTCCAGAATGTCCTATGCTCTAAATGTTATGAGCATATACCAGAATGATTCATAAGATGATCATTGGACAATAGCAAAGATATCCTTACGTGCTTTGGAAGGACTAAGAATATATATTATGTATGTTGGACAATAGTTCATTGTAAAGTGTTACATTGATACTAGTTTTGTCGCAAGATACAATCTAAATTTATCTCAATTTTGGCGGTATGTTAAGGTGGCAAAATGTAATGGAAGAAAGTTCCATGATAGATTTGGAATAGTTCCAAATGGATTTGGATGAGTTCCAAAGTTAAGACATTATAACGAATATTACAACGAAAGGCTAAGTATATGACTGCTCTAGCAGCAGCAAAGGAGGGCATTTGTGTCAAGAAGTTTGTTTGACAAACTAGGTGTAGTTCAAAACGGGCTAATACTATGAAGATCTATTGTATGACAATAGATTCAACATGTTTTGAGCTCAAGGGACTAAGGTCTCACCGGAGGACCAAATTTATGCAATGCCATCTCATTGGTGAATGAGTGATGCGTAGAGACGCAAAGAAATGCAAATACACACGGATCTGAAGTGTCAGATCTGGATATTAGGTTTACCACTAGCAATGCATATGGATAACACCTGAATGCCATAGGTGTTGGATGCGCAAGTACCAAACTAGATTATTGACTCTAGTGCAAGTGGGAGACTGAAGGGAATATGCCCGAGAGGCAATAATAAAGTGGTTATTATCTTATTCCATGTTTATGATAAATGTTTATTTTCATGCTATAATTGTGTTAACCGGAAACGTTAATACATGTGTGTTTAATAAACAAAGAAAAGGTTCCTAGTAATGCCTCTCTTTATACTAGCTTGTTGATTAACAGATGATCAAGGTTTCCTGGTCATGAACATTGGATGTTGTTAATAACAAGGTCATGTCATTGGAGAATGATGTGATGAACATACACCCACAGTAGTTATAGCAATACGATCATGTCATCAAGTTTCTATTGCTGTATCAAACTTTCACGAAGTAACTCTAATCCTTAGACCATGAGATCACGTCAATCACTGACACCGGAAGAGTACTTTGATTCCATCAAACGTCACACCGTAACAGGGTGATTATAAAGGTGTCGTTGGGTACTTGGAAAGTGTTAGTTGAGGCTCGTGGATCAAGAGTGGGATTTGTCCATCCAGATGACGGAGAGATATACTCTGGGCCCTCTCGGTGATATCACATTGACATCGCTTACAAGCACGTGACTGGCTCACGAGGATGTTATATCACGGAACGAGTAAAGAGTACTTGTCGGTAACGAGATCGAACTAGGTATGGATGATACCAAATGATCGGATCTCGGACAAGTAAAATATCGCGAGAAAAAAGGAATTGGTTACGGAGTAATGGTTCACACGATCACTAGTTCATCGTTGAGTAAGTGGGAGTCATCATGGATCTCCAGATCCCTCTGATGATTATTGATCGGAGAAGAGTCTCAGTCATGTCCATTTTATTCACGAACCGTAGGGTGACACACTTAAGGATTCGTTGACGCGTTTGAGTGGATACGGAACGCCGGAGAATATACAGGACAGCACATGGACTGTTTTGATAAAACTGCTGGAATAGTTTCGGTATATCAAAATAGTGCAAGGGGATAATTGTTAATGTGTTCATTGAATGAAGTGTTCATCAATGAAGTACTCATTGAATGAAGTGTTCATTAATTTGAGTGACATTAAACAAGATAATTAAAAGTGTTTTAATGTGATAAAACTCTTGGAATTTTGAGTGGAGAATTATGGAAGTTATGGGAATAATGTGTGACCCTTTGTTTTTGTGAGTGGAGAGTCCACCCACATGATGAGGGGAGAGGTGGGGGAACCTCTTGGGGCGTGCTACCCCTTGGGGGCTGCCTCCCCCTCCTATATATAGATGGGTGGAGACCCCTCTACACACTAATTCCTCCATCTCTCATATGCCCTTTGGTTGGCATCTTCCTCCCCTTGCTAGCTGATCCAGTTTCACGAGTACGGTGCTTAGGCGAAGCCCTGCTCAAGATCTTCTCTACCACCACCACCACTATGTTGTAGTGCTGCTGGAGTTCCCGAGGATCCACTACTTCCGCTGCCCAACTGGAGCAAGGGGCGGAGGTCGTCACTGATCTGTACGTGTGACCGACTACGGAGACGCTGCCCGTTCGTGGCGTCAAGTCTTCATCACGACCTTGAGGTCGGCGAGTGTTCGACTACATCACCCACGAGAATAGTTCTCGTTAAAGCTTTTGGGCTTCAAGGGTGAGTCCTTCTCAAACCGTTACAAGTGATCTTCTAGATGTGATCTTGGCTGTTACAACCGTAGGAAATTTTTTGTTTTCTATGCAACGAACCCATCAGTGAAATGGACCAAATGTTGCTTATGATAGATGGAACGATACCCTCCTTCCATCCTTGAGGCAAAATAAAAGGTTCCGTAGACCATCAAAGAATTTATGGATAAGGGAATATGTGTAAGAAAAAGGCATTATATATATGGTTGGCATGGGAGATATTGAGAGACCTTTACCGTTCAACGTTGACTGGAAAGTTGCACTTCTCAAAAAAAAATTATCTCTGTTTTCAAAACCAAGAGCCCTGGCACATGTTTAGTCTTTGCTTCCTTTCACGGGTTTTCAACCTTGCCATCAAAAGCCACGGTTCGAGAGTCTCCCCTTCTTTCTTAAAAGCACCAACTATGAGAGCATAATTGTCATTCTTAGTGTAACATGCATTGTCCAAAAGTATTACATTGTCTTCTGCATGCTTGTGTTATTGCTAGTCTGAAATACTGAGTTCTAGTCACCTTTAAAATTCCGGAGGAGTTTCTGCATTTATGTTTTGCTTCACTCATGGAGGCTAGCGAAGTGCGACTCAAGTATGTTCAAGCTATGTGCATTGTGATCCTGTCTTGATTTTCAGTAGCATATTATTTACTTTTAGTTGTTTGTGACTGATCACATGAAAGAAGAATTGCTTCGTGCATTGTCCTTATAGCATTGTTTCAATACTTGCTAAACTCTTTTCGTAGTACATGCTTATATACATCTAATGAAGCAAAAGAGTTTGTCAAAGTTTTCTTTGTCGCGTCCAGTTCGTTGAACTGAATTGCTTGAGGACAAGCAATATGCTAAGCTTGGGGGAGTTGATACGTCTCAAACGTATCTACTTTTCCAAACACTTTTGCTATTGTTTTGCCCTCATTCTTGCATGATTTGGACGAAACTAACCCGGACTAACGATGTTTTCAGCAGAGCTTCCTGTATGGTTTTATTGTGTGCAGGAAAATGGATTTTTAGATGTTCCAGAAAATTCCCAGAAAATTACCAAAAAATCCACGCACCCGAAGGAGCCAGAAGCCAGAAGTGGGACCAGAGGGGAGCCCTGGGGGCCCCAGGCGCCCCCCTGGCGCGGACAGGGGTGGGGCCGCGCCCTCTGGCCACCTCCCCCCTCCTCTGGTGCCCTACCGAGACTCCTATTTATCCCCGTGACGAGAAAACCCCAGAACAGAAGTCGTTTTCCCAGTTTCCGTCGCGGAGCCGCCCCCATCCTCTGTTCTTCTTCGGGGGGGCTAATCTGGAGGCTGATTTGGCCTCCGGAGAGGGGAGATCGTCGCCATCGTCATCACCATCACCAATCCATCCATCCTCCATGACTTCTCTTCACATGTGTGAGTAATTCCCCGCTGTAGGCAAAGGGGATTGTAGGGATTGGATGAGTTTGATCATGTAATAGTTCGTCAGATTGTTGGGGGCATGTTGCCTATCATCTAGATTGGTTTTTATCTTCTTTGCTTCAACTTGTTGCTCTTAATGCTTGTCACTTTGGGCCCGAGTGTCATGTTTTTAGATCTGAACCTTATGTGTTTTCATGAATATATTTGTGTTCTAGATCATATTTATGAGTTGTATGCACCTATTATGGTCCGGAACCGGCGATCCCAAAGGGGACAGCTTGGGACACCAAAGGGGGTGGTCCATAATTTGAGGATTCCATGTATCCATTGAGTTTATTGCTTTGTTCCGGTGCTCTTTGACAGGAGCACCTTAATCTCTATAAGTTCCCTTTGGCCCCGTTCGTAGCGGGATGGTAGGAAAAAAGATGTTGTGCAAGTTCTTATTGCAAGCACGCACAACTACCTACGGGATACATGCCTATTGTTTGATATTTGCCTAGATGATCATTGATTTTCTGTGTTCCTTGCCCCGTGTTAGAATCTATTATATGTTCACTCTCATCCATGCAGCGCCCAACCATCCATCTCCCTAGCCTACAGTGTTTTCAACCCTGCTGGTCATTAGTTGTTACTTTTGTTGTTACTTTTGTTGTTGCCACTATCACCATCATATTACCATTACCATTTATCTATTGTTGCAAGCAAGTATATTTCAGGTGCGGTTGAATTGACAACTCAACTGTCAAAGCTTATAAATACTCTTTGGCTCCCCGTGTGTCGAATCAATAAATTGGGTTAACTTACCCTTGAAGACTATCTCGATCCCTTACGCCTGTGGGGCATCAGGCGCCGCCGGGCTCACCAGCAGGGGGCTCGGGGAGAGGGGCGGAAGAGGAGAGGAGAGCGCCGAAGCGCCGGACGAGGGGGGAGAGACAGAACCCATCCTACTCCAACATGTAGCTAGATCAGTGCACAATAGTGTGTATGGTGGCAAATCCCACCCTCGCAAGCATCCATAAGGTCTTCTGCAATGCCGAATGGAACGATCTCTCCCTGTCCTTCATGTTGATGGCTGCGGCCACCGCCTGCTCCGACCACTGCCCTAGTGCCCTTTACTCCTAGCCACTGCAACGACACCATTCATACGTGCTCGCTTCTGCTTTGAAGCTTTCTGGACGCGGCTTCTGCGTTTGCAGGAAACCGTGGCGACATCTTGGCACAGGCCGGTCCACTACACTTGCCCTCTGGCTAGGATTAGGACGAAGCTTGAGAGGACGGTGGCTGATCAAGAGCCTCTTCAGTGATTCAAAGATGCAATTTCACATGGTCTGCAAGGTGGTGCTAGTCTGCTATGCCTAGACGTGGCACATGAGAAGCGTAGCATGAGCGGCCATGACCGAATTTCGGCTTTGTCGGCTACTCAAGCAGCGCATCCTAGGGCGCTGGCGGCTCTGGAACGGGATAGGAAGAGGCATGCGTCGCGGATCACCTGGTTGCGCGTGGGCGATGCAAAAATAACGTTCTTCCAAGCCAATAATATTAACGGAAATAGGAGTAGGGCCGTGGTCAGCAGCTCGGACGAGCTGCGTCCAACTCTCTCTCCTCCACCACCCCACCGGCTCTCGTGGTCAGCAGCTCGGACGAGATGCTGCTATGATGGGAATGCACAATCTTGGAGTGGATTGAGTAGACGGCAATACCATTCACCAAGCCACAAACTCTGACTGGTGCGCGGATGGAGGGGGCGACGGAAAGGGCAGCGGCCGGGACGTCTACCTCGCATAGCTCAGGCACAGTCTCCTCCGGCGGCCTCGTCGGAGGTAGATTCTGGGCGCTCGCGTCTGATTCCGAAGACAAGGAATCTGATGAGGACGAGGTCGCGCCGGCGGCGGCGAGGCGCTCGGTGGGATTGGCGACGCCATATGTTCGAAGGCATGAGGTAATGGATTCTCCCGGTGCGAAAGCTGTTCGGTCGAATTACGGGATGAACGACGTTCATGTGGTTTCCCACCGGAGCGCGGCGAAGCGACGTACGGTGGCGCCGGCGTCCAAGCCGTGGCGTGGTCCCCTGCCTAAGGTATGTCTACAGCCAGCTACTCTTGGTGATTTCATTAGTTTAGATGGATGGAAAGTTGTCTCGCGGCGGAGATCAAAGCCTCGTACGGTGGTCGGAATTGCGCCGGCTCCAACGACGACGGGCGGCGAGATCCGTGAGATCAGGGCGAATATTTTGAATTCCCTGATTGGGCTTGATGTGGCCTGTGCAGTTGTGGGCTCTGGGCATGCGGCCCAATCCCCTAGCCAGACTGAAAACACGGCTCCGCTGGGTGTTTTACGTGAGGAATCGGCTGCGGATAGCTGTCTTTTACAACGTAGACCTAGGGTTGCGATCCCTGGGTTCCCGTCGAGAATTTATCGTTGCGAGTCCTTGATGGCGGGAAGCAGCGGCGGCTCGGGCGCTCAGCCATCTCGCCAGATGCCTTCGGGGTCGAAGGCGACCGTTCCTGTGCGCCAGCAGCAGCCTCGGCCGCCGCCCAATCAGCAAACGATGGCTACTCGGCCCGCGGGACAGCCTCACCATGAGATGCGCTCTGACCAGCAACCGTCGCCGGGTGGTATCTCGCAGGTGCATGTTGCCCATCAGTCACCGCCGGCCGAGCTATCACAACAGCAGCCGGTGCATCAGGCGCAGCCGGTGCAACAGCAATCTTCGATGCAAGGGAAGGCTGGGGGGTCAGAGAACTCATGCGTCGCACCGGCCGGCCGGCGTGGTCGCGGAGGATTTGGCGGTGGCCGAGCTCTCCGGGGAGGATCTAACGGAGGACGTCGACGCTTTGACTATGATGGGCACTATGATTATGATGGATATGGTGCGTATGGTGATGATCATTACAGAGGTTCTTCATCGGGTGGTGGTGGTGGACGTTATCGTGATGATGAGAGGGATTTCGTCGGTCCTCCCGGTTCTTTTGTTAAGGATCGTCGGGGCCTAGCCAGCACCGACCTCGTGGAGGGTTCAGAAACTATCGTGGGTGGAACCGAAACGGTAGTCGCGGCGGCCATGCGGGTCGCTACCAACCACGTCATGAACCACTGCCCACTTCAGCAGTTGATCAGGAGGATAGGGCTGATTCCCCGATGGCTGCGCTTACGCCGACCGTCCTAACGTCGTCGGGGGCCCCTGTGCCCGCGCTCCCTGGTGCGGCGATGGATGCGGTGAGAGCTCTAGCATCTGCTTCCGTTCCGGTGCTGGCGGCTATTGATACATCTGAGGGTGAGAAGACCAATAAAGGAGCGCGTAAGAAAGATAAGCTGTACTGCTTCAGATGTAGCGAGGCAGGTCACTTTGCAGCGAGATGTGTTGCGGAGCTTTGTGACATCTGCCTAAGACCGAAACATGTTGTTGGTGATTGTACTTTGATCTCGGCGCATAAGCCGGTAGTTACTGTCTACGGTGTGTGCGACAGTAGACTGATGTTCTTCGAGACTACCAGCTTGAACTCCAGCCGTCCCAGACTTGAAAGTTCAAGGACAGGACGCGTGCGTGTCACAGGAGGGACATTGACTGAGGAACAGATCATTGTGCAGTTGCGCAGGTTGGTTTCACCCACCTTTAACTGGACCTTGGTGCGCCTAGAGGATCAAGTATTTAAGGTGGACTTTCCGAAGAAAGAGCAGTTAGCACAATTGTGCCTCTATGCCTCATGCAGAGTGCCTAATACTTCTTGTCTCTTGGAATTTGATGAGTGGAAGAAGAAGGAGCCTGAAGGAGTTCGATTGCACCAGATCTGGGTAAGATTTCATGGAGCTCCGTCTAAGCCTCTTAATGACTATCTCGAGACATGGAGTATTGGGTCGTTGATCGGAAAAACTGAGGAGGTGGATATGCCTTATACTCGTAGGAATGATGTTGCAAGGCTCCGGGTCAGTGTTATTGATGTTCATGATGTGCCAGAGGAGGTGCCATGGACTTATTGCGGGATGACATATTTTCTGACGGTGGAAATTGAGGAGACGGTTGCGGGTAATGATATCCCGATGGGCACGGACGAGGACTTGATGGATGAGGGGGATGGGAAGCAAGATGATGTGATGAAGCAGGCTGAGGGTGAGAACAATAGTAGTCCGAACGGGCAAACTCCCAAGGTTGTGGAGAATACGGGGGACAAAGGAAAGTCGACGACTTCTTTGACACCCATGGACGGACTCGTTTTCGGTTCTTTTGAGGCGACTTCGCCACCGAGTCAACACTGGGGAGATAGGGTTGAGCATGACGACCTCACCGAGCTATCTCCACCGATGTCTCCGGTTGTGCCGTATTCGAGTCTGAGGCAGGAGGACTTCTCCTCGGCATGTCTCTCTCCATTTGTGGAGAATGTGGAGAACAAACCTCTCTTGGAGACTACATGCAAGTCATCCTATTTGGCTGGCGAGGTACAGGGGCAGGCGGCCTCTTCCTCAGGCGAGTATCCTCCCTCCGTTGTAGGGTCACCGAGGCAGGCGGCCTCGACACCCATACTTCTTGATTCTCCATGGACTGGAAGTGTGGGGCAGGTGGCCTGGACTTCGGTTTCTCCCTCCACTGACTCTGCCGTGGAGATGAGTCTGAGACAGGCGGTCTCGGTCGCACCCCAGGAGGGGGCGTCTTCTCCCGTCCTGGAGAGAGCTTCGATGGCGTCCTTGGAGGCGAGCCCGAGACAGGAGGTCTCGGTTGCACCCCCAAATGAATCTCTCAGGCGTTCATCGATGGCGGTGAGCGAGTCTGATGTTTCGGGCGGTGTGAGTGCAGGAGGCATTCATCCGACTGAACATGTTGTTACGGACGTCATGGCCTTCGGGGGAATCCCTGACCCGGCTTCTCTGGATCGGAGGGCGAGTCAAAGGATCCAGGGTCAACAGGATGCTGATGACTTGCAGATGGGGCGTGCTATGCGCAACGCCAAACTTCGCGACATCGGAACCTCTACAGGTATGTCCGTGAATACTAGCTTTTCAGTTCTTCATTTTTCGAAAGATGATATAATTAGTAAAGCCAATAGGTTGGGGATATCCTTGGGTAGTAATGATCAGGAAATTGTGTCGTCGGTTAATGCTTTGCTTGATTTGGAGGTGGATAGAACAATGGAAGTTATGAGGAATATTGCGGCGGTTAAGCCTATGGTTGAAACTTATTTACAAGAATTAGGTGTTCATGATTTGGAAGGGTTATGTGAAGATCTTATCCCCGCGGGTGATTTTGGTGTTGCGGATGTGGATACACGGGAGTATGCGGCTCCTAATCATTCACATTTGGCATCTTGTGAAGACCTTAGTCATGCGGACAAGGAGGTCACATTAGAGAAACCAAAACAAAAATGGTCTAGAAAGATTCACGTGGAATCGGCAGTACGGCGGAGTACACTTACCAAATACAAGAAAAAGTTCCATGATGAAAGATGAGGGGCATTTTTTGGAATAGCAGAGGTCTTGCAGACTTGGCTAAAAGAAGGTTCCTCGCCGATGCGTCTAGAGAGCATAAACTAGACTTTATTGCCCTTTTAGAAACGGGCAGAGATAATTTTACTTCCCAATTCCTTCAGACTATCTCTGGTGTCTTACATTATGACTGGCATTGTCTACCACCACGAGGTAGATCTGGGGGATCTTACTTGGGGTCAACCGCGAGACCCTTGAGGTCGGGAATGTCATTTTGGGTGATTTCACCGTCAAATTCCATGTTAAGTCAAGAGCCGATGGTTTTCGATGGGCACTGGTTGCTGTATATGGAGCATCACAACCAGAGTTTAAATCAGCCTTTCTAGCAGATATGGTGAGGATCTATGGGGATGAGAGGCTACCTATTTTAGTAGGTGAAAATTTCAACATGATTAGATGGCGTGAAGAGAAGAATAATGATAATTTCGATGCTAGGTGGTCTTTTATGTTCAATGCTATCATTGAAAGTCTAGATCTAAGAGAGATAGACCTTACTGGCAGACAATACACCTGGGCTAATTACCTTGAAAATCCGACTTACGAGAAGTTAGATCGGGTTCTCACTAGTGTGGATTGGGAACATAAATACCCCTTTGTGACAGTGCGAGCGTTACAAAGAGGACTTTCAGACCATACGCCCCTTCTTGTTGACTCGGGGGATGCGACCCATGTTGGCAACAAAAACACCTTCTCTTTCGAACTAGCATGGTTTGAAAAGGAGGGATTTCTCGACTTGGTAGCCAGAGAGTGGGCCATGGAGAATAGGGGTAATTCTAACATTGAGAGATGGCAGTTCAAAATTCGCCACTTGCGGCAGTTCTTAAGGGGCTGGGCAAAAAATGAAAGCGGCATATACAAAAAGGAAAAAAGATAGACTTCTCTGTCTCATTAATGATTTAGACTTAAGAGCAGAGACTCATTCGCTAAATCCGGTTGATCGGCTTGCTAAGCGGGAGGCCGAGAAGGAGCTGCAAGTGCTTCTTAGAGAAGAGGAAATGAAATGGGCCCTTCGAGCAAAGGTGCGCCAGGTTATCCAAGGGGATAATAATACTCATTTTTTTCATTTGATAGCAAATGGAAAACACAGGAGGAAAAAAATCGTTCAACTAGAACAAGACGAAGGAACTATTACTGGGCATGAGAATCTTAAATTATATATTTCTGAATTCTACAAAAAGCTTTTTGGGCCACATGATGAGAATTTGTCTCGTTAGATGAGCGCTCGGTTGAGGATATTCCTCAATTAAGGACCGATGAGAATAAGGTTCTATCGGCTCCCTTTACCGAGAAAGAGGTGTTTCAGGCCATATCGCAAATGAAACATAACAAAGCGCCTGGACCCGATGGCTTTCCTGCACAATTCTATAAGAGATGTTGGGGTATAATTAAAGGGGATCTTTAACCCATGTTCCATGATTTCTTTTGTGGCCAGCTTAATCTTTTCCAACTCAATTTTGGTACTATCACGTTGCTACCAAAGAAAGAGGAGGCTATCCGCATCGAGCAGTTCAGACTAATATGCCTGCTCAATGTTAGTTTCAAGATTTTTTTTAAAGTTGGCACAAATCGGCTCACCCAAATTGCGCACACGGTTGTACAGCCGTCTCAAACGGCGTTCATGCCAGGAATACACATCCTAGAGGGTGTGGTCGTTCTACATGAGACGCTTCATGAGATCCATACAAAGAAGTGTTAGGATACGGGGCAGAAAACACAAATTTTTCATACCTACGGTACCCGAACCCAAGATCTATGCTATGGCGATGTAAAGTAACGGAGGGAATCAGTGTTCATACCTTTGAAGACCGAAAGAGGGAAACGTTCTTGCAAACGTGGCTGGAGTAGAATCGGAACTACGACCTCCATGTCGTGTAGAAGACCACCACCGGCGAGGATGACTCCCGGTAAACCTCCAGCGACGAAGTAGCACCACAGCTGTAGTGCCTCGAAGAGATTATACACGTACGGTACAATCGATATTCCTCCCGGGCCCCGAACCAGGCGAGCAGCGGAAGAAAGACAGCTACGGATCCCGACTCCAGCAGAACGACGGCCTGCCTTATGGTGGAGAACTCCAATCCAGGTGCAGACTGCAAACAAGGGGAGTCCACTTCCGGGAAGGAGAAGGAGGAAGAAGGAGATATTGGTGTGTTGGAAAAAGGGGGGTCTACCCCTCCTTATATAGGCCAAGGGGGGTGCCATCCTCCTCCCCTCCCCCATGTGGAACTAAACTCCCAAGGGGGGGGAGTGCGCCGGCCAAGGGGGGTGGTGGGCCCCACCCTTGGCGCCAATCCCAAGGGGGGAGACCCCCTCCTCACTTAATGGGCCCCATGGGCCCATTTAGCCTTTTCCCATTTTTTTAATTTTTTTAATATGTTTTAAATATTTAATTCAGATAATTAAATAATAAAACATTATTAAAACAATTAAACTTTATTTTGAACTATTCAAAATGTCCGGAAACCATTCTGTCCTCCTCCGGAACTATTCTGGTGATTCCTCCTATTTCACCGATTGATCCCGTAACTGTCCTATGCATCGATTGCCCTTAAGTGTAACACCCTAACGGTCCGGGAAACAGCAGACATGGTCGAGACTCTTCTCATTGACCAATGACTAGTCAGTTGGACCTGGTTACAATCCTTGACAGCCCCTGCGCTTCCATCGAATGAACTTCGATCGCTTTTGGAAACCGTTAACGATACGACGTAATCCCTTTGTGCTGTGGTACTTTGTTTGTCCGAGGTTTGATCGTCGGTATCCTACATACCGTGTTCACATCTCGTTCACAACAAACAACTTCTCTCGTCCATGATCATTGCATCTCTTGTGACCTAGTCACGTCCTTGCAAGGTGTTGATGCAATATCATCGAGTGGGCCTAGAGTACCTGTCCTGTCACAAGGACTGACAAATCCCGCTCTGATCTATTAACATACTCATCAACCATCTATTTTGGAATACCCAAAGTGCACCGTTATAGCCAACATATTTCAGTCAGGCGGTGGGATACAAATCAAAGTCTCCTCATAGATGACAATTACGTATGATCGTTACGGTCTAAGGACTAAGCCATACGTTACAAAGTCATAGCAACGCTGAACTATGTGACTCGATCACATTGCAATACTTTAGGTGGGTGTACGTCCATCACATCATTCCCCTTAACGATATGACCTCAGTGTCAATGGACTTAAGTGTCGCCATGATCAGGAAAGCTTGATCAATCAATTGCCCAATGAGATAGTTTACCCGAGTTAAACTACTAACCATGTTTTATACTACACCTGTATTAGTATTTCCAAGTAATACAGTTATAGCACAGTATAAAACGTATTATGAACAAAAAGGATATGTGACAAATATCTTTATTAATTTGTCTCTAGGGCACATATCCAACAGTCTCCCACTTGCACTAGAGTACAAATTACACTAGTTTACATCAGGTATGTATCTAACACCAATGGTCTCTCGGTGTTCTTCAAACTTGCCCTGTGGAAGAGGTTTAGTCATCGGGTCTGCTGCGTTCAGATCCGTATGTATGTTGTGAATCCTAGTGTGTCCATCCCTGACGTAGTCTCGCGTCACATGGAACTTTCGGAGGATGTGCTTGGTTGTAGAGTGAGTTCTTGGATCCTTCGCGTTAGCAATGGCACCCGTGTTGTCGCAGAAGATTCCCTCGGGGTCAGTGCAGCTGGGAAAGACGCCAAGCTCGATCACGAACTTCTTCAGCCACAGCGCCTCGTTAGACGCTTCGCAAGCGGCAATATACTCTGACTCCATTGTAGATTGGGCGACGACTGACTGTTTGCCGCTCCTCCAGCTAATTGCGCCACCGTTCGACATGAAAACATATCCCGTCTGGGATTTAGAGTCATCTAGATCTGAGCCGAGGCTTGCGTCAACGTAACCCTTTACGGTGAGCTCCTCATCAACTCCTCCATAAACGAGAAAGAGATCCTTGGTTCTTCTCAAGTACTTAAGGATGTTTTTTACTTCTGTCCAGTGAGCCGTTCCCGGTTTACTCTGGTAGCGATTAGTCATACTAATGGCCAGCGCTAAATCCGGTCTGGTATATAACATATCATACATGAGAGAACCTATGGCTGAGGCATAGGGCTTTGAGGACATCTCCTCCTTCTCTTTTGCTGTGGTTGGGCATTGAGTCACGCTTAATTTGACACCTTTTATAACTGGCAAGAGGCCTCTCTTGGAGTTACCCATACTGAACCTTTTCAATATCTTGTCAATATAAATGCTCTGACTCAAGGCCAACCGTCGATTAGGTCTATCTCTATAGATCTTAATCCCCAATATGTACGCAGCTTCACCTAGGTCCTGCATGGAAAATTGTCCATTCAGATATTCCTTCACTTCCTCTAAGAATTTCTTATCGTTCCCTATTAGTAATATGTCATCTACATATAACACAAGGAATGCTACAGAGCTCCCACTCAGTTTCTTATAGACGCAGAACTCTTCGACGTTTTGGACAAATCCAAAAGCTTTAATGACCTCATCAAATCGAAGATTCCAGCTCCGAGATGCTTGCTTCAACCCATAGATGGACCGTTGAAGCTTGCACACCTTACCCGCGTTCCTTGGATCGACAAACCCCTCTGGTTGCATCATATACAACTCTTCCTCAATGTTGCCATTTAGGAATGCAGTTTTCACATCCATCTGCCATATCTCGTAATCATGATATGCAGCTATTGCTAGTAGGATCCGAATAGATTTTATCATCGCTACAGGAGAGAACGTCTCCTCGTAGTCAACTCCTTGAATTTGTCGGAACCCCTTTGCGACAAGTCGAGCTTTGTAGACAGATACGTTTCCGTCTGCGTCAGTCTTTTTCTTGAAAATCCATTTATTCTCAATGGCCTTGCGGTCCTTGGGAATATCCACCAAAGTCCATACTTTCTTGGTGTACATGGAGTCTATTTCGGATTTCATGGCTTCAAGCCATTTCTCGGACTCGGGTCCCTCCATTTCTTCTTTGTAACTTGTAGGTTCATCCGACTCATCAGCCGAGATTGCATTCACAAGCTGTCCGTAAAAATCAGTAGATTGACGGTCTCTTGATGACCTACGGGGCATAAAAGGTTCCTCTTCATTCTCATCATGATCATCATCAATGTCATGATCGTTATGAATGTCGTTCTGGCCATTCTCTTCAGCTCCCACTGTGGAAGATGGTTCCAAAACAATTTCCGTAGCCATTTCTTCCAATTGGAGTGATTGGTCAGTCACTTCATCGAGGTCTATTTTCCTCCCACTCAACTCTTTCGCGAGAAACTCCTTCTCAAGAAAGTGTCAGAACCCTCTGTTAGGTAATGTACTAGGGTTAATAAGTCACTTGCATCATGTTAAAAATTTCAAAAGAAATCTTTGAAATCAAAATCAAAAGCAAAATGGGAGAAGGAACCCCCCCGGATGAATTAATTCAAAAGGCCAGATAAAAATCTTCTCCAAAAATTCATGTTAGATTTTTGAAAAGTCTTATAAATGAGTGTGATCACATATCAAGTGATGTGGGACCCACCCCATGCTCATGGATTTTTCAAATATTCAAAAAGTGCCTTGGAATTAATCAAAACCCCCTATTTGAGTTAAGATTCAAATTATTTGAATTTTAAAAATGTTGAAACTTTATAAGTGGCTAGTCTATATTATTATGAGGCCATATAAAAAATTTCAGCATTTAATAAAATGCCTAGCTATTTCTTTAGCACAGCAAAACAAAAAGCTAGAAAAGAAAAACAGAAGAAAAGGAAAAAGGGAAACTCACCTGGCTTCCAGCCCGACTAGCTCCCCGCAGCCCACCTGGCCGGCCCAGCCCACCGAAGTCCCCTGTCGTCTTCCTCCCCGCGCGCCCAAGCAGCTCGGTGGCGAGGCGCCGACGCCGTGGACGCCACCGCGACGCCCGAAGGGTTCCAGGCCTCCCCAGCTCACCAAAGAGCGCCAAGGAGACGTCCGCATCGCCCTCTCTCATTTTCCCCCATCCCCGCCTCCTCTCGAGCTCCGTACGTGATTCCCCCTTCTTCCCCGAGAGCAGCCGCCGCTCACCGTCGCAAGAACCCGTGGCCAACGCCGGAGAAGAGCCAGAAGACCGTGTCCCCCTCGCGCTACGTCGTCGTCCACGCCAAGAGCTCGAAGATGGTGACCTTGGAGCCACTGGAGCCGCCGCAATCGAAGCTTTCTTCTCGCCGGAGCCGCCGCACGTCGTCTTCAATTCCGGCCACTGTGGAGCTCCTCCGACCACGCCACCACCTCAGTTCGACTCACGGTGAGCTTCTGGTTCACCCTAGCTTTCGCACATGCCAACCCTCGCACCCTAGCATCTTTTGCCATGGAAGCCGGAGCTTCTCGCCGCCGGGATGTTCCTCGCCGTGCAACCATGAAGCTTTTGATCTCGAGCGCATGTCCGTCGTCTTCGCCTTGCTCCTCTGCGTCGTTTGCGTGCATCCCCGGTTCAAGAAGAGCACCCCAGCGAGTTTTGCCTCAACCCCGAGCCACGGCCGCCGCTAGGTCTTGACGCCGGCGACGTTCCGGTGCCCCCCGGTGACCCTGAGATGCTCGAGGTGAAGCGCGAAACCACGAGGAGTCGTCTGGTGGTCGCAGCCTTTCGTTTGGTGGCTGGGAGCACCCTCCCCGTGCAGCGCCGCCGCACTGGTGGCCACCGGCATTTAGCCGCCGGCAGGCCGCCGATGTGGCCATGATTAGGGGCTTAACCCCACCTGGGTTAAGTGACCCTAGGTCACTGACACTGGGCCCCAGTGGCTTAATTAAGCCACTGGTTAAATTAAACAGCCGGGTTAATTAACCCAGAGACTGACAACCCTGGCCCACACGTCATACCCCCCCCCACGTCAGCCTTGCGCAAGCATCAGTAAATGAATTTCCAGAATTAGAATTGAATTAAAGAAATTCCAGAAAATCCAGAAAATAGCCCAAACTTTGGAAATTCATAGAAAATTCATATTAACTCCAAATTGGACAAATAATATATGAAAAATGATCAGGAGAAAATAAGCTATCCAAATATCCAACTTTCAACTTTGTTTGAGTTGAATTTAAAATGTGATCAGTAGCTTTTTGCTATTTGATTTAAATGGATTTAAATCAAATTCAATTCAAATATTTTTGCAACTTGAACCATGGCAACATGCTACATTTCAATTACACATCAGAGGCATATCATACACATTTCAAAATGATTCAAATTGATCAAACAATGTCACATGTAACTTGGCTAAGTTTGAATTCAAATTGGAGTTTGAATTTGCAATTCAATTTGCAATATACTCCATTTAAATTGAATTGCTTCACACATCAAAGCATATACATCAAGTTTCAACCTTCCATCATGTGATTGTGCATTGTATTTACTTTGCTATCTTGTTTGTTGTTTGTCGAGTAGAGGTGGAACCGGAGCAGGAGGCTGCCCCCTTCGTTGAAGACCCCGAACCCGAACCTCATCAGCAAGGCAAGCAAACCCCCATTGATCATGTCGATAAAATCCCACTTCCCTCTCATGTCTCGCTTATGCATTGTTTAGGATGATTACCATGCTACGTTTCTACCGCATAGATGAACCCATTCCTTTGCATGACCTATCATTTTGTCACAGTAGTAAGCAAACCACAATCCTAGCAAATGTAGGAGTTGATTGATATCATGTGGTGTCAGAACCCTCTGTTAGGTAATGTGCTAGGGTTAACCAGTACTCCTGCATCATGTAAAAATTTCAAAAGAAATCTTTGAAATCAAATTCAAAAGCAAAATGGGAGAAGGAACCCCCCCCCCAGATGAATTAATTCAAAAGGCCAGATAAAAATCTTCTCCAAAAATTCATGTTAGATTTTGGAAAAGTCTTATAAATGAGTGTGATCACATATCAAGTGATGTGGGAACCATCCCATGCTCATAAATTTTTCAAATATTCAAACAGTGCCTTGGAATTAATCAAATAACCCTATTTGAGTTAAGATTCAAATTATTTGAATTTTAAAAATGTTGAAACTTTATAAGTGGCTAGTCTATATTATTATGAAGCCATATAAAAAATTTCAGCTTTTAATAAAATGCCTAGCTATTTATTTTAGCACAGCACAACACATGTCAGAAAAGAAAAACAGAAAAGGAATCAGAAAGACTTACCAGACGCCTAGGCGAAGCCGGCCCATCCAGCCCACCCGGCCCAAAGGGGCAGCGGGGTCGTCTTCCCCGCCCTGCGCCTCCAAGCTGGTCGGTGGAATGCCACCGAGCCAGCCGTGGACGCCACGTCGTCGCCGAGCGCCTTCCAGGCCTCCCCGTGCCCCCTTCTCGCGCCTGGAGACGCCTCTCTCCCGTCCTGATCCATTCCCCCCTCCAGAGCTTCCTCCTCCTCCTCCCGTGCTCGATTTCGTCGCCGCCCGAGGATCGCCGTGGAGCACGCCGCCGAGTCCACGCAGCCACCGTCGTCCCCGAGCCGTGCCACCGTGTCCAGAAGAACCGCAGCAGGCGTCTTCGTCGTTCCCCTCAATCAATCGAGCCCGAGCGCCTCAGCAGACGTCGCCAGCTTCATCGAGGAGTCGCCGGACCCGCGAGCTCGCCGTCGTCGATTCGCCGTCGTGGAAGCCTCCCCGAGCTTTCCGTTGCTTCCGTTCGAACCGCGGTGAGCTTCTGAGTTTTCCCCCCAAGCTCCTAGCGCCCCGTAGCCCCTCTAGCCAAATCCACCATGAGAACCGAGCTCCTCGCCACCATGGTTGAGCTAGAGCTCGTCCTCGTGCTCCTCACGGCACCCCAGTGCGCGCATTTGACTCGCGGACGTTCCAGCTTTCGAACGCACGCCAGATCAGCCCAAGCCGTGCACGCTAGCCTCTTCCCCCAACCTCGCCGTCGTTCTGCTTCCGCCCAGCACGTCGCCGTCGTCGCTCCCGACCTCCCCGTGACCCCCTGTTGCTTCCAGACGACGCGGACGACGATGCTGCACCCGATGGTGTCCTCCCCGTAGCCTCCCATGGCCCCTAGCCCATTCCGACGAGTGCGCCGCCGTGGCCAGGTCGCCGGCGTTTAACCGCCATTGGGTTAGCCCTAATCCACCCCTAATGACCCCTCTGAGCCACTGACCAGTGGGCCCAGTGGCTTAATTAAGCCACTGGTTAAGTTAACCCAGCCGGGTTAATTAACCCAGCCACTGGCAGGTGGGACCCCCTTGTCAGCCCCCCCTGACGCCAGCATGAAGTCAGCATGACGCAGTAAACCTTTTTCCAGAAATTAAAAGAATTAAAGAATTTCAGAAAATTCCAGAAAATAACCCAAACTTTGGAAATTCATAGAAAATTCATATTAACTCCAAATTGGACAAATAATATATGAAAAATGATCAGGAGAAAATAAGATATCCAAAAATGCAACTTTCAACTATGTTTGAGTTGATTTTAAAATGGGACCAGTAGCATATGTCATTTGAATTATTTGGAATTAATTCAAATTCAAATCAAATACTTTTGCAACTTGGACCATGGAATTATGCTATATTTCAACCACACTTCAGAGGCATATCATACACATTTCCAAAAGGTTCAAAATGATCAAACAATGTCACATGTAACTTGGTCAAGTTTGAATTCAAATTGGAGTTTGAATTTGCAATTCAATTTGCAATATACTCCATTTAAATGGAATTGCTTCACACATCAAAGCATTTACATCAAGTTTCAACCTTCCATCATGTGATTGTGCATTGTATTTACTTTGCTACTTTGCTTGTTGTTTGTCGAGTAGAGGTGGAACCGGAGCAGGAGGCTTCCCCCTTCGTTGAAGACCCCGAAACCGAACCTCGTCAGCAAGGCAAGCAAACCCCCATTGATCATGTCGATAAAATCCCATTTCCCTCTCATGTCTCGCTTATGCATTGATTAGGATGATTACCATGCTACGTTTCTACCGCATAGATGAATCCATTCCTTTGCATGACCTATCATTTGTCACAGTAGTAGGCAAAACCACATTCCTAGCAAATGTAGGAGTTGATTGATATCATGTGGCCCCTGCAATTGTTACTGCTTATTGCATGCTTAGAGTGATACCATGATGATACTGTTATGTGAGTCGGGATGGTAGTGATCATGTTGATGATGGTAGAAAAGTGTTGGTGAATCTACCCTAATACAAGGTGAACGATGAGAGGCTGTGTAGGAGTACACGGTGGGTTGTCTCGTTGAACACCGCCCTAAGTCCGAGTTCTTGTGTGGTGATCCAAGATGAAGAGTACAACCACACATTGGGCTCACTGACCCCTCTCAGCTTACTAAATCATCCCTTTCGATGTCCAGATGTCGCAATAGTTCGGAGTTCTGGTAGGTCTGTGGCCTGGATGCTAAGTGAGAGAACGGCTCATCCGAGACCGGCTTATGCACCACACACACATCACTTGGGTCCACTTTGGTAAACCGGCCGGGTTCACGATAGTGGTAACCAACCCAAGTAGGCTGCTATCTCGGACTAGATCGGCTATGAGGTAACAGTTGTGGTGAGCATCCTCGCCGACACTTCTTGAACGGTGTCGAGTACAAAGGCGGTAACAGATGACCATGTGTGTGTAGCGGTACACCCCTGCAGGGTTAACAAAACTATTCGAATAGCCGCGTTCGCGGTTATGGACTGCTTGGAAAGCTTAGCTTGATTATTAGATAACTTAAACTGGATACTTCTAAAACACACCAAGATAAGTGTGAGTGCTATGGCGTGCTTTCTTGTGGGGAAGTCGAGGAAGGCACCATAGTGGTGTATTTGGTTGGAGAAAGTAGTGGACTCGTGTACGCTTCTTACCTCAAAGTCTGGTACTCGTAGTTCAGGACTAGCCAAGTCAAAGCTGGCATTTCTGCAAGTGAAACTCCACCTCCCTTTACCTTGATACATCTGCATGAGTAGTATAGCTCCTATGTAAGTCTTGCTGAGTACGACTTTGTACTCACGTTTGCTTAATCTATGTTTTAGATGAACCCACTGACCCCGAAGGTGGCTTCTTCATCGAGCTGGACGACTGAAGATCAAGCTAGTCTAGTCCCAGTCAGACGATTGGTTCCCTCATGGAGGGCTTATGTTTAAATAAGGCTTCTTAAGCCATTTGTTAAACTTGTCTGTACTCAGACATAATTTGCTTCCGCTTGTGTTGTAATGTTGGATCACATGTTTGTGATCTCTGTGTGTACTCTATAAGAGTTATCAATAAAATTGTATACTTTGTAGAGAATTGCAATGATACCTACTGTTCATACAAGGCATGTGTGTTGCGTGTATGTTTATAACATACATGTCTTTGTATGGGTTTTCGAGACCTTAGTTGTGATCTGGCTGGCGGTCTTTCATACACCAAGTGGCCCTTAGATGTGCGCAGCTTGGGGCATCGCGATGCGATTGTTCGAGACTCCGTCTCGTGCACACTTTGTGGTATGATCGAGCCCGCCCTAGACCCCGACTAAGTGATCGGGCTGGAGTAAGTTTATGTAAGAGTTATGAGATAGTCGATAGTATGGTTGAGGCGACTTGTCTTTGAATATGGGAGTTCACCACCCACATCATTTGACTTGTGTGAGGACGATGAGGACCCATCTCAGTTGATCATCCGGCCTGGATGGGATGCCCCTCACGTACGATGCTCTCCGAGAACGTTCTATGCTTGGCCTTGTCTTCTTAGACAAGTGGGTACGGTTCTCGGCTCTCCATATGACTATGTCTTAGCTGTACTTGCATACGCTAACCCCGGGTCCCGACAGACTTGGTATCAGAGCAGGACTGACTGTAGGACTAGTAGCCTTGGCCGAAGTTGAGTCTAGCTTGCTATAGTTATATAGTTACTCTGGGTATATAAGGGAACAACGTAAGGCTTCTTTTTTCTCCTTACCCCCTTCGTTCTGAGTTCTGAGTCATCCTCATCTTATTCTACGGGAAGATAGGACTAGGCTCTCCTCTGTCTGATTAGAACATCTCATTGTTTGCTTCTTGTAGCCGTATGAAAGTGGTGATCGGATTGTTAGAATGGTTATGCTTCCTGAATTCTTACATCGTATGTAAGTGTTGTTTCCATGTTGTAAGAAATTGTCTTTTTCTTGAAATTACAGCTGTTATGCTGTCCAAGTCATTCCAGGTTTATCTCATAATCTGATGCATTTGCAAACTCCTTCTTTCTGTTTCAGATGGCAGATCTTCCCCCTCGGCAGATTGTTCGTTTGACCAGGTGCCTCGGTGTGCATGGCCATCCCGCCACGTTGATCGAGATGATGTCCTATGTGGGATATCGATGGTACCCTGAGTACACCGTCGAGGAGAAGTTCCACGACTTCAACCAGACGCAGTTCCACTGCATTGTCAGGATCTACCCGCACCACGTTGGAGTCACCCAGCCTATCCATTTTGGACATGGCATTGGCATGACTGAGAACATGGCTGTGCAGGATGCTGCATATTCATGTATTACACTGCTGAGAGAGGAGCACACTATGCTGAGAGAGACCTTATTCCGCTATATCCCTGCTGCACTTCCAGGAGAAGAGGGATATTACACCGGACTCTACTCAGATCACTCTGCAGAAGATCCAGCACTTCAGATGACTGCTAGGTTTGCTAGTGATCGAGATCGTGATGCACGCGCTCTCTGTTTCGAGCTTCACGCCACTCGTGTTCGTCTGTATCGAGCACTGGCCCTTTTGGCACCCTTCGTGAGCATTGGATCAGTCGAGTATGATGCTATCTACCCTGTGAGGACTCAGATGCCTTCTCGAGTTGCTTGGCCCGAGATTGGAGGCATTTTTCCACCCCGTGGTCCTTTGCTTCCACCCTACGCTGGACCTAGGCCCCATCCTTGCCCAAATGGATATCAGGGTCCACAGGCCTCCGTGTTTTCCGATGGTCACCTTCAGCTACCGGGATACGCGGGTAACTTTTATGAGGACTACTATGGAGATGGAGATGAGTGAGACCGCCTGTGGTCTTACTTAGTGTTGATGTAGTAGTATCTTAGTGTATTGTACGCAAGGGTCTAAGTTCCAGAGGCTTAGATAAATAATGTATAGGAAGTCAGAGTGCCTCTGAAGGATGTATCATCTTCAGCACGTTTGTATTAGCTTGGTGCTTGTACTAAAACGATGTATGGTTTGTATGACAACTTGTGAATATATGGCTTGTATGCTTTTATCACCATGTTGTCAAGATGATTACTTCCTTTGCTCTGTAATCCTTCCAGTACTTCAATACCTTGTTTAGACTCTCCCAATCAACTCTGTTTGACTTTGGTTTTTCACCTCAGGATGTCTCAAGGAACCCGTGGCCAGGTTGGTCGTAACCAGGGTCGTGTGAATGACCAGGAGGAAGGCAACCTTCCACCCCCACCCACGATGGCTCAGGTTCTGATGGAGGTTGAGAGGAACCGCCGAGACTCTCACCATCTGCTGGAAGTCATTGCTCGCAACACCACTCAGCAGCGCAACGAGTTGGTGTCCCTAAACGACTTCATGCGGCTTCATCCCCCGGTTTTCAGTTACTCCACCGAGCCCCTTGACGCCGATGACTGGCTTCGCAGCATCGAGAGGAAGCTCCAGGCAGGCCATGTTGCGGATGGCGACAAGGTCAGCTATGCCACCTATCACCTTGAAGGTGCAGCTAGCTCTTGGTGGGAGAACTTTCTGAACATGCGTCCCGTTGGACCGCCCGCATCTTGGGATGAATTCTGCACTTCCTTCCGTGAGCACCACATTCCCAAGGGTCTTATGGACCGCAAGCGTGAGGAGTTCTGTAACCTCACTCAAGGCATAAGGACTGTTGACGAGTTTAGTCGTGAGTTCAACCAACTTGCTCGTTATGCTACCGAAGAAGTCTCCACCAACTCCAAGAAACAAGAGAGGTTCCGTCGTGGCCTCAACTCTGGACTCCGTCGTGAGCTCAACCTTCATGACTTTGCCACATTCCAGGTCCTTGTCAACAAGGCCATCAAGGCAGAGGACATGAACACCCCCAACGACTTTCGCAAACACCCTAGAGACGATAGTTCATCCAGTTCTGGCTCCCAGAAGCGCAAGATCTGGATCCCAAACAGTATGTTCTGCCAGAACAACCCACCGAGGCCATCCTATGTGGCGCCTCGTCCACCAACTCAGTTCCACCCAGCTCCACCAAACAACCCAGCTCCACACACTGTTTTCGGAGCCTGTTACAAGTGTGGTCAGGCAGGCCACTATTCTCGTGAGTGCCCCCAGAACCAGATCCAGCATCAGAATGCTCCACCCCGTGCCGGAGGCAACAACAATGGTCGTGGCAAGCCACCCCAGAAGGTCTACACCGCCAAACCCGCTCCTCCCGCCACTCGTGGACGTGTGAACCAGATTGCCGCCGAAGAGACTGACGACACCACTGACGTCATTCTTGGTACGCTCCCAGTCAATTATGTTCCTACTTTCGTTCTTTTCGACCCAGGAGCATCTCATTCATTCATGTCGGAAAGTTATGCACTTCTTCATGAGTTATCTTTTGTTGAATTGTCCACCCCAATGATTATTCAAACTCTAGGGTCAAGATGGCAAACTAATAGAGTAAACCATGGAAATCAAATTGCAATTGAGGGTTTAGTATTCCTTGCTTCACTCATAGCCCTCAAGTCTTCAGACATTGATGTCATCCTTGGCATGGATTGGCTATCAAGACAGAATGCCTACCTGGATTGCAAAGGCAAATCCGTGAAACTCACCCACCCTTCAGGCAAAACCGTCAACTATACCTCACCCAGAACAAGAACCCAAGTGCATTCCTTGAATGTACTTCCCCTTCCCGAACTTGAAGATATTCCGGTGGTTCGTGACTTCCCGGATGTCTTTCCTGAAGAGCTGTCGGGCATGCCACCCGACAGATGTGTAGAGTTTATAGTGGATCTTGTACCAGGAACCGCACCAATTTCCAAACGCCCATATAAAATGGCCCCACATGAGTTAGCTGAGCTAAAAATCCAACTTGATGTTTCGTTGGAAAAGGCTTCATCCGCCCTAGCTCATCGCCATGGGGTTGCCCCGTTCTGTTCGTAAAGAAGAAAGATGGAACAGAAAGGATGTGCGTAGACTATCGCCCGCTAAATTAGCGAAGATAAAGAACAAGTACCCATTGCCCAGGATCAATGATCTTTATGATCAACTTGCAGGATCTTCTGTCTTCTCCAAGATGGATTTGAGATTAGGTTATCCTCAAATCAAAATCCGAAACGAGGACATTCCCAAAACGGCTTTTACTACTCGTTATGGTCTTTACGAGTACACCGTCATGTCCTTTGGTTTAACCAATGCCCCCGCCACTTTCTCACGCATGATGAATTCGATCTTCATGGAGTACTTAGATAAATTTGTTGTGGTTTATCTCGATGATATTCTCATCTACTCGAAAAACGAAGAAGAACATGCCGAACACTTAAGGCTGGTATTGATGAAACTTAGAGAGCATCGCATGTATGCTAAATTCTCCAAGTGTGAATTTTGGCTACCAGAAGTGACCTACTTAGGCCACGTGATTTCTGCAAAAGGCATTGCTGTGAATACCGAGAGAGTTCAGGTTGTCCTTGACTGGACTCCACCTGAATCGGTTAAGCAAGTTAGGAGTTTTCTTGGCCTAGCCAGCTATTGCCGTCGCTTCGTCGAGAACTTTTCTAAAGTTGCAAAGCCTCTAACTGAACTCCTCAAGAAAGATAAGAAATTCCTATGGACTCCCAAGTGCGAGGAAAGCTTTCAAGAACTAAAAAGAAGGTTGACTTCTGCACCCGTACTTGCACCTCCAGACACCAAAAAGGATTTCGAGATCTATTGTGACGCATCACGGCAAGGGTTAGGATGCACACTTCTGCAAGATCGACATGTGGTAGCTTATGCTTCACGCCAGTTGCGGCCACATGAAGAGAACTATCCTACCCATGACGTTGAACTCGCTGTCGTAGTTCATGCCCTAACAACTTGGCGACATTACCTCCTTGGTAATCGTTGTGAGATCTATTCCGACCACCAAAGCCTCAAATACATTTTCACCCAGCCAGATCTTAATCTCAGGCAAAGACGCTGGATTGAGTTGATAAAATATTACGAAGTAGGAATTTCTTACACCCCAGGCAAAGCCAATGTCATGGCTGATGCACTAAGTCGTAAGTCGTATTGTAACAACCTCATGTTACAACAGTATCAACCACTTCTTCATGAGGAATTTCGCAAGCTTAATCTTGAGATTGTTCCTCATGGCTATCTTTCTACCTTGGTGGCGAAACCAACTCTTGAGGATCAAATCATAGTTGCCCAAAGGCGTGCACGAGGTGTTCGCCGGATCAAGGAGAACATTGCTAGCGGAGTTGCTAAATGTTTCTCCACAGATAGCAAGGGAACGGTATTCTTTGAAAATTGTTTGGTAGTACCTAAGAATAGGGAACTAAAGCAACTCATCCTCAAAGAAGCCCACGACACACCCCTCTCGATTCATCCCGGTAGCACAAAAATGTACCGAGATCTACGCCAGAGATTTTGGTGGACCAGGATGAAGAGAGACATTGCTCAATTTGTTGCCGAATGTGATGTTTGTCGTCGCATTAAGGCAGAACATCAAAGACCTGCTGGTACACTTCAACCTTTGTCTATTCCCGAGTGGAAATGGGACAAAGTCGGTATGGACTTCATCACCGGCTTTCCAAAAACCCAGAAAGGAAACAATGCCATCTTCGTTGTCATAGATAGGCTTTCCAAAGTTACTCACTTCCTTCCAGTTCGCGAGTCCATAACTGCTAGCCAGTTAGCAGACTTGTACGTCTCTAGAATTGTGTCCCTTCACGGTGTTCCTTTGGAAATCAATTCTGATCGGGGTAGCCTTTTCACCTCTAGATTTTGGGGAAGCTTTCAGAATGCTATGGGAACTCATCTCTCCTTTAGTACGGCTTTCCATCCTCAGTCTAGCGGTCAAGTCGAAAGGGTTAACCAAATTCTTGAAGACATGCTTAGAGCTTGTGTTATCTCATTCGGAAAGAATTGGGAGAAATCTCTGCCATTCGCCGAATTTGCTTATAACAATAGTTTTCAATCTAGTCTGAACATGGCTCCTTTTGAACTCCTTTATGGACGACGATGTCGAACACCTTTAAAATGGTCAGAAACCGGTGAAAGACAATTCTTTGGACCGGATATGATCAAGGAAGCAGAAGAGCAAGTTCGCCTTGTTCATGATCAATTGAAAGCAGCCCAGTCTCGTCAGAAAAGCTACTATGATCGTCATCATAGGCAAGAGAGCTACAATCTGGATGAGAAGGCTTACCTTCGGGTTACTACGCTGAAGGGAACCCAACGTTTCGGTATCAAAGGCAAGTTGGACCCACGTTACATCGGACCTTTCCGCATTCTTGCCTAACGTGGAGTAGTTGCCTACCAACTTGAACTACCCCCGCACCTCTCCCGAGTACATGATGTATTCCATGTGACCCAACTCAGGCGTTGCTTCAAGGACCCCATCCGCGAAGTCGACCATGAAACGCTTGATCTCCAAGATGACCTTTCTTATCGAGAGTACCCCGTTCGTATTCTTGATGCTGCAGAGCGTGTCACTCGTCGTCAGAAGATTAGGTTTCTGAAAGTGCAATGGTCACACCACTCTGAGAGAGAAGCTACGTGGGAAAGAGAAGACCGTCTCAGTGCCGAGTACCCCACCTTCCTCCCGCGGACTTCTGAATCTCGGGACGAGATTCTGTTGAGTGGGGGCGAGTTGTCAGAACCCTCTGTTAGGTGATGTACTAGGGTTAATAAGTCACTTGCATCATGTTAAAAATTTCAAAAGAAATCTTTGAAATCAAAATCAAAAGCAAAATGGGAGAAGGAACCCCCCCCAGATGAATTAATTCAAAAGGCCAGATAAAAATATTCTCCTAAAATTCATGTTAGATTTTTGAAAAGTCTTATAAATGAGTGTGATCACATATCAAGTGATGTGGGACCCACCCCATGCTCATGGATTTTTCAAATATTCAAACAGTGCCTTGGAATTAATCAAAAACCCCTATTTGAGTTAAGATTCAAATTATTTGAATTTTAAAAATGTTGAAACTTTATAAGTGGCTAGTCTATATTATTATGAGTCCATATAAAAATTTTCAGCATTTAATAAAATGCCTAGCTATTTATTTAGCACAGCAAAACAAAAAGGCAGAAAAGAAAAACAGAAGAAAAGGAAAAAGGGAAACTCACCTGGCTTCCAGCCCGACTAGCTCCCCGCAGCCCGCCTGGCCGGCCCAGCCCACCGAAGTCCCCTGTCGTCTTCCTCCCCGCGCGCCCAAGCAGCTCAGTGGCGAGGCGCCGACGCCGTGGACGCCACCGCGACGCCCGAAGGGTTCCAGGCCTCCCCAGCTCACCAAAGAGCGCCAAGGAGACGTCCTCATCGCCCTCTCTCATTTTCCCCCATCGCCGCCTCCTCTCGAGCTCCGTACGTGATTCCCCCTTCTTCCCCGAGAGCAGCCGCCGCTCACCGTCGCAAGAACCCTATGGCCAACGCCGGAGAAGAGCCAGAAGACCGTGTCCCCCTCGCGCTACATCGTCGTCCACGCCAAGAGCTCGAAGATGGTGACCTAGAAGCCACTGGAGCCGCCGCAATCGAAGCTTTCTTGACTTGGCTAAGTTTGAATTCAAATTGGAGTTTGAATTTGCAATTCAATTTGCAATATAATCCATTTAAATTGAATTGCTTCACACATCAAAGCATATACATCAAGTTTCAACCTTCCATCATGTGATTGTGCATTGTATTTACTTTGCTACCTTGTTTGTTGTTTGTCGAGTAGAGGTGGAACCGGAGCAGGAGGCTGCCCCCTTCGTTGAAGACCCCGAACCCGAACCTCGTCAGCAAGGCAAGCAAACCCCCATTGATCATGTCGATAAAATCCCACTTCCCTCTCATGTCTCGCTTATGCATTGTTTAGGATGATTACCATGCTACGTTTCTACCGCATAGATGAACCCATTCCTTTGCATGACCTATCATTTTGTCACAGTAGTAAGCAAACCACAATCCTAGCAAATGTAGGAGTTGATTGATATCATGTGGCCCCTGCAATTGTTACTGCTTATTGCATGCTTAGAGTGATACCATGATGATACTGTTATGTGAGTCGGGATGGTAGTGATCATGTTGATGATGGTAGAAAAGTGTTGGTGAATCTACCCTAATACAAGGTGAACGATGAGAGGCTGTGTAGGAGTACACGGTGGGTTGTCTCGTTGAACACCCCCCTAAGTCCGAGTTCTTGTGTGGTGATCCAAGATGAAGAGTACAACCACACATTGGGCTCACTGGCCCCTCTCAGCTTACTAAATCATCCCTTTCGATGTCCAGATGTCGCAATAGTTCGGAGTTCTGGTAGGTCTGTGGCCTGGATGCTAAGTGAGAGAACGGCTCATCCGAGACCGGCTTATGCACCACGCACACATCACTTGGGTCCACTTCGGTAAACCGGCCGGGTTCACGATAGTGGTAACCAACCCAAGTAGGCTGCTTTCTCGGACTAGATCGGCTATGAGGTAACAGTTGTGGTGAGCATCCTCGCCGACACTTCTTGAACGGTGTCGAGTACAAAGGCGGTAACAGATGACCATGTGTGTGTAGCGGTACACCCCTGCAGGGTTAACAAAACTATTCGAATAGCCGCGTTCGCGGTTATGGACTGCTTGGAAAGCTTAGCTTGATTATTAGATAACTTAAACTGGATACTTCTAAAACACACCAAGATAAGTGTGAGTGCTATGGCGTGCTTTCTTGTGGGGAAGTCGAGGAAGGCACCATAGTGGTGTATTTGGTTGGAGAAAGTAGTGGACTCGTGTACGCTTCTTACCTCAAAGTCTGGTACTCGTAGTTCAGGACTAGCCAAGTCAAAGCTGGCATTTCTGCAAGTGAAACTCCACCTCCCTTTACCTTGATACATCTGCATGAGTAGTATAGCTCCTATGTAAGTCTTGCTGAGTACGACTTTGTACTCACGTTTGCTTAATCTATGTTTTAGATGAACCCACTGACCCCGAAGGTGGCTTCTTCATCGAGCTGGACGACTGAAGATCAAGCTAGTCTAGTCCCAGTCAGACGATTGGTTCCCTCATGGAGGGCTTATGTTTAAATAAGGCTTCTTAAGCCATTTGTTAAACTTGTCTGTACTCAGACATAATTTGCTTCCGCTTGTGTTGTAATGTTGGATCACATGTTTGTGATCTCTGTGTGTACTCTATAAGAGTTATCAATAAAATTGTATACTTTGTAGAGAATTGCAATGATACCTACTGTTCATACAAGGCATGTGTGTTGCGTGTATGTTTATAACATACATGTCTTTGTATGGGTTTTCGAGACCTTAGTTGTGATCTGGCTGGTGGTCTTTCATACACCAAGTGGCCCTTAGATGTGCGCAGCTTGGGGCATCGCGATGCGATTGTTCGAGACTCCGTCTCGTGCACACTTTGTGGTATGATCGAGCCCGCCCTAGACCCCGACTAAGTGATCGGGCTGGAGTAAGTTTATGTAAGAGTTATGAGATAGTCGATAGTATGGTTGAGGCGACTTGTCTTTGAATATGGGAGTTCACCACCCACATCATTTGACTTGTGTGCGGACGATGAGGACCCATCTCAGTTGATCATCCGGCCTGGATGGGATGCCCCTCACGTACGATGCTCTCCGAGAACGTTCTATGCTTGGCCTTGTCTGCTTAGACAAGTGGGTACGGTTCTCGGCTCTCCATATGACTATGTCTTAGCTGGACTTGCATACGCTAACCCCGGGTCCCGACAGAAAGTGTCCCGTCTTGGCAACAAACGTTTTGCTGTCAGACTTGTTGTAGAAGGTGTATCCACAAGTTTCCTTGGGATAGCCCAAAAAGATGCACTTATCCGCCTTGGATTCAAGTTTGTCAGGTTGTAGTTTCCTAACATAAGCCTCACAACCCCAAATCTTCAGGTGAGACAACTTAGGTTTCGTGCCATGCCATTCTTCAAATGGTGTTGTCTTTACGGATTTGGATGGTTCCCTATTAAGAATATGAGCGGCAGTTTCTAATGCATACCCCCAGAATGACACAGGCAAATCAGTATGAGACATCATCGATCGTACGCTATCCAATAGGGTTTGATTACGTCGTTCAGCCACACCGTTTCTCTGAGGTGTGCCTGCCGGCGTAAGTTGTGGTACTATGCCACAAGACATCAGATGATTGCCAAACTCGTGACTCAAATACTCGCCACCTCGATCCGATCGAAGGTGCTTGATTTTATTTCCGAGTTGATTTTCGACCTCATTCTGAAATTCCTTGAACTTTTCAAAGGTTTCAGACTTGTGCTTCATCAAGTAAATATACCCATATCTACTCAAGTCATCAGTAAAGATCACGAAGTAACGAAGACCATTGCGAGTGGGGACGTTCATGGGTCCACATACATCCGTGTGTATGATCCCCAACAAGTCATCCGCACGCTCCATTATCCCATTGAATGGAGTCCTTGTCATTTTGCCCATGAGGCATGGTTCACATGTATCAAGGGATCCAAAATCCAATGACTCAAGAAGTCCATCCTTATGGAGCTTCTCCATGCGCTTTATACCAATATGA
This sequence comes from Bromus sterilis, assembly GCA_950022295.1. Lineage (NCBI taxonomy): Eukaryota > Viridiplantae > Streptophyta > Magnoliopsida > Poales > Poaceae > Bromus > Bromus sterilis. The sequence goes on from OX465598.1 coordinate 30,379,500, forward strand.
CCAAGTCGGCAATGCCACATCTTCATGTGATCTTCATCATTCTTCAATCTTTTGGCCTCAATATTGTTAATGTGACACACATCACCATCGAGATCAAGTACGAATAAACCATGCAACTCCGGTGCGTGAACATAAAACATTTCATCCTTATAAATCGAACAACCAATTGTATCAGACTTAAAAGAATAGCGGTCTCGCTTCAAGCAAGAGCCACTAACGATGTTCACACTCAACGCGGGTACATAGTAGCAATTATTCAGAACTAAAACCAATCCCGAAGGGAGACTAAGATGCTTCGTGCCGACCTCCAAGACTTCAATTTGACAGCCATTCCCCACGCGCATCGTCACTTCATCCTTGAGCAAGCGTCTCCTATTCCTTAGTCCCTGAATGAAATTAGAAATATGAGCGACAGATCCTGTATCAAGTATCCAGGATGTGTTCCCGACGCTTGTCAAGAGAAGATCAACAATATGTATATCAAATATACCTTCGTCTCTCTTGGCGACCTTGCCAGCCTTCTTGTCCTTTATGTACTTGGGGCAGTTGCGTTTCCAGTGACCTTCACCCTTGCAGTAGAAGAACTCCACTCCGGGTTTAGGCTTGGGTGCCTTGGGAGGAGCGGCAACTGACTTGCCATCCCTCTTGGGGCCACCTCTCTTGGCCTTCTCCCGTATGCTTGACTTCTTGAAGTCAGTGGTCTTGTTGACCATGAAGACGGCGTGCTCCTTCTTGATCTCAACCTCGGCGCTCTTCAGCATGGCGAACAACTCAGAAGGGGTTTTGGTCATCCCCTGCATGTTGTAGTTCAGCACAAAGCCTTTGTAGCTAGGGGGAAGCGACTGCAATGCCCTATCAATAGCAAGTTCATCTGGAATCTGGCATTCCAGAGCATTCAAGCGCTGAACGTAGCCAGACATTTTGACTACGTGCTCACTCACGCTGGCGTGCTCGTCCATCTTTGCTGAGAAGAAGGCTTCAGAAGCCTCGTACCGTTCAGCCCTGGCTTGAGGTGCGAAGACCGCCTTGAGGTCGGTGATAATCTCATATGCACCCATCCTCTCAATGCGTTTCTGCAGCTCAGCCTCCATGGAGTAGAGCATGCCACTCTGGACAAGGTTGTAATCATCAGTCCTGGAGAGATAGACATTCTTCTCGTCCTGACTGGCATCATCTGCTGGTGCGTCACCTAACGCGCCCTCTAGTACGTATGCCATCTTGAGGGGAACGAGGAGAATCCTCAGGGTGCGGAACCAGTTGGCGAAGTTTGTCCCATCTGTTTTTAGCTTATCTTTCTCTAGGAATGATCCTAAGTTTGAACGAGGGGCGAGGTGCTGCCATCTACTAGGTTGATTCACAAGGATACATATTTAGACTTTTGTTCATAATGTGGAGTTTCAATTTAATCTCATAATTCTAGAAATCTCCCACTTAGATAAACACCTCTCGATTTAACGAAGTGATTACACAATCCCAGCCCCCATACCTCCCCCGACCGTCACGGCCATCAGTATGCGAACCAGGTAGGCCTCTAAGCCAATCACATCAGGCATGTGACTCGTGCTCGACCTTTCGGTCTCCTGTGTTCCAGGCCCGCATCTACATACGTCAAGCCTGCCAATCGAACCTTGATGTTAGCTGTTCAGCAAGGCCATATCTTCATATGCCAGGCTTGCCGAACCCAACCTCATGCGAACTCCGTTGAATATGTAGGACAACTCCGGTATGTACGGAGCATCAAGCCATATGGGAGAACCTTCCAGGCGGTGCCCACCAAGGGAGAACACAATGTTGGTATTGTGAGAGATGGTCCTGTTTCGTGCTACCGTCGATTTATCTAGCATACTAGCATAAAACAGGAAGTAAAACTGTAAATCATACAACCTATGACCCCCCTTCATGCAAAGCAAAGTTAAACGCCTTTCTACTTTAGCTTGTGCAAGTTTTACGTGGCTGCTAGGGGTTTCGAGAGAGAGAACCGTTTCTATCCTGCGAAAAACATGCCACAACACCGTCTCCCATCCGTCTATATTACACCCCTGTCGGGGCCCTCCATTGCAAACATCTTCGCATCGCTAATGCAGAGATACAGACACACCCCCAGCCACTTTATATGGTACAAGTCATGTGTCAAGCGTGGAACCAGTCTCGCGTAAACGCGTAAGGTCGGTCGGGGGCCGCTTCATCAAACATTGCCGCAACGCTAAATGAGTACACGTGGGAGGGTAACGAATGAAGATCTGATGCCCACATCCTAGATGTGTTCTACCCGTACAATACATCTACGCATAGCTAGCTCATGATACCACTGTTAGGATACGGGGCAGAAAACACAAATTTTTCATACCTACGATACCCGAACCCAAGATCTATGCTATGGCGATGTAAAGTAACGGAGGGAATCGGTGTTCATACCTTTGAAGACCGAAAGAGGGAACCGTTCTTGCGAACGTGGATGGCGTAGACTCGGAACTATGACCTCCCTGTCGTGTAGAATACCACCACCGGCGAGGATGACTCCCGGTAAACCTCCAGCGACGAAGTAGCACCACAGGTGTAGTGCCTCGAAGTGATTATACACGTACGGTACAATCGATGTTCCTCCCGGGCCCCGAACCAGGCGAGCAGCGGAAGAAAGATGGCTACGGATCCCGACTCCAGCAGAATGACGGCCTGCTTTATGGTGGAGAACTCAAATCCAGGTGCAGACTCCAAACAAGGGGAGTCCACTTCCGGGAAGGAGAAGGAGGAAGAAGGAGATATTGGTGTGTTGGAAAAAGGGGGGTCTACCCCTCCTTATATAGGCCAAGGGGGGTGACATCCTCCTCCCCTCCCCCATGTGGGACTAAACTCCCAAGGGGGGGGAGTGCGCCGGCCAAGGGGGGTGGTGGGCCCCACCCTTGGCGCCAATCCCAAGGGGGGAGACCCCCTCCTCCCTTAATGGGCCCCATGGGACCTTTTAGCCTTTTCCCATTTTTTTAATTTTTTTAATATGTTTTAAATATTTAATTCAGATAATTAAATAATAAAACATTATTAAAACAATTAAACTTTATTTTGAACTATTCAAAATGTCCGGAAACCATTCCGTCCTCCTCCGGAACTATTCCGGTGATTCCTCCAATTTCACCGATTGATCCCGTAACTGTCCTATGCATCGATTGCCCTTAAGTGTAACACCCTAACGGTCCGGGAAATAGCAGACATGGTCGAGACTCTTCTCATTGACCAATGACTAGTCAGTTGGACCTGGTTACAATCCTTGATAGCCCCTGCGCTTCCATCGAATGAACTTCGATCTCTTTTGGAAACCGTTAACGATACGACGTAATCCCTTTGTGTTGCGATACTTTGTTTGTCCGAGGTTTGATCGTCGGTATCCTACATACCGTGTTCACATCTCGTTCACAACAAACAACTTCTCTCGTCCATGATCATTGCATCTTTTGTGACCTAGTCACGTCCTTGCAAGGTGTTGATGCAATATCCCCGAGTGGGCCCAGAGTACCTGTTCTGTCACAAGGACTGACAAATCCCGCTCTGATCTATTAACATACTCATCAACCATCTATTTCGGAATACCCAAAGTGCACCGTTATAGCCAGCATATTTCAGTCAGGCGGTGGGATACAAATCAAAGTCTCCTCATAGATGACAATTACGTATGATCGTTACGGTCTAAGGACTAAGCCATACGTTACAAAGTCATAGCAACGCTGAACTATGTGACTCGATCACATTGCAATACTTTAGGTGGTTGTACGTCCATCACATCATTCCCCTTAACGATATGACCTCAATGTCAATGGACTTAACTGTCGCCATGATCAGGAAAGCTTGATCAATCAATTGCCCAATGAGATAGTTTACCCGAGTTAAACTACGGACCATGTTTTATACTACACCTGTATTAGTATTTCCAAATAATACAGTTATAGCACAGTATAAAACGTATTATGAACAAAATGGATATGTGACAAATATCTTTATTAATTTGTCTCTAGGGCACATATCCAACAAGAAGTTGGATGGTGTCATCTTCAAAGTGGATTTTGAGAAGGCTTACGACAAAGTCAAATGAACTTTCTTACAACAGGCTTTGCGTATGAAGGGATTCGATGAAGCCTGGAGGCGTCAGGTTCAATCTTTCACGCAAAAGGGGAGCGTTGGAATAAAAGTTAACGATGACATAGGTCATTATTTCCAGACGCATAAGGGACTGAGACAAGGAGATCCAATGTCCCCGATCCTGTTTAATATTGTCGCTGGTATGCTTGCTATTCTAATTGGTAGAGCCAAAGAGGATGGTCAAGTGGGTGGGCTAATTCCTCATCTTGTGGATGGAGGAGTATCCATTCTGCAGTATGCGGATGACACTATCATTTTCATGGAACATGACTTAGCTAAGGCTAGAAATATGAAGCTAGTGGTGTGTCTCTTCGAACAACTATCTGGTTTAAAGATAAACTTCCATAAGAGTGAATTGTTCTGCTTTGGACAAGCTGTGGAAGAACAGGATAACTATAAACAGTTGTTCGGTTGTGGATTAGGGAGTCTCCCATTCAGTTACTTGGGGATCCCAATTCACCATAGAAAGCTTGCCAATAGAGAATGGAAGAGTATCGAAGACAGATTCGAGAAGAAACTTAGTTGTTGGAAGGGTAAGCTGATGTCATATGGTGGACGGTTAATTTTGATTAACTCCGTACTGACAAACATGCCTATGTTCCTGTTGTCTTTCTTTGAAGTGCCAGTAGGAGTACGAAAAAGATTGGACTTTTATCGTTCTCGATTCTTTTGGCAAGGTGATGAGAATAAATCGAAATACAAACTAGCTAAGTGGGACATCATTTGTCGGCCGAAGGACCAAGGTGGCCTGGGTATCGAAAAGTTGGAGGTTAAAAATAGATGTTTGCTCAGTAAATGGCTCTATAGACTCTTAGTGGAAGATGAGGGTATGTGGATTCAGATATTGCGAAATAAGTATTTGCACACTAAGACTCTGGCACAAGTGACGACAAAATTGAAGGATTCTCCCTTATGGAAGGGACTAATGAAAGTTAAGGTAGCCTTTTTCAATAGATCCAAATTCGTTGTTGGAGGTGGTGAATCCACCAGATTTTGGGAAGACACATGGTTAGGGGAGATGCCTCTTGCCATGCAATATCCAAATCTCTATAATATTGTGCAAAGAAAACAAAGTTTCGTCAGCTCGGTTTTGGGTACAGTTCCCCTAAATATTCAGTTCAGACGGTCTCTTGTGGGAGCACGTTGGACTAGTTGGCTTCATCTAGTGCGTAGGTTGATGGATATCAATCTTACAGATCAGCCTGATAGAGTGATATGGAAACTCACCTCTTCTGGGGTATTTTCTGTTAAATCTATGTATATGGATTTGATCAACACCGAAATGATACCCAAGTCTTTAAATATTTGGAAAGTTAAAGTACCCCTAAAAATCAAGGTGTTCATGTGGTTTGTCCACAAAGGGGTAATCTTGACCAAGGATAACTTGGCAAAACGTCAATGGACTGGTAGCAAAAGGTGTTGTTTTTGTGATCAAGAGGAGACAATACAAAACCTCTTTCTCAAGTGCCCGTTAGCTCAGTTACTTTGGCATTCTTTGCATGTGACTTTCAACGTTAGTCCTCCTCACAGTGTAGATCATCTTTTTGGAGATTGGTTGAGTGGGGTAGAGTCCAATATAGCGGCGCATATTCAAGTTGGAGTGTGGGCATTAATTTGGGCTCTATGGTTATGTCGAATGATGTTATTTTTAACAGGTTGAATATCAATAATTTCTTGCAGGTTATCTTCAGGGCATCGAGGTTGATCCGTATGTGGTCATTACTCAACACTTCGGGAACCAAGGAGCTTTTGGATATTGGGTGCAACCGCTGGGAGACGGTAGCACGGGCTATCTACAACCGGTTTGGATGGCGGTCCAATAATAGGATAGGCACATAGGCTTCTACTCCTGTTTTTGTCGGTTGTGGCCATGATTCTCTTATGACTTAAGATGTATCGAACATATTTACTTCGTTTAATAAGATGGCTGCATGCATCATTTTGATGCAGAGGCCGGGGGTAAAGCCTCCTTTTCCAAAAAAAAGGAAAAAACTTTATCCTCTCTCTTAATGATGGAAATGCTATTTCTACGACGCACGATGAAAAAGCCGACATCGCCCATCTCCACTTCCACAACCTCCTTGGCACTAAGAGGATATATAGGGCTTTCTCGATCAACTGGGAGGCTTTGGACCTTCCGGTGCTGCACAATGAGGGGATCGACATTCCCTTCACGGATGTCGAGACCGAGAAACCACCAAAGCCTCCCCCTCTAAGAAGGCGCCAGGGCAGATGGCTTCTCATGGGCATTTTACTGTGCGTGTTGGCACACGATCTCAAGGAGGACAACATGGTTGTGTTTGATCTCTTAACAAGGCCATGGTTTTCCTATTGCATAAGAAAGATGGGACGGCTTCGATGGCAGACATCAGACCCATTAGCTTGATACACTCCATCGCCAAGCTGATAACAAAGGTGCTATCCATCAGGCTAGCAGTAGTGGTAGATGATATCATCTCATCGGCGCACACAAACTTCCAGAAGAAGAATTGCATTCATGATCTGTATGTGCAAAACATAGTAAAATCTCTGCATAGGAATAGATCATCATCGCTTCTATTCAAGCTTGATATTACGCGCGCTTACTACAACGTATCATGGGAATATATTTTAGAGCTACCGCCACACCTCGGAATTGGTGCGATAATACAAGTTTTGCAGATGATTTTTGCATGTACAGATAAGTTTTATCAAGCAAAGAAATGAAGTGCGTATAAACATCAGTAAACATCCGTAGAGAAATCGTGAACTGATTGTCTTTTTACATAGATATCCGGGATAATCACACAATTTACTAGGGGTAAAATAGTCTTTTCACCTAACACTTAACACCATTACTGACTAAAATGGATGAAAATATTACATTGGAAATAAAATTTACATTGGGTGACAAATAGGGAAGAAAATTTTAGTTTTGAACCAACAATAAAATCAAATTTTGAGGAATAACCAAATAAGGAATTCTCCTTTATTTATAGCACGCATCCATGCATGCACACGTACGTTCAGGTTCAGGCCATGTCCTCCCTCATCAGGGCAGCGAAGTCGTTGGCGTGCTCCTTGGTGACACAGCTCGCGAGCAGCCGCGTGCCGGCGAGCGGGGCCGGCGCTTTCATGACGATCACCGACGCGATGAGGTCACAGTTCACCAGCGGGCCGGCCGTCATGGGCGTGCCGTACCCGTAGTCCACGTCGGAGAACCCGAGCTTGCTCCAGTCGGACACGTACACCGACTCGTAGTCGAACGTCATCTGGAACGACTCGTAGCCCGGCTCCAGCTTCAGCACGTGGCGGGCGCTGGCGAAGAAGCAGAGCTTGACGTCAGCGCCGGGGACTGCGACGGGGCCGATGGCCCGCGTCCGGCATTGCCAGAGCTTGGCGATGACGATGTCGAAGCCGGAGCAGTGCTTGCCGCGGGTGAACTCGGAGTACTGCGACTTGATCTTGTCGAGGTAGGGGATCGGGAAGTCGAACGCGATGTACTCGAGGGCCAGCACCGGCAGCTCGGGGAGCGGGCCGGGCTTGATGTCCGGATTAGGGAAGCGGTCGCGCCCCCAGACCGGCTTGACGCGGGGCTCCGGGAGGCCGCGGGCAAGGTCGCCGACGGCGTTCAGGAACTGGGCCGCGCCGGTGCCGTCGGCCACCGCGTGGTTGGTGCGCAGGCCGATCACGAAGCCGCCGCAGGTAAACGTCGTCACCTGAGAGATCACAAACAAGCTGGCAACATTATAATTATAATTTATAAATGGGCACGAGTTTTTCAGGTGTAATACGCCTCTGCATTGACATTGCAGTTCACGTACGTACAATTCAAATTGAACTAGAAAAACGTCTTATATAATGGGACAGGGTAGTACGTCCCAATCCTTAAATTCATTATACTCCTTAACTTTGAAGGCATGAGAATCAATTGAGTAAGTAGTAAATCTACGATTCGATTTTGACTTGGTCCGGTTCTGGTCTATGGATGGCGCTGGGACTCGGACACTTGGTGGGCGTCGTGGCGGCTAGACGGCTCGCGCTTGCCACGCGTCCTTTTCGTTTGTGCCCGTGGACACCGCCGCCGCTCCTCCTCCCCCCTCCCCCCTCCTCTTCTCCCCCAGGCTGAGACGTCGTTGCGGCCACCTATGAGGGTGAAGAAAGGGCCCTTTACTCCGGTGGCCGTTTTGGCTCTAGGAGGCCGGTGACGGGAAGGGGGGGGGTCTTTGAGCGGACTCGCGGATGTGTATATAGGGCTTGGTGTGGAGGTGAGATTCCCTGACTTCGCCGGCGTGACAGTGATGTTAGTGGCGAGCGGAGTAAGGTTGTGCCTGGCTTCTTCCCATCCGTTCAACGTCTTCTCCAGCGCCGGCTTGAAGCCAGTGGAGTTTGGGCGTCGCGGATCTGGGTGACTAGTGTCCATGGTTATGATTTTCTTGGTCGAGAGTTGTGCCGATGGTGGCGGCATCCGAAGAAGCGGCGGTTTGGGCTTTTAGGCCTTGTGTTGGTGTTCTGTACGGCGGTGGATCGTCGACCTTCGCGGCTCCGAGGAGCTGGTACTCCTCTTGGACCTGCCCCACAGCCGCCAGGACCTCCCCATCGCGTCTTTGCGGTCGAGACTCCAGGTGAACCCGCTATGTACCCAACTTCCTACTCATCTTTTGGGTTTTTATTATATCAACGGAGTACTGTCCTTGTGTACTGAAATCATTAAAGTCTGCTAATCTGCTTCAGTTGGGACTTGCACTTGGTAATTGTTTGAACTGCCTGTGTAGTCTGGTTGTTAGATGTTCTCACTCTTAAAACTTGAAAGCCCTAATCAGTCCAGTTGATCAATTCAGCTTCAAATAGAAAATACCGAGTTCACCATGCTTTAGCCAATTGTTAATTCAGAAAGAAAATTCAGGTTGTATCCCAAAACATTAAATGAAAATTAGCCAGTGCTTCCAGGTTTTGTACATCAACTTTCTTCTTGATCTTGTTATTCACTTTGTTGCCTTCTAAATTTTAATTCATCCCATGTGGGGGTGAGGTAAAGTGAGCCTGGACCTTGTTCATGGTTGTCTGCCTGTGTACTTCGCTCTTTCTCCGTGCCAGGTTGGAATCAATTGTCGCAGTACCGGCACTTCCCATTCCCTTCTTCTCCAACTTCACATGCATCTACCATGACTGGCACCTCCCCATCACATTCTCCTTGCTGCCGCAACCATACGCGTTTGCTTCTCCACCATGGGTATCCTGTGGTCCTGCCTCCGCTTCCCCAGTGGTACACATGCCAATGCTAACAGATGGCTGATACTAGCATGAATGGTGGTCTGATGCTTAGATTTTCTCTATAAATTTTATTGACGTGTATCAGTTTATTTATCTATTATCTTGTGAAATTTATTGAATTATGAAGGAATCCGGTTGTTCATCTCACACATGATATATTCATGACGATTTTCTTCTCCCAAACATTGAGTACATGGTTGTTGTAATTCACCTGTATTTACAGTGCACTCTAGAACACGTATGTAAATAGCAAGTACTCTGTACAGAAATATAAGAATCTAAACGCTCTTATATTTCTTTACGAATGGAGTATTAGTGTATAGGTGAATAGTTCAAACTTTCAATGATTGTTATTGAAATTTATAGCAAGTAAAATTAAGTATCTTCCGTTTTTAATGTGGACTGAATATATAGGAAAAATCAGTACTTATTTTGAGCCAGATGTTATACTTGCATGTTGCGTCATGCCGGCGTTCTCTCTGTTTGCCAGATGACTATCATGGAACAACTATCGTTGTTTTAAATTTAAGAAAACACTACTATTTTGCGATGCTAGCTTTTCACAAACTTTGGTAAGTCCTTTTTATTAAGATTTGAAGGACTGCTTGGTCAATTTATTTTATGATGATCCTGGTTATGTTTGAAAGTCTGATATTATCCATGGAGCTATTAGGGGAAGCATTAACACAATGTGGTATTATATAGCAGCAAAGAACAAGGTATGCGAGTATATGTCAAATGTGATTTTGTTCTTGATTGATTTGTTGAAGAGTTATTATGTGATGTAATAGAATCAAAGTTGTTCTTGAGCTTCAACTGAGATCACTTACTGAAAAGGGAAAAAGAAGGGCGTGAAGCCATTTATCTCAAGATATTACTCTTCTTGTACGCCTATAAACCACTCTGAAGCAAAAAAAATTGATGTTATGATGGTTTCAGGGGATCCACTTAAATTCATTTCCTTTTATAGTGTTATCTGGAGATGCTCGTGAGGTTGTTTTCCCTAAGTTGCTTGGGAGTTTAATGTGAATTCATAGAGTTTAGTAATATTTCGAAGAATTGTTGTTGTCATCCTTGCAAGTTGATGTTGCCTTAAACTTTTAATCCCTATTTCTAGAGAAAAAAACCCAGCTCTAGGAAGGTCATATTTTGAAAGCTTATGGATTATATTGTTAGTAGAAAATACATGTGGAACATTCTCCGGCGCAGCAAAGCGCGCTAAACGCTTCTAGTCATAAATCAATCATGCAGAGTTCACCGGCAAAAAGAGAGTTGGTGCAATTACTTTAGTCAGGACCGAGAAGGTGAGGATTCTCAAAGAAAATAGAAAACTGAGAACGTGAAATGAAGAACCTGTATCATGGCAAGGCTGTTTTTCAGGTGTATACATGCAACAGATGACAAATGCGAATATACAGGTACTACAATACTCTTTTGCTGCATTGACATTCGAGTTCACGTACGTCCCAATCATCAATCAATCATGCAGACCGCTTCCTCATTAGGTTTCCGACCAAGAACGTGAAGACCAAACCAAAACGGTGCTAAGGAAAATTTAGAAAAATAACCTGTATCATGGCAAGGCTGTTTTGCGGCTCGACGGCCCAGAGCTCCGGCGTCGGGTACGGCACGAGATCTTCCTTGCCGAGCAGCAGGGGCCGCTCCAGGAAGTTGACGTCGGCGAGGGTGCAGTTCGCGGTGGCCTCGACGAAGTAGACGCCCTCGGCGGAGCACAACACGGCGGGGCGCGTGTCCTCGCCGTCCACGATGCGGCCCGCGAACGGGTAATAGTGCACCAGCGCGTCCGCGAGCGCGCCGCGGACGACCGCCGCCGGGGGCTTCATCTTCTTCTCCTCCGCCCCGGCGCCGTCGGTCTCCGGCACGGCGTCGCGGTACACGTGCACGGACTCGACGAGGCCGCGGTGCGTCGGGTACCGGTCGACCCATGCGAGGGGCAGCGTCTCCGACGGCGTCGCGGCGGATGGCCGGACGGGGCCCTCGGACACCTTGGTCACCGCGAAGACGCCCATGGTACTTCAAGCTGTGAGCGGCCAAGGTTGCCTGCTCTGGAGTGACACCGCGACGCCCGAAGGGTACTTATGATGAGGAGCAGGACTGCAGAAGGATGACTGGGTTGTTTGGTGATACGTAACGGCCTACACTAAAACTCCTCTTAACAAATCATACTATTCATAGGTCGAGAGATGTTGAGGTGCTGACTAACGTTTTTATTTTCTCCACAGATGCGAATGTACGATGGTAATGTAAGTGCATCTCCAACGCCACGCTGATCTTAATATTTCTGATTTTTGGGACATATTTTACCATTCAACACGAATCTGTATTCATCCGTGGATTAGTTTTTATGTACATTACGTTTTTCCGTAAATATGATCCAAACCAAAAAGCTTTAAGGGATTTCTGATCATTGCCACGTAGGATTCTGACACCCCGATCCACACAAAATTAAGGCGGAACCTGCTCTGAAGCCATCCTTATTGATATCGCGCCAATATCTATCATTCTCAGCGTTTTTCGCTTCCGTTGTCGCATGTATGCTCAGAAAGAACTGTGTCGGAGCAATTGGAAGTGAAGGATATGACCAAGTTGGTAGTCCGGAAGATCAACTTGGTGTCATCATAAGCCCAATGTGTCAAACAAAAATTTGAGCAAGCTGCAATGGCGGTTGTCTGGCAAGGGCGAGATGATCTGCACCAGTTAGGCGGGGCGGGTGCAGGCACGTGCAGAGGCTGGGAGGGCGTCGTCATCGCCGCATCCATTGATTAATTTACCGGTCGATGCGTACTAACCACCCTACTACTACGCCACTAACTAGCTCGATTATTAGGAGCAGACACCGATTGGCGTGCCTTATATCGTTGACGTCGCCAAGGTACCGGTCCATTTCGCGAACTTGTCGTCCATGTAGCTTGCCCGATCACGGTCGTCTAGCGATCTGCATGGTGCTCGTTCTCTGTTCGCCGGAGTGTATTCGGGCACCGAGTTATACAGGAAGAAGGAGATGTTCGAGATGATCAACGAAGGAGGCAGAGGCGGTGGCGGTGGCTTCAAGGACAAGATGGTGGATGAATCGAAGGAGGTAGAGAATGCCATGGAGTTAGATACGCATACCCAGCCGTCGGGAACGTACAGCTAATAGATGTACACACATTCACACCATAAATGACGTACGGCGGACAACCGTAATAGGAGGGCGACGAGGCACACGATTGGGTGATCTATGCATAGAAGAGGGTAAAGGAGAAATTAATATATGCATGAGGCTCAACTCTTTAGTGATGTGTGGTTGGCCAGTAGTATCGATCTGATCAATAGGATGGCGCAAAGGGCACGATATTTTGGTCCAAAGTTCATATTTGATTGCATGAGTACAACAATTTTGAACCTTATGCCAATGCACTCATCCGAGACCGTGGTGCAAATCACTTAATCATATATGGTACCATTAAAGAGTCCGTGAGCAAGTTGTGCAGCGACGTCAAACAAATATCAAGTCGATAGCCAATGGGATATAATGACCAAGCAAGTATTAGTTATGCATTGTATTGTTCAATAGATCGGATATGCAAATTGTTGGTCGGATGTTCTTTATGTTGGTCAATTGGCTGGATATGCAATTTATTGGATGGATGCTCTTTGTGTTGGTCATTTGGTTGGATATGCAAATTGTTGGTTGGATGCTCTTTGTGTTGGTTATTTGACCGAACAAGATTACTGATAAAAATTTCTTCTTTTCCCTAGCCCTCCCACCCCTTTCAACTTTTATTTGAAGATGAAAAAAATGATCTTCATCATCGTGCATTGTTGTTTGGAGCTAAACGGCCAACCCAAATGGCTTGTAAGAATTGCTAATACCTTCATGAACACCGGCAATGACAAGGATGCGGGTGATTCAACAAACCCATCAAAAAAACCATCCAAAAAAGTTAGAAGGGGGTTCCGCGGTAAGAAGTGGGAAGAAAAAAGGAGAAGCAAGAAGGAACAACGGCCAACATGATGTAGAGATTTTAAGAAATCTTGGTCAAAAAGGAGACATGCATCAAGAGTAATGAGATCAAGGATGAGAAGAAGGCCAACGGTTTAGCATCTTCATGGCGGGGAGGCGATTGAAAAAAATATCACCACGTAAAGGTCGGCACTCGGCACTAAATACATCACATTGAAAATGGCGGACTTCGATCCTGATGTGGCGATGATCGTGCAAACCTTTCATGTGTGGATGTTGACGCGCATATCTATGATTCTGACTGAGGAAGTTAGATATGCGATTGCGGCCAGTGCAAACGATTAAAGTTGGAGTGGCAGAGAACAACCAACCGATCAAAGAGAGAAGGGTTTTTTTTACCGGGATGGCTAGGATGACACTTTTGCGATCATTTTTGTGATCAGACATGTAAAAAAAATGAGCATCCGCTTATTTTTGTTGTGGTCATGTACTAATTTGATCATTTCTATCTATTTTAAATTGGGATCTTTTTGTTGAGATCAAAGCTGAGCTGACGTTTAAAGGATGTGGTTAGATGACCGATTTCTGCATTAGTGTTTATAAACTAGTTCAGATCAATCCGCGAACGGATGTAGTATTTGTTTTCAGGATTGATATTAGAGATGCCCAATTAGTAGGGGTCACATCTCATACAATCATCTTATTAACAATGCTAATTTCCAGTTGCTTTAATGTTCAAAAAAAGGTATTATGCACCAAAAGTTACCCACAACTTAGCCTAAAAGTATAGTTAACTTCCCAGTTTTAATAACATGTTGATTTGAAAAAAAAGAATCTTTAAAATTTTACGCGATTTTTACTCTTTGTGCAAATGCAGTATGTTTCGGTGTAGGTTTTATATGCACTAATAGAAAATGGGGCAACCATTTAAGCCTTTAGTACCGGTTTCCTTACGAACCGGTACTAAAGGGGTCTTTCGTACCGGTTTGGGCGTCCAGGCGGGCGAGGAGCTTTCGTACCGGTTCGTGTGGAGCTTTCGTACCGGTTCGAGTTAGGAATCGGTACTAAAGGTTTTCGGCCAAAATTTCAGACGGTGGGTGGGGCCAGGGCTGTCCTTTGGTACCGGTTCATGTGGAGAACCGGTACTAATCACCCGATTCAACACTGTCCCATGCCCACCCGATTCATCCTTCATTTCTTCCTCTGTCTCACATTTCTAAATTTTTTGCACCTCTCACACTCCAACAAATCTTCATTTTTTGTCCACCATTTTAACAAGATTAACGACATCTATCTATCCAAGGGTTAGCAATATCATCCTTTCTTCCGGCGTTCCTAATTTAGCTCATCTCTTTGCTAGTTAACTCGTATTATTTTTCTAGTGCTAGCAAGGTGTTCGATGAAATGCCTAAGTTAGGGATTTTATTTTATTTATATGAAATTTGAGCTGAAATTATATTATGTTTTGTAGGTTTTAGTATCATCCCCGTCCTCACCGTTGTCGATCGCCAGCGTCGTCCCCTAGCCGACACCGTACCACCTCGGTGAGCCCCTTCTTTTTTATAAAAAAACTTAGTTTCCGCACAGATGAAGTCAGAAAGGGTTGAAAATTGATGGTTACGGCGCAATAAGCAAAGGACACAAGCGAAGAAAAATGATGAAAATTGACAGATGAAGTCAGAAAGTGTTGAAAATTGATGATGTGGCTTTGAATGGTTCATTTTGAACACACAAAAAGTCTCGATGAGCTGAAGGATTTCTAGATATATCAACAAAACACACGGTTTCGCCTGCATACAGCCCAACTGTGGCTCGTGAGTGCCCGCACATCAAATGCACCGTTGGGCGTATGCAGGCCAATCCGAATGATTTGTATTTGGTCGATGAACTAAAGGATTTCTAGATATATCAACAAAACACACGGTTTCGCCTGCATACAGCCCAAATGTGGCTCGTGAGTGCCCGCACATCAAATGCACCGTTGGGCGTATGCAGGCCAATCCGAATTATTTGTATTTGGTCGATGAACTGAAGGATTTCTAGATATATCAACAAAACACACGGTTTGGCCTGCATACAGCCCAACTATGGCTCGTGAGTGCCCGCACATCAAATGCACCGTTGGGCGTATGCAGGCCAATCCGAATGATTTGTATTTGGTCGATGAACTGAAGGATTTCTAGATATATCAACAAAACACACGGTTTCGCCTGCATACAGCCCAACTGTGTCTCGTGAGTGCCCGCACATCAAATGCACCGTTGGGCGTATGCAGGCCAATCCGAATGATTTGTATTTGGTCGATGAACTGAAGGATTTCTAGATATATCAACAAAACACACGGTTTCGCCTGCATACAGCCCAACTGTGGCTCGTGAGTGCCCGCACATCAAATGCACCGTTGGGCGTATGCAGGCCAATCCGAATGATTTGTATTTGGTCGATGAACTGAAGGATTTCTAGATATATCAACAAAACACACGGTTTCGCCTGCATACAGCCCAACTGTGTCTCGTGAGTGCCCGCACATCAAATGCACCATTGGGCGTATGCAGGCCAATCCGAATGATTTGTATTTGGTCGATGAACTGAAGGATTTTTAGATATATCAACAAAACACACGGTTTCGCCTGCATACAGCCCAACTGTGGCTCGTGAGTGCCCGCACATCAAATGCACCGTTGGGCGTATGCAGGCCAATCCGAATGATTTGTATTCGTACACACCGAGTGTCCGAGAGGTGGGATATATATAGGGGTCGTGTGCCTCTTTAGCTCCGGTTGCTAGCACAAACCGGTACTAGCGCGAGACCTTAACTGTGTACAGGCCGGTTCCCAGATCCAACGACTCACAAGCCGGATCCAACGACTCACAAGCGCTTAAAAGAAACACGCGATCCGTGTACTTCTTCCTGATTGGTGGGATTCAGAGCCGGGTGAGGTTAAAAGCACGCGCAAAGCCAACCTCCACTATTTCTCTTCTCGCGAAGTCTTCCCCTTCCGCGGCACCGCCACCATCCAGTTTTTGCCGTAACCCTCTCAACTTTTTAGCACATGCTATGTGGGTCAAATGATGATACCATGCCAAGTTTCAACATTTTCGGAGTTCATTTGTAGTGCTAGAAACTGGAAAATTAAATAAAGCAAAAAAGACGGTGGGTGGGGCCAGGGCTGGTCCTTTGGTACCGGTTCATGTGGAGAACCGGTACTAAGTTAGGGATTTTATTTTATTTATATGAAATTTGAGCTGAAATTATATTATGTTTTGTAGGTTTTAGTATCATCCCCGTCCTCACCGTTGTCGATCGCCAGCGTCGTCCCCTAGCCGACACCGTACCACCTCGGTGAGCCCCTTATTTTTTATAAAAAAAACTTAGTTTTATGTGATAAACTTGAATATTAATTAAGTTGGTCACTCATATATCTATGATGTTGTGTAATTAATGATTTTTGATATACATATATAATGCAGATGAGTCGGCAATGGATGTACGGTGACCGGTGCCATCCCGACTTCATTAAAGGCATGCATTATTTTCTCAGCGTGGCTGAGGCAAACAACCGGACGAATGGTTTCATCTATTGTCCATGTAGTTCCTGTAAGAATATGAAGGATTACTCTACCTCAAAGACCATTCACGTCCACCTGCTGAAGAACGGTTTCATGCCCAGCTATAATTGTTGGACCAAGCACGGAGAAAGGGGGGTTATATTGGAAGACAACGAAGAAGAAGAGGATAATGACAACTATCCTATTTTCACTGAAGACGGTGATAGTAGAATGGGGGAAGACGAAGCTGAAGAAGAGCCCATTTTTGATGAGCCGATTTTTGATGACCCCGATGACGATTTGGGTCGGGCCATTCTTGATGCGAAGATAAACTGCGGAAGTGAAAAGGAGAGGTTAAAGTTGGAGAAAATGTTAGAGGATCACAACAAACTGTTGTACCCAAATTGCGAAGATGGCCAGAAAAAGCTGGGTACCACGCTGGAATTGCTGCAATGGAAGGCAGAGAATGGTACTACTCACAAGGGATTTGAAAAGTTGCTGAAAATAATAAAGAAGATGCTTCCAGGGGAGAACGTATTTCCCTCTAGTACGTACGAAGCAAAGAAGGTTGTCTGCCCTCTAGGATTAGAGGTGCAGAAGATACATGCATGCATCAATGACTGCATCCTCTACCGCAAGGAGTACGAGAATTTGAATGCATGCCCGGTATGTGGTGCACTGAGGTATAAGATCAGGCGAGATGACCCTGGCGATGTTGAGGGCGAGTCCACCGCCAGGAAGAGGGTTCCTGCGAAGGTGATGTGGTATGCTCCTATAATACCACGGTTGAAACGTTTGTTCCAAAACAAAGAGCATGCCGAGTTGTTGCGATGGCACAAAGAGGACCGTAAGAAAGATGTGATGCTAAGACACCCCGCTGACGGGTCACAGTGGAGAAAAATCGACAGAAAGTTCAAGTCATTTTCAGATGACGCAAGGAACTTAAAACTTGGTCTAAGTACAGATGGCTTTAATCCTTTCGGGGAGCAGAGCTCCAGTCATAGCACCTGGCCAGTGACTCTATGTATCTATAACCTTCCTCCTTGGTTGTGCATGAAGCGGAAGTTCATTATGATGCCTGTGCTCATCCAAGGCCCGAGGCAACCAGGCAACGACATTGATGTGTACCTGAGGCCATTGGTTGAAGAACTTTTACAGTTGTGGCGTGAAGAAGGTGTACGTGTGTGGGATGAGCACAAAAAGGAGGAATTTGACCTGCATGCCTTGCTTTTTTTAACCATCAATGATTGGCCTGCTCTTAGTAACATTTCAGGGCAGTCAAACAAGGGATACAATGCATGCACACACTGTTTAGGTGAGACTGACAGTATATATTTGGGAAACAAGAATGTGTACCTGGGGCATCGTCGATTTCTTCCAAAACAACATCACGTAAGAAAGAGAGGAAAGCATTTCAGAGGTGAGGCAGATAACCGAACGAAGCCTACCCGCCCTACTGGGGATGTTATATATGATATGGTAAAGGATTTAAAAGTGATCTTTGGAAAGGGTCCTGGCGGACAATCTGTTCCGCATGATGTTGACGGACACGTACCCATGTGGAAGAAGAAGTCTATATTCTGGGAGCTACCCTACTGGAAATTCCTAGAGGTTCACTCGGCAATCGACGTGATGCACGTGACGAAAAATCTTTGCGTGAACCTGCTAAACTTCTTGGGCGTGTATGGGAAGACAAAAGATACACCGGATGCACGGCAAGACCAGCAAAGTATCCACGAAGGAAACAACCTGAATCCAGAGAAGTATCAAGGTCCTGCCAGCTACGCTCTTACCAAAGAAGAGAAGGAGATCTTTTTTGAAGTACTGAGTAGCATCAAGGTCCCGTCTGGCTTCTCGTCGAATATAAAGGGGATAATAAACATGTCAGAGAAAAAGTTTCAAAACCTAAAGTCTCATGACTGCCACGTGATTATGACACAATTACTTCCGGTTGCATTGAGGGGGCTTCTGCCGGAAAATGTTCGAGTACCCATTGTCAAGCTATGTGCGTTCCTCAATGCAATTTCTCAGAAGGTGATCAATCCACTAACTCTACAAAATTTACAGAAGGATGTGGTGCAATGTCTAGTCAGCTTCGAGTTGGTGTTCCCACCATCCTTCTTCAATATTATGACACATCTCCTAGTTCACCTGGTCGAAGAGATTAGCATTCTCGGTCCTGTATTTCTACACAACATGTTTCCCTTTGAGAGATTCATGGGAGTCTTAAAGAAGTACGTTCATAACCGTGCTAGGCCAGAAGGAAGCATCTCCAAGGGCTATGGAACAAAGGAGGTCATTGAGTTTTGTGTTGACTTTATTCCTGACCTTAAGCCGATCGGTGTTCCTGAATCGCGCTATGAGGGGAGACTGGGTGGAAAAGGCACGCTAGGGAAGAAAGCAACAACGTGTATGGACGGACATTCTTTCACTCAAGCACACTACACGGTTCTACATAATTCTATCTTGGTGGCTCCGTACATAGTGGAACACAAGGATATCTTACGCTCCGAATACCCGGAGCAACGTGAAGATTGGATTGATGGAGAACACATGAAGACTTTCGGCGGTTGGTTGCAAAATCGTCTAATGAATGTCACTGATGAAGAACAACTATACTTGCTGGCCAAGCAACCATCTTCGACTATATCGACTTTTCAAGGGT
Organism: Bromus sterilis; assembly: GCA_950022295.1. Lineage (NCBI taxonomy): Eukaryota > Viridiplantae > Streptophyta > Magnoliopsida > Poales > Poaceae > Bromus > Bromus sterilis. The sequence goes on from OX465598.1 coordinate 30,399,062, forward strand.
ACGAGATTAATGGGAATACATTTTACACGTTCGCCCAAGATAAAAAGAGCACCAACCAAAACAGTGGTGTCCGCTTTGATGCAGCAGAGGGCAATGGGAAGAATGTCACATATTATGGGTACATAGAGGAGATATGGGAACTTGACTATGGACCTAATTTCAAGGTCCCTTTGTTCCGGTGCAAATGGTTCAACCTGAAAGACGGGGTACAGGTAGACCCGCAGTACGGAATGACTACAGTGGATCTCAAGAATCTAGGGTACGACACCGAACCATTCGTCCTAGCCAGTGAAGTGGCTCAGGTTTTTTATGTGAAGGACATGTCTACCAAACCGAAAAAAAGAAAAGAAAGGCAAGAGTACACATCATACGATGAGCCAAAGCGCCACATAGTTCTTTCAGGAAAAAGAAACATCGTGGGAGTAGAGGACAAGACAGACATGTCAGAAGATTATAATAAGTTTGATGATATTCCACCCTTCAAGGTAAAAACTGACCCAAGCATCATCTTAAATAATGAAGATTGTCCATGGTTGCGTCGCAATCAGAAGAAAGGGAAACACACGAAGAAAACTCAAAAGACTATCTAGATAGGGATCATAACTTGTGTATCTCAATATGGAAATCACTTTTGTGTAATGATGTTACTGTATGTAAGATATGGAAATCACCGCGACATCGGCGAGTCCAACATTCGAATCTAGCCATGTGTATCTTAATTTTCAGTTGAGCTATATACTTTAATTCGAGTTCAATCGTAATAAAATTTTATTCCCGCACATCCAGAGACAAAGAGAAACAGAAAAAAAAGAAATAGAAAGGAAACAGAAACAGAAAAAAACAAATAGAAAAGAGAAATAAATAGAAAAGAAACAGAAAATAAAATAAAAATAAATAGAAAAAAGAAAGAAACAGAAAAAAAAGAAATAGAAAGAGAAAAAAAAGAAATAGAAAAGAGAAAGAAACAGAAAAAAAAGAAATAGAAAAGAGAAAAAAAATAAATAGAAAAGAGAAATAAATAGAAAAATAAACAGAAAAGAAAAGAAAAAGAAAAAGAGAAAGAAACAGAAAAAAAGAAATAGAAATAGCAAAAAAAAGAAATAGAAAACAGAAAGAAATAGAAAAAGAAACAGAAAAGAAAAGAAAAGAAAAAGAGAAAGAAACAGAAAATAAAAGAAAAATAAATAGAAAAAAGAAAGAAACAGAAAAAAAAGAAATAGAAAGAGAAAAAAAAGAAATAGAAAAGAGAAAGAAACAGAAAAAAAGAAATAGAAATAGAAAAAAATAGAAAAGAGAAATAAATAGAAAAAGAAACAGAAAAGAAAAGAAAAAGAGAAAGAAACAGAAACAGAAAAAAAGAAATAGAAATAGAAAAAAAAAGAAATAGAAAACAGAAAGAAACAGAAAAGAAAAGAAAAGAAAAAGAGAAAGAAACAGAAAATAAAAGAAAAATAAATAGAAAAAAGAAAGAAACAGAAAAAAAAGAAATAGAAAGAGAAAAAAAAGAAATAGAAAAGAGAAAGAAACAGAAAAAAAAAGAAATAGAAATAGAAAAAATATAAATAGAAAAGAGAAATAAATAGAAAAAGAAACAGAAAAGAAAAGAAAAAGAGAAAGAAACAGAAAAAAAGAAATAGAAATAGAAAAAAAAGAAATAGAAAACAGAAAGAAATAGAAAAAGAAACAGAAAAGAAAAGAAAAAGAGAAAGAACCAGAAAAGAAAAGAAAAAGAAATAGAAAAGAAAAAGAAAAAGGGCCTTTCGTACCGGTTCGTGTTAGGAACCGGTACGACAGGTTTTCGGCCAAATTTCAGACGGTGGGGTGGCGCCAGGGCTGGACCTTTGGTACCGGTTCGTACCTACAACCGGTACCAAAGACCTTTGGTACCGGTTTGGGGTTGGAACCGGTACGAAAGGTCCTTTCCTTCCCCGAATAACCCCGCGCGAGCCACTTTCTTCTCACATCTTCCTCAATTCTCACACTGCTGCCACCCCCCCCCCCCCCGAGGAGAAGCTCGCCGCCGCCGCCTCACTCCCGTGGACGCCCGTCACCGTGCCGGCGAGCTAGCGCAAGCTCACCGCCGCCGTGCGCCCTCGAGACCACACTGCTGCGCCCCCCCCCCCTCCCGATCCGTATCTGGCGCCGTAGCCCCGTGGTGCGCCTCCGCCCGCCGTACGTCGACGGCGGTCCGCCTCCGCATACTCTCGCGCGGTCCTCCCGGGGTCGTCGGCGCCTGGTCCCCGCTCCGTTTCACCGGAATCAGCTGCGACAAGGTGAGGAACTTGGAAGTTTTGTGGATACAGTGTGTAACTACAATGGAATTTGCTCTTTTATGTAGCTAGGATGGAATCTGCTCTTGGATATAGTACAATGAACTTAGCTCTTGATTTCTGAATTAGTTTAGGTGCTAAGCTAGAAATACAGGAAATAAAATGTATGGTCACTTTAGTTTCATCATTTCGTAGCTTATTTAAACAATTTATTTCCTTGCTCAGTTAGGCAAGAAACTGCCCTGAAGAATGATGTTATAAATTTATTATTTGTCAAAAAGTAATAAATTATGAACCATTTTTGTATTTCAAAAAAGAATGATGTTTGTTTTGTAAAAAAATTGAAATTTAAAAATGTTAAAATAAAATTCATAGGAAAAAAGGAACAAGTGTTACATAAATTATATATTCTTTATTTATTATTTATCAATAAGTAATACATTTCATAAGTCAAAATAATAATATTCATCTCTGAATTTATTCCAAGGATTAAACAGATTAAGAAAATGGTATAAATCAATTTAATCCCTTAGGAATTGGCAAATAAATATATTTCCTTTAAGCCCAATTAAATTATGAACCTTTTTTGTAGTTCAAAAAATAATTTAGAGCATGTTTGTTTTGTAAAAAAATTGAAATTTAAAAATGTTAAAATAAAATTCATAAGAAAAAAGGAACAAGTATTACATAAATTATATATTCTTTATTTATTATTTATCAATAAGTAATACATTTCATAAGTCAAAATAATAATATTCATCTCTGAATTTATTCCAAGGATTAAACAGATTAAAAAATGGTATAAATCAATTTAATCCCTTAGAAATTGGCAAATAAATATATTTCCTTTAAGCCCAATTAAATTATGAACCTTTTTTGTAGTTCAAAAAAGAATTTAGAGCATGTTTGTTTTGTAAAAAAAATGAAATTTAAAAATGTTAAAATAAAATTCATAGGAAAAAAGGAACAAGTGTTACATAAATTATATATTCTTTATTTATTATTCACCAATAAGTAATACATTTCATAAGTCAAAATAATAATATTCATCTCTGAATTTATTCCAAGTATTAAATAGAATTGATTTTAGATTTGGGAAAATAATTTTAATCCCTTATTTTAAATTGGCAAAGAAATATATTTCTTTTAAGATCAATAAAAGTATGAACCATTGTTTCATTTCAAAAAAGAATTTGGAGTATATTTGTTTTTAAAACAAATTAAAAATTGAAAAAATTAAAAGAAAATTGAACGGCAAAAATACCCCATAGCCCAACTAGCCTAACACTGACACAATCCAATGGACACGCGGCGATCCAAACTCTCGAAAAAAATGGGCACGCGGATCGATTTTTTAGACAAATACGATTACGAAACACCGTTGAATGACATGATGAATGAATTAATTGTTTTTTCTTAATTTTGTAGTGACATTGAGCTATGGAGGACGACACCTTAGTCCGAAATGAGGATCAAGAAGAAGCCGTGCAGAGAATGATATTTGATTGTGCCCGTGGGCCGGAACCCGATGGAGATGACTTTGAGCTCACACAATTTCTGAACGATGTCGGTGAGGGATTTGAGTCTGAAGAGATTAGAAGAGAGAACGAAGTGTCCATAACAAACTCCGGCGAGGTGTATATTTATGTATCAAGTCTATGTTCATCAGTAGATGCATTCATTTATTTGTGTTGCACTTATTAACGAATCATTTTTCTTTTAGCCTTCTGGATCATCGAGCAAGTCTGTTAAAACAAAACGAGGCCCGACGCAATTGCTAAAGGGCGAGGGTAGGTTAGCCCTCATCGCATTTAATGATAACGGTGAACCGGTGCATCCGAAAGAGCACTGCCGCAAATTTATAAATCAAGCTGGAGTTCTTGTTAGGGACTATGTACCGATCAGCATTCAAGAGTGGCATAAGCCGAAGAACGCGGGGACTGAAGCTAGTTATGTCAACGACGCGTTGAAAAATATTCTTTTCGACAATCTACTGACACGCTTCAGCCTACCGGAAGACATGACGGAAGGCCAGAAGAAGAAACTGAAGGAATGGACTCTCAAGAAGATGGCCATGCTATTCCAGACATGGAAGAAAAAATTATGGGAGAAATATAAGCATGAAGATCCAGTATTCAATGATAATCTAGTGAAGATAAAAGATCACTGGCCCGCATTTAAGAGGTATAAGCAATCGTCTACTCATGTGTTCCGATCGGTCACAAATAAGAAAAATGCTTCAAAGAAGGAATTTTTCCATCATTTGGGGTCAGGTGGCTACAAGACTGCCATTCCGAAGTGGAGAGCATTTGAAGAGAAACTGATGGATGCAGGAATCACTCCACAGACATGGGACTGGCCCGACCGGTCCAGGCTCTGGTTGTTCGTGCATGGGGCAGGGTTGGACCCAATGACAGGGAAGATCGTTGCGCAGGGGAAATGGAAGGACAAAATTGAAGCAGTCACGAAGAAGCTTATAGATGCAATTGAAAAGGTCAGAAAGGGAGAGTACATTCCCGATAGAGAGAATGACGAGCTGACACTCGATTTGGGCAATCCTGAACACGTTGGACGGGTTCGAGCTCGCCCAGGTCTCAACAAGAAGGAAGCGTGGCCGGAGTGCGCTGACACTTATAGAAGCCATTCGCGAAAGAAGAAGAAGGAGTCAGACAGGTTAACGGAATTGTTAAATAGGGTGGAGGCGCTTGAGAAAAATCAGAGGGGACCTCATCAGCCGCTGTTTATACATGATCCTCATGTCGATGCCGCCCCATCTCAGCGAAGAAGCAGTGTGGGTTCCTCGCATCTTGACGGATGTGGAGGAAGCTACCCCGTGGATTATGTCACGGAGAAGACAGATTGCGAGCTACATATGTTATTCAGGAACGTGTCCGTTAAGGTGGCGTTCGGCTATGTTTACCCAAATGAAGATGGAGCAACGCACCATCATATGCCCATTCCACCTGGCTGTGTTCGTGTCGGGGTGGATGGAGTTGTTTCGGGTTATGAAACATTGGAGCTTGATTTTCCTAGAGGTGACGATGAGAAGACAATGGCCGATGTCAAGCACGGTTTCACCCTATGGCCCAAGAAACACATCGTCCTTTTGCAAAGGCCACCGACTCCTCGTAGTCCACCTGAGCAGGAAAGGCCACGGACTCCTCTTCGTAGCGTTCCACATGAGCAGCAAAGGCCATCGACTCCTCCTGGTAGCAGTCCATATGAGCAGCAAAGTCCACATCTACCTGAGAGGAACCCCAGCGTGAGTCCGCCATCTCGAGATCCTACACGTAAGACAGTGTCCTTTAAGCGGAATGGTACACCGCCTAGGAAGAGACCTAGAAAGGAGAAACCACTGCCGCCTATTGAGAAGTTACCTTGGGAAAAACTATCGAGGAAAACATGGAAACCTGTAAGTCCGAGCTGAAAGCCTTTTTTGCTAAGAAAGTGCCAGAGATCCCTTTTAAGAAGACTCTAGATCCGGTGAAAGTTGTGCGTACCGTTGAGAATCTATATGACCCTGTACCATCGCCGCCATCTGACTATAGGCGTTCTATAAAAAAGTCGTATGACGAGATGATGAGGGCTAAAAAACCCACTCAATCGGGTGTCACAGCGAAAAAAGGGAAACATCAAGTGCACCATCTCGGACAACAACCCGTCCAATCGGTCCCCCCTCTCATGGTGTTTGACGAGAAGGCCGTTGAAAGTTCTCGACAATCCATCGATCACCCCTTACATGAAGTATCATATCAATTTGTTCAAGGGAAAGATTTGGTCGAGAATCTCAGGAAGCTACCAACAAGTATGCGTAATTTGCATACGTGGTACAGTAATGCCACAAAGAGAGGGATCCAGTGTATCATGGTTGGAGTTAAGGAAGAGCACTACTTCCAAGAATACTCTGTGAGCGTTGACTTCAGCGAACTTTTTCAGTTATACAATCTCCGGGCCCTCGACAAATCTATCATCAGTTGCTATTGTCTGTAAGTGATTTATTTATGTAATTTGAGAAGTCTTTAGCTCAGCTCGTTCTTTGTCTGCAAATTATAATCTTTTGTGCGCTATATTATGCAGATCGAAGATGCTCGAATGCAAAAGGGATGAAATCAAGCACATTGGGTTCATTGACCCGGATACAATGCATGAAATAACCATAGAGGATCCCATCTATAACAGGGATACACCGGAGACTTTGCTAAGGTTTTTGAAGCGATAACGTGACAAAAAGATAATACTTTGGCCTTACAACTTCAAGTGAGTGTTACTGTCTTATAAGACATTTCTCTTTTTCTCACGAGATGTTCAAATTTTAACTGATGACTTATATATATGGCACTGCATATTTAAACGTGCGCAGGTTCCACTTTATTCTTATCGTTATTGATATGTACGAAGGAAAAGTTGAAGTCTTTGACTCGCTTAACAAAGAGCCTATACTATACAAGACGGCTTTTCTTATGCTCAAAAAGTAATTTTAATTCATATCGGGTTTTTTCGTTAATTTCCTAATATCAACTAATTGATAACTTTTTAATGCATTTTCTTTTGTCGGGCAGCGTATGGGAAACGTTTATCAAGGAAGATCAGTCCCATGAATGGAAACCGAAGCTGACATGGCGTTTGAATAAAGTAAGTAGTACTACCTAGGTCCACACACCTTTATCATACTTGATTATTGTTTAATTGAATTATATTCTTGTACAGAAATCCCCGCAACAACCACAGGGGACTAATCTATGTGGATACTACGTTTGCGAGAACATCCATAAAATTGTCAGCAAGAGAACAAATAATGAAATAAATAAAGAGGTACGAAAACAATATTCACAAATTTATTTTGTTATCATATATAAGTTGTGCTTAGTAGCTCATGTATTCATTTGTATCTCATTCTTTTACAGTTGGCAAGAAAGCGGGACAATATCTCAATCGAGGAACGCTTCAAAGCAATTGGCGATGAATTGGTGGGATTTTTCCTTCGGGACGTCATACCGCCATTCGGAGAGTTCCACTATGAATGATGTACATGTAACATATAGTTTGACTCGGAGATCGAGTACCACTATGCTACATGTAATAGATAGTATGCCTCGGAGAGTACCACTACTATATATGCATGAAGATCGATCTTCATGCATACGTACTACTTAATTTGCGATCTTATGCAATTACATGTGTTATATTAATTAATATATGCACCAAGTTGCTACGCACCACTTTTTATCTTCATGTACTACCTAAACCCAAACGCGTAGCAGGCGCATCGACGCGATATGAAACGGTCCGATACCCCAAAACCCCTCCCTAAGCATCGACGCGATATGAAACGGTCCGATACCCCTAAACCCCTCCTAAAAACCCTAAACCCTGAATTAACCTTTGGTACCGGTTCGTATTACAAACCGGTACCAAAGCTCCTTTGGCCTGCGCACTCCTGGACGCCCACGTGGAGGCCCCTTTAATACCGGTTCGCAAGGAACCGGTACCAAAGGTGGGGGGCTTTAGTACCGGTTCCAAAATCGGTACTAAAGGCCCTCTGGAACCGGTACTAAAGGGGGGTTTCTCTACTAGTGATGGAAGAATTTCGAGTGACTATGGGTACATGTTGATTCAAAGATACGAAAAGTGAATGAGAGTAAAAACATACAGTCAATGTATTGATAACTACACTTAAGATTAACCCACCAATGCACTTCTAGATTGAATATCTTACACGCATAGTTGAAACAGAAGTCCGACCTCACAGCATGCCTGGTACGTTGAAAAATGATCTTGATAACTTTATATCTAGCTCACAAACATATGATTTTACCTTTTATCCGTTGTACTCTACATTAATGAATGTCCGACTCTTCTAATCAGAAAATAACCTCACATTTTTTTGAGAGTGAAATAACCTCACATTTTGAGAGACTTAGGCTGATCACAATCGAAAGTATTATATACTAGTATCATGCATATGGTACTACCTTCAAGGCTGGTCGCAATGGAAGTATCATATATTATGCATGTCAGCTAAACAATTTTGGTAATGTAACATACAATTAAATAAAGAAAAAAATGTTGAATAACATATTATGATACCGTATTATAATAAATAATATACTAGTTATGCAGGTCAACTAAGCGATTTCATCGTGAACAGCAACAAAAATTATACGCACCAAGAGTCGCTCAGTGATTATAATGGTACAAAGTGCCAAGAGTCACTGAGCTTTCAGTCCTTCAGTGATTATAACGGTATAAAGTACCAAGAGTCACTGAGCTTTCAGTCGCTCGGCCATTACAAAGTACCAACACTCAACCTTAGCTGTATATTTTGTACTTCTTTAGCTTAACAAATGAAGGACTGAAAGCTCTTGTCTCTGTCGCTTGCCTAAGAAAAAACACGTACTACATAATTGTTGAGTAACGATGAATAAACAAGGCAGGCTAGTGCTCGCCCTCGTAGAAAAAACGTTAAGTTACTCAAATATATATTTTAGACTAAAGGCCATGACCCGACTTTATAAATAAAGTCATGAAAGCAACGGTTCACAATAATTTATCCAACGAGGTTCCAGGAATGACAAACTGAAGTTACATTACAGGCCATCAACGGATGATCAGATCTAGGCACACAGGCCCCTACCTACATAACCTAGACACGAGCGAGGAGGAAGGCACCAAACTAACGGGCGAAAACAGCGAGACGACAGCTTCATGGTGGGGTTGCGGAAAGACGTCTCACAGCATCGCGGATGAGGATGATAATCGAGTCCAGGCCATCATGGTCCTCCAACTTAGTCGCTAATTTCCACTTCAACAGAAGTGACAAGATAACGTAAAGGCAATGAGCCAGCTTGTCAGGGAATTTGTGTTCAATTGTAAACTTATTCCGGGTGGACCACAACACCCAAGCAGCTGCACCCCAACAAATCCAAAAAATATGTTTCCTAGAGGCCGAGATGGACCTCGAAGAGGAGAAGATATCCGAGAAGGAGGTCGGGTTCCACGAGACTCGGAAGCATTCCCGCACACAAGCCCATACCACCTTCGCTAGGGAACAATTGAAAAGAATGTGATCAGTGTTCTCCCTGTCGCCACACAGGGCACAAGCCGAATTAGCGGTGCCGTTACGCTTAATAATTTCATCTGAGGCAGGCAACTTGCCCCGAGCCGCTTGCCAAAGGAAGGTCTTAATTTTAGGAGGCACCCTGGCCCGCCAAATATGAGAGAGTCGCGAACCCGCCGCCGGAGCACATAAATGGTTGTACGAGGATTTAACGGAGAAGGTTCCCGAAGCCAAGAGGGTCCAAGTAATGTCTTCCTTGGCCTCCGAGAGCGAGGGAAACAGGAGAACGAGTTGATGCCACTATTCCAACTCAGCAGGAGACAGGGAACGGTGAAACTGGAGATCCCATCCAGCCAACGCCAATTCCGAGATGGAAAGTTGCGGAGTGGAGAAATACGAGAAAAGGATGGGGAAAGTCATTGATAAGGGACCATCCCCTGTTCACAAATCAAGCCAAAACCTAACCGAGGAGCCGTCACCCACTGAAAATTTAACAAGGGATCTAAAAGTTTCTTTGACCTTTTGTAGGTCCTGCCAGAATTGAGAGGCTCCACCACACTCAACCATAAGTGGGGAAGAATGTGGGAAGTATTTTTCTTTTAGAAGCTTAAACCTTAAGTCTTCCGGGTCCGCTTTAAGAATTTTCCACCACCACTTGGTAACCAGAAATGTGTTCATAATCATAGTGTTGGTGATGCCCAAGCCACCCTTCGCCTTCGGGCGACATATAATATCCCGTCGCACCATTCGATAGTTCATTTTGTTCTCCGAAGAGTTCCAGAAAAAATTGCTACGGTGCTTATCAAATCCCTCATGGAAAGATTTGGGGAGGATGTAGAAACCCATTGTATAGGTGGGAAGCGACGAGACACACGAGTTGATCCGGCACACCTTGCCTGCTTGAGTATGGTATCTACCTTTCCAAGGTAGATTTTTTCGCCAATTTTGCCACCACTGGATTAAACGTTGCCGCCGGAAGACGTTTGCCAACGATGGGAATGCCCAGGTAATAAATTTGGAAGGGTCCCACGAGCAATTCATTAAGTCCACCATCCTAGTTGTTTCAACCAAATCACAACCGAAAGAGAAAAGTTCAGATTTGAGAAAATTGATTTTAAGCCCTGAGAGACTCTCGAAGCACAACAACAAGAGCTTGAGATTGGCGAGGCAAATATCTGTGGCCTCAACCAGAATAATGATATCATCAGCATATTGTAAGTGAGAAATGCCATTCGGAATAAGATTGGAGGCCACAGGAAAGATGTCATTATGTGCGGCCGTGCGATCCAGCATACACACAAAAGCGTCGGCAACAAAATTGAAGAGCAAGGGGGAAATTTGGTCACCCTGTCTCAGGCCCCTTTCATTCTTAAAGAAAGCACTAGTGGCGCCATTCACCTTAACCTTGTGTGGCCACCTTCCACAATTTGCATAATGCGGTGAACGTATCCGCCATCAAAACCACGAGAGAGGAGCACAGATCGGAGGAAATCCCAGCTAACAAAATCATAAGCTTTTTCAAAATCCAACTTGAGGAGGATGGCTTTGGAGTTACCTTTACTTAACTCATGAGCGAGCTCATGCAGACCAACAATGCCATCCAGAATGAACCGCCCCTTGATAAAGCCAGATTGAGTCTGGGAGACGTGACCTTGAGCAACCGGGTCAAGACGGGCTGATGAGAAAGCTTTGGAAGGAAAATTTTCCACGTTGTTAATCAGGGCAATGGGACGGAAAAGCTTGATGGAATCAGCTCCCTTGACCTTAGGGAGAAGGGAGAGAACAACATAATTAAGCCGAGAGATATCATCCGTCCCAAGACCGAAACCGATGAGGATCACCGTGATCAAAGGTTTAAGAATATCCCAGAATTTCTGGAAAAAGATGTTGGAGAAACCATCCGGGCCCGGGGCCGAGTCGGATTTAGAGGAGAAACCAACTCTCTTGATCTCCTCATTGGACAAAGGTGATATCAGATCCACGTTCTCATCTCTCGATACCATCGAAAGAGGGTCCCAGAAAGTAGAGGAAAGACGGATAGGGGAAGCGGGCCTCTTGGAATAAAATTGATTTTAGTAACCAACAATATGAGACATGATAGCCACCGGGTGAGTAGATAAAATATCGTCAATAAACAGGCGCGATATCTCACAGCGGCGACGCCTCCCATTGGCGATCGTAATGAAGTATTAAGTCACTCAAATATGTATTGAGTGACTTAATACTTAGTAATCATATCATGAGTTTTATTGATAATAAACCAATATAAAAATATGTGATGGCTCCCCTCCCAACCCTCTCCATCACCTCGGGTGCCTATGCCGAAGAACGCAATACCACCGGATACCAGCCCCATCACACGTAGCCCAGACCACAACCATTTACGGGCAACACCGCCGCCGTCCCCTCCTCCGTTACCGAAGGACCCTCTCTATGGTGCTACATCGGTGTGGGAAACGCCATGGGTTTGGACTTCCACACTAGTGGACAGACCCCCATATTGTCCCGGTTCATAAGGGCCTTTGGTCCCGGTTTCACACCCGGGACCAATAACTCGGGACTAATGATGGTCCCGGTTGGCCCACGAACCGGGACCGAAGAGGCTCCACGTTGCCAGGCGCGCAGCGAGAGGGGAGGGGTCATCGGTCCCGGTTGATAGGAAGAACCAGGACCGAAGAGGGGTCATCGGTCCCGGTTGATAGGAAGAACCGGGACCGAAGAGGCTCCATTTTCTGATTTTTTCCATTTATTTTTTTTTCTTATTTATTATTTATTATTCTTAATCTAAGATCATTATGGTTAATCTCAAATCAAATTGACCTTCGTGGTCAAACTTCCCCAAGGGTCACCCATCCTCACACTACTCCAGTCCCAGCACGCTTAACTTCTAAGTTCCATTCAACACATACCCCAACTCGCTTAACAGACACTTGCCGATATATGTATCATATCAATCCTATTAAACCTTATTTATGTCTAGGACCTTGTTGATGTCTATGTTGTGATGAAATTTTAAAAAAATTTGAAACTTCCCGATCGGTTACCTATTATATTATAAATGTTTTTAAATTATTTTTTTGAAAAAATATATTTCTTTTTAATTTTGAACACACATTTTTCATTTTCGGAGTGACAAAAATGTGGTTTTTTGTGAAGATTCTACCAAATATTTGATGTAAACTTGAACCACTTTATTTTTATAAAATACTGAATCATATTTTATTTACAATTGACCAAAGTTTCCATGTAATATGGTTTTTATATACCTCTTCTGAAAAAGACAAATTTCCGCAGATTCAGCTGGAACGGGGTCAAATTTGAACTACATGTGCTTGATAGTTTGCCCTTTATTTTTTGAAAAAATCATTTCTAGATACACAAGTAGTCATTTCATCAGGGATCCACCAAGACTTTTGTAAGATTCCACCCCTATCTATTACCGGTCATGCCCTCCGTTTTGACTACTTTTTGAAATCGACAAAAATAATTCAAAAAAATTAAAAAATTTGTAAAACCTTCGCGTTGCATCCTAATTTATGTCTTAGTAACCATACAAAACAACAAACTTGGAATAAAGCAAATATCTTATAAAAGTCTTTTCAAAATGAGCTATCGAGTATGAAGATTCATGACTTTCAAGCCAAATGACCGATGTTACAGCTAGTTTGAAAGGATAGTTTTCCCAAATGATCTCATATTTTGCACATGTGTGTATATTATACTAGCCAACAAGTTTGCCAAAGGAAGTTTTTATTTTCTTTGCACGAAAAATCAATTTTTCATTTTCGGAGTGACAAAAATGTGGTTTTTTGTGAAGATTCTACCAAATATTTGATATAAACTTGAACCACTTTATTTTTGTAAAATACTGGACCATATTTTATTTACAATTGACCAAAGTTTCCATGTAATATGGTTTTTATATACCTCTTCTGAAAAAGACAAATTTCCGCAGATTCAGTTGGAACGGGTCAAATTTGAACTACATGTGCTTGATAGTTTGCTCTTTATTTTTTGAAAAAATCATTTCTAGATACACAAGTAGTCATTTCATCAGGGATCCACCAAGACTTTTGTAAGATTCCACCCCTATCTATTACCGGTCATGCCCTCCGTTTTGACTACTTTTTGAAATCGACAAAAATATTTCAAAAAAATTAAAAAAATTGTAAAACTTTCGCGTTGCATCCTAATTTATGTCTTAGTAACCATAAAAAACAACAAACTTGGAATAAAGCAAATATCTTATAAAAGTCTTTTCAAAATGAGCTATCGAGTATGAAGATTCATGACTTTCAAGCCAAATGACCGATGTTACAGCTAGTTTGAAAGGATAGTTTTCTCAAATGATCTCATATTTTGCACATGTGTGTATATTATACTAGCCAACAAGTTTGCCAAAGGAAGTTTTTATTTTCTTTGCACGAAAAATCCATTTTCCATTTTCCGAGTGACAAAAGTAGGGGTTTTTTGTGAAGGATCTACCAAATATTTGATGTCAACTTGAACCACTTTATTTTTGTAAAATATTAGACCATGTGTTATTTACAATTGACCAAAGTTTCCATGTAATATGGTTTTTATATACCTATTCTGAAAAAGACAAATTTCCGCAGATTCAGCTTGAACGGGGTCAAATTTGAACTACATGTGCTTGATAGTTTGCTCTTTATTTTTTGAAAAAATCATTTCTAGATACAAAACTAGTCATTTCATCAGGGATCCACCAAGACTTTTGTAAGATTTCACCCCTATCTATTACCGGTCATGCCCTCCGTTTTGACCACTTTTTGAAATCGACAAAAATAATTCAGAAAAAAAAAATGTAAAACCAACGGTCCCGGTTTTTGTGACAAACCGGGACCAATGCCTCGCCAGAGCATTGGTCCCGGTTGGTGGCAAAAACCGGGACCGTTGCCCCAGTTGAACCGGGACCAATGCCATATCCAGACGAACCGGGACCGTTGCCCGGCATCGGTCCCGGTTCTGTAATGAACCGGGAGCGATGCCTCTTTTGGGCTGGACGAAACGGGGTCTGTCTACTAGTGCCAAGACCAGATAATAGAATCCCCTTGCTCCACGATCAATGCCACGTGGCTCGCGAGGAGGAGGCAGAATCTTTCTCAACGTCGAGAATCTGTCTCGCCAGAATCTTTCTCAACGTCGCGACATCGCTGTGCTGCTCCAGGCGTCAATTGGAGCATGTGCATATTCCTTCCATGTTCATGACATATCCACCATGTCCTACCGCTTCTCCGTTTTCAGCACAAATATTGTTGTGGCCCTCTTCGATGAGGATGAAGTCAACCACCACAACTTCTCCTTCAAATTTGCATCAATTGCAGCGCTGCCGATCGACCTCCACGCTATAACGCACACTTGCATGTCTTTCCCACAAGTTTTTCCTTTCTCCCCCAACCTAGCGACTATGTTTAATTAGATGATATTCCGCGCGTTGCTGCGGGAATCAGTTGCAATATATTTTGAATGATTGATTGTATGAAACATGAATAGTTGAATTAATAGTATATAAACTAAAGTATAAAAATACATTTTTTGTATTGTATTTAATTATTATGTAGTTAAAATATTTATTAAATATAAATAATGTAATATAATGAAAAAAAAATCCATGCATTTTGAGTGAGTTGACATGTGTCATCATATTCATGCATGCATGAGATCAACTAATAATGAAGAACTTGTTCTCATGCATATTGTGGTGAGTTTTTGATGATGTGACATGTATGCATGTTAAAAGTGATGTAATATAATAGGAAAACATCCATGCATGTTAAGGAAGGTTGCATGTGTCATTAAATGGATGTGTGCATGAAATCAACTAATAATGAAGAACTTGTTTTCATGCATATTGTGATGGACCTTTGATGAGGTGACATGCTTGCATGTTGAGATAGATAAGATAGTGGGGATGATATATTATAGTATTATAGAAAGCGTGGTTGCACCACCACTCTTTCGTTTGCACTATTTCATCCATTACTCGGCACAATTGCCATACGATGGCCAGGATCATCCAACTACCATTCGAAGTTGACTGCAATGATCTCGCTATGATACTAGCATGTTGCGGAGTACCATCACACTTTAACGTCATGCACCATGCAAAATGAGGCGAGATTTTTTTACTTCACTGTCTCATCACCGTCTACCATGGCGAGTTTAGACGCCTCAGGGTCCTCCTTCGATTCTACCTACTGCTGCTCTCTACAACAACGAATGAGGCGCAGCTCCGTGAAGTTGCTCCGTGACCAGCCTTATGTTACTCTATTTGTTTTTTTCCTCGTTAATTGCTTATCATATCATTTTTTTACTTATGTTGCAAGTATGCTACTTTTATTATGAGTAGTTTAAAAATGTTTTCTCAATGAACGAACATTGTGAAAAGCTTAATATGTAAAATAAATCGTAATAATGCGTACCCCAATGTAAACTCTAAGACTTAAACCTGGGGCTGGTTTCACCCATAAAAAATGATCCGAGCTAGATCCGGTTTGCGAGCTCCAGAAAAGTTGATACGTCCTTTAGTTTCCTAATTTGTGAGAAGAAAATTTTGTTAGAGATTGTGAACATATGTGTTGGTCTATCAACATCAGCACAAGTGCATAGTTACCTTCTCTGATCTCCTACCTCTGGTGTGGTACGTAAAATCGACCATCGTCGGTTGGTATTGAAAAAACTCATGCAGATCACCAGCTGTGCACGTACCAATGGTAGCTACTAGGTAGGCTAGGTAAGCCGTCGTCGATGTGTAACCTGCACTGCATTATTATTCATCCATGAATAGAGCGGAGCTTCCACGTTAAAAACCCTCAAGTTTTTTTTTCTGAAATGAAAAAAAAACCCTCAAATTATTGTGCCTGGGTCGCTCAGAATCTCAAACTATAATCAAGGTATGTAACAACTCAAAAATGAAGGTGCACTTCTAATCCATATTGATTGGAGATCTGTATTAACTGACACACACTTAGTACAACAGTTGTACTAGATATGGATCAATTAATATGAATCGAAAGGAGTACAAGGAGTGTTTTTCTTTTCAAAATTGTGCACGTATGTAGAACATTCAACAATGGTTGTTGACACAAGAATTTATAGTTGTTTTAATTAATTTATTATATTTTTAAAATTAGTGTTCATATGAGTGCATTTGAGCTTGGGAGTAAAAACTCCACGCCCTAGAACGAAATTGCCCTAAAATACATACATTGCTATGAAGCCTATCTCGGTTTTCTTGACTGTACATGTAGGTTTGCATTTTCGAAGTAATCTTGGGAAACCATACGATACAAAATTTCCATGTAAAACTCGATTGCGGGTTTAGGAAAAATAGAATTAGAAAGATTAAGATCTGTGTGTACAGTTCTATAGTTTAGGGTTTATAAGTTTGACCAAGCGTCATAGACAACGGTGGAGACTTTCACATAGAATATTTGCCATCAATCCATATTATTATATCCATAATGAAATATACCTTACCAATCATTTTTAGTAGTATTTCAAGCAACATATATTCATAGACACGATAGTAGAATTGTTACCATATTGTGTCTGTTGGCTTTAGTCAGAGGACAATTGCAAGAAGCGTACCCCGATTTATCAAGGATATACTGGTGTAACGTGCTTGTGGTGCAATGGGGGCAGAAAGCAGGTTTCATCATAACAGTGGTATCAATGCACATCAATGACATATACGGATACAAATCTTAGGTAGGAAAATCATAGGAACAGGAAAAGCATATGATTGCAATGGCATGCTCATTCCAATCCTATAGGATTTTGCTTGCACCAAAGTTTGTTTGATTCCATCAAAGGAATTATAGAAAGAAGTTGGAGTGAATGTTAGGATTCCTATAGGAAGTAGTACAAAAATTCCTATGAAAAAATTTCCTATAGAAACAATTCCTATGAATCAAATAAGTAACGTAGGAAAAAATCCTATGAAATAAAATCCTATAAGAATCTTATGAAATTCCTATGAATCAAACGAGCTCTTACTGAACTCAAGTAGACGGTCAGCAGTGGCCTGAGTATTGCTATTTGTCGTTATGTAATTGACACAATCTTGGATATACCGTTGTATGAGAGATTTGAAATCTCAGATTTCGTTGGTATGATTAATTTCACATCGGTTATAAGAAGAGGAGGTAAAAGAACCAGAGACCCACAAACTTGCAAGGTGGGTGATGATTTGCTCCATAATCTTTCATAACGTGACCCCTACCATCCCTAAACTTGTATCACCAGGTACTAATTAGTTCAGAGCCAATCACAGATTGGCACATGGCGCCGTGCTGGCCGAAGTGGGGTTGAGTCCGTGGGCTTGGACTTTTTTCTAAGAGCATCTCCAGCCGCGCCCCCAAGAGGCCCCCAGGACGGCGAAACTAGCGCCGTGGGGAGGAAATTTCCCCAGCTGCGTCCCCAAGGGTCCAAATAGCGCCGGATTGGGCCAAAATTGAGTCTGGCGATCCCAACCCAAACCCAGCGCGCTGGGGGGCGCTTGGGGTCGCCGGATGAAAGGAAAGCGCGCGAATGGGAAGGAAAGTTCGCGCGATTTCACGCGTCCTCGCGTCGTGTCCCACCTGTCGGCGTGTGAACACGCGTCGTCGTCATCGTCTCGCCTCGGCTTCCCCACACCTGTCGCCGCCGCAGAGAATCAATGCGGCGCCGGCGACGAGTCCAATCGGCGCAGAGGGCATCAATGCGGGTCGCCGAGAAACCCAACGGTCCGACGACCGCGCCGCCGTCTGTTCGCGTTCTTCCCCCGCTATAAAAGGGGCTCCCCGGGGCGCCTCGCCGCGCACTCTCCTCTCTCGCCCTCTCTGCTCCTCGCCGCCCTCTCCTCTCTCGCCATCTCGCCGCGCACTCTGCTCTCCTCTCCTCTCCTCTCTCGCCATGGCCGACGACGAGCTCGCCCGCAACGGTTTCCGTACCCGGAGCCTGTCGCAGATGGAGGCTCTCCTCCTCGCGCAGGCCGGCTACCCGTGCCCGCCGGACACCAGGACGCCTCACTCGTGGGCGCTGTCCGCCGGCGTGCCGGTACCTCCGGTGCCGTTGATCGGCACGGCCGCCTTCCGTCGGGAGGTGGACGCGGTGCGGGCCACGATGACTGCGGCGGAGCGCGCCAACCCAGGCAACGCGGCGAACAATACGCCTGCCTGGGAGCAGTACTTCAAGCTCCGGCGTGCCCAGGCACGGGCCTCTACCAATGGCCTGGCCATCGTGGCGGCCGGTACAACCGCGACGGGCGGGCACACTGGTGGAGCGCGCCGGGGCGGACGCTCGAGTTCGTCATGCGCCACATTGACGAAGGCAACTCGCCACGCCTCGACTACCCCAACATGGGCTACGGCGCCGGCCTGGGCCGTCGATCCTACACCCGCGACACTCCTCTGTGGGAGTCGATGCCCGCGACGACGGCGGCTCGTCGTCCTCCTCCGGCGCTCCTTCGCGCAACTTCGGCTCCCAATCGTCGGAGCCGGCCTTCTCGACGCCATAGTTCGCCCCGGTGAAAACCGAGGTGAAACTGGAGGTGAAGAAGGAGCACTCCCCGGCGAAGCGCCGTGGTTTCCTCGGCAAGGTCCTTGGGAAGAAGAAGAAGGACATTGCCCCGCCGCCTCCTCCTCCGCCGCCGGCCGTCGACAGCGACGACGAAGAGGGCCTCGCCTTCCAGATGGACTGGGCGAGGCGAGACTACTTGGCCGAGCAGGTGCGCCTGCAACAGCTGGAGATGGATCGGGTCGAGGCCATGAAACGGGCCGAGGAAGCCCGGCGCTCCGAGCTGGCGAGGCGCGCCGAGCAGGCGAAGCGCGGCTAGGGCAGCAGCAGCCCCAACAAGTGGGCGCCTCCACGACCTCCGTCGCCGCCGTTCATCGTCCTCGACGGCACTGACGACGAGGAGGAGGAGCCACTGCGGGTTCGGAGGAGGAGGGGCTCCATCGGCGGCGGGACCTGTGGCGCGCAGGCCGGCGTCAAGCCGGAGCCAAAGGATGGCGGCGACGGCGACGGCGACCATGGCGGTGCAGCCGGCGGCGCTGCTGGAGGAGGAGGCGGTCCGGAGTCGTCAATGGAGGCGCTCTACTCCTTCTTCTTCGATCAGTAGGCTAGCGTAAAAAATTTTATCTTTTATGTAAAAATCGCCCGAATATTATGAATTCAGTCGAACTTCCTCTAAATTAGCGGTGGACGGTTGGCGAAAAGGGGCGGCGGAGGCGGCGTGGGCGAAAGGAGCGGCGGAGGCGGCGTGGGCGATAGGAGCGGCGGCGACAGGGAGGTCGTCGCAACCATGGGCGGCGCAACGCAACCAGTGGTTTAGTAGGCGGCGTTTGATTCCCGGGCGGCGACGGTGACAGGAATGCCGGCGGAACCATGGGCGGTTGGAGCCGGGGCGACGCAGCCAGTGCCGTGGGAGGCAGAGTTCGCTTCATGGGCGGTGGTGGTCCTGGAGAACCAAGGGCTATGGTGACTTTTGTTCTGCAGTTTGGCAGAAATCGGGTGAGTAATTTCCTTCATCTGCGTCTTGTTGAAAATCAAGGCTTGATGTACCGTACTTTGTGATCCATGAGGTTGCTAAAATTCGGTTTTTGCTAGGATAATGCCCTGCCTGAATTTGATTTTGGGCTACCAAAATCTGAGCACGATCCTGAGTACTTTGGCATCGAGAAGAATGAGCTGTGTGTCCATGTAGTTACTCCTGCGGGGCAGGCGCTTCCTAGGTTGCCTGCTGGAGGTTTGTATGCCTGGACAAGTTCGAATATATTTTTTGTTCTGCGAATGCAAAAAAGTTCAGTTGTAATTTCCCTGTTTGTTCATGATTTGTTTCAGGGTGCTGCTGAATGGGTGGACAAGGAATGGGATGGCAGAGCAAAGTCACTAATTAAGGATGTAGCCATGGAGAATAAGATGGAGAGTAGGATGCAAGGATGAGAAGAAAAAGTTCAAAGAAATCTGACAGAAAAGAGGGCAATGTATAGGATTCAGAAGGAGAGGGTGTTGTGAAGTGAGAGGATGTTAGCATTTCGATGTGTTGATGTGTTGTCATTGTTAGAAAGTAGAGTAGGGTATGTGTGTCGGCAATGTGTTGATGTTCTGGGCAAATTGGAATATTTTGGAAACGAATGTTAACTTGGAATATTTGCAAGTGTTCTGTGTCAGCAACTTAGAAATGATTATGCTTACATATCCAAGTATTTATATGTACAAACGTTCAAAGTCAACGCTACTCTATATATTCTGAAAGTAATTACTGGTACTCCAAATTGTATACCATTAAATTATTTATGCATGAACAAGCTTGTGGATATACAAGCAGTAGTTTCTGAATGTACAAGCAGTACAAGACGTCCACCCTCCCGGTCTCTTCTCCCTGGCCGCCGCTGGGCACCCTCCTGATGATGCCCTTGCTGCTCGTGTTCACCATGATCGGTCGGCGGCGGTGCTGGCGGTGGATCAATGGCAGAATGCGGAGCTCTCATGCCAAGTGTGTGCAAGAACTGAATTCAACTTCTGTGCACTATATTATTCAGTACAACAGACTGTATTTTTCACAATTATCTCACCCAAGATTGTACATAGAAATTATACATGTCCAGCAGTACGTAGCAGCATTTTACTAATATAGTTTAACATCTTCAAATTCTCCCAAGATTTAAGACCCCTGCCTCTGTACTTCAGTATAAACCAAAAAACGGACTACAACCTTGGTCTCAGAAAAAAAAAACGCAGTTTCCACGGCCGAATGGCTCACATCATTGGCTCTGTCAAAAGAAACTATCTCTATCACCATCACAACTATAAGCTGCAGCAAATGACGAATTAACAAGGGCGCCTAAAGGGAAACAAAGACTGAAAGGGCAATGAACAGTTCACTGGAGAAGAGAAACCAACTTGAATAAAACAGAGCATGCAGAGAGAGTGAAATCGAGCAGAAAGCAAAGATCCCTCGTCTGTAAATCAAAATTTTAGCATCGTGTTAATCTAGTTTAAGGCCTCAAATCAAGCGATCATCAAATTTTTTCAATATGATCATCCAATTCCCCGGACTCAGGGGAGGAGATGGTTGCCCTGACCATATTCTGGAGGGTAATCACGGGGATCGCGGACGAGACCCACAGACTCAGGCGGCTCCATGGAGGTAGATACTGCCGGGGAAGTCGCCAGCGTCGCCGGTGTCGTTGCGCCGTCGCGAAGAACATGTCAGTCTGCGCTCCCCTAGTGAATAGAATAGGCAAGTCCTCGTATCACGTAATTGATGAGTACGCCCAAGCCATGCACGATTGTAATTTGCACTCAAATCCCAAGGGGTTTTAGGAAAAAGTCCCAGACCACAGCTCAACCCCACTTCGGCCAGTGCAGCGCCATATGGCGACCCGTGGTTCGCTCTGGACTAATTAGCACTGGTAATGCAAGTTTAGGGGTGGCGGGGTCACATTATGTAAGTTTGTGGACTAAACCATCACCCACCTTGCAAGTTTGTGGGTCTGGTGCTTTTTTTTACTAGGTAAAGACTTTATTCTTCAAAAGATAGTCATATCATTTACAATAACAGGAGAGAAAAAGCCAGGTATATCACTCTCTCAAAACTCTGACGATTTCTGAAGGTAGCAGTGTTTTGCTAGTGCGTCGGCTGCTCCATTTGCTTCTCTTGGGCATGATCCGTAGCGCAGACTTGTGAAATCGCTTCCCAATTCCACACATTCTTGCACAATCGCGACATCTACTCCAAGGTAGTTCCCTTTAAGCTTCACGGATTCAACAACATTCACACTGTCAGATTCAATTTCCAACTTGTTGCAGCCGATCTTTGCAGCCAAGTACAAGCCATTGCGGATAGCCATGATCTCCGCAGACTCGGCCGATCCAACATGGGGTAAATACCAGGTTGCTGCTGCTATGAACATTCCCTTCTCATCTCTTGCGATTGCCCCTAGGCTCCTGTTAAGTTCTCCACATGAAATGATGCATCAGTGTTGATCTTGACAATCCCATACATTGGTTTGCGCCAGCTGGTGTTAATGTCTTTTGGTGTTACTTTTGTGATGTATGCCTTTGTAAAGTTTGAAGCTATAGCCT
This sequence comes from Bromus sterilis, assembly GCA_950022295.1. Taxonomy (NCBI): domain Eukaryota; kingdom Viridiplantae; phylum Streptophyta; class Magnoliopsida; order Poales; family Poaceae; genus Bromus; species Bromus sterilis. The sequence continues at coordinate 30,421,481 of OX465598.1, forward strand.
GAATGGAAATAGCAGTCTTGTCAACAGGTGCGAGCTCTGTGCCGCGGACGAACTGCCTTCTCTGCCACCACAAATACCGACACGCGACAGCAATGAGTTCCACCTTCGGGATTCCAACACTAGAACCCTTCAGGTTTGCCAGGATTTCACATGTGATGGAGCCCGATCTATCTTCAGCGACCGCTCTTTCAATGTCATCTAGGAGATTCAGTTCTGACCAAATATTCTTGACTCTCCTACACGTGAACATGAAGTGTTGAATGTCTTCATGCCCTATCTTGCAAATTGGACATTGGGGAGTAACTAGGATATGCCGTGCTGACAAAACACCCCACGATGGCAGTACTCCTCTCAGCATTTTCCAATAGCAGTGCTTAACTTTTCCAGGCACATTTAAGCTCGAAACCTTCTTCCATATCTCATTGCGGGAACTGCTCTCAGGTCCTCCTGAGAAATTTCCATGTTGATGCTTGAACTCTATATGATACGCCGACCTGACGCTGAATTGTCCCGACCTTGAGTCATTCCAAGCAACAAAGTAATCAACCATATGGTGATTCAGATTGATCTGCAGAATTCTGTGTGCATCAACAGGCGAGAATAAATCTGTAATAAGAGCTTCATCCCATAAACCCGTGATTGAGTTAATCAGCTCTTGAACCTTGCTTAACAACACCCCTCTCCTTGGGGTAATAACTTTCCTTGATGCACTAGAAGGGATCCAGGGATCTTGCCAAATATTAATATTTGATCCCGAACCCACTCTCCAGATGTGCCCTCTTTTGAAAGTCTGAATTCCGGCTACAATACTTTGCCATGTATAGGATGAGTCGTTCTTCATACCAGCATTCAGAATATCCCCACTTGGGTAATATTTTTCTCTAAGAACTTGTGCGCAAAGAGATTCAGGAAATTGGATCAGTCGCCAACACTGTTTTGCTAGTAAAGCAAGGTTAAAACCGTGAAGGTCCCTAAATCCAAGTCCCCCTTCTCTCTTGGGAACACAAAGTTTCCACCAGGAGAACCAATGCATCTTCTTTTTATCATCTGCATCTCCCCACCAGAATCCTGATAATTCATCAGTAATTGCTTTACAAATTCCTTTCGGCAAGTTAAAAACTGACATGGCAAAGGCAGGGATGGCCTACCCCACTGCTTTAATAAGAACCTCCTTTCCCTGGATGGATAGAGTTTTTTCTCTCCACCCCTTCAGTCTTTGGCTCACCCTGTCAATTAGATGTTGAAAGCAATCCGATCTGTCAACTCCCACCATAGATGGGAGCCCCAGATAAGTATCTGAGAGGGCCTCTGTCATTATGTCCAGCTGAGTGCATATTTCTTCTCTCACTTGCACTTGAGTATTTGGGCTAAAAAACACACTGGACTTTGCATAGCTCACCAGCTGGCCCGAGCTCGAGCAATACATATCCAACACCCCCTTCATGCTTTGAGAATTTTGCATATCCGCTTTCATTAAGATCAAGGAGTCATCCGCAAATAATAAGTGAGAGATCGATGGTGCGTTTCTGCAAACTTTTATTCCCTCTAGTGCTCCAATGTGTTCCTGATGTGCTAACAGGCTCGAAAGCCCCTCAGAGCACAATAAAAATAAGTATGGCGATAGGGTATCAACCTGTCTCAGGCCCCTAGTTGGGATGAACTCCTCTGTTTCCGTATTATTGAACTGAACTCTATAAGAAACCGAAGATATACATTGCATGATGAGGTCAACCCATCCCGGGTTAAACCCCATTCTCCTCATAACCTTGTCCAGAAAGACCCACTCTACTCGGTCATATGCGTTAGTCATATCAAGTTTCACTACACATATACCATTTGATCCTTGGGTCTTCTTCTTTATCGAGTGAAAACATTCATACGCCACCAGGACATTGTCTGTGATAAGTCTCCTCGGAACAAAGCACTTTGTGTTGGAGAAATTATCTCAGGCAGTAACCTCTTTAGTTTGTTCGCCAACATTTTGGAGATGATTTTGTACACCACATTACACAAACTTATTGGTCTATATTGAGCAATAGTCTCTGGGCTTTTAACTTTCAGGATCAGTACAATATTCGTTTGGTTCCACCCATCCGGGATGGTTTTGGTCCTTATCACATTCAGAACTTCATCCATCAGATCATCTCCAAGAATGTGCCAGAATCGTTCAAAGAAAACTGCATGCAACCCATCCGGCCCCGGTGCCTTTAGATCACCTATCTGGAACAATGATTTTCGCACATCTTCTCTGGTATACTCCCTACACAGTTCATTGTTCATAGATTCTGTGATCACGGGCTTTATGGCCGCCAGTACTGAGGGATCCACCATCAATCTATCCATGGTGAACAAGTTCCCGAAGTAGTTCTTGATCAAGGGTTTCAGGGCATCATTCCCTTCCGTCCAGCTATTATTCGCGTTTTTTAGTTTCTTGATCAGATTCCGACGTCTTCTCATTGAGGCAAATTTGTGGAAGAATTCTGTGTTTCTGACGCCTTTCCTGAGCCAGCTCACACGTCCTCTCTGAGCCCAATACACTTCGTCCTGTTCCAACAGGTTTTCAATTAGCACCTCCAGCTCCTTCTGTTTTGCTATGATTTCATGTGTTTGTAGTTTGCGAGAGAGCTCCTCTCTCTCCACTTGCAGTTTTAGGATTCTGTTTCTTGGTTCTTTTAGCACCCTTCTGTCCCAGGTATGAAGATCTATATGGACTGCATCAAGACGATCTTTGTTTGTGTCATACATACTCGAGGTCTTTGCTTTTAACCAAGCTGTTTTGACGATTTCCTCTACTGTTTCTTCAGCCAGCCACCTGGCTTCAAACTTCCTGCCATAAGAGGGTCTGTCCTCCGCAACTCCCATAAGATATTCTGTGTCCAATTTAATTGGTCTATGGTCAGACTTACCAAGTTCAAGATTGCTTAGGCCGGCATAAGGATGCAGTTGCATCCAAGATGCATTTATGACCGCACGGTCCAGCCTTTCTTTCAGACCTCCTCTGAACCAAGTGAACTCATCCCCCTCATATCCCATGTCCTCCAAACCGCAATCCGATAGAGCATCCTGAAATGCTTTTAACCGAGCTTGTTGCCTCGGGGGGCCTCCCTCCTTCTTAGACGAGAGTAAGATCTCGATGAAATCCCCAAGCATTACCCACGGGAGACTAGACTGACCATGCAAATCACATATTAACCCGTAGGTTCTCTCTTTGCGGTCCCAATTTGGCTCTTCGTAAATGCCCGTTAACCTCCAAATCTCCCCAGTTGGTTCTTCCACATTGACATCGATGTAATCAAGGCTATTAGTCCGAGAGTAGATCCTCACCTCCTTCTTCCAGACTAATAATAACCCCCCTCGTCTTCCATCAGCACTAGGTGACACTATCAGGTGATCCATTCGCAGTTTCTTTCTCAAGTTTTCCGCCTTCTCCACATCCAGATGTGTTTCCGAGGGTCTATGGTGCTTTTACCTTTAAGAAGAGACAAGTATGACTTGAACGTGTCCGTCTGTTTCATAAGAGAGGTTGGACCAGTACGAGCTAATCTCACAGCCTGTGATAGAACAAGGGCTACAAAGCTATAGTTTTGCAGATACACGGTTGCGTAACAGTCTCAATGTCTAAAAAAGCCAACTAAGAATTGTGACCTAGACGTTAAAACTACTAACCTAATTTTATCCGGCTACACATGGTTGCACTGTTGGTGGATCTAGCAACAACCCTAGCCGACTCGTTATTTTTTTTTGGATAAAGGACTTTATTACTCAAAAGGTTTAAGCAAGTACACCCGGCCTCTGCATAGCTCAGATGCACACAGCCGCAAGTCATCAAAAAGAAGAGAAAACAAAAGAGTGAACAACAAGATACAAATGAAAGGAACTATCGCCACTCAAGGTAGCTCTATGCGTAGATCACGCGGACACCCATGTTGGATAAAAATATCCCTCGCCACGGCTTCCAGTCGTGCACACTCCTCCGTAAAAAGGCCTCGATATTCCATCTGTTGTAAGATGAACCACGAACGGAGAATACCCGTGCATCGATAAAGAACCTGCAAACAAGAGAAGTTTTTATCAGAAAAGATCTTGTCATTTCTACATAGCCAGAGCGACCATATTACGGCTAGCGCTCCTACCCTGAGGATGCTTTTAAGCTTATTATCTATCCCGTTAAGCCAATTGCCAAAAATATTAGCAACGGATGTGGGTTGATATAAGTTTGAAGCCATTTGGATAGCTGACCAAATAGAACGTGCAATTGTACAAGTGAAGAAAAGATGTTTTATTTTCTCGTCTTGAGCACATGAAACACATTTCTTACTCCCTTGCCAGTTGCGCTTGACAAGATTATCTTTCGTTAGAATGACACCTTTCCAAAGATACCAAGCAAAGACTTTAATCTTTAGAGGTATCTTCATTTGCCATATTTTATAATTATTATCGACTGGTATTTCAGGTTGGACAAGCGCCCTATACATAGAATCCACAGAGAATTTTCCATTCCTATTTAGATTCCATCGAAACTCATCGTGGCCTTGTGACAGTTGCACTAACACTAACCGTTCTAGCAAGGCATTACAAGAAGCTAGTCTAGGACCGATTAAGTCTCTCCTGAATGCAACATTAGGGGGTGACTCTTGCATGACCGTGGCCAGCGTATCTCCTGTTGGAATTATGCCCTAGAGGCAATAATAAATTGTATTATTATAATTCCAGGTTCATTATTAATGTTTATATGTCTATGCTATAACTGCAATGGCTTATGCGGAGGTTTGCCAAGTAGCATGTTAACTGCCTCCGGAGGAAAACCCATATGCAGGTGTGGAGTATAAACACCAAGTGTTCTTAGTCTGCCTCTAGGACTAACCCGTGTGTTATGGATGACATGTTTTCTTGTTCATAGGGCATTGGAAATGACGGTAACACATGGGAGCACGTTGTTTCCAGAACAAGGGTGCTGAACCGACCCAATTGTATGATTTACTTTGAGATCACATCGTTCCCATGTTATAAGTAAAATCATCTAAAGCTAATATGCATGTGTCCTTCATGACCATAAGAATGTTTCGTAACTTCATACCGGAGGGTGGGTTTTGACACTGTCCCAACACTGCACCACCCATAACAGGCGTGGCAATAACGGCTTTGATCACTCACACCCGAAAGTGTGTCAAGGGACTTAACGATTCGAGTTGGGAATTTGCTCCTCTAACGATGGAGAGATACTTCTATGGGCCCTCTCGGTATTACGGCATCCAACATCGTCTGGCCAGACACTGTGAATTGATCACAAGGGATACCAGAATACTAAACGAGAAAACTGGAACAAAACCGGAAGGAGGATGACTTGGTATAATGTTTAATGGTTAATCATGCGGATACCTAATAGATCTCACCTCAGGTTTTGTATAGTATCGTGAAGCAAATAGGACTGGCATGTTAAGCTTGTGGTTCACTCGAATTTATATTCGTGTAGGTACGGGAACCGTTATGGGTGTCCATGGCTCCGCTATCGGTTATTGTTCCACGAGAGAATGAGTTTCCGGTTCATGTCCGTATCCTACCGAACCTATGGGGTCATACACTTAAGGGTGGAAGATTTGTTGAGTAGTAGAGTGATAGGAGCACGAGTATAACACACTGGAAAAGTTTCGGAGTGATTGAGATTTAATCAGAGAGAAACCGGAATTGTTTCGGGGACCCGGTAAGGTACCGGGAAGAGTTTTGAGAAAACCGGGTAAAACCAGAGGGCCGGAAAAGTTCCGAGTTGGTCTAGATATATGTGATATTGCATTTATTATGAATTTCGAAAAGGTTTTGAAATTAATTTAATGAATTTAATATCAATGGGCTCCCTCTCACTTGGAAGGCCCAAGTGGGGAGGGAGCACACGTGTCGTGGATATAATCCTGACAATAGAGAGAGGGGTATGAACGGAGCATGATCTATCGAAATGCAAACGGGTGACGCAGGCGATTTTATCGAGTTCGGGACTCTCGCGGAGGAGATAAATCCCTACGTCTCGTGCTCTCGGGGGAGCTTTTCCTTATCTTTGTATGAACAAGATGTACATGAGGTTCTTTCCATGGTAGAGGAAGAAGAAAACTAGAGGAAGAAGAAGAGAGTCAGTCCTCTCCTGAGAGCGTGGTGGTGGATGGCTTATATAGAGTTCGCCATCCCCACCTCTTCATTTTACATAATGGAGAATTAATGAGAGATTAGTGCCTAATAAATGCGGCTGTTTATAGTGCTACTTATTACATGAAGTAATGCTTGGAGTAGTGGGATGTCTTGAGTAACTCCCCTTTTAATGCAGAGTTGATACATGCAGAGTTTTCACGTGCAGAGTTGCCACGTGCAGAGTAAATCCATCCGAGTTCGAGCATCCGAGTTGCAGCATCCGAGTTGGAGCATCCGAGTTGGAGAATCCGAGTTGCAGCATCCGAGTTGGAGCATCCGAGTTGTAGCATCCGAGTTGCAACATCCGAGTTGGAGCATCCGACTTGGAGAATCCGAGTTGGACCATCCGAGTTGTTGCATCCGAGTTGCAGCATCCGAGTTGGTGCATCCGAGTTGTAGCATCCAAGTTGCAGCATCCGAGTTGGACCATCTGAGTTGGAGCATCCGAGTTGGACCATCCGAGTTGGAGAATCCGAGTTGGACCATCCGAGTTGTTGTATCCGAGTAACACCTAGCTCGGTTATATGTCATGTTATCTTACTCTTATTATCTCGTTAAGGGTACCCCATGATATGCGATACTTAAGGGTATGCCTTAGGTATGACCACGACAGTAGCCCCCAAGGCTCCGAGTAACTTTTTGAAGTTACTCGGAGTCTTTTGATTGGAGACTTTTTGTATAAATCCTTCCAGTGGGAGCACTTCTTAGTGCACCCACGGGGTGTAGCCCCCAAGGCTCCGAGTAACTTCTTGAAGTTACTCAGAGTCTTTTGATTTGAGACTTTTTATTAATTGGGATAATTGATTTCATCAAAGGAGAGTGCTCTTCCTATTGATGACATATTCATAAGGTATATGAAGATTAAACTCAATAAGAGGCCCGGAAGGACTCTACTGAAGTTTACACTTTTCCCTTGTATGTGGGTCGGGCAAGTTAAAGGAAAAATCTAGCGACACTCAAGCGTCTCTCGGAAGAGGTGGACTGAGGCCTCGGAAGGCGTGTCTTGGAGTAAAAGGCCTTAAACTCCATATAAACCAGATTTGTAAAGTTCGATATCCTAAAGCATCACAATGAGCTTTAGGTCATACCACATGGGATATCGATTCTTTACCCCTCGCACCTTATCATACTAATACTAATAATCTGGCAGTCTTCGTCAGAGACGGACTATGAGTGAATTAATCATTCGGAACTTTTCTCGAACAAGTAATGAATACAAGATTTTACGTTTGTTGTGCGTTCCAGAATGCAGTTTCTTTCTAACTCATTACTTAGCTTCAGGCGGTATCCCATCATGTCACTGCTTTGAGTTTTGGAGTATTGTCTGCTTTCTTTGACGCTCCGAGTGACAACTTAATCGGTTGTTCTGGCAACAACTCTTTCCGAGTGTTAACTTACTCAGAAGGATTTCCGAGTGACAACTTACTCGGTTGTTTTAGCAATGAATCTCTCCGAGTAGTAGCTTACTCAGAAAAATACTTCGAGTGATGACTTACTCGGTTATGATTTAGGTTATCGAGTGATAACTTACTCGGTTTTTATTGACCACCCACTGGGTGTGTCTGAGTGATGCCTTACTCGACATGTTGTTCTTCCGAGTGAAGATCTACTCGGGAAATTTTCCTTCCAGTGGGAGCACGATCAGTGCACCCAGTGGGTGTAGCCCCCAAGTCTCCGAATAACTATTGGTAGTTAGTTGGAGTCTTTTACTGAAGCTATACAAAATTGTGTCATCGTGTGTGGACACGAAACATTTTTTTGAGTGTTGTTTCTTGAAGGAATTTGGAATCTCGTTGTGCTCGGGCACGGAATGAAACCAAGGATATTTCCTTCATTGACCTGAAAGAAAATGCAAATAGATAGAGAATGAAAGTATTATAGTATTCAAACCCAGAAAGCTGAGTAAAAATGCGGAACTTTAAACTTTGCAGAAATAAAGTGTATAATTCCAACTTTGCAGATAGTAAAGTATAAGACTTAAACTTTACATATAGCAATATATTTCACTTGGTTTATTTGTTCTTTCGTGTTTAGCCACTTAGCGATTCGGTAGACCATTAGGTTTTGCTCTTGCCAACCAGACAATCAGGTTGCGACCGGGTGGGAGACGAAGAGTAGGCGTTTATGGTACCGAGCATGTGTAGGCGTTTCACGAAGAATAAGAGAAAACCAAGTAAAGAACCTGCCGACTGGCGGCGCATCCACTTAGGGGAGCAAAGAACCAATAAGTTAAATGTGATTCTAACTAAGTTGTAGTCCCCCGGGTGCGGTGTAGCCCCCAATTGCGTTACAACTTTTAATGGCGGACATGTCGAAATACGAGGAATGTGATTTGTGTTTCATCGAGGTAGACTCGGGTAAAAGCGAGAATTGTTCCTGGGAGAAGCTCGGGAGAGACAAACTCGCTAAAACGTGTAATACGAAGTTTGGATGTATGAGGAACTTAGCTGTTTCCGCGTTGGGTAGGTAGCCAAAGTCGATGAAGCCATGACAAATAGAAGTCCTCAAAAAAGTTCGTTGATTATGCTTGAGGTCGACTCGTTGCAAGAGTCGATGAAAGCTGAGTCATTGCAGAAGAGTCGATGGAGACTGAGCCATTGCAGAACAGGAAAATGCCAAATTTATCCGAATGAGCCTGCACGTTAGTTGTTTGAGTGCGAAATTCATCCGCATAACTAGGGCCAATTGTTGTCCGTACATAAAATGTATGAGAATGAAGTATGCGAATTTACTTAACTTATAGGAAAAACCGATGAACTTATCTCCAGCCGAACGACCATGCGCTCGGACAAGTTGATAAAGGTGCGCATATAAATTAGATGTTAAATGGCTATTAATGTGTGCATGCACAAATTAACGGGTATGGAAATTGAATGGCATGCAGTCAATTAGAATGGTAACCAGCACGGAAAATAATTAATTGTCGTTTAATGAGTTCATAAAGGCGACCCGAGTTGTTGGTGGAGACCGAGTCGCTGGAGGACAGAGTTGGAGAGTAACCGGCGTCCGAGTCACAACCAAGTCGGGGAAGTGTCCTGAGCTTGTCCATGCATGTAGCCGTCCGAGTTGCTGCGAGGAAAACTTTCGAGTCGTGTTCTCCTCCCGTCGGAGTGGGCGTTTTAGCAGACCTGCAAGTTACTCAGTGCACAAAACTTGGGTACGAAGGCAACGCATTAATGGTGGTAGTAATGCGGTAGTAGTAGCAGCAAATGGTATTGCATTAACATGCAATTAAGGTTTTAATGGGTTGCATGCTACATTTTTGCATGTAATTGATTATCCTCTCGTTCTGCACTGACCGCTGTGATTTAACCACAATTAAATTACGCGAGAGTTTAACTTTCTCAGCGCACTTTCAGCAGAGAGGCTTGAGGGAAATAATGAGAAGAGACGTTTCACCGGCTAAGACGGGCCCCGTGTCCTCGCAGCCTATGCAGGGGAAGGAGTCGTCCGAGTTGGAGAGGAGCGGAGGCGGCCGCGGCCAACGCGCGGTGGCGGAGGTGAGACGCAGCCAACGCGCAGAGCTGCAAGTGCTAGATCGTCGCTTGCCGGACACACAACATCTTTGTGTATGTGTTTGGTTGTTCAACTTCGGGCTTGAAAAAGATCATCCGAGAATTTCCTATTCTTGGCAAAAACGACGTGCATCAAGAGCAAAAGAAAATAGGTGTAAGAGTGAATACAAACCGTTCGCATCATGGCTCGATAGACACCAAGCACCACGGTGGGCACCAACTGTCGTGGATATAATCCTGACAATAGAGAGAGGGGTATGAACGGAGCATGATCTATCGAAATGCAAACGGGTGACGCAGGCGATTTTATCGAGTTCGGGACTCTCGCGGAGGAGATAAAATCCCTACGTCTCGTGCTCTCGGGGGAGCTTTTCCTTATCTTTGTATGAACAAGATTTACATGAGGTTCTTTCCATGGTAGAGGAAGAAGAAGAGAGTCAGTCCTCTCCTGAGAGCGTGGTGGTGGATGGCTTATATAGAGTTCGCCATCCCCACCTCTTCATTTTACATAATGGAGAATTAATGAGAGATTAGTTCCTAATAAATGCGGTTGTTTATAGTGCTACTTATTACATGAAGTAATGCTTGGAGTAGTGGGATGTCTTGAGTAACTCCCCTTTTAATGCAGAGTTGATACATGTAGAGTTTTCACGTGCAGAGTTGGTATATGCAGAGTTTCCACGTGCAGAGTAAATCCATCCGAGTTTGAGCATCCGAGTTGCAGAATCCGAGTTGCAGCATTCGAGTTGTAGCATCCGAGTTGCAGCATCCGAGTTGGATCATCCGAGTTGCAGCATCCGAGTTGCATCATCCGAGTTGGAGCATCCGACTTGGAGAATCCGAGTTGAACCATCCGAGTTGTTGCATCCGAGTTGCAGCATCCGAGTTGGAGCATCCGAGTTGTAGCATCCAAGTTGCAGCATCCGAGTTGGACCATCCGAGTTGGAGCATCCGAGTTGGACCATCCGAGTTGGAGAATCCGAGTTGGACCATCCGAGTTGTTGTATCCGAGTAACACCTAGCTCGGTTATATGTCATGTTATCTTACTCTTATTATCTCGTTAAGGGTACCCCATGATATGCGATACTTAAGGGTATGCCTTAGGTATGACCATGACAACATGGGCCAAAGGAGCCCAAGAGGGGAGGGCGCCTTGGGGGGGCTTCCAGGAAGCTTCCCCCCTCCCCCTTGGCGCAACCCTAGGGCGCAGCCCCTAGGGCTGCCCCCTCCTCCAAGGTGGCTCCCCTCCCCCCTCCCCTATAAATAGAGGAGATGGGGGCACCCCTTCAATACAGAAGTTGTTCTATTTGCCGAAGGGCTGCCCCCTCTCTATTTCTCTTGTAGATCCAATCTTCTCCATAGCCCCAAAGGGCTGCTCCTCCCTCCTCTCTACTCCAGAGGCGCCGAGATCTGGACGGCGGAGCCCTGCCGGATCTTCCACACCGTACGTGTGGATCAACCGTACAGAGATCGTACGTTCGATCTTTGTTCGAGGGACTCTACGGTGATTAGATCTGTTTGTGGGATTGTTCATCTTCACGCTTCTTCAACTCTCCATCAACATCTTCCACTGCGAGACAGTGCATCCGTTGAACGGTTGCAAAAGGTAACAAGATCGATCTTCTCATCTGCATCTTCCTAGATCCGTTCTTGGGTTTGGTTTTCGTAGTGCCGGATTTTTTTTGTTTTCTACTCCGAAACCCAACATCTCCTTTATGTCGCACAATGTTATATAGGGCCGGATATTAATCTCGGAGTGTGGCATTACCAAACCATCTATCCTCCCAAAATCTTATCTCCGATCCGTCCTTAATGTTGAAAACCCCAAAGCGATAAAAATCTTTTTTTGTCGCCATGAGACCAGCCCAAAAGTGTGAATCTCCAGGCTTCCATAGAACCTGAGATAGCGCTTTTGTGCCGATATATTTTCTCTTAAGGAGTGTTTTCCAGACACCATCCGAAGTCAGTAGCTTATATAGCCACTTACCGAGGAGCGCTGAATTCTTGACCTGAAGGTCATGAATACCCAGTCCCCCTTGGTCCTTCGGACGACAAACGACATTCCACCTGGTCAGTCGATATTTCTTCCTTTCGTTATGCCCTTGCCAGAAGAATCTCGATCGGAAATAATCCAATCTATGTAAGACCCCTTTAGGTAGCTGAAAGAATGATATCATATACAGTACCATATTGGTTAAGACTGAATTTATGAGTACCAATCTTCCACCCAGGGACAACAATTTCCCTTTCCAGCTGGCTAGCCGTTTTTCTAAACATTCTTCGACGTGCTTCCATTCCGCATTAGTCAGTCTCCTATAGTGTATTGGTATTCCCAAATACTTAATAGGAAATTTTCCTTGCTCGCATTCGAATATCTCGGCATATTGAGTTGATGCATCCTGGGCCTCACCGAAACAAACGATTCACTTTTATGGAAATTAATCTTCAATCCAGATAATTTCTCGAATGCTGATAGGATTAATTTCAGATTCAAAGCTTTATCTAGATCGTGTTCCATAAAATGAATTGTGTCATCCGCATATTGATGGATTGATAATCCCCCATCTACTAGGTGTGGGACTACTCCCTCAATTTGGCCGTCTAGCTTGGCACGTTCAATCATGATTGCTAACATATAAGCCACAATATTAAACAATATGGGCGATAGAGGATCACCTTGCCTTAATCCCTTTTTTGTTTGGAAGAAGCGCCCGATTTCATCATTGACGTTAACTGCCACGCTTCCTCCCGAAACACAATTATGGATCAAAGCACGCCATTCCTCTAAAACACCTTTCATTCTCAGAGTTTGTTGGAGAAACTACCACTTCACCTTATCATAAGCCTTTTTGATAAGGGGTGGCCCGATCTTCTCAGTAAGCGAACGATGAATGTGAGGGCGATGATAGATAACTTGTGGGTACCCAATGAACTCTCCTCGCTAGATCCCTGTTGCCAATGTGACAACTTTCTACCCTTTGGATATTCACAACTTCACACACTTGCGCAACGTAGCCGTCGACCACGAGACGGTAATTTGCAATCTACTAATTCCCAGTGGAACAACAGATCACACAAGACTTGCAGTAGCAACACTTCAGATCGATACGAATTGAAGTATTTGATTCAAGATGAATGCTTGGAGCAATTCTCAGGAACTAGGGTTTATCTAAACGTGGTATGACTCTAAAACTCGTAGGGGGACTTGTATTTATAGTCTAAGGGGGTCCAGACTCGGATACAGGGGCCGTAGGCCCGTTTCTGCGCGCAGGCAGCACGGTAGTACCGTGATTGGCGCGGTAGTACCGCGGGGGCGGTAGTACCGCAACTACTACCGTAGTCACTTCCGTATCTCTCCTGACCAGCACGGTAGTAGTTACGGTAGTCCCGTAAGGACTACCGTAAACCTTCTGTTGTCGCGGTAGTACGTGCGTTAGTAGGCCCGGTAGTACCGTGGCGCGGTAGTACCGCGGTCAGCGCGGTAGTACCGCGGTCTGAAGCTTGGTTCTTCCTGTCCTTGTCTTCTTGAGGTTCTTCTTCCAATGTAGCTTGTCCTTGTTCTTGATATCTGATCATGCATACAAACAAGGATTCAGGCAGTATAAAATTCTTATTAAGCAAAACATCAGATTCTATTAAGAGCAAGTTCACGTGTTGTTCTATTAGCTTTGCACGGGCTCTTGTAATAGGTCCAATTCTGATTTCATTAGCTTGTGCTTCATGAAGAGGTGGGGATGGCTTGTCAATAGGGATGTCCTCATCATCTCCCCCCCCCCTTCAAAAGGCGTCGACCTCGACGCTCCAAGGTCATCTCCCATGTATGGTGATAAATCAGCAACGTTGAAACTGTTGCTAGCGCCACCAAACTCGGCAATGGGAATATCAATCGAGTAGGCATTGTCATTGATCCTGGCTAACACCTTGTAAGGACCAGCACTACGAGGCTTCAATTTGGAATTTCGCAACCCTGGAAATCGATCCTTGTGCAAATGCACCCAAACCATGTCTCCAGGCTGAAATAGAACTTGCTTCCGTGACTGGTTCCTTGTAGCAGCAACGCTCTTGCCTTTCTTCTCAATAGCCTCTCGAGTCTTCGCGTGAATCTTCTTCACATAATCTGCTCGTTTGGATGCCTCCATATTAACTCGTTCCTGCAAAGGAAGAGGCAGCAAATCAAGAGGTGTAATAGGTTTGAAACCATATACCACTTCAAAAGGACAAAGCTGAGTAGTAGTGTGTACTGCCCTGTTATAAGCAAACTCCACATGTGGCAAACACTCCTCCCATTCTCGCAGATTCTTCTTGATCATAGCTCGCAGCAATTGTGATAACGTTCTATTCACCACCTCCGTTTGACCATCAGTTTGGGGATGACATGTAGTACTGAACATCAACTTTGTCCCCAGCTTTCCCCAAAGTGTCTTCCAGAAGTAGCTCACAAAATTTACATCCCTGTCAGAAACAATTGTCTTGGGCACTCCATGCAAGCGTACAATCTCCCTGAAAAACAGGTTAGCAACATGCGACGCATCGTCGCTCTTATGGCATGCAATAAAATGTGCCATCTTAGAAAATCTATCCACTACCACAAATATACTATCATGACCATATTTAGTGCGTGGCAATCCTAACACAAAGTCCATACTAATATCTTCCCAAGGTGTAGTAGGAGCCGATAGTGGAGTATACAAACCGTGAGGCTTGAGCTTGGACTTGGATGTGTTGCATACAATGCAGCGTTGAACAAACCTGTCCACATCACGCCTCATCCTGGGCCAATAAAAATTATCAGCAAGCATGAGTAATGTCTTCTCACGCCCAAAGTGACCCATCAATCCTCCTGCATGTGATTCCTGCAACAATAGCAAACGCACAAAAGATTCTGGAACACAAAGTTTATTAGCTCGAAACAAAAATCTATCATGGATGTGGAACTTGTCCCATGCATTCCGAAGAAAACACAAACGATACGGTTCAGCAAAATCATGATCAGTTGCATATAAATCACACAAACTCTCTAAGCCAGGAATTTTAACATCAAGATGTGTCAATAACATGTTATTCCTAGAGAGAGCATCAGCAACAACATTATCTTTCCCTTTCTTATATTTGATGATGTAGGGAAAAGACTCAATGGACTCAACCCATTTAGCTAAGCGCCTATGCAAGTTAGATTGCGCCTTCTGTTATTTCAAAGCTTCATGATCAGAATGTATGAGAAATTCTTTTGGCCACAGATAATGTTGCCAAACCTCAAGAACTCGAACAAGTGCATACAATTCTTTATCATAAACAGGGTAGTTCAATCTAGCACCAGAAAGTTTCTCACTGAAATAAGCAATAGGTCTACCTTCTTGCATCAACACACCACCAATGCCTATACCACTAGCATCACATTCAACTTCAAATTGCTTAGTAAAATCTGGTAACGCAAGTAATGGTGCAGAAGTAAGCAAACGTTTCAACTCATCAAATGCAAGGTCTTGGGCAACGCCCCAAACAAAAGGCACACCTTTCTTAGTCAATTCATTCAACGGTGCAGCAATAGTACTAAAGTCTTTCACAAAACGTCTATAAAAACCAGCAAGACTGTGAAAACTTCGTACTTGGCTAACATTCATGGGAGTAGGCCAATTTTGAATTGCCTCTATTTTAGAAGAATCTACTTCTACCCCATGCTTAGATACAACATATCCCAAAAATATGACCTTATCTTTTGCAAATGTGCACTTCTCAAGATTAGCATATAATTTAGAATCACGCAACACTTGCAAAACTTGTCTAATATGATCAGCATGTTCAAATTCATTGCGGCTGTAAATAAGTATATCATCAAAATACACAACCACAAAATGTCCAATAAACTCCCTCAAAACATGGTTCATTAATCTCATGAAAGTACTAGGAGCATTAGTAAGACCAAAAGGCATAACTAACCACTCATATAAGCCGAACTTAGTTTTGAAAGCAGTTTTCCATTCATCCCCTTCTTTCATCCTAATTTGATGGTATCCACTACGCAAATCAATTTTAGAGAAAATAGGAGCACCACACAATTCATCAAGCATATCCTCTAAACATGGAATAGGATGATGATAGCGAATAGTGATGTTATTAATAGCTCTACAATCTACACACATGCGCCATGTACCATCTTTCTTAGGAACCAAAATAGCAGGAACAACACAAGGGCTAAGGCTGACACGAATATACCCTTTATCCAGAAGCGCTTGTACTTGTTGCTGAATTTCCTTCGTCTCTTGGGGGTTTGTCCTGTATGGAGCCCGGTTAGAAAGAGTTGCACCCGGTATAAGATCAATTTGGTGCTCAATACCACGCAAGGGTGGTAATCCCGCTGGAACCTCCGCCGGGAACACGTCATCATAATCCTGCAAACCAGTAGACACACCAGGAGAAATAGGATGGTTATCATTAGAAACCAAAACCTCGCCTTTATACATGAGGACAAGAGGTATGGCTGTAGGATCCTCACTAAATTCTCTCATGTCTTCTTTGGTGGCTAATGTAAGCAAACTAGTCTCTCTCGCACCTTTTGTTATATTATCACTCACAGCTATTACATTGTTCTCTCGTGTTGGTTCTACATTCACCTCTACCTTCTGACGAGACTCATTCACAATTTGCTGTGGGGACATAGGATGGAGATTAACTTTCTTGCCCTTGAACTCCAAATGATATGTATTGGCTCGGCCATTGTGTTGCACATGGCGATCATATAACCACGGCCGACCCAATAAGAGATGGCAAACTGTCATAGGCACCACATCAAAATCGATGGAATCATTGTATGGGCCTATCTCAAAATTTACGCGCACCATGTGATTCACCTTCATCTCACCACTGTCACTCAACCATTGGACATAATAAGGATTTGGGTGAGGTAAGTATTTCAGATTTATCTTGGCACATAACTCCTTTCTTGCGAGGTTGCGGCAGCTACCTCCATCAATGATCACTTTGCAAGCTTTGTTGGGGCCAACGAGCGCCTTGGTTTGGAACAGATTGCAGCGCTGAGAATCAGCATGTGGCTGTACTGTGAGAGCACGTTGTGACACCACAATGGTAGGATCATGCGACGGAAAAGCATCCATGCCTTCTTCGGTGTTGTAACCTTCATCATCAAACGCGGCTGGGTCTTCATCATCACCGGTTTCATACTCGCCGGTTTCTTCATTAATAAACATGACCTTTCGGTTCGGGCAATCTCTCTTAAAGTGACCCGGATTACCGCAAGAATGACAAGTCATCTCGCGATTGCGAGCTGTAGACATGTTGGAGCCTGCACTAGTGGCAGGAGCAGCTGGCTTCTTGGCCATAGAACCATTGGAGGCTGACTTGGAAACTGAAGAAGAAGCCCGAGTATTGGCACCATAATTCTCCATAGGCGCGGACGATGTCCGTGGAGAAAATCTGCTAGATGTAGAGTATCTGGACTTCAGTTGTGCCTCTTCTGCAAGCTGGGATTCAGCCTCCCTTGCAAGATGCAATAGATCATTCATATTATAGTATTGGTGATGCCGCACAATACTCTTGATATTAAATTTCAGCCCATGGAGAAAACGTTGCATAGTCATCTCAACCTCTTCGCGCACTCGCGCACGTTGCAGCAACATCTCCATCTCCATATAGTATGCATCAACGGACATAGTACCTTGCTTCAATTGTTGCAATTTATCAAAAACTGTCCGTAAGTAATTAGTGGGAACAAACCGAGCTTTCATGGTCGCCTTCATGTCACGCCATGTACGAATAGGCTGCCCACCAGTTTCTTGTATCTCGGTCAACACACTCTCCCACCAACGCAAGGCATAACCGTCAAACTCGAAAGAAGCAATCTTGATCTTCTTGTCCTCCGGATAATCATGCAAACGCCATAATTTTTCCATCTTAAGCTCCCAGGTGAGTTACTCTTCCACATCCGTGGAACCTTCAAATTTGGGGATGTTAAACTTGGGCTTGCTCAGGACATCTTCTTCCTGAATGGGTAGACGGCGCGCACCAAAACCAAGTGGAGGTTGGAGAACCGGCCCTTGAACACCACGCCCACGGCCTTGATTGCCCCTCAAATCAGCATTGTCACCATGGACACTTCCATCATCTTCCTGAGCGGCAGGTTGGCATTGTACAATATCAGCTTGTATGCCCGTGACAGATGTTGTCATTTGTTGTAGGCTCTGCTGTATAGCAGCAAGTTGTTGTTGCATAGTGGTGACTGCATCTTCAGTCGCGTCCACTTTCAGTTGGACCGCTTGAACATTTGTATCAATCGCATCAGCGGATTTAGTAAACATCCCAGTCAAGTGATCACGGAGACCTTCATATGCTTCCCATGTAACTGGCGCATCCTTGTCCTGTTTTTGCATCACATCAAAACCACTTTGAGACATGATTAGCAGGTTAGTGCACTAAATCAAAACTTTTGGTGGACACTCACAACTCACTCAAAACTGACAAGAAAAGGTAAATCTTACCGTTCCAAAGTGAATAGTAATGCGTACCCATTCGGATGGAGGACTAGTGCACAGATGTGATGAAGTGAATACCCGAGTAAAAGAGTGAACACACGACAAAGCAGGATATATGTGGTGGAGCTATAGGTATGGCACCCTAACTACACCGAAGTCAAGTCCTAGTGCTGATCGTGTGAGACAAACCCAAAGAAAAACTCACACAGTGGAGACAAACGAAAGAAAAGCCTCTCAAAAGATCACCACTATGATATGTCCTTTCTAATACTTGTATATCTCTTTGCACTCTTGGATAACTCTTTTTGATCACACTTCTTTCTCTTTTTTTTGAATCTTTTCTCTTTTTCTCTCTTTTTTTGACACTATTCCAAACTGGACGAAATTGCTACAGTACTGCTACAATAATTTTGATTTTGCTACAGTAACTTTTAGGCCACAATATGTCGCACCGCGGAGAAATTTTTGGGAAGAACACACGAAACAGCAAACTAAAACAATGACTCCGATGCAATCTAAGTTATGGCAAAACTAGAAACCCTAATCTTTTTGTATGGCTTTTTCTGGATAGGACGAAAACAAAAACGATCTAATAGATGGATTTGGTGGATGCTTACCGAGGGAACACTGGAAATCTTATACCAAGATGATAAGGGGTGGCCCGATCTTCTCAGTAAGCGAACGATGAATATGAGGGCGATGATAGATAACTTGTGGGTAGCCGATGAACTCTCCTCGCTAGATCCCTGTTGCCAATGCGACAGCTTTCTACCCTTTGGATATTCACAACTTCACACACTTGCGCAACGTAGCCGTCGACCACGAGACGGTAATTTGCAATCTACTAATTCCCAGTGGAACAACAGATCACACAAGACTTGTACTAGCAACACTTCAGATCGATAAGAATTGAAGTATTTGATTCAAGATGAATGCTTGGAGCAATTCTCAGGAACTAGGGTTTATCTAAACATGGTCTGACTCTAAAACTCGTAGGGGGAATTGTATTTATAGTCTAAGGGGGTCCAGACTCGGATAGATGGGCCGTAGGCCCGTTTCTGCGCGCAGGCAGCACGGTAGTACCGTGATTGGCGCGGTAGTACCGCGGGGGCGGTAGTACCGCAGCTACTACCGTAGGAACTTCCGTATCTCTCCTGACCAGGACGGTAGTAGTTACGGTAGTCCCGTAAGGACTACCGTAAACCTTCTGTTGTCGCGGTAGTACGTGCGGTAGTAGGCCCGATAGTATCGTGGCGCGGTAGTACCGCGGTCAGTGCGGTAGTACCGCGGTCTGAAGCTTGGTTCTTCCTGTCCTTGTCTTCTTGAGGTTCTTCTTCCAATGTAGCTTGTCCTTGTTCTTGATATCTGATCATGCATACAAACAAGGATTCAGGAAGTATAAAATTCTTATTAAGCAAAACATCAGATTCTATTAAGAGCAAGTTCACGTGTTGTTCTATTAGCTTTGCACGGGCTCTTGTAATAGGTCCAATTCTGATTTCATTAGCTTGTGCTTCATGAAGAGGTGGGGATGGCTTGTCAATAGGGATGTCCTCATCACTTTTCAAATTCAATTTTGAAAATGACTCCGTTAAGCTTCTTAGTGTGCATCTCATGAACGGTCTCGTGTAAAACCACGACTCCGTCAAGGATATTCCTACCTTGCATAAAAGCCGTTTGTGTAGGTTTAACCACATGATCAACCACCGAATTTAATCTAATGGTTGCTACCTTTGTGAAAATTTTGAAGCTAACGTTAAGGAGGCATATTGGTCTATACTGTTGAATCCTTTCTGCCTCCAAAACCTTAGGTAACAAAGCAATTTCCTCAAAGTTAATACGGAACAATTCAAGTTGTCCAACATGCCAACATTGGAACAACTCGATAAGGTACATCTTAATGGCATCCCAAAAGTGTTGATAAAACTCAGCAGGAAACCCATCTGGCCCAGGAGCTTTGTTGTGCTCCATTTGGAAAAACCGCCTTTTTAATCTCCTCTTCAGTGAAGGGGGAATTTAAAAAGGCATTCTCCTCATTAGAGACCTAGGGTAGCCGACTCGTTATATTATCAGCCTTTATCTTTATAGAAAAAAAACACTTGAATGCATTAAGGAGGCTGCCGAAGAGAAACGTAAATTCGAAGTCTTCATATTTTGCATCAATAATTATGGGACGCATGGACATCATTTTTTCCAAATCACCTTGTCATCCCATATGAAATGGAGGATCACTTGAAGTTTTGTTTGCATTAAAGCATCTCCAGGAGAACCCACAAACCTACCTCTTCCGCACCATCGATTTAGCGAATCGGGATGAATTTTTGTTCCGACCAGATCCGCCAAAATCTGACCATCCCTTTTTGGGGAAGACAAAAAAACATACCCCACGATGGCATAAATATAGATTTCGGCAACCAGTTTCCCGCGCCTATCCGTGAAAAATATTGGCGGGCCAAAATATTCGGCTCAACCGCCCTCTTGGATCGATGCACATCCACAAACCACCGTTGTTTAGAGGTTCCTCTGAACATACCGCCTTCAGCCTCTCCTTCCCCACCCTGCGTTGCTCCTTTCCAACCTTCTTGCGAGCTCGCCGTTGGCTCATCCATGCGTACGCGCGTGGCTGCCGCCACCATGGATCCGGTGGGGAGCTCGCCTAGTTGCTCCGTTGCAGTCTTGCGTCAGTGAGTGTGCTTCCACGTCAAGCTTGTAGTCTCCGCGTTCGCCACTGCCGTTGATTTGCGGCCAACCATCCGTGGGGAAGAAGGAGCCACCGTAATTTCACCTAACCATCGAGAGGAAGAAGAGTCGTCGGTTTGCACCCAACCGGCCATCCAAAGATAAAACTTCATCCCTTTTTTGTAATAGACGCCCGATTCGTTGCCTATCGACCATAGAGGATGAATTATGATTTTTTTGGATGAAAATTTATTGGAGTTCGTCCTCTTCGCTGGAATCGAATAATTCAGACCATAGAGGAGTTCCTATTTAATGACGATGTCGAGCATATCCTTCTGTTACATCTTGTCCAAGAGTTTGAGGTTGGCAAGAGAAAAAATCAACGAGGATCAAAGATTGGCCATCTATGCATTCCGCAACAGAGATCTCGACCATTCCATGATCACGAAGGATTACTTCGCCGAGGTACCGATCTATTCGACTCATCACTTCGTAGGCGTTACCAAATGTGTATATTTTTTGTTCGTATTGTTGAAGCTTGCGAACTAAATGCTCTTTTTTTGACTTATCGAAGAAATATCGACGGTTTGCTTGGGTTTAACTCGTATCAAAAGATGGTGCTGAGAATGGAAGCATGTAGAATTTTGTGTGACTACACCATGCGAAGATACTACGATCAAATGCATGTAGATGTTTGCCAAGGTTTTGATTTGGGTGTTTTGTCCCTAATATCTCCGAGTGCCCAATGAAGAGAACACAAAAAAGTGTGGATTACATGCATTGGAGGTGGAAGCAAGAGGATGATCGGACATGCTTGTAAGTGTGGATTGCATGGATTGGAGGTGGAAGAGTTGTCCTACGACTTGGCACGGGTAGTACACCGGCCAACGTGATGATCCCATTATTATGCTCGAAGCCCGTTACCTCGAAAGACTTGTGTATTTGGCATTGCTTTTTTGGTTTGCAATTCTCTTAATGTATCAAGGTATTCTAGAGTTCATATCTTTTTGCCCGGCTTGGTAGTGGAGGGTTTGCTACTACATCGTCAATGAACATGTTTATACCACGGGGTATTATCTTGCCGATAGTATCTATCCTTCGTGGTTAAATTTTGTTTAAATAATCCAACAACCACAAGTCAAGAATCAATGCATTTATGCCAAAGCACAAAAAGTATGCCGGAAGGATAATGATAGGGCATTTGATGTGTTGCAAGCTCTGTTTACCGTAGTTCGAGGTCCTGCTTGCTTCTAAGATACGAAATCCCTCTAAAATATTATGACTTTATGTTTAATTCTACACAACATAATTATTGAGGATGAGAGGAATTTAAACTTTAAGTTTTACAATGGAAATATTGGTAGACATATCAAGTATATGAGGATTCCTGGTCGGATTAGTGTATTTCTTGACACATACTGGCAGATTAAGGACAATACCATACACACAACTTCGTGATGATCTCATTGGGTTCCAGTGACAATTGTACGTGAGATAGACTTTCATTTCATTCATTTGTATTCATGTGTAATTTGAACTATCTTTTCTTTTTCGGACCATTCATTAGTGTTTTAATTATTCTTATGTTAATTGATATGATTATTGTATTGAATGTTGTTTAAACATTTATATGTTTGATTTATATTTCTTCAACATTAAGATTTATATTGAAAATCATGAATTTAACTAAAAACAAAAATTATTGGTACGGAGGAACATATCCCGCAAACCCATAGCCCGCATTGTACCATAAAATCATTTTAGGCCGTCTGTAAAATAATTTTACGAAATGTCAGTTTGCGAAATCGATCTACTAGAAATGCTTTAAAAAATGCAACTACCATATGAAGTCAAATATAATGGTTGAGAGAACAAATATAGAAAGCACTCGATACATTATGACAATTTCATCACGAAGGAAAATGATTCGTGCCGAATGTTCGGCACAAGGCCTATCGGCCCGAACGCGTCATCCGTCGTTGGTGCGGGCGCACGGATCCCGAGGTGACAAATCATCTTTTTAAAATCATTTGGTCGGTGTGGGTTCTGCCCGAACAGTTTTACACAGATTTTACGCACTAAGCGACGTTTCACTATCCTTCACCCATACCATGTGTGTGATGTGCAGCCATGTTACACTCACTGTTTAGGCCCAGTTAATACAGTTTGGGCCACTGCATGATTAGATATGATTATTATTGCGATGCTTACAATTTTAAGTGGTAGCTCGGATTGAAACGTCTTCTAATGTAACCTGCTCAGATTTTTGTCTAGTTTCATAAAAAAATGCTTGTTTTACCATATTGAAATATTTAAACATGATATTTTTCGTTAATTACAAATGATACAAATGATATCTAATTAATTGTAACTAATGGAATTTTTTTATTTTTCTTAGATATGACAATTATCATTTGTATGTAGCTTACGGGTATTGGTAATTATTATTTTTTGAACATGGCAATTATTATTTTCATGAGAGATGACAATTCTTATTTTGTGTGGGATGACAATTTTTTGCGTTGTCTTAGGGGTACACATTTATTCAAACACGATATTTTATTTGTATGATATGGTAATTCTTATTTTTTGTACATGGCAATTCTTTATAATACTACGTAAAACACGGTAATTGTTTTTAGAAATGTTGGACATTGCTTTTTTTAGTAGAACATGGCAAAATTGCCATGGTTTCAATCGTGCGATAGGTTTTCAATCCAATGGCAATTGTAACTTGTTTTTATTTTTGTAGATTGTTTTTTTGTATAGGCTGCGATTGATTTTTTTTCGAAAAAAGTCTTTTTAAAACCATCCATGGCAAATTCGTATTTTTATTGGACATGACAATTCTTATTAGTAGGACATGGTAAATTTTATTCATAGGACATGACAATTATTATTCATCGGACATGGCAATTCTTATTCGTTGGAGATGGCAATTCTTGTTGGTAGGACATGTCAATTCTATTTCATAGGACATGACAATTCTTATTCAGAGGACATGACAATTATTGTTCGTAGGACATGACAATTCTCTGACAGGACATGACAATTCTTATTGGGATAACATGACAATTCTTACATATGGGTCATGATTCTTTGTGAAACATGCTAATTTTTGTTGAAATTGTTGACCATGACTATGTTTTTAGTAGAACATGACAAATTTGCCATGGTTATAATAGTGCTATAGGATTTTCATCCCATGACAATTCTGTCATTTTATTTTTATTTTTAGTGTGAGAGTGCAATTCTTATTTTGTATATAGCTTACTGGACATGGCAAATTCTTTTTTTGTGTGTGAGATGGAAATTCTTATTTATCGGGCGTGACATGATATTCGTTATATATGCGACATGGCAATTCTTATTTGCACGATATGTCTATTTTTTTATATGCGGGACTTGTTATTAAAAATTGTTGGAAATTACTATTTTGAGTACAACATAGCAATTTTGCTATGATTACAATAGTACAATAGGGTTTTCACCCAATGGTAATTTTACTTTTTTTATTTATTTTTTAGATTGTTTTTATATAGGTTTTGATATATTTTTAATATAAATTTGCCATGCAATTTTATATTTATTCCTATGATAATTTTATAGTTTTATTTTTATTTATATCATGACAATTTTACTTTAAGAGTTAATTACATTGTAGCAATGGGAAAAAATTATTTTATCCCAACACAAAAAAGTTCTTTTTTTTCACTAATGGGCTTGTATGGCCCAGTAAAAATAAATGAGGGGTTCAAGCCGTACACCGAATGAAAACGTTCGGGTGGGGAGCAGACATCCACCGAACGAAATCGTTCGGACGACCTCCCCACCACCGAACATTCGGAATATATCGGGGTCCTATTAAAATGTTTTTTTAGCCCAAATCACCTTGTTAAGAATTATTATTGTAACTAATTTAATATTAAAATTCTGCTAAAGTTACTCTTAAGTCGACGAATCCACATGAATCCAACGACAGCTTCCATCATATAAACTTTTGGACCACCCTAAAGCGACAAGAGTGCGTTGCGCAAGTATTTTCACATTAAGATTTTGGTTAGAACGTCCACCTTAGTAACAGCTAGCAAGCATATCAATTTCTTAATCATACGTACTCCTACTTCGTAAGCATACGTTAACTACAATTACACCAATCATTTCTCCAAAGTCGACGACGATAGTAGCTATATTTCTTCCCTGAATATAACTAGCCACTGTAGCTATAGGTTGCCTCCCGTGCTGTAAAGGTTTTTCTAAAAAAAATGTTTGTCCCCTCACGTCCGGCTTACGGTAGCAAACTTTTATGCTTTAATTTTAGCGATACTTTTAACACGATTTTGACCCATCTTAATTTTTTTTCTGAATGTAATCTTTACAAAGACGTCAATAACTCTAGCGTCTAGGTCACAAGGGAGACGCCACGATTCCTGGAGCCCAGGTTCACGGCGCCTGGATCCTAGCCCACGACTTGCTAATCCTTATGACGTGGAAAGTGGAGACGTCACGGATCTAGGCGTTTTTTTACCTAAACTAGATGATACCCCACGCGTTGTAGCGGAAACTTATAATACTGATTTGGAAGAAGATTGTGGGGTGAAAATAAGTAAAGAATGCAAAATAGATATATGTATATGTTTATTCGAAGCTTTGATGGCGTATGAATATTATGAAGGTGAAATAAATAAATAATGAAAATGAGTATAAACGTGTCTTTATTCGAACCATTGATCGGTATTATGTGAAAAGTCAGGAAAATAATAGTGCATCGCATTGTGTATCCATATTTGTGTAATTAGAAGGCGTTGTTCTTTTGCGAGAAAATTAATTGCATCTCAAAAAGTAGATCATATAGTTTGATGAGAATCTATAATACTATAATAGATCATCCCCACTATCTTATTTATCTCAACATGCAAGCATGCCACCTCATCAAAGGCCCACCACAATATGCATGAGAACAAGTTCTTCATTATTAGTTGATATCATGCACACATCCATTTAATGACACATGCAACTTTCCTCAACATGCATGGATTTTTTCCTATTATATTACGTCACTTTTAAGATGCATACATGTCACATTATCAAAGATTCACCACAATATACACGAGAACAAGTTCTTCGTTATTAGTTGATCTCATGCATACATCAATATAATGACACATACCAACTCACTCAACATGCATAGATTTTTTTCAATTATATTACATTACTTATATTTAATAAATATTTTTAACTAAAAATAATAAAATACAATGCGTAAAATGTATTTTTATACTTTAGTTTATATACTATTAATTCAACTATTCATGTTTCATGCAATCAATCATTCAAAATATATTGCAACTGATTTCCGCAGCAACGCGCGGGGCATCATCTAGTTTCACTAAAAACATGCCAAGCCTAGTCTAAATCTTGATCAATGCTCAATGCAACACGCGGATGCTTATTTAGTATTCTGTAATAGGAGCAGAATCCCGTGAAATAAAAAAAATTCAACTGTAATACATATATACGTCTACATGTTAGTCGCTAAAGATGTGCATATACAGTAATACACACATCAGGCTCGCACAACACACAATGCATATCTACCATTAAAAACAGATGACTTGGGAATAACTTAGTCGTGAAGATCAGAACGAATAATTGATGGGAACAACCTCATCTCCCTTATTCTTCCAAGGTGCCAGAGGCATTTCTTCAATCTGGATCCGGCTGACATGTTCATGCTTGCACCAGTATTGCCAAGCTACACCTGGGGGACGGCAACCTCGTCTTCCGAGCTACATCGAGTGGAAATCAGAAATTGTACAAACGCTAACTAAAAACACAACTCAGATTTGAGGACATAGAGAGGAAAGAGATATCCTACTCTGACACATATGAGGTTGAAGGAGGATGCCGATTGTGGCACTCATGGCTCACCAAAAAGGTAGGGCTACATTCCACGACATGTGGATTGGGAGAGCATCGCACCCCGCTGGCAAAGATCATGGGGCTCAGGTACGACGTCAGTGGACAGGTCTCTGGTAGAGATGACCAAAGAAGGCTTGGCTGGTAGTGGGGCAATGTGCAAAGTGGCACGATAAATAGGGGAGGACAATAATTAGGAACAATCCATTGACGATTTATTGTTGAAGAGGAGATGAAAGGAACCATCAGACCAAGAGTCAATAAGAGGAAGTGGCAGGCTATCATGCCTCGAGAAAAAGTTAAAAAATTGTCTGTAAAAACTGATTAATTTGCTGATGTAGAAAAGGCATGTCGTCATGCATGTGGGGAATGGGGAGTTGATGATTGGTGGATTGGTTGATGTTTTAAACCGAAAGTTAATGTAGCATGCATGGTGATGTGAATTGTGTGCATGTAGAGAGAATTACACCCCCAACAGTTAAGTGACCACAGGGAGAGTGTGTGGGTCCCACCCCACACACACTCCCCATCCACCTCGCGATCACCAGCAAGAACAGGAGCTTCCCCTCTCTCCGGCCCCCATCCATACCTCCCCCCCCCACCTCAAATTCTTTTCCAAAAGGGTGTTTTATCCGCAGATCTTTGCATCAACTTGTTCCTTTAGGCAATCTCTTTCGAATCCATAAATTTTGACCATTAATTATTTTTATTTTGTTTTTGCATTGTCGTGTAGCACTAATTTCTATCAATGTTCAAATCTTAGTGTATCTTACATGTTAAATCGCTTAGTTGTAGTGGTTGTAGTAATATGATATGCATTTTTTGTGGAAGAATTGTCGTTGTCATTTTAATGATGAACTAGGGTAAGGATCTTGTTATGTGTATAGAAAATGACATTTTTATTGACTAATGTTGCTATTACCTTTGTTGTTGTCAATATTTTAGATTTTTTAATGCACGCTAAACAAAATTTTAATATAGAATACTTTTTTGATATATATTGCATTTGTTTTATTCGGTGAGCAATTTTTTAGTACAAACCAAACAAGTTTTCCTATATAGAATTAAACAACTTGGAAAAATGACCAAAATGGAAAATAAATAAATGGACAAATCTGAAGAAAAACACAATGACTGTAAATGAGCCGGCCTAATCGAATGATTCCCTTCCGCGAAGGCTCAACCATCAAATGCTCACGAGCGTTCTCTATAGGAGGCGAAATCAATAGCTAGAGGGTAGTCTTTGCAAATGTGACATTTCACTTTTGTGATGACAGGTGGTGTAATACATATGTGTCACTTATCTCGTAAGGATGGGGTGGATTGTTTGTGTATTTTCGTGGATACGTATTTTTGAAAATTATTTATCTTTCCAATCGCACGTCGGAATCATGAACCGATTTTACCGTTGTATTTCTTGCGTCGACTTTTAAAACGAGATACAATGTTGATAGCTTTCTATGAACTATTTTCATGAGAAATATGTGCATGAAAATTGTATCAAACTATGGCTGAAAATTGTACTAAACAGTGGTTGAAAACTATACTAAACCGTAATTGAGATCTATCATAAAAAAAAATCAAAAAAATTGGGCGAAATGTATGGCTGAAAAGTATATTAAACTAAGATTGAAAACTATCACGTTCTTTTTCCTTTTAGATTATTTTGGGCAAAATCTATAGATGAAAACTGTATTAAACTATAATCTAAAATTGTACTAAAGCAGACTAAGACATAGCCTAGTGATGGAAAGGGGCTGATGCTTTCTCAATGGGATGGCGCAACGGGCACAATGTTTTGGTCCAAAATCTATATTTGGTTGCATGAGTACAAGAATTTTGAGCCCTATGCCAATGCACTTATCCGAGACCGTGGTGCAAATCAGTTAATCATATATGGTATATCATTAAAGAGTCCCTGAGCAAGTTGTGCGGCCACCTCAAACAAATCTCAAGTCGATGGCTAGGTGGAGTAATATAATGACCAAGCAAGTAGTTAGTTCTGCATTGTATTGTTCAATAGATCGGATATGCAAATTGTTGGTTGGATGCTCTTTATGTTGGTCAATTGGCTGGATATGCAATTTATTGGATGTACGCTCTTTGTGTTGGTCATTTGGTTGGATATGAAAATTGTTGGTTGGATGCTCTTTGTGTTGGCCATTTGACTGAACAAGATTACGGATAAAAATTTCTTCTTTTCACTAGCCCTCCCACCCTTGCAA
This sequence comes from Bromus sterilis, assembly GCA_950022295.1. Classification (NCBI taxonomy): domain Eukaryota; kingdom Viridiplantae; phylum Streptophyta; class Magnoliopsida; order Poales; family Poaceae; genus Bromus; species Bromus sterilis. The sequence continues at coordinate 30,450,483 of OX465598.1, forward strand.
CTTTTATTTGAAGATGAAAAATAGAAGATCTTCATCATCGTGCATTGTTAGTTGGAGCTAAACGGGCAACCCCAATGGCTTATAAGCATTGCTAATACCTTCAATGATAAGGATGTGAGTGATTCAACAAACCCATCGAAAGAACCATCCAAAAAAGTTAGACGAGGGTTCCGCGGTAAGAAGTGGGAGGAAAAAAAGGAGAAGCAAGGAGGAACGGCAGCCAACATGATGTTGAGATTTGAAGAAATCTTGGTCAAGAAGGAGACATGCATCAAGAGCAATGAGATCAAGGACGAGAAGAAGGCCAACGGTATAGCATCTTCAGGGCGGGGCGGCGACTGGAAAAAAGATCACCACGTAAATGTCGGCACTAAATACCATGAAAATGACTGACTTCGATCCTAATGCTTTCTCAGCCACCTAGGTTCAAGGCATGGTACTTGCAAATTGGATTTGTTGCACCTATTAACTATAAAGGGGTCCCTTACAATCTTTCTATAAAAAAATGTACTCCCTCCGATCCATATTAATTGAAGTACACTTAGTACAACTTTAGTACGAAGTTGTATTAAGTGTGCGTCAATTAATTTGGATCAAAGGGAGTACTAAACTTTGGCTAAAATCTATTACAATTTTTTTTCCTTTTTAATTCTCGTGGAACCACATATTTGCTTATTGCACAGTAATAGATCCGCTTGTCGTGTAGCAACAGATTTGGTTATCCTGCAACCACGATTTCTTTTTCACTTTTTTTTCTCATGAAGCCATAATTTTGCTTCTTCTAGAGTCTCAAATTTTTTTCTCGCGCATTGTTATCGACACGCATCCATAGATTTGTTTCTCATGCAGTCATATTTTTTATGATGTCACTTTATTTTTTATTTACTTTCTTATGTAGTCATTTTTTTGCTTTTCGTGTAGCTATGCATTTGCATTCATGCAACCATAGATTTAGTTCGCACAAAAGCATAGTTTTACTTCATGTAAAAATAAAATTCATATGGATGTGCTTAAAACGCAACAATGACGTTGTTTGGATGCACCAAGAATAATCTTGATCTATAGAATCTTTCGAAAAAGTACCCATCAATTAGTCACGCCTATAGCCTATAGGAGCTCTCTCACCAAACATAGTTATTACTCTCAACCATTGGAAATAATCGCAAGCACGGCAATAATAGCAAGTGAAATATATGGAGGTTGTTGCTTAGCAAAAAAGCGCTCGCTAGTCATAGGTACGGTCCTTTATGCGTTAGTCAACCACCCTTCCTTTTTCTTTCTTGGTATTGGTTAAATAATCGCAGCACCAACTGCTCCAAGCCCAAACGCTAAGTACTACTCGCTCGCTTCCAAAACAAAGCGGCACAAGTCCACAACTGATCACATGCATACCCCATCAGCTGTTTGTAGCTTTGTTTCTTTTCGAAACGAAGGCAAACACCTCAAGTTTAGGTAATCTCTCACAGTAATAGCTTCCATTCTCAATTAAAGTGAGCAAACATTTCAAGATTAGGTACCACTAGGTTAACTTGATGGAAGCAACTACTTTCTCCGTCACAGTTTAAAAGGTACGTTTGGAAAATCTCTGAAACCAAGGTAGTCACCGATTGGTTGTGAGATATAGCAGAGTAGCATCAATAAATGAGTGGAGTAGTAGTACTAATTACATCCATACCATGCATGCATCAACTCCATTCATCGTGAGCAACAAAGAATTGAGAGGGCGCATGCATACATGAGTGAAGTAATAGTACTAATTAATAGGAGTAATTGCCTTCGCGTCTTAAACCTTATTTATTATGGAAACACGCGTAAGTTTAACTGTGCCTTCTAAACCGTGACAAAAGGAGTAATTGACGAGTACCTCAGTTATTTTTTATGCATCCAGAAGCCGTTACGTGTCAAGTTTAGGGCGCATCCGCGGGATTTATGCGTGAATTAAATTTTTGGTTGCGCAAGAAGCAAAGTTGTAGTTGCGCGAGAACTAAATCCGTGACTGCGCGAGAACAAAATTGTAGTTGTGCGCAAACAAAATCTGTGGTAAAACAAAAAATGTGGATCAACAAAAACCAAAAACTATGGGTGCACAAAAAAAACTATGGCTCAAAAAGATGCAAAACTCTGACTGCGCGAGAAGAAAAATGGTGGTTGCACGAGAAGTAAATTTGTGGTTGCACGACAAGTGAATTTGTGGATGCGCCATAAGCAAATCTGTGGCTCCGTGAGATTTCAATGGTTGTTTAGTACAGTTTTAAGCCACAGTTTGATATCGTTTTCAGCCATAGTTTCGTACATTTTGAGCCACGGTTTGCTATAGTGTTCAACCACAAATTTTACCAAAAAGTATTCATCGAAACCTATCAACATGGAATCTAGTTGTAATAATCTCGACATGAGAAACACAACGTTAAAAATGATTCGTGAATGGACGCACGATTCGAGAGATAAATTAATTGAAAGACGACTGTATGAAGAAAAACACAAATAACCCACCTCACACCCCTCACACGTGGGATGTAAAAACCACTCAAAATTTTCTAATTGCCATAAATGATACGTGTGCATGATACCGTTTATCAATATCAAAGTGAAATATGAACTTTGCAAAAGGTTCCTTTAGTCATTGTGTGACTTGATGCTTATTCTTGGCCAACTAAGGCCCAGCCCGCATGTGTCGTCTGCTGCATTGGCCACTTGCAAGGTTTCGCCAGGTGTTTACTCCTTTCGACGCCGAGAAAATACTGCAGATTTCGCTGTGTACGAGAAGAATTGATGATTTTTGGGCCTGGGGTGCTGACAGGAAGGGGACTTTTTCAGTCCGATCTGCATACCACATGATCAATGCGATGGGGCTGAGTAGAGAGGGATGGTTAAATGAAGCGGAGGGAGCCTCGACGGAAGCTGAATCGAAGAACTGGACTGCTCTGTGGCATATCCGAGTTCCGTCGAAGCTCAAGGTGTTCCTGTGGCGTCTTGCTAGAAACAACCTTCCAACAGGCGACGTGTTGCATCACCAAAACATGGCTACGACGCATGTATGACTGTTTTGCAGCAAAGGCGATTCCTGGCGACACGCGCTAACCGCCTGTCCTATGGCGAGCAGCGTATGGAGCCTTGCACCTGAGGAGGTCACCGAGCATATGATGATGAACACTTCTGGGTCGGCGAAGAACTTTCTGTATGAGATGCATGACTCCCTCCCGGAAGCTGAGTTCATCGGAATGGTTGTCTCTTTGTGGGCAATCTAGAGCTCAAGGAGGAAATCAATTCATGAGGACATCTTCCATAGTCCCATGACGACTCACTCCTTTATTAACAGGTTTCTCAGTGACATTGAGGTGTTGAAGCCCATGTCTGCCCCCATCCGGCTAGCCACTCTGCACCAAGACCGTCTACCTGGCTAGCGCCTCCAGCTTCCTTCGCCAAGATTAATGTCGACACAGCAGTGTCACGGGCGGGATCCTACGGCTCGGTGGGAGCGATCTGCAGGAGGGCAGATGGATTGTTCCTGGGAGCTTCAGCTGTGGTATTCCAACACATTGAAGATCCTACAACTCTAGAAGCACTAGCGGTGAGAGAAGCGCTAGCCCTTGCGGAAGACTTGTACATCCAGAAGATTCACGTCGCATCGGATTGTAAGACAGTGGTGAATGATATCAAGACGGTTACGTTTACTTCTTATAGTTCGATCATTAGAGAAATTGTGCTTAGGTCTCAAGATTTTAATTCCTGTAATTTCATTCATGAACTTCGTAGCTCCAATAAGGAGGCTCACAATCTAGCTAGACATGCTCTTACTCTCCAAACTGACCGCCATGTTTGGTTAGGCCAGCTGAGAGAACTTTTTTTCGTTCCCGTTTATGCGGTGACGGTTGAATGAAGTCTAGCCTGATTGCCTCAAAAAATATTTTGCCAGGTTTCGTGCCTTCCTTCATTCCGGCAGGCTATATGAAGGACGATATACTAGGCGGTTGACATTGCAGATATAGCTGATGTGATGATCGTAATTAATCCTAAGTTGTATAGCTAATAGTTTAATAGGCTTGCTTGCAGTTAAGTTGCACACAAAAAGTGCTTTGCTAGATGTAGCAAGAGTGGACGTTTTAACCAAATCTTAATTAGGAAATATTGCAGCGCACTCTTTGGCGTGGTCCAAAAGTTTATTACCAAAGGAAAGCTGCCGGGTGGATCCGTCCAGACCAGCATAGATACCTCAACGGTATAAATTAGATGAAGAGTGTTTGGCAGCTACCACCTCTTAGTCACAATATAGACAGCCTTTGAATTTGAAACAATAGGAAGCATAAACTATGAGTGTAAGTTTCATTTTAAATGTAACGATATCGAAAAAATTAAACAGTTGGTTATAACTTAGCCATAGCTCGGCTGTAGCGTTTTTGAGCAAGCTGCTGTTAAATGATTTTTGTCACTATTTATTTATATAAAATTGTTTAATAAAATTATGAAATACAGCTATAGCCATTTCAAAGATCATCGCTATTTGGTATAACTCGCTATTTAAAACAACAAATGATATGAATTGAGATACCTAGCCACATCCATCCATAGAAGCGACCGTCCCCTGACTCTTACCAGTTTAAGGCTGTCGGCGAGTAGCGACAGCAGTGCAGGTGCAACGAGTAACGCACTACAGGAAAAACCAAGGATGCCGAGGGTTTTTTATCGAGGCCCTCGGCATAGCAGGGTGATACGCCGACGGCCCAACAAAAACCTTCGGCAAAGAATTACCGTCGGCAGATAATGGTCTATGCCGAGGGCCGCCCTCGGCAAACATAAAACCCTCGGCAAATAGTCGTCTATGCCGAGGGCCACCCTCGGCAAGGGTAAGTCCTTCGGCAAATCAGCTCGTTGGCTAACGGTCGGCTGCCGCCGTCACATTTACGCCGAGGGCAGCCGTCGGCAAACCTTTTTATTTTCAAAAAAATGTTTAAATTTAATTAATTTAGATCTAACTTATCTAAACTTAAACTTATACAACTTATATATCAATTTGGGGTAAACAAAATAATAGATTATGAATATCCGCTTTATTCCTGTTGTTGACAATGCTAAAAATGCAACCTCGTGTACTTTTGTACCAAGATTTGTTTTGTTTTATATAAAAAGCAAACTTGACCCGTTCCAACCGAATCGATGGAAATTTATTTAAGCCGGTTCCAATGCGAAGGTTTTACATTTTTTTATTGTTTTTATTTGTTTAAGCCGGTTTCAAAATGCGGTCAAAACGAGGGAGGGGGGGCGGTCATGTCCGGTGATAGCTAGAGGTGGAATCTTATGAAAATCTTGGTGTATCTCTAATTAAATGACTACTTTTGTACCTAAAAATGATTTTTTGAAAAAATAAAGAGCAAACTATCAAGCACTTGTAGTTCAAATTTCACGCCGTTCCAGCTGAATTGGCGGCAATTTGTTTTTTTTAGGGAGGTGTATAAGAAACATTTTACATGGAAAGTTTGGTCAATTGTTAATAAAATATGGTCTAGTATATTAAAAAATGGATTGGTTCAAATTTACACAAAACATTTGGTAGATCCTTCACAAAACAACCCTACTTTCGACACTCGGAAAATGAAAAATGGATTTTTCGTGCAACGAAAATGAAAACATCCTTTGGCAAACTTGTTGCCCATTACAATATGCACACTTTTGCACAAAATGAGATCATTTGGGAAAACTACCATTTGAAACTAGCACTAACATCGGTCATTTGGCTTGAAAGCAACGAACCTTCATACTCGATAGCCCATTTTGAGAAGACTTTTTTAAAATATTTGCATTATTCCAAGTTTGTTATTTTTTATGGTTATTAGGACATAAATTAGGATGCAACGCGAAGGTTTTACATTTTTTTGATTTTTTTTGAATTGTTTAAGCCGGTTTCAAAATGCGGTCAAAACAAGGGAGGGGGGGGTCATGTCTGGTGATAGCTAGAGGTGGAATCTTACGAAAATCTTGGTGTATCTCTGATTAAATGACTACTTTTGTACCTAGAAATGATTTTTTGAAAAAATAAAGAGCAAACTATCAAGCACTCGTAGTTCAAATTTCACCCCGTTCGAGCTGAATTGGCAGCAATTTGTTTTTTTAAGGGGAGGTGTATAAGAAACATTTTTCATGGAAAGTTTGGTCAATTGTTAATAAAATATGGTCTGCTATATTAAAAAAATGGATTGGTTCAAATTTACACCAAATATTTGGTAGATCCTTCACAAAACAACCCTACTTTCGACACTCGAAAAATGAAAAATGAATTTTTCGTGCAACGGAAATGAAAACATCCTTTGGCAAAATTGTTGCCCATTCCAATATGCACACTTTTGCACAAAATGAGATCATTTGGGAAAACTATCATTTGAAACTAGCACTAACATCGGTCATTTGGCTTGAAAGCAACGAACCTTCATACTCGATAGCCCATTTTGAGAAGACTTTTTTAAAATATTTGCATTATTCTAAGTTTGTTGTTTTTTATGGTTATTAGGACATAAATTACGATGCAACGCGAAGGTTTTACATTTTTTGAATTTTTTTGAATTGTTTAAGCCAGTTTCAAAATGCGGTCAAAACGAGGGAGGGGGGCCATGTCCGGTGATAGCTAGAGGTGGAATCTTATAAAAATCTTGGTGGATCTCTGATTAAATGACTACTTTTGTACCTAGAAATGATTTTTTGAAAATATATATAGAAAACTATGAAGCACTTGTAGTTCAAATTTCACCCCATTCGATCTGAATTGGCGGCAATTTGTTTTTTCAGGGGAGGTGTATAAGAAACATATTACATGGAAAGTTTGGTCAATTGTTAATAAAATATGGTCTAGTATATTAAAAAAATGGATTGGTTCAAATTTACACCAAATATTTGATAGATCCTTCACAAAACAACCTTACTTTCGACACTCGGAAAATAAAAAATGGATTTTTCGTGCAACGGAAATGAAAACATCCTTTGGCAAACTTGTTGACCATTACAATATGCACACTTTTTCACAAAATGAGATCATTTGAGAAAACTATCATTTGAAACTAGCACTAACATCGGGTATTTGGCTTGAAAGCAACGAACCTTCATACTCGATAGCCCATTTTGAGAAGACTTTTTCAAAATATTTGCATTATTCTAAGTTTGTTGTTTTGTATGGTTATTATGACATAAATTAGGATGCAACGGGAAGGTTTTACATTTTTTGATTTTTTTTGAATTGTTTAAGCCGGTTTTAAAATGCGGTCAAAACGAGGGAGGGGGCCATGTCCGGTGTTAGCTAGAGGTGGAATCTTACAAAACTCTTGGTGGATCTCTGATTAAATGACTACTTTTGTACCTAGAAATAAAATTTTGGAAAAATAAAGAGCAAACTATCAAGCACTTGTAGTTCAAATTTCACCCCGTTCCAGCTGAATTGTCGGCAATTTGTTTTTTTCAGGGGAGGTGTATAAGAAAAATTTTACATGGAAAGTTTGGTCAATTGTTCATAAAATATGGTCTAGAATATTAAGAAAATGGATTGGTTCAAATTTACACCAAATATTTGGTAGATCCTTCACAAAACAACCCTACTTTCGACACTCGGAAAATGAAAAATGGATTTTTCGTGCAACGAAAATGAAAACATCCTTTGGCAAACTTGTTTCCCATTACAATATGCACACTTTTGAAAAATAGAAAATCCATTTTTTTGTACAAAAAATTCATTTCCCTTAGGTCTAAATGTAAGAAATTAATTATTTTAATTTTGAAAAATAAAAATGTAATAAGAAAATTGTTGTATTTAATGTTTATAATTTTTGGTGACAACAAGTACACATAAAAGACCTCAGTGTAAAAGGATTTAATTTTTAATTTTTTTATTCATTTTATTTATTAATTTATAAAGTGGAGAAAGAAGCACAATCTAAGAGCTTTTTTGTGATTGCCTGAATGGTTATGCCATGGATCAGTGACATGGCAGTCTCTGATTGGCCCCCCACCTACCACACCACCTCCTCCACCTACCGCGCGGGGAGACGACATCTCCACCCAACGCGCGCCGCCACCCCTCCTACTTCTCCTCCTCCCAGCATGCCTCGTTGCTGCTCCGCCCACCACGCGCCAACCCTCCTCCTAGCATGCCCCTCCTCCCGTCCGGACGACGATGGCGGGCAGCCATGGCAGGCAACCACGGGCGGGTGCACGACGGCCACGGCCCCCGCGGGCGCAGGACGACCACGGCCCCGGCGGGCGCACGACGGCCATGGCCCCGACGGATGGGCGCGCGACCACGACGGGGGCACGACGACCACGGCCCTGGCGGCTGCATGATGGCCACGGACCCGGCGGGCTGGCGCACCACGGGCACGGCTCCGGCGAGCGCGCGACCACGGCGGGCGGGCGCACCACCACGACGGGTGCACGACGACCACGGCCCTGGCGGTTACACGACGGCCACGGACCCAGCGGGCTGGCGCACCACGGGCACGGCTCGCAGCGCGAGACCACGGGAACGGCTCTGGCGAGTGCGCGACCACGGCCCCGGCGGTCGTCGTCGAGGCCGGCCAAAGCTACTACGGCGGCGTTTTTTTATGTTTTGTATAAATCTATGCCGACGGTAAAGCCGTCGGCATCTCCGTTAGCTCCGGCCCATCAGCTGCAGCCACGTGTCCACTCTTTGCCGAGGGTAATACCCTCGGCAACTATGCGCAGTACTTAACAGACGGAGACGGTAGTGTTTTGTTTGCCGACGGCTAGGTACCCTCGGCATTGCTATCTTTGCCGACGGCCGAATATTTGCCGAGGGTTTGTGCCTGTTTGCCGATCGAAAGGTTGCCGAGGGGGATATGCCGAGGGCCACCGTCGGCATAGGCCTTTGCCGAAGGTTTTTGGCCGTCGGCAAACACCGTTGTTCCTGTAGTGACGACAACAACGTCGGCGAGCGACGAGTAGCGATACCAACGCCAACGAGCGGCGACACCAGCACCGACAAGCGGCGACGCAGCGTGGTTGCTCGCAGTTGGATCTTATTTTAATCCAGATATATTTAATGATGACATGTAAGAAGCATTGCACGTCATTAATAATTTGCTTTATCTACGGCATGTAAAATACTAGCGCGCCACTATTATTTAGATTATTGCTGGCGTATATGGATGACACGCTATTAAAAAAAATCACTTGCACAATATTACTGACGTCGGATGCCAACACTAGCAAAACCTTTTTTGGTACGCCACAGAAGAGTTGTTCTCTACTAATAAAACCAGTCGTATAGTACTGTAAACTTTTCAAACTTACTTTTTACTAAACCCTAGTGGAAATTATTATGGTGCTTTTGTATCCCTAGTTTAGTTAGAATATTCCTAGAATACAAAATGACTAGTTACCTTCAAAAATTGTTAAATTGGACTAGATAGGCTTCATGACACACTATTTAGAAAATTTAGGGTTGTAACAGAGAAAAACTTATATATTAAGATGTGAATCAAATCAAACCAAACACAATAACTTGAAGTTTCAATACTGAAGATTAAAATGTAACAGGAAGCACATGCTTATGGGTGAGTGTGAAACATTTTTTACAATGCCTAAATAAATGGGGCAAAATAACACATGTGAAGATCGATTCCCGTAAGCGCATGATACTTTTCATGCAAAATAGTATGTTGTTGTATGTACTACTAATATAAAAAGCACCAGAGGGGCTGGACCATTTGATCTTGTACGTCCAATGATGTTAATCTAACGACCCAGATTACTCCCATGTTGTATGGCACAACACCTCTAAACATACCAATTATGAGACCCTCTCTAACAGATGACACTTGGCAATAAGAATTAATGCACGACAAGTCAATTAATTCTCTAATGAATTCCAGTAGCAAATCGCTCTAATCACGATTCTTTCCATCCCATCCTCTTTCCCACGCTTCTTTACGTGCTTGCGTGCTCATGCTACTAATACCTAGCTAACTTATGCAGCCTTTGTGCATGTATGCGTGTATTCATCGAGCAAATTAGGGCAATGGTATTGGGTGTATTTTCATGGCGGTGGCCGCCCGCGTCACACGGAATAGGTGCATGTACATGGCCACAAGACGACAGCGGTCGTGCTCCATGGCCTGGCGCGGGATGCGCGGGTGGCCTGTACACACTGGGCCAGATACGCAGACTTCTGCTTCGGCCTTCTCCATCGTCCGTGCGGGTGCTGAGTAAGAGCTCATCGTCGTAGACGTCGTCGACGGTTGTGACGCACGCCGCGCGGTACAAGGCTTTTCGTTGAGCGCCTCTGCCCCTGCCTTGTCACCTCACCGGCCTCTGCCTCGATCCTGGGGAGGCTTACGCTCGTCTCTGCTCTATTCCATGCGGCGCTCTAGAACTTTGGTTCCTACTTCTCTTCGCTCATAAACGAGCTCGGCATGCCGACGACAATGACGACAAGGATGACGCCTTCGTGCGTCAGAGGGACATCCACCTCTGTTCGTGTTCAACCTTGCCACGTAAGCAAAACCGCTTGTAAAACCATTTTAATCAGGGCGAGGGGATGGTTTACCTGGTTTGGGAAAGCTCAGGGGGTCAAATGCCCTGTTTTTTAGTTTAGAGGGTGAACTGACCGGTTTATGAAACCCCAGTGAGTTATGTGGACTTATTTCCTCCCGTCCTTTCATCTTCTCTGTCTGTTCCACACTTTCACCTCGCCGCCGGCGACACGACACAATGGAGCAGCCGCTACGGGATGACGAGGACGAGGCAACCGATCGATTAAGAAATATGGCTGCACATCCATCGGGATCTTCTCCGCTCACGTCGAGGAACATGGTCGTGGATGGCGGCGGAGAGAAGCGGCCCTGCGCCGACGGCCGTGGCCGCGGCGAGCTAGCTGGAGAAAGAAAGGGGATTTGGTACGGGCGTTGGGAGTGGGAAACTTAGGATTAGGAACATGATTTGTTAAAGAAACACTGGATAAGCAGTCTGCATGCTTTGAGATTTGGTTTTGGCAGGTGTCTTCGATTGGAATGGGTCTCACGATCGTTTAGTACGACCCGGGTCGTATAGGATTATCTTCCCCGTGACTCCCCCGCCGCCCCTTCTCCACCACTCCCCCGACGCCCCTTCCCCAACACTGCCCGCCGAACAGCCGCTGCCGCCCATTCTCACCGCCGCCACCACCATTAGTTGATTCGTTCGATACTTATAACTTGAGTGTTGGATGCTCTAATTTTTTTACAGTCTTTTATGTTTTTTTGAGTGTTTCATGTAAGTTAAACATGTGTGTTGGGATGTAATCTTGTTATTCTTCTACCATATTTTAAAGAGATGTTTTTTGAGTGTTTTATGTAGGTTAAACATCTTTTTTACTCTGAGTATAATACATTTACTTTGTATAATTTAAATCAGATGAATGTTTTTCTTTGCAAATGAAATATGAAGATGCTTTTCGTAAATTCAATCCAGTGCATCATTATGTTAATTTATCTCAGTAAAATTAATTCTAATAATTATCAATTGATTTTTTTAGATAATCTTGATTTTATATTTCAGATTAATCAATGAAATCGTTGAAACGTAATTGTTTATGGTTTGTAAATGTATCTTCCGTAGCAACGCACTGGCATTTTACTGTGAATTATAATTTTTCCCACATATGCAATCATGTGCCGAACATAGAATTTTGTTAATGTGCAACCGCGTCATGAGCACACAATTTTATTAATAAGATATAGACTCGAAATATTTATTTGATATGTGGAAGATTTCATTCATATGTCATTCATAATGCTACAAAATCTTTCTATATTATTCATAATGTTACAAATTCTTTTTAAAAATATGATATAAAAAAGAATAAGAAAAATTATTTTTACGGTTACACGTGCGTTGCACGTGCAAGCTTACTATCCTGTGTAAAGATAACATGTTTAGTACCAATAAGTTTGCGTTCTTCGGAGCTGAAATTCTTTCGCCAGTGTAGTGTATCCTTCATATTTAAACTATTTAGCGCCTCTTTCTATCAAAGAATTTTCTGACGATTCTTGGAGTATTCGAATCCTTCAAATCCTATGTTTGTCGTTTGATTCTTAGGATAGAATCTTATATGTATATAGTAGGAGTAGTATTTTTTCTAAAAAAATCTTTGTACTACATTCTATAAAACAATTAACACTCACTTACACCTCTTGGCAAAAAAAGAAAGATTTGTTTCTTATGTGAAGCAACCGAACAATCTCAAATCATGTACAATTTAAATATGCATGATGCTTTTACAATCATGTGTATCAACGATTGTCTGAGGTGTTGGCATGGGTGGATCTAGGAGGGTTTCATGGGCGCCATATCGGCACCTCTTCATCTAAGAAAACAAGTTCGGGATTTATAACCCGAGACCCCAAATCCTTCCTAAATAGCTGGACATTTTTCGTATGCGCCGTTTGGGTGTTTTCTTGTCACCTAACCCGAGGGAGTAAATCCGGTCCAAACGCCCGGACTAACCGATATCCACCATACTAAGCTCATATGTGAGATGGATATGGGATGCCCAGACGTGCCCGAGCACGTCCGCCACATCGTATAAGGTCCACCATGGCCCATTCTGACCCCACATAAATATGACCTCATTTGTTTTTTGGACGAAACACTAGACACTTCATTCTTTTCCGCTTTACTCCACCCACGAGCTCCTTTCCGGTAATGTTCGAACTTCTCTGAATCCACTAACACCCAATCTATGGAATGGGACCTCGTCCCATGCGGGCCCGGGAAGAAGATGGTCATCCGCATTGCGCTCCGCTGCGAACGGGAGGAGAACGCCCGACAAAGGTGGGAGTCGATCCGGCGGGAATCCATAGAGTACGCCCAAACGCTAGGATCCTGTGCGGGGAACATCGTCGCTGCCTCCCCAGAGGAGATGTCCTGGCATAGGCGCAAGCACTTTGTTGGTGAGCAGAGTCGGAAGCCCTCACCTATGACACGACCGATGGGAGGTGATGGCGTGGAATGCCCGTCGTGCGATGAAGAGGGTGCGAAAGGCCACATCTGCCCTCAGGGTAGACGCTGGAAAGATAGGGTTGCACGTCATGGCACCTCTATGGGTGACCAGCAGTCCCTATCGCCGCTACCGTGTTATGGTCGAGATGTCGGGCTCCGCCCATGACGGATCCATCGTGAACTCATATCAACCGGCGACGTGCAGTTCATGGGCTCCGACGATGAAGAGTATGGCATGAGAGGCACATGAGTTGGTGTGTGGTCCGATATCCTACTGTACCTCACCGATGGTCAGACATTCACTCTCGGGGGATCAACCCGCTGCCAGACATGGATACAACTATGGAGCCGGATGACCGCCACATGGATACGATTTGGCTCTACGTTGCATGTAATTGTATGAATTTAAGATTTCGTAATTGAGGTATCAGATTGTGGAAACAAAAATTTGGAGGTATAAAGGTTCGGATTAGCTCAATCCAATTACAGAAGCTCTAATACCACTTTTGCTCCATTAAGAATAATTCTTACTAAATCCCTCGGATCCATGTGATTCATCCATACATCACCCCAAAAACAATATAAAATAAAAATGTCTTAATATTCAACATATAATAAATATAAAAATATATGAGCACCCGTACTAAATCTTCCGAGTGGGCTGGTTCCACATAAAAACCTAACCTAAGTAATGAATGCTTGGTTCTCGACATCTGACCTGCATTTTGAGGCGCCGAGAACAACTTCTTCACCGCTCTGTACATGGATAAATAGTGTTATGAAAGTTACACCTCGATGACAACCTAACTATTCCTGCTTAGCAGCTACAACAGGTACGTGCATAGCTGGTCACGATAGGAAAGAGTTGTTTCCAACCGACGATGATCGATGTGCCACGAGAAAAAAGAGTGCGCAAAAGAGGCAAGTACGTACTTGTGTTGATGTTGACAGACCAACAAGGCAACAAGTATCTTCACAAATTAGGTCACTAAAGGACACTATTTATATCAAATATATTTACCACAGGTACATGTATATTTCAATTATGAGCCAGTAGATTTAGCTTGTTCGCTGTTGCCGCCTTGCTAGTTCCACATAGCCTTTTGCATAGTATATTGCCCTAAGATAGAGCACATCTAAATCATATATTATTGATTTTACATAAAGATTCATTTAGATATTTTTTTTGTTTGCTTGAACACTTAGATGTGCTCTAACTAGAGCGACATCATTTGTTTGTGAGTACTGAATTGCACAACAACAAGTTATATACGTATGATTTGCTAGTACAGCACGGTCGCATACGATCACTAACAGCGAGTGACTATATTTTTTATGTGAAAAGGAACTACTTATTATGTATGTATTTATACATGTGAGTAGGAGTATGGACTTTTGGAGGACCAGCTCCAAGGAGGACTTTATTTCAAAAAAAATCGAAAATGGTAATTAAACTTTTCCAAAAACTCAATTTTTCTATGGAAGCTTATATGGTTTTTGCACTAGCGTGTAAAATTTTATTTGAAAATATTATGATTTGTAGGTTGTGGAAAAAAGAAAATTCCGGCCCAACAGTAAAGAAAAACGCTCCATTCTAAAAATTATATTTGTCTTTTTTTATATGCCACGTGTGAAAAGATAATGGTTTGAAATTTGTATGGATATTTATTATATATGTGTATATTTGTTCATAAAGAGTTTCAAAAATTTAGCCAAATTGACAATCAAATTTTGAAAAGGACTCCCTGATGCCCGAACTCCAAAGGCAATTTCCGTGTGAGTAGATGAGTACTATTTATGTTTGTATGTGCCGACCAGAAAATGCAACTCCCCAGTTCAGGTTTTAAGTCCTAACACATAATTTGAGATTCACTTTGATCATCAATTAGATCAACAATATATATGAGATATATGTCATAAAACTTATATTATTGAAAACATTTTTCAGATAAGAATTTCATGGTGTATTTTTTGTGACATACATATCATATATTAAAAGTCTAACAAAGGGACAAAATAAATCTCAATATGCACATTCGGACTTATAAAACCGGATTGAGGGAATAATCTAACAATTGTGTTTCTTCATTGAAATTTTGAGATTCGTCCGTTCCTTATATTGCAAATATGTATGACCTTTCAAACCATTTAAGCCTTGTTCGGTTCAACCACCTCACAAGGGGTTTGGAAAAGATTGGAGGAGAATTTGGCTTATAGGGGATTTAACCCTGCCAATGCCCTCTAAATCCTTTCGAACTGAACAAGCCCTTAATTAGGTGGGCTTCTAGAGGATTTTTCAAGTTTGAGGTGCATAGTCATCACTAGGGGGTGGGAGACATACTTTATTGACTAACTAGCAACTGGTTTATGAATGCGTAACTGATCATGATAATCATGCATATTGCAGTCCAGTGCCACACAATTAAACACGAAATTTGTAGTGAATTTACAAATCTGTACGGAAGTAGAAAGTTCTCACGGATATAATTAGGTACTCCCTCCGTTCTAAATTAGACGACTTTTATTTGTTTACATGTCTAGGTACACATAGAAATAAATAAAAGTTATTTAATTTAAAACAAAAGGAGTAATAGTCATGTCTGATGCATGGGCCGGGGATCTATGCTGCGATGTTCTATTTCCTAAAGAGAAGTTTCAATATTCTGAACCACCGTGCTAATCCCAGAACAACTTATAATGCCAACGTAGACAAAAGCTCAAACATAACATGTCACGAATAAGATGATATATTTTTAAACCGGGCTTCACCTTTTCGATTCAAGAACGCGGCACAAAAGAACATGTATAAAACTGAAGAAAAACTTTAGTTTGGTCGATGTGCATATCATTTTCCTGTCCTCTTGGGGACATCCGATACTAAGAAACGTCACTTTCTCTCCTTGCTACACAAGATCAATTTATATGCATGTACTACTCTCTTTTGGCCTAATAATTCTCTATCTACCTCCCCCATGGCTCACATGTGATCAATCACTTTTTTATGTACTGCTCGACTCGGTTGGGTGGATTCGGTAGGTTCAAGCTAACGTCTAAACGCGACTGTTTGGTGTGCCCTCAGTAGGCTGAGCCTGTTTTCCAGTGGATCAAGATTTTTGTGTAACATAGGAGTACTCAAGGAGTAATTTTGAATAGATCTGGTGATGCTCGTTGCTTGCTCACCGTTGTCCCTTCATCTATCGTTTCTCCATCACCCAAAAGGTTGAATAGAAATAGGATTAACTCTTATCACCACGCATGCATGGATCTGCCTAGTTCACCACCGATCGACGAGCCAGGGCCTCCCCAACCCTCATGTACATTCCATGGTGGCGTCTGAAACTCACACATAGCAGCGAGGCAATGTAGGTGCAATAATGCAAAGATGTGTTATCATGATACACATTTACCAAACTATCGAATCAAAACGTCTGCTATGTGACATTTTAAACGCTAGAAACAAAATTCCGTCCGTTAGAAAACTCTATCAGACACGCTTCTAAAAACTCTAAAGATGGGCGATGCACAACACACAGTTCGTACAAACAACTGTGCGCGATAAGAGTTGAGAACACTACGTTTGCAAAAATTGAACCACTAGCTAGCTTCTCTTAGCAGACGTTCTGAATCACAAAATTATGCGCTATGATATGTTACACCACAAAAAACCGAGTTCTTGAGAAAGTCTGGTTTGTAGGCACTTGTTTTACAACTGCCACCTGTTTGGAATTGCACTTGATAACACATACGCTTCTGTGTTGAGAATTTTCTGCTCTGCCAAACAATTAAATCAAATGGCCTGTAGGAGATACTAATACTTATCTCCGATGAATTGATTTAAAAAAATGGACGATTATACTCCTCTGTTCCCCTTCCAGTAAAATAAAATATGATAGCGTGGAAATATTATTGATGAAGTTTGCATCACATTAAACATTATAGACGAAGGTGCATGCAATGCAGAGCAACATGCAAAATCTAAAACTAAATTATCACTACATGAATTGGAATTTCAAAAAAAAAAATGATCGTTGAAGTTGTGGATGATCGTAATATTGGGATAAGTTGTGTGTGCTTATACAAAAGGACAAGCTGTGTCTAACTTTAGGTGTCTACATAAGAGTAGGTCGTTCCTCCGAATTTTTAAATTTTCAAGTAACCGAGGATTAGATAAAACTTGGAACATCTACCACCGTGTCAAAATAATATGGGACACGATCCCCAACTTATGGCCACTTAAATTGCCGTTGTGCTGTCTTGTGGGAGAATTTAAACGTTAATCAGTTATACCGCAACATATCTCAACCTAGAACTTGTTAAAAAAAATTGTGAAAGCAGCAAAACAGTGCAGTTGGAAGCTCTCCTGCTCCTATATCTACCCTTCTCGCGCCCCGGTGCCACTCCATTCCAAGCAACCCTTGCAGCGAGAACACTACTCACTACGCAACCATGGGCATTTTCTCCGTGACCAAGGTGTCCGAGGGCCCCGTCCGGCCGTCCGCCGACACGCCGTCGGTGACGCTGCCGCTCGCATGGGTCGACCGGTACCCGACGCACCGCGGCCTCGTCGAGTCCGTGCACGTCTACCGCGACGCCGTGCCGGAGACCGAGGGCGCCGGGGCGGAGGAGAAGAAGACGAAGCCCCCGGCGGCGGTCGTCCGCGGCGCGCTCGCGGACGCGCTGGTGCACTACTACCCGTTCGCCGGCCGCATCGTGGACGGCGAGGACACGCGTCCCGCCGTACTGTGCTCCGCCGAGGGCGTCTACTTCGTCGAGGCCACCGCGAACTGCACCCTCGCCGACGTCAACTTCCTGGAGCGGCCCCTGCTGCTCGGCAAGGAGCAGCTCGTGCCGTACCCGACGCCGGAGCTCTGGGCCGTCGAGCCGCAAAACAGCCTTGCCATGATACAGGTTCTTTTTTCTTAATTTTCCTTGCACCGTTTTGGTTTGGTCTTCACGTTCTTGGTCGGAAACCCAATGAGGAAGCGGTTTGGTCCCGACTAAAAAGTACACCAACTCTCTTTTGCCGGTGAAATCTGCCTGATTGATCGATGATTGGGACGTACTACGTGAACTCAAATGTCAATGCAGAGCAGTAGTATATGTTGCATGTATACACCTGAAAAACTCGTGCA
The DNA here is from genome assembly GCA_950022295.1 of Bromus sterilis. NCBI lineage: Eukaryota > Viridiplantae > Streptophyta > Magnoliopsida > Poales > Poaceae > Bromus > Bromus sterilis. The sequence continues at coordinate 30,468,590 of OX465598.1, forward strand.
CATTTTTAATGTTTGTGATCTCTCAGGTGACGACGTTTACCTGCGGCGGCTTCGTGATCGGCCTGCGCACCAACCACGCGGTGGCCGACGGCACCGGCGCGGCCCAGTTCCTGAACGCCGTCGGCGACCTTGCCCGCGGCCTCCCGGAGCCCCGCGTCAAGCCGGTCTGGGGGCGCGACCGCTTCCCTAATCCGGACATCAAGCCCGGCCCGCTCCCCGAGCTGCCGGTGCTGGCCCTCGAGTACATCGCGTTCGACTTCCCGATCCCCTACCTCGACAAGATCAAGTCGCAGTACTCCGAGTTCACCCGCGGCAAGCACTGCTCCGGCTTCGACATCGTCATCGCCAAGCTCTGGCAATGCCGGACGCGGGCCATCGGCCCCGTCGCAGTCCCCGGCGCTGACGTCAAGCTCTGCTTCTTCGCCAGCGCCCGCCACGTGCTGAAGCTGGAGCCGGGCTACTGGGGCAACGCCATCTTCCCGGTGAAGGTGTCGGCGCCGGCGGAGAAGGTCGCCGGGTCGTCGGTGGTGGAGCTCGTCGGGGTGGTTCGGGAGGCGAAGCGGCGCATGGCGGAGGAGTGCCTGAGCTGGGCCGAGGACCGCACCGGCGGCCGCGACCCGTTCCAGATGACGTTCGACTACGAGTCGGTGTACGTGTCCGACTGGAGCAAGCTCGGGTTCTCCGACGTGGACTACGGGTACGGCACGCCCATGACGGCCGGCCCGCTGGTGAACTGCGACCTCATCGCGTCGGTGATCGTCATGAAAGCGCCGGCGCCGCTCGCCGGCACGCGGCTGCTCGCGAGCTGCGTCACCAAGGAACACGCCAACGACTTCGCTGCCCTGATGAGGGAGGACATGGCCTGAACGTACGTACGCGCACCCACCCATGCATGCGTGCGAATAAATAAATTATGTTGCAGAGTTGAAATTGAGCTGCCAAACGATCTAAAGGCGTCGGTGAGAGTTTGCTGAATTTTTAATTTTGTACACTTATCGTGGCTTGTGGGACAGTTAATAGCTAGCTAGTGCAAAGCGCCAAGTACTATTATGGTCAGGCCTGACTATGGTGTACCTGCCCTCTCTATATTATTCATGGTTATATGTGTTGTTTTTGTATTGTAATGTGTAAATGTGTGTTTGGTAGTCTGTATTGTTTCACTTTAACTTTGCTCGTGTGATTCAGTCGGATCTGATTGAGCTAATGCAGGCTTAAAATCACGTTTCGCACATTGTTTGATAGCCTGCATTGTGTGGTAGTTTTTTGCTTATTGTTTGGTAACCAACTTTATGCTTCAGAGATGAGTAGATGCAAACCACAATTATTTGGCTATGTGCACTGAGCTATTCTACTCAGCTTACCATCCAAATGCAGCACACAACAATAATCATGCATCACATATGAACAACAAGATGATTAACACTACTGCTATCATATTAACATATCATACTAGAGAGTTGACAGTACCAAATATGATAGGGCATCTCATGCCCAAGAGATCATCGCCCTGGGTTGTGCTAGGTAAATATAGAGGCTTAACACTAACACCTATGACCGCATGGCATCCCATGACTCAACACAACCCTAGGGTGCTGATCCATGTGCAAAATATACTTGTTTAGAAGTAAACTAACACAAGTTCATAACATAATAACATTTAACGATGAAGGTATGCAAACTAGACAATAGGAAGGTGCTTGGTGCATCTGACCCTGCAGATGGTGGAGGAGCCGACATTGTACATTTGCACCTTGAAGCCTAGGTCCGACAACCTCATGGAAAGTAGGTCACCAGGGATAATCTTGTGCTTCTTGGAGAAGAAGACCCAACCCCTCCCCATAACCATCTGGTCATTGAAGATCCGTAGCTACACTCAGAACTCACACCATTTATGTGGTGATAACCCGCGGACACGAGGAGGTTTCAGGACCAACCGTTGCAGTATCACCGTATGGAAGCCTCCGGGATAACAAGCATGTCAATCTCCTCGGCGTCCTTGATGGGCACGTAGAACCTGAGTGGCCCCGTGCCCCCTCCAGCACCCAATCCCAGTGGCATCCTCATCTCAGCAAGTCTGCACAACATCTTCGCCCTCTTCAACTACTTGTTGGTAGGGATGATGTCCTCGGCCCCGCCCGTGCCAGCGATGACTTGCATCCCTCTATCGGCGATGTTCCATTCCGGCCATGATCAATCGTCGTTGCAATTGGACACTTCTATAGTGTATCATACCAATGTCCAATTGCCATTATCAGTGGCAGTTGTAATTGGGCACTTCTATGATCCAACTTTCCATGATCAGTCCACCATTGCTATGATAGTTGGGCATTGCTATTATCAATGCATCATAAAAGGGTCCAAATGCGTGCACATTTTTCCTAGGATGATCATGATATTTGTCCTACTATTTGTACCATGCACATACTAATCATAGCAAGCATTGTGATTATAACAACACCATAACTAGCTACCAATCCAGAAGAATACCATAGTCTAGCAAGAACAACCGATCTAGCACTCTCGAGAGCATTCATGTCAAGAACATTGGATGACTCCGATTCACCTCAAATCAATTGGGTTCGAATCAAATAGAATTGAATCAAATGCCAAAAAAAAACCATCGAGAATGTTGCTTAGCGCCTCCATCGAAGCGTTTGGAGCCAAAGGAACATGGCACCGCAGAACAAACCCTGGCAGAAACAAGGGTCGGACCGATGTGGTTGACCGACAATTGCGAGGGCCCTCGCCACTTCCTTGGAGCTCCATTCCCATTCTTTGAGAAAGTTTTTCCGCACAAATGGAGAAAGGTTTTAAATGGAGGTGTCAACCGCTCAAATTGAGAAAAAAAAACCGCGCAAATCACTCATATGAACAGTATATGTTACCACACAGGATGGTGTCATGTATTATGCTCCATTCCCGTTCCGTCGCAGTTTGTGGAAACTATTCCCATGTCCTAACAATACATGTCGTCACATGGTTAGCCAGCCATCAAGTGAAATTTGACAACGTCTTGATAATGTCAATGCGTTGGAGCAGGTGATTTATGGAAAAAAATGTTTTCTAAAAACACATGGTTATGTGTTTGTCTCGTGCATAACAATGCTTTCAGAGTATAACAAATTAATGTTGCTTTGCTATTCCTTGGTCACATTTGAATACTAGTTTTATTTTCCTTTTCTATATCTACTGAAGAACTTACCTCACAAAGAAAAACAAATAAATAAATAAAACTACTGAAGTTCAAATACAATCGAGCCTAAAGTTTTTTTATGTGGGGAAATCGAGCCTAGAGTTATGGAAAAGAGTTGTGTGCAACTTTAGAATTATATTAAAAAGGCACAATTTTCCTGCAAAACAAGTATTTGGCGGAACAACAACTTTGAATATGGACTAAACGTGCACTCTTAAAAGTGTACAATTGTAGTGCAAAGCCGTAGTTCATTTTTGGTAAAGCTTTAACACTGTACAGTTTGATGTGATGTTTGTATATGTCAAGGCTGCTAGTTCCACAGTGTACAGTAGTACAAGCACTGTTCAAGGTTTATGGAGATATGGATGCCCGTTGATGCTGCCTTGTGGAATTTCCATGCTGCAATACGTGTACCTGTCGTTTATTAATAACATATTGAAATCATATTGAGTAATTTCAATCTGAGCCTAGGCTCATATGCTCTGCAGAAGAATCTCTTGATATATGAAAAAAGCTTAAAAAATTCTAAAAACATTTGCGGTGAAAGATGCTTAAGGGCTAGATGTTTGTGTAAAATTTGAGCTTTTTTGAACATCTAGGAAGCTAATGTAAAAAAAGACAAATTCAATCCAGAATAGTGCATGAACAGTTCCGTTTAAAGAAACTGTAAATTTGTCTTTTTTGCCACGAGCTCCCCAGATGTTCAAACTTTTTAAAAATTTGCACGAACATCTCATATGTAACCATCTTTCACCACAAAAAGATTTGAAATTTTTTGAGTTTTTTCATATTTATTTATTTATTTTCCGTCTCTCCAAATGCAGATGCATCCGGGCACCAAATCGACACTCTCTATCATATTTGGCTATACTACGTTACATATCCGTGGCCACCCCTCAATCATGAGCATAACTCTGGTCCTGATTGTTGATCTAAAGGATTACAAACCTATTACTCCTACTAGAAACTTAGTAGCTCTGGCGTTTGAAAGTTGGAAGCGTCGCCTCCCCCTCCCCCGACCCCGCCTCGCGCCGCCTCCCCGGGCGGCGGCCGGGGCGGCTCCCCCGCGCTCCCGTCTCGCCCCCCCTCGTACTCCTTCCCCTGCCGCCGCCGGCGGGTGCCCCCGGTCTGGCCTGGTGGTGTCGGTGTCGGCGGCGGCGGGACCTCCTCTACCCCGTGCGCGCGACGCCCTTCTCGGGGCAGGGGTCGTCGGCGGGTGCTGCTCGACCGGCAGCGGTCCGGTGCCCTGGCGGAGGGGGCCGGAGGCTGGCGCGGTGGTGGCGTTGCCCCTTGGCGGCGGGGCGACCTGGTGGTGCTGGGCGGCCGGCGGCGCGCCCCCGGCCCAGATCTGGGCCCTTAGGGCCCCATCTGATTCCTAGCGGGCCGGCGACGGCATGGCCTCGCTGCCTCCGGCGCGGTGAAGAAGAGGGGCGGCTCGGTCTGGGAGCGGCGGCGCCGACGGCATGCCATCTGCAGCGCGATGCGAGAGCTTTACGGGCTTTGAGGGCCTGGCCGGGCCTGGTATGCTCTCGCTGTTGCGTCCGGTCGGATCCCGCTGTGTCGGTGGAGGCTGGGCCCTCCCGCGTGCTGACGGTGCTTCTTCTTCGAGCCCCGGCCTCTCTCCTTTGCTACGCAGGTCCCACTTCGTGATGCTGTGGTGCAACAACGTGGAAGATTCAAGACTGTGTTGGCGCAGGGTGGTGGACAGTATGGTGGTATGTTCCTAAGCGCTCGGGGAGATGGTTGGGATCGGGAGAAATCCCTGTCGGCTCGGCTGACCCCAACGCGGTGCCGCCTACGGGTGGCGCCGAACCTTCTTGGAGGGCGTTGGGTGTCACCCTTCCTTTCTCTCCGTCGCGTTCCGGGGGAAACCCTTGCAGCAGCGTCGTCATCGTCGCGTCCCTTCTTGGAGGTGTTGTGTGGTACCGGCGCTTCGGAATCGGAGCTTGGTGGTAGCTTCGGTGGGTGCTATGGTCGCGGGTGTTCTTTGTTGTTGTTGCACTGCCGTTGTCGGCATTTGTTTCTCTTATATTTTCTCTCTCGTTTCTTTTAGGCGTGCCTGTGCTGCGTCCGTCCCAGCACCTATTGTTGGTTGTATCGGTGATGGTTGCTTTGTAATACAAAGCGGGGGGCAACCCTATTTTCTTCTTCTAGAAACTTAGTAGCTGCCTTCTTTCTTGCAAGAAACGCGAAGAAGTACAGTGATACTTTGCACGTGTCTGGCAAAGAGGAAACCGTCCTCGTTGGTCCTATGCATCTATGACACCATCCGGAATTCATTGCCAAAGACTTTTGTTTGCGATTTTAATCCAACTTTATTTGTCATTGACGCTTAATTTGCGTTGCTGAAGAAGATTCAGAAAAGGCCAATGGAGCATCACATCAAATTTTTCCGTGAATAATGAGTTGATTTGTTACCTCCAATAAGATGCATGTGTAAGAAACTGCGAGATCACGAATCTAAACGAAGGTAAAAGAATTACTTCATCTATTGATTAAGAAGATGAACCGCCTGCTGTACTGGCTACTGGCTAGGTTTCGCGCCTTGGTTCCGGTAGTATTAAAATTGCAAATATAGTTGAAGAGATACATGATTGTAATTAACCCTAAGTAGTATGATTAAGAATTTAATATGCTTGCAACCTGTTGCTAGAGCTGACATTTTAACCAATTCTTATTTAGTACGAGTAGCAATATTGCAATGCACTCTTTCGCGTGGTCCAAGAGTTTAGATTCTGAACCTGCTTGCCGATGGATCATTCATGTAGACCGGCATAGATCTGTCAACGGCGTAAGCTATATTGACAGTTACCGCCTCTGAATTACAACATACAGACCATTTTAGACATTGCAACGCAATAAAGATTAAGACTTTTTGCCTTTCGGAAAAACAAGATAAGACCTTTGGGCTGCCATATGTAAGATGGTTATCGAGCACGTCTTCTTACGGCGGGAGTTTGATATGATTTAAAAAAAAATGCCTTCTTGTAGCAGTGGCACCCGCTATCCAGATGCAGGGATAGAGAGCTCATTCTCTGGGCGACGGGCACCTTGACTTGCTCGGGTCGACGTCTGGCCTCTCCTACCATGGTGCCTACCTGATGCAGTGACGCTTCTTGAGGATGATTTATTGTGTGTGATACCCTTTTGTTTCATGATGTGGATGTTTCCCCTGGATGTTATTTGGGATTGTTGTGCTGTTGCCCCAACTTTATTCTGAATTGTTGTAACAAATGATTGGATCTGTAGTTCGTACTTTATCTATAAAGTGGGGTGAAAACCTATTTTCTGAATATGTGAAAACCTATTCTTTGAAATAATAGAAAGAATAAACTATAAGAGCATGCTCTTTGAAATAATAGGAAGAATAAACTACAAGAGTACAGACACGATTTTTTTGGCTCTCGGGAGCATATGCTCCTTAATAAACAATAAAAAATTAAAAAAATTCTGATTTTGTTTATGTTCGTATTAATGTGGTAAGTGTGCTTGAGAATTTTGATGTCATACGTACGGAGTAGTAGTGCTTCATCGGTAAAAACAAAATTAATTGTGACATTTAGAGGTAACATTTGGCGTTTGATATTTTTTTTTACACGAAAAAAGTGTATTTTTCATCCCTAAACTTTTTCGAATGTATATACTTGGTCCTTCAACTTTAAAAAGTATATAATTAGTCCCTTAACTTCTAAAATCGGTTACTTTTAATCCTTCTTGCCACTTAGGATGATTTTCTCCCTACGTGGCATGTTATAAATAAATAAAAGAGGAGTGAGGAGAGGTTGTGTGCTCTCTATGGCCCTCACCGTGCTCCCATTTGTCACTTATGCCACTGTCTCGTTGACGCACAAACAGAGCAGCAACATTGCACGATTGTCCATGCTAGCTATGTCCATATGTATATCATACTTTATCGATGGTAGGCGGCGAGAGTCGTAGGCAGTGCACAACCTTTTTTCTCCTCTTTTTCAATTTATAGCAATCCACGTCGGTAGAAAATCATCCGAAACAACACAAAAGACTAAAAGTAACCGATTTTAAAAGTTAAGGGATCAATTCCATACTTTTGAAAGAGTTTAGGCTTAAAAATATACTTTTCCCTTTTTACACAGGTTAAAATGCTTAAGTTTTTTACCTTTAAATGTGCATATACCATTTTAGATGTGACAATGAACACATCTATTTTTTTCTTAATTCAACATTTGTAAAATCAAATTTTGGCACACAGGAGCATGTGCTCCCTAGAGCCAAATTAAATATCCGGTGCTAACGTATATAAATGCATACAGAAAGTAGTTACTTGCCATTAGTGATCGTATGCCACCTCTTTTTTTTTAGGAACACAGTACAACTCTGACGCTCACATACACGAGTATACAATCACCCCTATGACGCACACACGCACACCTACCCCTATGAGCATCTTAATTCGCAATACTGAGCCGGTACATCATCTTGAGATTAACGAAGCAAACACCTCGTCTTCGACGGGAACGTCTCCTCCCACTGAAAGCGCATCACCGGAAGCACTGGAATAAATCCAGGAAAATGCGAGCACCATTGTCAAATCTGGGATTTAAACTCTGGTGGGCTGGGGATACAACCATCCACCTAATCAACTCAACCACAGGTTGATTCGCTCGTATGCCACCTCGTAGGTGCATGCTACTACAGCAAATCATACATATATACTCCTTCAATTCTAAATTAGATGATTTTTATTTGTATACATATAGATGTATACACTAATGAAAGTCATTTAATTTGAAACAAAGAGAATACAAACGAGCTAGTAGCCAGTTGCTGTGCAGTTCACAAGTCAAAAATAAATTATGCCAACAAGCAGATTAGCAATCAGTGATAAGTAACCTTCGTTGATATAATCGCCCAATTAGCTACGATGCATCAGCGAACTCACACAAAGGTGGTGTGCGTTATACAAGAGGCTACGTGAAACCAGCAAAGCGGCAACAGAGAACATGCAAAAGCTACCGGCTCACTGAAAAATAAGATGGTTGATATAAACTCGGTGTCCTTTAAGTGCCTAATTTTTGAAGATTTTCGTTGGTGTATCAACATCGTCATAGGTTTGTACTTGCCTCTTTTGGGGCTCTTCTTTTCTCGTTGGTGCATCGATCATCGTCAGACGGAAACAACTCATGCCTATCACCAGCCATATGCACGTACAAATGGTAGCTGCTAAGCAGGAATAGGTAGGCCGGTGAACAGAGCATGCGGTGAAGAAACTAGTTCTTGGTGTCAAAATGTAGGCCAGCCAGATATCTCACTCCAACATTTCTACTTTGGAACATAAATACTATACAAACTTTGGCGTGTCTAAAAATAGCAGATACACTAGCTTTTCTTTGTTGTCACGTTAGTGGTCAACGACGACTTGGCCAAGTCATGTGCCACAGCATAAACACTGAGTACACTGAAGTTTCCAAGTGAAGTAGAAACACCGGGGGAGGGGGGTGGTCGTTTAGCAAAACTAGATGATATCCCGCGCGTTGCTGCGATTTTTTTAACAAATAGTTTAATGTTTTAAAATATGATTTTTTTATGAAATGTAGTATAATTTGATTATAAATTTGTTTTTGAAAGAGGAATTGTTTAAAGTAAAATATAATAATATTTAATAAAAAAATGAGTGTGATTTTTGTTATAGTAATTTAATACCTTAAAAATATATCAGCGAGATGATATGAGACGAAAAACAACGTTGAGTAGAGACAGTGACACATCAACATTGGCTAAACCTAAAACAATGATAGCAATTACATATGTGCATTCATAAAAAAAAATTGCACATAAAAATAAAATGCGAGATAACTTATAATTTAATTTTCAATACGAAAGTTGCTTCTAAATCGTGAGGTTGAGTACATAATTTTTCATTTGTTTATTTGTGATAGTTGCGTGTGCATGCAGATTTGATGAGAGAATACGCATGAAAAATTACTGGAAAAGAGTTTTGCATGGTAAACATACTTGATGATGTGGATATAACTTGTATGTCAAGAGAAATAGATTAGTGAAATAAACTATTTAGGTATTATAGATGACCAGATGGTGCTAAGAGGGTCAAATATGTTAATGTTGTCATTAATGGTCAAAACAATGATTTTGTCCTACCACTCACATGTCACCATCAATGAGACAATAACCATAGTCATCATAGACAGAACAAGATGATAGATAAATTTGAACCATTGGATATTCATGACCTAGGAGGCTAGGACCTATGTCATGCCGATCAAGCAAATCACCAAATTATTCAATGAACAACACCGTGGTTAGTGTGCGTACAAGAACCGCGAGCACGCCAATAACTGCAAATCAAAAGAAATACATGGAGCTCTTGCCTTCGTACTGTATCTCTTGATTAAAAAGAGCTAGTACTTGGTACTGTGCAATATAGACACATACATGTGAAATTTTAGCGTTTGCTTTTTATTTCTTCTCTATTTTATCTAAAAAGAAAGTAAGATTTCTTATGATGCTTCCAAATATTTTATCATCAGTTTCGTCAACCCTTCTGTACCCCATCTATCAGGCATAGAATCATCGCAACCGTAATTCTGTTTTTAAAGACTCACACAGAAAAAAAATCCATTAATACACTTTTATTTCAATCATGGAGCCTTTAACGGCTCATGGATAAATAAAATAATTAACATTTAGGCCTTTAATTAACATTTAATTGGTACAGGCATTTAAGTTAGTACATGTCCTTCTAGAGGTAACCCACGAGCTTTTAATCCAATGAAATTATAGCTTTAGATCGTCTTTCGTCCACCCTCTCTTCACTCTTCAAACAAAAGAATGCTCGATATTTTCTTCACTACCGTGATCATCGCACAATCATAAAAGCAGACGCACGTCTTTACGAAAAATCCGGGTGTAAATGGATACTCCACTTAGAGAGAAAGAGGGAGAGAGGGAGAAAGAAAGAGTCACCTCGCGCGCAGTACCCTCAGTATCACTGTGTCGCCTCCCCAACCCCCAAGGCAACTAGACGTCGCCTGCCCTTGCCCGGTCCTCACGCTTGACGTCGTTGCCCGATGGCCTTGTAACTCCCCGGCGATAACAATGTTGCACGCTCGCTCAATGCCATTGCCACGGTCATGAACGACACAAGAACCCTCAATTGATGAATCTAGAATCAATCGATTCACTGTTTAGAAAAAGTACGAATGATCACTGAAGAAAGTGAAATTGTCCTCCATGTACCAGCAATAGAAGAAGAATCTAAAGGTAAAAATGACAACTATTCCGCTTAACATGCATGAGGGTCAGTGTTGAGCCGTTAGAATAGGTATGCCTCTATTACAACAATGAACAATTCCCTAGTAGTAATAAAGAAAGAGCTAGCGGCTGCCATACATTTTTTGAAATGCATCTACCTCTGAAATTTTAATGTCCAAAAATGTTACTGGACCATCATCCGTAACTCAACCACCTTGTCTTTCCTTTCTTGGAATCAATTAAGAAATGGCAACACCAACTGCTGCAAACCCTAAACAGAAAAGTACTACTGATCCGTAGTACTCTCACTCATGTCCAAAACCAGCAACCACAAGGTCCACAACTGATCACATCCATGCCGACTACGTAACCTCAAGATTAGATACCAGTATACATCGACTTGGTCCACTTGAGCTTCTTGTCTTAGCTTCGTTCACACAAGTACTGTAGTAGTACATGCGAGACCGCGAGGGGTTTTATTAGTTGCTGGTGACCGTTCACCAGCTAGCCATTGCGGCCTGCAATGCAAGGTAACTAGATGATACCCGCGCGTTGCTGCGGAGACTGTTAAAAAATAAATTAATATTTTCAAATATAAGAAAATTTATGAAACATAATATAATTTCAAATATAGGAAAATTTATGAAACATAATATTATTTAATTATAATTCAAATATAGTTTAGAGTAAAAATTAAGAAAAATTGATGACAAATAAAAAATGAATGTCTTTTTATTTATTTTAGTTTATTAGCTTGACAATATATCGTCGAGATGATATGTGACGAAAGAAACATTGAGTAGACACAGTGAAGACATCACCCTTGATTAAACATATTAGAATGATAGCATTACATATGTGCATTTATAAAAAAAGCATAGAAAAACAATATGTGAGGTAACTTATAATTTGATTTTCTATTAAAAAAATCTTATAAATTTGAGTGCAAAAGAAAGTTAATATTCACATGTGATAATTTGCATGCGCATGCAAATTTAATGGAACCTCCCTTATGTGGTATACTTTGCATGGCTTAGTGGAAAAAAATTTAAATGATTGGCTTAGTGGGATGGTGAGGTGACCACCTTGCATGTTGAAAGAATTGGGTCCAATTTTTTAAGAATGTAAGATTTAACCCTAGCTAGAGCGGGTGGTGTCAGTTAAACCACCGACAAATCATGCGAGTTCTGCGGCAACCACGACTGCATGTGCCGCCTCCTACATTGCGTACCGGCTGGGTTTCGTGCCGTGGTACAGGGACGATAGCTACTAGTACTAGCATTGTTGACATTGGAGAGAGCTGATGTGATTGTGAATCAACCTTAAGTATGCATCATGATTTAAGATGCTTGCTAGCTGTTGCTAGAATGAGATTTTAACCAGACCTAATAACTAGGAAGTATTGCAACGCACTCTTTGGCGTGGTCCAAAACTTCATAACGACACTGAATCCTACCAGTTGATTCATGCAGACCTCCATAGATCCTGTTCATGAACATTCAGTACCAATATATACATGTATAGAAAGATCATCGGCAATTCCTTTGTGCGAACGCAAAAGACACGAAAAATCTGATGGGCCAAGAGGATGGTTGTGTTCATCGATGAAATCCTTCACAAATCACAAACATGTTTCCTCATGTCTTGCAATGAAAAATTTAGCTTTACAGCCAACACGAGCGATACTCCGTGACCTCCTCTGTCTATCTTCTATATTTCTCTTCATGTGTTTCTCTTCACGAACACCTTCACGACTACAGATAATTTTCCTTAAAATTATATGATTCTTGGATCCATCCCACTCAACAAAGATTTTCCTCACACTGAAACCTTTCTTAAGAGCATAATTGTTATTAAATGCATAACCTTCATTTTCACTGTGAAACATCATGTTGACAATAACATTGTACTCAAACATAGACTCATGACTTACATTCGGCATGACTTCCTGCATATAAGATAGGCGGTTGGTGTTAATCCATGTTGAAGGTAAAAAATAGCTGATAGGCAAAGACAAGTGCATGGAAAAGACATTATAAAAGATTGTGTGTAATATTAAACTTTGATCGTTGTACATTTGAGGGTAACCGATCATCAACGTCGAAAATTTACTGAACTAAGCATCCATGATGCAAAAGCTATGTTACTTCTCGCCGGAGTCCAAGACCAATTTGCGTAATTGGTTCCGGCGCCCCCTAGCGCCGAAGACACTCAAATACCGAAGAACGTCCTTCATTCCAGGGGATAGAGATTTTTTATTCGTAGCCTAAATTTCGACGGCACCACAGTGCACGCCTTTGGCCTTGCCTATGGGCGAGTGGCCACTAGCACCCACCCAAACAAAACTGAAGGTCCCCCAGGGATCAGATCGGCAACCAAGAACGCGGGGGGGGGGGGGGGGGGGGGGGGGAGCCCGGGCATAAGTAAGAGCCGCTTGGGCCACCTCATTTGCACAGATTACATAGACAATACTGGAATCGGTCGCAACAACCAATACAAAATGATTATTCAACAATGGCTTAAGAATCAGAAATCTATGTTATACTACATGCACTATCAAAACCCAAAATAGATGTAGGAACAAGAGGCTACGAAGCCATACGTAAGGATGCCAGACATGAAGAGATGGGATCGGCCGGCGTAAAAACCTAAAGTATATTGCATGAACTATGCAAAACCTAAATTGATCATGCGTGGAATAAACTAAGTACGAAGAGTACGCGCTGAATCCAAGTCGGTCGGGTTCATACCTAAGAATGGTACGCGGGAAGAGATGGGGGATATGGTCGCGTGGAACTCCTCGCGATTATATCACCGCCGATATCGCCGTTGATTCGCCTGCGCAGAGGGTGCCTTCTTCTTCTTTTGTTCGCCAGGAATGTAGAGGACGCTAGGCACGAACACGAGGAACCCTAAACGCCGGGGAGGAGGAGGACGAGGATGGGGACGAGGGCACGAGATCTGGATTGAGTAAACAGCCGTCGTGGGGATGATCGGTTGAGAATACTATTTTTTCCATGGACCATTCTACCCTATTTGGATTAAACAAATTAAAAATAAATATTTCTAATCCCTCACCAGATCTAACGGCCCACAAAAATTAAGGGGGTTAGTACTCGGTAGTACTCCCAGTACTACGGCAATTACCGTAAAAAAGCTCTAATTCTAATAGACTAGAGAATATATTAGAGTACTGGTATAACCAACCCCCCCCCCTCCCCAAGTCGAAGCATCGGCATGGACGCAAAGATTGAACCGAAACTTCATGCATGTAAACTGCTGAGTAGTGGGCACGTGAAGAACTCGAATGTGACCAAGAGCCACCCGCTCTCAAACAAAGTGGATATCCAATCTAATATGTTTTTCCCTTTTTTATATTTACATGTTTTACATTTTCTCATACATGGTTATTATTATTTTCAAATTCATAATAAACATTTTTTAAATAGGTTCAATATATTTAAATACATTATAAATATTTTCCATACATGCTCATTATATTTTTAAATACATAATCAATATTGTTTTATACAGGTTTAACATTTTCTTAAATACATAATCAAAAAAATCAAATAGATGATAAGTATTATATTCAGGCACGTTTAATATGTTTTAAATATATGATCAATATTTTTATCATAACCATTGTATATATTTTTATATGTTTTTACTATATATGAAAACTACTTTTTCTATATATGTATACAAAAATTTGGATGCTTGATTATCATTTTTCAAAACATGATTAACTTTTAATAAATATAGCATTTTTTTATAAATGTGAAAATAATATGCACATCTAACATTTTTATATACTTTATTAAAAGTTTTATATAATTAATGCAAAGTATATATATGTAATATCTGAAATTATAAACAAAAAATAAAAAGTAAAATATGAAAACAAAAAACATGAAAAAAAAATTGAAGGTGTAGTTTTCATCTCGCTCGTCCCTCAAAGAAAGAAATGCTTATCTTACATGAAGCGAGACATAAGAGGGCCCAATATAGCAGGGAAATAGGAGCGCTCAATGTTGATAAGCGCGCCTATATATTTTTTATTGCCAGCTTTAAAGCTGAAATTAAGTACTCCTTTAAACGAACACCTTCCCTCCCCCGTGGTTGATAGGTAGCACATTGCATGCGCGTCACTAATCGCAATCTGATTTTTTTTCGTAGATTTGAATCTTAAAGATGTTTTATTTTTTAAACTATGTGTTCAAATCACAAACCATTTTCGTTGTTGGATTGCTCGCGTTGAGATTTTTAAAATTAGATCTCATATTAATAGGTGTCAAAAGGAAAAAAATATGAGGAGGCACGGATGTGCATCTTGCGGAAACAAACATGTGCTTCCATAAGAGGTACGATCGGGCTTTTGAAAAGAATTTTTTTTCTTTTCTAGAGTCACGGGGTGTGACTCTCGTAGAAACAAATATGCGCCTTCTTGAGAGGCACAATCGTACCTATCTGAAAAAATAAGAGAAAAATTTGTTTTCACTTTTTAGAAGCACGGACGTGCCTCTCCAGAAAGCAAATAAGTACCTCCACGAGAGGCATAATCGTACATCTCGAAAAAAAATGTGTTTCCCCTTTTAGAGGCACATAATTAAAAAAAATTAAAAAGTAAGAAAAATCACTTGAAAACTGAGAACCAAAAAAAAACTGAATCTCAAGGAATCACTCAGCACGCTACACATGGTGCGATCTTAGCACAACAAATAATAACGTTTGCAGGGGCTTTGAAAGAGTACTCCTCAAATACTGCACCGTGTGTGCGAGCAGTAAAATTAGCCAACCTAGAGAGCGAGAGGCTAGAAGCTTTAAAAGCTTTTTCACACTTCATAATACTTCTTACATTTTTTATTTTTGTTTTTAAATTTCTTTTATTACTTTTGGTGATGCTTCAAATATTTCAAATATACATACTAGAAAAGAAAACTTTAGATTAATTCTTCAAAAATACTAATCATACAGTTCAAAAATATTAAATGTGTATAATAAAAATTATTTATTTGTTTAAATAAATTGTATAATGTTCTAAAAAAATAGATATAAAAAGGTATAAGTTTCAAAAAATGGAAAATGTTAATATTTAATGTATAAAAAAATATTTTTATTTATACATAAAATTTAACGTTTATGGAAAAAAGTAGAGATCAAACATATATTTTTTCAAAAATGTTAATCATGTTTTTTGACAATATTAAACGTGTATATAAATATGTTCCTAATATATACTAAACATATACTATGTGTATGGAAAAATAGACATTACAACATTTATGTCTTTTTTCATTTGCTTGGATCGCCCAAATGAACAGCAATGTCCTGTCAATCAAGGAAGAGGCCGGACACAATCCATTTTTTTAACCTTCTTACCATTGCAAAAGGCCATACATGGTGGATATTGCCTTTGCAGGACGAGCTTCACGGAGGACATTTTCAAATTTCAATTTCCACTTTGTGAAAAATCTGAACTTTTTTGTGAAGAAACATGCATAGACATAACATACCTGAACATTTTCAGAACATTGTCTTTTGACACGTGGCATAAAGAAAAAGGAAAATTATGATTTTCAGAATGGGCCAAGTTTTTTTATTATTGGACTCGATAATTTATTTTTTGCACAGTCTGCAAATCATAATATTTTCAGCGAAAATTTACACGTTTGTGCGAGACACATATAAGAATCCATGGATTTTATTTTGAAACATTTAAATATGATTTTCAAAAGAAAAAAAAAGTCCTACCCAAAGCCTGAGCTCCAAAAGTGTACACTCACGTACATGGCCAGTACATAGAAAATATAAAAAACCCTGAAAGGTGGCGGCGCGGTCCTCCTTCTCGTCGTCGTCCTCATTGCCGTCACCGAATAGATCAATGAACGTCGGCGCTTCCCAAGGCAGGTTCGGTGGGTACATATGCTTTCGAACCTATGAGGGGTGGTGACTGCACAGGTCAGGGTGGCGGTCTCAAGGGAGCCAAGGGTTGTAAACAACCACACCGTGCCCACCATGGACTGGATCGCCACGCGCGCCCGACGATCCTCCTTCGGGAACGTCGGCGGTGCCTCCTTCGGCTCCATCTAGTTGTAACACGACCGTTATGGCGGTGGCGGCACGAACACGACAACGTTTGGGTCCTCAGAGGTAATACGGAGGACGTCCAATTGGGCAGACCACTGCTACACCTTCTCGAGCTCGAGGACCCTCGTGATGGCCACCTTGTCGTCGTCCTTTAGCGGCGGTGGTGGGGGTTGTGTGGCGTACAATGGCTCACACGCTGACCGTGGTGCTGGGGGTGGCTGCCCCGGAGCATAGAGGAGGATCGTCGGGCGGTCGAGCGTCTCGTGTTCTGGCCACGACGAAGAGGGGGTGGCATAGTCGTCCCGGACGAACTGCGTGGGCACCAGCACCCACACGGGACTCATATGAGACCCATTAGGAAGGTGGATATCTGCCCACGGCACGGGGGTGCCCTGCTGTGGGAATCAGATCACCTTTGTGATGGCCACATAGACGCGGTACTAGTGGCGGCAGTAGCCAGACGTGGAGGAGGATTGTGGTATCGCATGGCGGCCGTTCGCGGTTCGAAGGCGGGGAGCGAGGTGGGTGAGTGGGGAGTGGGAAGGGGTGGCCATCGATGATCCGCATTAGAAAGGATCACAGTCAAAGCCACGTGAGAATGGCCAGCAGTCCCCGTATGGATAACAAGCGTGTTTGGGGCAGACATTGAGCGGACACATGTGGATGCGTTAGGCAGTCCTCTTGTTGTTAGTATGGACGCAAATTCGACTCAAATTTAGGTTGGAAATAGTTCGCCACGGACACAAGCGTGAAAATTTATCCGTTTTCATTTTCGCATTGGGTCGTGTTTTTACTCCGCACATATTCAAGCAGACAATGGCATACCCAAACAGATAAAATGGGTCACCACGTTGGAGTCACATTGGAAGTCTCTCTCTAACTTTGCGGCCCAAATTGACACCAAACATATCTTCCTTTTTTTCATTTGGGTCATCAAATGAACAATCGTCCTTCCCTGATTCATCTTTCTAAATGGTTGCACCTAGTGGGGAGACCCATTTGATCTGCCCTTGTCCACCTTCATTCAAATACATACATTTGTAGCACATAGTTTACAAACCAAAAATTTATAGAGACAGATACATCACATACTTCACAAACCAAATAAATAAAAAGCATATCTTTTTACAACTAATAAATTGTAGCACATCAATTTCAACCCATTTAGTTTTATAAATCGACAATTGGTTTTCTATGTGAGTTCACATATGCTCAATCAAATAATTTTGAAGTTGCATGGGTGTTGTCTGACCACGCATTTCACGATGAAATTCGATGAACTGTGCATATGTTGTCGCTCCTTCTTGAGGCTCAATGTTGCCACCTTGGTAATCCCACTCTTGGTCGTAGATATTGTCATCACGCTCAACCTATATGATCATGTTGTGCATTATCCATCAGGATTCATTGCATCCTTCAAAAGTCTCAATGCTCCAACATCTAGTAGGGCGTCAAACAGTAGTCCAGTGTGATTGGAGCATACCAAAAGCACGTTCCACATCTTCCTTACACTCTCTTGGTCTTTATCGAAGCTATCTCTCTTCTCTCCTAGGGGGTTGAAGATTTTCTTCATAAATGTAAACCACTCATGATAGATACCACCCACTAGGTAGTACCCCTTGTTGTATTGGTGGTCATTGACCTCAAAGTTTACCTCTGGAGCATTGCCTTCCGCAAGCCTCGTAAACGCCAAAGAGAGTTGAAGCATGTTGATATTATTGTGAGAATGGCCATGACAAAATGAGTGATAAATCCAAATATCGTGTGGTGCCACAACTTCAAGTATCATCAAGGAGCCATCAAAATATCCCTTGTAATACCCCTGCCAAGAAAATGGATAGATCTTTTACTTTGAATATCGTTGAACAATGGTCTTCCCATCCAGAAGCTTCACCGGAAAAGATTGAGAGGAAAAATTGGCACTTCATGAAAGTAATCGTTAAAGAGTAGGAGATGACCACGTTCTCTATTTTGATTCAACGCAGGAGCATGCCCCGGTATAGAACCTTTGAACATTGTTCGCTGCCTCGAAATGTGATAATTGACGAGAATTGTAGCAGCAGAGACATCACTATCATCGTTGGACGATGATGAATCGATGAAATTGTTGAAAAAAAATACTCATCCGCACTATCGGCCATGGTATTTGGGAGTAAATTCGTACCTCGCACGGGTCGGACAAACGACCGAACACTTTGTGGGTGGTGAAGGTCATCGGAGAGGACGAGTCAATCTCGGTCCCGGAAGCAGGGGCGCAGTTCGCAACGTCGTATGGGTCCTGGTGGTTGCAGTGGTGGTAGCGACGGTGCTGTTGACATCGTTCAAGGTGAGATGTGTGGCAATGGGTGTGGCGGCGTTAGAATGCACCGAGCCACACCTCCCCCGGCCACGTTGCCTCGGCGATGGGATGTGTGACAGAGGGTATGGCAGCGGCCATGGCCAAGTGGCGCGGGTAGCGAGTGAGAGAGGGTGGTGATGGGATGTGTGGCGTCGGCAACACGACGATCACGGGGGAGGATGAAGTTGGGGCACGCGGAATGAAGAGTGGGCTTGTTGTGCCATCAATAGAAGGGGCAAGGGAGGATAAAGGGGACAGCGAGGGGCGTTCGCGGTGTGTCCCTGCAAATGCAAATCCAAATAAATTTAGGCTAAAATGGAGCATCGCGAACCAAAAAATAAACGGTTACTATTTACATCATGTTGAAGTGATGATCTAAATTCATATATGAAGCTAAAGGCTAACTTCTGACGGAGAGGAGCGGAGACCCGTCGCCGATAGGGATGCTAAGGACGCCCATGACCTAGCTCATCTCGCACCGCCTACCAGGGACGCTTGGAGGGTGTGTGTGTGTGTGTGTGGGGTGGGGGGGGGGGAGGGTAGCCACCCCGCAGCATCGATCAACATTGATGTAGGTCACGTCTACCTGGTATAGATAGAGAGAATTCTTTATTTATCCCTTTAAAAAAAATGTGCTTCCCTTTTTGACCCAAAAAAAATTCTTCTCATTTGGACATCCAAACTTCATTTTGTTTCATATGTGACACTTTCGTTAGTTTTAGGCTAATAATGGTGTTAAGCCTGAGATAAAAAGACAATTTCATCCCTGGTGCAGTATGCGTGTCTCTGCGTTTGCATATAACAAATCAGATCATATACTACACTAGCGAAGAAAATGAAGTTTTTCTTTAGGATAAGGGAAGAAAATGAAGTTTGAGTGTCAAAAAGGAAAGAAAAGGCTTTTTGGACTAAAAGGAAGGAAGAAAAGTTGAAGGGCCAAATAAGAAAAAAAAATATAACCCTTGTAAACCGTCGGATGAAATAGTTGATCAAGTTATAAATCCCTCGACGTTCTGTAACTGTTCCATGATAGTAAAAAATTATTAGGTGACTTCTGTAGTTTTTACTCTTCTCTTTGAAACGATTTTTCTATTAAATCCTTGTGTCCTCGTGTTGATTTTCATTCTTTCCGTTGTTATTTACCTCTGGATTCTCTAACATGAACCGTATTCTTTTATCTTTACGAACCAAAACGAATGAAGCGGATCCAAAACAAACCATTTGCTACCGTACAACATTCGCGTATACTGAGCTCCAAGTCAGTCTCCCTCGACTAGCATAGACTGCTAGAGGCGACGAGTCAAAGCGCCGACACACACAGACGCAGCCCCCACATGGACTGATGGACACACGAGGCACCACCCTATCCATCCCAGCCGCGAACAGAGAGCCGGCGATTAACTAAGCTCGCCGAAGCCGTCCCGGCGCCGATCGGACCATCTGAGCACCAGACCGGAGGCGAGCACGATCGTCTCGCTCGTGTCTGCTGCGACTGGCCGGAGCACCGCTCGGAAGCTGGAGAGGTGTCAATGCGGGTCCCTGTCGGTGATTGAAAAACGGTATCGATCGGCATGGGAGTTGTTCCAACCTGGTCTGCGCGACGGCCAATAGGCGAGGGATCGAGATGGGACATGTTGACGAAAAAACTGCCGATGTCTTTGTCGGCTGTTAATTTATTTATTTTGCGAATATTGTGGGCTGTTAATTGACTGAGCTAGGTAGGAATGGATAAGATTGAGCGACTAGTAGTCTCACTGTCTCATTAGTTCAGCAGGCAGAGTAGAAGTGTATTGATCCAACTGACACTTGCTTCACGGCTCCGAGATGCATATAGCGCTCGCAGATTCCCCATTCCTCCACCAAAACTGGAGTTCGTTCTTCCTAATGTTCAGTTATTTATTTTGAACTTAATGTTCAGTTTTGTTAGTATAGATAAATGTTCGTTTTCCTGTATTGTAGTTCTGCTTCCGGCAAAAGAATGTGTTACCCCGGATATTCAATTCGGCTTTAGGGTGCACGTGCTCCTGCATGCTAAAAATGAATTTGACAAATATTAAAAAATTAGAAAAAATATATTATATGTGTTCATTGTCACAACCAAGTGGCACATGCAAATTTTCGGGTGTAAAACTTAAACGGTTTAACCTGTGTAAAAAAGACAAATCCAATGTCAAACGTTGCCTCAAAATGTCACACTTGATTTTATTTTTTTCATCGACGAAGCACTACTGCGCCATATGACGTCAAAATTGCCAATCACACTTGCCAAACTAATACAAACATCCACAAAATAATACAGAATTTTTTGAAATTTTTTACCATTTGTTTTAGTGTTACTGTCTATTAGAGAGCACGTGCACCCAGAGCCAAAACGCCGCATGTGTGTTACCCCTCCATTTCAGTATACGAGACCACTTAGTTTTCCTTTGAACTGTGACTCATAATTTTAATCAACTAGAATTGTTGTTGGAATTGTTAACAAATATTTTAATATATAAGACAATTTATGATACATATTATAGTGGGAAAATATATTTTTTATCCGAAACTCTTTTGAAAGTATAGAATTGGTCCCTCTACTTGAAAAATATATAATTGGCCTCTTAACTTTTAAAATCGATAACTGTTAGTTCCTCATGCCGCCACAGATGATTTTTACCGACATGGATTGTTATAAATAAATAAAAGAGGAGCGGGGCAAGGTTGCACACTCTCTACGACACTCACTGCGCTCTCCTTCTTCACTTATGTTGTTGTCTCATTGACGCACAAGCAGAGCAGTAACACTTCACATTTGTCCATAATGGTTGCGTCATATGCATATTGTACCTTGTCGATGGTAGGCGACGAGGGCCGTAGGCAGTGCAAAACCTCCCCCCCCCCCCCCCCCCCCCCGCGCCTCTTTTATTTTATTTATAGCAATCCACATCGGTAGAAAATTATCTGAAGCGGCACGAAGTCTAAAAATAACCGATTTTAAAAGTTGAGGGACCAATTCTATACTTATTAAAATTAAGGGACATATTCTATGCTTTCGAAAGAGTTTAGGGGCCAAAAATATAATTTTCGGCTATTATAATTTTGTTATAAATTATTGTTTTTAAAGAAATATTATTTCAAGTATAAATCTAAAAATTGATTAACTTTAAAAAATGAGTGTGATTTTTTTTTAATTTATTACCTTGACAATATATCAATGAGAGGATATGAAGTACAGAGTAGAGATGGGAAGACATCACCCATGGCTATTACTAATCAATGATAGCAACTACATATGTGCATTAAAAAAATTGTCACATAAAAAATAAAGTTCGAGGTAACTCCTAATTTGATTTTCTATATAAAAAATAGCTTCGAAATCATGATGCCGAATGCATAGAAAGGAAAAAAATTATAATAGGATGCATGCACATGCGGATTTATTGGGAGCATTTGCATGAATAGTTAGTGAAAAAAGGTTTACATGGCAAACCTACTTGATGATGTGGATAGTTTGCATGTCAAAAAAAAAGTTAGTAGGAATGAAATATTTAGTTATTATAGGATCATATGCATGAATAGTAAGTGGAAACAATGTTTTACATGGTGGACCTACTTATGATGTGGACAGCTTGCATGTCAAGGGTTAGTGAGAATGAACTATATATTTAGGTTTTACAGATAAGACATGAGTTATATCATATGTAAACAAAAATCATCATAGAAAATATTATTTTTAAAACACAGTACTACGCCGACTCTCGCATACACGATCATATGCTCACATCTATGAACGCACGCAAGCACACCCTATCCATATGAGCATCTAACAATACTGAGTCGACACATCATCTTGAGATTGATGAAGTCACCACAGACGCCTCGTAGTTGACGAAAACGTCTTCTCCACTGAAAGCACATCGTCAGAAGGCCCGTGAAAGGATCGGAATGTCGACTAGAGGGGGGGGGTGAATAGGCGACTAATAATTTTTAAGCTTTTCTTAACAAATTGAGGCTCAACAAATAAAGTAGGTTATCTAGATGTGCAACTAGGTGGACAACCTATATGAACTAATGCCACACTAAAAGAACTAGCAAAATAAAATAAGCTAGAACAATGCAAAGGTAAATAACCGACAAAGGATACACGGGAGACAAGGATATGTTTACCCAAGTTCCTTCTCTTGCGAGAAGTACATCTCCGTTTGGAGAGGATGTGCAACATAATGCTCACACGAAACCAACGAGGGTCACCCTATTCTCCTCACGCTCTTGCCAATGCAAGATGCCGTGAATCCACTAAAGGTGCCTTGAAGGCGCACATGAAACCTTTACAATTAGGGCGGGGCTTCTCCACAACAAGCCGAAGTCTGCCGCCAACACCACGAAGCTTCACCACAATGGAAAGTGGCTCCGAGGTGGCCTCAAGCTCTCAATGGCTCCAAACCACAAGAGTAACAAAATACATTACAAAATAGATGGAGAACAAACTTTCCTTTGGATGGAAGTATAGAACGGGGTCTCCTCGACAACCCCTAGCAACTCAACAAATTTGGGAGGCTAGAAATGGAGATCGGGGTCGATGAAGCTTTTGGGCGTCAATGGAGAGAGTGTAGAAAGAGGTAGGTACCAAGGACGAAGAAGACCTCATTTTATACCTCCTCCCTAATCCAACCATTATCCACAGAAATGCACAGGCCAGTACAACCGGTCGGCCATCCCGGTACAACCGGTCCACCCCGAGTAAGCCGCAAATCATTCGAACCCTAGCTGGTGGCAGAGAAGGCAGGGTGGTACAACCACTCCGGAAACTGGTAGTACCGGATTTACCGGTACAACCGGTGTGCCACCGCTCTGCCACCGGCCTAGATCAGAGGAAAAGAGGTCATCGCCCGGTGATTATTCCAGTAGGGGGACCGGTATAACCGTTCCCCCAAACCCTAGCCGCTCGTGTTGGAAATATGCCCTAGAGGCAATAATAAAATGTTATTATATATATTTCCACGTTCGTAATTAATGTTTATATTTCTGTGCTATAATTGCAATGACCCTGACTATGAGATTCAGAAGAAAACTCACTTGCATGTGTGGAAATATAAACACCAAGAGTTCCTGGTTTAGCCTCTAAGACCAGCTCATGTGCTAACTGATGATTATGTTTTCTTAATCATGGACATTGTTGTTGTAACAAGGATGTCAGTAGCAATGGAAACATATTGTTAGCAGAACAATGATGTTGAACCGACCCCAGTATTGAATGATATACTTAGAGATCACATCGTAACAACGTTATAAGTCATATCATGAAATATTATCATATACGTAATTCCTTAGACCATGAGAGTATCAAGTTGCTTCACACAGGAAGATGTGCTTTGGTCTTGGATGAATCTTCCCGTTACTGGGAAGTAGTAAAATAAGTTCTGGGTACATTGGATAGTGTGTCTAGTAATTGTGATAGTTCAAGATTGGGATTTGCTCCTTCACGATGAAGAAGATATTCACTTCGGGCCCACTCGGTATGACGGTATGCATTATAGTCTGGCCAGACGCATTGTGATTCAGTCACGGGGATACCGGAATATGATAACGAGAAAAGGGACAAACGAGCAAAGAGGATAACGAGTGGCTTGTGTTCAAGAAGTTGTTACACATGGGTGCCAAACTTCTCTCCTCTGACTTTGTCATATATCGCGAAGCAAAGGGAATGGTACATGACTAAACATAATGGTTCACTCGAAGTTTCTTCGTGTATGTGCGGGAGTCAACATGGGTGTCCATGGCTCCGCTGTTGATTATTGGCTATTGACAAAAGGCTGTTGACCTATGTCCGGAAGATGTTCTGAGTCATGTCCGCATTATACCGAACCTATTGGGTCACACACTTAACGAGTAGTAGTCTGTTAGAATACTGGAATGGTAGAAGGTTTAGTGGAAGCAAAACGGAATAGTTCATACGGGCACCGGAAGTAGTTCCGGGTATTTATGGAATTATTCATAAGGGCACCAGAAGAAGTTCTGGGCATTTAAAGATATGTACGGATCACTCTGGAATAGTCCCAGGTGTTTCTGGAACATATGAGAATGGTACCGGGGAAGTCCTGGATCAACCGGAATAGTTTCCGGTTAATCGGTGGACGTCTCGAAAACGACCGACGAACCGACGCAGGGCATCGGGCAGGCTAGACCGTAACCCGGATCGTCCCGGAACCTATCCATATAGTTACGGAACGTCTGAAAACGGTCCCGGAAGGTCTTGGAGGTGTTCCAGAAGGTTCCGGAATGTCCCGAAACCATCCCGAAAGGCCCCGGAATGGTCGAGAATGGTCCCGGCTGGTCCTGGAAGGTCATGGAAGGTTCTGAAAGCTTCCGGAAGGTTCCACAAGGTTCAGGATAGTACCATATGCGACCCACCACCCTTAGCCTTGGGGGTCAAGGCACCCCAAGGGGGCTGGCCGAAATTAGGTGGTGGGGGCGCCACAAGTGGGGAGGAGTCCTCCTTGGACTCAGACTCCCCGGTGGGAAGGACTCCCTTTGGGAGTTGGAGTCCCAGGGGGACTCCACACCTCCCAGGTCGGCCAGGACAGCCCCCTAGCCACCTATATAATGAGGGGAAAGGGTGGGGGCGCAATAGAACTTAACCCTAGCCCCCCTGCGCCAACCTCCCTCCTCTAAACCCCGTTGCTCCACAATTAGACCCCGGTTTAGACGATGTTCTAGATCGGAATCCGTTAGGGTTTTCTCCCTCTAGTTTTCTCGGTGGCGTTCATCTCTGGACGGCGGAGCGCTGCTGGATTGCTGCTACGGAACGTGTGGATACTAATAGAGGGATCATATCTTTGGTCCTTCTCCGAGGAGCTTCTTCTTCCTCAGAGATCTTGTTCGAGGGACTTGCTTGAGGAACTTGTGCGTGGGACGGATCGAGGTGTTTCTTCTTCCTCGGTGATCTTGATCGAGGGAATGTTTGTGGGACGATCCGCGAGATCTACTTCAACGAGCTACACCAACTCTACTTCCGCTACATCGGTTGGTGAGCCATGACCTAAAACCTTGTATGCAATCTTCTTGGATGATCTTGGGTTTTTGATTCGTAGGCCGAAATTTTTTGTTTTCTACTACGTTTCCCAACAGCTGGTGGGGGAGGGTGAGCGGTACAACCGCTCTAAGCATCGGTTGTACCTGATTTACCGTTACAACCGTGCCGCCACCGGCCTGGATCAGAGGAAAAAAGTCCCTCTCCCTGGTGGCTGGACCGGTACCTAGCACGGCGGTAACGTCCACTGACAAGGGCGGTACAACCGGCTGGGTACACCATTACAACCGGTCTGTGAACAACAGCTGGTCACTCCTTCTTCAATGATGCCTCGCGAGGGCTGGTCTTGACAGATTGGAGAGAAGGTTATCTTACGGTCTTCGCACGGGAATACTAATATAGGTACAGGATTCCAACATCAAGGAACACATGTCGGATTCGCCTTATTTGAACCTTTATAAACAAGATTACCCTTAACAAAGTCTTTGTGTCTTGTTAATAAACCTGAGAAGCTCATGACACAGTTAGACTGCAAATTCCGTATTGTAATCAACACCAAACCCATAAGATAGGAAATGTCCTTTCAGCCTAAAATAAATCAAGAAAAATGCGAACACCAATTTAAAATATAGTCCTTGAACAACGATGGGCTCGGCATACAACTATCCTTCTAACCAACTCAACAACATGTTAGTTCATAAAAAAGATTTTTGAAATGTGCATCCGATGGCATGTTTTTGTGGCATATAGTTTATATTATATTAAAAATATCGGTTAAAATTAGATACAAATAATATATAATGGTCTTGTGTGTAGAAATGAAGGGAATATCATGTAGCTAACGGTAACTCCAAAGGGGAAACCCGAACGAAGCCAAATTTGTTTTGCGTCGCCCCAATAGACCAAATGTCCGTGTCGCGTTTGTCTGGATCACGGGATGCCCAACGGGGGCACGGGACGAAAAAATTTCAAAAATAAAATCATTTCCAAAAGTCCATTACAAGCATAATTATACATTAAAAATAAAAAGTAAAAAAGGCTCCATCATGGTCCTCGTCGGTCCTCTTCTTGGCGTTAGCTTGATCTTCCCTACTGGGTGGCGGCATCATCGTCGTCAGACAAATTTATGAAAGGAGGCGAAGACCACGTCACGCCAGAGGGCTACTAGCCTTGCTGTGGCGCCCCCTCCTCTTGTGGTGTGGTTGTCGGATGCTGTGGAGGGGGAAGCGGTGGTGGGGACGGTGCCAAGAAGGCAACTTGGGTATGTCAAATGTCCACCACGTCCGTACCATGTCATATATGACTCTGTAGGCCTGGTGCTTGTGGTTGTCAACAAGCGGCAAAGGTGGCGAGGGAGGTGGAAGAAACTCCTACCGCGATCGCTCTAGAGGCCGCGGTAGTGGTTGCGGCGGCGTCCTCGTAGATCCCCGCATTGGAGTTCTGCCTGATGATGGTGAGGAGGTCGAGGTAGCCAGACCACTCCTTGGCGTCATCAAGGATGGACATCTCGACGGCGGCCTTGTAGGCCAGCTTCTCGGTGGCCTCGTCGTCCTCGGGTGGAGGTTGTGGCGATGGTAGCTCAGGCTCAACCTTGGGCTCACGGATCTGCCTCAACTGGCAGGTACAAACCGCTAATGGATGTGGATCTACCCGTGGGGGCAGCGGTGTCCATGACGGAGGCTACGGTAGCGTTGCAGGCCTCATCACCCTCCCGCGGTGGTGGGGGAATATACGTCCACCACTTCCAGTGGCGACACGGCATCCTCACCGCATTAGTAGAAAAAAACTTATCTCCATCTTTAATTGTTGGTGCACTAGTTTTAATCCATGCGAGCTCTATTTTTCAAATAGTGTTGGTGTCTCACTTATTATTGTTGGCGTGGAATTTTTTGGTGTTGTTATATTATATTCTACGCCAATACTGTTGGTATTAGAGTGTCATTTTTCAAAACCCCAGCAATATAGTTTCTGGTGTCATACAAAATTGCCTTATATATATTATATGCTTATTCTTGTATGTTATAAAAATATATAAATAGTTTAGTTTTTATTTTCCTTGTTAATAGCAATGCCCTAATTTATGCTTATTCTTGTGTATTAGAAAAAAACATATACTCCTTCCGTTCCTTGATATAAGGTGCCTAACGTTTTGAGAAAAAAAATTCAAAATACGTGGCATATTGGTATTATACCACCCGTCTAGGCAAATATATCTACTGAAAGAGACAGAACGGAGGGTCTCTTTTCTATTATTTGCAGACTCAAACTGTTTCTCTCGATTTTTTTTCCAGGAATAGATCAATCCAATTGTAGTATATGTGTTATATTCGTGCAAAAAACTTAGACACCTTATGTCAAGAAACGAAGGGAGTAGTATATGAGATATTCCCTTTGGCTCTGGGGTGCACGTGCACCTGCGTATCAAATGTTCATTTTGCCAATGCCAAAAAATTTGAAAAAAAAATTGTATATGTTTTTTTGTCATACCCAAATGGCACATGCAAATTTTTAGGTGAAACGCTTTAGTATTTTGGTCTGTGAAAAGAGGACAAATCGAACGCCAAATGATGCCTTCAAATGTTGCAATACGTCATACGTACTTTTTGTTTTTTTTTTCACCGAGGAAGAACCACTGCACCATATGGCATCAAAATTGGCAAGCACACATGCCACACTAATATGAACATTCACAAAAAAATCAGAATTTTCTGAGTTTTTTTTATCATTTGTTTTGATTTTACTATTCATTAAAGAACGCGTGCACCCCAGAGCCAAATAGCCGCTTCCGTAGTATATATGGTACATAAAGTAAAGTAACTAAAATAAATTAAAATATATAACATAAATACAATATAAAATAATATGCATATGAAAAAATAAATGTATATTTACTGGTGTGAAAATGTGTAGTGTGATTATATTTTTGTGAACATGTGTAGGTTTATCTTTTAGACAGGTGTGATTATGTGTAGGTGGAATTGTATTTGCTGATGTGGACGCGTTTGTTCAATAATGCCACACTAGCAACTAGCTCGGGGTATATATAAATCTAGTAGTTCATTTTTCTCGTTAATTCATACTCTCTCTCGGCCCTGCCGTCGCCGCCCCGGACTCATCCCACGCCCCGAACCCCCCCCCCCCCTCCTCCTCGTCCACCGAAATAGTTTTACCCTAGGTTAAACTCATGTACTTCATCTGGTTTTATTAAAATCATCCATCTTGCATACAATATGTTTGATTCATGTAAATTATATTTGAATTTGAATTAAATATGTTGGACTCTATGGAATTTGAATGAAATATGTTAACCTGGCGGAAAAATGCGGTTAGGATTAGATAATCGGCTCTTGCTTCAGTGTTCGCAGACTGTCCCCCTATCCGCAAACGAAATTAACATCTGTTTTAGGGGATGGTGTTGGACAAACTCTTACTAGTCTATGTTACTATCTATATAATGGATAGTAACATATATGATATTATGCGTTGCTTTATTTATTACAGTCTAGACTAGTTTTTTGTTAAAATATGTTATGTTACAGTATCATATTATGTTTACTTCAACCATCTCTTATTTCATTAACTACATGTATCATATAAGCAAATTTACTTTGGATGTGTTATGTTATTAACTAAGTTACTTCTACTATAATTAGCTTTACAGAGTAGAAGAAGCTCAATAACTCTTTATTTCATTTTTTAACACTTCCTCTGATCATAAATAAGTGTCGCAAACCGATCTGATCAATGATATAGTACATGCGGTTAGGATTGGATGATCTGGTCGGATGGAAAAACAACTGGCGAACAATATATTTGCACAAGATTAAATGATCTGATCGAATGCAAAAACAACTGGCGGATAGTATGTTTGCACTTGACCAGTTGTCTTTCCAGGACGCTTAAAGCAGATCGGACGTAGTACTCCCTCCGACCCATATTAATGGACTTAAATTTATCTAGATACACATACATCTAGTGTAAATATTTAACTAAATACATACAAATCTAAACAAACTTAAATTCAATAATATGGATAGGAGGTAATAGTATTATTCCACTAGATTGCCTGTGATTTAGTATTTCATTAAACTCGCCGTCATCCCCGAAATGGAATGGACTCTAAATACTTCATGTATAGTTTTCTTCCCTTTTAATTAATTTTCAGTGGGAGAAAAAAAAGCAGAAAGTGGTTCGGTATATGGGGAAAATAGGCATCGCCGTCCTTCCAAATTTAGGATAAGCAATCGCAGAAGCTTCCAACACTTCACTCTCCAAAAGGAATCTCGTCTCCAGCCTTTTACAACGACATGTTCTAGAAGGCCCATCAATGTCCACACAAAAAACGGCACCATTGGAGCAAAACAAAAGCAACTCCAGCATCTCGTCACCGGCAATCCAAAATCGAAAACAGAACCGGGATCATATCATTGAGCTCTGTTCGTCATCTTTCTGAATGAACTCATTTAACTATTACACTATCATTTCGTACAAAGGTTTGCTATGCAAGCTCGAGTCATGGCACGCACATCTCTATGTACACTATTCATGGTTCTGTACATGAGCCTCAGCGATCAGATCTCTAGGAAGCACGAGGCCTGGACGTGCCCGGAGAACTCCGGCGGCGCCGGGGCGCGCGCCCAGGACGCGGCGGCCTTGCCGGCCCCGGCATCGTCGCGCAGCATGTACACGGTCTGGTCGCCTCCGTGGCATCCCGAGCCGATCACCACGACGCGGCCGCCGGGGAGCGCGGACACGGTCGAGGCCGTGCGGGCGTCCTCCGGCACGGACGCCACCGTGCGCCACCCGCCGCCGTCGCGCGCCACGAGGTTCCCGTCGCGGAGCATGTACATGCGCTCGCCGCCCGGCGCCACGCAGCAGGTCCTCGGGCACGCGCCGTCCTCGAGCAGGCCGTTCTGGACGGTCGCCCAGGCCGCCGTCGCCGGGTCGAAGGCCTCGGCGGAACCCGCGAACTGCCCCTGCGCCTGCGTCGGGTACCCGCCGACGACCAAGAACCTGCCGCCGACGCAGAGCCCGCGCGGCTCGTCGCGCTCCTCCGCCATGTCCGGGAGCGCGGCCCACGAGTCGGCGTCCGGGTCGTACGCGAGCGCCGACCGGAGCGCGTTCTTCTCCTCGTCGTGCCCGCCGGCCACATACACGGCCCCGCCGACGGCCGCGGTGGCGAAGAAGGACCGGCGCGGGCCCGGCATGGGCGCGCCGCGCCGCCACGCGCCGGTCAAGAAATCATATACATACACCGAGTCCGTCGGCGCCCACGACTCCGGGTCCCAGCCGCCGACGACCACCAGCCGCTTCCGCCCCTGCGGGCCGTCCACCGCGGCAACCTGGCAGAACAGAGGCAAGCTCCCGGTCGGCCCGGGCAGGACCGGCAGCGGCGCCCACCGGCCCTCCACGGGGTCCAGGAGCACCATCCTGTAGTTGTTGGCGGGGCCTCCGTGGCCCGGCGACGCAGACGAGTGCTTGTCCGCGGGGCCAGGCTCGACGCGCTCGGTCTGGGCCTGCACCACGGCGACCACGGGGCGCGCCAGCCCCTCCGCGCGGCGCAGGCGGGCGTAGTCCGGCGACTCGACCTCCTCCTTCCACTGGCGCGAGATGCGGCGCACGGCGGGCAGCTGGTCGAAGCCGACCCGGATGAGGCACTCCCTGGCCACCTCCTCCGGCAGGCCAGGAATGAGATCGCCCATTGCTGACGCCGCAAAGCAAGTGCTCATCAAGTGAGTGATTCTACTAGCAAGTGACTAAGTGAGAGCTGTCTGCTCTGTTCGAGAGGTGCGTGCGTGCTGAACTGATGATGGTCTTGTGTGCGGCGAGTGGCGGGAGTGGCGGGCCATATTTATACGGGGTGTTGGGGGTTAAGGAAACAGGAGGGGAGGGGAGCCGATAGATTTGCGATTTTTTCATTTTCTTTGCTAGAGACTAGATAGAGGTCGATTTTGAGCTTATCGTCGCGTACTTGCTGGCGGCGATTCTTCTAGATTTTTTAGCGTCTCTGAAAGGGACGACAGTGTCGTGGTGCAGTACGCGATCTGTATGTGGTATGGCGGCGGCACAAGGGAAGGGATAAGATGTAGATGGATTATTATCTCCAGGTTTACCACTTGCTGTTATACTGCATCATTGTACCACGGAAACGATTGTGGCCGGCCGACCCCAAGCCCAACTATTAAAATACTACTATCCGTATTATTATCATACTAAATTGTTACTACGTCGATTTATGTTATTTTTTGCTAAATAAATATATTTAAATTTATTTTAGTGCTAAGCATATTTTTTTTGATAAATGACACTTTATTACTTAAAGTTTTAAGTGTTATACCCGGTCTCTGCATAACTAAGATACACACAATTATTCTAAATCCGAACAAAAAAAGAAAGGTAAAAAACTCAGCGAAATACAAGCACTAGGTAGAGCTATTGATCGTCGTCGATGAAGGAGGGGCAATTCCTAGATTATGCTGCCATCCATGTTGGGAAAAAATATCCCTTGTCGTGGCCTCCAACCGTGTACAAACCTCCATAAAACAGGTCGCGATGCTCCACACACTGTAGCGACGACCAAAAACGGAGCATACTCGTACATGGGTATATAACCTCCAAAAAGGAAGTTATCTTAGCATTAAAAATCTTATCATTTCTAGATAGCCATAGCGATTAAATAGTGGCTAGCGCTTCCACCCTAAGAAGATTCCTAAACATGTGGTCTATTCCATGCAGCCAATTGCCGAATATGTTAGTAACGCTGCATGGAGAATACATGCCAGAAGCTACTTGGATGACTAACCATATAGAGCGAGCAAATTTACATTGGAAGAACATATGCTTAATTGTCTCGTCGTGATGACAAAAAACGCATTATGAACTACCATGCCAATTCTTTCTGATAAGATTAGCTTTAGTAAGAATCACTCCCATACGAAGATATCATGTGAATATCTTTGTTTTGAGTGGTATCTTTAAACGCCAGATCATCTTATTATTCTCAACTGGCACCTCTGGTTGGAGCAAGGCTCTATGCATAGAATCTATTGTGAATTGACCATTCTTTTGTAGACTCCAATGAAATACATCGGCCTCAGATGATAGCTAAATTGTGGATAAGCGTTGTAGCAATGTGTTCCACGATTCTAGTCTAGTGTTGATTAAATCTCTTCTGAACGTCACATTTTTTCGCGAAAACTCAAAAAGCCTTGTGTTTCGATGCATTGATAGAAAAAGAAAAGTCATGTACAGGAATATACAAAGGCGTCAACCGCCCACCTTTACAGCTCAACACACTAGGCCTACGGGGGTTCCGGAGGGAGCAAGATCCGCAGGTCGGCCACGCCGGCGACAACCCAGGATCGAGCCTCATAACGGATGGTTGCAAGAAGACACCCCAAGTTGGGTGTCGCGTTGTCAAATTGCGCTGTTTCCGGATCCACCATGCAATGAGCATGATTAGTGAGGAAGTCCCCTTGCGCAAGGCCCTTGGAGTCGAGCCGGACGCTTCTGAGCGTCACATTGGGTGTGTATGTTTCCATGACTATTGCAATAGTCTCACCCTTGTGCCGAATAATATTGTATAGAGCAGGATATTGTTCTCGGAGAGTGGCATTACTTAGTGACTTATCCTCCCAGAATCTAATCTCCGAAGCATCCTTAATCGCGAAGGATCCAAAATGGAAGAAATGTTTCTTTGTGATCAGCAAACTTGCCCAAAAGTGTGAGTCCCCAGGCTTCTAGAGTATCTGGGATACTGTCTTTGGACCTAAGCATATCCATTTGATAGTATAATATAAAAATACTACTAATGATTTTTGCTATAACAAAAAAATAAAGTGTGATTGGTGATGATGTGTCCCAAATTTTATTGCAACCATTATTAGAAATGCTACCAACCCGGCGATCAAATTTGCTTACATGAATTAATGATAAATATGGTACACAATAATTTTGTCAGATCTTTTTGCTGCAACAATAGAAAAAACATTTTAAAAAAATACACAAATTGCAACCGTTGCGCAAATATTATGACCGTATAAGCACAAAGAGATACGCGGCAATCTGATACGTCGAATCGCCAAAATTGAACGGCTGCGGCCGATCTGCCTAAACTGAACCAGTCGACCGGGCCTAGCGTCGGCTTGTACCACACGCCTAAGCTGAAGTCGCTTTAAGGTTGCAATCCGTTATCCGAAACAGATTTGTCGTCTCAAGGAAACCTCCATGCAGCTACAGAAGTGGAGAAACGAAGCGTCCAAACCGACACGGGACTGCTCTTTTTAGGTTGCTCGTAATGGAAGTATCATAGGTAGTATCATAAATGCCAACTAGACAATTTTAATGATGTGGCAAGCAATTTAATGAGGAAAGAGAGGATGTAGTATCATATTATGATGGACCCGGCTCTGTAGCGGCGCCGCATTTGGCACATTGCCGTGCGGCCGCTAATTAGTACTCCACGTAGTAGTACTACTAGAGCAAAACGTGCTAGCTTTTATGTTTTTGAATTTTTGAAATGTTTTATCTCTCAAACTGTTAACCCGATTAACGATTCGTTTTCACTATTAGCTTTCTCGCGACGAGTTCTTCAAAACTAGATCCCATGTAAGTATGTTTTGAAAAACTTTTTTTTCATTATTATTTGACACATTACTGTTCTACTTACCTGATGATTATTTATACAGTTGCCAGATTATAGTAACTTGATTGTTAATACTTTTACATCAATACTTGCCACATTATTGTTTTACTTACTTCATAATATCATACAGTTGTCAGGTTATATCAATTTGGTTGCTAAAACATTATACACTAACATACATAAATGAAAAACTTGTTTTATGGTATTTGTATGTGTTTCTCTTTAGAATCACCTAAAAAAATACTCATATTTGTCATATATTTATACCAAATGTCATAATGTCTTGTTGTGCTTGGACGATTGATTACCAGTTACTTATGTCCGGTTGCCGTATTCTTTAGATCTAATTGACATGTTGATTTATTGTTCTTGCTAGTTTTATCAGTTTGAGTTACCATTTTATTTCATCGGGTTATATCATAAGCTTAAGTATACAAAACTATTCCTTCGGCAACTATGTACAAAAATTGGTGGCAACAGTTAACGGTAAAAATGGCAACTAGGATGACCTAATGTGGCAACTGACGATGACGAAAAAATTTCATCAAAACATATCAATGTGGGATCTTGTTTTGAAGATCTTAACGCGACAAATCTAATGGTGAAAACGGATCATCAATCGGGTTAACGGTTTACGAGATAAATCTTTTAGAAAATTTAATGTTGAAAAAGCTAATACGTATAATAGATGGATTGAGCCGCCGCACAAACATGCATATTGCTACGGCGGAGCTGCATATCGTTCCCCTATTATGATACCTTATCATGTTAAATGCACTACTTCTATGTGTCTTGCATGGCAATAAATACTACTACTTATGATACTACTATATGATACTCCCTCAGTAAAATAATATAAGAGCATTTACATTACTACTTTAGTAATCTAAACACTCTTATATTTTTTTCACGGAGGGAGTACTATGCATTACGGGAGTAGTATCATGCACTAGTATCATATGTATGATACCAACTTATGATACTACCCATTACAACCAGCCTTAGACCTCCGCAATGGGAGTATCATAACTAGTATCATGCATGTCAACTAGGCAAATTTGGTGATGTAGCATAGACTTAAATGAAGAAAGAGATGGTTGAGTATCATATTATGACACTGTATCAAAATAAATGCTAACCTAATATGTGTTTTGCATGGCAATAAACACTACTACCTCCGTCACAGTTTACAGGGCGCGCGCGTATCTCTAGATCGTCAATTTAATCAACATAAAACATGATATATATTATAAAAAACATATCATCATAAAGTTCAGATGTTCTATTTTCATATGGTATAATTTTTATAACATATGTCTTATGTTATGTTGGTCAAATTGGCGACTTAGGGATACGCGTGCGCCTTGTAAACTATGACGGAGGTAGTACTACTTATAATACTAAGCTATGATACTATGCATTGTGAAGGTAGTATCAGGGCACTCCCAATGCTTGTATCATAGCACGTAATCATAGACATTTTTCTTATGGGGCATAGTATTTAATAAAGAAAGAGAGTGATGTTGTATCTTAGCTAAGATACAATCCTTGCACGTGGCCATATGCAAAAGGCATGGCTAGACCAATCATATCTATGCATGTAGCTAAAATAATTAAATAAGATACAAACTCTAAGAAACAATGCATTGTGATAGTTGTATCTTAAGTTTTTATTGCTCCTATGATATTATGCTAAGAGACGATGCATTGAAAAAGCCCTCATACAATAGTATCATGTATTGTACATGATATTAACCTTATGATACTACCATTGCATTGCGGGAGGTCCATATCCTATACTGCTACTACTAGAACCAACTGAAAATGAATTGCCGTGGTTGAGCAATTCCGCTGCCAAAACCGAGGTCGCGCGCCTACGGACGGATCTCATCTCGATCAAGGCCGTGGTGGCGCCGGGCGACCAATGCGCGAGGCCCACGTTATCCCGCGCTAGTTTATGATTGCCCTGTCGGATCTGTCCTGTTCCGACCGGATAGATAGAACCGCCGTCCGAGTCAGCCGCAGCTCACTCGTCGTCGTCTTCTTCGAGCAAGTACAATAGAGCTGACTGGGCGGGCTATAAGAAATAAAATATTTCCTCCGATCCATATTACTTGTTCTAAAATTGATGTATCTATTATTAAAATGCATCTAGATACATCCATTTTAAGACAAGTAATATGGATTGCTTAGTTGGAAGAGAGAGAAGGGGAGAGAGAAGAGAAGCGGGCTACTAAGAACATGGTTAATAGTATAGCCGGCCGTTGGCTATAAGAAGATGTCATCTCATCTATAGCCAACCTTATAGCCAACTAGTATAATGGTTAGTTATAAATATATACTAATCTATTGATACATGACCCACATGTCTAGTTTGTGCCTAGGAGCACGTGCTGCAGCTGGCTACTAATCTGTAGCCCGCTTCTCTTCTCTCTCCTCTCCTCTCTCCTCCATCTCACCTCAAATATAATATTTTAATGCATAGCCTGCTGACTGTACCTTATTATACTTGCTCTAATTAGTAGCCAGCTGCAACACGTGCTCCTAGGCATTTTGTGAGATAGACATGTGGGTCATATATTGCTAAAGTAGTATTCCTTATAGCCTTCTTATTGTACTTGTTGACTATAAGATTAGCTATAGATAATATGGCATCTCCTTATAGCCAGCAGCTGGCTATAGTATTAACCATGCTCTTCTCGGCGGCCGCCGCCCGCATCCCATCTGATTGAGCACACGGAAACGGACGCTGACAGTGGGACCGCGGCAGACACCCACGGCGCCGCCCCACGTGTGCGGCCCGGATGAGGTTGCCCATGGAGGTAAAATTAGTTACGCTTGAGATGGATGACGCGCGGCCTTTGAGGCGTTCTAGAAGCAGTAGTACGGAGTGAGTAGAATGATTCGGCTCGGCTCTCGCCGCTGTGTGTCGGATGCCGCACAGTTCACGAGTCGGACAGTAGCTCTGCCGACCTCAATCCCGTACGTCCGTCGTCGTCACGAGGGCACCACGCGTCGGAAGCTGCATGAATGGTTTGCCTAGTTGTGTGCTGAGTCTGCAAATTCCACTGACAAAACTACGATTTATTTCTCCAACTTGGACGCTTGCTGAGGAGAAGGCTATGCTTTGGGGAATCGTTATAGCGACATCAGTGGTTGGAGCACATGGTAACCATATCATAAAAGTAATTTTAGTAGATGCGTCATAAATTGATACTATTATAAAATTTAAATATAGTTTAAAGAGGTCGGCCAGCTGAAAGAACGTAGCCGAGCGCATGTTCCTGTTGCCGGAGAGGGCTTCGCCAACCGCCAACCTTTCCTGGTCAACGGGAGGAGCGCGGGGGCCCGTGACGAGCCCTCTCGCCGGTGCAACTGTGCTTAGCTGGAGTGGAGGAGCTGCGGCCTCCACAAACGCTAGATCCTCCCCGAAGGGCTGCTCGCTAACTTGTATCCCATGATGGCCACCACTCCTCCCTCCCATTGATGCCAAGCTTGGCGGGCTCATCTCGATCGATTAGCCACTTGTTCGGGAGGGCGAAGGGTGGTCTTCCCTTCCCGCTGAAGCATCACTTTCCTGTCGTATATGAGGAAGACATGGTAGATGGTGGACCCCGAGATGAGGGACCTTGGTGCAGATGACGGACTTGCCCTGCCGCACCTTTCGTGCCGGCTACTCCGGAGCCGCATCGAAGCTTCTTCATCGTTGAGAGCACCGGAGCTAAAGAAAAGTAGAATGACCCACGACGATCACCTACGTAGTTTTAGACTAGATTAAACTTGTGTGTTTTGTCTGGGTTTATGAAAACCGTTTGATTTACATGAAATGTGTTTGGTTTATGTAAATTATATTCGAGTTTGAATGAACTGCGATCAAGTTTATGCAAATTTACGTGATTTTGATTGAACTGTTGGTGAACTTTTAGGTGTATGGTTGGATGACCGGCTCTCGCATCAATGCTCGTGGATTGGTCATTTCGGTATGTGAATGAATGCGGTGTTCGTTTTAAGGATATAAACGTCAAAAGATGCCTTAATTTTTTTTGAAGTGTAACGTATACATGTAACGCGAAACATTTGGAGTTCCCGATTCGAAACACAGACACGGTGCTAGTAGAGCGAAGAACAATGGGGAAACTCAGAAGCTCAAAAGGAGTATCGCACACTTGCACCACTTGTGTTTTGGCAGGGAATACTTTTTCACCTTCATCAACCGTAAAAAAGGAAAAAAAACGGGGCAGCAGCAAGTGGGGCGCATGATGGAGCAGATGTAGATCCATCCATGGTCAAAAAAAGAAGAAGAAGATGTAGATCCATCCCAATTATGGAGAAAACAACGGGTAGCGCACAGGGGGACGGAACGCCCCGGCCCGTCGGAGTCGATCATGTCAGCGACGCAATCCCGTAACCCTATCCCCTCCCCCACAGGGCCCCACCCCCACATGCTGCCGGATGGACTACGCTGCGCCCTCGCCCCTCCTCCCGCGTCGCCGTCAACCAACCGCGCTATCGTCCCATCATCGCTCCCCCGTTCCGTTTCCCCCATCCCGCCGCGGCGCCGCCAGCAGCCCTTATCCGGTTATCCCCGGACGGAGCACCGGCGCGCGTCTCGTTTACGTCTTCGCCCCCGGTCGTCGCCCGCTCGGTGACGTGAGGAGGCGGAAGAGTTGCGCCCGTCGGGACGTCGCCGTCGAATCCCGGCGCCCGTTGGAAGCGGCAAGTTGGTCATGCTTTATTACGAGCATCGTGCGGCGCCTCGTCGGCTCGCCGAGGGCGGCTTATCGGGGGATTTGCTGGGATGCCCGGATCGGGGCGTGCTCAAACGGAATGTCCTGTTGTCTTTTGTCCCTAGCAAAATGCCGCGCCCACCGTCATTCATTTCTCATCAGATCCGTAGTGGTGGCGCTGCATCACCAGGCTTATCACCAGGGAATATCTATCTGCCAGGCAGATCCATATGAAATATCTGCCATCCACGATTATTATTATATATGTTGACAACCATCTGGTCACCAACGTAATGTCGACAGGGCCCCGTCGATGGGATGGTCGGGGCACACTGCTTACCAAAACAGACAGCGGATCACTCGTCATTAAGAGATGAAAACGAAAGAGCGTGTATCTTTCCCAACAGTTTCCTGTTGGAGGGCTCTCATTCATTTAAGAGTTTGTTGGAATCTGCTGGCCGAGCCATGTTTCTTCGGTCTCGCTGTGTTCTTAGAGAATCTTCAGCCGTTCGGCGCTCCCAAGCCGTTTTTCGGCGTTATTTTAGCGTCGCTTGAGGGCGCTCGGGCGGCGTAAAGGCTTAGAGCGACCGGGCCCTCTCCCTGGTCGCCTGGAATCGGCACAAATTCGGCCCTGTTTCAGCACAAATTCGCTACTTTCGGCTAAATTCAACGTATACATAAAATTTCGGTGCAAATTCGG
Source organism: Bromus sterilis (assembly GCA_950022295.1). Taxonomy (NCBI): domain Eukaryota; kingdom Viridiplantae; phylum Streptophyta; class Magnoliopsida; order Poales; family Poaceae; genus Bromus; species Bromus sterilis. The sequence continues at coordinate 30,508,542 of OX465598.1, forward strand.
CGCAGCTCGGCGCACAACATGCAGTACAAACACATAGTTCGACACAAATACTAAAAACAGTACAAATCAAACTAGGCATTGTCTTTGCACATCCATAGATGATCCACTGGATCTTCTTGCAGTTGACGATGCACTTGCGGGTCTCGGATCTCCTGACGTATGTTGAGGTAGGCTGTCCTATCTGGCGATATCTCGTGATCAACAACTGCAAGAGGCCCCTGGTTGAGATATGGTTCAGAGTCCTACACTAGCTCGCTCTCAATGATCATGTTGTGCAAGATGACACAACAATTCATCACCTTCCACATTTGATCTTTCGACCAAGTCTGAATGTCGTCGCTTAGTAACAACAGATGCCATAGAGATGGCTAAAGAGAGGGGAAGACTCGAGGGAGAACTATGTCGATGGTGCCGGAATCGGGTTGAGCACAAGCATGGTGAAGGACACCACGATGTACCCAGGTTCGGGGCTCTCCGAAGAGATAACACCCCTACTCCTGCTTGTCTGCTCGATATAAATGATCTCATGAACTACAATCAATGCTCTTGGAGCTGCTCAGAGGAAGAAGAGACCTGCCGTGGGCATGGCTCTCTCTGCTTCTCTGTATGAACTATGGTGGGAAGTAAATGCAATGGATTCATCCCTCTCGCAGGAGGGGTACCGCGGGCTCTTATAGTGTGAGCTCGGGGTACTACGGCCATTTCATTCGGGGGATGGCCCCAGCTGTCATCCTCTCGTCGGCTGGGGTCCACCGACTGCAACTTCCCGGTTGATCTAGACCTGTCAAGCGGCTGCCCATGCTGTAGCTTGTAGGTTATGATGAGTGAACAGTGGAGCTATGATCTCTGGTCTTGTCGTCATGTCCGCGGATTCAGTGGAAAAGGTGACAACTCTCCTCTGACAGATCGGCGAAGTGACTTGGCTTGCTGCCACCCAGATCTCTCGGGATCACGCATTTATGACCTTGTACCAGGAGCTCCGACCTGGTCCAAGGTCAACTCTTGAGCCGATGAAAGGGTGAGCTGATTGCGTTTGGGCCGACTGCTCGCATTCGGCATGGTCGATTGCTTGTGGGCAATTGGCCATGCGACTGCCTAGCTCGGCCCAGCTGCAGCCCAATTGGCCCCAACCTTGTCTTGAAAGATTGCTTTCGCCTGGGTGACCCTACCCGGGTATCATTCCCCCGACACTAGACCCTAAAGCTGTAAAGGTCCCACGGTCGCTCGACTGCGGGGCCTTTGCAGTTTTTCATATTTTTTCTTCGCGCTTTGATTGTTCTGGCCTCATCGGGTTCCTCCTTCTGGGCTGAATTCTCAACTCGGAGATCACGCCCTGCCGACCAGATCTGTGCCGCTTCGAAATCTTCGCTCGATCTGAACCACAACCTTGCCAACTGCTTTGATCTTCTTTGAAAAACTTCTTTCGGCAAAGACTTGTTGAGCTAAGAGCGTTCACGGCCGACTGCTTCTCCAACGGTTACTTTTGACCAATACTCTGACCAACCCACGTCGCACGTCACTTCCGATTCCTCCGGGTGCAGTTAATGCCCCAGGCCCCACGACCCACGCGCGACGAGACGTTACTGCGCCACGATCTTTTGTGCCGAAACCGTTGATCCACCTCTTGATACACGCGGCCACACCGGGCCACACGACCCGTACCCACGATCCCACTCTCCCCCGCCGCCCATATAAGTCACGGGGGGGGGGGGGGGACTCCTCGGACTCATCTCTTCCATTTTATCTCTTCCTCCTCGCCTTCGCTTTCTCCCTCGCGCCGCCGCGATCTTGCTGCTCCAGCGACACCCGTCCTGCGCGCTCGTGCCGCCGCCGCACCGCGCAAACTCTCTGCCATCTGATCACGCGCTCCACCGCTGCCGCGCCTCTTCTTGCTAGCACTCGTCGCCGCCGTCTCCCTCTCCTTCTCTTTGGTTCTTCTCCCCGCCGCCCTAGAGGAAGCCATGGCCGCCGCCTCTGACGAGAAGTCTGCCGCCAGCCGTGGCCGGTGGAAAGACTCCACGGTCGACGACGACGAGATCCGCCAGCTTATTCACTCGCACAAGATGCCGGCCGGCATCCAATGGCGCGCTCCCGGCGAGGAGATTGTGCCGGAGCCGTGCACCGGTGAGCGCGTGGTCTTCGTCGCGCACTTCGAGCGCGGCTTCGGGCTGCCGGTGAGCACGTTCTTCAGGGAGTTCCTCGACTTCCACCGACTGCAACCGCATCATCTTGCCGCCAACTTCATCATGGCGATGTCGGGCTTTGTCACTCTCTGCGAGGGTTACCTCGGCATCCGGCCGAGCATCGGGCCGTGGAAGCGCCTCTTCCACATCCGAGGTCACATGGCTCGGACCGGAAACCTTCTGCCGAATCCAGAGGGGGAAGACAAGCCGCCGATTCATGAGACCGTCATGACCGACTGCGGCGGTTGCATCATCTACTCCAGCAAGCAGGGCTACGAGTCCCCTGCCATCATCCAGTCTTGCAAAGACTGGAAAACAACTTTCTTCTACGTCCGATCTTCAGACAACGACCTCGACCTCATCAATCTGTCTGAATTCCAGCTCGCCCCGCCGATTGAAAAGTACTAGTGGTCGACCAAGCTTGGAGTCAGCGACTGCGACATTGATGCCCAAGTAGCTCGGATCGAGTAGTTGGGGAAGGATGGCCTGAAGGCCTACGATCTGGTGGCTATATGGCTCCAGGTCCAAGTGATCCCGCTTCAGCGCCGAGTGCACCGGATCTGGGACATGGCGACCTGGAGGGATCCCACTCGGATCTGCACCAAAAAAAACTGAGCAGCAAGGCGCTGCGCCTCCGAGTGAAAGCGCTCTCCAGCACCCCGACGCTGAATCCCTTCAAATTTGGCATGCACTGCCTTCACCGCGGACGCCCCCCTGCAGAGGTATGCTCCGATTTCTTTTTCTCTTTGTCCGATTGCTCAGCTATTTGCTTGATTTCCTGACATCTTGTGTATTTCCTTCTAGTACTTCATTGCGACTGCCGTGATGCAAGACGGTCAGGTTGCCGGATCCTTCGCCCCTGATCGCTCCGAGGAGGACCCGACGGACCTCGAGTACGATGGCTCCCTTACTTCTGAATCCAGCGCCGAAGACGACCCTGCCGACGCCGGTGCGGTCGACCAAGGGGTTACGCGCTATCCCTCTTTCAAACGCTTTCTGGATGAGTGGAGTGACGATGACAACACCTCAAAGTTTGGAGATTCCGGTGCAGATTCACATCCCGGACCCAAGAAGGCGCCATTCAAACGCTCCCGAGCTGATGGCTCGACTTCTGGCGCCGCAGCCAGCAAAGGCGCAATGGCTGCAGACAGTGCTCCGAAGGGAAAGGCCCCTCAGACGGGGCGCACTCGGGCGTCCACTGGGAAAGTTCCCAGTGCCATGCCCAAGGTCGGCCCAGTTCTGCAGGATGCCCCTCTAGATATTCCGCCACTGCGCTTTCGAATGCCCCGGGGAGCTCCGATGACCGTTGGGTAACGATATATCCTTCTACTTGGGCTTTACATTCTTCTTCCCTCTATTTTTCTTATCTTCTTCTTCTTATCTTCATGTCTCCTGTCGATCTGGATGACATCGACCGCGAGATTCCTACCTTCACTGGCCCGATTGCCTCTGCTACCTCCATCCATGTTGAGGGCTCCCGAAAGCGGCCGCCGATTGCTCCTCACTCCTCGAAGGAGGCCGAGCGCAAGGCCAAGAAAGCCTGCGCCGACCCCGCAAAACTTTCGAGCAAGCCTCTGCCCAAAGTTTCTGTGGCCCCTAAGGATGTCGTCGTTCTGGAAGCCACCGGCGGCGAGGGGCCACAACCGGATACTCCGATTGTTCCATCCCCGTCACGGTCGTCCGACCGGATCCACCACGCCGTCTCCACGACTACCCCGCCGATCGTGACGGTGTATCTTCCTCCAACTACTGCGCCGAATGCAAGCGTTACCGCTCCTCCAGTGACCTCTGCGCCACCTTCGTCTGTTGCCATCTCCAAGGCTATGATTCCTCGGTCACGTCGGCGACAACATCATCCGCTGCTCCTAAACTGCAGCTACACTCGGTGGAGCATTTCTGAGTGGAATACTCTCGCACCGCTCCCGCTGGTCCCGAGCCCGACTCCTCGCGTCGCTATCCCATGGCCTCTCATGGCACTATGGATTCGGCCTACGACCGAGTGAAGAAATTCTCCGTCGGCGTGCTTCAAGAGCTCTAACTCATCGACCGCAATCACACTGTAAGTTTCTTTCTCTAGTGGGGGAGCGCAAGCGCACCCACTGGGTGTAGTCCCCGAGATTCAAGCCGATTGCTTGCAATCAGCTCGGATCTTCTTTTTCTTCTTGTTTTCTCGTGCCGTCCTCGGATCGGTGGATCTACCCTCAGATGGGTGCGCGCAAGCGCACCCACTGGGTGTAGTCCCCGAGATTCGGGCCGATTGCTTGCAATCATCTCGGATCTTCTCTTGATTTCCACTCTTTTCTGTGACTGGCTTTTCCTTTCAATCAGGCTATCTCCGAGAGAAAGCGCAAGGTTTTCGAGAACCTGCTCGAATCTTATTCTGCCAGCCTGCGGATTCTCGCCTCTTCTTAACTCCAATTGAATCAGCAGACATCCAAGGTTGCCGAACTGACATGTAACCTTGTCGACCACCTCATGACTAATTTTGTTTTCCGATTCTGTTTTTGCCTTGAAACATAATTTTGCAGCCGTTGCTGCGTCCTTGCCGACCGTCGCTACTCTTCAGGACTGGATAGCCGAGCTGGTGGCTCAGCTCGACCGTCAGGTCCCTGAACTTGCTACCGCTCGGCAGGATCTTGAGCGACTGCGCACTGTCGAGGCCGATTTATCTCGGTCTACCGAGCAGTTGCGGGGAGAGATCACTGCTCTGAAAGCCAGTCATAAGACCGAGCTAGAGCAAGTGATCTCGGCCCAACTTGCAGCCGGAGATGCATTGCGCTCGGAGCGCGACGCTGCGGTGACTTCTAGGGGCGTTCTGCAAGCAGAACGAGATGATGTCGTGGCCAAGCTGGAAGCCATGACGCTGCGCAACAATGACGAGCTAACCAAGGCCCGACGCGCGGCCAAAGTTGCTCTCAAAGGACTGCGCCAGGTGGACTCCCTCCTCTCCGGTGAGTTATCCCGTTCGCCTTTATTTTCCTGCCGACTGCTTTTCTTCTCTTTTGACTCTTCTGAAATCATTCCCCTGATACAGAGCACTGGCCTGCTTCCGAGCCCGCTGCCGAGCACGCTGTTGCAGAAGAAAGGCGAGTCTGAGCAGCAGAGGGCTGGCCTATGAGGACTGATGGTGAGGGATGGAGTCCCCGGGAATTTATCCTTGCCATCGAAGCTCACATTCCCGTGATTCACGACAGCGTCTTCGCCTTCAAACTGGGTGTTCAAAAACTAGCCGAGCTGCTTTGGAACCCTGCCGAGCTGAAACATGCATTCGCGCGCATGCGTCATGGCGAGGGATCCTCTGCAGGCGCTTATGAAGAGTCCGACGAGGAGGAGGAGGATTCGGAGCAAGGAGAATCTCCCAATGCAACCAACGAACAAGTGCTGCTTCTACTCAAGGCTGCTCCCCGTCGGGTTGAGGCTTTGCTTGATTCGGCAGCTCGGACTGGTGCGGAGACGACACTCCAAACTGTGCTGAGTTGGTATCCCAAGCTGAGCTTAGCTCGCCTTTACACCATGCGTGACGGGGCGTCGGAGCTTCTTCAGAGTGCTTACTCACACGTGAATCGTGTTGCGAAGACAATGGCTGGGTGGTTCCCTCACACCGATTATACTCCAATTCTTGATAATGTCGGGATGCCGATTGCTCCATTGCCGATAGTCGCCCTGGCCGGCGACAGCCCCTCCGCTGACAGCCTCGCTCGAGGAGGTCACGGCAGTCAGCCAGCTCGCTCTTCGAGCAGCCATCTGTATCATGACGACCTATTCGTCAGCAGCTCTTCTCACACTTCACCGAGGGCTACTTCTAGAAATACTAGCACCAAGACGGCTGACGCTGACTCCTCCAAGTAAAAAGAAGATTCGGCTGCACCGAAGAAATCAGAGGCTGCCAGTACGCAAGAGGCTCCGACTGCGCCGGAGCAAGCAGTTCCGGCCACTATGCAGGCCCCGCCGACTGCTCCGATTTCTTCAACCGCCCCGCCGACAGCTCCGACTTCTTCAGCCGCGCCGCCGATGGCTCCAGTTTCTTCTGCTCTAGAGCTTATTTCTTTTGCTGAAAACTTTCGTAAGACTTGCAAGATTCCGAGGACACCCACTGGGGGTGGTTTGATGTAATAAAACTGTTTGGCCTTGGGCTTTTTATCTTATACTTTATATTTGCTTGTTGCATGAATTTCTTATGTGATCGACTTCGTGCTTTTTCCCATTTCGCTTTTGCCTTTGCCATTTTTCCCTCGGGGATACGATTCCATGTTCACCGGCAGCCGACGTGCGGTCTGTGGTCGTCTCTAAGGATAGTACCTCGTTCTGGGCTTGGTCAATGGTACTGAACTACTCGAGCGCCAGCGCAGAAGGATTCTGCATAGAATAAACGACCGATTGCTCCTTGTCGATTGCTGATGACCCTCAACGTAAAGGGATATATTTTAGTGTTTTCGATAAGTAAGAGTGTCGAACCCAACGAGGAGCGAAAGGTATTGATAGGTGATTTTGGACAAGGAATAACTGCAAACACTGAAAGATAACTTTTAGGGATTTTTGAATAAGCAACAATAAGATAAAAGCAAGCAAAGTAAATAGCACTGAGGAGTAGCAAGTATCCCAATCCTTTTGAACAAAGGATAAGCCTGACAACTGAACTTATAAAGACGAAAGCGTTCTTGAGGACACATGGAGAGGTAGTCACGTGCTTTCGCCATACTCCGTATCGATAACAAGTGTTGAGCTGATAAGTGTTGAGTTGGTGGATCTATGCTAGCACACCTTCTAGACTAAGATAAGTGCACTCTTATGATTAAACATCTTGCAAGCATCCGCAAATACAAGATAGAAATTAAGGCAAAGCTTAACCACAGCAATAAGATCAAGGATCCATTACTCCCTTGTGCAAAAGTGTGCAAACTGGGGTTCAGGTTTCTGTCACTCCCGCAACCCACCATAAGCATTCTTAATACACAATGTATTCCCCTAGGTCCTTAAGAAGGCGAAGTGTTGAGTGTTCGACTCACACAACACCACTAGGAAAATAACAACACAACTTAAATATCAAACAACACAAATTACTTCAACATCATATGACTACTAACAACTAGACTTTTCCCATGCCCTCAAGAACTAAAGTAACTACTCACAAGACATAAAATAGATCATGATCAGAGGTGATAAATATATGATAAACAATCTGGACATAATGGTATTTCTCCAACAAAACTCAATAGCATTCACCACAAAGTAGTAATCAACACCGGTAGAGTAGAGAGGATAGATAGTACGGATTACAACACAAGATAAACTTGTGAGGTGAGATTGGATGGTGGTGGAGATGGTGCTGATGTTGGGGATGATGTTGATGATGATTTTGATGATGCCCGTGACGATGGTGATGACGATGGCGATGATCTCCCCTTCCGGGAGGTGATCTCCTCGGCGGAATCTGCCCGCCGGAGAGCTCTTTTCTTCTCTATAGGTTTCCGCCACGGAGCGGCGGCGGAACTCCGTGAAAGCTTCTCTTTTTAGGGTTTTCACGTAACGAGGAGTATATAGGCCAGAGGAGGGAGCCGGGAGTGGGCCCAGGGCTCCAGGGGTGGAGCCGCGCCAGGTAGCCGCCTGGGGCTCCTGTGGCCCCCCTTTGGCCCCTTTTCGGCGAGTCTTCGTTAATCTCCTGGAAAATACCCCCCGTCAATTTTCAGGTAATTTGGAGGTATTCTTCTTCAGCAACTCAGCGTCCACTTTTTACCGCTGAATCTTGTGTCTGCTGCTTCGGCACCGGAAAGTTGCAAACTGTGTAAAATAAGCCAAAACAACATAAGAACATCATCGTAAAGTGAAATATATCAATGAATAAGTATGAATTACGATATAAAATAGTGATGCAATTTGGACGTATCAATTGCTCGGTGCACCGGTCGGGGACGCAATCGGTGAACAACACAGTCGGTCGTAGTTCTCTTTTTAGAGTGTTCTGAGTTCACGAGATAGAACCGCAGGTCCGACTAGCCGCTGCTTTCATCGATGCCACAACCAACTTGTGATATGTGCTCGCGTCCAGCGTTAGCTCGGTTCTGAGCCTGCAGTCCTCGTGTTTTCTCACTTGTGCTTTGTGACCGTATGGCCGGTTAGTCCCCGAGTGAGTTTTTCACACATCTCGGGGATGACAAAGCGTTGCCGAATGAGGCTTGCTTGAAAACGAAAGAATCATATAAAGACACTCGAATGGTATCCTTTAGATGCATGACAGCTTTACTGATTGATTGCGAAATAGCACGAATACATTTGTACGACTCAGCTGTAAAACGGGCATAAAAGCTCAGCGTTCCAGGGACGCTGCGTTTCAACTCCTGAAGTGTCCTTGTGACGAGTGCCTTGGGTGCAATCGATGAGGTAGTATGCATTGTTCTTGAGCGCTCGGCTGACGACGAAAGGACCTTCCCAAGGTGAGGACAACCTGTGCCGACCGTTCGACTTCTGGATTCGGCGGAGCACCAAATCTCCCTCACGAAAAGCAAGGGGGGAAATCTTCTTGATGTGGTAGTGTCGCAGCTTCTGTTGATAAATTGCCGACCTAGATAAAGCCAATAGGCAGGCTTCTTCTTTTAGATCAATGCCGTCTTCTCGAGATTCCTTGGCTTCTGCTTCAGTGTATAAGGCGTGCCGAGGTGAATCAAAGTCGATATCGGTTGGGATGATTGCTTCTGATCCATACACGAGGAAGTATGGAGTGAATCCAGTTGATCTGTTTTGTGTGAATCCAGTTTTGTTGGAGAAACCTCGACAAGACTGCTGGAAGTTCTTCAACCCATGCTCCGGGTGCTCTTTCAAGCGGCTCAACCAATCGGGGTTTGATGCCCGCCAGGATGAGGCCGTTTGCTCTTTCTGCTTGGCCATTTGACTGGGGGTGTGCCACAGATGCCACATCGAGCCGACTGTCGTACTCGGATGCATACCGAGCCAATTCTCCCTTTGAAAAATTTGTGCCGTTGTCTGTGATGATGCTATTGGGGACTCCATATCTGCCTGCGATATCGGCGATGAACCTGACTGCCGTCGGACCATCCAACTTTTTGATCGGACGTGCCTCAATCCACTCGGTGAACTTATCGACTGCAACTAGTAGGTGGGTCAGACCACCCCTGGCTCGCTTGAACGGCCCAACCATGTCCAGTCCCCATACCGCAAACGGACATGTTATTGGGATTGTTTTGAGTGCTGATGCCGGAAGGTGACTCTTAGATCTGAATCGTTGACAACCGTTGCAATGCTTCACCAGATGCTCCGCTGCTGCTCGCGCAGTTTGCCAGTAAAAACCATGGCCGAAAGCCTTGTCTACGATTGTTGTTGCTGATGCAAGGTGACCGCATTCACCTCGATGAAGGTCCCTGAGCAGCTCCAATCCCCTATCCTCTTCTACACATCGCTGAAGAACTCCAGTTGCGCTTCTGTGCATCAGCTCGTTGTTGATGATAGTGTATGCACCAGATCGGTGCTGGATTTTCCTAGCTTCTACTTCGTCTGAGGGAAGGGTTCCGTCGACCAGAAAATCTCTGATCGGTTGTGCCCAGGCTGGAGCGGTGACGACCACCATGACCATTGCCTGATGTGGAGCGACTGCTTCTTCAAGCTCAGTCTGTTGTGCTTCTTTCATCTCAGACTCAACCTCCGAGCTGACGACTGCAGCGCCTGGCTTGGAATCGGCAGCCCCTGGTGCTGCTTGCTCTGTTGAGGCTGAGGCCTCAGGATCTACTGTTTCTTCTCTTGGAAACGACACTTCTGAATCGCAACCGGCAGCCCCTGGTATCACTGGCTCGGATGAGGCCATGACACCTGGTGATGTTGCTTCTACTTTTTCCTTGGACTTCTTCTTTTTGCTGCAATCGGCAGTCTCTGGACCGCAATCGGTAGCCCCTGGTGCGTCCGGTTGCTTCTTCAGAGCTGGGATCTTTGCCGACTGGACCAATTTTGCTTGCCTCAAAGCTTCTAGGTCGGTCTCGGATATGAAAATGGATTCAGATTCTGGCGAGGGTGTAATGGACTGCTTCTTGATGTGCTCCAGTGATATCCCTGGTGGAATAGTTTGCCTGGTTGAGCCGAGCTTGGAGAGTGCATCTGCTGCTTCGTTGTTTGCTCTGTGCACATGATTAAATTCACAGCCTTCAAAATACCCGCTGAGCTGCTGCACTAAGAACTGGTAGCTTTCCATATTTGCATCCTTTGCGTCCCAATTGCATGTGCACTGTTGTACCACCAGGTCGGAGTCGCCAAAACACTCTATGTTCTGAATGCTGATCTCCTTGGCCAGCTTGATGCCATGCACAAGGGCCTCATACTCGGCAACATTGTTTGACGCTGCGAAGTGGATTTGCAGCACATAGTGTAATCGATCTCCTTTTGGTGATGTGAGGACAATGCCAACCCCTAGGCCATTCTTCATCTTGGAACCATCGAAGTGCATCCTCCAATGATCCGATCCTGGAGCGGGTGGTGTATATTGAGTTTCAGCCCAGTCCACCAGGAAATCGGCCAACGCTTGGGATTTGATTGTTGTTCTTGGCTCGTACTGGATGCCGTGAGAGGCGATCTCAATTGCCCATTTGGCTACTCTGTCGGTTGCATCTCTGCTGCCTATGATATCAGCTAGTGGAGCCGAGCTGACCACTGTAGTTGGATGAGCTTGGAAATAGGGCTTCAATCTTTTGGCCGCCATGTAGACTCCATAGCACATTTTCTGGTAATGAGGATAATTTTTCTTGGATATTGAGAGCACCGCACTGATGTAATATACTGGCCGCTGAATCGGTTGTGTTTTGTCCTTCTCAGGACGCTCTACCACCATCACTGCACTGATTACCCGATTGGTCGCCGCGATGTACAACATCATTGGCTCCTTCTCAATCGGAGCGGCCAGAATCGGTGCGGTGGAGAGCATGCGCTCCAGCTCTTTGAATGTTTCATCTGCTTGCGGAGTCCATGTGAACTTCTCTGTCTTCTTCATTAGCTGATATAATGGGATTTCTTTTTCTCCCAGCCGACTGAGAAATCGACTGAGTGACGCCAAGCACCCGGTGAACTTCTGCACTTGCTTCAGATTCTTGGGCTGATCCATCCGTTCGATTGCGGCTATCTTCTCGGGATTGCATTCGATTCCTCTTTCAGAAACGAGAAATCCCAAGAGTTTGCCGGCTGGAACACCGAATACACACTTCTCTGGATTCAGCTTGATCTGGTAGGTGCGCAGATTGGCGAATGTCTCCTTCAGGTCGTCCAGGAGTGTGACTCTTTAGACCGTCTTCACTACCAGATTATCTACATACACGTGCAAGTTTCTGCCGAGCTGAGAATGCGTGCATCGCTGGATGGTGCGCTGATAGGTAGCACGTCCATTCTTCAGACCGAAAGGCATGGTGATATAGCAATAAGCCCCAAAAGGGGTTATAAAGGCAGTTTTTATTTGATCTTCCACAACAAGTTTGATCTGGTGATAGCCAGCAGTGGCATCCAGAAATGATAAAAGCTCCCAGCCGGCCGTAGAGTCAATGACTTGATCTATACGGGGCAGAGTGTAATCGATACACAAGCGCCATGTCTTGTTCTTCTTCATCACGAGGACTGGGTTTGCCAACCACTCGGGGTAGAATACCTCCATGATGAAGCTTGCACCTTGAAGCTTGGTGACTTCTTCGCCGATTGCTCTTCTCTTGTCTTCAGAAAAGCGTCGAAGGGGTTGCTTGACCGGTTTAGAACCTGGCCGAATGTGGAGCTTGTGTTCGGCGAGTTCCCTCGGCACTCCAGGAATGTCTTGTGGAGACCATGCAAAGATGTCCCGGTTCTCACGAAGGAACTCGACGAGCTCGCTTTCCTATTTGTTGCTAAGTCCTGCTCCGACCACAACAAACTTGGTTGGATCGGAGGGATCTAGAGAAACCTTCTTGCTGTCCTTGGCCGAATGAAAAGCGGTCTCTTCTTCTTCTCTCTTGGATGGGCCGACTGGAAGGGGAACCTTGCTTTGAGCTTGAGCCATTGCTACCACCTTGTCGAGCTGACGCTTCTCTTAGACAACCACCAAGGAATCGGCCAAATTTGCACCAGCTGACGAGCACTCGAGGGACTTTCTGAAGTTCTCGGTGACGGTGATGATGCCATTTGACCCTGGGAGCTTCATCTTCAGGTAGGGCTCGTGTGCACTGAGCATGAACTTGTCGATTACAGGCAATCCCAAGAGGGCATGGTATGGGCTGCTGAGGTCGGCGACCTCGAACTAGATCGACTCTCTCCTGAAGTTCTCCTCTGTGCCAAATATCACATCCAGCTGAATGCGACCCATAGGGGTGCATGACAGACCAGGGACAATCCCATGAAAAGTCATCCGACTGCGCTCCAGATCCCTCTCCGTGAGACCCAACTTAACCATCGTATCTCTGTACAGAATGTTGATTGTGCTCCCTGGATCAATGAGAACTCGGGAAAACAGACATAAAAACTTGGGGGATGCAAACAGGGCATCCACCACGAGCGGATAGGTGCCCGGATTCGGCATGACACTTGGGTGATCCTCCCTGCCCCAGGTAATCTTGCAATCCGACCAGTGCATGTACTGGGGAATAGGCGGCATGGCGGCGTTGATCTCCTGAGCTCAGGATCTCCGACTTCCCTTGTCACTTGATTCACTTGTAAAGATCATATATGTGGCGTCTTGCCGCGGAAACTGGTTTTTCGCCTGAGGTGGTGCTCTGTTCTGGGGTGGTGATGGAGTGGAGGTGGTAATGCTTCTCCCTTCACGATGCGCTTGACAAAGTCACACTGCCGAGTGGTGTGTGCCGATGGCTTGCCCGGACTGCTGTGCATTTTGCACGGCTGATCCAACATATCCTCGAACGTGTACTTGGGCTTCACTGGCCATTGCGGTTTTGCATTCGGCTTCATCTTCCGACTGCCTCCTGCAGCCCCTTGTTCCTCTTGGTCCTGGACAGCGGCCACCTGCCGACTGCCAAACTGAGCATCTGATTGCTCATCCTTCCTCTTTCCACTGTTCTGCTGGTTGTTGTTGTTGTTGTTGTTGTTGTTGTTGTCGTTCCGATTGTTTTCTCTGCGCTCTCGCCGACTGAGCCGTTGGTTCCCTGCTTCAGCCGTCTGCGCAGCCCCTTGCGTCTGAACGACACCGCCAATGCCCAGCTAAATGGGCTCGCGCATCGCGGAATCGGAGACGGCGAACGCATTGGCGACCTTCATGAGCTCGGCCAACGACGAAAAATCTTTGCGAAGCAACTTGTTCTTCAGCATTGACCCCGCCAAGCATCCCTCTGTGAAGTACAGGATGGCCTGAATCTCATGGACTCCTTCACACGAGTTTTTCAACTTGATCCACCGAGCTAAATACTCACGGAGTGGCTCGTCCTTGCCTTGCACACAAAGAGCGAGCTGCCGAGGGAGGTGTGGCCGATCATACGTGCCGGTAAAGTTGCGAATGAAAGCTTCCGAGAAATCTTCCCAACAATTGATGTTGTTGTTGGGCAAACTGTTCAGCCAAGTCCGAGCTGACCCCTGCAGCATCAGAGGAGCATAGCGTACAGCTACACGCTGACTGCCGCCGGCGATGCCGACTGCCAGTCCTCTGGCTTAACAGAGCCATTGTACTTGGGGGTGTCTCTGGGCAGGGTGAATCCTTTGGGGAACTGCTCGTTCCGAATGCGGTGTCCGAAACACGCTGGGACGACTGCTCCCTCTTCCTCTTGATGTGCATCTCTTTCCAACAGCTCAATGCGATGTCGAGCATCGTTCTCGTCGATCTGGAGAGCACCGAGCCGATTGCTGATTGCTGGTCTTGCTTCTGGTTGATGGGGTGGTCATTGCCCCTGCTGCTAACAGCTGGCTCCTCTTCTCTTCTGTTCATGATCGGGGGACCCCGATTGCTCCTGACCCTGCTCTCACGCCGAGATTGGCCCTGCTTCCTATTTTGCCGCGACGCATTCGGCCGCTGGCTGGCTTCCGGAACCGGCCTCACAGTCCTTTTTGATGCTTCAGGTCTTGCAATCGGGTCTTCCAACGCTGTTTGTTGCTGCTGCTTTGCAGTTGCCAACAGCTCGCGCATTCGGCGAGTCTGCTGACGCTGCTCCTCTCCTTCCAAGTCCTCCAGCTCGATCGCAATCTGCTCGGCAGCTCGCAGATTCTTGTCTGGTGTGTTGTATGTTGGCCGCTGAACGAACGCTGACGCTTCTGGCTGCTCTGCTCCTGACAGCTCTCTGCCGACTTCTCGGCCTCTACTCCTAAGATCTTCTAAGACCGCGGGCGCAATCGGTCGTCGCTGACTGGCGTGTGTTGCGTTGTACTCTCTGGTGATGGCTCCCAGCCTTCGCTCTTCCGCAAGCACGTGCTCGGCCCTGCGAGCAAGAGCAAGTTGGGCCTTCTTCAAATCTTTGTGAACCTGGTCGGGGTCACCATTCTTGTTCACAGGTGTGTATAACACATCCCGCAACGCGTTGGTGTCGACTCTTTCCGTAGCATCCGCTGCCTCCTTGGCTTTCCTTGCAGCACTTGCCGCACCATGGTTGCTTGATGCAGTTGTCCCGGTCATCATGACGGTTGCGTGCACACGTGATTCCACTCCGCCGGGAGCTGCCGTGCAGGCCCTGCTCGGGAGCGAATCTGTGGCACTCGAGAAGACGCGCACCTCCCTGGGATATGCCTCGGGGAAGCTGTTGATGAAGAGGCGATGGCTTTCGATCTGCAGCGATACGTCGGGCGGCAGAGGTGCGCCGACCCCCAAACCGCGCAGCGTAGTCCACCACAAAGTCCACTGCCCCATGCCTAAAGATTAGGCCGGAGGCGTGGCTCCTGCTCGATGCCTCGGTCTGCCCCACGGTGGGCGCCAACTATCGTCGCTTAGTAACAACAGATGCCATAGGGATGGCTAAAGAGAGGGGAAGACTCGATGGAGAACTATCTCGATGGTGCCGGAATCGGGTTGAGCACAAGCACGGTGAAGGACACCACAATGTACCCAGGTTCGGGGCTCTCCGGAGAGATAACACCCCTACTCATGCTTGTCTGCTCGATATAAATGATCTCAAGAACTACAATCAATGCTCCTGGAGCTTCTCAGAAGAAGAAGAGACTTGCCGTGGGCATGGCTCTCTCTGCTTCTTTGTATGAACTACGGTGGGAAGTAAATGCAATGGAGTCGTCCCTCTCATAGGAGGGGTACCCCGGGCTCTTATAGTGTGAGCTCGGGGTACTACGGTCATTTCATTCGGGGGCTGGCCTCAGCTGTCATCCTCTCGTCGGCTGGGGTCCGCCGACTGTAACTTCCCGGTTGATCCAGACCTGTCAAGCGGCTGCCCATGCTGTAGCTTATAGGTTATGATGAGTGAACAGTGGAGCTATGATCTCTGGTCTTGTCGTCCTGTCCGCGGATTCAGTGGAAAAGGTGACAACTCTCCTTTGACAGATCGGCGAAGTGACTTGGCTTACTGCCACCCGGATCTCTCGAGATCACGCATTTATGACCTTGTACCAGGAGCTCGGACCTGGTCCAAGGTCAACTCTTGAGCCGATTGAAGGGTGAGCCGATTGAGCCTGGTCCGACTGCTCGCATTCGGCATGGTCGATTTCTTGTGGGCAATCGGCCATGCGACTGCCTGCTTGGCCCAGCTGCAGCCCAATCGGCCCCAACCTTGTCTTGAAAGATTGCTTTCGCCTGGGTAACCCTACCCGGGTATCATTCCCCCGACATTGAGCGGGCTACCGGACAACGGCAAATCGATATTGGAGCAGCCCAAATGCCCGCTCGACATCCTTCCTGCAAGACTCCTGGCACTTGGCAAAGTGGACGTACTTCCCTCTTGGCACAGGGTTTGAGATAGTCTTCACAAACACTGGCCATCTTGGATAGATGTCATCTGCTAGGTACTATCCCTTGTTGTACTGGTGCCCATTGACCTCGAAGTTCACCGGAGGAGCGTGACCTTCGACAAGTCTGGCAAAGACATTTGAGCACTGATACATCCCAAACGTATCTATAATTTCTTCTTGCTCCATGCATGATTTTTGTGACTTTGCCATGTTTTGCTTGAACTTTCATACACTTTTGATCATATTTGTACTAACCTATTAACTCAGTACACCCAGTTGTCAGTTCCTGTTTTCTGCTGTTTTTGTATTTCAGGTTTTCCGGCCATTAAAAGTGCCAAATAAATCTCGAAAAAATTATATAAAAAATCAGCGACCCGGAAGCTTCCCGAAGAACCGAAGATGGAAGGGAGTGGACCCACCAAGGCCCCAGGAGGGTCCCTGGCGCGCCCCCACCCTAGGCCACGCCAGGAGGCCTCCTGGCTGCCCTGTGGCCCCTCTCGGTGCCCCCTTTGGCCTATATTTAGCCCCCGCGGAGGAAACCCCTAATATCGATTTGCTATTCCCGTTCTCCTCTCTGTTCCGCCGCCGCCACCATTTCAAGATCATGGTTGCCAGGAGAAGCTGCCTCGACACCCTGCCGGAAGGAGGAATCCCCTCCGAGAGACCATCCATCACCATGGACGCCTCCTGGATGTCTTGTGAGTAGTCCCCCTTGGACCATGGGTCCATGATCAGTAGCTATGTGATGTCCTCCTCCCTTCTTTGTTCTTCCACTTTCGAGACTTCGTGAGCTGCCTCACATGATCGAGGCACCTTTGTAATTTCTGTGTTGCTATGCTGAGTTTGCTGGAATCTGATGGATAATGAGATTATGTTCAGATTGTGATGAGTAATATATTACGTTCTCTTTTATATTTGTGTTCTTTAGTAAATTCTTGCATGTTCTCCGTTGCCCTATTTTGCTTTGGCCAAGTGATTTGTTGCAACTCCAAGAGGGAGCGTTATGCTTGATTGTGGGTTCAGCCCCTTGATGTCTAGCTTGAGTGACAGAAACATGAGACTAGGGGATGTGTTGTTGCCACCAGGGATAAACCAACGGTGCTTGTACTTGCGGGTGCAAGGATTGTTTAATTTACGCAATAGTTCTTTTAATGCAGTTGTCTGTTGCTTTGAGTTTACACTTTGGGTGGGATTCGCAACTTAATACCAGCGAGATGTTCTGGATAGATATCTCAAGGTGGATGATTCGTAGTAGATGCAGATGGATTTCGGTCTACTTACCTTGGCGTACTGCCCATTGCTTTTGAGCCTCTTTCTTTCTTTTGTAGCATAGTTAGCATTGCGGTCCGTTTATAATCCTGTCAATTTCCCAGCTGTTATTTGTTTACCTCGCTAGCACTTTTATCGTCTTTTGGGAGAGAGACATCACTACTGAACGTCATGGGACCCCGGTCCATATTTCCACCATTGTTTACATCATCAATTTACTTTCAGTCTTACTTTCAGTTGCCACTATTATTATCTCTTGCGTTGATCCTTTGTAAACAGCAAGGCAGGAGGAATTGAAAACTCCTATGTACTCGTTGGGAGCAAAGTTATTTGTTGTGTGTGCAGGTCCAGGCGAAGTTAGCAACCTCGGCGCCACTGTTCACTTTACCACCTTCTCGTATCTCTGCGAGTCGTACGGGAGACAAACTCTATCCTCTAGATAGGGGAAATTTGTTGCTACGATACATCTCACCTTCCACTTGGGGTAACCAACGAGAAGTGTGAAAACTATCTTCCTCACTGTATCAAGCAATTTCTGGCGCCGTTGCCGGGGACTCCAGTCTACAAGATAGGGGAGTTGCACACTATCTTTTATCTTTGCTTTTTAGTCTTGTTAGTTTACCTTTCAATTTTTATCTTAATGTCTTTTATTAAAAATCCAAAAATAATAATATAGTATGTCTAGTTCCTTACTTGCCAATCAATGTCTAACTTCTTTGAAACTAGATCTTATTGGCATGGAGGATTCACTGAGGATCAACAAGAATGGTACAAGGAACATCACTTGTCTCAAAAGGGGATACACTTATGGAAACAAATACATCAGTTGTATGAGTATGCTAGAAATTTGTGCTCAATATATAATATATCTTTGTGCAGGGATGAATCTTGTTGCTTTATGAGGCATAAGCACCTTGCTTTCCAATGTGAGTACAATGATGATGAAACCTTAGCTTCTTATGCTAAGAGAAACTATGATTTTTATGATGCAGAGCAAATAGAAGAATTTGTTGCTTATAAGGGTGCCTATGAAATTGCTTCTCTTCTTAAAAATATTGATGACGCCCCTTACAAATCTGAGAGTCTTGCTATACTTAACTATTGTTTGGAAAAATACGGTGCAAATTATTATATTACTGATCATCTTGAGAGAATCTCTCCTCCAAAGGAAGGGACTAATGATTTGCAGGACTCTATCGAAGAAGAAATTGCTGAACCTGAAAGCTCCTTGGATGAAAAAGAGGAGGAGAGTGACGAACAAAAGGAGGAAGAATGGAGCCATCCACGTCTACCTGCTAATGAGAGTAACTCTTTGACTCTTACCTTATATGAGTGTTATGATTCCATGGATTCTTTTGAAATATCCCTTTTTGATGAAGTTGATGCCATCTATGCTTATGGCTGTGATGCCACTATGGATTATGCTTACGGAGATGAACTTGCTATAGTTCCTCATGTTAAGCATGAAATTTTTGTTATTGCACCCACACTTGGTTGTCCTATTATCCTTTTGAAATCTCCAACTTATATTCCGGAGAACTGTGCTCTTATTGAGGCTCAACGTGATGGATTGCATTTATCTTATGTTCCTAAAAACCGTGTTGAAAACAATACACGTGTGCTTGTAGGTCATGAACAATATGATTTATGTGATAGTTATATTCTTGATGTTGTTCATGATACTACTGAAAATTACTTTGAGAGAGGAAATTTTAGTTATAGAAACTTCCATGTTACAAAAACAACTCTCTCTAAGTTGAAACTTTTGAAGTTGTTCTTATTCCACCTTCCTATGCATGTCACTTTGTGCTTCTTTGATTTATTTTCTTACAAGATGCCTATGCATAGGAAGTGGGTTAGGCTTAAATGTGTTTCATATTTGCTTCTTGATGTTCTCTTTTGCTTCAAATCCTTATTTTTATGAGAGCATCTTTTATAATCTTTATGCCTAGCTTAAAGGCGTAAAAGAAAGAGCTTGTTGGGAGGCAACCCAAGATGTTTTTTTTTCTTTCTTCTATTTTTTAGTGGTCTTGATGATTGTTACTACTGTAGCAACATCATTGTATCTTTATTTTTCAAGCTATGTGCCATTTATAGCCTCATATGACAAGGGAAGTGAAAGTTGTGACATGCTGCCCAGAAAACAGATTCTATCCTCGTGACGGGAAAAATCATAGAAAATTACCAGTTCATCTTTTTGAGCTTAATTTTTTACACAACGTGCTCTATACAATCACGGAACTTTCATATGTTCTGAGTTTTTTTATTTGAGTTGCAGAAGTACCCCTAAAAAATTCTTTACTACCTGATGTTCTGTTTTTCACAGATTCTGCCACGTTTTGTCTCTCCTAACTTTTGCAAACCTTAAGCTTTTTTTTTCTTTGCAAAAACTTTTTGGCAATCTTGAGAAATAGTAGCTCTTCAAGAATATCTTTATTTCCAGTAAGGGAAAAATTATTTTAATAGGGTACTAACCTCTCTAATCAGCTTATGATGAGTTGTGTATGAAGGGAGTTTTCAAGTGTGCGATGGAAGATGATGAAAGAAGATCCTGGAGTGTCAAGTGCTCAAGCTTGGGGATTCCCCCATGCATCCCCAATAAATATTCAAGGAGACTCAAGCGTCTAAGTTTGGGGATGCCCCTGTGCATCCCCTTCTTCATCAACAATTATCAGTTCGTCCCTCGTTGCACTATATTTTTATCACTTCATGCGTTATGTGCTATGCTTGGAGCGTCTCGCTCTTTACTTTTCTTAGGTTTGTTTTTGTTTTGTTTGTTGTCGTAACAAGTTAGACCACAGCTTTCTTTTGTGTGGGAGAGAAACACGCTCCGCTTGAATTATAACTCCTCATAGGATTTGCATGCTTATTTTCTTAGCTGTGAGTTGTTCTTTTTCTTTTCTTAGTTGCTGTCCTGTTTAGTTGAAGTGTTTTAGTTTTCTTCTAGAGCTTTTCTTTTGTCTTAGATTGAACTGTCTATAAGTTGCATGTTTTATCTTGTTTAGAGAGTTTGTCTGTTGCACTGAGTTTTGTGTCTTGACTAGAAAGTAGGTAGTTGAAGTTGCTATTCTCTTTGTAGTACTAACTTGCATTAGTTTTGAGGTATTGATTAGAGTAATGTTTGAACTTATGGTGTCAAGAGCTTTAGCCTATTAGTGATAGATGTCGTATTTTGGGAAATCCGTGTGATTTTCGAAAAAACAAAACCCTTGTTGAGAACTCTAGCTACTAGATGGATCACTAACCTCTGTAGGGTTCGAATATTAGAGTACACTCACGTACCATGAGTCGAGGATGCGCAAGGATAACCAAACCCCCATACACTCCTCCTTGGGGTACTTGTCTCTTTGAGAACCTCCTGATTAGACTGAGAGTTACTGATAATAAGTGCATTAGTTCTTCGGACTAATGTGAGTATTCGAAAGTTGACACTTCCACCTCCCATATTTTTCTAGCCTCTCATGTGTCTTGTATTGCCTCCTTATCACTCCGAGAGTTGGCGTCCAACTTCGTCGGTACATCCAAACCCTTGGCATGATACGCTCTGTCATCATAAACCTCCTTATATCCTTCCTCAAAACAGCCACCATACCTACCTATCAAGGCATTTCCATAGCTTTTCCGAGATACATTGCCATGCAACATCCACCTTCTCATGACTTGATCTTCATGTCATACATGCTACTTGCTTGATCGATGAGCCGCATGCTAGTTGGGTCCTGCCCTAATCATTGTTATATGACGCGCTAGTATCATTGCATATCCTGATATCCTGGCAGATACATACATTTGCATCATGATAGTTACATCTTTTTTATGTGAGTACCTTTGTAAAGTGTGAAAGATCTCCTATATTCTTGTAAAATAGAGTGTTGCCCCTAAAGTGAGGAAAAGATCCCAAAGAGGACAAAATCAAAAGATCCCAAAGAGGACAAATGAGAGAAATAGAAAGAGCCATTGAGGCCACCAAAAATACAAAAAAGTAGAAAAAAGAACAAAAGAAAATAAAAAGAGAGAAGGGGGCACACTACTATTCCTTTTGAGAGATCCACACTAGTACTTCATCCTCTATCCCTTGTACTCCATAGAGATCATCATACATGCATATAGCTATGTAGGGACCCTTCACACTATAGAACTTGGCTTGTATATTCCAATGATGAGCCTCCTCAAATGAGCTCTAGGTCTTCTTGAGCAAGCAAGTTGGATGCACCCCCACTAGTTCCCTTGGAGAGCTTTTAGTTCGTATGTGCATTCGTTGCATGGCAATCCCTACTCCTCACATCATATCTATCATATGGCCTTCTCTCGTCTATGGTTGTCCTCATTGATGTGAGCCTTTCACACGTTTTTCTCTTCCTCCTCCACCTTCTTTCTGTATCGCCTTTTAGGTGTCAACTTTCTTGCCCACGCTCATTCATTGCGTGAGTGCTCAAAATATCGAAAGTGAGTGGATCAGTTTGACTTGTACCTGACTAGTGGTCTGGGGACGAGTCAAGATAAGAATCCGAAGGAGACTAAGTGTGAAACTTTAGTAGATAGTAGTTCTCAACAACTATTTTTTATCTCGTATTTCCCTATCCCCTTTCTTGCACGCAAACACCATCTGAAGACATTCAAGTCACGGAAAGCGAGAGCTCTTGCACCCTTTGTTCTTTTGTTACTTGTGTCAATGCTAATATAGACTCTTGCTTGTTAAGACTTGAATTGAATTGCATGATTTGATTGCTTTACTTAAGAGTCTTTATATGGTTGTGTGGCATGTCGCCACAGAAATTATACTTGTTATCATTTCCTTACTCGAGGACGAGCAGGAATTAAGCTTGAGGATGTTGATACGTCCCAAACGTATCTATAATTTCTGCTTGCTCCATGCATGATTTGTGTGACTTTGCCATGTTTTGCTAGAACTTTCATACACTTTTGATCATATTTGGACTAACCTATTAACTCAGTGCACCCAGTTGTCAGTTCCTGTTTTCTGCTGTTTTTGTATTTTAGGTTTTCCGGCCATTAAAAGTGCCAAATAAATCCAAAAAACTATATAAAAAAATCAGCAACTCAGAAGCTTCGCGAAGAACCGAAGATGGAAGGGAGTGGACCCACCAGGGCCCCAAGAGGGTCCCTGGCGCGGCCCACCCTAGGTCGCGCCAGGAGGCCTCCTGGCTGCCCTATGGCCCCTCTCGGTGCCCCCTTTGGCCTATATTTAGCCTCCGCGGAGGAAACCCCTAATATCGATCTGCTATTCCAGTTCTCCTCTCTGTTCCGCCGCCGCCGCCATTTCAAGATCGAGGCTGCCAGGAGAAGCTGCTCCGGCACCCTGCCGGAAGGAGGAATCCCCTCCAGGAGACCATCCATCACCATGGACGCCTCCTGGATGTCTTGTGAGTAGTCCCCCTTGGACCATGGGTCCATGACCAGTAGCTATGTGATGTCCTCCTCCCTTCTTTGTGCTTCCACTTTCGAGACCTCGTGAGCTACCTCACATGATCGAGGCACCTTTGTAATTTCTGTGTTGCTATGCTGAGTTTGCTGGGATCTGATGGATTATGAGATTATGTTCAGATTGTGATGAGTAATATATTTGGTTCTCTTTTATATTTGTGTTCTTTAGTAAATTCTTGCATGTTCTCTGTTGCTGTATTTTGCTTTGGCCAAGTGATTTGTTGCAACTCCAAGAGGGAGTGTTATGCTTGATTGTGGGTTCAGCCCCTTGATGTCTAGCTTGAGTGACAGAAACATGAGACTAGGGGATGTGTTGTTGCCACCAGGGATAAAACAACGGTTCTTGTACTTGCGGATGCAAGGATTGTTTACTTTACGCATAGTTCTTTTAATGCAGTTGTCTGTTGCTTTGAGTTTACACTTTGGGTGCGATTCGCAACTTAATACCAGCGAGATGTTCTGGATAGATATCTCAAGGTGGATGATTCGTAGTAGATGCAGATGGATTTCGGTCTACTTACCTTGGCGTACTGCCCATTGCTTTTGAGACTCTTCCTTTCTTTTGTAGCATAGTTAGCATTGCGGTGCGTTTATAATCCTGTCAATTTCCCAGTTGTGATTTGTTTACCTCGCTAGCACTTTTATCGTCTTTTGGGAGAGATACATCACACGTCATGGGACCCCGGTCCATATTTCCACCATTGTTTACATCATCAATTTACTTTCAGTTTTTACTTTCAGTTGCCACTATTATTATCTCTAGTGTTGATCCTTTGTAAACAGCAAGGCAGGAGGAATTGACAACTCCTCTGTACTCGTTGGGAGCAAAGTTATTTGTTGTGTGTGCAGGTCCAGGCGAAGTTAGCAACCTCGGCGCCACTGTTCACTTTACCACCTTCTTGTATCTCTGCGAGTCCTACGGGAGACAAACCCTATCCTCTAGATAGGGAAAATTTGCTGCTACGCTACATCTCACCTTTCACTTGGGGTAACCAACGAGAAGTGAGAGAACTATCTTCCTCACCGTATCAAGCACTTCAGGACGTTGATGGCATTGTGTGTTCCTGGCATGCCAAAGAAGGAGTGCCAAATCCAGAAGTCATGTGTAGCAACTGCCTCAAGTACCACACTGCAGTGACCTTTTGCGCCCTTATACATCCCCTGCCAAGAAAATGGACAGTACTTCATTCCCAATGCATGCAGTCGCATCCTAGGAAATCATCTTGCTTCATTCTCTTCTAGGATCCGAGCAGTGTCTTCAGCATTGGGTGCTCACAAGTACTGTCCTCCAAAGCAGACCACCACTGCTCTGCAAAACTTGTACATACACTTAAGGGCGGTGGACTCGGTCATGCGTGCATAATCATCCTGTTGATCACCAGGAGCTCTATATGCAAGCATCCGCATGGCCGTTGTGCACTTCTGAAGTGAGGAGAACCCAACTGTGCCGGTGCAATCTTTCTTGCAAATGAAGTAGTTGTCGTACTCTCGGAGTGAATTGACAATGCGAAGAAAGAGCTTTCGGCCCATACGATACCGGCGCCGGAATACCTTCTCGCCGTGCAGGGGAACATCGGCAAAGTAGTTAGAGTAGAGCAAGCAGTAGCCCTCCGAACGTCGCCTCTCTTTTGACTTCTTCTGGCCCATCTGGGAGCCGCCTCGCTGCGGCGCCGTTTTGACGCCGAACAGGTCGCCCAGGGCGGCGAGCATCAGGAGGTGCTCCTCGTCCTGGGCGCCGGCGGCGGCCTCTTCCTCCATCAGCGCGGCGAACAGCGTCTCGTCGTCGGAGTCCATCACGGCGCGTGGTTCAGGCAATTCGCCGTACACTTGGGCGGGGGGTGGGCGCGACCAGTCGCCGGTGTGCTCGGCTAGCCGCCGCCAGCCGGCCAGCCGCCGTCGTGCTAAGTCAGGAAAGGACAGGGGGGCGAGCAACGACCCTTTTGCAGCGTGTTTGGCGGCAGGGAAACGACTGTCTTGCGGCTGCGCGGCGTCGGCCGCTGCAATGGTGGTGGGGAAAGAGGTGGCTGATTTTGGACGATTCGACCTGATAGTGGGCCACTCGGTGCTTTCGCTTCGTTTGGCGCCCCCAAGCGACCCCCAGCGCGCCGGGTCGGCTTGGGATCGCCGGACTCAAAATCGGCTCAATCCGGCGCTATTTGGGCCCTTGGAGGCGCGACTGGGCGGAATTCGTCCGTTCGACGCAAATAGCGCCGGCTTGAGGGCCTCTTGGGGGCGCGGCTGGAGATGCTCTTAAAAGTGGGATTCATGAAGCAGTGATTCGGTGCACCAGGAGAAACTAAAAAAAATGGAAAAAGCTCAAAAAATTCCAAAAAAATTTTATGAAAGATACTTACGTGCAAGATGTTTCTGCAAATTTTGGAGAAGTTCGGACTTTTGAAAAGCACACGGCAAAAAAAATTACAGTTTCTTAAGAAAACACTGTTCATGCACTATTTTGGGTTAAATTTGTCTTTTTTGTCACGCGCTCTTCAGAAGTCCGAAGATTTCCAAAATTTACAGAAACATCTCGCATATAAGCATCTTTCACCACAAATTTTTTTAAATTTTTTTAAACTTTTGTCAAATGTTTTTCTATGATTTTTTATGCAGGAGTAGATGAGCCTGGGCTCATCTTTGAATTTCCCAATTCAGGCCTAGTTTGGCAACATAGTATTCTTAAAACCATTGTATTCAACTCCTTGGGCAATGAATGCTTTAGTATGTAAAGACCAGAGTTTTTCTTCTTCGGTTTAGAAAAAACTAGTCAACACTTCTTTTTTAAATACTCTAAAAAAAACATGGTTTTGAGAATACTATGGTGTATAAAACTATGGTATTTTTTTTAAGGCAAACGCCTCAAAAATTCAAAAACAATGATTTCTAAGAAAACCATAATATTCTTCAAACACTTTATCGAAACTTAAGCTGCCAAACGCAACCTGAGATTACTACAGGTTATAAAACTATGGTGTTTTTTTTTCTCAAGGATATTTAATGTGGAATCACGCGCTCTGCAGATGAAAAATCATGAAACCTAAATTCTCCTTATACTATGTTCTTCCTGTCGATCAAATGAATCACTGAATCAAATGGTTTAGCTTTTTTTTTCTCTTCAGACAATGCACTCTATGCATTTATTAGCTCGGTGGACAGCGTATGTATGTTCACAATTTTGTTTTACATCATTGAAAGGATAAAGGGCGTGCAGGTGGTCATGCCATCCAGGGCTGCTACAAAATCATACATTCAACTCGGCATCGGCAGCTAATGGTTCGAAAACTGATTCCACCTCATCCATGTTCACGTCTTCCAGTGTTGGTGGGTTCCATTTTGGATTCTGCAGTGACACGAAAATTCAATGAGAATACTAGTGATATGCTACCGAGCCCCTTAAGTTAAATGAACTACTGTCACATTAAATTTAGATATTTCTTAAAAAAACATTAGATTTAGATATTTCTCAAAAAAGAATCATTAGATTTAGATAATCTCCCCAAGCATCATGAGAAAAATGCACAAAATTTAATGTGTGCTATTGTGCCTTATATTTTGGTTGCCAGCCTAAGGGTGAAGCTACCTAGTGCGAATTTCTGGAGGCCGAGCTACACGTAGCCCTTTATTTTGAAAAAATCGTAAAACATATGTAAAAGTTCTGAAAAAATCCGAAAAAAAATCTATGAAAACTTATATGTATTCCGTATGAACATGTCAAATTTGGCTTGAAAATATTGTAATATGAAGTCCGCACAAAAAAAACAAAATTTCAGCCCAAAACCAACAACAAAAAGGCCCATTTAAAATCAAATATTTGTCTTTTTTTCATACGCCACATGTGAAAGTATAATCGTATGAAAATTTGCACATATGTCATATGCATGTGTATATATATTCATTAAAAAATCAATGCTTTTTGAATAATATAAAATACATTTTATGACTTGTTCAAACTAAAGGGCTACGTGTAGCTCAGTCTATGTTAGCATTATCCGTGAAGCTACCCCTCTACCTCATCTTACAAGATAAACAAAAAGCATACCAAGGGGCATCATATTTTTATGTAAAACGCCATTTTTGCCCAATTTAGCAAGACACAGATGATACTGCCAAGATCTAATATTTATTATTTCCGATTTGACCATTCAAAAGGCTCACAAACTCTCTCTAAGCTTTAATATCAGTACACATTATCCTACATGATCTGATTAAGAGATAGGAAATATGAAATTCAGACGGATACGACAAGCCAGGGCTCCGCTGAAAAAATCACTAAAGAAATACCACATCTAGAAGAACATTTACTCCGCAATTTGGACAGAAATGGAGTTGTTAGGTTGGGATCCTGGGTAGAAACTGGAGATATTTTAGTAGGTAAATTAACGCCTCAGATAGCGAGCGAGTCGTCGTATATCGCGGAAGCTGGATTATTACGGGCCATATTTGGCCTTGAGGTTTCCACTTCAAAAGAAACTTCTCTGAAATTACCTATAGGTGGAAGAGGGCGCGTTATCAATGTGAAATGGATCCAAAGGGACCCCCTCGACATAATGGTTCGTGTATATATTCCTCCGTTTGTTTATATAAGACGTTATAGCAAGCTAAGTTAGCTTTCTAAAACGTCTTATATAAATGAACAGAGGTGGTACTATTTTAATCTATATGTGGAGAGAGCAGTCTGGTTACTGCTTTAAAAGACTACCATTGCACAACAGACAAGGGGTCTACGGCTCTGTATGACCAATGATTATAAGATGTAGTAGTAACAATTCAAATGATTTATATAGCCAATTAAGTCAAATTTAGTGAACTGGGTCATATTTGGAGAGGAACAAGCTATGGGGAATAAGCATAGGCTATATTCTCACATTGTCTATATATAGACAATGTCAATATCATTTTAGAGATGTGTATATTTACACGTTCGTTTAGACGAGCTGTTGGAGGCTATTCTGAGATCCACATTGTCCAAATTTCATATAGACGTTCATATAGACATGCTGTTGGAGATGCTCTTAGCTCCCGGCCTTACAGCTGAACAAGTCTTAGCTGACTACTTTGCCTTGTTTGTTGAAACTGGCATGTGGAGTAAAGCATACTTGGGTGCTAATAGTGCCAGTACAACCCATCAAGTAGGTTTAAGCTTATGGCAGCTTTGGACTTAAGCACTTGAAAACAATAGCTGTCGAATGCAGCTCTATGCACAGTTCTGGATTTGTAGAACTTATGTCCAAAAATTGATGGAAAGGAAAACGTTCTAACTGGTCGAACCTCCTAATATATGGCCCATGAAACACATGTACCACACACATCTAACAGTATCTCTATGTGCCTCTAGTGAAAATAAAACCCTTTTGGACTAAACAAATTAAAATTTTGAGATTGAAAAATAAAACCATATAACTTGCCTGGTCCTTGTCAACTAAGACAGCGCGTACGCCTTCAGCAAAATCACCTCGAACCGACGATCTCAAGGCAATGCGATATTCCAATTTCATAACACCAGCCAACTGAATGAGCCAACCAACATAATATTAGCAAAATTGAAGGAAATGGAGATGTTCAATGGTACAGGATACCAGAGACTACCTTAGATAGATAATTTTCATTATTCCCATACGACGATGCAACTCGAGAGAAATGCTTCTGTGTTAAACAAAGAGAAAACGGAGCACCTTTCTTAAGTCCTGCTAAAGCATCATTGGCCCATTCTGACACTGCAGCCAACAAAAGAAAGAACAATTTACATACACGCATTCATTCTTCTCTAGTCAGTACTGCAGTAGACTTAAATTTATATAGAACAGACCCTTTTCAAATAAAAATAGTTGGCACTGTTTTCACTATAACAGTGGCGGTGCCTTAAAAGAGGACGTTTAACAGAAGATTACCTGTGGCATCACCACTTTGACTACGCTTCTTTAGCTCTTCCACAGATTCAGTAGCTGATTTATCAGAACCAAAAGAAGAAATAATATGTGGTAAAAGCTTTTCTAATTGGGGCACCGACTCAGGCTCCTTCTTGTACCCAGTGAGGAGTGACTCAACATCTTTGTGAGGATCAGCAGTGCTGCAAGAAGACAAAGAGAACCAGTGTCAAGATACCACTAAAATAGTATAGAAATATTGCAAGCACTTACTGTGCCATGAATCTAAGATAGGAATGCATAGAGAGAGAACTATAGAAAATATAGATAGTTTTATCGCAAAAAAAAAATAGATAGTTAATAAACTTGCATATTAATGTGTTCAGTATGTTTTGGCCAAGTAAGTTAGACGCATACAAGTTAGCATTCAGGAGGGATTCCTTGAGTGAACCCAAGTCCCTGGAAGGTACATAATGGGTTCCAAGACCTATGAACAGAGCATCAGCAGGTGAAGATATTCTTTTTCCTGTCATCCCAAGGTAAGCTCCTGAAAGAAGATTTTTTTTTTAATAAAGAGAAAGAAGCAGATGTTAGTGTAAAGAAGAAGGTAAATAAGGATGCTATATGATTTAAACACATTTAATCCATTTGGGAACAGAGAAAGCCACAACAATGTCACAGTATTAGTACAAAGATCAACTCGAGATTAAAAAAAGGATAAGTAAAGATCTGGCATGCAGCCCATTCGCCATAATTGAACAATAATTGCATAAGTAGTATGAAAGATTCGGAGTTTAGAACTGCCGAGCACATTCAAGAATACAGAAAACAGAGGATTTGTATTAAACATTCAAATGATTATGCTCCACTAGAATGATCATCAAGACACCCACACGGCAGAAATGGAGATAAAAGAGATGGTAAAGATAAGACAACAGAGAAAGACAAAGAGGTGCGGACATCAAGAGACATAGGAGTGCATGATGTAGGGAGGGAGGGTATGGTTCTGACTACTGTACACCTAGCTAGCTATGCAATACATGTCATCAAGTTGGAAACATGATGGTTATATGATCATAGAGAAATTAGTATCAGAAGATACCCCCTACAAATTAATAAACTAGAGGGAGGAAGGAGAACACAGAAGCATACCGACTGCACCCCTTCCTGGCGCTTTTGCACCAATGTAAGCAAAGCCAACGTCTGGGAACAAGCCAATACCATTTTCCGGCATGGCCAGGAGTGTTCTCTGTAGTAGTAGCACATTGCAAAGCATGATCAGTCTTCATAATGCAAAAGTTGAAAGTAGAACTCATTAAAAGAAAGAGAAAGTTGAGTTGCAAAGAATTGCCTCAGTAATAACGCGGTAGTGGCCATGTCCAGACAATCCAATTCCAAACCCCATGGTCACGCCATCCATCAAGCATATATAAGGTTTTGCATAGTCATGTATCTTGCAAATCAAAGAGTACTCGGCTGTGAAGACCTGAAAAGGAACAGTGCATCGCTTAGTGATGCAAATGATGACAATATTCATTTGGCTATTTTCATTTACCAATGTAACACAACATAGACACACCAAGGAGCACATGCTAAGGTTAGTAAATACAGAATTATGTGTATTAACATTATTTTATACAGGGAAGAGAGTATTTAACCAGCAATGTTGGTCATATAAAACAGTTAGGCATACGAAATCTTAGCAGTGCACAATATTTTCTTATAGCAAATACCAAGGCTGCAAAAAGGAAACACAGCAAGGAGCACAGGGTACTAGCTAGTAAGATAAGCAGATTTGTGT
The DNA here is from genome assembly GCA_950022295.1 of Bromus sterilis. NCBI lineage: Eukaryota > Viridiplantae > Streptophyta > Magnoliopsida > Poales > Poaceae > Bromus > Bromus sterilis. Next base: position 30,538,940 of record OX465598.1, read on the forward strand.
TTATTAAACATTAGTTATTCAACAATAATATAGAGGGTGCTTCTCGGCAACGTACCACTACCAGTTACAAAATTAACAAAGTATTATGAATACATAGATGCATTGTACGATTCTAGAGAACTAATCCTGATTATATTGGTATTGTAATGTTATATGGAGAGTGGGCGAAAGAAGAAGATAGTGTTACAAGAATACGAGTACTGACTTGTGGGTGATATATAAACCCTCTTTAAAATATGCACGTTCCATAACTTCAAAGTGATACAACAAAAAGGATAAATACCAGCACAGGAAAACTATAGCTCATTATCTTTTTTCACTTTCCATGTAACTGGACTCAGTAAATAGAATTCTTGTAACTAAAACTTGTCCTTTTCATTTTTCATGTTATGAAAATCAACTAAAAGAATGGCAATAGTTCGTTCTTTTACTGTTGATGTGATATACCACATCGTTGTCAAGTCTTTTAGATCCCAGAAATGGGGTAATTCTTGGAGTTGATACTTTTGTTTGAAATTGTCCTCATGGACATTATATATCAACCCTTCCATCTCAATAGGGCATTGAATTCATATGTATCATTATGTGGCGGCATTAGTGTTTCACACTTCACAGTCAGTAATAAGTAAATGTTACAATGTCCAGATGCATCAATGAGTGAAGTATTGAATTATAATTCAGAGTGTTGCAGAACCATTTGAATATTATATTACTTTGAAGTTGGCCAAGAAATTCAAGTTTTTAACTGTTCCTTCAGATTCGAGTACAATTTCAACAATGTATTTTATAACAGTGCAACTCATTTCTTGGATGCAAATAAGGTCTTATTTGAGCAATGCTAGACCTCTATTATCTCTGGCATAGTGCAATCAATAGCAAGTCTCTTCACATCCCCACCTGCAGTTTACACTAAGCAGTAGTCACTGTCTGTGCAAATTTGAACAGCGCTATAGACAACAACATACTGATGCCGCATATATTTTTGAATAAAAATAAATAAATAAATAAATAAAAGAACCATCAGTTCTAAAAGTGAAAGACCTTTTGCACAAGTGATGTGCTCTTGTCCTTTTGAATTTCCGCCGCAACACCCTTAATATCCATCCCTGCATTGGCCATGAATCATAATTGAAAACATATCCAATGCTCCGGACAAGGCAATACGGCATGTTCAATGTCCAAGGCATAGCTTATTCACCACGTACAAGGGGGAACAAAATGGAGAAAAAGAATTACCTGCTGAGAAGGCTCGAGGAGAACTGCTTTCCACAAGAACGCACTTCACATTTGGATTTGTTTCCCACTCATCAAGAAATGCCTTGTACCTAAGGTCCATTTCTGCATTCATTTGAGGTAACAACTATGTAAGTGGAGCTCAATAAGGTATCAAACAGACATTTTGGGGGGGGGGGGGGGGGGGGGGGGGGTAGGAGCCACACAAGGCAGCCTTTCTCCGTTCCCTTTTAGGATTTGTTAACTTTAGTTTCATTTATATAAGTCTAGTTAATTCAAATTTGAAATGCTTTGTTGCAAGCTAAGTAAGCCACCCCTATAACAGGGATCAATGTACCCATCATCATCCAAGCAAGAATTAATTAATCTACTTTCAGTCCTGTACTTGCCTGCAAATCATGTCAATTTTTCTTATACAGGGGTAAGAGAGCTAATGTCACTCCATTCAGTTTTTGCAAGTTAATTTGCGTCAAAATATAACATTAGTTAGTGACAAACCACCTCTAGGACGCCATCTATTTTTCTACCAGAGGGAGTAGTGAACTACACTTCGCACCAGCTCAATAGGTACTTGTTGCAGCGAACCACCTCAATTTGGACATCAGGTTCACACGTGCAGGAACCATATTTTTCATAAGACTTCAAGAGATTTTATAAGATTATAAATACTTGGCCCCTCTCATCAATATTATCAATCATATGCCCCCGGTTTTCATATTTCCTGGCTCCATCACTTTGCAAACAGACGGCATCTCCGGCTTGAACCAAGTATGTCCTCCCACAATCAATTGCTACATGATCACTGTGCAGCACGAAATGAGGCACATGTGTGACATCTTTGTGTGGGCCTGCCTACGATGTTAGAACGCCAGCCAGATCAATGGGTTCATATGATTGCCCGAAAGATACACATGCTGCCATACCGTCATGTGAAATGAAATGAATGGCAACATCTGCCGTTGTCAGTGTAGGTGAGTTATTCAGCAGCGAATTCATTTCAGCTGATGTCTAGTCCCTACCTCGAATGTACTCCTACAAGCCGAACTGAAATTCAGCACAGTACATTAGGTAATCACCAGTAGAATTTCAATTAACTTGCACCAAACGCGCAACGCGAATTTCGCCTAATCATCCCCCGCAGCCTAGCAAAGCTAGGGGGGAGGATCGCGCGAGTAAATCGAGGTATTCATGGCCAAATCACACCGCAGGGCACGCCGTCGGAATCAGTCATGCGAAAGAGGAGGGGAGCGATCCGCACCGAGGTTCATGGCGTTGAGGGCCTTGGGGCGGTCGAGGGTGATGACGGCGACGCCGTTGGGGGAGACGCTTCCCTTGACGAACTCCTCCGCGGCGGCGGCGGCCATGGAGGCGAAGCGGCGGGCGAGGCGGAGGGGAACGAGGCTAGGGCTCGGGGGTAGGGTTTGCGGGGAGGAGAAGAAAGCAGTGGTGGTGGAGATCGGGATCCGAGAGAGCAGAACTCGCATAGCGACGTGACTGAAGCTGAAGTGCGGAGCGACAGGCGAGCAGGAGTGCGATAATAAGTGGTTCGTTGGCGTCAGAATTGAAGTGTCCAGCACTTCCGCTTATTTCTTTTAACGGGGTAAAGACTTTATTTCTCCCATGATAGAAATAAAATTTCGAAATGCACTATCCCAAAACCCTGAATTTTTTTATTGGATAAAGAACTTCGCGAGGTCATCTGCGGCTTCATTTGCTTCTCTTGGGCAAATATTGTACTCGAGTTTCGATAGATCACTTTTTAGAGCCATGCATTCACGAAGTGCCGAAGCATCTCCTCCTAGGTCATAAAAGAGAAATAAAGAGATATGGGATACACTACTATTGTTTATACACACGTGTTCTTTAAAGGATCTTCGTATATAGGGAGTTCATATGCTTCACGTTATACTAGTGGGGGATATTTACGTTATAGAACTTGCTTGCATATTTTAATGACAAGATTCCTCAAAATACTCTAGATCTTCATGAGCAAACCTGTTTGAATGAACCCCCACTTAGTCCTTTGAAGAGGTTTCATACACTTATAGCTCTAAATCATCTGTTGCATGATAATTCCTATTTTTGCATCAATATCTATCATAAGGCTCTTTCTCGCCTAATGATTATCCTCGTTGATGCAAGATCTTCTCGCCTTTTGTCCTTTTACACCCCCATCATTATTTTCTTTGTCATTTATGTGATGCTAATCTTACTCACGCTTATTCATTGCATTAGTTGCTCGAAGTTGAAAGGGAGATGACCATGCAGCTATCTATCTGATCGACACTCTATGTAGTGTTACAATAAGGTTGGCATTAGGCTATGAGAAAGGTAAGATGACTAATGAGTTCTCAAGATTTTTTTTTAACATTCCTCGCTCATGGCACGGGAACTCTGACGGGAGACATTCGATTCACGGAAAGCAATAGCTCAATTGTGTTAATTCATTGCTTGTTTAATTTCAACTATGAACTATTGCTTTATATCACTATGTTTCAAGTTTACATGTCATGGTTATATTAGATTGATTGTCTATGTTCTAAGAAGCACTCAACATAAAAAAAATCTATTTATCATTTACCTACTCGAGGATAAGCATGAATTAAGCTTGAAGAGATGTTGATACGTCTCCAACGCATCTATAAATTTTGAATGTTTCATGCAATTTAGCCTCACTTCAGATTGTCGTGTATGTTGGCATACCAGCCAAGTTGTAAGAGCTTTACTGATTGCGAAATTCCCCTCATTTACTCATTGATATAGTTGTTATTACAAAATTAACTTAACTAGAAGAATATCCCGCACGTTGCAGTGGAAATCTCTATAGAAACTCCACAATGTAAATTCCAAAGGATATAAGATCCATGTAAATGAAAATAGATAACATGGGCAAATGATTGGTTACAATAGTGGGTGATGTGGATAGCTCGCATGTGGAGATAGATACCATAAATGCATGCATCTTAGTGGAATTTTGTTAGTGGATGACATGGACAAATGATTGGCTACAATAGTTGGTGATGTGGATAGCCTCCATGTTGAGATAGACATCATAAATGCATCTTAGTGAGGTTTTACTTTATAAGAGATATAGATAGATCAATTCATTTGTAATAGAATTATCATAATACTGTTATTTTATTATACAAATAGACGGGCGCAACAACGCGCGCCATCGATGATCTAGTGTAGTTGTATAGCTACTATTGTCGCCCCCTCTTGGTTCCTCATTCGTCACGATCTGCATAATTCATGTCGTATCAGTTGGCAAGCAACAATGACCACCTTCATCCAGAGATACACGACATAGAAATCATAAACAAATATGGAAGGCATCAGAGATATACGGTAAGTGGATCGTGGAGAGAGGTGGAACCATTGCGACGACGATAACCAAGAATTACCATCACAATCGCAGACTGCCCTTTTAATAGTGGTGCTGATGAAACATTTTGCGGGGAATAGTGATGATAATTACATTGAAAGGTTTCATCTTGAATGCATAGTGTCACCTCGACAATACAATAATTACTCTAAGAAATTCCATTGAAAGTATGATGTGTCGAAGATCCTACAGTTACACACAAAGATTTCATTTAAAGTGAATTATGTCGACTTGAAGATCTAGCACTTAAGCTCAAAGATTTCTTCTTAAGTTCGATTTGTCTCCTTCAAGATATAAGGGAAACTCAAAGGGCACGACCCAAATGGACCCAACTTTGATCCGCCTTTTGTTAGTTTGGGTCGCCAAACGGGCCATTGTCCGTCCCATGTCCCGCCTCACCAGGTTGCTGCACCCAACGGTGGGGGTGACGCATTTTTAGTCCCACATCATTATCGGAGGGCCTCGCCGAGGCGTTTAAAAGGGCCAACAACATAGATTTATTGACCCCATTGTATTATAGCAAAGCCAGAAACGATGCTCTCGTGAAAAACTTCTCGTGGGATATAATCTATAGATATCACCCTTGAGAGGCTACTCACGAGAGCTAGATATTGCCGTCTTTACCATAAATTTAAACCATACATTGTAGTACATATTGTTTCACAAAAAAACACCACATACAAACCATATAACCATTCATTGTAGCAAACCATTTTATTACAAACCATACATTGTAATAGAAACCATTAATTGTACCAAATCATTTTATACAAACCATGCATTGTAGCACGTAAATGGGAACACATATAGTTTACAAATCACTATTGGTTCCTATGTGAGCTCACATATATTCAACCAAATCGCTCTGCAGCTGCACAAGAGTTTTCCGACCACGCATATCATGATGATATTGGAGGAACTATGCATATGATGCCGCATATCCTTGAGGTACAACATTGTTACCCTGGTACTGCCACCCCTGTTCGAAGATACTATCATCACGCTCGTCCTCTACGATCATGGTGTGCATGATCACACATGCATTCATCACCTCCCCTAAAGTCTCAACACTCCAACATCTCGCAGGGTGCCGAATAATAGCCCAACGAGATTGAATCACACCAAAAGCAGACTCCACATCCTTCCTAGCACTATCTTGTTCTTTGACAAACCTTGCTCTCTTATCTCCTTGGGGGTTAGAGATTGTCTTTACAAATGTTAATCACTGAGGATAGATACCATCCGCTTTGTAGTATCACTTGTTGAACTTGACCTCAAAGTTCACCTCTTGGGGATTTGAAACACGTTGATATCATTGTGAGAACATGCCATGCCAAATCCAAAAATCCCGAGATGCCACAACCTCAAGGATCACCATGCTGCCTTCAACATGTCCCTTATACCGCCCCTGTCAAGCAAATGGGCAGTCTTCCATTCCCAATTCATACAATCAATGCTACCAAGCATCCCGAAAAGCCTCTCGCAAGATTGATCTTCAACAATCAGACTGTATCCTTAGCATTTGGCTGCCTCAAGTACTTCGCACCAAATACCTGAACGACAACCATGCAAAATATGTACAATAACTCTAGACAAATGAACTCTCATGCGAACGTACTCATAAACGAGATTACCGAAAACTCCATATGCATGCATTGTAATAGTTATTGTGCATTTCTGATAAGAGAAGAACTCAACCTTGCCAGTAACATCACACTTGCATTTGAGATAATCATCATAAGTTGGCACTCCCTTCCGAATACGGTTGAACAATGGTCTAGCCATCCAAAACCGTCACCGAAAAAGGTTGTGAGGAAAAAGTGGCTTGTGCTGAAAGTAATCATCTTACAGTAGGAGATGATCACGCTTTCTGTCTCGATTCAACATAAAAGCATACCCTAGAATTAAACCTTTAAACTTTAACCGCTGCCTCTTAATGTGGTCATTTTTGTGAATGATAGCAATCAAAATATCGATATCGTCATCGGATAATCCCTAGAACGATGATGATTCTATGAAATCCTTGCAAATAAACTCATCCTACTTTTATGAACCAAGATAATGGACAAGAACCACCGTGGTTGAATGGTTCAATTTTACGACTCCCTGGCGAATATGAGCAGCAGTCCGAGGACGGCACGAGCAGCTCCACCAGCGTCGTCCAACCAAACCGGCCGTCCGCCGAACGCCATCCTACTCACAGGCGTGCCTGGTTGCCAACAGACACGATTTTTGGACTCTTATGAACCAATGGCCGCAGAAGAAGCCGCTAAGACGCACGGTAGGACACGTCACACGTGACACAACCCATAGCTTGGTGTCCACGGCTGTTACGTCAAACACTTTACGAGCACGCGGGCAGAACCATAAAACCCACGCTCCTCCTCACGGCACCACACAACACAACAAATCGCTCCCCTGCCGTCGCCGCGGATCGACAGACAGCGCCCCATCTCCGGCCAAGCGAAAGCGACCCGTCGCCGGAGTTAGAGAGGGAGCCCGGCCATGTCTCCGCCGCGGCCGCACTTCCTCGTGCTCACCTTCCCGCTCCAGGGCCACATCGCGCCGGCGCTCCGCCTCGCCCGGCGCCTGCTCGCCGCCGCGCCGGACGCGCTCGTCACCTTCTCCACCACCGCGGTCGCGCACCGCCGCATGTTCCCGGTCGAGGCCGAAAGCCCCATCCCCATCGGCGGCGGCGGCGACGACGACGGACGCCTCGAGCTCCTCCCGTTCTCGGACGGCAAGGAGGCCGGCTACGTCCGGACCAGCACCGACCCCGCGGTCTTCACCGACTACATGGCCTCCTTCCACGCCGCGGGCGCGCGCAGTGTCGGCGAGCTCGTGGACGCGCTCGCCGCGCGCGGCCGCCCCGTGACCCGCGTCGTCTACACCATGCTCCTCCCGTGGGCCGCCGACGTGGCGCGCGAGAAGGGCGTCCCGTCCGCGCTCTACTGGATCCAGCCCGCCGCCGTGCTCGCCGTGTACTACCACTACTTCCACGGCCTCGCCGCCGTCGTCGACGCGCACCGCGGCGACCCGTCGTTCCTCGTGCCGTTCCCGGGCCTCCCGCCGCAGGCCGTGCGGGACATCCCGTCCTTCCTCACCGACTCCACCGACCCCTCCGACTTCTTCCACAGCGTGTACACCACCGTCCGCGACCTCTTCGACGCGCTCGACAGGGAGGCCCCCCACCGTGCTTGTCAACACGTGCCGGGAGCTCGAGGAGGGCGCGCTCGCCGCGGTGTCGGCGTACGACGCGCTGCCGATCGGCCCGGTGCTGCCGGCCGGCGACGAGGCCGGCGCGGGGCTCTTCAAGCAGGACGGCGCCAAGTACATGGAGTGGCTCGACGCCAAGCCGGCCGGCTCCGTGGTGTACGTCGCGTTCGGGAGCCTGGCGAGGATGCAGAGGGAGCAGCTCGACGAGCTGCTGCTGGGGCTCGAGGAGAGCGGGAGGCCGTACCTCTGCGTCGTCCGGAAGGACGTCAAGGCGGAGCTCGCGGACGGCGGCGAGGCGCCGGAGACGGCGCCGATCAAGAACGGCATGGTGGTGGAGTGGTGCGACCAGGTGCGGGTGCTGTCACACGCCGCGGTGGGCTGCTTCGTGACGCACTGCGGGTGGAACTCGGTGATGGAGAGCGTGGCGAGCGGCGTGCCCATGGTGTGCGTGCCCCGGATGTCGGACCAGCGGATGAACGCGTGGCTCGTCGAGTGCGAGTGGCGCGTGGGCGCGCGCGCGGAGGTGGGCGGCGACGGCGTGCTGCGCTCGGCGGAGCTGACGCGGCGCGTTGAGGAGGTGATGATGGGGGAGGGGACTCGGTGCGCGGCGTCGGAGTGGAAGCGGGCGATCTCAGAGGCTCTGGGGAAAGGTGGCTCGTCGGATCGTAACCTGAGGGCGTTCGTTGACGGTGGCAGTAGTGGTAATGACACTGACTGACTTGTACTAGGACTCAGCAGTATGTTTAGATCCGGTGGTTGGTTGGTGAAACAGCTCAAGGTTATCATGGGATAAAATAGTTTATGCAACTTGCAGTGGACTATGAACTGAGGTCAGATACTCTAGTGTTAATTAAGAAAAAACGAAGAAGAATCGGAATCAGATCTCGTTCACCTTACGGATCCAGTTTCTTGGTGGTGTGAGCAGATTAGTACCGTGGGGGCGTGTGCATGCAGCCGTTGCTCGTGCTCTGTAGCATAAACCACCTATTCTTATTGATTTCTCTGTTTTCAATAACTGGGAGAGCATGCATGTGCAATGCATGTCTCATTATAGTTAAAAATTGCATTGTGGTTTTTGATGAATTCATAAACTTTTGAATAAATTAAAATATGGTATGTAATCAATGTTAATGTAATTTTATATAGTTGCATGAGGCAAAAAATAGGCTAATGATGGTGGCCGGCCACCGGCCAAAGCCTACGCGCCGGTCGGTCCAGGCTCACTTCTCTTTACTTTTTCGTTTTTGTTGCATCTGGCACATGATAAATGTTGCAACCGTAGTATAAAATGTTACTATCTGTACTACTGTTATACTAATATTATTATATTGATCTATGTTACTTTTTGCTAAACAGATGTATTTAATAGTATTTTAGTGCTAAGCGTATTCATTTGGTAGCATAATATAAAAATGTTACTAATTATTTCTGCTACAACAAAAAAGATGAAGTGTGATCGGTGATGATGGGTCCCGAATTTTGTTGCAACCATTATAAAAAAAGCTACAAGCATAGATTAAATTTGCTATCACGAATTGATGGTAAATATGATACATAATTTTTTATCAGATTTTTTGTTGCAACAGTAAAAAAATTGAAAAAAAAGTATACAATTTGTTGCATCATGTACCAAAAAAGTTGCAACCGATAGTAAAAATTGCTACCATCAGTGATTTAAAATTTGTTACCATAATTTTTTTTGCTGCAAAAAACATCAAAAATAAAAATATTGCATACGTGTATCAAAAAGTTACGAAAGTACCGCAAATATTACAAAGGTACTGGGCACAAAGCACTGGCCCAAAAAATAATATAATCAATTCATTTTTATGCGAACCGTCGCTCGGGAGGCTCCTGGAGCGAACTACCACTTCGCTCGGGATCCATTGATCCAGCGAACCGTCGAATACACTTCCGACTCAGTTCTAGCGTGACCTACAGTAATGATTTAGTCTCTATCTCTATTATCTAAAAAAAGCTAACGGTTCTTCACGGTCACACCTTCGCGTTTTGCCAACATTTTCGTCAATCGTGTATGGCCCATTTGCCAGTCTAACATTCAAACCATCCACCACGCAGCGCTTGATTGTAGCACACTTTAAATTGCCTATAAACATTGCATTTAACCGCCCATGATCATTGCACCAGTTTCCTTTTTGTACCACCACGAGACATCTCTTTCCTTTCTACCACTCATCGCCCAGATTCATTCCATTAAATCTCCTAGGATTCTTTCCTTTCACCTATGCAATTAAACAACCCAGGTTCTTACCTTACAATCATTTCACATTCTATTTAGTTTCTTTTTGGGCAGTGCTAGGCGTCATCCGGTTTATTTTCAGGAAAATATAAACCGCTTGGTCAGCCGTTCGATCTTAGCGCACGTTGCCATTTGATCGCAGGCTCGCACCCGCGCAGAGTGTCTTCCTCCTGTCGCATGTACTGCAATGTCCTTCCGCTTGCGACATCACCTAGCTCTAGCTGGAAGCACTCGCTCGTTGTAGCAAAACAGCTCCCCGGCAACATCCTACATTCGTCGGAGTGTCGATTCTCCCGCAGCCCGGAGATGCTACATAGCAGCCGGCACCAGCTGCCTGATGATGCTTCATAGCAACACTGGTGGATTCCCCGTTGCAACATCGAAAAGTCGTCGACAGACGCGTCAACTCTGAGATCCCCAATGGAGCGCTTCATCGCAGCTGTCGGCGAGCGCTCCACTGCAGAGCACGGCGCTGCATCTCAACACCGAGAGCTTTCGGTGAGCACTCCATTGCAGAGCCGGGTGCTGCATCGCAGCACCGAGAGCTTCCGGCGAGCACTCCACTGCAGAGCCGGGTGCTGCATCGCAGCACCGAGAGTTGCCGGCGAACTCTCCACTGAAGAGCCGGGTGCTACATCATAGCATCGAGGGTTGCCGACGAGCGTTGCGCCGGAACACTGAGAGCCGCCGTCAACCGATTTACCGGTGCTTATCCGATCTAGAGGAAGGGGGGGACATGGCAAAGGAGAGGAAGTTCCGCTGGAGGGGAAAAACTCAAGCGAGGAAGACGATGAATAGAAAAGAAGCGTGTGGATGTGCTCTTCGCTGATGGGATAAGGACAGAGGTAAGCGGCGTGTGGGGCGCATCCGAGGGGACGCGTGTCAATAGCTGAAGGCGACTTATAATCCGCGTGGGATCAGCCGGGCAAAAATAAGCGTTTTCCTTTCTTTTTGTGTTAGTTTGTTTTTGATATAACATTTTGACAACACTGATTCATTGTATTGTATCAACAATTATAGGAGTTTGTTACGTTTGTTTTTATCAAACATAAATATGTGGGTATTAAATGCATTGTTGACCTTCATGAGCATTGTTTCAACAAAATGTATATGATACAAGCATTGTTGTTGAAATTTACGAAGTAGAATAAACGAGCCTTTTGTGATTGATCAATTTTTTTGTATCCCGTGGCAACGCACGGGCATTTACCTAGTTAGACTAAAAAAATCTAGTTTTATTCAATGTTGGGTATATCGCTTATCAAAAACTTATTGGTTGATTCAAGATAAAGGCTAAATCGGTCGGTTTATCGACATATCGGCCTATTTGTCAGCATATTGGCCGATTTATCTTATCGCTCAGACACCGGTAAGGAATAAATAAGTCAATTTATCGGAATATTGAAAGATATATTGAACAGTGGTTTTATTAATATTAATAAAAAATTGTAAAAATGTTAAGAGATTAATTTTTCCATGTAAAAAGGTTCACATTGGACATATATATAACTACAAAATAGTTACAAACAATCAATAAAATTACTGCATGATTATATGAATATATATTTAAACGTTGCAATTACTATTTGATCTAAGGAAGATACAAACGGCAAATTTGCCATCACATTTTTTGAAGCTTCAGAGACCAATTCAACTTTTCCATTCAAGCTAAATCTGAATTTTGAAACAAACAACTATTTCAAATCATATTTGCTAGTGAAATTGAAATTAAAATCTGAAACAAACAATTACTCTAAATTAGCTTTGCCATTACAATTGAATCTAGGTTTAGACCATTTACAGTGCAATTTGCTTAAGCACCTCAAAGTGTACTTCGGTGATGCGAGTCACCTTCGACATTGAAACAAATCCACATGCGATTTGAATCCAATAAAAAAATGAAACAAACATGACCTTATACCGAGTTAATAGCATCATTCATACAACAACTTATCCTCAATGCTCACTTTAGTACATCAACTTGCAAAATGTATCAATTTGCTACCTAAACTTGTCTCTCGCGCTCAGTTTGACATAAATAAATTATTTTTACTAAAAAAGAAACTAATTTTGGCCCAGAAACATCAAACTTTTCCATGAATTATTTTTACTCGAAAAAATATTTTTGGCTCAGAAAACTCAAATTTTTACTCCACAAAAAATATATTGTACCCGAAAATAAAAACATTTACCTAAAAAAATCCAATTTGTACCAGAAAATTTAAATCCCCCCAAAATATGTTTTACACGAAAATAATTTATTTTTACCCCATAAAACAGTTTTCCCCGGTAAAAACTTGGTTTTTTGGACTGAATAATATTTCTTTGCAAAAAAATATACTGATAATATTTCCCCGTAAATCAAATTTTGTACCAATGAAAATAGTTTTTGGGAAAAATAATTTATTTTCGGGTAAAAAAAATTCAAGAAAAAGTTGGATTTTTTGGGGCTGGAAATTATTTTGCAGGTTTATATATTTGAGTTTTTTGGGCCGAAAACATTTTTTCCTGGTACAAATTATTATTTTCAAGGGAAAATTTGTTTTTTTGGCTGAAATTATTTTTTTGGATTTCTTTATTTGTATCAAACTGAGCTCGAGAGACAAGTTTAAGGAGCAAATTGATACGTTTTGCAAGTTGATGTACAAAATTGAGCATTGGGGACACGTTGTTCTATGAACGGTGCAATTAACTCCCTTATATCACTATGAATTTGCTTTGCCACTGAAATATATCCATAGATTTTTCGTTAGCGATAAGACTAGGCTTTATTCATCCATAATGTTTACAGGAATAACGTCTGGATCATGAGGCTGGCCAAGCCAAAGGTACCTCCCCAGTCCTAACGTAGAAACATGCCTAGCTAGATTATGAGCATCAATATTTGAGTTTGTAGATTCAAACAAAAGAACATGAAGTAAAAAAACTGTCTCTACTTCACTGAAGCTGATCCATAGATGATTCGAATCCAATCAAAATTGAAATATAAATAGGTCAGAAATGCCCCAGGCCCGCTGCAGGTGCGACAGCCCCCACACGCGGGGACCTGGGCTTGGGCTCCGAACCCAAAGACCCAAAACCCCCGGAAGTTGCCAGCCCAGCCCAGGCAGCCGCTCCGGCGATTCGAAATTCGAAACGCGACGAGGAAAGGAAAGCCGTTGCTCCGAGCGGCGGCCAAGCCCCACATGTCATCAGTAGGAGGAGCTCACAACTCACAAGACCCCGCCGCCGCCGCTTGACTTGTGACTTTGTGCGAGCAGAGCAGCGCGCTCGGATCGAACCGAATCCAATCCAATCCAACCCAATCTGCTCGCAGGGGCGCGGCGGAGAAACCTCGTCGGCGATGGCCTGGCCGCGGAGGCACGGCTGGCAGCTCCCCCTCCACCCGCTCCAGGTCAGTCCGTCTCCGTCCGCTTCCCGCGCCGCCCTGATCTGACCTCCCCTTTCCTCGGATTTGACGGCCGATTTAACCGCAGCTCGTGGGCGCGGCGGTGTTCTCCGTCCTCGTCGCCGCGTTCTACGTCGTCCTCGGGCCCTACCTCGGCAGCACCGTCGCCGGCAACACCCTCCTCGCGCTCTTCTCCTTCTCGGTAACCACGACCAACCTCCTCTTCAGTTCCCTGGCCCCTCTCCCGTTACCCTGTGCTGACGGACGGCGTCGACGACAGGCCGCTGCCGTAGCGGCTCTCTACGTGCGCTGCACCGCGGTGGACCCCTCCGACCGGACGCACGCCAAGAAGGTGAAGAGGCGACGCGACCTCGCCAGGGGCGGCGGGCGGAGGCTGCCGAGGCTGCGCTACGGGTACATCCTGTGGCGCTACGCGGCGCGGCTGCTCAAGAGGCTCGAGGTCCGCGTCATGAACCGCTGGGTGCGGAGGAGCTACCTGGAGCAGTGGAACTCCAGCGTCCAGCTCGACCCCATGCTCCCCTTCGCCTTCACCAGCCTCGACGACATCGTCTCGCCCAACGCCACCGACGACCAGGACATCTCATTCTGCCCAATCTGCGACTGTGAGGTCTCCGCTTATATCCCTCTCCCCTCCTCTCTAGTTTACTGATCTGCTTCTCCGTTTCAAAGAAACCGTGAAATGCGGTTACTTCGATGTTCTTGGAGCAATCTATTTCTATGTGGGTAGGTTCATTTTTCAACAAAGGATGTTAAATGGACCCCCAATTCATATGTTGTTAGTAAATTTGAAGTAATGAATTACATTGTGATAACTGTTGATCAATCACGAACTTACGGAGCTTATACTACAGGTGAAATTGCGCAGCAAGCACTGCAAAACTTGTGACCGGTGTGTTGATGGATTTGATCACCACTGCAGGGTAACCACTGTAACTATGCATAGCTCACTTCCAAATCTTTAGCTCTGCTGTTCATCTCTTGGGAAGCCAAATGACTGATTAATTACTTTCTTCAACACAGTGGCTCAACAATTGCATCGGCAGAAGGAATTATGCAGCATTTATCCTGCTAATGTTCTTTGTCTTGCTGATGGTGGGTGCTGACTCTCAACAATTTTTCTGTTTTATGTGTTCCAAAATTCCTGTGATCTTTAAATGTCCAACATTCGAAGCTGCTTGTAGCTTGACGAGTTCCATTTGGTGTATTCCAAATTTTTAATCTACTTTATCAGCTTGTTATCGAGGGGGGAACAGCGGTTGCTATTTTTATTCGCTGCTTCATCAACAGCAATGGGTTGAAAACAGAAATGGAGCACAGGCTTCATGTAAGGCTACCTAAAGGAGCTCACGCAACACTATCCGTAAGTTATGACGAATATTATGCATGGTGACAAACTTCATTGATATATTTTAGTACTTGTGAATCTCACACTTTTCTCTTTAATTTTGCTCATAGATGGCTTTTGTCATCTTCACTTTGTACAGTACTGCAGCACTGGGTCAGCTCTTCTTTTTCCACGTATTGCTCATTAGAAAGGTTTGCATTTTGTCAAACTCATACTTATGTTACCAACTTACCAATATGTGGAGCTCGGAAATATGCTCGCTTGGAAACCTCACTCCAATTTTTCACTACAGGGAATGAGGACATATGATTACATCCTTGCTATGCGAGAAGCTGCACAAGCATATGATCCTTTTGATGACTCTGATTTATCCTCGGACGAGAGCATCGACTTCGACTCACCAGAAAGGCCATCGTTCTTGTCAAGGATCTTATGCAGAAAAGATGCAGTGAATGAGGTAAGAAAGAGACAAACCGCTGCACTGTTACAATTATCTGTCAAATAACTTTAGAGATAACAAAACAATTTTGAACATGATAGAGTTCCCGAAAGCTGTCGATTAGGATCGATGAGAAGGAAGACAATGATGCAACAAGAAGGAAGGATGACATCGCGATCAACCCATGGACTTTGATCACTATGAACAAGGACAAAGCAATGGCAGCTGCTGAGCGTGCACGTGAGCGAATCAGGCAGAAGCTGCAATCCACGACAATCTCCCCGATGAAACCATTACCATTGGAGACAAAGAGAGGTCCTTTGAACCAGGAGAGAAGACCCATCATGACAGGGAAGGAGAACCAGGAGAGAAGACCTATCATGACAGGGAAGGAGAACCAGGAGAGAAGACCTATCATGACAGGGAAGGAGATCGTGCCTGTCCTCACAAAGACCTGGCTGTCAGGGTCACCGACAGCAAGGTTGTCGAGCCCTAGGAGGCGATTTTCAGGGTCCTCCTCACCCAAACCTCAGAGGTGCAGGGCCAACTTCGACTTGAGACAAACAGAGGTGTCAAGAGAGCTCGAGACTCACATGCCGAAGCAGGTCATGTGCTCTGTTGTCATGAAGGGCATCGAAGATGAAGATTCTTCATCGTAAATTAGGATGTTGCGCAGCCCACAAAATTCATTCGATTTTTGGTTACGTAATCTGTGTTATCGTGTGCCGTGCTTTCTTAGCCCATGCACTCATTTACACAGGTATGTTAGTGCTGCTGTATACATAGTTGCGTGTTGCTCTCAATGCCATGGTTATTCGTCTCAGGACCATCAAATTTTTGCAATAGTAATTAGTATTTTCTGTACATGTCAATTTGTCATCTCCATTACTGTTATGGTTAATTTTGCAGATTCCAAATTTGTAAGAAACCATGATCCAGTGCACAACTGTGGCAGAATGCTGATGAGGGTGTTGCCATTACAAATTTCTTGTGTTGGCTCTTGTCATGGCAAATTGGATTGTATAAAATTCCAGTAGCATTTTTTAGATAATGACTCCTAGTTATGTGTCATGGAAATTTTGGTTCTACATGTAAAATTTGTATGAACCACGATCTAGTTCACACTCGTGTTAGAAGGTGGATAAGGGTGTTGTTGTTGCAATTTTTTTGTGTTGCTCTTGCCATGGTAAAATGGGTTGTACAAAGTTTAAGTAGCATTTTTAGATGATACTCCCTCAGTTTCTTTTTACTCCGCTTATAAGATTTGGTGAAAGTCAAACTTGATAAACTTTGACCATTTTTATAGAAAAATTTATCAACATCCACAATATGAAACCAATATCATTAGAAGCATCATGATATTAGTTTTCATATGGTATAACTTTGATGTTATGGATGTCGATACTTTATAATATAAATTAGTCAAACTTTATCAAGTTTGACTTTGACCAAATCTTATATGGGGAGTAAAAAGAAACGGAGGGAGTAACTCATAGTTTTGTGTCATGGCAAATTTTGTTTACATGAAAAATTGTCGGAAGTCAACAGGGGAAAATTTATAAAACATTTTTCTATCCTAAATCTAAATGCGTTTTTTTTGTTAGAGAACGAGTTATGTGTCTGGAAATGTTTGAAATGTGTCCTTTGAAAGCATGGAAGAATAAAAATAAAAGACTAAATTTCACTGAAATTATGGCAAGTATGCAGCAGTATTTGACATGGCAAAACAAGTTTGAAAAATGGCACGGGTGAGATCTTAGACTACTCATAGTGAGAGTAACATAGGTAGTAACATAGATGCCACATAAGCAAAAGTGATGATGTGGCGAGTAATTAATGAATAAAGAAGTAAATACTCATAGTGAGAGTAACATAGCTAGTAACATAGGTGCCACATATGCAAAAGAGATGACGTGGCAAGTAATTAAAGAGGAGAAAGATGAATAGAGTAACATAAGGCTGGCCATAGTGGGGGTATCACAACTAGTAACATATACTTGGGACTAGCAAAATGCTTATGTGGCAATTTATTAAAAGAGAGAGAGTGTTGGAGTAACATAGGTAGATACAGTATCATGTTAAATGTTATGTTATTATGTGTCATGCATGTCAATAAATGAGATCGCCTATGATACTAGTTTATGATACTATGCACTATGAAGCTAGTATCATACAATAGTATCATACACATGATACTACGATATGATACTCTCCACTATGAGTAGCCTAATATGTTACCATCACATAGCGGTTCTCAATGCAAAATGAGTCTACAAAGCAATAAATGAACATCTCTATGTTACTACTCATATGACACTATCCATTATGAGAGTAGTAACATAGACTAGTAACATGTACATGTTATGTTACTAATCTAAGTTACTCCCCACTTTGAGCAGTCTAACATAATATGTTATCATCACATAACGCTTCCCAAAGCAAAATGAGTCTATAAAGATAATACGGAGTAAATGAGATCTCTATGTTACTATCTCTATGACACTATCCACTAGTATAAAGGTAGTAATATAGATTAATAACATATTCATGTTAATAGCCTACGTTACTTCCCACTATGAACAACCTTAATTAGCATGGCAACATGCGGAAATCCCTTTTCGTGAGCGAGCTCCAATGTGGCCTCCAAATTCAAAATTCAAATTTCATCAAAATTCATATTTTTACGTTTCAAAAAATTCTGAAACAAAACACAGATATACCTGAAGGCATAACACACATGTGTATAAATTTTCAGGGCAAAATACGTTGAAATGAGGGTTGTACAAAAAAAACAAATCCAAGGCTGTTTAACACATGATACTATTCATCTTCACAGGCCATGAATTTGTCATTTTTGTACAGGTGCAACTCAAGGTATTTCATCATGAATTTTTACACACACGTGGATTGCATCCTTACATACACGCATATTTTTTCAGAATTTTTTGAAACATAAATATTAGAATTAGAATTTTTCAAAAATAAAGAACTCCATGGAGCTCGGCCTCCAAAACGCCACTCTCGGCAACATGCTTTAAGTTTCCATGGCAAAAACATCATTATGTCAAAGCATGCTTTAATTAGCATGGAAAATTGGGGTCATCATATCCCGTGACGGCAACTTCAAAATTTGTTGCTATGGCAACCCCTAAGAAAAAAAATATGACAAAATAGATGCAGGGGCAAGTAGTGTGTTTCCATGTTCACATGATAAGTGTAGGCATTCTACTTGAACTAGTAAGCATGCACGTGCAATACATGTTTGACCAAAAATGCTACACTCACGAGGGGTTACAGACTTTCACGGGGTTGCTGGCCTTTTTTTTAGATACGGGGCTGCTGGCTAATCATCTATAACCCCCCCCCCTCCTAATTTAACCCTGGTGGGGCCCGCTCATCTCCATTAGCCCAATCAAATTCTGGTAAAAACTAACCAGTCCGTAAAACCCAGTAGTAATTCCGTGTGTCTAGCAAAGCTCCACGTCTGACTATATGAATGCTAATGGCCATTCTATTCGTTGTTGTACATTTTTATTAAATTTTAAACGATTTCTTAATTGTAATAACAATTGACCACACAATACTGAAGCAGTACTATCTAATGTATATCATATTCAGGATCATTCAGTATATACCATACTAAGCTATTAGAACTATCTTTCAACAAAAAAATATTTGTTTGAAACAAATGCTCCCATAAGTATTTTTAGCCATTGTTTAGATCACAAATATTGTTGTGGGAAGCCCATCAAATACAAGGTTCATATCATCAAATATCATCTAGTCTCTAGCACATGGATAAAGTCGGGCAATCCATTTGTAGCAGCAAGATGGACCACCAGTTCATCTACATATTTATGCTTCCTTAGATCCCGTGTTGATCAAAAAGACAAGTCTTCCACTATATGTAATGGGTAGAGTGTCGAGATTTATTTTGGATTGATTTAGCACCAGAGAAATAGATTTAACATGATGGGTGGACATTACTCTACAAAAAAATGAAAAGGAAGCAAAAATGAAATCCAAATATCTTTAGAATATATGTCAGGGAAAAATTCGAGCACCTATAAAAATTGCAAAGCTAGCAAAATATCATGTATAAGCAGTGCCAATCTCTCGTTCCATGACCAAAAAAAAAACTATGTTACTGTATATGATAGGATTGAGGTAATAAATTTCACTACATACTTTGTTGTAATAAATTGCAGTGTTGTTTGGTTCTTTTGAACATAATATGAGGGTGCTCCAGCCAAATAAATTGTGGTTTCCATATCCTAGATATCAGCAAAGAAATAGGATTTGCAAGTGTTATGCATGAGAAAAACATCAATCATGATACATGAATCCAGACAAAAACAATAAGTGTTATGCAAGTGTGTTGAGATATTTTTTGTGAGTTCATACTTGTTACACAAACTCTATTACAACAGCTAGGAAGCCATATTCTAGTTTAAATTGAAGTTTTTGTTAAAACTGAAAGTTTCTTCCCAGACGCCGCAAAAGATTTTCTACTCCTACTTTCATTTGAATTCCAGATAATCCAAAGCTATGACAACAGAAAACTTGTTAATCTAGTAATATTTTCCTTGAATGCATAGAATTGCCTAATATGAAGACCAAAGAAATGTGGGCTGACAGTTACAATTTCTAGAATAATAGAACAGCTAGTTTGAGATAAATTAACACCGACCCAAAATTTGAGGAATGGCAGCACATCCAACACCTTCACTGAAGAAGTTGAAGATGCATGCATATATATCAGATTATAGAGTGATCTTGCTTTATTTATTTTCTACGAAAGCGACAAAATTTTGCTTGTTAGTCATACCAAAAAACAATGCCCGTGTACCAATGAAAAGAGACTGAAACAAGCATGCCCGATTCCTCTTAATATAACCTAAGAAAGCTAAATAAGAATGTTAGGTTGATGTTCAGACTTGGTATATCAACATTATATGTACATTTGCAAGTAAGAATATATTATTTTTCCTTTGGTTGGAGTAATATATGACGTTCCCTTTAGCTGCATGTAACAATATATATCAATACCGGATCACAATCTTTACCCTATGCAGGGAGTCCCTCTGCCATCATCAGTAAACAATTCATGATAGGAGGATTATCGTATACTCTCCTACGGAATAATTAAATTTATATTAGCTACACATAAAAAAATTCAGGAAATAACTCATACTCTGAGATATGAGTATTAGAAATACACCATCACCTATGCACTTCTGTCATCTTACTGCGGATTGTGATCAGCTTCCAAGGCAGTTGTGATTTCTAAGCCTTCATAAACCACTATATCAAGAAATCAAACCATCGGTATCCAACTCTCATGAAATACCTTTGCTTCCATACAGAAAACTTTGTAACCCACTGATATATCAACACGATGAACTTGTGCTACAAATTGTGTATAATTTCTAGAGCATGTGTAAGTAAAATACAAACATTAGGTCAGGATACTTTGTGAGGTGAAACAACTCTTTCATCGGTCCATACAAACATCCATTTTTCATCAGTTAGCTAATATCATCGGAAGCTACGAAAATCCGAATTTGCCGGTAGCCATACTACAAGCGTGCATTCCTACTTGGGCTATTGGCCTTTGGATTCCTGTAATTTGGTGAAGCTACTTTAATTAGTACTTTACATATGAGCTAATGATGTAATTAACTCCGACCAATTAGTATATACGATTATACAGTATATACCTGGTACAAATCGTTGATGTGTGATCCAACTGTTGGCGAATGCGGCGGTGACCTCACACTAGTAGAAAAAGACCCATTTGTCCCGGTTTCAGAGGGCCTTCTGTTCCGGTTCTGGAACCGGGACTAAAGGGTCGTTACTAATGCCCAAAACCTTTAGTCCCGGTTCGCTTACGAACCGGTACAGATGGGCCTCCACGTGACCTCTGCGGCTTGCCTGGGCAGGAGGGCCTTTTGTCCCGGTTGGTAGCACCAACCGGGACCAAAATGCCTCCACGCGTCAGCAGTTCCGTGTCTGGGTTTTTTTTTGAGAGGGGGGGATGGGGGTTTTGTAGGGTTAATTTAGAGGTTTCATATATTGTAGCTAATAGAGAGAGGTGTCATCTCTTATCTCCGTGCTTGGTCGACGCTACATACTATACGTATAGAGAGGACTCGACATGCTAGCTAGTAAGAAAATGAAGGAATTAAACCATTAAGTACAGAAGATCGTCATGAACATATACAGAGAGAAGTGAGATTGTTCGAACAACAAGTTTTCGTATATCTATCCGACGCTACTGGATACATATATACAATATAAGATCTCTTACAATACCCTAACATCTGAAATCAAGTTCCATATGGTATTCTCCCTCTTTCCTGATGACGTGTTCAAGAAAGAATCCCGTCAATTCCTCTTGAATTGTTATTATGCGATCTTGTGGTAGGAGTTCTTCCTGCAGCTCCCAATGCTAATTCGAAGAAGGGGGTCAATACATATATATGAATGAAACTCAACACAAATGATGGTAATAAAATAAAATTGTGAATATTATTTCTTACGCACATCAAAATATTTTTTACAGTAGCCGCCCCTCTTAGAGATCGTAGCGTTGTAGATGTACTCGCATACGTAGTATCCACAAAGATTAGTCCCTTCTTGCTTCCACAACCACTTTACGAGAAATAGAGGTCAATCAAACGGATAATCAAGCATTATATAAATGGTATTGATGAAACTAGCTAGAATCAAATTAATGGGAGATGCGCGGAACTAGCTAGTAGTACTTACTTTCGGGCGTGTAAATTTCAGCTCCTTCGGCAGTCCTGGAGATTTTGTGGTGAACGTTATCCAAACCCTGCAGACATAGAAAATAATTATTACCTAATATCAGGAAATGAACAAAGTTGCCGAAATGCTACGATAATGATCGATTGCACTTACTTCTTAAACATTTCAGTGATGATCGCATACGTCTTGGGATCTTTTCGTCTTGAGTCTAACACGGTTACTAGTCCCTCCTCAAGCTTAATCTCTAGGAGAATAAAGTGGAAGCTGCGCACGCATGCATAACTCATCAATTACATTACTATAACCTCGAGTAAATAAAGGAAAACCGAATATGCATAGTATAACACTCACTCGAAGTTGTAAGGAAAGATTATTTTTTTGTTTGTTTTGATGTTGAAGCAACGATTGTAGCAAGTTGGCCTCGGTTTGTTTGGGATTATTTTCCATCGCCCATTCATCAAAGAGATTTAGGTTAATGAACCCAATATTATATATTTCTCTTTGCTTGCATTCGACGATCTTCAATCTGCATGATATAGTGAATTATATGTACATGCAATGAAAGAGCTGAGCTATGTATAGAGAGTTAATTAAAGAAGTAGTACTTACAGACAGTAGCAAGTGACGATTACTTTATCGATGACCATTGCATTGTAAAGCTGGAATAACTCCTCAAATGGAACACACAACGTGTCAATTCCAAGGAGTTCGTGCTTGTCTTTAACCATAAGCAACACATTATCCAACCCAGAGTTCTTGCAGGTGTCCATGTACCACTCATGGAATCTTTGCATCATCGTTGGTAGCTGTTGATCAGGTCTAACGAGAGGATACCCGTGCCGGAATTTGAGTTCGTCCGCCTCGAGTCGATCAAATTGTATATCGTCTGGCAGGTAATCACCAGGATTGGTACCGGGCACCATCCCGGCCGGCAGATTTGCGACGACGATATCACTAGACACCTGCAGCGGGGGGCACAATTGTTTCGCCTGTTCGCCGAGCTGGGGAATTTTTTCCCTCTTGCAATTTGTTGTTCTCTCCTTTGGTCAGTTGCAGTGCTTCCGGAGCAGCGCGTTTCTTGCACTTTCTTTTTAAGAGCGCGGACATGGTTGTCATCCAGCGGAGCCGGTGCCGGTCGCTTCAGGGCATCCAAAGTGCGCTTCAATTTCACCTCATCAACTTCTCCTTCGGAGGTGGATTTTTCTTTTTTAAAAAAGGCATCCACTTCGCCTTTAGAGATCTTCGCGCTTTCCTCATCGCTCCTCTCATATGGTAACGGCTCAAGAGGCTTGAGAGATGATGGACCGTATTGGAATCGCCTCCCACCACTGGTTGTACTGCTAGACGCCGGAGCGACGGTTGCTATTTTCCTTTGTTGCTTAAGAGGCGTCGGAGCAGCCGGAGCGCCGGTGGCGGCTCTCTTCTGCTTTTTCTGACGAGGCGGAGGAGGAGACGGGCTGCTCGGACGCGCCGACGCAGGCGGAGAAGGAGGCGGAGGAGGAGACGGGCTACTCGGACGCGCCGACGTGGGTGGAGAAGGAGGCAGAGGAGGAGGCGGAGGAGGAGGCGGGCCCTTACTCATCGGAGGAGGAGGCGGGCCCTTACTCGCCGGAGGAGGAGGAGGAGGCGTAGGTGCCGTCCAATTCGGAAGCTTGATGAATTCCTTCGGCCATAGACATGAAGTCCTCAGAGCATTCTGCAGGAGATTTTCCCCTTCGCCGGTAGGGTAGTCAAGCTCGATCTCCTCATATCCCTCCATTATTTCATCGACCATCACAACAGCATAGCCTTGTGGAATCGGAAGACAGTGAAAAGTTCCATTGGGTCGAGGAGGTACAACATGGCCGATAGCCACCGTGGGTTTGAATTGCATCAATTGCTTCTTAAGGTGGCATTCTTGAGACTCCGTGATTTCATCCACGGGGTACCTGGAAGCCGTCAAATCAGGTTGCGCAATGATCTCGGTGGAAGCCACGCTGCTTCTCCGCTGAGATGGCGGGGTAGCTTCTAGGGTAGCTTCGTCAGCTCGATGCCTCTCCTCTAGCGCTTGTACTCTTGCATGCAGGTTTTGTATTTTGCTTTGTTCCCGTTTCCTCTTCCTCTCCCTGCTTTTGTAACCGCCTGCGTCGGGAAACCCATGCTTCCACGAAGGGAGCCTGTCGTGCCTCGTGTTCGTCCTGGGTGCTCAGGATTCCCGAGGGCCATTGTGAGTCGTCGTTCTCTCTGTCAGGAACGAACGTCCCTGCCTCCGTTTGGGCGATTAACTCCTCAAGCTTGGTGATCGGTACTCTCAGTTGTTCGTTCGTCCGAAAGCACTTCCCTGTTTCAGGGTGCAAGGTTCCCCCAACCCCGAAGAACCAATTCCTTGCACGCTCTGGCCAGTTCAATGTCCTTGGTACGATCCCTTTGTCAAGAAGGTCCTTTTCAGCCTTCTCCCACAACAGTCGGGCTTTGTGGTAGCCACCTGACCCCGTGCAATGGTGATGCTTCTTCTTTGCAACATTTAGTTTGTTTATCGCTGACATCTTCTTACTCTTCTTCGATGTCTTGTGGGCCACAAATGCGGGCCACTGTTCTCTTATCTTCTCAAATCGGCCGGTGAATGTTGGAGTCTTCTCTTTGTCGACAAACGTTGTTTTAACTCATTCTCCCACCTCCTGAATAGCTCTGCCATCTTCTTAAGAGAATGAGTCTTGACCTTTTGCTCTGTAACTGGCTTTTCCGGACGCTCCTCTTCTGGTAGGGTGAAATTTGCCTTCAGCGCGGTCCAAAGATCATCTTTCTGTCTATCGGTGACAAAAGACACTTCAGGGTCTCCGGCCTTCGGCTTATTCCATTGCTGGATGCTGATCGGGATCATGTCCCTAACAAGAACCCCGCACTGAGCAGAAAATGCATCTTTGGTCCGGCTGGGTTCAATCGGTTGGCCATCTCTATTGATGCCGGTGATCGTGAACCTTTCATCCGGGCGCAACTTTTTCTTTGGGCCTCGTCTCGTTACCGAAGTTTGGCTCGATCCGGATACGGAGGGCTAGAAAAGAAGAAAGAAGAGAGTTAATATGTGTACACAGTCCAAAACAATTAATGCATCAATTAGCTAGTCAACACAGGCTTAATTATTATATATACCTCGCCGGACTTTCCAACAACTCCTTCCTCCGTTCGCTCACAGGAGCCATCATAAGCATGTCCTTCCATCTCCATTGTCCGATCATCGGAGCCTGCTTCACCCTCTTCTTCCAGACCATCGGTGTCGTTAAGAAATTGGAAGACATCACCTCCTACCCGGACGATGTCGCCCACCAACAACGGTCCTTCGCGTATGATTTCCCCCAACATCTCTTCTTGTTCTAAGTTTCTTTGACGACCGTCCATAGTTTCTGCAAAATATTAATTACAACATGACACTTAATATACAAATATGATATATATAGCATGGATATATTAGTGTGCCAAACATACAAGTTTTGCCGAAAAACATGGGGGCATGTGTTGACACCAGTTTTTGGCACGACAATAAATCTATATAAGATGGCGCCCTGAGCCAAACATGGGGGCATGATGAAGCCATGGATTTCTTCAATACTTTCACAAGGCACTACCCTAGTTCCCGACCATCGACCCCTCGGTGACCCTCGACCCTCTATCCTAGTTTCCGACCATCGACCCCTCGGTGACCCTCGACCCTTTACCCTAGTTTCCGACCATCGACTTGGTAAATTTGGGTGGCCTCGGCGACGCTTTACAAATGGTGTTTTGGCTCTTGAGAGTCCGGTACTTCTAAAGTTATTCAAATTGCTCAAGTTTGTATACACCATTATTGCAACAATGAATACATAAATCCTTTTTTTAATTTTTCAACATTTGTAAAGTATATAAGTTTCTGGAATTTCTGATTTAAATTAAATCATTTAAGCTTTATTGCGTCATGCCTGCATCATGCTGACGCAGGGGGGATTGACTGGTCCAACTGACCAGTGGGGCCCTCTGGTCAGTGACTGGGGTCTTAATCCCTCTGTTAAATTAAACCGGCTGGTTTAATTAGGCATTAGGGCCCACATGTCAGTGGCTTGGGGGGGGCTAGCAGGGGGACTAGGGGCTAAACGGCTAGGGCTGGCCGGCGGCATGACGCCGGTGCCACTGTGCGCGGCGGCGCCCTCCCGGAGTCGAGCTCCCGGGCATGGGGAGGCACGGGGAAGGAACCCGCAGGTAGCCCGCGGCCTCCCGCACCTGATGGTGCACACGGGGGTCTCGGGGGAGGTCCGAGGCGACCACGGCGACGAGCCCGGCAGCGGCCGGAGCTCTGTCCACGGCGGGAAGGCGAAGGAGAGCGCGGTGTGGAGCGCTGGGAGGGGGAAACAAGGCGGTGGCTCACCCAGAACGCAACGACGACGGGCGTGGGCGGTGGCGACGGCGACGGAGGGGGCGGCGGGCGGCGTCGGGGCAGCCTGACGGCGTCGGTGTCGTCTCCGGAGGGTGTGACGGGGGCGGCGGGCGGAGGTTGGGCAGCCTGACGACGTCGGTTTCGTCTCCGGCGTCGTCGGGGGAAATGGTGAGTTTTAGAACTGAAAATTTACAAGTGCCATTTATATACCCAGAGTATTGGTACCGGTTCTTGCGAACAACCGGGACCAATGCCCCCCTTTAGTCCCGGTTGATGACACCAACCGGGACCAAAGGTTTTTTTCAGCAGCCGAAAAGGCGGCAAACAGAGACCTTTGGTTCCGGTTGGTGCCACCAACCGGGACTAAAGGGGGGAATTGGTCCCGGTTGGTGGCACGAACCGGTACCAATGCTCCCATTTAGTTCCGGTTGGTGCCACCAACCGGAACCAAACGCCTTGCGCCGCGGAGCGGTGGGATGTTTAGTCCCACCTCGCTAGTCGAGGGAGCGCTCGACCGGTTTATAAGCGCTGCTGCGCGTATCGTCTCGAGCTCCTCTCAACTGCAGGCTTCCGGGCCTAATCTGGTACTACTTGCCTGTGGGCCTATTGGGCCTATTGCGGGCCTGAATCCTGGCCCATGGTTGGGTTTCTAGTCGTATTCAGGCCGTGGTGGCCCAATAGGTGGCATTTTTTTCTTTTTTCCAGTTTTTTGTTTTCTTTTTTGCTTTATTTAATTTTCTAGTTTCTAGCACTACAAATGAACTCCGAAAATGTTGAAACTTGACATGGTATCATCATTTGACCCACATAGCATGTGCTAAAAAGTTGAGAGGGTTACAGGAAAAACTGGATGGTGGCGGTGCCGCGGAAGGGGAAGACTTCGCGAGAAGAGAAATAGTGGAGGTTGGCTTTGCGCGTGCTGTTAACCTCATCCGGGTCTGAATCCCACCAATCAGGAAGAAGTACACGGATCGCGTGTTTCTTTTAAGCGCTTGTGAGTCGTTGGATCCGGCTTGTGAGTCGTTGGATCTGGGAACCGACCTGTACACAGTTAAGGTCTCGCGCTAGTACCGGTTTGTGCTAGCAACCGGGGCTAAAGAGGCACACGACCCCTATATATATCCCACCTCTCGGACACTCGGTGTGTACGAATACAAATCATTTGGATTGGCCTGCATACGCCCAACGGTGCATTTGATGTGCGGGCACTCACGAGCCACAGTTGGGCTGTATGCAGGCGAAACCGTGTGTTTTGTTGATATATCTAGAAATCCTTCAGTTCATCGACAAAATACAAATCATTCGGATTGGCCTGCATACGCCCAACGGTGCATTTGATGTGCGGGCACTCACGAGCCACAGTTGGGCTGTATGCAGGCGAAACCGTGTGTTTTGTTGATATATCTAGAAATCCTTCAGTTCATCGACCAAATACAAATCATTCGGATTCCCTGCATACAACCCGACGGTGCATTTGATATGCGGGCACTCACGAGCCACAGTCGGGCTGTATGCAGGAGAACCGTGTGTTTTGTTGATCTATCTACAAAGGGATTTCATTTTTTTGAACTTATTTGAAATCCAGACTTTTTGTGTGTTCAAAATGAACCATTCAAAGCCACATCATCAATTTTCAACCCTTTCTGACTTCATCTGTCTTCACTTTTTCTTCGCTTGTGTCCTTTGCTTATTGCGCCGTAACCATGGATATTCTTCATCGCTTAACAGGGTGCTTGGATCAGCCTTGACTTTGAAGGGAGGAATTTCATGTAACTTTTCATAATCTTTAGACATGTCCGTCTTGCCCTCCAATCCCACGATGTCTCTTTTTCCTGAAAGAACTATGTGGCGCTTTGGCTCATCGTATGATGTATTCGCTTCCATATCTTTTCTTTTTCTCGGTTTGGTACACATGTCCTTCACATAGAAAACCTGCGCCACATCATTGGCTAGGACGAATGGTTCGTCTGTGTACCCAAGATTGTTTAGATCCACTGTTGTCATTCCGTACTATGGGTCTACCTGTACCCCGCCTCCTGACAGATTGACCCATTTGCACTTAAACAAAGGGACCTTAAAATCATGTCCGTAGTCAAGTTCCCATATGTCCACTATGTAACCATAATATGTGTCATTTCCCCTCTTGGTTGCTGCATCAAAGCGGACACCGCTGTTTTGGTTGGTTCTCTTTTGATCTTGGGCGATCGTGTAAAATGTATTCCCATTTATCTCGTATCCTTTGTAAGTCAATACAGTTGAAGATGGTCCCCTGGACAACGAGAACAGCTCATCAGAAACAGTGTTGTCACCTCTGACACGTGTTTCCAACCAATCGCCGAAAGTCCTGATGTGTTCATGTGTAATCCAGTCGTCACACTCCTCTAGGTGTTTGGAGCGCAGACTATTCTTGTGTTCATCGACATACGGGGCCACAAAGATAGAGTTCTGTAGAACTGTGTAGTGTGCTTGAGACCAAGAATGTCCGTCCCTGCATATTATTGAGTCCCTTCCAATCGTGCCTTTTCCAGTCAGTCTCCTCTCATACCGCGATTCAGGTAGACCAATCTTCTTAAGCCCAGGAATGAAGTCGACACAAAACCTAATGACATCCTCTGTTTTATGGCCCATGGAGATGCTTCCTTCTGGCCTAGCGCGGTTACAGACATATTTCTTTAGAACTCCCATGAACCTCTCAAAGGGGAACATATTGTGTAGAAATACGGGGCCCAGAATGAAAATCTCGTCGACTAGATGAACTAGGACGTGCGTCATGATATTGAAGAAGGATGGTGGGAACACCAGCTCGAAACTAACAAGACATTGCGCCACATCACTCCTTAGCCTTGGTAGGATTTCTGGATCGATCACCTTCTGAGAGATTGCATTGAGGAATGCACATAGCTTAACAATGGCTAATCGAACGTTTTCCGGTAGAAGCCCCCTCAATGCAACCGGAAGCAGTTGTGTCATAATCACGTGGCAGTCATGAGACTTTAGGTTCTGAAACTTTTTCTCGGCCATATTTATTATTCCCTTTATATTCGACGAGAAGCCAGACGGGACCTTCATACTGAGAAGGCATTCAAAGAAGATTTCCTTATCTTCTTTGGTAAGAGCGTAGCTGGCAGGACCTTCATACTGCTTTGGAGGCATGCCGTCTTTTTGTGCAAACGTTGCAGGTCCTCCCGTGCCTCCGGTGTATCTTTTGTCTTCCCATACACGCCCAAGAAGCCTAGCAGGTTCACGCAAAGGTTCTTCATCACGTGCATCACGTCGATTGAAGAGCGAACATCTAGGTGTTTCCAGTAGGGTAGGTCCCAAAATATAGATTTCTTCTTCCACATGGGTGCGCGTCCCTCGGCATCATTCGGAACAGATAGTCCGCCGGGACCCTTTCCAAATATTACGTGTAAATCATTGACCATAGCAAGTACGTGATCACCGGTACGCATGACGGGCTTCTTCCGGTGATCTGCCTCGCCTTTGAAATGCTTGCCTTTCTTACGACATTGATGGTTGGTCGGAAGAAATCGACGATGCCCCAGGTACACATTCTTCCTGCATTTGTCCAGGTATATACTTTCGGTGTCAGCTAAACAGTGCGCGCATGTGTGGTATCCCTTGTTTGTCTGTCCTGAAAGGTTACTGAGAGCAGGCCAATCATTGATGGTTACAAACAACAACACATGCAGGTCAAATTCCTCCTGTTTGTGCTCATCCCACACACGTACACCGTTTCCATTCCACAGCTGTAAAAGTTCTTCAACTAATGGCCTTAGGTACACATCAATGTCGTTGCCGGGTTGCTTAGGGCCTTGGATGAGAACTGGCATCATAATGAACTTCTGCTTCATGCACACCCAAGGAGGAAGGTTATACATACATAGAGTCACGGGCCAGGTGATGTGATTGCTCCTCTGCTCCCCGAAAGGATTAATGCCATCCGCGCTTAAACCAAACCATACGTTCCTTGGGTCATCTCCAAACTCAGCCCGGTACTTTCTCTCGATTTTTCTCCACTGCGACCCATCAGCGGGGTGTCTCAAATTCCCGTCTTTCTTACGGTCTTCATTGTGCCATCGCATCAACTTGGCATGCTCTTTGTTCATGAACATACGTTTCAACCGTGGTATTATAGGAGCATACCACATCACTCTGGCAGGAACCCTCTTCCTGGGGGGCTCGCCGTCAACATCACCAGGTTCATCTCGTCTGATCTTATACCGCAATGCACCGCATACCGGGCATGCGTTCAAATCCTCGTACGCACCGCGGTAGAGGATGCAGTCATTAGGGCATGCATGTATCTTCTGCACCTCCAATCCTAGAGGGCATACGACCTTCTTTTATGTGTACGTACTGTCGGGCAATTCGTTATCCTTTGGAATCCTCTTCTTAAATATTTTCAGTACATCCTCAAATCCCTTGTCAGGTATACCATACTTTGCCTTCCACTGCAGCAATTCCAGTACGGTATCGAGCTTTGTGTTGCCATCTTCGCAATTGGGGTACAACCCTTTTTTGTGATCCTCTAACATCCGATCGAACTTCAGCTTCTCCTTTTCACTTTCACACTGTCTCCTTGCATCAACAATGACCCGGCGGAGATCATCATCAGGCACATCGTCCGGTTCCTCTTGATCTTCAGCTTCCCCCGTTGCAGCATCACCGTATTCAGGGGGCACATAGTTTTCATCGTACTCTTCTTCTTCGCCGTCTTCCATCGTAACCCCTATTTCTCCGTGCTTGGTCCAAACATTATAGTGTGGCATGAATCCCTTATAAAGCAGGTGGGCGTGAATGGTTTTCCTGTCAAAGTAAGACTTCGTATTCCCACATATAGAGCATGGACAACACATAAAACCATTCTGCTTGTTTGCCTCAGCCACTTCGAGAAAATCATGCACGCCCTCAATGTACTCGGAGGTGTGTAGATGTCAATTATTGAACATGTGGCAATTTTATCTTCTACACTTAGGCTTATCCATAATTTTACCGTGTTTTTTAGAACTTTTTTCCCCGTAATTTACATATTTTGTGCACTTTTTTACAAAAAAAATTCATTTCATACACTTGAAAATTATGTAAAAGAAATCACTGACCATGGCAAGTTTAGTTTTACGGAGCATCAAAAATTTACTTTTACGTACCATCATAAATTCTTTTATGGACCAATTCCGTTATTTTTATATAGGGTTTGTCTAGGGCACATCTAGATGTGCTCTATCTTAGAGCACATCTAAGTGTTCAATCATACTAGGAAGGAAAAGAGAAAATATAAAAAATATATTTAAATGATTTTTTATATAAAATCAATAGTATAGGATTTAGATGTGTTCTATCTTAAGGCACATCTAGATGTGCCCTAGCAAATCTGTTTTATATAATCTAGAAAATACAACATTTGCAATGATAATATGTACCACATGTTGCCAATATATGTATAGTTGGCCCGACACATGATTTTTTATCCACATTTTCCATGACTTATAAATATATATTTTCCATGATTTTTTTGGACCAAGGCAAATTTTGGACAAACACAACCCGTATCGGTTTGGATCTCTCCGTAGGAGTTTCCCTAAGGGCCGACCCATTTATTCGCTTTTGGTCCGTTTGGGTCGGTGCGGTAAAAAACTGCGGGCCAACGGGGCGACGTAAACGAATCGCGATTCGTGTCCATTTTTTCTCGGATCCAAATTTGGGGTACATTTGCGTTTCCTGCGGACAAAAGGCGGACCGCCTACGCGTCCGCGTGTGTCCGCTTGCGGTCGGCCCTGGCTCGCGTGCAACCATACGACGCCACTTTTACTCCCCTACGCGGCGCGGACTGGCCATTGAATAGAACCAATCCCCCCCCACCACCACCATTCCTCTCCCCCACTTCCCCACGACCAATCTCGTTCCCACACATCGCCCCGCCATGTCCAACAACTAGGGAGATGGGAGCTCGCTGGGAGACGGTCGCCCACCCCGCGAACGCATCAACCGCGTCACAGTCCCGAAGGAGGACACGGTGGGTACTGGAAGAACAGGATGTCGGTACCCCATTCCGGCATAAAGCTCCTCAAGAGGTGGCACCTCTGCCCCGTGAGGGTGCCGTGACACCGTCCGATGTAGCGTACGCCCCCTCTCCGTCGCAACGTCCACAGGCGGACCACACTGGGGTCGTCGTCGTCGCTCCCTTGAGCCCAGATCCGTGACGAGGACTCTAAATCCGGTCGGCGTCACCTGTGGTGAAGGCCGAGAGCTCCCCATCGCCTATGTCGTCCCCACCACCCGACAAGGAGAAGGCCCTTAAAAGGGCCCTCGAGGAGACCGAGCAGGAGGAGCGTCGCCAGTGGTCGAGGCTCGGCGACATGTTGGAAGCGATGTCCGTCGTACCCGATGTCGCCGTCTAAGTCCCCCCCCCATCGCCCTTTCGTCGCCTTCCCCGACGCCTTGGTACAGGCATTGCCTCTGCCCTCGCCCCCTCCGTCGCCCATCGACGACCACGACGTCCAGCTGCGCGAGGTCATCCGCGACCTCGCCGGGACGCGTTGGACGGTCGAGTTTGACCCCCCGAAGCTGCTGTCGTCCCCTCCCCTGCCCCCATCGCAGGGTTACTGGCCACCTGGCGTGTCGTGATCACCGCCGGCCTTCATTGACCTCAGTGGCGACGACGCATCGACATGAAAGATGATGAGGGGTATGGGAGAGGCAACAACGACCGACGGTGACCTAGGGTTTAGGAGAATTTTTTTTCAATGTATAATTAAGACTTTTGGTATAAGAAATTCAGTTTTTCATTTACATTCTTCCTCCACTACTGAAAACTCCGCGATCCAAACAGGCACACAGAAGGAATATTTGATCCACGGGAGCAATCCCAAAAAAAAAAACGAGCCAAAACCCGTTTAATTTTTAAGATGCTTTGCCCGTGCCGAGCCGATCTGTTGGCCAGGTTTGGCGGTTTTCATCATTGGATTTGATCGGCATGATTGACCCCCTCTCCCTTAAATAAGCCCACCGAAGCCCGTACCTGGAAACAAGCACCAGCGAATGCGCACATCATTTTCGATCTTATCTCGTTGCTAGATCTACTTGCGGGGGAGGAAAAAGGGCGGGCGGCGATGGACGGCGGGAAGAAGAGCCGGGGCGCGGGCAAGCTTCCGCAGGAGCGTAGCGACCGCAAGTCGGGCACCGGGATGAGCGGCGACGCCAAGAAGGGCGGCCGCGGCGGCAAGTTCACCTGGGAGGGCGCCGACGGCTACACCGACGAGGATCTCGACCTCATCGGCAACAAGGGCAAGGGGACCGGCGCCTCCACCAACAAGAAGTCCTAGGGAGGGAGGCGGCGCTACCTCATCCGGCCGTCGTCTTCCCGTCCGATCGATCCCAAGCCTGTCTACTTTCGTTAGCTTTCTCGTGTCAGATCTGAAATAATAAGTAGTACGATCGAGCCGTGGCCTCTTTGGCATGTACATATATGATCTATTTTCTCAGTAATCGACTTGCTAATGCCGGATGAGTTGTTCTATCTGCATCTCGCACTTGGGTTCAACCTGGTCGTATCTTTCTGTCATCTGCTCTTGTTTTTTCTTCTGCGGTGATTTCTTCTCAATTTACCGTTCGATCTGGTATCTGCGGCCACGTATGGTGTCTTGATTGCTGCGTTTCATCCTTGCTTACTTGTGATTTGGTAGGAGTAGTATGATTTCTGAATCAGCTGACCAGAAGATCCATCGGGTTCAGTTCTTTCATCGAGATTGAAGATCACATATTTCACCTTCACATACTTGGAAAATTGCTGCGTTGTGTTAGTCTTCAAGAGTGCCCATCATCATCCTGGCCCACCAATCAAATGATTGAATAAATATAATTATCACGGTCTATCCGTTATTCATCTTTTTATAGGCATATTTATGTATGATCTCCCGCAATGAAATGCGTACCAAGCAAGCTTTTTTAGTGATCTCACAGTAGAATTTAATACAATATCACGATACTATGCATTGCGAAAATAGTACAATTATGCATTAGTATCATTCATATTGCATGCATGATACTAACTTATCATTGCAAAGTATCATTAAAATTGTATGTATGATACTAACTTATCTTTGCAAAGTATCATTACTACTGTATGTATGATACTAATTTATGATACTACCATTAAGGGAGGTCCACAATTAACTCTTTAAAAGGATGGCGAAGTACCAATCTCATGCCACATGAGACCTCGCCCCCCCCCTCCCCCCCCTTCGTCGTTGCCTAGTGGCCTTCATTTTGTCCTATCTGGTTGGTCTATTCATCGTCATTGCGTGATATCTGGTGGTCAATGACATGTGGGTCGTGTCGCATGTCAAGTCTCCTTGCGTAGCGTTTGCTCGTGATCATGCGTATGTCGTTTTCATGTGCTTGTGTGTGCGGATAGATCGTTTGGCCCGGTAGGTTTCATGTGTTTAGTGATGGACATGGGAAAACCAAAGATGAGCTCGGGTTGATATGTTCTTGATGAATATTAATTCAAAAAATAGTAAATAAAATTAAATATTCTGAAAAAATTTGGCATCTAAAATGCTTGTGTGTGCAAGGTGCGCGCAAAGTTTCATTGTGTTTCGAGGAGCTTGTAGCAAAAAAGACAAAATCAACTTCAAAAAGTGTTTTTTTCAAAGCTTTTCAGACACCCAAAGTTTGTCTTTTTTGCCACGAGCTATTTGAATGTTCAAACACCATAAATTTTTGCAAGCACCTTATGCATATAAACATCTTGAATATCTCTCTTCATATGCTTTTTTTGCTGTACCAGCCTATACAGCGGTGCCCAATTGTCCCTCTCTTTGTCTACTTCATTGTTTGGATGCTAATGGAGCTACATAGACGGTGAAGGTTGTCTGGTCGCTCAGCACTGACCCGGTTTATCTCCTCTCTCTTTCTTGGATTACCTCTTAATTTTTGTGTGCTGGCCCACTCGATGTTTTTTTTCCAAACTTATGAATCATTCATGAATAATACTTCTAGGCATCAGATACAAGCACTAATCAACACTATAAACAACACAAGTAAAACTATAATCTCTTTATTAGCTCCTTCAAAATCTTATGTTCCTTTGCTTTTTGCAGCCGGCGCTATATTAGGCGCCTCAAAACGTCAACTTTTGGTAATAATTGTTACCCCCCTTGCTGGCATCTTGCTTAAAGCTTGAATTTTCAAACATATTGGTTAAGCAATGTAGTTATGTCGTAAATTGTATTGCTTTTTCTTTTCTTCCCAATGAGCAGAAACCTTCGACGAGGCAAATGAATGGCTCTCCAATATCATTGGTAAACCACCCTCTGCTCTTGATTTCACCTATGTTTGTCTAATTTTCATCTCACTACTACAAAATTGGTCGTTGCCGAGTTTTTGCCCTTTCGCCGGGATCACGACAAATGTGGTTTTTGCTAAGTGCTAGACTTGACGAACTGAAGCTCTCGGCAGCGATGCCTGTTAACCGACGCAACGTGAAGGTTCTGCCAAAACTCGGCAAACGCGTAGGCCATGTGGCAGCCAGCCTTTTGTCTGGCCTGACCGCCAAGCAACATTTTCTTTTTGCGGATACGCTGTTTAGGTCTCAGCAAAAAGTTGGCTGAGTCTCTTTACCTAAAGGATGTGGGCCGAGCATTCTTAGCCGAGCTCTACACTGGATGAACTTGATGCCAAGTTCGAAAGGGCTTTCATCGAGTTCTCCAGGAACTCGGCAAACCACAAAATTCCAGTATTGTCTTCTGCATCACATGCCCTTGAATCCTTATTGATTATGCCTAGTTTGAGAAGGCATGTAAACTATACCTGGTATCGGTTGATGATCTATTGCCAACTATCACAACCAGGACAGATTTCTACATTTCAGTTATTTGTGAACATTAAAGCTTAAGATTATGTATATGTAAAATTCTGTCGAAACTGATGAACTCGTGTGATCTCCAGATGACAGTTTACGATATGGTATGCCTAATACGGGACTATTTACCACCGCCAAGTGGGAAGGAAGGTAAGCTCACGTAAATTGTGCACGGAAACTTCACCTTAGTTTTTTCCGCGACTAAGCAAAGCTTACATATCATTCCATTGATAGAAGAAGATAAAATGTGTACAAAAGGAACAACACATGATATGAATGCAATAGGTGTTAACATGATGCTCGGCCCAAAAGAGGAAAACACAGCTGGATTCGCTATCGTGAGAAGTAGCCCTTCCTGTCTCGCTTAGTCACTTGCTACTGTTTTAACATGCTACTTGGTCGGGCTCCTTTCTCTCTCGCTTTGTAATTTTATCAATATTTTGGGCCACACTAGCACATGAAATTTTTTCAAGCATTTTTTTTTCATGTGGGATCCTTGGAACTGAAACCCTGTTTGGCCAACCACCTGCAGATTTCGAATTAACTATAACTCTTGCTGCACTGAACCATGATGAACTTCCATGCTTATCAGAACCAGATCTTTGCTCTTGTTTCATCAGTTTTAATACTCCATCCGTTTCAAAATATAAGTTGTATTTTTTCGACAAGGGAACTTCTCTATTCTTATGCTTGAGTGCTTGACCAAGTTTATTTATAGAAATAAATGTTACTCCCTCCGTTCCAAAATAACTGTCGTGTACAAAGTTGAGACAGTTATTTTGGAACGGAGGGAGTAATATCTACAATCAGGGGCGGAGTCTCTTGGTGACCTTACTAGGCCATGGCCCAGTCTTCCACCTCAAAAACGTATTTATTTAGCCCATTAAAATCGTTAAAATCAGTAAATGATGGTCATTTCAAGACAAGTTTCTTAGTTGGCCGGTGCTATCTCTTTGAGCTTAGCATTTGGCCCCTCCTATATTTGTTGTCACGCTCCGCCACTGACTACAATACCAAATCAAAATTTGAATTCATCATGGAATATATTTGCATATTTACTATTGGTTGATACTTCCTCTATTCACAAATATAAGATGTTTTAAATATTTAAACCTGAACTAAATATGTATTGAAATGAGTGTACAAACACAGTAAAAATATGTCTATATACATCCGATTCAGATAAAAATAAATAAGATATCTTATATTTATGAACGGCGGAAGAGGGATTAAACTTTTTTATAAACTTGGTCAAAAGGGAAGTGTTTGACTTCTAAAGAAATTAATACACCTTATATTTGAAACGTAGGGAGTATCTATTACCTCTGTAGTTCTCCACTAGGTAGGTTTATATGCTTTGGACAATCTCTGCAATGGCCCATGTTCCGATTACCTGCACGCTGTGCCACATTATGTGGCAAACCATTGTTTAGTTTAGTATCCCCACTGCTTGGCCCTCAGTTGTAAAAGTAGGTTTTTTAAGATGTATTTACTCCATTAGTTAGCTGCTTTTCATGTCATGAGAATACATTAAGGCCCATGTAAACCACCATAGTTTCTGTTGCGAGTTCATGCACAACACTAGCATATGCCGCATGTAATTATTTTTCTTCTATTAGTCGTAATGTATTAATCGCCATGTAATTCTCGACACTGTTAACATGTAGAACATTGTTGGACTGCAGGGTCCGCTGAATGAGGTTGGTGTTGAAGGTCATTCATATGCTAGCGGCTGAGGTCTTGAAAAAAGTCGGTGATGTTGTTGGAGCATTATGTTTATCAACCTATCAACAAGACATCAGCTCAGGCCTTCCAAGTACTCCCAGCAGTTTATGCTTTAGTAAATGAAAAGAGATACTTTGTTGGCGTGTTATAAGAAAAGAGTTACTTTGGACAATATGCTGAGCATTTTGTAATTTTATCAATATTTTGGACCACATAACTGTTAGGGCCTTACATTGCTCAAAAATACTCTCTCCGTTCCAAAATAATTGTCTTAGCCTTAATACAATTTTGTAGTAAAGCTAATATAAAGTTGAGACAGTTATTTTGAAACGGAGGAAGTATATAAAAATGGAGCTTACATTGCACAATTTATCCAAAGGACAGCAATAACATTGCTACTTCTCTAAACCAATCGGCATTGTTCTTTGATCTAACCCAACCAGTATAGAGATCTCCGATAGTACAACCCCAAACATCAAACTTTACCTGCTTTATTTCTTGAAACGATTTCTGATGTATAACATATTCTGTCAAGGCACCAATCAGCCACACTGAACAGAGTATCAGTGACAACATTCAAGATACAATTCCCTATTAGAAATGGGCCTAAAGAGGTAGTGCTGGACTGCTTAAAAGGTCGTTTTCAACAGCCATCCCCTTCTCTTTTTTCTCCTGCCCTCAGCTCTTACAGTACTAACTAACAAAGCTCTTTATTCAACAATCAAGCCGCTGTGAATCAGGAAACCAGATCTGCCTACCAGAATCACAACAACGAAGATACTGTGGGGCTGTCAACCGCAAGACCCATGGTGTTCAGCCCGTTGTCGACATAAACAGTCGAGCCAGTGATGGCAGAAGCCAAAGGAGACACCAGGAATGCTGCCGTGTTCCCGACTTCGTCTGTTCAACAGGCGATCGTTCTTATAAGATACCATTTCTTAGAAAGAAGCTGAATGCCTTTGCAAAAATAAAGCAAGGGAATGCGGCAGTGAGTTATA
The DNA here is from genome assembly GCA_950022295.1 of Bromus sterilis. Lineage (NCBI taxonomy): Eukaryota > Viridiplantae > Streptophyta > Magnoliopsida > Poales > Poaceae > Bromus > Bromus sterilis. Next base: position 30,577,970 of record OX465598.1, read on the forward strand.
TTCAGACTAAAATCCATCTAACCTGCCAGAAGTTCCTTTTGCAATGGTGCATTAACATAAGAGTACTCGATCATCTTCTCAATGAATCCAATTGCTTTGGCAGCTCTGCTCCCCAGAGGACCTACACATACACCCAATACATCACAATGACACAAATTTGATACACTTGCGAGTTTTGTCAAACTGTTAAAGCCATGTAATCTATGAACTATGCAGATGGTATATTCAAGGGCTGTAAAAGCCGAATAAAGCAGATTACCATGGACGAGTAGTGTAACTATGACATGTTTAAATGTCTTGAGCAAACATCCAAGAAAATATTGATTGATTTCTTAGATAGTAAATAAATTGTAAAAAGTGCAATTTAAGTGCACTCATTTATTTTGCTAGCTTTCCCCCAAAATGAGTCAGCTGTCAGAAATCACGATTCTCTCGAAGAAGGATACCTGCAGATATGGTGTTAACTCGGATTTTTCCTTTGCGCCCAGCTTCAAAAGCAAGTACCTACATAAATTTGAAAAAAAAGTAAAAAATAGTATTAATCATGCAAAACAAAGACCTCGTGTTCAAAAATGTGCATTATTATCATAGAGAAATTCCTACTTTTGTATCACTCTCAAGAGCTGCTTTAGCTGAACTCATGCCACCGCCATATCTATAAGGAAAAAAATATCAATATAATCACAAGCAAAGATAGCTTGAAAATTAGCTTATCTCCGTAGATCTTCAAGAAATATTTACCCAGGAATTGTCCTTTCAGATGCAATGTATGTTAGCGAGATACTAGCACCACCTGGAAAATATTTCAACCCATGAGGCAGTTCAAATATAATGGCTACACAGTTCTGCCCAAACACACATTATTTTACTAAGCTGAGCAGAGTTACTAAATGATCAAAGAACTTTTCGAGAAAAGTGGATTTTATGTCATCATGTCATGTGCACTGCAAATTGTACCAAAGGTTGGCACTTGCATTGAGATTCATGCTAGAGGGTAGATTCAAAATTGAAACAATAAAGCATGAAAATGTCTCAAATTAAGTAGAACGGTTGTGGATTTGGCCAGAGAAAAATATACTCGTAGTATGGAAAGTAACTATATGAATGCATAGTACTGAAGGGATGTGCATTACCTGGATTCATAATAGGAAGGAAGTGCTTAAGTAAAGAAACAAACGAGTAACTGGATGCTGAAATTGCAGCAAGATATCCACTTCTTGAGGTTTCCAGCAAAGGTTTTGTAACCTTCAAGCATAAAGTTAAGTGATTTTCAGTGAAGGCGTCCACACATGTGTGCAAACACAAACAAAAAATACGGATAGGCTACCTCAGGACCATTAGCAAGAGAGTGCACAAGAATGTCAATGCTGCCATATTCCTTCTTAACTAATTCGGCAGTTTCCTGTCAAATGAGCAGATTCATATATTAGTCAAACTGCAAAGCTGTTGCAGAACGAATCGTATTTGTTAAACTTGGAGAGATACCACAAGTGGAACATGTACTGTGATGAACCCAAGGGATATATGTGACTACAAAAGGCATGACCGTAACTACCACAAACATACCACTTACACGTTACTACCCTTACCACTTATATTAGCCCATGCAACAGCGTTCAGTTTGGAAGGAGTTAGGTTTACATAATATGGTAGAGATAGTTATAGTTGAGAACCTTAACAATATTATGCATAATGTTGTTTTGAAGCAAATTCAAAAATTAGGTAGTCATATATGATGGAGAGGTTACATAGAAATATACCTTCACAGTCCAATTTGATGATCCTGCGTACCTTTTGTTTGATTTGACCTAACATAGTGAAACACAATGTTTGTCAGAAAGCATTATTGAAAAATAAACAAGGACATGCACAAAAATAGAGCATTACATCCTCAGGAACATCCTCAGGGGAATCATAGACAGCATCCAGTGCATAGACTTTAGCAATCTCCATAAGAGATCCATCAGGCAGCCTGTACCAACAGAAAATTAGTCTTCTGTACAACAAGTGTTTAGAAATATGTGGTGCACCGGCTAAAACTTGAAATAGATGGAAACTATCCAGAACTATAGTACAGACTTCCGTGATTCGTCAAACTTTCCACGCCTCAGGCTTGTCTCGAATATGTTAAGTGCCTGTCAAAGGTACAATTATCCATGAGACAGTTCATTAACAAAAGCTTCCCATATGATGGACACAAGGGTCAGATCAACATACAGGCACCCATGTACCAACAAGAATTTCAGCACCAGCTGCGGCAAGAGCCTTTGCAATTGCCCAGCCATAGCCGTTATCATCAGCTACCCCAGCAATAAATGCCCTTTTACCTGAAAGATCACAGCTAAATGAGAACAAATGTACTCAGAAATAAGAAGGATTTGTGCTATCTATGAAATCGAGTTTTCTGAAAATTAATGAGTTACACACTTAATTTTTTAGTAGGAGTACATGAGCACCATGGCATATTCATATTATAAAGCTGAATTCCAACTTTCAGATAATGTGATTAAGAGCAATATGGTTTGTTTTTCACCAATTCGGCAAACAAGCGACAAAATACAGTCCTCAGGAAACCCACTTTTAGTTGTTTCCGATAAGAGAAATTATAGTTTCTCAGGAATCAGGATCATCATGAATTCGTCTCAATAGAAAGTAACACGTGCTAACTCACTATACTACAATTTATAACTGTGTTTTTTGAAAGATCCTTCAGCAACCAATTGGTGTGGTTAATCTAAGAGTGTTAGAAAAGAGAGTGACACATACTAATTGATGAATATCTGCACAATCTGATAGAACCCAAACAGAGTTACAACAAAGATGCCATATGCAATTAAACGATTTTTCTTAGCATGCACAGAAGCAGCAGAATGTAAGTGCCACCACAGCTTATTTCTAACACTGCTTAATCTGACAGTTGAACTTCAGCAACCAATTGATGTGGTTAATGTGACAATGTTGGAAAAGAGAGTGACACATACTGATAGGTGAATGATATTAACTATACTAATATCTCACAGTCTGATAGAACCCAAACAGAGTTACAACAAAGATGCGATGTGGAAACAGAAGCAGCAAAACGTAATTAATTGCCACAGCTTATTTCTGACACCGCTTACCTCTAAGGTCGATGGGCAGCCCAGAAGAGCTGCTTTCTCCCGACACCGCTTTCACGGCGACGGCGCCGCTCCTGGAAGAATCAAGAGGCCTGGAGCAGGAGATTCTGGGACAGCTTGCAAAGCCACTGGCGCCGAGCGCCAGGTCGATCCGTGAGACGGGCGCCCTCGAGGTGAGCATGCTCTGGGAGGCCGAGATGCAGGGGCGTGCGGCCAGCATCTGCGCGCCGGTAGTTGCACAGGGGGCCATCGTCCGTCCGTCCGCCTTGGCAGTTACTACACTGTTCAGTCAGAGCACCGTCAGTTCGTCACAGACGTATCACGGCAAGGAAGGAAGGAAGGAAGGATCTAGCGGCGAGGATAGAGGCTCGGCCCGAATCTGCGACGCCGGTCGGACTAGAAAGACGGCGGTCCAGGTCGCAGCTCGTGCCCGGAGGATCTCGCTGGGCAAAAACAACTGGTATACAGAGCAGGGAACAGGTGGTTTCCGTGGAACGGGAGCGGAGATGAGGGAGGAGGCGCCGGCTTACCTGAGGAGAACGGGGAATGCGTGCGCAGGGGCGGCGGAGGGATCTGGGGGGAGGCGCGCAGCAAGGTGGCGATGATTCTGGAGCGGCGGGGAGAGCAGGTGGGGGAGAGTAATAGGGGTTTTCGATGAGACCGAGGGGGAGAAGAGGGGTTGGTTTGGCCGGACCGCCAGTGTAGCTGAGAAACCGAGGGAGCCTTCTTGCTTTCATTTTGTTTCCATTTTTCTTCTGTTTTCTAGCTGATGATGAAGCCTGAAGCGTATCCCCTAATCAAAACTTAATTTATGTTCTGGGTTTTCGCCCGGAATTCTCTATACCCGGATTTTTTTACAAGAACATGTTTTTTCCCTTTTTCGAGAGGTACGGTTGTATCTTTTGTGATAATAAACCTATACCTTCATAAAAGGCCGCGGACCGTATCTTTCGTAAAAATGTACAGTACTTTTTATTTAAAATCTAAGAAAAAGTAACGAAAACCAAAAATCCAAAAGAAAAAAAAGGAACCATCTAAACCTTAAAAATGTGTTAAAATTTAAAAATTCAAAGAAACGTTCAGCACGCGACACGAATTGTGTTCTTTGTTCACCAAAAATGATTTTTATAGAACTTTCGTAAGGAGTATCCATTAACTAGTTGCTCTATAATATTACCCTAAGTCTATAAATCGAACAGTGTAATGATGACCCGGCCTAAAGTGGGCACAACCAACCGTAGCTGGTTAAAACAAGCTTTATTCTGGTTTTTATTTATTTATTGGTTTGTTATCTAAGATTTACATTTTACCTATTTTTATTTTATTTTCTTCATGTTTATAGTAGTTTTTTCCTTTTTATTTTACCATTTTCTTTATTTTTTGTTCCGTTTTTTAATTAGGGGTATTTAAAAATTAAAAAAAATTCTAAATATTTATTAAACTGATAAACATCATTTAAATTAACAATAATTTTCAAATATGGCATGCATATTTTCATTGAATATATGATTTTTAGCAATATATATTTGAAACTTTTCTTAAATAGTTTTTATATCAAACATGATTTTTTTATATAGGTACAAATGGTAGGGAAAAAATAGTCTAGCCAAAAAATAAAAGGGCCTTGAGTGCTAGGGATTGTCATCCGCTTCTAGCAAAGAATAAGAGGTCCCCATGCACCAAGTATGGCCCTGTGGCTCACACAGAACTTGCACTAAAGATCGGGGTAAAAAAACTTTCACTAAAGAAAAGACACACTCAAACAACTCCCAACAGAACAAAGCTATATAAACCTATTTATTAAACTAGCAGCGCAAACATCCTAAAAAAATACATCAAAGTCTGGGACCGACCGTCTTCTTCCTCCCGAATAGGTTGCCCCAAGCTTTTTTAACACCGAAGTCAGACAATTATTGTTAGTTGCAACCGAAAAGTTATGAAGGCCATAGTTCTACTAGACCAAACCTCTGTTATTTCTCATGGACCTCACGTAGATGAGGCTGAAGCATCTTCTTCAAAGAAAGTTGTTTTTGTTCGCATCGGCAAACCATGTAAGCACTAACCTACCCAACCAGAACGGTGGGCATGAATCTATGGCATTGAACCATTGACATCATCAAAGATGACACATCAAAACAGGAATGGTTTGAGGGGATCTTATCCATCAAATCAACATTGTCGACATTACCAACAACGTTTGCGAAACTGTTGCCTTAACCTATCCACATGCCGACATCGAGGCATCGGGGTTCTCCACCACTCACATCGCCGAAGATGTAGGTGGAGGAGGGGGAACCTGCAAGGTCGACACCAAGGTGGACGGTGGGGAACATAGGCTCTCTCCACTATCGTCTCAAGGATGGCGTTGGAGAGACAAAAAGTAAATTTACAAATTAAAATAAAATAGAAATAAATATTTGCGATAAATAAAATTTTGATGATATAACTAAGTAATTTGAAATTACTATGGTTAGAAAACTAAATTTAAAATTAAAAGAGATATAATGATAATCCAAAGTGTAAGAGAAAAAACTATATTAGAGCATCTCTAACCGGACTTAATTTGAGCATCTACTTGTCTGCCCGTGCAGCCGTGCCCCACATATCTGAATCTTCATATCCATACAAACTTATGAAATGTCAACCAACACTCGTAAATATGACACATACCAGATTTTTTTGGAGAAAAATGACACATACTAGATAGATAGATAGATAGATAGATAGACATAGCATGTTCGTACACATATATTTACAGACAACAAATTCATACATTAAAAAAATCTAGAGACTAGGCAAATAGATAAGATAGAAAGAAAGACGATGTGCACCGCCTTGCCTTGCCCTTGCCCTTGCCCTTATCATCTCCAAGGCAACGGTAGTACATCGCCAAGACGTCGTACGGGTGGTAATTTGGGGTGGCTCAACCAGAGGAGCATGGGAACCAGATAAGGAAGCGAGTGGTGTGGTCCTGTTTGACAATAGGCTTTGGCAGTGGCGGCCTCTTTGTCAGTTGCAGTTCACTCGGACGCCTCGATGCCATCCCACAATACCTTCACATTCTTGCGACGGCGATGTCGAGAGTCCATCTTGATTGAGGTCAACGAACGGCGTGTGACCTTGTGGATGACCTAGTCATCGTCGAAGTAGGAGGAAAGGCGGATGATTGGAGAACACCGCGTAGATTTGTCCTTCTCTCGGGACTTTTTACTTGTGACACGTTCACTCGGGCCTTGGACTACGGGAGCCACTTCATGCTCGAAGGATGTGGCACAAGCAACCAACGATGCCCAGGAGTGCGCGCGCGTGGGGGCGAGGGGTGATGGGCCAGAGGTGCACAAGCACTATCACACGCTGGGGATGGCACATGCTGCATATAGTCATTATTGCACTCACCTATCGAGCCACGGGACTCAAAAATTCGCCCTTGTCCAACTGCGATCGATGAAGGGCGACAGAGAAGGCAAGCTCCTCGTTAAACGAGGGAGACTGGACATGACAGTCGAGGGTGAGGGCTAGGGTTTGGTCTGAGTGGGGATGAGTGAGGTTTATGTGGGGTCGTAATGGGCTAGCCTGGGTTTATCCAACGTGATGACCATGTCTAGGACCATCTGAGCTAACTCATATTCGCCTCAAGCATGATCTGAGTTCGAGGAATGCCAAACAGTGTAAACATTTGGCCTTGTTTTGAGGTATTTGGTTGGGTGTCGTGTTTTAATCTGAGCCTTGTATTGGTTCTCCACTCATACATTTTGGGAGTAATAGACATATGATGTTAGAGATGCTCTTAGGGTATTTCTAACACTTATCCCTAAAACAGATACCACATATATCCGTGGACCGATTTAGATCAGTTCGCAAACACTGATGGGGGAGTCGGTCATCCAACCACATCCCTTAAACGTCCTCCCAGCTTCGATCCCAAAAAAAATATCTCAATTTAAAATGGATAGAAATGAGAAAATTAGCATTCGGTCACAACTAAAAATAGATGGATGTTCATTATTCTTACATACTCGGTTACAAAATTGATCACAAAAATGTTAGGCCAACCATTTTGGGCAAACACAATCTGCCCTCTTCGACTGGTTGTCCGCGACCCCTTCGAATGTATTCGTTTGCACTGACCGCAACCGCCTTTCTAGCCTCCTTTGTCTCCTCTTTCGCCAAAACATTCGACACACGCTTCAACATCTGCACGCGGGAGGCTTGCTTGATAATCATCGTATCGGGATCCAAGTCAGCCATTTTTAATGTGAGATATTTGATCTCGACCTTTAGCCCTTTGATGGTGATCTTTTTTTGGTCTTGGCCATGATGATGTTATTCCTCTTCACCTTCTTTTCCTCCTTCATCTCATTGTGCTTGATGCATGCCTCCACCTTCTTGGCCAAGATGTCTTTAAATCTCCCCATCATCTTGCCAGTCGTCCCTTCTTGCTTCTCCTTCTTTTCTTCCCACTTCTTGCTAAGGGACCCCCTTCTAATATTTTTGAATCGTTTTTTGATAGGTCCATTCTATCACCCACATCCTCATCATTCACGATAGTCTTGAAGGTATTGGCAATGCTTGCAAGCCATTTGGGTTGATCGTTCAGCTTCAAACAACAATGTATGAGGATGGAACAGTTCTTCTTCACCTTCAAATACAACTTGCAAGCATGGGGGAGGGGCTACCAAAAAGAAGACATTTTTATCTGCAATCATGTCCGACCAAAATGACCACCATAAAGAACATATGAACAACAATTTGCATGTTTGGTCAAACGACCAACCCAAATAGCATCAGGTCTACAATTTGCATATCCGTCCAATTAAACAGCATAAAGATCATCTAACCAACAATTTGCATATCCTGACAGTTTAACAACACATTGAGAAACTACATACTTTCTCGGTTATTAGTGATCCACTTGGCCATCGATTCAAGATTTGTTTGACATGGCCGCAGAAAATTGCTCACGGACTCTTGAATGATATACCATCTATGGTTGAGTAATTTTAGACATTCCGATGAATAAAGAGTGGGCGCCATGCATATCATCCGGCGACCACGATTGGCCAAGTTGCGGCGACAGTGAGTCCACCAAATTGATCGGCATCATGGTTGGTGGCGTAGTAGTAGGGCGGTTGATACACACCCGACCAAGCCGACGCATGCATGGACGACTGAAGCCATGATGGTTCCCTCCCAGCCCCTGCATGTTCTCACCCCTAGCCGGTGTAGATCATTCCTGCCCCCGCCCCATCGTCAATGCAGCTTGCCCAACCTTATGTTTGACATAGCAGGCTTGTTGTGACGCTGAATTGATCTTACAGGTAGCCAACTTGGGAGCATCCTCCACCTCGGGTTGCTCCTATAGTTCTTCCTGAATGTCCATGCGGCGGAGGAAGCGAAAATTGCAAGGATTGGGTTAGAAGAGGGCGCCTGCGAGAGGAGCGGGGAGAGTGAGTAAAGGGGGAAATGTCGAATTTTGGCGCAAAATCAGTAAGGATGGCTCCAAAAGTGCCGCCTCTGCCTCGGTTTTGTGTGGGCCCGGGTTGTTGGAGTCATACGTGGCGGCGATCCAAACTCCTGTAATGTCTTCTTTGGTTTGAGTCGGATTTACGGGGAAACAAACACGCGGATGGATCCATGGACGGATACATGCACACATTGAATGAAAAAAACAGGTCCAAACAGCCTAATCTGAACAACTGCGGGAGGTTTAAAAGTCAACCTTACAAATGCCCTTACTGACACGAAGTATTTGATCTCGAGCTCACATGCTCCCCCATGAACAGTAAATTCAAAAAATGGATTTTTATTGTGGCAAAGTCTGATGAAAGTTTTGATTGCTTGCAAAATTTGATCCCGAAATAACATTCCTCAAAGTCACAGGAAAAAGAATAAAACCAATGCTTTGAAAATGTTATTTTTGAAAAAAGATAAGTACCAGACGTTTGGGTTGAGGGAGGTTGGCGCGAATGCCTCCATCACCACCCGTTATGTCACGTCATCGTATGCATGTGATACGTCCCAAACACATCTATAATTTCTTCTTGCTCCATGCATGATTTGTATGACTTTGCCATGTTTTGCTTGAACTTTCATACATTTTTATCATATTTGGACTAACCTATTAACTCAGTGCACCCAGTTGCCAGTTCCTGTTTTCAGCTATTTTTGTATTTCAGGTTTTCCGGCCATTAAAAGTGCCAAATAAATCCCGGAAAATTATATAAAAAATAAGCGACCCGGAAGCTTCCCGAAGAACCAAAGTGGGAAGGAGGTGGACCCACCAGGGCCCTAGGAGGGTCCCTGGCGCGGCCCCACCCTAGGTCGCGCCAGGAGGCCTCCTGGCTGCCCTGTGGCCCCTCTCGGTGCCCCCTTTGGCCTATATTTAGCCCCCATGACGGAAACCCCTAATATTGATCTGCTATTCCCGTTCTCCTCTCTGTTCCGCCGCCGCCACTGTTTCAAGATCGGGGCTGCCAGGAGAAGCTGCCCCGGCACCCTGCCGGAAGGAGGAATCCCCTCCGGGAGACCATCCATCACCATGGACGCCTCCCGGATGTCTTGTGAGTAGTCCCCCTTGTACCATGGGTCCATGACCAATAGCTATGTGATGTTCTCCTCCCCTCTTTGTGCTTCCACTTTCGAGACCTCGTGAGCTGCCTCACATGATCGAGGCACCTTTGTAATTTCTGTGTTGCTATGCTGAGTTTGCTGGGATCTGATGGATTATGAGATTATGTTCAGATTGTGATGAGTAATATATTCAGTTTTCTTTTATATTTGTGTTCTTTAGTAAATTCTTGCATGTTCTCCGTTGCCGTATTTTACTTTGGCCAAGTGATTTGTTTCAACTCCAAGAGGGAGAGTTAAGCTTGATTGTGGGTTCAACCCCTTGATGCCTAGCTTGAGTGACAGAAACATGAGACTAGGGGATGTGTTGTTGCCACCAGGGATAAAACAACGGTGCTTGTACTTGCGGGTGCAAGGATTGTTTACTTTACGCATGGTTCTTTTAATGTAGTTGTCTGTTGCTTTGAGTTTACACTTTGGGTGGGATTCGCAACTTAATACCAGCGAGATGTTCTGGATAGATATCTCAAGGTGGATGATTCGTAGTAGATGCAAATTGATTTTGGTCTACTTACCTTGGCGTATTGCCCATTGCTTTTGAGCCTCTTCCTTTCTTTTATAGCATAGTTAGCATTGCGGTGCGTTTATAATCCTTTCAATTGCCCAGTTGTGATTTGTTTACCTCGCTAGCACTTTTATCGTATTTTGGGAGAGATACATCACTAGTGAACGTCATGGGACCCCGGTCCATATTTCCATCATTGTTTACACCTTCAATTTACTTTCAGTTCTTACTTTTCGTTGCCACTATTATTATATCTTGCGTTGATCCTTTGTAAACGGCAAGGACGGAGGAATTGACAACTCCTCTGTACTTGTTGGGAGCAGAGTTATTTGCTGTGTGTGTAGGTCCAGGCGAAGTTAGCAACCTCGGCGCCATTTTTCACTTTACCGCCTTCTTGTATCTCTGCGAGTCCTACGGGAGACAAGCCCTATCCTCTACATAGGGGAAATTCTGCTGCTACACTACATCTCACCTTCCACTTAGGGTAACCAACGAGAAGCGAGAGAAGTATCTTCCTTGCTAGCATCAAGCAATTTCTGGTGCCGTTGCCGGGGACTCCAGTCTACAAGATAGGGGAGTTGCACACTATCTTTTATCTTTGCTTTTTAGTCTTGTTAGTTTACCTTTCAGTTTTTAATTTTGTGTCCCTTATAAAAAATACCAAAAATACATGTTACTTTGCTAGTAGTTACCACTATGGCTGGTCCTTTTGCCTTTGGTGAGGCAGAAGTACTTACCTTTACTCAGAGAGGTGGTGAAAGTCTGAAAGATGCTTGGGATAGAATTAATGATTCTCAAAAGAGAGCCACCAAGAAGCAATCCACTACTATCCTACTTAGAAATTTTTATGTTGGGATTACTTCTTGGAATAGGTTTGTCTTAGACACTATTATTAATGGGAACTTTATAGAGGCTCCAGTTTGGGAAGCCCTTAATATTATTGAAAATCTTGTTGGAAGTCTCCCCGTTGCTAGCATTAAGGAGGACATTACTCTAGCTCACATTATGAGAAAACTTGAAAAATACAGTTAGAGATGCCAAGTATCGATAAAGTAAATGCGTTGGATCGTAAGATTCAAGGGAATTTGAATAGGCTAAATAGATCCATGAAAAAAATATCAAAACTTTGGAGACTATCAAATCCCTTGATGAGAAGTCTTCTAGAATAGAAAAGATTGAGCAAGTTATTGAAACTCTAGGAACTACCTTTTCCTCAATCAAAACCAAAAAGGATGAAACTCTGGCAAGAAAGGAACCCAAGTTCGTTTACGTCCCTAAGGTTCCTCGAGCTAAAGCTGACGCACCTATTGCCAAGAGAGTTGAGACAGTGAAAACTTTAGAGGAGACCCCTATCTTTAATTTTAATGAAACTCCAATTTATTTTCCTCCTTTTGATTTTATCCCTATAAGCATTTTTTATTCGGCCTTTATTTGAGAAAACTCTTAAGACTAGTTGTACTATTGAAGATCTTTTTGATGATCTTGATGATGGTTCAATTGATACAATTTGATCTTTTGCTTTATGCCTAGCTTAAAGGCGTAAAAGAAAGCGCTTGTTGGGAGGCAACCCAAGATGTTTTTCTTCCGTTTTTAGTGGTCTTGATGATTGTTACTACTGTAGCAACATCATTGTATCTTTATTTTTCAAGCTTTGTGCCAAGTATTGCCTCATATGACAAGGGAAGTGAAAATTGTGACATGCTATCCAGAAAACAGATTCTGTCCTCGTGACGGGAAAAATCATAGAAAATTCCCAGTTCATCTTTTTGAGCTGAATTTTTTACACAGCGTGCTCAATACAATCACGGAAATTTCGTATGTTCTGATTTTTTGATTTGAGTTGCAGAAGTATCCCTAAAAAATTCTTTACTACCTGCTGTTATGTTTTTCACAGATTCTGCCACGTTTTGTCTCTCCTAACTTTTGCAAACCTTAAGCTTGCTTTTTCTTTGCAAAAACTTTTTGGCAATCTTGAGAAACTGTAGCTCATAAAGAATATCTTTATTTGAAGTAGGGAAAAATTATTTTAATAGGGTACTAACCTCTCTAATCAGCTTATGATGAGTTATGTATGAAGGGAGTTTTCAAGTGTGCGATGGAAGATGATGAAAGAAGATCCTGGAGTGTCAAACGCTCAAGCTTGGGGATGCCCCCATGCATCCCCAACAAATATTCAAGGAGACTCAAGCGTCTAAACTTGGGGATGCCCCCGTGCATCCCCTTCTTCATCAACAATTATCAGTTCGTCCCTCGTTGCACTATATTTTTATCACTTCATGCGTTATGTGCGATGCTTGGAGCGTCTCGCTCTTTACTTTTCTTAGGTTTGTTTTTGCTTTGTTTGCTGTTCATAACAAGTTAGACCCCAAATTTCTTTGTATGGGAGAGAAACACGCTCTGCTTGAATTAGAACTCCTCATAGGATTTGCATGCTTATTTCTTTAGCTGTGAGTTGTTCTTTTTTCTTTTCTTAGCTGCTGCCCTGTTTAGCTGTAGTGCTTTAGTTTTATTCTAGAGTTTTTCTTTTGTCTTAGGTTGAACTTTTTATAAGTTGCATGTTTATCTTGTTTAGAGAGTTTGCGTGTTGCACTGAGTTTTGTGTCTTGACTAGAAAGTAGGTAGTTGAAGTTGCTATTCTCTTTGTAGTAGTGACTTGATATAGTTTTGAGGTATTGATTAGAGTAATGTTTGAACTTATGGTGTCAAGAGTTTTAGCCTATTAGTGATAGATGTCGTACTTTGGGCAATCCGTGTGATTTTCGAAAACCAAAACCCATGTTGAGAACTCTAGCTACTAGATGGATCACTAACCTCTGGAGGGTTCGAATATTAGAGAACACTCACGTACCATGAGTCGAGGATGCGCAAGGATAACCAAACCCCCATACACTCCTCCTCGGGGTACTTTTCTCTTTGAGAACCTCCTAATTAGATTGAGAGTTACCGATAATAAGTGCATGAGTTCTTCGGACTAATGTGAGTATTTGAAAGTTGACACTTCCACCTCCCATATTTTGCTAGCCTCTCATGTGCCGTGCATTTCCTTCTTCTCACTCCGAGAGTTCGCGTCCACCTTCGCCGGTACATCCAAAACCTTGGCATGATACACTCTGTCATCATAAACCTCCTTATATACTTCCTCAAAACAGCCACCATACCTACCTATCAAGGCATTTCCATAGCCTTTCCGAGATACATTGCCAGGCAACATCCACCTTCTCATGACCTGATCTTCATGTCATACATGCTACTTGCTTGATCGATGAGCCACATGCTAGTTGGTCCTTGCCCTAATCATTGCTACATGACGCGCTAGTATCATTGCATATCCTGCTATCCTGGCAGAGGCATACATTTGCATCATGATAGTTACATCTTCTTTATGTGAGTACCTTTGTAAAGTGTGAAAGATCTCCTATATTCTTGTAAAATATAGAGTGTTGCCCCTAAAGTGAGGAAAATATCCCAAAGAGGACAAAATCAAAAGATCCCAAAGAGGACAAATGAGAGAGATAGAAAGAGCCATTGAGGCCACCAAAAATAAAAATAAAATAGAAAAAAGATAAAAAAATAGAAGGGGGCACACTACTATTCCTTTTGAGAGATCCACACTAGTACTTCATCCTCTATCCCTTGTACTCCATAGAGATCATCAGACATGCATATAGCTATGTGGGGACCCTTCACACTATATTACTTGGCTTGTATATTCCAATGACGAGCCTCCTCAAACGAGCGCTAGGTCTTCTTGAGCAAGCAAGTTGGATGCACCCCCACTAGTTCCCTTGGAGAGCTTTTAGCTCACATGTGCATCCGTTGCATGGCAATCCCTACTCCTCACATCATATCTATCATATGGCCTTCTCTCGCCTATGATTGTCCTCATTGATGTGAGCCTTTCACACCTTTTTTGTCTTCCTCCTCTAGCTTCTTTCTGTTTCGCCTTTTGGGTGTCAACTTTGTTGCTCACGCTCATCCATTGCATGAGTGCTCAAAATATCGAAAGGGAGTGGATCAGTTTGACTTGTACCTGACTAGTGGTCTGGGGATGAGTCAAGCTAAGAATCCAAAGGAGACTAAGTGTGAAACTTTAGTAGATAGTAGTTCTCAACAACTATTTTTTTATCTCGTATTCCCATATCCCCCTTCTTGCATGCAAACACTATCTAGAGACATTCGAGTCACGGACGGCGAGAGCTCTTGCACCCTTTGTTCTATTGTTGCTTGTATCAATGCTAATATAGACTCTTGCTTGTTAAGACTTGAATTGAATTGCATGCTTTGATTGCTTTACTTAGAAAGTCCTTCTATGGTTCTGTGGCATGTCGCCACAAAAATTATGCTTGTTATCATTTCCCTACTCGAGGAAGAGCAGGAATTAAGCTTGGGGATGTTGATACGTCCCAAACGTATCTATAATTTTTGCTTGCTCCATGCATGATTTGTGTGACTTTGCCATGTTTTGCTTGAACTTTCATACATTTTTTTATCATATTTGGACTAACCTATTAACTCAGTGCACCCAATTGCCAGTTCCTGTATTCTGTTGTTTTTGTATTTCAGGTTTTCTGGCCATTAAAAGTGCCAAATAAATCCCGGAAAAATTATATAAAAAATCTGCGACCCGGAAGCTTCCCGAAGAACCAAAGTCGGAAGGAGGTGGACCCACCAGGGCCCCAGAAGGGTCCGTGGCGCGGCCCCACCCTAGGCCGCGCCAGGAGGCCTCCCGGCTGCCCTGTGGTCCTGTGGCCCCTCTCGGTGCCCCCTTGCTTTTGAGCCTCTTCCTTTCTTTTATAGCATAGTTAGCATTGCTGTGCGTTTTATAATCCTGTCAATTGCCCAGTTGTGATTTGTTTACCTCGCTAGCACTTTTATCGTCTTTTGGGAGAGAGACATCACTGATACGTCCCAAACGTATCTATAATTTTTGCTTGCTCCATGCATGATTTGTGTGACTTTGCCATGTTTTTCTTGAACTTTTATACACTTTTTATCATATTTGGACTAACCTATTAACTAAGTGCACCCAGTTGCGAGTTCCTATTTTTCTGTTGTTTTTGTATTTCAGGTTTTTCGGCCATTAAAAGTGCCCAATAAATCCCAGAAAAATTATATAAAAAATCAGCATCATGGAAGCTTCCGGAATAACGAAGATATGGCAGGAGGGCCACCACCGGGGGCCCAGGAGGGTCCGTGGAACGGCCCCACCCTAGGCCACGCCAGGAGGCCTCCTGGCTTCCTGGTGGCCCCTCTCGGTTCCCCCTTCGCCTATATTTACCCCCCGTGACGGAAACCCCTAATATCGATCTGCTATTCCCATTCTCCTCTCTGTTCCGCCGCCGCCGCCGTTTCAATATCGGGGCTGCCAGGAGAAGCTGCCCCGGCACCCTGCCGGAAGGAGGAATCCCCTCCGGGAGACCATCCATAGCCATGGACGCCTCCCGGATGTGCCGTGAGTAGTCCCCCTTGGACCATGGGTCCGTGACCAGTAGCTATGTTATGTACCTCTCCCCTCTTTGTGCTTCCACTTTTGGGACCTCGTGAGCTGCCTCACATGATCGAGGCACTTTTTTAGTTTTCTATGTTGCTATGTGATACGTCCCAAACGTATCTATAATTTCTGCTTGCTCCATGCATGTTTTGTGTGACTTTGCCATTTTTTGCTTGAACTTTCATACACTTTTGAGCGTATTTGGACTAATCTATTAACCCAGTGCACCCAGCTGCCAGTTGTTGTTTTCTGCTGTTTTTGTATTTCAGGTTTTCCGGCCATTAAAAGGGCTCCAAAAAATCCGAAAAATTAGATAAAAAATCAGCGACACGGAAGCTTCCACAAACACCAAAGGAGGGAAGGGGGGGACACCACAGGGACTCCAGAAGGGTCCCTGGCGCGGCCCCACCCTAGGCCGCGCCAGGGAGCCTCCTGGCTGCCCTGTGGCCCCTCTCGGTGTCCCCCTTCGCCTATATTTAGCCCTCGGGATGGAAACCCCTAATATCGATCTCTTTTCCGCGATCTCGCCTTTGTACCGCTGCCGCCGCCGTTTCAAGATCGGGGCTGGCTAGAGAAGCTGCCCCGGTACCCAGCCGGGAGGAGGAACCCCCTCCGGGAGACCATCCATAGCCATGGACGCCTCCCGTGTGTACCGTGAGTAGTCCGCCTTGGACCATGGGTCCGTGACTAGTAGCTATGTGATGTACTTCTCTCCCCTCTTTGTGCTTCCACTTTCGAGACCTCGTGAGCTGCCTCACATGATCGAGGCACTTCTGTAATTTTCTGTTGTTGCTATGCTGAGTTTGATGGGATCTGATGGATTATGAGACTATGGTCATATTGTGATGAGAAATATATTTGGTTCTTCTCTTTTATATTTTGTTCTTGAGTAAATTCTTGCATGTTCTCCGTTGCCGTATTTTACTTTGGCCAAGTATTTTGTTGCAACTCCAAGAGGGAGTGTTATGCTTGATTGTGGGTTCAGCCCCTTGATGTCTAGCTTGAGTGACAGAAACATGAGACTAGGGGATGTGTTGTTGCCACCAGGGATAAAACAACGGTGCTTGTATCCGCGGGTGCAAGGATTGTTTACTTTACGCAAAGTTCTTTTAATGCAGTTGTTTGTTGCTTTGAGTTTACACTTTGGGTGGGATTCACAACTTAATACCAGCGAGATGTTCTGGATAGATATCTCAAGGTGGATGATTCGTAGTAGATGCAGTTGGATTTCGGTCTACTTACCTTGGCGTACTGCCCATTGCTTTTGAGCCCTTCCTTTCTTTGCAACATAGTTAGCATTGTGGTGCCTTCATAACCCTGTCAATTTCCTAGCTGTGATTTGTTTACCTCGCTAGCAATTTATCGTCTTTTGGGAGAGAGACATCACTAGTGAAAATCACGGGACCCTGGTCCATCTTTACATTATTGTTTACACCTTTAATTTACTTTCAGTCTTTACTTTCAGTTGCCACTATTATTATCTCTTGCGTTGATCCTTTGTAAACAGCAAGGCCGGAGGAATTGACAACTCCTATGTACTCGTTGGGAGCAAAGTTATTTGTTGTTGTGTGCAGGTCCACGTCAACTCCCTAGCCAGAAGCTAATTTCTGGCGCCGTTGTCACCTTCTTGTATCTCTTGGAGTCCTACTGGTTCGATAACCTTGGTATCTTCACCGAGGGAAATTTGCTGCTACGCTACATCTCACCTTCCACTTGGGGTAACCAACGAGGAGTGATATAACTATCCTCACCGTATCAAGCCAATTTCTGGCGCCGTTGCCGGGGACTTGATACGTCCAAAACGTATCTATAATTTCTGCTTGCTCCATGCATATTTTGTGTGATATTGCTATGTTCTAGATACACTTTCATACACTTTTGATCATATTTGGACTAACCCATTAACTCAGTGCACCCCAGTGCCAGTTCCTGTTTTCTGCTGTTTTTCTATTTCAGTTTACCCCCATATAAAAAGTGCCAGAAAATTTCTGGAAAAATACAGGAAAAATCAGCGTACAGGAAGCTTCGCGAAGAGCCCGAGTGGGGCCAGAGGGGAGCTAGGGGTGGCCCAGGCGGCCACCCGGCGCGGCCCCACCCCTGGTCGCACCAGGGGGTGCCTGGGGCCCCTAGTCCACCTCTGGCTACCCCCTTCGCCTATATATCCCCCGTGACGTAAAATCCTCGGGGACAGAACCCTTTTTCGCGATCTCACCTCTGTTCCGCCGCCGCCGCGCTTCCGAGATCGGGAGCACCAGAAGACCTCTTCCCGGCACCCTGCCGGAGGAAGGGCCGACCTCCGGGAGTCTCCTCTCCACCATGGATGCTTCCCGGATGTATCGTGAGTAGTTTTCCTTGGACCATGGGTCCGTGATCAGTAGCTATGTGATGTTCTCCTGCCCTCTTTGTTCTTCATGGTTTAGACCTCGTGAGCTGCCCTACATGATCGAGGCACTTTTGTAATCTTTTTGCTATTGCTATGCTGAGTTTGATTGGATCTGATGGATTATGAGATTATGTTCAGATTGTGGTTGAGTAATATATTTGGTTTTTATCTCTTATATTTTTGTTCCTAAGTAATTCTTGCATGTTCTCCGTTGCTGTTTATTGCTTTGGCCAAGTAGTAGGTAGTGACTCCAAGAGGGAACGTTGTGCTAGATTGTGGGTTCATGCCCCCCGATGACACGCTTGAGTGACAGAAACATGAGTCTAGGGGATGTGCTGTTGCCACAAGGGGGAAAACAACGGTGCTTGTAACCGTGGTTGCAAGGATTGTTTACTTTACGCAAAGTACTTTTTAATGCAGTTGTCTGTTGCTTTGGGTTTACACTTTGGGTGGGGCTCGCAACCTAATACCAGCGAGATGTTCTGGATAGATATCTCAAGGTGGATGATTAGTAGTAGATGCAGTTGGATTTCGGTCTACTTATTTTGGCGTACTGCCCGTGCTTTTGAGCCTCTTCCTTTCTTTTGTAGCATAGTTAGCATTGCGGTGCGTTCATAATCCTGTCAATTGCCCTTTTGTAATTTGTTTACCTCGCATAGCAGTTTTATCGTCTTTTGGGAGAGAGACATCCCTAGTGAACATCACGTATCCCAGTCCATATCCTTATTACTGTTTCCACGCTATATTTACTTTTCTGCTTTTACTTTCAAATGCTATCATTATCCCTTGTGTTTTATCCTTTGTGAACAACAAGACCAGAGAGATTGACAACCTCTCTGAACTTCGTTGGGAACAAAGTTATTTGTGTCTGTGTGCAGGTCCGCATCAGTTGCGCCGCTGACACCTACTTATCATATATGGAGTCCTACTGGAGACAAACCTTGGTATCTTCACCGAGGGAAACTTGCTGCTGCACTGCATCTCAACCTTCCACTTGGGGTAACCAACGAGGGGCGAGAAGCCATCAAGAAAATTTCTGGCGCCGTTGCCGGGGACTCCGAGTGCTAAGATAGGGGAGTTGCACACTACCCTTTACCTTTGTTTTTTTTAGTCTTGTTAGTTTACCTTTCAGTTTTTATCTTTGTGTCCTTTATCAAAAATCAATATATATATATATATATATATAGTATGTCTAGTTCCTTACTTGCCAATCAATGTCTAACTTCTTTGAAACTAGATCTTATTGGCATGGAGGATTCACCGAGGATCAACAAGAATATTACAAGGAATACCGCTTGTCTCAAAAAGGGATACACTTATGGAGACTCATACATCAATTGTATGAGTATGCTAAAAACTTGTGCTCAATATATAATATATCTTTCTGCAGGGATGAATCTTGTTGCTTTATGAGGCACAAACACCTTGCTTTCCAATGTGATTACAATGAGGATGAAACCTTAGCTTCTTATGCTAAGGGAAATTATGATTTTTATGATGCAGAACAAATAGAAGAATTTGTTGCTTTTAAGGGTGCCTATGAAATTACTTCTTTTCTTGAAAATATTGATGACGCCCCTTACAAATCTGAGAGTCTTGCTATACTTAACTATTTTTTGGAAAATTATGATGCAAATTATTATATTACTGATCATCTTGAGGGAATCTCTCCTCCAAAGGAAGAGACTAATGTTTTGCAGGACTCTATGGAAGAAGAAATTACTGAACCTGAAAGCTCCTTGGATGAAAAAGAGGAGGAGAGTGACGAACAAGAGGAGGAAGAATGGAGCCATCCATGTCTACCTTCTAATGATAGTAACTCTTTGACTCTTACCTTATATGAGTGTTATGATCCTATGGATTCTTTTGAAAAATCCCTTTTTGATGAAGTTGACGCCTTCTATGCTTATGGCCGTGATGCCACTATGGATGATGCTTACGGAGATGAACTTGCTATAGTTCCTCATGTTAAGCATGAAATTGTTTCTATTGCACCCACACTTGATTGTCCTATTATCCTTTTGAAATCTCCAATTCATATTCCGGAGAACTATGCTCTTATCAAGGCTCAGTGTGATGGGTTGCATCTATCTTATCATCCTAAAAACCGTGTTGAAAACAATACACGTGTGCTTGTAGGTCATGAACAACATGATTTATGTGATAGTTATATTCTTGATGTTGTTCATGATGCTACTGAAAATTACTTTGAGAGAGGAAAGTTTGGTTGTAGAAACTTCCATGTTACAAAAACACCTCTCTCCATGTTGAAAGTTTTGAAGTTGTTCTTGTTCTACCTTCCTATGCATGTCACTTTGTGCTTCTTTGATTTATTTTCTTAAAAGATGCCTATGCATAGGAAGTGGGTTAGGCTTAAATTTGTTTCACATTTGCTTCTTGATGCTCTCTTTTGCTTCAATTCTTATTTTCTTGTGAGCATCTTTAATAATCTTTAAGCCTAGATAATGGCTCTAAAAGAAGCGCTTTCGGGAGGCAGCCCACAACGAATTTAGGTTTTTATTTTTCCTTTTGTTGTGTCTTGATGTTTGTTACTACTGTAGCAACATCATTGTATCTTTACTTTTCAACTTTGTGCCAAGTTATAGCCTCTTACGGCAAGGGAAGCAAAAGTTGTGACATGCTGTCCAGAAAAAAGATTCTGTCCTCGTGACCAGAAAAATTCCGAAAAAATCCCAGTTCATCTTTTTGAGTGAAATTTTTACACAGTATGCTCTATACAATTGTGAAACTTCTGTATGCTCTGAGTTTTTTTATTTGAGTTGCATAAGTATCCCTAAAAAATTCTTTACTACCTGCTGTTCTGTTTTTCACAGATTCTGCCACGTTTTGTCTCTCCTAACTTTTGCAAACCTTAAGCTTGCTTTTTCTTTGCAAAAACTTTTTGGCACTCTTTAGAAACAGTATCTCTTCAAGAATATCTTTATGTCCAGTGGGGAAAAATTATTTTATTAAGGGTACTAACCTCTCTAATCAGCTTATGATGAGTTATGTATGAAGGGAGTTTTCAAGTGTGCGATGGAAGATGATGAAAGAAGATCCAGGAGTGTCAAGCGCTCAAGCTTGGGGATGCCGCCATGCATCCCCAATAAATATTCAAGGAGACTCAAGCGTCTAAGCTTGGGGATGCCCCCGTGCATCCCCTTCTCCATCAACAATCATCAGTTCGTCCTTCGTCTCACTATATTTTTATCACTTCATGCGTTATGTGCTATGCTTGGAGCGTCTCGCTCTTAGGTTTTATTTTTAGTTTTCTTTAGCTTTTCTTGCTGTTCATAACAAGTTAGATCCCTTCTTACTTTGTGTGGGAGAGAAACACGCTCCACTTTCAAATTCTAGAACACACCATAGGATTTTTCCTGCCTATCTTTTTGCTGTTGTGTGTTCTTTATCTTTCCATAGCTACTGCCATGTTTAGTTTTAGTCTTAGTTTGTCTTTAGCAAGAGCCTTGGTTTTGTTTAGTTTGTTGCTGGAACTCTTTTGAGTTTTCATGTTTATCTTGTTAAAGAGAGTTGGTTGTTGCACTGAGTAGTGTCTTGTTTTGAGAAGTAGGTGATTGAGGTTGCTATTTAATTCTAGTAGTAACTTGCAATAGTTTTGAAGTATTGATGTGAGTAATGTTTGAACTTTCGGTGTCAAGAGCTCTAGCCTATTAGTGATAGGTGTCGTATTTTGGGCAATCCGTGTGTATTTTCAAAACCTACAAAACTAGTTGAGAACTCTAGCTACTAGATGGATCACTAATCTTTGGAGGGATCGAATATCAGAGAACACTCACGTACCATGAGTCGAGGATGCGCAAGGATAACCAAACCCCCATACACTCCTCCTCGGGGTACTTTTCTCTTTGTGAACCTCCTTATTAGATTGAGAGTTACCGATAATAAGTGCATGAGTTCTTCAGACTAATGTAAGTATTGAAAGTTGACACTTCCACCTTCCCATATTTTGCTAGCCTCTCCCGTGCCGTGCATTGCCTTCTTCTCACTCCGAGAGTTGGTGTCCACCTTCGCCGGTACATCCAAACCCTTGGCATGATACGCTCTGTCATCATAAACCTCCTTATATCTTTCCTCAAAACAGCCACCATACCTACCTATCAAGGCATTTCCATAGCCTTCCTGAGATATATTGCCATGCAACATCCACCCCTTCATGACTTGATCTTCATGTCATACATGTCTCTGCTACACTGGCAGCGACATACATTGCATACATCATGATAGTTACATCTTCTTTATGATTTTTGAGTACCTTGTAAAGTGTGAAAGATCTGCTTTACCTTCTTGTAAAACAGAGTGTTTCCCTTAAGTGAGAAAAAGATCCCAAAGTGGACACAATAAAAGATCCCAAAGAGGACAAATGAGAGTTAAATAGAAAGAGCCATTGAGGCCACAAAAAAATACAAAAAAATAGAAAAAAGAGAAAAAGAAATAAAAAGAGAGAAAGGGGCAACACTACTATCCTTTTGAGAGATCCACACTAGTACTCCCTTTATATCCTTGTACTCCATAGAGATGATCTTTATGCATATAGCTATGTGGGGACCTTCACACTATAGAACTTGGCTTGCATATTCCAAGGATGAGCCTCCTCAAACGAGCTCTAGGTCTTCATGAGCGAGCAAGTTAGATGCACCCCCACTAGTTCCTTTGGAGAGCTTCTTAGCTCGTATGTGCATCCGTTGCATGGCAATCCCTACTCCTCACATCATATCTATCATTTGGCATATCTTGCCTATGATTGTCCTCGTTGATGTGAGCCTTTCTCATCCTTTTTGTCTATCCCCTCCGTACTTATCTCTTTGCCATCCTAAGTGTCAACTCTCGTGCTTACGCTCATCCATTGCATGAGTGCTCAAAATATTGAAAAAGGAGTGGATCAAATTGACTTGTACCTGGCTAGTGGTCTGGGGACGAGTCAAGATAAGATTCCAAAGAAGACCAAGTGTGAAACTTTAGTAGATTGAGTTCTCAACACAAAACTACTTTTTCTCGTATTCCCTATCCCCCTTCTTGCACGCAAACACCATTTGGAGACATTCGAGTCACGGACAGCTAGAGCTCTTGCACCTAATGTTCTTTTGTTACTTGTTTCAATGCTAATATAGACTCTTGCATGTTATGACTTGAATTGAATCTCCAACCTTGATTGCCTTACTTTTCAAAGTTCTTATATGGTTGCTAGCATGTCACCACAGAAATTATGCCGTTATCATTTACCTACTCGAGGACGAGCAGGAATTAAGCTTGGGGATGTTGATACGTCCAAAATGTAGCTATAATTTCTGCTTGCTCCATGCATGTTTTGTGTGATATTGCTATATTCTAGATACACTTTCATACACTTTTGATCATATTTGGACTAACCCATTAACTCAGTGCACCCCAGTGCGAGTTCCTGTTTTTTGCTGTTTTTCTATTTCAGTTTTCCACCATATAAAAAGTGCCAGAAAAATTCCGGGAAAAATACAGGAAAAATCAGTGTACATGAAGCTTCGCGAAGAGCCCGAGTGGGGCCAGAGGGGAGCCAGGTGTGGCCCAGGCGGCCACCCGGCGCGGCCCCACCCCTGGCCGCGCCAGGGGGGCGCCTGGGGCCCCTGGTCCACCTCTGGCTACCCCCCTTCGCCTATATATCTCCCGTGACGTAAAACCCTCGGGGACAGAACCCTTTTTTGCGATATCGCCTCTGTTCTGCCGCCGCCACGCTTTCGAGATCAGGAGCACCAGAAGACCTCTTCCCGGCACCCTGCCGGAGGAAGGGCCGACCTCCGGGAGTCTCCTCTCCACCATGGATGCTTCCCGGATGTCTCGTGAGTAGTTTTCCTTGGACCATGGGTCCGTGATCAGTAGCTATGTGATGTTCTCCTCCCCTCTTTGTTCTTCATGGTTTAGACCTCGTGAGCTGCCCTACATGATCGAGGCACTTTTGTAATCTTTCTGCTATTGCTATGCTGAGTTTGATTGGATTTGATGGATTATGAGATTATGTTCAGATTGTGATTGAGTAATATATTTGGTTTTTATCTCTTATATTTTTGTTCCTAAGTAATTCTTGCATGTTCTCCGTTGCTGTTTATTTCTTTGGCCAAGTAGTAGGTAGTGACTCCTAGAGGAAACGTTATGCTAGATTGTGGGTTCATGCCCCCCGATGACACGCTTGAGTGACAGAAACATGAGTCTAGGGGATGTGCTGTTGCGACAAGGGGGAAAACAACGGTGCTTGTAACCGCGGTTGCAAGGATTGTTTACTTTACACAAAGTACTTTTTAATGCAGTTGTCTGTTGCTTTGGGTTTACACTTTGGGTGGGGCTCGCAACTTAATACCAGCGAGATGTTCTGGATAGATATCTCAAGGTGGATGATTAGTAGTAGATGCAGTTGGATTTCGGTCTACTTATTTTGGCGTACTGCCCGTGCTTTTGAGCCTCTTCCTTTCTTTTGTAGCATAGTTAGCATTGCGGTGCGTTCATAATCCTTTCAATTGCCCTTCTGTAATTTGTTTACCTCGCATAGCAGTTTTATCGTCTTTTGGGAGAGAGACATCACTAGTGAACATCACGTATCCGGGTCCATATCCTCATTACTGTTTCCACGCTATATTTACTTTTCTGCTTTTACTTTCAAATGCTATCATTATCCCTTGTGTTTTATCCTTTGTGAACAACAAGACCGGAGAGATTGACAACCTCTCTGAACTTCGTTGGGAATAAAGTTATTTGTGTCTGTGTGCAGGTCCGCGTCAGTTGCGCCGCTGACACCTACTTATCATATCTGGAGTCCTACCGGAGACAAACCTTGGTATCTTCACCGAGGGAAACTTGCTGCTGCACTGCATCTCAACCTTCCACTTGGGGTAACCAACGAGGGGCGAGAAGCCATCAGGACTCCAGTCTACAAGATAGGGGAGTTTCACACTATCTTTTATCTTTGCTTTTTAGTCTTGTTAGTTTACCTTTCAGTTTTTATCTTCGTGTCCTTTATCAAAAATCCAAAAAAATATTAGTATGTCTAGTTCCTTACTTGCCAATCAATGTCTGACTTCTTTGAAACTAGATCTTATTGGCATGGAGGATTCACCGAGGATCAACAAAAGTGGTACAAGGAACACCACTTGTCTCAAAAGGGGATACACTTATGGAAACAAACACACCAGTTGTATGAGTATGCTCGAAACTTATGCTCAATATATAATATATGTTTCTGCAGGGATGAATCTTGTTGCTTTATGAGGCACAAACACCTTGCTTTCCAATGTGAGTACAATGATGATGAAACCTTAGCTTCTTATGCTAAGGTAAACTATGATTTTTATGATGCAGAGCCAATAGAAGAATTTGTTGCTTATAAGGGTGCCTATGAAATTACTTCTCTTCTTAGAAATATTAATGATGCCCCTTACAAATCTGAGAGTCTTGCTATACTTAACTATTGTTTGGAAAATTATGATGCAAATTATTATATTACTGATCATCTTGAGAGAATCTCTCCCCCAAAGGAAGAGACTAATGTTTTGCAGGACTCTATGAAAGAAGAAATTGATGAAACCGAAAGCTCCTTGGATGAAAAAGAGGAGGAGAGTGACGAACAAAAGGAGGAAGAATGGGGCCATCCATGTCTACCTTCTAATGAGAGTAACTCTTTGAATCTTACCTTATATGAGTGTTATGATCCTATGGATTCTTTTGAAATATCCCTTTTTGATGAAGTTGAGGCCTTCTATGCTTATGGCCATGATGCCACTATGGATTATGCTTACGGAGATGAACTTTCTATAGTTCCTCATGTCAATCATGAAATTATTTCTATTGCACCCACACTTGATTTTCCTATTATCCTTTTGAAATCTCCAAATATTCCAGAGAGTTTTGTCCTTATTAAACGTCAATGTGACGGGTTGCATTTATCTTATGATCCTAAAGACCGTGTTGAAAACTATACACGTGTGCTTGTAGGTCATGAACAACATGATTTATGTGATATTTATATTCTTGATGTTGTTCATGATACTACTGAAAATTACTTTGAGAGAGGAAATCTTGGTTCTAAAATCTTTCATGTTACAAAAACACCTCTCTTTTTGATGAAATTTTTAAAGTTGCTCTTGTTCCACCTTCCTATGCATGTCACTTTGTGCCTCTTTGATTTATTTTCTTACAAGATGCCTATGCATAGAAAGTGGTTTAGGCTTAAATGTGTTTCATATTTGCTTCTTGATGCTCTCCTTTGATTCAACTCTTATACTCTTGTGAGAGCATCTTCTATAAACCTTAAGCCTAGCTAATGGCTTTAAAGAAGCGCTTTCGGGAGGCAGCCCGCAACGAATTTAGGTTGTTCTTTTTGCTTTTCTTCTGTTTTTAGTGGTCTTTATGATTGTTACTACTGTAGAAAAATCATTGTATCTTTACTTTTCAAGCTTTGTGCCTTTTATAGCCTCATATGACAAGGGAAGTGATAGTTGTGACATGCTGTCCAGAAAATAGATTATGTCCACGTGACTAGAAATATCAGAGAAAAATCCCAATTCATCTTTTTGAGCTGAATTTTTTACACAGCGTGCTCTATACAATTACGAAACTTGCGTATGTTCTGAGTTTTTTTATTGGAGTTGCATAAGTATCCCTAAAAATTTCTTTACTACCTGCTGTTCTGTTTTTCACAGATTCTGCCACGTTTTGTCTCTCTTTACTTTTGCAAACCTTAAGCTTGCTTTTTCTTTGCAAAAACTTTTTGTCAATCTTGAGAAACAGTAGATCTTCAAGATTATCTTTATTTCCAGTAAGGGAAAAAATATTTTAATAGGGTACTAACCTCTCTAATCAGTCTACAATGAGTTATGTATGAAGGGAGTTTTCAAGTGCGCGATGGAAGATGATGAAAGAAGATCTTGGAGTGTCAAACGCTCAAGATTGGGGATGCCCATGTGCACCCCCAATAAATACTCAAGGAGACTCAAGCTTCTAAGCTTGGGTATGCCCCCGTGCATCCCCTTCTTCATGAACAATTATCAGTTCGTCTCTCGTTGCACTATATTTTTATCACTTCATGCGTTATGTGCTATGCTTGGAGCGTCTCACTCTTTTCTTTTCTAGGTTTATTTTTGCTTTGTTTGCTGTTCGTAACAAGTTAGACCCCAACTAGAACTCCTCATAGGATTTGCATGATTATTCTTTTAGCTGTGAGTTGTTCTTTTTCTTTTCTTAGCTGCTGCTCTGTTTAGTTGTAGTGCTTTAGTTTTTCTAGAGCTTTTTCTTTTGTTTTAGGTTGAACTTTCTATAGGTTGCATGTTTTATCTTGTTAGAGAGTTTTCCTGTTGCACTGAGTTTTGTGTCTTGACTAGAAGTAGGTAGTTGAAGTTGCTATTCTCTTTGTAGTAGTAACTTGCAATAATTTTGAGGTGTTGACTAGAGTAATGTTTGAACTTTTGGTGTCAAGAGCTCGAGCCTATTAGTGATAGATGTCGTATTTTGGGCAATCCGTGTGTTTTTAGAAAACCAAAAAAAAACCTGTTGAGAACTCTAGCTACTAGATGGATCACTAACCTCTAGAGGGTTTGAATATTAGAGAACACTCACGTACCATGAGTCGAGGATGCGCAAGGATAACAAAACCCCTATATACTCCTCCTCGGGGTACTTGTCTCTTTGTGAACCTCCTGATTAGATTGAGAGTTACCGATAATAAGTGCATGAGTTCTTCGGACTAATGTGAGTATTCGAAAGTTGACACTTCCACCCACCTATACTTTTTCTAGCCTCTTCGGTACCGTGCATTTCCCTTTATCATCTTGAGAGTTGGCGCATACTTCGCCGGTGCATCCAAACCCTTGGCACGATACGCTCTGTCATTATGAACCTCCTTATATCTTTCCTCAAAACAGCCACCATACCTACCTACAAGGCATTTCCATAGCCTTTCCGAGATACATTGCCATGCAACATCCACCTTCTCATGACTTGATCTTCATGTCATACATGCTACTTGCTTGATCGATGAGCCGCATGCTAGTTGGTCCTTGCCCTAATCATTGCTACATGACACGCTAGTATCATTGCATATCCTGCTATCCTGGCAGAGGCATACATTTGCATCATGATAGTTAAATCTTCTTTATGTGAGTACTTTTGTAAAGTGTGAAAGATCTCCTATATTCTTGTAAAATATAGAGTGTTGCCCATAAAGTGAGGAAAAGATCCCAAAGAGGACAAAATCAAAAGATCGCAAAGAGGACAAATGAGAGTTAAATAGAAAGAGCCATTGAGGCCACCAAAAAAAATAGAAAAAATAGAAAAAAGAGAAAAAGAAAAAATAAAAAGAGAGAAGGGGGCGCACTACTATTCCTTTTGAGAGATCCACACTAGTACTTTATCCTCTATCCCTTGTACTCCATAGAGATCATCATCATGCATATAACTATGTGGGGACCTTCACACTATAGAACTTGGCTTGTATATTCCAATGATGAGCCTCCTCAAACGAGCTCTAGGTCTTCTTGAGCAAGCAAGTTAGATTCACCCCCACAAGTTCCCTTGGAGAGCTTTTAGCTCACATGTGCATCCGTTGCATGACAATCCCTACTCCTCACATCATATCTATCATATGGCCTTCTCTCGCCTATGATTGTCCTCATTGATGTGAGCCTTTCACACTTTTTTTATCTTCCTCCTCGACCTTCTTTCTGTTTCGCCTTTTAGGTGTCAACTTTCTTGCTCACGCTCATCCATTGCATGAGTGCTCAAAATATCGAAAGGGAGTGGATCAGTTTGACTTGTACCTGGCTAGTTGTCACAACCCAAATAGGGTAAGTGCTAGGGTTGTTTGATCCCTTTGCATCATGTGAAAAATTCAAAAAGAAAATAAAAAATGGGTAAAAGAAAGCCCTGAGAAATTAATTCAAATGGACAGATAAAAATCTTTTTCCAAAAATCATTTGAATATTTGGAAAATTCCTATAAATGATGGTGATCATTTTAAAAGTGGTTTGGGTTCTTTCCCATGCCCATGGAATATTCAAAAATTCAAAATGTGCCCTGGAAATTAAATTTGACCCCTATTTGATTTGAAATTCAAATGTTTTGAATTTAAAAAAATGCTCAAATTGTACAAGTGACTTGCTACTGGCCACCTAGGATTTATAAAATTATTTGGGCATTTTTATAAAATGTTTTGGGATTTTTTTTATCAAAACAGAACAAATGTCAGAAGAAATAAAAGAAAAACAGTTAAGAGGGGCTTACCTTGCGCCCACGAGCGAAGGCCCACCTCTTCTAGCCGGCCCAGCCCAGCCCGAGGCGTTGTCGTCTTCTACCCCCTCGCCCCAAAGCTGCTCCGTGGCGGCCAGAGCACGCCGACGGCCACCTCGACGTGGAGAAGACGTCTAGCCCCCCCTCTTCCCTCTCTACGCGCCACGTAAACCTCCAGAAGCCCCCGTACCTTCTTCCCCCTCTCTCCGCTCTCTGCCTCGCCCACCCGGACCGGAATCTCGCGCCACCCGTAGCTCCCTGTCGCCGCCGACGTGCGCCCGCGTGGCCGGAGACGCTCGCAAGTCGAGCCACCATGTCCAGAGGAACCGCAGCCACCGACTTCATCGATCCACGCCATCAATTGGATCCAAGACGCCTCCTAATCGTCGCCCGCGTCTGCATCTCGCCGCCGGACACCGTGGAACTCCGACGTGGAATTCATCACCGGCGCAGCTCCTCCGTCCTCTACGACCCCGCCGTTCGCTCCATGGTGAGCTTGCCGTTCTTTCCCCTCACCTCTCGCTCGTCGCCGTGCCCCGCAACGTTTTCGCCGTAGTAAATGCGCCGGTCGTCGCCATTGTTGGAGTTGCCGAGCTCCACGGCCGTCCCCGTGACCCCAGTTCGCGCTGGAAGACGCGGACGAATAAGGGCTACACGCCCATGCCACCCAAGCCACTCCCCGTGCCCTAAATCGCCGTTCCGGCGAAGCTCTGGCGAGCTAACCACGCCGGCGCCGTTAACCCAAGCCTAATAACCCACTAACCCCTAACCCTAGCCACTGACCCCTGGGCCCAGTGCCCTAATCTAAACCAGTGGCTAATCTAAACAGGGGGTTAACCCCAGAGCCTATGACAGGAGGGCCCCACTGGTCAGACACCCCCCACGTCATGCTGATGTCAGCATGACGCAGTAAATCAGTTTCTGTTTTTAAAAGAATTAAAAGAAATCAAAAAATCTAGAAAATAGCCAAAACTTCAATAAATGATAGAAAATTCATATTAACTCCAAATTGGACAAATAATATATGAAAATTATCGGCATAAAATTCTCTATCCAAATATGCAACTTTCAACCATGGTTGAGTTAATTTTAAAATGGGACCAGTAGCTTTGTCTATTTGGCTTAATTGGAATTAATTCGAATTTAATTCAAATGCTAATTCAATTTGAACCTTTGCAATACACCACATCTCACTTGAACATCAGAGGCATATCAAACACTTGAACACATGCTTTACAATGATCCAACAATAGCAAATGCATTTTGGCTAAATTGAAATTCATATGTGGAGTTTGAATTTGCATTTCAAATGCAAAACACTTCATTTAAATCAAATGTGCCACAAACCAGCACCATTCACCTCATGGACAACGATATCATGTGCTTGTGCATTCTATTACAATGTTGCCCCCCCTTTGTTGATGATTGTGCCGATAACAGTGCCTCCGAGACGGTGATCACCCCCGACGAAGAAGAAGTTCGGTAAACCCCGTGTATCGTCAGCAAGGCAAGCAAACCCCATTGATCATGTCGATAAAATCCTATTTCCCTCTCAGTCTCGCTTATGCATGTTTAGGAGATCACCGAGACACGTTCTTTCGCTTAGTTGAACCCATTCCGATGCATGACCTATCATTTTGTCACCGTATTAAGCAAACCACAATCCTAGCAGATATAGGAGTTGATTGATGAGCATGTGGCCCCTGCAACTGTTACTGCTTATTGCTGCTTAGTGATACAATGAGGTTATATTGTTTGTGAGTCGGGATGGAATGAACACAGTGATGCTGATGATAACGTGTTGGTGAATCCATCCTAAGAAAAGGTGAACGATGAGAGGTTGTGTAGGAGTACACAGTGGGTTGTCTCGTTGAACACTGCCCTAGGCCCCAAGTTCCTGTTTTGTGATCCAAGACAAAGAGTATGACCACATGTAGGGTTTATGGGAGCCCCGTTTGGCCTCTTTACGTACCCGATCCGGTCCAGGAGTCACAATAGATTCGGGCTTTCCATTTGGCATGTGCATAGAAAAAGAATGAAGAAAAGGTTGCATCATATAGATATGTGGGTGGACTTGTGAGGCAGTGAAACCATCTGGCAGAGGTGGCGTCTCGGTCCCTTACATTATCTGAGTCCGTTTCGTGGAACCGGCCGGACTCTCGAGCGGTGCCAAACTGAGGTAGTCGACTCCTGGATTAGAGAAGGTGATGTGAGGTTAGTGCCTTGGTTTCATCCACGTCCGACACCCTCTTGAAGGGTGACGAGAACGAGACGATAAGTGATGACAGGCGTGTGAAGATGTACACCCCTGCAGGGTTAATGAACTATTCGAATAGCCGTGTCCGCGGTTATGGACTACTTGGAAACCTTTACTTGATCATAGACAACTTGAGTGGATACTTATAAAACTCGCAAGATAAGCGTGAGTGCTATGGCGTGCTTCCTCGTGGGGAAGTCGAGGAAGTATCCATAGTAGTGTATTGGTTGGAGACTTGGTAGTGGACTCGTGTACGCTTCTTACCTCAAGTCTGGTATTCGTAGTTCAGGACTAGCCAAGTCAAAGCTGGCACTTCTGCATGTTGAAACCCCACCTCCCTTTACCTTGATACTTGAGCATGAGTAGTTTAGTTCTGATGTAAGTCTTGCTGAGTACGACTTTGTACTCACGTTTGCTTATTCTATGTTTTAGCTGAGAACCCGGACCCCGATGGAGTCACCGACCTGAAGCTCGACGTTGACTAAGTTAGCATAGTCCCAGACAACAGTCTGGTCCCTCGTGGATGGGCATGTATGTTTACAAGGCTTCTCTAAGCCATTTGTTAAACTTGTCTGTACTCGGACCTAATTTGCTTCCGTTGTATGATGTAATGTTGATCACAGACATGTGATCTTTGTATGATCTATGCGTAAGTCAATAAAGGTACACTTTGTAGAGTTATGTGATGATACCTGCTGTTCATACTAGGCATGTGTGCTGCGTGTATGGTTATAACATGCATGTCTTAGTATGGGTTTTCGAGACCTTAGTTGTGATCTGGCTGGCGGTCTTTTATACACCAAGTGGCCCTTAGATGTGCGCAGCTTGGGCATCGCGATGCGATTGCTCGTGGCTCTGCAACGTGGACACTTTGTTGTATGATCGAGCCCGCCCTAGACCCCGACTAAGTGATCGGGCTGGAGTAAGTTTATGTAAGAGTTAGGATTCAATCGATAACATGGTTGAGGCGACTTGTCTATGAGTATGAGATTTCACCACCCATAATCATTTAGACTTGTGAGCGGGCGATGAGGACCCATCTCAGTTGATCATCCGGCCTGGATGGTATGCCCCTCACGTACGATGCTTCCGAGAGTGTTCTGTGCTTGGCCTTGTATGCTTAGACAAGTGGGTACGGCTCTCGGATCTCCATGTGATTGCATCGTGACTGGAATTACATACGCATATTCCGGGTCCGGACAGACTTGGTATCAGAGCAGGACTGTCTGTAGGATTATCAAACCCTTGGCCGATGTCGAGTCTAGCATTCTATAGTTATATAGTTACTTTGGGTATATGGGAACAACGTAAGGCTTCTTTTTCTCCTTACCCTCATCGATCTGAGTTCTGGGTTACCCTTATCTTTTGAACGGGATGATAGGACTAGGCTCATCTATGTCTGACTAGAACATCTCGTTGAGTGCTTCCTTTTAGCCGTAGGAAAGTTGTTGGATATGTGCCCTAGAGACAAATTAATAAAGATATTTGTCACATATCCGTTTTGTTCATAATACGTTTTATACTGTGCTATAACTGTATTACTTGGAAATACTAATACAGGTGTAGTATAAAACATGGTCCGTAGTTTAACTCGGGTAAACTATCTCATTGGGCAATTGATTGATCAAGCTTTCCTGATCATGGCGACACTTAAGTCCATTGACAATGAGGTCATATCATTAGGGGAATGATGTGATGGACGTACACCCACCTAAAGTATTGCAATGTGATCGAGTCACATAGTTCAGCGTTGCTATGACTTTGTAACGTATGGCTTAGTCCTTAGACCGCAAATGATCATACATAATTGTCATCTATGAGGAGACTTTGATTTGTATCCCACCGCCTGACTGAAATATGCTTGCTATAACGGTGCACTTTGGGTATTCAAAAATAGATGGTTGATGAGTATCTTAATAGATCAGAGCGGGATTTGTCAGTCCTTGTGACAGGACATGTATTCTGGGCCCACTCGGTGATATTGCATCAACAGCTTGCAAGCAAGTGACTAGGTCACAAGAGATGCAATGATCATGGATGAGTAAACTTGTTTGTTGTGAACGAGATGTGAACACGGTATGTAGGATACCGACGATCAAATCTCGGACAAACAAAGTACCGCAGCACAAAGGGATTACGTCGTATCGTTAACGGTTTCCAAAAGCGATCGAAGTTCATTCGATGGAAGCGCAGGGGCTGTCAAGGATTGTAACCAGGTCCAACTGACTAGTCATTGGTCAATGAGAAGAGTCTCGACCATGTCTGCTGTTTCCCGGACCGTTAGGGTGTTACACTTAAGGGCAATCGATGCATAGGACAGTTACGGGATCAATCGGTGAAATAGGAGGAATCACCGGAATAGTCCCGGAGGAGGACGGAATGGTTTCCGGACATTTTGAATAGTTCAAAATAAAGTTTAATTGTTTTAATAATGTTTTATTATTATTTAATTATCTTAATTAAATATTTAAAACTTATTAAATAATTAAAAATAATGGAAAAGGCTATATGGGCCCTTGGGGCCCATTAGGGGAGGAGGGGGTTCCCCCCCTTGGGCTTGGCGCCAAGGGGTGGGGCCCAACCCCCCCTTGGCCGGCGCACCCCTCCCCCTTTGGGGGTTTAGTCCCACATGGGGGAGGGAAGAGGGATCACACCCCCCCTTGGCCTTTATATAGAGGGGTAGACCCCCCTTTTTCCATACAACAATTAATCTCCTTCTTCTTCCTTCTCCATTTCCGGAAGTGGACTCCCCTTGTTTGGAGTCTGCACCAGGATTGGAGTTCTCCACCATAAGGCAGGCCATCACTCTGCCGGAGTCGGGATCCGTAGCCGTCTTTCTTCCGCTGCTCGCCTGGTTCGGAGCCCGGGAGGAACATCGATTGTACCGTACGTGTATAATCTCTTCGAGGCACTACACCTGTGGTGCTGCTTCGTCGCTGGAGGTTTACCGGGAGTCATTCTCGCCGGTGGTGGTCTTCTACACGACAGGGAGGTCGTAGATCAGAGTCTACGCCAACCACGTTCGCAAGAACGTTTCCCTCTTTCGGTCTTCAAAGGTATGAACACCGATTCCCTCCGTTACTTTACATCGCCATAGCATAGATCTTGGGTTCGGGTACCATAGGTGTGAAAAATTTGTGTTTTCTGCCCCGTATCCCAACAGTGGTATTAGAGCTAGCTATGCGTAGATGTATTGTACGGATAGAACACATCTAGGATGTGGGCATCGAATCTTCATTCTTTACCCTCCCACGTGTACTCATTTAGCATTGCGGCAATGTTTGATGAAGCGGCCCCCGACCGACCTTACGCGTTTACGCGAGACTGGTTCCACGCTTGACATATGGCTTGTACCATATAAAGTGGCTGGGGGGGGGTGTCTGTCTCTCTGCATTAGCGATGCGAAGATGTTTGCAACGGAGGGCCCCGACAGGGGTGCAATAAAGACGATTGGGGATCGGTGTTGTGGCATGTTTTCGCAGGATAGAAATCGGTTCTCTCTCTCGAAACCCCTAGCAGCCACGTAAAACTTGCATAAGCTAAAGTAGAAAGGCGTTTGACTTTGCTTTGCATGAAGGGGGATCATAGCTTGTATGATTTAAAGTTTTACATCCTGTTTTGCTAATATACTTGATATAACGA
This sequence comes from Bromus sterilis, assembly GCA_950022295.1. Lineage (NCBI taxonomy): Eukaryota > Viridiplantae > Streptophyta > Magnoliopsida > Poales > Poaceae > Bromus > Bromus sterilis. The sequence goes on from OX465598.1 coordinate 30,613,253, forward strand.
CGGTAGCATTATAGGATGATCTCTCACTAAAACCAACACAGTGTCCTTACCCTAGTGAGCACCACCTAGAAAGTTCTACATTATGGAGGCATCACGTGTCACGCGGGTGTCAAACATTTTTTCGTTCACAAGAGGTGGGTGTAGCAAGCCTGGCATATGTATATGATATGGCCTTGCATGACACAACAACAAATCACATAGGGTGTGATGGCGAGCCTGACATATGTATATGATATGGCATCGGGACACAAGAGACCGAAAGGTCGAGCATGAGTCACATAGATGATGTGATTGGCATGATGGCCTACCTTGAACACATACTGATGGCCGTGACGATCGGGGGAGGTATGGTGTTCTAGGATCGTGTAATCACTTAGCAAAATTGAGAGATGTTTTTCCTAAGTGGGAGTTTTAGAATTAATTGTAATTGAACTCCACATTATGAACAAAAGTCTAAATATGTATCTTTGTGAATCAACCTTGTAGATGACAGCACCACGCCCCTCGTTCAACTTAGGATCATTCCTAGAGAAAGACAAACTGAAAACTAATGGGTCAAACTACACCTCCTGGTTCCGCACCCTGAGGATTCTCCTCGTTCCCCTCAAAATGTCCTATGTACTTGAGAATGCATTAGGAGATGCACCAGCAACTACCGCTACTCCGGCTGAGAAGAAAGTCTATCTCATTAAGTCGGATGATTTCTCCCTTGTCAAGAAGGGTATGCTCCATGCCATGGAGGCTGAACTGCAGAAATGGTTCGAGAGCTTCCGTGCTTATGAGATAGTCACTGACCTCAAGACCGTCTTTGCACCTCAAGCCAAGGTTGAGAGAAATGAAGTTTGTGAAGCTTTCTTCTCTGCAAAGATGGAAGAGCACACCAGCATGACTGAGCACGTAGTCAAAATGTCTGACTACGTTCAACGCCTAAATGATCTAGAATTTAAGATTCCAGATGAAGTGGCGATTGATAGGGTGTTGCGGTCGCTACCCCCTAGCTATGAGAGTTTTGTGTTGAAGTAAAACATGCAAGGAATGGTTGAGACCCTTTCTGAATTGTTCACAATACTCAAAATTGCTGAGATGGAAATCAAGAAGGAGCACAGCTGCACCAAGTACCTAGAAGATAAGAAGGCCGGCAAGGTTGCCGGAAGAGACATGGATATATGTGATATACATGTTATTGATGTTTTCCTGACAAGTGCTCGGAGCAACGTCTGGATATTTGATACCGGATCAGTTGCTCACATCTGCAACTCCCAGGAGGGGATGTAGAATAAACGACTCTTGCGGAAGGATGAAGTGACGATGCGCGTTGGGAACGGTGCCAAGGTTGAAGTAATGTCAATTGGCACGCTTCGTCTTAGTCTCCCTTCGGGATTGATTCTTGTCTTGAATAATTGCTATTATGTACCCGCGTTGAGTATGAACATTGTGAGTGGCTCTTGCTTGATGCGAGACCAGTATTCTTTTAAATCCGAAACAACTGGTTGTTCGATTTATAAGAATAATGTCTTCTATGTTCATGCACCGGTGCGTAATGGTTTATTCTTAATGGATCTCGAATATCATGACTCCCACATAAATAACATAGAGGCCAAAAGATTAAAGCCTAGTAACGAAGAACACATGATGGTATGGCATTGTCGACTTGGTCATATTGGTGTAAAGCGCATGGAGGAACTCCATAAAGATGGACTTCTGGAGTCATTGGATTTTGGATCCCTTGACACATGTGAACCATGCCTAATGGGCAAAATGACAAGGACTCCATTCAATGGAACAATGGAGCGCGCGGAGGACTTATTAGGGATCATACATACTGATGTATGCGGACCAATGAATGTCACCGCACGCAATGGTTTTCGTTACTTCGTGACCTTCACGGATGACTTAAGTAGATACGGGTATATCTATTTAATGAAACACAAGTCTGAAACCTTTGAAAAGTTCAAGGAATTTCAGAGTGAGGTCGAGAATCAACTCGGGAAGAAAATCAAGCATCTTCGATCTGATCGAGGAGGCGAGTATTTAAGTCACGAGTTTGGCACTCATCTGAAGACTTGTGGTATTGTACCACAACTTACGCCAGCTGGAACACCTTAGCGAAACGGTGTGTCCGAGCGACATAATCGAACACTATTGGATAGTGTACGGTCAATGATGTCTCATACTGACTTACCTGCATCATTCTGGGGGTATGCATTAGAAACTGCCGCTTACGTTCTTAATAGGGTACCATCCAAATCCGTAGAGACAACGCCAATTGAGAAATGGTGTGGCAAGAAGCCAAAGTTGTCTCACCTGAAGATTTGGGGTTGTGAGGCTTATGTTAGGAAACTTCAGCCTGACAAACTCGAATCTAAGGCGGAGAAATGCATCTTTGTAGGATATCCAAAGGAAACTGTTGGATACACCTTCTACAACCAATCTGAGGGCAAAACGTTTGTCGATAAGACTGGACACTTTCTTGAGAAAGAGTTTCTCTCGAAAGAATTGAGTGGGAGGAAAATAGACCTCGATGAAGTGACTGACCAATCACTCCAAATGGAAGAACCGGCAACAGAAATTGTTCTGGAACCTTCTTCCACAGTGCGAGCTGAAGAGAATGGCCAGGAAGACATTCATAACGATCATGACATACATGATGATCATGATGAGAATGAAGAGGAACCTATTTTGCCCCGTAGGTCATCAAGAGTCTGTCAACCTACCGAGTTTTACGGACAACTTGTGAATGCAATCTCGGCTGATGAGTCGGATGAGCCTACGAGTTACAAAGAAGCAATGGAGGGACCCGAGTCCGAGAAATGGCTAGAAGCCATGAAATCCGAAATAGACTCCATGTACACCAACAAAGTTTGGACTTTGGTGGATATTCCCGAGGACCGCAAGGCCGTCGAGAATAAATGGATTTTCAAGAAAAAGACTGACGCAGACGGAAACGTATCTGTCTACAAAGCTCGACTTGTCGCGAAGGGGTTCCGACAAATTCAAGGAGTTGACTACAAGGAGACGTTCTCTCCTGTAGCGATGATAAAGTCTATTCGGATCCTACTAGCAATAGCTGCCTATCATGATTACGAGATATGGCAGATGGATGTGAAAACTGCGTTCCTTAATGGCAACATTGAGGAAGAGTTGTATATGATGCAACCAGAGGGGTTTATCGATCCAAGGAATGCTGGTAAGGTGTGCAAGCTTCAACGGTCCATCTATGGGTTGAAGCAAGCATCTCGGAGCTGGAATCTTCGATTTGATGAGGTCATTAAAGCTTTTGGATTTGTCCAAAACGTCGAAGAGTTCTGCGTCTATAAGAAACTGAGTGGGAGCTCTGTAGCATTCCTTGTGTTATATGTAGATGACATATTACTAATAGGGAACGATAAGAAATTCTTAGAGGGAGTAAAGGAATATCTGAATGGACAATTTTCCATGAAGGACCTAGGTGAAGCTGCGTACATATTGGGGATTAAGATCTATAGAGATAGACCTAATCGACGGTTGGCCTTGAGTCAGAACACTTATATTGACAAGATATTGAAAAGGTTCAGTATGGATAACTCCAATAGAGGCCTCTTGCCAGTTATAAAAGGTGTCAAATTAAGCGTGACTCAATGCCCAACCACAGCAAAAGAGAAGGAGGAAATGTCCTCAAAGCCCTATGCCTCAGCCATAGGTTCTCTCATGTATGCTATGTTATGTACCAGACCGGATTTAGCGCTGGCCATTAGTATGACTAATCGCTACCAGAGTAACCCGGGAATGGCTCACTGGACAGCAGTAAAGAACATCCTTAAGTACTTGAGAAGAACCAAGGATCTCTTTCTCGTTTATGGAGGAGTTGATGAGGAGCTCATCGTAAAGGGTTACGTTGACGCAAGCCTCGGCTCAGATCTAGATGACTCGAAATCCCAGACGGGATATGTTTTCATGTTGAACGGTGGTGCGATTAGCTGGAGGAGCGGCAAACAGTCAGTCGTCGCTCAATCTTCAATGGAGTCGGAGTATATTGCCGCTTGCGAAGCGTCAAACGAGGTGCTGTGGCTGAAGAAGTTCGTGATCGAGCTTGGCGTCTTTCCCAGTTGCACTGACCCCGTGGGAATCTTCTGCGACAACACGGGTGCCATTGCTAACGCGAAGGAGCCAAGAACTCACTCTACAGCCAAGCACATCCTCCGAAAGTTCCATGTGACGCGAGATTACGTCAGGGATGGACACACTAGGATTCACAAGATACATACGGATCTGAACGCAGCAGACCCGATGACTAAACCTCTTCCACAGGGCAAGTTTGAAGAACACCGAGAGACCATTGGTGTTAGATACATACCTGATGTAAACTAGTGTAATTTGTACTCTAGTGCAAGTGGGAGACTGTTGGATATGTGCCCTAGAGACAAATTAATAAAGATATTTGTCACATATCCGTTTTGTTCATAATACGTTTTATACTGTGCTATAACTGTATTACTTGGAAATACTAATACAGGTGTAGTATAAAACATGGTCCGTAGTTTAACTCGGGTAAACTATCTCATTGGGCAATTGATTGATCAAGCTTTCCTGATCATGGCGACACTTAAGTCCATTGACAATGAGGTCATATCATTAGGGGAATGATGTGATGGACGTACACCCACCTAAAGTATTGCAATGTGATCGAGTCACATAGTTCAGCGTTGCTATGACTTTGTAACGTATGGCTTAGTCCTTAGACCGCAAATGATCATACGTAATTGTCATCTATGAGGAGACTTTGATTTGTATCCCACCGCCTGACTGAAATATGCTGGCTATAACGGTGCACTTTGGGTATTCCGAAATAGATGGTTGATGAGTATGTTAATAGATCAGAGCGGGATTTGTCAGTCCTTGTGACAGGACAGGTATTCTGGGCCCACTCGGTGATATTGCATCAACAGCTTGCAAGCAAGTGACTAGGTCACAAGAGATGCAATGATCATGGACGAGTAAACTTGTTTGTTGTGAACGAGATGTGAACACGGTATGTAGGATACCGACGATCAAATCTCGGACAAACAAAGTACCGCAGCACAAAGGGATTACGTCGTATCGTTAACGGTTTCCAAAAGCGATCGAAGTTCATTCGATGGAAGCGCAGGGGCTGTCAAGGATTGTAACCAGGTCCAACTGACTAGTCATTGGTCAATGAGAAGAGTCTCGACCATGTCTGCTGTTTCCCGGACCGTTAGGGTGTTACACTTAAGGGCGATCGATGCATAGGACAGTTACGGGATCAATCGGTGAAATAGGAGGAATCACCGGAATAGTTCCGGAGGAGGACGGAATGGTTTCCGGACATTTTGAATAGTTCAAAATAAAGTTTAATTGTTTTAATAATGTTTATTATTATTTAATTATCTGAATTAAATATTTAAAACTTATTAAATAATTAAAAATAATGGAAAAAGGCTATATGGGCCCTTGGGGCCCATTAGGGGAGGAGGGGGTTCCCCCCTTGGGCTTGGCGCCAAGGGGTGGGGCCCAACCCCCCCTTGGCCGGCGCACCCCTCCCCCTTTGGGGGTTTAGTCCCACATGGGGGAGGGAAGAGGGATCACACCCCCCCTTGGCCTTTATATAGAGGGGTAGACCCCCCTTTTTCCATACAACAATTAATCTCCTTCTTCTTCCTTCTCCATTTCCGGAAGTGGACTCCCCTTGTTTGGAGTCTGCACCAGGATTGGAGTTCTCCACCATAAGGCAGGCCGTCGCTCTGCCGGAGTCGGGATCCGTAGCCGTCTTTCTTCCGCTGCTCGCCTGGTTCGGAGCCCGGGAGGAACATCGATTGTACCGTACGTGTATAATCTCTTCGAGGCACTACACCTGTGGTGCTGCTTCGTCGCTGGAGGTTTACTGGGAGTCATTCTCGCCGGTGGTGGTCTTCTACACGACAGGGAGGTTGTAGATCAGAGTCTACGCCAACCACGTTCGCAAGAACATTTCCTTCTTTCGGTCTTCAAAGGTATGAACACCGATTCCCTCCATTACTTTACATCGCCATAGCATAGATCTTGGGTTCGGGTACCATAGGTGTGAAAAATTTGTGTTTTCTGTCCCGTATCCCAACAAAAGTTGTGTTCAGTCTTCTAGAGTGGTTGTGCTTCCTATTTTGAGACTTCCTATGTAAGTGTTGTTGAAATGTTGTGAGGATTTCCATTTCTCTTGCAAGTACAACCGTTATGCTGTCCGAGTCATTCCAGGTTTCTTCATAATCTGATGCATTTGCAAAATCCTTCTATCCATTTCGATTGTCCTATTAGAAGAGCTTTTAGGTGGCATGCCCGACAGTTCTCTAGAGTTTGTTGTAGGTTTTTTTCTAGAAACCTTTAGTGATTCATTTCCAGTTCTTCCTCCCAGTTTAGAGGTCTTCTAGCAAGAAGAACCACACTAATCATCGTGTTGGGGTACTTTGCTACTCTGACATATCTGTTGTAGCCCCTAGTAAACCTTGGTCATCCTCTAGGAAGATATCCAGAGATCCAACCCCTTAAACCTAGTCACCCGACAGATGTGTAGAATTCATAGTGGATCTTATACCAGGCACAGCCCCAATCTCGAGACGTCCATATAGAATGGCCCCACATGAGTTAGCTGAGCTAAAAACCCAACTTGATGCTTCGTTGGCAAAAGGCTTCATCCGCCCTAGCTCATCGCCATGGGGTCGCCCCGTTCTGTTCGTAACGAAGAAAGATGGAACAGAAAGGATGTGCGTAGACTATCGCCCGCTAAATCTAGCAACGATAAAGAACAAGTACCCACTGCCCAGGATCAATGATCTTTATGATCAACTTGCTGGATCCTCTATCTTCTCGAAGATGGATTTGAGATTAGGCTATCATCAAATCAAAATCCGAAACGAGGACATTCCCAAGACGGCTTTCACTACTCGATATGGTCTTTACGAGTATACCGTCATGTCCTTCGGTTTAACCAATGCCCCCTCCACATTCTCGCGCTTGATGAATTCGATCTTCATGGAGTATCTAGATAAATTTGTTGTGGTTTATCTTGATGACATTCTCATCTACTCGAAGAACGAAGAAGAGCACGCAGAACATCTTAGGTTGGTATTGATGAAACTTAGAGAGCACCGCCTTTATGCCAAGTTCTCCAAGTGTGAATTTTGGCTATCAGAAGTGACCTACTTAGGCCACGTGATTTCTGCGAAAGGTGTTGCAGTCAATCCCGAGAGAGTTCAGGCTGTCCTTGACTGGACTCCACCTGAATCGGTTAAGCAAGTTAGGAGTTTTCTCGGCCTAGCAAGCTATTGCCGCCGCTTCGTCGAGAACTTTTCTATAGTTGCAAAGCCTCTTACTGAACTCCTCAAGAAAGATAATAAATTCCAATGGACTCCCAAGTGCGAGGAAAGCTTTCAAGAGCTGAAAAGAAGATTGACTTCTGCACCCGTACTTGCACCTCCAGACACCAAAAGGGATTTCGAGATCTATTGTGATGCTTCACGGCAAGGGTTAGGATGCATACTTATGCAAGATAGACATGTGGTAGCTTATGCTTCACGCCAGTTGCGGCCACATGAAGAGAACTATCCTACCCATGACCTTGAACTCGCTGCCGTAGTTCATGCCCTAACAACATGGCGCCATTACCTCCTTGGTAATCACTGCCAGATCTATTCTGACCATCAAAGCCTCAAATATATTTTCACCCAGCCAGATCTTAATCTCAGGCAAAGACGCTGGATAGAGTTGATAAAAGATTATGACTTAGGAATTTATTACACCCCAGGCAAAGCCAATGTCATGGCTGATGCACTAAGTCGTAAGTCGTACTGTAACAACCTCATGTTACGGCAGTATCAACCACTTCTTCATGAGGAATTTCGAAAGCTTAATCTCGATATTGTTCCTCGTGGATCTCTTTTCAACTTGGTGGCGAAACCAACCCTTGAGGATCAAATTATAGTTGCCCAAAGGCGTGCATGAGGTGTTCGCTGGATCAAGGAGAACATTGCTAGCGGAGTTGCTAAATGTTTCTCCACAGATAGCAAAGGAACGGTATTCTTTGAAAATCATTTGGTAGTACCTAATAATAGGGATCTAAGGCAACTCATCCTCAAAGAAGCCCATGACACACCCCTCTCGATTCATCCCGGTAGCACAAAAATGTACCGAGATCTACGCCAGAGATTTTGATGGACCAGGATGAAGAGAGACATTGCTCGATTTGTTGCTGAATGTGATGTTTGTCGTCGCATTAAGGCAGAACACTAAAGACCTGCTGGCACACTTCAACCTTTGCCTATTCCCGAGTGGAAATGGGACAAAGTCGGTATGGACTTCATCACCGGCTTTCAGAAAACCCAGAAAGGAAATGATGCCATCTTCGTTGTCATAGATAGGCCTTCCAAAGTTGCTCACTTCCTTCCAGTTCGCGAGTCTATAACTGCTAGTCAGTTGGCGGATTTGTACGTCTCTAGAATTGTGTCTCTTCATGGTGTTCCTTTGGTAATCAATTCTGATCGTGGTAGCCTTTTCACCTCTAGATTCTGGGGAAGCTTTCAGAATGCTATGGGAACTCATCTATCCTTTAGTACAGCTTTCCACCCTCAGTCTAGCGGTCAAGTTGAAAGGGTTAATCAAATCTTGGAAGACATGCTCAGAGCTTGTGTTATCTCATTCAGGAAGAATTGGGAGAAATCTCTTCCATTTGCCGAATTTGCTTATAGCAATAGCTTCCAATCTAGTCTGAACATGGCTCCTTTTGAATTCCTCTATGGCCGACGATGTCGAACACCCCTAAACTGGTCAGAAACCGGTGAAAGACAATTTTTTGGACCGGATATGATCAAGGAAGCAGAAGAGCAAGTTCGCATTGTTCGTGATCGATTGAAAGCCTCTCGGTCTCGTCAGAAAAGCTACTATGATCGTCATCATAGGGAAGAGAGCTACAATCTTGATGAGAAGGCTTACCTTCGGGTTACTCCTCTGAAGGGAACCCAAAGATTCGGTATCAAAGGCAAGTTGGGCCCATGTTACATCAGACCTTTCCGCATTCTAGCTAAACGTGGAGAAGTTGCCTACCAACTTGAACTACCTCCGCACCTTTCCCGAGTACATGATGTATTACATGTGTCACAACTCAGGCGTTGCTTCAAGGACACCATCCGCGAAGTCGACCATGAAACGCTTGATCTCCAAGATGACCTTTCTTATCGAGAGTACCCTGTTCGTATTCTTGATTCAGCAGAACGTGTCACTCGTCGTCAGAAGATTAAGTTCCTCAAAGTTCAATGGTCACATCACTCCGAGAAAGAAGCAACGTGGGAAAGAGAAGACCGCCTCCGTGCAGAGTACCCCACCTTCCTCCCGACAACTTCTGAATCTCGGGACGAGATTCTTTTGAGTGGGGGCGAGTTGTCACAACCCAAATAGGGTAAGTGCTAGGGTTGTTTGATCCCTTTGCATCATGTGAAAAATTCAAAAAGAAAATAAAAAATGGGTAAAAGAAAGCCCTGAGAAATTAATTCAAATGGCCAGATAAAAATCTTTTTCCAAAAATCATTTGAATATTTGGAAAATTCCTATAAATGATGGTGATCATTTTAAAAGTGGTTTGGGTTCTTTCCCATGCCCATGGAATATTCAAAAATTCAAAATGTGCCCTGGAAATTAAATTTGACCCCTATTTGATTTGAAATTCAAATGTTTTGAATTTTAAAAAATGCTCAAATTGTACAAGTGACTTGCTACTGGTCACCTAGGATTTATAAAATTATTTGGGTATTTTTATAAAATGTTTTGGGATTTTTTTTATCAAAACAGAACAAATGTCAGAAGAAATAAAAGAAAAACAGTTAAGAGGGGCTTACCTTGCGCCCACGGGCGAAGGCCCACCTCTTCTAGCCGGCCCAGCCCAGCCCGAGGCGTTGTCGTCTTCTACCCCCTCGCCCCAAAGCTGCTCCGTGGCGGCCAGAGCACGCCGACGGCCACCTCGACGTGGAGAAGACGTCTAGGCCCCCCCTCTTCCCTCTCTACGCGCCACGTAAACCTCCAGAAGCCCCCGTACCTTCTTCCCCCTCTCTCCGCTCTCTGCCTCGCCCACCCGGACCGGAATCTCGCGCCACCCGTAGCTCCCTGTCGCCGCCGACGTGCGCCCGCGTGGCCGGAGACGCTCGCAAGTCGAGCCACCATGTCCAGAGGAACCGCAGCCACCGACTTCATCGATCCACGCCATCAATTGGATCCAAGAAGCCTCCCAATCGTCGCCCGCGTCTGCATCTCGCCGCCGGACACCGTGGAACTCCGACGTGGAATTCGTCACCGGCGCAGCTCCTCCGTCCTCTATGACCCCGCCGTTCGCTCCATGGTGAGCTTGTCGTTCTTTCCCCGCACCTCTCGCTCGTCGCCGTGCCCCACAACGTTTTCGCCGTAGTCAGTGCACCGGTCGTCGCCATTGTTGGAGTTGCCGAGCTCCACGGCCGTCCCCGTGACCCCAGTTCGCGCTGGAAGACGCGGACGAATAAGGGCTACGCGCCCATGCCACCCAAGCCACTCCCCGTGCCCTAAATCGCCGTTCCGGCGAAGCTCTGGCGAGCTAACCACGCCGGCGCCGTTAACCCAAGCCTAATAACCCACTAACCCCTAACCCTAGCCACTGACCCCTGGGCCCAGTGCCCTAATCTAAACCAGTGGCTAATCTAAACAGGGGGTTAACCCCAGAGCCTATGACAGGAGGGCCCCACTGGTCAGACACCCCCCCACGTCATGCTGATGTCAGCATGATGCAGTAAATCAGTTTCTGTTTTTAAAAGAATTAAAAGAAATCAAAAAATCTAGAAAATAGCCAAAACTTCAATAAATGATAGAAAATTCATATTAACTCCAAATTGGACAAATAATATATGAAAATTATCAGCATAAAATTCTCTATCCAAATATGCAACTTTCAACCATGGTTGAGTTAATTTTAAAATGGGACCAGTAGCTTTGTCTATTTGGCTTAATTGGAATTAATTCGAATTTAATTCAAATGCTAATTCAATTTGAACCTTTGCAATACACCACATCTCACTTGAACATCAGAGGCATATCAAACACTTGAACACATGCTTTACAATGATCCAACAATAGCAAATGCATTTTGGCTAAATTGAAATTCATATGTGGAGTTTGAATTTGCATTTCAAATGCAAAACACTTCATTTAAATCAAATGTGCCACAAACCAGCACCATTCACCTCATGGACAACGATATCATGTGCTTGTGCATTCTATTACAATGTTGCCCCCCCTTTGTTGATGATTGTGCCGATAACAGTGCCTCCGAGACGGTGATCACCCCCGACGAAGAAGAAGTTCGGTAAACCCCGTGTATCGTCAGCAAGGCAAGCAAACCCCATTGATCATGTCGATAAAATCCTATTTCCCTCTCAGTCTCGCTTATGCATGTTTAGGAGATCACCGAGACACGTTCTTTCGCTTAGTTGAACCCATTCCGATGCATGACCTATCATTTTGTCACCGTATTAAGCAAACCACAATCCTAGCAGATATAGGAGTTGATTGATGAGCATGTGGCCCCTGCAACTGTTACTGCTTATTGCTGCTTAGTGATACAATGAGGTTATATTGTTTGTGAGTCGGGATGGAATGAACACAGTGATGCTGATGATAACGTGTTGGTGAATCCATCCTAAGAAAAGGTGAACGATGAGAGGTTGTGTAGGAGTACACAGTGGGTTGTCTCGTTGAACACTGCCCTAGGCCCCGAGTTCCTGTTTTGTGATCCAAGACAAAGAGTATGACCACATGTAGGGTTTATGGGAGCCCCGTTTGGCCTCTTTACGTACCCGATCCGGTCCAGGAGTCACAATAGATTCGGGCTTTCCATTTGGCATGTGCATAGAAAAAGAATGAAGAAAAGGTTGCATCATATAGATATGTGGGTGGACTTGTGAGGCAGTGAAACCATCTGGCAGAGGTGGCGTCTCGGTCCCTTACATTATCTGAGTCCGTTTCGTGGAACCGGCCGGACTCTCGAGCGGTGCCAAACTCAGGTAGTCGACTCCTGGATTAGAGAAGGTGATGTGAGGTTAGTGCCTTGGTTTCATCCACGTCCGACACCCTCTTGAAGGGTGACAAGAATGAGACGATAAGTGATGACACGCGTGTGAAGATGTACACCCCTGCAGGGTTAATGAACTATTTGAATAGCCGTGTCCGCGGTTATGGACTACTTGGAAACCTTTACTTGATCATAGACAACTTGAGTGGATACTTATAAAACTCGCAAGATAAGCGTGAGTGCTATGGCGTGCTTCCTCGTGGGAAAGTCGAGGAAGTATCCATAGTGGTGTATTGGTTGGAGACTTGGTAGTGGACTCGTGTACGCTTCTTACCTCAAGTCTGGTATTCGTAGTTCAGGACTAGCCAAGTCAAAGCTGGCACTTCTGCATGTTGAAACCCCACCTCCCTTTACCTTGATACTTGAGCATGAGTAGTTTAGTTCTGATGTAAGTCTTGCTGAGTACGACTTTGTACTCATGTTTTCTTATTCTATGTTTTAGCTGAGAACCCGGACCCCGATGGAGTCACCGACCTGAAGCTCGACGTTGACTAAGTTAGCATAGTCCCAGACAGCAGTCTGGTCCCTCGTGGATGGGCATGTATGTTTACAAGGCTTCTCTAAGCCATTTGTTAAACTTGTCTGTACTCAGACCTAATTTGCTTCCGTTGTATGATGTAATGTTGATCACAGACATGTGATCTTTGTATGCTCTATGCGTAAGTCAATAAAGGTACACTTTGTAGAGTTATGTGATGATACCTGCTGTTCATACTAGGCATGTGTGTTGCGTGTATGTTTATAACATGCATGTCTTAGTATGGGTTTTCGAGACCTTAGTTGTGATCTGGCTGGCGGTCTTTTATACACCAAGTGGCCCTTAGATGTGCGCATCTTGGGGCATCGCGATGCGATTGCTCGTGGCTCTGCCACGTGCACACTTTGTTGTATGATCGAGCCCGCCCTAGACCCCGACTAAGTGATCGGGCTGGAGTAAGTTTATGTAAGAGTTAGGGTTCAATCGATAACATGGTTGAGGCGACTTGTCTATGAGTATGGGATTTCACCACCCATAATCATGTAGACTTGTGAGCGGGCGATGAGGACCCATCTCAGTTGATCATCCGACCTGGATGGGATGCCCCTCACGTACGATGCTTCCGAGAGTGTTCTGTGCTTGGCCTTGTCTTCTTAGACAAGTGGGTACGGCTCTCGGCTCTCCATGTGATTGCATCGTGACTGGAATTACATACGCATATTCCGGGTCCCGACACTAGTGGTCTGGGGACGAGGCAAGATAAGAATCCAAAGGAGACTAAGTGTGAAACTTTAGTAGATAGTTGTTCTCAACAAAAAATACTTTTTTCTCTCGTATTCGCTATCCCCTGCTTGCACGCAAACACCATCAGGAGACATTCGAGTCACGGACAGCAAGAGCTCTTGCACCTTTTGTTCTTTTGTTGCTTGTGTCAATGCTAATATAGACTCTTGCTTGTTAAGACTTGAATTGAATTACATGCTTTGATTGCTTTACTTAAAAGTCCTTATATGTTTGTGTGCCATGTCACCACAGAAATTATGCTTGTTATCATTTACCTACTCGAGGACGAGCAGGAATTAAGCTTGGGGATGTTGATACGTCCCAAACGTATCTATAATTTCTTCTTGCTCCATGCATGTTTTGTGTGACTTTGCCATGTTTTGCTTGAAATTTCATACACTTTTGAGCGTATTTGGACTAATCTATTAACCCAGTGCACCCAGCTGCCAGTTGCTGTTTTCTGCTGTTTTTGTATTTCAGGTTTTCCGGCCATTAAAAGTTCTCCAAAAAATCCGGAAAAATCAGATAAAAAATCAGCGACACGGAAGCTTTCGGAAACACCAAAGGAGGGAAGGGGGGCCACCATAGGGACTCCAGAAGGGTCCCTGACGAGGGGGTGACCCCACGACTCCTATGGATAAGCCTACCTGGTGTCCCTGAAGACAGAAGGCCCATGAAGATACAACCTCGGCCCGCTAATTGGCACCGACGTAGGTGTCTGCGACTCACAAGGAAGGTGCGAAGACCTGCCGTACGGAGCAAGCTAGGGTTAGGAAAGCTTACCTGTAAACGTAGATGAACTCCCCGAGACCTAGCCCGGTATATAAGGGCTAGGAGGGGCGATGCCAAAGACGACCAATATCATCTGTAACCCTAGCCTTGGGCGCTCCAGCCTTGGCATCCACTGTAATCGCATCTCCCTCATCAATAATATCGAGCGGGAACGTGTCCTCCTGTTTGCCGACGAGATATCGTCCAACCTGTGCCTCTCATGACTAACCCAGGGTCCCTGACCATGGGATTTGCCGGGGTTGATCCCCGTCAATTGGCGCCGTCTGTGGGAACTACACAGGTTGGGATCACGATCTCGGCGGCCCCGTCTTCAGCAAGCTACGACTGAAGGGCAAGGACCAGATCTAGCCCACTCGAAGGATTCAAGATCACGGCAAACATCTCTGCCACCCTATCAAGATCGCTCGGGCTACAGCTGTGCCAGGACCAATACTACGGTAACGGCCAAGTGCAGCGTCAGCAACGAAGGAACCGACGACCCAGAAGAACGGTGAGAGGCCTTTACGAAGGAATCCCACTCGACGAACCGCGACGCGCAGCGGAGGACTCGCAAATCTTTCGACAACCTGATACGTCTAAAACGTATCTATAATTTCTGCTTGCTCCATGCATGTGTTTGTGTGATATTGCTATGATCTAGATACACTTCCATACACTTTTGATCATATTTGGACTAACCTATTAACTCAGTGCACCCCAGTGCCAGTTCCTGTTTTCTGCTGTTTTTCTATTTCAGTTTTCCCCCATATAAAAAGTGCCAGAAAAATTCCGGGAAAAATACAGGAAAAACCAGCGTACAGGAAGCTTCGCGAAGAGCCCGAGAGCGGCCAGAGGGGAGCCAGGGGGGCCAGGCGGCCACCCGGCGCGGCCCCACCCCTGGCCGCGCCAGGGGGGCGCCTGGGGCCCCTGGTCCACCTCTGGATGCCCCCTTCGCCTATTTATTCTCCGTCACGGGGAAACTCCGAAGACAGAACCCTATTTCACAAACTCGCCTCTGTTCCGCTGCCGCCGAGCTTTCGAGATCGGGAGCACCAGAAGACCTCTTCCCGGCACCCTGTCGGATGGAGGATTGACCTCCGGGAGTCTCCTCTCCACCATGGATGCTCCCCGGATGTCTCGTGAGTAGTTTTGCTTGGACCATGGGTCCGTGATCAGTAGCTATGTGATGTTCTCCTCCCCTCTTTGTTCTTCATGGTTTAGACCTCGTGAGCTGCGCTACATGATCGAGGCACTTTTGTAATATTTCTGCTATTGCTATGCTGAGTTTGATGGGATCTGATGGATTATGAGATTATGTTCAGATTGTGATAGAGTAATATATTTGGTTTTTATCTCTTATATTTTTGTTCCTAAGTAATTCTTGCATATTCTCCGTTGCTGTTTATTGCTTTGGCCAAGTAGTAGGTAGTGACTCCAAGAGGGAACGTTGTGCTCGATTGTGGGTTCATGCCCCCCGATGACACGCTAGAGTGACAGAAACATGAGTCTAGGGGATGTGTTGTTGCCACAAGGGGGAAACAACGGTGCTTGTAACCGCGGTTGCAAGGATTGTTTACTTTACGCAAAGTTCTTTTTAATGCAGTTGTTTGTTGCTTTGGGTTTACACTTTGGGTGGGGCTCGTAACTTAATACCAGCGAGATGTTCTGGATGCATTCACAATTCAGATTCCATAGAATGAATTATGGTGTATTGGACAGTCATTCATAAGTGACGGTGAGTGCGATACTCATCATCATCTTCCTTGATTACGGAGTTGTCAGGTGTATCTCCTAGCAGTTCTTCGTATTATGTTTAGCAAGTCATTACTAATGATTATGTCTCTAATGGTATTGGTACACATCAATGAAGTAAGACCCATTTACCTTAAGTTCTATCATACTAAAAGAGCCATAGTTCTAAACATTGGTATGACGTTATCTACAATGATATTTGCTAAGACATGAAGATTAAGTTCATAATATGGAGTTCATGTTTCAAAAACAATTCTGGAACTCCCACTCAGACAAAAATCCCTCATAGTTTGTTCTAAGTGATTACATGATCCTTGAAGAACATACCTCCCCCGTGTGACACGACCATCAGTATGTTGTTCAAGGTAGGCCATCATGCCAATCACATCATCCATGTGACTCATGCTCGACCTTTCGGTCTCTTGTGTCCCGAGGCCATGTCTGCACATGCCAGGCTCGCCACAATAACCTTAGTGAGTATATGCCGCGTACGCAAGGCCATGTTTCTGGACATGCTAGGCTTGCTCCACCCATCTCTTGTGAACGTAAAAATGTTTGACACCCGTGTGACACGTGATGCCTCCATAATGAAGAACTTTCCAAATGGTGCTTCACTAAGGAAGTACACTTTGTTGGATTAGTGAGGGATCATCCTATTATGCTACCGTCGTATATCTAACATATTAGAAAAACAGGATGCAGCAGTATAAATCATACATGCTATGATTCCCCCCGACATGCAAATTAAAGTTGAAAATGCCTTTCTACTTTATCTTTTGCAAGTTTTACGTGGCTGCTAGGGGTTTCGAGAAAAGAACCGCTTTCTATCCTGCGAAAACAAGCCACAACACCAATCCCGCAATTGTCTCTATTACATCCCTGTCGGGGCCCTCCGTTGCAAACATCTTCGCATCGCTAATGCAGAGAGACAAACACCCCCAGCCACTTTATATGGTACAAGCCATATGTCAAGCGTGGAACCAGTCTCGCGTAAACGCGTAAGGTCGGTCGGGGGCCGCTTCATCAAACATTGCCGCAACGCTAAATGAGTACACGTGAGAGGGTAACAATTGGAGAATTGATGCCCACATACTAGATGTGTTCTATCCGTACAATACATCTACGCATAGCCTTGCTCATGATACCACTGTTGGGGTTCGGGGCAGAAAACACAAATTTTTCATAACCTATGAGACCCATACCCAAGACCTATGCTATGCTGATGCAAGTAACGGACAGAAATAAATCACATACCAGTATGTAGTCCGTTAAGCGGGAAATGTTCCCGCATGAACGTGGTTGGTGTAATCGTACCGGCAATCCCCGATGCCGCGCAGATCCACGATGACTCCTGTAGCCACCCGATCCTTGTGGACCGATGACGGGATTACGTCCCCGTCGGAACGTTGCTAATGAAGACCTCGCGATACGACCACGACGATGAAGTAGCACCACAAGTGTAGTGCCTCGCGGGATTATACACATACAGTATACCCGACGTCCCTCCGGGCTCCGAACCAGTAGAGCAGCGGAAAGAAGATGGATTCGGATCCCGATTCCAGCAGCACGACGGCGTGCGTATAGTGGAGAAATCCCCAACCAAGTGTAGACTCCAAACAAGGGGAGTCCACTCGAGGAAGGAGAAAGGAGGGAGAGAGAGATGAGAACTTATCTCAAAATATGATGAATAAAAGGGCACCTCTACCCCTCCTTATATAGGCCAAGGAGGGGTGCCACCCCCCCTCCACTTCCGGGGTGGGACTAATCCCAAGGGAGGGGGGTGGCGCACCAAATAAAGGGGGTGGGCCCCCTCATGGCGCCATGGCCCATGGGGGAGGACTCCCTCTCCCCCTAATGGGCCCTATGAGGCCCATAAGCCTTTTAATTCATTTTTAATTATATTTAAATATATTTTAATATTTAATTAACATAATTAAATAATAAAACATATATTAAACATTATTAAATATATTTTGAACCTTTCAAAATACCCGAAACAACTTCCGGCCTTCATCGGAACAATTCCGGTGTTCTCTCCAATTTCTCCGGTGATCCCGAATCAATCCTTACTGCGTCGAGTACCCTTAACTGTAACACCCTACGGTCCGGGAAACAGCAGACATGATCGAGACAATTCTCATTGATCAATGACTAATCAATTGGACCTGGTTACAATCCTTGATAGCCCCTGCGCTTCCATCGAATGAACTTCAATCGCTGTTGGATCCGTTAACCGTGTGCCTGTTCCCTTTGTCCTATGGTACTTTGCTTGTCCGAGGTTTGATCATCGGTATCCACTATACCTAGTTCGTCCTCGTTCTCAACAAACAAGTTTACTCGTTTCCGTGATATTACAACTCCGTGACCTAGTCACACGTTTGCAAAATTTATGATGTAACATCACCGAGTGGGCCCAGAGTACCTATCCGTCACACGGATGGACAAATCCCGCTTTGATCTATTTGCATACTCATGAACCATCTATTTCGGAATACCCAAAGTGCACCGTTATGGCCAGCATATTTCAGTCAGGCGGTGGGATACAAATCAAAGTCTCCTCATAGATGAAAATTACGTATGATCATTACGGTCAAAGGATCTGGTCACTACGTTATAGTTATCGCAATGTCGAACTATGTGACTTGATCACATCGCAACACTTCTGGTGGGTGTATGTCCATCATATCATTATCCAATGATACGACTCCATTGTCAACAGACGCCATTGTCTCATGATCAGGAAACCTTGATCATCAATCGCCCAATGGACTAGTATACTAGGGTTTACTAGGGACCTGGTTGTTTGTATACCACACCTGTATTAATGTTTCCTCTTAATACAGTTATAGCATAGTATCAAACGTATTATGAACTAATGGAATATGCTCGATAAAACATATTTTATTTGCCTCTAGGGCACATTCCCAACAGTCTCCCGCTTGCACTAGAGTACAAATAATCTAGTTGCATTTTCTCTGGATCATAACTCCTTATTGATCATGCTTGCCCGTGGAAGAGGTTGTATCAACGGTCTGGGTACCATTCAGAACCGTATGTCCTTTTGAAAATCATAATGTCACCTAATTTGACATTCCTTCATTATCCACTATAATGATGAGGTATATATATTTGGCGGTGAAGTGAGACTTCGTTTGCTGTGTCATAGCAATGACATCCGGTGGGTCACGCGGACTTTCCCATAGTCATGCACACTTGAAACTCACTCAATCAGAAGTCGAACTTCTTAAGCCATAATATAACTCCTGCTACTTCTAAAGCAGCCACATCAATGTAGATTCAATCCTTAGTGCATTGTGTGCAACTTTGATGTCTAACCATGTTTCTTTCAACTTAGGCATTCATTAGTGTGATATCTCAATTTTCTAGGTTAGTGTCAAAACTTGAACCAGCATAACATTTATGGTCAAGTCCACTATCCTTTACAAATTTGAGATGTACCCTCAGTTCTCTTCAGACACTGAAGGATAAACTTAACTCTTTGTTCAATGATTTACTCATAAATCATATCACAGCATGTTCTTACTACTAAGAACTTGGGTCACATTACGTCGAGTACATAACTCTGGTTTTATATGAAAGAACCTATGACAAAGGCATAGAGGATCCAACACATCAATTTCTTTCATTAACCATTAACCATTGTTCTTGTACTGAGATTAACTCAACACTTCTCTTGGATATACAAGTAAGGACCACTTCTTGACTTGTCCCATTCTGAACTCCTTCAGAATCTTATCCAGGAAAGTATTACGACTCAATGTTATTAAACACATATCTATCTTAATAGATCTTCAATGCTTAATACTTATTCATCTTCATTTATGAAAGATTCAAATAATCATTAACACCAACTGCACCATTCATAATATGTTATCCATATATGAAAATGTTATCATGCTCCCACTCAAATATGTCATGCACATATTAAGTTATAGGATAACACTCATATTGCTCCCACTCAAATATGTCGGCCACATATAAGACAAGGATAACATCCACATGGCTCCCACTTAGATATGTCAGACACATATTAAGTTCAGGATACTAACCACATGGCTCCTACTCAAATATGTCATTTACATATAAGTCTAGGATAATACTCCCATAGATCCCACTCAAAATATGTCGTCTACATATTAAGTTTCAGGAAACTATTCAGCTCCCACTCAGTTTCATGCAAATGCATGTTTCCTCGATATTTTGGTTAAGTCCAAAATCCTTTGATCATCCATCAAAATGAGAATTCAGTTTACGAGACACTAGTATCCATATGTTTTTTCAAAACCTTCTTGTTGTACCAATTACAACACTTCTTCAAATACAGGATTTGAGGAAGTCACGGTATTGATAACAATCCTGGATCAATCGTAGTGAATATCCCTTTGACTCAAGCATTGCTAGACATTGTAGTCAACCCATTGAATTTGTCAGAAACAATCTTTGTGACAAACCAATCTTGACGTCCCTTTGATGTTCACATTTATTCCTCATAACTCTGAAGTTATTGTGAATATCAAGTAACCTCCTTACTTGATAAGATTCAAGCAATCTTAAATGTAACTCAACATAGGATTTCATGACTCGTAGTCATATCTCGTACTTAGGTCCACCATCGCTTCTTTGTAGTTCGTAGGAATGTCTTGTTCCATTAACAAGACAAGTGAATCATGAATATCATTTTTCACCAGGGGCAAATACATATTCTTGAATCCTACCTTTCTCGGTAAAAGCTCCCATCAAAAGATCATGATCATTATCATTAGTTTCTCCTCTTATTGTAGAGCTTTGCTTCCAGAACATATTCCGTTGCACTACTCTGACATTTGGAGGCAAGGTCAATTACCTTGGTTGAACTTTCACTTTTCTTCCATTACCACATTTATCAAGAACAATTCTTGACAAACACCAACCATAGCAATACAAGTTTTGCTCCTTTTGGTTCTAGTTGTGGAAGATGCATCCATAGTTGTCTAAGGATACACTACAAAGATAATTTATCTTACATAAATCAAGCTTCCTAGAAACCACAACACACCATGACATATATAGTGTTGGTTTCCACGAACTCAAATGGTTCCCTATGCTGAAGTGAGTGTTTGCATATTAAATTAATAACTCTAAAAAATAATAACGTAACTTGGTAAGAGATAACTTAGACCATACACTATTCAATAGAGTATGATTACGATGTTCAGGCACATCAATCAATATTGAAATGTCTCAAAACATTGCAATTTGTGGAACTTTCACACAAGTCTTTATGCCCAAGACTAACTCAAAACATTTGTCACTTTGATCAAATCGTAGAGACTTGTCTTTCTTGTTAATTTAATATCCATCTTTACTCTGAAATCCCTTTTGATCATATCAAATTATTTCAGACTCATGTTTCATTAGTGAATAAAAATATTCATCTAAGTCCACATACGAAGTTCACGAAATAATGAAATTCACCACATGCTGACATACAATACATCACAACGTATGATACTCAACAATCAGTACACATTCCGTTTACCAGAATGCGAGGTTTTAGTCATCTCACCTAAAAGGCATGGTTTGTATGTGTCAAGAGATCAAGTATCTTAAGACATCATCGTACCATTCATGACTTAAACTGTAGTGTCATTATTAAGTTTGGATAATTCTTGGCATTGAAGTATTTCTTATAAATGATCAAACTACTATCATCAATATAAGAATAACTCATTCATAATCGTAATGTGACCATAAAAGATATCATTCATAAAAGGAGAACAACTGACTTGTTTCTCACTAATATGAATAATTGTCTTCGCGAGATGCAAGACACACTAATAAAGTCCTCATTCAAACGATCATAAAAATTTATTCATATATTAATCAATTGATAGATGTAGAGGGAGAGTGTTGTCGACCATCAACTATCTTGATTGCCGTCAGCACACATTGTCACCTCATCCCTTCCAAGCCACTCTCAAGCAGTAAGTTCAAGCATAAAATACTTAATCAACCGCAATTAGTGTTTCGTGGGGAAAGACATTTATAACTCGTATATCAAATATACCTTCTCCGTCAATGACCATTCCTGCATTGGTTCTACTCTTAAAGTTCTTAACTTTAACCATGACCTCATGACAGGTGAACGATTCTCCTTCATGACATAGTCCATACATGGTCTTTGTAACTGGGAGGAAGCGGATGCAACTCCCCAATTATCGCAAAGTAACCAGTCATTCAGTAGTCCAAGTTATACACAAGGTGTTCCATGTATCTTATACGTTTTCCAAGTGACTTTCTCAGCAGGTTGTTCCTTCCACCATAGTTGAAAGAAACCCCATCCATATACTCATATTCCATGACTCTGATTTGTGACCAAGTGCTTTCAAGTTCACCTAGCACGTCATACGTGTTGGTTAACATGCATTCACAATTCAGATTCCATAGAATGAATTATGGTGTATTGGACAGTCATTCATAAGTGACGGTGAGTGCGATACTCATCATCATCTTCCTTGATTACGGAGTTGTCAGGTGTATCTCCTAGCAGTTCTTCGTATTATGTTTAGCAAGTCATTACTAATGAGTATGTCTCTAATGGTGTTGGTACACATTAATGAAGTAAGACCCATTTACCTTAAGTTCTATCATACTAAAAGAGCCATAGTTCTAAACATTGGTATGACGTTATCTACAATGATATTTGCTAAGACATGAAGATTAAGTTCATAATATGGAGTTCATGTTTCAAAAACAATTCTGGAACTCCCACTCAGACAAAAATCCCTCATAGTTTGTTCTAAGTGATTACATGATCCTTGAAGAACATACCTCCCCCGTGTGACACGACCATCAGTATGTTGTTCAAGGTAGGCCATCATGCCAATCACATCATCCATGTGACTCATGCTCGACCTTTCGGTCTCTTGTGTCCCGAGGCCATGTATGCACATGCCAGGCTCGCCACTATAACCTTAGTGAGTATATGCCGCGTATGCAAGGCCATGTTTCTGTACATGCTAGGCTTGCTCCACCCATCTCTTGTGAACGTAAAATTTTTTGACACCCGTGTGACACGTGATGCCTCCATAATGAAGAACTTTCCAAATGGTGCTTCACTAAGGAAGGACACTTTGTTGGATTAGTGAGGGATCATCCTATTATGCTACCATCGTATATCTAACATATTAGCAAAACAGGATGCAACAGTATAAATCATACATGCTATGATTCCCCCCGACATGCAAATTAAAGTTGAAAACGCCTTTGTACTTTATCTTTTGCAAGTTTTACGTGGCTGCTAGGGTTTCGAGAAAAGAACCACTTTCTATCCTGCGAAAACAAGCCACAACACCAATCCCGCAATTGTCTCTATTATACCCCTGTCGGGGCCCTCCTTTGCAAACATCTTCGCATCCCTAATGCAGAGAGACAGACACCCCCCAGCCACTTTATATGGTACAAGCCATATGTCAAGCGTGGAACCAGTCTCGCGTAAATGCGTAAGGTCGGTCGGGGGCCGCTTCATCAAACATTGCCGCAACGCTAAATGAGTACACGTGAGAGGGTAACAATTGGAGAATTGATGCCCACATACTAGATGTGTTCTATCCGTACAATACATCTACGCATAGCCTTGCTCATGATACCACTGTTGGGGTTCGGGGCAGAAAACACAAAATTTTCATAACCTACGAAACCCATACCCAAGACCTATGCTATGCTGATGCAAGTAACGGACAGAAATAGATCACATACCAGTATGTAGTCCGTTAAGCGGGAAACGTTCCCGCATGAACGCGGTTGGTGTAGTCGTACCGGCAATCCCAGATGCCGCGCAGATCCACGATGACTCCTGTAGCCACCCGATCCTTGTGGACCGATGACGGGATTACGTCCCCGTCGGAACGTTGCTGATGAAGACCTCGCGATACGACCACGACGATGAAGTAGCACCACAAGTGTAGTGCCTCGCGGGATTATACACATACAGTATACCCGACGTCCCTCCGGGCTCCGAACCAGTAGAGCAGCGGAAAGAAGATGGATTCGGATCCCGATTCCAGCAGCACGACGGCGTGGGTATAGTGGAGAAATCCCCAACCAAGTGTAGACTCCAAACAAGGGGAGTCCACTCGAGGAAGGAGAAAGGAGGGAGAGAGAGATGAGAACTTATCTCAAAATATGATGAATAAAAGGGCACCTCTACCCCTCCTTATATAGGCCAAGGAGGGGTTCCACCCCCCCTCCACTTCCGGGGTGGGACTAATCCCAAGGGAGGGGGGTGGCGCACCAAATAAAGGGGGTGGGCCCCCTCATGGAGCCATGGACCATGGGGGAGGACTCCCTCTCCCCCTAATGGGCCCTATGAGGCCCATATGCCTTTTAATTCATTTTTAATTATATTTAAATATATTTTAATATTTAATTCATATAATCAAATAATAAAACATATATTAAACATTATTAAATATATTTTGAACCTTTCAAAATACCCGGAACAACTTCCGGCCTTCATCGGAACAATTCCGGTGTTCTCTCCAATTTCTCCGGTGATCCCGAATCAATCCTTACTGCGTCGAGTACCCTTAAGTGTAACACCCTACGGTCTGGGAAACAGCAGACATGATCGAGACAATTCTCATTGATCAATGACTAATCAATTGGACCTGGTTACAATCCTTGATAGCCCCTGCGCTTCCATCGAATGAACTTCAATCGTTGTTGGATCCGTTAACCGTGTGCCTGTTCCCTTTGTCCTATGGTCCTTTGCTTGTCCGAGGTTTGATCATCGGTATCCACTATACCTAGTTCGTCCTCGTTCTCAACAAACAAGTTTACTCGTTTCCGTGATATTACAACTCTGTGACCTTGTCACACGTTTGCAAACTTTATGATGTAACATCACCGAGTGGGCCCAGAGTACCTATCCATCACACGGATGGACAAATCCCGCTTTGATCTATTTGCATACTCATCAACCATCTATTTAGGAATACCCAAAGTGCACCGTTATGGCCAGCATATTTTAGTCAGGCGGTGGGATACAAATCAAAGTCTCCTCATAGATGACAATTACGTATGATCATTACGGTCAAAGGATCTGATCACTACGTTATAGTTATCGCAATGTCGAACTATGTGACTTGATCACATCGCAACATTTCTGGTGGGTGTATGTCCATCATATAATTATCCAATGATATGACTCCATTGTCAACAGACGCCATTGTCTCATGATCAGGAAACCTTGATCATCAATCACCCAATGGACTAGTATACTAGGGTTTACTGAGGACCTGGTTGTTTGTATACCACATCTGTATTAATGTTTCCGCTTAATACAGTTATAGCATAGTATCAAACGTATTATGAACTAATGGAATATGCTCGATAAAACATATTTTATTTGCCTCTAGGGCACATTCCCAAGAGAGACATCACTAGTGAACATCACGTATCCCGGTCCATATCCTTATTACTATTCCCACGCTATATTTACTTTCCTGCTTTTACTTTCTGTTGCTATCATTATCCCTTGTGTTTTACATTTTGTGAACAACAAGACTGGAGAGATTGACAACCTCTCTAAACTTCGTT
Organism: Bromus sterilis; assembly: GCA_950022295.1. Lineage (NCBI taxonomy): Eukaryota > Viridiplantae > Streptophyta > Magnoliopsida > Poales > Poaceae > Bromus > Bromus sterilis. Next base: position 30,638,746 of record OX465598.1, read on the forward strand.
GGGAACAAAGTTATATGTGTCTGTGTGCAGGTCCACGTCAGTTGCGCCGCTGACACCTACTTATCATCTCCGGAGTCCTACTGGAGACAAACCTTGGTATCTTCATCGAGGGAAACTTGCTGCTGCACTACATCTCAACCTTCCACTTGGGGTAACCAACGAAGGGCGAGAAGCCATCAAGCGAATTTCTGGCGCCGTTTCCGGGGACTCCGAGTGCTAAGATAGGGGAGTTGCACACTACCCTTTACCTTTGTTTTTTTAGTCTTGTTAGTTTACCTTTCAGTTTTTATCTTTGTGTCTTTTATCAAAAATTACAAAAAAATCTGCCACACTTGCTGCTACTATGGGTTCCACTGAAAACACCAAGTTGTGTGACTTCACTAGTCACAACAACCAAGACTTTATCTGCACTCCCATTGCCACACCTGCCACTTCAGCTACCTCTTATGAAATTAAACCTGCTTTGCTAAACCTTGTTATGAGAGATCAATTCTCTAATGCTGGAGATGCTGCTGCTTTACACTTGAATAATATTGTTGAATTATGTGATATGCAAAAGTATAAAGAAGTGGAAGGTGATGTTGTTAAGCTCAACCTCTTTCCTTTCTCTTTAAGGGGAGATGCTAAAATCTGGTTTCAATCTTTGCCTAGGAATAGCATAGATTCTTGGGATAAGTGCAAAGATGCTTTTATAGGGAAGTACTACCCTCCTGCTACGATTATCCAATTGAGGAGTAATATTATGAATTTTAAGCAATTGGATAATGAACACGTTGCCCAAGCTTGGGAACGAATGAAATCTCTTGTTAAGAAATTCCCTACACATGGTTTGACTACCTGGATGGTTATCCAGACTTTTTATGCAGGCTTGAACTTTACCTCGCGGAACCTGTTAGATTCGGCCGCGGGAGGAACCTTTATGTCAACTACACTTGGTGCTGCCACGAAGCTTCTCGATGAAATGATGACCAATTATTCCCAATGGCACACCGAATGCGCTCCAACAGGTAGGAAGGTAAACTCTGTCGAGGAAATTACCTCCCTCAATGAAAAAGTTGACTTAATTATGCCTCTACTTACCAAGCAACCCTCTATTGATCCTCATGATGTCCCTTTAAATTCTTTGGTTGCCCAAGAACAAGTAGATGTGAACTTTATTGCTAGAAACAACTTCAACAACAATGCTTATAGGGGAAATTTTGCTAGCAATCCTAGACCGTTTCCATCCAACTATGGGAACAACAACACCTCCCCTAGCAACAAGAACCCCTCTTCTGAATTAGAGAACATGCTTAGAGACTTTATCACTACCCAAAAAGCCTTCAACAAAAATGTAGAGGAGAAATTAGCTAAAATAGATAATCTCTCTTTGAAGGTAGAAAACTTAGCCCTTGATATTGAGATGTTTAAAATTAGAACCTCTCCCCTTGAGGAGAATAAGGCCACTCCTATTAATGCTATCCAATTACAAATTAATGAAAATATTAGGATGATGGCTAAACTTAAAGAAAGATGGGCTAGAGAAAAAGAGGAAGAGGATAGAATTAAGAGCCTTCCTACACACCACACAGTTGCCACTATCCAAATTGTTGAGGACACCCAAACTATTAGCACCCAATGCACTCCTAGTCCCGTTGGACCTATTAATGGTGATGCTAATACCTCAACCGAAGATAAAGAAACTCCTATGAACATAGAGGGTTTCAAACAAGTGAGCCTAGATGACACTACTACCACCTTTGATAGTAGTGATATTGATTTTGATAGTTGCACCCTCTCAGAAGTTATTAGCTTGCTACACAAAATGTCTAGAGACCCCCACACTAGCACACTTAATCCTGCCTTCACGGAGCATATCACAAATGCTCTCATCAAAGCTAGGGAGGAGAAGCTTAGAGTAGAAGCCTCCATACCTAGGAAGCTAGATGATGGTTGGGACCCTATGATCAAAATTAAATTAAATAACTTCTCTTGCTATGCTTTATGTGATGTTGGAGCTAGTACCTCCGTAATGCCCAAAAGAATATTTGATATGTTTGAATTGAAGCCCTTTGAGCCATGTTCTTTTGGTGTTCGTCTTGTTGATTCTTCCGTAAAGAAACCTTTGGAGAAGATCGACGATGTTCTTATCATTGTCAATGACAACTATGTTCCCGTTAATTTTATTGTTATGGATATAGAGTGTGAACCTTTGTGTCCAATTATTTTGGGACGTCCTTTTCTTCGCACCGTTGGTGCGGTTATTGACATGAAAGAGGGGAATATAAAATTCCAATTCCCATTAAAAAAGGGGATGGAACACTTCCCTAGAAAGAAAATCAAGTTACCTTTTGATTCCGTTACACGGGCTAGTTATTCTCTTTCTCTTGATAAAACTTGATTCTTCTTTTGCATCATGCCTAGCTAAAAGGCATAAAAGAAAGGGATTTCGGGAGGCAGCCCGCAACGGATTTAGGTTTTTCTTTTTGCTTTTGTTGTGTCTTGATGTTTGTTACTACTATAGCAACATCATTGTATCTTTATTTTTCAACTTTGTGCCAAGTTATAGCCTCTTACGGCAAGGGAAGTAAAAGTTGTGACATGCTGTCCAGAAAACAGATTCTGTCCTCGTGAACAGAAAAATTCCAGAAAAATCCCAGTTCATCTTTTTGAGCTGAAATTTTTACACAGTATGCTCTATACAATTACAAACTTCCGTATGTTCTGAGTTTTTTGATTTGAGTTGCAGAAGTGCCCCTAAAAAATTCTTTACTATCTGCTGTTCTGTTTTTCAAAGATTCTGCCACGTTTTGTCTCTCCTAACTTTTGCAACCCTTAAGCTTGCTTTTTCTTTGCAAAAACTTTTTGGCACTCTTGAGAAACAGTAGCTCTTCAAGAATATCTTTTTATCCACTGGAAAAAATTATTTATTAAGGGTACTAACCTCTCTAATCAGCTTATGATGAGATATGTATGAAGGGAGTTTTCAAGTGTGCGATGGAAGATGATGAAAGAAGATCCAGGAGTGTCAAGCGTTCAAGCTTGGGGATGCCCCCATGCATCCCCAATGAATATTCAAGGAGACTCAAGCGTCTAAGCTTGGGGATGCCCCCGTGCATCCCCTTCTCCATCAACAATCATTAGTTCGTCCTTCGTCTCACTATATTTTTATCACTTCATGCGTTATGTGCTATGCTTGGAGCGTCTCGCTCTTAGGTTTTATTTTTAGTTTTCTTTAGCTTTTCTTGCTGTTCATAACAAGTTAAATCCCGGCTTACTTTGTGTGGGAGAGAAACACGCTCCACTTTCAAATCTAGAACACATCATAGGATTTTTCCTGCTTATCTTTTTGCTGTTGTGTGTTCTTTATCTTTTCATAGCTACTGCCATGTTTAGTTTTAGTCTTAGTTTGTCTTTAGCAAGAGCCTTGGCTTTTGTTTAGTTTGTTGCTGGAACTCTTTTTATTTTTCATGTTTATCTTCTTAAAGAGAGTTGGTTGTTGCACTGAGTTGTGTCTTGTCTTGAAAGTAGGTAATTGAGGTTGCTATTTAATTTTAGTAGTAACTTGCAATAGTTTTGAGGTATTGATGTGAGTAATGTTTGAACTTTTGGTGTCAAGAGCTCTTGCCTATTAGTGATAGGTGTCGTATTTTGGGCAATCCGTGTGTATTTTCAAAACCTACAAAACTAGTTGAGAACTCTACCTACTAGATGGATCACTACTCTTCTGAGGAGTCGAATATCAGAGAACACTAACGTACCATGAGTCGAGGATGCTCAAGGATAACCAAACCCCCATACACTCTTCCTCGGGGTACTTGTCTCTTTGTGAACCTCCTTATTAGATTGAGAGTTACCGATAATAAGTGCATGAGTTCTTCGGACTAATGTAAGTATTGAAAGTTGACACTTCCACCTTCCCATATTTTGCTAGCCTCTCCCGTGCTGTGCATTGCCTTCTTCTCACTCCGAGAGTTGGTGTCCACCTTCGCCGGTACATCCAAACCCTTGGCATGATACGCTCTGTCATCATAAGCCTCCTTATATCTTCCCTCAAAACAGCCACCATACCTACCTATCAAGGCATTTCCATAGCCTTTCCGAGTTATATTGCCATGCAACTTCCACCTCTTCATGACTTGATTTTCATGCCATACATGTTCTTGCTACACTGGCAGCGACATACATTGCATACATCATGTTAGTTACATCTTCTTTATGATTTTGAGTACCTTGTAAAGTGTGAAAGATCTCCTTTACCTTCTTGTAAAATAGAGTGTTGCCCTTAAGTGAGGAAAAGATCCCAAAGTGGACACAATAAAAGATCCCAAAGAGGACAAATGAGAGTTAAATAGAAAGAGCCATTGAGGCCACCAAAAAAATAGAAAAAAATAGAAAAAAGAGAAAAAGAAATAAAAAGAGAGAAAGGGGTTACACTACTATCCTTTTGAGAGATCCACACTAGTACTCCCTTTATATCTTTGTACTCCATAGAGATGATCATTATGCATATAGCTATGTGGGGACCTTCACACTATAGAACTTGGCTTGCATATTCCAAGGATGAGCCTCCTCAAACGAGCTCTAGGTCTTCATGAGCGAACAAGTTAGATGCACCCCCACTAGTTCCATTGGAGAGCTTCTTAGCTCGTATGTGCATCCGTTGCATGGCAATCCCTACTCCTCACATCACATCTATCATTTGGCATCTCTTTCCTATGATTGTACTCATTGATGTGAGCCTTTCTCATCCTTTTTGTCTTCCTCCTCCGTATTTCTCTCTTTTCCATCCTAAGTGTCAACTCTCGTGCTTACGCTCATCCATTGCATGAGTGCTCAAAATATCGAAAAGGAGTGGATCAAATTGACTTGTACCTGGCTAGTGGTCTGGGGACGAGTCAAGATAAGATTCCAAAGAAGACCAAGTGTGAAACTTTAGTAGATTGAGTTCTCAACACAAAATTACTTTTTCTCGTATTCCATATCCCCCTTCTTGCACACAAACACCGTTTGGAGACATTCGAGTCACGGACAGCGAGAGCTCTTGCACCTGATGTTCTTTTGTTACTTGTTTCAATGCTAATATAGACTCTTGCATGTTATGACTTGAATTGAATCTCTAACCTTGATTGCTTTACTTTTCAAAGTTCTTATATGGTTGCTAGCATGTCACCACAGAAATTATGCTGTTATCATTTACCTACTCGAGGACGAGCAGGAATTAAGCTTGGGGATGTTGATACGTCCAAAATGCATCTATACACTTTTGATCATATTTGGACTAACCTATTAACTCAGTGCACCCCAGTGCCAGTTCCTGTTTTCTGCTGTTTTTCTATTTCAGTTTTCCCCCATATAAAAAGTGCCAGAAAAATTCCGGAAAAAATACAGGAAAAATCAGCGTACAGGAAGCTTCGCGAAGAGCCCGAGAGGGTCCAGAGGGGAGCCAGGGGGGCCCAGGCGGACACCCGACGCGGCCCCACCCCTGGCCGCGCCAGGGGGGCGCCTGGGGCCCCTGGTCCACCTCTGGATATCCCCCTTCGCCTATTTATTCTCCGTCATGGGGAAACTCCGAAGACAGAACCCTATTTCGCAAACTCGCCTCTGTTCCGCCGCCGCCGCGCTTCCGAGATCGGGAGAACCAGAAGACCTCTTCCCGGCACCCTGTCGGAGGGAGGATTGACCTCCGGGAGTCTCCTCTCCACCATGGATGCTCCCCGGATGTCTCGTGAGTAGTTTTCCTTGGACCATGGGTCCGTGATCAGTAGCTATGTGATGTTCTCCTCCCCTCTTTGTTCTTCATGGTTTAGACCTCGTGAGCTGCATTACATGAACGAGGCACTTTTGTAATATTTCTGCTATTGCTATGCTGAGTTTGATGGGATCTGATGGATTATGAGATTATGTTTTGATTGTGATAGAGTAATATATTTGGTTTTTATCTCTTATATTTTTGTTCCTAAGTAATTCTTGCATGTTCTCCGTTGCTGTTTATTGCTTTGGCCAAGTAGTAGGTAGTGACTCCAAGAGGGAACGTTGTGCTCGATTGTGGGTTCATGCCCCCCGATGACACGCTTGAGTGACAGAAACATGAGTCTAGGGGATGTGTTGTTGCCACAAGGGGGAAAACAACGGTGCTTGTAACCGCGGTTGCAAGGATTGTTTAATTTACACAAAGTTCTTTTTAATGCAGTTGTCTGTTGCTTTGGGTTTACACTTTGGGTGGGGCTCGCAACTTAATACCAGCGAGATGTTCTGGATAGATATCTCAAGGTGGATGATTAGTAGTAGATGCAGTTGGATTACGGTCTACTTATTTTGGCGTACTTCCCGTGCTTTTGAGCCTCTTCCTTTCTTTTGTAGCATAGTTAGCATTGCGGTGTGTTCATAATCCTGTCAATTGCCCTTCTGTAATTTGTTTACCTCGCATAGCAGTTTTATCGTCTTTTGGGAGAGAGACATCACTAGTGAACATCACGTATCCCGGTCCATATCCTTATTACTGTTCCCACGCTATATTTACTTTCCTGCTTTTACTTTCAGTTGCTATCATTATCCCTTGTGTTTTACCCTTTGTGAAAAACAAGACCAGAGAGATTGGCAACCTCTCTGAACTTCGTTGGGAACAAAGTTATCTGTGTCTGTGTGCAGGTCCACGTCAGTTGCGCCGCTGACACCTACTTATCATCTCCGGAGTCCTACTGAAGACAAACCTTGGTATCTTCACCGAGGGAAACTAGCTGCTGCGCTACATCTCAACCTTCCACTTGGGGTAACGAACGAAGGGCGAGAAGCCATCATAACCCACCGCCGCCCGGGAACCCGCCGCACATCAAGACGATGACTACCAGATCGAAACCAGCGATCAGCAGAACCACCGCCAAGGAAGAAGGAATCGACGACCCAAAAGGCGCGCACGGGAGATCTACGGCGAGGCTCCAATGAACGAGCCACGTCACGCAGCCGCGCAACCAACGGCCACTCGACGACACGTCGTCGCACGAGCACCTGCCGCCAGCCAGGACAACAACTCCGAGACACCGGTTGGCGAGTACTATGACCCAGATCGAAGGCCAGATGAATTCGCCAACCTCATCAAGAACCAAGACATGAGTCGAGGAATCGAAACCGACCCTCGCTTCCACGAACACCCGGAGGATCACGAGCAAATCTTCAGAATATCAAGAAGGAAGAGGCACGCCGGATCTAGCAAACTCACGGTTAGAGAGCAGCTAGCAGGACCCTGTACGATCCACAGCTTCGAGGACGATTGGGGACGCGTCAGGTCAGGTCACACCTTGAGAGACTGCCGCCTGTTCAACGAGCTAGCCGACGACCTCAAGAAGGAGAAGCAGAAAGAAGACAGGCGCAACCGGCGACCCGAACAATCGCCGCCCTCAAGCCCGGAAGGACGTCACAGCCCGCTGCAAGAACAGGTGCTCATGATCCAAGAGGGAAGGGTGCCGCAATCACAACGCGACGCTTACACCTTGCAAGCTAGAGTAGCCGAGAGCATAAACATAGTCGAAGTCTACCAGCTACACGATACGGAGACCAGCATCACGTTCTCACAGGGCGACCATCCACCCGCAGTCCCAAGACTGGGGCACGCGCCCCTGGTGCTCGATGCGCAAATCGGAGGTTACGACATGGATAGGGTCTTCATGGACGGAGGCAGCAGCATGAATATCATCTTCGCCAGCACCCTGCAAAAGATGTTGATCCCACGATCAGTATGGAAGAAATCGAGCACCGTGTTACACGGGGTAGTCCCGGGAGAAGCAGCCACATCCCTCGAAGTCGTTGAACTTGAAGTTGTCTTCGGCAACCGACGCAACTTCGCAAAGCACGTCCTCGAGTTCGAAGTACTCGACTGGCAATCACAGTATCACGCCATATTGGGACGACCAGCATTCGCGCAGTTCATGGCGGTTCCGCACTACGCCTACCTCAAGCTCAAGATGCCAGGATCAACGGGATTCCTCACGATCAACGGAAGCTTCATCAAATCAGATCAATGTGACCGTGACTTTCACAAAATCTCCGACACATTCGGAGCCGAACAAGAACTCAGAGAAATAGCCATGGTGACGGACAAGAGTACCTTTTTCACAACCCTAGTTTTGGTATGTGCTTTTATTACTAGAAATAATTGCATCATGTTTAAATTCCTTGGTTTAATAATTGGGGATTTGGAAAAGCCTCAAAAAGAATTTAAATAAAAGGCCAGATAAAAAGTTTTTCCAAAATTCCTCCAAGCAATTTTGAAAAGTCCTATAAACGAGTATGATCATTTTAAAAATGATTTGGAGTCAAACCCATGCTCATGGATTTTTTAAATATTCAAACAGAGGCTTGGAAATTAAATTTCAATGCTATTTGAATTGGATTCAAATAATTTGAATTCCAAAAATCTCCAAAACTTGGGAGTGACTAGTACTATGTCACATATGTCCAAGATAAAAATTTGGGGATTTTTAAAAATGCTTTGGTATTTTTTTTCAGAGCAAAACAAATAAAACAGAAAGCATAAAAGAAAAATAGAGAAAGAAAATGAGGCCCAACTTACCTGGAGCCACCAGGCCTGGCCCAGCCCAGCCCAGTGGCTCTTGTCGTCTTCTTCCCGGGCACGAGCACACAGCTGCGGGCCCGGCATGCCGTGGCCGCCGAGGCCACGCAGCAGCTCCCCCTCGTCCTCATCTCCAAGCCGAGGAGCCCCTCGAAGCCCCCCTGTTCTTCCCCCTTCCTCTGGTTCTTTCCCCCCCCTCTCTCCCGTGCGTTCCCGCGAGGACCCGAAGCTCGCCGTCGCTGCCCTGTGCGCGCAACCGTGGCCAACGTCGACTATACGCCGCCCGGCCGTGTCCGTTGTGCTCCTCTTCGTTGTCCACGTCACCCTGAGCAGTCAATTGGACCAAGGAGCCCCGAGGGCCGTCGTCCCCTTCATCGTCTTCGTCGCCGGCTGCCGGACCTCGCCGTCGATTGCGCCTCCACCAACGCCTCCCCGGCTTCCCCGAGCTCGTCTTCGCGCTCAGGGTGAGATGACGCTGCCTTCCCCTACCCCCGCTCGCTCTAGCCCCCGGAGTCACCCTCCCCGTCGTGGCCGTCTCCGGCAGCCGCCCCTGCCGCAAGCTGTCGTCGCCCTAGACCACGCCGGTGACGCCTGACTTGCCAGGGAGACGCGCGTGTGCGTTCTCTGTCTCCTGGTGGTCGCGTCGCCACGAACCGTGGCCGGAGCCGCCCTCTCCAGTGGGCGCCGCCGCGTCCAGTGCTGGTGCCGGCTAAACGCCGGTCGGCTGGGTCATTAGAGCTAATCCCCCCTCCTAATCCCTCTCTCTCACAGACATGTGGGACCCAGCGCCCTAATAATCCCCTGTTAACTTAAACTAAAAAGGTTTTAACCCAGAGACAATGACAGATGGGCCCCGCATGTTAGGTTGACTGGTCAGCGCCCCCATGACGTCATCCTGATGTCATGCTTGCGCAATAAATCCCTTTTCTTATTTAACAGAATTCCAAAAAATAGCTAAAACTTTGAAATTCAATAACTTTTAATCCATAACTCCAAATCAAATAATTTATATATGAAAAATCATCAGAAAAATTCAAGGATTCCAAATATCATACTTTCATAGATGAAAAACACATCTATGGTGGGGAACCAGTAGCATTTAGCAATTTGGGTTATTTGGAATAATTCAAAATAAATTCTGATGGATCAAATGCTTTTGGATGAACTACTCGATCAAGGGCTTCCCAAAAGGCCTATTTACTAGCCTAATCTAGAAAAGGGTTTTTCTCAGAGCCATAAGTCAAAATAATAAGTCCAAATTCCGCGAAAAAAGCAATCCATAGAAGGATTTGGCGCCGCTCACTAAATTCAATGGTTAATAAAATTTGTAAATCGGTTTTAAATCATTTCAAATTAAATCTTTGCAATGCCAACCTTATTACATGAACATCAGAGGCATTTCATACACATGACAACATGTTTTACCATATCCAAACATTAGCAAATGCAACTTTGGCTAATTTGAACCACATTTGGAGTTTGAATTTGAAATTCTTATTCAAATCAACTTCAATTAACATGTGACAATTGAACCTAGATCACATCAGTACCATGCCATGTTTCATTCTTGAATGTGCATTGCAATGTGATGTTTATACTTTGTTGTCTCGGTGTTTGCTTCTTCTCGATAGATCCATCGCCGGACGTAGTCCCTGTTTTCTCCGAAGAGTGGCACCCCCGAGTCTCGACAATAAGGCAAGCAAACCCCCTTGATCATATCTATAACAACCCAGTTTCCCTCTTGTTCTCTTATGCATGATTAGGTGATTCACATGTTATCGTTCTACCGCTAGTTGAACCCATCCTTTGCATGACCTATCATTGCTACCACAGTATTAAGCAAACCTCAACCTAGCAGATACAAGATTGTTTGTGTTCATCATGTGGCCCTTCATCCATGTTATGCTATGCCATGCTAGAGTTGTTTGCAATGAAGTTGATCCATCCGGGTGATGTATCGGGATGGTAGTGAACACATGCAACAAGGTAGTAACGTGTTGATGAAGTCACCCTAATATAAGTGAACAATGAGAGGCTGTGTAGGAGTACACAGTGGGTTGTCTCATTTACACTGCCCTAGGCCCCGAGTTCTTGTGTTGTGATCCAAGACACAGATTACTACCACATGTTGGGCTCATTGACCCCTCTCGACCTATTAACTCACCCCGACTAGGGTCTAGGATTCGCATGGGTTAACTTTATTCTATTTGCTTTCATAACGTAGCACGGTTTTAGGCAAGCGCAGCACCATCCGTCGAGGTGGGCTTGTCGGACCGTCCATACATCGTCTGGGTCCTGAACAGAAACCCCGGCCGGATTCCCGATTGGGGTACATACTCAGATAGGTGATTCCCTGGACTAGAGTTGGAGCCGTGAGGTAAGTGTCGTGGTACTATCCTCGCCGACACCGCTTGAAGGTGACGAGTTCTAGGCGGTAAGTGGTAGCTACGTATGTGAAGAAGTACACCCCTGCAGGGTTAATGAACTATTCGAATAGCCGTGTCCGCGGTTATGGACTACTTGGAGATCTTTACTTTATTATTAGACAACTCAAATGGATACTCTAAAAATCTCAAGATAAGTGTGAGTGCTTTGGGTTGCTTCCTCGTGGGGAAGTCGAGGAAGGATCCATGGTTGTGTATTGATGTGGTGATCAAGATTAGATGGACTCGTGTGCGCCTCTCATCCCAACTCTATGTAGTAGTAATACAGGATAGCCAAGTCAAAGCTTTCTGCATTACAACCCCACTTGCCTTTACCTTGATACTTGAGCATGAGTAGTTTAGTTCTGACGTAAGTCTTGCTGAGTACGACTTTGTACTCACGTTTGCTTATTCTATGTTTTAGAGACGAGACCACTGACCCTGATGGTGGCCTCCCCTCAAGCTCGACGTCGACGAAGTAATGTAGTCCCAGACAGCAGCCTGGTCCCTCTCGAGGGTCGTTGTGTTTTCTTAAAGGCTTCTTAAGCCATTTGTTAACCTTGTCTTTACTAAGACATAAATTGCTTCCGTTGTTGTATGATGTAATGTTGGATCACAGTGATGTGACCTCTGCTTGTAACACTACTATATCTGCTCTGTTTAGCAGATGCAATAAAGCTATGAGGTTGTAGAGTTCATGTTGTGTTACCTGCTGTTATACACTTGGCATGCATGCTGCGTGTATGTTTATATCGTGCATGTCATGTGTGGGGTTCGATACCTTAGTTGTGCTCTCGCCGGCGGTCTTTTATACACCAAGTGGCCCTTAGATGTGCGCATCTTGGGGCATCGCGATGCGATTGCTCGTGACTCCGTCACGTGGCACACTTTGTTGTATGATTGAGCCCGCCCGAGACCCTGACTAAGAGATCGGACTGGAGTCTGTTTATGTAAGTGTTAGGATTCAATCGATAATATGGTTGAGGCGACTTGTCTATGAGTATGGGATTTCACCACCCATAATCGTTTAGACTTGTGAGCGGGCGATGAGGACCCATCTCAGTTGATCATCCGGCCTGGATGGGATGCCCCTCACGTTCGAGCTTTCCGAGAGTGTCTTGTACTTGGCCTTGTCTGCTTAGACAAGTGGGTATGGCTCTCGGCTCTCCATATGATTGAATTGTGACTGGAATTACATATGCAAACCCCGGGTCCCGACAACCTTCCCATTGGTGAGCCGAAGCGAATCTAAGGAGTACGAACGCGACTTCAGCATCGACAGCGACACAGTCACTCACCAAGTGCACACGACGGACCCGGAAAAACAGTCCGCGTGTACGCCCACCTACCAGAGGAGCAGGCGACGGCTCTTGTCGCCTTCCTTCGAGATGAGTGGGAAATATTCGCCTAGTGCCCAGCCGACATGCCTAGAATACCACGCGAATTCGCGGAGCACGCCCTACGCATCAAGCAAAACATGAAGCCGGTGAAGCAAGCTCTGAGACAATTCTCGCAGCCCAAGCGCAGAGCAATCGGAGAGGAAGTCAATCGGTTACTCGACGCCCAGTTCATCCGAGAAACAAAGAAAGCCACCTGGATAGCCAACCCAGTGCTGGTTCCCAAGAAGGACACGACCGTGGTGCGCATGTGTGTCGACTACGGACCAGTCAACAAGCATTGCCCGAAGGACCACTTCCCCCCTGCCCAGAATCGATCAGATAATCGACTCGACAGCAGGGTGCGATCTACTTTCCTTTCTTGATGCCTACTCAGGATACAACCAGATCAGGATGAAGGAAGAAGACGAAGAGCACACATAGTTCATCACCCCCTATGGCGTATTCTGCTACAAGACCATGCCCTTCAGGCTCAAGAACGCAGGCGCCACATACCAGCGAATGATGCAGGCCTTCCTGAAGGAGCAAACCGGAAGAAATGTGCAAGTCTATGTGGACGACATCGTCATCAAGACCTACAACGCAGCCACACTACTCGACGACCTGCGCGAAACCTTCGCAGCGCTCAACAAATACAGAATCAAACTCAACCCAAAGAAGTGCGCATTCGGCGTACCGGCGGGAAAGCTGCTCGGCTACATGGTCTCCGCCCGAGGAATCGAGGCAAACCCTGAGAAAGTCTGAGCCATCACCCGAATGCAAGAACCAACCGACGTGAAAGTAGTACAGCAGCTCACTGGAAAACTCACAGCCCTAAGCCGCTTCATCAGCATGCTGGGAGAACGCACGCTGCCTTTCTATCAGCTGCTCAGGAAAGGAGAGAAATTCGAGTGGACGGAGGAAGCCCGCCAAGCATTCGCGGACCTGAAAAAGTCACTCTCGACCCCACCAATGCTGGCGGTACCCAAGGAACGAGAGAAGCTATACCTCTACGTGGCAGCACGTAATAGTGTAGTAAGCACATCGCTCGTTGTCGAACGCACAGAAGAAGGCAAGGTCCAGAGCATCCAGAGACCAATCTACTACCTCAGCATGCTCCTGACTAAATCCCAGCAGCGGTACCCGCATTATCAGAAGCTACTAGTGGTCGTCATCATGACCTCAAGAAAGGTGTCCCACTACTTCGACGAGCACCCCATCACAATCGTGAGCAGCGCACCACTTGCAGACATACTCAACAACCCTGGAGCGACTGGACGAGTCGCCGAGTGGAACATTGAGCTCAGCCCACGGGACCTGCAGTTCAAGCACCCAACAGCCATAAAAGCCCAAGTACTCCCAGATTTTCTGGTCGAGTGGATGGAGGTTCAGACACCAGGCCCCCCAGACCTATCAAGTTCATGGTCAATGTTCTTCGACGGGTCCAAGAGACAACAAGGAGCCGGGACAGGAGTTGTGCTCATCTCCCCCAAAGGAACAAAGCTAAAATATGTCCTCCAGATCAACTTCAGTCACGCCTCCAACAACGAAGCAGAATACGAGGCACTCCTCCATGGCATGCGCATGGCCAAAACGTGCGGAGCCACCCGCCTCATAATCTACAGGGACTCCAATCTCGTCGTCCAGCATACGATGAGAAACTGCGATGCAATAGCCGACAACATGGCGGCCTACCAGAAGATCTACAACGCACTCGAAGGAAGTTTCGACGGTTGCGAGCTCAACTACATCACCAGGGCCAACAACACAGAAGCTGACGAACTCGCGAACATCGGTTCGACTTGAGGACCAATACCACCCGGCGTTTTTCTCGAAAGCATCAGCCAGAGATCCATCAAGGTACATGCAACAGCACCTGAAGCAGTCGTGGACGGCGAGGACGCAACAAACCTGGCGCAGGTGGCAGCAGCAAGCCCATCAGAAGGCACAAGCACCAGCACACCCGACAGCACAGCTCCGACAGAGCTCGAAGGACCTGTCTGGGCAAAACTGTTTCTCCGATTCCTAATCGAAGGTACGCTACCGGAAAACGTGGCGGAAGCACGACGCATCAGCCGACGATCCAAGGCGTTCACGGTGATCAACAAACAGCTATACAAGCGCAGCATCACCCAGATACTCCAAAGATGCATCGACGAAGAGGACGGCAAAGCCCTACTGCTCGAAATCCACGAAGGCACCTGCGGACACCATGCGAGTAGTCGATTACTCGTGTCCAAAGCATTCCGATCCAGGTTCTATTGGCCCACAGCTATGAAAAACGCAGAGGAAATCGTGCGACGTTGTGTCTCCTGCCAGAAATTCTCCAACAAGCCACACGCTCCCGCCTCAGAGCTCAAGACCATACCACTATCCTGGACGTTCGCCACCTGGGGACTCGACATGGTGGGCCCACTCAAGAAATCATCAAAGGGCGGAAGGACACACCTGCTCGTCGCAGTCAACAAGTCCACTAAATGGATCGAAGCAGTGCCCATCACCAGCTCCACAGCCCTCACGGCTGTCAACTTCATCAAATTGATCATCTTCAGGTTCGGAGTGCCACACAACATCATCACGGACAACGGCACGAACTTCACAGCCGCATAATTCCAGAACTTTTGCGAAGAACTGGGCTTCAAAATCAACTATGCATCAGTCGCGCACCCGCAGTCCAACGGCCAAGTGGAAAAAGCAAACGGCCTTGTGTGCGGGGGAATCAAGAAGAGGCTCCT
Organism: Bromus sterilis; assembly: GCA_950022295.1. Lineage (NCBI taxonomy): Eukaryota > Viridiplantae > Streptophyta > Magnoliopsida > Poales > Poaceae > Bromus > Bromus sterilis. Next base: position 30,653,828 of record OX465598.1, read on the forward strand.
CGCACCACTCGAGCAAGCCGCCGACAACTGGGTAGAAGAACTCCCCGCGGTACTATGGAGCCTACGAACTACACCAAACACCACGACCCAATACACACCCTTCTTCATGGTGTACGGGGCAGAGGCAATACTACCACATGACCTCAAGTTCGGAGCACCTCGAGTCACCGGGTACGAAGAAGAAGAAGCAGAAGAATCATTACAAGATGACAAAGGTACAGCTAACGAAGCAAGAGATACAGCCCTGGAAAAATCAGAGGGGTACCAAGACAAGCTACGCACCTACTAAAGCAGTCGCTTGCGCACTAGAACCTTCAACAAAGGTGACCTAGTCCTACGGCTGATACAAGAGAAGGTCCATAAACTTGCCCCCCAATGGGAAGGACCATTTATAGTCTGAGAAGTCATCGGAGGTGGCGCCTACAGGCTGAAGAACCCGAAGACAGACGAGGACGTGGGTAACCCATGGAACGTAGCAAACTTGCGACTGTTCTATCCATAGTCCCCATCGGGAAGACATGACTGGCAACTCATGTAGCCGCTCGACTGCAATAAAATATATGTTGCGCAAATACGGCCATCTCAAAGCACTCGGGGGCTTAAGCATAAAATCCCCCTGAGAGACGCTATCTCCTACGCGATCTTAACCAAAGCACTCGGGGGGCTTAAGCATAAAATCCACCCGAGAGACGCTATCGCCTACGCGATCTTAACCAAAGAACTCGGGGGCTTAAGCATAAAATCCCCCCGAGAGACGCTATCGCCTACGCGATCTTAACCAAAGCACTCGGGGGCTTAAGCATAAAATCCCCCCGAGAGACGCTATCGCCTACGCGATCTTAACCAAAGCACTCGGGGGCTTAAGCACAAAATCCCCCCGAGAGACGCTATCGCCTACGCGATCTTAACCAAAGCACTCGGGGGCTTAAGCACAAAATCCCCCCGAGAGACGCTATCGCCTACGCGATCTTAACCAAAGCACTTGGGGCTTAAGCATAAAATCCCCCTGAGAGATGCTATCGCCTACGCGGTCTTAACCAAAGCACTCGGGGGCTTAAGCATAAAATCCCCCCGAGAGACGCTATCGCCACTTAAGCGATCTTAACCAAAGCACTCGGGGGCTTAAGCATAAAATCCCCCCGAGAGACGCTATCGTCTAAACGATCTCTACATCAAAGCACTCGGGGGCTCGAGCACCACCTCCCCCCGAGAAACGCTCGCGCAGTCCGAAGCTTAAAAAGCCCAAGCAAAAATACCCGGCCAGCCCCACCTGCTGAGAACAAGGCTTGAAAGACATAGCCACAATCAGATGGAGCACCAAGTACTCTCAAGAAATTTTGGAGGGAGCACAGGACACAGACTCCTTTAGTCTTCATCCCATCGCCAACGATCACCTAAAGACTCGGGGGCTACTCCCATCGGGAGCGCTGTCGCGCACCTGATAAAAGACAGAAATTAAACGGAAGAAGGACAAGGGAAAAAAATCTTAGCCTACGCTCGACCCTCCAACTCAAGCGTAGCCTCGGGGGCTACTCCCATCGGGAGCGCTGTCGCACACCCGATAGAACACACATAGCAAAGTTCGGACGGACTCGAAGACAGCTCTCGATCGCAAAGGACTCGAACACAGCTTTCGCTTGCAAAGAACTCGAAGACAACTCCTGATCGCCAAAGACTCGAACACAGTTCTCGGTTGCATAAGGCCCAAAGATAAATTCCATTGCAAAGGCTCAAGCACAGTTTACATCACAAGGATCATTTTCAGTACAAAGTACATTGGATAGAAGGCTGATCTGATCACTCGAAGGCAATCCTCATTACATCGAGAACTAACCTAGTTACAAAGGACGCAAACAGTCAATAAAGCCTACAACATCAATCACCCAAGGAATCATGACTTCTACATGTGCGCCCATGCTGGGATGATTGGCACTAAGACAGCAAGCATCATCACAGACAAAGGAGAAGTCGAAGCAGCAGGCTCATGATGTCAATGACATAACAAAACGTGAAGCTCGACTTATTTGCGGAGCAGTTGAAGACGATGCTCCACCAGCTTCTTCTACTGCTCCACTAGCTTCTTCTCCAGCTCCGCCCGAGCTGCCAGCGAAGATGATGCCGCCGCCCCCAGTTCTACAAGGTCGCCTGCCGCGCCCGTTTAACCGGTGGCTTGACGTCGAGGTCCTCTTTAGAGCCAGAGGGGGAAGCAGTTGAAGACGGCTCAGCACCAGCACCAGAAGAGTCGCCGGAGGAGGAAGCAGTTGAAGACGCAGGCGAAGGAGGAAGCAACTTGTGGAGCCGTCGCTGCTCGACTCCTGCCAGTGCGGATCCATGCTGTTGCCGCTCGGGTCGAACGCGCGGACAGTGACAGTGCTTTCGCCGTCAACACGACAGCTGAGCATATAGCCATCTCCCAAATTCAACCGACGAGCAAACAAACTCCAACCAGAGCCAAGAAAAATCAAGCAGGAGCTATCAACCTCCAAGTCAACATAAGAAGGAGATCGACAACTCCCTTGAAGATGCAGAAGCAAGCCATCTAAACCACGGTCAAAGACAATGGTAGAAAAAGCAGAGGGAAGAAGAACGCGATTGGCGCTCTGGCCATGAACGCGTAAAAGAAAATCATATCGCCAGAATCCCTCCTCCAAGGGAGAGGAGGAAGGCATTGGCGTCGTACAATGGCGACCACCACGGCATGAGCGTGGTGTACGGCCACCACAGCCACGACGAACACGGCCACGGCCAACACCTCGCCTGGAAGCCATGAGAGGAAGAAGAGAAGAAGGAAGAGGCAAAGCAGCAAGCTGGATAGAGGTGAAACGCTGGAGAAGAAAAAGACCTATTTATAGAACAAAAATCTCCCAGCACAGAGAAGCCAAGACGACAGCAGCAATTAATTCAAAGACCAAACGTCGCAGACGTCTCAGAATCCAAGACCAAGATGCTTTCCCACGGGACGCACTGTGCGTGAGACGCGTCAATTCATGCGCGTTTCCAACGCGCGCATCGGAAACTCAAACAGCGCCTGCCGTACGCCACAGCGGTCATCATTATGACCGGTCATGAAGACGTGACGGTTCACTGGCGGAGCATCCCTGACAACCATCAAACAGAGACATCATTATCCTGACAAGCGATGAAGAATACCAACTGAGATTCTATCTATCAGATATTTTTCCCAATAAAGAAAAAAATCTTACTCCCATCGGGAGAGCACATCATGAGAGTCCCAGGTGCTCCCTCACCCAAAGGTCAGCAATGTGCTCGAGTGATCACTCGCACTCACGAGAGTTTCGGGTGCTCCCTCAACCCGATGCAAGACAAACATTAAATCCCCAAGATCATGCGGCGCTAGAGTCTTAGGTGCTCCCTCACCTCAAGAGCCGAAACGGCATTCGAGTGACTACTAGCGAAGAACCCCTCGCCGGAGCACTCGAGACAACCTCCGCGGGTGAATGAGTGAACAGCTCACTTGATGTTTTGTTCCAAGCGGGTGCAATACTATTAGGCTCCGCGCCTCAAAAACACACATTCCTGGAACACGATACACTGTGCCCAGATGCCACGCAAGATTAGCGTGTAGGTAAGACCCCTCTGCGAAGTTCGGCCGGGCTGGGACTTGCCGAAGAGCGATTTCACTCCCAACCTTTTCCATGCGCTGCGCATGATAGAAAAAGTCGGGCGGACGCGCCTTAGGCTACGCACATTACTGGCGGCAAATGAACACCGTAAGACCTAAAGCGGCGGGACTTTTGCTTGACACCAGTGTTCCAAGCTCACGTCGAGGGACGTGGGTTTGATTGGGCTACTACGGTATTTGCCACTAGCGCAATTCACCAAGTCTCGACCAGTCGACTCCTTGGGCCCTTTCAGCTTAGCATCCCTCGAAACAGGTTTTGTCATGGCCACCAGACTGCCAACGACCCGCGCTGTACCGCGCATACAAACGATCGACAAATGGATGTACTCGAGTCCCTGCGCGACTCTTCGAGTCTCCCAGGCACTCGGGGCCTACTAACGAGGGGGTTACCCCACGACTCCTCATGATAAGCCTACCTGGTGTCCCTGAAGACAGAAGGCCCATGAAGATACAACCTCGGCCCGCTAATTGGCACCGACGTAGGAGTCTGCGACTCACAAGGAAGGTGCAAAGACCTGCCGTACGGAGCAAGCTAGGGTTAGGAAAGCTTACCTATAAACGTAGATGAACTCCCCGAGACCTAGCCCGGTATATAAGGGCTAGGAGGGGCGACGCCAAAGACGACCAATATCATCTGTAACCCTAGCCTTGAGCGCTCCAGCCTTGGCATCCACTGTAATCGCATCTCCCTCATCAATAATATCGAGCAGGAACGTGTCCTCCTATTTGCCGATGAGCTATCGTCTAACTTGTGCCTCTCATGACTAACCCAGGGTCCCTGACCATGGGATTTGCCGGGGTTGATCCCCGTCAGTCCCTAGCGCGGCCCCACCCTAGGCCGTGCCAGAGAGCCTCCTGGCTGCCCTGTGGCCCCTCTCGGTGCCCCCCCTTCGCCTATATTTAGCCCTCGGGGTGGAAACCCCTAATATCGATCTCTTTTCCACGATCTCGCCTCTGTACCGCCGCCGCCGCCGTTTCAAGATCGGGGCTGCCTGCAGAAGCTGCCCCGGCACCCAGCCGGGAGGAGGAACCCCCTCCGGGAGACCATCCATAGCCATGGACGCCTCTCGTATGTACCGTGAGTAGTCCCCCTTGGACCATGGGTCCGTGACCAGTAGTTATGTGATGTACTTCTCTCCCCTCTTTGTGCTTCCACGTTCGAGACCTCGTGAGCTGCCTCACATGATCGAGGCACTTCTGTAATTTTCTGCTGTTGCTATGTTGAGTTTGATGGTATCTGATGGATTATGAGATTATGTTCAAATTGTGATGAGTAATATATTTGGTTCTTCTCTTTTATATTTTTTTCTTGAGTAAATTCTTGCATGTTCTCCGTTGCCGTATTTTACTTTGGCCAAGTATTTTATTGCAACTCGAAGAGGGAGCGTTATGCTTGATTGTGGGTTCAGCCCCTTGATGTCTAGATTGAGTGACAGAAACATGAGACTAGGGGATGTGTTGTTGCCACCAGGGATAAAACCACGGTGCTTGTATCCGCGGGTGCAAGTATTGTTTACTTTACGCAAAGTTCTTTTAATGCAGTTGTCTGTTGCTTTGAGTTTACACTTTGGGTGGGATTCACAACTTAATACCAGCGAGATGTTCTGGATAGATATCTCAAGGTGGATGATTCGTAGTAGATGAAGTTGGATTTCGGTCTACTTCCCTTGGCGTACTGCCCATTGCTTTTGATCCCTTCCTTTCTTTGCAGCATAGTTAGCATTGCGATGCCTTCATAATCCTGTAAATTGCCCAGCTGTGATTTGTTTACCTCGCTAGCACTTTTATCATCTTTTGGGAGAGAGACATCACTAGTGAAAATCACGGGACCCCGGTCCATCTTTACATTATTGTTTACACCTTCAATTTACTTTCAGTCTTTACTTTCAGTTGCCACTATTATTATCTCTTGCGTTGATCCTTTGTAAACATCAAGGCCGGAGGAATTGACAACTCCTCTGTACTCGTTGGGAGCAAAGTTATCTCTTGTCGTGTGCAGGTCCACGTCAACTCCCTAGCCAGAAGCTAATTTCTGGCGCCGTTGTCACCTTCTTGGATCTCTTGGAGTACTACTGGTTCGATAACCTTGGTATCTTCACCGAGGGAAATTTGCTGCTACGCTACATCTCACCTTCCACTTGGGGTAACCAACGAGGAGTGAGATAACTATCCTCACCTTATCACTATGCTGAGTTTGTTGGGATCTGATTGATTATGAGATTATGTTCAGATTGTGATGAGTAATATATTTGGTTCTCTTTTATATTTGTGTTCTTTAGTAAATTCTTGCATGTTCTCCATTGTTGTATTTTACTTTGGCCAAGTGATTTGTTGCAACTCCAAGAGGGAGCGTTATGCTTGATTGTGGGTTCAGCCCCTTGATGTCTAGCTTGAGTGACAGAGACATGAGACTAGGGGATGTGTTGTTGCCACCAGGGATAAAACAACGGTGGTTGTACTTGCGGGTGCAAGGATTGTTTACTTTACGCATAGTTATTTTAATGCAGTTGTCTGTTGCATTGAGTTTACACTTTGGGTGGGATTCGAAACTTAATACCAGCGAGATGTTCTGGATAGATATCTCAAGGTGGATGATTCGTAGTAGATGCAGTTGGATTTCGGTCTACTTACTTTGGCGTACTGCCCATTGCTTTTGAGCCTCTTCCTTTCTTTTGTAGCATAATTAGCATTGCAGTGCGTTTATAATCCTGTCAATTGCCCAGCTGTGATTTGTTTACCTCGCTAGCACTTTTATCATCTTTTGGGAGAGAGACATCACTAGTGAACATCACGGGGCCCCGGTCCATATTCACACCATTGTTTACATTATCAATTTACTTTCAGTCTTTACTTTCAATTGCCACTATTATTATCTCTTGCGTTGATCCTTTGTAAACATCAAGGCCGAAGGAATTGACAACTCCTCTGTACTCGTTGGGAGCAAAGTTATTTGCTGTGTGTGCACGTCCAGGCGAAGTTAGCAACCTCGGCGCCACTGTTCACTTTACCACCTTCTTGTATCTCTGCGAGTCCTACGGGAGACAAACCCTATCCTCTACATAGGGGAAATTTGCTGCTACGCTGCATCTCACCTTCCACTTGGGGTAACCAACGAGGAGTGAGAACTATCCTCACCGTATCAATCACTAGTGAACGTCATGGGACCCCGGTCCATATTTCCATCATTGTTTACACCTTCAATTTACTTCCAATTCTTACTTTTCGTTGCCAATATTATTATCTCTTGTGTTGATCCTTTATAAACGGCAAGGCCGGAGGAATTGACAACTCCTCTGTACTCGTTGGGAGCAAAGTTATTTGCTGTGTGTGCAGGTCCAAGCGAAGTTAGCAACCTCATCGCCATTTTTCACTTTACCACCTTCTTGTATCTCTGCGAGTCCTACGGGAGACAAACCCTATCCTCTACATAGGGAAAATTCTGCTGCTACGCTACATCTCACCTTCCACTTGGGGTAACCAATGAGAAGCGAGAGAAGTATCTTCCTTGCTAGCATCAACATGCATATGCAATAAAAAAAGATGATGTTGGTGAAATCTTGTGGGTATTTCAAACTATAGAATGTTAGATATCTTATATAGAAAATCTGTTTTCACCATTATATCCTTTTTCATCCTAAAAAAAGTTAGCGAAACACATCAATATGAGATCTAGTTTCGAAGATCTTGCCACGGCGTATTTAATAGTGAAAACCTTTTTTCGATCGAAGTTTTCACTTAAAAGATAAAGCTGATATCATCTGTTTTTTTTTCTCTTTGCATGCATGCATAGTAGATGATATGGCGCGATGTCATGATGAGGAAGGCGTTCGGGGCAACATCCAAGCCACCGCACTTCGGGCAATTATCGCGATCCTTTTCAAAAATATTTTAAAATGATCATTTTATTTAGGATCATACATGGAATTGCTATTTCTCTATGATATCGCTTTTATAGTATATATCCCCACGTCCGCTCTTACGCGGGACAGATGTTTGTCGGTGCCATCTAGCACAAACAAAATTCATGACAATTCATCGAGAGCAGTCGCGCAGGGAGGTGGCGAGCGCAACTGCTTTAGCTGTCAGCCTGTATGACGCGGGAAAAAATAGATGGAAAATCTAACACGTGCATGGTGATACGTCCCAAACGTACCTATAATTTATGTTTGTTTCATGCTTATATTGGTGATATTGCTATGTGTTTCACTACACATTCATACCTTTTTAACATATTTGCGCTAATCTACTAACTCAGAACACCCAGTGCCAGGTTTTGTCTGCTGATGTCTGTGAATTGCAGGTTTATACCCATATTTACAGTGCTCGGAAAATTTCATAAAAATATATATATATAATCAGTGTTCCATAAGACTCCAGACGACCGAAGGGGGCCCAGAGGGGGGCCACCCCCCCTCCAGACGGCCAGGTGGCGCGGCCCCACCCTACGTCACGCCAGGAGGCTGCCCCGAGGGGTGGGACCTCCCATCGAGCCCTTCTTTGGCTTATATTTAGCCCTCATTCTGTAAACCCTCGGGAGGCACTCCGTATCTCGAATTTCACCAATGTTCCTCCGCCGTCGCGATCCCGAGATCGGGATCGCCAGAAGACCTTGTCCCGGCACCCTGCCGGAGGGAGGATCGATCTCCGGGAGTTTCTCCACCACCATGAGCGCTTCCCGGATGTGCCGTAATTAGTCCCCCTTGGACCATGGGTCCATGACCAGTATCTATGTGATGTCTTCTCTCCAATCTTGTGCTTCAATTCTTAGCCCTTGTGAGCTGCCCTGCATGATCAAGGCATCTATGTAATAGTTTATGTGTTTCTATGTTGTGTTTGCTGGGATCCGATGGATTATGAGATTATGTTCAGATTGTGATAAGTTATATATTTGGTTCTCCTTTTATATATTTGTTCTTGAGTATTCTTGTATGCTCTTCGTTGCTTTTTATTGATTTGTCCAAGTAATAGATCGGAACTCCAAGAGGGAGCATTATGCATGATTGTGGGTTCATGCCCCCCGATGTCTACCTTGAGTGACAGAAACATGAGACTAGGGGATGTGTTGTTGCCACCAGGGAGAAAACAATGGTGCTTATAACTGCGGTTGCAAGGATTGTTTACCTTACGTATAGTTTGTCAATACAGTTATCTGTTGTTTTGAGTTTACACTTTGGGTGGGGTTCGCAACTTAATACCAGCGAGGTGTTCTGAATAGATATCTCAAGGTGAGTGATTAATGAGTAGATGATGATGAATAAACGGTCTACTTGTCTTGACATACTGCCCATACGATTGAGTCTCTAACTTTCTTGTAGCATAATTAGCATTGCGGTGCGTTTATAATTTTATCAATTGCCTAGATGTAATTCGTTCACCCACCATAGTTGTTTTATCGTCTTTTGGGAGAGAGACATCACTAGTGAACATCATGGGACTCCGGTCTATATTTCCACTATTGTTTACACCTTAACCATTTACCGATTTTATTTCCTTTCCATTGCAATCACCATTACTATTTCCACCGTGTGTTTGATCCTTCGTAAACAACAAGACCGGAGAGATTGACAACCTCTCTGAAATCATTGAGAGCAAAGCTATTTGCTTTTTTGTGCAGGTCCAGGTTAAGCGAATAATATCGAGTAAACGACGCGTTGCTCACTTTACCACCTACTTGTTGATCCTTAGAGTCCTACTGGAGACATAAATATTGATATCTTCACCGAGGGAAATTTATCGCTGTCTACTTCTCAACCTTACACCATAGTTTAAAAAACCGGACCGGTGATCGAACCGGCCAGGGCTTCGGTTCACGATTCACCTGGTTGGACCGCCGGTTCGCTCGGTTCAATTGCTGGTTTTTTAAGATAACAAATGGGATAATTATTAATAATCTTCTAGAAAAGTAATTATTTCATACATTCGTGTACAATTAAGAAACAACTAGCCAGCGCGCCTAGTGGTTAGCCGAGTTTGCTCGCTTACGAGCGACGGTGCAGGTCGCGGGATCGATTCCCGTTTGACGCAAACTGTATTTTTCCTTGCGTTAGCTCTTCTCCGGTTGGACCAGCGGCTTCTTAGCCCGGTTTTTGAGGAAAACCGCGGTTTTATCGGTTTTTTCCGGTTCGCTTTGCCAGACGGTCTAGTAGAGGCTCCGGTTCCGGTTTTTTCCGGTTCAACCGGCGGTCCGGTTCGGTTTTTAAAACTATGCCTTACACTTGAGGTAGCCAACGGGGAGCACTACTTCAATGCCATCACATGGCAACTGAAAAATGAAAGTACAATCGAATTACCACCTGCGCATACTTAAATTACCATATGTAATAACGTTATTTGCCATAAAGAAAGGTTCGCCCTTGCCATATTTCTCAGCGACCGGTCGCTCCGTATAAGGATAAAAAAACTAGAATCACGAGATCAAGAGGGACTGCGATTTGGTTTAAATAGCGGGATTACTAAATCTCAATCGTTTGAGATTTAAGTAAGCCTCAGTCGAGTGAGATCTTACGTGAAGATTCATAAAAAAGAAGATTTTTTTTTGTATTTTTACATGTTTTTTAGTTAAATATCAATCAATTGAAAGTTAGACAGACTCTAAATAAGTGTCAAGATACTAGTAGTACAGTACCATTTTTGTCGAGCAACTCCGCATCTTTCATAAGAACATGCCAACAGATCGATGGTTACCAGCTCCCCACTAAACAAACATGTAAACCATGCTAATGGCGGAGTATTCTAGGGAGGAAGTACGAAAGGCATTGTTCCAGATTGGAGACATGAAAGCTCCAGGGCCCGATGGACTACATGCAATCTTCTTTAAAAGATTCTGGCACAAAGTGGGAGATGAATTGACAAATGATATTTTGGATGCAGTTCAGAAACGGAAGATTCCCGAAGGATGGAACACCACTAATGTGGTTCTCATCCCTAAAGTGGACAACCCGGAAACTATAACACAGTTCAGGCCTATTAGCTTATGTAACGTGGTTTACAAAGTTATTTTAAAAATGATCGCGAATAGACTGAAAAGAATTCTTCCGGAAATCATCTCCCCGACACAGAGTGCATTTGTTCCTGGGAGACTAATCACTGATAATGTGTTAGTAGCATACGAATGCTTTCATGCCATAAAAAAGAACACCCATGGGACAAACGGCTTATGTGCTGTTAAGTTGGATATGAACAAGGCGTATGACCGAGTAGAGTGGGGATTTTTAGAGAAAATGATGCTACGGATGGGATTTCATGAGCTTTGGGTGGAAATGATTATTGAATGTGTCTCTTCAGTCAGATATACAGTAAGATTTAACAACACTGAGACGGAAGAGTTTGTGCCATCCAGAGGTTTGAGACAGGGCGATCCCCTGTCCCCATATCTTTTCCTTCTCTGTTCGGAGGGATTATCAAGTCTACTGGCACATGAGCAAGATACAGGGAATCTTGAAGGGGTGCGGGTATGAAGGAATGCACCACCCATATCACACCTCCTTTTCGCTGATGACTCATTGATTTTGATGAGAGCTGACCTGCAGAATGCGAGTACATTAAAAAGGATCCTTAACACATACTGTGATAGCTCAGGCCAGCTAGTCAACACCGCAAAATCCAACGTCTACTTTAGTCCAAATACAAGTGTTCTGGTGAGAGAAGTGTGCACAGATTTGCAAATTGTGACCGAGGCCATTTCAGATAAGTATCTCGGGCTGCCCACTATGGTGGGGCTAGATAAAAGCGATTGCTTCCAGCACCTTGTTGATAGAGTGTGTCAGAGATTAAAAGGTTGGAAGGAGAAAACTCTGTCTATGCAGGGTAAAGAAATCTTAGTAAAGTCGATGGCCCAAGCTATACCATCCTATGCAATGTCAGTGTTCAAGATTCCAAAAAATATCTGTAAGCTAATCACTGATGAGATAGCTGGTTTTTGGTGGGGAGATAATGAGGAAAATAAGAAAATGCATTGGTTTGCATGGTGGAAATTGTGTGTCCCAAAGAAGAGGGGCGGCCTGGGTTTCCGAGACCTTCACAGCTTTAATCTTGCTATGTTAGCAAAGCAGTGTTGGCGTCTGATCCAGAATCCCGAGTCTTTGTGTGCGCAAGTTCTAAAGGAAAAATATTATCCGGACGGTGATATTCTGAATGTTGGGCCGAAAAAGGGATCCAGCTTACTTGGCAGAGTATTGTAGCTGGTATCCAAACCTTTAAGAGAGGATGTATTTGGCGTGTTGGATCGGGCTCGAACATTGATATTTGGAGGGACCCCTGGATCCCATCAAGCCCTTCCAGGAAAGTGATCTCACCAAGGGATGCTACGGTCATCTCCAAAGTGGTAGATCTCATTGATCCATATACAGGAACATGGGATGAGACACTAGTAAAAGATATCTTTTCGCCGGTGGATGTATTGCGAATTCTGCAAATCCTTCTGAACCAGCAAATGCACGAGGATACAATTGCATGGAATTATACCAGGTCCGGACTGTTCTCCGTTAGATCGGCTTATCACTGTGAGTTTGAACATCAACATGGTCGACTAGACAGATCTGATGCACAAGGGCGGTCTAGGCTTAACCCAATCTGGAAAGAAGTTTGGCGGCTTTGTATTCCTGGGAAGATAAAACACTTTGCTTGGAAAGTGTTGCACGGGGTTCTGCCTTGCCTAATAACACTAGCAAACAGACATATCCCATGCTCTACCCAATGCAAGGTATGTTCTGTTGGTGGAGAAGACATACAACATTGTCTGTTTACGTGTAAGAGAGCGCAAGATGTCTGGAATGAGCTGGGGCTGCTGGAGCAAATACAAAGAGATGTGGCGCAAGACAGATCGGGTTCACTGACGATGAAGATAGTTGCAAAATTTCAGGGCATGTCGGATGGAGTCCCCCTAGCAGAACTGGCCCTAGTTGCTGCATGGTATATCTGGTGGGAACGGCGACAGAGAATGAAAGATCTGGAAGTCTAAACCCCGGCTAGATCTTCTCTATCAATCCGAGTCTTGGCAACAAATTTCATACGAGCTTATTCCTCGAAAGCACTGACTCGAAAAGAGGCGGAAATCTGGAGAAAGCCTGATCGTAATGTGATCAAAATAAACGTGGATGCCTCCTTCTACCACGAGACCCTTTCAGGATCATGTGGCGCAATTGCACGCGATAATCATGGCGACTTCATAGCGGCAGCTAACTGGTTCTTACCGCATGTTGCTTGTGTGGATTCTGCGGAGATACAAGCAATCAAATATGGGCTCTATTTGGCTGCCCATATTGGATGTTCCAAACTGCAAATGGAGTCTGATAGCCAATTTGCTGTAAAATCTATCAATCAACCGGAGAGTTATCTCGGCCAGAATGTTCAGGTGATTGCGCAGTGTGAGGAGCTGATGATGGAGTTCTCCCAGGTAAAACTGGACCACTGCTATAGGGAAGCTAATATGGCAGCGGATGAACTAGCTAAGCATGCTCATAGGAACAGGTCTTCCTTTTCCTGGGATGATGCTGCTCCAGACTTTATTTCTCATATACTTGTAAACGATATGGCACTGATTTGAGGAATAAAGTCTTCTTATTGTCAAAAAAAACATGTAAACCATGCTACAAGTGTCATCGATCGGATCATGGCGCCATGCTGTGATAGAGACAAAATTATTCTCGACGTGCCCAATGCAAGCGCGCACCGAAAGAGACGCGGCTTACCTCACGTGCACATCACCGGCGCTCTGACCTCCTCTCCTCGTGCGTCCTTCACGTCAGAGCACGGCTCCCACGCGAACGCTCCGAGGCTCCTCTCCGACGTCCCGCCGCCGGCGACCGCTTCCTCGGCCCGCACCCTCCAGAGGTCCGCCTGAGCCCGGATCCCTAACGCGGCCTCTCTGTCGCCCATGACCGTCTCCACGCACCGCTGCAGCTCGCCTCGCTCCACCGCGCCCTCGCCGTCCGCCCGGGCGCGCACGCCGACGCCCATCCGCTCCTCCACCAGCCACGCCACCGTCGGCTGGTCCGTCCACTGCGGCACGGCCACCATCGGCACGCCGCGCGTGACGCTCTCCATCGTCGAGTTCCAGCCGCAGTGCGTCACGAAGCAGCCCACCGCCGGGTGCGACAGCACCTTCACCTGGTCGCACCACTCCACCACCACCCCTTGCGCGCGCGCTCCGGCGCGCAGTCCAACGTCGCATGTTCACCGACAGCCTTGCGCGCCACCCACAGGTACGGCCAGCCGGTCGCCTCCAGGCCGCGCTTGGTCTCCTCCTCCTGCCGCTTGCTCATCGAGAGGATGCTCCCGAATGAGACGTACACCACGGACCGTGCCGGTTTCGTGTCCAGCCACTCCATGTACCCCTTCCCGTCGTCGCGCCGGAACAGGTCCGTGCTCGACGGAGATGCCTCGTCCGGCGTCACCGGCCCGACGGCGACGAGCTCGAACTGCGCGATCGCGCGCAGCGCGTGGAACGTGTTGACGAGCACCTTGGGCTTGTACTCGTCGAGCGCCGATAACAGATCGCGCATCATGTCCAGCAACAGGTAGTGCGGGTGCTCCGGCGAGGTGATGGACACGACAGACGGGAGCGCGCTGGACCTGAGCGGGAGCAGCCCCGGCAGCTCGACGGCGGCGTCGGGATCATCGTCGTTGGCGCATGAGGCAATGAGCGCGTCGTGGCCGTGGAAGTAGTGGTAGTACACGGCGAACACGGCGGCGGGATGGATCCAGTAGAACGTCGCGGGGATGCCGTGCGCTTGGGCGACGTGGGGCGCCCACCCGACGAGGAAGGCGTACATCATGCGCGTCATGGGGCGGCCGCGCGCGGCGAGGCCGGCGACGACGGCGGAGAGCGTCTCGCGCCCCACGGTGTGCGTGCGCTCCTTGTAGGTGCCAACGTCGTGCACCTTGGGCTTGAACCCCTCGTCGAAGCCGTCGGAGTAGGGGGCGAAGAGCACGCCGGCGTCGTCGACGGTCTCTTCGTCGGGGGTGGTGAGGGAGGGGAACATGAGCCGGTGGCCTGAGATGGCGGTGGAGAAGGTGACGCGCGCGCCCGGCGTTGACGCCATTACACGGGCGGCGAGTCGGCGCGTCGGGTTGATGTGGCCCTACATCGGCGTGGTGACGAACAGGAAGTGCGATGTAGCTGAGGATCTCTCCATTGAGTGAGCTTAGGTTTGGGGAAGCACGGCGTGGTGCTCTAGAGGAGGATGATATGGATCAAGATCAGGGAGTGAAGGGGAGGAGCACAGCGAAAGCCTGGAAGGAGCTGGACTGCTGGAGACTAGAGCAACATATATTTTTTTTGAATTGTCACCGGGGGAGGGCGAAACGCCCCCCACCTGAATTGTATTCATTTTGCCTATAAGGCTTTGCAGCCTATTGCAAGATAGGTTCAAGTGAACCAGAAGTACAGGGGGCACAGAGAAAAGAAATAAAGAAAAAACCTCCACAACACACTTAACATGGGGAACAAGGAGGGAAAACACAATACAACACTATAAAGAGCACCGTATGGAAAGACGAATGGCATCAGCCAGCCAAGACCAAAGCACGGCACTGCAATCGGCGACGTTATCGAAAGGCTCCGCGTATCCGAGACTGCCCAACGCCACGACACCACCTGTGTCGGGGGAGCACTCGAAGGGGCACGCGAGGCCGAGACGACGCCCTGACACCTGTGTGCCAACAGCTTAGTCGAAGGGCATCGCCAAGCAGACAGAGCGACGACACTGTGTCGTCGACGCAATCGAAAGGCTCCCCCATAACCGAGACTGCACAACGCCGCGACACCACCTGTATCGGGGGCACGGTCGAAAGGTTACCCGAAGCCGAGACGTCGTCACAACACCTCTTGTGCCACCAACGGAGCTGCAAGGCACCGCCTAGCAGAGACTCACCAAACGAGCACACGAGCACAACACACATCGCCATCGACCCCAGAAAGGCCGCATCACCAACCACACAACCACCGCCACCAAACACCCACTGATACCTCCGGCTGATTCCTTCTTAAAAAATGATGCCCCCCAAGAGGGGAACGACACAAAGCGCCGCCACCATCCGATCTGATAGAGCTCGGGTCTGAGGTTTCCCTCGAAGCAGGGGCCGAAAAACAAGAGCCATGACCCCAGCAGCATCTTCAAGAAGTTAGCGACGCCCATGAGCGCCACCGCCGCCGTCACGGACCAAGCCAGTGACAAGCTTTCGCCTGGCATGGATACTCCCTCCTTCGGCCACACCATTCGAACAACCATATCCTTCGCACCCCGCCACGAGCCGGTCCGTGGCCAAAACCGCCTCCCACCGCACAGATAAGAACCATCGTCGTCGGACGCAGCTCGTTCGTCGGGCCTGCCAAGCACCATGCCGACAGGTGACAGAGAGAGCCGCCCGAGACCTGAAACCACCGCGGTTCCCAGCCACAGCCATGGGGCAGATGTGCGCACCGGAAAGGACGGATCTGCACCACCAAGCCACCCACACTGGCCGAACTCCCACCAGTCGAAGAAGAACGCCACCACCACGGCTGAATCCTGAGCAAGAGAGGCCCCGACCCGCCATGGCCAGAGCTGGGCCGCAAGGGGCCAGATCTGGACGGAACCAGGCTCCCCGCCGGCACCCAACACGCCCACCACCTCTAGCACGCCCGCCCCGCCGCCGGAGGCGCCACCAGCGCTGCCCGCCGGCCGGCTAGGCATCCACCCAGCAGCCACCACCACCACAGCTAGAGTCGTACGACAGCAGCCAGCGGGGAGGCGAGCCGCCGCAGGGAAAACGGCGCCGCGCTCCCAGCCAACGACCCCCACAGGCCAGATCCGGGAGACATCTCACCAGATCCACCGCCGGCGCCCACCATGGCTCGCCATCGGCCTCGACAGCGCCATCCCTCCTCGGAAGCAGCAGTCGCGAGTTGAAGCCGAAGAGCCCCGCCGCCACCTTCCCCGGAGCGCGCACAAGCGTTTGCTGGCGGACTCCTCTGGCGGCGGCGAGGCTGAGAGGATGGGGAGAGGACGCGGCGGCGCGAGAGGAGGTTCCCCCGTGTCGCCAGAGCACTAGAGCAACATATAACCTACACGTTAACTTCGTTGTCGACACGAGACACGCGCGAACCAGCGATGTCTTATATTCATCTAGGAGCCAGCGGGTTGGGATCTCCGGATCTCGTTGAGATCGTGGGTTATGGTGTATGAGGATTGATCCGTACTGATCTGAAAAGTTTTCGAGCAGTTGGTGGTTTGTGAAGACGAAGCTTTTTCTTCCTCCTCGTCAGTAAGATCCATTGTTGATGTTCGTTCTTTTTTGTGTGTGTTGTTGCTAGGGATGTTCTGCTTTGTTAGGACGGTTGGTCCGAGTGTAGCGTCTAGATTGAATCCTAGTTTTCTTCCATCCAAATAACGCGTGCATGACGATACTCAAAATCACAGATGACAAAAGTTGATGTAGCTTTGTTGGGTATCGAAGTGTTTCCTTATCTTTTCTACGCCGATGCAGAGAAAAGATGGGGGCGGCGTGGCGATAATGATAAGCGACTGAAGATGTTTTGCTTGGGTTTGGGTGCACATTCTTTTTTTGCATGTGTCTTTCCCAAGGTTCAAAATGATGATACAAAGCTCTGAAAATCTTCATGTTTTAAGACGCTCTTTGTTTATTCAGTTTGAACGTGCGTGTGTTAGTGTGCACTTGTACAGATTCAGGACTTTGTATAACTTCCTGTGTCCCATAATTTTTTTATCATGGTTCAAATTTAAACTAAGATCATGATAAAATTTATGGAACGGAGGGAGTATTTTTTTTAATATGAATACAAGCATAAATTTCGATGCACTGTTTTCTTCTTCTTTTTTCTTGATACTAACTAGCAAACATGCCCGTGCGTTGCAACGGGAGAAAAAAAAACATGCTTCCATGATAATAAGTTTGACTCAAGGCCACTCTACATGGCTACATTATATATTTTAACATAGCACCTGATATGTGTTGTTGCTTATCCTCTTTGCATTGAATGGTGATAGTCCCCATGTGCACCTAATAGTAATACGATCGACGTGGTGAATATCAATATGATAATCTCGACCACCGCACACACACCTGTCGTTGAGCCACATTGTTGCAAGTAAATGCCTAGTAGTTTGAAAGCTAATGTCGTTGAGTTGGGCGTGATGTCCGTACTTCCCGAGCTACGTGTACATCATTCATCATACACCCACTTATTTTTAAATTATATATTTATTTATTTTAAATGCATCAACGTTATTTTTAAAAGCCATAAACATTTTTCGAATCACATGGATTTTTTTAAAGAGGTTTTTCTAAAATGAATATATATTTAAGGATGTGAATACTGTTTTGAATGACATAAATTTTGATTTGAGAAAGGGTGAATATTTCTAAAATTACATGAACATTATTTAAGTAAATGTCTAGTAGTTTAAAAGCTAATATCGTTGAGTTGGACGTGATGTCCGTGCTTGTCAAGCTACGGCGTACATCGTCCATTATACACTCACTTATTTTCAATTTGCAAATTTATTTATTTTAAATGCATCAACGTTATTTTTAAAAGACATAAACATTTTTTGAATCACATGGAACTTTTTTAAAGAGATTTGTTTTTTGAAATATGAATATATATATTTAAGTATGTGAATACAGTTTTCAATGACATAAATTTTCATTTGAGAAAGGGTGAATATTTCTAAAATTATATGAAATTATTTAAATACGTGAACACTTTTTTAATACTACACAAACATTTAAAGAGCATGAATGATTTAAAAAAATTAGAAAACATATTTCAAAAGGAACAAAAAAAACTAAAACCTGTTTTTTCTTGCTCGCGCATCGGAGATAGTGAACACTTTTTTTTAAACTATACAAAAATTTAAAAAGCATGAATGATTTTTAAAATTGGAGAACGTCTTTCAAAATGGACAAAAAATTAAATTTGTTTTTTTATAGTTAGAAAAGTATATAAGTTAAACAGATTTAATGTACAGGTTTATTTGTAAACAAATATCCTTGAAATCTCAGCCGGCCCATGCTAGGCCCAGTATAGCGCTGTGGCCCGAAACAATCGATGCGCTTGCTGGAATAGTTTTTTTTAAACGCTGGAACAAAGGACCGCTGGTTGATTCTTTAAACTATTAGGGGTCATTTTGCAAAAAAACCAAAACAGCAGCGAAACGTTTTTCATTTATATTTTAGACTGCGGGTTGATTCCCTATAAAGTAAAAGACTTTTTTTGTAAAACTGTCAAAACGTAAGGAGAAACCTACCTCCCTTTATTATTAGGGAAAGATAAACATACCTGAGTGTTGTAACGGGATAAAAGAACAAACACCATTGGAGCTTCGAAGATTCTCATGCCTTAGGATGATCTTTGATTATTTTGGTTGAACGTGCAATTTCAGTGTGTTTTTGTAGGGATTCAAGACTTGGTATTGTTTTTAATATGAATACATGCACAATTTTGCATCTTTTTTTAAACTTTTTCATGAAAAAATGAAATTATTATTTAGGAAAAACCGCGCGAAAACCAGAAAGCCAAAAAAAATCTTTTTTAAACACCAAAGATGCGTACAGAAAAAATCCGAAGAAAGCTCCATTAAGTAACACGCGCTTTCGTGATGATTGTTAGTTAGACTTTGAAGGTGAAATCACTAATTTAAGAGTACCCGTAGCTACAAACAGCGCGTTCTCTCTGCGCGCGCCAAGTGGTGCTCCACGCGTGCCAAGTGGCACGTTCTGAAGCTTTTTCCGTTTTCCTGTTTTAGAGGCACGAGTGCCTCTCGCGGAGGCACGATAGTGCCTTTTTACGGGAGGTACGAGTGCCTTACGCGGAGGCACGAGACATGACTCATGCCTCCTTTTTTGAGGCACGACTCGTGCCTCCCGCGAAAGCAAGGTCATGCCTCTTTTTAAAAAAAAGATATATTTTTTTCATCAAAACGTTTAGAAAAAACGTGCGAAAACCGAAAAAGTAAAAAAATCACAAAAAACCCAATTTTAAACATAAAAACGTACACAAAAATAAATAAAAACGAAATCCCGAGGAAGCGCTGTGAACGCGACATGTGGCTCTATTCATTAAACTGGACTGCCAACAAGTACGCTAGTTGCTCTCCAGTACTCGCTAGTTTTAGCTTTTTTTTTGAGAATTACCAAACCTTTAATAAGTCGTCACCACGTTTACAGGGACGAAATCAAGTCCCTCCGGGCTGCCCCACCAAGTATGGCGGCCAGTTCCCCGATTTAGACCATGTTTCGCAAGATTGTGTGCCTCGTAGTTCGAGCTTCTACTTTCAAATTTAATAGTACAAGAATTAAAACTAGCTATACTATCTATGATTTCATGTAATATGGCGCCGTAGGATGGTGAAGCTTGCATCTTGATGTTGTCCACCACGACCTTGCAGTCGGAAGCAATACAAATGTTCCCAACCTGCAGGTCCTTTGCCAGAGCTTGAGCTTCACGGATCGCCAGAGCTTCGAGAGTCGGGGGATCATTGATGTGTTGGATGAACATCACCGAAGCACCCAGGAACAAACCAGCCTCGTCCCTGCATACCGCAGCTACCGAGCCACATCGCCCGCCGAGATTCACCGCTGCATCCACATTGAACTTCACTTGGGAATTCGGAGGAGGAATCCACCTATGAGACCTTGGGATAGAGATGTTCTGCCTGTTTGGAGGCGGAGTGTCGCGAGTACTTCTGATCTCCTCCAAAAAACGCCGGATGAACACATACGTGAAGTGGGGGCTTTGAAAATTTTCTTCGTGGATAGCTTGTTGTCGCGAAAACCAGATGGCCCAGAGAGTTGCCGCCACCGGTTGAAACTCCTCCCTCTCCAGCTGATTCGACAGGTTAAAAATCCAAGTTGCTGCATCAACACTTCTTAGATCGAAGATGGGTTCACTGATTTCATCCGGTAGCAAGGACCAAACACTCGCCGCCATAGGACAGTCCAGAAGTGCATGCCTCCAGCTTTCTTCACGCCCACACAGGTTACAGTTTGCCGAGGCAGCCATGTTGCGGTGTTGAAGAAGATCACAAGTAGGAATCGACAGTTTTGCCAACCGCCAAATGAAGTTTTTCACCTTTGAAGGAAGCTGCATAGTCCAAACGTCATCCCAAACTGACCCGTTATTTGATGTGTGCGACGCTTCATCCCTTCCTTCCAACATTCCCTCTCTCAATCTCTTAGTGTGCATGAAGATTTTATATGCTGATCGGACGGAGAACTTTCCATCACGTTCTCCAGACCAGGCCCAAGAATCCTCAATTCTCCTAGTGCAGATGGGTATCGACAGGATAGACTCACAGTCAATCGGCAGAAAGCATTGGCGAATAAACTCTTCCTTCCAGCAAGCATTGTTCCTGTCAATGAGGTCAGCCACCAGCTTCGGAGGGTTTTGCATGAGTGATGCTACAGGCCTCTTCAGATTTTCACGAGGCAACCAATTGTCCTCCCAGACTTTCGACGATCTACCATCCCCAATCCGTTTCACCAGTCCCTGCCAAAGAAGGTCTCTGCCGTCCAAAACTGCACGCCATATTTGAGATGGGTGTGATCCAAGTTCTGCATTCAAGATGTCCGAGTTAGGGAAATACACAGCTTTCAACAGCTTGGCACTGAGAGAGGCCGGTTCCGTCAGGATTCTCCACGCCTGTCTAGCCAAGAGAGCAAGATTGAACATTTTCATGTCCCGAAAACCAAGACCACCAAGATTCTTCGGCTGAGTTAGATCATCCCAGGCAACCCAAGCAGGAGAGCGTTTCCCATTCTTGCATCCCCACCAGAACTGTCTGATGATACTTGTGATGTTCTCGCATACTCCTCTAGAAATTCTAAAACAAGACATGGAATAGACCGGAATCGTCTGTGCCACAGATTTGATAAGAACTTCTTTTCCCGCATACCTCGCTAGTTTTAGCTACTCTCGAACACAATTCCAATCGGGCTTTGATTCTTGGGCCTCTAAACCAACACAGCAGCCCGCGACCACGCACGCCACCACCCGTTTCTGAAAAAAAACGCACGCCACCACCCGCCGTCGATCTCGAGCTCTCTCTCCACCGTCCCGACGAGGAACCGCCAGCATCTACCTCGGCCGACCCAACGTCCCAGCCGCCGGCTCTCCACCGTCCTCGTTGCGTGAGATTTCCCCCCTCCACCTCCCCTCCGTCTGCTTGGTTGGTTATTACGGTCGATAGAGAACCTTCTTTTTTAGGGGCAAACAAATCTAACCTGGAAGCTCAATCAACAACGAGATAGTACGCTCAAGCAAAGAATCGGTCTTTAGCTGTGTATATGCACCAATTTAGAGCCAAAAAGCTTGAACTTGAACATGACTGCAACTGCAATACTGCAACGGCATAAGTGCAAATTGAACTTTGCAGGTCGGCTTGATCTGCGCCTCGCGTTCGGCAGAGTGCTCTGCGTTCGGTTCCAAGGCAGACCAGGAGGAATGTAAGTGTTTGTATTAGTACTTTTTTTCACTTCTCATTTTCATTCTTATAATGCTGTGTGACTATATCCATTAGAATATCACGTTTTATTTGTTCACTGATCCTTGCATTTCTCATTGAATAAATAGACAAATAGCGATTACCTACAAAATCTTCATTATCCTCATCATACTAATCATCGAAACGGTGTCTTGCTCGTTCTGGTCAGGGCTGAGGAGCGCGCCGAGGAGGTGAGTAGCGATGAACTTGGGGCTACAAGTATGCATCTGCCAAAGCTTGAGGCCCTGACGCTGAATGAGGCACCTCGTACACTTGAATTGGTTGACAGGTATGCACATTGTTTGTTCTTCCTTTGTTAGCTTACTAATTACTACTAGTTGAGTGCCTGTGCGTTGCAACGGTACATAAATATTTACCCATTAACATCGAGGATGTCAAAACATCAAACAATCACCCTTGTTTTAAATACCAAACACCATCACACGTAGATATTCCAACTCCCAACTGCAATAATCACTCATCAATACATGGGCATTCGTATGACACTCGGTATTGTGTAAATCATAATTTATGAATGAGACAATGCATCCATGATGTTACATACTCCTAAATCAATATGGTTATTTCTTATGTAAAAACAATATTTTAGTTGACACCAAATAGCAAACATCATACAATATGGTCATGTCAACCAGATCCACACATGGAAAATTACAAATGTAGTTACTTATGAGCGAACAGGAATTTGAGTCCATTTTGCAGCTCGTTTTTTGGTATTGTACTCCTTGAATCTACAAGCTGTTTGCGCCTGACAGTGAAAAGAAACAGAGAAAAATAGCACCCCAGTCACATAATATTAGCACTTCAGTCACATACAATAGGAGGCTTGAATTTCAGTAAATAGCACTGTTATACCATTAAGTAATATGTGTAGCAGCATTAGCAACTTCAAAAATAATTAAAAAAAATACACATATTTGTTAATTCAAAATACATCCCGAGTATGATTATTCATCCTCCTTCCTGCTTTTTTTTTAATTTTCTCCCGATACTCGCCACATCTCCTTAACCACAACCTCCTTCTATGAAAATAAAACATCATTTTTCTCCCACTCTCCTTGTATGAAAATAAAAAAAACATTTTCCTCCCAACTCCTCCCCTCCAGTTCCATTCCCTTCATGCGGCCTTTCTTTAGCATTGTTGTCGCTTAAGCCCGCCATCTTTATCTCATCATCACTTGGGAACCATTTTTAAACATTAGCAATTTGGTAGAATAAAGTTGACCATGGATCATTACCCCAAAGGAAAATTGTTACAACATTTCAATCAACATCTCTAGATTGACAAATTGGCTACAAAAAATAAGTGTGTGACAAACATGTTAGCAAGTGTTTCCTTGCTCCACACTGAAAACAATTAACAAGTTAAGCACAACTGCATTTCTCAACTGTATCCATGGCAAGATCACCAATACATTTAAAGGCATGACTATTGAATTCATGACAGTCTCATTTTCACATTCCTCCGCTACATCAATCTAGCCGCCCTAATAGAAGACCACATAAAACATGCATTTTATAGATATACTCCCCCGCCCACCCCAGCAGCCTCATTGATGATGTCGGTGGCGAGGTACATGGCATGGTTAAGTTCTCCCACCCACCCCCGCACCCTCTCGTCAGTGATGTTCCTCCTATCAGCATCTGCAAGGAAGTTCTTGAGGTCCCCAAGGTTGATGCTCATGCCTGTTATCTCGCCGGACACACCAATCAGCATGGCTATCTCCTGGTAACGTAGGTTGCCAAAGCATCCAGAACCCCGGCCATCGGTTCTCTTGAGGTTCGCTCGTGCTTTTAGCTGGTACTGTAATGAAGCATACAGATAAAATGAGTCCTCTGGGCTATGATTTTGTACGTTTCTAACAATTGTATATGCTACAAAAGATGGATAACCAGATTCATTCACTGCAGACAATCAGCAAACCAAAACAATTCGAACTGAAGACACAACCAAGACCATCTATTTTAGAGTAAAAAGGGAAAATAGGAGTACGAGCTGAATTAGTACCTTGAATCCAATGCAGAGATATTTGTTTATGATGAGAAGAGTAACCGATAGTTCTAGCTCATTCCAATAGGAAGATTTAATAAACAACAGAATAAATATCTCTAATATTTTATTGAAGTAAAAATGAGACACTATTCACCTCAAAAAAGAGAAAACGGCAGAATAAATATATCCAAAATTTTCCCAATTAATTCAGATATATCAGCTTACAAAACCAACGTGTTTAAAACCTTGTAATAGGAACGCTTTGCCAAGGATCAAGTTTATCAAGAATGAATCTTTGAGATTCAGGTTTCAGTACGACAATGATTAGAATCACGGTCCAGGCAGGGTACAAACTGGCTGCTTCTTATCATTTTACTTATCTACATCTTCAAAAGAAGAAAACTTCAGTACCTACAGGCTTAGGCACTATAGCGAATAACACATTGCCCATATGAAATGTTGCTGAAGAGTAAGTTAGTAACTCATGCAGCTTAGAGAATCTTTCTATATTTTTCTGATTAAATAGACAAATTGTTTTCAGCAATTCAGCAAGCAGACACCTAACATAATGCCCTGTTCATTACAAAGGATGCAATGCTGATGCAGGAACAATACATCAAGTTGTGGAGTGTAAAATAAATTTGTGGCTTTAGAGTAAGCACTATGAACCGAGTCTTTTCATAAATGTAAAATGGTGACAAACATCGTCTTACCTCTGGATGTAGCTCCCC
Organism: Bromus sterilis; assembly: GCA_950022295.1. Taxonomy (NCBI): domain Eukaryota; kingdom Viridiplantae; phylum Streptophyta; class Magnoliopsida; order Poales; family Poaceae; genus Bromus; species Bromus sterilis. Next base: position 30,678,701 of record OX465598.1, read on the forward strand.
TGTTGCTATGCATCAGAAGCCGTCACAATATCCTGGATAGGGGAATAGGGGAAACATGAACCATACATCCTTTTCTCTATGAAATGAAATGAAAAAGGTTTTCTGCAGCTACAACAACTATAGTGCATATCAAATGATCTCCACTTAAAACTACTTGCAGTATTTTCATCTCCAGATTTGTTTTCAATTCCTATAGATGTTGAGATATAGTTGCAATGTGCATATTGAAGGATATTAGGTACAAACAAAGTAATAAAATCTAGTCACACAATCTAATAAATGATTGTCAAATATAGGCTGGAATATAAAAACCTCAGTAGCAGAACATAGTAAGGGTAATTAGGCTATTTTGGAAACATTAAGAAGATATGCGAGTTAAATGGTTCAGAACTTCAGTCATATATTATTACATTGGGGAGTGAAATACTTCATTTATGTTCTTGAGAGATTATCTTAAATTTCACGACGTATACCTAAAAATAACATCGCTCGTTAGACTTAATTCATGTGCACAGAACAAGCAACTCATTAAGTTCACTGCTAGCACACATCACTTTGTACTACTATCATTAGTTAGATTAGATTATTTAAAAAGTTAAACTTGTAGACACATTAATAAGATAAATGCAAATTAACCTCTTCCAAATTGGATATCAATTAGGTGAGCTTAATAAGAATCAACTCTTACCAACTGACTTGCTTCCACCATGTGACAGTGTAGTCTCGGTCCTGCTATCTACATCCCGTTAGAAAAACTGGAAGGAAATGAAAAAACAATAAAAATATATTATAATCAGAACCAAGTGAGGATAGGTTAAAATACATTAAGCTAACAATTCAGTTTTATCATGCTGGAGTGTGAACCCTCTAAAGCTTTGAGGGTCGCTGCACTCCCAACTCTTTTCATGAGGAAATTATTGCAAATTAGGAACAATTATTTAGGAACAATTTCTGAATAAACAACGAAACTACAAACTTGGTACCACAACAATGGCATAGCATTTTCAACTGGGATGTTTTACTTTTTTTCTAAATAAAGTAGGACACCAGGAGACAGATAATTTGCATTTGTGTGCAATAGGAACCAATTGAGTATATGTCTTGGAAAAATTCAGAGCAGAAAGCGAATGAAGCTAACCCCATGGTGCAAAATCATATACAAGTACATACCTTCAGAACCTGGTGCATATATGGCTCAACTCTTTCCGTGAACACACCTCCATAAATTTGTATCATGTATTGTTGCAGTAGAAGTGCCTCTTCTTCTGCCTAAGAAAAAATCAAATAAGCATAGCATAGCAAACGAGTACAGGTTTATAGGTGATGGTTTTATACCCTGTAGTTGCTGCAAGTACTTTGCCTTTTGATACACATAGCAAACAAGATACATGACTAAATAAGTAAATATATTGTTAGCAGAGATGGTTCCGAATAAATATATCCTGATTCAGAAGGGGTAGCAACCAACACCCAGTATCTAGAAACACAAACAACAACCAGAAGCAGCCATCAACCCATTTGTATTAGCACTTTCAATAGAGATGAAGTTGCAAAATGGGGCCATCTTAGTGCACGCGCCGACATGACCGAATGTACTTCTCTATGTGTCTGATAGAAAGAAAAAACACAGTTTGCACTTGCTGCTTTAAAAAAAACAGAAACTAAAGTGTCATGTAGATGCACAATCATTTCAGAGGTAATCAAATAATTTATCAGCATTTCATATAACGGGAGAAAGGCAATCGGTGAGATTTCTTGAGCATTCGAGGCACGTGCTTCCTCCAGCTTGCAGCTTGGCGAAGCCAAGTCTGTTGAGCAAAAATAATCCCCCGTAAATCCTTACCAGTTTATAATAGCTATTTTCTGCCACAAGATTATAAATATATTCTGCCACAAGAGTATAAATTATGTGAAAATAACAACCTGCAAGAAATCACCAACATTGCCTATCCATACACCCATCGTTCATGAATGCAAGTCATCAGTACACATACTTATTTTTCAATAGCTAAAATCCAATGAAACATGATGGATGATTTTCTCGATAGCAATAACTGATGCAACACTACTCTTTATCACACTTTATTTTTATCTTTCCTTAGAAATTAGCAATTATTCTTTATTACTCTTTATCACACTTTACACTATTTTTTTAGACCACTAAAACAACACTACATTGACTTCTTGTAGTTGCTACCTTTGTTGCTTTGCAGCCTTTCATGCTCCCCTTCAGCGGTTTCAACCTGAATTAGATTTGAACCAAGAATCTCAGATCAATGTTACGTGGAAACCGAAACAGATAGGGATAGATAGAGAGAGAAGCCAGTTAAGAAAAATACATTGAACGAGTAGTGGGGATTCACCCACCACAAAGTGCAGCATCTACCACCACTCCGGCGCTGCTGAAATTACCGGTGACCGGATGTCGCAGATACCAGCACTCCGGCGCTGCTGAAATTACCAGTTTACTGAAGATAAGTGTTAACACTTGTAAAACAGAATTTGCATCCCGACGATCCAGGATCCCCTGTCTTCGTGCTGTGCTGCTGCTGATCCTCTCTGAAGAAGATAAGAACGACAGAAAATTCAGTTATTGACAGAAAATCCAGAGCATTTGAAAACAGTTTTAGTTATGCTACTGTTAGCTGAGTTCTGAGGACACAATTGGTTGATTCAATCACAAATACTAGTTCAATCATCAATTCATTTTCAATGCAAAGGAGATAATAAAATTCATTCAGTTTATAATCTAGAGACAAACTGAATGTTCACTTTCTGATAGATAAACTATCTTTGAGGTCATTTGATAAGATAATTTATAAACGTAGTTTATCAACTGAGCTTATAAAGTGAGTTTATAAGCTGAGTACTCCTGCAGGAAGCCCTACCAAGCTTGGCAAAGTACAACAAACAGAAAGCAGAGTGTATGTAACTCATAAACCAGTTCTTAAAAAATGGGTTACTGAACATTAGATGGACAGAGAGATGGAAACCTTCAGGTATAGATCGACTGCAGCCGGCCTGGTGCACGACTTCTCACCGTTGCCCGGTCATTTCCTTTCATGTCGTTATGGAACTGAAATTAAATCAAAAGGGACACCATCTTGATCAGATATCTGAACCTGAAACCAAGATGAGGCACAATCATGCAAAGGATCGGCTAGATAAACATGTAAGGGACAGACAAGATGAGTAGGTACTCTAAAATACTCCCAGATTCTACCAGATGGCGTATCATTTGTCTGAATATTAGATGTGATGCTGCCCAGCTCTCCTAAAGAATCTTCAGAGTTTTTTTTGTGTGCAGCACTGTTCTGAATCTTCAGACTTTCAGAGAAACTCTATCAGCAACCTTCGTCTGTGCCTGCTGACACGCCAAAGCGAGCTCCTCCTTCAACCTAGCGATGGCGGCGGCATCCTCCTGCGACCTTCTAAGCTCTGACTTGGAGTCAGAAGGAGAAGCCGAGGGCGCTATCAAGCCGTGCGCATGATGGGCACGGCGACCGGAGCTTGCAGCGGCGCACGAACGGCGTGGCGAAGAGGGACAGCAGGCCCTCCAACAGTATGATATTGAGCCACTCATGAGGGCAATGGAGAGGATGAATGGCTTACCTCCCTGGAGGCCCCCGCCATGTTCACCAGAGTCGCTGCCCAGGGTCAGCGGAGGGCGGTTAGGGGCTCCGGATCCGGGCAAGGGAAGCTCCAGCGGCGAGACCAGGGGTGGCTCGACGAGCTCGTGGTCGTGGCTTCCAAGCCATGGCGCTCCTGTAGAGAGAGAAGCGGTGAGGAGAGAGGGATGGTGAGGAAGAGGAGAGGGAGGAGAAGAAGAGGAGGAGGAGGCCGGGGCGGTGGCGCGCGGCGGCTCACGCCGGCGAGGGGGAGGGCCGTGGCGGCGACGGCCTGGCGCAAAGGCTCACCCGCGACGACGGAGCGAGGAGGGGCGCGCGTGGGCAGCGGCCGGAGCGCGTTGTGTGCGCGTGGGAGGCGAGTGGGCGACCCAGCGGCGACGCGTGCGCGTGGAGGCGATTGGGTGACCCAACGGCGATAGGGGTCGTGGGATCGTGAGGAGGATCGTGATGAGGGTGAGAAGAGCGGAGCGGGGAGGATGGTGGAACCATCACGACAACGCCGACCGCACCTAGGCCTTTAATAGTAGAGATTTTCTTCGTTCCAAAATAACTGTGTTAGCCCTAGTACAACTTTCTATTAGAGCTAGTATAAAGTTACGACCGTTATTTTGAAACGGAGGGAGTACCTTATTCATTGACATGGCGCGCGGGTACTTGTTATGCCCTGGTTGAAGTGCCGGGTACTTGTCATGAGTTATTTTCCTAGATGGTGGAATTCTTCCTTTACTTGTGGGATAAATTTATTTGAAACACCTTTAGCCTTCCCTTGTTCCCAGAAAATAGGCTTTCGCCCCCCCCCCCCTCCACTTTATAGATAAAAGAATCGAACAAGATACACGACCGAACAATACATGATGGTGAGGTAGACCTCTTACAAAGTTGCTCCGAAGATAATCGGTGCACACAATCACCTACGCGTCCAACAAGAAGCATCGGAAGACTAGACGCACCCACGCAACACGCTAACACACCTAAGCTCCATGACAATGCCCTCAAGAGGGAAAACGACGCAAAGCGTCGCTGCTACCAAGTCGAAACGGATAGAGGTCTGTTGGGTCTCGCAGCAGAAAACAATAATTTTTCTAACTAGCGTCGCCCTTAACCCAAGATCTATCTAGCTGTAATGCCGTAACGAAAAGACTTGCGGAAACATACCTCGGGGTGTAGTCCGTTGCGCGGGAAACGTTCCCGCAAACGTGGTTGATGAAGCCGTAAACCTTTCACAGCCCCCTGGCTGTGTTAGCACCCTGTTGGGTGGTAGTGCCGAACGTGCAGCACCTCGTAGTACTCGCACACGTACGGACTCGATGACGACCTCCGTTCTCCGATCCAGCGAAGGTGGCGGAAGTAGACCTCCCGGGAACCAGAGTTGTAGCAGCACGACGGCGTGCGTATGGTGGAGAAGCCTCAATCCCAGCACAGGTTCTAGACAAGGGGACCCCGGCTTGAAAGAGACGAGAGAGGGGGGAAGACCGGTGAAAACCGATCTCAATTCGGAGTAATATTTATTTTCTCACGAATTTCTGTGTATTAAATATGTGCACCCTGCCCATCTATATATATGCAGAGGGGAGGGAGTCAACCCCTCTCCGCTAGCAAGGTGGGACTAAAGTCCCTTGCTAGGGGGAGGTGGCCGGCCAAGGGAGGAGGGGGGCGCACCCCTCATGGGCCCTAGGTCCCATGGCGCCTCCCTTCTCTCTCTCTTTTTCTTTTTCCTTTATTCCCCTAATGGGCTTCTTTCCCAAAGCTGGCCCATTGACTTTTTAATTATAAATAAAATGTTATTAATTATTAATTCAATTAATTAATAAATAATACATATTATTTCATCTCCCGATGATCCGGAACTCCTTCCAGCTCACTCCGAACAACCTTCGGACCAACACGGAACTTTTCCGGTACGTCTTTCTCTCTTCTCCGGTAACTCCGATAGTTCCGAATAGGTCTCCGATATTCATCGAGCCCTTAAGTGTGTTACCCTACGGTCCGAAAACACTCCAGTCATGACCGAGACAAAGGCTACGGCCAATGATCAATAGCGGGACCTGGATGCCCATAATGACCCCTGTGTATTCCGGAAGTAACCGATTGGACCGTTCACGTTGTATACCATTCCCTTTGTCATGCGATACTAGATTAGTCCAAGATTTGATCAACTGCATCCAATGCATTAGTTCTATCTTGTTACCGACAAATCTTTATTCACTCGTTTCGTGATATTCATCCTTGTGACCTAGTCACACGTTGCGCAGCTTTATGGATGCAATCTCACCGAGTTGGCCATGAAGTATCTTTCCATTATATGGATTGACAAATCCCGCTCTTGAATCAACACTCCTCAACATATCCCATCGGATAGCCCAAGATACACATTTATGGTCACCATGTTTCAGTGTGACGGTTAATGCACTCAAAGCATCCTCAGAAGATAGCAATTATGCGTGATCTCACGGTCAAAGGAACAGGCTACTACGTTATGTAATTATAACACTGAACTTTTACGATTTGATCATGTTACAATGCTTGCATTAGGTAATGTTCATCACGTCATTCATTCAATGAGGTGACCTTACCGTCAATTGACTTGATTGTCCATGATCGTGAAACCACAATCATCAGTTGAAGATAAACTAGTCATCATGAGAGGCTGACTAGGAACTCTGGTTGTTTCTATACCACACATGTATCATTGTTTCACTGATACAGTTCCAGCACAGTATGAAACTGGTCATGAACTTATTTAGATATATTGGAATAATCATATATTATTTGCCTCTAGAGCATATATCCAACAAGGTATTCACCCGGAGCCTGGGCATGAAGAGTAGATCCATGACGATGTCTTCAAGAAGAGCGCATCACCCAAGGGTGTTGTCGCCGCCGCCGGTACCACAACACAAAGCTTTCGCTCGGCACCTCGCCCGAGCCAACGATGCCGCTAGAGAATTACACGGAGGGCTAATCTCCAATCTTATAACACAAACCTTCCCTTGTTGTTGAATCACAATTATTAGTCTAAAAATCCTTTTGCTAATACTCCCTTCGTCTATAAATATAAGATGTTCTAGATCACTAAAATAGGGATCTAAAACGTTTTATACTAGATGATGCCCCGCACGTTGTTGCGGACTTTTTTTGCAAAATATTTAAGTGAAAATGTTTGGTTAAATGAAGCATGTATATTTGAAACAATAAACTATAAAATAATATATGAATTTAATATAAATAACATAATAAAATAAAATTCTCATGCATGCATGTTGCTTGTGGGTTTTTATTATGCATAGTGGCATATTAAGGTGGACCTTTCTCATGCATGTTGGATGATGAGGTGGCATGCTTGCATGTTGAGAGAAATATGCTAGTGCAGGGTGATGTGGCATGCATGATGAGGTGGAGTATGTGCATGTTGAGAGAATTGGTAGTAGTGAGGAGCAACTTCTTAAGAATGTAAGATTAGTTTACAGAGGAAGTGCACATTGGATGCTTGCAGGTTTGACCGTCCGATACATTGAATAATCATCCCCCCACGTGAATGGAGCCCACCACTAGCTAGCCACGTTTTTTTCTTTCCCAAGTCACAATGAAAGGACATTGCTACGCCGCCTCGCCAGCCATTGGATCCGTACAATTCAGTAGTCCAAGACTGTAGATTCCTTTGCAACAAGATGTCTGTTGCAAAGCTCTTTTGCAACAACATGTCTATTGTGAAACTTTTTTGCAACATGATATTTGTTGCGAAGTTTTATTTGTATGATGTGTTTTATTTGTAACATGTCATTTATTGTAAAACTTCTTTGTAACATTATGTTAATTGGGAATCTTCGTCTCTATATTAAACTGTCATTGCAACATGGTGCTTGTTGCGATGTTTTTTTGCAACTAACATTATTGCAACATGGTGCTTGTTTAAGAAAAATTAACAACATTGCAAAGCTTGTAAACACGCTACGCATGGGCTGGGAAGGATTGAACAGGAAGGGATCCTCCGACAACGCATGTTGCCGGATGCGGTGCTGTCGATCATGTGATCAAGACGATCTAACGGACAAGGAGCTGGCGAATGCGTCCGCGTGATCGGCCGATTGAAGGTAATATTTTCCCTGTAAAAAAATGACTGTTAACGTAGCACTTTTTTTGCTTTTTCTGTAACAAAAATGTTTTCTCTAATAGATTTGCAACAAGATATATGTTACAAAGCTCATTTGCTACATGACGTATGTTGCGAAGTTTATTTGTAACGTAAAACTTGTTTACAACAAGATACATGTTGTGAAGCTTGTTTGTAACATGGTATATGTTACAAATTTTTTTGCAACATTATGTTTGGTGCAAAGATTTATTTGTATAATAAGCTCTTTGCAACATTATTGTTACTAGGACAATGCCCGTGCGTTGCAACGGGATAAAGTTTCAATCTTGTGATAAAATATCTATGATGTACGTAAAATTAAATTTATATATTTTTTAAAGGCGCAAACGCATATAAAAATTTAAAACATGTGAACACTTTTCATGAGTTTTTTGTGGGTACAATTTTTCATGAGTTAGCTACTTCTAATATTTTGGAATGAATGACAGACAAAATTAAAATCATGTGAATATTGTTTTGGATATTTGGAGCAATATTATATAATAAAAATAAAGATTACTTAAAACAACAGGAGAAAATTTTAATCTTATGATAAAATACCTATGAATTACGTGAAATTAATTCTATATATTTAAAAAAGACACAAATGCATTTAAAATAATACAAAATATTAAAGCTCGTGAACACTTTTCGTGTGTTTTTTTGTGCTTACACTTTTTCATAAATAGATACATGTAGGATTTAGAAATGAATGACGCAAAAAATTGAAATCATGTGAACATTTTTTTGGATATTTGAATCAATATTATTTAATTTAATTAAAGATTTCTTAAAACAACAGGAGTCAATTTTAATATTATGATAAAATTTAATCTTATGTAAATTAATTATATATATTAAAAAGTCACAAACGCATTGAAATATTTCATATTTTAAAAATGTGTTAAAATATTGGTGCATTTAAAATGCCCGTGCCTTGCAGCGAGATAAAGTTTTAATCTTACGATAAAATACCTATAATGTACGTAGAATTAACTTTATATATTTAAAAAGGCGTAAACGCATAGAAAAATTTAAAACATGTGAACACTTTAGTTGAGTTTTTTGTGGATACACTTTTTTATTAGTTAGCTACTTGTAAGATTTTTGAATTAATGACACACAAAATTAAAGTTTTGTGAACATTTTTTTTGGATATTTGGAGCAATATTATTTAATAAAATTAAAGATTACTTAAAATAAAGGGAGCAAATTTTATTCTTACGTAAGATTAATTCTATATATTAAAAAAGGCGCAAATGCATTTAAAATTTTCAGATTTTTAAACGCGTTAAAATATTGGTGCATTTTAATGTGTTTAATTATTTACATATAAACTTTTTTAGTGTCAATTTATATAAAATATTACTCCCTCCGATCCATAATAAGTGTCGCACATTTTGTACTAAACTAGTTATTAAATGAGCGACACTTATTATGAATCGGAGGAAGTAATTATTTTAAAGTGCAAACAATTTTAATAATGTGTGATTATTTAAAAAATCAAAGAATTTTAAAATTTATGAAAAGTGTTAGTGTAGAGGAAGCTTGCGAGTGACTGCGTTTACATCCTCGAACATTTTATTTTGGTAAAACAAATACATACGGAGAAAACGAAAAGAAAAATAGAACCTAGCTCGGCCCATTACATGGGCCAGCTTCGTTCGTTGCCAGCCGCGCGGCGACATGCGAAAGATGGGCTGAGGCCCAGGCTGCACAAGATTTTTACTTTGTTTTTTTAGCATAAACTACTGACCGCGGGTTGATTCAGTAAAATGTGAGGGGCTTTTCTGAAAAACGTCATGATGGAAGGAGAAACCTACATCCTTTATTATTGGGGAAATATAGGTATAGATATAGATTAAATATCTTATAATTTATATCATAATAATATTCCTGTTTTTTTTAATTTATAATATCTTATAATTATGTAATTATCTTACAATTTATTTCATCACAAAATGCAAAAGTTCCGAAGAAAAACAGAAACCAAAAGAAAATGAACACAATAGGTAATAATGTATATACATATAATTTAGTAAGAAATGAAAATATATTATAATTATCTAATTACCTTATAATTTATATCATAAGAAAATACCAAAATTCTGAAGCAAATCAAAAACCAAAATACAATGAACACAATAGGTAAAAAAATATACTTCTGATTTAGTAAAAAACTAAAATATCTTATAATTTAGATGATAAGAATATGCCTGATTTTGTAAAAATTTAAAATATCTTATAATTATGTAATTATCTTACAATTTATTTCATAAGAAAATACAAAAGTTTCAAAGAAAAACAGAAACCAAAAGAAAATGAACACAATAATTTATATCATAAGAAAATGTCAAAATTCCGAAACAAATCAAAAACAAAAAAATTGAACACAATAGATAAAATACAGGCCATAAACGCAGCCCAACAGCTCTGATGCGTTTTTTTTCTTTTCTTATACAGCCCATAAGCGCAGACCAACAGCTCTGATGCGTTTTTTTTCTTTTTTTGCTGTAGACATAGGAGCGCGGGTTTATTCACTAAAATTATAGGGGGGTTTCTGCAAAAACGTATGACGGAAGGAGAAACTCATCTACCTTTATTATTAGGTATTAGATATAGATTACAACAAAACCTTTGTTGCAAAGTGATCAAGTAAAAAAATCTGATTGCGCGCACCTGAGACAATAAACTTTGCAATAAAGTCTCTGTTGCGATTGAATCATTGCAACATACCTTTGTTGCAAAAAGATTTAAAGCATTTAGGCGTTGGCTAAAAGAACACATAACGAATGCAGACACGTCCGATATCCGCCGACCCATGTAGAAGATGTACCTAGTAGAGTGATGTAGCTTCCGAGTGTAGCTTCGGGTCCACGTGCTTGAGAAAAGAAATCAGCAGGCAAGGCGTGGAACAACTCAATGCAAATTGCGTCTTTCAATCGAACGGCCGCGGGGGCGGCTGAAGTTTGCCACGGATTATAATCAATTCCTTCATGGAGGCATACTACGCGTCAGCCGGCGGATATTTCACTAGGATCGACCGCTTCGCTGGACGTTGGATGCTTGCAAGTTTGACCGTCGGACACATTGAATAATCAGCCCCCCACGTGAATGGAGCCCACCACTAACTAGCCACGTTTTTTCTTTCCCAAATCACGATGAAAGGACATTGCTACGCCGCCTCGCCAGCCATTGGATCTATACAATTCAGTAGTCCAAGACTGTAGATTCCTTTGCAACAAGATGTCTGTTGCAAAGCTCTTTTGCAACAAGATGTCTATTGTGAAAACTTTTTTTCAACATGATATTTGTTGCGAAGTTTTATTTGCATGATGTGTTTTATTTGTAACATGTCATTTATTGTAGAACTTCTTTGTAACATTATGTTTATTGCGAATCTTCGTCTGTACATTAAACTGTCATTGCAACATGGTGCTTGTTGCGATGCTTTTTTGCAACTAACATTATTGCAACATGGTGCTTGTTTCAGATAAATTAACAACATTGCAAAGCTTGTAAACACGCTACGCATGGACTGGGAAGGATTGAACAGGAAAGGATCCTCCGACAACGCATGTTGCCGGATGCAGTGATGTCGATCATGTGATCAAGACGATCTAACGGACAAGGAGTTGTCGAACGCGTCCGCGTGATCGGCCGACTGAAGGTAAACTTTTCCCTGTAAAAACATGACTGTTAACGTAGTAGTTTTTTTGCTTTTTTTGTAACAAAAATGTTTTCTCTAATAGATTTGCAACAAGATATATGTTACAAAGATCCTTTGCTAGATGACGTATGTTGCGAAGTTTATTTGTAACGTAAAACTTGTTTACAACAAGATACGTGTTGTGAAACTTGTTTGTAACATGGTATATGTTACAAAAAAAATTTGCAACATTATGTTTGCTGTAAAGATTTATTTGTATAATAAGCTCTTTGCAACATAATTTTTGTTGCAAAACTTCTTTGCAACATTATTGTTATTACAACAAAACCTTTGTTGCAAAGTGATCAAGTAAAAAAATCTGATTGCGCGCACCTGAGACAATAAGCTTTGCAATAAAGTCTCTGTTGCGATTGAATCATTGCGACATAACCTTTGTTGCAAAAAGATCTAAAGCATTTAGGCGTTGGCTAAAAGAACACATGACGAATGCAAACACGTTCGATATCCGCCGGCCCATGTAGAAGATGTACCTAGTAGAGTGTTGTAGCTTCCGAGTGTAGCTTCGGGTCCACATGCTTGAGAAAAGGAATCAGCAGGCAAGGCGTGGAGTAACTCAATGAAAATCGCGTCTTTCGATCGGACGGCCGCGGGGGCGGCTGAAGTATGCCACGAATTATAATCAATTCCCTTGGGGGCATACTACGCGTCAGCCGACAGATATTTCACTAGCATCGACCGCTTCGCTGGACGTTGGATGCTTGTAGGTTTGACCATCCAATACATTGAATAATCAGCCCCCCACGTGAATGGAGCCCACCACTAGCTAGCCACGTTTTTTCTTTCCCAAGTCACGATGAAAGGACATTGCTACGCCGCCTCGCCAGCCGTTGGATCCGTACAATTCAGTAGTCCAAGACTGTAGATTCCTTTGCAACAAGATGTCTGTTGCAAAGCTCTTTTGCAACAAGATGTCTATTATGAAACTTTCTTGCAACATGATATTTGTTGCGAAGTTTTATTTGTATGATGTGTTTTATTTGTAACATGTCATTTATTGTAAAACTTCTTTGTAACATTATGTTTATTGTGAATCTTCGTCTGTGTATTAAACTGTCATTGCAACATGGTGCTTGTTGCGATGTTTTTTTTGCAACTAACATTATTGCAACATGGTGCTTGTTTCAGAAAAATTAACAACATTGCAAAGCTTGTAAACACGCTACGCATGGGTTGGGAAGGATTGAACAGAAACGGATCCTCCGACAACGCATGTTGCCGGATGCGGTGCTGTCGATCATGTGATTCAAGACGATCTAACGGACAAGGAGGTGGCGAACGCGTCCGCCTGATCGGCCGACTGAAGGTAATCTTTCCCCTGTAAAAAAAATGACAGTTAGCGTACTATTTTATTTGCTTTTTCCGTAACAAAAATGTTTTCTCTAATAGATTTGCAACAAGATATATGTTACAAAGATCCTTTCCTACATGACGTATGTTGCGAAGTTTATTTGTAACATAAAACTTGTTTACAACAAAATACGTGTTGTGAAGCTTGTTTGTAACATGGTATATGTTACAAATTTTTTTGCAACATTATGTTTGTTGTAAATATTTTTTTGTATAATAAGCTCTTTGCAACATAATTTTTGTTGCAAAACTTCTTTGCAACATTATTGTTATTATAACAAAACCTTTGTTGCAAAGTGATCTTGTATAAAAATCTAATTGCGCGCACCTGAGACAATAAGCTTTGCAATAAAGTCTCTATTGCGATCGAATCATTGCAACATAACCTCTGTTGCAAATAGATCTAAAGCATTTAGGAGTTGGCTAAAAGAACACATGACGAATGCAGGCACGTCCGATATCCGCCGGTCCATGTAGAAGATGTACCTAGTAGAGTGATGTAGCTACAAGTGTAGCTTCGGGTCCACGTGCTTGAGAAAAGGAATCAACAGACAAGGCGTGGAGCAATAGTATAAATCATACATGCTATGATTCCCCCCGACATGCAAATTAAAGTTGAAAACGCCTTTCTACTTTATCTTTTGCAAGTTTTACGTGGCTGCTAGGGGTTTCGAGAAAAGAACCGCTTTCTATCCTGCGAAAACAAGCCACAACACCAATCCCGCAATTGTCTCTATTACACCACTGTCGGGGCCCTTCGTTGCAAACATCTTCGCATCGCTAATGCAGAGAGACAGACACCCCCCAGCCACTTTATATGGTACAAGCCATATGTCAAGCGTGGAACCAGTCTCGCGTAAACGCGTAAGGTCGATCGGGAGCCGCTTCATCAAACATTGCCGCAATGTTAAATGAGTACACGTGAGAGGGTAACAATTGGAGAATTGATGCCCACATACTAGATGTGTTCTATCCGTACAATACATCTACGCATAGCCTTGCTCATGATACCACTGTTGGGGTTCGGGGCAGAAAACACAAATTTTTCATAACCTACGAGACCCATACCCAAGACCTATGCTATGCTGATGCAAGTAACGGACAGAAATAGATCACATACCAGTATGTAGTCCGTTAAGCGGGAAACGTTCCCGCATGAACGTGGTTGGTGTAGTCGTACCGGCAATCCCTGATGCCGCGCAGATCCACGATGACTCATGTAGCCACCCGATCCTTGTAGACCGATGACGGGATTACGTCCCCGTCGGAACGTTTTCGATGAAGACCTCGCGATACGACCACGACGATGAAGTAGCACCACAAGTGTAGTGCCTCGCGGGATTATACACATACAGTATACCCGACGTCCCTCCGGGCTCCGAACCAGTAGAGCAGCGGAAAGAAGATGGATTCGGATCCCGATTCCAGCAGCACGACGACGTGCGTATGGTGGAGAAATCCCCAACCAAGTGTAGACTCCAAACAAGGTGAGTCCACTCGAGGAAGGAGAAAGGAGGGAGAGAGAGATGAGAACTTATCTCAAAAATATGATGAATAAAAGGGCACCTCTACCCCTCCTTATATAGGCCAAGGAGGGGTGCCATCCCCCCTCCACTTCCGGGGTGGGACTAATCCCAAGGGAGGGGGTGGCGCACCAAATAAAGGGGGTGGGCCCCCTCATGGAGCCATGGCCCATGGGGGAGGACTCCCTCTCCCCCTAATGGGCCCTATGAGGCCCATATGCCTTTTAATTCATTTTTAATTATATTTAATTATATTTTAATATTTAATTCAGAGAATTAAATAATAAAACATTAATTAAACATTATTAAATATATTTTGAACCTTTCAAAATACCCGGAACAACTTCCAGCCTTCATCGGAACAATTCCGGTGTTCTCTCCAATTTCTCCGGTGATCCAGAATCAATCCTTACTGCGTCGAGTACCCTTAAGTGTAACACCCTACGGTCCCGGAAACAGCAGACATGATCGAGACAATTCTCATTGATCAATGACTAATCAATTGGACCTGGTTACAATCCTTGATAGCTCCTACGCTTCCATCGAATGAACTTCAATCGCTGTTGGATCCGTTAACCGTGTGCCTGTTCCCTTTGTCATATGGTACTTTGCTTGTCCGAGGTTTGATCATCGGTATCCAATATACCTAGTTCGTCCTCGTTCTCAACAAACAAGTTTACTCGTTCCCGTGATGTTACAACTCCGTGACCTAATCACACGTTTGCAAACTTTATGATGCAATATCACCGAGTGGGCCCAGAGTACCTATCTGTCACACGGATGGACAAATCCCGCTTTGATCTATTTGCATACTCATCAACCATCTATTTTGGAATACCCAAAGTGCACCGTTATGGCCAGCATATTTCAGTCAGGCGGTGGGATACAAATCAAAGTCTCCTCATAGATGACAATTACGTATGATCATTACGGTCAAAGGATCTGGTCACTACGTTATAGTTATCGCAATGTCGAACTATGTGACTTGATAACATCGCAACACTTCTGGTGGGTGTATGTCCATCATGTCATTATCCAATGATACGACTCCATTGTCAACAGACGCCATTGTCTCATGATCAGGAAACCTTGATCATCAATCGCCCAATGGACTAGTATACTAGGGTTTACTAGGGACCTGGTTGTTTGTATACCACACCTGTATTAATGTTTCCGCTTAATACAGTTCTAGCACGGTATCAAACGTATTATGAACTAATGGAATCTGCTCGATAAAACATATTTTATTTGCCTCTAGGGCACAATACCAACACTAACATTATTGCAACATGGTGCTTGTTTCAAAAAAATTAACAACATTGCAAAGCTTGTAAACACGCTACGCATGGGTTGAGAAGGATTGAACAGGAACGGATCCTTCGACAAAGAATATTGCCGGATGCGGTGCTGTCGATCATGTGATCAAGACGATCTAACAGACAAGAAGCCGGCGAACGCGTCCGCCTGATCGGCCGACTGAAGGTAATCTTTTCCCTGTAAAAAAAATGACAGTTAGCGTAGTATTTTATTTGCTTTTTCTGTAACAAAAATGTTTTCTCTAATAGATTTGCAACAAGATATATGTTACAAAGCTCATTTTCCTACATGACGTATGTTGCGAAGTTTATTTGTAACGTAAAACTTGTTTACAACAAAATACGTGTTGTGAAGCTTGTTTGTAACATGGTATATGTTACAAAATTTTTTGCAACATTATATTTGCTGTAAATATTTATTTGTATAATAAGCTCTTTGCAACATAATTTTTGTTGCAAAACTTCTTTTCAACATTATTGTTATTACAAAAAAACCTTTGTTGCAAAGTGAACAAGTAAAAAAAATCTGATTGCGCGCACCTGAGACAATAAGCTTTGCAATAAAGTCTCTGGTGCGATTGAATCATTGCAACATAACCTTTGTTGCAAAAAGATCTAAAGCATTTAGGAGTTGGCTAAAAGAACACATGACGAATGCAGGCACGTCTGATATCCGCCGGTCCATGTAGAAGATGTACCTAGTAGAGTGATGTAGCTTCCAAGTGTAGCTTCGGGTCCACGTGCTTGAGAAAAGGAATCAGCAGACAAGGCGTGCAGCAACTCAATGCAAATCGCGTCTTTCGATCGGACGGCCGCGAGGGCGGCTGAAGTTTGCCACGGATTATAATCAATTCCCTTATGGGGGCATACTACGCGTCAGCCGGCGGATATTTCACTAGGATCGACCGCTTCGCTGGACATTGGATGCTTGCAGGTTTGACCGTCCGATACATCGAATAATCAGCCCCCCACGTGAATGGATCCCACCATTAGCTAGCCACGTTTTTTCTTTCCAAAGTCACGATGAAAGGACATTGCTACGCCGCCTCGCCAGCCATTGGATCCGTACAATTCAGTAGTCCAAGACTGTAGATTCCTTTGCAACAAGATGTCTGTTGCAAAGCTCTTTTGCAACAAGATGTCTATTGTGAAACTTTCTTGCAACATGATATTTGTTGCGAAGTTTTATTTGTATGATGTGTTTTATTTGTAACATGTCATTTATTGTAGAACTTCTTTGTAACATTATGTTTATTGCGAATTTCGTCTGTATATTAAACTGTCATTGCAACATGGTGTTTGGTGCGATGTTTTTTTGCAACTAACATTATTGCAACCTGGTGCTTGTTTCAGAAAAATTAACAACATTGCAAAGCTTGTAAACACGCTACTCATGGGCTGGGAAGGATTGAACAGGAAGGGATCCTCCGACAACGCATGTTGCCGGATGCGGTGCTCTCGATCATGTGATCAAGACGATCTAACGGACAAGGAGCTGGCGAACGCGTCCGCGTGATCTGCCGACTGAAGGTAATCTTTTCTCTGTAAAAAAAATGACAGTTAACGTAGTTTATTTTTTGCTTTTTCTGTAACAAAAAAGTTTTCTCTAATAGATTTGCAACAAGATATATGTTACAAAGCTCCTTTTCTACATGATGTATTTTGCAAAGTTTATTTGTAACGTAAAACTTGTTTACAACAAGATACATGTTGTGAAGCTTTTTGTAACATGGTATATGTTACAAATTTTTTTGCAACATTATGTTTGCTGTAAAGATTTATTTGTATAATAAGCTCTTCGCAACATAACTTTTGTTGCAAAATTTCTTTGCAACATTATTGTTATTACAACAAAACCTTTGTTGCAAAGTGATCAAGTAAAAAAATCTGATTGCGCGCACCTGAGACATATTGCTTTGCAATAAAGTCTCTGTTGCGATTGAATCATTGCAACATAACCTTTGTTGCAAAAAGATCTAGAGCATTTAGGCGTTGGCTAAAAGAACACATGACGAATGCAGGCATGTCCGATATCCGCCGACCCATGTAGAAGATGTACCTAGTAGAGTGTTGTAGCTTCCGAGTGTAGCTTTGGGTCCACGTGCTTGAGAAAAGGAATCATCAGGCAAGGCGTGGAGCAACTCAATGCAAATCGCGTCTTTCGATCGGACGGACGCAGGGTCGGCTGAAGTTTGCCACGGATTATAATCAATTCCCTTATGGGGGGCATACTACGCGTCAGTCGGCGGATATTTCACTAGGATCGACCGCTTCGCTGGATGTTGGATGCTTGCAGGTTTGACCGTCCGATACATTGAATAATCAGCCCTCACGTGAACCGAGCCCACCACTAGCTAGCCACGTTTTTTATTTCCCAAGTCACGATGAAAGGACATTGCTACGCCGCCTCGCCAGCCATTGGATCCGTACAATTCAGTAGTTCAAGACTGTAGATTCCTTTGCAACAAGGTGTCTGTTGCAAAGCTCTTTTGCAATAAGATGTCTATTGTGAAACTTTCTTGCAACATGATATTTTTCGCGAAGTTTTATTTGTATGATGTGTTTATTTGTAACATGTCATTTATTGTAGAACTTCTTTGTAACATTATGTTTATTGCGAATCTTCGTCAGTATATTAAACTGTCATTGCAACATGGTGCTTGTTGCGATGTTTTTTTGCAACTAACATTATTGCAACATGGTGCTTGTTTTAGAAAAATTAACAACATTGCAAAGCTTGTAAACACGCTACGCATGGGCTTGGAAGGATTGAACAGGAAGGGATCCTCCGACAACGCATGTTGCCGGATGCGGTGCTGTCGATCATGTGATCAAGACGATCTAACGGACAAGCAGCTGGCGAACGCATCCGCTTGATCGGTCAACTGAAGTTAATCTTTTCCCTGTAAAAAAATGACTGTTAACGTAGTATTTTTTTGCTTTTTCTGTAACAAAAATGTTTTCTCAAATAGATTTGCAACAAGATATATGTTACAAAGCTCCTTTCCTACATCACGTATTTTGCGTATTTGTAACGTAAAACTTGTTTACAACAAGATACATGTTGTGAAGCTTGTTTGTAACATGGTATATGTTACAAAAAAAATCGCAACATTATGTTTGCTGTAACGATTTATTTGTATAATAAGCTTTTTGCAACATAATTTTTGTTGCAAAACTTCTTTGCAACATTATTGTTATTACAACAAAGCCTTTGTTGTAAAGTGATCAAGTAAAAAAAATTTGATTGCGATTGAATCATTTCAACATAACCTTTGTTGCAAAAAGATCTAAAGCATTTAGGCGTTTGCTAAAAGAACACATGACGAATGCAGGTACGTCCGATATCCGCTGGCCCATGTGGAAGATGTGCCTAGTAGAGTGTTGTAGCTTCCGAGTGTAGCTTCGGGTCCACGTGCTTGAGAAAAGCAATCAGCAGGCAAGGTGTGGAGCAACTCAACGCAAATCGCGTCTTCCGATCGGACGGCCGCGGGGGCGGCTGAAGTTTGCCACGAATCAGCCGATTGATTATAATCAATTCCCTTATGGGGGCATACTACGCGTCAGCTAGCGGACATTTCACTAGGATCGACCGCTTCGCTGGACGTTGGATGCTTACAGGTTTGACCGTCCGATACATTGAATAATCAGCCCCCACGTGAATGGAGCCCACCACTAGCTAGCCACGTTTTTTCTTTCCCAAGTCACGATGAAAGGACATTGCTACGCCTCCTCGCCAACCATTGGATCCGTACAATTCAGTAGTCCAAGACTATAGATTCCTTTGCACCAAGATGTCTATTGTAAAGCTCTTTTGCAACAAGATGTCTATTGTGAAACTTTTTTACAACATGATATTTGTTGCAAAGTTTTATTTGTATGATGTGTTTTATTTGTAACATGTCATTTATTGTAGAACTTCTTTGTAACATTATGTTTATTGTGAATCTTTGTCTGTATATTAAACTGTCATTGCAACATGGTGCTTGTTGCGATGCTTTTTTGCAACTAACATTATTGCAACATGGTGCTTGTTTCAGAAAATTTAACCACATTGCAAAGCTTGTAAACAGGCTACGCATGGGCTGGAAAGGATTGAATAGGAAGAGATCCTCCGACAACGCATGTTGCCGGATGCGGTGCTCTCGATCATGTGATCAAGACGATCTAACGAACAAGGAGCCGGCGAACGCGTCCGCGTGATCGACCGACTGAAGGTAATCTTTTCCCTGTAAAAAATGACTGTTAACATACTATTTTTTTTGCATTTACTGTACCAAAAATGTTTTCTCTAATAGATTTGCAACAAGATATATGTTACAAAGCTCCTTTGCTACATGACGTATGTTGCGAAGTTTATTCGTAACGTAAAACTTGTTTACAACAAGATACGTGTTGTGAAGCTTGTTTGTAACATGGTATATGTAACAAATTTTTTTGCAACATTATGTTTGCTGTAAAGATTTATTTGTATAATAAGCTCTTTGCAACATAATTTTTGTTGCAAAACTTCTTTGCAACATTATTGTTATTACAAAAAAACCTTTGTTGCAAAGTGAACAAGTAAAAAAAATCTGATTGCGCGCACCTGAGACAATAAGCTGTGCAATAAAGTCTCTGTTGCGATTGAATCATTGCAACATAACCTTTGTTGCAAAAAGATCTAAAGCATTTAGGCGTTGGCTAAAAGGACACATGACGAATGCAGGCACGTCCGATATCCGTCGGCCCATGTGGAAGATGTACCTAGTAGAGTGTTGTAGCTTCCGAGTGTAGCTTCGGGTCCACATGCTTGAGAAAAGCAATCAACAGGAAAGGCTGGAGCAACTCAACGCAAATGGGGCTGAAGTTTTCCACGGATCAGCCGGTTGATTATAATCAATTCCCTTATCGAGAACAGCACAGCGCCATCAACATTTCTAGGAATTTGTCTATCCATTCCCAGGTCACTATAATCATGGGCGTGATTTCAGTGAATAAAGTGAGGTTCATGACATGAACTCTCTCAAGTAGGTAATCCGTCTGAATAGAAATTAAGGGCAACTCCAACATGCCGACGCAAACCGCATTTTTCTCTCCGTCTTGGTTCGGATGTGTCGGCGCGGACCAAAATTGCGGCCCAACGCACCGGCGCAAACGGACATGCGTCTGTTTTCTTATCTGTCCTGACCCATTTCCGGTCCAAATTAAATTTGGGTCTGGTTTGCATCGGCGCGGACACGCTCCGAACGCGCGCGAGCGCCCGCCTTATCCTCCCATGGCCTACACATCGGCCACACACAGCGCGCCACACACAGCGTCGGCGTCAAATGTTTAGTCTCACCTCGCGCGCCGAGGGGCGCCCGCAGCTGTTTACAAGGAAGAGTGCGGGTAGACTATTGTCTAATAAATAATATAGTTTGGAATAGTTATAATTGATGTGATATGTTGTTTACATATCACATCGATTATAATTATTCAAACTATATTATTTATAAAAAAAAATTAAACACAGCGTCGGAACCAAATGCGTCAGCGCCAAATGTTTAGTCCCACCTCGCGCGCCGAGGGACTCCCGCACATCTTTATACGGAGAGGTGGAACCTTTAAAAGCGAAGAGGAAAGGAAGATCCAGTTATCAGATCAAAAATCCGATAACTGGATCTTTGGTTTCTCTTCTTTTTTAGGTTTTTTATATCTAAAATGGCGCGCCCTTCAGTTTGCACGGACGAAATGTGTTTTCCGTTGAACGTCGCGTTCAGAAAGGCACGGACAGACACGGACAATAGTCTGCGCGCCGACGCAAACAGACAGAAAGCGGATAAAACGCGCGTCCTTTTGCGCCGGCGCGTTGGAGTTGCCCTAAGTGGAAAGAGAGCTTGTATCTATCAATGGACCCATTCACCGAGTCTTGTCTCCTGTGAACATGCTCTTAGTGAAAGATAATTTATTCTAAACCAGCAAAAAGACCATGAGTATAGGTAAAGAACCCCATCTGACACTATATTGGTAGCATACACATTTACAATGTCATAGGATTTTAGCTCTGGGCACTAAATTAAGAGGTTAGTCCAAAAAAAATACATACATATTATGCAAAAGTGATATAACACTATAATGGATCAGTCGAAAAATACCGATATGTTCAGAAATATCAGCATCCCCAAGCTGGTGTGGTTAGAATTGTATAGATCTTTGTTTTGTGGTGACGGAGAGGATGGATTTGTAAAGTTGGAGAACCTATCCAATTTACCATCCATCTCTTTCACGTATCTAGATTTATTGCTGCCAATATTCCCTACAGTTGTTCATCAGTTACATTTAGTTCATTTTTAAGAAACTTCTTTAAGTGAAATGTAAGTGCTATAGAATAAGCCTCAAACTAGTGATTACATATAACATGGACACTTGTATGAAAAGATTGAAACAAAGCAATGGAACATGACGTAGCATCCCTCAAATATGAAAAGGCACATTCTGCAGTCCAGTGTTCAACCCCGGATTCTAGCAAAAGCTCATTCTTCAAGCAGGAAGTCAACTTTTGAAAGGTCGCCGTTAGCTCATAAAAGAGGTGGCCAACATGATATATGATTTCTCTTTCCATATGTTCCTACATAGTAAGGTAGGATAGGAAAATACCATGCTTCTATGGGTATTTGTTACATGTGTAGATTACTCATTACTAAGTTTTACTGACCTTATTTTGTTGTTCTTATCTAGGACGGAGATACCTAGGCGGCAGATACCGCGAACCCACCCAAGTATCAAGGTAATATAAAATTTGCAGAAAAAGAAGCAAAAAGGCAAGCTCAAATAGTCAAAGCTCAATTACTACAAGCACGAGAACATCGCCCTAATGCTTCTAAGGAAGAACTTGCTGAAAATGCGAAGAAATGGATGAGTGAGGAGGCAATGGTGGCTTTCAGAAAATACATTGAGACTGAAGATGATCTCAAGGTTCTCCGTGGCTGCTCCGTGTCTTCGATTGTTTGGACCGTACAAAAACTATGACTAACACTCATTCCATCTATAGGGACTTGAGTATGAATTTGGCGAACTTCTCCATCAATGTTTTAATGTGGAGCAATATAACATGACATCTCATCACTTCAACTTTATTGTCAAGACGAAGAAGCCTGGCTCATCTGATTGGACATCATCAGACATACTTCGCGGAGGTCACGTCGATATTTCGGATAAAAGAATATGTTCGCTACCCTTTGGGAGTCCTTTTACGGTACATTAAATTAATTTAAACTGTTTATTTTCACGATTGGATGGTCCAGATAAGCTAATACTGGACAAGATTTTCGGTAGTATATTGAGTCATTAAGGGTATTTTCGGTAGCTCACTATTTGAGAGATGGGATTTCACATGGTCGTGAGCGTTCAGTTCGACCATCCCACACAGCCGCACCGTTGCTATGGCCAGCGGCTACTGCGTGCGCCGGTTTGCGGCCGTCCATCGCTAGACTGCCGTGTGCCGTCGGCCACGTCTCGCTTGTCGTGCTCCGTTGTCTGCATTCAGCTCACCCTGCGACATCAGCCCCGTCCTGTCCTAGCCGCCTCCGTTCAAGCGACCTCCGTTGCTGACGGACTGCACGCCGCCGGATAGTGCACAGCGAACGGTATATCCGCCCACAAAGTCCACACCCTCGGTTCCCGGAGACGGTTGGAGGGAGGCTGCTTGAGGAGGGCAGTCGGCTTGGGGACGGTGGAGGAGGACTGCCTGCAGGCTGAGATTTTTGCCGGCGTTCGGATGGCGGCACGCCGAGAGGAAGGCAGGCGGCTTTGTCATGGCGGAAGTCCTAGGGGCGGCAGCCTGCATGATGCGTCGACCAATTAGTCCACGTCGGGATCGCCGGAGGTTGGGATGGAGGCCAGAGGCGTCGGCTGCGATTATCTGTCACTGATAGAGAATTACCAATATGTCCTTGAGTTAAAATCTGACCGATCATTTTTTACCATTAGATCAACTTAATACTACCTGTTATGTCGTGTAGTATGAGGTGCCGTAAAAAATCCCTTTGGCTATGGGTGAAAATGGTATGTGAAAGTTTCGCCTCATGATTTCTAGTGATCTATCAAGATTCTAATCTTGTGACGTGTTTTGCCAGGTCAATGTTATGCGTGTCAGAACCAAGGAATGCATGAGCTAAGGCACATATCGGTAGGAACAATTGGCTGCGGCAACGAAGATACAACGTTTCCCTACTACTGCGAGGAAAGTGACTCCGATGAATATCATCCAATAATTGGTGGGAGTGAATCTGATGATGATGTGAGTTGATGCCCCTGTCCCTTTATTCCAGCAGGGATTAACATTAGGTGCATCAGACTATTTCTAGTTGCCTGCGTTTTATATTGCAGAAAGGATCTTTAGCAGCCTAAGTTTTAGATTCCATAATACTCCCTCTGTAAAGAGAGCGTTTAGATCACTACGGAGGAAGTATAATCTATTACTCTCCGTCCGGAATTACTTGTTTAGTTTAGATTTAAACCATGCTTGAACTAATACCATATCGAGTAATTCTGAACAGAGGGAGTAATATGTTTTGAGCACTTTGTTTTGTGTCCGCTGAAGCTGCGCGACTCTAAAATGGGCAGATGTTAGCCAAAGTTGGTTCAATTTTTGTTTTTATCTGGGCGTAAAGAGTTTGTCCAAATGTTGTTTTTGTTTGGATGTAAGCATTTCTGTTTTGTCTGCTGAAGCTATGCAGTATCAAAGCAGTACTGAGCTAAATTACTTGTTGCTTCTGTCAGGGATGTAATATGTTCGTGTTGATTTCGTCCTGGTGGCATACGTCGATAGTTATTGACTTATTTCTACCAGTAGATGGATTGAATACTCCACTGTCCAGTGAAATATCTTCCTGGAACTATAGACCAAAGTGGGGCATCATATTGCTGAACTGCGAACAATGCTGCTTACATAAGAAAAATCTGGAGAATTACCAGGCATGGGCTCCATTACAAACAGCAATACAAGATTTCCAGAATGCAATTAAGTTGACCAACAGGCAAATTTAACCAACAGATTTGTATTCTCTTTTTTTTATTTGAATATAAAACAACCAACCAACTAATTGGTACGAATATTAACTTATTAATTAGAGCATAAACAACTTGTTTGAGATTGAAAGGCTTTGTTGTTGTTGTTGTTGTAGTAGTAGTATAATGCCCTCACTCTTCTAGTATTCATGAAGTTATCATTTGATATCAATATTTACTATTACCTCCGATCCATATTAATGGGCTCAACTTTGTCTAGATTTGTATGTATCTAGTTAAGTATTTAGACTAGATGCATGTGTATCTAGACAAACTTATGTCCATTAATATGGGTCGGCGGGAGTAGTAAATTACCCATCTCCAATGTTACTGATTCTGCTTCCTTTTCTTTCTTTGTGTCAGTTGAAGGCGCGCTTGCGCATCCGTACTTGGCATCACTGCATGACATCAGTGATGAGCCAGTTTGTACGATGCCCTTGAGCTTTGACTTCGAGCAGCATGCGTTGTCAGAAGAACAAATGAAGGATCTAATCCACCAAGAGGCCATCGCGTTCAACCCCGATTACCAGTAGCTGGAGTTCGTTCGATCGGGCTTCATTCACATGGAAAGTTTTCCGTCCTCGTGCCGCCATAAAATGTCGCTAGCTGTAAATAATTGCCTCACCTGGAGAATCAAAAGGAGGTGGCGTGTTAAGGGTAGATGACAAGAGCTGTGGTGCGCTCAAATTTCCGCGTAGCCTATGAATTCTTGTGCTTGTGTATGTTGTTTTATGTGGAATTTTTTCCTTCCCCTTAAAGATGATTCAGCATTTTCCGTAAGAAGAGGTAGTTCGTGAACGATGGCTGCCTAATTTCTGTGGCCGTCATGAGATTTTTACATCGTTGGTCGATTATGGATTATGTAATGTTGTCTTGGTTAATGAACTCTGACTAACTGTGACTGGATTATCGTGTTCATGTAATGTTGTTGTCCTGATTAATGAACGGTGTCTGATCGTGATTTAGTGCTTTCTGTTTGAACTTGTGGCTCCCATTTTAGAGTTGTGGCCCTATTCTTTGGGCTTATAAAACTTGTGGTCATTTCTAGATCACCAGTTTGATTGAAATGCGTATTATATATCACAATAAATATGTCAATGAATTCATATTGGAAAGAAATTCTCAGTGATATACTTTTTTCTTGTGAAATGCAACTCATATTTCATTAGTCAATTTGATGATGTAGAATGTATTTGCCTAATGGAAACCTAGAGAGAGAATTGGTTGGCTGTTGTGGTCGCTAATCTAATTTTGAGGTCTCCAGCAGAGCCTCAACAATATTAGCATGAAGATCAGCAGTCTGGAGCAGTTGTTGGTTACATCCCTGGGTAAGGATTTGTTCCTTTTTATTCCTATACATTTCCAGAGCTGGATGAATTCACGTTCAACAGCTGAATTCACGTTCATCAGCCTGGAGAATCCTGTTAGCAACCCACTGCCCAGCTCACTCAAATCGATCTCCAAAGTGATGATTACGAGGTCGTTGTAGATCGGAGGCACGGTTAGGAGAGATTTCTAACATTCGCCTTTCCTTGAAACTCCGTCTGAAGGCAGCTACAGCTTGAAAAAGGCTTCTTTCTGAGCTACAGCCTGTAGAGAGCTCCACTCCACACCATCCACTAAGTTTCGGTCACCACTCACCAACCAAAAGCACTCCTTGGCTGCTAGGTAATCTCTTCAAATGGTTGAGAAATCCAAACTGAGTCAAGTATGTTGAGTAGCAACTAACTACTTCCTACCAGTTGGATGCAAAAGCATAGCCATACATATGTTAATCGCAGGAGTCTTGACTGAATAAGTGCGAAGCAAAGCAAAACAAGCCAACAGGGGTTTAATCAACTCTTCACTAATGAGCCAATAAAAGGAAAACAATGTTGTATGTGAACAAGAAAATTGAAGAGATTAAAACATAGCGGTAGTACTGTTACAGATAGTGCCAACTGAATGGCACCTTTTATTGGTACAAGTCTTGACTGAACAAACAAAACGAGGTACTGCAATTCTGCAAGCATATGAAAAGAAAAACGAGTGAAAGCTTGCATCTAGCAAAAGGCAGAGTCGGAACATGCGTGAAGAGAACTGATGCTTGGTTATTGGGAGCTGCAGCGGCACATGAATCGAACGAGATGTTGTTCAGTTGTTTGTTGCCTGTTGGAAATGTTGGAACAGTACCTCCTGACTCCAGGGTTTCATTCAAGGCCTGAAATTGGAAAACCAAGAAGGATAAATCAAACGAGAACTCAGATGAGAATAGTATTCAGGAAAAGAGAACTCATGGTACAGCTTACCTCATCGGCGGCATGTCTACCAGATATGAATGGTGGGGCGTCTTGGATGGGCTTCAGCTGCGCACCTCAGCCAAGCCTTGGCTGTCTCGGTCACTTCATCGCTGGAATCCTGACCACTTTGGAAGGATGGCCGCAGATCAACCACGACGTGCTCGAGAGAAGGGAGGTGTCCCATGCCGCAGTCAACCTTACCACTAGCGATCGACTGCGCAGAGACCTCGAACTGAAGGTGCTGAACCATTGGCATAGCTCCAGGTGGGAAAAGGCACGGCGGCGTCGGAAACCCGCGGAAGACGCAGCATCTCGCAGATGGGAAAGCATCGGCCCTCACAACCAACGTTCCCATCACGCGTCTTGCACGCAACTGCAGATACTGAAGGGCAGGCAGCATCCCAATGATCTGAACGTCATCCCCTTGCAGTTCTTCCACATCTATTGCTAGGGTGGAGAGGTGGGTAAGCAACGTTGAGTTAATCCACTTTGGAAGTCTCAAGAACAACGCATCTCCGAAGAAGTCCCATGAGTCCAAACTACGGAGGTGTGGGGTGGGCATCCAGATTTCACGCATGCGATCTATCACTCTGCCACCTTTATAAATAGCCAGATTTTGCAATTTTTGCAGATACCCTAGGGACTCGATTAATGTGTCAGTCAGATCGTCGTCCATGTCTTGACAATTAATGCTGAGAGACCTGACCTCTATCAAATGGCTCAGATCTTTCACCATGTGAGGAGACCAGGATAAGTATACTCTATCCAGCACTTCGAGGGACGTCAAGTTCCCCATTCCTTTTGGCAGCCTCAAGTTAGGATTAACATACAGACATATCAAATGTTCTAGCTGAACAAAACTTGCAGGTAATTCTTCAATGCTAGTTCCTCTTATGTTTAGTGTCTGCAAAAGTTTTAACTTGCCTATGTCCACAGGGAGTTCATGAACATCTGCATCCTTGAGCCCTAGGTACCTTAGGTGAATTAAATTCCCTACATACTTGAGGTTGATACCAGAGCTACTTTTATTGCTGCCACAGTTTCCAAGATCCAGCACACGTAAAAATTGGAAGCTTGAGAGAGATGGCAACCAATCACAAGTAACAGGACAAAAAACTGCAAATGTCCTCACTTTTGACAGATTAGTGCTATCAAAGTGATGGTTGTGACGCTTTGTCATGATATTATGAAGTGATAATCTGCGATATTTCCTTTGCGGATTAGGTGCATGCCACTCAACATGATCCAGTATGGAGATAAAATTCTCCTCGCTTGACAATGAGCATATAAGCTCAAGCACCATATCATGTATACGACAAGTTTCTAGTGTTCCTTCCTCATTGAATCTCGATGGCTGGATCAAGCTCCTATTCATAAGCTCGTTGAAATATCTCTCTCCTATCTCAAATAGCCTGCTTTTTTCTTTGTTACATGTGCTTTCTTCTTTGTCACACTGTATAAAACCTTCGGCAAGCCACCTCCATATCAACCAATCTTTTTCAATCTCAAAGTCTTCAGGAAAGATGCTTAAATATAATAAACAAATCTTCAGATGACAAGGCAAATCATAATAGCTGAGTGATAATATCCTCTTCATATCCTTCAAAATATCACCTTGTGTGACTCCACGACCAATCGAATTGAGCAAATGCATCCACTCATCTTTTTTCTTTACCCGTTTATTAGTAGCCAGGAGACTAGCTATTGTAATGATGGCTAATGGTACACCACCACATTTCTTCAGTATATCTCTTGATACTACCTGCATATCTTCTGGACATTTCTCCTCACTTTGAAATATTCTTCTATGGAATAGTATTTCTGAGTCTTCATTAGAAAGGGGTTTCATTTTGTGAATCGTGTCATCATCAGAAGAGAGCGCTTCAGACAGAGTCACATTGCGGGTTGTTGTGATTACCCAACTATGGAGTTTGTTTTCATTCAAAGCACAATTTATGTATCCCCATATTTCTTTTTTCCATAGATCATCAATTACGATGAGGTACCTATGCCAATTATTTTGATATCATTAGTTGGCAAGTCATGTATATATACAACTAAACTTTTTAACTAGGATAAATTGTAAGATATAAAAGCAAACCACATGAATTTATATAACTATTGACGATATGCATGCAACAATATTAAAAAATGCAGCAAAAATTAGTTATAAGTCAAAGTTAATAAAAATAAGGTACATGCTCAAACAAGAAACAAGTGGAATTTCCTTAGAAAGAAACAGACTACTTGAAATACAAAAATATAAAAAAATGGAAATGAAGATATTATATTCAGTACACATATGCCTACTTCATACATTTTTAAATTTATAGAAAAATACAAGCACTAGGTGATGCATACCTTTTATCCACAAGGAACTCACTAATTTCCTGGATGAGTAGATTTCCATCCCTTGTTGTATTATGAATTTCATTGAACTTTTCTTTGTCAAGGCCATAGAGTAAGTCCTTGAGAACTTTCTTGATATCTGGGTTCTGACCCACGGAAACAAAAGCTGCACAATTAAATTGACCTTTGATCTTCTCATAAACTGCTTTCGCTAGGGTTGTCTTTCCCAACCCACCAACACCCACAATAGAAATTTTCTTCAATTTCTCCTTGGAACTCCCGTCCTCACAAATCAATCTTTTGATAAGCTCATCCCTTGTGCGGTCAACGCCAACAAGCTCCCCTACATCTTTGTGGAGAGCTAACACACGAGGGTCAATTGTAGCACCATTGCTAGTGCTACGCATGTCAAGCTTGTACCTTTTACGCAGGTCCGCCAACTCCTTGGCAAGAACCTGAGCTTCTTTAATGGCATCAGAGATTTGATGAAGTGCTTTGCCCTTACCAAACAATGTAATGATCTTCTTTAGGAGCTTATTGAGTCGATTCATGTTCGTTGACTTGCTGTTTGAACCCTCACCCACACGCACTAGGAAGTCGTCAACAACGTCTTCCATGTCGCAAGAGAGGTCTCTCACCTTGCCAGCCCAAATCCGGACCGGCTCCT
Organism: Bromus sterilis; assembly: GCA_950022295.1. Lineage (NCBI taxonomy): Eukaryota > Viridiplantae > Streptophyta > Magnoliopsida > Poales > Poaceae > Bromus > Bromus sterilis. The sequence goes on from OX465598.1 coordinate 30,708,703, forward strand.
CAAGCTGGTCCGACGGCACCTCGCCAACCTTATGGAGTACGGCGTGCATGAACTCTAGCTCTGTTTGGAGCGATTCTGCACCTTTCTTTACTCGCTTCTCCAGGTTGTATTCTCCGGCGAGCAGCTCACCGAGCTTGCGGATGACGGGGCCCATCGCCCCAGCAGCAACCTGCATATCTCGACTTTAATTGTCTTTGCTCTCAATCCACACACGGTTGTAGCTTTGCCCTTTGGTTGAAACTCTGCAATGCAAACATAATGATTTTCAGAAGACAAAAGGAGCAAAACCTGAAGCTGATTCGTTGGTCAAAGTAACAGTACATTGTGCATATATGCAGTGCCTCCTTTCCAAGCGGAAGAAGGGTACCCCGAATAGCAGTTATTCAAATCCAACCTGTAGAGTCCTTTGCAAGGACTACCCAAGATGAACTAGCGAAGAATAGATCCAGTTGTGCACATAATAAATTCAATCCAGGATCACCAAAAAATCTAAAAAAATAAGTTGTATAGAGGAGGAAGAGGAGACAGTCCAAGCCTCAACATACTAATTGCTTTCAAAGAACCACCAGCTGAGCTAATAGTTTTTTTTGCACGTTGGACTAGCTGGGTTCATCTAGTGCGAAGGTTGATGGATGTCAATCTTTCGGAGGAGCATGATAGATTGACCTGAAAACTCACGTTATATGGGGTTTTCTCTGTTAAAACTATGTATAGGGATTTGATCAATTTCGAAATGATTTCTAAATCTTTAAATATTTGAAAGGTCAAAGTACCTCTAAAGATTAAGGTGTTCGTGTGGTTTGTTCACAAACGGGTAATTTTGACCAAAGATAACTTGGCAAGGCGTAGTTGGACGGGTAGCAAAAGGTGTTGCTTTTGTGATCAGGAAGAGACCATTCAACATTTTTTTCTCATATGCCCACTAGCCAGGTTACTTTGGCGTTCCCTGCACGTGACATTTAACGTTAATCCACCTCACAACATAGATCATCTTTTTGGAGATTGGTTAAGTTGGGTAGAGTCCAAAACGGCAGCGCATATTCGAGTTGAAGTGTGTGCATTAACTTGGGATCTTTGGTTATGTCGAAATGATATTATATTTAACAGGTTGAATACCAAAAATTTCTTGCAGGTTATCTTCAGGGCACCGGGATTGATTCGTATGTGGTCATTACTCAACACTGCGGAGGCCAAGGAGCTTTTGAATACTGGGTGCAACCGTTGAAAGATGATAGCACGGGATACCTACCGTCGGTTTGGATGGCGGTCCAATAATAGGATAGGCGCATATGCTTCTATTTCTATTTGTGCTGGTTGTGGCCATGTTATCTTGTGATTTTTGAGCTGTATCGAACATATTTAATATGCTTAATAAAATGGCTGCATGCATCATTTTGATGCAGAGGCGGCCGGGGTAAAACCTCATTTTCCAAAAAAAAACAATGGCCCAAGTGGAGCTACCACGTACATAGAGGTTGAGCCAGGCTGTGGCCCGCCCATGTTTTTTCTGCCAAAAAAAGGTATACTTATGTATTGGTGCTTGGTAGCCCAGTCCGCCGCATCCACCACCAGAACCCTTGTGAGTTTCAAGGTTTTGACGAAGTTCTTCTTCTTAGGAAGCTCTTGGTTACAGAAATAAAATACACTACTTATCAATCCTAGCTTGTTTACCCATGTGGTGTGTAAATTTAGTTGACATACACTTAAATGTAGGGGCCTAAGGAGGCTCCTCAAAACCACGTTCACTGTTTTGATAGAATTAGAGCAAGAAACTACAGGGATAAGTTCCTTGTTTCGTGTTGCTTACCCAAAATTAGCATTTTTTTAAAAACTGACCATGGACATAGCAATTTAGATCTGTACTCTTTTATTATTTCAAGATTGTATTTAGATGTGCTTTTAGCGCTGCAGTGAGCAGGCAACGAGAAATTCCCTAGTATAGTATGGTGTTGAGTATATTAATTATACTAGGAAACATAGATAGCGTAGGATTCTATTCTATTTTGACTTATACTCTAAATATATATATATAGGACGCTCATTGGGGACACCTAGGTGCCTGGGCACCTTTCCTAAAAACCGTTGGATTGCATTGAGATATGTGCACGTGCAACAAGTAGTACTTTTTATTAGGAAATAATTATTGCTAATTATTGATTGACATAGACAGTTAATGCTCCTATTAGACAAGAGAGGAAATCAAGCAATTAATACATGGTCAAAGATGCCCCACGGTGCATGTACTTTTTGCATAAAAAAGAAAACCAGTACTTAATGCGTCACTGTCAACCGTTCTTTCTTTTGGATACGTGAATATGAATATACCTTGGTACACATGTATACCTTGCTCTTATCTTGGTTAAAAGTATTTAATTTCCAAATATGTTTTCAATATCATTTACATGTATGTCTCCAAGGTATATACTTGTATTAAATAAATCACTAGGTATACATACCCTGTAACATTTACGGGTATGTCATTTTATCTAGCTTCCAATCATTAATAAGGAATTAATATAACTTCATTTTTTGGAAAGCAATTACTATTCGTGAATGCTAGTGCATGGAAATAAAAATGGAAACAATCTATTTTTGGAAGGTACATCAATGGCACGCAATAAAGAAGGTGCCCAGGCACCTAGATGCCCCAAACATTTTACCTTCAAGACTCAAGCAATAAACAATCGATTCCACCAAATTTCTCTCTATCATTCTACATGGTATCAGCCTAAACACGATCTAAACCCTAGCCACCGTCGTCGCTTCCGCCCGCGCCGCCCCCGGCGCCGATCCATGATCGTCGGCACTGGGGGCCGCGCCGCTCGTAGCTAGGGTTCGTCCGCCGATCCCGTGGATCGGCTGCCCTAGAGTCTTTTCTCCCGATCCCTTGATCGGGGCTTTTTCTCGCGTCGGTCGTTTTTGATCGGCACTCTTTTTTGGTTTTCCGATCTAAGATCGGTTTGAGTCGCCCACCGCCGTCGTCGATCTACCGCGCCTCTACTCCAACTTCGGCGCGGCTGCCGACCTCTTCATCGACCCGACGACCCACGCGCCGCGCGCCGGCCGACAACAGTCGTTGTCCGTGCGACCTTTACGTCGCCTCAGCGCTTTCGCGCGATGCGGCGGCCCATGAGGGCCTCCTTCCGCGCGTCGGCGCCGCACGTTGTCGTCATCGACCATCGCCGCGTCTACTCCCGATCGGGCATCCTTCACCGCCATCATTGCCATCCGCGACGTCCCCGACTCCGCCTGCACTTGCGCCGTCTGGCACCACGCCGTCCGTCCGTGCGCCGACCGGGCCCGCGTCGGCTGTCCCTACGTCGCCAGGCACCGCATCGAACGGCCCCGCGCCGCCTGGACTTACGCTGGTTGGACCCGCTCGGCCCCCCGTTGCCATCATCACGCCGAGCGGCACCCCTCCGCCTCGTGGGCGATCGGCTTGATCACCCGCCCGCCCGCGATCTCCCCATCCGCGCAGCGTCGATGACCCGCGCAGTCGTCTGCTTGCGCCCCGCAGGATTCCGAGACGAACGCCTCCGAGTACGAGCGCCTACCACTGATCGAGCATCGGGCGGCCGCCGCGCCGCCCCCGTGATTCTTCCGGTGGCTGTCCCATTGACGGGGATCAACCCCGGCAAATCCCATGGTCAGGGACCCTGGGTTAGTCATGAGAAGCACAGGTTGGACGATAGCTCGTCGGCAAACAGGGAGGCACGCTCCTGCTCGATATTATTGATAGGGGAGATGCGATTACAGTGGATGCCAGGGCTGGAGCGCTCAAGGCTAGGGTTACAGATGATATTAGATGTCTTTGGTGTCGCCCCTCTTAGCCCTTATATACTGGGCTAGGTCTCGGGGAGTTCATCTACGTTTACAGGTAAGCTTTCCTAACCCTAGCTTGCTCCGTACGGCAGGTCTTCGCACCTTCCTTGTGAGTCGTAGACTCCTACGTCGGTGTCAATTAGCAGGCCGAGGATGTATCTTCATGGGCCTTCTGTCTTCATGGACACCAGGTAGGCTTGTCCGTAGGAGTCGTGGGGTCACCCCTCGTGAGTAGCCCCCGAGTGCCTGGGGGACTCGAAGGGCCGCGCAGGGACTCGAGTACATTCATTTATCGGTTATTGGTATGCACGGTACATCCGCGGGTCGCTGGCAGTCTGGTGGCCATGACAAAACCTGTTTCGAGGGATGCTAAGCTGAAAGGGCTCAAGGAGTCGACTGGTCGAGCCTTGGTGAATTGCACTAGGGAAAATACCGCAGTAGCCCAATCAAACCCACGTCCCTCGACGTGAGCTTGGAACACTGGTGTCGAGCAAAAGTCTGGCCGCTTCAGGTCTTACGGTGTTCATTTGCCGCCAGTAATGTGCATAGCCTAAGGCGCGTCCGCCCGGATTTTTCTATCATGCGCAGCGCATGGAAAAGGTTGGGAGTGAAATCGCTCTTCGGCAAGTCCCAGCCCGGCCGTACTTCGCAGCAGGGTCTTACCTACACGTTAATCTTGCGTGGCATCTGGGCACAGTGTATCGTGTTCTAGGAATGTGTGTTTTTGAGGCGCGGAACCTTATAGCATTGCACCCGCTTGGAACAAAACGTCAAACGAGCTGTTCACTCATGCACCCGTGGAGCTTGTTTTCGAGTGCTCAGACGGGGGGGTTTTGCGAGTAGTCACTCGAATGTCATTTCGGTTCTTGAGGTGAGGGAGCACCTGAGGCTATTAGCGCTGTATGATCTTGGCGAATGCATGTTTGTCTTGCGTCGGGTTGAGGGAGCACCCGAGACTCTCGTTAGAGCGAGTGGTCACTCGAGCACATTGCTGACCTTTAGGTGATGGAGCACCCGGGACTCTTATGATGTACTCTCCCGATGGAAGTAAGATGTTTTTCTTCATCGGGAAAAAGATCTGAGAGATGGGATCTTTGAGCCTTGATGTCTGTTGGTTTTCTTCGCCGCTTGTCAGGGGTAGCGGTGCCTCTGTTTGATGGCTGTCAGGGATGCTCTGCCAGTGAACCGTCATGTCTTCATGACCGGTCATAATGATGGCCGCTGTGGCGTGCGGCAGGCGCCGGTTGAGTTTCCGATACGCGCGTTGGAATCATGCGTGAATTGACGCGTCTTGCGCACAGTGCGTCCCGTGGGAAAGCATCTTGGTCTTGGAGTTTGAGACGTCTGCGACGTTTGGTCTTTGAATTAATTGCTGTTGTCGTCTTGGCTTCTCTGTGCTTGAGGATTGTTGTTCTATAAATAAGCCTTTCTCTTCCACAGCGTTTTCGCCTCTATCCAGCTTGCTGCTTTGCCTCTTCCATCTTCTCTTCTTCCGCTCATGGTTCCCAGGTGAGGTTTTGGTCGAGGCCGTGTTCGTCGTGGTCGTGGTGGCCGTACACCACGCTCATGCTGTGGTGGTCGTCATGGTACGGCGCCAATGCCTTCCTCCTCTCCCTTGGAGGAGGGATTCTGGCGCTATGACTTTCTTTTACGTGTCCGTGGCCAGAGCGCCAATCGCGTTCTTCTTTCTTCTGCTTTTTCTGCCATTGTCTCTGAACGTGGCTTGGATGGCTTGCTCCTGCATCTTCAAGGGAGTTGTCGATCTCCTTCGTATGTTGACTTGGAGGTTGATAGCTCTCGCTTGATTTTCCTTGGCTCTGGTTGGAGTTTGTTTGCTCGGCGGTTGAATTTGCGAGATGGCGATATGCTCGGTTGTCGTTTTGATGGCAAAAGCACTGTCACCGTCCGCGCGTTCGACCCGAGCGGCAACAGCATGGATCCGCATGGGCAGGAGTCGAGCAGCGACAGCTCCGTGAAGTCGAGGAGTCCTTCGCCTGCGTCTTCGACTGCTTCCTCCTCTGGGGACTCTTCTGGTGCTGGTGGTGAGCCGTCTTCAACTGCTTTCCCCTCTGGCTCTGAAGAGGACCTTGATGTCAAGTCACCGGTTAAACGAGCGCGGCAGGCGACCTTGTAGAACTGGAGGCAGCGGCGTCATCTTTGCCGGCAGCTCGGGCGGAGCTGGAGAAGAAGCTAGTGGAGCAGGAGAAGAAGATGTTGGAGCATCGTCTTCAATTGTTCCGCAAATAAGTCAAGCTTCACCTTTTGTTATGTCATTGGCATCATGAGCCTGCTGCTTCAATTCCTCCTTTGTCTGTGGTGATGCCCTTGTACTAGAGTCGATTACCCCTCATGGGCACACGTGTAGAAGTCATAATTCCTTGGTTGATTCCCTCTTGTAACAGGAGCTGCCTTCTATCCAAATGTAGTTGAGTCCTTTTGTACTGAAAATGATCCTTGTGATGTAAACTGTGCTTGAGTCGAATTTTATCTTTGGGATTTTGCGCAATCGAGAACTGTGTTCGAGTCTTTGGTCATCAGGAGCTGAGTTCAAGTCCGTCCGAACTTTTGCAATGTGGGTTCTATCGGGTGCGCGACAGCGCTCCCGATGGGAGTAGCCCCCGAGGCTACGCTTGAGTCCGGAGGGTCGAGCGTAGGCTGAGATTTGTTTCCCTTGTCGTTTAGTTGCTGTCTTTTATCGGGTGCGCGACAGCGCTCCTGATGGGAGTAGCCCCCGAGTCTTTAGGTGATCGTTGGCGATCGGATGAAGACTGAATGAATCTGTGTCATGTGTTTCCTCCAAAGTTTCTTCAGAGTACTTTGTGCTCCATCTGATTGTGGTCATGTCTTTTGAGCCTTGCTCTCAGCAGGTGGGGCTGGCCGGGTATTTTTCGCTTGGGCTTTTTAAGCTTCAGACTGCGCGAGAGGTCTTCGGGAGGAGGTGATGCTCGAGCTCCCGAGTGCTTGGATGTAGAGGTCGCGTGAGAGACGATAGCGTCTTTCGGGGGGAGTTTTTGTGCTCGAGACCCCGAGTGTTTTTTTGGGTGAAGATCGCGTGAGCGACGATGGTCGTCTCTCGGGGGGAAGTTGGACTCGAGCCCCCGAGTGCTTTGATGAAGATCGCGTAAGTGGCGATAGCGTCTCTCGGGGGGATTTTATTCTTAAGCCCCCGAGTGCTTTGGTTAGGATCGCGTAGGCGATAGCGTTTCTCGGGGGGATTTTATGCTTTAAGCCCCCCGAGTGCTTTGGTTAAGATCGCGTAGGCGATAGCGTTTCTCGGGGGGATTTTATTCTTAAGCCCCCGAGTGCTTAGGATCGCGTAGGCGATAGATTCTCTCGGGGGGATTTTATTCTTAAGCCCCCGAGTGCTTAGGATCGCGTAGGCGATAGCGTCTCTCGGGGGGATTTTATTCTTAAGCCCCCGAGTGCTTTGGTTAAGATCGCGTAGGGGACATCGTTTCTTGGGGGGATTTTATGCTTTAAGACCCCGAGTGCTTTGAGATGGCCGTATTTGGGAAACATTTATTTTATTGCGGTCGAGCGGTTACATGAGTTGCCAGTCATGTCCGACCGATGGGAACTATGGATAGAACAGTCGCAAGTTTGCTACGTTCCATGGGTTGCCGACGTCCTCATCTGTCTTCGAGTTCTTCAGCCTGTAGGCGCCACCTCCGATGACTTCTGAGACTATAAATGGTCCTTCCCATTGGGGGGCAAGTTTATAGACCTTCTCTTGTATCAGCCGTAGGACTAGGTCGCCTTTGTTGAAGGTTCTAGTGCGTAAGCGACTGCTTTGGTAGGTGCGTAGCTTGTCCTGGTACCCCTCTGATTTTGCCAGGGCTGTGTCTCTTGCTTCGTCAGCCATATCTTTGTCGTCTTGCAGCGCTTCTTCTGCTTCTTCTTCTTCGTATCCGGTGACCCGAGGTGCTCCGAACTTGAGGTCATGTGGTAGGACTGCCTCTGCTTCGTACACCATGAAGAAGGGTGTGTACTGGGTCGCGGTGTTTGGTGTAGTTCGTAGGCTCCATAGCACCTCGGGGAGCTCTTCTACCCAGTTGCCGGCGGCTTGCTCGAGTGGTGCGAGGAGCCGTTTCTTGATTCCCCCGCATACAAGGCCGTTTGCTTTTTCCACCTGGCCGTTGGACTGCGGGTGCGCGACTGATGCGTAATTGATTTTGATGCCCAGTTCTTCGCAGAAGTTCTGGAATTCTGTGGCTGTGAAGTTCGTGTCGTTGTCCGTGATGATGTTGTGCGGCACTCCGAACCTGAAGATGATCGATTTGATGAAGTTGACAGCCGTGAGGGCTGTGGAGCTGGTGATGGGCACTGCTTCGATCCATTTAGTGAACTTGTCGACTGCGAAGAGCAGGTGTGTTCTTCCGCCCCTTGAGGATTTCTTGAGTGGGCCCACCATGTCGAGTCCCCAGGTGGCGAACGACCAGGATAGCGGTATGGTCTTGAGGTCTGAGGCGGGAGCGTGTGGCTTGTTGGCGAATTTCTGGCAGGCGACACAGCGTCGCACGATTTCCTCTGCGTTTTTCATGGCTTTGGGCCAATAGAACCCGGCTCGGAATGCTTTGGACACGAGTACTCTGCTGCTCGCATGGTGTCTGCGGGTGCCTTCGTGGATTTCAAGCAGTAGGGCTTTGCCTTCCTCTTCGTCGATGCACCTTTGGAGTATCTGGGTGATGCTGCGCTTGTATAGTTGTTTGTTGATCACCGTGAATGCCTTGGATCGTCGGCTGATGCGTCGTGCTTCGGCCACGTCTTGCGGTAGCGTACCTTCTATTAGAAATCGGAGGAACGGTTTTGCCCAGACAGGTCCTTCGAGCTCTGTCGGGGCTGTGTTGTCGGGTGTGCTGGTGCTTGTGCCTTCTGATGTGGTTGCTGCTGCCACCTGCGTCAGGTTTGTTGCGTCCTCGCCGTCCACGACTGCTTCAGGTGCTGCTGCCTATACCTTGATGGATCTTCGGCTGATGCTTTCGAGAAAAACGCCGGGTGGTATTGGTCCTCGGGTCGAACCGATGTTCGCGAGTTCGTCGGCTTCTGTGTTGTTGTCCCTGGTGATGTAGTGGATCTCGCACCCGTCGAAATTTCCTTCGAGTGCGTTGTAGAGCTCCTGGTAGTCCGCCATGTTGTCGGCTATTGCGTTGCAGTTTCTCATCGTCTGCTGGACGACGAGATTGGAGTCCCCGTAAATTATGAGGCGAGTGGCTCCGCATGTTTTGGCCATGCGCATGCCATGGAGGAGTGCCTCGTATTCTACTTCGTTGTTGGAGGCATGACTGAAGTTGATCTAGAGGACGTATTTCAGCTTTGTTCCTTTAGGGGAGATGAGCACAACTCCTGCTCCAACTCCTTGTTGTCTCTTGGACCCATCGAAGAACATTGACCATGAACTTGATAGGTCTTGGGGGCCTGGTGTCTGAACCTCCGTCCACTCGACCAGGAAATCTGGGAGTACTTGGGCTTTGATGGATGTTGGGTGCTTGAACTGCAGGTCCCGTGGGCTGAGCTCAATGTTCCACTCGGCGACTCGCCTGGTTGCTCCAGGGTTGTTGAGTATGTCAGTGAGTGGTGCGCTGCTCACGATTGTGATAGGGTGCTCATCGAAGTAGTGGGACACCTTTCTTGAGGTCATGACGATGGCCAGTAGTAGCTTCTGATAGTGCTGGTACCGCTGCTGGAATTTGGTCAGGAGCATGCTGAGGTAGTAGATTGGTCTCTGGATGCTCTCGACCTTGCCTTCTTCTGCGCGTTCGACAACGAGCGCTGTGCTTACTACACTGCTACGTGCTGCCACGTAGAGGTATAGATTCTCTCGTTCCTTGGGTACCGCCAGGATTGGTGGGGTCGAGAGTGTCTTTTTCAGGTCCGCGAATGCTTGGCGTGCTTCCTCCTTCCACTCGAATTTCTCTCCTTTCTTGAGCAGCTGATAGAAAGGCAGCGTGCATTCTCCCAGTCTGCTGATGAAGCGGCTTAGGGCTGCGAGTTTTCCAGTGAGCTGCTGTACTCCTTTGATGTCAGTTGGTTCTTGCATTCGGGCGATGGCTTGGACTTTCTCAGGGTTTGCTTCGATTCCTCGGGCAGAGACCATATAGCCAAGCAGCTTCCCCGCCGGTACGCCGAATGCGCACTTCTTTGGGTTGAGCTTGGTTCTGTATTTGTTGAGCGCCACGAAGGTTTCGCGCAGGTCGTCGAGTAGTGTGGCTTCTTCGTAGGTCTTGATGACGATGTCGTCCACATAGACTTGCACGTTTCTTCCGATTTTCTCCTTCAGGAAGGCCTGCATCATTCGCTGGTAAGTGGCGCCTGCGTTTTTGAGCCCGAAGGGCATGGTACTGTAGCAGAATACGCCATAGGGGGTGATGAACGATGTGTGCTCTTCGTCTTCTTCCTTCATCCTGATCTGGTTGTATCCTGAGTAAGCATCAAGGAAGGAAAGTAGATCGCACCCTGCTGTTGAGTCGATTATCTGATCGATTCTAGGCAGGGGGAAGTGGTCCTTCGGGCAATGCTTGTTGACTGGTCCGTAGTCGACACACATGCATAGCACGGTCGTGTCCTTTTTGGGCACCAGCACTGGGTTGGCTATCCAGGTGGCTTTCTTCGTTTCTCGGATGAACTGGGCGTCGAGTAACCAGTTGACTTCCTCTCCGATTGCTTTGCGCTTGGGCTCCGAGAATCGTCTCAGTGCTTGCTTCACCGGCTTCGTGTTTTGCTTGATGTGTAGGGCGTGTTCTGCGAATTCGCGTGGTATCCCAGGCATGTCGGCTGGGCACCAGGAGAATATTTCCCACTCGTCTCGAAGGAAAGCGACGAGAGCCGTCGACTGCTCCTCTGGTAGGTGGGCGTACACGCGGACTGTTTTGTCCGGGTCCGTCGGGTGCACTTGGTGAATGACTGTGTCGCTGTCGATGCTGAAGTCGCGTCCGTACTCCTTGGATTCGCTTCGGTTCACCATGAACTGCGCGAATGCTGGCCGCCCCAATATGGCGTGGTACTGCGATTGCCAGTCGAGTACCTCGAACTCGAGGACGTGCTTTGCGAAGTTGCGTAGGTTGCCGAAGACGACTTCGAGTTCGATGACTCCGAGGGATGTAGCTGCTTCTCCTGGGACTACCCCGTGTAACTCGGTGCTCGATTTTTTTTCCATACTGGTCGTGGGATCAGCATCTTTTGCAGGGTGCTGGCGAAGATGATGTTCATGCTGCTGCCTCCGTCCATGAAGACCCTATCCATGTTGTACCCTCCGATTTGTGCATCGAGCACCAGGGGTGCATGCCCTAGTCTTGGGACTGCGGGTGGATGGTCGTCCTGTGAGAACGTGATGTTGGTCTCCGTATCATGTAGCTGGTAGACTTCGACTATGTTTATGCTCTCGGCTGCTCTAGCTTGCAGGGTGTAAGCGTCGCTTCGTGCTTGCGGTACCCTTCCTTCTTGGATCATGAGCACCTGTTCTTGCAGCGGGCTGTGACGTCCTTCCGGGCTTGAGGGCGTCGGTTGCTCGGGTCGTCGGTTGTGCCTGTCTTCTTTCTGTTTCTCCTTCTTGAGGTCGTCGGCTAGCTTGTTGAACAGGCGGCAATCTCTCAAAGTGTGACCTGACCTGACGCATCCCCAATCGTCCTCAAAGCTGTGGATCATGCAGGGTCCTGCCAGCTGCTCTCTAGCCGTGAGTTTGCTAGATCTGGCGTGCCTCTTCCTTTTTGAGATTCTGAAGATTTGCTCGTGATCCTCCGGGTGTTCGTGGAAGCGGGGGTCGTTGTCGATTCCTCGACTCATGTCTTGGTTCTTGATGAGGTAGGCGAATTCATCCGGCCTTCGATCTGGTTCATAGTACTCTCTCACCGGTGTCTTTGAGTCGCTGTCCTGGCTGATTGCAGGTGCTCGTGCGACGGCGTGTCGTCGAGTGGTCGTCGGTTGCGCGGCTGCGTGTCGTGGCTCTTTCATTGGAGCCTCGTCGTAGATCTCCCGTGCGCGCCTCTTGGGTCGTCGATTCCTTCTTCCTTGGTGGTGGTTCTGCTGATCGCTGGTTTCGATCTCGTAGTCGTCATCTTGATGTGTGGAGGGTGCCCGGGCGGCGGTGGGTTGTCGAAAGATTTTCGAGTCCTCCGCTGCGTATCGCGGTTCGTCGAGTGGTATTCCTTCGTATAGGACCCTCGCCGTTCTTCTGGGTCGTTGATTCCTTCGGCGCTGATGCTGCACTTGGCCGTTACCGTAGTATCGGTCCTGGCACAACTGTAGCTCGAGCGGTCTTGATGGGGTGGCAGAGATGTTCGCCGTGATCTCGAGTCCTTCGAGTGGGCCAGATCTGGTTCTTGCTCTTGAGTTGTAGCTTACTAAAGACGGGACCGACGAGATCGTGATCCCAACCTGCGTAGTTCCCACAGACGGCGCCAATTGACGGTGATCAACCCCGGCAAATCCCATGGTCAGGGACCTTGGGTTAGTCATGAGAAGCACAGGTTGGACGATAGCTCGTCGGCAAACAGGGAGGCATGCTCCTGCTCGATATTATTGATAGGGGAGATGCGATTACAGTGGATGCCAAGGCTGGAGCGCTCAAGGCTAGGGTTACAGATGATATTAGATGTCTTTGGTGTCGCCCCTCTTAACCCTTATATACTGGGCTAGGTCTCGGGGAGTTCATCTACGTTTACAGGTAAGCTTTCCTAACCCTAGCTTGCTCCGTACGGCAGGTCTTCGCACCTTCCTTGTGAGTCGTAGACTCCTATGTCGGTGTCAATTAGCAGGCCGATGATGTATCTTCATGGGCCTTTTGTCTTCATGGACACCAGGTAGGCTTGTCCGTAGGAGTCGTGGGGTCACCCCCTCGTCACCCATCTTCTTCGTCACCGCTGCGTCGCCCCCACGGGCTGCAGCGCCGCGGCGCGCAGTCCACGCCGCTGCCCCGAGGCCGTACCCGCGGTTGCACCAACCAGCGCGCTGCCGCTGCGTCTCCCCTTCGGGACGTAGTGCCGCAGCCCGCGGTAACTGCCGCCCCGAGGCCGTCCGCTCCAGGTCGTCCCCGAGGCTGCACCGACCTTCGTGCAACCGATGCGTCGCCCCGTCGGGCCATAGCGAGCGTGGCACGCGGTCCCTGCAACCGCCCCAAGGTCTTCCCCGCCGTCGCCCTGACACGCGCGCCGCCGCTGAGTCGTCCCTTCGGACCATAGCGCCGCGGCACGCGGTCCGCTCCGTCGTCTGGGCGCATTAACGCCCTCATGGCACGCGTCGCGCCGCCTCTCTTGGCGCGGGAACGCCATCGTCCGCGTCTGGTCTTCGTCATGCTGTCGGATCCTCTTTGCCTACTTTGAGCACCGCCGTCGCCGCGCCACCCGCGCCGCTGCCGCTCACCCGAGCCGCGCCGACACCCTGTTCGCCGCGGCGGCTCATCCGAGCCGCGCCGCCTCTACCGGCGACCGACGTGGCCCCTCACGGGCCGCCTCTGGTTTCGCCGACTACATCATCGTCCATCTATTCGTCTTTGTCCAGCACGAGCTCATCGCCAGCGTTGCCGTCATCTTCCCCGACCACTTCATCTAGCTCTAGCAACCGCGACATCTCCACCCTCGGCACCTTCTACCCCCCCCCCCCCCCGCCGAGTTGCGCCGCAACCGTCGTCGAGCCCTTCTCTGCTGGTCCCTCCGACATGGCGTACAACTCCTACTGGTCCCCGTCTACGCATGCCCGGTACTAGCAACACTGATGTGTGCCTTCATCTACGACGTGTTCCCAGGCCTGGCAAGCCTGGTGCGGCGCTTCGTCGACATCGTCTTCGTCTGTCTACGCATGCCCGGTGCTGGCAACATCGACGCGTGCATTTGTCTACGACGTGTCCTCGGGCTTGGCAAACCCGACGCGGCGCTTCGTCAACACCGTCTCCTTCCGGACTTCACCACCATCTTCTTCGCGACATCCCGTGCTACGACTGACGATCGCCTGTCAGTGTCGCTCTTCCCGAGCCGCGATGCGCTCCTGACTTCCTTGCATCCGCGGCTCCTCGACGACTACCTCGACACCGGCTACCCCGACTCAACACCGACCACGACATTTCTCCACGGCTACCTCGACAACGGCTTCACCACCCTACGCTCTCGGCTACTTCGACAACGACACAAAGGGCTACCGCCTGCTTGGGAACCTCGTTAGCTTCCACTCCAGCCACAAACTCCGCGATGCGTCGACCGTTACGACTGTGGTGGGGATGTTCGTCGGCTCCGCCTTCGAATTCTTCTTCAGTCTCACCGTATGCGTCGCTACGTTATGACTGCGGGGGATGTTGAGTATATTGATTATACTATAAACATAGATAGCGTAGAACTGTATTCTACCTTGACTTGTACTCTAAATAGATCATTGTACTCTTATATATATATATGCTTTCAAGACTCAAGCAATAAACAATCTTCCACTAAATCCCTCTCTATGCTTCTACATATGATATGGTTCAGAATTCGAAATAACTACACATATACCACGTTTTTGTGCACAACATGAGTATGACGATTGATCCGATGAAGACCTGCGATTTGCACAGTACTTGAATGGTTTGATGAGTACCAGCGGGCAGCGGTAAGAAATCGTACGTATAGCACCGCTCTTCAGAACTTATATAAGATTTTCTGCGCTCTCTCTCTTGGCCTGGCCCGCTACCTATTTATTTGTGGCTCGGGCACTGATAGAACAAGACATCAACGAGGGGAGAGAACAGATCGAGAACAAGACATCTACTCACACGACCGTAACGGAAAAGAAAAAAGTCGTCGTCATGATGAGCAAAAGCATCACGTCGCTTACATCGATCAAGACCGCAAGTTGAAAAAGATGATCCAGTTTGCAACGCCCTCTGCTGAGCAAGTGTTGAACAGACAAAACCCTGAACATCACAGATCCACATCAAAACCCAAAGCACGGAAACAAAAGAAGAGAGCTGGCTCAAACAAAAGAATTGAACAGAAGAGGTGAAAGAGTACCTTGCCGATGTCGCCGCCAAAGAGAGCCGGAGACGAAGGAAAGGAGCAGCAAGTGCTGTGGATCCCGCGGGGTGATTTGTGCCTCTCTGGTCAACTCATCAATCGGTGTGCACTTAGGCTGCCCGTAATGGTGGTATTAGGGCACTTCCAATGCTTATATCTTAGCACGTAATCATATGCATTTTGCTTATGTAACATACTATTTAGTGAAGAAAGAGAGAGATTGTATCTTAGCTAAGATACAATCCTTGCACGTGACCATATGTAAAAAGCATGGTTAGATCAATCACATTTATGCATGGAGCTAAAATCATTAAATAAGATACAACCTCTAAGAAACAATGCATTGTAAGGGTTGTATCTTAAGTTTTAATTGCTCCTATGATATTTTGCTAAGAAACAATGCATTGAGGGAGCCCTTATAGGTAGTACTCCCTCTGTCCCACAATATAAGACGTTTTTGCAAGCTAAGCTACCTTGCAAAAACGTCTTATATTATGGGACAGAGGTAGTATCATGCATGCCAAGTACGCAAATTTAATGAGGTGGCATGCAATTTAATAAAGAAAGAGAGGATGTGGTATCATATTATCATATCGTATCATATTAAATATAGTACTCCCTTCGATCCATATTAATGGGTTTAAGTTTGTCTAGATACCCATGCATCTAGCCTAAATACTTAACTAGATACATACGAATTTAGACAAAGTTGAGTCCATTAATATGAATCGGAGGTAATACTAGTATGTGTCTTGCATGTCAATAAATAATGATACTTATAATATAACTACATGATACAGTACTATGCATTACAGAGGTAGTATCATATATTAATATCATATATGCATGATACTAACTTATGATACTACCGGACAGCCTTAGGCGTCTTCAATGCTTGATTAGGCCCACTGGCCACTAGTAATACATGCAATATGTTTATGTCCCCGTCTCCATCTCTTTCCACCACCAACTGCCCCCTTTGTCTTTCGCATTTGGTGTTCACGCGGTGACAGAGAGACAAAACCGTTTTTTAACCTGTTAAGACCACCTCCTCTAATCCTTGATTAGGCCCGTACTGGTAATGAAATGTTTGAGAACCCATCCAAGCCATAAGCTGGTGCCCACTCAGAGTTGTTTTTCCATTTTTCACGCGGTGACAGAGAGCCAAATCTGTTTTTAATCTCTTGAGAGCAGACCTTAGAGCTTCTGATCTAGTCTTTTCTTTAAACTTTACTCTTCAAACCATCTCCTCGGAAATTTCCAGAAAGTTACAGATTCTTGCACCTAGTCCTTCTCCAAAACTTAACTTCCTAAAGATAATTCTACACGCCATGATATGTGGGGTCTCAATCATCTCTATTACCGGAGCAACACAGTGGAGGCCGGCGACATCTTAACCACCTCCACCACCCTATCCGGGCCGATATAAATGTCCTAGTTCATAGTGGCATCATGCTTTGTCAGCATGACACTGCCGGCGCCTTCGTTGAGATTGTGGTGTTGCGGGTTCGAGTCTTGCATGTGCCCACCGTTGTTGTTGTCGTAGTTTTGAGCTATCTCAGTTTGGAGCCACCCGTTACTGTCATGACACACGTGTCATGCACGTGAGAAATGATTTTATAGACATAGAAACCATTTGTACATCAGCCCACCGTCGCCGACACCAAGCTGGGTTGCCGGCGAACTGCCTCGAGCCAAGGGATCCATTCCGGCGGACTCCATGGCCTGAGGGAACCATGAAAGACATCCGAATCGAGCCAAGGGATCCATTCCGGCGGACTCCATATGTCTTGTCTGAGAAATTGTACTGAATCTGATATGGATGTTTTGGGTATTTCTTCCATTTTTGTACAGTATTTACTTACGTTCTGAAATCCTTCGTGGCATGAAGTATACTAGACGGGCGAGTGTGTTTTGTTGATGATTTTAGGTGAGCCTGTGATGATTCCAGCTCCATAAACACACATAAATAGATGAACGGTAACCAACTAAAACAGTTTTAAAATCTGCCATCACATAAATAAAGGACCCTGATAAATGTCACATGTGTGAGCGTAACGATGGCAATTTCGAACGCTTTGATGACAATTTTAATTCATGTGAGATGACAACTTTTGTTAGTACTCCCTTCGTCTTTGAAAGAGTGTACTTCCAATTTTTTTGGAGATTCAAACAATTTCAAACTTTGACCGAGTTTACACAAAAATATAACAATATTTACGGAACCAAATAATTATATAATAAAAATATACTTCGTAATGAATTTAATGATACTAATTTGATGGTATACATGTTGATGTATTTTTATATAATCATGATCAAATTGCTAAAAGTTTGACTCTCCAACAAAGTTGGAAATACACTCTTTCATGGACGGAGGGAGTATATGGCAACTTTTGCTTCAACATGTTAATTTTGGCACATAATTGCCATCTATATACACCTAAAATTGTCATCTAAAAATGTGTGGACAGAAGTGCCTCGGCCCACACGTGTGGCATTTATCTTTTCCGTAAATAAAAGGTAGAGTTCTAATATAGAATAATATATTACGTGGTTTATCCCACATAATAATCTAAAAAAACTCCACTTAAACATAAGAAATGTATTAAAAGGTAGAGTTCTAATATAGAATAATATGACATCTGCTTTGCAATCTAAATGTTGTGTCCTCGTGGGTTGGCCTTAGCGCGGTGGCGCAGCCGTTGGCCGCGGGACGACACAGCGGAGCAGACGGTCGACAACATCCGTCTTGCAGATCGGGCGGCCCTTTGGGCCCCATCTGGGTAAGGGTGGGCCGGCTCGGCTGCATGACGGTGACGTTCCTGATGGTTGAAGGCGGGGCGGCACGGCCTCGAGCGATGGCGGCCAACGTGCTGCGGTGTGGCAGCGGGGCTTTGTGGGCATGGTTGGGCTCGACCTGGCCAGGGGTGGCCCAGTGTGTCCAGGATGCTGCGTCCAATCGGGGAACACGTCGATGGAGGGGGAGGTCGGTCCCTCCCGGTGGCTGTGACGCTTCTACACCCGAGTCATTTGATATCTCGTCCTCTCCCCGGCCTCGTGTAGGTGTCCACGGTGCGGTGGTGAGGATGGCGTCAAGGCCGTGGTGGTGCATGCCGGTGGGCATTGAGTTGGGCAGAGCACTTTCGAGCATCTGAAGTGGTGGAGGTGAGGGTCGGGAGAGATCCATGTCGGCTTGTTCGACCCCGAATTGGTGACGTCTGCAGGTGTCGCTGCACCTTCCTGAACGGCTTCGGGGATTACCCCTCCCCCACTGTCCTTCGTGTATCGGGGAAAACCCTAGGACTCCTTCGGGTAGCAACGTCGTAGTAGTCCTCCTCCTTCTTGAAGACGTTGCTTGGTACTCGGCGCTTCGAAGTGCTTGAAGCGCGCTGTAACTTCTTCGGTTGGCGCAACGGTTGCGGGTCATCCCTATTTTGTCAACCCGACGGTGTCGACATTTTTTTTAATTTCTCACGCTTTTCCTTTGGCTTGGATTGTATCCAGCCTTATGTGTGTGGCGTCGCGTTGACGTACGTTTGTATCCGATACTATGTCGGGCAAAGCTTTATCTATAAAGAGGGGCGGAAGCTTATTTTGATAATGTAAATGTCATGGATTAACTGTTGGCCAGCTATACAATCACCATCTCCCAGTCATCAGCTTTCAATTAACGATAACTTGAACATCTTGCTCACATCTTTAATTTGTAGAACCTTGCTGTGAAAACCAACACATAACAAATGCTAAATCAATAAGAGAAACCCCTCAAGCTTACGGCATGAATACACACATATGAACCTAACCCCAAATCTATTCAGACTAGTAGAATGCCCGTGCGTTGCTACGGGCTTTTGAAATATGTTATTGGCAAATATTGTCCTTTCTAGTACTTTTGTCGTTTCATTTTGAGACATTGCAATTATGCACCTTAGGAGTGGCCTCTCCTTTTTTCGCATACCGATCATTCGATGTGCGGCTACTTTTCGCAGCAGATGGATTTACGGTTGATAACGTTGCAGGTCACACGCATTATCAACTCGATACCTGGTTTCGTAATAAAATCATCAGAATATGATTTATTCAGTATGTTCATACACGGAATCGTTAATCGCCACTTCTTAAAATAGGGTTTCAGTTCACTCATGCATCCTTATATTTTGAGATAAAACAGACAAATGCAACAACACATGACGTCATGATCTAGCATGTAGATATAGTGCACGTCTAATTCAATGTGTATAGAAAAAAACAGTAACATAAATTCTAAAAATTAATCAAACACACTTCATTTAAAATGTATGTATCTTGACAAGTTTTCGATCTCTCCCAACATCGTTGTTGGATTAAGTGGGTTCATCATAAATGTCAAGCAAATGTGAGACATATATAATAAATTGCAAATATTATCAAATGCAACACACATAAAAGGAAAGGAACAATTATATAAATGCTTTGTCAAAAATCAATAAAAATTTTATCGCATGCAACATAATTACATTGATGTTCACTCCGTTAAAAATCCATACATTTTTTAGAGTTGTTATTGACCTATGTGAATCACCTCTTCATGCAATCATCTATGTCAACTATTTTTTTGGGTTGTCTAAAAAAACTATTTCTTTGGGCCCTTCTCTCAACCAGTCACCCTCTTTGTTCTAAATAACTTAAAATATCTTGAGTATATTCTAGTTTTTAGGATACAAAAATCTAGTCTCAGGTCCCTTCACTTCATAGAAAAAATGGAGAATTCCCTCAAAAAAATGGAGAAAATTTTAAACAAATAAATTGCACAGATTTATTATTGGAGTTGTGTGTGTTCGATACTTCAATATGAAGGAATGGTGCACACTAAAATAGATAAATCTTTCCCTTCCAGCATTTTCCAGTTTCGAGTGAATTTCTAACAACCACCGCTAGCTCAGGTTTTAACAGCACATCATTTCCAGAAAAGAAAAAATAAACAGAACACTATTTTTTATTCGGGTCACTCTCTCTTTTCCAACTACTGTCTTTGATTTTCTCAAAAAAGAAAAGAAAAGAATCAACTCGCTTTGATGCCCAGTCTACCCACCCTCCTTCCCAACCTTATCTCATCTCACTTCACAGCCACTCTAATCCCCATCTCGCACGCAGCCATGGCCAGCGACGCCGCCTCCTCTCACCGCCACAGGCTCGCACAACCGCACACACCCTCCGCCCTCCATGAGTCGGCGCAGATGAAGCAGTCAAGCAGCTGACGGCCGCCCCGCGGTGCTGTACGGGGAGGCGCGGGAGCGGTGCGTCATGTATTGTTCGCGGTGGAGCACCGCCGCACCGGCTAGAGGTTGAGGTGTTGGCCGCGATGCAAGAGGCGGGCATCTCTAAGCGGAACGAGATGCAGTGGTATGCGTGAGTGAAGTGCTCGTCGACACCAATGGCGTGCTTGGCTCCCACAGTGGCTTCGAGAAGCCGCTCGTTCGGCTGCTCCCTCTCGTTCATTCAGGTACTTGAACTGACTCAGTCGTTCTAAATCGACTGGCAATAGCGCGAAGAATGATAGGATTGATCCAAGCCTTTATTGTTAAATCAGAGTAAGGATGTGGTTAGATATAGGTTATAGCAGCGTGATAATAAATCAAACACATGAGGACTGGACATTGTTTCTTAACTGCATAGGCGAATAATGGAGTTATTTTTTAACTGAAAACTATAGGCGGTAAATGGAGTTAATATTGTATTGTATCTAGTCCAAGTAAAAGAACGAGCTGCCAAGTGCTGAACATTCCAGACTGAACGAAGTGCATTAAATTTGAGTTTTGAGTGCATATTCTTATCCAGATCTAGCCGAGGTGATCAAACTCCAGATGCTACATGGAAATTATTTGAAATAATAATGAAATAATCTGACAGGTGCAATTGTGATGCAGGAGAGACATGCAGAGGTGGATATAGTTGGGTGATGTCTAAGAGGTTCAGGAATTATTTTAACTTCTCTCATACGCTCATTGCTGCCAACTTTGATCCATTGGAATGTGTGCGGGCGTGTGGCATGGACATTTTTGACCTTGCTGCATGGAGGAACACAACCATTAAAGATAAATATCACCATTGGGTCAAGGAGGTAAACATATATATCACTATCTCCATTTTAGTTATTTACTTAGTTATATATGCACTTGTTTTTTATTTGCCGTTTCATGGCAACAAGTTAATTTGCAACTATTGGATATCCAGCATGCCCCTTATTCGACCATAAGTTTTTAATTGCACCAACTTAAACTGCATAGAGCACTGACTTAGTTTTCTATCACATTAATGTATGAAGGGAGCAACAGTGTGCTGTTGTTAGTTATTAAATAAAGATAAGCTTTGACAGTTTGAATGGGTCCGCGTATTCGTCTCCGTCCATGCTATCGACATCGGATCCTGGAGCCATTTGTTTGTATTAGAAGTTGCATGCCTGATGCTTGTGTGATTCGTGTCCTGAGAGAGGAGATGCTTGCCCTCCGTGTACGTGGGTAGCAGTGTAATTAGCCTGGCCTACATATAAAATGTACGTGTGCGACCTTATTCCTGCGCCTGACGCGCACCAGCTGCTGCCTGCCAGTGATCAAGAGCCATCAACAACATTTTAGCAATAAAAGAAAGATGCCAGGCCAGGGTACAAACCAAACATGGTTGTGCCGAGCAAGCCTGACCCGTAAAATTTGTCCACCAACTCAGGGAGCAGTCAGGCAACAATTTTTCAAGCATGGTAACAATACTATTGCAAGTATCTCTAACATCATTTCTCAAAAAAGTAGAAAATCGCAATCTGGTCATAGATGTGAATTCCTTTTACAGCAACCATTATTCCAAGTAGAAAAGCACAATTTGATCTGGTACTCGAACTTGGCTTTGCAGTGATCACAGTTCGCGGCATGCTTTAGGATACGAGTGCTGTCTGGGAGGTTTGAGTACACATAGTCGAAAGGATCAGGGCCTATGGTTGCGTCTGCGTTGAAGGGATCTGCGTGTTCGTCTCCGTCCATGCTGTCAACATCGGATCCTGATAGGATTTGTTGAATCATATGAGATGTTATATAAACGTGCATAGATATAATCATACCTTCACCGCTAAATAGGTAGTACTCGTTGTCCCTGAGACCGTCTGGTAGTGGATTATCGTCCATAAGACGACTAAGGAATGATTCCATGTCACCTGTGAATTGATTTGTCCTTGAGTAATTTCATGTTACCTAGGCTTAAGAAAGAAAAAGAAAAGTGTCGTACCATCAGTCCCGATGGTGTAAGCCGTGGTTTGCGTTGAAGGTTCAACAATAGTTGAAGTAGCTTTTGAGTTTGATGCTGGTGTGTCAGCGACAACGGTAGTTTCATGGGGGCACGCCATTAGCTTGGACTTAACGCATGGGGTCCTCCCCCTTATTGCAAAGTTGTCATTTTGATGATCCAGTACCGCCACCCTCTTGCCGTGTGGTATGTTTTGCATGCTCGATTTTCGGCTCTTTGTTTCTGTCGCACATTGTTTGAGAGTTCGCTCCCGAGCCCTCCTTTCAACTCAGGTCACATGAATTTGCTCACCTGCTTGATTTTGGTTGGAATTCGTTAGGTGATCAATTAGGTCTTCATGGATATAATTACCATCCATTATGTTGTTATTGTAGGTCCCTGAACATTTTTGAAGTAATAAATATTATTTGTTGAATGGTAAAGGAAGTCAACAGAAGATGTGAAAATTACCTTCTATTTCTACTGTGCGTGTGGAGGCAACCATAGGACTTACATCTATTTGTTCATCTTTACTGCTTCGATGGTTTGAATCCATGAGCACGACATTATCGTCCATCATACTACAACGGTACAAGGCTGCAAAGAGGCATGATAGTAAATATTGGGACAACACAAGTGGTCATATTAAGGGCAGTAAAGATGAGAGAATGACCATCTATTGTGAGGGTGTAGTCAACCGGAATCGCTGAAACCGGGCACAGTACATTTGGACGAGGCATTGCAATGGATTCAGCACATGGGGTGTTCTGCATAGCCTTGTCCCGTTGTCTGCGCTGAGCACTCCTCTCTCCCTTCATCTCGGGTGTTAAGCTATCTCGGCGATTCTCATATGTTTCCCGTCTCTTTGAGTTTATTTGTTCTTTGTTCTTCTGGTAATAGGCTCGCCTCTTAGCCTTTATATTATCCCTTTGTTCTTCAGAGAAGACATCTTCAGAGACTATTTTCTCTTCTTTTTTCTTCTGATCCTTTGCTCGTTGACGTGCATTATAAATATCCATTTGTTCGCTTGTTAAGTTCGTCCTACCAGGCATTCGATCATTAGCTCCAACACCCGTTTTTGTAGGGCTAGACCTATCAAGTTCAAACTCGCTATGGTCATTCTCTTTGCCCACGTCCCTATCTGGAGCATAGTTCATAGCTACACGAGTAAACATTATTAAAAGTAAATACACCGAGCATGCACCATAAATTAAATGTAATATTTCAGGGACAAATGGATCATACAGTGTGAACTACAGCTTTGATCTATGGGGAAAGCATCAGTGAGATTGCTCGAACCAGGTATTGTTGTAAACATCTTATATTAGTTTACAGAGGGAGTATTAGATAGTAGCATTGCCTGCTTGAATCATGACCTCTGTTTATGCTGATTCAGTTAGCCCAGGGCCGTACCTAAGAATCCGGGGGCCCGGTGCAAAATATGAAATTGGGCCCTTTATATAGAAATACTAATTGTGAAATTACTATATAATTTATTTAGCACACTACAAATATAATATTGTCAATAATATTACAAGAGCGCTACATGATGAGAAGAGAGCATATGAATCCAATGCTACCCTAAAATTTATTTGAGAATTTGTGAACTGATTTGCTTCAAGCGATAACAAAGAAGTGGAAAAGAATAGGTTGTACTAGTTTCGAATATGATGCATGAGGAATTTACGAATTATATATGAAACAACTATTTATGTGTGGGCATATATTATTTATTTAGCATAATGCAGATATAGGTTGTGTTCGGATTTCGTTCACTCTGGTTCCACTTCAGAAAAAGGGGAAGCGCATTTTTAGTCGCTCCATAAAATATAACACGAAGCCGCCTGCTCAGCTTCAGGAGAGGAGGACATCTGAACAGCCTCATAATCTCCTCAATAATATTACAAGAGTGATAGATGATGAGAAGAAAAACTAATAGATGAGCACAAAGCATATTAATCCTTTACTACCATCAAATTTATTTGTAGAATTTGCCAAGTGATTTGCTTCAACGACAACGTTGGATGGGGAATTTTGTAATTATGAGATCACTATAATTATTTAATTAACGAAGAACTGGAGACGAATAGTAGTACATTGTAACGCATGGGAATTTGTGAAGTAGCGCTGATTACTACCATTAATTGCTAGTAGTATTTAAGTGGAGTGAGAGATCAAAAGAAAGATGTGCGCTCTTGTGCTGGTTGGCCTTGAAATCTGAAATTCGTTGGCGTTGCAAGTTGGACAGTTGCACACAGGATATTACTAGTACCATTAATTGCTATTAAGATAATTTAGAGGCCCTAAAATCTCAGAGGCCCTGTGCCATCGCACACTCTGCACTTGCTTGCCGTACGGGCCTGAGTTAGCCCTACTATGAGCAACTCTAATTTGTTGCGTGGTCTGCACAGCAACTTGCAGTACTACGGGAAAAGATGAGATGTCATGATGTGAGTAAGGAGGATATATCATACAATGTGAACTACAACTTTGATCTGTGGTGAAACCCAGTCGAGATTATCGTAACCCAAGTAAGTTGCTTTGAGTGTGTCATACTTGGCATGCATTGGGGGAGTTTATCAACATTGGTGATATCGCCAAGAGGGCGTTGGTAGCCATTTATTGCATTCATAGGATTATTTCTCTTCGAGCTAGAAGGATTTAATGTTTCACGTATGGATAGGCCACTATTTGGATGCGGGCTTAATCTCGTTTCATTCGACTGTTCATGTTCAGCAATACTTGCATAAGTTAGTTTAAAAGCAATTAAACTCAGTCGAGATTATCAATCGAAGTGTGTTGATTTGAGTGTGTCATACCTGTTGTACATTGGGTAATATTATGAAGATGTCCATTAATCGGCTCCAGTCGTGACTTCATAGATAATATTTGATGCCTTTTGTTCTCTTATTTGCTTCAGTTGAAAACCAAAAAGATATTATACTCAGTTTTCTCTCTAAGAACCATTTAATACAGTAAAATCACCTTGAAAGTGTGATCTGAACTATTATCGTACTGTGTTTATAGATTTAATTCATGCAAGCACGGAAGAGTTCATATGAAAATATGCGAGATATATTTTTTACTATATTTGTATCTTTGTGAATTCATGTTTGTCTGGACACTTCCTCTCGCCAGCATCGATATTGATGGCAAAAAACAGCAACTTGGGGGCGGCAGCGCCGACTCATTGGATCTCCATGCTGGTGCGGTGACACACACGGGAGAGTGGCGCAGTGGCCGTAGACGGTTAGCTGAACTGAAAACCCCAGGTTGAGCTAGTGTTGTCAGTTCTTTGGTTGCTGTGAAGAGCATCCCTGGTGCGCCAATCTGCGTGCTCATTGTTGATCCGGAGGTGAACTATCTCATCGGGGCGGGGTGTCCGGTGGCTATTCTTTTGGGAGCTGAGTGGATTGTGGTTTCTAGGTGGTCTTTTCAAACTGTTATTGAAAAGAACTTCCACCCAGCTAATACTACATGAACTATGGTAGCACAAAATCATACAAATATATCAAGTGCGGCATCTAACTATTTAATTGTTTATTTAGACAAAATACTCCAGTTGCAGACCAGTCCAGAGACCTTCCATGCTCCTCAAAATGCCAAACATAATTCATATTTTCTGTTAGGGTATTGCAAGTAGGATATGTTGTAGATAATTGCCTTGATAGATCGTTCGGGGAAAATTTTACAAAAGTGTGTACCGTTGGATGCCTCGCGCATGGATAATCTCGTTGAAATTTTTAGGGGAACATATCAGACCTAAAATTTACACTTAGAGCATACCATTAGTTTCTACCATCTAAAAAAAATGCTATATCTGAACCTTTTGAAATTTCCAGTGTTGCCTAGGTGTACTTTTTTAACAGTTTTGCCGGTTCATTAGTTCTAATTTGCGCTTCTTCACTCCTCTCCAGACATCTGCTGGTGGATACATGGTAACCTTTGTAGGGAGGAAGATCGCATCCAGTGTTCGTCGGCAACAACTCGTACACCATCACCGGCTTCACCCTTGTGCGCCCATAAACCATAACCGAGAGGATCACCTGGTCAACTAACACACTCTGTTTGCATGTCTACCAGTTCCACAAGGGCGCGCTCCAAACATATTTTGGAAGACCAACAACTGCCCGTCGTGCTCTGGGAACTCTATTTTTGTCAGCTGCAAGGCAAGGCACGCAATGGGGTTGGCACCGGGCAGTTGGACTGCAGCCCTGGGATGATCACAGGTTTGTTTACTGTCCTAATTTTTCATTAGTAGCTCCAGTGTGTACATCAAAAAAATTCTTATATCGTCTATGAGTAGACTGGTTAATTTTTTTATCATGTTTGCTTGCGTTGTAACTGGGCTTGAAATCTGTTTGGTCTTACAGAAAAGGGAACAAGGATCTCTACTTGGGCACCTTCAGTGCATCATGATCCCGATTATAAACAAAATCAACCTCATGATGAACTTAAGGAGAATTGATCAACTTACTTGGCTGGATGCAGGGTAGCAAGGGCGAATGGCTGGAGAGAGACGATGATGCAGTGAAGAATGCTGATTGGCAGGAAGACGCTGGCGATTGCCAACGATCGCAGGACGTTCCCGTCTCGCCGCTGACCGATTGCCAGCGATCACCGGACGTTCCTGTGTTGCCGCTGAGGATTGCCAGCGATCGCCAGACACATATTACCAAATTTCTGTTCGTGCATGATTTGCCAGTGATCTGGAAAGTATTGATTGCCAGCGATCGCCGTACACAAATTGCTTCTCTAGGTATTGATATGGAAAGTTATAATTGTGATTGGACCTGGATATGGGAGGTGGGTTTTCAAAAGATATAAAACCAGATGAGTTGTTGGTTTTAATAAAAACCGGGAGTGGGGTATTGGTGGAGAGGAATTGGTGGGACGTGGATTTGATCGATAGGTGGTGCCTGTTGAGGATACGACGTATGAAGGTGGTCGTACGTATGGTAGATTTTATTTTCACCGGGTTTTTTCTATAGCACACGAGATTGGGTTGCCCTCGGCAGAAAAATTGGTGCGAGGAGGGTTTCGTTCGATAGAAAAATCGGTGGAGGGTTTCGTTCGATAGAAAAATCGGTGGGAGGAGGGTTCGTTCGATGGGGTTGTCAGGATACGACGGTAACCACACAGGAACTCCCCTTTTAGGGGTAGAGATTTGAAAAATGAAACCAAAAGAAAGCACGTATCCGCCAAGAGAAGTTCCGCGCAGGCTTCTGGTCAGGTAGCCTATCCACGTCAGGTAGTATTGTCTGAAACGCTAGATTCTTTGGTTAGGTCTGCAGCGACTCAATGAACGGTCGATGCCCCCTACGCGTTCCTCTTTCCCTCTCCAACTCATCTCTCCCTCGCGCTAGACTGTCGCCTTAAGTCCGTCGCCGCCGTCGCGCTCCAGGCCTCGCGCGAGCCGCCCCCGCCTTCGGTCCGTAGCCGCCGGTCCTCTCTACCTCACCTCTCCCTCCCGTGAGACGCCGCTGCCTCTGCGGTATCGAGACTCCGGCGCCTCCGGTCCTCGCGCGAGCCACCATCGCCTCCGGTCCGTAGCCGCCGGCCCTCTCTACCTCACCTCTCCCTCGCGTGAGACGTCGCTGCCGCCGCGGTACTCGCGTGAGACACCGCCGTGTCCAGTCCGCCGCCGGCGGCCCCTAGCCACCTTACCTCTGCCTCGCGCCTCTCTCTTAGATGTGTATTTCCTTTTTCTTCAGTATACTTTGTTTGATGCTAAGCCTCTATTTCGCATCCCTGTGTGATCAAATGTATACTTGATAATGCATCTTAACCTAATTAGTTTATTTGCATCAGTCCGTTCCAATAGTTAGTGCTTAGCTTCCTAAAAATAACTATACACTGAATGTGTTGTGCTTTTGTTTGAAGATTAAATTAGCCTGCCTGTGTAATTGGTGGAAATTATCATCAACCTACTGCCGATGGATCGATGCCCAGTTTTTTGAATGGAAAAAGCTTCAAATCAACCGGCTGATGTTACGGGATCCATCCGCCGCGCGCTCTACCGTCCGATTGTCCTGATGAATTGTCGCTTGATCCTGCGCTAGCTTCGCTTTGTGGCCATGCATGGTCCGGTGGTCCCTATGTCCGTAGGGATTAGGGAACCCCATCATATGCATGTTTTTTTACCTTCCCTGCTAGGCTGCTACACATGCAAGCTTTTTGGCTGCCATGCACTAGCTAGTAGGCTAGTCTTTATCGAAAAAGCTAGTAGGCTAGTATGTACCTAACAACTCCTGTTGAACAATGGAAGATCTTTGCTTAGAAAAACATTGAAAGCTCCAAAAATAAGCAACAACATTAGTGCACGAGTTCTTCTCGATCGATTGATAATTGTCGTTCGTTGATCGCTTCTGTGATGTAGCGCACTTCTCATCTCACACACATATGTGCTTGCAACATGGGTCGTCTTGTAGAAAGCCAAGCATAACATGAATCCAATGCAACGGTCAAAAAACGCCTGGACAAATGAATGTTTTCTACATGAGCGCAACATGAACAATGTTGCAAACCTCTCGAACGCAAATAGATGGTGTTTGCAACAGGGCTTAACACAGATCATTTTAAAAAGTTTTTGTTATCTCACATAGTGTTTTCATGTTGCAACATTTTCGAGTGTAACATGGGTCACATTGCAACCCTCTCGAGCGTAACATGGGTCATGTTGCAACATTCTCTAGCATAACATGGGTCATGTTGCAACCCTCTCGAGTGTAACATGGGTCACGTTGCATACATTCTTAAAAATATTGTTTGCAATGCTAGTGCAATATAAGTCATGTTGCAAATATTATTTTTATCTTATATCGCGAGCACCACATGTCTTGTTGCAAACCTCTTGAGTGCAACATGGGTCATGTTGCGAACGTTTTTTTTTATCTCATGTACTGTTTTCAACGCGAACGCAACATGAATTATGTTGCAAGCCTTTCAATCGCGAGATAAATAATGTTGCGAACGCAGTTGAACGGCTAACGTGACCCAAATATGTTGCGCAACATTGATAATATTTTTTGTTTATTTGGAAGTGATGACCACATACGCCATGTGGTGCATGGATAATGTTTGCAACTGCAGTTGCGTCTTCATTTTTGCTGCTGCAAAGCTTTTTGGCGATCTTGCAAAAAATATATTTTTTATCTACATATTGTTGTGGCTGTTAAAAAAATCATTTTCATTGCAAAACTCTATTATGATTTTTAAAATGTGGCTTCTAAGATACATCATATTTATTGGCGATACATATCATTGCAAAATCGATAGGCTGGTTTAACCTTGCATCATCTATAACGTTCACGGTCAGCTCAAGCAAGCAACAATGATGCACTTTCTACTTTGTTTGCTCACGGTGCATGGAGTACTAGCTTGGTAAAACATGAGCCGGTATAGAACGTGTTGAACCCAGCCACGCCACGTGATCCTGAGCATCTCACTTTGCAGCAACGTGGGGTGAAAGCGACGTGTGTGAAAGGAATCTATGTGGGCAGAACACCCAACGTGATCGATGACACGTTCACACTAGACGAAAAATTGACCGTTGGCTGAACCTAATCGCACGGTTCCCAAGGCGGCGGAAAATTAGCAGATATCATACGGATGACGGGTAGTACAGGCCTTTTGAATCGCTCCATGAAGATGTCTGAAAAAATAAGAAATTTTCGCTTTGTAATTGCAGGGAGAGGAGGACAGGCCGCATCGCTCCAGTCGGTGTCCTGTGCCTGCCGTCATGTTCTTGCTGCACTGTGGCTATCGTCATGGACGGTCTTGCACTGTGCGACGTGCGGTGATGGACAAACACAGAGCACCAGGTCATCCTCCCTTACCTGCTCGGCTGCTCCCTCTCCTACTTCCTCACTCCTTTTCCCTACTCTCTCCCTCTTTCCCATGCCATTCAACTTCCCGCACTAATTTTGCCTCACCGTTCACACTCTTGCTCGCTTGCTCTTGGGCCTCGTCAAGGCTCTGGAGGTAGGCGCCCCGCCAATCTGCGTGTTTGCTGTCGAACTTCCATTTCCCCTCTATACTACAATTCATCTTTGAAATTTCTGTGTATTGGGCGTTTTCCTGCCTTTTTGTTCATGGTTGGATTCTCTAATTTCTGCGCGTGTTCTCTTCTTCTTCCCATCTTTCTCTTCTGGTTCTCACTTTCATCTCTTCTGTACTTATGTTCTTGTTGCACTTCTCCTTATTGGTCTAAATTTGTTGCTTCCTTGTTTGCTGCAGTTTTCTTTGCTTGTCTCCCACCAAGGTTCGACTGCGTCATCCATGGAGTCGTTTGGTTGAGGTAAATTTATGGCCCTTGCCCAACAATGGTTCTCTGTTGCTGCATCTGTCGTGGTATTTGTTTCCCTCATAGTTTACTACTGCATTAAGCCTAACTTGCATTCTTGCTTGGTATCTTAAGACCAACTGAAATCTAAGCTGAGAAATCATCTATGTGAAAGGTTCAGATCTCACAAGATAGCAAAGTCAACTGTAGTTCCAAGAATCTGGTCCTTCTGGAATGTCATGGGAACTAGAATCACTCATAGGAATATAATTAGTACGTAGTAGGGAATTGTACATGCATGTTTGATACAGTGCAGAACAAACATGTACTACCTCCGACCCATATTAATGGGCACAACTTAGTACAACTTTGTACTGGAGTTGTACTAAGCGTGTTCCCATTAATATGGGTCGGAGGGAGTAAGATAATGCAAGCATGTTTATTACTATTGGCCAGTGCAACTGATACATGTCACATTGTTGTGTTCTACAGCTACCGAGCTGTGTTCCGTTTGCTTCGCTGCCCATCTCTGCACTGCTATCTGAACCTCTCCTCAATGTAAGCTTGCCTTACTCCCTTTACACTTTTATGCGTGTGTGACTGCCAAGTGAAGTTGCCATGTTTATTAGTTTTTTACCTTCAAGCTTTGCTGATCGGTTCGAGCCACTTGCCCTAATCGAGGGTACTACTGAACCAGCAAAGCCACGTATCGCTACAAACCAGATCGAGCACAAAACACTCGCTCAGCTGGATGCATTGAGCCCTTACCAATTTCCAGTAAGTTAATTACCCCCTCCATTTCCCTCATCTTTACTTGTGTTTTCGGTTCTTGGTCTGACAAGGTGCTTTTCTTCCATCTTCTACATCCTGAAGGTTTCAAATGCACCACGGTCATAAAAAATCTGCAGCCTCGAGAGACATGGTGGTTTGCTGCTTGCAATAGGTGCGGTAAAAAATCCTTGCCACATGGCAATGGATACCGCTGCACCTCGTGTGCCTGTACAGGAAAAAAATTCAGGTGTGTTGATCTGCCCATTTTTGGCATGCAGTTATAACTGGCGTACATTCTCTGAATCTTTTTGTTGTGCTCCAATTCACTAGGTTCAAGGTATGCACAGTTTGCACTGATGGCACCGCTGAAGGAGAGTTTATGCTCTTTGGAGATATTGGCGAACAAGTAGTTGGCAACCAAGTGGGAGCTATACTTCGCACTGAGAAGAAAGGCGTGGAATTCCCACCAGACATAGCCGCTGTCGTAGCCAAAAAATTCACCTGGAACGTTAGCCTAACAGAGAAAAGCTTCTACAGGAAAAAGAAAAGTTCCCAGGTTGATAGCATTTATGTATGTTTTGGACGACAAACTGTCATTCCAAAGCTCAACCCCTAGGAAGGTACCTCCACTATGCCTCTTTCCATCCTTCCAGCAACTCCAGCTGGCAAAGACATTGGGCAGACATCCAAGGCACAAGATCTGACTCCAACCATCGCAAAGTTTTGTTTCCATCAGATTATACGCTTTCAATTTCCACCAAGAGAGGAAGATTTAACCAAGTATAACAACACAGGAAGCTCCAGCAACACATGAAGATGGTCCAGAAGATGATGAGCACACGCCACGACCCGTTGATGAGTTCACACCATTGGCTGCCACAAAGTCCAACCAATCGTATGTTTGCCCTGCCCTTTTTCATGTCCTTGACATATACTATTTGTATTCTGAAACACTTGCGTACTCAGAGTGAAGACAGAGGTTGTGCCGGCTTCCTCTATCAGAAAGAGACTCTTCACAGATAGTTCTTCGGACTCGGAGGTACTATCCATACCTTAGATACCTTAGTGTACATATTGATTCCGGGCCACATTTTTTGGTTCTCATACACCTCGAATATGTATGTTGGATATCATGGTAACTAGGAATTTTATTTTTCTACCAAGGGCTTTAAATCATTTATGCCTCTCTCACAGGCCATTGAAAAGGATGATGTCACCTTAGCTAGAAAGGATGTTCTTCCAAAAAAAGCCTATGCCCCGAAGAAGGGCAAGAAGTGATTCCTCATGTATGCGTGCTTTAGTTGGCAGCAGCAGGACTGCTATTGTTCGCCTACTACCGTCTTATGGATGATTTTGATTTTTCTATGAACTCTTTACGTAGCTACTATGTAATATTATATCTAGAACAAACAAACTCCTCTGCCTATCAGCACCCTGTGCGTCCACCAGGAAATACCCTCGATGGAGGCCATTACCGAGCCTTACATTTTGGACACTTTTATGCATAATTATGCTATCCTAGAGACATATGCTACACAACTATGCTTAATAATGTGTCCCTTGATTACTGGCATGCTTGACTGTTTGCCAACGGGGCATGTGCCTAATTTGAAATGTTTGCTATGTTTGTCTTTAGGTTTGAACTTGATACTATGTTGCTTAAATCAAATAATAAGCACGCAGTGTGTCATTCAAGGAACAGAAGTGTAGATGGTCTCATCCAACAATTTTGCTCGCGTTTCCTTAGTAATATGAAGGATCGTTTGTATCACTGCGAACAACATACATATTTTTTAGCATGTGTTTAGTATTTGTACCAGATGCGGTCATTGCATCTTTGTATCGCTATTTTGTAACATCTCACAATGGGGCGCGCCTCATCCTCTAGTAGAAAATAAAAAGGGCACAAGCCCCGGGATATTCCCTTTGGCTCTGGGTGCACGTGCACCTGCGTGCCAAATGTACAATTTTCCAATGCCAAAAAATTTGAATTTTTTTTTTGTATGTGTTCATTGTCATATTCAAATTGCATATGAAAAATTTCAGGTGAAAAGCTTTAGTATTTTGGCCTGTGAAAAAAAGACAAATCGAACGCCAAATGATGCCTTCAAATATAACAAAACGTCATACGTACTTTTGTGTTTTTCACCGAGAAAAAACCACTGCATCATATGGCATCAAAATTGACAAGCACACATGCCACACTAATATGAACATCCACAAAAAATTTCAGATTTTTTTAATTCTTTTATTTGTTTTAATTTTACTATTCATTAAAGAGCGGGTGCAGCAGAGCCAAATAGCCGCCTCCCACAAACCCCGCTGAACATAAACATCACCATGTCCACGCCATACAGGGGCCCACACGGCAGTGCCCAAGGACGTGGGCCACCACTGGCCAGTGGCCACAAAAACTCAGCGTCTGAGCCATGCACGCACTCTTCTACCCACCCCCGATGTGAATGCTCCGTGAGCCACTAAGCGACCCCACATGCCATAGAAAGGAGCATGCAGTCAGCGGGTTGCGTTAGAAAAACAGAAAAAAATTGAGCGGAAGAAAAACAGAAAATAATATCCGTGTATGCACAGGAAGAAGGCCCACTCGTCAGCCACAGTGCTAAGAAAAACAGAAAAAGAATGAGCGGAAGAAAAACAGAAAATAATATCCGTGTATGCACAGGAAGAAGGCCCACTCGTCAGCCACAGTGCAGCTCCTCATGGGCTGAGCGCTCACCTAGACAGCGGAGCATAAACTTGAAGGAGATTTTAACATATGACAATATCTGTATATGTATCTGTTGGTAAAACATTACAAAAAAGAATAGTAAAACTATTCTTCATGACAAATCTAATGGTGTAATTTTACAAAAGATAACAACTAAATAATTATCCTTTGTTGATTACCCAGCAACTATAGAGAAAGTTGGAGTACAGATTAGTATTGTCTACCATGAAACTCTTCCTCTTGAAGCAACAGAATTGATTGCATCTCCCCACGGTGCAATAGAGACTACCCACCATATATTTCACACATTTTTGTGAAAGTAAACCTCTTTCCTACCATTTCAACGGGCTACATAAACATCTCCCGGATATCTTAAACAACAAATGTGTGCAATCAAAGCTACAAAACAAAATGAGCTTATAAGAATTGAGTTCACTCCTTGTGATCTCTGCCCTTCTTCCGCTTCCATTTGAGGTATATTTGGAGAGAGAGGCCAGAAAAGACCATCACGACACTTCCCCATTGCTCCAAGGACAGTGGGTTACCGCTGATAACTGATGAGATGACGATGCTCATGAACTTGCGGGTGGTAGTGATGGTAGTGTTAGTAAGAGAGCCGAATCGGCTGATGGTTAGGAAGATGAAATTCTGACCCACGGCGCCGCATAGGCAGAACATGAGAATGTCCCAAGCCACCTCTGGGTTCTCCCGGCAAAAACTCACCGCCTCAAAACCGTTTGCATATGGCCAGTTACTGAACAGTAATGGCGCCGCAAACATAATTACAGTATTGTATATGGTTCCCCAGAGGTTCATGCCAAGCATTATATCCCAAGGGTTAGTCTTGGGGAACCTGCAAAAACAGAATATCACTTTCCATTCAGAAAAAAATATCACAATTTTGTGTTGACGTGTAATTGAAAGATATGTTTACCTGGACTTTATTAAATCTTGGGTCGAGTTAGTGTAACCATCAAAAGCTAAGTTGAGGAAGCACAATCCGTAGCCAAGAGGAGCATTAGGGTTAGCAAGCTTCTTGATTGTCTTCGAGCTTGTCTGATATAGAAAAATCAAACAGAAACATCAGAAGTGACTTTTAAGTACTATATTATTTTGATGTGTCTTTTCTTTCTCAGGGTATTATATAAAAGCTAGGAAGCAGGCAGTCTTAATTATCATGATTCAGATCGTTTCATGTGTCCTGATGTCCTCTAATTCATACTTCATCATCAGAACAAGGCACCTTATGGAACAAACTTGATTTTTCTAGGTTTAATACTATAGATACTATAGATGGGTGAAAGGTTTTCATGGTTTCAGAGCTACCATTGGAAACATGCAAAGCACATTGCTGGTTGTCGATCAATATATGAAAATGAAGAGCTCCTGATTTTTTTTAACCGGGCTTTCTCCCCTTTCCATTGATAAACGGAAATACAAAGATCTATTTTAAGAACTCCTTACCTTCAACAATGCAAAGGATGACACGCCCCCAGCAACAAGAAAGGTGCAGAAGTACTCTGGAAGTGTATACTTAACACCATAGAGTAGAGTTCCCATCAACATAACTGTACATAATGAACCAACAGTGAGAAAGACAAGTATAACGCTGTCGTCCAGGGTAAGAAGCGTAAAAGGTAGTTTGTTACTCAAAACACTTGGCCCAGAATATGACATCAACTACACATGGCTTGAGATTGGAATGAAAACAATGCATGTAAGTGTTTCCAGTTGTGCATGACTACTGACAGGACAATTACATGATGGCAAAATGGAATAAAAAAATGCTCATTCTAATACGAAATGGCACACTTTATGCATGTGTTCAATAAATAAAAATGGAGTCAAAGTTCCAAAAGTCTCAGTAGTGTACAGAGGTTTGTTTATGAATCTACCATTAGTCATTTTGGACAATTTCATGGACAAAAATAACATCCTAGTTCATTTTTGGCGACTACGCACATATACTTAAAGAGTTACGAGGCATAGCAATAGTAGCTCATGCACCAATTTCCCCCAGATTCGACTGGCAGACAATGATCCACAATAACCTTAAGAACCTATTTATTTGTTTTGAGACACGCAGCTTTTGCGCATTCGTAAAAAGGACTACTTCTCTTTCCCCATGATATAATGAGGTGAACTGGGGTACCAATCACAAACTGATAACCATTATATGAAGCATTCATATGATTTGTTTTTCTAAATATAAACTGTATGGTATGCATGAATATATGCAAAACTCACCTGGAATCATCTTAGAAGATTTTGCCAAGACCTGTTACAGAGAGAAAAGAGTTCAATATCCTTGATCTCCAGTAGTTTTGGGCATCACTATATAAAGTTATACACAAATTCAGCAATATGTCACCCATTTGAAGTGCATCTGTGCTATTTAATTAAATCATCAAATTGTCATTCCATACCAGCTTGAGACATGAAGCAGGCGTGAGGCGTGTGACCACTTTTCTAATACTCCCTCCGTATCAAAAAATAAGACGTTTTTACAGTTTAATTGAGCTGTAAAAACGTCTTATATTTTGGTACAGAGGTAGTAGTTGAGAGATAAATTAGCTTAATGTCATGTACTTTTGCCCTATAGGATTGAACATAAGTTTGAAAGCATCAGTATAGTCAAGATTGTTCATGAATGTGATGGTAATTAAGTATCCCATTTAGGCTGCTGGTAAGCCCAAACTGCTGCCCAAATAACTCCAATCACCCAATGGCCAATTTCTTAGCACAGTTAACTAACTCAAGACTAGAACATTTCTACTACTCCATAACCACTTACTACATTAATGATTAAACCAATCAACACCTAAAATGCTGCACACCGAAGAAGCTGATACGGCAAAGGCAGCTGGATCCAAACCTGAGCCGGGTAGCTGATGTACTTGAGCGCCTCGATCCCCATGGTCGGGCCGATGGTGTTGGTGATGCTGACGCCCCAGTACTTGAGAAGCGGCGCCCGCCCGGCGGGACTGCTGCCACCCGACCACAGCTTGATCACTGCAGGAACCAACCGATGTCACGACCCCTTCACGCGCAACGCAATCGCCGTCCAAGAGCAGCGAAAATGATGGCCGCATTCGGCGATAAATGCAAAAAATAAAAACGCAGCTCGAGGGTGCTCACTTATGAAGGACCAGACGAAGCAGACGACGTTCTGCGCGAAGTTGAGGAACGCCAGGTGGTCGAACCGCCGCGCCTCCGGCCCGAATCGCTTCGTCGATCTGAGTCGAGGGGAAACCAGAAAACCCGGCGAACTCAGCCATCGCGAACTGGATTCTGGAGAGAGAGAGAGAGAGGGGGGGGGGGGGGGGGGGGGGAGGGAGGGAGCTTACAGCGTTTCCTGGAGGATGCCCTGGGTGATGTAGGAGGACCAGATCCCGGCGACGCAGAAGGCGAGCACGGCCACGCGCGAGGCCAGGCCGCCGCCGCCGTCGACGCGGGGGCGGCTTCGGACTCCGCCTCCGCCTCCGCGGCCCTGGCCCTTGCGCGAGGACACCATGGCGCGTTCGTTTCACGGTTCTGTTCGCCGGCGAGGGGGGATGGGTCGCGGCAGACTCGCGGGGAGCGGAGGCGCGTGTTATAGCAGTTGGGCACAACCGCGGACAGGGGAAAGCGCGCGTCAGAGGAGTGACATGGCAGCGCGTGGTTGGGCGGATGGTGCCAGCGGGGACGCCGTATTGGCTGGATCGGCGTGGATCGGTGGACCCACCGGTCCGAGTCTCCCAGACTCCCTGCGGCTCAGCTCAACCCTTCTAGACTTTTCTTCCGATCGCAGTTTGTACCAAGAGCATTTCCAACACATACTTTTAGCCGCGATGCTCACAACTTTCATGCTGATTGCAGGACCGGATTGTTCAAGCAAAGCCTTGGTTTTAAAGAAAAGTCATTCACATTTGAGCATTGTTTGGTATTGCTCAAGGATAGTGAAAAATGATACTTGAGGGACCATGAATCTTCTTCAAAGAAAGATTCTCTTATAAATTTGGTGGAGGATGAAAAAAATGATGAAGCTCCAAAGAGGGAGGAAGAAACAAGGAGCAAGCCCCCTGAAAATAAGGAGAAATAGAGAATCAGAAGGTCGGTCGAGGCTATCACAATTAAATATCAAATTAATGAAATGGCCAAATCCAAAGAAGCAACATTGGCCAAACATTTGGCCACTAAGATTGAGATTCACGAAAGAAGAGAGAAGTACAAAGAGATAAAGTTGGCCAAAAAATAGGCATTTGAGAAGCGAAATCTTGCTCTCGAGAAGCAAAAGAGGAAGGATCGGATAAAAGCTGTAGAGCACAGGTTCTTGATGCGTAATCTTAAAACCATGGATGCAAAGAACAAAGAATTTTGGAAGTTGGGTAGGGTTGAGATCATGTGCTGGAGGAGACAAAAACTACAAAAGCTCATTACGTCCACCGGTGGTTCATTTCGACATGATGAGGATGTAGAGCTTGGTGTTTTTCCTGGTGGCTCATTACGTCCACCGATGGTTCATTTCGACATGGTGAGGATGTAGAGCTTGGTGTTGTTGCTGGTGCTGTTGCTGCCACTGCTCATGGTGCTCCTGCTGCTGCATCCACAAATGTTGTTGTTGCTGCCGCCACTGTTGTTGTTAATGTTGTTGTTGCTTCTGCCACTGATGTCGCTGATGCTCATGCTCCTGTTCTACCTTCCCACATTGAGGATGTTGGACCCCTATCCCAACAATGAAAGTGCTCCTCTTCGGTGATTGTGATTCATTTTGCTTGCACTGAGCTGTCCAACATATTGCTACCATGTTCATTTATCAATTTACTGTGACTTTGGATTTAATTATGCCAATTTTAGTTCATGCTTTCGTATATAGTTTTCTGAATTCTCTGCAAAATGGTTATTTCTAGATGTCACACTGCGTGTCGTCGAGCAGAACAGATACCGCATATCGTACCACATATTTCAGGATGTGGTATCTGTTCTGCCGGACGACCCGCGGTACTGCAAATCCGTTTGCGGTTCGCCCGTTGCGGGTCATGTTTTTGGCGGATCATTTAGAGTTGCTTTAAGTAATAAAGATGAGAATAGTAGCATTTTTATGTCACTCTCTCAAATGAATGTACTTAGCATTAAAATACATCCAAACACATCATTTCAGTGAAAAGTAACATATAGATCAACACAGTAGCATTTTAGTATCTAGTTGTACATATAGTAACATCTAAAAGTTACATTTGTATCATATACAGTGTTTCGTATGCAGCAAAAAAAGCTCGGCGGGATCGTTTACCTGACTTTTAACTTCCAAAGGCATCTTCAACGTTAATCTTTAAATATTTCACAAATATTTAAGGTATTACATCATTTTTTTGCCTTTTTCGTATGTGTGGTTCAACTGAATCTGGCTAGGTATATATATGGGCTAAAAATATTATCGTCATTGCTAGCCATCATTGCAATTGGTGGTTTGCATATGTGCTTAGGGATGAGCAGATGCAAAACACAACTGTTTGGTTGTGTGCATTGCGTAGTTGTGCTCATTCTTTTGAACTGGTGGTGATCATATCACAAAATGCAACACACATAAGCATGCATCAAAAGTAAGAAAACAACGATATTAACACTATAATATGGCATAGCAAGCCGGCAACACAATTAATAATACAACATAACGCATCTTAAGTAGTACAACGATAACAAAACTTGAGAAAAATGGCAACAATGATGCATGTGTTCAATCTCAAGGAGGGCTTCTTTGTAGAGGGGCATGTGCGGAGGAGGGGGTATCTTGTGTATGTCGCTTAGTGGTTTGTGCTGATTTTCATTTGATTTTTCGTTAATTAACTTTTTTTGCTTACTTAATGAGTAAATGGTTTGCCTCTATTTAATAAAATGGTATTTTTTAGCTAAGAACCTCGTCTTCTCTCCCCCCCCCACACACCTGAATCTTATGATATATCGTCGAGAAAAATGGACCTATTGAAATGTGTACACACGATTACTCATGATTACAGAAGAGAGAGAGAGAGAGAGATGTAAGAGCAAAAATTTTCCCCCGTGTGTTTTGGATATTGTTGGACAAG
This sequence comes from Bromus sterilis, assembly GCA_950022295.1. Taxonomy (NCBI): domain Eukaryota; kingdom Viridiplantae; phylum Streptophyta; class Magnoliopsida; order Poales; family Poaceae; genus Bromus; species Bromus sterilis. The sequence continues at coordinate 30,748,597 of OX465598.1, forward strand.
ACAGTAGAGAAACTAACAATGTTTTCTAGTGTAAATAGTTGAATAGGTTCCTGAAGGACAAGCTAGGTGATAAAGCTTCAGGGAAGGTTTTCAAGTTATCGAAGCATTACCCCTTGAGAGAATCTTAATCACGGAGGATGACCCCCAAAAATGAAGGTGTCCTGAAGCTCAACTCATTGAAGGAAATGAAGAAGACGGCGCAAGACTTAGATGTTTTTGTGTAGTTCTTTTTCTGCTCTTTGAGTCATAGGACAAACCGTACTATCAAGAGGGGTCTTTAGTTTGTGGACACCGAAGTTATTGAGAAAATGCTCAGATCAAATCTAAACCAAGTGAGAAGCCAGAGTGAAGAAATCTCATGTGCACTAAGTTAAGTTTCGGTAGCAAAGATGACGAGGGGGTGACCCCACGACTCCTATGGATGGGCCTACTCGGCGTACCCGAAGACAGAAGGCCCACAAAGATGCCGCCTGGGCTCAGCCTTGTCCCACTAGTGGCACCGACGTAGGAGTCCACGACTCGTACGGAAGGTGCAAACCTGCCGTACGGTACAAGATTAGGGTTAGGAAACCTCATCTGTAATCCAAGACGGGTTCCCTGAGACCTAGCCTAGTATATAAGGGCTGGGAGGGGAGACGTCGACATCATCCAATACACAATCTATAACCCTAGCCTTGTGCGCACTAGCCTTGGCCTTCCCTGTAATCGCATCTCCAAGCAATAATATCGAGCAGGAACGTCTCCTCCTGTTAGCCGACGAGCTATTGTCCAACCTGTGCCTCTCATGACTAACCCAGGGTCCCTGACCATGGGATTTGCCGGGGTTGATCCCCGTCAATTGGCGCCGTCTGTGGGAACTACACATGTTGGAATTACGATCTCGGCGGTTCCGTCTTCAGCAAGCCACAACTCAAGAGCAAGAACCAGATCCAATCCACCCGAAGAATTCAAGATCACGGCAAAAATCTCTGCCGCCCCATCGAGATCGCTCGGCCTGCATCTGTGCCAAGACCAATACTATGGCTGCAACCGAGTCCACCGCCAGCGAAGGAAATATCGACGACCCAAAAGAAAGGCGCGAGGGTTCTACGCAGAGATCTCGATCGACGAACTACAACACGAAGCAGAGGACCTGCCGACCACTCGACGACCCACCGCCACCAGGCACCCGCCGCACAACAAGACACCGACTCCGAGCTCGAGTTCAGCGATCGTCAAGGTCATCGCCAACGAAGAAGAAATCGACGACCTAGAAGACAGGCACGAGGATTCTACGACGAGACCCAACTCGACGAGTCGCACTATACAGCTACGTGCTCGCCGACCACTCGACGACCCGCCGCCGTGAGGACAGCTGTCGCCCGCCAGGACAGCGACTCTGAGACTCAGACCGACGAATACTACGACCCAGATCGAAGACCAGACGAATTCTCCAACCTTATAAAGAACCAGAATCTGAGCGAGGGAATCGAAATCGACCCAATTCCATGAGCACCCGGCGGATCACGCGCAGATCTTCCGAATATCAAGGAGGAGACGGCACGCCGGATCCAGCAAACTCACGGTCAGGGAGTAGCTAGAAGGACCCTGCACGATCCACTGCTTCGAAGACGACCGGGGATACATCAGATCGGGTCACACACTGGGAGACTGCCGCCTGTTCAACGAACTCGCCGACAACCTCAAGGAAGAAAAACAACGAGAAGCCAAGCGCACCCGACGAACCGAGCAGTCGCCGACTCCAAGTCCCGAAAGACGCTACAACCCGCCTCAAGGACAGGTGTACACGATCCAAGAAGACATGGTATCGCAAGCTCAACAGGACGCCTACACCCTGCAAGCTAGAGCAGCCGAGAACCTACACATAGTCGAAGTCTACCAGCTACACGACGCAGAAACTAGTATCACGTTCTCCCAGAGCGATCACCCACCTGCAGTCCCAAGGCCGGGGCACGCGCCCCTGGTACTCGATGCTCAAATTGGAGGTTATGACATGGACAGAATCTTCATGGACGGGGGCAGCAACATGAACATAATCTTCGTCAGCACCCTACACAAGATGTTGATCCCACAATCAGTATGGAAAAAATCAAGCACCGTGTTATACGGAGTAGTCCCAGGAGAAGCGGCTACTTCCCTTGGAATAATCGAGCTCGAAGTTGTCTTTGGCAGCAGACGCAATTTCGCAAGACACACCCTCGAGTTCGAAGTACTCGATTGGCAGTCGCAGTACCACGCCCTACTGGGACATCCAGCATTCGCGCAATTCATGGCGGTTCCGCACTACGCCTACCTCAAACTCAAGATGCCAGGATCCACGGGCGTCATTACAGTCAACGGGAGCTTCACCAAATCAGATCAATGTGATCGCGATTTCCACAAAGTTTCCGACACCTTTGGAGCCGAGCAAGAATTCACAGAAATAGCCATGGCGACAGACAAAAGTATCTTTCCGCTAGCAAGTCGAAGCGAGTCAAAAGAGTATGGGCGGGACTTCAGCATCGACAGCGACACGGTCACCCACCAAGTGCACCCGACGGACCCAGAAAAAACAGTCCGCGTGTACGCCCACCTCCCGGAAGAGCAAGCGACTACCCTCATCGCCTTCCTCCGTGAACAATGGGAAATCTTTGCCTGGTGCCCAGCCGACATGCCAGGAATACCGCGCGAGTTCGCGGAACACGCGCTGCGCATCAAGCCAAACACCAAGCCAGTGAAGCAGGCACTACGAAGATTCTCATAACCCAAGCGCAGAGCAATCGGAGAGGAGGTCAACCGATTACTCGACGCTCAATTCATCCGAGAGACGAAGAAAGCCACTTGGATCGCCAACCCTGTGCTGGTCCCCAAGAAAGACACGGACATGCTGCGGATGTGCGTCGACTACGGGCCAGTCAACAAATACTGCCCAAAGGATCACTTTCCCCTGCCAAGAATCGATCAGATACTCGACAGCAGGATGCGATCTACTATCGTTCCTTGACGCCTACTCAAGATACAATCAGATCAGGATGAAGGAAGAAGACAAAGAGCATACATCATTCATCACCCCTTACGGCGTATTTTTCTACAGGACAACGCCCTTCGGACTCAAGAACGCCGGTGCCACATACCAGCGGATGATGCAAGCCTGCTTGAAAGAGCAAATCGTAAGAAACGTGCAAGTCTACGTGGACGACATCGTCATCAAAACTTACGGCGCAAACACGCTACTCGACGACCTGCGTGAGACCTTCGCAGCACTCAACAAGTACAGAATCAAGCTCAACCCGAAGAAGTGCGCATTTGGCGTCCCAGCCGGGAAGTTTCTCGGGTACATGGTCTCCGCTCGAGGAATCAAAGCGAACCCTGAGAAAGTTAAAGCAACCGCCAGGATGCAGGAGCCAACCGACATCAAAGGCGTGCAACAGCTCACTGGAAGACTCGCAGCCTTGAGTCGTTTCATCAGCAGATTGGGAGAGCGCACACTGCCATTCTACCAGCTGCTCAGAAAAGGGGAGAAATTCGAGTGGACCGAAGAAGCCCGCAAAGCATTCGCAGACCTGAAGAAGACACTCTCGACCCCACCGATCTTGGCGGTACCCAAAGAACGAGAAAAGTTGTACCTTTATGTGGCAGCACGCAACAGCGTGGTAAGCACAACACTCGTCGTCGAGCGCACAGAAGAAGGCAAGGTCCCGAGCACACAAAGGCCGATCTACTACCTCAGCATGCTCTTGACAAAATCCCAGCAGCGGTACCCGCACTACCAGAAGCTACTACTGGCCATCATCATGACCTCAAGAAAGGTGTCGCACTACTTCGACGAACATCCTATCACAATCGTGAGCAGCGCACCACTCGCGGACATCCTCAACAACCCCGGAGCGACTGGGCGAGTCGCCGAGTGGAACATTGAGCTCAGCCCACGGGACCTGCAGTTTAAGCACCCAACAACAATCAAGGCCCAAGTACTCCCAGATTTTCTGGTCGAGTGGACGGAGGTCTAGACACCAGGCCCCCCGGACCTGTCGAACTCATGGACAATGTTCTTCGACGGGTCCAAAAGACAGCAAGGAGCCGGAGCAGAAGTCGTTCTGGTCTCCCCCAAAGGAACGAAGCTCAGCTACGTCCTCCAGATCAACTTCAGCCACGCCTCCAACAACGAAGACGAATACGAGGCACTACTCCATGGCATGCGCATGGCCAAAACATGCTGTGCCACCCGCCTCGTAATCTACGGAGACTCCAACCTCGTCGTCCAGCAGGCGATGAAAGACTGCAATGCAGTAGCCGACAACATGACGGCCCATCAGAAGCTCTATAACACGCTCGAAGGAAGTTTCGACGGTTGCGAGCTCAATTATATCTCCAGAACAAACAACACAAAAGCCGATGAACTCACAAACATCGGCTCGACTTGAGGACCAGTACCGCCCGACGTCTTCCTCGAAAGCATCAGCCAGAGATCCATCAAAGTAAAAAACAACAGCACCCGAGGCAACTGTAGATGACAACACCACCGAGCCAGCACTCGAGGACGGATGAAGGAGAAGGTAATAGGTTTACTTGGGTTGCGTTCCCTGTTAACCGCGCCAATAAACGATTCTTGATAACCCACAAGTCTAGGGGGTCAATTGTAGCTTTTCGATAAATAAGAGTATCGATCCCACGAGGAGCAGAAGGTGTTGATAAGTGACACTTGATAAGGAAAGGGCTGCAAACACTCAAAGGTAAATATTTAGGGGTTTTTGGTTTAAGCAACAGAAAAGTAAACGACAGACAAAGTGAACAGGGTAACTGAGGAATAGAAAGTGTCCCAATCCTTTCACAAGGATAAGCCTAGGAACTGAACTTATAAAAGCTAAAGCGTTCTCGAGAAAACACGGGAGAGATAGTCAAGTCACTTTCACCATACTCCGCCAAGTAATATGTATCGTGTTGATAAGTGTCGGTGGGTGGATCAATGATAGTACACCTTCTAGACTAAGATAAGTGTACTCTTATGATTACACACCTTGCAAGCATCCGCAAATACAAGGTAGTAATTAAGGCATAATCCTAACCACAGCATTACGATCAAGGATCCATAACTCCCTTGTGCGAAAGTCTGCGAACTGGGGTTCAGGTTTCTGTCACTCCGGCAACCCACCATAAGCATCCTTTGTGCACAATGTATTCCTCTAGGCCCATGAAAGGTGAAGTGTTATGTGTGTTGGGGTTCGCAGCAGAAAACACAAATTTTTCTAACTAGCGCTCCCATAACCCAAGATCTAGCTAGCCGTATTACCGTAACGGAAAGGAGTGCGGAAATAACATACCTCGGGGTGTAGTCCGTTGCGCGGGAAACGTTCCCGCAAACGTGGCTGATGTAGCCGATCAAGTTTCACAGCCCCCTGGCTGTGTTGAGCACCCAGATGGGTGTAGTGCCACATGTGTAGCACCTCGTAGTACTCGCACAAGTACGAGACTCGATGACGACCTCCGTTCTCCGATCCAGCGAAGGTGGCGGAAGCAGACCTCCGGACGGAGCTTCGACAGCACGACGGCCTCCGATTCTAGCAGAGAAGCCTCAATCACTATACGCTCACACTAGGGAGCCCACCGTGAAAGAGACAAGGGAGGGGAGAAGACCGGAGAAAACCGATCTCAATTCGGATTAATATTTATTTTCTCACGAATTTCTGTGTATTTGGCTTCTTCAAATATGTGCACCCTGCCCATCTATATATAGGAAGAGGGGAGGGAGTCAACCCCTCTCCCTTAGCAATGTGGGACTAAAGTCCCTTTGCTAAGGGGGGTGGCCGGCCAAGGGAGGGGGAGGGGGCGCACCCCTCATGGGCCCTAGGGCCCATGGCGCCTCCCCCTTTCTTTCCTTTTTCTTTTTCCCTTTTATTTCTTCCCCTAATGGGCCTTTTTCTCCACTAAGGCCCATTGCACATATTAATTGGAAATAAAACGATTTTAATTATTAATTCAATTAATTAATAACTAAAACATAATATTCCATCTCCCGGTGCTCCGGAACACCTTCCGGTTCACTCCGAACTTGTTCGGTTCAACACGGTACTTCTCCGATGTTGTTTCCTTTATTCTCTGGTTACTCCGATGGTTCCGAAAAGGTCTCTGATTTCATCGAGCCCTTAAGTGTGTTACCGTACGGTCCGAGAACACTCCAGTCATGACCGAGATGAGGCTACGGTCAATGATCATCAGCGGGACCTGGATGCCCATAATGACCCGTGTGCATTCCGGATATCAAACACCGATTGGAACTTACGCCGTATAGCATTCCCTTTGTCAGCGATACTGGATTGTTCCGAGATTCGATCAATGACATCCTATGTCTGGTTCAACCTCGTTATGAACTAATCCTCATTCACTCGTTCCCGTGATATTCATCCCCGTGACCTAGTCACACGCTGCAGCTTTATGGATGGGATCTCACCGAGTGGGCCCCGAGTATCTATCCATTATATGGATTGACAAATCCCGCTCTTGTAACAAGACTCCTCAACATATCTCCACGGAATACCCAAGATACAACCGTTATGACCCGCATATTTCAGTCAGGTGGTGGGATGTAGGTCAAAGCATCTGGGAAGATAGCAATTATGCACGTACTCACGGTCAAAGGAACGGTCTACCACGTTCCGTAATTACAACACTAAACCTTCACAAGATTTGATCATGTTGTAATGCTTACTTTGGGTAATGTTCATCACGTCACTTAACCAGTGAGGTGACCTCATAGTCAAGAGACTTAATTGTCCATGATCGCGAAACCACGATCATCATGTTGACCATGAACTAGTTATCGATGTAGAGGCTAACTAGGAACTCTGGGGGTTTCTATACCACACCTGCATCATTGTTTCACTTACACAGTTCTAGCACGGTATGAAACCGGTTATGAACTTGCCTAGATATATTGGAATAATCATATATTATTTGCCTCTAGAGCATATATCCAACAGTCTCCCACTTGCACTAGAGTGCTAATAATCTAGCCACATTTTTTCGATCATAATCATCTTATCACATAAGTGTTCATTGATCATGCATGCTCATGGAAGAGGGTTTGTCTACGAACTGCACCAATTCAGATTCGTATGTTTCCTTTGCAACTGGTATAGGTCAAAAACTCTTTTGACATACCACTCATTATCATATAATGGTTGGATATCAGTTTTGCGGGAGAGTGAGACTATTATTTCACAGTATCCTCCAATGATCTCTTGGTTCAGTCTTTAGAAGACTCATCCTTAGTCATATATACTGGAAAATACACTCAACCAGAAGTCCAATACTTTTAACGCTAAACTTTTATCCATACGTCTACTTTCTTAAGTAGTATTATGTTTGTAGTGCCGTGAATTTTGCTCACATTTCTTTCATGTCTTTGGTGATGTCTCTAATTCCATATAGACCCATAATATGGCTTGCAATTGTAATCTTGCATTACATTCAAGTCTATTATCCTTTCTATATTTTAGAGAATAGTCCTCAGTATTCCTCATATACTGAATGCATGGACTTTATTCAGATTCTGTGTTTTACTCCTAAAGCACATCAAAATCTGTTCTTCTTCCAAGAACTTTTGAGTCATTCTGTTGTTGGATTCACAATGCATGTTATATGGTAGAATCATATGTCAAGAACATATAAGATCACATTTCCAGTACATGGTGCATCTCTATTCTTCCATCAAGACATTGCTTGTGATATTTGGATTTCATCCATTATATAATTTCTAGCCACAAGAACCTGTTTCTTGTCTTAGAAGATTATTCCAACCTTTACTTCGTTTCATTATCCGTATCTTAATCTACTCATATAGATTTGAACGTGTAATGTGTTGGTATTTCACATAAAAGAAGATTCTTGCAATCTTGTATTTTATTTGCCTTATGCTCTATATATATCATGATGCACATATGTATATAAGACGATTCTCTATATACACAATCAATGCATATCCATATATATACATATGAGATCATTCTTCACACATATCAATGCATATATGTTTGAGACAATGATCAGGCTCCCACTCAAATATATCCATCATATACTCATATATTTGTGGTTCAGCTTTCATCAAGTCATTTTATTGTTCACTATGTCTCACATAATGACAAAGCTTCCAAAGCTCCCACTCAGAAAATGCCCTCTGCATTCCAAGTTTCCGGGAAGTCTTCAAAGCTCCCACTCAGTTTCATGAAACTGCAGGCCCACTCAATATTTTGGTCATCACAAAATCACTTGATCAAATCAAGGTTGAGGGTTCCTGTCTTGAGGTACTATAGTCCATCCTTTTAACGAAATAACCTCCGTCATGCCCATTGCAATTCTCTTTGAAATCCCAAATTTGAATGAGATGCAATTTCAGGCTATGGTCCATCGTAGTGTAAATGAAATATTTTATTGATTAAAGCATTCCTACGTTTCCGTAGTCAATCACTATTGAACTTTGGTCATAACCAAATAATGCCTTATGCCCATTACATTATTCTCAATAACTCTCCAGTTTGTCGAGAATATGAAATAACCTATTTATTTCACGGGACGTGAGCCATCCTATATGTAACTCAATATTATTTCATTTCTCCTCGTGTTCTAGGCTACCATCATTCCTTTGTGTCTTCAAGCAATGTTATTCTTTATTGTTTTATTAAGAAGACTCATGATTATTGTTCTGTACAGAACGTATTAATGACAACCTTCTAAATTCAACAATGGCTTCAATTCATAAACCAAGATCAATCATCTATGGCATATCCTTCCTTATACAGTGTCATTACAGCGGAACATGCTTCCGTTGCAATACTCTGATATTCTGAAGGAAAGGTCCAATACTCCGATCAAAGTTCCCATTATCTCCCATTGGATCCGTGTCGAGAGACTTCTTCTCGCATTACTAATCAAGCAACACACATTTTGCTATTCGGGGAGAATATGTAATTTCAATTGCTTGTAGTTTTATTACAAAGAAATTCTTTCTTTTAAGAAACCTTATAATACCATCAGTTATGGAGCTATCATGTCTCGTTAGATTCAGGATGGTTTCCTATTCATGAAGTGGGTGTTTTAACTTAATGATTTAAACAACCTTATTCGACAATAACTATAGTGCTAGGGGAAAGAACGTTTAGACCATACTATGGTTTAGTATGACTACGAATGGTTTAAGTAGTCTAGCACTTTCAACTTCCATCGTAGTTTGTGGTACAACTTCCACAAGTCTCCCATTATGTCAATATCAATACTTATCGCTTCGGATCGTTGCGTAGTGATATGTATCCTTGTATTCTCACTTCTCACTGTGATTCCTGAATCTCAGTTTTATGATCTCAATTGAATACAACTTTCAATTAATCATATGAAGTCTTTAATGATAACTCACGTTCCCATTTAGTACATCATTTATGTATAATGATTGGCACAAGTTCTACTTGCTAGAACCTTGTCATGGTTATATTTATAGCAGAGGTTCATAGATCGTGTATCTAATCCATCTCATGCAATCAAGTTATGATTTTCATTCGATAATGAACTCACAAGTTAATAGATCATACATTTAATGAATTCATCAGTTATGAAGTCACCTCATGCAATCAAATCTTTGACTTGTTATAATCAAGACAACTTTATCATTAAACATTGAATATTTCTTGACAATAATAGCAGTATTATAAATGCTTTCTATCATATCATAAATCAAGACGTAATCAAAGTATAAGCACACTTTTATTCATAAAGATGGAACAACTGACTTGTCTCATTACATGAATAACTTTGTCTCGCGAGATGAAAGACACACAACTAAGTGTTCATACTATAATGATTACATAAGATTTATCTAATACTCTAAGTATCTCCTATGATAGATGTCTCGGCGGAATCCATGCTGGCCATCAACTGACTTGATATCTATCAATCCTCGATTTCACCTCTTCCCGTCCATGCAACGGCAGGTACTGTTTTCACAAAACAGAATAATTATCAGATACTCATTTACTGCACATGTTGTATAAGGGAGTACACATTTATAAAGTATATCAAGTATATACCTTCTTCATCCACGACTTCTGCATCCTCGATAGGAGCAATGTTTGCGGCCAAGAGATCAGTCATGAAGTTCTGGAGACTCATATTAGCTCCTCTTCCGACATAGCTATGAACATAATCACCATAACTCAGAGGGAGTGAGTGCAATAACGTTTTTATTGCAAACTCTTCTGTGGTGCTTTCGTTCATTGTCCAATATTCATAGTCCTCCACCAGGGTCAGGTACATCTCATGCATCCTGTCCAAGTGATCACCAAGGCTTGTGCGTTCTTCCATCTTTGTAGATAGAAACTTGCTTTCTAACTCAAAACTGGCAACTCTGAACTCACGTACGAACATTGTCTTTAGCGTGTCCATCATGTCATATGATCCAGTGTCCTGAAACTGTATGCCCAAAACCTCTGACATGCTGAAGATCATTACATTCCTGACTACGGAGCATTTCTGTCGGCGAGCATAATGATCAAGTATCCCTTGATCGCCAACATGATCGTCCGGATGTTCTTCCACATGCACTTCTATTGTAAACAAGATGTTTGCTCTCTTGAGCGACGTCCTAAGGCGTAAGTACCAATCAGCAAAGTTTGACCCATTTTCTCTAAGTCTTTCACCTTCCATGAAGAAAGATAGTTCACGTTGCTCTAGTGCATTCATTTTCTACAAACATAATTGCAAGGAACACAATTAAGACTAGTTCACAACAATGAGTTCATATAATCATATTATAAATGAGCTCGCACTAAAACAATTCATCCCTAGGAAGTTTTAGTGATTACATGATCCAGATTCACTGCCCGACCTCGAATATCACACGGCCGACGGGTCAGTTTCAAAGGTAGACAACAACTTGTGCGATCACATTATCTTATATGTACTGTGACTCATGCTCGATCTTTCGATCTCTAGTATTCCGAGGCCATATCTGCATATGCTAGGCTCGCCAAATTAACCTCCATGTTATATGCTGCTCAGAAAGGCCATATCTGCATATGCCAGGCTTGCCGAACCCAACCTCATGCGAACTCCATTGAATATGTAGGACAACTCCGGTATGTACGGAGCATCAAGCCATATGGGAGAACCTTCCAGGCGGTGCACACTTCGGTAGAATACTTGTGTTTGACTTTGTTAAGGGATCATCTTATCACATGCTACCGTCGTGTATCCTATACTAGCAAGTTTTAAGATGTCTGAGCTATGGCAACACTAAGTCTACAGTGTCTCCATTTTAGTTTGTTTTATGATGACGATTACTACTTACTAGTAACACCTAGCAAAGCTATCGCTACATCACAAGCAAACTAATGATAGCCCCCACTTAGCAATACAAGGTTTAGACGGTCTAGTTGTATATTGCAAGTTTTACGTGGCTGCTAGGGCTTTCACAGTTAAACAGGTTTTAACCTACGAGTCAACCACAACGTCAACCATACGATTGTCTCTATTACACCCCGCACGGGGCCCTCCGTTGCAAATGCCACATCCGCTAAAGTAGAGAGACAAACACCCCCCCAGCCACTTTATACGGTACAAGCCGTATGTTAAGCGTGGAACCAGTCTCGCGTAAGCGTGCGCATAAGGTCGGTCGGGGGCCGCTTCATCAAACAATGCCGCAGATGTGAACAAGTACACGTGGGAGGGTAACAATCATACAATCAACGCCCACATCCCTGATGTGTTCTATCCGTACAGTAATACTAAGCATAAACCTGGCTCTGATACCACTGTTGGGGTTCGCAGCAGAAACACAAATTTTTCTAACTAGCGTTCCCATAACCCAAGATCTAGCTAGCCGTATTACCGTAACGGAAAGGAGTGCGGAAATAACATACCTCGGGGTGTAGTCCATTGCGCGGGAAACGTTTCCGCAAACGTGGTTGATGTAGCCGATCAAGTTTCACAGCCCCCTGGCTGTGTTGAGCACCCGGATAGGTGTAGTGCCACACGTGTAGCACCTCGTAGTACTCGCACACGTACGAGACTCGATGACGACCTCCGTTGTCCGATCCAGCGAAGGTGGCGGAAGCAGACCTCCGGACGGAGCTTCAGCAGCACGACGGCCTCCGATTCTAGCAGAGAAGCCTCAATTCCACTATAGGCTCACACTAGGGAGCTCACCGTGAAAGAGACAAGGGAGGGGAGAAGACCGGAGAAAACCGATCTCAATTCGGAGTAATATTTATTTTCTCACGAATTTCTGTGTATTTGGCTTCTTCAAATATGTGCACCCTGCCCATCTATATATAGACAGAGGGGAGGGAGTCAACCCCTCTCCCTTAGCAATGTGGGACTAAAGTACCTTTGCTAAGGGGGGTGGCCGGCCAAGGGGGGGGGGAGGGGGCGCACCCCTCATGGGCCCTAGGCGCCTCCCCCTTTCTTTCCTTTTTCTTTTGCCCTTTTATTTCTTCCCCTAATGGGCCTTTTTCTCCACTAAGGCCCATTGCACATATTAATTAGAAATAAAATTATTTTAATCATTAATTCAATTAATTAATAACTAAAACATAATATTCCATCTCCCGGTGCTCCGGAACACCTTCCGGTTCACTCCGAACTTGTTTGGTTCAACACGGTACTTCTCCGATGTTGTTTCCTTTATTCTCAGGTTACTCCGATGGTTCCGAAAAGGTCTCCGATTTCATCGAGCCCTTAAATGTGTTACCCTATGGTCCAAGAACACTCCAGTCATGACCGAGATGAGGCTACGGTCAATGATCATCAGCGAGACGTGGATGCCCATAATGACCCCTGTGCATTCCGGATATCAAACACCGATTGGATCTTAAGCCGTATAGCATTCCCTTTGTCAGCGATACTGGATTGTTCCGAGATTCGATCAATGACATCCTATGTCTGGTTCAACCTCGTTCTGAACTAATCCTCATTCACTCGTTCCCGTGATATTCATCCCCGTGACCTAGTCACACGCTACAGCTTTATGGATGGAATCTCACCGAGTGGGCCCCGAGTATCTATCCATTATATGGATTGATAAATCCTGCTCTTGTAACAATACTCCTCAACATATCTCCACAGAATACCCAAGATACAACCGTTATGACCCGCATATTTCAGTCAGGTGGTGGGATGTAGGTCAAAGCATCCGGGAAGATAGCAATTATGCACGTACTCACGGTCAAAGGAACGGTCTACCACGTTCTGTAATTACAACACTGAACCTTCACAAGATTTGATCATGATGTAATGCTTACTTTGGGTAATGTTCATCATGTCACTTAACCAGTGAGGTGACCTCATAGTCAAGAGACTTAATTGTCCATGATCGTGAAACCACGACCATCATGTTGACCATGAACTAGTTATCGATGTAGAGGCTAACTAGGAACTCTGGGGGTTTCTATACCACACCTGCATCATTGTTTCATTGACACAGTTCTAGCACGGTATGAAACTGGTTATGAACTTGCTTAGATATATTGGAATAATCATATATTATTTGCCTCTAGAGCATATATCCAACAATGTGTTCGACTCACATAACACCACTAGAGAAATAACAACACAACTTAAGTATCAAACAACACATAATACTTCAACATAGTATGACTACTAACAACTAGACTTCTCCCATATTCTCAAGAACTAAAGTAACTACTCACAAGACATAAAAGAGATCATGATCAGAGGTGATAGATGGGTGGTAAACAATCTGGACACAATGATATTTCTCCAACAAAACTCAATAGCATTCACCACAAAATAGTAATCAACACCAACAGAGTAGAGAGGATAGATAGTACGGATTACAACACAAATTGCAGTTGTGAGATGAGATGGGATGGAGATGGAGATGGTGCTGATGTTGGGGATGATGTTGATGATGATCTCGATGATGCCCGTGACGATGATGATGATGATGGCGACGATCTCCCCTTCCTGGAGGTGATCTCCCCGGCGGAATCTGCCCGCCGGAGATGGCTTTTCTCCTTTGTAGGTTTCCGCCCCGTGGCGGCGTCGAAACACGAAAACGACTCTTCTTTAGGGGTTTCCACCCCAGGGGGCTTATATATGCGAAAGGGGGCACCGAGGGGGGCCACCAGGCACCCAGGAGGGTGCCTGGCGCGTCTAGGAGGGGGGCCGCGCCAGGCACCCTTCTGGGTGCCTGGTGGGTCCCCTCACCTCCTCCTTCGGTGATCCCCAGTCAATCTTCATAAAAATGCTCCCCGTAAAATTTCATCGCATTTGGACTTGATCTGATTCAGCAACTTGGTATCCACTTTTTACCGCTGAATTCTGGTTCTGCTGCTTCGGCACCGGAAAGTTGTAAACTGTGTAAAATAAGCCAAAACAACATAAGAACAATACTTTAAAGTGGAATATATCATTGAATAGGGTAAAATCACAATATAAAATATTGATGCTTTTTGGACGTATCAACTCCCCCAAGCTTAGACCTCTCTTGTTCTCAAGCGATTGCTGAGCTCGGTAAACCTGTGCACAAGTTTAGAGAGTGAAGTGTCGATAAAAGAATACAAACAAGAAGCATCAAGATTCCTCACCAAACTTAAGCATCCTCAACATAAGGTCCTTATGAGAAAGTAGTAACAATTGTAACAAAGTAGGACCTGGAAAACTCATCAAATCATGACAAACATAGCCTTGGTCAAGGAACAACTAATAACTTTTACTTTTGTTCTTTCACTTATAATGAAATAGTTGAAGCTTTTGAAAGAACATGCTATTAGTCAAGAAGTGCACATGTCAACACAAAGGAAGATGTTTACTAAGCATAAGCTTTTGCAAACAACACACTTATCAAAAGATAATGTCAACAAAGATGTAACATGCTAGATTTCAATGCAACTTTATATGCAAGCATCTTTATCAACATCAAATGTCTGTTCTCTCTCTATAAAGGAAGGAAGTAGGAAGAACTGACTCAGCACAAAATAAAGATAAACCCCGTATAAAAGGGTAAGCAGGGAAAATTTATGTGCCATCTCTAGATCAAACAGAATAAAAACAAACTTTTGGGAGGTGCATGATCCGTCAACGACTGCTAATAGATAACTCACTCACTTCATGATTTGGACAAGTTTCGAGGAACGGCTCCCATGTGAGTGATATGGAGAATAGTTTCTTCATGACGAACTCCATCGTCACACCTGCAAGCTTAAATAAATAACATAATTGTGCTAAATATAGCAGGTGTTCTCCCGGATGTCCTTCTGCTGTATAACGATTAGCCAAGACATAATCAACAATACCAGATGGTATTTTATAGGGCACAATTTCAGTAGGGGTAGGAGTGACCACCACAGTCGTGGGGCGGCTCCTTACCAGCAACGAACCAACAACAGAAGAGTCCATAAGGACTGAAAGTAACAACAAAAAATAAAAGTTCCCTTACCGGCTTCACTTACCAATAGCGCTACACTCCTCGGCAACGGCGCCAGAAAAGCTCGTTGATGGCGGAGAAGTTAATAGGTTTAGTTGGGTTGCCTTCCCTGTTAACCGCGCTAATAAACGATTCTTGATAACCCACAAGTCTAGGGGATCAATTGTAGCTTTTCGATAAGTAAGAGTATCGATCCCACGAGGAGCAGAAGGTGTTGATAAGTGACACTGGATAAGGAAAGGGCTGCAAACACTCAAAGGTAAATATTTAGGGGTTTTTGGTTTAAGCAACAGAAAAGTAAAAGACAGGCAAAGTGAATAGGGTAACTGAGGAATAGCAAGTGGCCCAATCCTTTCACAAGGATAATCCTAGGAACTGAACTTATAAAAGCTAAAGTGTTCTTGAGAAAACACGGGAGAGATAGTCAAGTCACTTTCACCATACTCCGCCAAGTAATATGTATCGTGTTGATAAGTGTCGGTGGGTGGATCAATGCTAGTACACCTTCTAGACTAACATAAGTGTACTCTTATGATTACATGATCCAGATTCACTGCCCGACCTCGAATATCACACGGCCGACGGATCAGTTTCAAAGGTAGACAACAACTTGTGCGATCACATTATCTTATATGTACTGTGACTGATGCTCGATCTTTCGATCTCTAGTATTCCAAGGCCATATCTGCATATGCTAGGCTCGCAAAATTAACCTCCATGTTATATGCTGCTCAGCAAGGCCATATCTGCATATGCCAGGCTTGCCGAACCCAACCTCATGCGAACTCCATTGAATATGTAGGACAACTCTGGTATGTACGGAGCATCAAGCCATATGGGAGAACCTTCCAGGCGGTGCACACTTCGGTAGAATACTTGTGTTTGGCTTTGTTAAGGGATCATCTTATCACATGCTACCGTCGTGTATCCTATACTAGCAAGTTTTAAGATGTCTGAGCTATGGCAACACTAAGTCTACAGTGTCTCCATTTTAGTTTGTTTTATGATGACGATTACTACTTACTAGTAACACATAGCAAAGCTATCGCTACATCACAAGCAAACGAATGATAGCCCCCACTTAGCAATACAAGGTTTAGACGGTCTAGTTGTATATTGCAAGTTTTACGTGGCTGCTAGGGCTTTCACAGTTAAACAGGTTTTAACCTACGAGTCAACCACAACATCAACCATACGATTGTCTCTATTACACCCCGCACGGGGCCCTCCGTTGCAAATGCCACATCCACTAAAGTAGAGAGACAGACACCCCCAGCCACTTTATACGGTACAAGTCGTATGTCAAGCGTGGAACCAGTCTCGCGTAAGCGTGCGCGTAAGGTCGGTCGGGGGCCGCTTCATCAAACAATGCCGCAGATGTGAACAAGTACACGTGGGAGGGTAACAATCATACAATCAACGCCCACATCCCCGATGTGTTCTATCCATACAGTAATACTAAGCATAAACCTGGCTCTGATACCACTGTTGGGGTTCGCAGCAGAAAACACAAAATTTTCTAACTAGCGTTCCCATAACCCAAGATCTAGCTAGCCGTATTACCGTAACGGAAAGGAGTGCGGAAATAACATACCTCGGGGTGTAGTCCGTTGGGCGGGAAATGTTCCCGCAAACGTGGTTGATGTAGCCGATCAAGTTTCACAGCCCCCTGGCTGTGTTGATCACCCGGATGGGTGTAGTGCCACACGTGTAGCACCTCGTAGTACTCGCACACGTACGAGACTCGATGACGACCTCCGTTGTCCGATCCAGCGAAGGTGGCGGAAGCAGACCTCCGGACGGAGCTTCGGCAGCACGACGGCCTCCGATTCTAGCAGAGAAGCCTCAATTCCACTATAGGCTCACACTAGGGATCCCACAGTGAAAGAGACAAGGGAGGGGAGAAGACCGGAGAAAACCGATCTCAATTCGGAGTAATATTTATTTTCTCACGAATTTCTATGTATTTGGCTTCTTCAAATATGTGCACCCTGCCCATCTATATATAGGAAGAGGGGAGGGAGTCAACCCCTCTCCCTTAGCAATGTGGGACTAAAGTCCCTTTGCTAAGGGGGGTGGCCGGCCAAGGGGGGGGGGAGGGGGCGCACCCCTCATGGTCCCTAGGGCCCATGGCGCCTCCCCCTTTCTTTCCTTTTCCTTTTTCCCTTTTATTTCTTCCCCTAATGGGCCTTTTTCTCCACTAAGGACCATTGCACATATTAATTAGAAATAAAATTATTTTAATCATTAATTCAATTAATTAATAACTAAAACATAATATTCCATCTCCCGGTGCTCCGGAACACCTTCCGGTTCACTCCGAACTTGTTCGGTTCAACACGGTACTTCTCCGATGTTGTTTCCTTTATTCTCTGGTTACTCCGATGGTTCCGAAAAGGTCTCCGATTTCATCGAGCCCTTAAGTGTGTTACCGTATGGTCCATGAACACTCCAGTCATGACCGAGATGAGGCTACGTTCAATGATCATCAGCGGGACCTGGATGCCCATAATGACCCCTGTGCATTCCGGATATCAAACACCGATTGGACCTTAAGCCGCATAGCATTCCCTTTGTCAGCGATACTGGATTGTTCCGAGATTCGATCAATGACATCCTATGTCTGGTTCAACCTCGTTATGAACTAATCCTCATTCACTCGTTCCCGTGATATTCATCCCCGTGACCTAGTCACACGCTGCAGCTTTATGGATGGGATCTCACCGAGTGGGCCCCAAGTATCTATCCATTATATGGATTGACAAATCCCGCTCTTGTAACAATACTCCTCAACATATCTCCACGGAATACCCAAGATACAACCGTTATGACCTGCATATTTCAGTCAGGTGGTGGGATGTAGGTCAAAGCATCTGGGAAGATAGCAATTATGCACGTACTCACGGTCAAAGGAACGGTCTACCACGTTCCGTAATTACAACACTAAACCTTCACAAGATTTGATCATGTTGTAATGCTTACTTTGGGTAATGTTCATCACGTCACTTAACCAGTGAGGTGAACTCATAGTCAAGAGACTTAATTGTCCATGATCGCGAAACCACGACCATCATGTTGACCATGAACTAGTTATCGATGTAGAGGCTAACTAGGAACTCTGGGGGTTTCTATACTACACCTGCATCATTGTTTCACTGACACAGTTCTAGCACGGTATGAAACTGGTTATGAACTTGCTTAGATATATTGGAATAATCATATATTATTTGCCTCTAGAGCATATATCCAACAATGTGTTCGACTCACATAACACCACTAGAGAAATAACAACACAACTTAAGTATCAAACAACACATAGTACTTCAACATAGTATGACTACTAACAACTAGACTTCTCCCATGTTCTCAAGAACTAAAGTAACTACTCACAAGACATAAAAGAGATCATGATCAGAGGTGATAGATGGGTGGTAAACAATCTGGACACAATGATATTTCTCCAACAAAACTCAATAGCATTCACCACAAAATAGTAATCAACACCAACAGAGTAGAGAGGATATATAGTACGGATTACAACACAAGTTGCAATTGTTAGATGATATGGGATGGAGATGGAGATGGAGATGGTGCTGATGTTGGGGATGATGTTGATGATGATCTCGATGATGCCCGTGACGATGATGATGATGATGATGATGGCGACGATCTCCCTTTCCGGGAGGTGATCTCCCCGGCGGAATCTGCCCGCCGGAGATGGCTTTTCTCCTCTGTAGGTTTCCGCCCCGTGGCGGCGTCGAAACACGAAAATGACTCTTCTTTAGGGGTTTCCATCCTAGGGGGCTTATATAGGCGAAAGGGGGCACCGAGGGGGGCCACCAGGCACCCAGGAGGGTGCCTGGCGCGGCCAGGAGGGGGGTCGCGCCAGGCACCCTTCTGGCTGCCTGGTGGGTCCCCTCACCTCCTCCTTCAGTGATCCCCAGTCAATCTTCATAAAAATGCTCCCCGTAAAATTTCATCGCATTTGGACTTGATCTGATTAAGCAACTTGGTATCCACTTTTTACCGCTGAATTCTGGTTCTGCTGCTTCGGCACCGGAAAGTTGTAAACTATGTAAAATAAGCCAAAACAACATAAGAACAATACTTTAAAGTGGAATATATCAATGAATAGGGTTAAATCACAATATAAAATAGTGATGCTTTTTGGACGTATCAAGGACCAGTAACACCCGAGTCCATCCGAAGGCAACAGCAGCGGTCGAATCTACAGATCCAATAGCACTCGAAGGACCAGCGTGGACGAAACCGTTACTCCGATACCTAATCGAAGGCATGCTACCACAAGACGTCACAGAAGCTCGGCGCATCAGTCGTCGATCCAACGCATTCACAGTGATCAACAGACAGTTATACAAGCGCAGTATCACCCAGATACTCCAAAAGTGCATCGACGAAGAATACGGCAAAGCCCTACTGCTCGAAATCCACGAGGGTACCTACGGGCACCACGCGAGAAGTTGAGTACTCGTGTCCAAAGCATTCCGAGCAGGGTTTTATTGGCCCACTGCCATGAAAAACGTAGAAGACATCGTGCGGCGCTGCATCGCCTGTCAAAAATTCGCCAGCAGACCGCACGCTCCAGCCTGAGAACTCAAGACCATACCACTATCATGGTCGTTCGCCACCTGGGGACTCGATATGGTGGGCCCGCTCAAGAAATCATCAAAGGGAGGAAGAACACACCTGCTAGTAGCAGTCGACAAGTTCACCAAGTGGATCGAAGTAGTGTCCATCACCAGCTCCACAGCCCTCACGGCAGTGAATTTTATCAAATCAATCATCTTCAGGTTCGGGGTACCACACAACATCATCACGGACAACGGTACGAACTTCACAGCAGCAGAATTACAGAATTTCTGCGAAGAACTGGGCATCAAAATCAACTACGCATCAGACGCGCACCCGCAGTCCAACGGCCAGGTGGAAAAAGTAAATGGCCTAGTATGCGGAGGAATCAAAAAGCGGCTCCTTGCACCACTCGAGCAGGCCGCATGCAATTGGATAGAAGAACTCCCTGCAGTATTATGGAGCCTGCGCACTACCCCAAATACCGTGACCCAGTACACACCCTTCTTCATGGTGTACGGGGCGGAGGCAGTACTACCACATGAACTCAAATTTGGGGCACCCCGGATCTTGGGGTATGAAGAAGAGGAAGCAGAAGAAGCACTGCAAGATGACAAGTACACAACAGACGAAGCAAGAAACACAGCCCTAGCAAGGTCAGAGGGGTACCAGGACAAGATGCACACTTATGAAAGCAGCCGCCTGCGCACCAGAACATTCAACAAAGGAGACCTCGTCCTGCGACTGATACAAGAGAAAGTACACAAGCTTGCCCCCCAATGGTAAGGACCGTTCATAGTCTCAGAAGTCATACGAGGAGGCGCATGGTAAGGACCCCCCAAAGACTGACGAGGACGTGGGAAACCCATGGAACGTAGCGAGGACGTGGGAAACCCATGGAACGTAGCGAACCTACGCCTGTTCTACCCATAGTCTCCACCAGTTATGCTCGACTGGCAACTCATGTAACCGTTCGACGCAATAAAATGATGTTGCCCAAATGCTACCACCCCAAAGCACTCGGGGGTTCGAGTACAAACTCCCCCCAAGAGACGCTATCGTCGCTCACGCGATCTTTACCCAAAGCACTCGGGGGCTCGAGTACAGACTCCCCCCGAGAGACGCTATCATCGCTCACGCGATCTTTCACCAAAGCACTCGGGGGTTCGAGTACAAACTCCCCCCGAGAGACGCTATCGTCGCTCACGCGATCTTTACCCAAAGCACTCGGGGGCTCGAGTACAGACTCCCTCCGAGAGACGCTACCGTCGCTGACGCGATCTTTCACCAAAGCACTCGGGGGCTCGAGTACAGACTCCCCCCGAGAGACGCTATCGTCGCCCACGCGATCTTTACCCAAAGAACTCGGGGGCTCGAGTATAGACTCCCCCCGAGAGACGCTATCGTAGCCCACGCGATCTTTACCCAAAGCACTCAGGGGCTCGAGTACAGACTCCCCCCGAGAGACGCTATCGTCGCTCAAGAGATCTTTAGTTAAAGCACTCGGGGGCTCAAGTACCAGATCCCCCCGAGAGACGCTATCATCATTCACGCGATCTTTACCTAAAAACGCTCAGGGGATCGAGCATACCTCCCCCGGAGAAACGCTATCATCTCCCGCGCAGCCCGTAACTTAAAAATAAGGGTCCAAGCAAAAACCCCCGATAGGCGCTACTTGCTGAAAACCGTTTGGAATCAAAGGGAGGACACAGCTACAACCAGGTGGAACACCAAGTACTTTGGAGAAATATGGATGGAGCACAGGACAGAGACAATCCTTTAGTCTTCACCTGATCGCCAACGATCACCTAAAGACTCGGGGGCTACTCCCATCGGGAGCGCGACAGCGCACCCGATAAAAAACGGCAGTTAACAGAAGAACGACAAAGGAAACAAATCTCAGCCTACATTCGACTCTACAACTCGAACTTAGCCTCGGGGGCTACTCCCATCGGGAGCGCTGTCGCGCACCCGATAGAATCCACAGTACAAGGGCTTGATGGACTCGAAGACAACTCTCATTGAAAGAATTCGCAAACAGCTTATACCACAAGGACTCGACAGGTCACATCGCAAAGGACTCGATCACAACCCAAGACTCGAGTACATTGGATAGAAGGCAGCTCTCATTACTCGAAGACAATCCTCATTACTTGGAGAACTAACCTAGTTATAACGACACAAGCAGCCGACAAGACTACAACACAAATCACCCAAGGAATTATGACTTTTACATGTGTGCCCATGCTAGGGTGATTGGCGCTAATGCGACGAGCATCACAGACAAAGGAGGAGTCGAAGCAGCCAGCTCATGACGTCAATGACATAACAAAAGGTGAAGCTCGACTTATTTGCGGAGCACCGAAGCCGATGCTCCACCAGCTTCTTCTCCAGCTACACAGCTTCTTCTCCAGCTCCACCCGAGCTGCCGGCGAAGACGACGCAGCTGCCTCCAGTTCTACAAGGTCGCCTGGCGTGCCCGCTTGATCGGTGGCTTGACGTCGAGCTCCTCTCCAGACCTGGAGGGCACAACATCACCACCCGAGGAGTCGCCAGAGGATGAAGCCGTTGAAGACATAGGCGTGGGACTCCCCGACCTGCCGGAATTGTCGATGCTTGTCTCCTGCCAGTATGTATCCATGCGATTGCTGCTCGGGTCAAAAGCCCGGATGGTGAGAGTATTTTCGCCATCAAAACGGAAACAAAGAGTATCACCATAACGCAAGTTCAAACGCCGAGAAAACGACTTCCAGCCAAAACCAAGAAAAATCAAGCGGGAACTGTCAGTCTCCAACTCAACTTAAAAAAGAGGCCGAGAGCACCCCTGAAGACGAAGAAGCAGGCCATCCAGGCCACGCTCAGAAACAATGGAAGAAAATGCAGAAGGAAGAAGAATGCGAGCAGCGTTCCGGCCACAGACGCGTAGGAGAAAGTCGTAGCGCCAAAAACCCTCCTCTGAGGAAGAGGAGGAAGGCATCAGCGCTGCACCACAACGACCACCGCGAGAAGAGCGCGGAGTACGACCACCGCGGCCACGGTGAACCCGGTCGCGACTAGTCATACCTGCACCTCGTTTTGGCCCCATAAGAAGGTAAAGAAAAACAGGAAGATGAACAAGAGGAGCAAGATGGGCAGAGGACGAACATCGCTGCTAGATGAAAAGAGGGGTCTATTTATAGCACAAACCCAAGAGCACACAGAAGCCCAGACGACGGGAGCAATTAATTCAAAGACCGAGCGTGCTGGGTGATTCGAATTCCGAGACAAAGATGCTTTCACACGGGTGGCACTGTGCGCTGGACGCGTCAGATCTCGCGCATTTTCAATACGTGCATCGGTAACTCAACAGGCGGCTGCAGCACGCCACAAAGGCCATCATTATGACCGGTCATGAAGACATGACGGTTCGCAGACAGAGCATCTTTGACGGGCCTCCAGCAAAGAGATCGTTATCCTTACCAAGAAGAGGTAAATTCAAGTGGCAGCACAAAAGAAAATGCAGCCTGCAAGCACCGTTTTTACTGATTCAAACACATTTTTCAAATATATTTAACTCCCATCGGGAGCGTATCCACTCAAAGATCGAGTCTCAGGTGCTCCCTCACCTAGAAGAAAAGACGTGCTCGAGTGATTACTCGCACCCATGAGAGTGTCATGTGCTCCTTCACCTAGAAGAAAAAGACGTGCTCGAGTGATTACTCGCACCCATGAGAGTTTCGGGTGCTCCCTCACCACGACACAAGACAAGCAAGCATGCACTCGCCAGATCGTACGGTCTCAGAGTGTCGGGTGCTCCCTCACCCCGAGAGCGAAGGCGATACTCGAGTGATTACTCGCAGAACTCTAAGTACCCGAGCACTCGAAGACCTCCCGAGCAAGTACTCCTCTACATTACTCCTCGCCCGAGCGCTCGACAAAGCTCTGCGAGTGACCTCTAAAACAGCTCACTTGATTGTTTATTCCAAGTGGGTGCATTACTAATTAGGCTCCGTGCCTCGATAAAAATACATATTCCTGGAACACGATATACTGTTCCCAGATGCCGCGCAAGCTTAGCGCGTATGTAAGACCCCGCTGCGCAGATCGGTCGGGTTGGGACTTGCCACAGAGCGATTTCACTCCCAATCTTTTCCATGCGCTTGCATGATAGAAAAAGCCGGGCGGACGGACCTAGGCTACGAACTTTACTGGCAGCAATTGATCACTATAAGACCTGCAGCGGCATGACTTTTTCTCGACACCAGTGTTCCAAGCTCATGTCGAGGGACGTGAGTTTGATTGGGCTACTGCGGTATTTTCCACTAGCGCAATTCACCAAGGCTCGACCAGTCGACTCCTTGGGCCCATTCAGCTTAGCATTCCCTCGAAACAGGTTTTTTCATGGCCCTAGACTGTCAGCGACCCGCGGTTATACCGTGCATACAATCGACGCAAGGATGAAATCGATTCCCTGTGCGACTCTTCGAGTCCCCCAGGCACTCGGGGGCTACTGACGAGGGGGTGACCCCACGACTCCTATGGATGGGCCTACTCGGCGTACCCGAAGACAAAAGGCCCACAAAGTTGCCGCCTGGGCTCAGCCTTGGCCCACTAGTGGCACCGACGTAGGAGTCCACGACTCATACGGAAGGTGCAAACCTTTCGTACGGTACAAGATTAGGGTTAGGAAACCTCATCTGTAATCCAAGATGGGTTCCCGGAGACCTAGCCTAGTATATAAGGGCTGGGAGGGGAGACGTCTACATCATCCAATACACAATATGTAACCCTAGCCTTGTGCGCACTAGCCTTGGCCTTCCCTGTAATCGCATCTCCAAGCAATAATATCAAGCAGGAATGTCTCCTCCTGTTAGCCGACGAGCTATCGTCCAACCTATGCCTCTCATGACTAACCCAGGGTCCCTGACCATGGGATTTTCCAGGGTTGATCCCCGTCAAAAGACTTCGTTCTTTGTCTTCCGAAGCAGAATAAGTCAGTGAGTTGGCTTTACTTGTTCCGCAAGTAAAGTTGTGCAGTAATGACAAATCCGACCGTTGTGGACACGTGTCAAGTTGTCACTTCAGGTCAAATTGGTCATTTCGCACCTCGAGATCGCCAACTATAAATATGTCGCCCCCTCCTCCATTTGCGGGTGGCTGCTCTAAGAATATTCCTGAGAGAGACTGAAGAGAGCACCCAAGAACGCCACCGAAGCAAAACCCAAAACCCAGAATACTGAAGCCTAAGTCCCATTGGTCTGAGTAGATTCGAGATGACTTAGGTGAAAGCTAGCTAGCCTTTTTATCTTGGAGAACTGCAATTCTCCTAGACGATTAGAGTGTCGACTTCAGAGAGCGAAGAGTAATTGTCGCCTCGAAGATCAAGTCTGTCAAAGGTTTCGGAGATTCCCTTGATAATCTACCCCGAGTCAAAACTGACCAAGCTCAATGAGATTGGTGCAGTGGAGCAACGGACGGAGAGAGATTTGCTCCAGGTGTTCAATCACCAGTCCCTCCAACCAGACGTAGCGCTTTGCAGAGCGTGAACTGGTCGAACAAACATCGCCGAGTCACATTTCATTTTACTTCAAGCATTTACCTTCCGCATTGCATTTGCTTCCCAGTTATGCTTCAATGTGTTTTGATTCACTGCATTTAGTTTCGCTACCAGTTTTACTTCCCTTTCACTTGTTTCTGCTTCCTTGTTCCGCTTTACTTATCCTTCACCTCAAAGTTTCAGTCAAAATTTTGAAGTGATCATTCACCCCCTCCCCCTCTGATCACATACTTGGACTTTCAATTGGTATCAGAGCTAGTCACTCCCTACACTCTGTGTGTTTTGGATTAACCTCCTGGAGTGGTTTCAAGTATGTCTTTCGCAGCTATTCGCTCCGGCGAACCTATTCCTGTTTTCAATGAGAAGGACTACCCTTACTGGAAGGACAAAATGAAGAGAAATATCATGGCTATCAATTCAGCTGCCTGGCAAGTTGTCTTGAAAGGAGTCACAATCAAGGATGAGCAGGCCATCACTCCTAATGAAGCAAAATTGACTGATCTTGATTCTGAAGTTTGGGTATTCATCACCAACCATTTGACTCCAGAGAAGTATCATGTAGGAAAGAATATCCCGTCTGCCAAAGGTGTCTGGGACTATCTGGAAAAGATTGGAGAAGGAGTATCCACTCAGAAAGATTCCAGAATTGACACTCTTCGAAGCAAATTCTATCGATTCAAGAGAAATGAGGGCGAGAAAGTCAACTCCATTTACAGCAGACTTACTGCTCTTGCAAATGAGCTGATTTCCCTCGGTGCTGATGACATCACTCCTCACTCGGTTGTAAGAACTTTGCTTCGCTCATTGGATGATTCTTTTGATCACATTGTGTTGATGATCAAGGAAAGAACTGATTTCAGAAATCTTGTTGCCGCTGATATCCTTGAGAGACTCAATACTTTTGAAATGGAAGAAGATGAGAAACGTGACATAAATGGCTCTCGAAGAAGATCACATGCTCTAAAAGCAAAAGCTTCACATCACTCTTCACCCGAAGTTAGTTCTGCTTCCGGTGTCGAATCTGATGATCCTACAAGCATTGGGAAGGATTTGTGTTGGGACCCGGGGTTAGCGTATGAAAGTACAGTTAAGACATAGTCATATGGAGAGCCGAGAACCGCACCCACTTGTCTAAGCAGACAAGGCCAAACACTGAACATTCTCGGAAAGCATCGTACGTGAGGGGCATCCCATCCAGGCCGGATGATCAACTGAGATGGGTCCTCATTGTCCGCACACAAGTCAAATGATATGGGTGGTGAACTCCCATATTCAAAGACAAGTCGCCTCAACCATACTACCGACTATCTCAAAACTCTTACATAGACTTACTCCAGCCCGATCACTTAGTCGGGGTCTAGGGCGGGCTCGATCATACCACAAAGTGTGCACGAGACGGAGTCTCGAGCAATCGCATCGCGATGCCCCAAGCTGCGCACATCTAAGGGCCACTTGGTGTATGAAAGACCGCCAGCCAGAACACGACTAAGGTCTCGAAAACCCATACAAAGACATGCATGTTATAAACATACACGCAGCACACATGCCTTGTATGAACAGTAGGTACCATTGCAATTCTCTGCAAAGTGTACATTTTATTTATAACTCTTATAGAGTACAAACAGAGATCACATACATGTGATCCAACATTACAACACAGGCAGAAGCAAATTATGTCTGAGTACAGACAAGTTTAACAAATGGCTTAAGAAGCCTTATTTAAACACAAAGCCCTCCACGAGGGAACCAGTTGTCTGACTGGGACTAGACTAGTTGGTCTTCAGTTGTCCAGCTCGATGAAGAAGCCACCTTCGGGGTCAGTGGCATCATCTAAAACATAGATTAAGCAAACGTGAGTACAAAGTCGTACTCAGCAAGACTTACATAGGAGCTATACTACTCATGCACATGTGTCAAAGTAAAGGGAGGTGGGGTTCACTTGCAGAAATGCCAGCTTTGACTTGGCTAATCCTGAACTACGAGTACCAGACTTTGAGGTAAGAAGCGTACACGAGTCCACTACTTTCACCAACCAATACACCACTATGGTGCCTTCCTCGACTTCCCCACGAGAAAGCACGCCATAACACTCACACTTATCTTGGTGTGTTTTAGAAGTATCCGGTTCAAGTTATCTAATAATCAAGCTAAGCTTTCCAAGTAGTCCAAAACCGCGGACGCGGCTATTCGAATAGTTTTGTTAACCTTGCAAGGGTGTACCGCTACACACACATGATCATCATTTACCGCCTTTGATCTCGACACCATTCAAGGGGTGCCAGCGAGGATGCTCACCACAACTGTTACCTCATAGCCTATCTAGTCCAAGAAAGCCGCCTACTTGGGTTGGTTACCACAATCGTGAACCCGGCCGGTTTACCGAAGTGGACTCAAGCGATGTGTGCGTGGTGCATAAGCCGGTCTCGGATGAGCCGTTCTCTCACTTAGCATCCAGGCCACAAGCCTACCAGAACTCCGAACTACTGCGACATCTGGACATCGAAAGGGATGAGTTAATAGGTTGAGAGGGGTCAGTGATCCCAATGTGTGGTTGTACTCTCCATCTTGGATCACCACACAAGAACTCGGACTTAGGGCGGTGTTCAACGAGACAACCCACCGTGTACTCCTACACAGCCTCTCATCGTTCACCTTGTATTAGGGTCGATTCACCAACACTTTTCTACCATCATCAACATGATCATTCCCAACCCGACTCACATCACAGTAACAACATGGTATCATACTAAGCATGCAATAAGCAGTAACATTGCAGGGGCCACATGATATCAATCAACTCCTACATTTGCTAGGATTGTGGTTTGCTTACTACTGTGACAAAAGGATAGGTCATGCAAAGGAATGGGTTCATCTATGCGGTAGAAACGAAGCATGGTGATCATCCTAAACAATGCATAAGCGAGAATGAGAGGGAAGTGGGATTTTATCGACATGATCAATGGGGGTTTGCTTGCCTTGCGGACGAGGTTCGGGTTCGGGGTCTTCAACGTAGGGGGTGACCTCGGGTTCCGGCTCCACGTCTATCAGCAACATGACAATCATAGGATCAACATAACGTACAATGCACAAACACATGAATAATATTGAAAGGGTGATGTTCATGGTACTGATGTGTTGATCATTCCATTTAAATGGAGTATATTGCAAATTGAATTGCAAATTCAAACTCCACATTTGAATTCAACATTATCCAAGTTGTATGTGATATAGTTTGATCATTTTGAATTATCTTCAAATGTGTATGATATGCCTCTGATGTGTGATTGAAATGTAGCATGTTGCCATGGTTCAAGTTGCTAAAATATTTGATTTGAATTTGATTTAATTCCATTTAAATCAAATAGCAAATGCTACTGATCACATTTTAAATTCAACTCAAACAGAGTTTAAAGTTGCATATTTGGAAAGATAATTTTCTCCTGATCATTTTTCATATATTATTTGTCCAATTTGGAGTTAATATGAATTTTCTATGAATTTCCAAAGTTTGGGGTATTTTCTGGAATTTCTGGAATTCTTTTAAATTAGAAAAACCTTTATTGCGCCAGCACTGCATCAGCATGACGTCAGGGGGGGGGGGGTTGACCCTGGTCAAACTGACCAGTGGGCCAGGGCTGTCAGCCTCTCATCTAATTTCCCTGTTAGATTAATCTAACAGAGAGGATTAGAGGGGGCTGGGCCCACCTGTAAGTGACCCAGGGGGGTTGGTTTAGTGGCTAATCACCCCTGCCACGTCAGGCTTGCCGGCGGCTAGCCGCCGGTGGCCACCAGTGCGGCGGCGCTGCACGGGGAGAGCGCTTCCGTGGTCCAAATCGTGCGCTTCGACCACTGAGACGAAGCTCTCGGTGTCGCGCGTCGATTGTGACCAAAAGGAGAGGTGGGGAGGCCCTGTAGACATGCCGGCGTCGAGCTTTGGCGGCGGCGGTGCTACTGGCTAGAGGCCGAACTCGATACAGAGCTCCAAATGGCGCGTGGTTGGGTGTGTTCGAAGCAACGGAGCACGGGGAACGCAAAGGACAAGGTAGCGGGGTCGATAGCTTAACGGTTGCTCGCCGACGACGAGCACTGCGGCGCTGCACTTCGGTGTTCATGGCGAATGACGACAGAGAGCGAGAGGGAGACCACGGAGTAGTTCTAGCGAACTGGGAGCTCACCGTGAATCCAACTGAAGCGGTGGCGAAGTCGGAGGAGCTCGGGGTTGGCCGGAATTGAAGGAAGTTCACGGCGGCTCCGGCGATGAAGATGTTGAAGCTCACGTCGTCTGAGTTGGCGTTGAGCTTCGATTGACTTGGGGGAACGACGGAGTCGACGGTGCTGGAGCGACTAGACACGGCGGCAAGGCTGGAGGAGCTCAGTCGCCACGTCGGTGCACTGCCGCGCCGGGCTAGGGTTTCTGCGGCGGAGCGATTTCTTCGCGGGGAGAAGAACCAGAGGGCGAGGAAGGGGAAAGTGAGGCGCGGGGCGTCTCCTGGTGTGATAAGGACGCCTGGGGAGGCCTGGAAGCTTGAAGACGCCGCCGTGGCGTCCACGGCGTCGGCGCCGCGCCACCGAGCTGCTTGGCAGCGCGGGGTGGAAGAAGACAAGGGGGGCTTCGCGGGCTGGGCCGGCTGGAGAGGTGGGCCTTGCCCCTGGCGAGAGGTAAGTCCTTTTCCTTTTTCTGTTTAATCTTTCCTTTCTGTTTTTCTGTATATTTGTTTTGACTTTGGTAAAAATACCAAATCATTTTATTAAATGCTGAAAACTTTTACATGACCTCATAAAAATATAGACTAGTCACTCATAAACTTTCAACATTTTTAAAATTCAAATGATTTGAATTTTAAATGAAAAAGGGGTATTTCTTTAATTCCAAGGTACTGTTTGAATATTTGAAAAATCTATGAGCATGGGGTGGGTCCCACATCACTTGATATGTGATCACACTCATTTATAAGACTTTTCAAAAATCTAACATGAAATTTTGGAAAAGATTTTTATCTGGCCTTTTGAATTAATTCATCTGGGGGGTGTTCCTTCTCCCATTTGGATTTTGAAGTTGATTTCCAAGATTTCTTTTGAAAATTTGACATGATGCAAGGTCTCTTTGATCCTAGCACATTACCTAACAGAGGGTTCTGACAACTCGCCCCCACTCAACAGAATCTCGTCCTGAGATTCAGAAGTTTGCGGGAGGAAGGTAGGGTACTCGGCACTGAGACGGTCTTCTCTTTCCCACGTAGCTTCTCTTTCGGAGTGGTGTGACCATTGCACTTTCAGAAACCTAATCTTCTGACGACGAGTGACATGCTCTGCGGAATCAAGAATACGAATGGGGTATTCTCGATAAGAAAGGTCATCTTGGAGATCAAGCGTTTCATGGTCTACTTCGCGGATGGGGTCCTTGAAGCAACGCCTGAGTTGGGGCACATGGAATACATCATGTACTCGGGAGAGGTGCGGAGGTAGTTCAAGTTGGTAGGCAACTTCTCCACGTTTAGCAATAATGCGGAAAGGTCCGATGTAACGTGGAGCCAACTTGCCTTTGATACCGAAACGTTGGGTTCCCTTCAAAGGAGTAACCCGAAGGTAAGCTTTCTCATTCAGATTGTAGCTCTCTTGCCTATGATGACGATCATAGTAGCTTTTCTGACGAGACTGGGCTGCTTTCAATTGATCACGAACGATACGAACTTGCTCTTCTGCTTCCTTGATCATATCCGGTCCAAAGAATTGTCTTTCACCGGTTTCAGACCAGTCTAGTGGTGTTCGACATCGTCGTCCATAAAGGAGTTCAAAAGGAGCCATGTTCAGACTGGATTGAAAACTATTGTTATAAGCAAATTCGGCAAATGGAAAAGAATTCTCCCAATTCTTTCCGAAGGAGATAACACAAGCTCTGAGCATGTCTTCAAGAATTTGGTTAACCCTTTCGACTTGACCACTAGACTGAGGATGGAAAGCTGTACTAAAGGAGAGATGAGTTCCCATAGCATTCTGAAAGCTTCCCCAAAATCTAGAGGTGAAAAGGCTACCACGATCAGAATTGATTTCCAAAGGAACACTGTGAAGGGACACAATTCTGGAGATGTACAAGTCTGCTAACTGGCTAGCAGTTATAGACTCGCGAACCGGAAGGAAGTGAGCAACTTTGGAAAGCCTATCTATAACAACGAAGATGGCATTGTTTCCTTTTTGGGTTCTTGGAAAGCCGGTGATGAAGTCCATACCGACTTTGTCCCATTTCCACTCGGGAATAGACAACGGTTGAAGTGTACCAGCCGGTCTTTGATGTTCTGCCTTAATGCGACGACAAACATCACATTCGGCAACAAATTGAGCAATGTCTCTCTTCATCCTAGTCCACCAAAATCTCTGGCGTAGATCTCGGTACATTTTTGTGCTACCGGGATGAATCGAGAGGGGTGTGTCATGGGATTCTTTGAGGATGAGTTGCCTTCGTTCCTTTTTCTTAGGTACTATCAAACGATTTTCAAAGAATACCGTTCCCTTGCTATCTGTGGAGAAACATTTAGCAACTCCGCTAGCAATGTTCTCTTTGATCCGGCGAACATCTCGTGCACGCCTTTGGGCAACTATGATTTGATCCTCAAGAGTTGGTTTCGCCACCAAGGTAGAAAGATAGCCATGAGGAACAATCTCAAGATTGAGCTTGCGAAAGTCCTCATGAAGAAGTGGTTGATACTGTTGTAACATGAGGTTGTTACAATACGACTTACGACTTAGTGCATCAGCCATGACATTGGCTTTTCCTGGGGTGTAAGAAATTACTACGTCGTAATATTTTATCAACTCAATCCAGCGTCTTTGCCTGAGATTAAGATCTGGCTGGGTGAAAATATATTTGAGGCTTTGGTGGTCGGAATAAATCTCACAACGATTACCAAGGAGGTAATGTCGCCAAGTTGTTAGGGCATGAACTACGGCAGCGAGTTCAAGGTCATGGGTAGGATAGTTCTCTTCATGTGGCCGCAACTGGCGTGAAGCATAAGCTACCACATGTCGATCTTGCAGAAGTATGCATCCTAACCCTTGCCGTGAGGCCTCACAATAGATCTCGAAATCTTTTCTGGTGTCTGGAGGTGCAAGCACGGGTACAGAAGTTAATCTTATTTTTAGCTCTTGAAAGCTTTCCTCGCACTTGGGAGTCCATAAGAATTTCTTATCTTTCTTGAGGAGTTCAGTTAGAGGCTTTGCAACGTTAGAAAAGTTCTCGACGAAGCGACGGCAATAGCTGGCTAGGCCAAGAAAACTCCTAACTTGCTTAACCGATTCAGGTGGAGTCCAGTCAAGGACGGCCTGAACTCTCTCGGGATTCACAGCAATGCCTTTTGCAGAATTCACGTGGCCTAAGTAGGTCACTTCTGGTAGCCAGAATTCACACTTGGAGAATTTAGCATACAGGCGATGCTCTCTAAGCTTCATCAATACCAGCCTTAAGTGTTCGGCATGATCTCCTTCGTTCTTCGAGTAGATGAGAATATCATCGAGATAAACCACAACAAATTTATCTAGGTTCTCCATGAAGATCGAATTCATCAAGCGTGAGAATGTGGCGGGGGCATTGGTTAAACCAAAGGACATGACGGTATACTCGTAAAGACCATAACGAGTAGTAAAAGCCGTTTTGGGAATGTCCTCGTTTCGGATTCTGATCTGATGATAACCTAATCTCAAATCCATCTTGGAGAAGACGGAGGATCCTGCAAGTTGATCATAAAGATCATTGATCCTGGGCAGTGGGTATTTGTTCTTTATCGTCGCCAAATTTAGCAGGCGATAGTCTACGCACATCCTTTCTGTTCCATCTTTCTTCTTTACGAACAGAACAGGGCAACCCCATGGCGATGAGCTAGGGCGGATGAAGCCTTTTACCAACGAAGCATCAAGTTGGGTTTTCAGCTCAGCTAACTCACGTGGGGCCATTTTATATGGGCGTTTGGAAATTGGTGCGGTTCCGGGAACAAGATCCACTATAAACTCTACACACCTGTCGGGTGGCATGCCCGGCAGCTCTTCAGGAAAGACATCCGGGAAGTCACGAACCACCGAAATATCTTCAAGTTCGGGAAGGGGAAGTACATTCAAGGAATGCACTTGGGTTCTTGTTCTGGGTGAGGTATAGTTAACGGTTGTGCCTGAAGGGTGGGTGAGTCTCACGGATTTGCCTTTGCAATCCAGGTAGGCATTCTGTCTTGATAGCCAATCCATGCCAAGGATGACATCAATGTCTGAAGACTTGAGGGCTATGAGTGAAGCAAGGAATACTAAACCCTCAATTGCAATTTGATTACCATGGCTCACTCTATTAGTTGCCATCTTGACCCTGGAGTTTGAATAACCATCGGGGTGGACAATTCAACAAAGGGTAACTCATGACGAAGTGCATAACTTTCCGACATGAATGAATGAGATGCTCCTGGGTTGAAAAGAACGGAAGTAGGAACAAAATTGGCGGGGAGCGTACCAAGAATGACGTCAGTGGTGTCGTCAGTCTCTTCGGCCGCGATCTGGCTTACACGTCCACGAATGGCGGGAGGAGCGGGTTTGGCGGTGTAGACCTTCTGGGGTGGCTTGCCACGACCATTGTTGTTGTTGTTGTTGCCTCCGGCACGGGGTGGAACGTTCTGGTGTTGGAGCTGGTTCTGGGGACAATCGCGAGAATAGTGGCCTGCCTGACCACACTTGTAATAGGCTCCGAAAACAGTGCGTGGAGCTGGGCTGTTTGGTGGAGCTGGGTGGAACTGAGTGGTTGGACGAGGCGCCACATAGGATGGCCTCGGTGGGTTGTTCTGGCGGAACATGCTATTGGGGATCCAGATCTTGCGCTTCTGAGAGCCAGAACTGGATGAACTGTCATCTCTAGGATGTTTGCGGAAATCGTTGGGGGTGTTCATGTCCTCTCCCTTGATGGCCTTGTTGACAAGGACCTGGAATGTGGCAAAGTCATGAAGGTTGAGCTCGCGACGAAGTCCGGTGTTGAGGCCACGACGGAACCTCTCTTGTTTCTTGGAGTCAGTGGAGACTTCTTCGGTAGCATAACGAGCAAGTCGGTTGAACTCACGACTGAACTCGTCAACTGTCCTTCTGCCTTGAGTGAGGTTGCAGAACTCCTCACGCTTGCGGTCCATAAGACCCTTGGGAATGTGGTGCTCGCGGAAAGACGTGCAGAACTCCTCCCAAGATGCAGGTGGTCCAACGGAACGCATATTCAGAAAATTCTCCCACCAAGAGCTAGCTGCACCTTCAAGGTGATAGGTGGCATAGCTGACCTTGTCACCAGTTGCAACACGGCCTGCTTGGAGCTTCCTCTCGATGCTGCGGAGCCAGTCATCGGCGTCAAGGGGCTCGGTGGAGTAACTGAAAACTGGGGGATGAAGTCGGATGAAGTCGTTCAGGGACACCAACTCATTGCGCTGCTGAGTGGTGTTGCGTGCGATGGCTTCCAGCAGGTGGTGAGAGTCACGGCGGTTCCTCTCGACTTCCATCAGAACTTGTGCCATCGTGGGTGGGGGTGGAAGGTTGCCTTCCTCCTGGTCATTCCCACGACCTTGGTTACGACCAACCTGGCCACGGGTTCCTTGAGACATCCTGAAGGTGAAATACCAAAGTCAAACAGAGTTGATTTGAAGATTCTAATCAAGGTATGGAAGTACTGGAAGGATTACAGAGCAAAGGAAGTAATCATCTTGACAACATGGTGATAAAGCATACAAGCCATATATTCACAAGCTGTCATACAAACCATACATCGTTTTAGTACAAGCACTAAGCTAATACAAACGTGATGAAGATGATACATCCTTCAGAGGCACTCTGACTTCCTATACATTATTTATCTAAGTCTCTGGAACTTAGACACCTTGCCTACAATATACTAAGATACTACTACATCATCACTAAGTAAGACCACAGGCGGTCTCACTCATCTCCATCTCCATAGTAGTCCTCATAAAAGTTACCCGCGTATCCCGGTAGCTGGAGGTGACCATCGGAAAACACGGAGGCTTGTGGACCCTGATATCCATTTGGGCAAGGATGGGGCCTAGGTCGAGCGTAGGGTGGAAGCAAAGGACCACGGGGTGGAAAAATGCCTCCAATCTCGGGCCAAGCAACTCGAGAAGGCATCTTAGTCCTCACTGGATAGATCGCATCAAACTCAACTGATCCCACGCTCACAAAGGGTGCCAAGAGCGTCATTGCTCGATACAGACGAACACGGGTGGCGTGAAGCTCGAAACGAAGAGCGCGTGCATCACGATCTCTGTCACTAGCAAACCTAGCAGTCACCTGGAGTGCTGGATCCTCTGCAGAGTGATCTGAGTAGAGTCCGGTGTAATATCCCTCTTCTCCTGGAAGTGCAGCAGGGATATAGCGGAATGAAGTCTCTCTCAGCATGGTGTGCTCCTCTCTCAGCAGGGTAATACATGAATATGCAGCATCCTGCACAGCCATGTTCTCGGTAACGCCAATGCCATGTCCAAATTGGATAGGCTGAGTGACTCCAACGTGGTGCGGATAGATCCGTACAATGCAGTGGAACTGGGTCTGGTTGAAGTCGTGAAACTGCTCCTCGATGGTGTACTCAGGGTATCACCGTGTCAGAACCCTCTGTTAGGTAATGTGCTAGGATCAAGTAACCTTTGCATCATGTCAAATTTTCAAAGGAAATCAACTTCAAAATCCAAATGGGAGAAGGAACACCCCCCAGTTGAGTTAATTCAAAAGGCCAGATAAAAATCTTCTCCAAAAATTCATGTTAGATTTTTGAAAAGTCTTATAAATGAGTGTGATCACATATCAAGTGATGTGGGACCCGCCCCATGCTTATAGATTTTTCAAATATTCAAACAGTGCCTTGGAATTAAAGAAATACCCCTATTTGATTTAAGATTCAAATTATTTGAATTTTAAAAATGTTGAAACTTTATGAATGGCTAGTCTATATTATTATGAGGCCACATAAAAAAATTCAGCATTTAATAAAATGTTTAGCTATTTATTTTAGCTAAACAGAACAAATGTCAGAAAATAAAAATAGAAAAGAAAACAGAAAGACTTACCTAGCGCCTAGGCGAAGTCGGCCCACC
Organism: Bromus sterilis; assembly: GCA_950022295.1. Lineage (NCBI taxonomy): Eukaryota > Viridiplantae > Streptophyta > Magnoliopsida > Poales > Poaceae > Bromus > Bromus sterilis. The sequence continues at coordinate 30,785,240 of OX465598.1, forward strand.
CCAGCCCAGCCGGCCCACAGGGCAGGGGCGTCTTCTTCCCCCTCCCGCGCCTCCAAGCTGCTCGGTGGAATGCCACCGAGCTAGCTGGGGACGACACGTCGTCGTCGACGAGCTTCCAGGCCGCCCGTGCCTCTTCTCGCGTCCTGGAGACGTCTCGCAGCCGCCACGTCCATTCCCCCTCCTCCACGAGCTCCCTCCTCTCCTCTCTCGCCCGATTCATCGCCGCCCGAGGAGCACGCCGGAGCACCGTCGAGCCCACGCGCAGCCATTGACGCCGAGAAGCCCCAAGAACGTGTCCAAGCTCTTCGTCGTCGTCGTCTTCGTCGAACTGAAGAAGGAATCGAGCCCGGAGCCCGCATAGACGCCGGATTCTTCCTCGAGTTCCCGCCGGCCGCCGTGAAGGACTTCATCGATTACGCCGCCGTTGAGCCACCCCAGCCCTCGCCACCACCTCTGCTGAGCTCCTGGTGAGCTTGGGGTCTAAACCCCTCACTTTTCCCCTTCGTTCACTACCTGTAGCCGTGGCCGCCATGAAAGCCGAAGCTTCTCGCCGCCGGAATCCATGGCGAGTTCCATCCATTAAGTAATCGTACTCAACTTGTTGTCCAACGCGTTCCCCGTGTTCTTCCTCGTCGAACCAGCCTAGCCTCGCCTCAAGTCATGCCCTGGAGCCAAATCTCGTTGGTGGCCGTAGCTAGGTCGCCGCGAAAGTTGACGCCGGCGAGCGTCCGGTGCACCCCAGTGCTTGGTTTTGGCCCCGTTCGACGCACGCGAGTAAGAGCTTCAAGATGGTGGTCTTCGCGCTCCAAATGGTGGACGGAATCGAGCTCCCGTGCAGCGCTGCCGCGACTCCAGTCGCCGGCGTTTAGCCGCCGGCGAGTCAGCTCTAACCCCCCCCTGTGTTTACCATTTTAGTGACCCCTGGGTCACTGACCAGTGGGCCCAGTGGCTTAATTAAGCCACTGGATTAATTTAACCCACGGGTTAAGTTAACCCAGTCATTGATAAGGTGACCCCACATGTCAGCCCCCCCCCTGACGTCAGCATTGCACATCAAATCATTTAAATGAATTTCCAGAAATTAATTGAATTAAAGAAATTCCGGAAAATCCAGAAAATACCCCAAACTTTGGAAATTCATAGAAAATTCATATTAACTCCAATTTGGACAAATAATATATGAAAAATGATCAGGAGAAAATTATCTTTCCAAATATGCAACTTTCAACTCTGTTTGAGTTGATTTTAAAATGTGATCAGTAGCATTTGCTATTTGATTTAAATGGAATTAAATCAAATTCAAATCAAATATTTTTGCAACTTGAACCATGGCAACATGCTACATTTCAATCACACTTCAGAGGCATATCATACACATTGAAGATAATTCAAAATGATCAAACAATGTCACATGTAACTTGGTAAATGTTGAATTCAAATGTGGAGTTTGAATTTGCAATATACTCCATTCAAATGGAATGCTCAACACCTCAGTACCATGAACATCACCCTTTCAATCTTTTCATGTGATTGTGCATTGTACATTATGTTGATCCTATGATTGTCATGTTGCTGATAGACGTGGAGCCGGAGCCCGAGGTCACCCCCTTCGTTGAAGACCCCGAACCCGAACCTCGTCAGCAAGGCAAGCAAACCCCCATTGATCATGTCGATAAAATCCCACTTCCCTCTCATGTCTCGATTATGCATTGTTTAGGATGATCACCATGCTTCGTTTCTACCGCATAGATGAACCCATTCCTTTGCATGACCTATCCTTTTGTCACAGTAGTAAGCAAACCACAATCCTAGCAAATGTAGGAGTTGTTTGATATCATGTGACCCCTGCAATGTTACTGCTTATTGCATGCTTAGTATGATACCATGTTGTTACTGTGATGTGAGTCGGGATGGGAATGATCATGTTGATGATGGTAGAAAAGTGTTGGTGAATCGACCCTAATACAAGGTGAACGATGAGAGGCTGCGTAGGAGTACACGGTGGGTTGTCTCGTTGAACACCGCCCTAAGTCCGAGTTCTTGTGTGGTGATCCAAGATGAAGAGTACAACCACACATTGGGCTCACTGACCCCTCTCAATCTATTAACTCATCCCTTTCGATGTCCAGATGTCGCAGTAGTTCGGAGTTCTGGTAGGCTTGTGGCCTGGATGCTAAGTGAGAGAACGGCTCATCCGAGACCGGCTTATGCACCACGCACACATCGCTTGGGTCCACTTCGGTAAACCGGCCGGGTTCACGATTGTGGTAACCAACCCAAGTAGGCGGCTTTCTTGGACTAGATAGGCTATGAGGTAACAGTTGTGGTGAGCATCCTCGCTGGCACCCCTTGAATGGTGTCGAGATCAAAGGCGGTAAATGATGATCATGTGTGTGTAGCGGTACACCCTTGCAAGGTTAACAAAACTATTCGAATAGCCGCGTCCACGGTTATGGACTGCTTGGAAAGCTTAGCTTGATTATTAGATAACTTGAACCGGATACTTCTAAAACACACCAAGATAAGTGTGAGTGCTATGGCGTGCTTCCTCGTGGGGAAGTCGAGGAAGGCACCATAGTGGTGTATTGGTTGGAGAAAGTAGTGGACTCGTGTACGCTTCTTACCTCAAAGTCTGGTATTCGTAGTTCAGTATTAGCCAAGTCAAAGCTGGCACTTCTGCAAGTGAACCCCACCTCCCTTTTCCTTGACACATATGCATGACTAGTATAGTTCCTATGTAAGTCTTGCTGAGTACGCCTTTGTACTCACGTTTGCTTAATCTATGTTTTAGATGACGCCACTGACCCCGAAGGTGGCTTCTTCATCGAGCTGGACGACTGAAGACCAACTAGTCTAGTCCCAGTCAGATGACTGGTTCCCTCGTGGAGGGCTTTGTGTTTAAATAAGGCTTCTTAAGCCATTTGTTAAACTTGTCTGTACTCAGACATAATTTGCTTCCGCTTGTAATGTAATGTTGGATCACATGTAAGTGATCTCTTTGTGCACTCTATAAGAGTTATAAATAAAATGTACACTTTGTAGAGAATTGCAATGGTACCTGCTGTTCATACAAGGCATGTGTGCTGCGTGTATGTTTATAACATGCATGTCTTTGTATGGGTTTTCGAGACCTTAGTTGTGTTCTGGCTGGCGGTCTTTCATACACCAAGTGGCCCTTAGATGTGCGCAGCTTGGGGCATCGCGATGCGATTGCTCGAGACTCCGTCTCGTGCACACTTTGTGGTATGATCGAGCCCGCCCTAGACCCCGACTAAGTGATCGGGCTGGAGTAAGTCTATGTAAGAGTTTTGAGATAGTCGGTAGTATGGTTGAGGCGACTTGTATTTGAATATGGGAGTTCACCACCCATATCATTTGACTTGTGTGCGGACGATGAGGACTCATCTCAGTTGATCATCCGGCCTGGATGGGATGCCCCTCACGTACGATGCGTTCCGAGAATGTTCAGTGCTTGGCCTTGTCTGCTTAGACAAGTGGGTGCGGTTCTCGGCTCTCCATATGACTATGTCTTAGCTGTACTTGCATACGCTAACTCCGGGTCCCGACAGACTTGGTATCAGAGCAGGACTGACTATAGGACTAGTAGCCTTGGCCGAAGTCGAGTCTAGCCTTCTATAGTTATATAGTTACTCTGGGTATATAAGGGAACAACGTAAGGCTTCTTTTTCTCCTTACCCCCTTCGTTCTGAGTTCTGGGTCACCCTTATCTTATTCTACGGGAAGATAGGACTAGGCTCTCCTCTGTCTGATTAGAACATCTCGTTGTTTGCTTCCTTGTAGCCGTAGGAAGGTTGTGATCGGTTTGTTAGAGTGGTTATGCTCCCTGTCTTGTTATATTGGATGTAAGTGCTGTTTCCATGTTGTAAGAAATTGGCTTTTTCTTGAAATTACAGCCGTTATGCCGTCCGAGTCATTCCAGGTTTATCTCATAATCTGATGCATTTGCAAACTCCTTTCTGTTTCAGATGGCAGATCTCCCCCCTCGGCAGATTGTTCGTTTGACAAGGTGCCTCGGTGTGCGTGGCCATCCCGCCACGTTGATCGAGATGATGTCCTACGTGGGATATCGGTGGTACCCTGAGTATACCATCGAGGAGAAGTTTCACGACTTCAACCAGACGCAGTTCCACTGCATTGTCCGGATCTACCCGCACCACGTTGGAGTCACTCAGCCTATCCACTTTGGACATGGCATTGGCGTTACCGAGAACATGGCTGTGCAGGATGCTGCATACTCATGTATGACACTGCTGAGAGAGGAGCACACTTTGCTGAGAGAGACTTCTTTCCGCTATATTCCTGCTGCACTTCCAGGAGAAGAGGGATATTACACCGGACTCTACTCAGATCACTCTGCAGAGGATCCAGCACTCCAGGTGACTGCTAGGTTTGCTAGTGACAGAGATCGTGATGCACGCGCTCTCCGTTTTGAGCTCCACGCCACCCGTGTTCGTCTGTACCGAGCACTGACAATTTTGGCTCCCTTTGTGAGGGTGGGATCAGTTGAGCATGATGCGATCTATCCAGTGAGGACTCAGATGCCTTCTCGAGTTGCTTGGCCCGAGATTGGAGGCATTTTTCCACCCCGTGGTCCTTTGCTTCCACCCTACGCTGGACCTAGGCCCCATCCTTTCCCAAATGGATATCAGGGTCCACAAGCCTCCGTGTTTTCCGATGGTCACCTCCAGCTACCGGGATACACGGGTAACTTTTATGAGGACTACTATGGAGATGGAGATGAGTGAGACCGCCTGTGGTCTTACTTAGTGATGATGTAGTAGTATCTTAGTGTATTGTATGCAAGGTGTCTAAGTTCCAGAGGCTTAGATAAATAATGTATAGGAAGTCAGAGTGCCTCTGAAGGATGTATCATCTTCATCACGTTTGTATTAGCTTGGTGCTTGTACTAAAACGATGTATGGTTTGTATGACAGCTTGTGAATATATGGCTTGTATGCTTTATCACCATGTTGTCAAGATGATTACTTCCTTTGCTCTGTAATCCTTCCCGTACTTCAATACCTTGATTAGACTCTTGAAATCAACTCTGTTTGACTTGGTTTTTCACCTTCAGGATGTCTCCAGGAACCCGTGGCCAGGTTGGTCGTAACCAAGGCCGTGGGAATGACCAGGAGGAAGACAACCTTCCACCCCCACCCACGATGGCACAAGTTCTGATGGAAGTTGAGAGGAACCGTCGTGACTCTCACCACCTGCTGGAAGTCATCGCACGCAACACCACTCAGCAGCGCAATGAGCTGGTGTCCCTGAACGACTTCATCCGGCTTCATCCCCCGGTTTTCAGTTACTCCACCGAGCCCCTTGACGCCGATGACTGGCTTCGCAGCATCGAGAGGAACCCCGGGTTCTCGGCTTGGCCTTGTCTGATACCAAGTCTGTCGGGACCCGGGGTTAGCGTATGCAAGTACAGTTAAGACATAGTCATATGGAGAGCCGAGAACCGCACCCACTTGTCTAAGCAGACAAAGCCAAGCACTGAACATTCTCGGAAAGCATCGTACGTGAGGGGCATCCCATCCAGGCCGGATGATCAACTGAGATGGGTCCTCATCGTCCGCACACAAGTCAAATGATATGGGTGGTGAACTCCCATATTCAAAGACAAGTCGCCTCAACCATACTACCGGCTATCTCAAAACTCTTACATAGACTTACTCCAGCCCGATCACTTAGTCGGGGTCTAGGGCGGGCTCGATCATACCATAAAGTGTGCACGAGACGGAGTCTCGAGCAATCGCATCGCGATGCCCCAAGCTGCGCACATCTAAGGGCCACTTGGTGTATGAAAGACCGCCAGCCAGAACACGACTAAGGTCTCGAAAACCCATACAAAGACATGCATGTTATAAACATACACGCAGCACACATGCCTTGTATGAACAGTAGGTACCATTGCAATTCTCTGCAAAGTGTACATTTTATTTATAACTCTTATAGAGTACAAACAGAGATCACATACATGTGATCCAACATTACAACACAGGCGGAAGCAAATTATGTCTGAGTACAGACAAGTTTAACAAATGGCTTAAGAAGCCTTATTTAAACACAAAGCCCTCCACGAGGGAACCAGTCATCTGACTGGGACTAGACTAGTTGGTCTTCAGTCGTCCAGCTCGATGAAGAAGCCACCTTCGGGGTCAGTGGCATCATCTAAAACATAGATTAAGCAAACGTGAGTACAAAGTCGTACTCAGCAAGACTTACATAGGAGCTATACTACTCATGCACATGTGTCAAAGTAAAGGGAGGTGGGGTTCACTTGCAGAAATGCCAGCTTTGACTTGGCTAATCCTGAACTACGAGTACCAGACTTTGAGGTAAGAAGCGTACACGAGTCCACTACTTTCACCAACCAATACACCACTATGGTGCCTTCCTCGACTTCCCCACGAGAAAGCACGCCATAGCACTCACACTTATCTTGGTGTGTTTTAGAAGTATCCGGTTCAAGTTATCTAATAATCAAGCTAAGCTTTCCAAGTAGTCCATAACCGCGGACGCGGCTATTCGAATAGTTTTGTTAACCTTGCAAGGGTGTACCGCTACACACACATGATCATCATTTACCTCCTTTGATCTCGACACCATTCAAGGGGTGCCAGCGAGGATGCTCACCACAACTGTTACCTCATAGCCTATCTAGTCCAAGAAATCCGCCTACTTGGGTTGGTTACCACAATCGTGAACCCGGACGGTTTACCGAAGTGGACCCAAGCGATGTGTGTGTGGTGCATAAGCCGGTCTCGGATGAGCCGTTCTCTCACTTAGCATCCAGGCCACAAGCCTACCAGAACTCCGAACTACTGCGACATCTGGACATCGAAAGGGATGGGTTAATAGGTTGAGAGGGGTCAGTGAGCCCAATGTGTGGTTGTACTCTCCATCTTGGATCACCACACAAGAACTCGGACTTAGGGCGGTGTTCAACAAGACAAGCCACCGTGTACTCCTACACAGCCTCTCATCGTTCACCTTGTATTAGGGTCGATTTTCCAACACTTTTCTACCATCATCAACATGATCATTCCCAACCCGACTCACATCACAGTAACAACATGGTATCATACTAAGCATGCAATAAGCAGTAACATTGCAGGGGCCACATGATATCAATCAACTCCTACATTTGCTAGGATTGTGGTTTGCTTACTACTGTGACAAAAGGATAGGTCATGCAAAGGAATGGGTTCATCTATGCGGTAGAAACGAAGCATGGTGATCATCCTAAACAATGCATAAGCGAGACATGAGAGGGAAGTGGGATTTTATCGACATGATCAATGGGGGTTTGCTTGCCTTGCAGACGAGGTTCGGGTTCGGGGTCTTCAACGTAGGGGGTGACCTCGGGTTCCGGCTCCACGTCTATCAGCAACATGACAATCATAGGATCAACATAACATACAATGCACAAACACATGAATAATATTGAAAGGGTGATGTTCATGGTACTGATGTGTTGATCATTCCATTTAAATGGAGTATATTGCAAATTGAATTGCAAATTCAAACTCCACATTTGAATTCAACATTAACCAAGTTGTATGTGATATAGTTTGATCATTTTGAATTATCTTCAAATGTGTATGATATGCCTGTGATGTGTGATTGAAATGTAGCATGTTGCCATGGTTCAAGTTGCTAAAATATTTGATTTGAATTTGATTTAATTCCATTTAAATCAAATAGCAAATGCTACTGATCACATTTTAAATTCAACTCAAACAGAGTTGAAAGTTGCATATTTGGAAAGATAATTTTCTCCTGATCATTTTTCATATATTATTTGTCCAATTTGGAGTTAATATGAATTTTCTATGAATTTCCAAAGTTTGGGGTATTTTCTCGAATTTCTGGAATTCTTTTAAATTAGAAAAACCTTTATTGCGCCAGCACTGCATCAGCATGACGTCAGGGGGGGGGGGGTTTGACCCCGGTCAAACCGACCAGTGGGCCAGGGCTGTCAGCCTCTCATCTAATTTCCCTGTTAGATTAATCTAACAGAGAGGATTAGAGGGGGCTGGGCCCACCTGTAAGTGACCCAGGGGGGTTGGTTTATTGGCTAATCACCCCTGCCACGTCAGGCTTGCCGGCGGCTAGCCGTCGGTGGCCACCAGTGCGGCGGCGCTGCACGGGGAGAGCGCTCCCGTGGTCCAAATCGCGCGCTTCGACCACTGAGACGAAGCTCTCGGTGTCGCGCGTCGATTGTGACCAAAAGGAGAGGTGGGGAGGCCCTGTAGGCATGCCGGCGTCGAGCTTTGGCGGCGGAGGTGCTACTGGCTAGAGGCCGAACTCGATACAGAGTTCCAAATGGCGCGTGGTTGGGTGTGTTCGAAGCAACGGAGCACGGGGAACGCAAAGGACAAGGTAGCGGGGTCGATGGCTTAACGGTTGCTCGCCGACGACGAGCACTGCGGTGCTGCACTTCGGTGTTCATGGCGAATGACGACAGGGAGCGAGAGGGAGACCACGGAGTAGTTCTAGCGAACTGGGAGCTCACTGTGAATCCAACTGAAGCGGTGGCGAAGTCGGAGGATCTCGGGGTTGGCCGGAATTGAAGGAAGTTCACGGCGGCTCCGGCGATGAAGATGTTGAAGCTCACGTCGTCTGAGTTGGCGTTGAGCTTCGATTGACTTGGGGGAACGATGGAGTCGACGGTGCTGGAGCGACTAGACACGGCGGCAAGGCTGGAGGAGCTCAGTCGCCACGTCGGTGCACTGCCGCGCCGGGCTAGGGTTTCTGCGGCGGAGCGATTTCTTCGCGGGGAGAAGAACCAGAGGGCGAGGAAGGGGAAAGTGAGGCGCAGGGCGTCTCCTGGTGTGATAAGGACGCCTGGGGAGGCCTGGAAGCTTGAAGACGTCGCCGTGGCGTCCATGGCGTCGGCGCCGCGCCACCGAGCTGCTTGGCAGCGCGGGGTGGAAGAAGACAAGGGGGGCTTCGCGGGCTGGGCCGGCTGGAGAGGTGGGCCTTGCCCCTGGCGAGAGGTAAGTCCTTTTCCTTTTTCTGTTTAATCTTTCCTTTCTGTTTTTCTGTATATTTGTTTTGACTTTGGTAAAAATACCAAATCATTTTATTAAATGCTGAAAACTTTTACATGGCCACATAAAAATATAGACTAGTCACTCATAAACTTTCAACATTTTTAAAATTCAAATGATTTGAATTTTAAATCAAAAAGGGGTATTTCTTTAATTCCAAGGTACTGTTTGAATATTTGAAAAATCTATGAGCATGGGGTGGGTCCCACATCACTTGATATGTGATCACACTCATTTATAAGACTTTTCAAAAATCTAACATGAAATTTTGGAAAAGATTTTTATCTAGCCTTTTGAATTAATTCATCTGGGGGGTGTTCCTTCTCCCATTTGGGTTTCGAAGTTGATTTCCAAGATTTCTTTTGAAAATTTGACATGATGCAAGGTCTCTTTGATCCTAGCACATTACCTAACAGAGGGTTCTGACAATTTGGCATTGATCATGAGACGCTTCAACCGCTTCCAAAGAAAAGGTTTTTCTTAACCCAAGAAGAATTATTCATCAAGGAACTAAAGTTACTCATCTCACTTTCATCCTCAAGAAGCTCTCCAACGAAGGACAAATGCTGCTACAAGTGCAAGAAACCAGGTCATTACATTGCGGATTGCCCTCTGTGGGAATCTGAAAACAAATCAAAGCATTCACTCAGAGATTCTTCAAGCAAGTCTCACAGATCCTCCAAAAGCTATGAGTCCAAGAGACATGATTCCAGTTCAAGAAGAGAAAAGAAGAAGGATTCAGATGATGACAAGAAAAAGAAGTATCACAAGAAGCGTGAGAGTTCTTATTCGAAGACACATTCTTCTTGTCGAAGAAATTCTCACCGGGCCAAGGCCTATCTAGGAAAGGAGATGAACTCTAAGGAATAAGCCTCTGGATCCGAAGCAGAATCAGGCTCAAGATCTGCATCTGGTTCCGAGTCTGATGGTGTTGCTGGATTGGCATTTGCTTCGATCGGTGCTTCGAGCTCATTCTTCACCAATGATACGTCCCAAACGTATCTATAATTTCTGCTTGCTCCATGCATGTTTTTGTGTGTCTTTGCTATGTTTTGCTTGAACTTTCATACACTTTTGAGCATATTTGGACTAATCTATTAACCCAGTTCACCCAGCTGCCAGTTGCTGTTTTCTCCTGTTTTTGTATTTCAGGTTTTTCGGCCATTAAAAGTGCTCCGAAAAATCCGGAAAAATCAGATAAAAAATCAGCGACCCGGAAACTTCCTGAATCACCAAGGCAGCGGAGGGGGGCCACCACAAGGACTCCAGAAGGGTCCCTGGCGCGGCCCCACCCTAGGCCGCGCCAGGTGGCCTCCTGGCTGCCCTATGGGTCCCCTCAACACCCCCCCTCCGCATATATTTAGCCCTCGGGGTGGAAACCCCTAATATCGATCTCTTTTCTGCGAACTCGCCCCTGTACCGCCGCCGCCGCCGTTTCAAGATCGGGGCTGTCTCGAGAAGCTGCCCCGGCATCCTGCCGGGAGGAGGAACCCCCTCCGGAAGACCATCCATAGCCATGGACGCCTCCCGGATGTACCGTGAGTAGTCCCCCTTGGACCATGGGTCCGTGACCAGTAGCTATGTGATGTACTTCTCCCCTCTTTGTGCTTCCACTTTCGAGACCTCGTGAGCTGCCTCACATGATCGAGGCACTTTTGTAATTTCTTCTGTTGCTATGCTGAGTTTGCTGGGATCTGATGGATTATGAGACTATGTTCAGATTGTGATGAGTAATATATTTGGTTCTTCTCTTTTATATTTTGTTCTTAAGTAAATTCTTGCATGTTCTCCGTTGCAGTATTTTACTTTGGCCAAGTAGTTTGTTGCAACTCCAAGTGGGAGCGTTATGCTTGATTGTGGGTTCAGCCCCTTGATGTCTAGCTTGAGTGACAGAAACATGAGACTAGGGGATGTGCTGTTGCCACCAGGGATAAAACAATGGTGCTTGTATCCACGGGTGCAAGGATTGTTTACTTTACGCAAAGTTCTTTTAATGCAGTTTTCTGTTGCTTTGAGTTTACACTTTGGGTGGGATTCACAACTTAATACCAGCGAGATGTTCTGGATAGATATCTCAAGGTGGATGATTCGTAGTAGATGCAGTTGGATTTCGGTCTACTTACGTTGGCGTATTGCCCATTGCTTTTGAGCCCTTCCTTTCTTTGCAGCATAGTTAGCATTGTGGTGCCTTCATAATTCTGTCAATTGCCCATCTGTGATTTGTTTACCTCGCTAGAAGTTTTATCGTCTTTTGGGAGAGAGACATCACTAATGAAAATCACGGGACCCCAGTCCATCTTCACATTATTGTTTACACCCTTAGTTTACTTTCAGTCTTTACTTTCAGTTGCCCCTATTATTATCTCTTGTGTTGATCCTTTGTAAACAGCAAGGCCGGAGGAATTGACAACTCCTCTATACTCGTTGGGAGCAAAGTTATTTGTTTCTGTGTGCAGGTCCTGTCAACTCCCTAGTCAGAAGCCAATTTCTGGCGCTGTTGGCACCTTCTTGTATTTCTGCGAGTCCTAATGGAGACAAACCTTGGTATCTTCACCGAGGGAAATTTGCTTCTACGCTACATCTCACCTTCCACTTTGGGTAACCAACGAGGAGTGAGAGAACTATCCTCACCGTATCAACCAACAACAACAGTGAAGATGAAACTCCTGCATATTGCTTCATGGCCAAAACAAAGGTATCTTCATCAAAAGTTACCTATGATACTTCTGATTGTTAATCATATGACAGTGATTCTAAGATAAGCTACGCTAAACTTGCTAAAATTGCTTCAATCCAACAAGATGAACTTGATTCGCTAAGAAAAACTATTAAGAAATCGGAAACTCTGTTGATCGATGAGATAGAGAAAAGTCAAACTTTAACTAATGAGCATGCTACTCTGAAGGATAAGTTTGAAGAATTATCCTCTCGGCATGATCTTATTTCAGTTGATTATGAGAAGCTTACCTATGAATTTCTTCAGAGGAAAATGGCTCTTAAAAAAATGAAAGAGGCTCGTGAAGAGTTGGAAAATGTAATCTCTCTCTCATGGCTCAACAAGGTTCTGAAGCAGATCATAAAACTAATTCACCTTGCTTAATTTGTGTGGAACGAAGAAAAACTGATTCCAAAGGCAAAGCTCCTATTATTATTGATGATACTAATGCCTCAAATGAGGAAAACTCTACTGTTACCGAGGAACTCCTCAGGTTGAAAGATTTGTTTGAAACAGGTTTGTTCAAAAGTGTACAGGGACACCAGCACCTTTGTGATATCCTGAAGAAGGCACTACTTCACAGGAATCCTAGAAAACGAAGGTGTTGCCTTTGAAAGGAAGCTAATGTCACAACCCTAGTTTTGGTATGTGTTTTTATTACTAGAAATAATTGCATCATGTTTAAATTCTTGGTTTAAGAATTGGGGATTTGCAAAAGCCTCAAAAAGAATTTAAATAAAAGGCCAGATAAAAAGTTTTTCCAAAATTCCTCCAAACAATTTTGAAAAGTCCTATAAATGAGTATGATCATTTTAAAAATGATTTGGAGTCAAAACCATACTCCTGGATTTTTCAAATATTCAAACAGAGGCTTGGAAATTAAATTTAAATGCTATTTGAATTGGATTCAAATAATTTGAATTCCAAAAATCTCCAAAACTTGGGAGTGACTAGTACTATGTCACATATGTCCAAGATAAATATTTGGGGGTTCTAAAAATGCTTTGATATTTTTTTCAGAGCAAAACAAATAAAACAGAAGGTTTAAAAAGAAAAATAAACAAGAGGGCAGAGCCCACCTAACTGGCCCACCTGGCCCAGCAGAGGAGGCCCAGCCCAGAAGGGCAGGGTCGTCTTCCTCCACTGGACAGGCAAGCAGCCAGGTCGCCGGCGAGCCTGGCATGGCTGCCAGGCAACTGCCTGGCTGCTGCCGCCCCCTTTAGCGGCGCCGTGGACGCCCGTGCTTCTCTCCTTCCACTTCCCCCTCCTCTGGAAACCTCTCCCCTCTCGCCTCGCCGTTTTCTCCGCCACATCGAGAGGAGCCGTCGCCACCGACGTGCGCCACCGTGGCCAGAGGCCACCCCTCGCCGCGCCAGCTTGTCCGTTGTGCTCCTCTCCGTCGTCTTCGTCACCCCGCGCCATCAATTGCGCCGAGGAAGCCCCGAGGACGCCGCCCCCTTCACCAACTCCCCGCCGGCCGCCGTGCCTTCCTCCAAGAAATTCGACGCCGGCGCAGCTCCTCCGGCCTCCCCGACTACTCCGGCACGCTCAGGGTGAGCACGCGCTCGTTTTGCCCCAAACCCCGAAACCTCTCGCGGTCCGTTTCGCCGTGGCCTCCGAGCTCCACTACGGCCGCCGCCTGTGCTCGACGCCGGCAAGGCTACGGTGCCTCCCATGCCTCCCCGTGGACACCAGAAGACGCGGAAGTGCACGAGGAGCATTCCGGTGGCCTCCCCGTGGCCGGAGCCGTCTCCCCGAGCGGACGCCGCCGCGTCCAGAGGTCGCCGGCGGCTAAACGCCGGCCGGCCTACTAACCTCCCCTCCTAATCTCTCTCTCTCTCACTGACGAGTGGGACCCAGCCCCCCTAATCCCCTGTCAAAGTTAATTAAAACGGGGTTAAACCCCAGAGTCAATGACAGATGGGTCCCAGACGTCAGTTTGACTGGTCAGCGCCCAGTGATGTCATCCTGATGTCATGCTTGCGCAATAATCCTTTTCTATTTAACAGAATTTCCAGAAAATGCTTAAATCTTTGAAATTCAATAACTTTTGATCCATGACTCCAAATCAAATAAATTATATATGAAAAATCATCAGAAAAATTCAAGGATTCCAAATATCATACTTTCATGGATGAAAAACACATCTATGATGATGAACCAGTAGCATTTAGCTATATGGCTTATTTGGAATAATTCAAAATAAATGTTTAAATCATTTCAAATTAAATCTTTGCAATGCCAACCTTATCACATGAACATCAGAGGCATATCATGCACATGACCACATGGTTTACCATATCCAAACATTAGCAAATGCAACTTGGGATATTTTGAACCACATTTGGAGTTTGAATTTGAATTTCTTATTCAAATCAACTTCAATTAACTTGTTGCAAATTGAACCTAGATCACATCAGTACCATGCCATGTTTCATTCTTGAATGTGCATTGCAATGTGATGTTTATACTTTGTTGTCTCGGTGTTTGCTTCTTCTCGATAGATCCATCGCCGGACGTAGTCCCTGTTTTCTCCGAAGAGTGGCACCCCCGAGTCTCAACAATAAGGCAAGCAAACCCCCTTTGATCATATCTATAAAAACCCAATTTCCCTCTTGTTCTCTTATGCATGATTAGGTGATTCACATGTTATGTTCTTCCGCTAGTTGAACCCATCCTTTGCATGACCTATCATTGCTACCACAGTATTAAGCAAACCTCAACCTAGCAGATACAAGATTGTTTGTGATCATCATGTGGCCCTTCATCCATGATATGCTATGCCATGCTAGAGTTGTTTGCAATGAAGTTGATCCATCGGGTGATGTATCGGGATGGTAGTGGACACATGCAACAAGGTGGTAACGTGTTGATGAAGTCACCCTAAAATAAGTGAACAATGAGAGGCTGTGTAGGAGTACACAGTGGGTTGTCTCATTTACACTGCCCTAGGCCCCGAGTTCTTGTGTTGTGATCCAAGACACAGATTACTACCACATGTTGGGCTCATTGACCCCTCTCGACCTATTAACTCACCCCGACTAAGGTCCAGGATTCGCATGGGTTAACTTTATTCTATTTGCTTTCCTAACGTAGCACGGTTTTAGGCAAGCGCAGTACCATCCGTCGAGGTGGGCTTGTCGGACCGTCCATACATCGTCTGGGTCCTGAACGGAAACCCCGGCCGGATTCCCGATTGGGGTACAACTCAGATAGGCGATCCCCTGGACTAGAGTTGGAGTCGTGAGGTAAGTGTCGTGGTACTATCCTCGCCGACACCGCTTGAAGGTGACTTGTTCTAGGCGATAAGTGGTAGCTACGTATGTGAAGAAGTACACCCCTGCAGGGTTAATGAACTATTCGAATAGCCGTGTCCGCGGTTATGGACTACTTGGAGATCTTTACTTGATTATTAGACAACTCAAATGGATACTTTAAAAATCGCAAGATAAGTGTGAGTGCTTTGGGTTGCTTCCTCGTGGGGAAGTCGAGGAAGAATCCATGGTTGTGTATTGATGTGGTGATCAAGATTAGATGGACTCGTGTGCGCCTCTCATCTCAACTCTATGTAGTCGTAGTACAGGATAGCCAAGTCAAAGCTTTCTGCATTACAACCCGACTTGCCTTTACCTTGATACCTGAGCATGAGTAGTATAGTTCTGACGTAAGTCTTGCTGAGTACGACTTTGTACTCACGTTTGCTTATTCTATGTTTTAGAGAAGAGACCACTGACCCTGATGGTGGTCTCCCCCTTCAAGCTCGACATCGACGAAGTTATGTAGTCCCAGACAGCAACCTGGTCCCTCTGGAGGGTCGTTGTGTTTTCTTAAAGGCTTCTTAAGCCATTTGTTAACCTTGTCTTTACTAAGACATAATTTGCTTCCGTTGTTGTATGATGTAATGTTGGATCACAGTGATGTGATCTCTGCTTGTAACACTACTATATCTGCTCTGTTTAGCAGATGCAATAAAGCTATGAGTTTGTAGAGTTCATGTTATGTTACCTGCTGTTATACAATTGGCATGCATGCTGCGTGTATGTTTATATCATGCATGTCATGTGTGGGGTTCGATACCTTAGTTGTGTTCTCGCCGGCGGTCTTTTATACACCAAGTGGCCCTTAGATGTGCGCAGCTTGGGGCATCGCGATGCGATTGCTCGTGACTTTGTCACGTGGCACACTTTGTTGTATGATTGAGCCCGCCCGAGACCCCGACTAAGAGATCGGGCTAGAGTCTGTTTATGTAAGTGTTATGATTCAATCGATAATATGGTTGAGGCGACTTGTCTATGAGTATGGGATTTCACCACCCATAATCATTTAGACTTGTGAGCGGACGATGAGGACCCATCTCAGTTGATCATCCGGGCCTGGATGGGATGCCCCTCATGTTCGAGCTTTCCGAGAGTGTCTTGTACTTGGCCTTGTCTGCTTAGACAAGTGGGTATGGCTCTCGGCTCTCTATATGATTGAATTGTGACTGGAATTACATACACATATTCCGGGTCCCGACAGACTTGGTATCAGAGCAGGACTGCCTGTAGGATTAGTAAACCTTGGCCGAAGTCGAGTCTAGCATTCTATAGTTATATAGTTACTTTGGGTATAAGGGAACAATGTAAGGCTTCATTTTCTCCTTACCTTATCGATCTGAGTTCTGAGTCACCCTCATCTTTTCTACGGGAAGATAGGACTAGGCTCATCTATGTCTATGCTAGAACATCTCGTTGTTTGACTCTCCATAGCTGTAGGAATGTTTTGGTTGTCTAGAGTCACCATTCCCTCAAGCCTTTTGAGAAGGTTCTGATCATTCTTGCAGATTGATTCATTTTTTCCACCCTGGTACAGCCGTTATGCTGTCCGATTTGTCCCGTGTTTCCAGTGATTCCAATGCTTTTGCATTACAATCTTGTCCGCTCTTAAATTGTATCATCTTTGCTTTGATTCCATCATAAATCCTACTCTGATTGTTGATTTTTATCACACAGAATGTCAGGTGGAACTAGATGTGTTGAATCTGGTCACAGTAATCAAAGTGGTGATGATGATCCTCCTTCACCTCCTTCTGCAGCGGAAATCATGATGGAGGCTGAGCGAAATCGACGTGATCAAACACGCCTTTTGGAGCTCATTGAGAAGAATACTTCTCTTCAGCGAGATGCGGTAATATCCATCCAGGATTTTATCCTTTTGAACCCGCCAGTTTTCCGATGTTCATCTGAGCCCCTTGATGCCGATGATTGGCTCCGTTCCATCGAGCGTAAGCTTGAGACAGCGCATGTTTCTCCAGACGATCGTGTGATGTTTGCGGCATACTTTCTGGAAGGTGCTGCTGGCGAATGGTGGGAAAGTTTTGTTGCAATGCAGCCTGATGGTCACGTAGTGACTTGGCAGGAGTTCCGTGATGCCTTCCAAGGGTACCACATTCTGGATGAACTGATGGAAAGAAAGAGGGAAGAGTTCTGCAACCTGTCTTAGGGAAATATGACTGTTCATCAGTACAGGACTGAGTTCAATCGTCTTTCTCGTTATGCCCCTGAGAAGATATCAACCGATGCCAAGAAGCAAGCAAGGTTCCGCAAGGGACTTAGCCCTGTCCTTCGTCATGATCTCAATCTCCTTGAATTCGTCAACTTCGAGGATTTGGTCAATAGATCATTCAGAGCTGAGCATGGAAATGAGGTCTTTGAAGAGTCTCGCAAGCTTGATCGTGATCTTGCTTCCTCTTCTAGTTTAGGTTCTCAAAAACGTTGAATTTGGATCCCAACTAGTGCCATTCCTTCGCACTTGATTCCAAGACCATCTCCACAAAGCAAGAAAACCCAGAAAGATAGTAAAGAGCTTGCCATATAAACTCCACAACCTAACACCCGTTTGTGCTACAAGTGTGGTAATCCTGGCCACATTGCACGACAGTATTCATTGCATGAGGATGTTCCTCCTCGTCCAAAACCTAAAACCAAAGCTAAGCCACCAAAGCCTTCCAAAGCCAAGTCCGCTATGGTTGAATACGGACGTGTGAACCATGCCACCATCAAAGAAGCCCAAGAGGATACGAAGGTTGTACTCGGTTCACTTCCTGTCAACTCCAAACCTGCTTCTGTTCTATTTGATTCTAGAGCTTCTCATTCCTTTTTGTCTGAAAAGTTCGCACTCCTGCATGACATTTCATTTGAGGAGTCGCCTACCCCTTTCATGATTAAAACTCCAGGATCCACATGGCGTACCAGTAGGGTAAGTCAGGACAATGAAATTGCTTTTGAGGATGTTGTATTCCTTGCTTCTCTCATAGCCCTCAAATCTTCAGATATCGATATCATCTTAGGTATGGATTGGTTGTCCAAACACCGTGCCAAGATTGATTGTGCCAAAAAATCAGTCCAACTCACTCATCCTTCCGGCAAGATAGTCCATTTCACATCTCAAGGTTCAGAAACCCAGCTGTATTCGTTGAATGAACATCCCCTTCCTAACCTTGAAGATATTCCGATAGTTTGTGACTTTCCGGATGTCTTTCCAGAAGAGCTGCCGGGAATGCCACCCGACAGGTCTGTGGAATTCATAGTGGATCTTATACCAGGCACAGCCCCAATTTCCAGACGCCCATATAGAATGGCCCCACATGAGTTAGCTGAGCTAAAAACCCAACTTGATGCTTCGTTGGCAAAAGGCTTCATCCGCCCTAGCTCATCGCCATGGGGTTGCCCCGTTCTGTTCGTAACGAAGAAAGATGGAACAGAAAGGATGTGCGTAGACTATCGCCCGCTAAATCTAGCGACGATAAAGAACAAGTACCCACTTCCCAGGATCAATGATCTTTATGATCAACTTGCTGGATCCTCTGTCTTTTCCAAGATGGATTTGCGATTAGGTTATCATCAAATCAAAATCAGAAACGAGGACATTCCCAAGACGGCTTTTACTACTCGTTATGGTCTTTATGAGTACACCGTCATGTCCTTCGGTTTAACCAATGCCCCAGCCACTTTTTCGCGCTTGATGAATTCGATCTTCATGGAGTACTTAGATAAATTTGTTGTGGTTTATCTTGATGACATTCTCATCTACTCGAAGAACGAAGAAGAGCACACAGAACATCTTAAGCTGGTATTGATGAAACTTAGAGAGCATCGCCTTTATGCCAAGTTCTCCAAGTGTGAATTTTGGCTACCAGAAGTGACCTACTTAGGCCACGTGATTTCTGCAAAAGGTGTTGCAGTCAATCCCGAGAGAATTCAGGCCGTCCTTGACTAGACTCCACCTGAATCGGTTAAGCAAGTTAGGAGTTTTCTTGGCCTAGCAAGCTATTGTAGCCGCTTCGTCGAGAACTTTTCTAAAGTTGCAAAGCCTCTTACTGAACTCCTCAAGAAAGATAAGAAATTCCTATGGACTCCCAAGTGCGAGGAAAGCTTTCAAGAGCTAAAAAGAAGATTGACTTCTGCACCCGTACTTGCACCTCCAGACACCAAAAGGGATTTCGAAATCTATTGTGATGCTTCACGGCAAGGGTTAGGATGCATACTTATGCAAGATCGACATGTGGTAGCTTATGCTTCGCGCCAGTTGCGTCCACATGAAGAAAACTATCCTACCCATGATCTTGAACTCGCTGCCGTAGTTCATGCCCTGAAGACTTGGCGACATTACCTCCTTGGTAATCGTTGTGAAATCTATACCGATCACCAAAGCCTCAAATACATATTCACCCAGCCAGATCTTAACCTCAGGAAAAGACGCTGGATAGAGTTGATATAAGATTATGACTTGAGTATCTCTTACACCCCAGGCAAAGCCAATGTCATGGCTGATGCACTAAGTCGTAAGTCGTATTGTAACAACCTCATGTTACAACAGTATCAACCACTTCTCTATGAGGAATTTCGAAAGATGAATCTCGAGATTGTTCCTCATGGATTCCTTTCCACCTTGATTGTGAAACCAAACCTTGAGGATCAAATCAAAGCTGTTCAACAACGTGCTCGAGGTATCCGACATATCAAACAGAACATTGATAGCGGCAAGGCAAAATGTTTTTCCCTAGACAATGAAGGTACTGTGTACTTCGAGAATAGGATGGTAGTTCCGAAGAATAGAAATCTAAGGCAGCAAATCCTTAAGGAAGCCCATGACACCCCTCTCTCGATTCATCCTGGTAGTACTAAGATGTATAAAGATCTACGCCAGAGATTTTGGTGGACTAGGATGAAGCGAGAAATCGCTCAATTTGTTGCTGAGTGCGATGTTTGTCGTCGTGTGAAAGCAGAGCATCAAAGACCTGCTGGTACTCTTCAACCTTTAGCCATTCCTGAGTGGAAATGGGATAAAGTCAGTATGGATTTCATCACTGGCTTTCCAAAGTCTCAGAAGGGAAACAATGCCATCTTCGTGGTCATTGACCGTCTTTCCAAAGTTGCTCATTTCCTTCCTGTTCGCGAGAGTATAACTGCTAGCCAGTTAGCGGATTTATATGTCTCCCGGATCGTTTCTCTCCATGGTGTTCCTTTGGAAATCAATTCAGACCGTGGAAGTCTTTTCACCTCTCGATTTTGGGAAAGTTTTCAAAATGCTATGGGAACCCATCTCTCCTTTAGCACCGCCTTTCATCCCAAGTCAAGTGGTCAAGTAGAAAGAGTCAATCAAATTCTCGAAGACATGCTCAGAGCCTGTGTTATCTCATTCGGAAAGAGTTGGGAGAAGTCTCTTCCATTCGCCGAGTTTGCTTATAACAACAGTTTCCAATCTAGCTTGGGCATGGCACCCTTCGAATTTCTCTATGGACGAAAATGTCGAACACCATTGAACTGGTCAGAAACCGGTTAAAGAAAATTCTTTGGACCGGATATGATCCAGGAAGCAGAAGAGAAGGTTCGCATTGTTCGTGAGCAATTGAAAACAGCCCAGTCTCGTCAGAAAAGCTACTATGATCGTCATCATAGGCTAGAAAGCTACGAGCTGGACGAGAAAGCTTACCTCCGGGTTACTCCTCTGAAGGGAACCCATCGCTTCGGTATCAAAGGCAAATTGGCCCCACGTTACACAGGCCCCTTTCGCATTCTAGCTAAACGTGGAGAAGTTGCCTACCAACTTGAACTACCGCCGCATCTTTCTCAGGTTCACGATGTCTTCCACGTATCTCAACTCAGGCATTGCTTCAAGGACCCCATCCGCGAAGTAGACCATGAAACGCTTGATCTCCAAGAAAACCTGTCGTATCGAGAGTATCCCGTCCGTATCCTCGATGAAGCTGAGCGCACCACCCGACGTCAGAAGATCAGGTTCCTCAAAGTGCAGTGGTCCAACCATTCTGAGAAAGAAGCCACCTGGGAACGAGAAGATCGTCTCCGAGTTGAGTACCCCACCCTTCTCCCGACTACTTCTGAATCTCGGGACGATATTCTTTTGAGTGGGGGCGAGTTTTCACAACCCTAGTTTTGGTATGTGTTTTTATTACTAGAAATAATTGCATCATGTTTAAATTCTTGGTTTAAGAATTGGGGATTTGGAAAAGCCTCAAAAAGAATTTAAATAAAAGGCCAGATAAAAAGTTTTTCCAAAATTCCTCCAAACAAATTTGAAAAGTCCTATAAATGAGTATGATCATTTTAAAAATGATTTGGAGTCAAAACCATACTCCTGAATTTTTCAAATATTCAAACAGAGGCTTGGAAATTAAATTTAAATGCTATTTGAATTGGATTCAAATAATTTGAATTCCAAAAATCTCCAAAACTTGGGAGTGACTGGTACTATGTCACATATGTCCAAGATAAATATTTGGGGTTTTTTAAAAATGCTTTGATATTCTTTTCAGAGCAAAACAAATAAAACAGAAGGTTTAAAAAGAAAAATAAACAAGAGGGCAGAGCCCACCTAACTGGCCCACCTGGCCCAGCAGAGGAGGCCTAGCCCAGAAGGGCAGGGTCGTCTTCCTCCACTGGACAGGCAAGCAGCCAGGTCGCCGGCGAGCCTGGCATGGCTGCCAGGCAGCTGCCTGGCTGCTGCCGCCCCCTTTAGCGGCGCCGTGGACGCCCGTGCTTCTCTCCTTCCACTTCCCCCTCCTCTGGAAACCTCTCCCCTCTCGCCTCGCCGTTTTCTCCGCCACACCGAGAGGAGCCGTCGCCACCGACGTGCGCCACCGTGGCCAGAGGCCACCCCTCGCCGCGCCAGCTTGTCCGTTGTGCTCCTCTCCGTCGTCTTCGTCACCCCGCGCCATCAATTGCGCCGAGGAAGCCCCGAGGACGCCGCCCCCTTCACCAACTCCCCGTCGGCCGCCGTGCCTTCCTCCAAGAAATTCGACGCCGGCACTGCTCCTCCGGCCTCCCCGACCACTCCGGCACGCTCAGGGTGAGCACGCGCTCGTTTTGCCCCAAACCCCGAAACCTCTCGCGGTCCGTTTCGCCGTGGCCTCCGAGCTCCACTCCGGCCGCCGCCTGTGCTCGACGCCGGCAAGGCTACGGTGCCCCCCGTGCCTCCCCGTGGACACCAGAAGACGCGGAAGTGCACGAGGAGCATTCCGGTGGCCTCCCCGTGGCCGGAGCCGTCTTCCCGAGCGGACGCCGCCGCGTCCAGAGGTCGCCGGCGGCTAAACGCCGGCCGGCCTGCTAACCTCCCCTCCTAATCTCTCTCTCTCACTGACGGGTGGGACCCAGCCCCCCTAATCCCCTGTCAAAGTTAATTAAAACGGGGTTAAACCCCAGAGTCAATGACAGATGGGTCCCAGACGTCAGTTTGACTGGTCAGCGCCCAGTGATGTCATCCTGATGTCATGCTTGCGCAATAATCCTTTTCTATTTAACAGAATTTCCAGAAAATGCTTAAATCTTTGAAATTCAATAACTTTTGATCCATAACTCCAAATCAAATAAATTATATATGAAAAATCATCAGAAAAATTCAAGGATTCCAATATCATACTTTCATGGATGAAAAACACATCTATGATGATGAACCAGTAGCATTTAGCTATATGGCTTATTTGGAATAATTCAAAATAAATGTTTAAATCATTTCAAATTAAATCTTTGCAATGCCAACCTTATCACATGAACATCAGAGGCATATCATGCACATGACCACATGGTTTACCATATCCAAACATTAGCAAATGCAACTTGGGATATTTTGAACCACATTTGGAGTTTGAATTTGAATTTCTTATTCAAATCAACTTCAATTAACTTGTTGCAAATTGAACCTAGATCACATCAGTACCATGCCATGTTTCATTCTTGAATGTGCATTGCAATGTGATGTTTATACTTTGTTGTCTCGGTGTTTGCTTCTTCTCGATAGATCCATCGCCGGACGTAGTCCCTGTTTTCTCCGAAGAGTGGCACCCCCGAGTCTCGACAATAAGGAAAGCAAACCCCCTTTGATCATATCTATAAAAACCCAATTTCCCTCTTGTTCTCTTATGCATGATTAGGTGATTCACATGTTATGTTCTTCCGCTAGTTGAACCCATCCTTTGCATGACCTATCATTGCTACCACAGTATTAAGCAAACCTCAACCTAGCAGATACAAGATTGTTTGTGATCATCATGTGGCCCTTCATCCATGATATGCTATGCCATGCTAGAGTTGTTTGCAATGAAGTTGATCCATCGGGTGATGTATCGGGATGGTAGTGGACACATGCAACAAGGTGGTAACGTGTTGATGAAGTCACCCTAAAATAAGTGAACAATGAGAGGCTGTGTAGGAGTACACAGTGGGTTGTCTCATTTACACTGCCCTAGGCCCCGAGTTCTTGTGTTGTGATCCAAGACACAGATTACTACCACATGTTGGGCTCATTGACCCCTCTCGACCTATTAACTCACCCCGACTAAGGTCCAGGATTCGCATGGGTTAACTTTATTCTATTTGCTTTCCTAACGTAGCACGGTTTTAGGCAAGCGCAGTACCATCCGTCGAGGTGGGCTTGTCGGACCGTCCATACATCGTCTGGGTCCTGAACGGAAACCCCGGCCGGATTCCCGATTGGGGTACAACTCAGATAGGCGATCCCCTGGACTAGAGTTGGAGTCGTGAGGTAAGTGTCGTGGTACTATCCTCGCCGACACCGCTTGAAGGTGACGAGTTCTAGGTGATAAGTGGTAGCTACGTATGTGAAGAAGTACACCCCTGCAGGGTTAATGAACTATTCGAATAGCCGTGTCCGCGGTTATGGACTACTTGGAGATCTTTACTTGATTATTAGACAACTCAAATGGATACTTTAAAAATCGCAAGATAAGTGTGAGTGCTTTGGGTTGCTTCCTCGTGGGGAAGTCGAGGAAGAATCCATGGTTGTGTATTGATGTGGTGATCAAGATTAGATGGACTCGTGCGCGCCTCTCATCTCAACTCTATGTAGTCGTAGTACAGGATAGCCAAGTCAAAGCTTTCTGCATTACAACCCCACTTTCCTTTACCTTGATACCTGAGCATGAGTAGTATAGTTCTGACGTAAGTCTTGCTGAGTACGACTTTGTACTCACGTTTGCTTATTCTATGTTTTAGAGAAGAGACCACTGACCCTGATGGTGGTCTCCCCCTTCAAGCTCGACATCGACGAAGTTATGTAGTCCCAGACAGCAACCTGGTCCCTCTGGAGGGTCGTTGTGTTTTCTTAAAGGCTTCTTAAGCCATTTGTTAACCTTGTCTTTACTAAGACATAATTTGCTTCCGTTGTTGTATGATGTAATGTTGGATCACAGTGATGTGATCTCTGCTTGTAACACTACTATATCTGCTCTGTTTAGCAGATGCAATAAAGCTATGAGTTTGTAGAGTTCATGTTATGTTACCTGCTGTTATACACTTGGCATGCATGCTGCGTGTATGTTTATATCATGCATGTCATGTGTAGGGTTCGATACCTTAGTTGTGTTCTCTCCGGCGGTCTTTTATACACCAAGTGGCCCTTAGATGTGCGCAACTTGGGGCATCGCGATGCGATTGCTCGTGACTTTGTCACGTGGCACACTTTGTTGTATGATTGAGCCCGCCCGAGACCCCGACTAAGAGATCGGGCTGGAGTCTGTTTATGTAAGTGTTATGATTCAATCGATAATATGGTTGAGGCGACTTGTCTATGAGTATGGGATTTCACCACCCATAATCATTTAGACTTGTGAGCGGACGATGAGGACCCATCTCAGTTGATCATCTGGGCCTGGATGGGATGCCCCTCATGTTCGAGCTTTCCGAGAGTGTCTTGTACTTGGCCTTGTCTGCTTAGACAAGTGGGTATGGCTCTCGGCTCTCTATATGATTGAATTGTGACTGGAATTACATACGCATATTCCGGGTCCCGACAGCTAAACCCTGATGGCACTTACTGGGAACCTAAGCAGTACCCAAAAACTGTATGGGTCCTAGCAAAGGATAAGCCTATAGATATTGCTAATCTTTCAGGTTATAACTGCAAAATTGATAAGGCTATTGTTGATGAATCACTTGATTCTGACTACAAGCTTATCAAGAACCAGGAAGGAAAGGTTTCGGCCGAATAAATTGGTGCCCCTCCAAAGAATGCTTTCTATAAGAGACAAATTTGGGTGCTCAAGTCACTCGTTGATAAATTTCCCGCTAACCATTCTATGCAGGGAAAGTCTTCGGTACCACCGAAACACTTCTATTCTCTGGAAGAGAGAAATGATTCACTGGTGCCTGAATCAAATGTTCCTCAAAAGGAATACTATCGCACTGGTCGTTATACTTACCGTCACCGTGATAACAATGATAAGATTTTATATGCTCATTCATATCCTAACCCTTCAAAGAGGACTTACATTTATGTTGTACTTGCATATGCTCATTCATATCCTAACCCTTCGCAGAGGACTTACATTTATTGTGTTTTGGATATTGTTGGACAAGACAGTAGAGGAACTAACAATGTTTTCTAGTGTAAAACTGTTGAATAGGTTCCTGAAGGACAAGCTAGGTGATAAAGCTTCAGGGAAGGTTTTCAAGTTATCGAAGCATTACCCCTTGAGCGAAGCTTAATCAAGGAGGATGACCCCCAAAAATGAAGGTGTCCTGAAGCTCAACTCATTGAAGGAAATGAAGAAGACGGCGCAAGACTTATATGTTTTTGTGTAGTTCTTTTTCTGCTCTTTGAGTCATAGGACAAACCGTACTATCAAGAGGGGTCTTCAGTTTTTGGAAACCGAAGTTATTGAGAAAATGCTCAGATCAAATCTAAACCAAGTGAGAAGCCAGAGTGAGGAAATCTCATGTGCACTAAGTTAAGTTTCGGTAACAAAGACTTCGTTCTTTGTTTTCCGAAGCAGAACTAAGTCCGTGAGTCAGCTTTACTTGTTCTGCAAGTAAAGTTGCGCAGTAATGACAAATCCGACCATTGTGGACACGTGTCAAGCTGTCACTTCGGGTCAAATTGGTCATTTCGCGCCTCGGGATCGCCAACTATAAATACGCCGCCCCTCCTCCATTTGCGGGTGGCTGCTCTAAGAATATTCCTGAGTGAGACTGAAGAGAGCACCCCAAGAACGCCACCGAAGCAAAACCCAAAACCCAGAATACAGAAGCCTAAGTCCCATTGATCTGAGTAGATTCGAGATGACTTAGGTGAAAGCTAGCTAGCCTTTTATCTTGGAGAACTGCAATTCTCTTAGACGGTTAGAGTGTCGACTTCAGAGAGGGAAGAGTAATTGTCGCCTCGAAGATCAAGTCTGTCAAAGGTTTCGGAGATTCCCTTGATAATCTACCCCGAGTCAAAACTGACCAAGCTCAAGGAGATTGGTGCAGTGGAGCAACAGACGGAGAGAGATTTGCTCCAGAGATCCAGCGAGTGCGGCTAGAAAGGCCAAGGAGGTAGCTGATGCCGCAGAGCGAATTGGCACCAGTGCGTTGCGGGATGTGTTATACACACCCGTGAACAGGAATGGTGATCCGGAGCAGGTGCACACGGAGCTGGAAACAGCACGGCTCGCCCTGGCTCGCAGAGCTGAGAAAGTGTTAGCAGAAGAGCGCAGGTTGGGAGCCATCACAAGGGAGTACAATGCAGCACATGCAGGACCGCGTCGGCCGATTGAGCCCACGGTCCTGGAAGATCTGAGAAGCCGAGGCAGGGCAGTCAACCAGCAGCTGTCGGGAGCCGAGCAACCGGAGCGTCCGAGAAGGCCAGTGCAACCGGAGCAACCGGCGCAGTCGGCATTCATCCAAAGGCCAACTTACAGCACACCAGACAAGAACTTGAGAGCAGCCGAGCAGATAGCGCTTGAGCTAGAAGACCTGGAAGGAGATGAGCGGCGTGAGCAGTCGCGCCGAATGCGCGAGCTGATAGCAGCCGCAAAGGAGCAAAGGCTCGTAGCAATGGGCAATCAAAATGCAGAACCAGAGGCGTCCAGAGGAACGGTGAGGCCGAATGCGGGAGCTAGTCAGCGACCGAATGCATCGCGCCAGAACAGGCACCAACCCGCGCCATCTCGGCACGAGAGTAAAGTTAGAAGCAATCGGCCACCCCCAGCAGCAAGCAGAAGAATGGAAGAGCCAGCTATCAACAGCAGGCGCAATGAAATACCACAGCAATCGGCGCCAAGACCGGCAATTAGCGCTCGACTTGGCCCTCGCCAAATCGGCCAAAATTATGCAAGGCATCGCATTGAGCTCCTGGAGAAGGAGGCTCAGGAAGACGAAGAAGGGGAAGCTGGCCCGCCATGTTTCGGTCATCGCATTCGGACGGAAAAATTCCCCAAAGGCTTCACGCTGCCGAGAGAGACTCCCAAGTACAATGGTTCTGTGAAGCCTGAAGACTGGCTATCTGATTACCTGACAGCAGTTCGCATTGCAGGAGGCAATCGGCGGGTAGCAGTCCGCTATGCACCTTTGATGCTGCAGGGGTCGGCTCGGACATGGTTGAATAGTTTGCCCAAGGACAGTGTGAACTGCTGGGAGGATTTCATGACCGCATTCATCCACAACTTCACGAGCACATACGAGAGGCCCAATCTCCCGCGGCAGTTAGCTCTGTGTGTGAAAGGCAAGGACGAACCCCTCCGAGATTACTTATCTCGATGGATCAAGCTGAAGAATTCATGCGAAGGAGTCCACGAAATTCAGGCCATTCAGTATTTTACGGATGGATGCCTAGCTGATTCAATGCTGAAGCACAAGCTGCTCCGCAAAGACTTCACATCGCTCGCCGAGCTCATGAAGGTGGCAAATGCGTTCGCTATGTCCGATTCTGCGATGCGCCCTATCCAACTCGGAGTTGGAGGTGTGATCCAGTCACCAGGGGCTCCGCAGTCGGACACAGGAAACCAAGGCTTCAGTCGGAAGGAAAGGAGGGAGAACAAACGCAACAACAACAACCACAACCAGCAGAATAGTGGTAAGCGCAAGGATGAGCAGCCCGATACTCAGTATGGCAGTCGGCAGGTGGCCGCTGTCCAGAATGAGGAAGATCCAGCAGCTGCAGGAGGCAGTCGGAAGATGAGACCAAACGTGAGACCCCCGGGACAGATGAAACCCAAGTATACGTTCGAGGACATGCTGGACGCACCATGTAAGTTGCACAGCACGCCGGGCAGGCCGTCTGCGCACACTACTCGGCAGTGTGACTTTGTGAGAAGAATTGCGAAGGGAGAAGCTTTACCACCTCCACCCCCACCACCACCCCAGAACAGAGGACCACCTCAGCAGCAGAACCAGTTCCCGCAGCAAGATGCCGCCTACATGATTTTCACCAGCGAGTCCGCGGAAAAGGGCAGTCGGAGAGCCCGAGCAGCGGAAGTTAATGCCACCATGCCACCGATTCCCCAGTTTGTGCATTGGTCCGAGTGTCCTATATACTGGGACAGAGCAGATCATCCCACCATTTTTCCGAATCCGGGAAACTATCCGCTGGTGGTGGACGCTCTGTTCGCAGGACCAAGGTTTTCATGCAAATTTTCCCGAGTACTTGTTGATGGAGGAAGCACAATCAACATTCTGTATAGAGATACAATGGTCAAGCTAGGTCTCATAGAGAGAGATCTAGAGCGCAGTCGGACGACTTTCCACGGGATTGTCCCGGGATTGTCTTGCACCCCTATGGGCCGCATTCGGTTGGATGTCATATTCGGCACGGAGGAGAATTTCAGAAGGGAGCCGATTTGGTTTGAGGTCGCCGACCTCAGCAGTCCTTACCATGCTCTGTTGGGGTTGCCGGCCTTCGCCAAGTTCGTGATCAATGCACAACAGACATACCTGAAGATGAAGATCCCAGGGCCAAACGGTGTCATCACGGTCACCGGGGACTTCAGGAAGTCCCTCGAGTGCACATCCGCTGGCAGCAGTTTGGCTGACTCGTTAGTGGTCGAGACGGAGAAGCGTCAGCTCAGCAAAGTGATCGCAATGGCGCAAGCACAGAACAAGAATCCACTCCCAGTCGGCCCGGCAAAGAGAGTAGATGAGGAATCGGCGTTTCAGTCGGCCAAGGACAGCAAGAAGATCGCTCTAGATCCCTCCGACTCAACCAAGTTTGTTGTAGTCGGAGCAGGACTCAGCGATAAATAGGAAAGCGCGCTCGTCGAGTTTCTCCGTGAGAATCGGGACATCTTTGCATAGTCTCCACTGGACATGCCTGGTGTGCCGAGAGAACTCGCCGAACACAAGTTGCACATTCGGCCAGGCTCGAAGCCGGTCAAGCAACCCTTGAGACGTTTTTCTGAGGACAAGAGAAGGGCAATCGGCGAAGAAGTGGCGAAGCTGCAGGCTGCAGGTTTCATCATGGAAGTATTTTACCCCGAGTGGCTGGCGAACCCAGTCCTCGTCATGAAGAAGAACAAGACTTGGCGCATGTGTATAGATTACACTTGCCTGAACAAGGCATGCCCAAAAGATCCGTTTGCTCTGCCCCGTATTGATCAAGTGATTGATTCTACGGCCGGCTGCGAGCTGTTATCCTTTCTGGATGCTACTGCTGGGTATCACCAGATCAAATTGGCTGCGGAAGATCAGATAAAAACGGCATTCATAACCCCCTTCGGAGCCTATTGCTATATCACCATGCCGTTTGGTCTGAAGAATGGAGGTGCCACTTATCAGCGCACGATTCAGAGATGCACACACTCTCAGCTCGGCAGAATTCTCCATGTTTACGTGGACGATTTAGTGGTGAAGTCGGCAAAGGGAATCACACTGTTGGATGATCTAAGGGAAACATTTGCAAACCTGAGAACTTATCAGATCAAGCTCAACCCGGAGAAGTGCGTATTTGGAGTTCAAGCCGGCAAACTCCTGGGGTTTCTCGTTTCCGAGAGAGGAATCGAATGCAACCCTGAGAAGATAGCCGCAATAGAGCGCATGGAGCAGCCCAAAACCCTGAAGCAAGTGCAGAAGTTCACCGGTTGTCTCGCATCCCTCAGCCGATTCCTCAGTCGGCTGGGTGAAAAAGCAATCCCGTTGTACCAATTGATGAAGAAGATGGAGAAGTTAACTTGGACCCCTCAAGCAAATGAAGCATTCCGAGAGCTCAAGCGCATGCTTTCCACGGCACCGATTCTGGCTGCCCCGATTGAAAAGGAACCAATGATGTTATACATCGCGGCAACCAATCGGGTGATCAGTGCAGTTATGGTGGTGGAGCGGCCCGAGAAGGACAAGGCACAGCAAATTCAACATCCAGTATACTACATCAGCGAAGTGCTCTCGGCATCCAAGCAGAACTACCCTCACTATCAGAAGATGTGCTATGGAGTATACATGGCATCCAAGAGGTTGAAGCCATACTTTCAAGCTCACTTGATCACCGTCGTCAGTTCGGCTCCTTTGGCCGACATCATGGGAAGCAGAGATGCAACCGGAAGGGTGGCGAAGTGGGCAATCGAAGTCGCTAGTCATGGCATCCAATATGAGCCGAGAAAGGCAATCAAGTCACAAGCATTGGCCGATTTCCTAGTGGACTGGGCTGAAACTCAGTACATGCCACAGCTCCCAATGGCGGATTCCTGGCGAATGCATTTCGACGGCTCCAAGATGAAGAATGGCCTAGGGGCTGGTGTGGTGCTCACTTCACCAAGAGGAGATCAACTGCAATATGTGCTCCAGATTCACTTCGCAACATCAAACAACGTCGCCGAATACGAAGCCCTTATGCATGGCATCAAGCTTGCCAAGGAAATCGGTATTCGGAATATCGAGTGCTTTGGTGATTCCGACCTGGTGGTACAGCAGTGCTCGGGCACTTGGGATGCAAAGGATGCTAACATGGCAAGCTATCACTTCCTGGTGCAGCAGATCAGCGGGTATTTTGAAGGTTGTGAGTTCCATCATGTGCCAAGAGAAAACAACGAAGCAGCTGATGCATTGTCCAAGCTCGGCTCAACAAGACAAGCAATCCCACCAGGCGTATCGTTGGAACACATCAAGAAGCCGTCCATCATACCATCTCCAGAGTCGGAGTCCATCTTTATCTCGGAGACCGATCTTGAAGCATGAAGAAAGGCAAAAGAGGTTCAACCGGCCAAGCCAACAACCATGAAGAAGCAGTCAGGCGCTCAGGGTGTCTCGGCAACAGCACCAGGGGCTGCCGACTGCGGGCCAGGGGCTGCAGAGGAACAAGAGAAGAGCAAAGCCAGAGGGAAGCGAGTAGAGGCTGCGCCCGAAGGCACAACCTCCGAAGAACCAATGACATCAGAAATTGCCGATTGCAATGCTGAAGCTCCAACTCCAGGGGCTGCCGAATGCGTGCCAGGCGCCGTAGTCGGCAGTTCAGAAGAAGAGATAGAGATGGCAGAAGTGCAAGAGGCCGAGATCTCGGAGGCCAGTGGTCAAGAAACTGAGGTCCAAGAAGAAGTCCCACCCCAGCATGCAGTAGTAATGGCAGTGGTCAGTGCGCCATCATGGGCACAGCCGATTAGAGATTTCCTAGCAGACGGAATCCTCATAGAAGATTTGGCAGAGTCAAGGCAAATCAGCCGCCGATCTTGGGCGTACACAATAATCAACAATGAGTTGATGCGCAAGAGTGCGACTGGTATCCTCCAGAGATGTGTGGAAGAGGACAGAGGCTTGGAGCTGCTCAGAGACATTCATCAAGGTGAATGTGGTCATCATGCGTCCGCAAAGGCCATTGCCAACAAAGCATTCCGACATGGTTTCTACTGGCCGACTGCCCTTGCAGCGGCTGAAAATCTGGTGAAGTACTGCAAGGGTTGTCAGCGTTTCAAGGCAAAAAGTCACCAGCCAGCATCGGCACTAAAGACAATCCCAATAGCATGGTCGTTCGCAGTGTGGGGTTTGGACATGGTCGGACCGTTCAAGAGAGCTCGAAGTGGCATGACACATCTTCTGGTTGCAGTGGACAAATTCACCAAGTGGATTGAAGCTAGACCGATCAAGAAGCTAGATGGGCCGACTGTAGTTAGGTTTGTGGCCGACATTGTATGCAGATATGGTGTGCTCAACAGCATCATCACCGACAACGGCAAAAACTTTGCGAAGGGTGCACTGGCCCGATATGCATCTCAGCAGGGCATTCGGCTTGATCTCGCGTCGGTGGCGCACCCGCAATCAAACGGTCAAGTCGAAAGAGCAAATGGACTAATCCTGTCGGGTATCAGGCCCAGATTGGTAGAGCCACTCGAGAGGTCACCCGGAGCATGGATTGAAGAGCTTCCCGCAGTACTGTTCAGCTTAAGGACCACACCAAACAGGTCGACTGGATTCACGCCTTTCTTCCTAGTGTATGGTTCAGAGGCAGTCATCCCGTCCGACATCGAGTTCGACTCACCTCGGCATGCCATGTACACCGAAGAAGAAGCCAGATTGGCACGAGAAGACGGCATCGACCTCAAAGAAGAAGCTTGCCTATTGGCCTTGTTCAGGTCAGCAGTCTATCAGCAGAAGTTGCGGCACTACCACAGCAAGAAGATTCGTCCTCTCGCTTTCCGAGAAGGCGACATGGTGCTACGCCGAATCCAGAATTCGGATGGGCAGCACAAGCTATCCTCACCTTGGGAAGGGCCATTCGTTATCAGCAGAGCGCTCAAGAACAATTCCTACTATCTGATCGACTGCACCAAGGGCACTCGGCACAAGGACACGTCAGGAGCAGAGACGGAGCGGCCGTGGAACGCCGAGTTGTTATGTCCATTCTATAGTTGAGCGGCAGAAGTTTATGTAAGCCATTCGGCAAACAATCAGTAAAAGTTATCATGCCTCTGAAAATGAGCACTCGAGTGTCTTTGTGTAATTTCATTCAAAAAAGCTAGCCACGATCGGCGACGCTCAGTCATACCCGAGATGTGTATAACACACCCGGGGACTGGCCGACCACGAGGTCAAGAAAATAAGCCATCGCGGCACGGGGACTGCAGGCTGACACTCAATCGGACACCTAGCTTGAGCACAAATCACTAAAAGGTTTGTGGCATTGAGAAGGGTCGCGATTGGGGCAGTCGGCAGTACGAATCCTCGGGAAACAATCCGAAACGGGCCACCAAGGGCACGTTCGATGAGACAAAGCTACCGATTGCGCTGCGAACCAGCACATCGAGCCCGGGAGCGCGCAATCGGCGCCTACTATTGCAGAATCCTTTGCGTTAAAATCCTGTTGTGTAAAAAATAAAAACTTATCGAACCTTGGCTGGTAGTCTACCGTTGATCCGATTGCAGACCGCATGACGGCAGCAGGGTTGACACGGTAGACATCCCCAAGTGTAGCCGATAAAGGAAACCAACAAAGATGCAAAGTTGATCGCACAAGTAAAAGCAAAAGCCAAGCAATCGGATCGAATAGGAAATAGCAGGCCCAGGGCCGAATAAGTGCATTACATCGAAGTAACACCCAGTGGGTGTCGACAGAATTAAAATTGTGTCTTACAAAATAAGATAAAACCGATCTAGTATCGGCAAGCTACAGCAAGTAACACAGTTGATAGCATGACTCAGGCAGTTGGAGGCACTGAGCTAGAAGACGGAGCAGTCGGATCCGATTGTGCTTCAGAAGTTGT
This sequence comes from Bromus sterilis, assembly GCA_950022295.1. NCBI lineage: Eukaryota > Viridiplantae > Streptophyta > Magnoliopsida > Poales > Poaceae > Bromus > Bromus sterilis. Next base: position 30,818,988 of record OX465598.1, read on the forward strand.
GGCACCAGTCGGCTTGGATCGTGGAGATGTTTGAGATGAGCCGCTATCGGAGAGCTCTTCGGCCAGGCCAGAGATGGTAGGAGCGGGGAGCGGGTTCCCTCCCTCGTCGAGATACGAAGTGTAATCGTATGGAGAGAACCAGTTTACCATAGTAATGGCTAGCCGATTGACTTCGGCATAGGTCTTCTCAAGCAGCTCGGAGGCGCTCTCTCAGAGGCTGTAAAGTTGGGAGGTTTTCACCTGAGGGTACCAGCTCAGCACGGTCTGAAGGGCGGTTTCCGCGCCAGTCCGACCGGCAGAGTTCAGCAATACATCGATTCGACGTGGGATGGCCTTCAGGAGAGTCCGAGTCTGCTCAGTGGTAGCATTCGGAGCTTCCCCCTTGTCAGAATCTTCTTCATCTGGTATTTCCCCCTCTGGATCTCGGCAGAGGAGTCGGCAGCGTTCTTCATCTTCTGAAGTCCGACCTTAAGCTCAGTCGGCGACCACAAAGATTCAGCAATCTTCAGGATGCCGAGCTTGAAGGACAAGGCGATGCCCTTGATAACAGGAATGCGGGCTTCGGTGCCAATCAGGTATTCATGCCGGGTCCAGACGTTGTCTTCACGGTCGCAGGTCCCTCCGGCGGCAACGGCGTCTTCTCGGGACTTGGCGACGGCTGCATAGGCAGCTGCTTCGGATTCAGGCCAAGCTTCTGTGTCACGAAAAGGAAGTATGAGCAATAAGATGAGAGCAGAGCAATCGGAAAGCGCATAAGTTTCAAAAAAAAACACTCACCGCTAAGGAGGACGTCCATTTCGGTCATTGTATCGCAGAAGCCTTTGGCTCGGCGGCGCTGTCGGGTGGTCTCTTCATAGCCGCGTTTCTCCAAATCTTCATACTTGGCAACATGTTCATCGCGATCTCCCCGAATGGAATCGCGGGCAGCGACTGCTTCATCCCTTTCAGCTTGCAAGGCCTCTGGGGCGGCAACAGCAGCATCTCTCTCGGCGATAAGGCCATCACCGGCAGCCGTCACGGCAGCGATGTCGGCCAAATGTTTTCTCTCAAGCGCGGCCATTTCCGAGCGAAGACCCTGGATAGTCCGATTGAGATCGTTTTCTACCCCCTGCAGTCGGGTCGCTTCTTCCTTGGCTTTGGCGAGTGCTGGACCATACTGGTCAAGTTCTGCAGTCAATTCAGCAATTCGGCCCTGAAGATCATCTACCATGGGAGAAGAAGCTAGTAGAGAGCATAAAAATATGAGAACAAAAGAAAATGTTTAATCGGAGAGAAGGCGGAGAGGGTAGAGAAGTTACCTTTCAGTTTAGCAATCTCAGCCGACTGGTTGTTGACCTGCAGCTGGGCCTGGGCAAGAGTTCGGAGGCTGGCAGTATATGCATCAAGGAGCTTCTCGAAGACCTCACGTTTTTCTTCCATAACAGCCTGAGAGGAATAGCAAGATGGGATTAGAGACACGGCAATCAGCAAAATCAGTTAAAGATCCGAACCGATTGCAACCAATCGGCCCGAATCTCGGGGACTACACCCAGTGGGTGCGCTTGCGCGCACCCCCCGGAAGAAAAGTTTCCGATTGAGGAAGGCAAGCGATAAAGCAAAATCAGTTGAAGATCCGAACCGATTGCAACCAATCGGCCCGAATCTCGGGGACTACACCCAGTGGGTGCGCTTGCGGAAGAAAAGTTCCCGATTGAGGAAGGCAAGCGATAAAGTAAAATCAGTTGAAGATCCGAACCGATTGCAACCAATCGGCCCAAATCTCGGGGACTACACCCACTGGGTGCGCTTGCGCGCACCCACCGGAAGAAGAGCCTCACGAGCAAAAGAAAGACATAAAGAGAAAGCCAAGAGTTACCGTGTGATGAGAGGTGAGCTGTTGGAGATCCCGGGCAAGGGCGGCGGAAAAATTATTCACCCGGCTCAGAGCAGTCGTCACAGGGTCCTGAGGACGATGCGAGGCGTCAGGCTCGGTGCCGACGTGACGGGCTCGAGAGTACTCGGCCCGGAATTGATCCACCAAGCGCATGAGAATTTCCGAGGCGGAAGAGGTCGGCGTTGGCACTGCAGTCTGAGTGGCGGTGGAAGCAGCGGCAGTAAGGGCCGGGGGCGTCGGCGTCACCTGAGGGCCAGAGGCGCCCGATTGTGGCGGCGGCGCAACCGGGCGAGTTGGAGCAGGAGTGACAACGACAACTGGCGGCACAGTCGTGGCAACCGGCGGCACGGTCGTGGTAATCGGTGGAGCTGATACCACGATCGGCGACGGTGTCGTCACCATCGGTGGCTCGGACGTGGTAGTTGGGGCAGATGTAGCTGCGGCAGGAGAGACCGGGTTGGAGCGGCGTGGCGGAGACGGGGCAATCGGATCGACCGATTGCGTTCCTCTGTCACCAGGAGCCACCCGGTCAGCGGCATCCTCGGAGGTCTTGGAAGCAAGGGTGGAAGAGGAGGTTTTAGAAGTAGTCGCGAGGCGGGCCTTCTTGGCAGCGCGCTCGGCGTCCTTCGAGGAGCGATGAGAAGCAGTCGGCCGTTTATGAACGGCGGCGGCAGAAGCGGCAGGCGAGATGATAGCGCTGGCACGAACCGGAATACCAGTGTCGACATCGTCAAGCCCAATCGGCTCCCTGAAGGAAGAAAGAGGAGGAGAGTCAGTATAAGCAAAGACAGTGAAGTGCTAAGCAAGAAGACAAGGGCATACCTGATCGTTCTTGGCGCGCCAGTGGGCATTCGGCATCTTAGCGGAGCGACGTTCAGCGGTGCCTGAGCAATCGGCCTCCGAGTGGTCATCTCCTGGGCCTGTTTGCCTTTGCCAGCTGTCGGCGCGACCTTGGCAACCTTGCTGGGAGCCATACCAGCGGAGGAGCCAGTGGTCGAGGTGCGCTTTACCGGCACCTTTGGAGGTTTGGCACGAGGAGCTGCATCAGAATCATCAGCCTTTGAGACACTTTCATCATCACTCCATTCGGCCAAAAATTGCTCAAGGGAAGGGTCAGGCGTACCCCCTTGAGCCGGCAGCCGGGTGTCGGTCCTTGGAGGATTGGCGGTCTCGGCATCATCGCCCTCGGCGTCCATGGAGTCGGAGGATCCTCCGGAAGACTCGCCATCATCTTCGTCATCGTCGCCGGACTCGGCGGAGGGTATCTTGCCGTTATATTCAAAGTCGGCGTGGTCTTCCTCCGCGCGGTCGGGGGCATATACGCCAGCTTCCTGGCCGTCCTCCATTAGGTCGGACTGGATAAAATGCTAGAAAGAAAATGGAAGTGATCAGAGCAATCGGAAGAAAGAGCAATCGGAGGAAAAAGCATTCGGAGCATACCACAGGCGACTTCTGCTGGTGGGTGAGGTAATCAAGCCCGAAGCGGAAGGGGTCTGGCAATGGGCTAGAGGTAATACCTTTCACCCGGGCGCAGAGATCTTCAGTCTTCACTCGCCACGTGCAGAGCCGAGTGGGATCTCGGAGACCTGACATGTCGCAGAGGCGGTGCACTTGACGCTGCAGGGGGAGAATCCGAGCCTGAAGCCAAGCGGCTACCAGGTCGGTTGGGAGGAGCCCTTCTTGCTCCAGCTGGGTGACCCTAGGAACCTGATCATCGACATCGAGGTCTCCGACGCCATACTTCAGTGACCACTGATGCTTCTCAATCGGCCGGGCGAGGGAGAACTCGGGCAGGTTGAGAAGATCAAGGCCTTGGTCGGGCGACTTGACGTAGAAGAACGAGGTTTGCCAGTTCTTGCAGGACTGGACAATCTCGGGATTTTTATACCTCTGCTTGCCGGCTGCGACGAGACAACTACCGCAGTCGGTCATGTCAGTCGGGTACGATGGCTCGCCGCCTTCGATGGTGGAGGGCACCATAGTTCATGTCCGGGCGTTATGAGCTCAGAGGTTGAAGAAGAGTTTCCAGAGGGCGATGCTCGGACGGCAGCCGAGGTACCCCTCACAGAGTGTCACGAACCCCGAGAGGATCTGATGAAGTTGGCCGCGAGATGATGGGGTTGCAGTCGGTGGAAGTCAAGAAACCCGCGGAGAAACGAGCTGGTGGGGAGGCCGAATCCACGCTCGAAGTGAGCAAGGAACACGACCCTCTCGCCAGCGCGTGCGCTGGGCACGACCTCGGCCTTGCCAGGGATGCGCCACTCGACCTCCGCGGGCATCTGACGGGCGCGGATCAGGGCCTGGACGGCGTCGGCGGTGGCCTGAGAACCCCTCCAGCACCCGCGGCTCGCCTGTGACACATCTCGCCGGGGCGCCATGGCTTTCACAGACGAGGAGAGAAGGAGAGAAACAGAGGGAGGTGGAGCGCGAAAGCGGCAGTGGAGAGTCACTGCGGAGGCGGCGGAGGCGCTAAAGAGCATGAGTCCATGGCTGGAGCAGGTCCAGGGCACAGAGGTTCGCGGCAGAGAGTTTTGCGTGGAGTAGCAATGGAGCAGAGGAGAGGGAGCTCGAGGTTGAAGACGGGGTCTGAGGAGAAGGAAGAGGCGAAGGCACCCCCCTGTGGCTTATATGGGCGGCGGGGGGGGGGGGAGTGGGATGCGTCTGCGGCTGTGTGGCTCGGTGTGGCCTAGGGCACAGGAAGGGCAACCGGCAAACCAGCGCAGAGGATCCGGGCGCAAGAGGCGAGGCGTGCGACGTGAGGGTTAGGCCCTGCAGTTATGTCAAGTCGCGCGTGGGTCGTGGGTCCCAGCTCATTGATCACATCCCAGAAGAATCGGAGGTAACCGTTGGAATGAAATCGGCGAAGGATGTTCCGCCAGAAAAGAGAAGACACAAGCTGGGAACAAAACAAACCCAATCGGACGAGAAGCTTGGTCAGCCGAGGGTGATCTCCGAGTCGGCCGACGAGCTCGGAACGACACACCCGATGAAGCCATAGCAGTCGGAGGATGTCAAGAGAGAGAGATTAAAAACTGCAAAGGCCCCGCGGTCAAGCGACCGTGGGACCTTTACAGCTTTAGGGGCTACTGTCGGGGGACTGGTACCCGGGTAGGCTAACCCAAGCGGAAGTAACCTTTCAAGACAAGGATGGGCCGATTGGACCGCAGCTGGGCCGAGCTGGGCAGATGTACGACCGATTGCTCCAAGGCAATCAGCCGTATCAAATGCCAGCAGTCGGCCCAGGCGCAATCGGCCCACCCTTTCCTTCACCAAGACAATCATCCGATTGGTTGGCAGCTGGTCCGGGGTTAATACCTAGCAAGCCGATTGCCCAGAGCAATCGACCTCGCCAGGAACCACCAGTCGGACCAGGCGCAATCGGAACCACCTACCACCCAGTCGGGGGTATGATTACGAGGTCATAAATACCATATCCCGAGATATCTGGGTGGCAGGAAGGCCAAGTAACGTCGAGGATTTGCTGGAGATACGGTGTCGACCTCCCCGCCGATTCCGCGGACAGGCCGACAATACCATACTCCCTAGCTCCACTGTTCATCCCTGCATCCTACAAGCCTACAGCATGGGCCGACGCTCGTAGGCTCCGGATCACCCGGAGAGGAGCAGTCGGTGGGCCCAGGCCGATTAGAGGATGACATCTGGGCCCATTCGGCAATGAAGTTACCGAAGTACCCTGGGCTCACACTATAAGAGCCAGGGTACCCCTCCTGCGTGAGGGACGATCCGCACTAGAGCACCATAACTCATTTCCCCCCAGTCCATTCACCGCTTGTAGTTACTCCTCAGGGAAGCAGGTGAGAGCCTTGCCCACGGCGGCGGAGCTCACCTTCCCCTGAGAAGATAGAGAAGCAGTTATTGTAGCCAGATCATTGATATACAAGAGACAAGCAGGAGTAGGGGTGTTATCTCTCCGGAGAGCCCCGAACCTAGGTACATCGTGGTGTCTTCACCGTGCTTCTGCCCAACCCGATTCCGGCACCATCGACATCCTCTACCTCGAGTCTCCCCCCTCACTTTATCCATCCCATGGCATCTGGCGTTACATATCGACGACAAACCCCCTTTGATCATATCTATAAAAACCCAATTTTCCTCTTGTTCTCTTATGCATGATTAGGTGATTCACATGTTATATTCTTCCGCTAGTTGAACCCATCCTTTGCATGACCTATCATTTCTACCACAGTATTAAGCAAACCTCAACCTAGCAGATACAAGATTGTTTGTGATCATCATGTGGCCCTTCATCCATGATATGCTATGCCATGCTAGAGTTGTTTGCAATGAAGTTGATCCATCGGGTGATGTATCGGGATGGTAGTGGACACATGCAACAAGGTGGTAACGTGTTGATGAAGTCACCCTAAAATAAGTGAACAATGAGAGGCTGTGTAGGAGTACACAATGGGTTGTCTCATTTACACTGCCCTAGGCCCCGAGTTCTTGTGTTGTGATCCAAGACACAGATTACTACCACATGTTGGGCTCATTGACCCCTCTCGACCTATTAACTCACCCCGACTAAGGTCCAGGATTCGCATGGGTTAACTTTATTCTATTTGCTTTCCTAACGTAGCACGGTTTTAGGCAAGCGCAGTACCATCCGTCGAGGTGGGCTTGTCGGACCGTCCATACATCGTCTGGGTCCTGAACGGAAACCCCGGCCGGATTCCCGATTGGGGTACAACTCAGATAGGCGATCCCCTGGACTAGAGTTGGAGTCGTGAGGTAAGTGTCGTGGTACTATCCTCGCCGACACCGCTTGAAGGTGACGAGTTCTAGGCGATAAGTGGTAGCTACGTATGTGAAGAAGTACACCCCTGCAGGGTTAATGAACTAGTCGAATAGCCGTGTCCGCGGTTATGGACTACTTGGAGATCTTTACTTGATTATTAGACAACTCAAATGGATACTTTAAAAATCGCAAGATAAGTGTGAGTGCTTTGGGTTGCTTCCTCGTGGGGAAGTCGAGGAAGAATCCATGGTTGTGTATTGATGTGGTGATCAAGATTAGATGGACTCGTGTGCGCCTCTCATCTCAACTCTATGTAGTCGTAGTACAGGATAGCCAAGTCAAAGCTTTCTGCATTACAACCCCACTTTCCTTTACCTTGATACCTGAGCATGAGTAGTATAGTTCTGACGTAAGTCTTGCTGAGTACGACTTTGTACTCACGTTTGCTTATTCTATGTTTTAGAGAAGAGACCACTGACCCTGATGGTGGTCTCCCCCTTCAAGCTCGACATCGACGAAGTTATGTAGTCCCAGACAGCAACCTGGTCCCTCTGGAGGGTCGTTGTGTTTTCTTAAAGGCTTCTTAAGCCATTTGTTAACCTTGTCTTTACTAAGACATAATTTGCTTCTGTTGTTGTATGATGTAATGTTGGATCACAGTGATGTGATCTCTGCTTGTAACACTACTATATCTGCTCTGTTTAGCAGATGCAATAAAGCTATGAGTTTGTAGAGTTCATGTTATGTTACCTGCTGTTATACACTTGGCATGCATGCTGCGTGTATGTTTATATCATGTATGTCATGTGTAGGGTTCGATACCTTAGTTGTGTTCTCTCCGGCGGTCTTTTATACACCAAGTGGCCCTTAGATGTGCGCAACTTGGGGCATTGCGATGCGATTGCTCGTGACTTTGTCACGTGGCACACTTTGTTGTATGATTGAGCCCGCCCGAGACCCCGACTAAGAGATCGGGTTGGAGTCTGTTTATGTAAGTGTTATGATTCAATCGATAATATGGTTGAGGCGACTTGTCTATGAGTATGGGATTTCACCACCCATAATCATTTAGACTTGTGAGCGGACGATGAGGACCCATCTCAGTTGATCATCTGGGCCTGGATGGGATGCCCCTCATGTTCGAGCTTTCCGAGAGTGTCTTGTACTTGGCCTTGTCTGCTTAGACAAGTGGGTATGGCTCTCGGCTCTCTATATGATTGAATTGTGACTGGAATTACATACGCATATTCCGGGTCCCGACAGCTGAACCCTGATGGCACTTACTGGGAACCTAAGCAGTACCCAAAAACTGTATGGGTCCTAGCAAAGGATAAGCCTATAGATATTGCTAATCTTTCAGGTTATAACTGCAAAATTGATAAGGCTATTGTTGATGAATCACTTGATTCTGACTACAAGCTTATCAAGAACCAGGAAGGAAAGGTTTCGGCCGAATAAATTGGTGCCCCTCCAAAGAATGCTTTCTATAAGAGACAAATTTGGGTGCGCAAGTCACTCGTTGATAAATTTCCCGCTAACCATTCTATGCAGGGAAAGTCTTCGGTACCACCGAAACACTTCTATTCTCTGGAAGAGAGAAATGATTCACTAGTGCCTGAATCAAATGTTCCTCAAAAGGAATACTATCGCACTGGTCGTTATACTTACCGTCACCGTGATAACAATGATAAGATTGCATATGCTCATTCATATCCTAACCCTTCAAAGAGGACTTACATTTATGGTGTACTTGCATATGCTCATTCATATCCTAACCCTTCGCAGAGGACTTACATTTATTGTGTTTTGGATATTGTTGGACAAGACAGTAGAGGAACTAACAATGTTTTCTAGTGTAAAACTGTTGAATAGGTTTCTGAAGGACAAGCTAGGTGATAAAGCTTCAGGGAAGGTTTTCAAGTTATCGAAGCATTACCCCTTGAGCGAAGCTTAATCAAGGAGGATGACCCCCAAAAATGAAGGTGTCCTGAAGCTCAACTCATTGAAGGAAATGAAGAAGACGGCGCAAGACTTATATGTTTTTGTGTAGTTCTTTTTCTGCTCTTTGAGTCATAGGACAAACCGTACTATCAAGAGGGGTCTTCAGTTTTTGGAAACCGAAGTTATTGAGAAAATGCTCAGATCAAATCTAAACCAAGTGAGAAGCCAGAGTGAGGAAATCTCATGTGCACTAAGTTAAGTTTCGGTAGCAAAGACTTCGTTCTTTGTTTTCCGAAGCAGAACTAAGTCCGTGAGTCAGCTTTACTTGTTCCGCAAGTAAAGTTGCGCAGTAATGACAAATCCGACCATTGTGGACACGTGTCAAGCTGTCACTTCGGGTCAAATTGGTCATTTCGCGCCTCGGGATCGCCAACTATAAATACGCCGCCCCTCCTCCATTTGCGGGTGGCTGCTCTAAGAATATTCCTGAGTGAGACTGAAGAGAGCACCCCAAGAACGCCACCGAAGCAAAACCCAAAACCCAGAATACAGAAGCCTAAGTCCCATTGATCTGAGTAGATTCGAGATCACTTAGGTGAAAGCTAGCTAGCCTTTTATCTTGGAGAACTGCAATTCTCTTAGACGGTTAGAGTGTCGACTTCAGAGAGCGAAGAGTAATTGTCACCTCGAAGATCAAGTCTGTCAAAGGTTTCGGAGATTCCCTTGATAATCTACCCCGAGTCAAAACTGGCCAAGCTCAAGGAGATTGGTGCAGTGGAGCAACAGACGGAGAGAGATTTGCTCCAGGTGTTCAATCACCAGTCCCTCCAACCAGACGTAGCGCTTTGCAGAGCGTGAACTAGTCAAACAAACATCACCGAGTCACAGTTCGTTTTACTTCAAGAATTTACCTTCCGCATTGCATTTGCTTCCCAGTTATGCTTCAATATGTTTTGATTCACTGCATTTAGTTTCGCTACCAGTTTTACTTCCATGTCACTTTTTTGTGATTCCCTGTCCCGCTTTACTTATGCTTCACCTCAAAGTTTCAGTCGAAAATTTGAAGTGATCATTCTCCCCCTCCCCCTCTGATCACATACTTGGACTTTCAAGAGATGAGGGGGAGGGGGATCAGAGCGAAATCTTGAGCGTCCTAAGCCAGGCATCAACATCACTCCCATCCTTGAATCGGCCTTTCCAAAGAATGACATCGTCATGGAAGCTTTTCATAATTGTTGTCGGCAAAAGAGCAGTGGCACAGAAGACTTCAACATTCCAATGCTTCCAAAGGTGCCAACAACAAAGGAGGAGGAAGGCGCAGGGCGACACCCGACCAACCGCCAAGGAGACGTCAATCAAGTGGTGGCCGAGGATAGTAGGATGGGAGACGTTGATATGGAGTCGGCGCAAGAAGCTCAGGGCAAACCCGCACGGAAGATGAGGTGGTCCGCCGTCTTGAGGGGCTCCAAGCATCAAGGACATCTGGCTTCCCCACGAAGATGATCTTCTTTCACAGCAAGACATAAAGTGTGTGGATACGAGCCAACGAGAGAAGCCAACCGAAAAACTTCAACCGAGAAGGAGCAACGTTACTCCACAGGAACTTGGCGCCGGGCGTCGTCTCGCCACTGAGCCGGAGGAGAGCGTAGGCCGAGCGGGGGGAGAGTGAGTGATACGTCCAAAACGTATCTATAATTTCTGCTTTCTCCATGCATGTTTTGTGTGATATTGCTAGGTTCTAGATACACTTTCATACACTTTTGATCATATTTGGACTAACCTATTAACTCAGTGCACCCCAGTGCCAGTTCCTGTTTTCTGTTGTTTTTCTATTTCAGTTTTCCCCCATATAAAAAGTGCCAGAAAAATTCCGGCAAAAATACAGGAAAAATCAGCGTACAGGAAGCTTCACGAATAGCCCGAGTGGGGCCAGAGGGGAGCCAGGGGGGCCCAGGCGGCCACCCGGCGCGGCCCCACCCCTGGCCTCGCCAGGGGGGCGCCTGGGCCCCTGGTCCACCTCTGGCTGCCCCCTTCGCCTATTTATTCTCCGTTACGGGGAAACTCTGAAGGCAGAACCCTATTTCGCAAACTCGCCTCTGTTCCGCCGCCGCCGCGCTTTCGAGATCGGGAGCACCAGAAGACCTCTTCCCGGCACCCTGCCGGAGGGAGGGCCGACCTCCGGGAGTCTCCTCTCCACCATGGATGCTCCCCGGATGTCTCGTGAGTAGTCTTCCTTGGACCATGGGTCCGTGATCAGTAGCTATGTGATGTTCTCCTCCCCTCTTTGTTCTTCATGGTTTAGACCTCGTGACTGCCCTACATGATCGAGGCACTTTTGTAATCTTTCTGCTATTGCTATGCTGAGTTTGATGGGATCTGATGGATTATGAGATTATGTTCAGATTGTGATAGAGTAGTATATTTAGTTTTTATCTCTTATATTTTTGTTCCTAAGTAATTCTTGCATGTTCTCCGTTGCTGCTTATTGCTTTGGCCAAGTAGTAGGTAGTGACTCCAAGAGGGAACGTTATGCTCGATTGTGGGTTCATGCCTCCCGATGACACGCTTGAGTGACAGAAACATGAGTCTAGGGGATGTGTTGTTGCCACAAGGGGGAAAACAACAGTGCTTGTAACCGCGGTTGCAAGGATTGTTTACTTTACGCAAAGTTCTTTTTAATGCAGTTGTCTGTTGCTTTGGGTTTACACTTTGGGTGGGGCTCGCAACTTAATACCAGCGAGATGTTCTGGATAGATATCTCAAGGTGGATGATTAGTAGTAGATGCAGTTGGATTATGGTAAACTTATTTTGGCGTACTGTCCGTGATTTTGAGCCTCTTCCTTTCTTTTGTAGCATAGTTAGCATTGCAGTGCGTTCATAATCCTGACAATTGCCCTTCTGTAATTTGTTTACCTCGCATAGCAGTTTTATCGTATTTTGGGAGAGAGACATCACGTATCCCGGTCCGTATCCTTATTACTGTTTCCACGCTATATTTACTTTCCTGCTTTTTACTTTCAGTTGCTATCATTATCCTTTGTGTTTTACCCTTTGTGAACAACAAGACCGGAGAGATTGACAACCTCTCTGAACTTCGTTGGGAACAAAGTTATATGTGTCTGTGTGCAGGTCCACGTCAGTTGCGCCGCTGACACCTACTTATCATCTCTGGACTCCTACTGGAGACAAACCTTGGTATCTTCACCGAGGGAAACTTGCTGCTGCGCTACATCTCAACCTTCCACTTGGGGTAACCAACGAAGGGCGAGAAGCCATCAAGCGAATTTCTGGCGCCGTTGCCGGGGACTCCGAGTGCTAAGATAGGGGAGTTGCACACTACCCTTTACCTTTGTTTTTTTAGTCTTGTTAGTTTACCTTTCAGTTTTTATCTTTGTGTCCTTTATCAAAAATCAAAAAATATATATATAGTATGTGTAGTTCCTTACTTTCCAATCAATGTCTAACTTCCTTGAAACTAGATCTTATTGGCATGGAGGATTCACCGAGGATCAACAAGAATATTACAAGGAATACCGCTTGTCTCAAAAAGAGATACACTTATGGAGACTCATACATCAATCGTATGAGTATGCTAAAAACTTGTGCTCAATATATAATATATCTTTCTGCAGGGATGAATCTTGTTGCTTTATGAGGCACAAACACCTTGCTTTCCAATGTGAGTACAATTAGGATGAAACCTTAGCTTCTTATGCTAAGGGAAATTATGTTTTTTATGATGCAGAACAAATAGAAGAATTTGTTGCTTTTAAGGGTGCCTATGAAATTACTTCTTTTCTTGAAAATATTGATGACGCCCCTTACAAATCTGAGAGTCTTGCTATACTTAACTATTTTTTGGAAAATTATGATGCAAATTATTATATTACTGATCATCTTGAGAGAATCTCTCCCCCAAAGGAAGAGACTAATGTTTTGCAGGACTCTATAGAAGAAGAAATTACTGAACCTGAAAGCTCTTTGGATGAAGAAGAGGAGGAGAGTGACGAACAAAAGGAGGAAGAATGGAGCCATCCATGTCTACCTTCTAATGAGAGTAACTCTTTGACTCTTACCTTATATGAGTATTATGATCCTATGGATTCTTTTGAAATATCCCTTTTTGATGAAGTTGATGCCTTCTATGCGTATGGCCTTGATGCCACTATGGATGATGTTTACAGAGATGAACTTGCTATAGTTCCTCATGTTAAGCATGAAATTTTTTCTATCGCACCCACACTTGAGTGTCCTATTATCCTTTTAAAATCTCCAACTCCGGAGAATTTTCCTCTTATCAAGGCTCAATGTGATGGGTTGCATCTATCTTATCATCCTAAAAACCGTGCTGAAAACAATACACATATGCTTGTAGGTCATGAACAACATGATTTATGTGATAGTTATATTCTTGATGTTGTTCATGATGCTACTGAAAATTATTTTGAGAGAGGAAAGTTTGGTTGTAGAAATTCCATGTTACAAAAACACCTCTCTTCATGTTGAAAGTTTTGAAGTTGTTCTTGTTCTACCTTCCTATGCATGTCACTTTGTGCTTCTTCGATTTATTTTCTTATGAGTTACATATGCATAGGAAGTGGGTTAGGCTTAAATGTGTTTCATATTTGCTTCTTGATGCTCTCTTTTGCTTCAAAATTCTTATTCTTATGAGAGCACCTTTCATAATCTTTAAGCCTAGCTAATGGCTTTAAAGAAGCGCTTTCGGGAGGCAGCCCGCAACGAATTTCGGTTTTTCTTTTTGCTTTTGTTGAGTCTTGATGATTGGTACTACTGTAGCAACATCATTGTATCTTTATTTTTCAGCTTTGTGCCAAGTTATAGCCTCTTACGGCAAGGGAAGTAAAAGTTGTGACATGCTGTCCAGAAAACAGATTCTGTCCTCGTGACCAGAAAAATTTCAGAAAAATCCCATTTCATCTTTTTGAGCTAAAATTTTTACACAGTATGCTCTATACAATTACGAAACTTCCTTATGTTCTGAGGTTTTTAATTTGAGTTGCATAAGTGCCCCTAAAAAATTCTTTACTATCTGCTGTTCTGTTTTTCACAGATTCTGCCACGTTTTGTCTCTCCTAACTTTTGCAAACCTTAAGCTTGCTTTTTATTTGAAAAAACTTTTTGGCACTCTTGAGAAACAGTAGATCTTCAAGAATATCTTTATATCCAGTGGGGAAAAATTATTTATTAAGGGTACTAACCTCTCTAATCAGCTTATGATGAGTTATGTATGAAGGGAGTTTTCAAGTGTGCGATGGAAGATGATGAAAGAAGATCCGGGAGTGTCAAGCGCTCAAGCTTGGGGATGCCCCCATGCATCCCCAACAAATATTCAAGGATACTCAAGCGTCTAAGCTTGGGGATGCCCCCGTGCATCCCCTTCTCCATCAACAATCATCAGTTCGTCCTTCGTCTCACTATATTTTTATCACTTCATGCGTTATGTGCTATGCTTGGAGCGTCTCGCTCTTAGGTTTTATTTTTTTAGTTTTCTTTAGCTTTGCTTGCTGTTCATAACAAGTGAGATCCCGTCTTACTTTGTGTGGGAGAGAAACACGCTCCACTTTCAAATTTAGAACACATCATAGGATGTTTCCTGCTTATCTTTTTGCTGTTGTGTGTTCTTTATCTTTTCATAGCTACTGCCATGTTTAGTTTTAGTCTTAGTTTGTCTTTAGCAAGAGTCTTGGCTTTTGTTTAGTTTTTTGCTGGAACTCTTTTTAGTTTTCATGTTTATCTTGTTAAAGAGAGTTGGTTGTTGCACTGAGTTGTGTCTTGTCTTGAAAGTAGGTAATTGAGGTTGCTATTTAATTTTAGTAGTAACTTGCAATGGTTTTGAGGTATTGATGTGAGTAATGTTTGAACTTTTGGTGTCAAGAGCTCTAACCTATAAGTGATAGGTGTCGTATTTTGGGCAATCCGTGTTTATTTTCAAAACCTACAAAACTAGTTGAGAACTCTAGCTACTAGATGGATCACTAATCTTTGGAGGGATCGAATATTAGAGAACACTCACGTACCATGAGTCGAGGATGCGCAAGGATAACCAAACCCCCATACACTCCTCCTCGGGGTACTTGTCTCTTTGTTAACCTCCTTATTAGATTGAGAGTTACCGATAATAAGTGCATGAGTTCTTCAGACTAATGTAAGTATTGAAAGTTGACACTTCCACCTTCCCATTTTTGCTAGCCTCTCCCGTGCCGTGCATTGCCTTCTTCTCACTCCGAGAGTTGGTGTCCACCTTCGCCGGTACATCCAAACCCTTGGCATGATACGCTCTGTCATCATAAGCCTCCTTATATCTTTCCTCAAAAAAGCCACCATACCTACCTATCAAGGCATTTCCATAGCCTTTCCGAGTTATATTACCATGCAACATCCACCTCTTCATGACTTGATCTTCATGGCATACATGTTCTTGCTACACTGGCAGCGACATACATTGCATACTTCATGTTAGTTACATCTTCTTTATGATTTTGAGTACCTTGAAAAGTGTGAAAGATCTCCTTTACCTTCTTGTAAAATAGAGTGTTGCCCTTAAATGAGGAAAAGATCCCAAAGTGGACACAATAAAAGATCCCAAAGAGGACAAATGAGAGTTAAATAGAAAGAGCCATTGAGGCCACAAAAAAATACAAAAAAATAGAAAAAAGAGAAAAAAGAAATAAAAAGAGAGAAAGGGGCAACACTACTATCCTTTTGAGAGATCCACACTAGTACTCCCTTTATATCCTTGTACTCCATAGAGATGATCTTCATGCATATAGTTATGTGGGGACCTTCACACTATAGAACTTGGCTTGCATATTCCAAGGATGAGCCTCCTCAAACGAGCTCTAGGTCTTCATGAGCGAGCAAGTTAGATCCACCCCCACTAGTTCCATTGGAGAGTTTCCTAGCTCGTATGTGCATCCGTTGCATGGCAATCTCTACTCCTCACATCATATCTATCATTTGGCATATCTTGCCTATGATTGTCCTCATTGATGTGAGCCTTTCTCATCCTTTTTGTCTTCCTCCTCCGTACTTCTCTCTTTGCCATCCTAAGTGTCAACTCTCATGCTTACGCTCATCCATTACATGAGTGCTCGAAATATCGAAAAGGAGTGGATCAAATTGACTTGTACCTGGCTAGTGGTCTGGGGACGAGTCAAGATAAGATTCCGAAGAGGACCAAGTGTGAAACTTTAGTAGATTGAGTTCTCAACACAAAAAATACTTTTTTCTCGTATTCCCTATCCCCCTTCTTGCACGCAAACACCATTTGGAGACATTCGAGTCACGGACAGCGAGAGCTCTTGCACCTAATGTTCTTTTGTTACTTGTTTCAATGCTAATATAGACTCTTGCATGTTATGACTTGAATTGAATCTCTAACCTTGATTGCTTTACTTTTCAAAGTTCTTTTATGGTTGCTAGCATGTCACCACAGAAATTATGATGTTATCATTTACCTACTCGAGGACGAGCAGGAATTAAGCTTGGGGATGTTGATACGTCCAAAACGTATCTATAATTTCTGCTTGCTCCATGCATGTTTTGTGTGATATTGCTAGGTTCTAGATACACTTTCATACACTTTTGATCATATTTGGACTAACCTATTAACTCAGTGCACCCTAGTGCCAGTTCCTGTTTTCTGCTGTTTTTCTATTTCAGTTTTTCCCCATATAAAAAGTGCCAGAAAAATTCCGGGAAAAATACAGGAAAAGTCAGCGTACAGGAAGCTTCACGAAGAGCTCGAGTGGGGCCAGAGGGGAGCCAGGGGGCCCCAGGCGGCCACCCGGCGCGGCCCCACCCCTGGCAGACAGAACCCTATTTCGCAAACTCGCCTCTGTTCCGCCGCCGCCGCGCTTCCGAGATCAGGAGCACCAGAAGACCTCTTCCCGGCATCCTGCTGGAGGGAGGGCCGACCTCCGGGAGTCTCCTCTCCACCATGGATGCTCCCCGGATGTCTCGTGAGTAGTCTTCCTTGGACCATGGGTCCGTGATCAGTAGCTATGTGATATTCTCCTCCCCTCTTTGTTCTTCATGGTTTAAACCTCGTGAGCTGCCCTACATGATCGAGGCACTTTTGTAATCTTTCTTCTATTGCTATGCTGAGTTTGATGGGATCTGATGGATTATGAGATTATGTTCAGATTGTGATAGAGTAATATATTTGGTTTTTATCTCTTATATTTTTGTTCCTAAGTAATTCTTGCATGTTCTCCGTTGCTGTTTATTGCTTTGGCCAAGTAGTAGGTAGTGACTCCAAGAGGGAACGTTATGCTCGATTGTGGGTTCATGCCCCCCGATGACACGCTTGAGTGACAGAAACATGAGTCTAGGGGATGTGCTGTTTCCACAAGGGGGAAAACAACGGTGCTTGTAACCGCGGTTGCAAGGATTGTTTACTTTACGCAAAGTTCTTTTTAATGCAGTTGTCTGTTGCTTTGGGTTTACACTTTGGGTGGGCTCGCAACTTAATACCAACGAGATGTTCTGGATAGATATCTCAAGGTGGATGATTAGTAGTAGATGCAGTTGGATTACAGTCTACTTATTTTGGCGTACTGCCCGTGCTTTTGAGCCTCTTCCTTTCTTTTGTAGCATAGTTAGCATTGCGGTGCGTTCATAATCCTGTCAATTGCCCTTCTGTAATTTGTTTACCTCGCATAGCAGTTTTATCGTCTTTTGGGAGAGAGACATCACTAGTGAACATCACATATCCCAGTCCGTATCCTTATTACTGTTTCCATGCTATATTTACTTTCCTGCTTTTTACTTTCAGTTGCTATCATTATCCTTTCTGTTTTACCCTTTGTGAACAACAAGACCAGAGAGATTGACAACCTCTCTGAACTTCATTGGGAACAAAGTTATCTGTGTCTGTGTGCAGGTCCACGTCAGTTGCGCCGCTGACACCTACTTATCATCTCTGGAGTCCTACTGGAGACAAACCTTGGTATCTTCACCGAGGGAAACTTGCTGCTGCGCTACATCTCAATCTTCCACTTGGGGTAACCAACGAAGGGCGAGAAGCCATCAGTGAGTTGCATGGACTGCAACATAGTTCAACAGCGCGATTGTCGCACCTCCCCTTGCTGAGCTGGGGAAGGAGTGAAACCACATCGGATTTGTCCTGGGAGCCTGCCCTAGTTAGACGAGGGACCAATATGGCGTCGATGCCGCCGCCAAGGGCTTGCGCGATGGTGGATTCAGGGTCAAACGATGTGAGAGAATAGAGGGTAGATGTAGAGAGTGTCCCGCCGAGGAGCCACTAGTCAAGCCAGAAGGAGAGCGTGACCACGTCCCCGACTTCCACGCTGGTGAGGGAGCGGTAATCCGGGAGCAAATCCATTAGGTTGCATCAATGAGATTCGCAAGAGAGTGGGCCAGTTGATAGAGGTGACCGGCCGACCAGCTCAGACCATACCCATGCAACCCAAAGGGAGGGAGGGCTGGAGTGAAGATGGTGAAGCATCTTGAGCAGCAAGCAAGAGTCGTTAGTGGTGTGCACACCCACACCCCTCTCCTCCTTGGAGTGGCACACCCGGCTCCACACCTATAGGCATTGCGCTCTGAACGCACGGTGAGTGGCGTCCCAAATAAACGGCCGACGCAACCCATTGACGGCATGAACAACAATAGGTGGGAGCCGCAGAGCCGTCGTGGCTTAGGCGGGGATGAATTCAAGGGTGATGTTGATCAGCACGAGTCGGCCTGCCGACGAGAAAATACTGGCGCGCCAACCAGGTAGGTATCTGTCCACCTTGGAAATCATGGGTGCAAATCCTCTTGAGCTTCAGCTTTTCACAGGAGAGCGACAAACCAATATAGGAATAGGGAAACAAACCCACCGAGCATTGGAAGACGCCAACGACCCCCACAAGCACATCACTGCTGACCTGCAAGGGGACAATATGTCACAACCCCAACTTGGGTAAGTGCTAGGATTTGAGTGCTCCTTTGCACCATGTGAAAAATTCAAAACAAATTCAAAAATGGGGAAAGCAGAAAGCCCTGAGGAATTTATTTCAAATGGCCAGATAAAAATTTCCTCGAAAAATCCTTTTGAATATTTGTAAAACCTCTGAAAATGTGCATGATCATGTTCCAAGTGTTGTGGGATCCAATTCATGCACATGGAATTTTACAAAAATCCAAACAGGACCTTGGAAATTAAAATAACCCCTATTTGATTTGAAATTCAAATTATTTGAATTTCAAAAATATCCAAAACTTATGAGTGGCTAGCTATATATATATTCTAAGCCCATATAAAAGTTTTGAAGATTTTATAAATTACTCTGCTATTTTATTTAGAGCAAAACAGAAATCAGAAAAGGAAAAAGAAACAGAAAACAGAGAGAAAATAAGAAAGGAAAGCAGGCCCAACCGTTTTTTCCCCTGGCCCAACTAACTGTACCCCGGCCCAAGCCCACTCCCCGTCGTTGTCTTCTTCTCCAAGCTGCTCGGTGGCAGCCGAGAGCGCACGGCGACTGCCACCGCGACGACGAGGAGGTTCCCAGGCCTCCCTGTCCTCATCTTTGCGCCAGGAGAGAGGCCACGCTTGCCCGCACCTTCCCCCCCCATCCTCTGGTCCTTAGCTTCTTCTTCCTCGCGTCAACTCCGAACCCTAGCCGAGACCGCGGTGCACGCCGCCGTAGAAACCGTGACCACTGTGTCCGCCCAGCCATGCCACCTTGTCCAGAGGACGCCCTGAGGTCGCCTTCATCGAGCGGAGCCATCAATTTGGACCAAGAGCCCATGGAGGCGACGTCCTCTTCAACGAGTCGTCGCGGCCACCGAGAGCTTCGGCGACGAACTGAGCCTTCTCAAGCTCCTCCACGACGTCGCCGAGCTCACCATCGTCACCGGGGTGAGCCACTGCTTCGATCCCCCCTCCTCGTTAGTTCTCCCGTGCCGTGCCTCGCCTCGCCGTCAAGGTCGGTGACCTCGGCCGCCGCAAGCTTCGTTGTTGCCGTGGCCCGAGACGACCCCGCGACCCCCCGACTAGCCCCACTCGACGCGGCAGCTCACAACACGCCCGCCCGTGCCTCCAGAACCCTCTCCCGTGCCCGAAATCATTATCCCGGCGATGCTCCAGCAGCTACAGTGTTGTCGTCGGCGAGCTAGCCATTAGAGCCCCTAACCGCCTCCACTAATTACCCCCTAATAGTGGCTGCCAGGTGGGGCCAGGCCCCCCCCTTAACCACTGTTTAAATTTAATCTAAACAGAAATTAACAGTGGGCCACTGACAGGGTTGACCCACAAGTCAGACCCCTTGCTGATGTCATGCTGAGGTCATGATGATGCAATAAAGGTTTTCCAGATTTAAAATAATTCCAGAGAAATCAGAAAAATCCAGAAAATAGCCAAAACTTCAATAAATCATAGAAAATTCATATTAACTCCAATTTGGACAAATAATATATGAAAAATGATCAGAAGAAAATAATCTATCCAAATATACAACTTTAAACTATGTTTGAGTTGAATTTAAAATGGTACCAGTAGCTTTTGCTATTTGGTTTAAATGGAATTAATTCAAATTTAATTCAAATGCTTTTCTAATTTGAACCATTGCAATGCAAACTTAATCACTTGTACATCAGAGGCATAAACACACATGATCAAATGGTTTTCAAATAACAAACAATAGCAATTGCAATTTGGTTAAATTGAAATTCATATGTGGAGTTTGAATTTGCATTTCAAATGCAATACACTTCATTTAAATTGAATTTGCTACAAAACAGTACCATTCACATCATGGACAAGATTATCATGTGATTGTGCATTTAAATTCAATGTTGCCCCCCCCCTTGTTGATGATTGTTCCGGTAACAGTGCCTCCGAGACGGTGATCACCCCCGAAGAAGAAGAAGTTCGGTAAACCCTGTATATCGTCAGCAAGGCAAGCAAACCCCATTGATCATGTCTATAAAATCCTACTTCCCTCTCAGTCTCGCTTATGCATGTTTAGGAGATCACCGAGACACGTTCTTTCGCATAGTTGAACCCATTCCGATGCATGACCTATCATTTTGTCACCGTATTAAGAAAACCACAATCCTAGCAGATTTAGGAGTTGAATGATGAGCATGTGGCCCCTGCAACTGTTACTGCTTATTGGTGCTTAGTGATACAATGAGGATGTTATGATTGTGAGTCGGGATGGAATGAACACAGTGATGCCTGATAACGTGTTGGTGAATCCACCCTAAACAAAGGTGAACGATGAGAGGCTGTGTAGGAGTACATAGTGGGTTGTCTCGTTGAACACTGCCCTAGGCCCCGAGTTCCTGTTTTGTGATCCAAGACAAAGAGTATGACCACATGTAGGGTTTATGGGAGCCCCGTTTGGCCTCTTTACGTACCCGATCCGGTCCAGGAGTCACAATAGATTCGGGCTTTCCATTTGGCATGTGCATAGAAAAGAATGAAGAAAAGGTTGCATCATATAGATATGTGGGTGGACTTGTGAGGCAGTGAAACCATCTGGCAGAGGTGGCGTCTCGGTCCCTTGCATTATCTGAGTCCGTTTCGTGGAACCGGCCGGACTCTCGAGCGGTGCCAAACTCAGGTAGTCGACTCCTGGATTAGAGAAGGTGATGTGATGATAGTGCCTTGGTTTCATCCACGTCTGACACCCGCTTGAAGGGTGACGAGAACGAGGCGATAAGTGATGACACGCGTGTGAAGATGTACACCCCTACAGGGTTAATAAACTATTCGAATAGCCGTGTCCGCGGTTATGGACTACTTGGAGACCTCTACTTGATCATTAGATAACTTGAATGGATACTCTAAAACTCGCAAGATAAGTGTGAGTGCTATGGCGTGTTTCCTCGTGGGGAAGTCGAGGAAGTATCCATAGTGGTGTATTGGTTGGAGACTTGGTAGTGGACTCGTGTACGCTTCTTACCTCAAGTCTGGTACTCGTAGTATAGGACTAGCCAAGTCAAAGCTGGCACTTCTGCATGATGAAACCCCACCTCCTTTACCTTGAAACTTGAGCATGAGTAGTGTAGTTCTGATGTAAGTCTTGCTGAGTACGATTTTGTACTCACGTTTGCTTATTCTATGTTTTAGATGAGAACCCGGACCCCAATGGAGTCACCTTCGTGAAGCTCGACGTTCACCTTGGTAGTATAGTTCCAGACAACAGTCTGGTCCCTCGTGGAAGGACATGTATGTTTACAAGGCTTCTCTAAGCTATTTGTTAAACTTGTCTGTACTCAGACCTAATTTTCTTCCGTTGTATGATGTAATGTTGATCACAGACATGTGATCTTTGTATGCTCTATGTGTAAGTCAATAAAGAGTACTTTGTAGAGTTATGTGATGATACATGTTGTAACATCCCAAATTTATTTTTGGATCAGTTACTAGAGAGCATATGCATATCATTTTTTTGTGCATTTTGGATTCTTATTTGAGAGTTTATTTGAAATTATTGAATAAAGTTTTTCTTTAGTATTTTATTTTGTATAAATAACTTATTGAAAATATGATTTATGTTTTTCTAAGATTTTAGAAATTTATTTCATATTTTTACGACTAATATTTTATTTTATAAAACTCTTTGAAGTTTAAAGAAAAGTACGTATATATTTGTATAAACGTACTTACGTTTTACGTATTTTTATTATTTTAAAAAAATAAGATGTTATTTTTTTCGGGGCTATTTTATTATATTAAAAATACCCCTATATTTAAAAAAAATCGAAAAAAAAAAACTGAACGGGCCGGCCGAGCTAGCCAGCCGGGCCAGGCCAGGCCGAGCGGCCAGCGGCTGAGCGAGCCGGGCACGTGCGAGCCTTGCTCGTTCTTCTCCACAGGAAGCACAAACAGAGTCCAAGCCGGACTCTGTAACACGCAGACGCCGGCGGCCGTGTCCGCATAGGACACCTTCCGGTTGCCCTTTGCCCACGAAATCTTGTCCCTTAAATACCCTATGACCCCCTCCATCGATTCCCCACAAAATTTCGCAGTAAACCGTTCCAAATCGAGCTAATTTCGGGGTAGATCTAGGTCCAACGGAGCTCTATTGTTGGACGAATTTCGTCACCGGTGAGCCTCCCCTTGACCCCAAATTCTGCAGACCGACTCTTCTCTCCGTTGTGCTTCTAATTGACATATTTTTCCCTCTTCTTTTCTTGCGCAAGATTGATCCCCAAATTGTACGCGTACCGCGGGAGTTCATCGGAGCGCGCTCGGTTCACCGCGTTGCCACGCCCGTACGGACGACGTTGGAAATCATCACCACCACCGTTGTGATCTTCTAATCAAGCCCTACACCCTAGACGTCCCCGTTGACGCCGAAGATCGCCGGAGTTGTCGTCTTCGTCGCGTCTAATCTACACGTCGCGGTTAGTAAAAGCGCCGTAAAAAAATTTATCCGTTGCCCTGTTTTAGATGAAACCAGCGGCCAAATCGTTGTTTTGAAACCCTCTAATTATTATGTACTGTAGATCCAAGTTTTGAGAAAAAAAAAATTTCGTTCGATCAATTTTTTTTCCCTAAATCCTATGCAAAACTGTTCTTGTAATATCTTTTTACTCGTAGATCCATTTTGCGTGATTCCAAAGCCCACGGTTTTCTTTCGAAACCCTCTTTTCAGTTCAACCATAAAGTTTGTTTTGTTATTTTCGAAAATATTCAGATCTGATCAGATTTTATTTTCAACTTTAGTTGATCGTAACTTTTGTTTTACAACTCGGATTTGATTAATTCTTTTTGCAAACTAAAACCCTAGCTAAACCCTATATTCTAGACACTTTGCAACCCACTTTTAAAATCAATCTTGGTCTGTTTTTGCAAAATCTTTTATTCGGATTTTATTTTTGGAGTTCTTGAACATTGTTTTGCTTTTGGTTGTGTATTGATTGTGTGTATCTTTGTTTGCTCACGATAGATTGTCCGGAGTGCGAAGCAGAGTACCACCAATCTTTAGAGTTCTGCAATCAACAGCAAGGCAAGTCATATCTTTGACCATACTCCCTATTACCTATGTTTTCAATGCATTAGTTCTTCTTCTTTAGATTGCATGATAAGTTATGCTATGCTATTACACCCAGTAGTTCATTGAGGTAGGTTTGATCCTTACATCATTGTCACCATCGTATACTAGAATATTGCTATGCTAAGTAGACGTGGATTGGGAAGTGAATCATTATGAGGTATGAGTGATAATGTAGTAATTAGGACCAAGATAAAGTTAATGAACTACCTGGGTGGGATGGTTGCGAGCATCCTGGAGGTGGCTAGTGATGACTGCGGAAAGCCACCCAGGCTCAAAGGGACTGATTGTATTGACATACCTAGAAGCTTACGTGTGCAGCCACAAGCTACTATGGGCTCTGGCTTGGTTGATCAGTTGTAGGGACTCTTACTAGGTAGCGCTACGAAAGTAGATGTGAATAGGTGGGATGGGTGCTACCGGAGTAAGGGAAACTCTTCTGAAAGACCATGTCTCGATCTTCCAGTTGTCATACATTGTGCAGTGTGACGAACTATAAAGGAGGCGATCGAGTCTTGTGGGGAAAAGTGCACAAACCTCTGCAGAGTGTAAAACTAATCGATTAGCCGTGTCCCCGGTTATGGACAATTTGAGCAACTAGTTGTGGAAATATTGATTTGTCTCATCATCTTTAATTAATTTATTGGGTTAATCACTTTGGGATAGATTGAGTGGGGTTTCCCATCTCAATCGTATGCTATTGTAGAACTTAGCTATTATTATTCTATAGGGAAAAATTAGCTTTTTGCCAAAAATAAAGGTAGAAGCTCCACCAGCCAAATTGCATGTATTACAGGGCTTTTACTTCTTTCTGTGATATGGCTTGCCGTACGATCAAAGTACTGACCCCTTTTTGGGGTTGTAACTTATTCATGTTGCAGATTGTTCTGACGAGGAGTAAGGTGCGAATAGGTCGCTGTCTTATACTCAACTTTTGCCGTGGAGTCGGATGGACTCGCTACTACTACTATTATAGCTTCCGCAAGTATTTGATTAGATGGCCTTAAGCCATGTTATTATTGTAATATTTACTTCATTCGATGTAATAAAGACATGTTTTACTTCTGTTATTTCATCGAGTATTGTGTGTGCTAGCAAACTGATCCAGGGACTAGCACATTAAGCACAGAGACTTGGTCCCTTCGGATCTGGTCGTTACACATGTTGTTCATACTAGACATGTGTGCTGCGTGTATGATTATAACATGCATGTCTTAGTATGGGTTTTCGAGACCTTAGTTGTGATCTGGCTGGCGGTCTTTTATACACCAAGTGGCCCTTAGATGTGCGCAGCTTGGGGCATCGCGATGCGATTGCTCGTGACTCTGTCACGTGCACACCTTGTTGTATGATCGAGCCCGCCCTAGACCCCGACTAAGTGATCGGGCTGGAGTTTGTTTATGTAAGGGTTATGATTCAATCGATAACATGGTTGAGGCGTCTTGTCTATGAGTATGGGATTTCACCACCCATAATCATATAGACTTGTGAGCGGGCGATGAGGACCCATCTCAGTTGATCATCCGGCCTGGATGAGATGCCCCTCACGTTCGATGCTTTCCGAGAGTGTTCTGTGCTTGGCCTTGTCTGCTTAGACAAGTGGGTACGGCTCTCGGCTCTCCATGTGATTGCATCGTGACTGGAATTACATACGCATATTCCGGGTCCTGACACAATAGTGCATTTATCAAAGTTGATGGAGAGCCCGATGGCATTGGCAAACATATCCAGGATGACAAGAAGGCGAGACGCGCCCTCTATATCAGCCTTCGTGACGATCAAAGTGTTGTCTATGTACTACAACACCACGAGGGGGCATCAGCAACGAGGGGGTGGAGGATCCCACTGTTGTCCCGAATCAAGCAGTGGAGAACATCGGCGACCAACACTCGTCCTTGCTGCAACCCTCGTTGAACCTCAAACCAGCACATGGGGACGCCGTTCAGGAGGACCGCGGACCTCAACGACCGATGGATAAGGTCCATCCAATCGAACCACAACGGAGGGAAGCCTCGTGCCCCGAGGATCCTTCATAGTCTCCCCTAGTCTGAAATCTAGCTTGGAGACGAGAGCATGGGTAAGAGCGCTTGTGGAAGCACTGAACCGACTCGATGGCCTAGACAAAGTTCTCCAAGATGTTGTGCATGAAGATGAAGCATGACTGATCCTCATCAAGGATTGAGTCAATCAGATGCTGAAGGCGGGTCGTTACCCACGACAAAGGATCTTCACGTCACTATTCTGAAGGGAGACTGGAAGGAAATCCTTGGGGGTGGACAAGAAGTCATGCTTCGAAACTAGCACGATGAAAGCACAATTAATCTCCTCGAAGTGAATACGACATGAGTCAAAGGCGCTGAAAAGCAGCAGCAGGTCGTTGGCGACGACCGGCCATGTTGCCTGGTACGTAGAAGGAGGTCCCTAACTCATCTGTTCCGAGGGCGTTGGACCGGTCCATCTTGAACGTGGCCTCCCGCACCTCGTCCAAGCTGAAAGAGGCAACCTAGGGGGAGAGGGACTCCTGAACTTTTTGTCTTGAACACATTACAAAAACATAATTTTATGGACTTGCATTTACAGTTTACACTCACACATATAAATCCATATGATCATCTTTGAGAGACTGAACTAACACATGCACTTTATAGAGGAGGGAACACCTTTTTCATTAAACCATGATCGCCAAAATTTATACAAAAAATATATCAACACCCGTGACATCACTACATGCTCGTGAGTGTTTGCGAGCGCTCATTAACAGATCATAATGTGTATCATTAAGCACCATATTCTGTTAAGCACCATATCCCATTATAAAAAATTATATGTTACTTTTATACAATACCATCACAAATCATGATTTGTTTAGCGAGCGCTAGCAACCACTCACGAGCTTAAAGAGCTTTAAACAAGTCGAGTCCAACAAGGTTTTTTTGCTCGTTAAGCTTGATTTAACGAGCACGAGCCCTTTAATGGACCGAGCCTTACGAGGCGAGCAACTGGTTAATCCAATCCTATGGAAGACTTAATTTTTTACAAGTCTGAACTGACCGCCGGCCTCCTTAATATAGTGATTGAAAGAAAGAATATTTCATGCAACTTATGTACAGTGTCTCATGTACACACATACGTAATATTCAGAATACATTTTCTGTGTCCATGAACTGAGCTATGAACAATCGAGCGCAGACATGGCTAATGAGAGAAAAACAGAGCAAACACCTAAATCCACCCGAAATTATTTATCTTACAATCCCACATTGACAACTACGTAGATGCAAACTTCTTTGTACAAAACATGGAAAGACACCGGATGGTTGACACATCCATGGAACACCCCGCTCGCTATCCGCCGGAGAAGACGACCTGCACGACCGCAGCGATCATCGCCGTCGGGTCCCCAAAGATCACGCCGATGACGACCCGCGCAAAGAAACCGACGATCTTGAGGAAACGCTTGAGGCGCTTAGAGCTGGTCTGAGCCTTCTTCTTCGCCAGCGCCAGCTTCACAGACGGGGCCTTATTCGCTTGCACGGCCATCTTGCCGTCGCCGGACTTGAGGCCCTTGTAAGCCATCTCCTTCACGCACGCCACGTGCAGGTAAACGGCCTCGCCGTCCCACTCGGAGCGATACGACAGGAACTTACGCCGGCAGCGGCGCCCCTTGCCGGTGCAGAGCACGCAGCTCCGGCCCGGCACGAGGTCGCGGCAGAGCTCGAAGACTTGGCCGTCGCCGTCGAGGTCGACGCACTGAGGCAGGCGCGCGCAGCACGGGTGGAGGTCGAGTTCGCGGTCGAAGCAGTGGTACACGAGGCCGCGCACCTTGTCGCCGCACGCGTCGCAGAGCCTGTGGTCGGCGGGGTCGGGCTGCGGGGCCTCGTGGAGGAGCACGAAAGCGCACCCCTCGAACAGCAGAGGGCTCTGCAGCACGTCCGGCGCGAGCGCGCAGGTGATGTGGAGGTCGAAGTCGCAGTCGCCGTCGCCGTCGTGCTCGCAGGTGTACCTCCCGCCGGCGCCGGCCTCCTTGCAGCCGTCGCACACGAACTCCACGTCGTCGGTGGTGACAAGCAGCAGCCTGTGCCCCGGGTGGATGGGGTGGGAGGCGATCTCAGCCGGCGGCGCCGGGGGGGCGCTCAAGATACTCTTCTTGATCTTCATGGTTTGTTTCCGGTGGCGAAGCTCTGGAATTTGTGGGGGGCCTAAGCGAGTGCCGCGCGGCTATTTATATTTTTGAGGAGTGATTAGCAACTCCACGCTCCCAAGTAACCACCGGGAAAATTCATGGCTAAGCTAAGTTAGCGTAGTGTCTGAGCTGCAGGAGAATTCTAAGAAGTTAGCGTAGTGTCCCAACCGCCAACGGGGAAAAAAGCAGAGCATCAAATGGCCGGTGCCGTCTCCAAACGCGTCTTGACGTCTTGCAGCCAACCGATCCCAATCCTACGCACCAGACCGACACCACGACAGTTTTTTTTTGCTGACACGTCGGTACTACAGACCCAGCCCCCACTCTCCTCGATCATTTTTCCATTTGCCGATAATCTCTCTTTTTCTTCAAGTATGATTTAAATTTAAACGTCTGTGATTTAAACTTCAAAATTGAAAAATCATTTATCCAGCACCCCAAATTTCTGTAGCTATGCAAATTGTACTATATATTTTAAAATTCGCAGACTCCATATCTTTAATTGTTTAGGCTATGTTGTTTGGATAAACAAAACTAGCACTGGTTCTATCAAAATATGTTTTCGTTCGATTTCTTGAAAGATTTACAAATAATAGAAGCAATCGCTTGCTTTACTGTTGTTGCTTTGAACGAACAACAAATGGAGACCAAACAAATCAAACCACAACACCAATACATACAAATTGCATGTAGCAAACCATGAGCAGGGTTTTCAACAGATAGTCTTCTGGGCATGGTCGTCGTTGGAGCTTGATCAAGACCCAATCAGACGATTTTTGATCGTTATGAGACTCACGGCTCGTCGCTTAGAAAGATGGAGCGCTAAAACTATCTGGAGCACTATAACCTCGATATTTGGGTCACCAACAACATTGATAGTGGGATGACCCGACTCATCGGTCGGCATCCTCTTTAGGTGGTCAACCCCTTATTAATAATGAGACAAGGCTCTAATATCAATTGAAAGGATTGGAATTTCGACTAAAGGGAGGTGAATAGGCCTGCGACTGACAATTTTTTAGTGTTTCTTAACAAATTAAGCCTTGACAGAACGTATCTTCTCTAGATATGCAACTAATAGACCAACCTATATGATAAGTAAATCAACTACAACAATAGCAAGCACAATATATATAAAATAACAAGCTTGCACAAAGTAAAGGCACCAAGTAACCGCAAGTGGAGTCAATTGAGACGAGGATGTGTTGACCGAAATACCTCCTCTTGTGAGGAATACGTCTTCGTTGGAGAGGTGTAGAGGCACAATGCTCCCCAAGAAGTCACTAGGACCACCTTATTCTTCTCACGCCCTCGCACAATGCAAGGTACCATGAATCCACTAAACGATGCCCTTGGAGGTGACGACCATACCTTTATAAACAAGGTTGGGGCAATCTCCATAACTTGAGGTTCTCAACTCAACCACAAAGCTTCAACACAATGGAATGTGGCTCCGAGACGACATCTTCCTTCTAGGGGCCAAGGCACCCAAGAGTAACAAGATCCACAAGGGATTAGAAGGTGGATCAAGTTTCCTTCGGTGGAAGTGTAGAGCAGAGCCTTCTCCTCGAAACCCTAGAGAATCAACAAGTATTGATGGCTAGGGAGGGAGATCAGGCTAAAATGGAGCTTGAGAAACAACTGGGAGGCAATAAGTAGGCCTTCTTGGGGAAGAAGGGGCCCTTTTATAGTCGGGGATCAATCCAACTGTTATCTGTGTGTTTTATGCGCCCAGGCGGTACTACCACTCCATTGAGCGGTACTACCACTTTGTTCAAAAAAAGAGCACCAAAACACGACAAGCAGCAGTAGATGCGGTGGTAGTCCGCGGTTGTATTGTGCAAGCGGTACTACCGCTCAAAATAAATCAAGTAACAAAGCGCAAAAGGTAAGTGGCAGTAGTCCACGGAAGTACGCTGGAACAGAACTACCGCCCTACTACGTGCTACTATCCTACTGCCACCCCTTAGCAAAAGGGCTATTGTTGCTTTGTGGAGATGGAGCAGTAGTAGAGTAGTAGTACCGATGGAGCAGTACTACCGCTCGAAATAAATCGAACAACCAAAGCCCAAAACCTAAGTGTTAGTACAAGCGGCTTTGGCCTACGGAAGTACCGCTGTAGCGGTACTACCGCCCTGGTTCTGTCAACTTCCCTATGTACATAAAACAAGAGGTGTCCAAAGTTGCAGAAATGGTATGTGGATGCATATTGGTTAGTGTACGTGTTGATTCCACCCATACCTTTCCAAAGAGAACCCCTCTTAATAGTACGGATTCCCTACGACGCAATTCCACCAAAAAGAAACGCAGAGAAACACTATCTTCTCTCTTTCAAACACCAAAGGGATAACAACCGTCTTGTGCCATACATCGGTATATCTGAAATGCTCATTGCACATAGTGGGTTTGCAAACTGTATTGACACCAATCACTAAAACCACTCAAGGGGAAATATGCCCTATCACCTAGTATAGCACACCGCCAGTAACCTCTGAGCTTGTGTGTAGTTTGAATTCCCTATGTATCGAGCTTCTTTCTTTTGGAGATGCAAAATCCGAATGGTTTTTTTAATTACTGTTGGAGAAAAATGGGGATATCTGTATGCGCGGGCTCCTGTTGTCAATGTAGAAAGAGTTCCCATGCTCTTCAGAGATTAGGGCTCTTGTATTAATTGCAAACAGGATTGTGGACCTGCATTATATTTGAAGATTCTTATTCCTTTTTTCCTTCCTTAAAGAAATATGATAAGGAATCCTCTAACACCTTGATCTATGTGCGTGCCCCTCCCATGTGTCGAGGGATTACCGTCGTATATAGCAGAGCAAGCTCATCCTTATCTTGTATGTATAACAAAAGTAACAACGAAGCACCCCCCCCCTTCCTTTCACCTCGCGTCTTCTTCCTCCATTTGTCGCGTCCTTATCGCTTATGAACCTTATATTTGAATTCATGCCTGCCATCCGCTTAAGACATGAGCTTAAATAAAGTTTGGAAAATGATCAGCCTCACCTGACTGATTTAGTGTGACGCATCTGCCGCCTTACTGGTTGTTGATGACTCCGTGATCGAACAGGTCTGGTCATATTCACACTGAAGTCATGTGGCCTTTGCAACTTAACCCTATTGTAATCATGGCATTTCAACAGGAGGCATGTTGTAGGTCGAGAGAGGCGAGCGGAGAGCAAGGAAAGAGAAAGAGTTAATCAGCTTTGCAACAAGGGTCTTGTTGTATTTGTACAAGCACAACAAGCCACTTGTTGCAAAGGCCATAGGCTTTGGGACTAAAGAAAAAAGAATCCGATCTGTAAAAAAACCGATTCACAGGTGATGGTCGAGATGATGATAATGGTTACTCTCCCTTCGTTGGTTACCGAAGTGGAAGGTGAGATGTAGGATAGCAGCAAATTTCCCCTATGTAGAGGATACGTTTTGTCTCCCGTAGGACTCCGACAATGATAAGTAGGTTTCAACGGCGCAACTGACGTGGACCTGCACACAACACAAATAACTTTGCTCCCAACAAAGTTCAGAGAGGTTGTCAATCTCTCCAGTCTTGTTGTTTACAAAGGATCAAACGCAAGGGATAATGATAATGGTGATGGCAGCTAGAAAGAAAAAGCAGGAAATTAAATGAGCGTGTAAACAGTGATGAGAATATGGACCGGGGTCCCGTGATGTTCACTAGTGATGTCTCTCTCCCAAAAGACGATAAAAATACTATGCGAGGTAAACAAATCAGAGCTGGGCAATGGACAAGATTAAAAACGCACCGCAATGCTAACTATTCTACAAAGAAAGGACGAGGCTCAAAAGCATGGGCGGTACGCCAAAATAAGTAGACCGAAATCCAACTGCATCTACTACTAATCATTCACCTTGAGATCAATGAAAAAAATAGCGTGCTATGACAAAATAGCGTGGCCCTAAAAATATGCTATTAGCGTGCTATTTTGCGCTATAGCGCGCTATTATCGAGATATTGTACATAGATGCATTTAGCGAGGCATTGACCGAAACGCTATAGCGTGCTATTAGCGACGATATAGCGCGCTAGTTTTTCATTGCTTGAGATATCTATCCAGAACATCCCGCTGGTATTAAGTTGCGAGCCCCATCCAAATTGTAAACCCAAAGCAACAGACAACTGCATTAAAAAGCACTTTGCGTAAAGTAAACAATCCTTGCAATCGCGGTTACAAGCACCATTGTTTTCCCCCTTGTGGCAACAACACATCCCCTAGACTCATGTTGTTGTCACTCAAGCGTGTCATCGGGGGACATGAACCCACAATCGAGCATAACGTTCCCTCTTGGAGTCACTACCTACTACTTGGCCAAAGCAATAAACCGCAATGGAAAACATGCAAGAATTACTTAGGAACAAAAATATAAAAGATAAGAACCAAATATATTCCTCAATCACAATCTGAACATAGTCTCATCATCCATCAGATCCTAGCAAACTCAGCATAGCAACAGCAGAAAATTACATATGTGCCTCGATCATGTAGGCAGCTCACGAGGTCTAAACCATGAAGAACAAAGAGGTGAGGAGAACATCACATAACTACCGATCACGGACCCATGGTCCAAGGGAAACTACTCACGACACATCCGGGAAGCGTCCATGGTAGAGAGGAAGCTTCCAGAGGTCAAATATCCCTCCAGCAGGGTGACGGGAAGAGGGCTGCTGGCGCTCCCGATCTTGGAAGCGCGGCGGCGGCGAAACAGAGGCGAGATCGCGAAAAGGGGTTCTGTCCTCGGGGGTTTCGCGACACTGAGAATAAATAGGCGAAGGGGGCAGCCAGGGGGGCCACCAGGGGTCCAGGCGCCTCCCTGGCGCGTCCAAGCCCAAGGTCGCGTCAGGTTGCCATCTGGGTCCCTGGTGGTGGCCCTATGGCCCCACTTTGGTGATTCTGGAAGGTTTCGTTGCACTGATTTTTTTTGTTCGATTTTTTCTTGATTTTTTGGAGCATTTTTAATATGGGGGAAACCTGGAATAGAAAAACAGCAGAAAACAGGA
This sequence comes from Bromus sterilis, assembly GCA_950022295.1. Lineage (NCBI taxonomy): Eukaryota > Viridiplantae > Streptophyta > Magnoliopsida > Poales > Poaceae > Bromus > Bromus sterilis. Next base: position 30,851,800 of record OX465598.1, read on the forward strand.
ACTGTCATTGTGGTGCACTGAGTTAATAAGTTAGTCCAAATATGATCAAAAGTGTATAAAAGTGTATCTAGATCATAGAAATATCACACAAAACATGCATGGAGCAAGCAGAAATTATAGATACGTTTGGAACGTATCAACAGGCTTTGCAACAAAAGCCTTGTTGCATAGCCACGTGAGAAACAAGCTACTTGTTACAAAGACCAAATTCATTACGGGGTCAGGAAAAAAATCTACATGCATTGGAACAAGGGTCTTGTTGCATTGACCCAAACAAAACAAGACTCGTGTTGCAAAGGTCAATGGGTGATCACGTATATCTCAGATGGTATGTGCCCTTGATCGAACGACTTAGAGATCAGCGGGTCTTTCCAGTACTTCGACGGGTGGACGCGTAGTGTTCGCCATAAAGTTTGTAGGTAATTAGAAGTATACCCCGCGCGTTGCTACGGGAATTGCTATTAAAACTATATGCATAAATAAAAAGTATAAAGTATGATACATTAAGTTATCTAAGTGAAGATGCAACAAAAACATATGTATATTAAAAATTATTAAGATGGACAATAAAATGATTAAAATATGGTTGATATGGAGATTGCATATAGATATTAATAAATATATTAGTTGAGATGAGATGGACAACTGATTGGCTAAGAAATGGATGATGTGGATAGTTTGCATGTGAAGAGAGACAATTTAAATCACCTAAGTAGATGACATGGATAATTGATTGGCTAAGAGAATAGATGATGTGGATAGCTTGTATGTTGAGATAGATAACTTAAATGATCTATAGTGGGGTTTTGTTTTATAAGAAGTATAGATTCGATGAAAATATTTTAATGGATACACCTTAATTGATGATCTCATGAATATGAAGAAGCTAAAAATGATATCCCTCCTTCATAGTTTACAATGCTTGCGTGTGTCTCAATGTCATTATTTTAACCAATATAACTTAACATATACTTCCTCCGTTTTAAAATAATTGTCTTAACCTTAATACAACTCTATACTAGAGCTAGTACAAAGTTGAGACAGTTATTTTAGAACGGAGAGAATATATTATAAAAACATATCGTTATAAATTTCAGATATTATATTTCAAATGATATAATTTTTATGTTATATATCTTGTGTTATGTTTGTTAAATTAACGATTTAAGGGCACACACATTTGATAAACTATGAAGGATGGAGTATAGTCTATCAAAGCACCCTAAATGTTTGACATGGTGAATCAATATGTGGTTGAATTAGTTAGGAGGATAGTGGTATCCCTAGCCTATCAGAGTTTCAATTTCAGATTTGACATTGATGTTTGAATTTTTATTTCCTGGATTTATTTCAGTTTTTCCGGCGATGTGTTTTTAGTGAGAGAAGACGTTTTCATTGACTACGAGGCATTTGTGATGACTTCGTCAATCCTAAGGTGATGTGTCGCATTGCGAAGATGCTTATAGAGATAAGATATGTGTGCGTGCCTTTATAGAGGTAAATGTATGCTCGTGTATGCTTATAAGGTAGGAGTAATGTGTTTTAAAAAAATGTGTGATGTGGCAGCCTGATACGTCTTTCTTTACCTGGGGGCAAAATCCACATTCTAACCTTTTAGCGAAACAAATTCACAATCTAAACCTAGTTGCAAAATATTTCACAAAAATAACCCTTTTGTCTAGCGCTCAACCACTAGGCGCTAAGCCCATGTGTATAGAGCCTGTGCATACGGCGCTATGCCACTACCAGCGTGTCAATGTGGACCCTCGCCGGGCCCCACTCTGGAAGTGTAGCGCCTCTACGTTTGGCGCTACACATGAAAGCTTAGCGCCTCGCCACCAGGCGCTACACCTGGGAATAACTTAACGGCCGAAGCCCACGCCCGAGGGCAGACACCCCACACAGAGAGGTTACTCCTCTCGAAAAAAAGGTGTGGCGGCGGCGCAGTTTCTCTCCCCCCTCTCAAATCCACCCCCAAATCCCCCAGATCTGAAGGATTGAACCAAGGCAATTGCTCTCAATCCATCCCCCAAGGTATTCTCCCCCATTCCCCTAATTTTCATCCAAAAAATCCATCAAATTTTGCATCTTTGTTCAAGTTTGGGTTGAAACCCTAAATCCTATATTTGTTTGAATTTGTTATGATAGAATGGTTTGTTACTTCGTTCTTTACCAAATTACATTGTTGTGGTAATCATTGGACAAATTACTATGAGTAATTTTAGTGAAATCTAAAACTCATTGGATTTGAACATGTTATGTTAGTTTGTGGTTTTTTTTGTATGGAGCAATTATATGGATGGCATGAATGGATGTCATGATATGGTGCAATTATATGGATGGCATGATATGGAGTAATTGTGTTAGTTTGTGAATTTTTTATGTATGGATCAATTATATGGAGCAATTAGTATGTGTTTTATTTTGTTAAGACATTAATAATATGGATGGCATGAATGTGTATTTTTATATGGATATTAAGTTAGATGTTGAGCACTACCATTAGCTAAAGCAAATTATTTCGTTATGGAACAAAGTGATAATGGAATGCTTGTTGTTTGAAAAATATAGGATGGAGTGGCTTCTCCATAATCACTATGATGTTGAACACCGATCTTATGCTATGGCGGTGCTAAAGAAGGTTTTTTTTGTTGACCTTGCTTGATTTCGATTACGTATTCCTTTGGCTTTGCATGGCCAAGTTGTTTCTATTCATTTGCAGAAGCTTTCAACCTTGAAGCTTCGGTTTCACGGGGTCTCTGAAATGTCGTACGATGAGCGGTACACACCATACATCGACGCATTAGGACTCCTCCCGTTCTTCCATCCAGTGACCACTCCACTCCAAACCTGAATGCAGCGCATATCACGGCGCTTGTGGAATGATGGAGATCGGAGACACACACTTTTCACCTTCGGACCGAGGAGATGACCGTGACGCTTCAGGACGTGTCGATGATCTTTGCACTTCTATCGAAGGTGAGCCTCTGTGTTTGAACACAAATTCTGAAGGGTGGCATGCACAGATGACGGCTCTGATTGGTACTGCTCCTACTGAGAACAAGGAAAAGAATATTGCAGTCGGCGCTCCTTACACGTGGATCATAGATAACTTTAAGAATTGCCCTCAAGCTGCTGATGTTGGGGTGGTCAGGACGTATGCCCGTGTGTACATTTGGTATGTTCTCTCTAGGACACTATTTTCCGACGGCAGGGCAATGTAGCGCAGTGGATTTGGCTGAAGGCGTTGACCGTGTTGGACAAGAGATGGAGTTGGGGTACGGCAGCACTGGCCTACTTGTACCGGCAGGTAAAGAACTGTTCGTTACAAATTAAGTTGTGTTCCAACATGGCATGACATGACCGTGTTTTATTTTCTTTGCAGTTGGACGACGCATGTCGTAGGTGCACTTCAGGCGCCTCCGTTGGCTGTCCTTTGAGCCTACTTTCCATATGTTCATCGAAGCGGTTGCTAGTTGGACGACCTAAGAGTGTGGCATACAAGGAATGGGACGATAAAAAGAACATGATGTGTCAACCCACTTGGGCTTACAAGTGGGACGTTGTACCCGAGATGAAGAGAAATGTGGAGAACATGTACAAGCAGTACATCAATGAGTTGGATACTCTTACCCCCGAGCAGGTATGTATTGTCGTTACATGTATCATTGCGTTCATTCTCCTGAACTGGACATGAGTACATTTGATACGTCCCAAACGTATCTATAATTTCTGCTTGCTCCATGCATGTTTTGTGTGACTTTGCCATGATTTGCTTGAACTTTCATACACTTTTGAGCATATTTGGACTAATCTATTAACCCAGTACACCCAGCTGCCAATTGCTGTTTTCTGCTGTTTTTGTATTTCAGGTTTTCCGGCCATTAAAAGTGCTCCAAAAAATCCGGAAAAATCAGATAAAAAATCAGCGACACGGAAGCTTCCGGAAACACCAAAGGAGGGAAGGGGCGCCACCACAGGGACTCCAGAAGGGTCCCTGGCGCGGCCCCACCCTAGGCCACGCCAGGGGGCCTCCTGGCTGCCCTGTGGCACCTCTCGGTGCCCCTCTTCGCCTATATTTACCCCCCGTGACAGAAACCCCTAAGATGAATCCCTTTTTCGCGATCTCGCCTCTGTACCTCCGCCACCGCCGTTTTTACATCGTGGCTGCCTGGAGAAGCTGCTCCGGAACCCTGCCGGGAGAAGCTACCCCCTCCGGGAGACCACCCATAGCCATGGACGCCTCCTGTATGTACCGCGAGTAGTTCCCCTTGGACCATGGGTCCGTGACCAGTAGCTATGTGATGTATCTCTCCCCTCTTTGTGCCTCCACTTTCGAGACCTCGTGAGCTACCTCACATGATCGAGGCACCTTTGTAATTTTCTGTCCTTGCTATGCTGAGTTTGTTGGGATCTGGTGGCACTAGTAGAAAACAGGGCTTTGGTTCAGACTTGGCCAGCCCATTAGTCCCGGTTCAGTCACGAACCGGGACCCATGGGGGCATACGTCCCGGTACGTGCGCCCAGGGCGCCGGCCGGGCCTCGTGGGGCATTGGTCCCGGTTCGTCTGGACCCATTAGTCCCGGCTCCATACACGACCCGGGACGAATGGGCCTCCATCCATTGGTCCCGGTTCGTAGCTGGAACCGGGACTAAAGGCCAGCCTTTAGTCCCGGTTCCAGCTACGAACCGAGACCAATGATGGCGCTTCGTCTTCCCTCGCTTGGTTTTCCCGCGCTTCGTCCCGAGGCGGTTTCTTCGTATACGCGTGCGGCAAGCGCCCGACGAGCTTCCCATGCGCGTGCGGCCTCCATCCATTGGTCCCGGTTCGTAGCTGGAACCGGGACTAAAATCAGACCTTTAGTCCCGGTTCCATCTACGAACCGGGACCAATGACGGTGCTTCGTCTTCCCGCGCGCCCCCGACGAGCTTCCCATGCGCGTGCGGCGTGCGTTGGGAAGCTCGTTGGGCGCGCGCCCGACGAGCTTCTCAGGCTATAAGTAGAAGGCCGGGGCCGGTTTCATCCGACTCATCTCATCTCATATATCTTGATCTATCTTGATCTTCCCTTCTCATCTTGATCTCCCCTCTCGCGCCCGATGAGCTTCTCGTCGCCATGTCGGGGTCGCCGCTACGGTGGTCGTTCGACTCCGACACCCCGTCGGACGAGGACAACCACCCCGAAAGGCGCAAGTTTTGGGACCCGCCTCCGAAGCCGCGGCCTCGAGCTCAGAGCGGGCGACGATCGCGCGCCGCCGACGACAGCCCGCCGCCTGCCGACGACCCGCTGGAACGGCTGGAGGCGCGGGAACTTCGCCGTGCCGCACGTGCGGAGAAGTCCGCGGCGAACCTGGCCAAGGCGAGGGCCAAGAAGAAGGAGAAGAAGAGGGCCGAGATGACGGCGCGTGTGGAGGCGAAAGTCGCGTCGAAGGAGGCCACCAAGCGGGCGGTGACGATGAGGGCGCCGGGACCTCCGCCAAGAAGCAGAAGATCGAGTAGTTAATTAGCTCTAGTCGTTAGATTAGACGCTTCTAGCTTCGATCTTCTGTAATAAATATTATGAAATATATATATATTTTTGGTTTTTTTCAATATGAAATAATTATTGTTTTTTAGAATAATAATTTCAAACTCAAACGGTGAAGCGTGTGACATCATTGTTGTTTGTTAATCGTGATTGTTTTTTAATAATTGTTTGGAATTCAAAAAATTAAATCATGTGATATCAAGACCTAAGGGTTATAACATGATTGATATCTTACTATTGTCAGGAAAACAACAAGTGCAGACTTGGAAACTAGGGGAGATAGAACCTAAAAGTTAAGCGTGCTCAGGCTGGAGTAGTGAGAGGATGGGTGACCGGCCGGGAAGTTAGATGATTTGGAATGAGTGTTGATTAGAGATTAGAGATTAGAGATTAAATTCTGAAGCAGTGAGGAGGGGTGATTAGAGATTAAATTGTCAAATAATTCAAACATTCGAAAATGAAAAAAATCCAAAAAAAATTCAAATTTTTTTTTCGAAAAAATACCTTTAGTCCCGGTTGGTAACACCAACCGGGACTAAAGGTCCTCCAGCCCCCGCTCCAGCAGGCTACCACGTGGAGGCCCATCTGTCCCGGTTCGTAAGCGAACCGAGACTAAAGGTCATGGGATTTAGTAACGACCCTTTAGTCCCGGTTCCAGAACCGGAACAGAAGGCCCTCTGGAACCGGGACAAATGGGCCTTTTTCTACTAGTGTGGATTATGAGACTATGTTCAGATTGTGATGAGTAATATATTTGGTTCTTCTCTTTTATATTTTGTTCTTGAGTAAATTCTTGCATGTTCTCCGTTTCCGTATTTTACTTTGGCCAAGTGATTTGTTGCAACTCCAAGAGGGAGTGTTATGCTTGATTGTGGGTTCAGCCCCTTGATGTCTCGCTTGAGTGACAGAAACACGAGACTAGGGGATGTGTTGTTGCCACCAGGGATAAAACAACGGTGCTTGTATCCGCGGATGCAAGGATTGTTTACTTTACGCAAAGTTCTTTTAATGCAGTTGTCTGTTGCTTTGGATTTACACTTTGGGTGGGATTCGCAACTTAATACCAGAGAGATGTTCTGGATCGATATCTCAAGGTGCATGATTCGTAGTAGATGCAGATGGATTTCGGTCTACTTACCTTGGCGTACTGCCCATTTCTTTTGAGCCCTTCCTTTCTTTGCAGCATAGTTAGCATTGCGGTGCCTTCATAATCCTGTCAATTGCCCAACTGTGATTTGTTTACCTCGCTAGCACTTTTATCGTCTTTTGGGAGAGAGACATCACTAGTGAAAATCACGGGACCCTGGTCCATCCTCATATCACTGTTTACATCCTTAGTTTACTTTTCAGTTGCTATCACTATCATTATCTTTTGCGTTAATCCTTTGTAAACAGCAAGGCCGGAGGAATTGACAACTCCTCTGTACTCGTTGGGACCAAAGTTATCTGTATCTGTGTGCAGGTCCACGTCAAGCGTCGTGACACCTTCTTGTATCTCTTGGAGTCCTACTGGTTCGATAACCTTGGTATCTTCACCGAGGGAAATTTGCTGCTACGCTACATCTCACATTCCACTTGCGGTAAACAACGAGGAGTGAGAGATCCTCACCGTATCAAGCCAATTTCCGGCTCCGTTGTCGGGGACTCCAGTCTACAAGATAGGGGAGTTGCACACTATCTTTTATCTTTGCTTTTTAGTCTTGTTTGTTTACCTTTCTGTTTTTATCTTTGTGTCTTATATCAAAAATTCAAAAAAAATATAGTATGTCTAGTTCCTTACTTACCAATCAATGTCTGACTTCTTTGAAACTAGATCTTATTGGCATGGAGGATTCACTGAGGATCAACAAAAGTGGTACAAGGAACACCGCTTGTCTCAAAAGGGGATACACTTATGGAAACAAATACACCAGTTGTATGACTATTCTAGAAACTTGTACTCAATATATAATATATCTTTCTGCAGGGATGAATCTTGTTGCCTTATGAGGCACAAACACCTTGCTTTCCAATGTGAGTACAATGATGATGAAACCTTAGCTTCTTATGCTAAGAGAAACTATGATTTGTATGATGCAGAGGAAATAGAAGAATTTTTTGCTTATAAGGGTGCCTATGAAATTACTTCTCTTCTTAAAAATATTGATGATGCCCTTTACAAATTTGAGAGTCTTGCTATACTTAACTATTGTTTGGAAAATTACGATGCAAATTATTACATTACTGATCATCTTGAGAGAATCTCTCCCCCAAAGGAAGAGACTAATGATTTGCAGGACTCTATGGAAGAAGAAATTTATAAACCTGAAAGCTCCTTGGATGAAAAAGAGGAGGAGAGTGACGAACAAAAGGAGGAAGAATGGAGCCATCCATGTCTACCTTCTGATGAGAGTAACTCTTTGAATCTTACCTTATATGAGTATTATGACCCTATGGATTCTTTTGAAATATCCCTTTTTGATGAAGTTGATGCCTTCTATGCTTATGACCGTGATGCCACTATGGATGATGCTTACGGAGATGAACTTTCTATAGTTCCTCATGTTAAGCATGAAATTTTTGCTATCGCACCCACACTTGAGTGTCCTATTATCCTTTTATAATTTCCAACTCCGGAGAATTTTCCTCTTATCAAAGCTCAATGTGATGGGTTGCATTTATCTTATGATCCTAAAAACCGTGTTGAAAACAATACACGTGTGCTTGTAGGTCATGAACAATATGATTTATATGATATTTATATTCTTGATGTTGTTCGTGATACTACTAAAAATTACTTTGAGAGAGGAAAGTTTGGTTATAGAAACTTCCATGTGACAAAAACACCTCTCTCTAAACTGAAACTTTCGAAGTTGTTCTTGTTCCACCTTCCTATGCATGTCACTTTGTGCTTCTTTGATTTATTTTCTTACGAGATGCCTATGCATAGGAAGTGGATTAGGCTTAAATGTGTTTCATATTTGCTTCTTGATGCTCTCTTTTGCTTCAAAATTCTTATTCTTGTGAGAGCATCTTCTATAATCTTTAAGCCTAGCTAATGGCTCTAAAGAAGCGCTTTTGGGAGGCAGCCCGCAACGAATTTAGGTTTTTCTTTTTGCTTTTATTCTGTTGTTAGTGGTCTTTATGATTGTTACTACTGTATCAACATCATTGTATCTTTACTTTTCAAGCTTTGTGCCTTTTATAGCCTCATACGACAAGGGAAGTGAAAGTTGTGACATGCTGTCGAGAAAACAGATTATGTCCTCGGGACTAGAAAAATCATGGAAAAATACCAGTTAATCTTTTTGAGCTGAATTTTTTACACAGCGTGATCTATAAAATTATGAAACTTGCGTATTTTTTGAGTTTTTTGATTTGAGTTGCAGAAGTATCCCTAAAAAATTCGTTTCTCTCTGTTGTTCTGTTTTTCACAGTTGTTCCACGTTTTGTCTCTCTTCACTTTTGCAAATATTAAGCTTGCTTTCTTTGCAAAAACTTTTTGGCAATCTGGGGAAACAGTAGCTCTTCAAGTTTATCTTTATTTCCAGTGGAGAAAAATATATTTTATTAGGGTACTAACCTCTCTGATTAGTCTACAATGAGTTATGTATGAAGGGAGTTTTCAAGTGTGCGATGGAAGATGATGAAAGAAGATCCTGGAGTGTCAAACGCTCAAGCTTGGGGATGCCCATGTGCACCCCCAATAAATATTCAAGGAGACTCAAGCGTCTAAGCTTGGGGATGCACCCGTGCATCCCCTTCTTCATCAACAATTATCAGTTCGTCTCTCGTTGCACTATATTTTTATCACTTCATGCGTTATGTGCTATTCTTGGAGCGTCTCGCTCTTAGGTTTTGTTTTTAGTTTTCTTTTGTTTTGTGTGTTGTAGTAACAAGTTAGATCCCAGCTTACTTTCTTTTGTGTGGGAGAGTTACACGGTCCGCTTGAACTAGAACTCCTCATAGGATTTGCTTGCTTATTCTTTTAGCTGTGAGTTGTTCTTTTTCTTTTCTTAGCTGCTATTCAGTTTAGTTGTAGTGCTTTAGTTTTCCTAGGGATTTTCTTTTGTGTTAGGTTGAACTTTCTATAGGTTGCATGTTTTATCTTGTTAGAGAGTTTTCCTGTTGCACTAAGTTTTGTGTCTTGACTAGAAGTAGGTAGTTGAAGTTGCTTTTCTCTTTGTAGTAGTAACTTGCAATAGTTTTGAGGTATTGACTAGAGTAATGTTTGAACTTTTGGTGTCAAGAGATCGATCCTATTAGTGATAGATGTCGTATTTTGGGAAATACATGTGTTTTTCAAAAACCAAAAACCCCTGTTGAGAACTCTAGCTACTAGATGGATCACTAACCTCTGGAGGGTTCGAATATTAGAGTACACTCACGTACCATGAGTCGAGGATGCGCAAGGATAACCGAACCCCCATACACTCCTCCTCGAGGTACTTGTCTCTTTGTGAACCTCCTGATTAGATTGAGAGTTACCGATAATAAGTGCATGAGTTCTTCGGACTAATGTGAGTATTCAAAAGTTGACACTTCCACCCACCTATACTTTTTCTAGCCTCTTCGGTACCGTGCATTGCCCTTTCTCACCTCGAGAGTTGGCGCATACTTCGCCGGTGCATCCAAACCCTTGGCACGATACGCTCTGTCATCATAAGCCTCTTTATATCTTTCCTCAAAACAGCCACCATACCTACCTACAAGACATTTCCATAGCCTTTCCGAGATACATTGCCATGCAACATCCATCTTCTCATGACTTGATCCTCATGTCATACCTTTGCATCATGATAGTTATATCTTTTTTATGTGAGTTCCTTTGTAAAGTGTGAAAGATCTCCTATATTCTTGTAAAATAAAGAGTGTTGCCCCTAAGTGACGAAAAGATCCCAAAGAGGACAAAATCAAAAGATCCCAAAGAGGACAAATGAGAGTTAAATAGAAAGAGCCATTGAGGCCACCAAAAAATAGAAAAAAGAGAAAAAGAAATAAAAAGAGAGAAGGGGGCACACTACTATTCCTTTCGAGAGATCCACAATAGTACTTCATCCTCTATCCCTTGTACTCCATAGAGATCATCATCATGCATATAGCTATGTGGGGACCTTCACACTATAGAACTTGGCTTGTATATTCCAATGATGAGCCTCCTCAAACGAGCTCTAGGTCTTCTTGAGCAAGCAAGTTAGATGCACCCCCACAAGTTCCCTTGGAGATCTTTTAGCTCACATGTGCATCCGTTGCATGGCAATCCCTACTCATCACATCATATCTATCATATGGCCTTCTCTCGCATATGATTGTCCTCGTTGATGTGAGCCTTTCACACCTTTTTGTCTTCCTCCTCCACCTTATTTTTTTTTCGCCTATTAGGTGTCAACTTTATTGCTCACGCTCATCCATTGCATGAGTGCTCAAAATATTGAAAGGGAGTGGATCAGTTTGACTTGTACCTGGCTAGTGGTCTGGGGACGAGTCAAGATAAAAATCCAAAGGAGACTAAGTGTGAAACTTTAGTAGATAGTTGTTCTCAACAATTACTTTTTTATCTCGTATTTCCCTATCCCCTGCTTGCACACAAACACCATCTGGAGACATTCGAGTCACGGACAGCGAGAGCTCTTGCACCTTTTGTTATTTTGTTGCTTGTGTCAATGCTAATACAGACTCTTGTTTGTTAAGACTTGAATTGAATTGCATGCTTTGATTGCTTTACTTAAAAGTCATTTTATGGTTGTGTGGCATGTCACCACAGAAATTATGCTTGTTATCATTTACCTACTCGAGGACGAGCAGGAATTAAGCTTGGGGATGTTGATACGTCCCAAACGTATCTATAATTTATGCTTGCTCCATGCATGTTTTGTGTGACTTTGCCATGATTTGCTTGAACTTTCATACACTTTTGAGCATATTTGAACTAATCTATTAACCCAGTGCACCCAGCTGCCAGTTGCTGTTTTCTGCTGTTTTTGTATTTCAGGTTTTTCGGCCATTAAAAGTGCTCCAAAAAATCCAGAAAATCAGATAAAAAATCAGCGACACAGAAGCTTCCGAAAACACTAAAGGAGGGAAGGGGGCCTCCACAGGGACTCCAGAAGGGTCCCTGGCGCGGCCCCACCCTAGGCCATGCCAGGGGGCCTCCTGGCTGCCCCTCGGCCCCTCTCGGTGCCCCCCTTCGCCTATATTTACCCCCCGTGACGGAAACCCCTAAGACGAATCCCTTTTTCGCGATCTCGCCTCTGTACCGCCGCCACCGCCATTTCTAGATCGGGGATGCCTGGAGAAGCTGCTCCGGAACCCTGCCGGGAGAAGCTACCCCCTCCGGGAGACCATCCATAGCCATGGACGCCTCCCGTATGTACCGTGAGTAGTTCCCCTTGGACCATGGGTCCGTGACCAGTAGCTATGTGATCTATCTCTCCCCTCTTTGTGCCTCCACTTTCGAGACCTCGTGAGCTGCCTCACATGATCGAGGCACCTTTGTAATTTTTTGTCGTTGCTATGCTGAGTTTGTTGGGATCTGATGGATTATGAGACTATTATCAGATTGTGATGAGTAATATATTTGGTTCTTCTCTTTTATATTTTGTTCTTGAGTAAATTCTTGCATGTTCTCCATTTCCCTATTTTACTTTGGCCAAGTGATTTGTTGCAACTCCAAGAGGGAGCGTTATGCTTGATTGTGGGTTCAGCCCCTTGATGTCTAGCTTGAGTGACAGAAACACAAGACTAGAGGATGTGCTGTTGCCACCAGGGATAAAACAACGGTGCTTGTATCCGCGGATGCAAGGATTGTTTACTTTACGCAAAGTTCTTTTAATGCAGTTGTCTGTTGCTTTGGATTTACACTTTGGGTGGGATTCGCAACTTAATACTAGCGAGATGTTCTGGATAGATATCTCAAGGTGGATCATTCATAGTAGATGCAGATGGATTTCGGTCTACTTACCTTGGCGTACTGCCCATTGCTTTTGAGCCCTTCCTTTATTTTCAACATAGTTAGCATTGAGGTGCCTTCATAATCCTGTCAATTGCCCAACTGTGATTTGTTTACCTCGCTAGCACTTTTATCGTCTTTTGGGAGAGAGACATCACTAGTGAAAATCACGGGACCCCGGTCCATCCTCATATCACTGTTTACATCCTTAGTTTACTTTTCAGTTGCTATCACTATCATTATCTTTTGCGTTAATCCTTTGTAAACAGCAAGGCCGGAGGAATTGACAACTCCTCTGTACTCGTTGGGAGCAAAGTTATCCGTATCTGTGTGCAGGTCCACGTCAAGCGCCGTGACACCTTCTTGTATCTCTTGGAGTCCTACTGGTTCGATAACCTTGGTATCTTCACCGAGGGAAATTTGCTGCTACGCTACATCTCACCTTCCACTTGGGGTAACCAACGAGGAGTGAGAGATCCTCACCGTATCAACATTGCGCTAACTTTCAGGTGATATGGGAGCCATACGGTGTTGGGGAAATTTCGGTTTTACACCTGAATTTCATGTGAACCCAATGTGTCGAGCGGAAGGGCATCTTTGGCATATGCGGTGTCCAATGATATGTATGTGGGCAGTTGAGTTTCATTTTCCACATCTTGTGATGAGGAAGTTTGCGGAGTTTCAACCTCACCCGCCGGAGTGGATGAACACAGACATTGTGCTTCATGGGTAAGATATAATTACATGGCTTCAATTAGTTTTGCTTTGGAAACACCACATTTTGTTTTGATAATAACTGCTTGTCTTATCTTGTAGGCTGGATAGGAGGAGGCAAAGAGCGATCAAGGATTGGCCTAGCCATCATAGCAGTTACATAGACATGTTCAAGAAGAGTTTGCGTTATGCTAATTCACATGACCATGAGTTCAAGGCGCATAACGAGCTTGCATTCACCAACTATCTTCGTTGGTTTGTTCGTTCAACTCGTTTGGAGATGTACCCACCGGCTTTTGAGCCAAACATATTGGACCAGCCGAATGATTATTATGAGCTTGCTAGGCAACAATACAACAAAGTAGTGAGGGAGGGTACCCAAACAGCCTTTGCTCCGGTACTCACCTTTGTGGTAAGTATAGTGTGCGTCAATCTTATTTGTCATACCCTATTTTCTTGCCTGACTTGTGAATTTCTGTTCATGCTTAGCGGGACGAGGTCCAGAATCAAGCTGATGATTTCGAGAAGTTTCTGGACGAGCACCCGGCTAGTACGAAGGTCGATTCTGCATTTCGAGCTTTTCTGAAGGTAATACGGACATCCCTTTTGTACATCATCTGCATATCCGACTCTGACATCCAATTCATTTGTTAATTTGACAGCGTCAAGGCAATAAGTTACGTCGGCTCTCGAACGTACTCGGTTGTCGTGGCCCCGAGGACATATCTTCACCGTCGAAGTCAAGGTCGCAGTCTCGGTCGCAGTCAAGGTCTACACCCTCAGACCCTATGGCTAACATGGAGGAAACTACGTCGACGCCGATGACTTTTGTGGATGATTCGGTCATCACACAGGACGATGATCTGGTATGGGAGTTTCATCTTGATCATTCTTACTGTGTCTGAGTTCCATTTTGATCATTCTTACCGTGTCTGAGTTTCATCTTGATCATTCTTATGTTTAGGACAACATGACACTGCAGGCGTATATAGAACGCTCGGCTTACATGCTGAGGAAAAGACGGTCCTTCCATCGTTACTCACCGGCTGATTGGAGAAACAAAGGGAAGGGGAAAGCGATGGCAGAGATGGAGTCCTCCGAGGAGGAGGAGGAGGAGCCAGAACAAGAGCCAGAGATTCAGTTCGAGCCAGAGGAGTTTACCAGGAGGAAGCTCCGTACGAGGAGGGGTCGTGGAGGTTGAACTTCATGTTGAATTGGTCACCATGTCGTTTTTTAAGTTGTCTTGTGAACTTATGGTGGTTAGTGTGATGAACTCGTCGTCTTGTTGAACTTTTCATCTAGTGGATGAGATGAACTTAATGTTTGTTGAACTTGTGGTTGTGTTGCAACTTGATGAAGTAGTGATTATGAACTTGATGATGAAGTGGTTGCGGTTTCTTTGCTTATTTAACTGTGAATGCTTGTCCATTGTGATATACTGTGATGATGAACTTGATGATGAAGTAGTGATGATGAAGCATTTTGCATGTATTTAACAGTGTAGCGCCCCATGGTTGGGCGCTAGACTGTGTAGCGCCTGATGGGGAGGCGCTACACATGCAATATGCTTGCTGCAACCGAGTCCAGTAGCCACGGCCTCTACCAACCCCACCTCTAAGCCCAAGATTTCGACCTCTTTGCCTAGGACCATGTTGGTTAGCACTTTGTTGGCTAGGGTCTTCATTTCTCTTTGCTCTCTTCCTTGATGTGCAACTTCTTGTGTTGTGGCCCGAAGCACCACACTTTCCACAACGGGCTCTCTCACGAGTCTCTTCGAATTGGTCGTTACCCCATTCTCGGGTTCCACCACGTCCCCATCCATCCATGTCACCTCTAAAACGTTCAGTCCTCCGTCTTCCCCGTGTAACCACTTTCCAATCCGGATCCGGCCATAGTTGAACTCCATGGTACTCCGGCCACTGTGTTTGGTCAAAGTACGGGTTGAATCTAGGAGCCCATGTGTTCTTGGTGGCAATGATCGAGAACTCGGATTCCCTCACCGTAAGCGGGTGATTTAGGTTCACATTCCTCGTGCGAGATGCCT
This sequence comes from Bromus sterilis, assembly GCA_950022295.1. NCBI lineage: Eukaryota > Viridiplantae > Streptophyta > Magnoliopsida > Poales > Poaceae > Bromus > Bromus sterilis. Next base: position 30,867,013 of record OX465598.1, read on the forward strand.
TATACAAATGCGAGCATGCGAGATGAAGCAGCTTTGATCTCCCGCAAGTGCAGTCACATGTCTTTAGGGAAACCTTGAATGCACGACCTCCATGCTGGACCCCATCGTTTGTGGTTCCGACCGGCTCATTAACTTGGTAAATCCACTCCTTGTCATCATACAATGTAGCACTTTGGGAATCCGCCTTCCGTGACTGAAAATCCATGAATTCGTCAACCTTTGGTGGGAACTTGTACTTGTAGGTGTGCTTGTTCTCTCCAGCAATATGCCTATCAGTTTCCTTTAAGTACTTGATGAAGTAGTGATTCAACTTGCTGAATGTGTATTGCACTATTGCTGTCACGGGAAATGCACGTACTGTCGGGACCCGGGGTTAGCGTATGCAAGCCTCGCTACAACACAATCATATGGAGAGCCGAGAACCGTACCCACTTGTCTGAGCAGACAAGGCCAAGCACAGAACGTTCTCGGAAAGCATCGCACGTGAGGGGCATCCCATCTAGGCCGGATGATCAACTGAAATGGGTCCTCATCGTCCGCACACAAGTCTAAATGATATGGGTGGTGAACTCCCATACTCATAGACAAGTCGCCTCAACCATACTATCGATTGTATTATAACCCTTACATAGACTTACTCCAGCCCGATCACTTAGTCGGGGTCTAGGGCGGGCTCGATCATACATCAAAGTGTGCACGTGACGGAGTCACGAACAATCGCATCGCGATGCCCCAAGCTGCGCACATCTAAGGGCCACTTGGTGTATAAAAGACCGCCAGCCAGATCACAACTAAGGTCTCGAAAACCCATACAAAGACATGCATGTTATAAACATACACGCAGCACACATGCCTTGTATGAACAGCAGGTATCATTGCAATTCTCTACAAAGTATACATCTTTATTAATAACTCTTACAGAGTGCACACAGAGATCACAAGCATGTGATCCAACATTACAACATACAAGCGGAAGCAAAGTAGGTCTGAGTACAGACAAGTTTAACAAATGGCTTAGAGAAGCCTTATCTAAAAACAAGCCCTCCACGAGGGAACCAGTCGTCTGACTAGGACTACACTAGCTTGGTCTTGGTCTGAGTCTTCATTCTTCGAACTTCAGGTAGAAGTCACCATCGGGGGTCGGTGGGTTCATCTAAAACATAGATTAAGCAAACGTGAGTACAAAATCGTACTCAGCAAGACTTACATAGGAACTATACTACTCATGCATATGTATCAAGGTAAAGGGAGGTGGGGTTCCACTTGCAGAAGTGCCAGCTTTGACTTGGCTAGTCCTGAACTACGAGTACCAGACTTGAGGTAAGAAGCGTACACGAGTCCACTACATCTCTTCAACCAATTACACCACTATGGTTACTTCCTCGACTTCCCCACGAGAAGCACACCATAGCACTCACGCTTATCTTGGTGTGTTTTAGAAGTAACCAGTTCAAGTTGTCTAATAATCGAGCACAGCTCTCCAAGCAGTCCTTAACCGCGGACGCGGCTATTCGAATAGTTTTGTTAACCCTGCAGGGGTGTACCGCTACACACACGTGTCATCAGTTACCGCCTTTTGCATGTCACCGTTCAAGAGGTGACAGCGAGGATGCCACCACAACACTTCGCCCACAGCTCCGTTCTAGTCCAGAGAGTCGCCTATCTGAGGGGGATCCGTATGGAAGTCCGGCCGAGGTTCCAGTACGCCTCAAACGATGTATGCAGGGTCCCAAGCCGGTCTTGAAAAGCCGTTCATCCACTTCGCAGACCGTGCCACAGCCCTACCAGAACTCCGAACTACTGCGACTCTTAGGGTTCGAACAGGGTGAGGTACTAGGATGAGAGGGGCCAGTGAGCCCAATGTGTGGTTGTACTCTTCTTCTTGGATCACCACACAAGAACTCGGACATAAGGCGGTGTTCAACGAGACAACCCACTGTGTACTCCTACACAGCCTCTCATCGTTCACCTTGTATTAGGGTAGATTCACCAACACTTTTCTACCATCAACATCATGATCACTACCATCCCGACTCACATAACAGTATCATCATGGTATTACTCTAAGCATGCAATAAGCAGTAACAATTGCAGGGGCCACATGATATCAATCAACTCCTACATTTGCTAGGATTGTGGTTTTCCTACTACTGTGACAAATGATAGGTCATGCAAAGGAATGGGTTCATCTATGCGGTAGAAACGCATCATGGTAATCATCCTAAACAATGCATAAGCGAGACATGAGAGGGAAGTGGGATTTTATCGACATGATCAATGGGGGTTTGCTTGCCTTGCTGACGAGGTTCGGGTTCGAGGTCTTCAATGAAGGGGGCAGCCTCCTGCTCCGGTTCCACCTCTACTCGACAAACAAAAAACAAGGTAGCAAAGTAAATACAATGCACAATCACATGATGGAAGGTTGAAACTTGATGTATATTCTTTGATGTGTGAGGCAATTCCATTTAAATGGAGTATATTGCAAATTGAATTGCAAATTCAAACTCCAATTTGAATTCAAACTTAGCCAAGTTACATGTGACATTGATTGATCAATTTGAATCATTTGGAAATGTGTATGATATGCCTCTGATGTGTAAGTGAAATGTAGCATGTTGCCATGGTTCAAGTTGCAAAAACTTTTGAATTGAATTTGATTTAATTCCATTTAAATCAAATAGCAAATGCTACTGATCACATTTTAAATTCAACTCAAACAAAGTTGAAAGTTAGATATTTGGATAGCTTATTTTCTCCTGATCATTTTTCATATATTATTTGTCCAATTTGGAGTTAATATGAATTTTCTATGAATTTCCAAAGTTTGAGCTATTTTTTGGATTTTCTGGAATTATATAAATCGATTTAAATCCTTTACTGCGTCAGCCTGGCGCAGTGCTGACGTCAGGGGGGGGGGGTCTGACTGCTGGGGCCCCCATGTCAGTCTCTCAGGGATTAACCCCGGTTGGATTAAAAATAACAGAGGCCATTTGGGGGGCCAGGGCCCACAGTTAGTGGCTGCTGGGGTGGTTAGTGGGGGTGATTAGTTCGTGGTTAAGGCCTTAATGGCGCCGGCTTGACGCCGGTGGCTCTGGAGGGGAGGAATGGAGGCGTGGCACTCGGGTGCGTCTCCAGGGGCACGTAGAAGGGTCGGGGAGGGCAGGTGGAAGGCTGTGGGGCGTCGCGGTGGCGACGGTGGCGTCGATGGCTTTCCACCGAGCACCTTAGGGGCGCGGGGAGGAAGACGACAGGGGAGGGGTCCAGGTGGGCTGGACTGGGCCAGAAGAGGTGGGCCTCGCCTAGGCGCCAGGTAAGTTTGCTGTTCTTTTCTTTTCTGTTTTCTTTTCTGTCTTTTGTTTTGTCTTGCTAAAAAAAATAGCTAGACATTTTCTAAAATGCTGCAAATTTTTATGTGGCCTCACAATAATATAGACTAGCCACTTATAAAGTTTCAACATTTTTAAAATTTAAATAATTTGAATCTTAACTCAAATAGGGGTTTTTAATTAATTCCAAGGCACTGTTTGAATATTTGAAAAATCCATGAGCATGGGGTGGGTCCCACATCACTTGATATGTGATCACACTCATTTATAAGACTTTTCAAAAATCTAACATGAATTTTTGGAGAAGATTTTTATCTGGACTTTTGAATTAATTCATCTGGGGGTGTTCTCTCTCCCATTTTGATTTCTTTTGAAATTTTTATCATGATGCAAAGGCCTAAGCTTAACCTAGCACATACCTAACTTGGGGTTGTGACAACTCACCCCCACTCAAAAGAATCTCGTCCCGAGATTCAGAAGTCTGCGGGAGGAAGGAGGGATACTCGGCACTGAGACGGTCTTCTCTTTCCCACGTAGCTTCTCTCTCAGAGTGGTGTGACCATTGCACTTTCAGAAACCTAATCTTCTGACGACGAGTGACACGCTCTGCGGAATCAAGAATACGAACGGGGTATTCTTGATAAGAAAGGTCATCTTGGAGATCAAGCGTTTCATGGTCGACTTCGTGGATGGGGTCCTTGAAGCAACGCCTGAGTTGGGACACATGGAATACATCATGTACTCAGGAAAGGTGCGGGGTAGTTCGAGTTGGTAGGCAACTTCTCCACGTTTATCAAGAATGCGGAAAGGTCCGATGTAACGTGGGGCCAACTTGCCTTTGATACCGAATCTTTGGGTTCCCTTCAGAGGAGTAACCCGGAGGTAAGCCTTCTCATCCAGATTGTAGCTCTCTTTCCTATGATGACGATCATAGTAGCTTTTCTGACGAGACTGGGATGCTTTCAATTGATCATGAACAATGCGAACTTGCTCTTCTGCTTCCTTGATCATGTCTGGTCCAAAGAATTGTCTTTCACCGGTTTCTGACCAGTTAAGGGGTGTTCGACATCGTCGTCCATATAGGAGTTCAAAAGGAGCCATGTTCAGACTAGATTGAAAACTATTGTTATAAGAAAATTCGGCGAATGGAAGAGATTTCTCCCAATTCTTTCCGAATGAGATAACACAAGCTCTGAGCATGTCTTCAAGAATTTGGTTAACCCTTTCGACTTGACCGCTAGACTGAGGATGGAAAGTTGTACTAAAGGAGAGATGAGTTCCCATAGCATGTTGAAAGCTTCCCCAAAATCTAGAGGTGAAAAGGCTACCACGATCAGAATTGATCTCCAAAGGAACACCGTGAAGGGACACAATTCTGGAGACATACAAGTCTGCCAACTGGCTAGCAGTTATAGACTCGCGAACTGGAAGGAAGTGAGCAACTTTGGAAAGCCTATCTATGACAACGAAGATGGCATCGTTTCCTTTCTGGGTTTTTGGAAAGCCGGTGATGAAGTCCATACCGACTTTGTCCCACTTCCACTCTGGAATAGACAAAGGTTGAAGTGTACCAGCAGGTCTTTGATGTTCTGCCTTAATGCGACGACAAATATCACATTCGGCAACAAATTGAGCAATGTTTCTCTTCATCCTAGTCCACCAAAATCTCTGGCGTAGATCTCGGTACATTTTTGTGCTACCGGGATGAATCGAGAGGGGTGTGTCATGGGCTTCTTTGAGGATGAGTTGCCTTAGTTCCCTATTCTTAGGTACTACCAAACGATTTCCAAAGAATACCGTTCCTTTACTATCTGTGGAGAAACATTAGCAACTCCGCTAGCAATGTTCTCCTTGATCCGGCGTACACCTCGTGCACGTCTTTGGGCAACTATGATTTGATCCTCAAGGGTTGGTTTCGCCACCAAGTTGAAAAGAGATCCACGAGGAACAATCTCGAGATTAAGCTTTCGAAATTCCTCATGAAGAAGTGGTTGATACTGTTGTAACATGAGGTTGTTACAATACGACTTACGACTTAGTGCATCAGCCATGACATTGGCTTTGCCTGGGGTGTAAGAAATTCCTACGTCGTAATCTTTTATCAACTCAATCCAGCGTCTTTGCCTGAGATTAAGATTTGGCTGGGTGAAAATGTATTTGAGGCTTTGGTGGTCGGAATAGATCTCACAACGATTACCAAGGAGGTAATGTCGCCAAGTTGTTAGGGCATGAACTACGGCAGCGAGTTCAAGGTCATGGGTAGGATAGTTTTCTTCATGTGGCCGCAACTGGCATGAAGCATAAGCTACCACATGTCGATCTTGCAGAAGTATGCATCCTAACCCTTGCCGTGATGCGTCACAATAGATCTCGAAATCCTTTTTGGTGTCTGGAGGTGCAAGTACGGGTGCAGAAGTCAATCTTCTTTTTAGCTCTTGAAAGCTTTCCTCGCACTTGGGAGTCCATAGGAATTTCTTATCTTTCTTGAGGAGTTCAGTAAGAGGCTTTGCAACTTTAGAACAGTTCTCGACGAAGCGACGGCAATAGCTGGCTAGGCCAAGAAAACTCCTAACTTGCTTAACCGATTCAGGTGGAGTCCAGTCAAGGACGGCCTGAACTCTCTCGGGATTCACAGCAATGCCTTTTTCATAAATCACGTGGCCTAAGTAGGTCACTTCTGGTAGCCAAAATTCACACTTGGAGAATTTAGCATACAGGCGATGCTCTCTAAGTTTCATCAATACCAGCCTTAGGTGTTCGGCATGTTCTTCTTCGTTCTTCGAGTAGATGAGAATATCATCGAGATAAACCACAACAAATTTATCAAAGTACTCCATGAAGATCGAATTCATCATGCGTGAGAAAGTGGGGGGGGCATTGGTTAAACCAAAGGACATGACGGTGTACTCGTAAAGACCATAACGAGTAGTAAAAGCCGTTTTTGGAATGTCCTCGTTTCGGATTTTGATTTGATGATAACCTAATCTCAAATCCATCTTGGAGAAGACAGAGGATCCAGCAAGTTGATCATAAAGATCAGTGATCCTGGGAAGTGGGTACTTGTTCTTTATCGTCGCTAGATTTAGCGGGCGATAGTCTACGCACATCCTTTCTGTTCCATCTTTCTTCGTTACGAACAGAACGGGGCAACCCCATGGCGATGAGCTAGGGAGGATGAAGCCTTTTTCCAACAAAGCTTCCAGTTGGGTTTTAAGCTCAGCTAACTCACGTGGGGCCATTTTGTATGGGCGTCTAGAAATTGGTGCGGTTCCTGGGGCAAGATCCACTATGAACTCTACACATCTGTTGGGTGGCTAGGTTTAAGGGGTTGGATCTCTGGATAGCTTCCTAGAGGATGACCAAGGTTTACTAGGGGCTAAAACAGATATGTCAGAGTAACAAAGTACCCCAACACGATGGTTAGTATGGTTCTTCTGGCTAGAAGACATCTAAAGTGGGAGCAAGAGCTGCAATTGAATCACTATAGGTTTCTAGAGCAACAACTACAACAACTATATGGAACTGCCGGGCATGCCACCTAGAAGTTCTCCTAAAAGGACAACCGAAAAGGAGGGAAGAATTTTGCAAATGCATCAGATTTTGAAGAAACCTGGAATGACTCGGACAGCATAACGGCTGTAATTGCAAGAAAAGACAATTTCTTACAACATGGAAACAACACTTACATACGATGTAAAAAATCAGGGAGCATAACCACTCTAACAAACCGATCACAACTTTCCTACGGCTACAAGGAAGCAAACAACGAGATGTTCTAATCAGACAGAGGAGAGCCTGGTCCTATCTTCCCATAGAATAAGATGAGGGTGACTCAGAACTCAGAACGATGAGGGTAAGGAGAAAAAGAAGCCTTACGTTGTTCCCTTATATACCCAGAGTAACTATATAACTATAGAAGGCAAGACTCGACTTCGGCCAAGGCTGATAATCCTACAGTCAGTCCTGCTCTGATACCAAGTCTGTCGGGACCCGGGGTTAGCGTATGCAAGCCTCGCTACATCACAATCATATGGAGAGCCGAGAACCGTACCCACTTGTCTGAGCAGACAAGGCCAAGCACAGAACGTTCTCGGAAAGCATCGCACGTGAGGGGCATCCCATCCAGGCCGGATGATCAACTGAAATGGGTCCTCATCGTCCGCACACAAGTCTAAATGATATGGGTGGTGAACTCCCATACTCATAGACAAGTCGCCTCAACCATACTATCGATTGTATTATAACCCTTACATAGACTTACTCCAGCCCGATCACTTAGTCGGGGTCTAGGGCGGGCTCGATCATACATCAAAGTGTGCACATGACGGAGTCACGAACAATCGCATCGCGATGCCCCAAGCTGCGCACATCTAAGGGCCACTTGGTGTATAAAAGACCGCCAGCCAGATCACAACTAAGGTCTCGAAAACCCATACAAAGACATGCATGTTATAAACATACACGCAGCAAACATGCCTTGTATGAACAGCAGGTATCATTGCAATTCTCTACAAAGTATACATCTTTATTAATAACTCTTACAGAGTGCACACAGAGATCACAAGCATGTGATCCAACATTACAACATACAAGCGGAAGCAAAGTAGGTCTGAGTACAGACAAGTTTAACAAATGGCTTAGAGAAGCCTTATCTAAAAACAAGCCCTCCACGAGGGAACCAGTCGTCTGACTGGGACTACACTAGCTTGGTCTTGGTCTGAGTCTTCATTCTTCGAACTTCAGGTAGAAGTCACCATCGGGGGTCGGTGGGTTCATCTAAAACATAGATTAATCAAACGTGAGTACAAAATCGTACTCAGCAAGACTTACATAGGAACTATACTACTCATGCATATGTATCAAGGTAAAGGGAGGTGGGGTTCCACTTGCAGAAGTGCCAGCTTTGACTTGGCTAGTCCTGAACTACGAGTACCAGACTTGAGGTAAGAAGCGTACACGAGTCCACTACATCTCTTCAACCAATTACACCACTATGGTTACTTCCTCGACTTCCCCACGAGAAGCACACCATAGCACTCACGCTTATCTTGGTGTGTTTTAGAAGTAACCAGTTCAAGTTGTCTAATAATCGAGCACAGCTCTCCAAGCAGTCCTTAACCGCGGACGCGGCTATTCGAATAGTTTTGTTAACCCTGCAGGGGTGTACCGCTACACACACGTGTCATCAGTTACCGCCTTTTGCATGTCACCGTTCAAGAGGTGACAGCGAGGATGCCACCACAACACTTCGCCCACAGCTCCGTTCTAGTCCAGAGAGTCGCCTATCTGAGGGGGATCCATATGGAAGTCCGGTCGAGGTTCCAGTACAGCCTCAAACGATGTGTGCAGGGTCCCAAGCCAGTCTTGAAAGGCCGTTCATCCACTTCGCAGACCGTGCCACAGCCCTACCAGAACTCCGAACTACTGCGACTCTTGGGGTTCGAACAGGGTGAGGTACTAGGATGAGAGGGGTCAGTGAGCCCAATGTGTGGTTGTACTCTTCTTCTTGGATCACCACACAAGAACTCGGACATAAGGCGGTGTTCAACGAGACAACCCACTGTGTACTCCTACACAGCCTCTCATCGTTCACCTTGTATTAGGGTAGATTCACCAACACTTTTCTACCATCAACATCATGATCACTACCATCCCGACTCACATAACAGTATCATCATGGTATTACTCTAAGCATGCAATAAGCAGTAACAATTGCAGGGGCCACATGATATCAATCAACTCCTACATTTGCTAGGATTGTGGTTTGCCTACTACTGTGACAAATGATAGGTCATGCAAAGGAATGGGTTCATCTATGCGGTAGAAACGCATCATGGTAATCATCCTAAACAATGCATAAGCGAGACATGAGAGGGAAGTGGGATTTTATCGACATGATCAATGGGGGTTTGCTCGCCTTGCTGACGAGGTTCGGGTTCGAGGTCTTCAACGAAGGGGGCAGCCTCCTGCTCCGGTTCCACCTCTACTCGACAAACAACAAACAAGGTAGCAAAGTAAATACAATGCACAATCACATGATGGAAGGTTGAAACTTGATGTATATGCTTTGATGTGTGAGGAAATTCCATTTAAATGGAGTATTGCAAATTGAATTGCAAATTCAAACTCCAATTTGAATTCAAACTTAGCCAAGTTACATGTGACATTGATTGATCAATTTGAATCATTTGGAAATGTGTATGATATGCCTCTGATGTGTAAGTGAAATGTAGCATGTTGCCATGGTTCAAGTTGCAAAAACTTTTGAATTGAATTTGATTTAATTCCATTTAAATCAAATAGCAAATGCTACTGATCACATTTTAAATTCAACTCAAACAAAGTTTAAAGTTAGATATTTGGATAGCTTATTTTCTCCTGATCATTTTTCATATATTATTTGTCCAATTTGGAGTTAATATGAATTTTCTATGAATTTCCAAAGTTTGAGCTATTTTTTGGATTTTCTGGAATTATATAAATCGATTTAAATCCTTTACTGCGTCAGCCTGGCGCAGTGCTGACGTCAGGGGGGGGTCTGACTGCTGGGGCCCCCATGTCAGTCTCTCAGGGATTAACCCCGGTTGGATTAAAAATAACAGAGGCCATTTGGGGCCAGGGCCCACAGTTAGTGGCTGCTGGGGTGGTTAGTGGGGGTGATTAGTTCGTGGTTAAGGCCTTAATGGCGCCGGCTTGACGTTGGTGGCTCTGGAGGGGAGGAATGGAGGCGTGGCACTCGGGTGCGTCTCTAGGGGCACGTAGAAGGGCCGGGGAGGGCAGGTGGAGGGCTGTGGGGCGTCGCGGTGGTGTCGGTGGCTTTCCACCGAGCACCTTAGGGGCGCGGGGAGGAAGACGACAGGGGAGGGGTCCAGGTGGGCTGGACTGGGCCAGAAGAGGTGGGCCTCGCCTAGGCGCCAGGTAAGTTTGCTGTTCTTTTCTTTTCTGTTTTCTTTTCTGTCTTTTGTTTTGTCTTGCTAAAAAAATAGCTAGACATTTTCTAAAATGCTGCAAATTTTTATGTGGCCTCACAATAATATAGACTAGCCACTTATAAAGTTTCAACATTTTTAAAATTCAAATAATTTGAATCTTAACTCAAATAGGGGTTTTTAATTAATTCCAAGGCACTGTTTGAATATTTGAAAAATCCATGAGCATGGGGTGGGTCCCACATCACTTGATATGTGATCACACTCATTTATAAGACTTTTCAAAAATCTAACATGAATTTTTGGAGAAGATTTTTATCTGGCCTTTTGAAGTAATTCATCTGGGGGGTGTTCTCTCTCCCATTTTGATTTCTTTTGAAATTTTTATCATGATGCAAAGGCCTAAGCTTAACCTAGCACATACCTAACTTGGGGTTGTGACACGTACACCCTTGAACACCGAGTTGAAGCATTCTGCCATGTTATTGGTCATTTGACCGTACCTCCGACCATCATCATCGTAAGCTCGTGCCCACTTTGTCCTAAGTAGGATGTTCCTATTCAGGAAATCTTGCCCCCTGCATCCAACTTGTTGTTTGCAAGCAATTTGTTGTATAAGTTTGCGAAACGACGGTCAGAGAAAGCAGTACAAATATCTCTAAGATCATCGGCCAACTCCTTCTTTCCACATGCCCTAAAGAAGTTTGCACAAAAGTTCCTCATACACCATCAATGGTGCAAAGGAGGATGCCCTGGAATTTCAATATCCACCGCATTAAGAATTCCTTGATGCCTATCCAATATGACACAAATTTCTCTTTCAGTGGGTAAAACCTTGGTTCTCAAAAGATGGAAGAACCATTCCCGGTTAACATTGTTCTCCGCCTCTACCAAAGCAAAATCCAAAGGCATCAATCGGTTATTTGCATCACTTGCTATTGCAACCAACAAAGTACCCTTGTATTGCACGGTCAAGAATGTGCCATCGACGGAGATGACCGGTCTACAATGTTCAAAAGCCCTCATACATTGCTCAAATGCCCAAAATGCACGGCCAAATACTCGGACTAGCCTTCCGTCGCGCATCATTTTTTCTCACCATACGGCTCAACCACATGAACCATGCCCGGATTAGTGGTCGCCATAGCTCCCAATAACCTGTGTATCCAGTTGTATGCTTCCTCCCAATCACCATACAACATCATGAATGCTATTTGCTTCGCCTTCCATGCCTTACCATATTTCACTTGGTGGAAGAAGATTTCCTTCACCATGTCAATGATGCTCTGAACCTTCATTGTGGGCAACGAAGATATGGAGTTGGAAAGCCTATAGGCGATGAACTCGGAGGTAAGTTTCCTGTGGTCTGGGTTTGCATCTTCACCATCCATCTTCTGGCCACGACACATGTGAGTTTGTACACAACTCACTATATGCCAACTTGGTCCTCCTTTGAATGGTCTTGCCCGCACAATCCATGGACATCCATCCTCCGCGCATTTGACCGTGTAGCGTTTTTTTATATCCGAGTGCACCACAGTGTAAGGACGAAAATGCTTAACCGAGAACCCCTTGATCCATATCTTCAACTCCAAGAAGGTGCCGAACTTCGCACCGGGAGAAATCCCGTTTGTTGCATGATCCATATCACGGTATGAAATTGGTCTAGCTCCGAGAACTATAGTCTTCCCACCATCCACAACGGCTTCGTCCGCGAGAGTAAGATCCTCGAACAATGGTGTACGAGGATCCTTCCCCAATACCTTCTTGAAAGCTTCGACCTCCTTGCTAGTGAACCCGTCCTCATCAACTTCTTCATCGGGACCGTCATCATCCGAATCAAATGCATAGCATCGAGAGTACGGGATGTATTGGTCCATGTTCTCTTGCAAATTATATGCATCCAAGTCACCAACATTGTTGTCATAGAGATCAACATCATTCTCCTCATCTTCATAAACATCATTCACATTTTCCTCTTGGTTCATGCATGGAGGGCTCAACGTTTGCCTCAATTCTTGTTGGGTCAAAGAAAGTTGACTCAATTCCTCTTGGTTCATGGGTGGAGGGCTCAATGTTTGCCTCACTTCTTGTTGGGTCAAGATAGGTTGACTCAATTCCTCTTGGTCCATGGGTGGAGGGCTCCTTTTGGTGGCAAATATTTCAAGAGCCTTGTCTTGGGATTCGGCCACCACTTCCTTGTATGCAAGCCAACGTTGTTCCGAGTTGATACCCATTGTTTTCCAACGAATGTGATGTCCAAACCCAAGATTATGCCTTCCCTCCAAAAAAACACATCACTTGGGCCCATCCAATCCAACTCCTTCCTTACTTGTTCCAACAACTCCACATAGTTGGGACTAGCATCAACACCAAATCTTGCTCATCCAAATCCGGCTCTACATTCCCTTTCAAAAATGCATCCTTATTCACATGATGAAGATGAACAATTCTTGCCATCCCTACATTAATTATAGGAAAAAAGGAAAAATTTATCATTAAGTATTAATAACAAATTTAGTCTAACCAACAACATACAAACATAAAATGAAAACATATCTCTAACCCTAACCCTAACACTGCATTTAAAATAACCCAAACCCTAACATAATAAAAGAACACATCTTTAACCCTAACAAAATAGTGCACATACAACATATTAGTCACTACTTTGTTGTTTCATACATATAAGCAACAAGAATAAACCAAGGGCAATGAAATAAAAGTTGTTCTAGGTTTCCAAAATTTGAAGTTATCCAACCAAAAAGGAATATTACAATGGGTCCAAAGCTAGGGATTGAGAGAGGGAACCTTGATGGCGCGAGAGTTGACGGGTGTAGTCTTCTCGCCCTTCGTTGGTGAGCCCCAAGTGGAAGGCGTGATGCAGCACAACAGCAAATTTCCCTCAGTAAAGATACCAAGGTTTGTCTCCAGTAGGACTCCAGAGATGATAAGTAGGTGTCAGCGGCGCAGCTGACGCGGACCTGCACACAGACACAAATAACTTTGTTCCCAACGAAGTTCAGAGAGGTTGTCAATCTCTCCGGTCTTGTTGTTCACAAAGGATCAAACACAAGGGATAATGATAGCAACTGAAAGTAAAAGCAGGAAAGTAAATGAGCGTGGAAACAGTAATGAGGATATGGACCGGGATACGTGATGTTCACTAGTGATGTCTCTCTCCCAAAAGACGATAAAACTGCTATGCGAGGTAAACAAATTACAGAAGGGCAATTGACAGGATTATGAACGCACCGCAATGCTAACTATGCTACAAAAGAAAGGAAGAGGCTCAAAAGCACGGGAAGTACGCCAAAATAAGTAGACCGAAATCCAAATGCATCTACTCCTAATCATCCACCTTGAGATATCTATCCAGAACATCTCGCTAGTATTAAGTTGCGAGCCCCACCCAAAGTGTAAACCCAAAGCAACAGACAACTGCATTAAAAAGCACTTTGCGTAAAGTAAACCATCCTTGCAATCGCGGTTACAAGCACCGTTGTTTTCCCCCTTGTGGCAACAGCACATCCCCTAGACTCATGTTTCTGTCACTCAGGCGTGTCATCGGGGGGCATGAACCCACAATCGAGCATAACGTTCCCTCTTGGGGTCACTACCTACTACTTGGACAAAGCAATAAACAGCAATGGAGAACATGCAAGAATTACTTAGGAACAAAAATATAAGAGATAAAAACCAAATATATTACTCAATCACAATCTGAACATAATCTCATAATCCATCAGATCCCATCAAACTCAGCATAGCAACAGCAGAAAGATTACAAAAGTGCATCGATCATGTAGGGAAGCTCACGACGTCTAAACCATGAAGAACAAAGAGGGGAGGAGAACATCACATAGCTACTGATCACGGACCCATGGTCCAAGGAAAACTACTCACGAGACATCCGGGAAGCATCCATGGTGGAGAGGAGACTCCCGGAGGTCGGTCCTCCCTCCAGCAGGGTGCCGGGAAGAGGTCTTCTGGTGCTCCCGATCTCGGAAGCGCGGCGGCGGCGGAACAGAGGCGAGATCGCGAAAAAGGGTTCTATCCCCAAGGGTTTCACGTCACGGGGGATATATAGGCGAAGGGGGCAGCCAGAGGTGGACCAGGGGCCACAGGAGCCCCCCTGGCGCGGCCAGGGGTGGGGCCGCGCCGGGTGGCCGCCTGGGCCACCCCTGGCTCCCCTCTGGCCCCACTCGGGCTCTTCGCGAAGCTTCCTGTACGCTGATTTTTCCTATATTTTTCCCGGAATTTTTCTGGCACTTTTTATATGGGGGAAACTGAAATAGAAAAATAGCAGAAAACAGGAACTGGCACTGGGGTGCACTGAGTTAATAGGTTAGTCCAAATATGATCAAAAGTGTATGAAAGTGTATCTAGATCACAGCAATATCACACAAAATATGCATGGAGCAAGCAGAAATTATAGATACGTTTTGGACGTATCAACATCCCCAAGCTTAATTCCTGCTCGTCCTCGAGTAGGTAAATGATAACGGCATAATTTCTGTGGTGACATGCTAGCAACCATATAAGAACTTTGAAAAGTAAAGCAATCAAGGTTAGAAATTCAATTCAAGTCATAACATGCAAGAGTCTATATTTAGCATTGAAACAAGTAACAAAAGAACATTAGGTGCAAGAGCTCTCACTGTCCGTGACTCGAATGTCTCCAAATGGTGTTTGCGTGCAAGAAGGGGGATAGGGAATACGAGAAAAACATTTATTTGTTGAGAACTCAATCTACTAAAGTTTCACACTTGGTCTTCTTCTGGAATCTTATCTTGACTCTTCCCCAGACCACTAGCCAGGTACAAGTCAATTTGATCCACTCCTTTTCGATATTTTGAGCACTCGTGCAATGGATGAGCGTAAGCACGAGAGTTGACACTTTGGATGGCAAAGAGAGGAGTACGGAGGTGGAAGACAAAAAAGGATGAGAAAGGCTCACATCAAAGAGGACAATCATAGGCAAGAGATGCCAAATGATAGATATGATGTGAGGAGTAGGGATTGCCATGCAACGGATGCACATACGAGCTAAGAAGCTCTCCAATGGAACTAGTGGGGGTGCATCTAACTTGCTCGCTCATGAAGACCTAGAGCTCGTTTGAGGAGGCTCATCCTTGGAATATGCAAGCCAAGTTCTATAGTGTGAAGGTTCCCACATAGCTATATGCATGAAGATCATCTCTATGGAGTACAAGGATATAAAGGGAGTACTAGTGTGGATCTCTCAAAAGGATAGTAGTGTTGCCCCTTTCTCTCTTTTTGTTTCTTCTTCTCTTTTTTCTATTTTTTTGTATTTTTTTGTGGCCTCAATGGCTCTTTCTATTTAACTCTCATTTGTCCTCTTTGGGATCTTTTATTGTGTCCACTTTGGGATATTTTCCTCACTTAAGGGCAACACTCTATTTTACAAGAAGGTAAAGGAGATCTTTCACACTTTACAAGGTACTCAAAATCATAAAGAAGATGTAACTATCATGATGTATGCAATGTATGTCGCTGCCAGTGTAGCAGGAACATGTATGACATGAAGATCAAGTCATGAAGAGGGGGATGTTGCATGGCAATATATCTCGGAAAGGCTATGGAAATGCCTTGATAGGTAGGTATGGTGGCTGTTTTGAGGAAAGATATAAGGAAGCTTATGATGACAGAGCGTATCATGCCAAGGGTTTGGATGTACCGGCGAAGGTGGACACCAGCTCTCGGAGTGAGAAGAAGGCAATGCACGGCACGGGAGAGGCTAGCAAAATATGGGAAGGTGGAAGTGTCAACTTTCAATACTTACATTAGTCCGAAGAACTCATGCACTTATTATCGGTAACTCTCAATCTAATAAGGAGGTTCACAAAGAGACAAGTACCCCGAGGAGGAGTGTATGGGGGTTTGGTTATCCTTGCCCATCCTCGACTCATGGTACGTGAGTGTACTCTAATATTCGATCCCTCCAAAGATTAGTGATCCATCTAGTAGCTAGAGTTCTCAACTAGTTTTGTAGGTTTTGAAAATACACACGGATTGCCCAAAATACGACACCTATCACTAATAATCTAGAGCTCTTGACACCAAAAGTTCAAACATTACTCACAACAATACCTCAAAACTATTGCAAGTTACTACTAGAATTAACTAGCAACCTCAAGTACCTACTTTCAAGACAAGACACAACTCAGTGCAACAACCAACTCTCTTTAACAAGATAAACATGAAAACTAAAAAGAGTTCCAGCAAAAAACTAAACAAAAGCTAAGGCTCTTGCTAAAGACAAACTAAGACTAAAACTAAACATGGCAGCAGCTATGAAAAGATAAAGAACACACAACAGCAAAAAGATAAGCAGGAAAAATCCTATGATGTGTTCTAGATTTTGAAAGTGGAGCGTGTCTCTCTCCCACACAAAGTAAGACGGGATCTAACTTGTTATGAACAGCAAGAAAAGCTAAAGAAAACTAAAAATAAAACCTAAGAGCGAGACGCTCCAATCATAGCACATAACGCATGAAGTGATAAAAATATAGTGAGACGAAGGACGAACTGATGATTGTTGATGGACAAGGGGATGCACGGGGTCATCCCCAAGATTAGACGCTTGAGTCTCCTTGAATATTTATTGGGGATGCATGGGGGAATCCCCAAGCTTGAGCGCTTGACACTCCTGGATCTTCTTTCATCATCTTCCATCGCACACTTGAAAACTCCCTTCATACATAACTCATCATAAGCTGATTAGAGAGGTTAGTACCCTTAATAAAATAAAAAAATTCTACTGGATATAAAGATATTATTGAATAGCTACTGTTTCTCAAGAGTGCCAAAAGGTTTTTGCAAAGAAAAAGCAAGCTTAAGGTTTGCAAAAGTTAGGAGAGACAAAACGTGGCAGAATCTGTGAAAAACAGAACAGCAGGTAGTAAAGAATTTTTTAGGGATACTTCTGCAACTCAAATCAAAAAACTCAGAACATGCGGAAGTTTCGTAATTGTATAGATCACGCTGTGTAAAAATTTCAGTTCAAAAAGATGAACTGGGATTTTTATGGAATTTTTCTAGTCACGAGGACAGAATCTGTTTTCTGGACAGCATGTCACAACTTTTACTTCCCTTGCCGTAAGAGGCTATAACTTGGCACAAAGCTGAAAAATAAAGATACAATGATGTTGCTACAGTAGTAACAAACATCAAGACACAACAAAAGCAAAAAGAAAAACCTAAATTCGTTGCGGGCTGCCTCCCGAAAGCGCTTTCTTTTATGCCTTTAACCTAGGCATGATGCAAAAGAAGAATCAAGTTTTATCAAGAGAAAGAGAATAACTAGCCCGTGTAACGGACTCAAAAGGTAACTTGATTTTCTTTCTAGGGAAGTGCTCCATCCCCTTTTTTAATGGGAATTGGAATTTTATATTCCCCTCTTTCATGTCAATAACCGCACCAACGGTGCGAAGAAAAGGACGTCCCAAAATAATTGGACACAAAGGTTCACACTCTATATCCATAACAATAAAATCAACGGGAACATAGTTGTCATCGACAATGATAAGAACATTGTCGATCTTCCCCAAAGGTTTCTTTACGGAAGAATCAACAATACGAACACCAAAAGAACAAGGCTCAAAGGGCTTCAATTCAAACATATCAAATATTCTTTTGGGCATAACGGAGGTACTAGCTCCAACATCACATAAAGCATAGCAAGAGAAGTTATTTAATTTAATTTTGATCATAGGGTCCCAACCATCATCTAGCTTCCAAGGTATGGAGGCTTCTACTCTAAGATTCTCCTCCCTAGCTTTGATGAGAGCATTTGTGATATGCTTCGTGAAGGCAAGATTAAGTGTGCTAGTGTGGGGGTCTCTAGACATTTTTTGTAGCAAGCTAATAACTTCTGAGAGGGTGCAACTATCAAAATCAATATCACTACTATCAAAGGTTGTATTACTGTCGTCTAGGCTCACTTGTTTGAAACCCTCTATGTTCATAGGAGTTTCTTCATCTTTGGTTGAGGTATTAGCATCACCATTAATAGGTCCAACGGGACTAGGAGTGCATTGGGTGCTAATAGTTTGGGTGTCCTCAACAATTTGTATAGTGGCAACTGTGTGGTGTGTAGGAAGGCTCTTAATTCTATCCTCTTCCTCTTTTTCTCTAGCCCACCTTTCTTTAAGTTTAGCCATCATCATAATATTTTCATTAATTTGTAATTGGATAGCATTAATAGGAGTGGCCTTATTCTCCTCAAGGGGAGAGGTTCTAATTTTAAGCATCTCAATATCAAGGGCTAAGCTTTCTACCTTCAAAGAGAGATTATCTAATTTAGCTAATTTCTCCTCTACGTTGTTGTTGAAGGCTTTTTGGGTAGTGATAAAATTGTTGGGGTTCGGGGCAGAAAACACAAATTGTTCATAACCTACGAGACCCATACCCAAGACCTATGCTATGCTGATGCAAGTAACGGACAGAAATAGATCACATACCAGTATGTAGTCCGTTAAGCGGGAAACGTTCCCGCATGAACGTGGTTGGTGTAGTCGTACCGGCAATCCCTGATGCCGCGCAGATCCACGATGACTCCTGTAGCCACCTGATCCTTGTAGATCGATGACGGGATTACATCCCCGTCAAAACGTTGCTGATGAAGACCTCGCGATACGACCACGACGATGAAGTAGCACCACAAGTGTAGTGCCTCGCTGGATTATACACATACAGTATACCCGACGTCCCTCCGGGCTCCGAACCAGTAGAGCAGCGGAAAGAAGATGGATTCGGATCCTGATTCCAGCAGCACGACGGCGTGCGTATAGTGGAGAAATCCCCAACCAAGTGTAGACTCCAAACAAGGGGAGTCCACTCGAGGAAGGAGAAAGGAGGGAGAGAGAGATGAGAGAAACTTGTCTCAAATCAATTTGTATGAAGAAAAAAGGGCACCCTACCCCTCCTTATATAGGCCAAGGAGGGGTGACACCCTCCCCTCCACTTCCGGGGTGGGACTAATCCCAAGGGGAGGGCAAATGGCGCAGCCCTAGGGGGTGGGCCCCTTTCATGGCGCCATGGCCCATGGGGGAGGACTCCCTCTCCCCCTAATGGGCCCTATGAGGCCCATGTGCCTTTTCTTCCATTTTTAATTATATTTAAATACATTTTAATATTTAATTCAGATAATTTAATAATAAAACATATATTAAACATTATTAAATATATTTTGAACCTTTCAAAATACCCGGAACAACTTCCGGCCTTCATCGGAACAATTCCGGTCATCACCGGAACAATTCCGGTGTTCTCTCCAATTTCTCCGGTGATCCCGAATCAATCCTTACTGCGTTGAGTACCCTTAAGTGTAACACCCTACGGTCCGGGAAACAGCAGACATGATCGAGACAATTCTCATTGATCAATGACTAATCAATTGGACCTGGTTACAATCCTTGATAGCCCCTGCGCTTCCATCGAATGAACTTCAATCGTTGTTGGATCCGTTAACCGTGTGCCTGTTCCCTTTGTCCTGGGGTACTTTGCTTGTCCGAGGTTTGATCATCGGTATCCAATATACCTAGTTCGTCCTCGTTCTCAACAAACAAGTTTACTCGTTCCCGTGATATTACAAATCCGTGACCTAGTCACACGTTTGCAAACTTTATGATGCAATATCACCGAGTGGGCCCAGAGTACCTATCCGTCACACGGATGGACAAATCCCGCTTTGATCTATTTGCATACTCATCAACCATCTATTTCGGAATACCCAAAGTGCACCGTTATGGCCAGCATATTTCAGTCAGGCGGTGGGATACAAATTAAAGTCTCCTCATGGATGACAATTACGTATGATCATTACGGTCAAAGGATCTGGTCACTACGTTATAGTTATCGCAATGTCGAACTATGTGACTTGATCACATCGCAAAACTTCTGGTGGGTGTATGTCCATCATATCATTATCCAATGATACGACTCCATTGTCAACAGACGCCATTGTCTCATGATCAGGAAACCTTGATCATCAATCGCCCAATGGACTAGTATACTAGGGTTGACTAGGGACCTGGTTGTTTGTATACCACACCTGTATTAATGTTTCCGCTTAATACAGTTATAGCATAGTATCAAACGTATTATGAACTAATGGAATATGCTCGATAAAACATATTTTATTTGCCTCTAGGGCACATTCCCAACAGTCTCCCACTTGCACTAGAGTACAAATAATCTAGTTTCATTTTCTCTGGATCATAACTCCTTATTGATCATGCTTGCCCGTGGAAGAGGTTGTATCAACGGTCTGGGTACCATTCAGAACCGTATGTCCTTTTGCAAATCATAATGTCACCTAATTTGACATTCCTTCATTATCCACTATAATGATGAGGTATATATATTTGGCGGTGAAGTGAGACTTCGTTTGCTGTGTCATAGCAATGACATCCGGTGGGTCACGCGGACTTTCCCATAGTCATGCACACTTAAAACTAACTCAATCAGAAGTCGAACTTCTTAAGCCATAATATAACTCCTGCTACTTCTAAAGCAGCCACATCAATGTAGATTCAATCCTTAGTGCATTGTATGCAACTTTTATGTCTAACCATGTTTCTTTCAACTTAGGCATTCATTAGTATGATATCTCAATTTTCTAGGTTAGTGTCAAAACATGAACCAGCATAACATTTATGGTCAAGTCCACTATCCTTTAAAAATTTGAGATGTATCCTCAGTTCTCTTCAGACACTGAAGGATAAACTTAACTCTTTGTTCAATGATTTACTCATAAATCATATCACAACATGTTCTTACTACTAAGAACTTGGGTCAC
This sequence comes from Bromus sterilis, assembly GCA_950022295.1. Lineage (NCBI taxonomy): Eukaryota > Viridiplantae > Streptophyta > Magnoliopsida > Poales > Poaceae > Bromus > Bromus sterilis. The sequence goes on from OX465598.1 coordinate 30,888,093, forward strand.
ATTATGTCGAGTACATAACTCTGGTTTTATATGAAAGAACCTATGACAAAGGCATAGAGGATCCAACACATCCATTTCTTTCATTAACCATTAACCATTGTTCTTGTACTGAGATTAACTCAACACTTCTCTTGGATATACAAGTAAGGACCACTTCTTGACTTGTCCCATTCTGAACTCCTTCAGAATCTTATCCAGGAAAGTATTACGACTCAATGTTATTAAACACATATCTATCTTAATAGATCTTCAATGCTTAATACTTATTCATCTTCATTTATGAAAAATTCAAATAATCATTAACACCAACTACACCATTCATAATATGTTATCCATATATGAGAATGTTATCATGCTCCCACTCAAATATGTCATGCACATATTAAGTTATAGGATAACACTCATATTGCTCCCACTCAAATATGTCGGCCACATATAAGACAAGGATAACATCCACATGGCTCCCACTTAGATATGTCAGACACATATTAAGTTCAGGATACTAACCACATGGCTCCTACTCAAATATGTCATTTACATATAAGTCTAGGATAATACTCCCATAGCTCCCACTCAAAATATGTCGTCTACATATTAAGTTTCAGGAAACTATTCAGCTCCCACTCAGTTTCATGCAAATGCATGTTTCCTTGATATTTTGGTTAAGTCCAAAATCCTTTGATCATCCATCAAAATGGGAATTCAGTTTAAGAGACACTAGTATCCATATGTTTTTCCATAACCTTCTTATTGTACCAATTACAACACTTCTTCAAATACAGGATTTGAGGAAGTCACGGTATTGATAACAATCCTGGATCAATCGTAGTGAATATCCCTTTGACTCAAGCATTGCTACACATTGTAGTCAACCCATTGAATTTGTCAGAAACAATCTTTGTGACAAACCAATCTTGACGTCCCTTTGATGTTCACATTTATTCCTCATAACTCTGAAGTTATTGTGAATATCAAGTAACCTCCTTACTTGATAAGATTCAAGCAATCTTAAATGTAACTCAACACAGGATTTCATGACTCGTAGTCATATCTCGTACTTAGGTCCACCATCGCTTCTTTGTAGTTCGTAGGAATGTCTTGTTCCATTAACATGACAAGTGAATCATGAATATCATTTTGCACCAGGGGCAAATATATATTCTTGAATCCTACCTTTCTCAGTAAAAGCTCCCATCAGAAGATCATGATCATTATCATTAGTTTCTCCTCTTATTGTAGAGCTTTGCTTCCAGAACATATTCCGTTGCATTACTCTGACATTTGGAGGCAAGGTCAATTACCTTGGTTGAACTTTCACTTTTCTTCCATTACCACATTTATCAAGAACAATTCTTGACAAACACCAAACAGAGCAATACAAGTTTTTCTCCTTTTGGTTCTAGTTGTGGAAGATGCATCCATAGTTGTCTAAGGATACACTACAAAGATAATTTATCTTACATAAATCAAGCTTCCTAGAAACCACAACACACCATGACATATATAGTGTTGGTTTCCACGAACTCAGATGGTTCCCTATGCTGAAGTGAGTGTTTGCATATTAAATTAATAACTCTAAACAATAATAATGTAACATGGTAAGAGATAACTTAGACCATACACTTTTCGATAGAATATGATCACAATGTTCAGGCACGTCAATCATATTGAAAGTGTCTCAAGACATTGCAATTTGTGGAACAACTTTCACACAAGTCTTTATGCCCAAGACTAACTCAAAACATTTGTCACTTTGATCAAATCGTAGAGACTTGTCTTTCTTGTTAATTTAATATCCATCTTTACTCTGAAATCCCTTTTGATCATATCAAATTATTTCAGACTCATGTTTCATTAGTGAATACAAATATTCATCTAAGTCCACATACAAAGTTCACGAAATAATAAAATTCACCACATGCTGACATACGATACATCACAATGTATGATATTAAACAATCAGTACACATCCCGTTTACCAGAATGCGAGGTTTTAGTCATCTCACCTAAAAGGCATGGTTTGTATGTGTCAAGAGATCAAGTATCTTAAGACATCATCATACCATTCATGACTTAAATTGTAGTGTCATTATTAAGCCTGGATATTTCTTGGCATTACAATATTTCTTATAAATGATCAAACAACTATCATCAATATAAGAATAACTCATTCATAATCGTAATGTGACCATAAGAGATATCATTCATAAAAGGAGAACAACTGACTTGTTTCTCAGTAATATGAATAATTGTCTTCGCGAGATGCAAGACACACTAATAAAGTCCTCATTCAAACGATCATAAAATTTATTCATATATTAATCAATTGATATATGTAGAGGGAGAGTGTTGTCGACCATCAACTATCTTGATTGCCGTCAGCGCACATTGTCACCTCATCCCTTCCAAGTCACTCTCAAGCAGTAAGTTCAAGCATCGAATACTTAATCAACCGCAATTAGTGTTTCGTGGGAAAGACATTTATAACTCGTATATCAAATATACCTTCTCCGTCAATGACCATTCCTGCATTGGTTCTACTCTTAAAGTTCTTAACTTTAACCATGACCTCATGACAGGTGAACGATTCTCCTTCATGACATAGTCCAGACATGGTCTTTGTAACTGGGAGGAAGCGGATGCAACTCCCCAGTTATCGCAAAGTAACCATCATTCAGTAGTCCAAGTTATGCACAAGGTGTTCCATGTATCTTATACATTTTCCAAGTGACTTTCTCAGCAGGTTGTTCCTTCCACCATAGTTGAAAGAAACCCCGTCCATATACTCATATTCCATTACTCTGATTTGTGACCAAGTGCTTTCAAGTTCACCTACCATGTCATACGTGTTGGTTAACATGCATTCACAATTCAGATTCCATAGAATGAATTATGGTGTATTGGACAGTCATTCATAAGTGACGGTGAGTGCGATACTCATCATCATCTTCCTTGATTACGGAGTTGTCAGGTGTATCTCCTAGCAGTTCTTCGTATTATGTTTAGCAAGTCATTACTAATGAGTATGTCTCTAATGGTGTTGGTACACATCAATGAAGTAAGACCCATTTACCTTAAGTTCTATCATACTAAAAGAGCCATAGTTCTAAACATTGGTATGACGTTATCTACAATGATATTTGCAAAGACATGAAGATTAAGTTCATAATATGGAGTTCATGTTTCAAAAACAATTCTGGAACTCCCACTCAGACAAACATCCCTCATAGTTTGTTCTAAGTGATTACACGATCCTTGAACACCATACCTCCCCCGATCGTCACGGCCATCAGCATGTTGTTCAAGGTAGGCCATCATGCCAATCACATCATCCATGTGACTCATGCTCGACCTTTCGGTCTCTTGTGTCCCGAGGCCATATCATATACATATGCCTGGCTCGCCACCACACCCTATGTGATTTGTTGATGTGTCATGCAAGGCCATATCATATACATATGCCAGGCTTGCTACACCCACCTCATGTGAACGAAAAAATGTTTGACACACGTGTGACACGTGGTGCCTCCATAATGTAGAACTTTCTAGGTGGTGCTCACTAGGGTAAGGACACTATGTTGGTTTTAGTGAGGGATCATCCTATTATGTTACCGTCGTATATCTAACATATTAGCAAAACAGGATGCAACATAAATCATACATTCTATGATTCCCCCTTACGTGCAAATTAAAGTTAAAAACGCCTTTCTACTTTATCTTTTTCAAGTTTTACGTGCCTGCTAGGGGTTTCGAGAAAAGAACCGCTTTCTATCCTGCGAAAACAAGCCACAACACCAATCCCGCAATTGTCTCTATTACACCCCTGTCGGGGCCCTCCGTTGCAAACATCTTTGCATCGCTAATGCAGAGAGACAGACACCCCCCCCAGCCACTTTATATGGTACAAGCCATATGTCTAGCGTGGAATCAGTCTCACGTAAACGCGTAAGGTCGGTCGGGGGCCGCTTCATCAAACATTGTCGCAACGCTAAATGAGTACACGTGAGAGGGTAACAATTGGAGAATTGATGCCCACATACTAGATGTGTTCTATCCGTACAATACATCTACGCATAGCCTTGCTCATGATACCACTGTTGGGGTTCGGGGCAGAAAACACAAATTTTTCATAACCTACGAGACCCATACCCAAGACCTATGCTATGCTGATGCAAGTAACGGACAGAAATAGATCACATACCAGTATGTAGTCCGTTAAGCGGGAAACGTTCCCGCATGAACATGGTTGGTGTAGTCGTACCGGCAATCCCTGATGCCGCGCAGATCCACGATGACTCCTGTAGCCACCTGATCCTTGTAGATCGATGACGAGATTACGTCCCCGTCGGAACGTTGCTGATGAAGACCTCGCGATACGACCACGACGATGAAGTAGCACCACAAGTGTAGTGCCTCGCGGGATTATACACATACAGTATACCCGACGTCCCTCCGGGCTCCGAACCAGTAGAGCAGCGGAAAGAAGATGGATTCGGATCCCGATTCTAGCAGCACGACGGCGTGCGTATAGTGGAGAAATCCCCAACCAAGTGTAGACTCCAAACAAGGGGAGTCCACTCGAGGAAGGAGAAAGGAGGGAGAGAGAGATGAGAGAAACTTGTCTCAAATCAATTTGTATGAAGAAAAAAGGGCACCCTACCCCTCCTTATATAGGCCAAGGAGGGGTGCCACCCTCCCCTCCACTTCCGGGGTGGGACTAATCCCAAGGGGAGGGCAAATGGCGCAGCCCTAGGGGGTGGGCCCCTTTCATGGCGCCATGGCCCATGGGGGAGGACTCCCTCTCCCCCTAATGGGCCCTATGAGGCCCATGTGCCTTTTCTTCCATTTTTAATTATATTTAAATACATTTTAATATTTAATTCAGATAATTAAATAATAAAACATATATTAAACATTATTAAATATATTTTGAACCTTTCAAAATACCCGGAACAACTTTCGGCCTTCATCGGAACAATTCCGGTCATCACCGGAACAATTCCGGTGTTCTCTCCAATTTCTCCGGTGATCCCGAATCAATCCTTACTGCGTCGAGTACCCTTAAGTGTAACACCCTACGGTCCGGGAAACATCAAACATGATCGAGACAATTCTCATTGATCAATGACTAATCAATTGGACCTGGTTACAATCCTTGATAGCCCCTGCGCTTCCATCGAATGAACTTCAATCGCTGTTGGATCTGTTAACCGTGTGCCTGTTCCCTTTTTCCTGGGGTACTTTGCTTGTCCGAGGTTTGATCATCGGTATCCAATATACCTAGTTCGTCCTCGTTCTCAACAAACAAGTTTACTCGTTCCCGTGATATTACAACTCCGTGACCTAGTCACACGTTTGCAAACTTTATGATGCAATATCACCGAGTGGGCCCAGAGTACCTATCCGTCACACGGATGGACAAATCCCGCTTTGATCTATTTTCATACTCATCAACCATCTATTTTGGAATACCCAAAGTGCACCGTTATGGCCAGCATATTTCAGTCAGGCGGTGGGATACAAATCAAAGTCTCCTCATGGATGACAATTACGTATGATCATTGCGGTCAAAGGATCTGGTCACTACGTTATAGTTATCGCAATGTCGAACTATGTGACTTGATCACATCGCAAAACTTCTGGTGGGTGTATGTCCATCATATCATTATCCAATGATACGACTCCATTGTCAACAGACGCCATTGTCTCATGATCAGGAAACCTTGATAATCAATCGCCCAATGGACTAGTATACTAGGGTTGACTAGGGACCTGGTTGTTTGTATACCACACCTGTATTAATGTTTCCGCTTAATACAGTTATAGCATAGTATCAAACGTATTATGAACTAATGGGATATGCTCGATAAAACATATTTTATTTGCCTCTAGGGCACATTCCCAACAAAAATCTCTAAGCATGTTTTTCCAATTCAGAAGAGGGGTTCTTGTTGCTAGGGTAGGTATTGTTGTTCCCATAGTTGGATGGAAACGGTCTAGGATTGTTAGAAAAATTACCCCTATAAGCATTGTTGTTGAAATTGTTTCTAGCAATAAAGTTCACATCTACTTGTTCTTGGGCAACCAAAAAATTTAAAGGGACATCACGAGGATCAATAGAGGGTTGCTTGGTAAGTAGAGACATAATTAAGTCAACTTTTTCATTGAGGGAGGTAACTTCCTCGACAGAGTTTACCTTCCTACCTGTTGGAGCGCGTTCGGTGTGCCATTGGGAATAATTGGTCATCATCTCATCGAGAAGCTTCGTGGCAGCACCATGTGTAGTTGACATAAAGGTTCCTCCCGCGGCCGAATCTAACAGGTTCCGCGAGGTAAAGTTCAAGCCTGCATAAAAAGTCTGGATAACCATCCAGGTAGTCAAACCATGTGTAGGGAATTTCTTAATAAGAGATTTCATTTGTTCCCAAGCTTGGGCAACGTGTTCATTATCCAATTGCTTAAAATTCATAATGTTACTCCTTAATTGGATAATTTTAGCAGGTGGGTAGTACTTCCCTATAAAAGCATCTTTGCACTTATCCCAAGAATCTATGCTATTCCTAGGCAAAGATTGGAACCAGATTTTAGCGTCTCCCCTTAAAGAGAAAGGAAAGAGCTTGAGCTTAACAATATCACCTTCTACTTCTTTATACTTTTGCATATCACATAATTTAACAAAATTGTTCAAGTGTAAAGCAGCATCTGTTGGGAATGTGCCCTAGAGGCAAATAAAATATGTTTTATCGAGCATATTCCATTAGTTCATAATACGTTTGATACTATGCTATAACTGTATTAAGCAGAAACATTAATACAGGTGTGGTATACAAACAACCAGGTCCCTAGTCAACCCTAGTATACTAGTCCATTGGGCGATTGATGATCAAGGTTTCCTGATCATGAGACAATGGCGTCTGTTGACAATGGAGTCGTATCATTGGATAATGATATGATGGACATACACCCACCAGAAGTGTTGCGATGTGATCAAGTTACATAGTTCGACATTGCGATAACTATAACGTAGTGACCAGATCCTTAGACCGTAATGATCATACGTAATTACTGTCTATTAGGATGCCTTGATTTGCTCCCCACCGCCTGACTGAAATATGCTGGCCATAAAGGAGTACTTCAGGTATTCCGAATAGATATGTTAATGAGTATGCAAATATATCAAAGCGGGATTTGTCCATCCGTGTGACGGATAGGTACTCTGGGCCCACTCGGTGATGTTACATCATAAAGTTTGCAAACGTGTGACTAGGTCACGGAGTTGTAATATCACGGGAACGAGTAAACTTGTTTGTTGAGAACAAGGACGAACTAGGTATAATGGATACCGATGATCAAACCTCGGACAAGCAAAGTACCCCAGGACAAAGGGAACAGGCACACGGTTAACGGATCCAACAGCGATTGAAGTTCATTCGATGGAAGCGCAGGGGCTATCAAGGATTGTAACCAGGTCCAATTGATTAGTCATTGATCAATGAGAATTGTCTCGATCATGTCTGTTGTTTCCCGGACCGTAGGGTGTTACACTTAAGGGTACTCGACGCAGTAAGGATTGATTCGGGATCACCGGAGAAATTGGAGAGAACACGGGAATTGTTCCGATGAAGGCCGGAAGTTGTTCCGGGTATTTTGAAAGGTTCAAAATATATTTAATAATGTTTAATTGATGTTTTATTATTTAATTATCTGAATTAAATATTAAAATATAATTAAAAAGTAATTAAAAGGCATATGGGCCTCATAGGGCCCATTAGGGGGAGAGGGAGTCATCCCCCATGGGCCATGGCGCCATGAGGGGGCCTGTTGGATATGTGCCCTAGAGACAAATTAATAAAGATATTTGTCACATATCCGTTTTGTTCATAATACGTTTTATACTGTGCTATAACTGTATTACTTGGAAATACTAATACAGGTGTAGTATAAAACATGGTCTGTAGTTTAACTCGGGTAAACTATCTCATTGGGCAATTGATTGATCAAGCTTTCCTGATCATGGCGACACTTAAGTCCATTGACAATGAGGTCATATCATTAAGGGGAATGATGTGATGGACGTACACCCACCTAAAGTATTGCAATGTGATCGAGTCACATAGTTCAGCGTTGCTATGACTTTGTAACGTATGGCTTAGTCCTTAGACCGTAATGATCATACGTAATCACGATCTATGAGGAGACTTTGATTTGTATCCCACCGCCTGACTGAAATATGCTGGCTATAACGGAGCACTTTGGGTATTCCGAAATAGATGGTTGATGAGTATGTTAATAGATCAGAGCGGGATTTGTCAGTCCTTGTCACAGGACAGGTACTCCAGGCCCACTCGGTGATATTGCATCAACACCTTGCAAGGACGTGACTAGGTCACAAGAGATGCAATGATCATGGACGAGAGAAGTTGTTTGTTGTGAACGAGATGTGAACACGGTATGTGGGATACCGACGATCAAACCTCGGACAATCAAAGTACCGCAGCACAAAGGGATTACGTCGTATCGTTAACGGTTTCCAAAAGCGATCGAAGTTCATTCGATGGAAGCGCAGGGGCTGTCAAGGATTGTAACCAGGTCCAACTGACTAGTCATTGGTCAATGAGAAGAGTCTCGACCATGTCTGCTGTTTCCCGGACCGTTAGGGTGTTACACTTAAGGGCAATCGATGCATAGGACAGTTACGGGATCAATCGGTGAAATAGGAGAAATCACCGGAATAGTTCCGGAGGAGGACGGAATGGTTTCCGGACATTTTGAATAGTTCAAATAAAGTTTAATTGTTTTAATAATGTTTTTTATTATTTAATTATCTGAATTAAATATTTAAAACATATTAAATAAATTAAAAAAATGGGGAAAAATCTACATGGGCCCATGGGGCCCATTAGGGGAGGAGGGGGTTTCCCCCTTTGGGCTTGGCGCCAAGGGTGGGGCCCATCCCCCTCCTATGGCCGGCGCACCTCCCCCCCTTGGGGGTTTAGTCCCACATGGGGGAGGGGAGGAGGATCACACCCCCCCCCTTGGCCTATATAAGGAGGGGTAGACCCCCCTTTTTCCAAGACACCAAATCTCCTTCTTTCTTCCTTCTCCTTCCCGGAAGTGGACTCCCCTTGTTTGGAGTCTGCACCAGGATTGGAGTTCTCCACCATAAGGCAGGCCGTCGCTCTGCTGGAGTCGGGATCCGTAGCCATCTTTCTTCCGCTGCTCGCCTGGTTCGGGGCCCGGGAGGAACATCAATTGTACCGTACGTGTATAATCTCTTCGAGGCACTACACCTGTGGTGCTACTTCGTCGCTGGAGGTTTACCGGGAGTCATCCTCGCCGGTGGTGGTCTTCTACACGACAGGGAGGTCGTAGTTCTGAGTCTACGACAACCACATTCGTAAGAACGTTTCCCTCTTTCGGTCTTCAAAGGTATGAACACCGATTCCCTCCGTTACTTTACATCGCCATAGCATAGATCTTGGGTTCGGGTACCGTAGGTGTGAAAAATTTGTGTTTTCTGCCCCGTATCCCAACAGTGGTATCATGAGCTAGCTATGCGTAGATTTTTTGTACGGATAGAACACATCTAGGATGTGGGCATCGAATCTTCATTCGTTACCCTCCCACGTGTACTCATTTAGCGTTGCGGCAATGTTTGATGAAGCGGCCCCCGACCGACCTTACGCGTTTACGCGAGACTGGTTCCACGCTTGACATATGGCTTGTACCATATAAAGTGGCTGGGGGGTGTCTGTCTCTCTGCATTAGCGATGCGAAGATGCTTGCAACGGAGGGCCCCGATAGGGGTGTAATAGAGACGGATGGGAGAGGGTGTTGTGGCATGTTTTTCGCGGGATAGAAACGGTTCTCTCTCTCGAAACCCCTAGCAGCCACGTAAAACTTGCACAAGCTAAAGTAGAAAGGCGTTTAACTTTGCTTTGCATGAAGGGGGGTCATAGGTTGTATGATTTACAATTTTACTTCTTGTTTTATGCTATTATGCTAGATATATCGACGGTAGCACGAAACAGGACCATCTCTCACAATACCAACATTGTGTTCTCCCTTGGTGGGCACCGCCTGGAAGGTTCTCCCATATGGCTTGATGCTCCGTACATACCGGAGTTGTCCTACATATTAAACGGAGTCCGCATGAGGTTGGGTTCGGCAAGCCTGGCATATGCAGATATGGCCTTGCTGAACAGCTAACATCAAGGTCCGATTGGCAGGCTTGACGTATGTAGATGCGGGCCTGGAACACAGAAGACCGAAAGGTCGAGCACGAGTCACATGCCTGATGTGATTGGCTTAGAGGCCTACCTGGTTCGCATACTGATGGTCGTAACGATCGGGGGAGGTATGGGGGCTCTGATTGTGTAATCACTTAGTTAAATTGAGAGGTGTTTATCTAAGTGGGAGCTTTCTAGAATTTTGAGATTAAATTGAAACTCCACATTATGAACAAAAGTCTAAATATGTATCCTTGTGAATCAACCTTGTAGATGGCAGCACCTCGCCCCTCGTTCAACTTAGGATCATTCCTAGAGAAAGATAAACTAAAAACAGATGGGACAAACTTCACCAACTGGTTCCGCACCCTAAGGATTCTCCTCGTTGCCCTAAAAATGGCATACGTACTAGAGGACGCGTTAGGTGACGCACCAGCAGATGATGCCAGTCAAGACGAGAAGAATGTCTATCTCTCCAGGACTGATGATTACAACCTTGTCCAGAGTGGCATGCTCTACTCCATGGAGGCTGAGCTGCAGAAACGCTTTGAGAGGATGGGTGCATATGAGATTATCACCGACCTCAAGGCGGTCTTCGCACCTCAAGCCAGGGCTGAACGGTACGAGGCTTCTGAAGCCTTCTTCTCAGCAAAGATGGACGAGCACGGCAGCGTGAGTGAGCACGTAGTCAAAATGTCTGGCTACGTTCAGCGCTTGAATGCTCTGGAATGCCAGATTCCAGATGAACTTGCTGTTGATAGGGTGTTGCAGTCGCTTCCCCCTAGCTACAAAGGCTTTGTGCTGAACTACAACATGCAGGGGATGACCAAAACCCCTTCTGAGTTGTTCGCCATGCTGAAGAGCGCCGAGGTTGAGATCAAGAAGGAGCACGCCGTCTTCATGGTCAACAAGACCATTGACTTCAAGAAGTCAAGTAGGCGGGAGAAGGCCAAGAGAGGTGGCCCCAAGAGGGATGGCAAGTCAGTTGCCGCTCCTCCCAAGGCACCCAAGCCTAAACTCGGAGTGGAGTGCTTCTACTGCAAGGGTGAAGGTCACTGGAAACGCAACTGTCCCAAGTACCTAAAGGACAAGAAGGCTGGCAAGGTCGCCAAGAGAGACGAAGGTATATTTGATATACATATTGTTGATCTTCTCTTGACAAGCGCTGGGAACACATCCTGGATATTTGATACACGATCTGTCGCTCATATTTCTAATTCCATTCAGGGACTAAGGAATAGGAGACGCTTGCTCAAAGATGAAGTGACGATGCGCGTGGGGAATGGCTGTTGGATTGAGGTCTTGGCGGTCGACACGAAGCATCTTAGTCTCCCTTCGGGATTGGTTTTAGTTCTGAATAATTGCTACTATGTACCCGCGTTGAGTGTGAACATCGTTAGTGGCTCTTCCTTGAAGCGAGACCACTATTCTTTTAAGTCTGATACAATTGGTTGTTCGATTTATAAGGATGAAATGTTTTATGTTCACGCACCGGAGTTGCATGGTTTATTCGTACTTAATCTCGATGGTGACGTGTGTCACATTAACAACATTGAGGCCAAAAGATTGAAGAATGATGAAGATCACATGATGATGTGGCATTGCCGACTTGGTCATATTGGTATAAAACGCATGGAGAAGCTCCATAAGGATGGACTTCTTGAGTCATTGAATTTTGGATCCCTTGATACATGTGAACAATGCCTCATGGGCAAAATGACAAGGAATCCATTCAATGGCGTAATGGAGCGTGCGGATGTCTTATTGGGGATCATACACTCGGATGTATGTGGACCCATGAACGTCCCCACTCGCAATGGTCTTCGTTACTTCGTGACCTTTACTGATGATTTGAGTAGATATGGGTATATTTACTTGATGAAGCACAAGTCTGAAACCTTTGAAAAGTTCAAGGAATTTCAGAATGAGGTCGAAAATCAACTCGGAAGAAAAATCAAGCACCTTCGATCGGATCGAGGTGGCGAGTATTTGAGTCACGAGTTTGGCAATCATCTGAAGTCTTGTGGCATAGTACCACAGCTTACGCCGGCAGGCACACCTCAGAGAAACGGTGTGGCTAAGCGACGTAATCGAACCCTATTGGATAGTGTACGATCGATGATGTCTCATACTGATTTGCCTGTGTCATTCTGGGGGTATGCATTAGAAACTGCCGTTCATATTCTTAATAGGGCACCATCCAAATCCGTAAAGACAACACCATTTGAAGAATGGCATGGCACAAAACCTGAGTTGTCTCACCTGAAGATTTGGGGTTGTGAGGCTTATGTTAGGAAACTACAGCCTGACAAACTTGAATCCAAGGCAGATAAGTGCATCTTTGTGGGCTATCCCAAGGAAACTTGTGGATACACCTTCTACAACAAGTCTGACAGCAAAACGTTTGTTGCCAAGACGGGGCACTTTCTTGAGAAGGAGTTTCTCGCGAAAGAGTTGAGTGGGAGGAAAATAGACCTCGATGAAGTGACTGACCAATCACTCCAATTGGAAGAAATGGCTACGGAAATTGTTCTGGAACCATCTTCCACAGTGGGAGCTGAAGAGAATGGCCAGAACGACATTCATAACGATCATGACACTAATGATGATCATGATGAGAATGAAGAGGAAAATTTTATGCCCCGTAGGTCATCAAGAGTCCGTCAACCTACTGAGTTTTACGGACAGCTTGTGAATGCAATCTCGGCTGATGAGTCGGATGAACCTACAAGTTACAAAGAAGCAATGGAGGGACCCGAGTCCGAGAAATGTCTTGAAGCCATGAAATCCGAAATAGACTCCATGTACACCAACAAAGTATGGACTTTGGTGGATATTCCCGAGGACCGCAAGGCCGTCGAGAATAAATGGATTTTCAAGAAAAAGACTGACGCAGACGGAAACGTATCTGTCTATAAAGCTTGACTTGTCGCGAAGGGTTTCCGACAAATTCAAGGAGTTGACTACGAGGAGACGTTCTCTCCTGTAGCGATGTTAAAGTCTATTCGGATCCTACTAGCAATAGCTGCATATCATGATTACGAGATATGGCAGATGGATGTGAAAACTGCATTCCTAAATGGCAACATTGAGGAAGAGTTTTATATGATGCAACCAGAGGGGTTTGTCGATCCAAGGAACGCTGGTAAGGTTTGCAAGCTTCAACGGTCCATCTATGGGTTGAAGCAAGCATCTCGGAGCTGGAATCATCGATTTGATGAGGTCATTAAAGCTTTTTGATTTGTCCAAAACGTCGAAGAGTTCTGCGTCTACAAGAAACTGAGTGGGAGCTCTGTAGCATTCCTTGTTTTATATGTAGATGACATATTACTAATAGGGAACGATAAGAAATTCTTAGAGGAAGTGAAGGAATATCTGAATGGACAATTTTCCATGAAGGACCTAGGTGAAGCTGCGTACATATTGGGGATTAAGATCTATAGAGATAGACCTAATCGACGGTTGGCCTTGAGTCAGAACACTTATATTGACAAGATATTGATGTTGGGATACGGGGCAGAAAACACAAATTTTTCACACCTACGGTACCCGAACCCAAGATCTATGCTATGGCGATGTAAAGTAACGGAGGGAATCGGTGTTCATACCTTTGAAGACCGAAAGAGGGAAACGTTCTTGCGAACGTGGTTGGCGTAGACTCTGATCTACGACCTCCCTGTCGTGTAGAAGACCACCACCGGCGAGAATGACTCCCGGTAAACCTCCAGCGACGAAGCAGCACCACAGGTGTAGTGCCTCGAAGAGATTATACACGTACGGTACAATCGATGTTCCTCCCAGGCTCCGAACCAGGCGAGCAGTGGAAGAAAGACGGCTACGGATCCCGACTCCGGCAGAGCGACGGCCTGCCTTATGGTGGAGAACTCCAATCCTGGTGCAGACTCCAAACAAGGGGAGTCCACTTCCGGAAATGGAGAAGGAAGAAGAAGGAGATTAATTGTTGTATGGAAAAAGGGGGGTCTACCCCTCTATATAAAGGCCAAGGGGGGGTGTGATCCCTCTTCCCTCCCCCATGTGGGACTAAACCCCCAAAAGGGGAGGGGTGCGCCGGCCAAGGGGGGGTTGGGCCCCACCCCTTGGCGCCAAGCACAAGGGGGGGAACCCCCTCCTCCCCTAATGGGCCCCAAGGGCCCATATAGCCTTTTTCCATTATTTTTAATTATTTAATAAGTTTTAAATATTTAATTCAGATAATTAAATAATAAAAAACATTATTAAAACAGTTAAACTTTATTTTGAACTATTCAAAATGTCCGGAAACCATTCCGTCCTCCTCCGGAACTATTCCGGTGATTCCTCCTATTTCACCGATTGATCCCGTAACTGTCCTATGCATCGATTGCCCTTAAGTGTAACACCCTAACGGTCTGGGAAACAGCAGACATGGTCGAGACTCTTCTCATTGACCAATGACTAGTCAGTTGGACCTGGTTACAATCCTTGACAGCCCCTGCGCTTCCATCGAATGAACTTCGATCGCTTTTGGAAACCGTTAACGATACGACGTAATCCCTTTGTGCTGCGGTACTTTGTTTGTCCGAGATTTGATCGTCGGTATCCTACATACCGTGTTCACATCTCGTTCACAACAAACAAGTTTACTCGTCCATGATCATTGCATCTCTTGTGACCTAGTCACTTGCTTGCAAGCTGCTGATGCAATATCACCGAGTGGGCCCAGAGTACCTGTCCTGTCACAAGGACTGACAAATCCTGCTCTGATCTATTAACATACTCATCAACCATCTATTTTGGAATACCCAAAGTGCACCATTATAGCCAGCATATTTCATTCAGGCGGTGGGATACAAATCAAAGTCTCCTCATAGATGACAATTACGTATGATCATTTGCGGTCTAAGGACTAAGCCATACGTTACAAAGTCATAGCAACGCTGAACTATGTGACTCGATCACATTGCAATACTTTAGGTGGGTGTACGTCCATCACATCATTCCCCTAATGATATGACCTCATTGTCAATGGACTTAAGTGTCGCCATGATCAGGAAAGCTTGATCAATCAATTGCCCAATGAGATAGTTTACCCGAGTTAAACTACGGACCATGTTTTATACTACACCTGTATTAGTATTTCCAAGTAATACAGTTATAGCACAGTATAAAACGTATTATGAACAAAACGGATATGTGACAAATATCTTTATTAATTTGTCTCTAGGGCACATATCCAACAGTCTCCCACTTGCACTAGAGTACAAATTGCACTAGTTTACATCAGGTATGTATCTAACACCAATGGTCTCTCGGTGTTCTTCAAACTTGCCCTATGGAAGAGGTTTAGTCATCGGGTCTGCTGCGTTCAGATCCGTATGTATCTTGTGAATCCTAGTGTGTCCATCCCTGACGTAATCTCGCGTCACATGGAACTTTCGGAGGATGTGCTTGGCTGTAGAGTGAGTTCTTGGCTCCTTCGCGTTAGCAATGGCACCCGTGTTGTCGCAGAAGATTCCCACGGGGTCAGTGCAACTGGGAAAGACGCCAAGCTCGATCACGAACTTCTTCAGCCACAGCGCCTCGTTTGACGCTTCGCAAGCGGCAATATACTCCGACTCCATTGAAGATTGAGCGACGACTGACTGTTTGCCGCTCCTCCAGCTAATCGCGCCACCGTTCAACATGAAAACATATCCCGTCTGGGATTTCGAGTCATCTAGATCTGAGCCGAGGCTTGCGTCAACGTAACCCTTTACGGTGAGCTCCTCATCAACTCCTCCATAAACGAGAAAGAGATCCTTGGTTCTTCTCAAGTACTTAAGGATGTTCTTTACTGCTGTCCAGTGAGCCATTCCCGGGTTACTATGGTAGCGATTAGTCATACTAATGGCCAGCGCTAAATCCGGTCTGGTACATAACATAGCATACATGAGAGAACCTATGGCTGAGGCATAGGGCTTTGAGGACATTTCCTCCTTCTCTTTTGTTGTGGTTGGGCATTGAGTCACGCTTAATTTGACACCTTTTATAACTGGCAAGAGGCCTCTCTTGGAGTTATCCATACTGAACCTTTTCAATATCTTGTCAATATAAGTGTTCTGTCTCAAGGCCAACCGTCGATTAGGTCTATCTCTATAGATCTTAATCCCCAATATGTACGCAGCTTCACCTAGGTCCTTCATGGAAAATTGTCCATTCAGATATTCCTTTACTCCCTCTAAGAATTTCTTATCGTTCCCTATTAGTAATATGTCATCTACATATAACACAAGGAATGCTACAGAGCTCCCACTCAGTTTCTAATAGACGCAGAACTCTTCGACGTTTTGGACAAATCCAAAAGCTTTAATGACCTCATCAAATCGAAGATTCCAGCTCCGAGATGCTTGCTTCAACCCATAGATGGACCGTTGAAGCTTGCACACCTTACCAGCATTCCTTGGATCGATAAACCCCTCTGGTTGCATCATATACAACTCTTCCTCAATGTTGCCATTAAGGAATGCAGTTTTCACATCCATCTGCCATATCTCGTAATCATGATAGGCAGCTATTGCTAGTAGGATCCGAATAGACTTTATCATCGCTACAGGAGAGAACGTCTCCTCGTAGTCAACTCCTTGAATTTGTCGGAACCCCTTCGCGACAAGTCGAGCTTTGTAGACAGATACGTTTCCGTCTGCGTCAGTCTTTTTCTTGAAAATCCATTTATTCTCGACGGCCTTGCGGTCCTCGGGAATATCCACCAAAGTCCAAACTTTGTTGGTGTACATGGAGTCTATTTCAGATTTCATGGCTTCTAGCCATTTCTCGGACTCGGGTCCCTCCATTGCTTCTTTGTAACTCGTAGGCTCATCCGACTCATCAGCCGAGATTGCATTCACAAGCTGTCCGTAAAACTCGGTAGGTTGACGGACTCTTGATGACCTACGGGGCAAAATAGGCTCCTCTTCATTCTAATCATGATCATCATGTATGTCATGATCGTTATGAATGTCTTCCTGGCCATTCTCTTCAGCTCCCACTGTGGAAGAAGGTTCCAAAACAATTTCTGTTGCCGGTTCTTCCATTTGGAGTGATTGGTCAGTCACTTCATCGAGGTCTATTTTCCTCCCACTCAATTCTTTTGAGAGAAACTCTTTCTCAAGAAAGTGTCCAGTCTTAGCGACAAACGTTTTTCCCTCAGATTGGTTGTAGAAGGTGTATCCAACAGTTTCCTTTGGATATACAACAAAGATGCATTTCTCCGCCTTAGATTCGAGTTTGTCAGGCTGAAGTTTCCTAACATAAGCCTCACAACCCCAAATCTTCAGGTGAGACAACTTTGGCTTTTTGCCACACCATTTCTCAATTGGCGTTGTCTCTACGGATTTGGATGGTACCCTATTAAGAACGTAAGCGGAAGTTTCTAATGCATACCCCCAGAATGATGTAGGTAAGTCGGTATGAGACATCATTGACCGTACACTATCCAATAGTGTTCGATTACGTCGCTCAGACACACCGTTTCGCTGAGGTGTTCCAGCTGGCGTAAGTTGTGGTACAATACCACAAGTCTTAAGATGAGTGCCAAACTCGTGACTCAAATACTCACCTCCTCGATCAGATCGAAGGTGCTTGATTTTCTTTCCGAGTTGATTCTCGACCTCACTCTGAAATTCTTTGAACTTTTCAAAGGTTTCAGACTTGTGTTTCATTAAATAGATATACCCGTATCTACTTAAGTCATCCGTGAAGGTCACGAAGTAACGAAAACCATTGCGTGCGGTGACATTCATTGGTCCGCATACATCAGTATGTATGATCCCTAATAATTCCTCCGCGCCTTCCATTGTTCCATTGAATGGAGTCCTTGTCATTTTGCCCATTAGGCATGGTTCACATGTGTCAAGGGATCCAAAATCCAATGACTCCAGAAGTCCATCTTTATGGAGTTCCTCCATGCGCTTTACACCAATATGACCAAGTCGACAATGCCACATCGTCATGTGTTCTTCGTTACTAGGCTTTAATCTTTTGGCCTCTACGTTATTGATGTGGGAGTCATGATATTCGAGATCCATTAAGAATAAACCATTACGCACCGGTGCATGAACATAGAAGACATTATTCTTATAAATCGAACAACCAGTTGTTTCGGATTTAAAAGAATACTGGTCTCACATCAAGCAAGAGCCACTCACAATGTTCATACTCAACGCGGGTACATAATAGCAATTATTCAAGACAAGAATCAATCCCGAAGGGAGACTAAGACGAAGCGTGCCAATTGACATTACTTCAACCTTGGCACCGTTCCCAACGCGCATCGTCACTTCATCCTTCCGCAAGAGTCGTTTATTCTGCATCCCCTCCTGGGAGTTGCAGATGTGAGCAACTGATCCGGTATCAAATATCCATACGTTGCTCCGAGCACTTGTCAGGAAAACATCAATAACATGTATATCACATATATCCATGTCTCTTCCGGCAACCTTGTCGGCCTTCTTATCTTCTAGGTACTTGGTGCAGCTGTGCTCCTTCTTGATTTCCATCTCAGCAATTTTGAGTATTGTGAACAATTCAGAAAGGGTCTCAACCATTCCTTGCATGTTGTACTTCAACACAAAACTCTCATAGCTAGGGGGTAGCGACCGCAACACCCTATCAATCGCCACTTCATCTGGAATCTTAAATTCTAGATCATTTAGGCGTTGAACGTAGTCAGACATTTTGACTACGTGCTCAGTCATGCGGGTGTGCTCTTCCATCTTTGCAGAGAAGAAAGCTTCACAAACTTCATTTCTCTCAACCTTGGCTTGAGGTGCAAAGACGGTCTTGAGGTCAGTGACTATCTCATAAGCACTGAAGCTCTCGAACCGTTTCTGCAGTTCAACCTCCATGGCATGGAGCATACCCTTCTTGACAAGGGATAAATCATCCGACTTAATGAGATAGACTTTCTTCTCAGCCGGAGTAGCGGTAGTTGCTGGTGCATCTCCTAATGCAGTCTCAAGTACATAGGACATTTTGAGGGGAACGAGGAGAATCCTCAGGGTGCGGAACCAGGAGGTGTAGTTTGACCCATTAGTTTTCAGTTTGTCTTTCTCTAGGAATGATCCTAAGTTGAACGAGGGGCGTGGTGCTGTCATCTACAAGGTTGATTCACAAAGATACATATTTAGACTTTTGTTCATAATGTGGAGTTCAATTACAATTAATTCTAAAACTCCCACTTAGGAAAACATCTCTCAATTTTGCTAAGTGATTACACGATCCTAGAACACCATACCTCCCCCGATCGTCACGGCCATCAGTATGTGTTCAAGGTAGGCCATCATGCCAATCACATCATCTATGTGACTCATGCTCGACCTTTCGGTCTCTTGTGTCCCGAGGCCATATCATATACATATGCCAGGCTCGCCATCACACCCTATGTGATTTGTTGCTGTGTCATGCAAGGCCATATCATATACATATGCCAGGCTTGCTACACCCACCTCTTGTGAACGAAAAAATGTTTGACACCCGTGTGACACGTGATGCCTCCATAATGTAGAACTTTCCAGGTGGTGCTCACTAGGGCAAGGACACTGTGTTGGTTTTAGTGAGAGATCATCCTATAATGCTACCGTCGTTATATCAAGTATATTAGCAAAACAGGATGTAAAACTTTAAATCATACAAGCTATGATCCCCCTTCATGCAAAGCAAAGTCAAACGCCTTTCTACTTTAGCTTATGCAAGTTTTACGTGGCTGCTAGGGGTTTCGAGAAAGAGAACCGATTTCTATCCTGCGAAAACATGCCACAACACCGATCCCCAATCGTCTCTATTGCACCCCTGTCGGGGCCCTCCGTTGCAAACATCTTCGCATCGCTAATGCAGAGAGACAGACACCCCCCCAGCCACTTTATATGGTACAAGCCATATGTCAAGCGTGGAACCAGTCTCGCGTAAACGCGTAAGGTCGGTCGGGGGCCGCTTCATCAAACATTGCCGCAATGCTAAATGAGTACACGTGGGAGGGTAACGAATGAAGATTCGATGCCCACATCCTAGATGTGTTCTATCCGTACAATACATCTACGCATAGCTAGCTCTGATACCACTGTTGGGATACGGGGCAGAAAACACAAATTTTTCACACCTACGGTACCCGAACCCAAGATCTATGCTATGGCGATGTAAAGTAACGGAGGGAATCGGTGTTCATACCTTTGAAGACCGAAAGAGGGAAACGTTCTTGCGAACGTGGTTGGCGTAGACTCTGATCTATGACCTCCCTGTCGTGTAGAAGACCACCACCGGCGAGAATGACTCCCGGTAAACCTCCAGCGACGAAGCAGCACCACAGGTGTAGTGCCTCCAAGAGATTATACACGTACGGTACAATCGATGTTCCTCCCGGGCTCCGAACCAGGCGAGCAGCGGAAGAAAGACGGCTACGGATCCCGACTCCGGCAGAGCGACGGCCTGCCTTATGGTGGAGAACTCCAATCCTGGTGCAGACTCCAAACAAGGGGAGTCCACTTCCGAAAATGGAGAAGGAAGAAGAAGGAGATTAATTGTTGTATGGAAAAGGGGGGTCTACCCCTCTATATAAAGGGCAAGGGGGGTGTGATCCCTCTTCCCTCCCCCATGTGGTACTAAACCCCCAAAAGGGGAGGGGTGCGCCGGACAAGGGGGGGTTGGGCCCCACCCCTTGGCGCCAAGCCCAAGCGGGGGAACCCCCTCCTCCCCTAATGGGCCCCAAGGGCCCATATAGCCTTTTCCATTATTTTTAATTATTTAATAAGTTTTAAATATTTAATTCGGATAATTAAATAATAAAAAACATTATTAAAACAATTAAACTTTATTTTGAACTATTCAAAATGTCCGGAAACCATTCCGTCCTCCTCCGGAACTATTCCGGTGATTCCTCCTATTTCACCGATTGATCCCGTAACTGTCCTATGCATCGATTGCCCTTAAGTGTAACACCCTAACGGTCCGCGAAACAGCAGACATGGTCGAGACTCTTCTCATTGACCAATGACTAGTCAGTTGGACCTGGTTACAATCCTTGACAGCCCCTGCGCTTCCATCGAATGAACTTCGATCGCTTTTGGAAACCGTTAACGATACGACGTAATCCCTTTGTGCTGCGGTACTTTGTTTGTCCGAGATTTGATCGTCGGTATCCTACATACTGTGTTCACATCTCGTTCACAACAAAAAAGTTTACTCGTCCATGATCATTGCATCTCTTGTGACCTAGTCACTTGCTTGCAAGCTGTTGATGCAATATCACCGAGTGGGCCCAGAGTACCTGTCCTGTCACAAGGACTGACAAATCCCGCTCTGATCTATTAACATACTCATCAACCATCTATTTTGGAATACCCAAAGTGCACTGTTATAGCCAGCATATTTCATTCAGGCGGTGGGATACAAATCAAAGTCTCCTCATAGATGACAATTACGTATGATCATTTGCGGTCTAAGGACTAAGCCATACGTTACAAAGTCATAGCAACGCTGAACTATGTGACTCGATCACATTGCAATACTTTAGGTGGGTGTACGTCCATCACATCATTCCCCTAATGATATGACCTCATTATCAATGGACTTAAGTGTCGCCATGATCAGGAAAGCTTGATCAATCAATTGCCCAATGAGATAGTTTACCCGAGTTAAACTACGGACCATGTTTTATACTACACCTGTATTAGTATTTCCAAGTAATACAGTTATAGCACAGTATAAAACGTATTATGAACAAAACGGATATGTGACAAATATCTTTATTAATTTGTCTCTAGGGCACATATCCAACAATTGACAAGGTTCAAAATGGATGACTCCAAGAGAGGTCTCTTGCCAGTTATAAAAGGTGTCAAATTAAGCGTGACTCAATGCCCAACCACAGCAAAAGAAAAAGAGGAGATGTCCTCAAAGCCCTATGCCTCAGCCATAGGTTCTCTCATGTATGCTATGTTATGTACCAGACCGGATTTAGCGCTGGCCATTAGTATGACTAATCGCTACCAGAGTAACCCGGGAATGGCTCACTGGACAGCAATAAAGAACATCCTTAAGTACTTAAGAAGAACCAAGGATCTTTTTCTCGTTTATGGAGGAGTTGATGAGGAGCTCACCGTAAAAGGTTACGTTGACGAAAGCCTCGGCTCAGATCTAGATGACTCGAAATCCCAGACGGGATATGTTTTCATGTTGAACGGTGGCGCAATTAGCTGGAGGAGCGGCAAACAGTCAGTCGTCGCTCAATCTTCAATGGAGTCGGAGTATATTGCCGCTTGCGAAGCGTCAAACGAGGCGCTGTGGCTGAAGAAGTTCGTGATCGAGCTTGGCGTCTTTCCCAGTTGCACTGACCCCGTGGGGATCTTCTGCGATAACACGGGTGCCATTGCTAACGCGAAGGAGCCAAGAACTCACTCTACAGCCAAGCACATCCTCCGAAAGTTCCATGTGACGCGAGACTACGTCAGGGATGGACACACTAGGATTCACAAGATACATACGGATCTGAACGCAGCAGACCCGATGACTAAACCTCTTCCACAGGGCAAGTTTGAAGAACACCGAGAGACCATTGGTGTTAGATACATACTTGATGTAAACTAGTGTAATTTTTACTCTAGTGCAAGTGGGAGACTGTTGGATATGTGCCCTAGAGACAAATTAATAAAGATATTTGTCACATATCCGTTTTGTTCATAATACGTTTTATACTGTGCTATAACTGTATTACTTGGAAATACTAATACAGGTGTAGTATAAAACATGGTCCGTAGTTTAACTCGGGTAAACTATCTCATTGGGAAATTGATTGATCAAGCTTTCCTGATCATGGCGACACTTAAGTCCATTGACAATGAGGTCATATCATTAAGGGGAATGATGTGATGGACGTACACCCACCTAAAGTATTGCAATGTGATCGAGTCACATAGTTCAGCGTTGCTATGACTTTGTAACGTATGGCTTAGTCCTCAGACCGTAATGATCATACGTAATCACGATCTATGAGGAGACTTTGATTTGTATCCCACCGCCTGACTGAAATATGCTGGCTATAACGGAGCACTTTGGGTATTCCGAAATAGATGGTTGATGAGTATGTTAATAGATCAGAGCGGGATTTGTCAGTCCTTGTGACAGGACAGGTACTCCAGGCCCACTCGGTGATATTGCATCAACACCTTGCAAGGACGTGACTAGGTCACAAGAGATGCAATGATCATGGACGAGAGAAGTTGTTTGTTGTGAACAAGATGTGAACACGGTATGTGGGATACCGACGATCAAACCTCGGACAAACAAAGTACCGCAGCACAAAGGGATTACGTCGTATCTATAACGGTTTCCAAAAGCGATCGAAGTTCATTCGATGGAAGCGCAGGGGCTGTCAAGGATTGTAACCAGGTCCAACTGACTAGTCATTGGTCAATGAGAAGAGTCTCGACCATGTCTGCTGTTTCCCGGACCGTTAGGGTGTTACACTTAAGGGCAATCGATGCATAGGACAGTTACGGGATCAATCGGTGAAATAGGAGAAATCACCGGAATAGTTCCGGAGGAGGACGGAATGGTTTCCGGACATTTTGAATAGTTCAAAATAAAGTTTAATTGTTTTAATAATGTTTTTTATTATTTAATTATCTGAATTAAATATTTAAAACATATTAAATAAATTAAAAAAATGGGGAAAAGGCTATATGGGCCCATGGGGCCCATTAGGGAGGAGGGGGTTTCCCCCTTTGGGCTTGGCGCCAAGGGTGGGGCCCATCCCCCCCTATGGCCGGCGCACCTCCCCCCCCCCCCTTGGGGGTTTAGTCCCACATGGGGGAGGGGAGGAGGATCACACCCCCCCTTGGCCTATATAAGGAGGGGTAGACCCCCCTTTTCCAAGACACCAAATCTCCTTCTTTCTTCCTTCTCCTTCCCAGAAGTGGACTCCCCTTGTTTGGAGTCTGCACCAGGATTGGAGTTCTCCACCATAAGGCAGGCCGTCGCTCTGCTGGAGTCGGGATCCGTAGCCATCTTTCTTCCGCTGCTCGCCTGGTTCGGGGACCGGGAGGAACATCGATTGTACCGTACGTGTATAATCTCTTCGAGGCACTACACCTGTGGTGCTACTTCGTCGCTGGAGGTTTACCGGGAGTCATCCTCGCAGGTGGTGGTCTTCTACACGACAGGGAGGTCGTAGTTCTGAGTCTACGTCAACCACGTTCGTAAGAACGTTTCCCTCTTTCAGTCTTCAAAGGTATGAACACCGATTCCCTCCGTTACTTTACATCGCCATAGCATAGATCTTGGGTTCGGGTACCGTAGGTGTGAAAATTTGTGTTTTCTGCCCCGTATCCCAACAGGGCCCACCCCCTCCCTTGGGATTAGTCCCACCCCGGAAGTGGAGGGGGGTGGCACCCCTCCTTGGCCTATATAAGGAGGGGTAGAGGTGCCCTTTTAATCATGATATTTTTGAGATAAGTTCTCATCTCTCTCTCCCTCCTTTCTCCTTCCTCGAGTGGACTCCCCTTGTTTGTAGTCTACACTTGGTTGGGGATTTCTCCACTATACGCACGCCGTCGTGCTGCTGGAATAGGGATCCGAATCCATCTTCTTTTCGCTGCTCTACTGGTTCGGAGCCCGGAGGGACGTCGGGTATACTGTATGTGTATAATCCCGCGAGGCACTACACTTGTGGTGCTACTTCATCGTCGTGGTCGTATCGCGAGGTCTTCATCAGCAACGTTCCGACGGGGACGTAATCCCGTCATCGGTCTACAAGGATCGGGTGGCTACAGGAGTCATCATGGATCTGCGCGGCATCGGGGATTGCCGGTACGACTACACCAACCACGTTCATGCGGGAACGTTTCCCTCTTAACGGACTACATACTGGTATGTGATCTATTTCTGTCCGTTACTTGCATCTCCATAGCATAGGTCTTGGGTATGGGTCTCGTAGGTTATGAAAATTTTGTGTTTTCTGCCCTGAACCCCAACAGTGGTATCATGAGCAAGGCTATGCGTAGATGTATTGTACGGATAGAACACATCTAGTATGTGGGCATCAATTCTCCAATTATTACCCTCTCAGGTGTACTCATTTAGCGTTGCGGCAATGTTTGATGAAGCGGCCCCCGACCGACCTTACGCGTTTACGCGAGACTGGTTCCACGCTTGACATATGGCTTGTACCATATAAAGTGGCTGGGGGGGTGTCTGTCTCTCTGCATTAGCGATGCAAAGATGTTTGCAACGGAGGGCCCCGACCGGGGTGTAATAGAGACAATTGCGGGATTGGTGTTGTGGCTTGTTTTCGCAGGATAGAAAACGGTTCTTTTCTCGAAACCCCTAGCAGCCACGTAAAACTTGCAAAAGATAAAGTAGAAAGGCGTTTTCAACTTTAATTTGCATGTCGGGGGAATCATAGCATGTATGATTTATACTATTGCATCCTGTTTTGCTAATATGTTAGATATACGACGGTAGCATAATAGGATGATCCCTCACTAATCCATCAAAGTGTCCTTCCTTAGTGAAGCACCATCTGGAAAGTTCTTCATTATGGAGGAATCACGTGTCACACGGGTGTCAAACATTTTTACGTTCACAAGAGATGGGTGGAGCAAGCCTAGCATGTCCAGAAACATGGCCTTGCATACGCGGCATATACTCACTAAGGTTATTGTGGCGAGCCTGGCATGTGCAGACATGGCCTCGGGACACAAGAGACCGAAAGGTCGAGCATGAGTCATAGTGATTGGCATGATGGCCTACCTTGAACAACATACTGATGGTCGTGTCACACGGGGGAGGTATGTTCTTCAAGGATCGTGTAATCACTTAGAACAAACTATGAGGGATGTTTGTCTGAGTGGGAGTTCCAGAATTGTTTTTGAAACATGAACTCCATATTATGAACTTAATCTTCATGTCTTAGCAAATATCATTGTAGATAACGTCATACCAATGTTTAGAACTATGGCTCTTTTAGTATGATAGAACTTAAGGTAAATGGGTCTTACTTCATTGATGTGTACCAACACCATTAGAGACATACTCATTAGTAATGACTTGCTAAACATAATACGAAAAACTGCTAGGAGATACACCTGAAAACTCCGTAATCAAGGAAGATGATGATGAGTATTGTACTCACCGTCACTTATGAATGACTGTCCAATACACCATAATTCATTCTATGGAATCTGAATTGTGAATGCATGTTAACCAACACGTATGACGTGCTAGGTGAACTTGAAAGCACTTGGTCACAAATCAGAGTAATGGAATATGAGTATATGGACGGGGTTTCTTTCAACTATGGTGGAAGGAACAACCTGCTGAGAAAGTCACTTGGAAACATGGAACACCTTGTGTATAACTTGGACTACTGAATGGCTGGTTACTTTGCGATAACTAGGGAGTTGCATCCGCTTCCTCCCAGTTACAAAGACCATGTCTGGACTATGTCATGAAAGAGAATCGTTCAACTGTCATGAGGTCATGGTTAAAGTTAAGAACTTTAAGAGTATAACCAATGCAGGAATGGTCATTGACGGAGAAGGTATATTTGATATACGAGTCATAAATGTCTTTCCCATGAAACACTAATTGCGGTTGATTAAGTATTCGATGCTTGAACTTACTGCTTGAGAGTGGCTTGGAAGGGATGAGGTGACAATGTGTGCTGACGGCAATCAAGATAGTTGATGGTCGACAACACTCTCCCTCTACATCTATCAATTGATTAATATATGAATAAATTTTATGATTTTTTGAATGAGGACTTTATTAGTGTGTCTTGCATCTCGCGAAGACAATTATTCATATTAGTGAGAA
Source organism: Bromus sterilis (assembly GCA_950022295.1). NCBI lineage: Eukaryota > Viridiplantae > Streptophyta > Magnoliopsida > Poales > Poaceae > Bromus > Bromus sterilis. Next base: position 30,915,143 of record OX465598.1, read on the forward strand.
ACAAGTCAGTTGTTCTCCTTTTATGAATGATATCTCTTATGGTCACATTACGATTATGAATGAGTTATTCTTATATTGATGATAGTTGTTTGATCATTTATAAAGAAATATTGTAATGCCAAGAAATATCCAGGCTTAATAATGATACTACAGTTTAAGTCATGAATGGTATGATGATGTCTTAAGATACTTGATCTCTTGACACATACAAACCATGCCTTTTAGGTGAGATGACTAAAACCTCGCATTCTGGTAAACGGAATGTGTATTGATTGTTGAGTATCATACATTGTGATGTATCGTATGTCAGTATGTGGTGAATTTCATTATTTCGTGAACTTCGTATGTGGACTTAGATGAATATTTCTATTCACTAATGAAACATGAGTCTGAAATAATTTGATATGATCAAAAGGGATTTCAGAGTAAAGATGGATATTAAATTAACAAGAAAGACAAGTCTCTACGATTTTATCAAAGTGACAAATGTTTTGAGTTAGTCTTGGGCATAAAGACTTGTGTGAAAGTTGTTCCACAAATTGCAATGTCTTGAGACACTTCAATATGATTGACGTGCCTGAACATTGTGATCATATTCTATCGAAAAGTGTATGGTCTAAGTTATCTCTTAACAAGTTACGTTATTATTGTTTAGAGTTATTAATTTAATATGCAAACACTCACTTCAGCATAGGGAACCATCTGAGTTCGTGGAAACCAACACTATATATTTCATGGTGTGTTGTGGTTTCTAGGAAGCTTGATTTATGTAAGATAAATTATCTTTGTAGTGTATCCTTAGACAACTATGGATGCATCTTCCACAACTAGAACCAAAAGGAGCAAAACTTGTATTGCTATGTTTGGTGTTTGTCAAGAATTGTTCTTGATAAATGTGGTAATGGAAGAAAAGTGAAAAGTTCAACCAAGGTAATTGACCTTGCCTCCAAATGTCAGAGTAGTGCAACGGAATATGTTCTGGAAGCAAAGCTCTACAATAAGAGGAGAAACTAATGATAATGATCATGATCTTTTGATGGGAGCTTTTACTGAGAAAGGTAGGATTCAAGAATATATATTTGCCCCTGGTGCAAAATGATATTCATGATTCACTTGTCATGTTAATGGAACAAGACATTCCTACGAACTACAAAGAAGCGATGGTGGACCTAAGTACGAGATATGACTATGAGTCATGAAATTCTATGTTGAGTTACATTTAAGATTGCTTGAATCTTATCAAGTAAGGAGGTTACTTGATATTCACAATAACTTTAGAGTTATGAGGAATAAATGTGAACATCAAAGGGGCGTCAAGATTGGTTTGTCACAAAGATTGTTTCTGAAAAATTCAATGGGTTGACTACAATGTGTAGCAATGCTTGAGTCAAAGGGATATTCACTACGATTGATCCAGGATTGTTATCAATATCGTGACTTCCTCAAATCCTGTATTTGAAGAAGTGTTGTAATTGGTACAACAAGAAGGTTTTGGAAAAAACATATGGATACTAGTGTCTCGTAAACTGAATTCTCATTTTGATGGATGATCAAAGGATTTTGGACTTAACCAAAATATCGAGGAAACATGCATTTGCATGAAACTGAGTGGGAGCTGAATAGTTTCCTAAACTTGATATATGTAGACGACATATTTTGAGTGGGAGCTATGGGAGTATTATCCTAGACTTATATGTAAATGACATATTTGAGTAGGAGCCATGTGGTTAGTATCCTGAACTTAATATGTGTCTGACATATCTAAGTGGGAGCCATGTGGATGTTATCCTTGTCTTATATGTGGCCGACATATTTGAGTGGGAGCAATATGAGTGTTATCCTATAACTTAATATGTGCATGACATATTTGAGTGGGAGCATGATAACATTCTCATATATGGATAACATATTATGAATGGTGCAGTTGGTGTTAATGATTATTTGAATCTTTCATAAATGAAGATGAATAAGTATTAAGCATAGAAGATCTATTAAGATATATATGTGTTTAATAACATTGAGTCGTAATACTTTCCTGGATAAGATTCTGAAGGAGTTCAGAATGGGACAAGTCAAGAAGTGGTCCTTACTTGTATATCCAAGAGAAGTGTTGAGTTAATCTCAGTACAAGAACAATGGTTAATGGTTAATGAAAGAAATGGATGTGTTGGATCCTCTATGCCTTTGTCATAGGTTCTTTCATACAAAACCAGAGTTATGTACTCGACGTAGTGTGCCCCAAGTTCTTAGTAGTAAGAACATGTTGTGATATGATTTATGAGTAAATCATTGAAAAAAGAGTTAAGTTTATCCTTCAGTGTCTGAAGAGAACTTAGGATACATCTCAAATTTGTAAAGGATAGTGGACTTGACCATAAATGTTATGCTGGTTGAAGTTTTTGACACTAACCTAGAAAATTGAGATATCATACTAATGAATGCCTAAGTTGAAAGAAACATGGTTAGACATCAAAGTTGCATACAATGCACTAAGGATTGAATCTACATTGATGTGGCTGCTTTAGAAGTAGCAGGAGTTATATTATGGCTTAAGAAGTTCGACTTCTGATTGAGTGAGTTTCAAGTGTGCATGACTATGGGAAAGTCCGCGTGACCCACCGGATGTCATTGCTATGACACAGCAAACGAAGTCTCACTTCACCGCCAAATATATATACCTCATCATGATAGCGGATAATGAAGAAATGTCAAATTAGGTGACATTATGATTTGCAACAGGACATACGGTTCTGAATGGTACCCAGACCGTTGATACAACCTCTTCCACGGGCAAGCATGATCAATAAGGAGTTATGATCCAGAGAAAATGCAACTAGATTATTTGTACTCTAGTGCAAGTGGGATACTGTTGGGAATGTGCCCTAGAGGCAAATAAAATATGTTTTATCGAGCATATTCCATTAGTTCATAATACGTTTGATACTATGCTATAACTGTATTAAGCGGAAACATTAATACAGGTGTGGTATACAAACAACCAGGTCCCTAGTCAACCCTAGTATACTAGTCCATTGGGCGATTGATGATCAAGGTTTCCTGATCATGAGACAATGCCGTCTGTTGACAATGGAGTCGTATCATTGGATAATGATATGATGGACATACACCCACCAGAAGTGTTGCGATGTGATCAAGTTACATAGTTCGACATTGCGATAACTATAACGTAGTGACCAGATCCTTAGACCGTAATGATCATACGTAATTACTGTCTATTAGGATGCCTTGATTTGCTACCCACCGCCTGACTGAAATATGCTGGCCATAAAGGAGTACTTCAGGTATTCCGAATAGATATGTTAATGAGTATGAAAATATATCAAAGCGGGATTTGTCCATCCGTGTGACGGATAGGTACTCTGGGCCCACTCAGTGATGTTACATCATAAAGTTTGCAAACGTGTAACTAGGTCACGGAGTTGTAATATCACGGGAACGAGTAAACTTGTTTGTTGAGAACGAGGACGAACTAGGTATAATGGATACCGATGATCAAACCTCGGACAAGCAAAGTACCCCAGGACAAAGGGAACAGGCACACGGTTAACGGATCCAACAGCGATTGAAGTTCATTCGATGGAAGCGCAGGGGATATCAAGGATTGTAACCAGGTCCAATTGATTAGTCATTGATCAATGAGAATTGTCTCGATCATGTCTGCTGTTTCCCGGACCGTAGGGTGTTACACTTAAGGGTACTCGACGCAGTAAGGATTGATTCGGGATCACCGGAGAAATTGGAGAGAACACGGGAATTGTTCCGATGAAGGCCGGAAGTTGTTCCGGGTATTTTGAAAGGTTCAAAATATATTTAATAATGTTTAATTAATGTTTTATTATTTAATTATCTGAATTAAATATTAAAATATAATTAAATATAATTAAAAAGTAATTAAAAGGCACATGGGCCTCATAGGGCCCATTAGGGGGAGAGGGGGTCCTCCCCCATGGGCCATGGCGCCATGATGGGGGCCACCCCCCTTAATAGGTGCGCCACCCCCTCCCTTGGGATTATTCCCACCCCGAAAGTGGAGGGGGGCTGGCACCCCTCCTTGGCCTACATAAGGAGGGGTAGAGGTGCCCTTTTAATCATGATATTTTTGAGATAAGTTCTCATCTCTCTCTCCCTCCTTTCTCCTTCCTCGAGTGGACTCCCCTTGTTTGGAGTCTACACTTTGTTGGGGATTTCTCCACTATACGCACGCCGTCGTGCTGCTGGAATCGGGATCCAAATCCATCTTCTTTCCGCTGATCTACTGGTTCGGAGCCCGGAGGGACGTCGGGTATACTGTATGTGTATAATCACGCAAGGCACTACACTTGTGGTGCTACTTCATCGGCGTGGTCGTATCGCGAGGTCTTCATCAGCAACGTTCCGACGGGGACGTAATCCCTTCATCGGTCTACAAGGATCGGGTGGCTACAAGAGTCATCGTGGATCTGCGCGGCATCGGGGATTGCCGGTACGACTACACCAACCACATTCATGCGGGAACGTTTCCCGCTTAACGGACTACATACTGGTATGTGATCTATTTCTGTCCGTTACTTGCATCGCCATAGCATAGGTCTTGGGTATGGGTCTCGTAGGTTATGAAAAATTTGTGTTTTCTACCCCGAACCCCAACAGCATCATCTCCAGCACCAGAGAATTGATCTCTCATAACAAGGTTTAGCAAGGCAGGTTTAATTTCATAAGAGGTAGCTGAAGTGGCAGGTGTGGCAATGGGGGTGCAGATAAAGTCTTGGTTGTTGTGACTAGTGAAGTCACACAACTTGGTGTTTTCAGTGGAACCCATAGTAGCAGCAAGTGTGGCAGTTTTTTTTGTGATTTTTGATATAAGACACAAAGATAAAAACTGAAAGGTAAACTAACAAGACTAAAAAACAAAGGTAAAGGGTAGTGTGCAACTCCCCTATCTTAGCACTCGGAGTCCCCGGCAACGGCGCCAGAAATTTACTTGATGGCGCGAGAGTTGACGGGTGTAGTCTTCTCGCCCTTCGTTGGTGAGCCCCAAGTGGAAGGCGTGATGCAGCACAGCAGAAAATTTCCCTCAGTAAAGATACCAAGGTTTGTCTCCAGTAGGACTCCAGAGATGATAAGTAGGTGTCAGCGGCGCAACTGACGCGGACCTGCACACAGACACAAATAACTTTGTTCCCAACGAAGTTCAGAGAGGTTGTCAATCTCTCCGGTCTTGTTATTCACAAAGGATCAAACACAAGGGATAATGATAGCAACTGAAAGTAAAAGCAGGAAAGTAAATGAGCGTGGAAACAGTAATGAGGATATGGACCGGGATACGTGATGTTCACTAGTGATGTCTCTCTCCCAAAAGACGATAAAACTGTTATGCGAGGTAAACAAATTACAGAAGGGCAATTGACAGGATTATGAACGCACCGCAATGCTAACTATGCTACAAAAGAAAGGAAGAGGCTCAAAAGCACGGGCAGTACGCCAAAATAAGTAGACCGAAATCCAAATGCATCTACTACTAATCATCCACCTTCAGATATCTATCCAGAACATCTCGCTGGTATTAAGTTGCGAGCCCCACCCAAAGTGTAAACCCAAAGCAACACACAACTGCATTAAAAAGCACTTTGCGTAAAGTAAACAATCCTTGCAACCGCGGTTACAAGTACCGTTGTTTTCCCCCTTGTGTCAACAGCACATCCCCTAGACTCATGTTTCTGTCACTCAAGCGTGTCATCGGGGGGCATGAACCCACAATCGAGCATAACGTTCCCTCTTGGGGTCACTACCTACTACTTGGCCAAAGCAATAAACAACAACGGAGAACATGCAAGAATTACTTAGGAACAAAAATTTAAGAGATAAAAACCAAATATATTACTCAATCACAATCTGAACATAATCTCATAATCCATCAGATCCCATCAAACTCAGCATAGCAACAGCAGAAAGATTACAAAAGTGCATCGATCATGTAGGTCATCTCACGAGGTCTAAACCATGAAGAACAAAGAGGGGAGGATAACATCACATAGCTACTGATCACGGACCCATGGTCCAAGGAAAACTACTCACGAGACATCCGGGAAGCATCCATGATGGAGAGGAGACTCCCGGAGGTCGGTCCTCCCTCCGGCAGGGTGCCGGGAAGAGGTCTTCTGGTGCTCCCGATCTCGGAAGCGCGGCGGCGGCGGAACAGAGGCGAGATCGCGAAAAAGGGTTCTGTCCCCGAGGGTTTCACGTCACGGGGGATATATAGGCGAAGGGGGGCAGCCAGAGGTGGACCAGGGGCCCCAGGCGCCCCCTGGCGCGGCCAGGGGTGGGGCCGCGCCGGGTGGCCGCCTGGGCCACCCCTGTCTCCCGTCTGGCCCCACTCGGGCTCTTCGCGAAGCTTCCTGTACGCTGATTTTTCCTATATTTTTCCCGGAATTTTTCTGGCACTTTTTATATGGGGGAAAACTGAAATAGAAAAACAGCAGAAAACAGGAACTGGCACTGGGGTGCACTGAGTTAATAGGTTTGTCCAAATATGATCAAAAGTGTATGAAAGTGTATCTAGATCATAGAAATATCACACAAAACATGCATGGAGCAAGCAGAAATTATAGATACGTTTTGGACGTATCATACCTCTAGCAACTTGAGGTAATTCAACTCCACGGAGGGAATCTTCAAATCTAGGGGATTTGGGTGAGGGTTTTGAGAGGAGGGGAGAGGGGGAGAGAGAGCACCATTGCTGTTTTTCGAGCTCAAGTGGTGGGGGGTATGAGGTGGGGGACATATGGGGGTCCCAAACCCCACTTAAGTGGCTGGGGGTGTAGCGCCCAATGATGAGGCGCTAGACTGTGTAGCGCCCAGCCATCAGGCGCTACACAGGCTAGCGCCTCAGCATTAGGCGCTACACCCCCTAGCCACTTAAGTGGGGTTTGGGACCCCCATATGTTACCTTAAGTGGCATAAATGACACAAATGGCACAAATGTTGCATAACATACATCGTAGTTAAAATTAACCATCCATCAAAAATACAACACATTACAATCTTTTCATACAAATGAGAGTGCACATGTCTTGCAAATATAGGTCTACAAATAAGAACACTCAATCACTCGTAAAGTACATCTTGTAGCTTCATGAGCTTGTGTCGAAGCACTTCTCGGTCATAGAATAAATCTGAAGGGTTCGTTGCATAGAAAACAAAAATTTTCCTACGGTTGTAACAGCCAAGATCACATCTAGAAGATCACTTGTAACGGTTTGAGAAGGACTCACCCTCGAAGACCAAAAGCTTTAACGAGAACTATTCTCGTGGGTGATGTAGTCGAACACTCGCCGACCTCAAGGTCGTGATGAAGACTTGACGCCACGAACGGGCAGCGTCTCCGTAGTCGGTCACACGTACAGATCAGTGACGACCTCCGCCCCTTGCTCCAGTTGGGCAGCGGAAGTAGTGGATCCTCGGGAACTTCAGCAGCAATACAACATAGTGGTGGTGGTGGTAGAGAAGATCTTGAGCAGGGCTTCGCCTAAGCACCGTACTCGTGAAACTGGATCAGCTAGCAAGGGGAGGAAGATGCCAACCAAAGGGCATATGAGAAAGCGATGGAATGAGTTGTGTGAGGACCTCCACCCATCTATATATAGGAGGGGGAGGCAGCCCCCAAGGGGTAGCACGCCCCAAGAGGTGCCCCCACCTCTCCCTTCATCATGTGGGTGGACTCTCCACTCACAAAAACAAAGGGTCACACATTATTCCCATAACTTCCATAATTCTCCACTCAAAATTCCAAGAGTTTATCACATTAAAACACTTTTAATTATCTTGTTTAATGTCACTCAAATTAATGAACACTTCATTCAATGAGTACTTCATTGATGAACACTTCATTCAATGAACACATTAACAATTATCCCCTTGCACTATTTTGATATACCGAAACTATTCCAGCAGTTTTATCAAAACAGTCCATGTGCTGTCCAGTATATTCTCCGGCGTTCCGTATCCACTCAAACGCATCAACGAATCCTTAAGTGTGTCACCCTACGGTTCGTGAATAAAATGGACATGACAGAGACTCTTCTCTGATCAATAATCATCAGCGGGATCTGGAGATCCATGATGACTCCCACTTACTCAACGATGAACTAGTGATCGTGTGAACCAAAAACTCCGTAACCAATTCCTTTTGTCTCGCGGTATTTTACTTGTCCGAGATCCGATCATTTGGTATCATCCATACCTAGTTCGATCTCGTTACCGACAAGTACTCTTTACTCGTTCCGTGATATAACATCCTCGTGAGCCAGTCACGTGCTTGCAAGCGATGTCAATGTGATATCACCGAGAGGGCCCAGAGTATATCTCTCCGTCATCTGGATGGACAAATCCCACTCTTGATCCACGAGCCTCAACTAACACTTTCCAAGTACCCAACGACACCTTTATAATCACCCTGTTACGGTGTGACGTTTGATGGAATCAAAGTACTCTTCCGGTGTCAGTGATTGACGTGATCTCATGGTCTAAGGATTAGGGTTACTTCGTGAAAGTTTGATACAGCAATAGAAACTTTGATGACATGATCGTATTGCTATAACTACTGTGGGTGTATGTTCATCACATCATTCTCCAATGATATGACCTTGTTATTAACGACATCCAATGTCAATGATCAGGAAACCTTGATCATCCATTAATCAACAAGCTAGTATAAAGAGAGACATTACTAGGAACCTTTTCTTTGTTTATTAAACACACATGTATTAACGTTTCCAGTTAACACAATTATAGCATGAAAATAAACATTTATCATAAACATGGAATAAGATAATAACCACTTTATTATTGCCTCTCGGGCATATTCCCTTCAAAATCACGTAGTGAGTACTCTACGTTCCTTTTTTCTAGCTTTAACTTGGCCTTCTCCTGCACCATTTCCTCTCTCTCCACCACCACTTCATCTTCTCTTGCACCATTTCCTCTCTCTCCTCCACCCACTTCCCCTTCTCTTGATTCATTTGCTCCATCTCCTCCATCCACATCGCCTTCTCTTGCTTCATTTGATCTCTCTCTTTCTCTGCTTTTGCTCTGAACACTTGATGGATGCTAGTGCCTGCTTTGTCGGCCAACTTCTTCTTCTCAAGCTCCTCCCTCAGGTCACCAATAACTCTATGTGCTTTGCTTAACTGAGTAACAACATCCTCCTTGTCAGCCACCGTTTTTTCAAAATCTAATTTAAAAGATCTCAGGTCATTTTCAATCTTCTCTTATCTTCCAGGAACTTCAAGTTCTCTTCAGCATTGGTTACTTGTTGTCTCAACCTCATTGTGTTTTCCTCTTCATACATGCTCCATATCCTAGCTAGGCTTTGCTTCAATGGGATTTGCCACTCATTGTCAACCCACTTCACAAAGTTGCACTTGGATGCATCCTATAAAATGAAACATATTCAAATACAGAGCAACATTAATGATATAAAAAGATTATTGACAAGAAGAATGAATGACTAATGCAATATTGCTAACCTTTTTTGCACAATCTAAAAACCTCATTCCGGTATCAATCGATTGAAATGCCACAAATCTTTCACAAGGGGGTCTGTGCTCACACATACAAGGTTGATTCAAAGCCAAGCCGCTCCATTTCGTGCACTCCATGGTCGGTAGCTATAAAGAAGGTAAATGAAATCAATATCCATTTACCCTACAACCATAACCCTCAAAGTGACACTCATAGAGAACATGTTAACCTCGCTAACTTGACTTGTCACATAATCATCATCGTCAGACGAGCACGAGGTTGCCGACAACCTTTGCCAATTCATCCTATAATATCAATCATATCAATGCCATTGCTTCATATCAATCTTGTCAATTCTTCACACAAAATATATTCTAAAGAAAACACATAATCTAATAACAAATATAAATCCAATGGAATTTAGGGTTTCACTAAGCCTAGCAATCCTAATTTGTTCTCAAATACTACTACAACAATGCTAATGCTATACATTTAACAATAATGCCATTGCAACTACAAAGATTGAAAATTCATTTCAATCTAGGGTTCACAAAAAATGCTAAAAAGGAAGAAATAGCATGGATCTAATGGATGAAAACTTAGGGATCAAAGGAGAATACCTTAGAAGATGATTTGAGGAAGAAATCCACGGTCAAAACCTCCAAATGGGGAATATTTAAGAGGGGGCGACTAGAACAGCATCACACAGGGCGGCCTCTGTGTGTGTTTTATGTGTGGGCTGCTCGGGCGTGGCTTCGGCCTTTAAGTGGCTGCCTAGTCTAGCGCCTGATGGGGAGGCGTTAAGCATGTATGTATAGCGCATGTTGGTTTGGCGCTAGACTTCCAGGGTGAGGCCCTGTGGGGGTCCACGTTGACACGCTGGCAGGGGCTTAACGCCTCAGCTAAGGGCGCTAAATGTATGGGCTTAGCGCCTGGTGGTCGGGCGCTAGAGAAAATGGTTATTTCTGTGAAATAGTTTGTAACTAGGTTCAGATTGTGAATTTGTTTCGCATAAAGGTTAAAAGTGTTGATTTTGCCTTACCTGGGATGGGATTGAGAACAAAGATGCCAAACAATTTGAAACGACCACCGATTCCGGAAAAAAAAACTGTTCTGGGGAATCCATGGAAGCGGCAACAGCGAGCTCGGTGATAGGATCGAGAGCCAAATTCGGGTCCAATCCGGGGCTCGCGAGGTCGTTGCTCAGACCCAGCGGCGGCCGCGGCCGCCCTCTCCCGTTTGGCCATCTGCCATGGCCGACCTCGCGCCTCCTCCACAGCAGAGCAGCCCGGACGCGGAGCGTCGTCGCCGCTGCAAATCCTCACCAGCAGCAGCTCGGAGTGGAAGGAGGAGAGGCGACGGAGCCCGAGAGGGGCAGCCCCGGTGAGGTGCCTGTTCTTTCTTCCCCTTTCTGCTACGATTTGTCCGTGACGGCGGCGAGCTCCATCCAACATGTGGCGGATCTGTACCGCAGGTGAAGGAGGAGATTGCGAGGTGCTACGACCTCGTCCGCCGCCTTGGCCGGGGCGCCGTCTACCTCGGCTCCTCCAGGGTGCCGGCCGCGCACCCCCACTACCACCAAACCGCCCAGCTCGCGGCGGAGATAGCCAAGCTGCTGGACTGCACCACGTGGACGGGCGCCGGCCCCGGCCTCATGGACGCCGCCGTCCAGGGCGCCCTCAAGGCGGACAAGCCGGTCGGCGGCTTCAAGATCGGCAAGGAGGCCGGTGAATGGACAACCTCCAACTTCCACCCTTACCTGCCCCCAGAGACTTACCTCACCTGCAGGTTCTTCTCTGCAAGGAAGCAGGGTTTAGTGGATGCTGTGGTGCGCAACAGCTCCGCAGACAGAACCGCCATCGTCGCATTGCCCGGCGGCATCGGGACGCTGGATGAGCTCTTTGAGATCATGGCGCTGATTCAACTGGAGAGGATCGGGTCGGCGCTACCCGTCCCGTTTTTGCTGATGAATTATGACTCTTACTACTCCAAACTGCTGGAGTTTCTGGATGACTGCCAGGAATGGGGCACAGTTGCTCCAGGGGAAGTGGCATCGCTGTGGAAGATTTGCAATGGGAACCATGAGGCCTTGGAGTACCTGGCACAGTTCTACAATGTGCCTACCAAGGAAAGGAATTACGGCGTTGATACGCCATCGAAAGAACACATGATTCCTTCTTACACCATCACAAGATGACACACACAAGCTCTTCTCAAGAATGTTCTCTCTTCCTTTTCTTTTGCAAAATATCACTATTGCAATAATTCCCATCGTTTATGGCAATGTCAGCAACAGTTTAATGGATTATATCGATTTGCTTTGTTGCATGTATTTTCCAACAGTTGAATTAGCAGTGCAGGGATGGGTGCAACAACAGAAAAAGATCCTTCTTTCTACTATTTTACAAGGATAATTAGGCTCCCTTTGGTTTATAGGATAGAAATATCATAGGAATAGGAAAATCATAGGAAGTGAGATGACATGCATCTCAATTCCTATAGGCAAAGAGATGGCATTTGATATATAGGATAGGAATTTTCCATTGAGTCTAGGCTAATGTTTTTTTTTCTTTGAAATGTGAAGGATTCACATAGGAATAGGAATCCATCCCTACAAACCAAAGGGCTTCATAGGAATGTTTCCTTTGAAAATCCTATCCTATGAAATTCCTACAAACCAAAGGAGGTCTAAGGGAGTATCAGTAGTTCAGTACTAAGCTTGATCAAATAATACAAGTGTCATCACTCTTTGGCCTCCTACTTTAAGTTTTTAACTTGACTTGTGTACATTTATGTTCAATCACACCTTTACAGAAATATCTTCTGGTACAGGATGTTGTCATAGTACCTCAACAATCGGTCAGAAGTTAGCACTGCAAAAGATTCAAAGAAAGCATTAATGAACAGTGTGTATTGTGAAAAAACTGATAGAAGATACTCCCTCCGTTCCATAATAAGTGTCGCTCATTTTGTATTAAACTAGTACAAACTTTGTACTAGATGGACACTTATTATGGATCGGATGGAGTACCATATATACATTTCATGGAGAATGTTGGTCTTATACTTTGCCTCTCCTGAAAATTGAAGTTGCTCTATGAGATGGTGCCTTACATATGACTAAGATGCACTCCAAGAAGTTCCATGTTCCTATTTAGTTGCTTCAGCAGTCATTCGAATATTTGTTCATCTTTTCGTTTGATGTCATAGTTTGCATAGAAATAGACAACCTTCTCGCGTGATTCAGTCAATCGGTTTTCCTAGTTTTAATCACTATGTAAGACTAAACTGTTTTATTTTTATAACAAACATGTCAATGTTGCCTACGGTATCATAACAGTAAGTGTGATCAAAACAGGTTAAGCCCTGTCTGATCCTCTGCCGAGGTGCCAGAATACTGAACAGTAGGGCCCTTCTTCGGCATCAGATTGAAAGCTTACATAGGCAAAGAGAACCAAGAAGTTTGATTGTGTTCTTCATGCGCGATTAATCTTTGTAATAGTAATTTAGAGGGGCGTACAGGTTGATCCTGTAAGATTGACCGCAACCAAGAGACAAGAAAAGTACCACAAAATAAGACATGGTACATTGGATACAAAAACCTGAAAATTCTTTGCCATGGAACTTTATTTTGGATATATGGTTTCCCTCACAGCATATCTCTCTCAGTTGACCAGACAAACTCAAGTGCAGACCCAAAGGATCTAGAGTTGGTGTAGACCATACTTCTAGAGCTTACGACACAACCTATCACCACCAGAGAAAAAAGCATAACACTAAGTATAGAGTTGCTACACGTTGTTAGGACAACAGTCGATGCCAAAGATAGATCTCGCTGTGCACCAAACTACTCTAGCCACAGAACAGGTGAAAAGGAGATGTTGTGTTCTTTCAGGTTGATCACAAAACGAGCACAAATTGTTAGTTGGCCATTTCTTTTTCCTCATCTCATTCTAGTAAAAACATCATTTTGAAATAGTTGCCAAAGGAAGATTTGTATCTTCAGAGGAAATTTTGCTTTCCAGTTCCACTTCAAGTTTGGCCCATGAACATAGTTTACAAGCCATTTGTACATAGATTTGATGGTAAAAGTACATTTTTTATTTTATTCAAAAAATAGTAATATTCATAGGTTCATCTTTCCTGGGTAAGGCATCAATCTTATGAACCATCTCATTCCATTGGGGTATAAGAGTAGGAGACAACCTACGTCAAAAGTCAGCAACAATATCTAGGGCCAATTCTTTCAGCTGGCTTAAAAAAGTAAGTTGTCTCCCCCCCCCCCCAGCTTAAAAAATAAGCGGCCCTTTAAATTTGTGCAGCCTTTCAAATTAGTCATTGGATAGCTTTTTTTTAGGGGTTTATGCAACTTTATTGTCCAATAACCAACGGGATACACGACTCATCATGTGGGTACAAGAGCCATACATGGCGACCCACTGATAGTCCAAACGTGTACTGGGCTAATAAAGTTGCTTCTATGAAAGAAGAACTACTTTCAGAAATAAAAATGCAAGTAAAATTTGGAATTCTTTTGTAAATCTCTTTGATGATAGCCGCCTGGACTCTTCCACCCTTCTCCTTGATCTCTTTGATAGCTGGCCTTCTCTCACATGAAATGATAATATCCTGAAGTTGAAGGTCCTCCGCCAGAGCTAGCCCTTCTCTGCAGGCGATCGTCTCAAGGCAAGCTTTGTCTCTGACTCCACACAGAACCAGGGATGAAGAGCCTAAATACTTCCCTTGATCATCTCTACAAATAACCGAAACTGCACCCTTGCCTACATCATCCACCTTGAAGCCCGTATGGATCTTGCAACTCCCACTCGGGGGAGGGCTTCAGCCTGACTCTGGCGCCCGAGCTCCCCTGGGCCGAGAAACACTCCTTCCCGTGGCTGGCACAGACCTCCTAGCCACTTCTAATTCCCGAATAAATTCTTTGATATAAGAATGCGTTCCGAGAGGGGATTGTGTGATAGACTCATGAATTAGCTTCCGCCTAGCGGACCAAATAGCCCAGAGAGTAACAACAGCTTCTGTGAACTGAGCTTCCGAAGTAGCCTCATGGACATGAAATATCCAATGCTTAGCACTTGGCTCTTTAACTTCACTCATGACTTCCACCAGATTTCGGCCAGCCAGTGCCCAGACACATCTAGACGACGAACATTCAAGTAGAGAATGAACCCAAGAATCAGTATTCCCACACAATGGACAGCAGTCAACCAGAGACATGTTTCTATGCTTTCGAACATCTTCTATGGCCAAGGATTGTCTCCCGAGACGCCACGGAAAGGTTCTGATTCTCGCCGGAACTTTGATATTCCAGAGTTTTGTCCACCCGGCTTGGTCCTGCTGTAAATTTGAGACAGCGGCGACTCCAACAAGCGTGTCCTCCCTCTCCTTTCTTTCTCTGGTGAGCATATCATACGCTGATCGGACAGATAATTGTCCCTTCTTCTCAAAGTTCCAGCCCCAGAAATCATCAACCGGTCCAGTACACAGCGGGATGTTCATTATTGCATGTGAGTCAACCGGCAGGAAAGTCTCCCGAAGCTTCGCCACATCCCACATTGCTGTCGAAGACACAATGAGATCTGACACTTTAATTGGTCTATTAGGTGTCAAACACGCCACGGGTTTCATCCCCGAGCTTCTCGGGATCCAATTATTATGCCAAATGTCGGTATTCTGACCATTCCCAATTCTCTTCACCAATCCATGAGCCAAGGCCTCCTTCCCATCAACTAACGACCGCCAAATTTGTGACGGGTGTGGTCCAACAGAAGCTTCCATGACTGAGGAATTTGGGTAGTAAACTGCCTTCAGAAATCTTGCACAGAATGATTCCGGTTCAGTTAGCAATCTCCACACCTGTCTAGATAGCAGGGCTAGGTTGAAGAGCTCCATATCCTTGAAACCTAACCCACCGTCACGCTTGGGCTGACACATAGCTTTCCAAGACACCCAATGAGGCTTTCTCTGCCCCGCTTTACTTCCCCAATAAAACTGTCTAATTAGTTTGTTCAAATCTTCGCAAAGGCCTCTTGGAAGTCTGAAGCAAGACATGGAAAAAACGGGTACAGCTTGTGCCACCGATTTTATCAAAATTTCCTTTCCTGCAGCCGATGCAGTTTTCTCAATCCACCCTTTCACTTTGCTCCACAATCTCTCTTTGATGTATTTGAAAGCCCCTGATTTTTAGACCCCCACATCAGAAGGCATCCCAAGATACATCTCATTTAGGGTATCATTAGGAACTTGTAGTGGCCCCTTTACCTCCTCTCTGACCACCTCTGGGGTACCTTTACTGAAGAAAATAGCTGACTTATTTTTATTCACCCTCTGGCCAGAAGCTTCACAATAAGAACTCAATAGGTTTGACACCTCTTGCGCCCCACTTCTATTTTCTTTGAAAAATAGCAGGCTATCATCAGCAAACAACAGATGATTAACTGGAGGCGCCAAAGGAGCCACCAGGACACCATCCAGGTGTGATGATTGATTGGATTTAAGGAGGCCTGAAAGGCCCTCTGCTGCAAGCAAAAACAAATATGGTGAGATAGGATCTCCCTGTCGAATCCCCCTTGAAGGTTTAAACTTCTCCAATTTCTTCCCATTGAACAGCACAGAGAAAGAGACTTATTTGATCATATTCATAACTCTAGTTACCCAAAGTGCATGAAAGCCCAACTTCAACATTATAGCCTCTAGATAGTTCCACTCAACCCTATCATAAGCTTTCATCATATCCAGCTTCAGAGCACAACTCCGATGTTTCAGTGCCTTTTTCCTCTTCATAAAATGAAGACATTCGTATGCTACAATTATATTGTCCGTGATTTGCCTTCCCGGGACAAAAGCTGATTGCTCTGGCGAAATAATTTCAGGCAAGAAAACCTTCAGTCGATTAGCCACCACTTTTGAAGCAATTTTGTAAAGCACATTGCACAGACTTATAGGACAGAATTGAGCCAAAATATCTGGATTTTTTACTTTGGGGATCAAGACCAGATAAGTATCATTGATGCACTCGGCATCATCAGTCCCATCAAGAATCCTCAGAACCGCTTTAGTCACCTCCTCCCCGCAAATATCCCAGTTTCTTTGAAAAACGTCGCTGGGAAACCATCCGGGCCTGGAGATTTGTCAGGCCCCATCTGAAAAAGAGCCTTCTTTATTTCCAACGCCGAGTATGGAGCCAACAGATCGGCATTCATCTCGTGCGTCACTTTAGCTTCAACAGAATCCAGCACCACATGCATATTACTAGTGCTTTCTGAATCCAAAAGATTGACACAGAATTTCGGCCCGTGCTTTCTGAATTTGTGTTTCAACAAGACATAACACGGTCGGGGCATTTTTGTTCGTGAGTTCACGAACCTCTCGAACTGTCGCGGGGTTGCCCAGCCCCCGACAGTTCCAACATAAGACATTCATTGCACCCGGCAGTCATCCTCATGGGATGCCGCTGATCTATCAATTGGATCACAATCCTCCATAGAATCATCAAACTCCCCATCACCAAAGTCACCATTTGTTCTGACCTTCTTTTTATTAGCATTCTTTTGAGGGGTCTCGGATGTCCCTATCCCCGATCCAGTTCCTCCGAATAGATCCACCATCGTTGAAACTTTGACATTCTTTTCCGCAAGAACCAGAGGCAGCGTACCCTTAACTTGGTTCTCCTCTGTCCTCTCATCCGGGTCCTCTGAAACCGCATTATCCGCCATTCGTTTTCCAAGCAACTGGTCTTGCGTGCGAGCATCCTGAGACGCCAGATCAAACTGATTTGTCAAGTTCTTAGAAACACCCGGATTCAACCCCTGATAAGCGGCATTGAACCTCCAGGAACCTAATTGCATGTCATCTTGGCCTAGTCCCCTGCCAGCTGCTTGAGCGCCTCTCCCTCTTCCTCTACCAGCCGCCATAAGATCTCCTCTCCCATAACTTCTTCTGCTCTCAGACCCAAACCGTCCTCGGCCTTTCCATCCATCTGCAAGTATAAAGTCCCCCCATTCTAATTTGCTTTCATCATGCACTCCATCGCCACATTCTTCATGCCAATGACCCATAAGACCACAGACCCCACAGAAAGTTGGAAAATTTTCATATTTTACTTGGTACCACTCCTTCTTGTCCTTCGTCATCGACACAAAGCGAGTTATTTTCTTTGTTACTAGCATGTTCACTCTGACCCTTACAAACTCTCCCACAAAGCCCGCAGGCAGTTTGAGTTGCACATCTACTACCTCGCCAATGGGACAACAAATTCCTCTAACAATCTTCTCATGAAGAAAATTGTCTGGCAGTTTATGAATCTGAGCCCAAACCATCAACTTATCAAAAATCACCGACTTCGGATTTGTAAAACCATCATATTCCTCCATAAGAACCGCCTGATTACGGAAAAACCAGGGGGGCATCTTCATTGCTTTGTTCCAATCTGCTAAGCACCCAAACTGCACCGTGAAGAGATTATCATCCACACGCCTCCAGGTTACGTTCTTCGCCGGGTTCCAGGCTGATCTCATGTCCGCGAACAAAGCACTTTGGCTGAACGATCTCTCTGTCAAAACCCTAGCAATAGCCAACCACTTCACAACTTCCGGTGGATCCTCCACCTGCTCTTCCCAGACGAAGCCATCATCCTCATCCTCGTGCAGATTCAGCTTCTGTAGGAGATCGTCGACCAGGATCGGGCCAGCGCTCCTACTTCCTTCCCCCTCCATGCAAAAACCCTAGGGCGGTTCCGCAGAACTGACGCCCTCCGCGTGAGTACCACCGAAGACTGTTACTCTTAGGCAAAGGATCCCGCAGAGGTAAACCCGGCCTGATCAGCGATCGCCGAGGAGAAGAGAAACCCTAGTTTCAGCGACTAGGGGAAGAGTCCTAGTCATTGGATAGCTAGTTTACAAGCCCACGAATGAGAAGCAGCTTATGGAAGAAACCTGGTAGGGGGCGGCTTATTTTGTAAGCCATCAAAAGAACTAGCCCTATACTGTCCAGATTCTCAACAGTACTATTTTGTTTCTCACAAATATTGAACAGAATCAGGGAAATGGTCGCTAGAGATATTACCGTCAACTTCGTTCCTTGGTGGCGATCCCTACAACGCTTCCTGGTGATCCAACTCAATCTTAAGCTTTGATCTTTGAAGTTATAAAGCAATCGAAATATCTCTTTCCAGCTCCCATATAGATCGTGTGCATATTGTCAGTACAGGAGAAGGTAGTGATCTGAACGACGACACAATATGCCTTTCGTTAGCTACATCTGCTGCTGTATGTTTGCATCTTCCAGCTTTCCCACACTGATCTCTCAGCCTCTCCAGTTAGTGTGTTGTCAAAAACGAATCAACCTTTCTAGTTATAATCATCAAACTGCAAGCAACTTAATAACACTGGCCAATCATGGCATAGGTGTTCGGTAGTTGCTTTTATTTTTTGTTCGTCGCGGGGAAGAGGCTGCCGTTTTATTACATCACACACCAGACCCTTGCTACATAAGGTTTGTTTTATTACATCACATACCAGACCATTGCTACCTAAGGTTTGCCTCCTCACGCCTCCCCGCACCATTTGGGTCTGCCTGCTGATCTTCAGTGGAGTTCCTTGAGGAAGTCTGCATGATCAACCAAAACCTACAACCCCAGGAATAACATTAGTCACATACTGATACTGTGGCTGGCTGGATGCCAAGGATAATTCGTTTTCAGTAGTAAAAAAGGCAGTCACTACATCGGTGATCAAAGCGTGTGTCCCAACCCTTAAGAAATCATGCAGGTTCGGTATGACAAACATGCTGCACCCAAAATTTGAGGTGAAGTTCCATTTAACTTTATTAATTTGCTTGCTAGACCTATGATGCCTACTTTCTTCGAATGTGGTCTGCCCAGTAAGTAAGGGACACCTCAAAACTACTCAAGTTTATCACATTCCATTAGCTAGACAATGGATGGTGAGGAGGGAAACGCAACCGGAGGAACCGCATTTCGACTATCAATATGAACATCCTTAAGATGATGTAGTTTTCCAAGTTTTTATTTTACACGAAACAGTACTTGAAAGTGGCAAGCCAAGAGCGTACTTTGAAACTATGTATGTACTAACTGGCAACAGGTCACTTATACAGAGGAACTAGCAATTGATATGTGGCTACAGTACTTGTTCAAGCCAGTTGAATTACTCTTCAGTTCCTTTCGAATTAGTCCATTTAACTGCCGAAGTACATTGACTACAGTAAGCTCTTCAAATTTTAAGCCAATCATTGATTACAGCAAGCATATCTTGCATTCATCGTTAACTGTTAACGTCCCCTCGATTCAAATAAAGCAGTGTTATGCACAAGGCACCAGAAGACGTACCACTTTCCAGCCATCTGGGTCAAGGAAAGAGGTGATTTTGGTGTTCAGCCCAGGCAGTGGTCCTGGCTGCCGTAGAATCTTTCCGCCTAGTTCTTTGGTAACCAGCTCAACTGCTGCAGCACTCTTGTACACATCGTCGGTGCCAATAGCAACCTGCACTTAGGCAACACAACCATTAAGAAATGCCAAAACTTATAAAGAGGAAATAAGTGCAGAAACAAACTTGTCAAAACCTGAGCGTATGCATTGCCCTTGTTATATTCTTTGACATCATAGTTGTATGTCAACTCCAGAACAGTGGTCTTGTCCTCCTCAGCATAGCCCATCATTGCAATAGTGTACTGCACAAATCAAAAAAACGATCAGTCTATCAAAATTCAGAGAACAAATGGCATCAAAACAACAACTGTCAGGTAATGTACCTTATACTGAGGCACATCCTTCTTCCTCAGAAGCTTCATCCCAAGAGCCTGCATAAAAGTCAAATGTTAGAATATATCACATATACTGTTGTTCTAAAGAATATACAGAAAGCATATTGTCTCAAACATTTCAAACAACCTCTCATTTTACAAAACAATACCTTCTCATAGAACATGATAGACCGATCAAGGTCACCAACACGAAGCATAACTTGACAGAGAGGCTCAGGCGTCGGACCCCTCTGGATAAGCTCAAACATGTAACCATCTGGGTCTTGTGCAAAGGCAATCACAGTGGACCCTCCCTTGACAGGACCAGGTTCACGAGTGATCTTACAACAATCAGATGCTTTAATTTTCTCAGACAGCTTGTATACCTGCATTGCATCCAAGACATCAAACAAGCCCGAGGGTCTGTAACATAAAAGGGTAAGATGTTGCAAGTAAACAATACATACATCCTCATTTGCGATGGCAAAATGTCCAAAGCCTGCTCCAATGTCGTATTTGTCAACACCATAGTCTATCAAAGGAAAACGAGCATATTAGCACACAGGAGGTGGAAAAGAATGACACTATAGTCCCATGAAAGAATTTATTGATTCATATGTAGAGAGGAGAACAAGACCGCGTTAGTTTGTCAGTTTTCTCACTGAGGTAGATACACACGTTGCCCAAACATTAACAAGAATATCAGACCGGCTGCGTTAGAAACAATTGCGAGTGGACCAATAAACATACTGTAAGTCAGCTCAAGTGCAAAATGAGTATCCTCAGGTCCAAACCCAAGAAACGCATTGGTGTACTTCTCTTCAGGGACATCTCTTTTCCTCAACAGCTTCATCCCAAAGCATTCTGTGTAACACCTACAAGAATTAAATCACTGGCATCAGTAAAACATACTAGTAATGATATTGCAAATATCACCGTCTACCAAAAGTATAGCTAACATACTTAATGGTGCGGTCCAGATCTCCCACACGGTAAACAGCATGCAGCATCTTCTTCTTGTCCTGCTTAGGCCACTCCAACACGGCGGCCTCAGCGGACTTTCCAGCTTCACTACTGGTTGCCATCCCTGCTTTCAATTGTCAGAGTTGTTATGCATTCAATGATTAGAGCAAGGAAAGAGGTAAGTGCATCTCTAGCAACTTGTGTGTATTCTATACAGACAATGCTATAAGAAGATTGCCTCTCAAAATTTTCTAGTATTCCAGCAGATTATCTATATATATCTCCTAGTATATTTTAAAAGTATCTTATAACTACCAATTCAACTACCACTTGATTGCACGGTTTATAATCCATACAGGCATCATATAATAGCAAACAATACAGTAGCAACAGCACTTATCTATCAGAATTATACTAAATAAATAAGTATTACCTCCGATCCATATTAATGGACTCAACTTTGTCTAGATTCGTATGTAGCTAGTTAAGTATTTAGACTAGATCCATGTGTATCTAGACAAACTTAAGTCCATTAATATGGATCGGAGGGAGTACTCCCTTCAGTTCCATATTAGTTGTCCTTCATTTAGTACAACTTTATACTAAATTAGAGACAACTAATACGGAATGGAGGGAATGATAGAGAAATAATATAGTAGCTCCAGCATCCCTCGATTCAAGCGTCATATACTAGCAAGAATACAGTAGCAGCAGCAATCCTCTATATCCAAATTATCCTACCAGTACCTAAATAAGTAACAGCCGCAGCACTGGGCAAATTAGCAGCAACTAGCAGCGGCAGACAAGTAAGTAGCAGCTTCAGCGCCAAATCCCTGCGATGCGGCGGCAGGAGCTCAAAACCCCAGCGGCGGCAGGACCCCAACCCCTCCATGAGCACCTCCCCGCAGGCCACAGCCTGGCCGCTACCACGGCAGCAAGAGGTTCTGCTAAATCAAAGAAAGACAAAACTCCAGCAAACTGCACACACATAGTTGGATTGGGGGTGGTTCTGGTAAAAAAATGGGATCCGGGGATTTTCCCCATGATTTCTACTCAGCTTCCCAAATATCCTGTCCGGCCGCAGTGCTTGAAACAAATCAAATCCCGACAAGAAAGGGAAGGAGGCCATCGAACTTCTATCAAAACCTAAGAGATTTGTGCACAAAAAAGGAACGCGGAACCGGAAGCGGAAGCAAGCTGAGGGGGGAAGAAGGATTTGGATTTGGGGGATGCTCACCTTGAAGTTCGACCGGCGGAGAGATTCGTAGGGTTTGATCTCACGCCGAGGTGCTCACTCTAGAGGCTTCTGCCACTTCCAGATTTCCAAGGAGACGAGAGGAGGGCACCGATGTACTAATAGTGAGGAGCATTTTTTTTTTTGAGGGACAATAATGAAGTGTATTTTTTATTTTAGGGTTTTTTAGAGTAGCAGGTGGAGGACGTGCTCCTTTGCAGGCCGTGTAAAAGCGCTGCTACTCCCTTTCAGCATTTTTTCCCCTTACAATACTTTTATCAAAACTACTACATGGACGACATGAGGTGGCCGAACTGTGAACCATGGATGATACCTAGTTTTCCTTTACGCATGAACAGCTTGATGACCTGCATCGTGCGTGAATCGTCTGGGTTTTGTCGTGTGTATAGCAACGCTCTATTTTTATTCATCCCTTAAGCCCTCATTTGGGTTGATAGGGTTTTAATGGATTAGATCGGATTGAAGGAGATTAAACTACTCCTCCGCTTTACATTGGTTATCGCTCTAATAAATGCATTTAGTATTGAATATATTCAAATATATTTGTTTTAATCAATTAATGTATATCAAAAAAAAATTATAAGAGCGGTTCTTTCATAGTTTATTTTCATTTTCTGTTGTGATAAAGGTAACTCTAATGGATATTAAAAATCTTTGACTCCTTGTTTTTCTCTTTTTTTTTGCGAATAGACTCCTTGTTTTTCTCTTATAACCGCGTCTAGCTAAACCCTTAAAATGTAAGCGGAGAGTGGTTTTTACTCTCATCTCAACTCTTCTAAATATGCTCACCTAGCGCTCATGAAATAAAAACAATACGGTCCTTCCTCCTCCCGCCACTTGTCACCTCCTTCGTCCGTTCTCGCAGTCCTGCCATTGTTGCATGTTGATCCCGATCATAATGGATAGCCAGGATCCATCCTCCAGTCCACCGCCTCATCCTCGCCGGTGGTTCGTAGACCTTCTCCGTCTACCCCTACGACCAATCGATCGCAATGTTTGGCAGCCGCTTCGGCCATGAAGACGTATGCCCGCCAAGTGCTTGATGAAATGCCCTGAAGGTAAAGATGGCCACGGCCGAAATCTTATCGTCTTTGGAGGCACGCAAGGTTAGTCTTGATGATCTCAACAACGAGTCGGTATTTGATCAACAAGAAGATATAAAGAGAAATTATGTGTTTGTAAAGGAGGAAGAATAGGAAGCAGAAGAGGAGGTCGGAGATGAGGTGATTTAAGAGGATTTGTTTATGAAGACACAATAAACCGTGAAGGCAGCATCAAGATCAAAGACACCCAACTATTGTCAAGAAGAGGGTGTTGCTTTGTGTGACGCTTGGATGAATGTGACACTTGATGCATTGATTGGAACGCTTTCGAGAATCTCCAACCTCCCCCCCTTACCTTCTCAATCAAAAGAAAAAAATTGGAGTAAAATTGAGGAGTACTAAAATTCCATCGTGTATGTGCCATCTCTTAGACATTGTTGAAGTGCCATTCAAGACAATGCAATCAATGGTCATGTTGCCTTCATCAACCAAACCCTGATCCACCGAGTGATGTCGATTCAAGATAATGCAATTGATGGTCATGTTGCCTTGCCTTCATCGACCAAACCATGATGCACCGAGTGATGTGCAAGTCTCGGAGTATGAACCCATTTTTCAAAAGTTATTCGAGCAATGCCACAAGAAGTATGGTCACACACCTTTCACTCTGCACCATTGTTGCAAAGTACTTTGCAACAATGAAAAATGGATTAGAAGAAAGTCAGACCACACCAAAAAACTCAAGGATAAGCATTATCCTTGATAAAGATGACGAGGAAGATGAATACCCCAATAAGAGGTCAGATGTCAACAAGTTTGCAAAAGAGAAAAGAAGGGTTTATGGCGGCACCTACAAATTAAGAAGAGCTAGTGGTCATGATCGAGCCAAAGAAATCTGTGGATGTCGAATGCAAATAATAAGAGGTAAGATGAAATGAGCTCAAGATGTTAAAGGACGAGAAATGGAGGGCAAAGTTAGTTGTTAAAGAGAAGAAGTTGAAGGTGGAGGAGTGTAAGCTTGCACTCGAGGAGGAGAGGATCTTGAAAAATAAGAAGGTTGAAGAATGTGTTATCATGTTCATGAATCCAACCACAATGGTTGCCACGGCTAAAAAAATTGGGAGCTCACTCATGAAGAAATCTTAACCCAAACAGAGGTCTCCTTCGGGATGATGGTGATGCACAAAGGGATGATGATGGTGAGGTACTTGGGGTGATAGGTGTGGTGGCTTAGGGGATGGTGATGGTGGTGGTCGTTGAATACCTTTTGATGCGTTTGGTTGGGCTCGATCCACGACATAAGGGCTTGCTATGTTGTTGTGGCGATTTTGAATCAAACACTTGATCAATGTAGTGCTTTTTTAATAGACCGTATGCAAGTTTAATTTGAATTTGCTTGATCCATGCAGTTTATGATTTATCCATTGTGCATGTTAAATTTGAATTATTTAAATGATTCATAAAATTAAGTACAACTGTTCAAAATGTATGTGGCAAGGCAAAAATAAATAAGCAACAAAATAGTGAGTTAAATATGAGGGATCGATTAAAAATGACCACTATTTAACTCCTTGTAATACAAAGAGTTAAATATTCTCGGTTGTATCCTCCTCTAAAATTTAGGTGATTGGTTAAATTTTCGCTAATAAGTATCTCACTATATGGGACAATTGTCATAATCAAGAAACTTTGATGAGATTTCTCCTCATTCATAGGAAGAATAGATCATTTTTTCGTGTTGTTTCGAACAAACTACTCTGAAACTCTGGAGTAGATTTGGAGACGGAGGAGGTAGCCATTGATGCTTTGGTCCGTACTCCTTACCTTGAGCTTGTACTTGTAGAAGGCGAACCCAACGAGTTCAGCGCCGATGAGTCACGACAGCACCATCACCATCACCAGCCACCCCATCACTGTTGTGCTCTTCCCAACACATGCGTCCTCCTGGATGTACACTTGCCTTGCCTGGCAATACAACAAAGACGACGTCGTTTGAGACGCATGCGGTGAGAGGAAGGCAAATTCATGGGTGGAGGGAGGATACATGCAGTTTCATGGCAACGTGCTGAGGAAGGCTGTGACGCCCCCAAAATCAAACCGTGTACAGTAATCATACACACAGGGTACACGACTGAGATTAGGGTGCCACGGTGATAATATCACAGCACAACACTAAACACAAAAGGATAAACAAATATATTACAATAGAGGGGGTCACGCGGACCCGAATATATAAGTCATACAAGCCATAATATCTGAGTACAGACATAGTTAGTCAAGTTTTGCCTTAAGAAGGCTAGCACAAATCACATCAGAGATACATAACGAAAAGGCGAGGCCTCCTGCCTGGGATCCACAGAACTACTCCTGGTCGACGGGGAACTCGACGTCGTAGTAGGCGCCTCCGGGGTACTCCTGCTCCTGGGCTCCAACGTCGGCTGCAGTGGCCGATCAGGCAAAACAGTAAAGGAAATAAAGCAGGTGAGTATCTAGTATACCCGCGAGTCTTACGTCCGCTACTAAGCATTATGCATTGTATCAACGGAATGAAGAGGCTGTATATAGTGGACTGAAGACAGAAATTCAGAGCAAGGGTAAGAAGCTAGGCCTATCGAAGACTAGCATCTTCCGACGGTGTCTTGCAGCATGAGGTAAGAATCAGCCAACAGTTTATATAAAGCATAAAGTAACAATGAAGCAGAAGTTGCTGCAACATTGAATAGTAATAAGTTGTAATAATTAACAATGCCTCCGAGTTCACCTCCTCGACATCCCCGCGAGGAAGAGAACCCGGAACCATATAGTTTAATAATAGTTTCTAGTGGTAAGATCCAGCTTCAGCATAAAGCATCCTGTTACCGTGGACACGGCTATTCGAATAGATTAATCTTCCCTGCAGGGGTGCACTTGTGTTACGCTACACGCACGGATCTCCAGGGTGGCGGGAACCTTGTTAGGGAACGCTCCACCGAGGCTATCCGACACTTCATAGCCCATCTTTCAAACTCAACAGAGAGGTCATCCGCCGGTCTAAATCCTAAGTACGCCGAGCCTTGGACCCCAACCCGAGCGTACTCCTGCACGGTGCGTGACTGGCCGGTGAAGTTAAATCAAAGCAAATACAAATCACACTGCCGCGGCAAATAAGACAACACCACTTCCTGGCAATCAGCCCGCGGTACTGCTGACGTCTGAAGAGTCCTCGGACGACACTAAGAAGCGGAGGAGCCCATAACTCGTAGTTCCCATGGGTAGGTAGTGCGTACATGGCATATAGCCAACTCAAGACATTCACTGAACCATTTAGCATTTTAATTAACCTGCGTGACAACCGTTATCGTTGCCTCGACTTAACTGACCCGCGGACAACGACAGCAGCCAGGACCACCAGTACATCGGTGCCTGCCCTGTCGTCCCACCAAGTCACTGCGGTTACCAACAAGGCGAACCGTCTCCTTACCTTGTCTCGCGTGTGCTCCTGGGGAGCTCGACTTTCGTAGTTTGGTAACTCTCGCGGCCAACGAGCAGGGGCCAAGCACACCGGTACACTGGTCGTACCCTCCCTGTCGTCCCGTCGCAATACCTCTCGCGGGCACCGTTGGGTCGCCCGACTTCTTACCTGGAGGACAACCGTTTACAGGACCCTATGGCAGCAAGACAAAGTCAGCCTCGAGTGGAGTACAAGGATTACTCCTTGATAGCTCACACTTGAGGTGACTAGGCATAACCCAGATAGGGGCCTTAGACGGTGTCTGCATTGTACCGTACCTATGCAGTTATAATATTTGTATCCGTGTTCACTCCCCTGAGTGATCACGGCCCTCTATCTAATCCTATCTAACAATGCGCAGGGCTCACTGCTGAATAATGCATAATAACAATAATAAGCAGCATAGGATAAAGGAAGGCACATCAAGGGGCGACAAAATCAGGCTATGCAATTGAATAGGATTGTAATCGTAGCAGCAGCAGTAACAATGCCTAGTGCAAGAAATGTACGGAAAGATAGGCGATATCTGGGGAAGAGAATGGCTCTGCTTTCCTGCAAGCTCGACGGTAGTAGTAGGGTCGTCGACGACGTAGTCGTACTCAGCAGCGGTGTAGTCGACGGCAGCAGCGGGGTCTACCGGAGATTAAGGGGGGGAAGAAACAGTAAATACACAACAAGCATATACAAACAGATGCATGACATGATAGATGAAATGTTAACGGTGCTCTAACGCAGCGTAATGCAATATGCTCGGAGCGGGAATTCATCTGGGGATGAACTACCGGCTCCGGGTGATTACCGGACAGGGTGTCCGGAGGGGGAAGGATCAAGCCGGAGGTGTCGTGGTTACCGGACAAACATAAGGGGGGTGTATCCGTGTTAGTTGAACCATTCCGGACAACTTTCGTGTTCGGAATAAATTCATCCGGGCACTCTAACAGTACCGGACAATTTATCGGACAGACGGTCCGGAGGGGGAATGTTCGATGTTCGTTGTGTTAGAGGGGTGTGGTAGACATACAGATAGCGTATTCGTATTCATTATATTTTTCTGATCAATTTTCATGTATAAAGTTTTTGAATCCGAGTTACGGTTTAAAAGTTATTGAATTTCAAAGTTTAAATCAATTTAAATGATTTTCTGGATTTCTTTTATTATTTATTCAACATTATCCAAAACATTATCCAGAACAGTGCTGACATGTGGGACCCACATGTCAGCCTCTGTTATTTATAAAACATTTAATTAAATTAGAAAATGCCTCTGGACCTACATGTCAGTGACTCAATTTTAATTAAATCCTTTAATAAATAAAAACCTGACAAGGGGGGCCCAGGTGTAAGTGTCTCAGGTTTTAATTTAACAATTAGCTTAAACTAACAGTGGATTAAGGGGGCTAGGCCCACCTGTCATACTAACATACTCATTTAATCCATTTTATTTACTTAACAAAAGATTTCCCGGGGGTGGCCCGCATGTCAGTGGGTGATTAAGCCCTAACCAAGTCGCTAATGACCCAACTGACTGGTGGGTCTATACGTCGGTGACACAGGCGACCCGCCGGCGGCTCGCCGGCGAGCAGACTCCGGCGAACTCGAGCTAGCGCTCGATTCCGAGCACCAAAAGAGGCGCCGCTTGTGGCTATGGGTTCAGGGAGACGTGCCGCTTCGATCTACGGTGGGGGAGGGGGGCATGGTGGACGCAGCCGAGCGCGGGGTCAACAATGGCGGGAGGCCGAGCTCGGGCGTCCATGGCGTCATGCGTTCCGAGACGAAATCGAGCGCGCCACGGGGAGGAAGTGAACCTACGGAACACTACGAACGCGTGAGTGCCAAAAACGTGCGTTGGAACGGCTTGAAAGCACGGCTACGACGACGACCCACGGCGTCCGGAGCAGCTCAAAGGGGGAAAAAGGCTACGGGCCACGCGGGCAACTGCGGACAGTTGGCGATGACGGAGCTGCTCACCACGAACGCGTCGGGGTTGGCAGCGGGCTCGGGGACGTCGTGGTGGAGCCGGATTTCCTCTGCGATGTCGCGGCGTCCGGAGTTGGGGAAGGTGACCGTGTGCTTGGGGTGGAGGCTTCCGCCTCGATTCCTTGCGCTCGGGGACGAGGACGACGACGAGGGACACGCTGGACACGGCGGGGTGGCGACGCGAGCTCACTGGCCGCGTGAGCTCACGGCCATGGCGACGGCGGCACTCGGGAAACTTTCCCCGAAGCGAGAGAGAGGAGGAGGAGGGGAATGGAGGTGCGGGGGTGTCCAGGGGGTGCGCGGGGGCGTCCTTATCGCGACCGCGGCGGCAGGGAGCAGGTGGAAGCGGGGCCAGCTCGCCAGCGTCGTGCCCACGTCCGGCGCCGTACGGGCAGGTGGGAGCAGGTGAGGGAGGAAGAAGACAAGGGGGAGTGGGCCGGGCTAAGGTGGGCCTCGCCCTGGGCGGGTTTTAGCCTTTTCCAATTTGTTTTGATCTGTTGCTATTCAAATTCATTCTACAATGGATTTATTAATCCTAGCATTTTTGTAAAATATTATTGGTGTTTGTAAATTAGGTTTACATATTACTGAGGTGCCACAAAAGTTTTTGCAGCAAAATAAATTCATTAGACATTTATTTTAAATATTAAATGCCCAAAGTAGGGGTTTTAACCTACTGGTTGAATTGTTTACAATTTTCTGCAACTTCAAAAATTACCAAAGTTGGTCCAACATGATTATAATGATTTTAGGCAATTTACAAAAATAGTTCCAAGATTTTTGGAACAACTTTATTTGAGCACTTTTGTTTTAATTTCCATTTAAAGTAGTTTCAACTAGGGTTTGGTTTCTTGATGAGCAAGATGCATTTGGCTTTGGGTTTTGATCCCAAGGGCTCAAGTACATGGTGCATGGGGTGTTGATCAACCACAGCAAGGTTTGATCATTAGCATCACAAAGTTTTATCAAGTACAGGGGAGATCAAACAGTGATAATCCAACAGTGATGATCAACAGTGATGATGATTACTGTTACAGAAACTGAGGGTGTTACAAAGGCAAAGCACATCAAGTCCATGGCGACCTGAAGCTCATCGACTCGCAACCCTCCACATCGAATCCACTCCGACGCCCTCCACCAATCATAAATATTTTGAGCTTGATCCACTGCGGTACACGCACTCCACGCTCACAACGCTCAATGCTGGCGTGGATCCGCTCACATCCCTCTATGCTGGAGTAAGATGCTGCACCTTTGGTACTCCCTGCTGGAGTAGGAAAGGTGACGAAGCCAGAGGAGAAGAGGTCGCGATGGCCAGAGGGAGTGGGTCGGTGTGGCGATTGGAAGAGGAGACATCGGCTAGAGTGAGGCGGATGACGCCGAGGGGGAGTAGTTGAGCTAGGGACCGGAGTGAGAGCGAGGGAAATGGACGCGAGGAGTGACAACAAAGAGTGGGAGCTAGGAGTGCGAGGCGAGGGTAAAAATGGAAAAGCAAAAATATTCGGTACACAAGAAAGTTTCTATGTAACGTTATAAAATGTTCAGAGAGCGACTTTTTGGGTCATAGGTGCATTTGCTCCTATTAGTAATACAAACATCATTTCAAAAAGTAAACAAAACCAAAAAATTCGGATTTTTTGGCATGATGCAAGATGGTAATGTGTGCAAAGTCCATGCCAAAATTCGTAAAGTTTGAACATTCGAGTAATCCTCGGCAAAAATGATAAATTTTTGGACTATGAGGGTTTTTGGAAAACAACATTATTCATCAAGAATCAAGATGGTCATGGGTTTTTCAAAATCGAATGTCGAAATACCATGAAATTTTGCACGGATGTCACATGCATGAGCATGTTGCATTCCACAAAAATTTAGATTTTTTGAATTGTTTTTTTTTAATTTTCTAGTTAGTGGGTGCATATGCCCGCGTGAGCCGTTTGGGATTTTCGCTACATTTGCATTTTGGGTCGGAGGAAGTATCTTTCAGACAATTCTAATTTCTCTTTCCAACGGACTATAACATGTAGATTTTCGTTTCGTGAAGAATTTTGTATGTGTATAACGCGTAAGGAAGAAACAACTTAATGCACATAAATTACCTATCTTTTCTGTGGAAAATAAATAATGTTTTTCACATTTGAGTAAAACACATTGGCTCCTCTTTGCTGCCCATTTTTTTGGAAGCAATCTAGTCTTTTTTACGGAGTTTTTTCTATGCAGAAGAAGAATGTACACACCAACGAAATCCACCTTCGTTTTTCTTTTTGACGGTAAAATCCACCTTCGTGTTTGTCACAGGATTTGAATGAGTGACTAGTTCGTGACCGCCAAGCATCCTCTATCGCGCTTTCCGTGGCACCCAAGGTTTTGTAGGCCCATCCACAGCCGTCCGTTCGTAAACTGCCCACAATCAACGGTCCACACGCGACGATCTCTCTCCCAGAACCATCCAGAACACACCAGCGAGCGAACCCGTTCAGGAACCTTCCCGAACCGCCTCGCAACCGTCACCGTCCACCTCCCCACGGTCCACGCCCCCCTATAAAATCCTCCCCACCCAAATCAATGGCACCAGAAGAGAAAAACGCAAGCACAAGACACAAAAAACAGGAACGACAGAGTAGAGGGAGGTTGGGAGAGGACAGGCGGAGGCGCAGCAATGCCGACGGGCAGGATGAGCGGCAACATGACGCAGGACTGGGAGCCGTTGGTGCTGCGGCGGGCGAAGCCGAAGGCGGCCGACCTCAAGTCCGCCAAGGCGGTCAACCAAGCCCTGCGGACGGGCGCGCCGGTGGAGACGGTGCGGAAGGCGGCCGCGGGGACGAACAGGAAGGCATCCGCCGCCGCGGTGGCCGCGCCCGCGCGGAAGCTGGACGAGATGACGGAGCCGGCGGGGCTGGAGCGCGTCGGCGGCGACGTGCGCGCGGCCATCCAGAAGGCGCGCGTGGCCAAAGGGTGGAGCCAGGCGGAGCTGGCCAAGCGCGTCAACGAGCGGGCGCAGGTGGTCCAGGAGTACGAGAGCGGCAAGGCCGTGCCCGTCCAGGCCGTGCTCGCCAAGATGGAGCGCGCCCTCGAGGTCAAGCTCCGCGGCAAGGCCGTCGGGGCGCCCGCGCCCGCCGGAACCAAGTGAGTCCGTTGGCTCATCACTCATCAGCATGAATCGTGGCTGGTTAATCGTGCGTGGTTGTCGAAATTGGTGAAGGATGGTGGATCAGATCTGTAAATGTATTTGTATGATTGGACTGTAAGGCCCTGTTTGGTTCAACTTTGTTAGTCGAATTTTTAAAATTCACAACAGAATCAACTAGGATTTCATGCAAAGAGCGAACCTTTAAATAACCAAATTCTATCAAAGCGTAGACGGAAAATACACGTACGAGCGAATCACAGAGTGAACCTTCGAATAATTTCTGAAAATTTGCTGCGAAAAATTGAAATCTGTCCGGAAGGTGCTTTCGATTTTCCGCAACAAATTTTCAGAAATCCATAGCCGAACTAAACAGGGCCTAAGTTGTGTGGAGTGATTTGTAGAGAATTGATGAATTGATATATGGATTTAACACTCGATCTTAGTATAAGGTTTGGTATTTGTACATTGTCATTCTGATCGTACGTTGAATTCTCTCGTTCTTAGATGTTATTGTCGCGTCTCAACCGATTTCATTGGTTTGGTTGGATCATTCGAGACGTTTTGCGTCTCAACCAATTTCATTGGTTTGGTTGGATCATTCGAGACGTTCTTTAGGTACTCCACGCAGGTTCTAAGGCATATCTAACCCATCCCCAATACGGTTATATAAGAGAATATTTTTTAATTTACTCCTTTAGGGCTAGTTTGGTGCGCAGGGAAAACGCAGGGATCCCGGCCCAATCCTTAAAAAAAACACGTGGTATATCCTCACGGGAAGTTCTGTTCGGCAATTTGGTTGCGATCAAAGGAAGGGAAATCTAGACCCACCCTTGCGGAATCCCCGGAAAGAAAAGGAACGGGTGTGAACTCATGGGAGAACTTTCCCGTCTCTCTGGCTTCTGTTCGCAAGCCCTATCTCCTTCCAAATGGTGAAGCAATTTTCCTTGGAATTTCAGTTTTGCTAAGAATATTACACCCAGGGAAACTCTTCCCTGGGAACACCTCCCCTTGTGGCCAAACGAGCCCTTACGGTGCACCTAGCCGATCCCCTGCCTCCCACCCCCGTCGGACCTCCGAGCCAGCCGGATTAGATAGCCAAACACCCCCACTCACCCTGCCGCACATAGGCACAACTTTTCACCTTCGGAAACAACCCACGTGTCGCCGCCGATGCTGAAAAAAGTTTAGGAATGACAAAGAATCACCGGATCCAAGCTCCACATCCAACGGTGTCCGTGATGGCCATCGACTTGGCACCACACACCACCTCCCACCGCATCTACAAGAGGCAAGCGGGCTCGAAAGCCGACGACGGTGGCGGCGGCGCTCGCCGAGGCGACCGCAAAGAAGAAGATGAAGAAGATCGCGGCAACGCCTCTCCCAAAGCCTACGGGACTGCTTCAGCTTGTGTGGCATCTTCGTCAGCCCCTACGACGATTGCTCCGGTTTGAGCGTCGGTCGCAGCCGACAACAACAATCGCAGCCGCCAAGTGTTTGATAAAATGCCAACAAGGTAAAAATAAAACCTCGCGCCCCGTTGGTATTCTCTAGCGATTTTTGTGATCAGTGGTGATTGTTTGCTTGCTTTGACATTGTAGAGCGGAGGTGAGCACAGTCGAATTCCTCGCATCGTTGGAGTCCTCTAGTATCGTTGGGCTTGGTGAGCTCAACTATGACTCAGTTCGGGATCATTCGGCCACCCAAGAGGCTGAGGAGGCGGCCGAGGATGAGGTGGTGGAGGTGATCGAAGCAAGCACCAAGGCCTCATCAAGGAGCCGCAGCCAAAACTACAACCAAAAGGAGGATGTTGCGCTTTGCGAAGCTTGGTGTGCCATCTTCATGGATGCAAAGATTGGAACTGATCAAACCAAGACCATGTTTGGGAGAGGATCACCGATAAACCTAGCCATTTGTTGTTGGAAATATGCCCTAAAGGCAATAATAAAATGTTATTATATATATTTCCACGTTCGTAATTAATGTTTATATTTCTGTGCTATAATTGCAATGACCCTGACTATGAGATTCAGAATAAAACTCATTTGCATGCGTGGAAATGTAAACACCAAGAGTTCCTGGTTTAGCCTCTAAGACCAGCTCATGTGCTAACTGATGATTACGTTTTCTTAATCATGGACATTGTTCTTGTAACAAGGATGTCAGTAGCAATGGGAACATATTGTTAGCAGAACAATGATGTTGAACCGACCCCAATATTGAATGATATACTTAGAGATCACATCGTAACAACGTTATAAGTCATATCATGAAATGTTATCATATACGTAATTCCTTAGACCATGAGAGAATCAAGTTGCTTCACACAGGAAGATGTGCTTTGGTTCTTAGATGAATCTTCCCGTTACTGGGAAGTAGTAAAATAAGTTCTGGGTACATTGGATAGTGTGTCTAGTAACTGTGATAGTTCAAGATTGGGATTTTCTCCTCCACTCGGTATGACGGTATCCATTATAGTCTGGCCAGACGCATTGTGATTCAGTCACGGGGATACCGGAATACGATAACGAGAAAAGGGACAAACGAGCAAAGAGGATAACGAGTGGCTTGTGTTCAAGAAGTTGTTACACATGGGTGCCAAACTTCTCTCCTCTAACTTTGTCATATATCGCGAAGCAAAGGGAATGGTACAAGACTAAACATAACGGTTCACTCGAAGTTTCTTCGTGTATGTGCGGGAGTCAACATGGGTGTCCATGGCTCCGCTGTTGATTATTGGCTATTGACAAAAGGCTGTTGACCTATGTCCGGAAGATGTTCTGAGTCATGTCCGCATTATACCGAACCTATTGGGTCACACACTTAACGAGCAGTAGTCTGTTATAATAGTGGAATGGTAGAAGGTCTAGTGGAAGCAAAGAAGAATAGTTCATACGGGCACCGGAAGTTGTTCCAGGTATTTATGAAATTGTTCATAAGGGCACCAGTAGAAGTTCTGGGTATTTAAGGATATGTCCGGATCACTCTGGAGTAGTCCCAGGTGGTTCCGGAACATATGAGAATGGTACTGGGGAAGTCCTCGATCAACCGGAATAGTTTCCGGAGAATCGCTGGGCGTCCCGACAACCTTCGCGGTCATCGGGTGGCTTAAAATGTAACTCGGATGGTCTTGGAAACTATCCGTATGGCTCCGGAACATCCGAGAACGGTCCCGGAAGGTCCTGGAAGTGCTCCAGAAGGTTCCGGAATGTCCCGAAACGATCCCCGAAGGTCCTGGAAGCTTCTGGAAGGTTCCAGAAGTTTTCGGACAGTACCACCCGCTACCCCACGCCCCTAGCCTTGTGGGCAAGCCACCTAGGCTGCCCTGACCGGCCAAGGAGGTGGGGGCACACCAAGGGGAGGGAATACTCCTCCAGGTGGGAATACCAAAACCCAAATATGGCAGGTTTCCGGTGGGAAGGTGTGGGAAGGTTTGGGAGGTTTGGAAGTCCAAGTTGGACTCCCCACCCCCCTTATTGCGCCCCAAGGGCCTCCTGGCCACCTATATAATGAGGGGAGGGGGTGGGGGCGCAGGACACATCAAACCCCAAGGCCTATGCGCCATCCTCCCTCCCTCTAAACCCCGTTGCTCCACAATTAGACCCCGATTTAGACGTTGTTTTAGATCGGAATCCGTTAGGGTTTTCTCCCTCTAGTTTTCTCGGTGGTGTTCATCTCTGGACGGCGGAGCGCTGCTGTATTGCTGCTACGAAACGTGTGGATACTAATAGAGGGATCATATCTTTGGTCCTTCTCCGAGGAGCTTCTTCTTCCTCGGATATCTTGTTCGAGGGATTTGATCGAGGGACTTGTGCGTGGGACGGATCGAGGTGCTTCTTCTTCCTCGGTGATCTTGATCGAGGGACTGTTTGTGGGACGATCCGCGAGATCTACTTCAACGAGCTACATCAACTCTACTTCCGCTACATCGGTTGGTGAGCCATGACCTAAAACCTTGTATGCAATCTTCTTGGATGATCTTGGGTTCTTGATTCGTAGGCCGATTTTTTTTGTTTTCTACTACGTTTCCCAACAGCGGTATCATGAGCGATCCTTGATTAGATGCATGTTTAGGTCTAGATCATATGTGTGATATGAGGCATTGATTTTCTTGTTGCTTCCCTGTCATGTGATTTTTTCTATGCTTGATGGCAAGTTGAGGTTTTGCTACAAGGATTGAGTTTTCCATCGATCCCTCTATGCTGCTTTCAGTATGCTGGTTGCCTTGATCATGGTCTACATCAAACTCCTTTGATCTCATCTTAATATCGCAATAGAAGATTTAACATGGAGGGGCTTGTGGATTTTATGAACTCAAATCCACACGGGGGTCACGCGTTGAACGAAGTTTGGCTTGTGGCATTAGTTGCTGCACGCACCCCGAACGTTAAACTAGCAACAATGAAGTATCGTGTTTGGTTTGTATAGGGAACAAAGTTTGCATGTAACCTGCTAATCAACCACGATAAAAGTTGCAACAACCCGTGTAGATGACAATCTAACTCGTTTTTGCAGAATGTGCATGTGATGTGGTATAGCCTTCAAGATTTGCAATGTGTTTGTATGAGATGATATATGTTATGTAATATTTATTCGCGACCTGCGTGTCGTGGTACGGCATGATGACTGGAGTCATATGATTGTCACTTAATTATGGCCTGCGTGCCAGAACTATTTATTAGCTCGAGGCAAAGCAATACATAGATGCAAGGTGATGATCTACGATGCGGAGGTGGACCCCGACGCACATGCCGGAAGCCGTGGTGATGTTCCCAGTGCCAAGGACTAGTTGGTGGACACGGTGACTTCTACCACGACGACGTGAAGACAAAGAAGACTTCACGAAGCAAAGGGCTATACTATATCACATAATTTTATGAACTGCCTGTGATGTTTATCCATTTGATGCACCCTTGTTTGATGCGCGGTAGTCGTATTTTATTAGGGCGGTCTCTCGCAAAACAATATCAAGTTGATAGTGTTCTTCCAACTGTAGCACCGTCTATACTATGTTTCACACCGGAGCAGGTCATGTCACATGGGTGCACACGGTGTGACGCATAAAAGGAGGGTGTGTTAAGAACACACTGCAATTACACTTGGTTGTCTTGACGGTTTGGATAAAAGTTTGCTACCGGAACACGCCCATCGAAAGATGAACAAGAATCACCTTTGGCGTGATTGGCAAGTTGGCCTACCGGTCTAGTCTAAGTCATCAGTGATGTCACATCAATGGCGGACGATTGGGTTGGATCTTGAATCACTCCAGCATCAATTACGAGAGATATTGATCTGAGTGGGAGTGCACTAAGTAATTAAATTGATTAATCACAAGTGCAACTTAATTATGAACAAAGTCTTAGTATTTGGATTATCGTTGTAGAATAATGGCTCGCGTTACCACCTTCCCGATTGATTTTGATTAACTGTATTATCTGGTAAAAACTTTACAATTGGTACCGTATTGTGAGGACTATCCTCAATAGTGCCGAGAAGGACCATGTCCTGTCGCAAATTTTTGATGCTCTCCCGCTGATGCTATGGATGATGTGTCTTACGTCCATGATTCCAAAATGCTAAGAATTCCACCACAACTAAGTGTATTGTCGTAATCACCATGAAATCCGAACTTCGAAACGTTTGGGATAGTTACTTGACATTCATGGAACTGAAAAACTGTTTTCAGTAGTAAGACAATTGATATAGGATATAAGATATCTAGTACAATGTATGATTGTAAGCATTAGTGAAAAATGTTCATTGTGTGATGTGCGAGGTGACGATAGTGATTTCTCGCCCTTCGTTGGTAAACCCCAAGTGGAAGGTGTGATGTAGCACAACAGCAAATTTCCCTCAGTAAAGATACCAAGGTTTGTCTCCAGTAGGACTCCGGAGATGATAAGTAGGTGTCAGCGGCGCAACTGACGCGGACCTGCACACAGACACAAATAACTTTGTTCCCAACGAAGTTCAAAGAGGTTGTTGATGACCCACAACCGTAGGGGATCTATTGCAGCGTTTTCGATAAGTAAGAGTGTCGAACCCAACGAGGAGCAGAAGGTAATAGCAAGTGACTTTGGCAAGGAGATAACTGCAAGCACTGAAAGATAACTTTTTAGGGGTTTTCTTGGTATAAGCAATAGGAAAGTAAAAACGAGCAAAGTAAAAGACACTGGAGAGTAACGAGCGGCCCAATCCTTTCTGAGCAAAGGAGAGGCCTAGCAACTGAACTTATAAAGGCTAAAGTGTTCTTGAGGACACACGGGAGAGGTAGTCATGTGCTTTCGCCATATTCCGTATCGGTACTATGTGCTGTGTTGATAAGTGTTGAGTGGGTGGATCTATGCTAGTACACCCTCTAGACTAAGATAAGTGCACTCTTATGATTAAACACCTTGCAAGCATCCGCAAATACAAGATAGTAATTAAGGCAAAAGCCTAACCATAGCAATACGATTGGTGATCCATTGTTCCCTTGTGCAAAAGCGTGCAAACTGGGGTTTAGGTTTCTGTCACTCCGGCAACCCACCGTAAGCATTCTTTGTACACAATATATTCCCCTAGGTCCTTGATAAGGCGAAGTGTTGAGTGTTTGACTCACACAACACCACTAGGAAAATAACAACACAACTTAAATATCAAACAACACATATTACTTCAACATCATATGACTACTAACAACTAGACTTCTCCCATGCATGTCCTCAAGAACTAAAGTAACTACTCACAAGACATAAAAGAGATCATGATCAGTGGGGATAAATAGATGATAAACAATCTGGACACAATAATATTTCTCCAACAAAACTCAATAGCATTCACCACAACGTAGTAATCAACACCGATAGAGTAGAGAGGATAGATAGTACGAATTACAACACAAGTTGCAATTGTGAGATGAGATTGGATGGAGGTGGAGATGGTGCTGATGATGGGGATGATGTTGATGATGATCTCGATGATGCCCGTGACGATGGTGATGACGATGGCGACGATCTCCCCTTCCGGGAGGTGATCTCCCCGGCGGAATCTGCCCGCCAGAGATGGCTTTTCTTCTCTGTAGGTTTCCGCCACGGAGCGGCGACGGAACTCCGTAAACTCCCTCTATTTTAGGGTTTCTGATATATGAGCGATATATAGGCCAAAGGGGGGAGCCGGGAGTGGCCCTAGGGGTCCAGGCGCCCTCCCGGCGCGGCCAGGGTGGGGGCCGCGCCAGGTGGCCGCCTGGGCACCCTGTGGCCCCCCTCTGGTCGCTCTTTTGCGTGTCTTCGTGATCCTTCTGGAAAATAGCCTCCGTCGATTTTCAGGTAATTTGGAGGTATTCTTCTTCAGCAACTCAGCGTCCACTTTTTACAGCTGAATCCTGCGTCTGCTGCTTCGGCACCGGAAAGTTGCAAACTGTGTAAAATATGCCAAAACAACATAAGAATAGCATCATATCATGAAATATATCAATGAATAAGAAAGAATTACTATATAAAATAGTGATGCATTTTGGACGTATCAACTCCCCCAAGCTTAGACCTCGCTTGTCCCCAAGCGATTACTGAGCTCGGTAAACCTGTCCACAAGTTTAGAGAGTGAAGTGTCGATAAATAGAATACAGACAAGAAGCATCAAGGTTTCTTCATCAAACTCAAGCATCCTCAATAGCAACCTCAACTCATAAGGCCCTTATGAGAAAGTAATAACAATTATAAACAATAGTAGGGCTGAGGAAACTCGTCAAATTATGGCAAACATATCATTTGTCAAAGGACAACTAATAACTTTTACTCTTGCTCTTTCTTTTTAATGAAACAATTTGCAACTTTTGAAAGAACATGTTATTAGTCATGAAGTGCAAATGCTAACACAAAGGAAGATGCTTGCTTGGCAAAAGCTTTCGCAAACAACTTACTTATCAAAAGATAATGTCAACAAGGATGTGGCAAGGCAAAACTTAATGCAGCTTTATATGGATGAATCCTAATCAACATCAAATATCCGTTCTCCTAGAGAGAAGAAGGAAGTGGGACAACTGACTCAACATGAAGGTGGATGAAAGGCCTTGTTAAGGGCAAGCAGGGAAAACTCATGTGCTATCCTTAAATCAAACAGAATAAAAATAGATTTTGGGGCGGTGCATAGTTTGTCAATGAATGCTAATAGATAGCTCAATTACTTCTCAAGATGGACAAGTTTCGAGGAACGGCTCCCAAGTGGGGACGATCACATCCCCTTAATCTCCTTTGTTTATCACTGCCAAAGTTTTTGATTTCTCATAGACCAAGTGTGAAGGAGGGTTTGTTTGTTATATTATCTTTCAAGCTGGGCGCACCCATGCCAGTTCCTCCTCATATTATGGGTTTGCAGATTAGACATGCAATCCCGGGGTAAAACTTGTCCAACTTAAGAAGATCATGAATTACCTACTACTTCCTCATGAGCTAAAAAAGAGGCACAAAACAGAAGATTTTGAACATTTAAGGATAACACATAAATTCTATACTTATAGGAGTGGTAGGGGAATACCACGAATAGGAAGGTATGATGGACTCATATGGAAGGTATTGGTTTCAGGGTATGGATGCACAAGCAGAAATCTACTTGGCAAAGAGTTTGGCTAGCAAAGGATTTGAGAGAATAGACAATTGATGCTAATTTAGATGCAAAACATATAAGGCATAAACATTAAGGTAAGCATAACACATCAAGTTGTCTTCCTTGTCAACATAACACTTCAAGCATAATAACATAAAGGTTTTGGCTATGTCGCTACTTGAGAAAACATGCAAGTTATCATGACCAAAGCTACGTTTGCCAAAACTAAATAAAGTTTTCAAAGCCATACCTGATATAAGGTCAATACTCCCCATAAGAATCGTCATATGAGTCCGATTGCGCGAAGAGAATACCGATTGCAGCGAAGGAACTAATAGACTTCTCATTAATATTCCATTATAGACGACTCCACACTCACGGATACAATCTCTCCACAGACGGAGTGATAGACCTTGATGAAAACACCTATTTCATATAATAACTTCCCTAAACATGATATGACTCTACTTGACTCTAAAAGACTAAGATAAAGATAAAGATACCGGGCAGTCCCCCAAGCTTGGAACAAGCCAAGGGGATGCCATTACCCAAGGAGATTTCACTCCTCATTCCTGTTGTTGTCGATTCTTCAAATCTTTGATGACACGGCGAAGGGTTTGGTTTTCCTCCTCCAAAATCTCCACTTGCACCTTTAGTACACGGAAATCTTCACACAGTTGATTGGTGATGCGGTAAGCTTCGGAGATGGTAGAAATCGTACGTTGATCTTCAAGTGCAGGGGCCGTTCCTGAAAGGTTAAGAGAAAGATCATAATAAGGTTGGACACTCCCCACCATGATGGGGTTGCTTGATCTTCCTCCTTGTGTTGATGGACCCCCTGATTGCTGGGCGGTGATAATCTTGACTTCTTCTCTCACGGAACGCTCCATCTCCGCTCGCCTTGCAGCGATTTCTTCTTCCGTGGCCCAATCTATGTATTTCCCTTGGTTGAGATCTTTCTGAACTTCACATAGACGTCGTCCCATGAAGTCTTCTCCACTTGAGCCACAAGAAGACATCTCTAACAATAACTTTTTACCCTGGCAGAAACAGATTGAAAAGAAAACACACGAAATCGCGAGATACGTTGCCGGAACGATCCGGGCAAATATATAGCAAAAAATTCTGCAACAAAAGGA
Source organism: Bromus sterilis (assembly GCA_950022295.1). Lineage (NCBI taxonomy): Eukaryota > Viridiplantae > Streptophyta > Magnoliopsida > Poales > Poaceae > Bromus > Bromus sterilis. The sequence goes on from OX465598.1 coordinate 30,957,018, forward strand.
AGGTAACGAGCCAAAGTGGGGTCGGAGACGGACTCCTGGGTGCCTAGGCGGCCTCCCGGCGCGGCCAGGAGGTAGGCCGCGCCAGGGGATCTAAACCTGAAACGGGATCTAAACAATAAAACTTTATCACCAACATTAAATTCACGTTTCAGAATCCTCCTATCATGCCACTTCTTTACCTTTTCCTTGAACATTTTAGCGCTCTCGTAAGCTTCACTTCTCCACTCATCTAGAAAAGTCAAGTTCATGAGGCGCTTTTCACCAGCTAACTTTGGGTCAGCATTAAGCTCTCTAACAGCCCAGAAAGCTTTGTGCTCTAACTCTAATGGCAAATGGCAAGCCTTGCCATAGACCATTTTATAGGGAGACATGCCCATGGGGTTTTTGTAAGCAGTTCTATACGCCCACAAAGCATCTCCTAACTTATTTGACCAGTCCTTCCTATTTCTGTTAACTGTCTTTTGCAAGATCAACTTAATCTCTCTATTGGTGAGCTCAACTTGCCCACTAGTTTGAGGATGGTACGGTGAAGCAATTCTATGATTGACATCATACTTGGCTAAAGCTTTTCTAAAATCTTCATGCGTGAAGTGTGATCCTCCATCAATCATGAGATACCTAGGTACACCAAACCTAGGGAAAATTACATCTTTGAGCATTTTCAAAGATGTTTTGTGATCAGCACTCTCAGTCGGGATTGCTTCAACCCACTTGGTTACATAATCAACAGCAACTAATATGTGAGTGTACTTGTGCGAAGAAGGAAAAGGACCCATAAAATCAAAACCCCAGCAATCAAAAGGCTCAATCACTAGTGAGTAATTCATAGGCATCTCATTCCTTCTACTAATATTACCAACTCTCTGACATTTATCACAGGCTAAAACATAATTTCTAGCATCTTTAAAGAGAGTAGGCCAATAAAAACCTGATTGGAGAACCTTATGTGCGATTCTCTCACCGGCGTGATGTCCTCCATAGGGACTATCGTGACATTGCTTGAGAATGTCCTTCTGCTCGTGTTACGGTATGCATCTTCTCACGATCCCGTCTGGACCTTCTTTGAAAAGATGTGGGTCATCCCAAAAGTAATGCCTCAAATCATGGAAGAACTTCTTCCTTTGCTGAAATGTTAAACCTGGAGGCAAATACTTTGCAACGATAAAATTAGCATAATCTGCAAACCAAGGATCGGAAAGAGATTGTACTTTAACAACGGCAAGTTGTTCGTCTAGAAAACTGTCGTTGACTGGGATGGGATCATGCGGTATATCTTCCATCCTTGAAAGATTGTCCGCTACAGGGTTGTCTGCTCCTTTTATATCAACAATCTGCAAATCAAATTCTTGAAGGAGGAGTACCCATCTGATGAGTCTTGGCTTGGCATCTTTCTTCGTCATAAGATACTTAATGGCAGCATGGTCAGTATGAATAATAACTTTAGAATCAACAATATACTGCCTAAACTTATCACAAGCAAACACTACTGCTAAGAATTCCTTCTCAGTAGTAGCATAGTTCTTTTGAGCACTATCAAGGGTTTTACTAGCATAATAGATAACATTCAATTTTTTATCAACCCTTTTTCCTAAAACAGCTCCAACAGCAAAATCACTAGCATCACACATAATTTCAAATGGCAAACTCCAGTCAGGCGGTTGTACTATAGGAGCGGTTATTAAAGCTTTCTTAAGAACTTCGAAAGCCTCCTTACAATCTTCATCAAATACAAAAGGAACATCCTTCTGGAGAAGATTAGTGAGGGGTCTCGAGGTCTTAGAAAAGTCTTTAATAAATCTTCTATAGAAACTGGCATGAACGAGAAAACTACGAATACCTTTAATGTCCCTTGGATAGGGCATCCTTTCGATAGCTTCAACCTTCGCCTTGTCCACTTCAATTCCCCTCTCGGAAATCTTGTGACCAAGCACGATCCCTTCGTTAACCATGAAGTGGCACTTTTCCCAGTTTAGAACTAAGTTTGTATCCTCGCATCTCTGCAAAACTTTATTAAGATTGTGGAGACAGTGGTCAAAGGAAGTTCCATAGACGGAGAAATTGTCCATGAAGACTTCCACAATCTCCTCACAGAAACCATGAAATATTGCAGACATACATATCTGAAAAGTAGCAGGGGCATTGCATAAACCAAAAGGCATACGCCTATAAGCATAAGTACCATAAGGACAAGTGAAAGTGGTCTTCTCTTGATCGGCAGTGTTAACATGAATTTGAGAGAAGCCAGAGTACCCGTCAAGATAGCAAAAGTGGGTGTTTTTCGACAGCCTCTCAAACATCTGATCGATAAAGGGCAGCGGGTAGTGGTCCTTCCTAGTTTCTTTGTTCAACTCCCTGTAATCAATACACATTCTATACCCAATAATAATTCTCTGAGGTATTAGTTCATTCTTATCATTAGGGACTACAGTTGTCCCTCCTTTCTTAGGAACACAATGAACTGGACTTACCCACTTACTATCAGCTATAGGGTAGATAATACCTGCAGCTAGAAGCTTGAGGATTTCGGTCCTCGCAACATCCATCATCTTCGGGTTCAACCGTCGTTGATGGTCAACAACAGGTTTAGCATCGGGCTCGAGGTTGATAGTATGTTGACAGATAGATGGACTAATTACCTTAAGGTCATCAAGTGTATAGCCAATTGCACCACAGTGTTTACGAAGTATCTCCAATAATCGCTCTTCTTCATATCCTGAAAGGTTAAGAGTTGATAATAACGGGATATACTTTCTTTTCATCTAAATAAGCATACTTGAGCGTATCGGGAAGAGGTTTGAGATCAAACACCGGGTCTTCTTTTGGTTTGGATAGAATTCCTAAAGGTTCAACCGGAAGGTTGTGCTTCAGGATAGCAGGTTGTCTCAAGAAGATTTCATCAATTTCATTTCTTTCCTGCATGTGAGTATCATTCTCGTGGTCCTCCATGTATTGTTGCAAAGGATCATTAGGGGGAATAGCAATAGAAGCAATACTTTCAATAATTTTATCATCATTAGGTAATTCAGTATCACGAGGCTGCTTAGAGATCTTAGAAAAGTTAAATTCATATGGCTCACCATTGAATTCAACAGAAACTTTACCTTTCTTGCAATCTATAATAGCTCCACGAGTTCTGAGAAAAGGTCTACCGAAAATAATAGGACAAAAACTATCTTGCACTGAACCAAGTACGAGAAATTCGGTAGGATACTTTACCTTTCCGCATAGGACTTCAACATCTCTCACAATCCCAATAAGAGAGATAGTAGCTTTGTTTGCAAGATGAATAGTAACATCAATCTCTTCAAGTTCACATGGTGAAATCTCACCCATGATTTCTTGATAAAGCAAATAAGGAATCGCGCTAGCACTTGATCCCAGATCGCATAGCCCGTAATAATTGTGATCTCCTATTTTAACAGATACAACTGGTGTACCTGAAATTGGGCTTTTATTCTTGGCTGTGACAATGTTAGTTGAAACAGCACAAAAAATTATAATAGATTCTAAAACATCATTAGTAACTAAATCTTTAACCATAGCAACTTGAGGATCGACTCTGATCTGGTCCTCAGGCTCACCTGTTCTCCTCTCACTTTTATTTACTATGCCTGTCACAAAAGAGTGCTCCCTTATCCTTGAAGGAAAAGGGGGCTGTTCATATATAACTGCAGGCAAAATAGGATCAGCAACGTGAATATCAATGGGCACTTCCTTGAAAGGCTTATGGTACCGATCCTTCTTCATCTTAGAAGAATCAACATGAGAGGCAAAGTTCTTACAAAAATCAATCATTAGATGGGAATCCAGACCAATCTTAGAGCAAAAGGTATTAAAATAATCAGTTTTCACATAGCTCTCAATATAATCATGCTCATAATTTATAGTAGGTTCAATACCTTTATCAATTTCCCAGTCTTCCGTATTCTTCTGGATCCTTTCGATGAGATCCCATCTTTCTTCAACGCTCTTTGTATGAAATACCCCACTAAAGGAGGCATCCAACATTTCCTTATCCTGACGAGAAAGCCTGGCATAAAAATTTGTAAGTATAATATCTTTGGGGAGTTTATGGATAGGACATTTGAACATTAGGGATTTAAGTCTCCCCCAAGCTTGAGCGATGCTCTCTCCGTCGTGAGACCTAAAGTTATAGATGTAATTCCTGTCTCGGTGAACTTCATGAAGAGGGTAAATCTTTGTATAAAAGAGAGACATAAGCTCTTCCCAATTAAGAGAATGTGATTTATCGAGGAGCTTATACCAATCTGAAGCTTTATCCGTAAGCGATATGGAGAATAATTTCTTCATAAAGAACTCCAGTGACACACCTGCAAGCTTGAATAATGAACATAGTCGTGATAAATATAACAAGTGTTCACCTGGATGTCTGTCTCCTGCATAGCGATTAGCTAAGACATAATCGATGATACCAGATGGTATCTTATAGGGAACAATTTCAGCAGGGGCAGGAGTGACTACCTTAGTTGTGGGGCGGTTCCCCAAGAACAACGATCCAAGAGTAGGGGTGTCCATAAGGACAAAAACAGCAACAACAAAACTAAAAACAGAAATATAAAAACTTCCTTACCAGCTTCACTTACTAATAGCGCTACGCTCCCCGGCAACGGCGCCAGAAAACGGTACTTGATGACCCACAACCGTAGGGGATCTATTGCAGCGTTTTCGATAAGTAAGAGTGTCGAACCCAGCGAGGAGCAGAAGGTAATAGTAAGTGAGTTTGGCAAGGAGATAACTGCAAGCACTGAAAGATAACTTTTTAGGGGTTTTCTTGGTATAAGCAATAGGAAAGTAAAAACGAGCAAAGTAAAAGACACTGGAGAGTAACGAGCGGCCCAATCCTTTTTGAGCAAAGGAGAGGCCTAGCAACTGAACTTATAAAGGCTAAAGTGTTCTTGAGGACACACGGGAGAGGTAGTCATGTGCTTTCGCCATATTCCGTATCGGTACTATGTGTTGTGTTTTTTTTTAATTTTAAGACTGTGAAGCATGAGCTCCACAGTAATTTATTGCATGGGAGAACCAAAGGTTCTCAAAGAATGGTACAACTGAATAGTAAAACAGAACAATAAAGTAAAGGAAGAAGACTAACCCTACCTATACTATTGCAGAGAATTGATCCATGAAATCAATCTGTTTTTAGGATCACCCTGCAATCTATGTGAAAGCAAGGTGATATCATGCACAAAGTGCCTTCTCCAGGAATGAAAGGAAGGTCTCTCATTCCTGAAGGTCTTCCCATTTCTGACTATCCAGATACACCAGGAGGCAGTAAGCATGACCTCCATGAAGAAAGACTGACCAAAAGAATCTTTGGCCTGTTGTAAACAGGAATGCAAGGATCCATTGGCCCCCCATGAGATTTGTAGATAGCTCCAAACTCTGCAACTAAAGTTGCAAGAGAAGAACAAGTGCAGTCTGTCTTCAAGATCATGTGAGTGACACATCACACAAGAATTATCCTCAGTGGGTAGTCTCCAGTGTCTCCTAACCAGTAGGTCTTTAGTGTTTAATCTGTCAAACATCAAGAGCCAGCCAAAAACTTTTATCTTCATGGTGCACTTACTCCATATCCAGGCACAAGATTGATCAGTTGGCATGTGAGAATGCATGAGATTGTAAACCCCTTTGGCAGTATAACCATATTTACCAGGCCAGTGCCAAGAATCAGCAGCTTGAGGATCTCTCTGAAGATTAGAAATCCAGTCCTTAAGACAGAAGTATTCATCAGCAGCTTGTTGTGTGAGTGGCAAGTGAAACAAAATCTCTTCATCCTCCAAGCTCAAAAAATCATATTCAGATAGCTTGTCATCTCTCACAAAAGAGAAAAGATGAGGCAATCTATCACGCAGAGGTCTACATGAGCCATTGATGCACCACCCATCTGACCAAAAGAGTGCAGAATCCCCAGCATTGATCCCGATAGAGGTCACAGGTCTATATAGGTCACTTAGCTTAAGGATATCCTTCCACCAAAAGGATCCACAAAGCATTGTTGCATGTGGGACATTGCCATTATAATAAGTGTTCCAAATAAGGGAAACCCAAGGAATATTCTCCTTATTGTAGAACTTATGCAAGTGCTTCAGAAGTAGGGCTTTGTTCTGAATTTGCAGGTTGACAATACCCAGACCACCTTTCTTTTTAGGCCTGCAAACAAGCTCCCAAGCAGCAAGGGATTGTCTTGGGGTATCAGAGTTACCTCTCCAGAGGCATTGTCTCTGAATTCTCTCCAGCTGTTTGAAGATGCCCTGAGGGATAGCAAGACTACAAAGGTGATAAATGGGCATGGAGGAAATTACTGAATTGAGTAACTGAAGCCTTGCCCCTTGGTTCAGCATAGCAGAACTAGCAGAGAGTCTTCTTTCCACCCTGTCTACCAAAGGCATCAAATCCTGAATTTTAGGCCTGGTAGTGCCCAGTGGTAGACCAAGGTAAGTGAAAGGCATTTGTCCAATGGAGCATTCAAACACTTCAGCAAAATGACAGTCATAGCATCATCAACATTCAGGGGGATTAAAGAGGATTTATTGAAGTTCACTTTGAGACCAGTGGAAGCATGGAACCTGATAAGCATCTCTTTGATAGCCAACAACTGGGATTCATCAGCATGAACTACCAATATAGTGTCATCAGCATACTGAATGATAGGATAATATGGATCATGAGAATCAATTGGCAGTGTCAGGATTTGATCATGGAGCATTTTATTGACTACTGATTGTGACAGATCAGCAGCCAATACAAACAACAGGGGAGACAGAGGATCTCCTTGTCTAACCCCTCTCTTGCAGTAGAACTGTTTACCAGGCATTCCATTCAACAAGATGGAGGAAGATCCAGAGCCTAAAATCTCTCTAATCCAACTGATCCATTTCTGACAAAACCCCTTGTGCTCCAAAACCTGAAGAACAGCTTCATGTTCAATAGTGTCAAAAGCTTTTGCAAATTCTAACTTTAGAATAAGAAGGGGCTTTTTAGAATGTTTGCATTGGTGGATATACTCAAAAGCCCATGCTAAGCAATCCTGAATAGATCTAGACTAAAGAAAGCCATATTGATTCAAGTGAATGCACTGTAGAATAACCTTCTGAAGTCTATTAGCAAGAAACTTTGTGAGGAATTTCAGGCAGGTGTTAGTCAGAGATATAGGCCTAAAATCATTTGGACAAACAGGAGCTAGCATTTTTGGAATCAAGGTGATTAAAGAACCATTAAGACATTCCAACTTGAGGGAGCCATGAGCAAACTGAGAAATCAGATTCATAAAATCAGATTGGATGATGGGCCAACATTTCTTAAGGAATAAACCATTGAACCCATCAGGCCCAGGAGCTCTGTCTACAGGGAGATCTTTGAGAACCTCATTAATCTCAGCCTAGGAGAAGGGAGTGGTCAAATCCTGCAAACCCTCCACTGGGTGGATTAAATCAGGTAAATTGAACTCCATTTGGATGCCTTGGGAAACCCCATTCTCTCTCTGTAAGAGTTCCACAACAGGTTGGCCATCTGCTCATGATCAGAGAGAACAGTCCCATCAGGAGCATGTAAAGAGGAGATGGAGTTCTTCCTCATTCTTTAAGAAGCCATAGCATGAAATAATTTTGAATTTTCCTCTCCTACTTTAATATCCCTGATAGTACACCTCTGTCTCCAATATAAATATTGAAGTCTGAGAAGATGTTCATGGTGAGATTTCACAATTTGCCTGAAATTAAACTCAGGTCTAGTTAGGGGCCTAATTCTTCCAAGGAATCAAAGGCTAACACCACCTGAGAGCACTTGAGAATGACTTTCTTGAGAGATGCCATATTGAAAGACCACTTCTTTAGAGCATATCTGAGCCTTTTAAATTTCTTAGAGATAATGGAAGCAGCAGAATCAGCATCAATAGGAGCATTCCAAGAATTCTTTACACAATCCAGAAAACCTGGTAACTCAGCCCAATAGTTTTCAAACCTGAAACGATTACTCTTTGGGGTATCTGTGTCGATGGACACAATGCAAGGCACATGATCAGAAGAGGTCTTTGCCATGGGAAGGACAATTGTGTTTGGATAAACAGTGATCCAAGAACTGGAAGTAAAAAACCAATCCAATTGTTCCAGCAGTGGCTCATCCTGCATGTTAGACCAGGTAAAAGCTCTACCTTTAAGTGGCAACTCAAGAATCCCAAGGTGGCCTATAATCTCATTGAACAGGAGGATGTCATTGAGATCACCACCAGGCCTGTTTCTGTTCTCGAAAGATCTGATGAAATTGAAATCACCTAATAATAACCAGTTGTCACCATCAGGAATGTTGAGATCATATAGCCATTGGACAAATTCATCCCTCATTGGGCCCTGGCAAGGTCCATAGACAGAAACCAAAGTCCAAGCTTCAGCATTATGAACTGAGGTGAAGGTGATGGTAATACCAAAACGGTTAGACTCCACCAGAGTTCCATGAAACATGGATGAACACCAGACCACAATAAGACCCCCAGAAGCTCCCATAGAGGGGGAAAAAGCAAAATTGTCAAATCTACGAGGACAAAACTTCCTGACCAGACGTAGATCAAAATTTTCACACTTGGTTTCTTGCAGACAGAGAATGGAACAACCACTTTCATTAATCTTTGCTCGCACATCACGCTGTCGTTCAACCGAGTTCAGACCACGCACATTCCAGCACATAACACGCCAATTACGATAATGAGAACTATTCATACTGAACAAAGTTGGGTAAAATAGAACTCATGTTTGCATAACAGACATGATAAATTCCAGTGTAGTCATACCAAAAGATCGAAACGTAGGGACCATAGTTCAAAGTAAGCAAAAGACCACAACTACAACAGTCCACACTCCTATATAATATAAAAGTTGTATCAATCATGATTAAACTTCAGGAGATGCTGGAGCAGACGGTCCCGCCATAAGCTTGGACGTAGTGAGGTCTTCAGGAGCAATGCCCAGAGCGATGCCCATGTCCTGCATTGCACGGATTGGGGTGGGCGGAGGGATATGAAGATCATCTTCAGAATGTGCAGCCGGAGGCGCATGAAGTCTTGGCTTTTTTGCACGTGGCTTCCTCAAAGGACTGGGCTTCATCTGGACAGCAGAGGTAGGCTTGAAACCCGACTTCTTAGCACAGCTTCTGGTGATTCGTCGTGTGGAGAAATCCACGTCATCACGCACCAGAGGTGGCCGATTACGGCGCTTCTTACTAGCAGTAGGCTCCATAGCAGCAAGTACAGCAGGTACTGAAGAACTTTCCAAAGGGGGAGGTTCAATTCTCAGAGGTTCATCAACCACCACTGGGTCCTCATCATCTTGAAGAAGAAGGGCCCAGTCACCAGATGGAGGAAGTGTTGAGGGCAGAATATTGATACTTTTGGGGATGATCCGAGCAGAGATAGATGGAAATAACTCCCTCATTGTTCTATCCAGGATCATCTCAGGAGGGAGAACCGGTCCAAACTGAACATGATGGATTTCCTCAATTGGATCCAACACAATGACCTGAGGCTGATATGGCACAATGGCCCAGTCCTGCACATTATAAACGGGCCCGTGATCCTCCACAAATGGCGCCTGGACTTCAATCACCTCAGAGTCAGAAGATGAACTGGAGCCCGCAGAAGAGTTGTTCTCTATGGAAATCTGGTCCTGTTGAGGCATAGTACCAACCGGCTCATTCTCAGCTGCAACCTCTGCCCCTGCCTCTGCCTCTGCCTCCCAAGCAGGCCAACCAGCGTCATCTTCAGGCGCAGCATCATTGTTCCCTTGATCATGCTGAGGTTGATGTTGCAGTCCTCCTTCATTCCAACCCAAAGCAGGGTACGGTGGGGCCCCCCAAGCAGGGAAAGGGGGTGGAATATGACCTGGCATGGGATGGGGATTTCCATCCAGTGGCATAACGTCCTCATCTGCTGGTAGTACAACATCCGCAAAGTTGGCAGTGAGAATATATATTGCTGCAGTCCAAGAAACCACCGTGCCTCCCCATGGAGCAAATTCTCTGAAGACCACGTCCCTCGGCACAAGAGCATTTTCGGGGAAGCAGGCATGAACCAGCGAGCGAACCATGCGCCTGTCAGTGTGATCCCACTCGATGAACTTCCCAATCACCTCAGAGAGATAGCAGGTATTCCTATAATCCAGAGGCACCCCAATAAGCATGAGCCAACCAGTGCGGTGACCATGAATAGCCCGGAACCCTTCTCCTTCATTGTGAGGGATGAATCTAACAAAAAACTAATCTCCTTCTTCATCAAAGCCCAGCGCAAAAGGTGCATGTCCAACAAAAGATGCTCGAACCACAGGATTCTCAACTTCAAACAAACCTACCCCTTGAAACCAGGTCTGGGCGGAGGGAACAATCACCTGAAGTTCCTGGGTGAGGAAGTGCAGCACTTGCTCACGTCGGACCCCAACCAAGTGTGCCGGCGGCGGTGGCTCCACAATCGCCACCATGTAGTGCTCGTGCATCCGTGGCGGAGGTTGAGATGCAGAGTAGAAAGTCCGGGGAAATCTCTCTGGGCCGCCATCCACAATGTCATGACCCGTCGGGAGGAAACGACGAGGATCTAGCTCGAAGTTGGCCATGGATGCAGAAGAGTTCTGCAGCGATGCAAACGGTGGAGCACTGTGGGGGGGGGGCAAAGCGGCGATGAGGACGAAGCAAGGGAGCCGCCGCTGCTGCTAGGATTGGGGTTTTTTGCGGGAGAGCTCGTGCGTATCTGAGGTGAAACCGAATCGTCAAGAGAGGACAAAGCTGGGGCTCGAGTTCCAAAGGTTTTAGATGGGACTTTAGGCACCCAGATAGGAGCTGCATTCATGAGGCCTGGGCATTCTTTTTTAATGTGACTGGACCTGAAGCACAGTCTGCAACGCACCCGGTTAGTACACGCATTTGTTGCATGTCCCATGCTGATGCAGTTTTGGCAATCCCAGAAACTAGCAGCCATCTCCTCAATCATCTCGTCAAAACTTTGTAATTGTTGAACTGCCTCTTTAGGTGACGGGATCTTAATCGGAGAATCGCGATCAGAATCATAATCAACCAACCTAGGCAAGATAGGATTCCCGCTCTCCTCCGAAGCAAACTCATAAGAAACAACCCTAACTTCCCGGTCCGCATTGGACGGAGTTTCAAACGAATTTTGCATGGTAGGTGATCCCGACTGAGCCGGGCTAGGAGCAACAACTTCCAAACCGAGAGGGACGGTGGAAAAACTACCAAATTGAATCACCGGCCGTTCAAAGGCCGCCGGAGACGTGGATGACGACGGAGGGCTATCATGAACAACAGTATTGGCGTGCAGATGGGAAATCTCATGACGAGAAAAGGAGTAGCCAGCTTCAAGAACCAGTTGTGTGTCCCTACTAGTAGGGAGAAAACGATAACCCTTACAATCTTCATAGTTCATAAACGTCGCAAATTTAACCTTTTTGTTCTTGGATAACGGGGACTTGAACGCCGACTTGGATGGAGATTTCTCCATCGCAGCTAAACCTAGTTTAGCACGACGTTTAGAGGGACTAACCAGAGTCCATTCTTCATCGCATTCTACTTGCCAAGAACGAAGTTCCTTCTTCCAATCAGGACCACCATTACCCCAAAGATGAAACAAGCAATGAAACTTAGGGCAAACAAAGGTCTTCTGATGATATATGAAGAAACCCACATCCTTACACGATACATAAAAACCATAAACCCGATCTTGCAAATGGAAAACCTTGAGGCTGGAACAAAACCCTCCAATGGCAGCTTCCAACGCCAGACTAACATTATCCTCATTCAAACGGAATGAATGTCTCACAAAAGAAACAACCAGAGTAAAGTGACCAGATTCATCAGGGTGTACCGTGCGTTTGAAGATCCGATGAACATGTTCGGCCAGCTTGATCCCCGGTGCAAAGTCAAGTCCCAAGGAGATTCATGCATGGACCGCCATAGAAATGGAGATCAGTCAATGCAGAGCAACGCAGCAAAGAGAATGGTGGGTGCCGAAATCAAATCTCACAGTTGGACGTAGAGATCGCCGGCGACGAGGTGGCGGCTAGGGCTAAGGGGGTGGGAGCGGGGTGGGAGCCATCCCTTCACTATGTTGATAAGTGCTGAGTGGGTGGATCTATGCTAGTACACCCTCTAGACTAAGATAAGTGCACTCTTATGATTAAACACCTTGCAAGCATCCGCAAATACAATATAGTAATTAAGGCAAAAGCCTAACCATAGCAATACGATCGGTGATCCATTGTTCCCTTGTGCAAAAGCGTGCAAACTGGGGTTTAGGTTTCTGTCACTCCGGCAACCCACCGTAAGCATTCTTTGTACACAATGTATTTCCCTAGGTCCTTGATAAGGCAAAGTGTTGAGTGTTCGACTCACACAACACCACTAGGAAAATAACAACACAACTTAAATATGAAACAACACATATTACTTCAACATCATATGACTACTAACAATTAGACTTCTCCCATGTCCTCAAGAACTAAAGTAACTACTCACAAGACATAAAAGAGATCATGATCAGTGGAGATAAATAGATGATAAACAATCTGGACACAATAATATTTCTCCAACAAAACTCAATAGCATTCACCACAACGTAGTAATCAACACCGATAGAGTAGAGAGGATAGATAGTACGGATTACAACACAAGTTGCAATTGTGAGATGAGATTGGATGGAGGTGGAGATGGTGCTGATGATGGGGATGATGTTGATGATGATCTCGATGATGCCCGTGACGATGGTGATGACGATGGCGACGATCTCCCCTTCCGGGAGGTGATCTCCCCGGCGGAATCTGCCCGCCAGAGATGGCTTTTCTTCTCTGTAGGTTTCCGCCACGGAGCGGCTGCAGAACTCCGTAAACTCCCTCTGTTTTAGGGTTTCTGATATATGAGCGATATATAGGCCAAAGGGGGGAGCTGGGAGTGGCCCCAGGGGTCCAGGCGCCCTCCCGGCGCGGCCAGGGTGGGGGCCGCGCCAGGTGGCCGCCTGGGCACCCTGTGGCCCCCCTCTGGTCGCTCTTTTGCGTGTCTTCGTGATCCTTCTGGAAAATAGCCTCCGTCGATTTTCAGGTAATTTGGAGGTATTCTTCTTCAGCAACTCAGCGTCTACTTTTTACCGCTGAATCTTGCGTCTACTGCGTCGGCACCGGAAAGTTGCAAACTGTGTAAAATAGGCCAAAACAACATAAGAATAACATCATATCATGAAATATATCAATGAATAAGAAAGAATTACTATATAAAATAGTGATGCATTTTGGACGTATCCGTTGTCAATCTCTCCGGTCTTGTTGTTCACAAAGGATCAAACACAATGGATAATGATAGCAACTGAAAGTAAAAGCAGAAAAGTAAATGAGTGTGGAAACAGTGATGAGGATATGGACCGGGATACGTGATGTTCACTAGTGATGTCTCTCTCCCAAAGACGATAAAACTGCTATGCGAGGTGAACAAATTACAGAAGGGCAATTGACAGGATTATGAACGCACCGCAATGCTAACTATGCTACAAAAGAAAGGAAGAGGCTCAAAAGCATGGGCAGAACGCCAAAATAAGTAGACCGAAATCCAACTGCATCTACTACTAATCATCCACCTTCAGATATCTATCCAGAACATCTCGCTGGTATTAAGTTGCGAGCCCCACCCAAAGTGTAAACCCAAAGCAACAGACAACTGCATTAAAAATCACTTTGCGTAAAGTAAATAATCCTTGTAACCGCGGTTACAAGCACCGTTGTTTTCCCCCTTGTGGCAACAACACATCCCCTAGACTCATGTTTCTGTCACTCAAGCGTGTCATCAGGGGGCATGAACCCACAATCGAGCATAACGTTCCCTCTTGGGGTTAATACCTACTACTTGGCCAAAGCAATAAACAGCAACGGAGAACATGCAAGAATTACTTAAGAACAAAAATATAAGAGATAAGAACCAAATATATTACTCAATAACAATGTGAACATAATCTCATAATCCATCAGATCCCATCAAACTCAGCATAGCAACAACAGAAAGATTACAAAAGTGCCTCGATCATGTAGGGCAGCTCACGAGGTCTAAACCATGAAGAACAAAGAGGGGAGGAGAACATCACATAGCTACTGATCACGGACCCATGGTCCAAAAGAAACTACTCACGACGCATCCGGGAAGCATCCATGGTGGAGAGAAGACTCCCGGAGGTCGGCCCTCCCTCCGGCAGGGTGCCGGGAAGAGGTCTGCTGGTGCTCCCGATCTCGTAAGCGCGGCGGCGGCGGAACAGAGGCGAGATCGAGAAAAAGGGTTCTTCTCCCGAGGGTTTCTCGTCACGGAGAATATATAGGCGAAGGGGGGTAGCCAAGGGGGCCACCAGGGGTCCAGGCGCCCCCTGGCGCGGCCAGCCCCTGGGGCGCGCCACCAGAGCGCCTGGGCCCCTGGTGGTGGCCCTCTGGCCCCACTCAGGTCCTTCCGGAAGGTTCTTCTGCGCTGATTTTTTTTATCTTATTTTCCCGAATTTTTGGAGCACTTTTTATATGAGGGAAAACTAAAATAGAAAAACAGCAGAAAACAGGAACCGACACTGTGGTGCACTGAGTTAATAGGTTAGTCCAAATATGATCAAAAGTGTATGAAAGTGTATCTAGATCATAGCAATATCACACAAAACATGCATGGAGCAAGCAGAAATTATAGATACGTTTTGGACGTATCAACATCCCCAAGCTTAATTCCTGCTCGTCCTCGAGTAGGTAAATGATAACAGCATAATTTCTGGGGTGACATGCTAGCAACCATATAATTTTTTTTAAAAAGTAAAGCAATCAAGGTTAGAGATTCAATTCAAGTCATAACATGCAAGAGTCTATATTAGCATTGAAACAAGTAACAAAAGAACATTAGGTGCAAGAGCTCTCGTTGTCCGTGACTCGAATGTCTCCAAATGGTGTTTGCGTGCAAGAAGGGGGATAGGGAATACGAGAAAAATATTTATTTGTTGAGAACTCAATCTACTAAAGTTTCACACTTGGTCTTTTTCTGGAATCTTATCTTGACTCGTCCCCAGACCACTATCCA
The DNA here is from genome assembly GCA_950022295.1 of Bromus sterilis. Lineage (NCBI taxonomy): Eukaryota > Viridiplantae > Streptophyta > Magnoliopsida > Poales > Poaceae > Bromus > Bromus sterilis. The sequence continues at coordinate 30,972,111 of OX465598.1, forward strand.
GGTACAAGTCAATTTTATCCACTCCTTTTTCAATATTTTGAGCACTCATGCAATGGATGAGCGTAAGCACGAGAGTTGACACTTAGGATGGCAGAGAGAGAAGTATGGAGGAGGAGAAAGACAAAAAAGAACGAGAAAGGCTCACATCAATGAGGACAATCATAGGCAAGAGATGCCAAATGATAGATATGATGTGAGGAGTAGGGATTGCCATGCAACGGATGCACATACGAGCTAAGAAGCTCTCCAATGGAACTAGTGGGGGTGCATCTAACTTGCTCGCTCATGAAGACCTAGAGCTCGTTTGAGGAGGCTCATCCTTGGAATATGCAAGCCAAGTTCTATAGTGTGAAGGTCCCCACATAACTATATGCATAATGATCATCTATATGGAGTACAAGGATATAAAGGGAGTACTAGTATGAAATCTCTCAAAAGGATAGTAGTGTTTCCCCTTTCTCTCTTTTTATTTCTTTTTTTATTTTTTGTGTGGCCTCAATGGCTCTTTCTATTTAACTCTCATTTGTCCTCTTTGGAATCTTTTATTGTGTCCACTTTGGGATCTTTTCCTCACTTAAGGGCAACACTCTATTTTACAAGAAGGTAAAGGAGATCTTTCACACTTTACAAGGTACTCAAAATCATAAAGAAGATGTAACTATCATGATGTATGCAATGTATGCGTTTGCCAGTGTAGCAGAATATGCAATGATACTAGCGCTTCATGTAGCAATGATTAGGGCAAGGCCCCACTAGCATGCGGCTCATCGATCAAGCAAAAGCATGTATGACATGAAGATCAAGTCATGAAGAGGTGGAAGTTGCATGGCAATATATCTCTGAAAGGCTATGGACATGCCTTGATAGGTAGGTATGGTGGATGTTTTGAGGAAAGATATAAGGAGGCTTATGATGACAGAGCGTATCATGCCAAGGGTTTGGATGTACCGGCGAAGGTGGACACCAACTCTCAGAGTGAGAATAAGGCAATGCACGGCACGGGAGAGGCTAGCAAAATATGGGAAGGTGGAAGTGTCAACTTTCAATACTTACATTAGTCCGAAGAACTCATGCACTTATTATCGGTAACTCTCAATCTAACAAGGAGGTTCACAAAGAGACAAGTACCACGAGGAGGAGTGTATGGGGGTTTGGTTATCCTTGCGCATCCTCGACTCATGGTACGTGAGTATACTCTAATATTCGATCCCTCCAAAGATTATTAATCCATCTAGTAGCTAGAGTTCTCAACTAGTTTTGTAGGTTTTTAAAATACACACGGATTGCCGAAAATACGACACCTATCACTAATAGGCTAAAGCTCTTGACACCAAAAGTTCAGACATTACTCACATCAATACCTCAAAACTATTGCAAGTTACTACTAGAATTAAATAGCAACCTCAATTACCTACTTTCAAGACAAGACACTACTCAGTGCAACAACCAACTCTCTTAACAAGATAAACATGAAAACCAAAGAGAGTTACAACAACAAACTAAGCAAAAGCCAAGGCTCTTGCTAAAGACAAACTAATACTAAAACTAAACATGGCAGCAGCTACGAAAAGATAAAGAACACACAACAACAAAAAGATAAGCAGGAAAAATCCTATGATGTGTTCTAGATTGGAGTGGAGCGTGTTTCTCTCCCACACAAAGTAAGATGGGGTCTAACTTGTTATGACCAGCAAGAAAAACTAAAGAAAACTAAAAATAAAACCTAAGAGCGAGACGCTCCAAGCATATCACATAACGCATGAAGTGATAAAAATATAGTGAGACGAAGGACGAACTGATGATTGTTGATGGAGAAGGGGATGCACGGGGGCATCCCCAATCTTAGACGTTTGAGTCTCCTTGAATATTTATTGGGGATGCACGTGGGCATCCCCAAGCTTGAGCGCTTGACACTCCTGGATCTTCTTTCATCATCTTCCATCGCACACTTGAAAACTCCCTTCATACATAACTCATCATAAGCTGATTAGAGAGGTTAGTACCCTTAATAAAATAATTTTTCCCCACTGGATATAAAGATATTCTTGAAGAGCTACTGTTTCTCAAGAGTGCCAAAAAGTTTTTGCAAAGAAAAAGCAAGCTTAAGGTTTGCAAAAGTGAAGAGAGGCAAAACGTGGCAGAATCTGTGAAAAACAGAACAACAGGTAGTAGAGAATTTTTTTGGGGCACTTCTGCAACTCAAATAAAAAAACTCAGAACATACGAAAGTTTCACAATTGTATAGAGCATGCTGTCAAAAAAAGTTCAGATCAAAAATATGATCTGGTGATTTTATTCGATTTTTTCTGTCCATGGAGAGAATCTTTTTTCTGGACAGCATGTCACAACTTTTGCTTCCCTTATCATAAGAGGCTATAACTTGGCACAAAACTGAAAAATAAAGATACAATGATGTTACTACAGTAGTAACAAACATCAAGACACAACAAAAGCAAAAAGAAACCTAATTCTTTGTGGGCTGCCTCCCAAAAGCGCTTTCTTTTATGCCTTTATGCTAGGCATGATGCAAAAGAAGAATCAAGTTTTATCAAGAGAAAGAGAATAAGTAGCCCGTGTTACGGACTCAAAAGGTAACTTGATTTTCTTTCTAGGGAAGTGTTCCATCCCTTTCTTGAGAGGGAATTGGAATTTTATATTCCCCTCTTTCATGTCAATAACCGCACCAACGGTGCGAAGAAAAGGACGTCCCAAAATAATTGGACACAAAGGTTCACACTCTATATCCATAACAATAAAATCAACGGGAACATAGTTGTCATTGACAATGATAAGAACATCGTCGATCTTCCCCAAAGGTTTCTTTACGGAAGAATCAACAAGACGAACACCAAAAGAACAAGACTCAAAGGGCTTCAATTCAAACATATCATATATTCTTTTGGGCATAACGGAGGTACTAGCTCCAACATCACATAAAGCATAGCAAGAGAAGTTATTTAATTTAATTTTGATCATAGGGTCCCAACCATCATCTATCTTCCTAGGTATGGAGGCTTCTACTCTAAGCTTCTCCTCCCTAGCTTTGATGAGAGCATTTGTGATATGCTCTGTGAAGGCAAGATTAAGTGTGCTAGTGTGGGGGTCTCTAGACATTTTGTGTAGCAAGCTAATAACTTCTGAGAGGGTGCAACTATCAAAATCAATATCACTACTATCAAAGGTGGTAGTAGTGTCGTCTAGGCTCACCTTTTTGAAACCCTCTATGTTCATAGGAGTTTCTTCATCTTCGGTTGAGGTATTAGCATCACCATTAATAGGTCCAACGGGACTAGGAGTGCATTGGGTGCTAATAGTTTGGTTGTCCTCAACAATTTGGATAGTGGCAACGGTGTGGTGTGTAGGAAGGCTCTTAATTCTATCCTCTTCCTCTTTTTCTCTAGCCCACCTTTCTTTAAGTTTAGCCATCATCCTAATATTTTCATTAATTTGCAATTGGATAGCATTAATAGGAGTGGCCTTATTCTCCTCAAGGGGAGAGATTCTAATTTTAAGCATCTCAATATCAAGGGCTAAGCTTTCTACCTTCAAAGAGAGATTATCTAATTTAGCTAATTTCTCCTCTACATTTTTATTGAAGGTTTTTTGGGTAGTGATAAAATCTCTAAGCATGTTTTCCAATTCAGAAGAGGGGTTATTGTTGCTAGGGTAGGTGTTGTTGTTCCCATAGTTGGATGGAAACGGTCTAGGATTGCTAGCAAAATTACCCCTATAAGCATTGTTGTTGAAGTTGTTTCTAGCAATAAAGTTCACATCTACTTGTTCTTGGGAAACCACAGAATTTAAAGGGACATCACGAGGATCAATAGAGGGTTGCTTGGTAAGTAGAGACATAATTAAGTCAACTTTTTCATTGAGGGAGGTAATTTCCTCGACAGAGTTTACCTTCCTACCTGTTGGAGCGCGTTCGGTGTGCCATTGGGAATAATTGGTCATCATCTCATCGAGAAGCTTCGTGGCAGCACCAAGTGTAGTTGGCATAAAGGTTCCTCCCGCGGCCGAATCTAACAGGTTCCGCGAGGTAAAGTTCAAGCCTGCATAAAAAGTCTGGATAACCATCCAGGTAGTCAAACCATGTGTAGGGCATTTCTTAACAAGAGATTTCATTCGTTCCCAAGCTTGGGCAACGTGTTCATTATCCAATTGCTTAAAATTCATAATGTTACTCCTTAATTGGATAATTTTAGCAGGTGGGTAGTACTTCCCTATAAAAGCATCTTTGCACTTATCCCAAGAATCTATGCTATTCCTAGGCAAAGATTGAAACCAGATTTTAGTTTCTCCCCTTAAAGAGAAAGGAAAGAGCTTGAGCTTAACAATATCACCTTCTACTTCTTTATACTTTTGCATATCACATAATTCAACAAAATTGTTCAAGTGTAAAGCAGCATCATCTCCAGCACCAGAGAATTGATCTCTCATAACAAGGTTTAGCAAGGCAGGTTTAATTTCATAAGAGGTAGCTGAAGTGGCAGGTGTGGCAACGGGGGTGCAGATAAAGTCTTTGTTGTTGTGACTAGTGAAGTCGCACAACTTGGTGTTTTCAGTGGAACCCATAGCAGCAGCAAGTGTGGCAGATTTTTTTTTGTGATTTTTGATATAGGACACAAAGATAAAAACTGAAAGGTAAACTAACAAGACTAAAAAACAAAGGTAAAGGGTAGTGTGCAACTCCCCTATCTTAGCACTCGGAGTCCCCGGCAACGGCGCCAGAAATCTTGCTTGATGTGCGAGGTGATGATAGTGATTTCTCGCCCTTCGTTGGTAAACCCCAAGTGGAAGGTGTGATGTAGCACAACAGCAAATTTCCCTCAGTAAAGATACCAAGGTTTGTCTCCAGTAGGACTCCGGAGATGATAAGTAGGTGTCAGCGGCACAACTGACGCGGACCTGCACACAGATACAAATAACTTTGTTCCCAACGAAGTTCAGAGAGGTTTTTAATCTCTCCGGTCTTGTTGTTCACAAAGGATCAAACACAAGGGATAATGATAGCAACTGAAAGTAAAAGCAGAAAAGTAAATGAGTGTCGAAACAGTGATGAGGATATGGACCGGGATATGTGATGTTCACTAGTGATGTCTGATACATCCAAAACGTATCTATAATTTCTAGGGCATGGAAATATATATAATCACTAGTGATGTTATCGCATAAACATTAATTACGAACGTGGAAATATATATAATAACATTTTATTATTGCCTCTAGGGCATATTTCCAACAGTCTCCCACTTGCACTAGAGTCAATAATATTATCAGTGCTTGAGAACTTTACACCTATGGCATACGGTGTAATAGATGGTTCATTTGTGGTATAGACTTCATCTACGAATCTGACGTTTCAGGCCCGTTTGTATCTTGCATATCTTTGCGTTTTTCACGCTATCATAAAATTCTCTAATTTTATTAGTTTAGCTTTGTATATGTTTTGGATCATTTTGTAGGACCTTGGTTCCTTAGAATAAGTCATGAAATCATTCATCAATGTTCCATGAGCTTCAAACATCTAGGAAACCATACCATGTTCATAAATGAACTTATGATTCAAAATACCCTCCCTTGTTACTTCTTTAAGCAACAATATACTTAGCCTCTATTATAGAATTCGCCACAGTATCTAACTTAACACAATTCCTTCATACCGTGCCACCCTTACGTGTGAAACACATAATCCCAATTAAAATCGAAAATCTGTCAGAGTAAGTATGAAGACTGAACTGGTGTAACTGGTTACATCAAAATCCAGCTGGTGTATCTTATTACAACGAGCTCTTCATTATCTCCATTTTCCGAGAAACATATCTTATCTATCATAAGTTTATCTTTTCACTGTTTGTCCAATGATCAACATCTTGATCACTTTGGTATCTTGCTCACAACCTTTTGGAGCACTGGACATATCTGGTTGTTTTACATATTATGGTGTACAGGATTAATCCAAACACACATGTGAGTGAAATTCAATTCATGTGTTTTGCTTATCTGTGTTCACGAACACCGATTTGCGCAAACAACTTTTCACCGTGACCTCGGCAAGAACATCCTTCCTGGCGTTTTCATACTAAACTACTTTAGTATCATGTCAACATGTAACGTTGGCTTTAGCATGATCAATCACTTACTATCTGCATAGATCATTGTGCTCAATACTAATGCTATATTAGCCCAAGTACTTCAGCAGAAAACTATTTCCAATGAAGTCCTTATTCGTGTCAAGAAATTTATATCACTTCTAATCATCAATATGTCATCTACATAAGATTTTAGAAATATCATTCAACTCCCACTTACTTTCTTGAATATTCAAGCATCTTCGTTATTCCTGATGAAAACAAACTCTTTTGGCAATTACATCACAATGAAAATTCCAACTCCATTATGCTTAGCTTCAGTCCATTACTGGATATTCGAGGCTTGCATCTATTCCAGCATCCTTTGAATCGTCAAAACATTTCGGTCGTATCAGATATACATCCTTTGTTATATTTCCGTGTAGGAACTTTGTTTTGACGTTCATTCTACCATATCCTATAAATGAGATATGTAGTAATTGCTAGTATAACCCGAACTTACTAAAGCATCTCTACGGTCAACACTATTTCGCCGTAGTCAACCTTTGAACTTGCTAGAAAACAATTTTCCAACGAGTTGAGCTTTATGGATAAAACAATTTCATCCGAATCAATTATAGATCCATATATATATTCTTCAGACTTTTAGTCTTTCGGAGGGTCTACCAAGTTCAAAACTTGACTTACTTCCATGGATACTATCTCAGATTATTTGGCATTTAGCCAAATCCCGGAGTCAGGGCCCATCAACGCTTCTTTGTATATCACAGGTTTATCATTGTCGAACAAAAATATCTCGTTTACATAAAAATGTTTGTACGAGTTTTGTCTAACCTGTGTGGTTCAGCTGCACACTTCTCTGAAGATTCAACAATCTTTGACAAGTTGCACTGTCCTCCCACTCACTCTTTTGTAAGAAACTATTTTTCTTCAAAACACACCGTTCTTAACAACAAACAGTTTTGCTTTCCTGTAGTGATAGAGGAATACCAAAACTTTTGGCATAACCTTAACAAAGTAGCACTTATCTGATTTGGGGTTTTGAGTATGTCAAACATATGCCTCATATACCCAATTAAGAAAAGACAACATGGTTTTAACAGTCCATACCACATCTAATATGGTGTCATTTCAACACATTTGATGATTCTCTTTTCAGTGTAAAAGCCGTAGTCACTAACGCATAACTTTAATAAGTATAATGGCAATTTGATAAACGTCATGTTTGATCTTACCGTGTCATACATGGCTTGATTGTGTCTCTCGAACACTTTACTCATAGTGGTGTTTCGAGAGGCACAAGTTATGACATTTCTTCACAACTCATCAGACGTTCGCTAAACTTGTAACTCAAATATTACTTTCTACAATCTAATTTGCAGAAGCTTTATTTTCTCGTTACAATGAATTTCTATTTCACTCTAAAATTCCTTGAACATTTCAAAGATTTCAGACGTATGTCTCTATTGAACAGATATCCACATATCTACTTCAACTCATGAGTGAAGATAGGGAATCCACTGCACACAACTACACTTATTGGACTACACACATCATCATGTATGATTACCAATGGTTTAGTTGCCCGTTCATGTATGGCCTATCAACGGTGTTTTAGTCACATTACTTCGAGACAAAGATCGCAAGCGTCAATTGATTCATAATCATATGACTCGAAAGTCCATCACTTATGGAAATTCTTCATGCATGTTATGTCACTTGTGATAAACGGCAGTGCCACATCTATGTGGTATTTCTGTCAGTCTTGCGACGTTTAGCGTCAGTGTTATGGATGTTTAGTATTATTATCAAGATTCATAACATACAACCTATTCATAATGGAAGTATGGCCTTTACGTTATTCATAGCTTTGAACAACTCTCTTGCAACAAACATGATTCAAAATGATGTTCTGCAACAAGGCTAAAGTGTAGTAACAATTTACTCAACTTTAAAATGAATTATGAAGATAATCATAGAGTCAACACACGGTATAGTAAACCTTTTACCGTGTTCCCGAGCGTGTCAAAACTCATCATTAGCTAGTCATAAAGGCCATAGTATTTCTTGCATCGAGTTGCAATAATATGCAATCGATGTGATATTCCGGTGATCAACAGTTTAATCACAATATACAGAATCCACAATTAATTGCTTGATCATGATTCCCAAGAATTACATCTCTTGACCAGCAATGAATTCATCTATAACTCCGTATGACTTTCATTTCTGAGCTGGTTATTCCAGTCTTCTTTCGTTTTGCCTTTATACGTATCATAGTTCTATTTCCAATGTCACTCCTACTCACAAAAGCTCACACATGATTAAGGATGGCGCAGGCCATGGAATTTCCGGCGTGTAAGTCTTACTAACATCCTTTGGACTTCCTTTCCCTTAATTCTCATCATCATATGATCGGTGTTCTTCTGGATCCCACACTTATCAGTTTTGTTTAGAGCATAATGAACATTTTCGCTAATGCTTACAATCAGACATTGTACTAGATATCTTATATCCTACATCAATTTTCTTATCACTGAAAACAATTTTTCAGTTCCATGAATATAACATAACTATCCCAAACGTTTCGAAGTTCGGGTTTCATGGTGGTGAAGACAATGCACTTAGCTGTGGTGGAATTCTAGCATTTTGGATTATGGACGTAAGTCACATCATCCATAGCATCAGCGGGAGAGCATAAAAAATTTGCGATAGGACAAGCTCCTTCTCGACACTATTAAGGATAGTCCTCACAATACGGTACCAATCGTAAAGTTTTTACCAGATAATACAGTTAATCAAAATCAATTGGGAAGGTGGTAACGCGAGCCATTATTCTACAACGATAATGCAAATACTAAGACTTTGTTCATAATTAAGTTGCACTTGTGATTAATCAATTTAATTACTAAGTGCGCTCCCACTCAGATCAATATCTCTCGTAATTGATGCTGGAGTGATTCAAGATCCGACCCAATCGTCCGCCATTGATGTGACATCACTGATGAATTAGACAGGACCGGTAGGCCAACTTGCCAATCACAACGCATGTGATTCTTGTTCATCTTTCGATGGGCGTGTTCCGGTAGGAAACTTTTATCCAAACCGTCAAGAAAACCAAGTGTAATTGCAGTGTGTTCTTAACACACCCACCTTTTATGCGTCACACCGTGTGCACCCATGTGACATGACCTGCTCCGATGTGAAACATAGTATAGACGGTGCTATAGTTGGAAGAACACTATCAACTTGATATTGTTTTGCGAGAGATCACCCTAATAAAATACGACTACCGCGCATCAAACAAGGGTGCATCAAAGGGATAAACATCACAGACAGTTCATAAAATTATGTGATATAGTATAGCCCTTTGCTTCATGAAGTCTTCATTGTCTTCACGTCGTTGTGGTTGAAGTCACCGTGTCCACCAACTTTGTCCTTGGCGCCGGGAACATCACCACGGCTTCCGGCATGTGCGTCGGGGTCCACCTCCGCATCGTAGATCATCACCTTGCATCTATCTATTGCTTTGCCTCGAGCTAATAAATAGTTCTGGCACGCATGCCATAATTAAGTGACAATCATATGACTCCAGTCATCATGCCGTACCACGACACGCAGGTCGCGAATAAATATTACATCATATAGCATCTCATACAAACACATTGCAAATTTTGAAGGCTATACCACATCACATGCATACTCTGCAAAAACAAGTTAGATCGCTATCTACACGGCTTGTTGCAAATTTTATCGTGGTTGATTAGCAGGTTACATGCAAACGTTGTTCCCTATACAAACCAAACACGATACTTCATTGTTGCTAGTTTAACGTTCGGGGTGCGTGCAACAACTAATGCCACAAGCCAAACTTCGTTCAACGCGTGACCCCCGTGTGGATTTTGAGTTCATAAAATACACAAGCCCCTCCATGTTAAATCTTCTATTGCGAGATTAAGATGAGATCCAAGGAGTTTGATGTAGACCATGACCAAGGCAACCAGCATACTGAAAGAAGCATAGAGGGATCGATGGAAAACTCAATCCTTGTAATAAAACCTCAACTTGCCATCAAGCATAGAAAAAATCACATGACAGGGAAGCAACAAGAAAATCAATGCCTCATATCACACATATGATCTAGACCTAAACATGCATCTAATCAAGGATTGCTCATGATACCGTTGTTGGGAAACGTAGTAGAAAACAAAAAAAATTCGGCCTACGAATCAAGAACCCAAGATCATCCAAGAAGATTGCATACAAGGTTTTAGGTCATGGCTCACCAACCGATGTAGCGGAAGTAGAGTTGGTGTAGCTCGTTGAAGTAGATCTCGCGGATCGTCCCACAAACAGTCCCTCGATCAAGATCACCGATGAAGAAGAATCACCTCGATCCGTCCCACGCACAAGTCCCTCGAGCAAGTCCCTCAAACAAGATCTCCGAGGAAGAAGAAGCTCCTCGGAGAAGGACAAAAGATATGATCCCTCTATTAGTATCCACACGTTCCGTAGCAGCAATCCAGCAGCGCTCCACCGTCCAGAGATGAACGCCACTGAGAAAACTAGAGGGAGAAAACCCTAATGGATTCCGATCTAGAACAACGTCTAAACCGGGGTCTAATTGTGGAGCAACGGGGTTTAGAGGAGGGAGGGTGGCGCATAGGCCTTGGGGACAAGTTGTGCTGCGCCCCCCACCCCTCCCCTCATTATATAGGTGGCCAGGAGGCCCTTGGGGCACAATAAGGGGGGGGGGGGTGGGGAGTCCAACTTGGGCTCCCAAACCTCCCAAACCTTCCCACACATTCCCACCGGAAACCTGCCATATTTGGGTTTTGGTATTCCCACCTGGAGGAGGATTCCCTCCCTTTGGTGCGCCCCCACCTCCTTGGACGGCCAGGGCAGCCTAGGTGGCTTGCCCCCCAAGGCTAGGGGCATGGGGTAGTGGGTGGCATTGCCCGGAAACTTCTAGAACCTTCTAGAAGCTTCCAGGACCTTCCGGGACCTTCGAGGATCGTTTTGGGACATTCCGGAACCTTCTGGAGCACTTCCAGGACCTTCCGGGACCGTTCTTGGACGTTCCGGAGCCATCCGGATAGTTTCCAAGACCACCCGATGACCGCGAAGGTTGTCGGGACGCCCAAAGATTATCCGGAAACTATTCCGGTTGATCCAGAACTTCCCCAGTACCATTCTCATATGTTCCGGAACCACCTGGGACTACTCCAGAGTGATCCGGACATATCCTTAAATACCCAAAACTACTTCTAGTGCCCTTATGAACTATTTCATAAATCCCCGGAACTACTTCCGGTACCCGTATGAACTATTCTGCTTTGCTTCCACTAAACCTTCTACCATTACATCATTCTAACAGACTACTGCTCGTTAAGTGTGTGACCCAATAGGTTCGGTTAATGTGGACATGACTCAGAACATCTTCCGGACATAGGTCAACAGCCTTTTGTCAATAGCCAATAATCAACAGCGGAGCCATGGACACCCATGTTGACTCCCGCACATACACGAAGAAACTTCGAGTGAACCATTATGTTTAGTCATGTACCATTCCATTTGCTTCGCGATATATGACAAAGTCAGAGGAGAGAAGTTTGGCACCCATGTCTAACAACTTCTTGAACACAAGCCACTCGTTATCCTCTTTGCTCGTTTGTCCCTTTTCTCGTTATCGTATTCTGGTATCCCCGTGACTAAATCACAATGCGCCTGACCAGACTATAATGGATACCGTCATACCGAGTGGGCCCAAAGTGAATATCTTCTTCATCGTGAAGGAGCAAATCCCAATCTTGAACTATCACAGTTACTAGACACACTATCCAATGTACCCAGAACTTATTTTACTACTTCCCAGTAATGGGAAGATTCATCTAAGAACCAAAGCACATCTTCCTGTGTGAAGCAACTCGATACTCTCATGGTCTAAGGAATTATGTATATGATAACATTTCATGATATAACTTATAACGTTGTTACAATGTGATCTCTTAGTATATCATTCAATACTGGGGTCGGTTCAGCATCATTGTTCTGCTAACAATATGTTCCCATTGCTACTGACATCCTTGTTACAAGAACAATGTCCATGATTAATAAAACGTAATCATTAGTTAGCACATGAGCTGGTCTTAGAGGCTAAACCAGGAACTCTTGGTGTTTACATTTCCACACATGCAAATGAGTTTTCTTCTGAATCTCATAGTCAGGGTCATTGCAATTATAGCACAGAAATATAAACATTAATTACGAACGTGGAAATATATATAATAACATTTTATTATTGCCTCTAGGGCATATTTCCAACACTGAGTCATGTCCGCATTATACAAAACCTATTGGGTCACACACTTAACGAGCAGTAGTCTGTTAGAATACTGGAATGGTAGAAGGTCTAGTGGAAGCAAAGCAGAATAGTTCATACGGGCACCGGAAGTTGTTCCCGGTATTTATAAATTTTTTCATAAGTGCACCAGAAGAAGTTCTGGGTATTTAAGGATATGTCCAGATCACTCTGGAGTAGTCCCAGGTGGTTCCGGAACATATGAGAATGGTACTGGGGAAGTCCTCGATCAACCGGAATAGTTTCTGGATAATCGCTGGGCGTCACGACAACCTTCGCGGTCATCGGGTGGTTTAAAATGTAACTCGGATGGTATTGGAAACTATCCGGATGGCTCCGGAACGTCCGAGAACGGTCCTGGAAGGTCCTGAAGTGCTCCAGAAGGTTCCGGAATGTCCCGAAACGATCCCCGAAGGTCCCGGAAGGTCCTGGAAGCTTATGGAAGATTCTAGAAGTTTCCGGGCAGTACCACCCACTAACCCACGCCCCTATCCTTGGGGGGCAAGCCACCTAGGCTTACCTGGCCAGCCAAGGAGGTGGGGGCGCACCAAGGGGAGGGAATCCTCCTCCAGGTGGGAATACCAAAACCCAAATATGGCAGGTTTCCGATGGGAAGGTTTGGGAGTCCAAGTTGGACTCCCCACCCCCCTTATTGCGCCCCAAGGGCCTCCTGGCCACCTATATAATGAGGGGAGGGGGTGGGGGCGCAGGACACATCAAACCCCAAGGCATATACACCACCCTCCCTCCCTCTAAACCCCGTTGCTCCACAATTAGACCCCGGTTTAGACGCTGTTCTAGATCGGAATCCGTTAGGGTTTTCTCCCTCTAGTTTTCTCGGTGGCGTTCATCTCTGGACGGCAGAGCGCTGTTGTATTGCTGTTACGGAACGTGTGGATACTAATAGAGGGATCATACCTTTGGTCCTTCTCCGAGGAGCTTCTTCTTCCTCGGAGATCTTGTTCGAGGGATTTGATCGAGGGACTTGTGCATGGGACGGATTGAGGTGCTTCTTCTTCCTCGGTGATCTTGATCGAGGGGCTGTTTGTGGGACGGTCCGTGAGATCTACTTCAACGAGCTACACCAACTCTACTTCCGCTACATCGGTTGGTGAGCCATGACCTAAAACCTTGTATGCAATCTTCTTGGATGATCTTGGGTTCTTGATTCGTAGGCCGGAATTTTTTGTTTTCTACTACGTTTCCAAACATTTGTCGGGTTGGGCCGGGCCTAACAAAGCTTGACGTCGAAAAATCCAGGCCCGAGCCCTGCTTGGCCCGACCATCGGGTCGTAGAAATCGGGCCCGAGCCCGACAAAGCCCGATCAGGCTAGCCTGATTCTTTGTAAAATTATTTTTCTGTTAATCCCGAGCCCGTCCCGACATGTGCATTTGGCCCGATATTCAGGCCCGAGCCCGGCCAGGCCCGACCCAAGATTTTCGGGCCGGGCTGCATCGGGTCGTCCGGGCCGGGCTGCCAATGGCCAGGTCTAATCACCGATTACTACTACACTTTCGTAGACGTGCAATCACGCCGTACAACTTGGCCATCGTTGGAGCACCATCCATGATCAATGCAACCGATAGTCTGGTTGCATCGACCAAGTGAACCATGCTCCACCGAGTGGTGTAAAAGTGGCGGAGTATGGTCCCTACATGCAAGAGCTATTCAAGCATCAGGACACCACGTTCGGCCACAAGCCCTTCACTTTGCGTCATTGCTATGACGCGCTATGCAAGAATGGGGAATGAATCCAAAGAATTTTGGAAACCACTCCGAAGAGGTCAAGGTTGTGCATATCCATTGAGGATGATGACGAGGTTGATGAACATGCCAACAATAGACCAGAAGAAAACAAGATTGCAAAAGAAAGAAATAAGAGGAATGCATTCGGTGGTAGTAACAAGGATGAACTTGTGGCAATGATTGATACCAAGAAGGTGTTGGTGGCCGAACGCAAAGAAGACAAGATGTCGAAGTGGAAGAACAAGTTGACGGCCGAAGATAAAAAGTTGAAGGCCGAAGAGCGTAGCCTTGCACTTGAGGAGGAGGGGATTCTTTGCCCAGAACGTTGTTTGAGTGGTGGTGGCCAAGAGGGTGGTGGTGCATGCCAAAGATTGGCTCGATCCACAACATATACATGCTATGTCTGTGGTGATTTTGAATCAAACATTATGATTGTAGTGATGTCTTTTGGGTGAACTTCACATGTTTAAATTTAAAAAATGATTTGATGAAACTTTATGTTATGATGATTATTGCTATCCATGCTTTCATTTGAATGATTTTAAGATATGTATTGTGTAGAGGTTGTGTTTGTGCGGCCAGTATACAAAATGACCATAAATTTGATTTTACTCCATTAACTATACATGATCGGTTAGGTGCGACAACAGTTAATGGAGTAAAATTTTACTCCACTAAGTTTTAGGGGACCGGTTAGAAATGCCCTAAGGATAGTGATATGTGGTAACAGGGAGGATTGCTGACTGATATTGGTGGAATATCTTTGGTTCTTCTAGCAAAGTATACTTGATTTGGGTAATCTGATGAATGAATCGATCAAATCTATTTCATTGATGAACAATGCATTTATGAAATTTGAACATACACATTTATACAACTAGAACATTACAGTATCACACCTTCATTTTATATTTGATTAATTAAATCCTAACATCCTTTCTTAATTCTTGATTGCGCTTGCCACTGATCATCTAAAAAATTAATGTGGAAAAATTGAGGAGAAATATTACAATATTCCATGAAAACTCTTCTAGAAACACGACGGAAAAAATAAGAAAAGAATGGTATATATATTTCATGCTTGTATCAATATTACCTCATTAAAAATCTTACACGAGAAACTAATAGAAAAATCAGAATAAATCCTACATGAGAAAATCAAAAGGAAAAAAATTCATAAAGAAAAAGAGTTCAATACTAACGATCTAATGATTTTTACACGTTATAGTTATACTTAAGAGATTGATTTCAACTTTAAATTTTACAAGTCATGAAGTCGCCTTGTATCCGTTTTATTTATATGTTTATAAAATAAAGAATTTAGTAAACAAACAACGAGATTTAAAGCAAGATATTGTTTGCGAAATACTTATTTGCTCATTTTTCTGTAATATTTCATGAGGATAAAGTAGTTTAGGAACAACACACTTGTAATAATTTTCTTAATATAACATAGCTGCATTGTACTGTATAAGCATCAATAATGATGGATGATTGCGAATTAACCCTAATTTAACTTTGGACGAAGTTCATCATTATGTGAACCCATACACATTTTGTTGATGCTTCATACAAATAAATTATTGTAGATAGATTAATGGGCGTAACCATTGAGGTTTGCTTTGTTCACTTCCAAAAGAATGATGTACCCTCATGTAAAAAGAGAAAACTAATATGTGATCTGACACTATGGGTATCTGACAAGCATCTAGCATTGCAATACCCCATCATGGTCATGTCTTGATTTTTTTCGATAAAACAAACCAAGATCTTTGCTTTCGTAAAGATATCTAAGAATATTCTTCATACCAACCCAATGTCTTTTAATCAATGATGTGTTGTATTTTTTTGCGGGGAAATGATGTGTTGTATTTAACCAACTAATTAACTGCAAATGGAATATAAGTGCGTGAATAACATTGAAATATGAAAACTCTGATCCCAATATCTCCACATCCTCATCCCTAGGCATAAATGGGTCCTTGTTTCTATCAAGAGACCTGATGATCATATGTATTTTTGACGAATATGCTTTATTTGTATTAATTTTTCCAGTATCTTTTAGATATAATTAGATTAGTGAACAAGTACTCCTAGAGGGATATGTTTAGATTACAAATGAAGGCCAATTTTGGTTTTACCGAAATCTTTCCACTCGAATCCCATCTTTAAATAAATGTTCGCCTCACGAAAATTTTCATCTCACCCCGAGCTCAGATGATCTTGGTATCCAAGCCATCAAGACTTCTTGTGATGGTTGCATCGCTTCGTCTCTGTATTATCTGTCATACCACATGCGTATTTGGATTAAAAATCTAACAGACCCACCTCATTTACTCATGTTCCTCTTGGTGACATCTTTCTTCCTGGCCGTGCTAAACCATTGTTCAGAACCGAAACCCGAACAGGGACCTTCCATCGAGCCTCACTTTTTCATCCCTTTCCTTCCTCTTGAGATCTACTTTCTTCCACGGTTCTTTCTCCTTCGACATGCGACCTCAGAATCATCGTCGCCAGTCACTCAAACTAAGAGCCTGTCCCCTTTATCCCATGGCCATTCCATGGTGATGAGTTGGTACACTGTTTTCCTTAAAGGAAGTTGTCGTTCCTCCGCCACCACTTCATTCATCCACCACGAGATCGCCTAGCTCTTCGCTTCTCCATGGCCTCGTCGACAACCTTAAAAAAAAATTGTCTGCTTCACGCGATGTGATGCTTGTGATGAAATGGATCTATTGGTCCCCTCAGCCTTGACTATACGCATGGTACACTCATACTTCGCGTTCTTGAGCCACATCAGTCTCTGTTTTTTGAATGCGTCGCTCAACCCTGTGTCCCACTTGGAATAGACAATCAAGCGAGCTGTTTAGTCGTCACCCGCGGAGTTTGTAGTGAACTCAGACGAGGAAAATAGGAAAGCACCCACTTGGAATATCGTCGAGTGCGCGAGTAAGTCATGTTTGTTGAATTGCTAAGTCTTTTTTGCGAGTAATCACTCAAATGCTTTACTGCTTTCGGGGTGAGGGAGCACCCGAACTCTGGGAGTATGTTATTTCTGCTGGTGCGAGTGATCACTCGAGCACATCTTTGCCTTCTGGGTGAGGGAGCACCCAAACTCGAATAAAGGTACTCCCAATGGGAGTAAAAGATTTTTTGAGATTATATGAAAAAGCTTGTAAAGAGCTGAATGCTGACCGAAGATGCGTGCTTGAGACGCATTGCTGAGGTGTGACGTTTGCTGGTCCGCCTGACAAGTTGGGTCGCCATGTAAAGTGAAAATGAAGTGACTTGACATCTGTTGCCCAAAAATTTCGCGCTGCGTGATGATGGCCCTCATATTTCGCGCGCGGTGGGCGGTATGGTTAGTGAGCCGCTTGAGTTTTCCATGTTTCTCGGCTATCGTGGGATCGTGCCAAGTCCGATGGATTCCAAAACGAGCGGTGACGATTTGCTTGCTCCGGCTGTTGGTTAAATACCGGGGGGGTCTGGTTTGTTTAGGTTTTCACCCAGCCATTGCCTTCTCCTGCCTCTCTTTCTTCTTCCTTCATTGTTCTTTGCCTCCCGCCTGTCTTTTCGTGCGGCTTGCTAGTTAAGATCCATGTCCAAGCGTCCCCGTAGTGCAGCACAGGAGTTGGCGAGGATGACCGGCAGATGGGAGCGCTCTGCTTTTGGAACTGCAGATCTGGATGAGCTGGTGGCCGACGGCGTTGTGGCGCATGGTGCCGCCTAGATTCCTAGGGATGAGGAGGTTCCTGCACCCCGTCCAGATGAGAGGGTATGCTTTCAGAGTTTCTTCTCCCGTGGTTTTGCACTTCCCATTCATCCTTTCCTCCGGGGATTGCTTTGCGCCTATCAGTTGCAACTGCATGATTTGACTCCCAATGGGATTCTGCACATTGCCTATTTCATTACGCTCTGTGAGGTTTTTTTTGGGATCTATCCCCATTGGGGCCTCTGGGAGTGTCTCTTCAATGTGAAGAGGACAAATTCTGAATATGCCATTGGGGGCGTGGGTATTTCCATTAAGGAGAAATCTGCCTATTTTGATCTGGAGAAGCTGGACTCCTTCTTTTCTTGGCGGAGGAGTTGGTTTTATCTGAAGGACCAGTGCTTTGAAGGTCAGTGGTTTGGTCTGGCCCCTTTCGATCCTGCTGCGCGGGCGGTTAAGCGGTCTTCATGGGCACATCCTTTGTCTTCTCGTGAGGTGTCTCTCGTGGAGCCGTTTGTGCAAAAGGTTACTGCTTTGAAGGATGAATTGACTGGCGGCCAACTTATCTCCGTGTTTGTCAAGAGACGTGTGCAGCCGCTTCAGCATCGGGTGCGTCCCATGTGGCAATACACTGGTCCTAATGACTCGACCAGGTGTTCACCCGAGCAGTTTTCCGATGACGATCTTTTGGCCCGGGTTCAGCAAGTCACAAAGTGCACGAGCATTGGGGAAGAGTGTCTTGTTTGTCCTTACTCTGCTGACTTGCCTCTTCCTCAGGTACCTGTCTTTGATTTACTTATTTGTACTGTTGACTTGTTTTTGTTGATTGCTGATGCTGGTTTGATCTGTAGGGTCACACCCCTTTGTTGAACAATCCGCCACAGCCTGAAGATGCGGATATACTCGATGAACCTGGTGAGGTTGATGCTGATACTGTGCCTGCGGGTGATGGGGGTGCTTCTGGCGCTTCGGGTGCTGTTGCTGTCGAGTCCACGGGCGTCCCACCGCCAGCTGTGGATGACTCTGGGGATTCAAGTCCTCTTCGTGTCAAACGCGCTCGCCCTTTGAGTGCGAGTGGTCGTGATGCGATGGGTGGCGGTGATGACTTGCCGACGGTCGTGCAACCTGCTATCCCGTGTCCTCCCTCAGCTGTCCAAAAGAGACGCAGGTTCGGTATATTGCTCCGTCCGGGCGCTGCGCCTGCTGGGTTAGTGTAGCTTTCCTCTTTGCCTTTCTTCTTGTTCCATGCTTTGGCTGGTATTCTGAAGATAAGCTGTTTGTAGGACTGCTCCTGCTCCGGCTTCTTCCTCTCCGAGTGCTGGTACTGCCGCTGCTCCTTCGACTGATTCTGGTGCGGCGTCTGGTCGGCTGGATGGTTCCGCTACTCCTGCGGCTTCGGGTGCTCGGACGGCTCCTGTGACTGCAGTCGCGGAGGGAACGTCTGCGACTGCTCCATCTGGGGGGGGGCTGCTGCGGCTGTTGCGGCTCCTGAAGGGGACTTTCCTCCAGACGTTAAACCTGTGATCCCTGAGGAGCACTTCTTGGCGAGGCGGGATCTTTCTGCCGAGGATAAAGCGAAGTTCTTTGATCGTATGGCGGAATAGGTATGTGATTTCTTTTCCCTTATGTGCTTTGCTGTAGTAGCCCCCGAGGCTGCAAGCAGTCACTTGTGAGTGGTTGTAGTCTATGATTTTGGTCTTCCTTTTGTCGGTCTTATACGTATTGGGAGCACAGCAGTGCTCCCAATGGGAGTAGCCCCCGAGGCTGCAAGCAATCATTTGTGATTGGTTGTAGTCTTTGATTTTCTTCTTTCCTATGCTTTTGACTTGATGTATTTTCTTGGGTGTAGCCTTTATTCCGGATGTGTGAACGTGTTCTGACTGAAACTGATCGGTGGCGACGTGCTCATGACTCGGTCCAGGGGAGCTTGACTGCTATGAGACGTGAGATTATGATTCTTGGTCTTTGTTTCTTTTGCTGATTGATGTTGCCTGACTGATGTTTTTTTCTGTAGGCCGTAAGAAGGGTGCTGACAAGCGGGCGGAAGCTGCGAAGAAAGAGCTTGCCGAGCTTCAGGCTGCTCTAGAGTCCAAAGAAAAGGAGCTGCAGGCGCAACATGGCGAACTCGAGCGGTTGCGCCGGTGGAGGAGCAGTTTCTCCAGGTCGAGAAGGCTGAGTGCGAGCGCCTACAGGACTTTACGGGCTCTCTAACTGGTTAGTGGACTCTTCCTGTCGTCCGTTTACTGGGGTTTGTTTGTCTCTGAGATTGCTGGAATTTTAATCTTTTTCCTTTTTCCAGGTTCTGCGGGTATTGGGGCGGTGGAGGTTGCTGCTGCAGGTTCGGGTGTTCTCCGTGGCTTTGTAGATGCTGTCTCGGGCGCTGCTTGTTGGGTCTCGCAGCAGAAAACAATAATTTTTTTAACTAGCGTCGCCCTTAACCCAAGATCTATCTAGCTGTAATGCCGTAACGGAAAGACTTACGGAAACATACCTCGGGGTGTAGTCCGTTACCCGGGAAACGTTCCCGCAAACGTGGTTGATGAAGCCGTAAACCTTTCATAGCCCCCTGGCTGTGTTAGCACCCTATTGGGTGGTAGTGCCGCACGTGCAGCACCTCGTAGTACTCGCACACGTACGAACTCGATGACGACCTCCGTTCTCCGATCCAGCGAAGGTGGCGGAAGTAGACCTCTCGGAACCAGAGTTGCAGCAGCACGACGGCGTGCGTATGGTGGAGAAGCCTCAATCCCAGCACAGGTTCCAGACAAGGGGACCCCGGCTTGAGAGAGACGAGAGAGGGGAGAAGACCGGTGAAAACCGATCTCAATTCGGAGTAATATTTATTTTCTCACGAATTTCTGTGTATTAAATATGTGCACCCTACCCATCTATATATAGGCAGAGGGGAGGGAGTCAACCCCTCTCCCCTAGCAAGGTGGGACTAAAGTCCCTTGCTAGGGGGAGGTGGCCGGCCAAGGGAGGAGGGGGGGGGGGGGGCGCACCCCTCATGGGCCCTAGGGCCCATGGCGCCTACCTCTCTTTTTTTTTCTTTTTCCTTTATTCCCCTAATGGGCTTCTTTCCCAAAGATGGCCCATTGCACTTTTTAATTATAAATAAAATGTTATTAATTATTAATTCACTTAATTAATAAATAATAAATATTATTTCATCTCCCGATGATCCGGAACTCCTTCCAGCTCACTCCGAACAACCTTCGGACGAACACAGAACTTTTCCGATACGTCTTTCTCTCTTCTCCGGTAACTCCGATAGTTCCAAATAGGCATCCGATATTCATCGAGCCCTTAAGTGTGTTAACCCTACGGTCCGAGAACACTCCAGTCATGACCGAGACAAAGGCTACGGCCAATGATCAATAGCGGGACCTGGATGCCCATAATGACCCCTATGTATTCCGGAAGTAAACGATTGGACCGTTCACGTTGTATACCATTCCCTTTGTCATGCGATACTAGATTAGTCCAAGATTTGATCAACTGCATCCAATGCATTAGTTCTATCTTGTTACCGACAAATCTTTATTCACTCGTTCCGTGATATTCATCCTTGTGACCTAGTCACACGCTGCGCAACTTTATGGATGCAATCTCACCGAGTTGGCCATGAAGTATCTTTCCATTATATGGATTGACAAATCCCTCTCTTGAATCAACATTCCTCAACATATCCCATTGGATAGCCCAAGATACACCTTTATGGTCACCATGTTTCAGTGTGACGGTTAATGCACTCAAAGCATCCTCAGAAGATAGCAATTATGCGTGATCTCACGGTCAAAGGAACAAGCTACCACGTTCTGTAATTACAACACTGAACTTTTATGATTTGATCATGTTGCAATGCTTGCATTGGGTAATGTTCATCACGTCATTCATTCAATGAGGTGACCTTACCATCAATTGACTTGATTGTCCATGATCGTGAAACCACAATCATCAGTTGACGATAAACTAGTCATCATGAGAGGCTGACTAGGAACTTTGGTTGTTTCTATGCCACACCTATATCATTGTTTCACTGATACCGTTCCAGCACAGTATGAAACTGGTCATGAACTTATTTAGATATATTGGAATAATCATATATTATTTGCCTCTAGAGCATATATCCAACAGTCTCCCACTTGCACTAGATAGCAAATAATCTAGCTGCATATTTTCTCGATCATAATCATCTTATCATATAAGTGTTTATTGATCATGCTTGCTCATGGAAGAGGTTTCGTCAACGATCTGTACCCTTTCATATTCGTATGTTCCTTTGCAACAGGTATTGGTCAACTTTCTTGATATACTGTCGGGGGACTGGTACCCGGGTAGGCTAACCCAAGCGGAAGTAACCTTTCAAGACAAGGATGGACCGATTGGGCCGCAGCTGGGGCGAGCTGGGCAGATGTACGACCGATTGCTCCAAGGCAATCAGCCGTATCAAATGCCAGCAGTCGGCCCAGGCGCAATCGGTGTCGTCGATATGTGACGGCAGATGCCATGGGGATGGCTAAAGTGAGGGGAAAACGCGAGGGAGAGAATGTCGATGGCGCCGGAATCGGGTTGGGCACAAGCACGGTGAAGAAACCACGATGTACCCAGGTTCGGGGCTCTCCGGAGAGATAACACCCCTACTCCTGCTTGTCTCTTGTATATCAATGAGGGGACTACAATAACTTCTCTTCTACCTTCTCAGGGGAAGGAGTACACCACCGCCGTGGGCAAGGTCCTCTCCTGCATCCCTGAGGAGTAACTACGAGCAGTGCATGAACTGGAATGGGAATGAGTAAATGAGGGTCTAAGGTGTGGCGTCCCTCGCGCAGGAGGGGTACCCTGGCTCTTATAGTGTGAGTCCAGGGTACTTTGGTAACTTCAGTGCCGAATGGGCCCAGCTGTCATCCTCTAATCGGCCTGGGCCCACCGACTGCTCCTATTCGGGTGATCCGGAGCCTACGGGCGGCGGCCCATGCTTCTACCTCGTAGAGCCTAGTGATGAACAGTGGAGCTAGGGGGTGCGGTCTTGTCGGCCTGTCCGCGGAATCGGCGGGGAGGTCGACACCGTATCTCCAGCAAATCCTCGACGTGACCTGGCCTTCCTGCCACCCAGATATCTCGGGATATGGTATTTATGACCTCGTAATCATACCCCCGATTGGGTGGTAGGTTGCTCCGATTGCGCCTGGACCGACTGGTGGTTCCTGGTAAGGTCGATTGCTCTGGGCCGTCGGCCTTCTGGGAATCAACCTCGGTCCAGCTGCAGACCAATCAGACGAATGTCTTTGATAAGGGAAGGGTGGGCCGATTGCGCCTGGGCCGTCTGCTGGCATTTGGTATGGTCGATTGCCTCGGAGCAATCGGCCGTACCTTCGCCCAGCTCGGCCCAGCTGCAGCCCAATCGGCCCATCCTTGTCTTGAAAGCTTGCTTCCACTTGGGTTAGCCTACCCGGGTACCAATCCCCCGACAGTAGCCCCTAAAGCTGTAAAGGTCCCACGGTCACTTGACCGCGGGGCCTTTGCAGTTTTTCAATCTGTCTTGACGTTCTCCGACTGCTACGGCCTCCTCGAGTGCGTCATTCCGAGTTCGTCGGCCGACTCGGAGATCACAATTGGCTGACCAAATTTCCATCCGATTGGACTTGGTTCCCTCTCAATTCGTATCTTCATTTTCTGGGAAAGCTATCTCTTGCCGATTTCACTCCAACGGTTACCTCCGACTCGTCCGCGGCGTGATCAATGAGCTGGGACCCACGACCCACGCGCGACGTGACATAACTGCAGGAGCTGACCCCCACGTCGCACGCCTCGCCTTTTACGCCGGGATCCTTTGCGCTGATCTGCCGGTTGGCCTCCCTGTGCCCTAGGCCACACCGGGCCACACGGCCACAGGGTCATCCCACTCCCCTCCCCCGCCGCCCATATAAGCCACCAGGGGGGGGGAGCCTCGCCTCTTCCTTCTCCCGAACGCCTCCTTCAACCTCCAGCTCCCTCTCTCCTCGCCATTGCTGCTCCTTGCGCAGATCTCTCTCCCGCGGATCTCTGCCTTTCCATCTTGCTCCATCCACGAGCGCGTGCTCCTCGCCGCCTCCGCCGCTGCAGCTCCTCGACGTTGCTCTCGTGCTCTGCCTCAACCTTTCTCTTTCTCTCTTCCTTGCTCTGCAACTTCCATGGCGCCTCGACGGGATGTATCGCAGGCGAGCCGCGGGTGCTGGAGGGGATCCCAGGCCACCGCCGTCGCCGTCGAATCCCTCATCCGCGCCCGGAAGATGCCCTCGGAGGTCGAGTGGCGCATCCCGGGCGAGGCCGACGTCGTGCCCAACGCGCGCGCGGGCGAGAGGGTCGTGTTCCTCGCTCATTTTGAGCGTGGATTCGGCCTTCCCGCTAGCGCTTTCTTCCGCGAATTTCTTGACTTCCACCGACTTCAACCCCACCATCTTGCTGCTAACTTCATCATGATCCTCTCCGGGTTCGTGACGCTCTGCGAGGGGTACCTCGCCTGCCGACCGAGCATTGCCCTTTGGAAACGCTTCTTCAACCTCCGAGCTCACAACGCCAGGACGGGGCAGATGGTGGCCTCCGCCATCGAAGGCGGCAAACCAACATTCCCGACTGACATGACCGACTACGGCAGCTGCCTAGTCGCAGCCGGCAAGTCAAAATATTCGAGTCCTGAAATCGTCCAATCCTGCAAGAATTGGCAGACTTCGTTCTTCTACGTCAAGTCTCCTGACCAAGGCCCCGATTTCCTCAACCTGCCCGAATTCTCACTCGCCAGGCCGGTTGAGAAACATCAGTGGTCTCTGAAACATGGCGCTGGAGATTGCGATGTGGATGCTCAAGCCTCCAGGGTCAACCAGCTGGAGCAGGAAGGACTCCTCCCCACCGACTTGGTAGCTGCATGTCTTCATGCTCGGATTCTTCCCCTGCAGCGCCGAGTGCACCGCCTCTGCGACATATCGGGACCTCGAGACCCCACTCGGCTCTGCACATGGCGGGTGAAGACAGAATTCCTCTGCGCCCGAGTGAAGGCGATCACATCTAGCACCTTGCCTGATCCTTTCCGATTTGGGCTCGATTACCTTACTCGCCAGCGGAAGCCGCCTGTGGTATGCTCCGATTACTTTGTCTTCCGATTGCTTTTTCTTCCGATTGCCCTGACCATTCATGCCTCCTTCTTAGCACTTCATTCAATCCGACCTCATGGAAGACGGCCAGGTAGCTGGCGTGTACTCCCCTGACCGCACGGAAGAAGACCCCACCGACCTCGAGTACAACGGCGAGACTCCTTTCGCCGAGTCCAGTGAGGACGACGAAGATGACGATGAGTCCTCGGGGGAATCCTCCGACCCCCTGGATGCTGATGATGACGACGCCGAGCGCGTCGACCCTCCGAAGACCAACACTCGGCCGCCAGCTCAAGGGGGTACGCCCGACCCTTCCCTTGAGCAATTTTTGGCTGAATGGAGTGATGATGATGGTGTCTCAAAGGGTGATGCTTCTGATGTAGCTCTTCGAGCCAAACCTCCCAAGGTGCCAACCAAGCGTCCCTCAGCCGCCGGCTCCTCCTGTGGTACAGGTCCCGACAAGGTTGCCAAGGCCAAGTCGACTGCCAGCAAGGGCAAGCAAGTCCAAGAGACGACAACTCGGAGGCCGACCGTTCAGGCGCCACTGAACGTCACCCCTCTTCGCTGCCGAATGCCCACCGGCGCACCCAGGACAGTCGGGTATGCTTTTACCTCTTTGCGCAGTATTTCATTGTCTTTGCTTCTACTGATTCTTCTCTCTTTCTTATTTCAGTGAGCCGATTGGGCTTGATGATGTTGACACCGACATTCCCGTCCGTGTCGGCGTCGTCATTTCGCCCGCTGCTTCTGCTGCAGCTGTTCGCAAGCGGCCGACTGCCACTCAACGCTCTTCCAAGGATGCTGAGCGCGCTGCCAAGAAAGCCCGCCTTGCTATAACTCAGAAGACGTCTTCTTCCGACCTTGCTCCCAAGACCTCCAAGCGTGCGGCCGACCCGGTGTTTCCTGGTGTCGGAGGAACGCAATCGGTCGATCCGATTGCCCCGTCTCCGCCACGCCGCTCCAGTCCAGCCGCAGCTGCTGCAACTTCCCCTGCTCCGACTACCGTGCCCAACACGCCAGTGGTGACGACCTCGCCGCCGATTGTGATGTCGGCACCGCCGACCACCGCAACTGTGCCACCCGCTGTTCTGTCGGCGCCGCCAACGACCACGACCCTTCCACCAATCACTGTTACTGCACCTGCTCCAACTCGCCCGGTTGCGCCACCGCCGCAATCGGGTGCCTCTGGTCTTCAAACGACATCGGTACCACCAGCTCTTACGATCGCCACTTTCATCATGGTTCCAATTTCAGCGCCGATGCCGACCTCTTCCGCCTCCGAGATCCTTATGCGCTCGGTGGATCAGTTCCGAGCTGAATACTCTCGCGCTCGTCATGCCGGAGCCGAGTTCGATCGCCCTCAAGAACCCATGACAGTTGGCGCCCACCGTGGGGCAGACCGAGGCGTCGACTGGAGTCAAGATCCGGACGGGATCATCCTCTGCATCGGGCGGTAGCCACGCCTCCGGCCTGATTCTAAGGCGTGGGGAAATCGACTATTTAGTAGACTACTCGGCGCGGTACAAGGCTGGAGCACCTTTGCCGCCCGGTGTGTCACTGCAGGTGGGAAGTCACCGTCTCTTCATCGGTAGCTTCCCTGAGGCATATCCAAGGGACATCCGCGTTTTTTCGTGTGCTACAGACCCGCTCTTGACCAGGGGCTGCATCGCAGCACCTGGCCAAGAGGAGGGCCGACTGCACGCCGCTGTCATGATGGCGGGAGTGTCTTCATCAACCAACCGTGACCCGGCGAGTGCAGCAAGGAAGGCCAAGGAAGTAGCCGATGCGGCAGAGCGAATCGGCACCAGTGCGTTGCGGGACGTGTTGTACACACCCGTGAACAGGAATGGTGATCCGGAGCAGGTGCATACCGAGCTGGAAACATCACGGCTTGCTCTGGCTCGCAGGGCTGAGCAAGTGTTAGCAGAAGAGCGTCGGCTGGGAGCCATCACCAGGGAGTACAATGCAGCACATGCAGGACCGCGCCGGCCGATTGAGCCCGCAGTCCTGGAAGACCTGAGAAGCAGAGGTAGAGCAGTCAACCAGCAGCTATCAGGGGCTGAGCAGCCGGAGCGTCCGAGAAGGCCAGTGCAACCGGAGCAACCAGCGCAGTCGGCATTCATCCAAAGGCCAACATATAGCACACCGGACAAGAACTTGAGAGCAGCCGAGCAGATAGCGCTCGAGCTGGAAGAGTTGGAGGGAGATGAGCGGCGCGAACAGTCGCGCCGAATGCGTGAGCTGATAGCGGCCGCAAAGGAGCAGAGGCTCGTAGCAATGGGCAATCAAAATGCTGAACCAGAGGCATCAAGAGGAACTGTGAGGCCGAATGCGGGAGCTAGCCAGCGACCAAGTGCATCGCGCCAGAACAGGCATCAGCCTGCACCATCTCGGCACGACAAGAAGGTCAGAAGCAATCGGCCACCCCCAGCAGCAAGCAGAAGAATGGAAGAGCCGTCTGTTAACAGCAGGCGCCATGACATGCCGCAGCAATCGGCACCAAGACCAGCAATCAGCACCCGACTTGACCCTCGCCAAATCGGCCAGAATGACGCAAGGCACCGCATTGAGCTCCTGGAGAAGGAGGCTCAGGAAGATGAAGAAGGAGAAGCTGGCCCAGCATGTTTCGGTCATCGCATTCGGACGGAGAAATTCCCCAAAGGCTTTACATTGCCGAGAGATACTCCCAAATACAATGGTTCGGTGAAGCCTGAAGAATGGCTGTCCGATTACCTGACGGCAGTCCGTATTGCGGGAGGCAATCGGCGTGTAGCAGTCCGTTATGCACCTCTCATGCTGCAAGGCTCAGCTCGGACATGGTTAAATAGTTTGCCCAAGGACAGTGTGAGTTGCTGGGAAGATTTCACGACCGCATTCATCCACAACTTCACAAGCACGTATGAGAGGCCCAACCTCCCGCGGCAGTTAGCTTTGTGTGTGCAAGGCAAGGACGAGCCTCTCCGAGATTACTTGTCTCGGTGGATCAAGCTGAAGAATTCATGCGAAGGAGTCCATGAGATCCAGGCCATTCAGTATTTTACTGATGGATGCCTGGCTGATTCAATGTTGAAGCACAAGCTGCTCCGCAAAGACTTCACGTCGCTCGCTGAGCTCATGAAGGTGGCCAATGCATTCGCTATGTCCGATTCTGCGATGCGCCCTATCCAACTCGGAGTTGGAGGTGTGATCCAGTCACCAGGGGCTCCGCAGTCGGACACAGGGAACCAAGGCCTCAGTCGGAAGGAAAGAAGAGAGAACAATCGCAACAACAACAACAACAACCAGCAGAATAGTGGCAAGCGTAAGGACGAGCAACCTGATACTCAGTATGGCAGTCGGCAGGTGGCCGCTGTCCAAAATGAAGAAGATCCAGCGGCTGCAGGAGGCAGTCGAAAGATGAGACCAA
Source organism: Bromus sterilis (assembly GCA_950022295.1). Taxonomy (NCBI): domain Eukaryota; kingdom Viridiplantae; phylum Streptophyta; class Magnoliopsida; order Poales; family Poaceae; genus Bromus; species Bromus sterilis. Next base: position 31,000,556 of record OX465598.1, read on the forward strand.
ATGTGAGGCCCCCAGGGCAGATGAAGCCCAAGTACACGTTCGAGGACATGTTGGACGCACCATGAGAGTTGCACAGCACGCCTGGGAGGCCGTCTGCGCACACCACTCGGCAATGTGACTTTGTGAGAAGGATTGCAAAGGGAGAAGCTTTACCACCTCCACCCCCACCACCACCCCAGAACAGAGGACCACCTCAGCAGCAGAACCAGTACCCGCAGCAGGATGCGGCTTACATGATTTTCACCAGTGAATCCACAGACAAGGGCAGTCGGAGAGCCCGAGCCCAAGAAGTTAATGCCACTATGCCGCCGATTCCTTAGTTCATGCATTGGTCCGAGTGTCCGATATCCTGGGACAGAGCAGATCACCCCACCATTTTGGCGAATCCAGGCAACTATCCGCTGGTGGTGGATGCTCTGGTCGCAGGACCAAAGTTTTCATGCAAGTTCTCTAGAGTGCTAGTCGATGGAGGAAGCACAATCAACATCCTGTACCGGGATACAATGCTCAAGCTAGGGCTTACAGAGAGGGATCTGGAGCGCAGTCGGACGACATTCCACGGGATTGTCCCTGGGTTGTCTTGCACCCCCATGGGTCGCATTCGGCTGGATGTCATTTTCGGCACGGAGGAAAATTTCAGGAGAGAGCCGATTTGGTTTGAGGTGGCCGACCTCAGCAGTCCATACCATGCTTTGTTGGGATTACCAGCATTTGCCAAGTTCATGATCAATGCACAGCAAACATACCTGAAGATGAAGATCCCGGGGCCAAACGGCGTCATCACAGTCACCGGAGACTTCAGGAAGTCCCTCGAGTGCACATCTGCTGGCAGCAGTTTGGCTGAGTCTTTAGTGGTGGAGACGGAGAAGCGTCAGCTCGGCAAGGTGATTGCAATGGCGCAAGCACAAAGCAAGAATCCACTGCCGGTTGGCCCAGCAAAGAGAGTAGACGAGGAATCGGCCTTTCAGTCGGCCAAGGACAGCAAGAAAATCGCCCTAGATCCCTCCGACTCAACCAAGTTCGTTGTAGTCGGAGCTGGACTTAGCGATAAATAGGAAAGCGAGCTTGTCGAGTTTCTCCGTGAGAATCGGGACATCTTTGCATGGTCTCCGCAAGACATGCCTGGTGTTCCGAGAGAACTCGCCGAGCACAAGCTGCACATTCGGCCAGGCTCGAAGCTGGTCAAGCAACCCCTGAGACGTTTTTCTGAGGACAAGAGAAGGGCAATCGGCGAAGAGATTGCAAAGTTGCAAGCTGCAGGTTTCATCATGGAAGTGTTTTACCCCGAGTGGCTGGCGAACCCAGTCCTCGTCATGAAGAAGAACAAGACTTGGCGTATGTGTATAGATTATACTTGCCTGAACAAGGCGTGCCCGAAAGATCCGTTTGCTCTGCCCCGTATTGATCAAGTGATTGATTCTACGGCCAGCTGCGAGCTGTTGTCGTTTTTGGATGCTACTGCTGGATATCATCAGATCAAGTTGGCGGTGGAAGATCAGATCAAAACTGCATTCATAACTCCTTTCGGGGCCTATTGTTATATCACCATGCCTTTTGGTCCACCCTTTCCTTCACCAAGACAATCATCCGATTGGTCGGCAGCTGGTCCGGGGTTGATACCTAGCAAGCCGATTGCCCAGAGCAATCGACCTCGCCAGGAACCACCAGTCGGACCAGGCGCAATCGGAACCACCTAACACCCAGTCGGGGGTATGATTATGAGGTCATAAATACCATATCCCGAGATATCTGGGTGGCAGGAAGGCCAAGTCACGTCGAGGATTTGCTGGAGATACGGTGTCGACCTCCCTGCCGATTCCGCGGACAGGCCGACAAGACCATACTCCCTAGCTCCACTGGTCATCCCTACATCCTACAAGTCTACAACATGGGCCGCCGCTCGTAGGTTCCGGATCACCCGGAGAGGAGCAGTCGGTGGGCCCAGGCCGATTAGAGGATGACATCTGGGCCCATTCGGAAATGAAGTTACCGAAGTACCCTGGGCTCACACTATAAGAGCCAGGGTACCCCTCCTGCGTGAGGGACGATCCACACTAGTAGCACCATAACTCATTTCCTCCCAGTTCATTCACTGCTAGTAGTTACTCCTCAGGGAAGCAGGTGAGAACCTTGCCCACGGCGGCGGAGCTCACCTTCCCCTGAGAAGAGAGAGAAGCAGTTATTGTAGCCAGATCATTGATATACAAGCGACAAGCAGGAGTAGGGGTGTTATCTCTCCGGAGAGCCCCGAACCTGGGTACATCGTGGTGTCTTCACCGTGCTTGTGCCCAACCCGATTCCGGCACCATCGACATTCTCTCCCTCGAGTCTTCCCCCTCACTTTAGCCATCCCATGGCATATGTTGTTAAATATCGATGACATATACCCTTCATTATCTAATAATGCTTGAATTATAAGTTTGGCGGGAGAGTAAGACTTCTTATTTTACAGTATTCTCTAATGACAAAATGGTTTTAGTCCCTAGGACTCCCATAGTCATGTATACTAAAAAATACACTCAGCCAGAAGTCTAAACTTCTTACGCTAAACTTTATTCAACCTTATACTTCCTTAAGTAGATATTTATATTTTGTAGAGTTTTGGTTCGTGAAATTATAGCTCACATTTCCTTTCTATTACTTTTGGTGATATCTCTAATTCATATAGACCCATAATAAGGCTTGCAATCGTAATCCAGTGTTACATTCAAGTCTATTATCTTTTCTATCATTTAGAGTATTGTCCTCAGTTTCTCTTCAGATACTAACTGCTTGGACTTTGCTCAGGTTCTGTGTTTTGCCAACCAAGCACATCGGAACCTGTTCTTCTTCTAAGAACTTTTGAGTCATTCTGTTATTGGATTCACAACTTCCGTTTTATGGTAGAATCATATGTCAAAGATCATATAGGATCACATGTCTTGAGACAAAGTGCATCCCTATTCTTCCATTAAAACATTATTTTGTGATATTAAGTTACATCCTTTATATAATTCCTAGCCACAAGAACCTTTTCTTGTTTAGGATATCATTCCAATCCTTTTGATGTTCATTACACGTGTCCTAATCTATCCTTATAGATTTTAGTGTGTGACACATTTGTATTTCGTTCATATAAGATTCTCGTAATCCTTTCATCTTATTAGCCTTAATCGGCATTCATCCAAAGGCCAACTTACAGCACGCCAGACAAGAACTTGAGAGCAGCCGAGCAGATAGCGCTTGAGCTAGAAGACCTGGAAGGAGATGAGCGGCGTGAGCAGTCGCGCCGAATGCGTGAGCTGATAGCAGCCGCAAAGGAGCAGAGGCTCGTAGCAATGGGCAACCAGAATGCAGAACCAGAGGCGTCAAGAGGAACTATGAGGCCGAATGCGGGAGCTAGTCAGCGACCAAATGCATCGCGCCAGAACAGGCACCAACCCGCGCCATCTCGGCACGAGAGCAAGGTTAGAAGCAATCGGCCACCCCCAGCAGCAAGCAGAAGAATGGAAGAGGCATCGGTCAATAGCAGGCGCAATGACATGCCATAGCAATCGGCACCAAGACCAGCGGTCAGCATCCGACTCGGCCCTCGCCAAATTGGTCAGAATGACGCAAGACATCGCATTGAGCTCCTGGAGAAGGAGGCTCAGGAGGATGCGGAAGGAGAAGCTGGGCCATTATGTTTTGGTCATCGCATTCGGACGGAAAAGTTCCCCAAAGGCTTCACGCTGTCGAGAGACACCCCCAAGTATAATGGCTCTGTGAAACCCGAAGACTGGCTGTCCGATTACCTGACAGCAGTTTGCATTGCAGGAGGCAATCGGCGTGTAGCAGTCCGCTATGCACCTTTGATGTTGCAGGGTTCAGCTCGGACGTGGTTGAACAGTTTGCCCAAGGACAGTGTGAACTTCTGGGAGGATTTCACGACTGCATTCATCCACAACTTCACGAGCACATACGAGAGGCCCAATCTCCCGCGGCAGTTAGCTCTGTGTGTGCAAGGCAAAGACGAACCCCTCTGAGATTACTTATCTCGGTGGATCAAGCTGAAGAATTCATGTGAAGGAGTCCATGAGATCCAGGCCATTCAGTACTTCACTGATGGATGCCTGGCTGATTCAATGTTGAAGCACAAGCTGCTCCGCAAAGACTTCACATCGCTCGCCGAGCTCATGAAGGTGGCAAACGCGTTCGCCATGTCCGATTCTGCGATGCGCCCTATCCAGCTCGGAGTTGGAGGGGTGATCCAGTCACCAGGGGCTCCGCAGTCGGACACGGGGAACCAAGGCCTCAGTCGGAAGGAAAGAAGGGAGAACAACCGCAACAACAACAACAACCACAACCAGCAGAGGAATGGCAAGCACAAGGACGAACAGCCCGACACCCAGTATGGCAGTCGGCAGGTGGCCGCTGTCCAGAATGAGGAAGATCCAGCAGCTGCAGGAGGCAGTCGGAAGATGAGACCAAATGTGAGACCCCCGGGACAGATGAAACCCAAGTACACGTTCGAGGACATGCTGGACGCGCCATGTAAGTTGCACAGCACGCTTGGCAGGCCGTCTGCGCACACTTCTCGGCAGTGTGACTTTGTGAGAAGAATTGCGAAGGGAGAAGCTTTACCACCTCCACCCCCACCACCACCCCAGAACAGAGGACCACCTCAGCAGCAGAACCAGTTCCCGCAGCAGGATGCCGCATACATGATTTTCACCAGCGAGTCCGCGGACAAGGGCAGTCGGAGAGCCCGAGCAGCGGAAGTTATTGCCACTATGCCACCGATTCCCCAGTTTGTGCACTGGTCCGAGTGTCCTATATCCTGGGACAGAGCAGATCATCCCACCATTTTGCCGAATCCGGGCAACTATCCGTTGGTGGTGGACGCTCTGTTCGCAGGACCAAGGTTTTCATGCAAATTCTCCCGAGTGCTCGTTGATGGAGGAAGCACAATCAACATTCTGTACAGAGATACAATGATCAAGCTAAGGCTCACAGAGAGAGATTTAGAGCGCAGTCGGACGACTTTCCATGGGATTGTCCCGGGATTGTCTTGCACCCCAATGGGTCGCATTCGGCTGGACGTCATATTCGGCACGGAGGAGAATTTTAGAAGGGAGCCGATTTGGTTTGAGGTCGCCGACCTCAGCAGTCCTTACCATGCTCTGTTGGGGTTGCCGGCGTTTGCCAAGTTCATGATCAATGCACAGCAGACATACCTCAAGATGAAGATCTTAGGGACAAACGGTGTCATCACTGTCACCGGGGACTTCAGGAAGTCCCTCGAGTGCACATCCGCTGGCAGCAGTTTGGCCGACTCGTTAGTGGTCGAGACGGAGAAGCGTCAGCTCAGCAAGGTGATCGCAATGGCGCAAGCACAGAACAAGAATCCACTCCCAGTCGGCCCGGCAAAGAGAGTAGATGAGGAATCGGCTTTTCAGTCGGCCAAGGACAGCAAGAAGATCGCTCTAGATCCCCCCGACTCAACCAAGTTTGTTGTAGTCGGAGCAGGACTCAGCGATAAATAGGAAAGTGCGCTCGTCGAGTTTCTCCGTGAGAATCGGGACATCTTTGCATGGTCTCCACAAGACATGCCTGGTGTGCCGAGAGAACTCGCCGAGCACAAGTTGCACATTCGGCCAGGCTCGAAGCCGGTCAAGCAACCCTTGAGACGTTTCTCTGAGGACAAGAGAAGGGCAATCGGCGAAGAGGTTGCGAAGCTGCAGGCTGCAGGTTTCATCATGGAAGTATTTTACCCCGAGTGGCTGGCGAATCCAGTCCTCGTCATGAATAAGAACAAGACTTGGCGCATGTGTATAGATTACACTTGCCTGAACAAGGCATGCCCAAAAGATCCGTTTGCTCTGCCCCGTATTGATCAAGTGATTGATTCTACGGCCGGCTGCGAGCTGTTGTCCTTTCTGGATGCTACTGCTGGATATCACCAGATTAAATTGGCTATGGAGGATCAGATAAAAACTGCATTTATAACCCCCTTCGGGGCTTATTGCTATATCACCATGCCATTTGGTCTGAAGAATGGAGGTGCCACTTATCAGCGCACGATTCAGAGATGCACACACTCTCAACTTGGCAGAAATCTCCATGTTTACGTGGACGATTTAGTGGTGAAGTCGGCAAAGGGAATCACGCTATTGGATGACCTCAGGGAAACATTTGCAAACTTGAGAACTTATCAGATCAAGCTCAACCCGGAGAAGTGCGTGTTTGGAGTTCAAGCCGGCAAGCTCTTGGGGTTTCTCGTTTCCGAGAGGGGAATCGAATGCAACCCTGAGAAGATAGCCGCAATAGAGCGCATGGAGCAGCCCAAAACCCTGAAGCAAGTGCAGAATTTCACCGGTTGCCTCGCATCACTTAGCCGATTTCTCAGTCGGCTAGGTGAAAAATCAATCCCGTTGTACCAGTTGATGAAGAAGACGGAGAAGTTCACCTGGACACCTCAAGCGAATGAAGCATTCCGAGAGCTCAAGCGCATGCTCTCCACGGCGCAGATTCTGGCTGCCCCGATTGAAAAGGAACCAATGATGTTATACATTGCGGCAACCAATTGGGTGATCAGCGCAGTTATGGTGGTGGAGCGGCCCGAGAAGGACAAGGCACAGAAAATTCAGCGTCCAGTATACTACATCAGCGAAGTGCTCTCGGCATCCAAGCAGAACTACCCTCACTATCAGAAGATGTGCTATGGAGTGTACATGGCAGCCAAGAGGTTGAAGCCATACTTTCAAGCTCACTTGATCACCGTCGTCAGTTCGGCTCCATTGGCCGACATCATGGGAAGCAGAGATGCATCCGGAAGAGTGGCGAAGTGGGCAATCGAAGTCGCTAGTCATGGCATCCAATATGAGCCGAGAACGGCAATCAAGTCACAAGCATTGGCCGATTTCCTAGTGGACTGGGCTGAAACTCAGTACATGCCACAACTCCCAATGTTGGATTCCTGGCGAATGCATTTTGACGGCTCCAAGATGAAGAATGGCCTAGGGTCTGGTGTGGTGCTCACTTCACCAATAGGAGATCAACTGCAATATGTGCTCCAGATTCACTTCGCAGCATCAAACAATGTCGCCGAATACGAAGCCCTTGTACATGGTATCAAGCTTGCCAAGGAAATCGGTATTCGAAATATTGAGTGCTTTGGTGATTCCGACCTGGTGGTACAGCAGTGCTCGGGCATGTGGGATGCAAAGGATGCTAACATGGCAAGCTATCGCTTCCTGGTGCAGCAGATCAGCGGGTATTTTGAAGGTTGCGAGTTCCATCATGTGCCAAGAGCAAACAATGAAGCAGAAGATGCATTGTCCAAGCTCGGCTCAACAAGGCAAGCAATCCCACCAGGAGTATCGTTGGAGCATATCAAGAAGCCATCCATCGCACCATCCCCAGAGTCCGAGTCCATTTTCATCTCGGAGACGGATCTTGAAGCATTGAAAAAGGCAAAAGAAGTTCAACCGGCCAAACCAGCAACCATGAAGAAGCAGTCAGGCACTCAGGGTGTCTCGGCAACAGCACCAGGGGCTGCCGATTGCGAGCCAGGGGCTGCAGAGGAACAAGAGAAGAGCAAAGCCAGAGGGAAGCGAGTAGAGGCTGCGCCAGAAGGCACAACCTCCGAAGAACCAATGACATCAGAAATTGCCGATTGCAATGATGAAGCTCCAGCTCCAGGCGAGAAGTCGGCACCAGGGGCTGCCGAACGCGTGCCAGGCGCCGCAGTCGGTAGTTCAGAAGCAGAGATAGAGATGGCAGATGTCCAAGAGGCCGAGGTCCAGGAGGCCAACGACCAAGGAACCGAGACACAAGAAGAGGTCCTACCCCAGCATGCAGTGGTAATGGCAGTGGTCAGTGCGCCATCATGGGCACAGCCGATTAGAGATTTCCTAGCAGACGGAGTCCTCCCAGAAGATTTAGCAGAGTCAAGGCAAATCATCCGCCGATCTTGGGCATACACAATAATCAACAATGAGCTAGTGAGCAAGAGTGCAACTGGCATCCTTCAGAGATGTGTAGAAGAGGACAGAGGCTTGGAGCTGCTTAGAGACATTCATCAAGGTGAATGCGGTCATCATGCGTCTGCAAAGGCCATTGCCAGCAAAGCATTCCGACATGGTTTCTACTGGCCGACTGCCCTTGCAGCGGCTGAAAATCTGGTGAAGTACTGCAAGGGTTGTCAGCGTTTCAAGGCAAAAAGTCATCAGCCAGAATCGGCACTGAAGACAATCCCAATAGCATGGCCGTTTGCAGTATGGGGTTTGGACATGGTCGGACCGTTCAAGAGAGCTCGAAGTGGCATGACACATCTTCTGGTTGCAGTGGACAAATTTACCAAGTGGATTGAAGCTAGACCGATCAAGAAGCTGGATGGGCCGACTGCAGTTAGGTTTGTGGCCGACATTGTATGCAGATATGGTGTGCCTAACAGCATCATCACCGACAACGGCACAAACTTTGCGAAGGGTGCACTGGCCCGATATGCATTTCAACAGGGCATTCAGCTTGATCTCGCATCTGTGGCGCACCCGCAATCAAACGGTCAAGTCGAAAGAGCAAATGGGCTAATCCTATCGGGTATCAGGCCCAGATTGGTAGAGCCACTTGAGAGGGCACCCGGAGCATGGATTGAAGAGCTTCCCGCAGTACTGTTCAGCTTAAGGACCACACCAAACAGGTCGACTGGATTCACTCCTTTCTTCCTAGTGTATGGTTCAGAGGCAGTCATCCCGTCCGACATCTTTCGACTCACCTCGGCATGCCCTGTACACCGAAGAAGAGGCCAGATTGGCACGAGAAGACGGCATCGACCTCAAAGAAGAAGCTTGTCTGTTGGCCTTGTCCAGGTCAGCAGTCTATCAGCAGAAGTTGCGGCACTACCACAGCAAGAAGATTCGTCCTCTCGCTTTCCGAGAAGGAGACATGGTGCTACGCCGAATCCAGAAGTCAGATGGGCAGCACAAGCTATCCTCGCCTTGGGAAGGGCCATTTGTCATCAGCAGAGCGCTCAAGAAAAATTCCTATTATCTGATCGACTGCACCAAGGGCACTCGGCACAAGGACACGTCAGGAGCAGAGACGGAGCGGCCGTGGAACGCCGAGTTGTTGTGTCCGTTCTATAGTTGAGCGGCAGAAACTTATGTAAGCCATTTGGCAAACAGTTAGTAAAAGTTATCAGGCCTCTGAAAATGAGCATTCGAGTATCTTTGTATAATTTCGTTCGAAGAGCTAGCCACGATTGGCGACGCTCAGTCATACCCGAGATGTGTATAGCACACCCGGGGACTGGCCGACCACGGGGTCAAGAAAATAAGCCATCGAGGCACGAGGTCTGCAGGCTGACACTCAATCTAAACACCTAGCTTGAGCGCAAATCACAAAGGTTTGTGGCATTGAGAAGGGTTGCGATTGGGGCAGTCGGCAGTACAAAACCTCGGGAAACAATCCGAAACATGCCACCAAAGGCACATTCGATAAGACAAAGTTACCAATTGCGCTGCAAACCAGGACATCGAGCCCGGTAGCGAGCAATCGGCGACTACTATCGCAGAATCCTTCGCGTTAAAATCTTGTCGTGTAAAAAATGAAACTTATCGAACCTTGGCTGGTAGTCTACCGCTGATCCGATTGCAGATCGCATGACGATAGCAAAGTCGACACGGTAGACATCCCCAAGTGCAATCGGTAAAGGAAACCGACAAAGATGCAAAGTTGATCGCGCAAGTAAAAAGCAAAAACCAAGCAATCGGATTGCATCAGAAGGACAGGCCAAAGGCCGAATAAGTTCATTACATCCAAGTCACACCCAGTAGGTGTCGACAGAATTAAAATTGTATCTTACAAACGGACAGTCGGAGGACAAGATAGGATAAAACCGATCCAGTATCGGTAAGCTACAATAAGTAAAACAGTTGATAGCATGACTCAGGCAGTCGGAGGCACTGAGCTAGAAGACGGAGCAGTCGGATCCGATTGCGCTTCAGAAGCTGTGGCACCAGTCTGCTTGGATCGTGGAGATGTTTGAGATGAGCCGCTATCGGAGAGCTCTTCGGCCAGGCCAGAGATTGTAGGAGCGGGGAGCGGGTTCCCTCCCTCGTCGATATACGGAGTATACTCGTATGGAGAGAACCAGTTTACCATAGTGCTGGCTAGCCGATTGACTTCGGCATAGGTCTTCTCAAGCAGATCGGAGGCGTACTCTCGGAGGATGTAAAGTTGGGAGATTTTCACCTGAGGGTACCAGCTCAGCACGGTCTCAAGGGCGGTTTCCGCGCCAGTCCGACCGGCAGAGTTCAGCAATACATCGATTCGACGTGGGATGGCCTTCAGGAGAGTCCGAGTCTGCTCAGTGGTAGCATTCGGAGCTTCCCCCATGTCAGATTCTTCTTCATCTTGTATTTCCCCCCTGTGGATCTCGGCAGAGGAGTCAGCAGCGTTCTTCATCTTCTGAAGTCCGACCTTAAGCTCAGTCGGCGACCACAGCGATTCAGCAATCTTTAGGATGCCGAGCTTGAAGGACAACGCGATGCCCTTGATAACAGGAATGCGGGCTTCGGTGCCAATCAGATATTCATGCCGGGTCCAGACGTTATCTTCACGGTCGCAGGTCCCTCCGGCGGCAACGGCTTCCTCTCGGGACTTGGCGACGGCTGCATTGGAAGCTGCTTCAGACTCGGGCCAGGCTTCTGTGTCACGAAAAGGAAGTATGATCAATAAGATAAGAGAAGAGAGCAATCGGAAAGCGCATAAGGTGCAGGAAACACCCACCGCTAAGAAGGACATCCATCTCGGTCATTGTATCGCAGAAGCCTTTGGCTCGGCGGCGCAGTCGGGTGGTCTCCTCATAGTTGCGTTTCTCCAAATCTTCATACTTGGCAACATGTTCATCGCGATCTCGCCGAATGGAATCACGGGCAGCGACTGCTTCATCCCTTTCAGCTTGCAAGGCCTCTCGGGCGGCAACAGTAGCATCTCTCTCGGCGATGAGGCCATCACCGACAGCCATCACGGCAGCGATGTCGGCCAAATGTTTTCTCTCAAGGGCGGCCATTTCCGAGCGAAGACCCTGGATAGTCCGATTGAGATCGTTTTCTACCCCCTGCAGTCGGGTCGCTTCTTCCTTGGCTTTGGCGAGTGCCGGACCATATTGGTCAAGTTCTGCAGTTAATTCAGCAATTCGGCCCTGAAGGTCATCTACCATGGGAATAGAAGCTAGAAGAGAGCATGAAGATATGAGAACGTGTTTAGTCAGAGAGAGGACAGAAATGGTAGAGAAGTTACCTTTCCGTTTAGTAATCTCAGCCGACTGGTTGTTGACCTGCAGCTGAGCCTGGGCAAGAGTTCGGAGGCTGGCAGTGTATGCATCAAGGAGTTTCTCGAAGACCTCACACTTTTCTTCCATAACAGCCTGAGAGGAACAGCAAGATGGGGTTAGAGACACGGCAGTCAGCAAAAGATATTAAAGATCCGAACCGATTACAACCAATCGGCCCGAATCTCGTGGACTACACCCAGTGGGTGGGCTTGCGCGCACCCACCAGAAGAAAATTTTCCCGATTGAGGAAGGCAAGCGATAAAGAAAAATTAGATATTAAAGATTCGAACCGATTGCAACCAATCGGCCCGAATCTCGGGGACTACACCCAGTGGGTGCGCTTGCGCGCACCCACCGAAAGAAAACTTTCCCGATTGAGGAAGGCAAGCGATAAAGCAAAATTAGATATTAGAGATTCGAACCGATTGCAACCAATCGGCCCGAATCTCGGGGACTACACCCAGTGGGTGCGCTTGCGCGCACCCACCGGAAGAAAAGTTTCCCGATTGAGGAAGGCAAGCGATAAAGCAAAATTAGTTAAAGATCCGAACCGATTGTAACCAATCGGCCCGAATCTCGGGGACTACAACCAGTGGGTGCGCTTGCGCGCACCCACCGGAAGAAGAGCCTCACGAGCAAAAGAAAGATATAAAGAGAAAGCCAAGAGTTACCGTGTGATGAGAGGTGAGCTGTTGGAGGTCCCGGGCAGGGGCGTCGGCAAAGTTATTCACCCGGCTCAGAGCAGTCGTCACAGGGTCTTGAGGACGATGCGAGGCGTCAGGCTCGGTGCCGACGTGACGGGCGCGAGAGTACTCGGCCCGGAATTGATCCACCGAGCGCATAAGAATTTCCGAGGCGGAAGAGGTCGGAGTTGACACTGCAGTTTGAGTAGCGGTGGAAGCAGCGACAGTAAGGGCCGAGGGCGTCGGCGTCACCTGAGGGCCAGAGGCACCCGGTTGTGGCGGCGGCGCAACCGGACGAGTTGGAGCAGAAGTGACAGCGATAACTGGCGTCAAGGTCGTCGGCAGCGGGGGCGCGGATAAGACAACCGGCGGCACAGTCGTGGTAATCGGCGGAGCCGACACCACGATCGGCGACGGTGTCATCACCATCGGCGGCTTGGACGTGGTAGTTGGGGCAGATGTAGTTGCGGCAGGGGAAGCCGGGTTGGAGCGGCGTGGCGGAGACGGAGCAATCGGATCGACCGATTGCGTTCCTCCGCCACCAGGAGCCACCCGATCAGCTGCGTGCTTGGAAGCCTTGGAGGCAAGGGTGGAAGAAGAGGTTTTCTGAGTCGTCGCGAGGCGGGCCTTCTTGGCAGCGCGCTCGGCGTCCTTAGAAGAGCGGTGAGAGGCAGTCGGTCGTTTGTGGACGGCGGCAGCGGAAGCAGCAGGAGAGATGACGGTGCTGGCGCGAACCGGAATGCCGGTGTCGACATCGTCAAGCCCAATCGGCTCCCTGAAAGAAGAAGGAAGAGGAGAATGAGTATCAGGAAAAGATAGTAAAATACATGGCGTAAAGATAAAGTCATACCCGATTGTTCTCAGCGCGCCAGAGGGCATCCGGCATCTTAGCGGGGCGACGTTCAGTGGCGCCGGCGCAGTCGGCCTCCGAGTGGTCGTCTCCTGAGGCTGTTTGCCTTTGCTGGCAGTCGGCGTGACCTTGGCAACTTTGCTGGGAGCCATGCCAGCGGAGGAGCTAGTGGTCGAGGTGCGCTTTGCCGGCACCTTTGGAGGTTTGGCACGAGGAGCTGCATCAGAATCATCAGCCTTTGAGACACTTTCATCATCACTCCATTCGGCCAAAACTTGCTCAAGGGAAGGGTCAGACGTACCCCCTTGAGCCGGCAGTCGGGTGTCGGTCCTTGGAGGATTGGCGGTCTCGGCATCATCTCCCTCGGCGTCCATGGAGTCGGAGAATTCTCCAGAAGACTCGCCATCATCTTCATCATCGTCACCGGACTCGGCGGAGGGTATCTCGCCGTTATATTCGAAGTCGGCGGGGTCTTCCTCCGCGCGGTCGAGGGTGTATACGCCAGCTTCCTGGCCGTCCTCCATTAGGTCGGACTGAATAAAATGCTGGAAAGAAAATAGAAGTGATCAGAGAAGCAGAGAGAAAGAGCAATCGGAAGAAAGGGCAATCGGAGGAAAAAGCATTTGGGGCATACCACAGGCGGCTTTTGCTGGCGGGTGAGGTAATCAAGCCCGATGCGGAAGGGGTCTGGCAATGGGCTAGATGTAATAGCCTTCACTCGAGCGCAGAGATCTTCAGTCTTCACCCGCCACGTGCAGAGCCGAGTGGGATCTCGAAGACCCGACATGTCGCAGAGGCGGTGCACTCGGCGCTGCAGGGGGAGAATCCGAGCTTGAAGCCAAGCGGCTACCAGGTCGGTTGAGAGGAGCCCTTCTTGCTCCAGCTGGGCGACCCTAGCAACCTGGTCATCGACATTGAGGTCTCCGACGCCGTACTTCAGCGACCACTGATGCTTCTCAATCGGCCGGGCGAGGGAGAACTCGGGCAGGTTGAGAAGATCGGGGCCTTGGTCGGGTGACTTGACGTAGAAGAACGAGGTTTGCTAGTTCTTGCATGACTGGACGATCTCGGGACTTTTATACCTCGGCTTGCCGGCTGTGACAAGACAACTAACACAGTCGGTCATGTCAGTCAGATACGTTGGCTCGCCGCCTTCGATGGTGGAGGGCACCACAGCTCCTGTCCGGGCGTTATGAGCTCGGAGGTTCAAGAAGCGTTTCCAGAGGGCGATGCTCGGACGACACCCGAGGTACCCCTCGCAGAGTGTCACGAACCCCGAGAGGATCATGATGAAGTTGGCCGCGAGGTGATGGGGTTGCAGTCGGTGGAAGTCAAGAAATCCGCGGAAGAACGAGCTGGCGGGAAGGCCGAATCCACGCTCGAAGTGAGCAAGGAACACGACCCTCTCGCCAGGGATGCGCCACTCGACCTCCGCGGGCATCTTCCGGGCGCGGATCAGGGACTGGACGGCGTCGGCGGTGGCCTGAGAACCCCTCCAGCACCCGCGGCTCGCCTGTGACACATCTCGCCGGGGCGCCATGGTTTTCGCAGACGAGAAGAAAAGGAGAGAAACAGAGGGAGGTGGAGCGCGAAAGAGGCGGTGAAGAGTCACTGCGGAGGCGGCGGAGGCGGTGAAGAGCACGAGTCCGTGGCCGGAGCAGATCCAAGGCACAGAGGTTCGCGGCAGAGAGTTTTGCGTGGAGTAGCAATGGAGCAGAGGAGAGGGAGCTCGAGGTTGAAGATGGCGTCTGAGGAGAAGGAAGAGGCGAAGGCTCCCCCCTGTGGCTTATATGGGCGGCGGGGGGGGGAGTGGGATACGTCTGCGGCGGTGTGGCTCGGTGTGGCCTAGGGCAAAGGAAGAGCAACCGGCAAACCAGCGCAAAGGATCCGGGCGCAAAAGGCGAGGCGTGCGACGTGGGGGTCAGGCCCTGCAGTTATGTCAAGTCGCGCGTGGGTCGTGGGTCCCAGCTCATTGATCACATCCCGGAAGAATCGGAGGTAACCGTTGGAATGAAATCGGCAAAGGGTGTTTCGCCAGAAAGGAGAAGACACGAGCTGGGAACAAAACAAACCCAATCGGACGAGAAGCTTGGTCAGCCGAGTGTGATCTCCGAGTCGGCTGACGAGCTCGGAACGACACACCCGACGAGGCCATAGCAGTCGGAGGATGTCAAGAGAGAGATTAAAAACTGCAAAGGTCTCGCGGTCAAGCGACCGTGGGACCTTTACAGCTTTAGGGGCTACTGTCGGGGGACTGGTACCCGGGTAGGCTAACCCAAGCGGAAGTAACCTTTCAAGACAAGGATGGACCGATTGGGCCGCAGCTGGGCCGAGCTGGGCAGATGTACGACCGATTTCTCCAAGGCAATCAGCCGTATCAAATGCCAGCAGTCGGCCCAGGCGCAATCGGTCCACCCTTTCCTTCACCAAGACAATCATCCGATTGGTCGGCAGCTGGTCCGGGGTTGATACCTAGCAAGCCGATTGCCCAGAGCAATCGACCTCGCCAGGATCCACCAGTCAGACCAGGCGCAATCGGAACCACCTACCACCCAGTCGGGGGTATGATTACGAGGTCATAAATACCATATCCCGAGATATCTGGGTGGCAGGAAGGCCAAGTCACGTCGAGGATTTGATGGAGATACGGTGTCGACCTCCCCGCCGATTCCGCGGACAGGCCGACAAGACCATACTCCCTAGCTCCACTGTTCATCCCTACATCCTACAAGTCTACAGCATGGGCCGCCGCTCGTAGGTTCCGGATCACCCGGAGAGGAGCAGTCGGTGGGCCCAGGCCGATTAGAGGATGACATCTGGGCCCATTCGGCAATGAAGTTACCGAAGTACCCTGGGCTCACACTATAAGAGCCAGGGTACCCCTCCTGCATGAGGGACGATCCACACTAGTAGCACCATAACTCATTTCCTCCCAGTTCATTCACTGCTAGTAGTTACTCCTCAGGGAAGCATGTGAGAACCTTGCCCACGGCGGCGGAGCTCACCTTCCCCTGAGAAGAGAGAGAAGCAGTTATTGTAGCCAGATCATTGATATACAAGAGACAAGCAGGAGTAGGGGTGTTATCTCTCCGGAGAGCCCCGAACCTGGGTACATCGTGGTGTCTTCACCGTGCTTGTGCCCAACCCGATTCCGGCACCATCGACATTCTCTCCCTCGAGTCTTCCCCCTCACTTTAGCCATCCCATGGCATCTGTTGTTAAATATCGACGACATATACCCTTCATTATCTAATAATGCTTGAATTATAAGTTTGGCGGGAGAGTAAGACTTCTTATTTTACAGTATTCTCTAATGACAAAATGGTTTTAGTCCCTAGGACTCCCATAGTCATGTATACTAAAAAATACACTCAGCCAGAAGTCTAAACTTCTTACGCTAAACTTACGCTAAAGCTCCCACTCAGTTTCATGAAATTGCAGTCCATCTCAATATTTTAATTACTTCAAAATCACTTGATCAAATCAAGGTTTGAGAGTTTCTGCCTTGAGGTACTATGGTCCATCTTATCGAAACATTCTTTCGTTTATGCCAATTGCTACTTCTCTTCAAATTCCTCAACTTGAATGTGATGCAATTTCAAGCTATGGTCCCTTCATAGTGTTCGTGAATGAAAATACCCATATTGATTTAGCATTACTACGCTTCCGTAGTCAATCATTATTGAATTTATCCATAACATCTTTTATGTGCCAAATCATGCCTTTATGTGTTGCATCATTCTTAATAACTTCCTGGTTATTCGGAATGTGAAATAACTACTTTATTTCATAGGATGTGAGCCATCCCATATGCAACTCAATATGATTTCATTTCTTCTCGTTTCCTAGGTAACCATCAATCCCCCGTAATTTATGAGCAGTGTCCCTTTTGTTTCACTTAAGAAGACTCATGATTATTGTTCTGTACAGAACGTATTCATGACAATCTTCTTATTTTTAAACTTGGGATTTAACTTATATACCATGATCATCATCAATAGCATATTTCCTCTTTTCATGGAGTCATTTCAGTGGAACGTTTTCCGTTGCGTTACTCTGTTATCTGGAGGCAGGGTCAATCACCCTGGTCAAAGAATTCACTTTTCTCCCATTGGTTTATTCCTTGAGAACCATATTCTCATTCACCAATTCAAGCAATACAAGTTTTGATTTTTGGGAAGGTGTGTTTTACAATTGCTCACAACTCTAATACAAAGAAACTTATATCATATAAAACTTCTAGAAACTTTCTAACACCATCATCATATGGAGTCATCAGCTTCATTAAATTCAGAATGGTTTCCTTATTTCATGAAGTGGGTGTTTTAACTTAATAAATTGTAACAACTTTGTTCATTCAATAGCATTAGCGTAAGGGGAATGCATTTAGACCACACTACATTTTAGCATGACTACGAATAGTTTTAGGTGCTTGAGCACTTTAAACTTCCATCGTAATTTGTGGCATTATTTCCACAAGTCTCCCATCTATGTCAACTATAATACTCATCACTTTGATCACATCATGGTGATTTGTATTCTTATATCCAACTTCACTGTGATTCCATAATCTCAGATTTATGATCTTAATTGAATGCTTGTTCAATCAATCATGCGAAGCATCTTTAATGATTATTCATGCGCTTGGTTAATACATCATTTATGTACAATGTTTGGCGCAAGTTCTACTTCGCTAGAACTCTGTCATTAGTCATCTTGGTTGAGAATAAATTCATGAGCTAATAGATCGAGTATCTAATGACTTCATCATTTATGAATTCATCTCATGCATATAGTTATGAATTTTGACCTTATTGTTATTCATAAAAACTTAATCATTAAACATTGAATATCACTTGACAATTATGGTGTTTTATAAATTCTTCTATCATAATATAAACTCAATTGCAATCATAGTATAAGAACACTTTATTCATCAAACTAGAACAACTGACTTGTCTCAAAACATGAATAACTTTGTCTCGCGAGATGCAAGACATACCACTAAGTGTTCATATTCGATTGATCGCAAAATATTTATCTAATACTCTAAGTATAATCCTATGATAGATGTCTTGGTGAAATCTTGGTGGCCATCAACTGTCTTGGTTGCCATTAATCCTGGATCGCACCTCTTCCCGTCCATGCAACGGCAGGCCCTGTTTTCATAAAACAGAACAAGTATCAAATACTTATTAAACTGCAAATGTTGTATAAGGGAACAAACATTTATAACGAGTATATCTAATATACACCTTCTCCATCAACAATTTCTCCTTCAATGGGTTCATCCTCTAAATCTCGGAGGTTGACCATGAACTCAAAGAACTAAAGGCTTTCACCTTTTCCGACATAGTCATGGACAAAGTCTGTGTAACTCGGTGGAAGCGAGTGTAGCACCGTGTTTATAGCAGACTCCTCTGTGGTCCAATAGTTAAAGTCCTCCACGAGTTTCAGATGTATCCCATGCATCTTGGCTACGTGAGTTTTCAGACAAGTGTTCTCTTCCATCTTTGTAGTAAGAAACTAATTTTCTAACTCAAATCTGGCCACTCTGAACTGATGTATAAACAATGACTTCATCATGTCGATTGTGTCAAACGTGTCCATATCCGCATATTGTTCACGTAAATCTTGCGGGAAGCTAGTTTCTATGACACTTTTAACCATGGCGTAAGTCCTTCGACGATTATGGTAATCAAGCATTACCTTTTCATCCATGTTGTTTACTGGAGGGTCTCCCATACGCTCTTGTATCACGAACAAGAGGTTAGCTCTCTTGAGCACGGTCCTAAGGTATAAGTACCAATCAACGAAATTTGACCCATCATCTTTAAGTCTATCACCACATAAAACAATCATCCCTAAGAAGTTTTAGTGGTTACATGATCCAGATTCACTATCCTTCCTCAAATATCACAACGGCCGACGGATTAGTTTCAAAAGTAGACAACTAGTTTGTGCGATCACATCCTATATGTGACTCATGCTCGATCTTTCGATCTCTAGTATTCCGAGGCCATATCTGCATATGCCAGGCTCGCCAAATTGACCTTAGTGTTATATGCGGCTTAGCAAGGCCATATCGACATATGCCAGGCTTGCCAGGCCCAACCTCATGCGAACTCTAATGTATGTATGACACTCGATCGTAACGACCTGCCTATCATAAAGAGAACCTTCCAGGTGGTGCACACTTCGGTAGAATACTTATGTTTGGAATTTTATAAGGGATCATCTTATTTAATGCTACCGCCGTGTATTCTATACTAGCAAGTTTTAAGATGTATGATCATGGTGGCACTAAGTCTATAGTGTCTCCATTTAAGTTTGTTTCATCATGATGAACGTTTACTACTTTCTAGTACATAGCAAAGCTATCACTACATAGAGATCAAGCAAACAACAATAGCCCCCTCTGCAATATAAAGTTAGACGCCTCTATATTTGTATATTGCATGTTTTACGTGGCTGCTAGGGATTTTCATAGATCAACCGTTTCTACGAACATTGAAACACAACGCTGATTATAGATTGTCTCTATTACACCCCGTATGGGGCCCTCCGTTGCAAATGCCATATCCTCTAAAGTAAGAGAGATAGACACCCCCCATAGCCACTTTATACGGTACAAGCCGTATGTCAAGCGTGGAACCAGTCTCGCGTAAGCGTACGCGTAAGGTCGGTCGGGGGCCGCTTCATCAAACAATGCCACAGATATAACAAGTAAACGTGAGAGGGTAACAATCGTAGAATCAACGCCCATATCCCCAATGTGTTCTATCCGCACAGCAAAACGAAGCATAGATCTAGCTCTGATACCACTGTTGGGTCTCGCAGCAGAAAACAATAATTTTTTTAACAAGCGTCGCCCTTAACCCAAGATCTATCTAGCTGTAATGCCGTAACGGAAAGACTTGCGGAAACATACCTCGGGGTGTAGTCCGTTACGCGGGAAACGATCCCGCAAACGTGGTTGATGAAGCCGTAAACCTTTCACAGCCCCCTGGCTGTGTTAGCACCCTGTTGGGTGGTAGTGTCGCATGTGCAGCACCTCGTAGTACTCGCACACGTACAGACTCGATGACGACCTCCGTTCTCCGATCCAGCGAAGGTGGCGGAAGTAGACCTCCCGGAACCAGAGTTGCAGCAGCACGATGGCGTGCGTATGGTGGAGAAGCCTCAATCCCAGCACAGGTTCCAGACAAGGGGACCCCGTCTTGAGAGAGACGAGAGAGGGGAGAATACCGGTGAAAACCGATCTCAATTCGGAGTAATATTTATTTTCTCACGAATTTCTGTGTATTAAATATGTGCACCCTGCCCATCTATATATAGGCAGAGGGGAGGGAGTCAACCCCTCTCCCCTAGCAAGGTGGGACTAAAGTCCCTTGCTAGGGAGAGGTGGCCGGCCAAGGGAGGAGGGGGGCGCACCCCTCATGGGCCCTAGGGCCCATGGCGCCTCCCTCTCTCTCTCTCTTTTTTCTTTTTTCCTTTATTCCCCTAATGGGCTTCTTTCCCAAAGCTGTCTCATTGCACTTTTTAATTATAAATAAAATGTTATTGATTATTAATTCACTTAATTAATAAATAACACATATTAGTTCATCTCCCGATGATCCGGAACTCCTTCCAGCTCACTCCGAACAACCTTCGGACCAACACGGAACTTTTCCGGTACGTCTTTCTCTCTTCTCCGGTAACTCCGATAGTTCCGAATAGGTCTCCGATATTTATCGAGCCATTAAGTGTCTTACCCTACGGTCCGAGAACACTCCAGTCATGACCGAGACAAAGGCTACGGCCAATGATCAATAGCGGGACCTGGATGCCCATAATGACCCCTGTGTATTCCGGAAGTAACTGATTGGACCGTTCACGTTGTATACCAATACCTTTGTCAGGCGATACTAGATTAGTCCAAGATTTGATCAACTGCATCCAATGCATTAGTTCTATCTTGTTACCGACAAATCTTTATTCACTCGTTCCGTGATATTCATCCTTGTGACCTAGTCACACGCTGCGCAGCTTTATGGATGCAATCTCACCGAGTTGGCCATGAAGTATCTTTCCATTATATGGATTGACAAATCCCGCTCTTGAATCAACACTCCTCAACATATCCCATCGGATAGCCCAAGATACACCTTTATGGTCACCATGTTTCAGTGTGACGGTTAATGCACTCAAAGCATCCTCAGAAGATAGCAATTATGCGTGATCTCACGGTCAAAGGAACAGGCTACTACGTTCTGTAATTACAACACTGAACTTTTACGATTTGATCATGTTGCAATGCTTGCATTGGGTAATGTTCATCACGTCATTCATTCAATGAGGTGACCTTACCATCAATTGACTTGATTGCCCATGATCGTGAAACCACAATCATCAGTTGGCGATAAACTAGTCATCATGAGAGGCTGACTAGGAACTCTGGTTGTTTCTATACCACACCTGTATCATTGTTTCACTGATACAGTTCCAGCACAGTATGAAACTGGTCATGAACTTATTTAGATATATTGGAATAATCATATATTATTTGCCTCTAGAGCATATATCCAACACTGCTGTGGCTGTTGGGGATATCTATGCTCGGGCTTCAACTCTCCTGAAGCTTCTCCATGAGAATATGTTCCCAGATGCGGTGAAGCATCCTGAGGGTCTCGATTCTCTGGTTGCTGCCTTCGGTCCGGATGGTGATCAGCTGGAGGGCTTGGTTCGTGAGAACATGGTGAGTGGGCTTGCCACGTCTATTGTTGTTCTTCTGGGTCATGGTCTCCCCATTGAGGATTCCATGGTAGATAGTTTGCTCCGCCGAATCCAGAAGTCAGATGGTCAGCACAAGTTATCCTCACCTTGGGAGGGTCCTTTCATCGTCAGCCGAGCACTCAAGAACAATGCATATTACCTCATCGATTGCACGCAAGGCACTCGGCACAAGGACACTTCAGGAGTTGAGACGCAGCGTCCCTGGAACGCCGAGCTATTATGCCTGTTTTATAGTTGAGTCATGCGAGTGTATTCATGCTATCAAGCATTCAATCAGTAAAGCTGGCATGCGTCTAAGAGATAGCATTCGATTGTCTTTATATGATCTTTTCATTTTTGGGCAAGCCTCAGTTGGCAAAGCCTTGTCATTCCCGAGATGTGCGAAAAATCTCACTCGGGGACTAGCCGACCGTGCGGTCACAAGTATAAAATAAAGAAAAACATGAGAACTGCAGGTTCGAAACCAAGCTAGCATGCGACACAAGCACATATCATAAATTGACTATGGCATCGATGAAGCAACAGCTGGTTGGACCTGCGGTATCGCATCTCGAACATAAAAACACTCTAGAAAAATGATCATGGCCGACGACGCCATTCGCCGACTGCGTCCCCGATCGATGCAGCGCGCAATCGGAAAGGAGCAATCGGCCAACTAATGCTTTGCAGAATCCTTCCGCGCTAACGCTAGCACAGTTCAGCCCTAAGTGACCAAACCCGGAGGGGCATATGATCCTGTGAGACGACACCGGACCGCACGTCGGTTGTCGGTAAACTTGGAATCATGTCCCCAAGGGAAATGGCGCAAGTTAAAAGTGAACAAGCGAGAAGCAGAAAGTCGATCACATGAGAAAGCTGTGCAACAAGCAAAGATAAGAGGCTCAAGGCTGAATAAGTTAATTACATCAAACTACACCCAGTGAGTGTTCTCCGAATCTTGCAAAGTCATGCGAGTACAGTAAAGAAGCAAAGCGAGCTAGCTAGGCGTTGGGAGCAGTCGAGGTCGGCGGCGCGGTCGAGGCAATCAGAGCAGTAGAAGGCGTTGGTGTAGCGGCTGGGACTGTTTGCTCCGGCGCAGTCGGGCCTTCCGGCACAACAGTGGCCTCCGATTGCTTCGGTGCCGTCGAAGCCTCCTTGGCCTTGGAGGGCTCGGCGTCGTCAAGCTTGGCACTCGTCTGTCTTGAGGTGGCTTTGGGCGATGTCTGAGACGAGCCGTTGTCAGATAAGTCATTGTGGTACAAGTGAGAGCTGGAAGAGCGTGTTGGTTGGCTGCCTTGACCTCCTCGGGCGTGGCCGCCAGCAGAAGGGCTGTCGTCGGCCAGAGCAGCAATTGAAAGTGGAGCAACCGGCATTCCAGCGTCATCAAGAACGGGAGTATATTCAGTATGAGGAAACCACCCGGCCATGGTCGTGGCAAGGCGGTTTACCTGGGCATAAGCAGTCTCCAGGAGGTCGGCCGCCCCGTCTCGCATGGTGTAAAGCCGAGCCAAGCTCAGCTTGGGGTACCAGCTCAGTACGGTCTGAAGCGCCATCTTGGCGCCAGTCCGGGCGGCGGAGTCAAGCAGAGCCTCGACTCGGCGGGGTGCGGCCTTCAGTAGCATCAGCACCTGGTCGTTAGTGGCATTCGAGGCATCTCCTCTTTCCGAGTCCTCAGCATCGGAGTCATTGGTGCCTGCTGAGGATCCTTCGCCATGATGCGGGCGCCCGAGTGCGTGCTTCAATTCGGAAGACCCCCAAAGCAGCTCGGCGAGCTTCTGGACGCCAAATTTGAATGCAAATACGCTGCCAAGAATTACAGGAATGCGAGCCTCGGTGGCAATGATGAATTCCCGGGGACTCCACCCTTCAGCTTCGGTCCTCACCGACCAGCCCTCTTCCGCTCGAATTCTCTTTTCCTCAGAAACGGCGTGCTGAGCGACGGGCTCGGAGGCAGGCCAGTACTCTGCGTCGGAAAGTTAAATATGAGAAGATGCAAAAAAGAAGAAGTCGGTAAGAAAACCGAGACAGGAAAGGTAGCTTACCAGAAAGAAGAGAGTCCATTTCGCATAGTCCCTCAAGATTATCTCGGGCCTCGCGTCGGGCCCTGGTCAGCTCGTCGTTGTGGTGCAAGGTCATGGCTTCTAGCTTGGCCACTGCATCATCTCGTTCCGCTTGCATAGCGGTCCGAGCGGTCACCGTAGCATCACGCTCTGAGCGTAGGATCTCAGCAGTCGTGGCATTGGCCGAGATCAATGCCTCCAGTTCGGTTTTATGGCTGGCTCTGAGCGCAGCCATCTCACTTCGCAGCCGCTCAGCAGTGCGAGACAAATCGATTTCGACGGCTCGAAGGCGCTCAAGCTCCTGCTGAGCAGCGGAAAGTTCGAGGCCTTGACGACCGAGCTGCTCCACCAGCTCGGCTACCCGGCCCTGAAGAGCAGTAATAGTGGGCAAAGATGCGGCAGCAGCTGCAATGTGGTTCAGAAGAGAAAGTCAGAATCGGAGAAGGAAATCAATCGGTGGGGAATCAGCAGAATTACCTGTCAGCTCGGCGACCTTGGCGGTCTGTTGGTTCACTTGAAGCTGAGTGGAGGCAAGGAGTCGCAAGCTGGCAGAGTAGGACTCAAGCAGAGTCTCGAAGACCTTGCGTTTCTCCTCGGCGGCAACCTATGCATTGAAAGAGAGCCAGCAAAAAAATGATGATGAGATCAAAAGTCGAGAGAAGATCCAAGCTGATTACAACGCAATCATCCCGAATCTCGGGGACTACACCCAGTGGGTACGCTTGCGCGCACCCACTCGAGGGCAGATCCAACGATCTGAGGACGGCATAAGAAAGCAAGATTTAGAAGAAGATCCGAGCTGATTGCACGCAATCGGCCCGAATCTCGGGGACTACACCCAGTGGGTGCGCTTGCGCGTCCCCACTTGGAAAAAAGGACTTACAGTGTGATTGCGGTCGACGAGCTCGAGCTCCTGAAGCACGCTGGTGGAGAGTGCCTTCACTTGGTCATAGGCTGAAGCCATAGTGCCATGAGAGGCCAAGGGAAAGCGGCGCGAGGCGTCGGGCTCGGAGTCAGCAGGACTGGTGTGGGAGTAGGCCATGCGGAAGTGCTCCACGGAATGCATCTGCGATTCAGGAGTGACAGAGGAGGTCATCATCGACGTCGGCTGACGGATTAAAGTTGTAGAAGGAGCAACAGTTGAGGGTGGCGCCGAGGTTGCTGGCGGGGCAGTAACACTTGGGGTCGGTGTAGTCGTTGGAGGAAGAGGCACCGTAACAATAGGAGGAGTAGTTGTGGCAATAGCAGCGGGGATCTGACCGAAGGACCGCGGAGGGGAAGGAGCAACCGGAGGATCCGACTGCAATCCCTCGGTGTGGGCGGCCTCCGGGTCGACGATGTCTTCGGGGGCCACAGAGGCTTTGGGCAGAGGCTTGCTCGGAGGTTTGCCAGAAGGTTTGGTGAGGTCGGCGCAGCTCTTCTTGGCCCTGCGCTCGACATCCTTCGTCGAGAGAGGAGCAGTCGACGGTCGTTTCCTGGAGATGTCGGCATGAATGGAGGTTGTAGAGGGAGCTGGGCCAGTGAAGACAGGAATGTCCTGATCAATGTCGTCCAGGTCAATAGCAGCCCTGAGTAGAAAAGAGAGATAAGCAACAAAGAAAAAGAAGAGTGTCAAGCAAAAGCGGCAAAGAGAAACAATTACCCAGCAGTCATCGGTGCTCCTCGAGGCATCCGGAAGCGCAGAGGTGGGATATCCAGAGGATATTCCTGCAGAACAGGGTCGACCTTGGGCTTGGCACCGGGAGCTTTCCCAGTCTGCTGAGCCCGAGTGCGCCCAGTCTGAGTGGCTTTACCTCTGGGAACAACCACCGCGGTCTTCACACTCTTGCTCGGCGCAACACCAGATGATGAGCCGTCAGCTCGGGAGCGTTTGAGCGGCGCCTTCTTGGGGTCGGGATGCGAATCTGCACCGGAACCTCCAACCTTTGAGGCGCTGTCATCATCACTCCATTCATCCAGAAATAGTTCGAAGGAGGAATCATGCATACCCCCTTGGTCAGCCGCACCGGCGTCGACGGGGTTGTCCTCGGCGTCGGAATCGGAGGCGAGGGAATCGTCGTATTCAAGGTCGGTTGGGTCCTCCTCCTCGCGATCAGGGGCGAATTCACTAGAAACTTGACCGTCTTGCATCATAGCAGTCGTGATAAACTACTGAAGAATGAGTAGGGCATCAGAAGAGCAAATGAGCAACCGAGCAATCGGGCGAAATGAGAAAGCAATCGGAGCATACCTCTGGAGGATTAACTCCGCGATGAAGGCACTTCAGGCCGAATCGGAAGGGTTTTGTTGTCGGAGTGGTGGTGAGTGCTTTCACTCGGAGGCGCAACACTCTGTTGCTCAGCTTCTTGGTGAAAATCCGAGTGGGATCCCTCCAAGTTGCCATGTCGCAGATACGGTGCACTCGGCGCTGAAGCGGGAGCACTCGGACCTGAAGCCAAGTAGCCACAAGGTCATATGCCTTAAGACCATCCTTCTCCAGCTGAGCAATCCGAGCCACCTGGGAATCAATGTCGCAGTCGCCGACTTCAAGCTTGGTCAACCAATGATATCTCTCAACCGGTGGAGAGAGCTGGAAGTCGGGCAGATTGGTGAGGTCAGGGCCCTTGTCGGGAGATCGGACGTAGAAGAAGGTGGTCTGCCAGTCCTTGACCGATTGGATTATGGCAGGGGACTCATAGACCTGTTTGCTAGAGTAAAGGATGCAGCCGCCGCAATCGGTCATGGCGGTTTCATGAATCGGCGGGTTGTCTTCTCTATCTGGATTCGGCAGCACTTTCCCGGTCCGAGCCATGTGGCCTCGGAGGTGGAAGAGGCACTTCCACAGCCAGATGCTCAGTCGGATGCCGAGGTAGCCTTCGCAGAGGGTGACGAAGCCCGACATCGTCATGATGAAATTGGCGGCGAGATGGTGCGGCTCCAGTCGGTGGAAGTCCAAGAAGTCTCTGAAGAAAGTGCTCACCGGCAGCCCAAATCCGCGCTCGAAGTGCGCAAAAAAACCACGCGCTCGCCGGCGCACGGTTCCGGCACGATCTCCTCGCCGGGGGCACGCCATTGGATGTCGGCCGGCATCTTGCGCGCGTGGAGCAATTGACGGATCTCGTCGTCGTTGACGGTGGAGCCTTTCCATCGGCCACGGCTGGCGGCGGATTTCTCATCAACGACGGCCATGGCGTCCTCCAGAGCGGCGGAAGATGACTCCGGTGAGAAGGGCGAGAAGAGGCAGGCAACAAAAGCTTGTAGGCGGAGGCGCGACGGCGGCGGAGTGCGCGAGCGGGGCGCGGAGAGACCGGTGCAGTGCGGTGGCGTGACGAGCACGTGAGACCAAGGTCGCCGAAGCAAGAACACTATGGCGGCGCGAGGAGAGTGAGAGCGAGGAAGAAGAAATGGGAGATGAGCTCGAGGAGCCCCTCCCCCTTTGGCTTATATGGGCGGCGGGGGCGAGTGGGATCGCGGATGCGGCTCGTGTGGCCCGGTGTGGCCGCGTGTATCATGAGAGAAGTGGGCGGTTCCGGCGTAGAAGATCGTGGCGCAGAAGGCGAGGCAAGCGCAGTAACGTCCCGTCGCGCGTGGGTCGTGGGGCCTGAAGCATTAACATCCCCGGGGAATCGAAACGACGTGCGATGTGGGTTGGTCAGAGGTTGGTCAAAAGTAACCGTTGGAGAAGCAATCGGTTGGGCCAGATCTCAGCTCGTCCAAAGTTTTCCAAGGAAAAAATTTCATAGAAGCACGAGAGCAATCGGCGAGGTGGTAGTTGAGGTCGGAGAAGGCATATCGAGCCATTACTGAGCTAGTTGGCCGGGCAGAATCTCCGATCTGAGCGTTCAGATCGGATTGAGGAATCCGATGAGGCCAGAGCAGTCAAAGCGCGAAGAGAAGAAAAGAAAAACTGCAAAGGCCCCACAGTGAAGCAACCGTGGGACCCTTACAGCTTTAGGGGCTAGTGTCGGGGGAATGATACCCAGGTAGGGTCACCCAGACGGAAGCAATATTTCAAGACAAGGATGAGGCCGATTGGGCTGCTTCTGGGCCGAGCTAGGCAGTCGCATGGCCGATTGCTCTCAAGCAATCGACCATGCCGATTGCAAGCAGTCGGCCCAGGCGTAATCGGCCTACCCTTCAATCGGCTCAAGAGTTGACCTTGTCCAGATCGGACGCCTCTGGTACAAGGTCATAAATGCATGATCCCGAGAGATCCGGGTGGAAGTAAGCTAAGTCACTTCACCGATCTGTCAGAGGAGTGTTGTCACCCTTTTCCTCTGAATCCGGAGACACGACAACAAGACCAGAGATCATAGCTCCATTGTTCATCATCATTACCTAGAAGCTACAGCATGGGCAGCCGCTTGATAAGTCCGGATCAACTGGAGATTTGCAGTCGGCGGACCCCAGCTGACGAGAGGATGACAGCTGGGGCCAGCCCCCGACTGAAATGACCGTAGTACCCCGAGCTCACACTATAAGAGCCCGGGGTACCCCTCCTGTGAGAGGGACGCCCCCATTCGCATTTACTTCCCACAGTAGTTCCCGTAGAGAAGCAGAGGAGAGCCATGCCCACGGTAGGTCTCTTCTTCCTCTGAGTAGCTCCATGAGAATTGATTGTAGTTCGTGAGATCATTTATAGCAAGCAGACAAGCAAGAGTAGGGTGTTATCTCTCCGGAGAGCCCCGAACCTGGGTACATCGTGGTGTCCGTCAACGTGCTTGTGCCCAACCCGTTTCCGACACCATAGACATTAGTTCTCCCTCGAGTCTTCCCCTCTCTTTAGGCATCTCTATGGCATCTGTTGTTACTAAACGACGAAAGTTGGCGCCCACCATAGGGCAGACCGAGGCGTCGACTGGAGTTCTGATTCGGACGGGATCTTCCTCGTCGTCGAGCATGAGCCACGCCTCCGGCCTGATATTTTGGCATGGGACAGTGGACTTTGTGGTGGATTACGCAGCGCGGTTCGGGGTCGGCGCACCCCTGCCGCCCGGTGTATCGCTGCAGATCGGTAGTCACCGTCTCTTCATCAGCTGCTTCCCCGAGGCGTATCCCAGGGAAGTGCGCAACTTTTCCAGTGCCACGGATCCGCTCACGACCAGGGGCTGCACGGCAGCTCCCGGCGGAGAGGAGTCACGTGTGCACGCAGCCGTCATGATGGCGGGAACGACTGCGTCAAGCAATCAAGGCGCGGCGACTGCGGCTAGGAGAGCCAAGGAGGCGGCGGACGCCGCAGAAAGAGTCGGTACCAGTGCGTTGCGGGATGTGTTGTACACACCCGTGAACAGTAATGGTGATCCCGATCAAGTTCACACTGATCTGGAGACAACACGGCTTGCTCTTGCTCGCAGGGCCGAGCACGTGCTGGCAGAAGAGCGAAGGCTGGGAGCCATCACCAAAGAGTACAATTCAGCTCACGCCTGCCAGCGGCGGCTGATTGCACCTACAGTCCTAGAAGATCTCAGGAGTAGAGGTCATGCTGTCGGCATAGAGCTGTCAGGGGCTGAGCAGCCGGCAGCATCGGCATTTGTCCAGCGACCAACCTACAGCATGCCCGACAAGAACTTGTGAGCTGCTGAGCAGATCGCGAACGAGCTGGAGGATCTAGAAGGCAAAGAGCGGCGTCAGAAAACTCGCCGAATGCGCGAGCTCCTGGCGTTGGCAAAGCAACAACAGCAAGCGGCATTGGATAATCCGGGTGCAGGCCCAGAAGCGTTAAGAAGAACTGTGAGGCCAGCTCCAGAGATCAGTCAGCGGCCGAATGCGTCGCGGCAGAACAGGCAGCAAGGCCAGTCCCGACGTGAGAGCAGGGTCAGAAGCAACCGGGGGCCCCCAGTCATGAATCGCAAAGCAGAAGAGCCAGCTGTGAGCAACAAGCGCAATGATCCACCTCGTCAGCCGGAAGCAAGGCCAGCGATCAGCAATCGGCTCGGTGCTCGTCAGATCGGCCAGAACGATGCCAGGCATCACATTGAGCTGTTGGAAAGAGATGCACAGCAAGAGGAGGAGGGAGCAGCTGGCCCAGCATGTTTCGGGCACCGCATTCGGACTGAGCAGTTCCCCAAAGGATTCACCCTGCCCAGAGATAACCCCAAGTACAACGGCTCCTTTAAGCCAGAGGACTGGCTGACAGATTACATGACCACCGTCGGCATCACCGGCGGCAGTTGGTGTGTAGCTGTACGCTACGCTCCTCTGATGCTACAGGGGTTAGCTCGGACATGGCTGAACAATTTTCCCGGCAACAACATCATTTGCTGGGAACATTTTTTGGAAGCTTTCATTCGCAATTTCACCGGCACGTATGATCGGCCGCATCTTCCTCGGCAGCTTTCCCTTTGCGTGCAAGGCAAGGACGAGCCACTCCGAGAATACCTAGCTCGGTGTATCAAGCTGAAGAATTCATGTGAAGGAGTCCATGAGATACAGGCCATCCAGTATTTCACTGATGGGTGTCTGGCGGGATCAATGCTGAAGCACAAGCTGCTCCGCAAAGATTTTTCGTCACTGGCCGAGCTCATGAAGGTAGCCAATGTGTTTGCTGTCTCTGTTCGTTAGCTTTCCATCAAGCTTGAGTTTGCCTTAATCGAAGTTCATTTGCAGAAGTTGTGGCAGTTTAGGGTTTGCTTGTTTTATTTGGAGTTCATCTGTTGTGTGGCATGGGCTCCCTGGTTCTGCCAGGGCGGTAGTACCGTGGGCGAGTACCGCACTCACTACCGTAAGTCCACTGGACTCTGCGGTAGTAGGCACGGTACTGGCCCCCGGTAGTACCGTGGGGCGGTAGTACCGCTCCCATCGCGGTAGTACCGTGCCACGGTAGTACCATGGGCAAGTACCGCACTCACTACCGTAAGTACACTGGACTCTACGGTAGTGGGCACGACACTAGGCTTCGGTAGTACCGCACCATGGTAGTACCGCTCTCCGAGCGGTAGTACCGTGGTTGGTGGGCTGCCAACGGGTTCTAACGGCTGGATTCGTGGGGGACTATAAAAGGGGGTCTTCTTCCTCCTTTGTGTCCACCGGTTTTTTGCAAGTTCTTCCCCCCATTGTTGACCTCTTTGAGCTTGCTTACTCTCTTCCCCTCCTATGATTCTTGCTCCTTTTTGAGGGAAAAGAGAGAGGAGGTCTAGATCCACATTCTCCACCAAGTCATCTCTCCTCTAAGTGAGGGGAACCTTGTGGATCTAGATCTTGGAGTTCTTGGTGTTCTCCTTGTTCTTCCTCTCATATTCCTTCATAGATTTTGTTGCTTTGGTGGGATTTGAGAGTTGGGGACTTGAGCACTTCGTGTGCTTTTTCCATTGCATTTGGTGCATCGGTTTGAGTTCTCTCCGAGAATTCGGTGTAGAAGTGAAGTTGAGAAGATAGCTACTCTTGAGTGCATTGGCACTCTATATCTTGTACCTCGTGGGTGCGTTGGCACCTAGAGGCTTGTGGTTGCGGAGCTCAATCATTGTGGTGGAAAGCTTCGGGACGCTACGGGAGCCTCCAATTCGGTTGTGGAGATTGCCCTGAGCATTTGTACGGGTTCGGTGACCGCCCTCAAGTGTCCTAATAGTGGAATCACGACATCTTGCGTTGGTAAGAGCATGAGGAGAAATAGGGTGGCCCTCGTTGGCTTCGTGTGAGCATTGTGCTCCTCACCCTCTCCAAACGGAGACGTACTTCTCGCAAGAGAAGGAACTTCGGTAACAAATCCTTGTCTCCATCGGCTCCACTTGCGGTTATCTCTACCCTTACTTTGAGCAAGCTTATTACATTTTTTATCTTGTGCTTGCTCATATTATTGTGCATTGCTTGTCCCATAGGTTGTTCATCTAGTCAACCTATTTACTTGTGCACCTACTTTGTGATAGCCATAGTGCTCTTGTCATATATCTTGCTATCACATAGTTGTTTATCTTGCTTAGTATAAGTTGTTTGTGCACATAGTTGATCCTAGCTTATTTAGGTTTCTTGCTTGGCAAATTAAACGTTAAGTTTTATTCCGCATTTGTTCAAGCCGAAACCGTAATTATTTTAAATGACTATTCATCCCCCCCCCCCTCTAGGCGACATCCATGTCCTTTCAGTAGGTTCTGAAGCGAGTGTCGTGCCGAGCCTTCGAGAATGAGTTGTACGTACTGCATCGCTGTGATGTTGGTTCCGCGCTGGAACTTGACGGCCGTTAGGTAGTCGTCGAGCCATGCTTCTGGCTCTTCCAGCCCGTCGTACTTGTGCGTTGTAGAGTTTAGCTTGAAACCTTTCGGCATCCTTGTTTCCCATATGGATCGTGCGAAGCACAGTGCTCCGCATGGTTCGATGTCCTCGTCTGAAGCTTGTTCGCCCGAGTAATCTTCGCGGGCTGCTCGCCTTCGCCTTCCGCGGTTGACCTTGTTTTCTGTTATGTCGTCGCGTGCATCTCATCGATTGGTGTTGCGTCTGTTGCTGTAGTCGTCGCTGTCGTTGTTTTTGTTTTTGTTTGGGCGCTTACGCCGGTCGTCGTCGGGTGAACTGGGGTCCCTGTCCGGGGTCTGCTCGCAGGGGACTCATCTTGCGCCTGCTCTCTTGGGGGCTGAGATGGTGTCTTTCATTATTTTGAGTGCCATCGTCGTGTTGTTATCTAAGCTGCCTTTCCTTCCTTTCTGAGCACGAGATAGGTATTCTTGGGCAGTTAAAAGGGCTTCGGCTGGCGTGAGTTGTTCTTCCTCATTGTCATCCTCTTCTAGCTTGAAGTCGTCATCTAGCTTGCGGGCCACCCTCTTCTTGTCCGTGCGTTTTAGATTGCTGAATCTGGATCTGCCTCGGATGGGGGAGTCGTAGTCGGAGGAATCACTTCTGGGAGATGTCCTGTGGTTGTTCCTTGGGTCGATGGAAGCTTTTCCTTGCTTCTCTAATTCTAAGAGTTGTTGTCTTGCTCTCTTGGTGGCGTCACTCGCCAGCTTGTTGTATGCTCTGAGCTCGTCTCGTGTTGCGTTCTCCGGGAGTAGTTTGCCGTGTTTGACTGCGTCCCTTATTCTGGCGATTGCTTTCTTGGACAGGTAGATTTTTTCTACGTGATGGTCCTCTTTCGCCATGCCTGGGGTCTGATGCTTGCTGCTTTCTGGCTCGTCGCTCCTGTGACTTCTATGCTCCGTTCCTTTGTATATTTTCTTTGGTATGGTTCCTGGTTCTCCAAGTGTGACGGTGACCTGGCCGATGTTGTCGGGATCACTGTTTTTGCTGTTCGAGTGAGTGTCTCGGCGGTTGCTCGGGTCGTCATCTTGGATTTTGTCATCTGTGGTAGCTCGTGGACGTCTGCCATGAACACTTGGGACAGTGCCTTGACTCTCGTCTTGCTTGCGTGCATGTTGCGCTTCCTCCATGGACTACTCGAGTAGTCGGGTCTGGGAGTTGTGGCTGACTCGCGGAGTCGTCACACGGGCGGGTGCTGCTTCGATTGCTGATGTAGGATCTGCTGTCGCGGGTGCTCGAGCGCGATCCGTGAGACGGAGGACTCCCCAATGGTTGATGTAGATTTGGTATGCTCCGAAAATCAGGTTGACACTGGTGCGCAAGTCGGCAAAGGCCGGTCGAAAGGCCGAGAGGTGAGCCATGAAACCGAGGGATCCGAATAGATCGGAGTCTGCTCGGGCCATGGAGTCGATGAGTGCTGATGGAGTCGCCGTTTTGATGAGTGCCGGTGATGAGGCCGCCGAGATCACGGTTCCAACCTGTGTAGTTCCCACAGACGGCGCCAATTGACGGGGATCAACCCCGGCAAATCCCATGGCCAGGGACCCTGGGTTAGTCATAGAGAAGGCACAGGTTGGACGATACTCATCGGCTAAGAGGAGAAGCACTTCCTGCTCGATATTATTGCGTGAGGGGGCGATTACAGTGGAGGCCAAGGCGAGTTCTCGCAAGGCTAGATGAGTAGATGCGTATTGTGTTGTCCTGGACGTCTCCCCTCCCAGCCTTTATATACTAGGCTAGGTCTCAGGGAGTCCGTACTAGGTTACAAAGATAGTTTCCTAGTTCTAGTCTTGCCTTATACGCCAAGTTGTGCCTTGCATGCTAGTCGCGGACTCCTACGTTGGTGCTTGGTTGGGCCAATCGTGGGCTTGTCGTAGCTTCCCAGCGGGCCTTCTATCTTCGTACGCACCAGGTAGCCTTACATGCAGGAGTCATGAGGTCACCCCCTCGTCACCCTCCGTAATGCAACTTGCAGTACCGTATTCCTGCAATACCATCATACGACCCACCTGAACGCCTTTTTCGGATCCTCAAACTGAAACCAACACATATGGTTCCAAATCCATCTGTGCTCTGGAACCATTACGCCGCGTTATTTCTTATGTAGTCCCAATGATATTCAACTCATGATCACACACATAAAACTATACAAAATCCATCAATGAATTTCTTCATTTTTTTGAGGGGGGTGAATTTCTTCATGAACACACATGGATAATCATCGTTTCTTGAGTAACCTTTCTTTAGAAGAAACACAATAAGTCAATT
The DNA here is from genome assembly GCA_950022295.1 of Bromus sterilis. Classification (NCBI taxonomy): domain Eukaryota; kingdom Viridiplantae; phylum Streptophyta; class Magnoliopsida; order Poales; family Poaceae; genus Bromus; species Bromus sterilis. The sequence goes on from OX465598.1 coordinate 31,034,672, forward strand.
AGACCACATTCTATCCGATTGTTACAAGTCGTAATAAAACTTTTGTAGCTTAATGCAATACATCTTGCGATTAGCTTTCAAATCTAAAATCTTCAGCCGCTCTGGAGAAAATTCCTCCCGCCGTCGGAGGGGAGGCATCGCTTACCAGCTGAATGGTGAAGAATCCAAGTGGGGCTGACAACTCAAAGTGGGGCCGTGGGGCAAATGATGGCAGTGGTTTTGGCAGTGAGCCGGTGGTGGCTATATAGGGTGAGCGGAGGTGGGAGGTGACGCAATTCCTTCCATCGTTTTCTTACGCTCGCGCGCGAGCTTGCACCACCTTTCTGCTCGCATCAGCTCAACGTCGTGTTTCCTTTCCTTGCATCGCCCGAGTCTCGCTCGTTGAAACCGATCGGACGTTCCCAGCGGGTTGGCGTTTTTTTGGAAATGGAGGCATTTGCCTCATCGATTAATTAAGAAGAAGAGAATTGCCCGGTTAATTAACGGAAAACCGGGTGAAAACAGATACAAACAGTCATATGTGAACTACTCACAGAACATGCAACCCCAAAGACACATGACCACTCCGACATCCATACCCAACACGCATCGACCAACAACCCTCACACCGCTACAACACAAAGAGAACCCCGACAAAAGAAACTCAGCTAAATACCATGGATACCCCCAAATCCAAGAGCACAAGCCAGGCCATAAGGACACCCCAAGAGACTGATGACCAATCATCAAGCAGCTGCAGATGCCTTTCCTTTGGCGTCACACTTCTTACTTTTGCCCCTAAGAGCCTCTTCCACAATCATCTTGTCAGATCCAGGGCTAACCCTCTCCAAACGTTTGAGCAAGGTGTGAATCTCTAATTTGAAGAGAATCTCATTAACCTTGTCACGCACGAATAACTGCCCAACGGCCACGTGCGAATGGGTGATGGCAATGTTGGATCCTTCATGATCCACATGGGCGAGCGACTGACAAGGCTCCAAAGGATCAGACGCTAACACACCAACCGCCTCTGCATCACCAATCACATGCACCACCGACACGATGGAATCATCCATCTCCAGTTGCTCACATGGCTTCATTGCCTCATCAACCTCAACACCCATAGACGCCACCGGGTCAACAACCAGAGGTGAGAGAGCAAAAGCAGCATCCAAACTCCCACAGTCTACCAAGGTGAGCAGTTGATTGGGTTCCAACAACGGCGGCGAGGGAGCAGTCGACATCGCCAAGGCCCCTCCAAGCGTCCCCAATTCCTTAGGAAGCACCATCGAAATAGGAGAAGTGGACTTCCCACAAAGCTTCTGCCGCTCAGGCATAAGCGGGTTGGCGCTTTAAATAACGTGTGGATCGACATATGAAAGAAACATAGGTTATCAAACGAGCCATATTGTTTGTGCACATTTTTTTTATGTGTATCCACTCAGCCTGTTCGAATCAGGCCACGGATGCAAAGTGCCTAAAATTCATGCAGCCTATCAGACAAGCCATTGGCACAACAATGCAGATTCGTCGTCGACATACAACGTTGTCTGTGAATGAACAATGTTTCTCACTTTCTCTTCCTTGATGCTTCACCTCGTAACTAACTGTTCACAGAGAAGAAACGCAAACAAGCTAGAGCCATGGCGAGTCGTACACGGGGGTGACCACGGCCTTGACGGCAAGGAACTTGTCGAGCGCGTGCATGCCGGAGTCCTTGCCAAACCCGCTCATCTTGCGTCCTCCGAAAGGGAGGTCGGCGTCCATGGCAAAGTAGCAGTTCACCCACACCACCCCAGCGTGGATCGACCGCGTCATCCTGTTCGCCACGTCGATGTCCTTGGTCACCACCCCCGCCGCCAGCCCGTACCTCGTGTCGTTCGCCCTCGCGATCGCCTCTTCCATGGTCCTAGTAGTAGAAGTGCAGAACCATCGAACAATGTAAATTGTGTTTGTCACCGCAGATTCAGAGTGCAGCAGTTAACCTCTGTCATGTCGACCGGGATGAGCTTTACCTGAACTTCATCAGGCACATGACGGGTCCGAAGATCTCCTCCTTTGCTATGATCATGTCATCCTGCACGTAGAGAGATCCCCTCCCATATCAGAATCTAGACTAGATAGAGAGTAATGTGGCCATGTAACTGGACTACGATTTGTGTTCTGACGGTGCATTTAGACCTTAACATCGGTGAAAACCGTGGGCTCGATGTAGTAACCCCTCTGACCACAGGGGTTTCCTCCTGCCAGGACAGTGGCCCCTTCTCTCTTGCCATGGTCGATGTAGCTGAGCACCCTCTCATACTGAGCCTTGTCCACCTACACAAATGGCATGAGTAGCACTGTTAGTACTGACACAACAACAAAATTCAACTTGTGTCACACAAACAACAGGGGATCAATGCTTGAATTTTAAACCTGAGGCCCTTGATTGACACGTGGATCGAAAGGGTCCCCGACAACCCAACTCTTCATGCGGTGTGCCAACTTGTTCACGAATCGATCGTAGATGCCCTCTTGCAGGTAGACACGGCTCGCCCCAGCGCAAGCTTCTCCCTGCAAATTCCGTGATCAGGTCTAAACTCTGTATTTTCATTATGCGAGTAATGAAAAGGGGTGTTTGCCCAGGTTAAAAAAAACATTCGAATATTTTTTTTAGAGTATGCCAACAACGTATCATAATTTTATAAAAGGTAGAAAACAATGTACAAGAGCCACCAAATTGGATAGCACCATCCAAGGTGGACACAGCACACACTTACATCAGCAAAGAAGAACAAAGCTCCAATCTCTCAAAAATGGTGTTGGTTTTGTTTCCTGGTGCCAAAAGGCTTTTTGGTAGAGTAGAAACTAGGGTTTGCTACTGCCTCTTCCCAAACTTTGCATTAAGCGTGTAATAAAAAGTGGCAGTGAGTCTGGTACAGTGGTACTCGTGTGCGATTTACTCCTACCTGGTCCAGCCATCCTGGGTCGACCTGGAAATCTGTAAAACGCTGTTGCATGATTTTTGTTTCATCAATAAAATGATGGAACCCGGGGGGATGGTCCATCGTACGGCTACACTGTCTCTAATTAACCAAGATCGGGCTCACCTTGTTGTAGAAGTTGGCGCTGATGGAGAGATCTACGGCCAGGTCCACGTCCGCGTCGTCGAAGATGATGAGCGGAGACTTGCCGCCCAGCTCCAGGGACACCGGCTTCAGGTTGCTCCTCGCCGACGCCTCCATTATCAGCCGCCCAACTGCTGTTGATCCCGTGAAACTCACCATGTCGACATCCATGTGGGACGCGATGGCTGCTCCGGCTGTTGGGCCGAAGCCGGTGACCACGTTGATCACACCATCTGGAACTCCCGCCTGCACAACAAGAACAGAAGGCGAAAAGTTCAGAAATACTCATACATTACATTCTGTGTCTCGTGTCAAGTGGCATATCCGACCTGCTTGGCAAGGTGAGCGAAGAAGAGGGCGCTGAGCGGGGTCTGCTCGGCCGGCTTGACGACCATGGTGCAGCCGGCGGCAAGCGCCGGGGCGACCTTGCAGAAAAACATGATGGCGGAGAAGTTCCATGGGATGATGAGCCCGGCGACGCCCATGGGCTCGCGCAGGGTGTGCCCCTGGAGCGGCCCCGACATCTTGAGCGTCTCTCCGTGGATCTTGTCGGCCGCGCCGGCGAAGTAGCGCAGGGACCTGATGCAGGTCCCTATGTCGACCACCCTGGTCACCGTGCACGGCTTGCCGGCGTCCAGGCTCTCCAGCAGGGTCAGCTCCTCCGCGTGCTGCTCCACCAGGTCCGCGTACTTCATCATGATCCTTCCTCTTTCCTGCGCGCCATTGGTTGCTCATTTCAGATTGAAACTGTAAACTGCGAGCCAAATTTGTGTACCATAAGAAGAGTTTGGTTCAAGAGAGAATGTTACGGATCCGGGCATTCGAGGCCATTTGCCATGATCAAAGGCTTCCCTTGCCGCCTTCACCGCCAAGTCCACATCCTCCTTGTCACCTTCGGCGATGCTGGCGATCACATCCCCGGTGCGCGGATCCCTGGTGTCGAACGTCTTACCTGACAAAGAAGAAACTGACCTGAATCCGGCCTCTTTTTTAGAATGATACTACCACTATTCAGAATTCCAGGTTCAGGCAACCACGAGCGAAGGCTTAAAAACACAGTAGACCAACTACTTCCATTCCAAGAATCCTCCAAAATCTCTCTGCAAGTTCTTTGAATCAAAGAAGTACGTCTGTTGCAAGAGAAAGGAGAAAAGGAGATGCGTACCGGAGGCGGCGTCGACGAAGCTCCCGTTGATGAAGAGCTTGGTGTACCTGATCTCCGGCGGCGTCTCCAAGGCCACGCCGCCGTTGCCGTTGCCGTTGCCGTTGCCGTTGTCCGCGTGCCCCTTGGCCCCGTCGCCATTGCGCTCGCTCGCCATGGCCTCTCCTCTTCTCCGCGACCGGAGTCCGGCTCTGGCGCAGTGTGATGCGTGTGGAGTGGACCGTGGAGTGAAGACAGCAGCAGGGGGTTCGTGTCTTAAAGAAGCAGCTTTGGCTGTCACCAGTCACCTGCCCATTTTGTTTGGGTGTGTGTAGTGTAGACTGTGGTGGTCTTGTGGAGGGGTCACCCACACGGCGGCCACGCCATACATGCGTGTCAACAAAAACATGCCCAGCCGACACACGTCTCAGCGGCTCAGCGCTGTTAATGTGCGTAATAGCACCTTGTTCCCTGGGCGATGTTGGAAGATTCGTGAAATATATGATGTTATCATAATAGGAAATCTATATCCAAAAGTGCTTAAGTGATTCCGAGCTCATATGAGTTCGGGTGAACAGTAAAATAGAAAAAAATACAAAAAAAATCAAAAAATTATGAAATTTTTTGTGGTGAACATTTGACAAATTTTTAATATGCTTGCAAAATTTCATCACAAAATAACATCCGTGGAATACACAAAAAAAAAACAAAATCAGAACTCCAAAATGCTGTAAAAAATAACATTTTTGGAGCATCGATTTTGTTTTTTTTTCTGTGTATTCCACTGATGTTATTTTGTGATGAAATTGTCGGGACCCGGGGTTAGCGTATGCAAGTACAACTAAGACATAGTCATATGGAGAGCCGAGAACCGCACCCACTTGTCTAAGCAGACAAGGCCAAACACTGAACATTCTCGGAAAGCATCGTACGTGAGGGGCATCCCATCCAGGCCGGATGATCAACTGAGATGAGTCCTCATCGTCCGCACACAAGTCAAATGATATGGGTGGTGAACTCCCATATTCAAAGACAAGTCGCCTCAACCATACTACCGACTATCTCAAAACTCTTACATAGACTTACTCCAGCCCGATCACTTAGTCAGGGTCTAGGGCGGGCTCGATCATACCACAAAGTGTGCACGAGACGGAGTCTCGAGCAATCGCATCGCGATGCCCCAAGCTGCGCACATCTAAGGGCCACTTGGTGTATGAAAGACCGCCAGCCAGAACACAACTAAGGTCTCGAAAACCCATACAAAGACATGCATGTTATAAACATACACGCAGCACACATGTCTTGTATGAACAGCAGGTACCATTGCAATTCTCTACAAAGTGTACATTTTATTTATAACTCTTATAGAGTGCACACAGAGATCACATACATGTGATCCAACATTACATTACAAGCGGAAGCAAATTATGTCTGAGTACAGACAAATTTAACAAATGGCTTAAGAAGCCTTATTTAAACACAAAGCCCTCCACGAGGGAACCAGTCATCTGAATGGGACTAGACTAGTTGGTCTTTAGTCGTCCAGCTCGATGAAGAAGTCACCTTCGGGGTCAGTGGCGTCATCTAAAACATAGATTAAGCAAACGTGAGTACAAAGGCGTACTCAGCAAGACTTACATAGGAACTATACTACTCATGCATATGTGTCAAGGAAAAGGGAGGTGGGGTTCACTTGCAGAAGTGCCAGCTTTGACTTGGCTAATCCTGAACTACGAATACCAAACTTTGAGGTAAGAAGTGTACACGAGTCCACTACTTTCTCCAACCAATACACCACTATGGTGCCTTCCTCGACTTCCCCACGAGGAAGCACGCCATAGCACTCACACTTATCTTGGTGTGTTTTAGAAGTATCCGGTTCAAGTTATCTAATAATCAAGCTAAGCTTTCCAAACAGTCCATAACCGCGGACGCGGCTATTCGAATAGTTTTGTTAACCTTGCAAGGGTGTACCGCTACACACACATGATCATCATTTACCGCCTTTGATCTTGACACCATTCAAGGGGTGCCAGCGAGGATGCTCACCACAACTGTTACCTCATAGCCTATCTAGTCCAAGAAAGTCGCCTACTTGGGTTGGTTACCACAATCGTGAACCCGGCCGGTTTACCGAAGTGGACCCAAGCGATGTGTGCGTGGTGCATAAGCCGGTCTCGGATGAGCCGTTCTCTCACTTAGCATCCAGGCCACAAGCCTACCAGAACTCCGAACTACTGCGACATCTGGACATCGAAAGGGATGAGTTAATAGGTTGAGAGGGGTCAGTGAGCCCAATGTGTGGTTGTACTCTTCATCTTGGATCACCACACAAGAACTCGGACTTAGGGCGGTGTTCAACGAGACAACCCACCGTGTACTCCTACACAGCCTCTCATCGTTCACCTTGTATTAGGGTCGATTCACCAACACTTTTCTACCATCATCAACATGATCATTCCCATCCCGACTCACATCAAAGTAACAACATGGTATCATACTAAGCATGCAATAAGCAGTAACATTGCAGGGGCCACATGATATCAAACAACTCCTACATTTTCTAGGATTGTGGTTTGCTTACTACTGTGACAAAAGGATAGGTCATGCAAAGGAATGGGTTCATCTATGCGGTAGAAACGAAGCATGGTGATCATCCTAAACAATGCATAATCGAGACATGAGAGGGAAGTGGGATTTTATCGACATGATCAATGGGGGTTTGCTTGCCTTGCTGACGAGGTTCGGGTTCGGGGTCTTCAACGAAGGGGGTGACCTCGGGCTCCGGCTCCACGTCTATCAGCAACATGACAATCATAGGATCAACATAATGTACAATGCACAATCACATGAAAAGATTGAAAGGGTGATGTTCATGGTACTGAGGTGTTGAGCATTCCATTTGAATGGAGTATATTGCAAATTGAATTGAAAATTCAAACTCCACATTTGAATTCAACATTTACCAAGTTACATGTGACATTGTTTGATCATTTTGAATTATCTTCAATGTGTATGATATGCCTCTGAAGTGTGATTGAAATGTAGCATGTTGCCATGGTTCAAGTTGCAAAAATATTTGATTTGAATTTGATTTAATTCCATTTAAATCAAATAGAAAATGCTACTGATCACATTTTAAAATCACCTCAAACAGAGTTGAAAGTTGCATATTTGGAAAGATAATTTTCTCCTGATCATTTTTCATATATTATTTGTCCAAATTGGAGTTAATATGAATTTTCTATGAATTTCCAAAGTTTGGGGTATTTTCTGGAATTTCTGGAATTTCTTTAATTCAATTAATTTGTGGAAATTCATTTAAATGATTTATTGCGCAATGCTGACGTCAGGGGGGGGGCTGACATGTGGGGTCACCTTATCAGTGACTGGGTTAACTTAACCCGTGGGTTAAATTAATCCAGTGGCTTAATTAAGCCACTGGGCCCACTGGTCAGTGACCCAGGGGTCACTAAAATGGTAAACACAGGGGGGGGGGGGGTTAGAGCTGACTCGCCGGCGGCTAAACGCCGGCGACTGGAGTCGCGGCGGCGCTGCACGGGAGCTCAATTCCGTCCACCATTTGGAGCGCGAAGACCACCATCTTGAAGCTCTTACTCGCGCGCGTCGAACGGGACCAAAACCAAGCACTGGGGTGCACCGTACGCTCGCCGGCGTCAACTTTCGCGGCGACCTAGCTACGGCCACCAACGAGATTTGGCTCCAGGGCATGACTTGAGGCGAGGCTAGGCAGGTTCGACGAGGAAGAACACGGGGAACGCGTTGGACAACAAGCTGAGTTCGAGTACTTAACGGATGGAACTCGCCATGGATTCCGGCGGCGAGAAGCTTCGGCTTTCATGGCGGCCACGGCTACAGGTAGTGAACGAAGGGGAAAAGTGAGGGGTTTAGACCCCAAGCTCACCAGGAGCTCAGCAGAGGTGGTGGCGAGGGCTGGGGTGGCTCAACGGCGGCGTAATCGATGAAGTCCTTCACGGCGGCCGGCGGGAACTCGAGGAAGAATCCGGCGTCTATGCGGGCTCCAGGCTCGATTCCTTCTGCAGTTCGACGAAGACGACGACGACGACGAAGAGCTTGGACACGTTCTTGGGGCTTCTCGGCGTCAATGGCTGCGCGTGGGCTCGACGGTGCTCCGGCGTGCTCCTCGGGCGGCGACGAATCGGGCGAGAGAGGAGAGGAAGGAGCTCGTGGAGGAGGGGGAATGGACGTGGCGGCTGAGAGACGTCTCCAGGACGCGAGAAGAGGCACGGGGCGGCCTGGAAGCTCGTCGACGACGACGTGTCGTCCCCGGCTAGCTCGGTGGCATTCCACCGAGCAGCTTGGACGCGCGGGAGGGGGAAGAAGACGCCCCTGCCCCTATGGGCCGTCTGGGCTGGGGTGGGCCGACTTTGCCTAGGCGCTAGGTAAGTCTTTCTGTTTTCTTTTCTATTTTTCTTTTCTGACATTTGTTCTGTTTAGCTAAAATAAATAGCTAAACATTTTATTAAATGCTGAAAATTTTTATGTGGCTTCATAATAATATAGACTAGCCACTCATAAAGTTTCAACATTTTTAAAATTCAAATAATTTGAATCTTAAATCAAATAGGGGTATTTCTTTAATTCCAAGGCACTGTTTGAATATTTGAAAAATCTATGAGCATGGGGTGGGTCCCACATCACTTGATATGTGATCACACTCATTTATAAGAATTTTCAAAAATCTAACATGAATTTTTGGAGAAGATTTTTATCTGGCCTTTTGAATTAACTCAACTGGGGGGTGTTCCTTCTCCCATTTGGATTTTGAAGTTGATTTCCTTTGAAAATTTGACATGATGCAAAGGTTACTTGATCCTAGCACATTACCTAACAGAGGGTTCTGACAACTCGCCCCCACTCAAAAGAATCTCGTCCCGAGATTCAGAAGTCTGCGGGAGGAAGGAGGGGTACTCGGTAAGGAGACGGTCTTCTCTTTCCCATGTAGCTTCTCTTTCAGAGTGGTGTGACCATTGCACTTTCAGAAACCTAATCTTCTGACGACGAGTGACACGCTCTGCGGAATCAAGAATACGAACGGGGTATTCTCGATAAGAAAGGTCATCTTGGAGATCAAGCGTTTCATGGTCGACTTCGCGGATGGGGTCCTTGAAGCAACGCCTGAGTTGGGACACATGGAATACATCGTGTACTCGGGAAAGGTGCGGAGGTAGTTCAAGTTGGTAGGCAACTTCTCCACGTTTAGCAATAATGCGGAAAGGTCCGATGTAACGTGGGGCCAACTTGCCTTTGATACCGAAACGTTGGGTTCCCTTCAGAGGAGTAACCCGAAGGTAAGCCTTCTCATCCAGATTGTAGCTCTCTTGCCTATGAAGACGATCATAGTAGCTTTTCTGACGAGACTGGGCTGCTTTCAATTGATCACGAACAATGCGAACTTGCTCTTCTGCTTCCTTGATCATATCCGGTCCAAAGAATTGTCTTTCACCGGTTTCTGACCAGTTTAAAGGTGTTCGACATCGTCGTCCATAAAGGAGTTCAAAAGGAGCCATGTTCAGACTGGATTGAAAACTATTGTTATAAGCAAATTCGGCAAATGGAAGAGAATTCTCCCAATTCTTTCCAAATGAGATAACACAATCTCTGAGCATGTCTTCAAGAATTTGGTTAACCCTTTCGACTTGACCGCTAGACTGACGATGGAAAGCCGTACTAAAGGAGAGATGAGTTCCCATAGCACGTTGGAAGCTTCCCCAAAATCTAGAGGTGAAAAGGCTACCGCGATCAGAATTGATTTCCAAAGGAACACCGTGAAGGGACACAATTCTGGAGATGTACAAGTCTGCTAACTGGCTAGCAGTTATAGACTCGCGAACCGGAAGGAAGTGAGCAACTTTGGAAAGCCTATCTATGACAACGAAGATGGCATTGTTTCCTTTTTCGGTTCTTGGAAAGCCGGTGATGAAGTCCATACCGACTTTGTCCCATTTCCACTCGGGAATAGACAAAGGTTGAAGTGTACCAGCAGGTCTTTGATGTTCTGCCTTAATGCGACGACAAACATCACATTCGGCAACAAATTGAGCAATGTCTCTCTTCATCCTAGTCCACCAAAATCTCTGGCGTAGATCTCGGTACATTTTTGTGCTACCGGGATGAATTGAGAGGGGTGTGTCATCGGCTTCTTTGAGGATGAGTTGCCTTAGTTCCTTATTCTTAGGTACTACCAAACGATTTCCAAAGAAAACCGTTCCCTTGCTATCTGTGGAGAAACATTTAGCAACTCCGCTAGCAATGTTCTCTTTGATCCGGCGAACACCTCGTGCACGTCTTTGGGCAACTATGATTTGATCCTCAAGATTTGGTTTCGCCACCAAGGTAGAAAGATAGCCATGAGGAACAATCTCAAGATTGAGCTTGCGAAAGTCTTCATGAAGAAGTGGTTGATACTGCTGTAACATGAGGTTGTTACAGTACGACTTACGACTTAGTGCATCAGCCATGACATTGGCCTTGCCTGGGGTGTAAGAAATTCCTACGTCGTAATCTTTTATCAACTCAATCCAGCGTCTTTGCCTGAGATTAAGATCTGGCTGGGTGAAAATGTATTTGAGGCTTTGGTGGTCGGAATAAATCTCGCAACGGTTACCAAGGAGGTAATATCGCCAAGTTGTTAGGGCATGAATTACGGCAGCGAGTTCAAGGTCATGGGTAGGATAGTTCTCTTCATGTGGCCGCAACTGGCGTGAAGCATAAGCTACCACATGTCGATCTCTCAGAAGTATGCATCCTAACCCTTGCCGTGATGCGTCACAATAGATCTCGAAATCCCTTTTGGTGTCTGGAGGTGCAAGTACGGGTGCAGAAGTCAATCTTCTTTTTAGCTCTTGAAAGCTTTCCTCGCACTTGGGAGTCCATAGGAATTTCTTATCTTTCTTGAGGAGTTCAGTTAGAGGCTTTGCAACTTTAGAAAAGTTCTCGACGAAGCGACGGCAATATCTGGCTAGGCCAAGAAAACTCCTAACTTGCTTAACCGATTCAGGTGGAGTCCAGTCAAGGACGGCCTGAACTCTCTCGGGATTCACAGCAATGCCTTTTGCAGAAATCACGTCGCCTAAGTAGGTCACTTCTGGTAGCCAGAATTCACACTTGGAGAATTTAGCATACAGGCGATGCTCTCTAAGCTTCATTAATACCAACCTTAAGTGTTCGGCATGATCTCCTTCGTTCTTCGAGTAGATGAGAATATCATCAAGATAAACCACAACAAATTTATCTAGGTACTCCATGAAGATCGAATTCATCAAGCGTGAGAATGTGGCGGGGGCATTGGTTAAACCAAAGGACATGACGGTATACTCGTAAAGACCATAACGAGTAGTAAAAGCCGTTTTGTGAATGTCCTCGTTTCGGATTCTGATCTGATGATAACCTAATCTCAAATCCATCTTGGAGAAGACGGAGGATCCTGCAAGTTGATCATAAAGATCATTGATCCTGGGCAGTGGGTATTTGTTCTTTATCGTCGCTAAATTTAGCGGGCGATAGTCTACGCACATCCTTTCTGTTCCATATTTCTTCTTTACGAACAGAACGGGGCAACCCCATGGCGATGAGCTAGGGCGGATGAAGCCTTTTGCCAACGAAGCATCAAGTTGGTTTTTTAGCTCACCTAACTCATGTGGGGCCATTTTATATGGGCGTTTGGAAATTGGTGCGGTTCCTGGAACAAGATCCACTATAAACTCTACACACCTGTCGGGTGGCATGCCCGACAGCTCTTCAGGAAAGACATCCGGGAAGTCACGAACCACCGGAATATCTTCAAGTTCGGGAAGGGGAAGTACATTCAAGGAATGCACTTGGGTTCTTGTTCTGGGTGAGGTATAGTTGATTGTTTTGCCTGAAGGGTGGGTGAGTTTCACGGATTTGCCTCTTCAATCCAGGTAGGCATTCTGTCTTGATAGCCAATCCATGCCAAGGATGACATCAATGTCTGAAGACTTGAGGGCTATGAGTGAAGCAAGGAATACTAAACCCTCAATTGAAATTTGATTACCATGGCTCACGCTATTAGTTTGCCATCTTGACCCTGGAGTTTGAATAACCATCGGGGTGGACAATTCAACAAAGGGTAACTCATGACGAAGTGCATAACTTTCCGACATGAATGAATGAGATGCTCCGGGGTCGAAAAGAACGGAAGTAGGAACAAAATTGACTGGGAGCGTACCAAGAATGACGTCAGTGGTGTCGTCAGTCTCTTCGGCGGCGATCTGGTTCAGACGTCCACGAGTGGCGGGAGGAGCGGGTTTGGCGGTGAAGACCTTCTGGGGTGGCTTGCCACGACCATTGTTGTTGTTTTTGTTGCCTCCGGCACGGGGTGGAGCGTTCTGGTGTTGGAGCTGGTTCTGGGGGCACTCGCGAGAGTAGTGGCCTGCCTGACCACACTTGTAGCAAGCTCCGAAAACAGTGCGTGGAGCTGGGTTGTTTGGTGGAGCTGGGTGGAACTGGGTGGGTGGACGAGGCGCCACATAGGATGGCCTCGGTGGGTTGTTCTGGCGGAACATGCTGTTTGGGATCCAGATCTTGCGCTTCTGAGAGCCAGAACTGGATGAACTGTCATCTCTAGGGTGTTTGCGGAAGTCGTTGGGAGTGTTCATGTCCTCTACCTTGATGGCTGGAATGTGGCAAAGTCATGAAGGTTGAGCTCGCAACGGAGTCCACTGTTGAGGCCACGACGGAACCTCTCTTGTTTCTTGGAGTCGGTGGAGACTTCTTCAGTTGCATAACGAGCAAGTCGGTTGAACTCACGACTAAACTCGTCAATGGTTCTTCTGCCTTGAGTGAGGTTACAGAACTCCTCACGCTTGCGGTCCATAAGACCCTTGGGAATGTGGTGCTCACGGAAGGACGTACAGAATTCCTCCCAAGATGCAGGTGGTCCAACGGGACGCATATTCAGAAAGTTCTCCCACCAAGAACTAGTTGCACCTTCGAGGTGATAGGTGGCATAGCTGACCTTGTCACCAGTTGCAACACGGCCTGCTTGGAGCTTCCTCTCGATGCTGCGAAGCCAGTCATCGGCGTCAAGGGGCTCGGTGGAGTAACTGAAAACCGGGGGATGAAGCCGGATGAAGTCGTTCAGGGACACCAGCTCATTGCGCTGCTGAGTGGTGTTGCGTGCGATGACTTCCAGCAGGTGGTGAGAGTCACGACGGTTCCTCTCAACTTCCATCAGAACTTGTGCCATCGTGGGTGGGGGTGGAAGGTTGTCTTCCTCCTGGTCATTCCCACGGCCTTGGTTACGACCAACCTGGCCACGGGTTCCTTGAGACATCCTGAAGGTGAAAAACCAAGTCAAACAGAGTTGATTTGAAGAGTCTAATCAAGGTATTGAAGTACGGGAAGGATTACAGAGCAAAGGAAGTAATCATCTTGACAACATGGTGATAAAGCATACAAACCATATATTCACAAGCTGTCATACAAACCATACATCGTTTTAGTACAAGCACCAAGCTAATACAAACGTGATGAAGATGATACATCCTTCAGAGACACTGACTTCCTATACATTATTTATCTAAGCCTCTGGAACTTAGACACCTTGCATACAATACACTAAGATACTACTACATCATCACTAAGTAAGACCACAGGCGGTCTCACTCATCTCCATCTCCATAGTAGTCCTCATAAAAGTTACCCGCGTATCCCGGTAGCTGGAGGTGACCATCGGAAAACACGGAGGCTTGTGGAACCTGGTATCCATTTGGGCAAGGATGGGGCCTAGGTCCAGCGTAGGGTGGAAGCAAAGGACCACGGGGTGGAAAAATGCCTCCAATCTCGGGCCAAGCAACTCGAGAAGGCATCTGAGTCCTCACTGGATAGATCGCATCATGCTCAACTGATCCCACCCTCACAAAGGGAGCCAAAAGTGTCAGTGCTCGGTACAGACGAACACGGGTGGCGTGGAGCTCAAAACGGAGAGCGCGTGCATCACGATCTCTGTCACTAGCAAACCTAGCAGTCACCTGGAGTGCTGGATCCTCTGCAGAGTGATCTGAGTAGAGTCCGGTGTAATATCCCTCTTCTCCTGGAAGTGCAACAGGGATATAGCGGAAAGAAGTCTCTCTCAGCAAAGTGTGCTCCTCTCTCAGCAGTGTCATACATGAGTATGCAGCATCCTGCACAGCCATGTTCTCGGTAACGCCAATGCCATGTCCAAAGTGGATAGGCTGAGTGACTCCAACGTGGTGCGGGTAGATCCGGACAATGCAGTGGAACTGCGTCTGGTTGAAGTCGTGAAACTGCTCCTCGATGGTGTACTCAGGGTACCACCGATATCCCACGTAGGACATCATCTCGATCAACGTGGCGGGATGGCCACGCACACCGAGGCACCTTGTCAAACGAACAATCTGCCGAGGGGGGCGATCTGCCATCTGAAACAGAAAGGAGTTTGCAAATGCATCAGATTATGAGATAAACCTGGAATGACTCGGACGGCATAACGGCTGTAATTGCAAGAAAAATACAATTTCTTACAACATGGAAACAACACTTACATCCAATGTAACAAGACAGGGAGCATAACCACTCTAACAAACCGATCACAACCTTCCTACGGCTACAAGGAAGCAAACAACGAGATGTTCTAATCAGACAGAGGAGAGCCTAGTCCTATCTTCCCGTAGAATAAGATAAGGGTGACCCAGAACTCAGAACGAAGGGGGTAAGGAGAAAAAGAAGCCTTACGTTGTTCCCTTATATACCCAGAGTAACTATATAACTATAGAAGGCTAGACTCGACTTCGGCCAAGGCTACTAGTCCTACAGTCAGTCCTGCTCTGATACCAAGTCTGTCGGGACCCGGGGTTAGCGTATGCAAGTACAGCTAAGACATAGTCATATGGAGAGCCGAGAACCGCACCCACTTGTCTAAGCAGACAAGGCCAAGCACTGAACATTCTCGGAAAGCATCGTACGTGAGGGGCATCCCATCCAGGCCGGATGATCAACTGAGATGAGTCCTCATCGTCCGCACACAAGTCAAATGATATGGGTGGTGAACTCCCATATTCAAAGACAAGTCGCCTCAACCATACTACCGACTATCTCAAAACTCTTACATAGACTTACTCCAGCCCGATCACTTAGTCGGGGTCTAGGGCGGGCTCGATCATACCACAAAGTGTGCACGAGACGGAGTCCCGAGCAATCGCATTGCGATGCCCCAAGCTGCGCACATCTAAGGGCCACTTGGTGTATGAAAGACCGCCAGCCAGAACACAACTAAGGTCTCGAAAACCCATACAAAGACATGCATGTTATAAACATACACGCAGCACACATGCCTTGTATGAACAGCAGGTACCATTGCAATTCTCTACAAAGTGTACATTTTATTTATAACTCTTATAGAATGCACACAGAGATCACATACATGTGATCCAACATTACATTACAAGCGGAAGCAAATTATGTCTGAGTACAGACAAGTTTAACAAATGGCTTAAGAAGCCTTATTTAAACACAAAGGCCTCCACGAGGGAACCAGTCATCTGAATGGGACTAGACTAGTTGGTCTTCAGTCGTCCAGCTCGATGAAGAAGCCACCTTCGGGGTCAGTGGCGTCATCTAAAACATAGATTAAGCAAACGTGAGTACAAAGGCGTACTCAGCAAGACTTACATAGGAACTATACTACTCATGCATATGTGTCAAGGAAAAGGGAGGTGGGGTTCACTTGCAGAAGTGCCAGCTTTGACTTGGCTAATCCTGAACTACGAATACCAGACTTTGAGGTAAGAAGCGTACACGAGTCCACTACTTTCTCCAACCAATACACCACTATGGTGCCTTCCTCGACTTCCCCACGAGGAAGCACGCTATAGCACTCACACTTATCTTGGTGTGTTTTAGAAGTATCCGGTTCAAGTTATCTAATAATCAAGCTAAGCTTTCCAAGCAGTCCATAACCGCGGACGCGGCTATTCGAATAGTTTTGTTAACCTTGCAAGGGTGTACCGCTACACACACACATGATCATCATTTACCGCCTTTGATCTTGACACCATTCAAGGGGTGCCAGCGAGGATGCTCACCACAACTGTTACCTCATAGCCTATCTAGTCCAAGAAAGCCGCCTACTTGGGTTGGTTACCACAATCGTGAACCCGGCCGGTTTACCGAAGTGGACCCAAGCGATGTGTGCGTGGTGCATAAGCCGGTCTCGGATGAGCCGTTCTCTCACTTAGCATCCAGGCCACAAGCCTACCAGAACTCCGAACTACTGCAACATCTGGAAATCGAAAGGGATGAGTTAATAGGTTGAGAGGGGTCAGTGAGCCCAATGTGTGGTTGTACTCTTCATCTTGGATCACCACACAAGAACTCGGACTTAGGGCGGTGTTCAACGAGACAACCCACCGTGTACTCCTACACAGCCTCTCATCGTTCACCTTGTATTAGGGTCGATTCACCAACACTTTTCTACCATCATCAACATGATAATTCCCATCCCGACTCACATCACAGTAACAACATGGTATCATACTAAGCATGCAGTAAGCAGTAACATTGCAGGGGCCACATGATATCAAACAACTCCTACATTTGCTAGGATTGTAGTTTGCTTACTACTGTGACAAAAGGATAGGTCATGCAAAGGAATGGGTTCATCTATGCGGTAGAAACGAAGCATGGTGATCATCCTAAACAATGCATAATCGAGACATGAGAGGGAAGTGGGATTTTATCGACATGATCAATGGGGGTTTGCTTGCCTTGCTGACGAGGTTCGGGTTCGGGGTCTTCAACGAAGGGGGTGACCTCGGGCTCCGGCTCCACGTCTATCAGCAACATGACAATCATAGGATCAACATAATGTACAATGCACAATCACATGAAAAGATTGAAAGGGTGATGTTCATGGTACTGAGGTGTTGAGCATTCCATTTGAATGGAGTATATTGCAAATTGAATTGCAAATTCAAACTCCACATTTGAATTCAACATTTACCAAGTTACATGTGACATTGTTTGATCATTTTGAATTATCTTCAATGTGTATGATATGCCTCTGAAGTGTGATTGAAATGTAGCATGTTGCCATGGTTCAAGTTGCAAAAATATTTGATTTGAATTTGATTTAATTCCATTTAAATCAAATAGCAAATGCTACTGATCACATTCTAAAATCAACTCAAACAGAGTTGAAAGTTGCATATTTGGAAAGATAATTTTCTCCTGATCATTTTTCATATATTATTTGTCCAAATTGGAGTTAATATGAATTTTCTATGAATTTCCAAAGTTTGGGGTATTTTCTGGATTTTCTGGAATTTCTTTAATTCAATTAATTTGTGGAAATTCATTTAAATGATTTATTACGCAATGCTGACGTCAGAGGGGGGGCTGACATGTGGGGTCACCTTGTCAGTGACTGGGTTAACTTAACCCGTGGGTTAAATTAATCCAGTGGCTTAATTAAGCCACTGGGCCCACTGGTCAGTGACCCAGGGGTCACTAAAATGGTAAACACAGGGGGGGGGGGGTTAGAGCTGACTCGCCGGCGGCTAAACGCCGGCGACTGGAGTCGCGGCGGCGCTGCACGGGAGCTCGATTCCGTCCACCATTTGGAGCGCGAAGACCACCATCTTGAAGCTCTTACTCGCGCGCGTCGAACGGGACCAAAACCAAGCACTGGGGTGCACCGTACGCTCGCCGGCGTCAACTTTCGCGGCGACCTAGCTACGGCCACCAACGAGATTTGGCTCCAGGGCATGACTTGAGGCGAGGCTAGGCTGGTTCGACGAGGAAGAACACGGGGAACGCGTTGGACAACAAGCTGAGTTCGATTACTTAACGGATGGAACTCGCCATGGATTCCGGCGGCGAGAAGCTTCGGCTTTCATGGCGGCCACGGCTACAGGTAGTGAACGAAGGGGAAAAGTGAGGGGTTTAGACCCCAAGCTCACCAGGAGCTCAGCAGAGGTGGTGGCGAGGGCTGGGGTGGCTCAACGGCGGCGTAATCGATGAAGTCCTTCACGGCGGCCGGCGGGAACTCGAGGAAGAATCCGGCGTCTATGCGGGCTCCGGGCTCGATTCCTTCTGCAGTTCGACGAAGACGACGACGACGAAGAGCTTGGACACGTTCTTGGGGCTTCTCGGCGTCAATGGCTGCGCGTGGGCTTGACGGTGCTCCGGCGTGCTCCTCGGGCGGCGACGAATCGGGCGAGAGAGGAGAGGAGGGAGCTCGTGGAGGAGGGGGAATGGACGTGGCGGCTGCGAGACGTCTCCAGGACGCGAGAAGAGGCACGGGGCGGCCTGGAAGCTCGTCGACGACGACGTGTCGTCCCCGGCTAGCTCGGTGGCATTCCACCGAGCAGCTTGGAGGCGCGGGAGGGGGAAGAAGACGCCCCTGCCCCTGTGGGCCGGCTGGGCTGGGGTGGGCCGACTTCGCCTAGGCGCTAGGTAAGTCTTTCTGTTTTCTTTTCTATTTTTCTTTTCTGACATTTGTTCTGTTTAGCTAAAATAAATAGCTAAACATTTTATTAAATGCTGAAATTTTTTATGTGGCCTCATAATAATATAGACTAGCCACTCATAAAGTTTCAACATTTTTAAAATTCAAATAATTTGAATCTTAAATCAAATAGGGGTATTTCTTTAATTCCAAGGCACTGTTTGAATATTTGAAAAATCTATGAGCATGGGGTGGGTCCCACATCACTTGATATGTGATCACACTCATTTATAAGACTTTTCAAAAATCTAACATGAATTTTTGGAGAAGATTTTTATCTGGCCTTTTGAATTAACTCAACTGGGGGGTGTTCCTTCTCCCATTTGGATTTTGAAGTTGATTTCCTTTGAAAATTTGACATGATGCAAAGGTTACTTGATCCTAGCACATTACCTAACAGAGGGTTCTGACAGAAATTTTGCAAGCATGTTAAAAATTTCAGATTTTTTTGAATTTTTTTTGAATTTTTTTCGATTTTACTGTTCACCATCTATATCTAATATCTACATCTCTATCTCTATCTTTATTTATATCTAACATTAAGTGTTACTATTGTTCTCTTTTCATTCGTTATGGTTTATTGAATTTTTTATTGTTCACATCGATGGCTCGTAATAGTAACACTTACTCATCCATTCACGAATATTGATTTTGGGAAACGGTCATTCAACCCTAGCCGTATATGTCCACCAGCGGTTTAACATATTTTGTTCAAATTTGTATATTCAAACGGATTTAATTTAAATTTGAATATAACATACATAAATCGAACGTATTTCTCACTACTAGGGAATGGCCTTTTAGTAGCGCTTTTTTGTGTGTTTAGTGGCGCATTAGGATGCGCCACTAACTACAAGCCACTAATAAAGGCTTAGAGGTGGCACATTCTGGATGCGTCACCCCTAAGGCCCTTAGGCGTGGCGCATACGAGAACGCGCCACCCTGGTATGCGCCACGCCTAAGGGCCTTAGGGTGGCGCATTCCCTGTGCGTCACTAAAGCCAGACAATATGCGCCACTAAATGGGTTACAGAAAACAAAAAAAAGAATTACAGAAAAGAATAAAAACATTACAGATATTTTTATTATATTACAGAAATGCAAAATACAATATTACAATGAGCCCAACAATTATTGATACAGAAGAATTGCATTATAATTCTTATTACAAAGATTTACAAAGGTTTAGAGGCCAACAAGATTCACAAGATTACATCCATCACAATATTACAATGAGTCCAACAATTATTGAAAACCGAAAGCTACTTTCGTTATCATCTCTTCTTTGCTCTTCAACCTGCACAAAACAAAGCTTTAGAGGTCACATCCATACGAATTCATACCAAACGAGAACAAAGCAATGTAGCATCTATTCTTATCAACAACTTAAAGCAAGTCGATCAATCGAGGAGCATGCACATATGCATAAAATGCATATGCAGTGACCTTTATACACAAAGAGCACCAAGAGTATTTGACACTACCATCTACTACACAAAGAGTACATCCAAATTACATTTAGGGCACACATTCATCAAACGACTTTCATATATAACATAAATTGTTCAATTGTTCTGACTCGGCTCGGAGAATGGGCGGCATCCTTCTTTCGTCATGAAAGACCTTGTGTCACGCAAGGCCTTTAGGCGGACTTCTATCTCCCCATTGGATGGTGCAATGTTCGAGTGGAAGATCGACCCCCTCATTTGTACTGCATGACGGATGATAGTCGCCATCTGCGCTTGGATGTGAAAGAACTCCTCCTTCAGATTTGCATCGGCGATTTTCGCCTTCCTTTCGGCCCACGCTCTGAGATGACTTGGCAGCGTAAGGTTGTGTTGTTCCTGTACAATCGCCCTCATGTGATGAAGGGCGTAGTACGCATCCCTCACACTTCCAGCCGGCTGCTTGACACACGGGAACTGCGTTAAGTGGCTGAACACGTTCACGTCAGGATGATTCTTCCTAAACTTGTGCTTCACCATCTTGCCTCCGGCTTTTATGTAGCCGGCGAGAGCATCATCCAAAACTCTCATGATATACTTGTAATCTTTCTTGTTCACACTCCCCGAGTCTAAATACAAGGCATGCGAGTGTTGCGGTGAAAAGCAGATGATCACGCAGTCTCTATCCTCACTGCATAATTAAAACAATCCAAAAGTAATGTTGGAAGAGGACAATGGAAAGCTAAGAAAGCATATATGCTACGGCGGCGAGTGAATGACTTACTTGGGATAGTAGGTCATAAGAAATGAATCCTTGTCGGCGTTCTGTAGCATGAAGTCTGTGATGTACCCCGCCGCGATAGCCGCGTCCCCTTCGTCCATCAAGATGCTTTCACGCATGTAGAAGGTGTACAATATCGCGACGCTCGGGGTCTTATCTCTCCTGATACTCATAGAAAGGCTGAGCGAGAACAGACGGATAAGGCTATGGTCCAGCCGCTTGAGATGGTACAAATTGAAGATCTCCGAAAACCGCAGGATTATTATATCCGCGGGGATAGTGTTGATGAAGCCCATGTTGAGTGGCACCTTGGCCATGAAAACCGGGTACGAGGGATTCTCTTCTCGAAGAAGAATCTTCTCTAATGCCATAATACTATGATGCACACTCTGCATATCCGAAGTTGCAAGGTCGAGCATGTCCTTAGGTAGCATCGCCCTACCAGCCACATGGATTTCAAACGAGAGATCCTTGGGTCTTGGTGGCCCGTCCTGAGCCCGGATCGGCATCGAAGGTTGGCTACTCGAAGTGATGCTCTTCTTTCTTTTCTGTCCCTTCTTCTTTTCTGATTTTGAGCAGTCACCAGCCTTTATCTGCTCAGTGGCCTCCTTATGGAGTGTGGACGGGCTGAGAATAGATCTCCTTGTGGCATCTGCTTGAGGCTCGGTGAAGGCGCAAGCTGCTGGAGACATGTCTTGAGAAGCAGCGAAGAGACGCGTGGAGCAAGCAGGCTTTGCCGCAGGATCAGCTGGACCACGAGCTTGCTCGTCATGCTGATAGGCTCCTTCAGCAGGAGGCATGAATAAGTCATCAGCATCATACAAAGTATTGATGAACTGGTCGGCGCTGATATCATCATCAAGATCATCGTCTTCTTGTTGTGCGCCGATGGGACCTTGTGGCGCCGACACGATGACTAGCGGTGTTGTCCTATGTGTGGTGCCCCTTTCCCCCGTCATTAAACGCATTTGGCTCTTCGGCCATAGGCATATTTGGCCGAAACAGTCACTGAGGACTGCCGGCTCATCCTCATCGTATCCGGGGGGTTGAATGGGAGGTTCAACTCTCTCGTAGCCCGAAATCACGAGAGAGATTTGAACCCTATGCATCTCCGGTGCCATCGGCATATTGTGCATGATTCGATTTTGTGGTTGAATGATTTTACCTTTGGCAACATCCTTCAACTCGCCGTCCATGACTTGTAATACAATGCATGGAGTGTCCTCCTGCGAAAGAGATATATGCATGTAGGGCATCAGAGAGATTCCACTAAAAAAGGCAAGGAGATGAAGTCCTCGTTTGAGTTGCAGACGCTTATAGTTACCTTGAGGGCGTCGAGGTCGGCTAGTGAAGAGACCCCGCCAATGACGGCGGGCATGCAAGAGACGGAGGGCGCGCTGCCTCCCATGGCGTCGGTCGCCCTATTTGCGCTGCCGCCGGGTGCATTATTGTTATGCCCCGGTTGCTCGATCGTGGCTGGAGGAGTTACCATCACGTCCGGCGCCGCCGCGGCGGTGTTGGCGGCCGGAGTCACCAATACGCCGGGAGTCGGTGCGGGAGCCACCACTAGTACAAAAAATGTCTTTGGATATGAGCAAAGGTCATGGTTCAAACACGAACCGGTTCTACTGGCCCAATAGAACCGGTTCGTGGCTCCGGGCTTTAGAACCGGTTTGTGTGGTGGGGCCCCAGCCCAGCGGTGCCCTGTCAGCGCTCCTTTAGAAATGGTTTGTACTACCAACCGGTTCTAAAGATGTGGTGGAAGGTTGCCGTTCGGCATGCGGGCCACCTACCAGCATTAAAACCGGTTGGTACCTAGAACCGGTTCTAAAGGTTCACTAAGTTTAGTACCACCTCGCTAACCGAAGAGGAGTTCGACTGGTTTATAAGCACGGGTTAGAGTGGACTTATCATAGCATAACAATTTCAATAAAGGTTGTCCATGAGGGATTTAACTATATCATGTATACTGTAGTTCAAATTTCGGTGGAACTTTGATTGGTGGGCAGATTTGCTAGATTTGCCGACGAGGCGGGGTCCAGTTGAAACCCCGTATGAGATTACGAAATCTAATACGGGAATTTCAGCTGGAGCTCTCTTGTCTGCAGAGTAGCTAGATTTTCCCACTAATCAGGGGCTAACCGAAATTTGCCTTTACGGTGTACAGGGTGTGGAGTAATCTTCCATTGACATCCTATAATGAAATTGCTATACTTTTTTATTTTAGTTTTTGTCGTAGCACTCTCAACAGTTTTAGCACTTCGTGTACAAACTGGACCATCAAGGGTTTCAAATTGTTGCTCTCGGACAAACTCTTCTGAGCACTACTTCCAGCATTATCACGAGCCTTGTTAAAAGATTCCATCATTGTGCGTCCAGGCAGTCAAAATATTAATGAAACTGCCTTTTGAGCCTGCAGTGATCATAGCTTTCAAATTGTTGCTCTTGGACAAACTCTTCTGAGCACTACTTCCAGCATTATCACGAGCCTTGTTAAAAGATTCCACCATTGTGCGTCCAGGCAGTCATTTGCAAAATATTAATGAAACTGCCTTTTGAGCCTGCAGTGATCATAGCTTTCAAATTGTTGCTCTCGGACAAACTCTTCTGAGCACTACTTCCAGCATTATCACGAGCCTTGTTAAGAACCTGTTTTACTCGTTTTTTTTAAGATTCCATCATTGTGCGTCCAGGCAGTCATTTGCGAAATATTAATGAAACTGCCTTTT
Organism: Bromus sterilis; assembly: GCA_950022295.1. Lineage (NCBI taxonomy): Eukaryota > Viridiplantae > Streptophyta > Magnoliopsida > Poales > Poaceae > Bromus > Bromus sterilis. The sequence goes on from OX465598.1 coordinate 31,058,389, forward strand.
TAGCCTGCAGTGATCATAGCTTTCAAATTGTTGCTCTCGGACAAACTCTTTTGAGCACTACTTCCAGCATTATCTTCTGAGCACTACTTCCAGCGCCCCTTTAGAACCGGTTTGTACTACCAACCGGTTCTAAAGATGTGGTGGCAGGTTTATAAGCACGGGTCAGTGTGGACTTATCGTAGCATAGCAAGTTTAATAAAGGTTGTCCACGAGTGATTCATCTATACGCTGTATACTGTAAAGGCAATTTCTGTTGAACCTTGATTGGTCGGCAGGTTTCTATATTTGTCAACCAATCAGGGCTTAACTGAAATTGTCCTTTATGGTGTACATGGTGTGGAGTAATCTTCCGTTGACATCCTATAATGAAATTGCTATACTTTTTTTTCAATCAAATAAAGTGGCTCTCAAATGCACCGTCGGACGTATGCAGGGAATCTAAATGATTTGTATTTGGTCGATATGAAGTGAAAGATTTCTAGCTAGATATATGTAAGATCAACAAAACATACGATTTCGCCTGCATACAGCCCGACGGTGGCTCTAGAGTGCAAGCATATCAAATGCACCGTCGAACGTATGCAGGCGAATCCGAATGGTTTGTATTTGGTCGATGAAGTGAAAGATTTCTAACTAGATATATATAAGATCAACAAAACACACGGTGTCGCCTGGTTACAGCCCGACGGTGTGGCTCTCGTGAGTGCCCGCATATCAAAAGCACCGTCAGACCGCAACCAGGCGAATCCGAATGATTTGTATTCGGCCGATGAAATGAGTGTCGAACATGTCCGAGAGGTGGTCTATATATAGGCAACGACAAGCCTGATCCAACGGCTGACAAGCCTGATCCAACGATCACAAAGCGCTTGAAAGAAAAAAGCGATCCGTGTGCTTCTTCCTGATTGGTCGAGGTGAGCTGAAAGAAACAAAGCGCTTGAAGTACCGGTTTGTGGTTGAAACCGGTGCTAAAGACCTTTCTGACTTCATTTGAAAGAAACACGCGATCCGTGTGCTTCTTCCTAATTGGTTGGATCCAACGACTCAGAAGCCTGATCCAACGACTCACAAGCGCTTGAAAGAAACACGCAATCCGTGTGCTTCTTTCTGATTGGTTGGATTCAAAATCGTGTACGGTTAAAAGCGCGTGGAAGAGGACTCCACGCAACGCCAGTCGCCACTAGTTCTTTTCTCGTGCATTCTTTCCCCTTCCGCGCCACCGCCACCATGCCGCCTCGCCGCCGCCGACCAAGCTACCATGGCGTCCGCGAGCGCTCGGACGGCACATTCATGGCGGTGATCACTTGCGCCAACAACGAGCGTGTGTGTCTCGGCAGGTTCTGGCATGCATATTTAGCCGCCCGCGCGCACGACGTTGAGGCGTGGAGGCTCGGCCCCCCGCGCGCGGAGATGAATAACCGCCACTGTCGTAGCTTGGAAGAGGCGGAGGACAAAGCAGATCCGCCGCTCCTCCTCACTGAAGAGGACCACCGCCTCCATCGTCGACGAGCGGTGCTCGGCCTCACCTCGGAGCAGGACCAGCGTGCCGTGCAGGATTGGTACGCAAGCCATCCCCGTGAAGCCTCGGAGGAGGCGGAACACTGGACGAGGCTGGCGGCCGAGAGCGCGGAGCGGCGACATGAGCGTCATGAATGGCGGGAGGAGCGGCGGGCGCCCAAGGCGATGGCGGAGGAGGAACTGACGAGAGGCTCCGCCAACTGTCCCCTCGGTGATCCCTTCTGGATAGCGCTGGAGGATGACATCAGCTCCGACACCGAAGACGATTTCTCCAACGACGAGGAGGAGTAGTTTTTTTATGTTCTAGGTTTGAGATGTTAAGTTTGTTGAATGTTTTAAGTTTGCCGCGTCGCCGCCACCATTTGCTCTTTTTCATGCATTTAATGATTTATTTTGAGCTAAATGACCTTAAAATTGGACTAATGCTTGTGGGCGTGACTTTAGTCCCGGGTCGAGCCACAAACCGAAACTAATGCTTGTGGGCCAGGAGCGAGGTGCATTGGTCCCGGTTCTTGGCTGGAACCAGGACATATGCCCCCATAAAAGGTTGAAACTTGGCAAGGTATCATCATTTGACCCACATAACATGTGTGCAAAAGTTGAGAGGATTACGGCAAAAACTGTATGCACTTCGTGTACAAACTGGACCATCTCTTTCAAAGTATAAGGGTTTCAAACGAAAACTCATCTGTTACAAAGACATTTCATTTTTCTAAACTTATTTCAACTCAAGACTTTTTTTGCATTCAATATGCACCATTCAAAGCCACATACTAAAATTTCAACCCTTTCTAACTTCATTTGCTATTTTTCATGCATTTAATGATTTATTTTCAGGTAAATGACCTTGAATTTGGAAAGCACTACAACTGAACTCGTAAAAGATTGAAACTTGGCAAGGTATCATCATTTGACCCACATAACATGTGTGCAAAAGTTGAGAGGATTACGGCAAAAACTGGATGCACTTCGTGTACAAACTGGACCATCTCTTTCAAAGTATAAGGGTTTCAAACGAAAACTCATCTGTTACAAAGCATTTCATTTTTTCTAAACTTATTTCAACTCAAGACTTTTTTTTGCATTCAATATGCACCATTCAAAGCCACATACTAAAATTTCAACCCTTTCTGACTTCATTTGATATTTTTCATGCATTTAATGATTTTTTGACTATTTTAAAGTATTTCACAAACTAGTATTTCAAAAGAATTCAACTTGAAACTATTTAAATTTGAAAACCACTGCCACTAACAGAATATTTATAATTATGTTTTAACCTAAAATAAAAAGATTTATTAAAAAACTCCAACTATTCTAATAGCTAGTCAAAATATAAAAACAAATATAAATCTGGTGTCAAAATATAAAGTATAGAAAATATAAAAACACCAACTATTCTAATAGCTAGTCAAAATATAAAAAGAAATATAAAAATAGCAAATGGAAAAAAGTATAGCAATTTCATTATATGATGTCAACGAAAGATTACTCCACACCCTGTACAACATAAAGGACAATTTCAGTTAAGCCCTGATTGGTTGGCAAATCTAGAAATCTGCCGACCAATCAAGGTTTGACAGATATTGCCTTTACAGTATACAGCGTATAGATGAATCACTCCTGGACAACCTTTATTAAACTTGCTATGCTACGATAAGTCCACACTAACCCGTGCTTATAAACCGGTCGAACTCGTCTTCGGTTAGCGAGGTGGTACTAAAAAATAAATGTTTAGAACCGGTTTCAACCACGAACCGCTGCTAAAGGTCCCTCCACTCCCCGCGCGTTTTTTTGGCCGAAAAATGGATGAAATTGGTGACCTTTAGAACCGGTTTGTGGCTGAAACCAGTTCTAAAGGTACATTAGCACCGGTTGCTGCTACAAACCGGTGCTAAAAGTCCATGCTATATATATACCAGCACTTAGCGTCAGTTCCGCCCACCGCTTCAGATCGAACCACGCCGCCAGGCTGCTGCGCTGCCTCGCCGTCACCGTCCACGTCGCCGTCCACGCCGCCAGGAGCCGCCCACTCTCCTCGCCGACGGCCTCCACCGGAGCCGCCCCCGCCCGCACCGTTCAATCCGCCCCGCCCCTGCCGTTCAAGCCATCGCCGCCGTCCAGCGCGTCCGGTGACACCTCCAACTCCCCCCTCCCCTCCTCCTCTATGTTCATATTCTACTCAGGAACTCTAGGATTGCCATGTGCAATTGATAGGTTGTGTGCAATAATCTATGCCGCCATGTGATTTTTTGAAGTGAAGTTGGTGTTGATTATTTCTAGGATTATTGGTGTTGAAATTGTTGAAATTGCTAGGATTATTTTGCGTATTGCAAAAACAGAGAGATAGTTAGATGGTGCTTTGTTCTTTGAAGTGAAATTGGTCGTGGCTTTAGAGAGAATTTGATGGTGCAAGCTATAGTGTAAATTAGGGGTCCACAAGTTTGTATGTTTTCAGAGAACACAAGTAAAAAGAAAGTGGAGGATTTTTTTGTTAAACCAAAAATTGATAGAACAGACATTCTTGATCTATTTTGTTACCAATGAGGACAATTTGTATTACTTCTCATGTTATATTTTTATATTTTTCATTATATTTTTATTACTTTGAATTAATTTTATAATTATGAACACATAGTACGTCTCATCCCAAGTGCGAGATTTGTCAAGACGACTCGGGTCGATGCAACGATCCCGTGTTTGATGAAGCAGACACATACTTCTTCATCACGCTTAGGTCCTGGTTTCAAAATGTTACGGTATGTAACTTGCACGACATGTTCTTGTTATGGTGCATGCATGCATGACTTAAGTTTATGTTTATAATGTATCATTTTTTTTCAAATTCAACTAGTGCATCCCTTGCTTTGCAAGACGCCACGTTTGTGACAAGATCAATATTCAAGATTTTGATGAAACTATTAGTAAAGAAGTTAACATTAAGACGAAACATTTCGTTCTTAAGGTTAAGATCTTTAATCAACCAAATGCCACATTCTTTGGCGGTTCAAAATGGGATGCATTATGCAAGACATATGCATTTCATGATAATATGAAAATAGCATTTGATCTTGGACGCCGCCGTCGAGGATCCAATGTTTTTCGTGATGATAAAATTGTTGGATATATGCTCTAGAGGTAAATAATATATGATTATTCCAATATATCTAAGAAAGTTCATAACCAGTTTCATACCGTGCTAGAACTATGTCAGTGAAACAATGATGCAGGTGTGGTATAGAAACCCCCAGAGTTCCTAGTTAGCCTCTACATCGATAACTAGTTCATGGTCAACATGATGGTCGTGGTTTCGCGATCATGGACAATTAAGTCTCTTGACTATGAGGTCACCTTACTGGTTAAGTGACGTGATGAACATTACCCAAAGTAAGCATTACAACATGATCAAATCTTGTGAAGGTTCAGTGTTGTAATTACAGAACGTGGTAGACCGTTCCTTTGACCGTGAGTACGTGCATAATTGCTATCTTCCCGGATGCTATGACCTACATCCCACCACCTGACTGAAATATGCGGGTCATAACGGTTGTATCTTGGGTATTCCGTGGAGATATGTTGAGGAGTATTGTTACAAGAGCGGGATTTGTCAATCCATATAATGGATAGATACTCGGGGCCCACTCGGTGAGATTCCATCCATAAAGCTGCAGCGTGTGACTAGGTCACGGGGATGAATATCACGGGAACGAGTGAATGAGGATTAGTTCAGAACGAGGTCGAACCAGACATAGGATGTCATTGATCGAATCTCGGAACAATCCAGTATCGCTGACAAAGGGAATGCTATACGGCGTAAGGTCCAATCGGTGTTTGATATCCGGAATGCACAGGGGGCATTATGGGCATCCAGGTCCCGTTGATGATCATTGACCGTAGCCTCATCTCGGTCATGACTGGAGTGTTCTCGGACCGTAGGGTAACACACTTAAGGGCTCGATGAAATCGGAGACCTTTTTCGGAACCATCGGAGTAACCAGAGAATAAAGGAAACAACATCGGAGAAGTACCGTGTTGATCCGAACAAGTTCGGAGTGAACCGGAAGGTGTTCCGGAGCACCAGGAGATGGAATATTATGTATTAGTTATTAATTAATTGAATTAATAATTAAAATCATTTTATTTCTAATTAATATGTGCAATGGTCCTTAGTGGAGAAAAAGGCCCATTAGGGGAAGAAAAAAAAGGGAAAAAGAAAAAAAAAGGGAGTGGGGGGGGGAGGCGCCATGGGCCCTAGGGCCCATGAGGGTGGCGCCCCCTCTCCCCCCTTGGCCGGCGCCCCCCCCCCTAGCATGTGGGATAGTCCCATATTGCTAAGGGAGGGGGGTTGACTCCCTCCCCTACCCCTATATAAAGAGGGCCATGGTGCACATATTTAATTAAGCCAAATACACAATAAATCAGATTAAATTAGTATTTACTCTGAATTGAGATCGGTTTTCTCCGGTCTTCTCCCCTCCCTTGTATCTTTCACGGTGAGCTCCCTAGTGTGAGCCTATAGTGGAATTGAGGCTTCTCTGCTAGAATCGGAGGCCGTCGTACTGCCGAAGCTCCGTCCGGAGGTCTGCTTCCGCCACCTTCGCTGGATCGTAGAACGGAGGTCGTCATGGAGTCTCGTACGTGTGCGAGTACTACGAGGTGCTACACGTGTGGCACTACACCCATCCGGGTGCTCAACACAGCCAGGGGGCTGTGAAACTTGATCGGCTACATCAACCACGTTTGCAGGAACGTTTCCCGCGCAACGGACTACACCCCGAGGTATGTCATTTCCGCACTCCTTTCCGTTACGGTAATACGGCTAGCTAGATCTTGGGTTATGGGAACGCTAGTTAGAAAAGTTTGTGTTTTCTGCTGTGAACCCCAACAGTGGTATCATGAGCTAGGTCTATGCTTAGTATTACTGTACGGATAGAACACATCGGGGATGTGGGCGTTGATTGTATGATTGTTACCCTCCCACGTGTACTGTTTGATGAAGCGGCCCCCGACCGACCTTACGTGTACGCTTACGCGAGACTGGTTCCACGCTTGACATACGGCTTGTACCGTATAAAGTTGCTGGGGGTGTCTGTCTCTCTACTTTAGCGGATGTGGCATTTGCAACGGAGGGCCCCGTGCGGGGTGTAATAGAGACAATCGTATGGTTGACGTTGTGGTTGACTCGTAGGTTAAAACCTGTTTAACTATGAAAGCCCTAGCAACCACGTAAAACTTTCAATATACAACTAGACCGTCTAAACCTTGTATTGCTAAGTGGAGGCTATCATTCGTTTGTTTGTGATGTAGCGATAGCTTTGCTATGTGTTACTAGTAAGTAGTAATCGTCATCATAAAACAAACTAAAATGGAGACACTGTAGACTTAGTGTTGCCATAGCTCAGACATCTTAAAACTTGCTAGTATAGGATACACGACGGTAGCATGTGATAAGATGATCCCTTAACAAAGCCAAACAACAGTATTCTACCGAAGTGTGCACCGCCTGGAAGGTTCTCCCATATGGCTTGATGCTCCGTACATACCGGAGTTGTCCTACATATTCAATGGAGTTCGCATGAGGTTGGGTTTGGCAAGCCTGGCATATGCAGATATGGCCTTGCTGAGCAGCATATAACATGGAGGTTAATTTGGCGAGCCTAGCATATGCAGATATGGCCTCGGAATACTAGAGATCGAAAGATCGAGCATGAGTCACAATACATATAAGATAATCTGATCGCACAAGTTGTTGTCGACCTTTGAAACTGACCCGTCGGCCGTGTGATATTCGAGGTCGGGCAGTGAATCTGGATCATGTAATCACTAAAACTTCCTAGGGATGAATTGTTTTAGTGCGAGCTCATTTATAATATGATTATATGAACTCATTGTTGTGAACTAGTCTTAATTGAGTTCCTTGCAATTATGTTTGTAGAAAACGAATGCACTAGAGCAACGTGAACTATCTTTCTTCATGGAAGGTGAAAGACTTAGAGAAAATGGGTCAAACTTTGCTGACTGGTACTTACGCCTTAGGACATCGCTCAAGAGAGAAAACATCTTGTTTACAATAGAAGTGCATGTGGAAGAACATCCGGACGATCATGTTGGCGATCAAGGGATACTTGATCATTATGCTCGCCGACAGAAATGCTCCGTAGTAAGGAATGTCATGATCTTCAGCATGTCAAAGGTTTTGGGCATATAGTTTCAGGACACTGGCTCATATGACATGATGGAAACGCTAAAGACAATGTTCGTACGTGAGTTCGGAGTTGCCAGTTTTGAGTTAGAAAGCAAGTTTCTATCTACAAAGATGGAAGAACGCACAAGCCTTGGTGATCACTTGGACATGATGCATGATATGTACCTGACCCTGGTGGAGGACTATGAATATTGGAAAATGAACGAAAGCACCATAGAAGAGTTTGCAATAAACATGTTACTGCACTCACTCCCTCCGAGTTATGGTGATTATGTTCATAGCTATGTCGGAAGAGGAGCTAATATGAGTCTCCAGAACTTCATGACTGATCTCTTGGCCGCGGACATTGCTCCTATCGAGGATGCAGAAGTCGTGGATGGAGAAGGTATATACTTGATATACTTTATAAATGTTTACTCCCTTATACAAAATTTGCAGTAAATGAGTATCTGATACTTATTCTGTTTTATGAAAACAGACCTGCCGTTGCATGGACGGGAAGAGGTGAAATCGAGGATTGATGGATATCAAGTCAGTTGATGGCTGATGTCTACGCACGCTTCTATTCTTGTAGACTATGTTGGGCCTCCAAGCGCAGAGGTTTGTAGGACAACAACAATTTCCCTCAAGTGGATGACCTAAGGTTTATCAAACTCAGGGAAGTAGAGGTTGAAGATGGTCTCTCTCAAGCAACCCTGCAATTAAGATACAAGAAGTCTCTTGTGTCCCCAACACACCTAATACAACTAGGAGTTGTATAGGTGCACTAGTTCGGCGAAGAGATGGTAAAATATGGGTGATAGGTGTGATAAAACGAAGTAATATAAATCTGTAATAAAAAGTGCAGCAAAGAAACAAGTAACAAAAGTGAGTGCAAACGGTGTAACAATGATGGAAACAAGGCCTAGGCTTCATACTTTCACTAGTGGCAACTCCCAACAACATTAACATAGTCTAATCACATGATATTTCCCATAAAACATGCAATGGAGACGTACTCGGAGGTCATTCCTTTGTGGTCAATAGAGGACGAGAATTTTGTAGGGCTACAAAAGCACACCTCAGAGTTCGTAGTTCTCAATCTATGGATTTACCAATGTCACCGCGGCCATCCAAAGAGAGTACCACAATCACCACAACATATCTAAAGGATAGTCAAAGACAAGCACCAAGAGACTCTCAATCTTCAATCCACACACAAAAGAGGAAATCACTCATGATAATATTCTTCTAACCCATGTCCAATAGACCGCTGTCACCTTGGTCTCGGAGATTATACTAGATAAGATCAATTGAGTACATCAATCCAATACATAGAGGAAGGGGAAATATCATGGGATCACCCTAGATTAACATAGCCTATGATCACAACAAAGATCACATCATGGGAGAGAGAGAAACCACATAGATCAAGATATAAGCCTTAGCCCCGAGGGGAACTACTCACACATGGACATGGTGAGAGGGAGAGTTGTTGATGGAGAGGTGCAGCCCGGAGGAGCTGAAGGAGGCGGCGACGATGGCGGCCACGGCGGCGGCGGCGCCCACGGCCACGGCCACGGCGGTGGCCACGACCCTTGGGGGCAGCGGCCCTTGGCCCCTTCTTTTTTCTTGGAGATGGTGCTGCTGTGGAGATTGATCTCCCCCTCAAAACGGCTGCCAAGGGGGAGGAATTTTCGTGGTGCCCTTTGACCTAGGTTTCCTCTCTTTATATAGACTCTCGGATTCCCGTCATCCATATTATGTCTTCTGTATTTCGGGGTTTCTGGAAGCATCCGAACTCCAATTGGGCGGAATTTTATGTCTAAATCCACCGCGAAAAAAATTCCCTACAACTTTGTAGTTTTCAGTTTTTCCGTTTGAGGCCGTCTTCTAGCGTTTCCGAGGCGATCTTTAAAACCTGTCTGGTGGGGACAGATTTCAGGAAAGTTAGAGTCCAGCTCCTACAAGGCTCCTTTTTGTGATTTTTCCTTTATCCAAGTAATTCCTACACATAAAGTACAAAAACAAGAACTTGTGCACTCTTGCAACCATTAATAGCTTAGTTCCAAAATATGTTATAAAAAGATATGAAAGTGTATCAAAAGCATAGCAATATCACACAAAACATGCATGGAGCAAGCAGAATATAGATACGTTTGGGACGTATCAATGGCCAACATGGATTCTGCCGAGACATCTATCATAGGAGATACTTAGAGTATTAGATAAATCTTATGTAATCATTATAGTATGAACACTTAGTTGTGTGTCTTGCATCTCGCGAGACAAAGTTATTCATGTAATGAGACAAGTCAGTTGTTCCATCTTTATGAATAAAAGTGGGCTTATACTTTGATTACGTCTTGATTTATGATATGATAGAAATCATTTATAATACTGCTATTATTGTCAAGAAATATTCAATGTTTAATGATAAAGTTGTCTTGATTATAACAAGTCAAAGCTTTGATTGCATGAGGTGACTTCATAACTGATGAATTCATTAAATGTATGATCTATTAACTTGTGAGTTCATCATCGAATGAAAGTCACAACTTGATTGCATGAGATGGATTAGATACACGACCTATGAACCTCTGCAATAAATATAACCATGACAAGGTTCTAGCAAGTAGAACTTGTGCCAATCATTATAGATAAATGATGTACTAAATGGGCACGTGAGTTATCATTAAAGACTTCATATGATTAATTGAAAGTTGTATTCAATTGAGATCATAAAACTGAGATTCAGGAATCACAGTGAGAAGTGAGAATACAAGGATACATATCACTACGCTACGATTCGAAGTGATAAGTATTGATATTGACATAATGGGAGACTTGTGGAAGTTGTACCACAAACTACGATGGAAGTTGAAAGTGCTAGACTACTTAAACCATTCGTAGTCATACTAAACCGTAGTATGGTCTAAACGTTCTTTCCCCTAGCACTATAGTTATTGTCGAATAAGGTTGTTTAATTCATTAAGTTAAAACACCCACTTGATGAATAGGAAACCATCCTGAATCTAACGATACATGATAGCTCCATAACTGATGGTGTTATAAGGTTTCTTAAAAGAAAGAATTTCTTTGTAATAAAACTACAAGCAATTGAAATTACATATTCTCCCCGAATAGCAAAATGTGTGTTGCTTGATTGGTAATGCGAGAAGAAGTTTCTCGACACGGATCCAATGGGAGATAATGGAAACTTTGACCGGGGTATTGGACCTTGCCTTCAGAATATCAGAGTATTGCAACGGAAGCATGTTCCGCTGTAATGACATTGTATAAGGAAGGATATGCCATAGATGATTGATCTTGGTATATGAATTGAAGCCATTGTTGAATTTAGAAGGTTGTCATGAATACGTTCTGTACAGAACAGTAATCATGAGTCTTCTTAATGAAACAATAAAAAATAACATTGCTTGAGACACAAAGGAATGATGGTAGCCTAGAACACGAGGAGAAATGAAATAATATTGAGTTACATATAGGATGGCTGACGTCCCGTGAAATAAATCGGTTATTTCATATTCTCGACAAACTAGAGAGTTATTGAGAATAATGTAATGGGAATAAGGCATTATTTGGTTATGACCAAAGTTCAATGGTGATTGACTACGGAAACGTAGGAATGCTTTAATCAATAAAATGTTTCATTTACACTACGATGGACCATAGCCTGAAATTGCATCTCAGTCAAATTTGGGATTTGAAAGAGAATTGCAATGGGCATGACAGAGGTTATTTCGTTAAAAGGATGGACTATAGTACCTCAAGACAGGAATCCTCAACCTTGATTTGATCAAGTGATTTTGTGATGACCAAAATATTGAGTGGGCCTGCAGTTTCATGAAACTGAGTGGGAGCTTTGAAGACTTCCCGGAAACTTGGAATGCAGAGGGAATTTTCTGAGTGGGAGCTTTGGAAGCATTGTCATTATGTGAGACATAGTGAACAATAAAATGACTTGATGAAAGCTGAACCACAAATATATGAGTATATGATGGATATATTTGAGTGGGAGCAGGATCATTGTCTCAAACATATATGCATTGATATGTGTGAAGAATGATCTCATATGTATATATATGGATATGCATTGATTGTGTATATAGAGAATCGTCTTATATACATATGTGCATTATGATATATATAGAGCATAAGGCAAATAAAATACAAGATTGCAAGAATCTTCTTTTATGTGAAATACCAACACATTACACGTTGAAATCTATATGTGTTGATTAAGATACGGATAATGAAACGAAGTGAAGGTTGGAATAATCATCTAAGACAAGAAACAGGTTCTTGTGGCTAGAAATTATATAATGGATGAAATCCAAATATCACAAGCAATGTCTTGATGGAAGAATAGAGATGCACCATGTACTGGACATGTGATCTTATATGTTCTTGACATATGATTCTACCATATAACATGCATTGTGAATCCAACAACAGAATGACTCAAAAGTTCTTGGAAGAAGAACAAATTCCGATGTGCTTTAGGAGTAAAACACAGAATCTGAATAAAGTCCTTGATTTCAGTATATGAGGAATACTGAGGACTATACTCTAAAATATAGAAAGGATAATAGACTTGAATGTAATGCAAGATTACAATTGCAAGCCATATTATGGGTCTATATGGAATTAGAGACATCACCAAAGACATGAAAGAAATGTGAGCAAAATTCACGGCACTACAAACATAATACTACTTAAGAAAGTAGACGTATGGATAAAAGTTTAGCGTTAGAAGTATTGGACTTCTGGTTGAGTGTATTTCCCAGTATATATGACTAAGGATGAGTCTTCTAAAGACTGAACCAAGAGATCATTGGAGGATACTGTGAAATAATAGTCTCACTCTTCCGCGAAACTTATATCCAACCATTATATGATAATGAGTGGTATGTCAAAAGAGCTTTTGACCTGTACCAGTTGCAAAGGAAACATACGAATCTGAATTGGTGCAGTTCGTTGACGAAACCTCTTCCATGAGCATGCATGATCAATGAACACTTATGTGATAAGATGATTATGATCGGAAAAATGCGGCTAGATTATTAGCACTCTAGTGCAAGTGGGGGACTGTTGGGTATATGCTCTAGAGGCAAATAATATATGATTATTCCAATATATCTAAGCAAGTTCATAACCAGTTTCATACCGTGCTAGAACTGTGTCAGTGAAACAATGATGCAGGTGTGGTATAGAAACCCCCAGAGTTCCTAGTTAGCCTCTACATTGATAACTAGTTCATGGTCAACATGATGGTCGTGGTTTCGCGATCATGGACAATTAAGTCTCTTGACTATGAGGTCACCTCACTGGTTAAGTGACGTGATGAACATTACCCAAAGTAAGCATTACAGCATGATCAAATCTTGTGAAGGTTCAGTGTTGTAATTACAGAACGTGGTAGACCGTTCCTTTGACCGTGAGTACGTGCATAATTGCTATCTTCCCGGATGCTTTGACCTACATCCCACCACCTGACTGAAATATGCGGGTCATAACGGTTGTATCTTGGGTATTCCGTGGAGATATGTTGAGGAGTATTGTTACAAGAGCGGGATTTGTCAATCCATATAATGGATAGATACTCGGGGCCCACTCGGTGAGATTCCATCCATAAAGCTGCAGCGTGTGACTAGGTCACGGGGATGAATATCACGGGAACGAGTGAATGAGGATTAGTTCAGAACAAGGTTGAACCAGACATAGGATGTCATTGACCGAATCTCGGAACAATCCAGTATCGCTGACAAAGGGAATGCTATACGGCGTAAGGTCCAATCGGTGTTTGATATCCGGAATGCACAGGGGTCATTATGGGCATCCAGGTCCCGCTGATGACCATTGACCGTAGCCTCATCTCGGTCATGACTGGAGTGTTCTCGGACCGTAGGGTAACACACTTAAGGGCTCGATGAAATCGGAGACCTTTTTTGGAACCATCGGAGTAACCAGAGAATAAAGGAAACAACATCGGAGAAGTACCGTGTTGAACCGAATCAGTTCGGAGTGAACCGGAAGGTGTTCCGGAGCACCGGGAGATGGAATATTATGTTTTAGTTATTAATTAATTGAATTAATAATTAAAATCATTTTATTTCTAATTAATATGTGCAATGGTCCTTAGTGGAGAAAAAGGCCCATTAGGGGAAGAAATAAAAGGGAAAAAGAAAAAGAAAAAAAGGGAGTGGGGGCGAGGCGCCATGGGCCCTAGGGCCCATGAGGGTGGCGCCCCCTCTCCCCCCTTGGCCGGCGCCCCGCCCCCCTAGCATGTGGGATAGTCCCACATTGCTAAGGGAGGGGGTTGACTCCCTCCCCTACCCCTATATAAAGAGGGCCATGGTGCACATATTTAATTAAGCCAGATACACAATAAATCGGATTAAATTAGTATTTACTCCGAATTGAGATCGGTTTTCTCCGGTCTTCTCCCCTCCCTTGTATCTTTCATGGTGCGCTCCCTAGTGTGAGCCTATAGTGGAATTGAGGCTTCTCTGCTAGAATCGGAGGCCGTCGTGCTGCCGAAGCTCCGTCCGGAGGTCTGCTTCCGCCACCTTCGCTGGATCAGAGAACGGAGGTCGTCATCGAGTCTCGTACGTGTGCGAATACTACGAGGTGCTACACCCATACGGGTGCTCAACACAGCCAGAGGGCTGTGAAACTTGATCGGCTACATCAACCACGTTTGCGGGAAAGTTTCCCGCGCATCGGACTACACCCCGAGGTATGTTATTTCCGCACTCCTTTCCGTTACGGTAATACGGCTAGCTAGATCTTGGGTTATGGGAACCGATAGTTAGAAAAAATTGTGTTTTCTGCTGCGAACCCCAACAAAAATTTCGATGGAACTAGGCGCCATGATTCCAGTTCGATGTTCATGTGAGTTTGTTAAACAACAATTTTGTTACTGATACAACTTATTTTTCTTTGCTCCAAATGTTTGACAACTCATTTATAATTGCCAGCTTATGTTCTTTGTGGCACCCCGGCTCAGAGGACCGGAACGCCCCGTGCACCAGCCCAGAGATCTAGTCTTCTGGAGCACGACACTGATTGATATAGAACTGAACAACTTTCTATTACCGAAGATAGGGGTACACAAGGTCTATTACAACGCTAGCGGAGACACAGCTTGCTCCTCAGGCTAGCCTCTGTTCTACACCAAACAACAGCATAGCTCTAGCAGGGGAATAACGATGGCAGCAGAACAATAACGGCGACGATGAACTCCAATCCACAGGGACACTGGCTGGGACACCTCCTAGCTCGCAAACACCGGGAACGTCGTCCTACGCATCCAAAGCACGGCCTGCAAATCTAGCATAACACGCCAGGTCAGTACATTGAATGTACTTGCAAGCTCACAACAACCATGCAACAAGGCAAAACAATAACATGGCAACAGGTTAAAGTATATTAGTGAATTAAACAAGTGAGCAGCAGTATCATGCAAGCATATAATCATCAAGCATATTAACAACATTAAGTCTAATGCATACACAATGTACCCCACATGATCGTCGTACGATCACGTGGCTTACCTCGGAGTCCTTATAGACTCAAGCACCGGGTCACCTCGTGACCAATCACTTCCACGGGTCGTCGCGTGACCGAACGGGTCATCGCACGACCATTCAACGGGTTAGGTGTCCTCCATTACCACCCCAACCAATCCACTCATCGCATGACCATCCACTTACCACAAACTTACCATCGTACTCAAGTTGATCATATGGTGTGACCTAGTACGAACTGTGTCCCATGACCGAGGACGCGGCTATTCGAATAGATTTTAACTCTGCAGAGTTTGTGCACGTTACCCACATTATGGAGTTCCTCCTCCATCCAGCACCTCGGTACTTGTCCCACAGGATCCTTGGAACTCGCACCGCAGGAGTGGACGAGGACATCTCCAACGAAACCCTACTACCGCGTTACCTCCCTACGGACTCACCGACACACGATCTTGGGTATCCCTGTGTCCTGCCGACACTGACCATCACATGGCCCTGACCAACACGTGGTCCATAAAATTTGTCCTCCTCTGGGACCCCCGGGTAAACAACTATGGATTTCGAGATTATCACCACCTACCTGATCAGGGTAGCGTGCGTGCATAACCTCCCCTACTGGGTGATATTCGTAGAAGGCACTACGATAGCATGAGTCAAGGCCCGCCCATACAAGCAAATGTGGCTGCACGGATAAGTCCGGTTCGGTGGCACCTGATCAACTTGTCACGAAGCATTTCTTCAACAGCGAACACAAGTATCAGGTGCAACATGAGTATCAGATCATAACAATGCATAGCATATTAACATGACAGTTTCAGATATGATCAGACACATTTTTAGTTGGTGAACTTATCCGTGTTACAAAGATTCAGTTATTAACATGGCAACATTATGAATGCAGCTAAGCATAACTTAGGCATAGCATGAACTAGCATAGAGATAACATGATCAACTTAGCATGGTGTTGTTGTGGTTAGATGGTGCAAAGTATATCATGGCAATGACATGATTAAAACATAGTATGGATGTAACATGGAAAAACATGGCATAACATGTCGGGACCCGGGGTTAGCGTATGCAAGTACAGTTAAGACATAGTCATATGGAGAGCCGAGAACCGCACCCACTTGTCTAAGCAGACAAGGCCAAGCACTGAACATTCTCGGAAAGCATCGTACGTGAGGGGCATCCCATCCAGGCCGGATGATCAACTGAGATGGGTCCTCATCGTCCGCACACAAGTCAAATGATATGGGTGGTGAACTCCCATATTCAAAGACAAGTCGCCTCAACCATACTACCGACTATCTCAAAACTCTTACATAGACTTACTCCAGCCCGATCACTTAGTCGGGGTCTAGGGCGGGCTCGATCATACCACAAAGTGTGCACGAGACGGAGTCTCGAGCAATCGCATCGCGATGCCCCAAGCTGCGCACATCTAAGGGCCACTTGGTGTATGAAAGACCGCCAGCCAGAACACAACTAAGGTCTTGAAAACCCATACAAAGACATGCATGTTATAAACATACACGCAGCACACATGCCTTGTATGAACAGCAGGTACCATTGCAATTCTCTACAAAGTGTACATTTTATTTATAACTCTCATAGAGTACACACAGAGATCACATACATGTGATCCAACATTACAACACAGAACGGAAGCAAATTATGTCTGAGTACAGACAAGTTTAACAAATGGCTTAAGAAGCCTTATTTAAACACAAAGCCCTCCACGAGGGAACCAGTCTGCTGACTGGGACTAGACTAGTTTAACTTCAGTCGTCCAGCTCGATGAAGAAGCCACCTTCGGGGTCAGTGGTGTCATCTAAAACATAGATTAAGCAAACGTGAGTACAAAGGCATACTCAGCAAGACTTACATAGGAGCTATACTAATCATGCACATGTATCAAGGTAAAGGGAGGTGGGGTTCACTTGCAGAAAAGCCAGCTTTGACTTGGCTAATCCTGAACTACGAGTACTAGACTTTGAGGTAAGAAGCGTACACGAGTCCACTACTTTCACCAACCAATACACCACTATGGTGCCTTCCTCGACTTCCCCACGAGAAAGCATGCCATAGCACTCACACTTATCTTGGTGTGTTTTAGAAGTATCCGGTTCAAGTTATCTAATAATCAAGCTAAGCTTTCCAAGTAGTCCATAACCGCGGACGCGGCTATTCGAATAGTTTTGTTAACCTTGCAAGGGTGTACCGCTACACTCACATGATCATCATTTACCGCCTTTGATCTCGACACCATTCAAGGGGTGCCAGCGAGGATGCTCACCACAACTGTTACCTCATAGCCTATCTAGTCCAAGAAAGCCGCCTACTTGGGTTGGTTACCACAATCGTGAACCCGGCCGGTTTACCGAAGTGGACCCAAGCGATGTGTGCGTGGTGCATAAGCCGGTCTCGGATGAGCCGTTCTCTCACTTAGCATCCAGGCCACAAGCCTACCAGAACTCCGAACTACTGCGACATCTGGACATCGAAAGGGATGAGTTAATAGGTTGAGAGGGGTCAGTGATCCCAATGTGTGGTTGTACTCTCCATCTTGGATCACCACACAAGAACTCGGACTTAGGGCGGTGTTCAACGAGACAACCCACCGTGTACTCCTACACAGCCTCTCATCGTTCACCTTGTATTAGGGTCGATTCACCAACACTTTTCTACCATCATCAACATGATCATTCCCATCCCGACTCACATCACAGTAACAACATGGTATCATACTAAGCATGCAATAAGCAGTAACATTGCAGGGGTTACATGATATCAAACAACTCCTACATTTGCTAGGATTGTGGTTTGCTTACTACTGTGACAAAAGGATAGGTCATGCAAAGGAATGGGTTCATCTATGCGGTAGAAACGAAGCATGGTGATCATCCTAAACAATGCATAATCGAGACATGAGAGGGAAGTGGGATTTTATCGACATGATCAATGGGGGTTTGCTTGCCTTGCTGACGAGGTTCGGGTTCGGGGTCTTCAACGAAGGGGGTGACCTCGGGCTCCGGCTCCACGTCTATCAGCAACATGACAATCATAGGATCAACATAACGTACAATGCACAATCACATGAATGAATGTTGAAACTTGAAGTATAAGTTTTGATGTGTGAGGCAATTCCATTTAAGTGGAGTATATTGCATTTCAAATGCAAATTCAAAATCCACATTTGAATTCAACTTAGCCAAGTTGTATGTGACATAGTTTGATCATTTTGAATCATTTTCAAGTGTGTATGATATGCCTCTTAAGTGTGGTTGAATTGTAGCTTAATTCCATGGTCCAAGTTGCAAGATCAATTGATTTGAATTTGAATAAAATTCAAATAAACCAAATGACATATGCTACTGGTCCCATTTTAAATTCAATTCCAACATAGTTGAAAGTTGCATATTTGGAAAGATAATTTTCTCCTGATCATTTTTCATATATTATTTTTCCAATTTGGAATTAATATGAATTTTCTATGAATTTCCAAAGTTTGGGGTATTTTCTGGAATTTCTGGAATTCTTTAAACCATTTTGCTTTTCTGGAAATTCAATTAAATCCTATTATTGCATCAGCATGTGGTCATGCTGACGTGGGGGGGGGGTCTGACTGGTGGGCCAGGGGTGTCAGTGTCACATGGGTTTAATTGAAACGGTTTAAACTTAACCAGGGGGTTAAGTGCTTGGGGGCCCCACCTGTCATTGACCTGGGGTCAATTTGCAGGGGGGTTAACCCCTAATGACAGTGGCCTCACCGGCGGTTAGCCGCCAGTGGCCACAAGTGCGGCGGCGCTGCATGGGGAGGGGGCTGTCGTGGGCCATTTGATGCGCGGGAGGCACCAATCGAAAGCCCGTGGACGCCCGCGTCGAGTGGTGCAGAGCAGCGCCACCGGGGAGCACCGAAGTGATGCCGGCGACGAGCCCTAGCGGCGGCGGAGCTGCTGGCTCGAGGTGAACTCGGCTACGGGGCACCATTTGAGCCGGTGATGCTCGCAATCGACGCAGAGGAGCAAGGAGAAGACGGTGCACATGCCCCCGAGCTCATTTGCTTTACTGGTGAACGACTACGACGACCGTGGCGGCGAGGGACTTCGGCTTCCATGGCGGATCGCCAAGGAGACAACGAAAAGGGGCAGGGAGAGAGGGGTTTGGACCGCCTGCTCACCAGGAACTCGACGGAGGTGGCGGATTGAGCTGGGAGGGCATGACGGCGACGAAATCGACAAAGGCGTCCTTCGGGTCCGGCGACGGCTCGAGCTCGATTCCGGCGGCTAGGAGGGCTCCGAGTTTGATTCCTTCTGCAAGTCGGTGAAGACGACGACGGCGAAGCGCTTGGACACCTTGGTTCGGCTCCTCGACGTCGTTGGCTGCGACTTCTCGCGACGATGAACGGCGGCGCTCTCGGGTGGAGGAAGAAATCGGCGAAGGAGGAGGAAGGAGTCGCGCTGGAGGGGAGGAATGGACTGGGGCGGCTGCGGAACGTCTCCAGGACGCGAGAAGAGGCCACGGGGAGGGCCGGAAGCTCCTTGGCGTCGAGGTGTCGTCCCCAGCTAGCTCGGTGGCATTCCACCGAGCAGCTTGGAGGCACGGGACGGGGAAGAAGACCCCCGTGCCCCTTTGGGCCGGCTGGGCTGGTGGGCCGACTTCGCCTAGGCGACAGGTAAGTGTTTCTGTTTTCTTTTCTATTTTTCTTTTCTGACATTTGTTCTGTTTAGCTAATAAAAATAGCTAAACATTTTTTTAAATGCTGAAAATTTTTATGTGGCCTTATAATAATATAGACTAGCCACTCATAAACTTTCAACATTTTTAAAATTCAAATGATTTGAATTTTAAATCAAATAGGGGTATTTCTTTAATTCCAAGGTACTGTTTGAATATTTGAAAAATCTATGAGCATGGGGTGGGTCCCACATCACTTGATATGTGATCACACTCATTTATAAGACTTTTCAAAAATCTAACATGAAATTTTGGAAAAGATTTTTATCTGGCCTTTTGAATTAATTCATCTGGGGGTGTTCCTTCTCCCATTTTGATTTTGAATTTGATTTCCAAGATTTCTTTTTTTGAAATTTTGACATGATGCAAGGTCACTTGATCCTAGCACATTACCTAACAGAGGGTTCTGACAACTCGCCCCCACTCAACAGAATCTCGTCCCGAGATTCAGAAGTTTGCGGGAGGAAGGTAGGGTACTCGGCACTGAGACGGTCTTCTCTTTCCCACGTAGCTTCTCTTTCAGAGTGGTGTGACCATTGCACTTTCAGAAACCTAATCTTCTGACGACGAGTGACACGCTCTGCGGAATCAAGAATACGAACGGGGTATTCTCGATAAGAAAGGTCATCTTGGAGATCAAGCGTTTCATGGTCGACTTCGCGGATGGGGTCCTTGAAGCAACGCCTGAGTTGGGACACATGGAATACATCGTGTACTCGGGAAAGGTGCGGAGGTAGTTCAAGTTGGTAGGCAACTTCTCCACGTTTAGCAATAATGCGGAAAGGTCCGATGTAACGTGGGGCCAACTTGCCTTTGATACCGAAACGTTGGGTTCCCTTCAGAGGAGTAACCCGAAGATAAGCCTTCTCATCCAGATTGTAGCTCTCTTGCCTATGATGACGATCATAGTAGCTTTTCTGACGAGACTGGGCTGCTTTCAATTGATCACGAACAATGCGAACTTGCTCTTCTGCTTCCTTGATCATATCCGGTCCAAAGAATTGTCTTTCACCGGTTTCTGACCAGTTTAAAGGTGTTCGACATCGTCGTCCATAAAGGAGTTCAAAAGGAGCCATGTTCAGACTGGATTGAAAACTATTGTTATAAGAAAATTCGGCAAATGGAAGAGAATTCTCCCAATTCTTTCCGAATGAGATAACACAAGCTCTGAGCATGTCTTCAAGAATTTGGTTAACCCTTTCGACTTGACCGCTAGACTGAGGATGGAAAGCTGTACTAAAGGAGAGGTGAGTTCCCATAGCATTCTGAAAGCTTCCCCAAAATCTAGAGGTAAAAAGGCTACCACGATCAGAATTGATTTCCAAAGGAACACCATGAAGGGATACAATTCTAGAGATGTACAAGTCTGCTAACTGGCTAGCAGTTATAGACTCGCGAACCGGAAGGAAGTGAGCAACTTTGGAAAGCCTATCTATGACAACGAAGATGGCATTGTTTCCTTTCTGGGTTTTTGGAAAGCCGGTGATGAAGTCCATACCGACTTTGTCCCATTTCCACTCGGGAATAGACAAAGGTTGAAGTGTACCAGCAGGTCTTTGATGTTCTGCCTTAATGCGACGACAAACATCACATTCGGCAACAAATTGAGCAATGTCTCTCTTCATCCTAGTCCACCAAAATCTCTGGCGTAGATCTCGGTACATTTTTGTGCTACCGGGATGAATTGAGAGGGGTGTGTCATAGGCTTCTTTGAGGATGAGTTGCCTTAGTTCCCTATTCTTAGGTACTACCAAACGATTTTCAAAGAACACCATTCCCTTGCTATATGTGGAGAAACATTTAGCAACTCCGCTAGCAATGTTCTCTTTGATCCGGCGAACACCTCATGCACGTCTTTGGGCAACTATGATTTGATCCTCAAGAGTTGGTTTCGCCACCAAGGTAGAAAGATAGCCATGAGGAATAATTTCAAGGTTGATCTTGCGAAAGTCCTCATGAAGAAGTGGTTGATACTGCTGTAACATGAGGTTGTTACAGTACGACTTACGACTTAGTGCATCAGCCATGACATTGGCCTTGCCTGGGGTGTAAGAAATTCCTACGTCGTAATCTTTTATCAACTCAATCCAGCGTCTTTGCCTGAGATTAAGATCTGGCTGGGTGAAAATATATTTGAGGCTTTGGTGGTCGGAATAAATCTCGCAACGGTTACCAAGGAGGTAATGTCGCCAAGTTGTTAGGGCATGAACTACGGCAGCGAGTTCAAGGTCATGGGTAGGATAGTTCTCTTCATGTGGCCACAACTGGCGTGAAGCATAAGCTACCACATGTCGATCTTGCACCAGTATGCATCCTAACCCTTGCCGTGAGGCATCACAATAGATCTCGAAATCTCTTTTGGTGTCTGGAGGTGCAAGCACGGGTGCAGAAGTTAATCTTCTTTTTAGCTCTTGAAAGCTTTCCTCGCACTTGGAACTCCATAAGAATTTCTTATCTTTCTTGAGGAGTTCAGTTAGAGGCTTTGCAACTTTAGAAAAGTTCTCGACGAAGCGACGGCAATAGCTGGCTAGGCCAAGAAAACTCCTAACTTGCTTAACCGATTCAGGTGGAGTCCAGTCAAGGACGGCCTGAACTCTCTCGGGATTCACAGCAATGCCTTTTTCAGAAATCACGTGGCCTAAGTAGGTCACTTCTGGTAGCCAGAACTCACACTTGGAGAATTTAGCGTACAGGCGATGCTCTCTAAGCTTCATCAATACCAGCCTTAAGTGTTCGGCATGATCTCCTTCGTTCTTCGAGTAGATGAGAATATCATCAAGATAAACCACAACAAATTTATCTAGGTACTCCATGAAGATCGAATTCATCAAGCGTGAGAATGTGGCGGGGGCATTGGTTAAACCAAAGGACATAACGGTGTACTCGTAAAGACCATAACGAGTAGTAAAAGCCGTTTTTGGAATGTCCTCGTTTCGGATTCTGATCTGATGATAACCTAATCTCAAATCCATCTTGGAGAAGACGGAGGATCCTGCAAGTTGATCATAAAGATCATTGATCCTGGGCAGTGGGTATTTGTTCTTTATCGTCGCTAAATTTAGCGGGCGATAGTCTACGCACATCCTTTCTGTTCCATCTTTCTTCTTTACGAACAGAACGGGGCAACCCCATGGCGATGAGCTAGGGCAGATGAAGCCTTTTGCCAACGAAGCATCAAGTTGGGTTTTTAGCTCAGCTAACTCATGTGGGGCCATTTTATATGGGCGTTTGGAAATTGGTGCGGTTCCTGGAACAAGATCCACTATAAATTCTACACACCTGTCGGGTGGCATGCCCGGCAGCTCTTCAGGAAAGACATCCGGGAAGTCATGAACCACCGGAATATCTTCAAGTTCGGGAAGGGGAAGTACATTCAAGGAATGCACTTGGGTTCTTGTTCTGGGTGAGGTATAGTTAACGGTTGTGCCTGAAGGGTGAGTGAGTTTCACGGATTTGCCTTTGCAATCCAGGTAGGCATTCTGTCTTGATAGCCAATCCATGCCAAGGATGACATCAATGTCTGAAGACTTGAGGGCTATGAGTGAAGCAAGGAATACTAAACCCTCAATTGCAATTTGATTACCATGGCTCACTCTATTAGTTTGCCATCTTGACCCTGGAGTTTGAATAACCATCGGGGTGGAAAATTCAACAAAGGGTAACTCATGACGAAGTGCATAACTTTCCGACATGAATGAATGAGATGCTCCTGGGTCGAAAAGAACGGAAGTAGGAACAAAATTGACTGGGAGCGTACCAAGAATGACGTCAGTGGTGTCGTCAGTCTCTTCCGCAGCAATCTAGTTTACACGTCCACGAGTGGCGGGAGGAGCGGGTTTGGCGGTGAAGACCTTCTGGGGTGGCTTGCCACGACCATTGTTGTTGTTGTGGCCTCCGGCACGTGGTGGAGCATTCTGGTTCTGGAGTTTGTTCTGGGGACACTCGCGAGAGTAGTGGCCTGCCTGACCACACTTGTAACAAGCTCCGAAAACAGTTCGTGGGGCTGGGTTGTTTGGTGGAGTTGGGTGGAACTGGGTGGGTGGACGAGGCGCCACATAGGATGGCCTCGGTGGGTTGTTCTGGCGGAACATGCTGTTTGGGATCCAGATCTTGCGTTTCTGGGAACCAGAGCTGGATGAACCGTCATCTCTAGGGTGTTTGCGGAAATCGTTGGGGGTGTTCATGTCCTCTGCCTTGATGGCCTTGTTGACAAGGACCTGGAACGTGGCAAAGTCATGAAGATTGAGCTCACGACGAAGTCCGGTGTTGAGGCCACGACGGAACCTCTCTTGTTTCTTGGAGTCGGTGGAGACTTCTTCGGTAGCATAACGAGCAAGTCGGTTGAACTCACGACTGAACTCGTCAACTGTCCTTCTGCCTTGAGTGAGGTTGCAGAACTCCTCACGCTTGCGTTCCATAAGACCCTTGGGAATGTGGTGCTCGCGGAAAGACGTGCAGAACTCCTCCCAAGATGCAGATGGTCCAACGGGGCGCATATTCAGAAAGTTCTCCCACCAAGAGCTAGCTGCACCTTCGAGGTGATAGGTGGCATATCTGACCTTGTCGCCATTTGCAACACGGCCTGCTTGGAGCTTCCTCTCGATGCTGCGAAGCCAGTCATCGGCGTCAAGGGGCTCGGTGGAGTAACTGAAAACCGGGGGATGAAGCCGGATGAAGTCGTTCAGAGACACCAGCTCATTGCGCTGCTGAGTGGTGTTGCGTGCAATGACTTCCAGCAGGTGGTGAGAGTCACGACGGTTCCTCTCGACCTCCATCAGAACTTGTGCCATCGTGGGTGGGGGTGGAAGGTTGCCTTCCTCCTGGTCGTTTCCACGACCTTGGTTCCGACCAACCTGGCCACGGGTTCCTTGAGACATCCTGAAGGTGAAAAACCAAAGTCAAACAGAGTTGAATGGAAGAGTCTAAGAAAGGTATTGAAGTACTGGAAGGATTACAGAGTAAAGAAAGTAATCATCTTGACAACATGGTGATAAAGCATACAAGCCATATATTCACAAGCTGTCATACAAACCATACATCGTTTTAGTACAAGCACTAAGCTAATACAAACGTGATGAAGATGATACATCCTTCAGAGGCACTCTGACTTCCTATACATTATTTATCTAAGCCTCTGGAACTTAGACACCTTGCATACAATACACTAAGATACTACTACATCATCACTAAGTAAGAGCACAGGCGGTCTCACTCATCTCCATCTCCATAGTAGTCCTCATAAAAGTTACCCGCGTATCCCGGTAGCTGGAGGTGACCATCGGAAAACACGGAGGCTTGTGGACCCTGATATCCATTTGGTCAAGGATGGGGCCTAGGTCCAGCGTAGGGTGGAAGCAAAGGACCACGGGGTGGAAAAATGCCTCCAATCTCGGGCCAAGCAACTCGAGAAGGCATCTGAGTCCTCACTGGGTAGATCGCATCAAACTCAACTGATCCCACGCTCACAAAGGGTGCCAAGAGCGTCAGTGCTCGATACAGACGAACACGGGTGGCGTGACGCTCGAAACGGAGAGCGCGTGCATCACGATCTCTGTCACTAGCAAACCTAGCAGTCACCTGGAGTGCTGGATCCTCTGCAGAGTGATCTGAGTAGAGTCCGGTGTAATATCCCTCTTCTCCTGGAAGTGCAGCAGGGATATAGCGGAATGAAGTCTCTCTCAGCATGGTGTGCTCCTCTCTCAGCAGGGTAATACATGAATATGCAGCATCCTGCACCGCCATGTTCTCGGTAACGCCAATGCCATGTCCAAAGTGGATAGGCTGGGTGACTCCAACGTGGTGCGGGTAGATTCGGACAATGCAATGGAACTGCGTCTGGTTGAAGTCGTGGAACTGCTCCTCGACGGTGTACTCAGGGTACCATCGATATCCCACATAGGACATCATCTCGATCAACGTGGCGGGATGGCCACGCACACCGAGGCACCTGGTCAAACGAACAATCTGCCGAGGGGGAATATCTGCCATCTGAAACAGAAAGGAGTTTGCAAATGCATCAGATTATGAGATAAACCTGGAATGACTCGGACAACATAACGGCTGTAATTGCAAGAAAAAGACAATTTCTTACAACATGGAAACAGCACTTACATACGATGTAGTAAAACAGGGAGCATAACCAATCTAACAAACCGATCACAACTTTCCTACGGCCATGAGGAAGCAAACAACGAGATGTTCTAATCAGACAGAGGAGAGCCTAGTCCTATCTTCCCGTAGAATAAGATAAGGGTGACCCAGAACTCAGAACGAAGGGGATAAGGAGAAAAAAGAAGCCTTACGTTATTCCCTTATATACCCAGAGTGACTATATAACTATAGCAAGCTAGACTCAACTTCGGCCAAGGCTACTAGTCCTACAGTCAGTCCTGCTCTGATACCAAGTCTGTCGGGACCCGGGGTTAGCGTATGCAAGTACAGTTAAGACATAGTCATATGGAGAGCCGAGAACCGCACCCACTTGTCTAAGCACACAAGGCCAAGCACTGAACATTCTCGGAAAGCATCGTACGTGAGGGGCATCCCATCCAGGCCGGATGATTAACTGAGATGGGTCCTCATCGTACGCACACAAGTCAAATGATATGGGTGGTGAACTCCCATATTCAAAGACAAGTCGCCTCAACCATACTACCGACTATCTCAAAACTCTTACATAGACTTACTCCAGCCCGATCACTTAGTCGGGGTCTAGGGCGGGCTCGATCATACCACAAAGTGTGCACGAGACGGAGTCTCGAGCAATCGCATCGCGATGCCCCAAGCTGCGCACATCTAAGGGCCACTTGGTGTATGAAAGACCGCCAGCCAGAACACAACTAAGGTCTCGAAAACCCATACAAAGACATGCATGTTATAAACATACACGCAGCACACATGCCTTGTATGAATAGCAGGTACCATTGAAATTCCCTACAAAGTGTACATTTTATTTATAACTCTCACAGAGTACACACAGAAATCACATACATGTGATCCAACATTACAACACAGAACGGAAGCAAATTATGTCTGAGTACAGACAAGTTTAACAAATGGCTTAAGAAGCCTTATTTAAACACAAAGCCCTCCACGAGGGAACCAGTCTGCTGACTGGGACTAGACTAGTTTAACTTCAGTCGTCCAGCTCGATGAAGAAGCCACCTTCGGGGTCAGTGGTGTCATCTAAAACATAGATTAAGCAAACGTGAGTACAAAGGCGTACTCAGCAAGACTTACATAGGAGCTATACTAATCATGCACATGTATCAAGGTAAAGGGAGGTGGGGTTCACTTGCAGAAAAGCCAGCTTTGACTTGGCTAATCCTGAACTACGAGTACTAGACTTTGAGGTAAGAAGCGTACACGAGTCCACTACTTTCACCAACCAATACACCACTATGGTGCCTTCCTCGACTTCCCCACGAGAAAGCACGCCATAGCACTCACACTTATCTTGGTGTGTTTTAGAAGTATCCGGTTCAAGTTATCTAATAATCAAGCTAAGCTTTCCAAGTAGTCCATAACCGCGGACGCGGCTATTCGAATAGTTTTGTTAACCTTGCAAGGGTGTACCGCTACACTCACATGATCATCATTTACCGCCTTTGATCTCGACACCATTCAAGGGGTGCCAGCGAGGATGCTCACCACAACTGTTACCTCATAGCCTATCTAGTCCAAGAAAGCCGCCTACTTGGGTTGGTTACCACAATCGTGAACCCGGCCGGTTTACCGAAGTGGACCCAAGCGATGTGTGCGTGGTGCATAAGCCGGTCTCGGATGAGCCGTTCTCTCACTTAGCATCCAGGCCACAAGCCTACCAGAACTCCGAACTACTGCGACATC
Source organism: Bromus sterilis (assembly GCA_950022295.1). Lineage (NCBI taxonomy): Eukaryota > Viridiplantae > Streptophyta > Magnoliopsida > Poales > Poaceae > Bromus > Bromus sterilis. The sequence continues at coordinate 31,086,229 of OX465598.1, forward strand.
TGGACATCGAAAGGGATGAGTTAATAGGTTGAGAGGGGTCAGTGATCCCAATGTGTGGTTGTACTCTCCATCTTGGATCACCACACAAGAACTCGGACTTAGGGCGGTGTTCAACGAGACAACCCACCGTGTACTCCTACACAGCCTCTCATCGTTCACCTTGTATTAGGGTCGATTCACCAACACTTTTCTACCATCATCAACATGATCATTCCCATCCCGACTCACATCACAGTAACAACATGGTATCATACTAAGCATGCAATAAGCAGTAACATTGCAGGGGTTACATGATATCAAACAACTCCTACATTTGCTAGGATTGTGGTTTGCTTACTACTGTGACAAAAGGATAGGTCATGCAAAGGAATGGGTTCATCTATGCGGTAGAAACGAAGCATGGTGATCATCCTAAACAATGCATAATCGAGACCTGAGAGGGAAGTGGGATTTTATCGACATGATCAATGGGGGTTTGCTTGCCTTGCTGACGAGGTTCGGGTTCGGGGTCTTCAACGAAGGGGGTAACCTCGGGCTCCGGCTCCATGTCTATCAGCAACATGACAATCATAGGATCAACATAACGTACAATGCACAATCACATGAATGAATGTTGAAACTTGAAGTATAAGTTTTGATGTGTGAGGCAATTCCATTTAAGTGGAGTATATTGCATTTGAAATGCAAATTCAAAATCCACATTTGAATTCAACTTAGCCAAGTTGTATGTGACATAGTTTGATCATTTTGAATCATTTTCAAATGTGTATGATATGCCTCTTAAGTGTGGTTGAATTGTAGCTTAATTCCATGGTCCAAGTTGCAAGATCAATTGATTTGAATTTGAATTAAATTCAAATAAACCAAATGACATATGCTACTGGTCCCATTTTAAATTCAATTCCAACATAGTTGAAAGTTGCATATTTGGAAAGATAATTTTCTCCTGATCATTTTTCATATATTATTTGTCCAATTTGGAATTAATATGAATTTTCTATGAATTTCCAAATTTGGGGTATTTTCTGGAATTTCTGGAATTCTTTAAACCATTTTGCTTTTCTGGAAATTCAATTAAATCCTATTATTGCATCAGCATGTGGTCATGCTGACGTGGGGGGGGTCTGACTGGTGGGCCAGGGGTGTCAGTGTCACATGGGTTTAATTGAAACGGTTTAAACTTAACCAGGGGGTTAAGTGGTTGGGGGCCCCACCTATCATTGACCTGGGGTCAATTTGCAGGGGGGTTAACCCCTAATGACAGTGGCCTCACCGGCGGCTAGCCGCCGGTGGCCACCAGTGCGGCGGCGCTGCATGGGGAGGGGGCTGCCGTGGGCCATTTGATGCGCGGGAGGCACCAATCGAAAGCCCGTGGACGCCCGCGTCGAGTGGTGCAGAGCAGCGCCACAGAGGAGCACCGAAGTGACGCCGGCGACGAGCCCTAGCGGCGGCTGAGCTGCTGGCTCGAGGTGAACTCGGCTACGGGGCACCATTTGAGCCGGTGATGCTCGCAATCGACGCAGAGGAGCAAGGAGAAGACGGTGCACATGCCCCCGAGCTCATTTGCTTTACTGGTGAACGACTACGACGACCGTGGCGGCGAGGGACTTCGGCTTCCATGGCGGAGACAACGAAAAGGGGCAGGGAGAGAGGGGTTTGGACCGCCTGCTCACCAGGAACTCGACGGAGGTGGCGGATTGAGCTGGGAGGGCTTGACGGCGACGAAATCGACAAAGGCGTCCTTCGGGTCCGGCGACGGCTCGAGCTCGATTCCGGCGGCTAGGAGGGCTCCGAGTTCGATTCCTTCTGCAAGTCGGTGAAGACGACGACGGCGAAGCGCTTGGACACCTTGGTTCGGCTCCTCGACGTCGTTGGCTGCGACTTCTCGCGACGATGAACGGCGGCGCTCTCGGGTGGAGGAAGAAATCGGCGAAGGAGGAGGAAGGAGTCGCGCTGGAGGGGTGGAATGGACTGGGGCGGCTGCGGAACGTCTCCAGGACGTGAGAAGAGGCCACGGGGAGGGTCGGAAGCTCCTCGGCGTCGAGGTGTCGTCCCCAGCTAGCTCGGTGGCATTCCACCGAGCAACTTGGAGGCACGGGACGGGGAAGAAGACCCCCGTGCCCCTTTGGGCCGGCTGGGCTGGTGGGCCGACTTCGCCTAGGCGACAGGTAAGTGTTTCTGTTTTCTTTTCTATTTTTCTTTTCTGACATTTGTTCTGTTTAGCTAATAAAAATAGCTAAACATTTTTTTAAATGCTGAAAATTTTTATGTGGCCTTATAATAATATAGACTAGCCACTCATAAACTTTCAACATTTTTAAAATTCCAAGGTACTGTTTGAATATTTGAAAAATCTATGAGCATGGGGTGGGTCCCACATCACTTGATATGTGATCACACTCATTTATAAGACTTTTCAAAAATCTAACATGAAATTTTGGAAAAGATTTTTATCTGGCCTTTTGAATTAATTCATCTGGGGGGTGTTCCTTCTCCCATTTTGATTTTGAATTTGATTTCCAAGATTTCTTTTTTTGAAATTTTGACATGATGCAAGGTCACTTGATCCTAGCACATTACCTAACAGAGGGTCCTGACATAACAGGAGCATATTCAAAGATAGCATGGCAGTATAACATCAATCATAGCATAGCAACATGATCATAATCATCGATATAAGCATATCATCGAACAACAATTTTTCAAGACACGACAAAGCTTTGCAAAGGTGCAAAGGGTATTGTGGCTTGCCTTTCACCAGAGGAGTGTGAAATACTCCCGGATCTTCGACACAAGCAAAACCCTGCAAAATATTTTAGGAGTGTGAAGATATCGACGAAACGGTATCGGGGTGGATTTTAGGCAGAAATACGCTTTCTAGCACAGAAGACGTATTTCGGGCTCCTGACGAGGGAAATACGCTTCCCAGAGGGGAAAGCGTATTTTGGGCTAAGCTATGCGCGAGTACGTTTTCCAGGAGGGGAAAGCGTACTTTGCAGAAAACAACCACCAATTGAACAGAAAAGGGGCCCGCGGTCAGCCTCACGGTTGACTTACAAGTGGGTCCCACGCGGCAGTCTCCTCTCTCTCCTCCCCCTTCCTCTGTTTTTTTCTTCTTCTACGTCCCGTCGCTGGAGCAGAGGAGGTTGGCCGCGCGTGGCGCCGGCGAGCGAGGCCGAGGCCGGGCCAGCCGTCGAGGGGGATGGAGGCGCCTCCTCCTTCCGCGGCCACTGGTGGGAGGCCACGGCGCCTCGAGGCGAGGGCAGCCCCGCCGTCTCCACTGCCACGCCGCGGCAGCCGTGATTGGCTGCTCGGGAGCAGGGAGGGGGCGGCTCCGGCGAGGATCCGGCTGGGCGTCGGGGGCGAGGAGGTGGCTAGGGGGGTAGCGCTGGGCTGGTCAGAGGAGGGGTGGGGTTTCCAGCGGCGCCAATTCGGGCGGAGGCCGGCAGCGACAGTGGCGGGCGTGGGAGGGCAATGGCGGCTCGGGCGGCCAAATTTCCAGGGGGAAATGGTTAGGAGGGAGTGGGGGAGGTGCTGGTGGTGCTCGGAAGTGCTCGGGGGTGCCTCCTTTTATAGGGGAGGAGGGCATCTGTGCTCGGAGCCGCGACAATGGGGCGGCGGCCACGGCGTGCTGGTGTACAGGAGGGCTTGAGGGCGACAAGTCGACCGGCGTGCTGCGTGGGGAGGTGGAGAAGGCGTGCGGCGTGGGTGGACAACAAGAAGAGGACGGGCGTGCACTGTGGCTCGAGTTGGATAGGACGAGCACGCGCGGTGCGCGGACAGTGCACGCCGTGTGCGTCCAAACGCGTGGCCACCAAGTGCACTGTGGTTTTGGATGGGTTTCTTCGTGGCCAAGAATGTCTAACATGGAGTCCTTCACACACTTAACACAGTGATGCCCTTGAATGGTCAAATGGGGCGCTGTGGTGATCTCTATCTCATCCCAAAGTTTTATGCAGCAAACTTTGAGTAGAAGTTGGGATCACATGGTGGGGTTTGGGGTGGAGCCAGGCTGTATTTTGGCTTTAGGATAGTAAGGACTACATGTCTGCAAAGTTTGGGATCAAAATGATCAATGTACATGGTACATCCTTTGTAAGTGGCACAATGCTGCAGAAGGTGCTTGTACTGTGGTGTGGGCTGTACATTGCTCCCCTAGGCATGATCTTTTTGATAGCTCAATCATACACTAGGATGAGTATGTACACCAAGTTTCACATCATTTGGATCAATATTTTTGGTACTTCCTTTGTAAAGCACCAAATAGGTCAGAATGGTGTTGGTTAGGCTAGCATCACATAGGATTATTGGAATTGGCTTAAAATTGGTGTAGCTTGGTTATTTGGCATGGTGCACATCTGTATAAAATTTCATAGCCATTGGACACACATAGCTAGCACTTGCTTCACAATGTGGCCCACTGGTCAGAAACTTCAGCTTGACAATGCACTCACATGGGTGATTGGATTTTGCTCGTATTTGGTTTTGTGGAGTTATTTGGTGGTAGGATCATGCTCAAAAAATTTCAAGGCAAATGGGATCCCCTATCATGCACTTGCTTCACAATGCCCCTTTGCAGCACCCAAACTTTGGGAATTTAATGTGGGAGTTTGGCTAAAAAAATGGTGGTGGAATTTGGTGGAGATCAATGAAATGGTCATATGAGGTTGCACAAAAGGTTTCACTAGCAATGGATCAAGGAAAATGGCACTCCCTTCACAAAGCTCCAATCTGCCCCCACAGACAAATGAATTTTTCTAGAGGAAAATCCACTTGGGCTATGAAATGTTTTTGGATAATTTGGCAAGATATGATTTCAATGACATGTGGGAATTTTTTGGGGATTTATGGAGCAACATAAATAGGGGTTGCTTCACAAACCTCAAATAATAGGAATATCCCTTTTATTGGAAAAAGGAATATATGGGTTGAATAAAATGGTCGCTTGGATGAGGTGGATCAATGACATGGAGAGGCTTGGATTCAAGGGTCACTTGAGCATGGAAAGAAAATATGCTCAAGTTTCAGGTCCAACGAGGTGATAAAAAACAAATCCAATCGCAAATCCAGAAATAAATCCGAAAAGTCTTTGAAAAAAGAAAGTTCCAAAATTCAGGGTGTCACAAACCTACCCCCCTTAGAAGAATCTCGTCCTCGAGATTTTGTTGCTCAGGGAACCATCGCAAACTTACCGTCCTTCGAAAACTTGCTGCTTCTCGGATTTCCTTTTTACCGCATACTGTTCCCAGGGTAGCATCCAATATCTCTGCTGAGGGGGTTTACTTCACCCGATATGTAGCTCTGAAGGAATGTTCTTCCTTGATACATCTCGTCTTTTCATACCGATTTCCATCCTCATATCTTCTGACTTGTATGATAACATAATGTCTTGTCATAGGCTGAATGCTGACGATACCCATACTATGTCTGGGGTACCTCGGGCTTTATTCGTGGTATGGTCTTGAATCCTTTGCATCGGCCTCTTCGGCAAGAGCTTGGCCTTCATCGGTAGTTGGTATCTCAGAATGTTTACTATCAGGACCTTGACTGATGGCACCTGGGGCTTGCCTCGCATTTCTTTTGGCATGTCCACCGTGCTCAAGGATTCGAAGCGGGGCACAATTCTGGACATTTACTCACGCTGAGGTTTACCTGACTTGACCGCTCATTTTGGGTGGCGATCGGCCCTGATATGCTTCAATACGTTTCTGGTATTTAAAATGCCGGGCTGAGTGGGTGACCTTTAATGAAGCAGACTGGAGTATCTCGGCAAGACGGACGATGTCGAACTTGAGTACTTGCTCGGGCTAACTGGATCGGTACACGGTTGTTAGCCCGTAGTGAATGAGCTTTCTTTGGGGTAGATATCCGCGGTGGTCCACATGACTTCAACTGATCGTGGAGAATTTGACTTGAGGTCCATACCATTCATTCTGCCTAACCCGTCGGGCTCGGGGGTTGTATACCTCTGAAAACTTGCGAGGTGCCATGCTTGCTCAGATTGCAACAAGGTTTGACGCCTACCATGTCTTCTTGTCCTGGGCCTTGCCTCTGTGGCAATCACCTTTCTTGTGTTAGCTTTTCTTCGGTCAGGGTTCTTCCCTTGTTGCATAACTGCTTATTGTTCTGCCGCAATCTTTGAGATAGACATGTTATCATCACCTTTTGTCTCTTGTTTCATTCTGATAACCTTGGTTGCAATGAACGAGGTCTCCAGATTATTCCGCTTCGGGGACTTGTGGGTCGCGAGGAGCCGACCTGCATGATGGAGGAAGGATTCAAAGCTCCTTGCTTCTTTTCTTCAGGGTGACTTTGTCAGTCTTTCTTCCAGGCTAAGATGTGTATCCGCCTCTTCTGCTGACTTGTTTCCTGAGGATTGCGGTTCTTCACCGTTGTTCATGTGCCTAATTATTCCTTGATTGCGAGCATGGTGGTATCTGCACCGGGTAGCTTTCATACTTGATAAGAATACCCATAACCATATGCGGGTCCTGACGACGCTGAAGTCTTCACTGTACTGCATGGCTGGATTTCTGACAATACTGTTGCAGGTATGATGACGCATCGAGGAAGACCGCTATCTTGTCCGCGAAGCTTGGGGTATCTTGCTGGGGAAGGGTGGGTACCGTACCCCAGAAGCTTGCTCTGGTGGCGTATCGAGGAAGGCAGGGTGTCGTACACAGGAAGCTGCCTCGATAGCCTGCTGAAGAAGACTAGGTGTCTTGCCTTGGAAGCTTTCTTAATAGCTTACTGACGAAGATGGGTTGTCTTGTCCCGGAAGTTTGCCTCTTGCACTGTGGACATACCGGTCCCTTCTGCTGGAAGTTTCTGCAGTAATTCACTTTAGACGACCGAGCGGCTTGTGCTGGAGTCCATCCCTGTGGCGTACCGAGCACGGTCGAGTGTCTTGCACTGTAAGCTTCTGTCGGTGGCTTGTGGAGGAAGGCTGGCGGTCTTGGCTGAGAAGATATCCCGGTAGCGTACTGAGGACGGCTGATACACTGTACAAGTCGGCTATGCCGGGTACCTTGTCACGGAAGGCTGAGATTCCTTCTGCTGGAAGCTTTCCCTCAATGATGTGGATACATATCTGACCATGGTGTCTGACAGGCTTCTGACTGCCGGCTGGTGAGGGGGAAACATTCTTCCTATCATCTGGGCTTCATGATATGTCTTGGCCATCTTCCGGAATATACTTTGCATGAATCTTTGTGGCAGTCATAGTCGATGTCGACGAGACTCAATGGATATCTTGGGTAGCATCCATTCGTGAGCCGCTTGCTTCCAACGCAACTGGGTAAAAGTCCTGTTTGACTTGCTGACTACCCGCATCATTGCGGCCTTTAACTGTCTGAGTGTTCAGGCTGTTCTGGTTGAAGGCCTGATGGTTGCCGTATGCTTCATACTCGAGCAAAACCGTGTGAGATGCAACCGGGTATGCGTCATTCCTGTCTGGTTGATTTCCTTATTTCTTTGCGGTCTTCCACTGATAGAATCTTCATGACTGTAACATCCACCGGAAAAATGCTGACTTGGTTCATTCAGGCAGAACTCATATGAGGTTGAATACTCCTTCTGCAAGCGGATGTGGGTCCTTGACTTGGTGTCTTCATGCTGCTCTGCGGTATTGCGCTGATTCTTCGAGGTATGCGGGGTTATGAGCAACTTTTCATCGGGGCGGAGAAAGTGACACCAAAGAACCAAACGAAGAACCAACGAAGAAAAACCACGGGGCAAAAGCAAACGAATAGCGGCTTGCTACTTCATCAGCTTTAGCGGTGGTCGATGACCATCTGGACTCCTTGCAAAGAGAACAGCGAATAACCCAGTAGCCACCAGAACGGGTTTTTTAACAACTCTGGTCCGGGACTTGTACTGGAATAGCTCAAGCATTGCTCAAGACGGCCGACCGAAACCAGCTCAGAGCATGAGGCAATGTTGATAAAAAGAATGCAGAGGTCCCCTAAGACGGCCGAGAAAACAGCTCAGAGCATAGGGTCTCCACTGCGAAAATAAACTCAACAACTACCCGAGACGGCCGAAAAGCAGCTCAGAACACGGGTCGGTTGTTGAAAAGAGAAATGTAAAACATGCATCCACTCCGGACGGCCGACGATGCATCAGCTCAGAACCAGACGTGGTGCCAATATCGAAGAACAACAAGCAAGGGTCCGTCCAAGTCATCTAACACCTGCCAAAACAGAGTTAGTAACTGCCGAGGAACAATGAACCAACAACGAGAATTAACTAAACAGTAAAAACAATACTGAACAAGCACTGAGATCACACGCAAGATCTCAACTTATTACTACACACATCAACATGCAACAGGCAACATGCAACACTACTACTCATGCATCACGGACTACGCGAAACTCAGGCGTTCTGATCTGACGGCGGGTTTCCGGGGGTGGTGGGAGTGGGCGAAGAAGTCGACAAATCTAAGGCTGCAGCAAGAGCTCTCCTTGCATCCCTTGCATCACGGACTAGCTCGACGATGAGGGCGTACTGGGAGATCATGTAGCGGGACATGGTGATCACCGCTGCATCGGATTCCGCCAAAGGGCGAGGAAACCTTACTTGCTGCGGAGTCGCTCCCAAGGTGGGGTAGAAATGGAAGGCGTGATTCTGATGCATCGCACTTTCCTGGTGGCGTAGGCCTAACAGGCCCGCCATCGCGGTGCTTAGCGGCTCCCCGCCCTTCGTTGGTGAGCCCCAAGTGGAAGGCGTGATGCAGTTTAGCAGTGAGTTACCCTCGGTGAGGATACCAAGGTTTGTCTCCCGTAGGACTCCGGATATGATAAGTAGGTGTCAGCGGCGCGACAGACGTGGACCTGCACACAGGCACAGATAACTTTGTTCCCAACGAAGTTCAGAGAGGTTGTCAATGTCTCCGGTCTTGTTGTTCACAAAGGGTAAAACACAAGTGATAATGATAGCAAGTAAAGGCAGAAAAGTAAAGATAGCCTGGAAACAATAATAAGGATATGGACCGGGATACGTGATGTTCTCTAGTGATGTCTCTCTCCCAAAAGACGATAAAACTGCTATGCGAGGTAAACAAATTACAGAAAGGCAATTGACAGGATTATGAACGCACCGCAATGCTAACTATGCTACAAAAGAAAGGAAGAGGTTCAAAAGCACGGGCAATACGCCAAGGTAAGTAGACCGAAATCCATCTGCATCTACTACTAATCATCCACCTTGAGATATCTATCCAGAACATCTCGCTGGTATTAAGTTGCGAGCCCCACCCAAAGTGTAAACCCAAAGCAACAGACAACTGCAATAAAAGAACTTTGCGTAAAGTAAACAATCCTTGTGACCGCGGTCACAAGCACCGTTGTTTTCCCCCTTGTGGCAACAACACATCCCCTAGACTCATGTTTCTGTCACTCAAGCGTGTCATCAGGGAGGCATGAACCCACAATCTAGCACAACGCTCCCTCTTGGAGTCACTACCTACTACTTGGCCAAAGCAATAAACAGCAACGGAGAACATGCAAGAATTACTTAGGAACAAAAATATAAAAGATCAAAACCAAATATATTACTCTATCACAATCTGAACATAATCTCATAATCCATCAGATCCGATCAAACTCAACATAGCAATTGCAGAAATATTACAAAGGTGCCTCGATCATGTAGGGCAGCTCACGAGGTCTAAACAATGAAGATCAAAGAGGGGAGGAGAACATCACATAGCTACTGGTCACGGACCCATGGTCCAAGAAGAATTACTCACGGGACATCCGGGGAGCATCCATTGTGGAGAGGAGACTCCCGGAGGTCAATACTCCCTCCGGCAGGGTGCCGGGAAGAGGTCTCCTGGTGCTCCCGATCTCGGAAGCGCGGCGGCGACGGAAAGAGGCGAGTTCGCGGAATAGGGTTCTTGTTCTGGAGTTTTCCCGTGACGGGGGATATATAGGCGAAAGGGGGCAGCCAGAGGTGGGCCAGGGCCCCCAGGCGCCCCCCTGGCGCGGCCAGGGGTGGGGCCACGCCGGGTGGCCGCATGCCCCCCTTGGCCCCCCTCTGGCCCCTCCCGGGCTTTTCTCGAAGCTTCCGTCACGCTGATTTTTTATCTGAATTTTCCCGAATTTTTCTTTCACTTTTTATATGGCGGAAAACTGAAATAGAAAAACAGCAGAAAACAGGAACTGGCACTGGGGTGCACTGAGTTAGTAGGTTAGTCCAATTATGATAAAAAAATGTACGAAAGTGTATCTAGATCATAGCAATATCACACAAAACATGCATGGAACGAGCAGAAATTATAGATACGTTTTGGACGTATCAACATCCCCAAGCTTAATTCCTGCTCGTCCTCGAGTAGGTAAATGATAACAAGCATAATTTCTATGGTGACATGCGAGCAACCATAAAAGAACTTTGAAAAGTAAAGCAATCAAGGTTAGAGATTCAATTCAAGTCATAACATGCAAGAGTCTATATTAGCATTGAAACAAGTAACAAAAGAATATTAGGTGCAAGAGCTCTCGCTGTCCGTGACTCGAATGTCTCCAAATGGTGTTTGCGTGCAAGAAAGGGGATAGGGAATACGAGAAAAAAGTATTTTTGTTGAGAACTCAATCTACTAAAGTGTCACACTTGGTCTTCTTTGGAATCTTATCTTGACTCGTCCCCAGACCACTAGCTAGGTACAAGTCAATTTGATCCACTCATTTTCGATATTTTGAGCACTCATGCAATGGATGAGCGTAAGCACGAAAGTTGACACTTAGGATGGCAAAGAGAGAATATGGTGGAGGAGGAAGACAAAAAGGATGAGAAAGGCTCACATCAATGAGGACAATCATAGGCAAGAGATGCCATAGGATAGATATGATGTGAGGAGTAGGGATTGCCATGCAACGGGTGCACATACAAGCTAGGAAGCTCTCTAAACTATATGTAAAAAGATCATCTCTATGGAGTACAAGGATATAAAGGGAGTACTAGTGTGGATCTCTCAAAAGGATAGTAGTGTTGCCCCTTTCTCTCTTTTTATTTCTTTTTCTCTTTTTCTATTTTTGTATTTTTTTTGTGGCTTCAATGGCTCTTTCCATTTAACTCTCATTTGTCCTCTTTGGGATCTTTTAATGTGTCCTCTTCGGGATTTTTTCCTCACTTAAGGGCAACACTCTATTTTACAAGAAGGTAGAGGAAATCTTTCACACTTTACAAGGTACTCAAAATCATAAAGAACTGGCCCCCCTTGGCCCCCCTCTGGCCCCTCCCAGGCTTTTCTCGAAGCTTCCGTCACGTTGATTTTTTATCTGAATTTTCCTGAATTTTTCTGGCACTTTTTATATGGGGGAAAACTGAAATAGAAAAACAGCAGAAAACAGGAACTAGCACTAGGGTGCACTGAGTTAGTAGGTTAGTCCAATTATGATAAAAAAAATGTATGAAAGTGTATCTAGATCATAGCAATATCACACAAAACATGCATGGAACGAGCAGAAATTATAGATACATTTTGGACGTATCACGCGACAAGCTGAATGGCACGATCCGGGGTAGAAGCGGGTCCACCCTGGAATTTGTAGGAGCGCACGCCGATGGGGATGGTGGCTGACATGTAAACGTTGGAACGGTACTCAAGCAGCTGCCCTCCGATCGACGTCTGGGAAACTTGGTACCTTGGAAGCTCTCCACTGGGGTAGAGAGTCCACCAAACGTCTGCAAGGAGGTAGTCAAAGTTGGTCGCTGATGAGGATCCTGTGTATCCCACCGGATATTCCGCCATCTACACTCGTCAGATAAGATCGTTAGCGAAAACATAGCATATATATGCAGCAAACAAATGCAGCAGGCAATAGCATCACACAAGCAAGCTATACTCTAGCTCTAACGTCCTTCTAACGTTCGCGCGGGCTAGCGGGTCCTACATCCAGTCCTGCTCTGATACCAATCGTTGTGGCATCCCGCCTTAGAGGACCGGAACGCCCCGTGCACCAGCCCAGAGATCAAGTCTTCTGGAGCACGACACTGATTGATATAGAACTGAACAACTTTCTATTACCGAAGATAGGGGTACACAAGGTCTATTACAACGCTAGCGGAGACACAGCTTGCTCCTCAGGCTAGCCTCGGTTCTACACTAAACAGCAGCATAAATCTAGCAGGGGAATAACGACGGCAGCGGAACAATAACGACGACGATGAACTCCAATCCACAGGGACACTGGCTGGGACACCTCCTAGCTCGCAAACACCGGGAACATCGTCCTACGCATCCAAAGCATGGCCTGCAAATCTGGCATAACACGCCAGGTCAGTACATTGAATGTACTTGCAAGATCACAACAACCATGCAACAAGGCAAAACAATAACATGGCAACAGGTTAAAGTATATTAGTGAATTAAACAGGTGAGCAGCAGTATCATGCAAGCATATAATCATCAAGCATATTAACAACATTAAGTCTAATGCACACACAATGTACCCCACATGATCGTCGTACGATCACGTGGCTTACCTCGGAGTCCTTATAAACTCAAGCACCGGGTCACCTCGTGACCAATCACTTCCATAGGTCGTCGCGTGACCGAACGGGTCATCGCACGACCATTCAATGGGTTAGGTGTCCTCCGTTACCACCCCAACCAATCCACTCATCGCATGACCATCCACTTACCACAAACTTACCATCGTACTCAAGTTGATCATATGGTGTGACCTAGTACAAACTGTGTCCCATGACCGAGGACGCGGCTATTCGAATAGATCTTGACTCTGCAGAGTTTGTGCACGTCACCCACATTATGGAGTTCCTCCTCCATCCAGCACCTCGGTACTTGTCCCACAGGATCCTTGGAACTCGCACCGCAGGAGTGGACTAGGACATCTCCAACGAAACCCTACTACCGCGTTACCTCCCTACGGACTCACCGACACACGATCTTGGGTATCCCTGTGTCCTTCCAACACTGACCATCACATGGCCCTGACCAACACGTGGTCCATAAACTTTGTCCTCCTCTGGGACCCCCGGGTAAACAACTATGGATTTCGAGATTATCACCACCTACCTGATCAGGGTAGCGTGCGTGCATAACCTCCCCTACTGGGTGATATCCGTAGAAGGCACTACGATAGCACGAGTCAAGGCACGCCCATACAAGCAAATGTGGCTGCACGGATAAGTCCGGTTCGGTGGCACCTGATCAACTTGTCACGAAGCATTTCTTCAACAGCGAACACAAGTATCAGGTGCAACATGAGTATCAGATCATAACAATGCATAGCATATTAACATGACAGTTTCAGATATGATCAGACACATTTTTAGTTGGTGAACTTATCCGTGTTACAAAGATTCAGTTATTAACATGGCAACATTATGAATGCAGCTAAGCATAACTTAGGCATAGCATGAACTGGCATAGAGATAACATGATCAACTTAGCATGGTGTTGTTGTGGTTAGATGGTGCAAAGTATATCATGGCAATGACATGATTAAAACATAATATGGATGTAACATGGCAAAACATGGCAAAACAGGAGCATATTCAAAGATAGCATGGCAGTATAACATCAATCATAGCATAGCAACATGATCATAATCATCGATATAAGCATATCATCGAACAACAATTTTTAAAGACACGTCAAAGCTTTGCAAAGGTGCAAAGGGTATTGTGGCTTGCCTTTCACCAGAGGAGTGTGAAATACTCCCGGATCTTCGACACAAGCAAAACCCTGCAACATATTTTATACAAGCAACAGGCAAAAGGTCAAACACCATCTTATGTTTGACCAGCAAACAACATCACAAAAACATGGCATGAAACCTATGCCAAACTGAAGAGGGGCTCGATACGAAAACAACGCAAAAAGAATCACTGCGTTTGGACTTACGGTTGCGAAGATATCGACGAAACGGTATCGGGGTGGATTTTAGGAAGAAATACGTTTTCCAGCACAGAAGACGTATTTCGGGCTGCTGAAGAGGGAAATACGCTTCCCAGAGGGGAAAGCATATTTTGGGTTGAGCTATGCGCGAGTACGTTTTCCAGGAGGGGAAAGCGTACTTTGCAGAAAACCGCCACCACTTGGACAGAAAAGGGGCCTGCGATCAGCCTCACGGTTGACTTACAAGTGGGTCCCACGCTACAGTCTCCTCTCTCTCCTCCCCCTTCCTCTGTTTTTTTCTTCTTCTACCTCCCGTCGCTGGAGCAGGGGAGGTTGGCCGCGCGTGGCGCCGGCGAGCGAGGCCGAGGCCGGGCCAGCCGTCTAGGGGGATGGAGGCGCCTCCTCCTTCCGCGGCCACTGGTGGGAGGCCACGGCGCCTCGAGGCGAGGGCAGCCCCGCCGTCTCCACTGCCACGCCGCGGCAGCCGTGAGTGGCTGCTCGGGAGCAGGGAGGGGGGCTCCGGCGAGGCTCCGGCTGGGCGTCGGGGGCGAGGAGGTGGCTACGGGGGTAGCGCTGGGCTGGTCAGAGGAGGGGGTGGGGGTTCCAGCGGCGCCAATTCGGGCGGAGGCCGGCGGCGACAGTGGCGGGCGTGGGAGGGCAATGGCGGCTCGGGCGGCCAAATTGTCGGGGGGGAATGGTTAGGAGGGAGTGGGGGAGGTGATGGTGGTGCTCGGAAGTGCTCGGGGGTGCCTCCTTTTATAGGGGAGGAGGGCATCTGTGCTCGGAGCCGCGACAATGGGGTGGCGGCCACGGCGTGCTGGTGTACAGGAGGGCTTGAGGGCGACAAGTCTACCGGCGTGCTGCGTGGGGAGGTAGAAAAGGCGTGCGGCGCGGGTGGACAACAAGAAGAGGACGGGCGTGCACTGTGGCTCGAGTTGGATAGGACGAGCACGCGCGGTGCGCGGACAGTGCACGCCGTGTGCATCCAAACGCGTGGCCACCAAGTGCACTGTGGTTTTGGATGGGTTTCTTCGTGGCCAAGAATGTCTAACATGGATTCCTTCACACACTTAACACAGTGATGACCTTGAATGGTCAAATGGGGCGCTGTGGTGATCTTTATCTCATCCCAAAGTTTTATGTAGCAAACTTTGAGTAGAAGCTGGGATCACATGGTGGGGTTTGGGGTGGAGCCAGGCGGTCTTTTGGCTTTAGGATAGGAAGGACTACATGTCTGCAAAGTTTGGGATCAAAATGATCAATGTACATGGTACATTCTTTGTAAGTGGCATAATGCTGCAGAAGGTGCTTGTATTGTGGTGTGGGTTGTACATTGCTCCCCTAGGCATGATCTTTTTGATAGCTCAATCATACACTAGGATGAGTATGTACACCAAGTTTCACATCATTTGGATCAATATTTTTGGTACTTCCTTTGTAAAGCACCAAATAGGTCAGAATGGTGTTGGTGAGGCTAGCATCACATAGGATTATTGGAATTGGCTGAAAATTGGTGTATCTTGGTTATTTGGCATGGTGCACATGTGTATAAACTTTCATAGCCATTGGGCACACATAGCTAGCACTTGCTTCACAATGTGGCCCACTGGTCAGAAACTTTAGCTTGACAATGCACTCACATGGGTGATTGTATTTGGCTCATATTTGGTTTTGTGGAGTTATTTGGTGGTAGGAACATGCTCAAAAAGTTTCAAGGAAAATGGGATCCCCTATCATGCACTTGCTTCACAATGCCCCTTTGCTGCACCCGAACTTTGGGAATTTAATGTGGGAGTTTGGCTAAACAAATGGTGGTGGAATTTGGTGGAGATCAATGAAATGATCATATGAGGTTGCACAAAAAGTTTCACCAGCAATGGATCAAGGAAAATGACACTCCCTTCACAAAGCTCCAATCTGCCCCCACAGACAAATGAATTTTTCTAGAGGAAAAATCCACTTGGGCTATGAAATGTTTTTGGAGAATTTGGCAAGATATGATGTCAATGACATGTGGGAATTATTTGGGGATTTATGTAGCAACATAAATAGGGGTTGCTTCACAAACCTCAAACAATAGGAATATCCCTTTTATTGGAAAAAGGAATATATGGCTTGAATAAAATGGTGGCTTGGATGAGGTGGATCAATGACATGGAGAGGCTTGGATTCAAGGGTCACTTGAGCATGGAAAGAAAATATGCTCAAGTTTCAAGTCCAACGAGGTGATCAAAAACAAATCCAATCGCAAATCCAGAAATAAATCCGAAAAGTCTTTGAAAAAAGAAAGTTCCAAAATCCAGGGTGTCACATTCTTGCCACGGAATAAGTACAAGATATTTTTGATTGTACCTTCTATAACAATGGCTTCGACCTAAGTAAAAATGAACAACATGCATTTATCGAAGTTATTAAATTGGTACAATCGTATGCGAACTATTTAAGGGTTGGCCGTCCTTTTGGAGCATATGTGCCATTTGTCCTTAAGTTGGAGGACTATATGCTTAAATGGCCTAGCCTGGTATGATTTTTATCATTCTCTCTCAGTAGCCTATATCTTCTTCAAAAAGACATTTTATTAATTATACTCATTGCTAACTATGCTACTAATATGTATGTTCTTCAACAGAAGATACCGCAAACTTGTACGCCTAAATGGATGCTGGGATTTAAAGGCGAAGTTACAATTGTTTGTGCACAACCTTGGACAGAACCTTTCCAACATGATTACTACACTCAAAGTGGATCAGATGGTTGTGTCAAAATCAAAGCATGGTTGAAGATAGTGGTCCAGAAGAAGCCAAAACCTGGAGACAGGTTGTTCTCTATCCTCTATCGTGGAGAATATGGACGCCCTTTTTGGGTTTATTTCTTTTTACCTTCGCGTGTTTGATTAGGTCCTATATATTTAGTAGGAGTGAATTCGAAGAATTATGTCCTATATATATTTAGTAGTAGTGAATCTGAACAAATTAGGTTATCGAAGTTAAACTAGGAAAAATCTTTGTGTTGGATATAATGGCTTTCGTACTTGTTCTTATTGAAGTTAAATTATATATTGTCATATATATATGAGATGTGATCGATATATTTAGACTATATTGTCTGTGTGTATGAGATGTTGTGAAGCATATGTACCGAGATACACATCATGTAAGGGTATGACGCAGGAACCGCTTGATATATTCATATATTGATCATCTTCATTAAATAATAAGATTGCGGAGAACCTTTAATTAATAATCCAAAAACAAAACTATTAAACCCAAAAGAAAATAACAAATAAACCCTTAAACCACGAGACCTTTAGAACCCGTTTATGTTACCAACCGGTGCTAAAGGTGCTCAAGCCCTCGCGCTGCCGTGCAACCACGTGGCCTGGCTGCAGCTGGTTTAGAACCGGTTCGTGGGAAACCGGTTCTAAAGGCAAAAACCGGTTCTAAAGACCCCCTGAACCGGTTCTAATGACCTGTTTTGCACTAGTGCACCACTACGGCGGGAGTCGGGACTGCAGGCGCCGCGGTGCCCGAGTTGTTGCCGACCATGCTGGGGACTGGTATGGGCCCTTGTCCACCACGCGCTTGCCAATTCACGAGTGACTGCATCATATCTGGAAGGAGAGCGTTCATTGTCTTCGCCACTTCGTCCTGGACAAGCTGTGGAAGCATGTTCACCTTCTCCTCCAGTCCACGAACATAAGCGGCATCTTCTTCGGTCCTTCTCGCCTTGGACCCCCTCGAACCGGACTGCTCCGCCGGTTTTCCATAATATTCGGACCAATTTAGGTCCGCACCAAAGCCGACCACACGGCCGGCTGACGATGGCTTCGCTGTCACGTCGTCAACCTTCTTGAGCTTGTTCAACGCCCTGTTAAAGGCGTTGTCCCACGGGCCGGCCGGCTTAACCGACGACTCCTGCGATGAGGCGATTTTCATTTCCGCTTGCTGCAAAAAGAATGTGAAACGTTAAGAAATTGTGAACTTCACTCGAGAATTCAATCGACAAGGTCGCGTGGTAAACTACTTACCATGGAAGTCGTAAACTCCTGAATCTTAGGATCGATAATTATTTTCGAGGTTGCTTTGTACTTATAGCTCCGGGCCCTCACAAAGAATTCGGTCTGCGGATCATCTCTGTATTGCTGGAAGGGGTTAGGTATGCCCGCAGTGGCGTACTCGGCATCCTCCTTGTCCCATTTAGGCTTGGAACTTTTGTAACCACCGGCTCCAAGACGGTGGTTACCTATGACCTGCGACCGCATGGACTTGCCCTTTGCATTCGTGGCCTTGGCTTGCTCGGACTCACACCTAGCCTTGAAAAGGTTGTAGGTAGCATCGTCGATCAACGGCTCTTTCTCCTTGAGCTCCTCACAGGTTTTGTTCTTTTCGAAATTTCCCTCTTCACCCGGGTTTTCCAACTGGACAAGGCCTTGCTCATCTTCCTGAGGGCCCATGTGTTTACTTTGTTCCCTCTGAGTTTGGTGTTATCGTACGGCTCCGGAAACTTGTATCGTCCGTGCAGCTTGTTGATAAGAAGCTGACAATAATGAATATTCTCACGACTCCTGAGGTTAATCGTGGTGATCGGCACGGTGTTGTGGAGGATCGCCGCGACTTGACGGTCGTACCCTTCCGAAAAACGTTCGGGTTGTTTAAGAATCCTGACGGCGGTCACAACAGTAAACTCTTGCCTGATGGCGCCGACCTTGGTCGGTTTCCGATTCCTCTTCTTCGACTGGGTACCATCTGTGTTGAAGCCACCGGTCCCATCATCGCCGATGTTCCTCTCGCCGTCTGTCGTACCAGCCTCCTCCTCCAAGTAATCATCCTATGAGTCAGACTCCGACTCTATCTCCTCCTCATACTCCTCCTCGGCCGGAGGTACTTCCTCTTCTCTCTGCTCCTCGACCTCCTCCTGGGAGTAGTCCCAAAATTGCTTCCTTTTTTTTCCGGCTGAGAAGAAGGACCGGCGTCGGCTCCGGTCGACATGTTTGCACTAGTAAAATATTAAGAAATGCAACTACTTAATTAATTAGCACAATAACTAAATGCAACTACTCTCATGGCATGACCTTTGCTATTTTTCTTAACATGAGAGTGCCCCATTCTCAACCGAAACGGAAGTTAATCAACATTTCAGGAGAAAGGGGATAATGATTTGTACCTGCACAAAACAAATGCCTACATGTAGGCACAACAATGCACAAAAATAGATATTCAAACAGTAGATATTCAAGCAACATATATATAGGTAAATTTCATATGGTAAACAATGCATTGCAAATTCTGTATACTTGCAAATGGATAAAAAATGAGCTTGACTAAAACAACGGACAAACACGATGAGATAAACATGATGAGATCATGTAACAATGGCACATCAAAATATAAAACTATCGAAGAACAGATTCTACACTTGCTAGTTTCATCATTAAGTTCTTCATGTATCCAAGGAAACTTTTGTGATAAAAACATTAAGAGGTTCTCTGTCCATGAAGAGCTAGGAGAAATTCGCATCATAGGAATAGGAAATCCACACATATTTGCTTCGATTCGACTACTTCGGTTAGGTTTAGGTGGGAAAACTACTGCCTCTATCCCATAATGCAAAACGTTTCTCAATTCAAATTGAACTAAAATATCTATCTATGCACACAACTTGTATTGTCTCAGGCTCTACACCATTTCTACTGCATCATGATCATAACCAGCAGAAAAAAATGTCTCACAACATAGCACACTCACAAAATGAGGCCATGAAATTTCAGTACCCCTGAACCACCAAATTGAGCAGCAGCAGAACCATCAAATTCAGCAGCAGAACCACCAAATTGAACTAATTCAGCAGCAGCACCAAACCAAATTGAGCAGCAGCAGCAACCCTAGCCATGGGGACAGGGGAGCAGGGGGTCTGCGCCGGGGTGGATGGAGATGAAGGGGGTCGGCGCCGTGCTCACCTCGGGGGCGTTGGGGTGGCGGCTCCGGGTGCGTCGCGGGGGCTCCGGGGTGGGGGCTCCGGGGTGGCGGCTCCGGTGGTGGCGAGGGAGGTGGCGTCGTGGGGGCTCCGGAGTGGCGGCTCCGCTGGCGTCGCGGGGGCTTCGGGGTGGCAGCTTCGGTGGTGGCGAGGGCGGTGGTCGGAAAGGGGGGCTCCGGCGGCGACGGGGGTGGCTCCAGCGGCGACGGGCACGGGCGTCGAGTGCGGTGGGGATCGAATGGGTGTGGGCACGGGCAAGGGGAGGGGGGTGATGGAGGTTAAGGCTTAGGGGTGGCGCATTTTGCTGAAATGCGCCACGCATAAGGTTTCTTATGCGTGGCGCATTTTGGCGAAATGCGCCACGCATAAGAAACCTTTTGGTTGCGCATATCGGCTAGATGCGCCGCTCATAAGAGAACTTAGTGGCGCATTTGGGCAATATGCGCCACCCATAAGCATTTTTTTTGTTCAATTATTTTTTTAATTAAACTTGCCTTGTCACATTATGAATGAATATTTCCATTTCTTATTTTTGGAGTATATGTAGGTGGTTATAATATGCCTTGTCACATTCCTTGTCACATTATGACATGTTTATTTTTAATTAAACATGTCTTGTCACATACCTTGTCACATTATGAATGAACTTAGTGTTGTAACAATTATGATGAAAACACAGACCCCTGATGGTTATAATATGTAGGTGGAGTCATGAAGTGGATGCAAACAAGGAAAATCTTTAACAAAATACTAGGTGTAATGTGAGAGGGGAGCAAGCACAAGCAGCAACACCAACAAACAACAGCAAAGCCATATTAAATCCATGCATACACAAAGTGATCATGAATTACAAAATATGTTTCTTAAATTTGGAGCTAGCTATCTAGCTATAGTTTCCTCACGATCTTCTTCTTGCCCTTCTTTGTCGTGGTTGAATAATTTAGGCCCGGGACGCCTTCACTTTTCCTCTTGAACGGGAGGAGACCTTTCTTCGGTAGGGTTGTGGTGTATCTATCCTGAGCGGCGTAGTCATCCTCCATCTTCGGGTCACCGTACTTGTCAAAGTCTTGCTCGTTGGCGACTCCATCCATTCCGATGATGTTTATTTTGCCTCTCCTCACTACAACGCGGCTCGGCTTTGATGGGTCGGTAATGAAGAAGCATTGGTCCACTTGGCTAGCCAGTACCCATGGCTCATTTTTCATGGTGATGTTTGCGCCCGTAGACTTGGATTTGGCTTCGGGTATAACCATGGTGGTGAAGTACCGGTCTTCTTTTACGACGCTCTTGGCCCATCTCACACGGAACATCGGCACCTTCTCTCCACAGTAGTCGAGCTCCCATATGTCCTCGATCCTTCCATAGAATCTTTCCTTGACGTCATCGGTGCAGAATATCCCCGTTACCGCTGAGTTCTGGTAATCGCAGTTATTGTCCTTTTCCTCCGTGTAGAATGTGTAGTCGTTGATATCATACGCTTGATAGGTCATCAGGTTGCGTGAGGCACCCTGTGACAAGGTGAATATCATCTTTTCGTCCTCTAAAGCGTTCCTTCGCGGGGGATTAGCACGAAGCTCGTCCCTGAACCAAGTCATGAAACCGGAGTTGTGCTCTTTGATTAGCCGTGGATCTCGGTCCGTTATCTGCACGCTCTGGTCACTGTACTTCTTCCTGATTAAATCCTTGTGCTTTACTATCCAAGGATCGACCAGCTGGATGTGTTGTAGCGCGACTAGGCTTGCTCTTTCAAAGTCGATGTCTCGACCGTCAAAGTTGACATGCATTGCGCGACTTCCCTCGTGGTGACCACACCCATCGGTCCTGCAAAAGTGCTTGTTGATGACCAGACCAACAGGGTTCTCGGTGTTGAGATAATTCGTGCAAAAAGAGATGAACTCTTCGGTTAGAAAGCCCTTCGCTATGCTTGCATCTGGACGGGACCTGTTACGAACGTATTTTTTTGATGTGTCCCTTCATCCTTTCAAACGGCATCATGCTGCGCAGAAATGAAGGCCCGAGTTGGACGATATCCTACACGACGTGGATCAGCAGATGCACCATAATGTCGAAGAACGCGGACGGGAAATAGATCTCAAGCTCGCATAGTATGAGCACGATCTCCTCCTGTAGCCATTTGAGTTGCGTAGCGCAAATCGACTTCCGGGAGATGACGTCAAAAAAGTTGCAAAGGTCAAACAACGTTTTACGGACGTGCTCGTCCATTATCCCTCGCATCGCAACCGGGAGAATCTGCGTCATCAGCACGGCACAGTCGTGAGATTACATCCCGCTGAAACGTTGCTTCACCTCGTCTAGGTATCTGCTTATCTTCCCCGCGTAGCCGTTCGGAAAGTTTACTCCTATGAGGCAGTGGATAAACCGCTTGATCTCCTCCTCGCACAGAGTGAAGCATGCCGGGGGGCAGTGATCAATACCGGTTTTCTTCTTCGTCGTCCTTTTTTGTTTGCGAGAGTTTTGCGTTTCCGTATCCCATTCCTCCTCCGGCTCATCATCGTCGTCACTAGGGGGTGAAGTTCCCTCCTGATGCCCATAAATTTCAAGTCATTCCTTGCTTTTGGCCCATCCTTGGTCTTCTCCGGCATGTTGAGCAGCGTGCCAAACAAGCTCTCGCACACGTTCTTTGTGATATGCATGAGATCAAGGCTATGAGGACTGCGGAGGAGACTCCAGTATTCCAAATCCCAGAAAACAGACCTCGCTTTCCATACCCTCATCAACGACCGAGTCTTCTTTTTTTTCTTTCCTGGCGCGGGGCACTCTTTCCAAGTTTTCAGCAAGTTGTCGATTTCTTTGCCGCTCCTTCGAGCTGGGGGTGGTCGGTGCTCCTCGCTTAGATCGAACAGATGTCCCTGTTTTCTCCACGCGTGTTTCTTGGGAAGCCACCTCCGAGACCCCTGGAACACGATTTTTGAAGATCCGGGATCTTTTGGTAGCTGGCGGTACGTTGTATTATCCATGCACCTAACGCATGCACAGAATTCTTGGACCACCTGCCCTGAGAAATATCCGTATCCGAGATAGTCGTGCACCATCGTGATCACCGCGGCTTTCATTGGGAAATATTGTTTTGCCGCGGCGTCCCACGTATTGACTCCGTCTTTCCATAACGTTTCTAGCTCCTCTTTCAACAGCTGCAGATATAGATTGAGGTCCGTACCTGGTTGTTTCGGCCCTTGAACTAGCATACACATTGTTATGTACTTTTTCTTCATCACTTCCAGGGGGAAGGTTGTATATGCATACAAACATGGGCCAGGTACTGTGTGTGCTGCTCTATCCGCCAAACGGATTGACTCCATCGGCGCTCACACCAATCCTGAGGTTCCTTGGTTCTTTCGCAAAATCTGGGTATTCGAGGTCCAACGCAGTCCATTGGCTACCATCTGAAGGGTGCCTCAGCATGTCCTCCTTTTCCGAATCCGGGTTCGGGTCATCGTCTTTTAGCTTCTTTCTATCCGCGTGCCAGGTCACGAGCTTTGCTTCATCAGGATCTACGAAATACCTCTGCAGACGAGGAGTGATCGGAAAGTACCATACCACTTTTCTAGGAACTTTCTTCCCTCTCTTGTATCGACTAACACCGCACACCGAACATGTGGTTTTATCTTCTTCCTCACCCCGATACATCATGCAATCATTTATGCAGACGTGGTATTTAACGTGCGGAAGATCGAGAGGGCAAATGACTTTCTTGGCCTCAGCGATACTAGTTGGGCACGTGTTGCCCTTCGTAAGACGATCGTGCCAGAATGCCATGTTATCATCGAAGCTTTCGTCGGTCCATTTGTGTTTTGCCTTCATCTCCATAGCCCCAAGTGTTACATTCAAGCGGGTATCCCCGTCGTTGCATCCTTCGTACAACTTCGTAATCGCGTCTTTCTCGAGTTGCGCCATCTTGGCTTTCTCTCTAGCTGCACCTCTTGCGTTCAACGCCTCTTTGACAAGCAGCTCCTGAACATGAGGGTCCCGCACCCAGCTTGAATCCTCATCATGTCCGACATCTTGATCTTCATGTCCGGCATCTTGATCTACATGATCCGCTTCGGCATCTTCTTCATGATCATGTACGGGATGCTCTTCGTCTTCTCGCCTGCCGCTATTGTCTGGTTGCCCTTCCTCATTTACTGGCGCCCCACCATTGACGTCCTCCTCCTCACCAGCTTCATCACTTATCCACCGTGTGTAGCCATCCATCAAACCATTACGCTTTAGGTGTCTTTGCAATATTCCAGAATCAGGCTCGGTCACGCACTGCAGTTTGCATCTCCGACACGGACATCTTATATCCGACCTATTATTCCTTAGCATGTCGTTTGTCGCACATTGCATCCACCTAGCCACGGTGATATCGCTCAGCATCTCGCGGACCATGGTCGATCACCTGCGTGCACGGAGAGAGAAACACAATTATATATCACAGTCGTCGCCGGAAAAATTCGGCATGACCTTCCCTAATAATGCATGGGAGCATGCGGAGAGTGCGCCAGAAATTTGCCGAAACGGAAATGAATCGACATTTCAGCAAAACATTGGCCACTCAAGATACACATATACATCAAACCACCATAAGCTTCACATATACATCAAACCACCACAAGCTTCACATATACATCAAACCCAAGCTTCACATATACAACAAATCCCAAGCTAATAAAGGCAAGTATATGGGTAAAAAATGGAACAAAAGTGTTTGGAAGGAGGTCCACTTACTTCAATATGAAACAAAATAGATGTAATGTCAAGTATCGATGGATAAATGGAAGAAATAAGGTGGGAAGGAGGAGAAAACCGAATAGATCTAGGGTGAGAAGAGTGGATCTAGTTTGAGAATTGTGTGGAGTGAATGAGAGGTGGTAGGTGGGGTGGAGTAGATAAGGGCAGCTCTAGGCATTTAGTGGCGCATATAGCAAGTCAGTGGTGGCGCATTGGTGGAATGTGCCACCCCTAAGCTCTTATGGGTGGCGCATTGGTGGAATGCGCCACCCCTAAGCTCTTAGGGGTGGCGCATATTGGGAATGCGCCACCTATAAGGTTCTTAGGGGTGGCGCATATAACTAAATGTGCCACGTATAAGATCATCCAGGCTGGCCCACTCTTAGGGATGGCGCACTGGAAAATAATGCCACCCATAAGATCTTATGGGTGGCGCATTATTTTCCAGTGCGACACCCCTAACAGATGGTGGCGCATGGCCTTTTATATGCGCCACTAATAAGCTTTCCATGTATAGCTATTTCCCTAGTAGTGTCTTGCAAATCGAACGATTTTTTAAAAACTATACGAAATATATGAGCTTAACCTAATCTAAAACTACTTCTGCGATTGGATGGGCCTTTCTTATTTTTCGCTGGCTCCGGTGCTCCTCACTACGAAGAAGCTTCAATGCATTTGATAGACGGTGAAGTTGTGTGCACCAACAACCCTCATCTGTCATGTCTTTCTAACCGGCGCGCCACTCGTTCCTCCTACTTATATGATGGAGGGTTGTTGGTGCACACCATCTACCTAGGCAATCGCTACAACCGGCTTATAAGAGCCGTTGTTCGCAATCGATGTAGCTCGGATGATGAACCGACCTTTATCCCACGAGAGCGCAGAGCTCGGCGTCATAGCTAGGGGAGCAGAGGAGCAATGGAGGTGACATAAGAAGAAAGAGGAACCATCGCTCGGGATTGTTGACAGCGCGAACAACTTGTTCCCAAGATTGGAGGGGCGCAAGCAAATGATTTGGACCGCTCGAACTCTCATTAAACTTCTCCAGACCGAACACAACGTCTATAAGAAATTAAATGGACGTACCACAATGTGTTCGTGCGATGAACAAAACTCTGGTAGGTTCGCTCTAAATGGTTTAGGTAGAGAAATCATCCCCCGTTTGAACAACTAAGTTCACCACGACCAACACAAATTATTCACACGTATCATTAGTTCATTACCACGCATCGAGAAACAAAGTTATATCTTGATGAACAATGTTTCTCTTCCATTTGCTGCTTCTCCCCGTAACTAAGGGTGTGTTTTGTTCGAGGATGGCACAAAATCGGACAGGTGTACTTACTTACACCTTTTGAGTAATAAAACCTTTTATCTAAAAAAACTCGGACGGGTTAGTTCCATCCTCACTCAAAATTCTCATGTTTAGTTACGAAGCGGAACCAGGCGGCCCTGAACTATGGAATATTCACTCTATATGCTTCACGAAGAGGTGCCGCTGAATGGCTGAAATGGGTTGGTTATTATTTTGAGCTTGCCCGACTCGCTCACCCCATGACCCATCCCTATGACATCTCCTTTTGTTCCCTCACCTGTCTCTTCAACCAAATTTGGTAATCTCACCATTCATATTAAAAAGTGAGTGGAATCAAATTCTTCTCATTCCATATCTCCAACCAAACGCATGAACGAAATCAACCCATGCCATTTTATAGCTTCAACTGAACACAAGGATCGAACCAACCCATGCCTTTGAAATGGAACCATGCCATGTTATTTGATCCTCAAACCAAACACATCCTAACTGTGCACAGACAAGCTAGAGAAGCAAGTAAGTTAGAGAGCCACCCTAGAGCCATGGCGAGTCGTACACGGGGGTGACGACGGACTTGACGGCGAGGAACTTGTCGAGGGCGTGCATGCTGGAGTCCTTGCCGAACCCGCTCATCTTGCGACCCCCGAAGGGGCAGTCGCCGTCCATGGCGAAGTAGCAGTTCACCCACACCACCCCGGCGCGGATCGAACGCGTCATCCTGTTCGCGACGTCGATGTCCTTGGTCACCACCCCCGCCGCCAGCCCGTACCTCGTGTCGTTCGCCCTGGCGATCACCTCCTCCACCGTCCTAGCACAACCATAAAATGATGCAGTTTTTTCCTGTCAGCACAAACTGAGAGTGCTATGGTTTCATCTATGTCGAATGTCGATCGACCGGGGTGGGTTTTACCTGAACTTCATCAGGCACATGACGGGTCCGAAGATCTCCTCCTTTGCTATGATCATGTCGTCCTGCTCAGAGATTCACGATGTCAGATATACGAGAGTACTAGATAGAGAGTGA
This sequence comes from Bromus sterilis, assembly GCA_950022295.1. Lineage (NCBI taxonomy): Eukaryota > Viridiplantae > Streptophyta > Magnoliopsida > Poales > Poaceae > Bromus > Bromus sterilis. The sequence continues at coordinate 31,113,142 of OX465598.1, forward strand.
GGTGATCATGTAACGGGATTAAAGTTTGTGTTTGGCGGTGAATTCGGACCTTAACATTGGTGAAAACCGTGGGTTCGATGTAGTAACCACTCTGGCCACAGGGCTTTCCTCCTGTCAGTACCGTGGCCCCTTCTCGCTTGCCATGGTCGATGTAGCTCAGCACCTTGTCATATTGTTTCTTGTCCACCTTGCCATTTACCAAGTTTCAGATTCAACAGAAATCAATCTGTGTCGCACAAACAATGGGAATGATCCGTTGTGTTCTACCTGAGGCCCTTGATTGACACGAGGATCGAAGGGATCCCCGACGACCCAGCTCTCCAAGCTGTGTGCCAGCTTCTTCACGAATCGGTCGTAGATGCCCTCTTGCAGGTAGACACGGCTCGCCGCGACGCAAGCTTCTCCCTGCAAGCTCCGTGTTCAGAGACCCATGAACGAACCATCCTACGGCTACGCTATACCTGTAATCAAGATGTTGTTTCACCTTGTTGGAGAAGTTGGCGCTGATGGAGAGATCCACGGCAAGGTCCACGTCCGCGTCGTCGAAGATGATGAGCGGAGACTTGCCGCCCAGCTCCAGGGACACCGGCTTCAGGTTGCTCCTCGCCGACGCCTCCATTATCAGCCGCCCAACTGCCGTCGATCCCGTGAAACTCACCTGGACGAACAAGCCATATAACTACTTTCTCATGCGCAACTGAACGATCGAAGTTGTGAGATTACCATGTCGACGTCCATGTGAGACGCGATCGCTGCTCCGGCTGTCGGGCCGAAGCCGGTGACCACATTGATCACCCCGTCTGGGACTCCTGCCTGCACAACGCGAGAAATTCAGAGCAACCAGAGACAGAAGTACAGGGCGTTGGCAGGTGACCGGCCTAACGGACCTGCTTGGCCAAGTGAGCGAAGTAGAGGGCGCTGAGCGGGGTCTGCTCGGCCGGCTTGACGACCATGGTGCAGCCGGCGGCAAGCGCCGGGGCGACCTTGGAGAAGAACATGATGGCGGGGAAGTTCCACGGGATGATGAGCCCGGCGACGCCCATGGGCTCGCGCAGGGTGTGCCCCTGGAACTGCCTCGACATCTTGAGCGTCTCGCCGTGGATCTTGTCTGCCGCGCCGGCGAAGTAGCGCAGGGAACGGGCGGAGGTGCCGATGTCGACCACCCTGGTTACCGTTCGCGGCTTGCCGGCGTCCAGGCTCTCCAGCAGGGTCAGCTCCTCCGCGTGCTGCTCCACCAGGTCCGCGTACTTCATCATGATCCTTCCTCTTTCCTGCGCGCCATTGTTTGTTTCTCTCAGATTGAAACTGTAAACTTGCTTAGAGTAGCAGTGTTCTTCCGGATTTGTGTATGATGAAGAATTGATAGAGGAAGGAATCGTACGGATCCGGGCATGCGAGGCCATTTGCCATGATCAAAGGCTTCCCTTGCCGCCTTCACCGCCAAGTCCACATCCTCCTTGTCACCTTCAGCGATGCTGACGATGACATCCCCGGTGCGCGGATCCCTGGTCTCGAATGTCTTACCTGATCATGAACAAAACCAACATAACAGTCTTAGAATACATACCACCATCAGGGGGCAATATGATGCTCTTCTGGGAGCATGGGAGCACCGGATATTAACAACGATCAGCTATTTAAATCTTATTAGGGTGTGTTTAGAAGGAGAGAAGTTCACCTGCTGTTACTGAAATTGAAACGAAAAGTTACTTTGATTCGGGTACTTAAAAATACCCGAAATACGGTTATGAAAGTTGTATTTAGTAAAAACTGACGGTGACCGTCATATGTTTTACATGTATATTTTATCTATGTGGCATACTGTTTAATTAATTGACTGTTCACATATGTGAAATTCATCAGTTGTCATTGAACTTGTCTTCAAAATTCACAACACATCACTTTGTTTGTTGGTTAGTTTATTTTTAGTTTTTCTTATATATTTGAAATATATGTATAGCAGAAATTAGTTTACTTAAAATTGTAAAAGTAATCATCACACATATAATGAATGTTCATGCAGTGTAAACAAATGTTCAAACAATTTTATTTAGAATGTTACTTGCTTTAAAAAATATATTAATTACATTCAAAAAATGTTCGTGTTTTTAAAAAGAGGTTAATGACAATTATGTTTGCTCATTTACAAAAAAGTTCCATACCATTCAAATATAATTCATGAAATTTAAAAAATGTTCATGAGAAAATGTTCTTGACATTAGAAAAATATTTAATGTAAAAATTATTCACTTAAATTTTTAAAAATGTTTAGTGCCATTAGAAAAAAGTACATGGCATTTGAATCACACGTTAAAAAAATATTTTATGATATATATTTAAATATATTAATATAATGTTTTTAAATTTTCACATAATATAAAAAATATTCTCTCCATTCCAAAATAATTGTCTCAACTTTGTACTAGCTTTAGTACAAAGCTAAGACATTTATTTTGAAACGGAGGGAGTATTTATTACCATACGAAAAATGTTCATCATATATTTTAAAAGGTTTAAAATTTATTCAGAAAATATTCAAACACATTAAAAAATATGAGCATCTTGTATATAAAAAAATCTCAACGTGTATAATTTTTTTAGCATATATACAGAAAAATTATAACATATATTAAAAATATTTAGATGTATTTTAGAAAATAAAAATCTAAAATCTAAATAAATTCAATGAAAATATTTAAAAAATATAAAAAATAAAAGACATCAAAACCGGTTTAAACCACTTCATAAAACCTTCCAAAAAAGTTTAATGGATCGGGCCTAAGATAGAATACACTCGTAACATGCTAGAGGTGAGGCCTAGCTAGATATAGCCTTAGGTCAGAATGTGTGGAGTAATGATTGCTTTCAATGAGTCATTAATGTCGTTCTCTATTTATGAACACGAACACGCAATGATTTTAAAAAGGAAAACCTAGCATTGAACAGTGTTTACGCACGAATGACTAGATTTTTTTGTCAAAAAAGACCATTATCGCCGTTGTAATGTCAAAATAGACCACTCATGAAAAATATTATTAAAATGGACCACCGTACATTAGCGGCTCGTCCAGCAGGCGACATGTGGTATGTGCCGCCATTGCCTCTGACGGGTAGGTTGCCACGTCACTACGCGCCGTCACTGGTGGTGGTGGCACTTTGCCACATCACCACGTGTTGTGTGTTGAAACTTTCTACTCACCCCTTATTTGCCTCTCGCTCAATCATCAATGGTATACCATTAAAAATTCCGTGACCAAGTATTGCATGCATCCACCTCAAATAACTGATCAATCGATCGTCAAGTAGAGCGCAAATCAACGAACAGGTAAGTTGTTTATTGTGTTAGATATGTAAGCTGTTGATCAGATGCTCTTCATATTGGTTAACTGTTCGGATATGCAAACCATCGTGTTGCTGCGTTTTTCGCCTTTTCTTACTCACCTTTTTACTGTCCGTGCAGGGGTGATGCTTTGGCCCACTCCTCACCGCACACAACCTTGTCGGTCGGAGCATGTAGCCAAATGACGTGAACGTAAGTAAGCGCTGGCTTCTAGAAGGCGACGGGCCCCTACTCGTCGTCCGTCTCGTGTCTGTCGTGCGTCGTTGGAATCGGACGGATCTGAACATCCCACGGGCGCACGCTCGTACAAACAAGAAACGGCCATGGCTCAGACGGGAAAACCGGGACCATACGATAAGCTCCGGCGCACGAGAACGAAACGAAGGACAGCCAGGAGTGGAGTGGGCCGTGGAGAACCTGACAGCAAGGAGGACGTACAGTACTACGTGTAGCACAGCAGTGCTAGTCCCAAGCAGATTCCCACAGCCAGGCCCTCTCTAGCTACTCTCTAGTCTAGTACAGGCACTGCACACGAGCTTCTAGAAGAAGCCATGTAGTATTGCCTTTGCCATTTTAACACGCCCCTCTCTATCTCTCTCTCTACCGCCAGGCAATGGGCTCCTACAAACAAGCTCACCACTCCCATCCTGGTAGGTAGAGTCGTAGAGATCAGAGTGCGTACAGCTCCATTACCGAATGTAGGTTATACCCAGTGGTTGCACTGCTGTATTAGCTAAGTTTTGTCCTACTTTCCACCCTTTGTTACGCTGCGTGGCATCTTTTCTTGGCTAAAGCACCCCGCCACGCTAGCTAAGCTTGTGGCATCTTCTCCTTAATTCCGCTTAGCTAGAGATCGAGAATGGATGGATCTCGTCGCTTTCGCTGGCTGGCCCGTGATCGAGAACGGACACGCCATGTTCCCCAAGGACTGCGTGTGCTTTGTGAACGGACAGCTTGCGTCAACAACATGGAGCCGCGACTCACCTCAAATACACAAACACTAGTCCTATTCAGAATTCAGGAATCTATCTAGACACCACAGCGTGCCACGAGCAAAGCCTGACCGATTACCACTGATTTTGCAGATTGCGCCTTGGTTAATTAACCGCCGGCACCACCAAAGGCGAGAGGCTATATATGGTGAAGGAGAAAGTTAAAGGGAGACGCGTACGTACCGGAGGCGCCGTCGACGAAGGCCCCGTTGATGAAGAGCTTGGTGTACCTGATCTCCGGCGGCATCTCCAAGGACACGCCGCCGTTGTTGTTGCCGTTGCCGTTCTCCGCGTGCCCCTTGGCGCCGTCGTCTCCATTGCGCACGCTCGCCATGGCCGGCCGGCCTCCTGTCGCGAACCGGTGCCGGCGCTCGCGCGGTGTGCGATTTGCGTGTGGAGTGGAGTGAGGATGGAGGGGGAGGGGGGTTTCGTCTTTATAAAGTGGTTTGCCAAGACGTTGCCTGTGCCCTGTCCGTTGCCATCCGCGAGCGTGGCTTCTGTGACCGGCCGACACACGTCTCAGCTGCTGCTACCGTGCGCAGTTCCGTCCGACCGTCCCCTGGACGCGGAATGTGTCATGTGTGTAGTCGTGGTGACAGACCACGAATACGTACGGTAGATGAGTGCGCGAATATATATTATCGAGCCTAATCTTTGGCAAGAAAGGTACTCCATATTTGGCGGGATATTTCAATCTAAGACCAGGCTCATATCCACCTGCACAATAAACTTTCGAATTGACATAGAAAAAAGCTTAAAATTTTAAATTTTATTATGGTGAAAGATGCTTAGGGCTGGATGTTTGTGTAAAATTTAAGCTTTTTTAGTCATCTAGAAAGCTCATGGCAAAAAAGAAAATTTTGTCTGAAATAATGCATGAATAGTACTCCCTCCGATCCATATTAATTGACACACATTTAGTATAACTTTAGTACAAAGTTGTACTAAGTGTGTGTCAATTAATTTAGATCGAAGGGAGTACTAAATTTTAAAGAAACTGCAAATCAAGCTCTTCAGATGTCCGAATTTTTTTAAAATTTGCACAAACATCTCAGACGTAAGCATTTTCCACCACCAATTTTTTTGAAATGTTTTGAGATTTTTTAATTTTCACTATTTATTTATTTTTTGTCTCCTCGGATGCAGACACTACTAAAAAAACAGCTATAGCTAATATGGACACTAATAGCGCACGGAGTATGTGGTGCGCCATTACTACACCAGTGCATAGTGCGCCATTAAGCACCACGTTAGTAATGACGCACCCGGTCACAAGTGCGCCATAACTCTCTTTCTCCTAGTCCCACACCACTCCCCAGACTTAGTAACGGCGCACCTGGCAGTGGTGCGCCATTACTATCCACGGAAACTAATGACGCACCTTATACCAGGTGCGCCATTGCTAATCTAATCCCACCCCGGCCGGCCCTCCACCCCTATAATTAATCCCACCCCGGCCTGGCCCCGCGCTCGATCCATCTCTCTCCCCATCTCCCCACCGGCAAACCCTACCTCTCTCTCTCCCAATCTCGCCGCCTCTCTCACGCCCGCGGTCCGGTAAGCCTCGCCGCGCCGCCCTGATGCCTACCTTTCTCTGTCCCTCTCTCTCTCACACACACACACCGCCCTCGCAGATCGGGCCATCTTCTCCGCCGTCGCGCCACTCACCGGACGCCACCTCTCCTCCGTCTTCCTCCATCGCCTGCGACCCCGCTCCTCCGGTAAGCCTCCCCCTCCCTCCCTCCCTCTCTCTCTCCCTATATATCTCTCTCACCCCGTGCCCCCTCGCAGATCGACCGCCGCCGCCGTAGCGTGCACCCGACCTCCGCGACGCCGCCCCCTCCCGATCTCCTCCAACGCGCCGCCGCCCGCCAGATCTCCCTCGGCCCTAGCCGCCTCTGCGATCCGCCCGGTGAGTCCCCTTCCCTCCCTCCCTCCCTCCGCGATCCTGGTGTATCTAGGCATTACTATGAGATTCAAGCGTGTAAAACAAAAACTGGGGTAAAAGAGCTTGTTGTTCAGTTTTTGCTATTGCTTTGTTGTTCTTGCTATTGCTTTGATCCAGTCCTATATTATTAACCCGGGGCTAGAGGAAAGTAAAAACTTTCTGATTAGTTCGTTTGACTGGACTTCGACAGGTGGCTGGATAGGGGGAGGCGCCGGAGATCTCATCGTCTTTGCAAGAACACCATCTTCAGGTACTGCTAGTTTCAATTTTTTCTTGTGTGATAAGGACTTGGTCTCATGGACACAGCCTGTGATTGTGTGATTATTTGATATCTAAGTTGTATTGCAAAGGGTATAGTTATACAGTCTGCTCTAGTTGTTTGGCTTAATTATGAATTAAACTTATTGATTTGGTATACCCATTTGACGATCATTTATGTTAGTGCGATAAATATTGGATAATCTGATTTTGACACCAGCAGTAGCATTGATGATTTATGTAATTCAACATCACCATTGATTCATAGAGTTGTTGTGGTTAGGCCATTCTGATGAACATTTAGTTTACTTGACATTCCGTTTTGCTGTACACAATTCTAGTCTAGACTGGAACTATAGTACTGTGGTGCTAAATCAGTGTTGTTGCATCGATTGTAATTGTAAATGATAACTATTGATTGATGTGAGCACTCCAAGTTGCATTTAGCTATTTCCTCTCATGTACATCCATATGCCTCAAATTTGTTACCTCACTGTGCAAGTATGAGAAATTTTGGGCGTGAAGACCCGCCGATGACAATCAAAGAATACATGCAGTCGGTAAGGACGTTCGATGATGCAAGGTGTGCGCGGATACGCTACACATCCCGTCGTTGGTACGTCTTGATGCGTGCGCTCCAGGGCGCGCAGAACAAGAGGAGGCCCGATCAAGCGGAGATCGAGAAGAAGCGGAGCGAGATGGATTGTGCTCTGTATGAATTGACACAGTTGATTATGCTAGAGACGACCAACGAGGAGCGTGCGCGGATGCTTCAGCTGCCATGGCGATACCACGCCGCTCTGTTCCTCAAGTGGGCAGTGGACGAAGGGATATCAGAAGATCCGATCCAGCGACAGAGGTGGAGCTGTGTCAGGGACGTCACTAGTGGGAGCTCATCGTGACCGCAACCCTCGATCTTGATCTATATGATTGTAATTTAGATATCGACTTGTAATGTGAAGGCAAACTCTCTACTCGCGGGGCTAATCTTGATCTTCGGAGACTAATATGATGAATTGTACTCAGAGACTAATCTTCTGTTGTATTCGGAGACTAATCTTTTATTGTATTCGATAAATCTGTTGTTTATATATTGTGCTGTTTATATCTGTGCTGTAATGTATTTCGTAACCTCTGCAAATACAGAAAAGCAAAAACAAAAAATCTAATATTCATAGCAGTGGCGCACCCCTGGCCTTAGTAATGGCGCACTCCTGGTGCGCCATTAGTAACTCGGATAGTAATGGCGCACCAAATGTGCGCTATTACTATCACTTACTAATGGCGTGCTAGTAATGGCGCACCTAATGTGCGCCATTAATGTCAAAAACAAGTGCGCCATTAAAGCCCTTTTTTCCAGTGGTGAGATGTACCCGGGCATCGAATGAACGCTTCCTTTAGCATACTATTTAAATGTTGGGTGGAGTTTGGCATATAGTTTCTCATTAGATTAGAGGGTCGATGAGAAAGAAAACAATATGGAGACAGGGTCCTACTCTCTCCGGTGTGCAATGCCATCCAGTGGCGGAGCCACGTTCTAGCTGTGTAGTCAGTTGACTACACAGTTTTTCGATAATATAGGCTTAAATCAAGCAAAAAGTAATTGCAAAAATATTACAAATACAAGTATTTGACTACATAAATTTGCCTTGACTACACAAAGTTTAACTCCTGGCTCCGCCACTAATGCCATCCAGCCCTTTTATTAATTGATTAATTAGGCTTGCATTAGAAAACCAAGTGTCGGGCTTTGTGCTCTCTTTTATTTATTTGAGGAATCTCTCCTCACTTTATTCCACTGCTAAAATATTAATACATACAAGAATCGGACCCAAAGATAATAAAGACGAATGTTTAGCGAGATTATTGAGCATCCAAATGAACGTTTCACGAAAAGAATTGAAAAGCCTTTCGTCTTTCGGTTCTACAACGTACTTCTTTGTAGTCGAAGTCAAATTTGATAAATTTTACGCTCAGGTCCTCCGCGGGAGCTAGAACTTATTTGCATGCATAAACATCAAGAAGCACATGATCATTTATATAATTGATCACAACTGATGAAGAACCGAGGTAATCACCAGCGGCACAACTTCGAGAGGGCCATCCTCGGCCACTGCAACCCCTAGCCCAAGTTTATTTTCTTCAAAATACCCCTCGAAAATTAGGCTAAATTCTCTAGTAAACCATCCCAAAACTTGTATTTCCTCTCCCTCAGCTAATTGCTCCATCAACATTATGGCCCAAGCTCCACCATTGGTAATCACCATTGCTATCTCTGCACACAACAATCGTCCCCCCCTATGCCACCTTTGGAAAAAGCACCATCAAAATTGATCTTTACGCGGGTGGTGGTAACCAGTTAGGTGCAATCACTGACCTCCATAGTTCTGTCTCCCCTGGCGAAAAGCTTCTTCTAAAATTTGAACATGATTGATAAACAAGTAAATAAAATTGTTAGTATCGTGGGGACTCTGGAACACAGACTCATGGATCACCTTTCTCCTGGCATGCCATATAGCCTAGAGGGTGACTACCATCCTTGCAAAATGACCATGTCACAACTCCTCTTGAAGATCAAAAATTATATCCCTTGCAAATGGTATGTTATTCATTGACATACGCTCAACCAGATCCTCATCAAATAATGTCCAAACACAATGAACCATGGTGCATCTCTGCAGCGAATCCCTCCAGTAATCTTCATCACCACATAAGATACAAGAGTTAGTATGAGACATGTGTCTATCTCAAGAACATCCCCTATCGGCAACGATTGTTTTGATAACCTCCACGAGAAGACTTTCAACTTTGAAGGAACATCAATTTTCCATAGCGATTTTGATTTGTGTCGTGTCATAATTTACTCCTATATGTTGGTTTCTGCCATCGGGGTAGCCAGTAACCGTAAACCCTTTATTAAAACATGACTCGGCTGAGGGAGGCGTAAATATGATTTGCGCAATCTAAAATTAGTTTGATGACTTTGATCAGTTTTAGGTCTAATGGCCATAATTTGATCATACGAACATTGATTGAGATTTATGATCTACCAATCTGTGTAGAACGGCAAGATGTATCAAACAACAAAATGATCTTCTTTCCTGTTTCATATTTCTTTTTATTCTTCTTTCCTAGTTTTAGATTTTCTTTATATCATTTTCAAATTTATCTATAACTTTTCACAATATACGACGACATTTCTTAATATACGGTGAATATTGTAAATACTTACCAAACTTCTGTTAGAATATAATGAACTCTTTTGAAATGCACATTTAACTTTTTTGTTATATAAGTTGAACATATTTAATATATATTGACTTTTTCTTAATATGCATTGTTTTTTATATTATACGACGAATAATTTTAATACATACCAAACTTTTTTGAAGATAGAAGGAACTTTTAAATATTGATTAAACTGTTTTATATTGTATGATGATTTTTGTTAATAGACATATGTTTCAATAGAGAATGAACTTTATTTACTATGCATTTTTCTTGGAAAACAAATACTTTACCTTTTTAAAATAATTTTGTTTTCAAAAAAAATAAAATCTAAATATCTAACTACTAAAAAATAACAACTTTTTGTTTATAAATACCAATAAAGTAAAAAGACGAAACAAACGTGCCTACTGTAAGTGGGCCGGGCCAATCGAGGGCATGCCTTCAGCGAAGGCGCTGGCGCTCGCGAGCATCGTCCAGTCCATCGAGCGTCGAAAAGGATTTAGCCGAAAGCACTAATTAAAAAGTACTTGTTGTGAAAATCACTCCCACCTTCCCGTGACTAACAAATGACACACTGCATGCAGAAACAAACAAGTTTTTTTTTCGAGAGGCATGATCATGCTTTTCACGAGAACAAATATATACCTCCACAAGAAGTACGTTCGTGTCTCTTGAATTTTTTTTCCATTTTCAAGAGTAACGATTGTGCCTTTCGTGAAAGCAAACCTGTACCTCCATGAAAAACATGATCGTGTGAGTATGGACTTTTAGCTCCTGAGCTTTATGGAGGACTTTAGTTTGAAAAAAACAAAAAAACCATATTTAAACATTTCCAAAAAATCCATGAAAACTCATATGTGTGTCGCACTAGCGTGTAATTTTTTTGTATACAAATATTATGATTTGAAAGCTGTGAAAAAAGATAAATTTCCAGCCCAACAGTCTCAAAAGAGGGCCCATTTTGACAATCACATTTATTTTTTTCTGTGCATCGCATAAATTTTCAGCCCAACAGTCTCAAAAGAGGGCCCACACAATCGAAAAAGATAATGATTTAAAATTTGTACACATATGTAATATGTGTGTGTATGTTTGTTAAAAAAAATCAGTTTTATGCGTCAAGTGAAAATTCAAATTAAAAAAGTCCTCTTTGGAGCTCGTTCTCCAAAAGCAATTTCCGACAATCGTGCTTCTTATAAACAGAAACAAAAATATTTTCGAGAGGCACGGGCTTGACTTTCACGGAAGCAAACTTGATGGCTCTACAAAAATCGTCTCACGTCAACAAAAATGTGTATTTTTTCCAAGGTTGGAAAAGGCGCTAGGCGTAAGCGAGGCGGTTGGCATTCGCCTAGCGCTTAGGCGAAGCTTAAGCGCCCTAGGCGCTGCCTAGGCGGGCATATGTTTTCACCACTAGGTGCATACTTGGGTTATTATATGTCTGTGTAGATTGATAAGTAGAATGTCAATGAATAAACTAACAACAATTTCCATTGTACTATGCACCATATAGTTCATCAGTTAAATATGGTATAATTTATTATTGGAGAGGAAGATTTCTTGGTTGGACTGCCTAGAGTTGCGCTTATGCCCTAGGCGAGGCGTTTATCCATCGCCTAGTGCCTAAGCGTGCTTAAGCGCTGCCTAGGCCCCGCCTAATCCAATACTGATTTTTTCGTAAAATATTAATTTTCTCCAAAAGCTAAGAAATCGTGTGAAAATTGGAAAGCCAAAAAAAACCGAACCCATCTAAACCCCGAAAACATGTATTAAACTAAAAAAGATCAAAATCGTGAGGAAGAACCCAACACTCGAAACAGACGCACTCTCAGCTCACCATAAGTGACCATTACAAGCCCCCCGCAAGGAGTAATCGCTAAGAGCATCTTCAACAACTGATGTATTATAGATCAACAACTAATTTTTACCTGTTTAGAGGAAAAAAAGATCTCCAACAACTGCCTGAAACACGACCGGGGGCAGCAAACGATTTTGGGTTGCCAAAAAAGCACGTCATGGTGTATATTTGTGATAGCGCGGTTGCTGCAAAATAATAATAATAATCAAAAACGCACCACAGTCGCCCGCACACCCCTTCCTCTCCCCCCGTCGCAGACAGTCGTCGTCACCGCGTCGATTCCAGTCGAATTCGATTGGATCCAACCACCGCCCACTCCGCCCCGCCACCAATCGCTTAGATCCGCAGCTGTGGTGCCATCTCCCGTCCGGATTTTCACAACGACCACTACTACGCCATCGCTATCATCTTCTCACCTCCCGCCGTCCACTCCTCTGCCGCTTCCATCGTCTTCACCGACGTCCGTCAGTAGCAACATCCTTTTCCTCATCGTCTCCTTCGACGGGCAGTCGTCGTCTTTGCCTACTCCACCTCCATCCGCCGTCTGACATGCCATCGAAAAGCCGCTTCAAGGGACTACGCCCGTGGGCTTCTGACCTGCTTGGTGTCGACTTCCAGCACACCGACCGACGATATTGGCTCGACACCTTCGACCGGAGTACGAGGCCGCATGCGTACGATGTTGTTGTGTGGCGCATAGGGTTTTTTCTTTAGCCCTTCCGTGTTTGACACGTGGCGCCTTCCACACGCGCAGCCATAGTCCGAGCCAACAGCTACAGCCACAATTTTCATCCACAGTCCGAGCCACAATCACAATTTTCAGCCACAGTCCGAGCCACAATCATAATTTTTAGCCACAGTCCGAGCCACAACCACAGTTTTCAGCCACCCCCTGCCATAGGCACAATTTTCAGCCACAGCCGCCTGCCATACCCACAATTTTCAGCCACAACCACAATTTTCAGCCAACGTCCGAGCCACGACCACAGTTTTCAGCCACAACTCAAGTCATAGTCTGTGCCACAACCACAGTCCGAACCACAGTTCAAGCCACAAGCACAAGCGTCATGCGTGCATCCATAGTTTTTACTTCGCGCAAGATGCAGTCAAAACGCGACACATAGGGCGTGTTTGGTTGCCTGAGTGGCTTTAGAGTGCATTGCATGAGGGAACCTGGTTGAGTATGGCCTGGTTGAGTCGATGCAAAATTTAGCCCATATGAGTGTTTGGTCAGCTTGTACCATATAACTGTACGAGGCACAGTTTCCCCCTGGCAAACAAGACTCACCGGCGAGAACGTAGCAGGAGGGTGGCCGACGAGATCCTGCGCGTTGTACATCACCGGGACGACAGCCCTGACGGCCAGCAGGAATGCGGCAGCGACCCCCGTGGATGTAGAGCGCCGGGAGCGCGACGCCGACGAGGAAGCCCACCACGGTGCGCGCGGGGCCGGCGAAGGCGAGCACGATGGCGGCGCCCGTCGTGTTGACCTGCGGGGGCGTGGGGCGGCGGCGGCGGCGAGACCCACAGTAGGGGCTTGGGGTGTGGGGAGGAAACCGCTCGATAGCGCTGGTCTCATGCTCGCCGGTGAACTCGTCGTCGGCGTCGGGCTCCTTCACCGCGAAGTAGGACGATGACCATTGTGCTCTCACGCTCGCCGATGAACTCGTCGTCGGCGTCGAGCTCCTTCACCGCGAAGCAAGCACTCGTTGGTGAACTCGCCGTCAAACGTCGGGCTCCTTCACCGCGAAACAGGCGCTCCACTACCCATCACGACCTCCCTCGCTCCCTCCACTACCTCCGGCGCCAGCTACTCGGGCAGTGGCGCCGCCGTCGCGGGCTTCACGGGTAGAGATTGGTTTGAGACGGGAGGGAGAGAGAGTTCCTACTCAATTGGATCTGAGGGTGAGGGAGAAAAAGGAAAGAAAAGGATACGGGCGGGATGCTGCAACGGGGCCTGTCTCGGAGATACGCTGGATCCTTGCGTTCCCGCGAAAGCCTTTTTTGCATCTATCGGGCCTGGCTGAGAAAGCGGCACAGCGAACGAAACGCGTTCGATTTTGCATGCAAAATGCGAGCCAAGTACGACTTAAGCAACCAAATACGTCCATAATAACTTCAGAACGCGTCAAAAATAACCTCTACAGACCACGCGGAAGGGTGCCCCTAACTGGTTGCTGCCGCAGACCAGGTGCACGCAAACAGCACACCGCAAACCGTGGGCTTCTAGGAGACGACATGGACGAATACCGGGGCCCACAAGCCCTCGGACCGCGCGTGCTCGCCACCCGATTGGCCGGCGGGCATAAAAGGCGGGGCGCATCGCCTGAGCCGCACGCCGCCGCACCGTCTTTCCAAGCAACCGAGTCAGTCAAGTCAACCAAGCGTCCCAGCCATCACCGAGGTGCCGCCGCCGGGCCCGGGCGCCACAGGGACGATGCAGTCGCTGCAGGACAAGGCGTCGGAGTGGAGCGGCGTGGCGGCCGCCGACGCCTTCGCCATCGACGAGGTCAACCTCTTCGAGGCGCTCGGCGGCACCCCGCAGCCCTTCGTCGACCTCTCCACCAACTTCTACACCAGGTCCGCCCCGATCTGCTCCCCCCGTCTCCTCTGATCTTCCCTGCCCTTCTCTGATTTCGTGGCTGAATCGACGGGACAGGGTTTATGAGGACGAGGAGGAGTGGTTCCGGGAGATATTCTCGTCGTCGAAGAAGGAGGACGCGATCCAGAACCAGTACGAGTTCTTGGTGCAGCGGATGGGCGGCCCGCCTCTGTTCTCCCAGAGGAGAGGTAAACTGATTGAATTGGCGCCCTGCTCCCAGTTGCTTCCTTTTAGCCCCAATTGTGGAATGAAATGATCAATGTTTGAAATCTGAAACTTACAAGGCAGTAATCATACTTTAACCTGAACTTTAGGAGAGGCAAGCAGTTTGTAAATGTTTCAATAAGCAGTTTGTAGGATTGGGGAAATTAGCCCCTGTTTGATTATATTTCAGGTCATCCTTCCGCAGAACTATTAAGGTTATCTTGAATTGCAAATTGGCTACTTATAGCCTACACTTCCCCGGATTCTCCACGATGACCCGCATTCATTGATTGAGAGAATAAGCTGAAAGGCAGATAGATCCATTGTGATATTGGTTACATCATATACTATCATTGTTTTCATTGGGTTACTCTGTTCTTTCACCATAGTTACCACTTACCAGGCAGCACTGTTGAGTGCTTAATGGCTGTGCTAAGTAGAGATGATTTACTGCTCTGTTCGTCTGTCAGTTAACTGCTTACCGATCTATCATTCACCCGATGTGAATGGATTAGGGTTACACTTGGTTGTGTCAGGAGACTGCTTTCCTTGTTCTGAAGTGGATTAGAATTACACAGATGGACTATATTAGTGAGAAATGGTGCTGGAAAGATTCCTCCAGGGAATTACATTTGATCAAAACACGAAAGCAACAAAAATATATCAGGAGCAAGGATTGGAGTCTGACAGCGGAATTACGTAGCACAGTACGCCATCCGAACTGGAGACCAAGTGGTGCCCACCTGAACCCAGAGACGAGCTTCATTTTCAGTGATAGTCAAAAGGCTTTGAACTGAATTTCTCTGACGCTGAAAGGTTCTCCCAGTTCGCTCCTTCTGAAATTTCCAGATCACCAAAATGATCATCTGGGTTGATCTGTGGCATACTTTGTTATATGCTTGTCTAGGAACATCACTTTTCCTTTAATATTATAAGTTGCTTAGTTGCAGTTCCCAATCAAGACATATGCTCTCTAGTACTCCCTCCGTAAAGAAAGATAAGAGCATATAGATAACTACTTTAGTAATCTAAACACTCTTATATTTCTTTACGGAGGGAGTACTTGTGTAGTGAGTAGTTACTAGGCCTAATAGGTTCCGTTTCACCATTTCGTATGTCTAGGTGATCTAAGCAACAATGTTTGAAAAAATGAATATTTGTCCTGTTGTTCTATGCCCACTTTGCCGAACCATTTTGTGTGTGGTAAAAGTTATGCTATCCATTGTTAGTACTAGGTATTTCATATTCTATACTTTTGTCAAAATTTGTATCATTCTTGTAATCATGGCAATTAATAGCAACATGATCCCTCCTTGACGGTACCAAGCACTTGCAAATCATATTTCCTGATCTTAATTACTCCGTACTTGGTTACCTAACAGTATCACTCTTGCCTGATTCTTGCAGGACATCCTGCCTTGATAGGGCGACATCGGCCATTCCCAGTTACCCACCGAGCTGCAGAGCGATGGCTACATCACATGCAGCAAGCTCTGGAGACTACCGAAAGCATAAACCCAGATACAAAAACCAAAATGATGAATTTTTTCAGGTGTCGTTATAACTGAACTAGTTAATTCCCACTCAACTTTATCTTGGTCCATCAGTCGGCAGCATATCAACCAAGAGGCTAAATATATTTTCGTTTGTCATCTTGTTCCAGGCACACTGCATACTTCCTTGTCGCCGGTAATGAGATGACAAGGCAAACCCAAAGTGTACCTCCCTGCAAACATGCAACGAGCAAACCGGCCGAGTAACCATTCAAGCTGAACTAGTCGAATAATGATTCAGCTCCTGTGCTCTTAAATGATTCCCATGTACAATGGGATCAAAGTTATATATGCATTATAGGAAATGACAGTGGATGATGCTGTAAGCCTGTATGGGTAGAGCCACTAAAGCAGAGAGCATCTCCAAATTGATATATTGCTTGTCATGGTGAATTGGTGCCGAACTGCTATGTTATTCTATCCAGTGCCCTTTATTAATTAAGCATGGCATTTCAACTCAGCTTTTTAAAATTTCTTGAAAAGAAACTCATCTTGTTATGTTTGTTAAACAGTACAAGTTCAACTGTGTTTTTTGCTAGCTTCTTATCTTGAGTTCTAGGCAAGCCTATACATTAGTGCTGAGAATTTGCCATCCAATTTATTATATACTAGAAATTATTTTGAGAATGAATTGGGCAAATGTGGAAGGCACAGTACAAAAAAATACCCGGTAAGTAGATAATTCAAGAAGTAATAATTAGGAGTAAATTAAATAAAGTGTTAGTAGTATCTCTACTATCTAAAAAAAGGCTAACGGTTCCTCACGGTCCCTTCCAAGTGTTTTGCCAGCAGTTTCGTCAACCGGTTTATTTTCTTTCATCACGCCTCTTCATTGAGTTTTTCGTCCAACCGTTTTTCTTATCCCACCAAATCTTATTTAACCACACCTTACCATATACGACTTAAATCATATTAACATCTTTCCATGCATAATTCAATCACGTTAATTAAATATTTTCATATATCATTCAATCACATTAATTAAACCTTTTCATAAGTCGGTAAATCACATGAATATATTGTGAGGAACACGAGGATTTATTTCCCCGTTGCAACGCACGGGCATTGTCCTAGTAATGAGTTAAATACACTGGGATGTCTCAGCTTGTTTGTCGCGGTTCACTTTGGTGGCTAATCATGTGAAATACGAGAAATTGATGGTTTAACTTGTCTGTGCAAATATGGTGCCTCTGTCCAGATACGGGCGTATGCCCAGCTTGCGTGGCGTGCCAGCACCACGATGGCCCACATGTCAATAGTTGGGTGATATTTTTTGCACTTAATTCCCTAAATTTTATTTTAATTAATCACCCCTGCACGGCAGAACCCATTTGCCAGCGAACAGGTGTTAGATGAGGGAACCCCCCACCCGTCAGTAAACAATATTGACTAAAACTCTGAGCCTAATGGGCTCAAACCCTGCAGGCCCAACTGCACTATTTTTTTAATAACAGATATATAAATTATTTACATATTGATTTAAAATCTATAGACCTAAGTTATTAAATGCATAAATATTAACTTATTAAATAAAAATTCGAATAATTAAATTCTTAAATACAAAAGGTTAAACTATTAAATAACAAAATCCTTATAACTAAATTATTAAGCGCAATAAATAAATCAATTTATATGTTTAAAAAAATCACGGGGCGAAGGTCCGCAAAGGTCCTATTGGGTTGGATCGTTTTCCTTGGAATTCAAAATTGGAATGCACAGTCATTGAGCACATGATCGAATGCCACACTGAGAGACATGTGAGAGCTCCCACCACACCGCCGATGTTGGACACTCCGGCCGCGGCGTCCATAGTCTTCACGCCGGACTACTCTCCGTCTCCGGTGGACACACACTCGTCGGGCAGTGCTTTGCTCACCGACGACCACCACCATGTCCCTGCAAGACCTCTCGTTTGGGAGAAGGCTCGACTTCAAAAAGCACATCTGGTACAAGCTGAAGAAACCAATCAACTTCAGAAAAGATCAAGGATTAAGGGGATTATTTTTGGTGGAAGAATTCACCAGATCACGCATCAAGCTCACCGAGGAATCCGTGTCAGTCATTCTGGTGTCTTGCTTTGGAGGAAGATCAAATATTTTCAAAGTATCAAGATTACAAGGATGTGCTTTCAAATTCTCAGTCTCATCTTTGGATGTTGGATTTGCAATTTATAACTCAGGTAATATCGTTTACTCTTTGTTCAATCTCTCCTTCTGGCTTTGGAGTTCTGGAGGCCCAAATTTCATAAAGGAGTATGAACTCTATCAAAGAGAACAAAAGGCCTCCTAGACTTTGGTTAATCATTCAAAAGGGAAATCATATGCCCAAGCAGTTCAAGAACCTAGGATCATCAACTTGGCTAATTTTCAGTCCAGAAACTCTGCCATTCTTCTGCTTCATTTATTCAAAATATTTCAAATTTTCAAGATAGAGCATTGATTGATCACTGTCCGAGTCAAAGGCCCTATCAATTTTCAGGTAATTCTACTGGAATTATTTCTCGCACTAATGCCCCAATCAATTCCAGCATTCAACACAATGATTTTAGAGCGGGGAATTATCAATTTCAAAATTCTGGAGATTCGAGAGCCCAACTAAAAGGCCCATATTGCACAAGATGCCTGAGTGCTGACCATTTGCGGCCCAAGTGCACGAAAAAAAATGCCACAAGTGCAAGGATTGGGGCCACGTTGCTAGTGGCTGCCGATTCGTTTCCTCATTTGGCAAGGAGCACAATCAAAGTACGCACGTAGCAACTTCGAGCAACAAGACATGAGATGACGTGGTTTAGACCAAGCAGGTATACAGGCCAGTAATTCGTCCACCTTCCTGCACTGCTGGTTTACTCCCCACCCCATCGGCGACGCCCGCCACCACCATCTCTCCATCATCGGCGGCCACTGAAGATCGTTCAGCCTCTGAAGACCATGCTGCGGTGGCTTTCCCCTTCGACCCTACTGCCTTGCTCCCCCCAGGTCAGCAAGTGCTCCATGTGCAACGAAGGCCTGCTAGGATAAGGGTTTTTTCATCTGCCTCAGTCCCAGTTCATGAGGAATGGGCCATTGCAACTTTTGTCCCAATGCCTGACCAGGTAGATCATTTCCACAAAATCAGTGGTATACTGGCTGAGTTCCTGGTAGAAGTCAAGCACATAAATTTTTCAGATATCAGCCCTTGTCCCTTTGGGCAAGCATATGTTAGGCTCAACAATGCTCTAGACAGAGATATTCTTGTCAATGACATCCCTCATGCATTTGGAGATATTCATGTGGTTTTCCAGAAGAGAACTTATATCTTAACAGGGATGTATGGATTCAACTCATTTGTTTTCCATTTGGTAAGAGGGATATTCTAGAGGTTGCTAACTCTGTGAGAAGCTTTGCTAAATTCCTGTTATGGGACAGAGCGAAAAGCACCAGAGCCTACATTGTTGTTAAAGTCGGAGTTGAAAATTTAAGTGACATCTCCACCAGTGTGGTGACGGGAGAAGGTGAAACTCAAGAGTCCTGGACAATGCCTATTGTTATCTGGCAGTAAGAATTAATTGGAGGAGGACCTCCCGATGAAGGCCCTATTCCCCTGATGGAAATCCAATTCCTGTGCTTGTTAACCCAAATTTCCATCCCAATCAGCTCAATCATTTCATTGGGCCTATCATGCAACACCAAGCTCTGGATGACATCAATGTTGTTGCACCTGAAGCACCTTTTCCAGACCTCAATGAGCCCATGGAGGAAGATTTACCTGGGTGGGGACAATGGGATGATCAAGCTGAGAATGTCCCTATTGATGAAGAATTGGAACCTGGAGAATTTCCACCTTTGGATGATTTAATGCAACCTTTAGAAGATCAACCTGTCTTGCAGGAGGAAATTGAATTAACATATCTGGAGTACATCAGAGCACTGCCAGTAATCTCACTTTTTCACTCAGTTCAGTTAACAATCCATCCTCTGAAGATGACACTGATGAGCATGGAGTAGTGGAGGGAAATCAAGTTTCAAATGTGTTGGGCCAAGCCCAAGACAATGCTCTTCTTGATTTAAATGATATAGTTCGGCCCATTCAGGCCCACCAACCTTTGGCCACACTCTCTCTTTCTTTTGTTGAAGAAACAATTGCCGACTCACAGAAGACGGTTGTGCAACAGAGCAGCCCCATTACTTTCACTCTACTTCAACCTAAGACCGCTCTGACTCCAGCTACTGCAGTTCCTTTCCCAGAGAATTATTCAACAAACAATACATCAATAGGTGTTTCATTAGAACCTGAGCTAGAAGTTATGCAATGGGAAAACTTAGATGTGGATCCCGGCTTTATCCTAGATGACCCCCTGCATCCAGTGATCCAACCTGCAGAGGCCACTAACTCCAGTAATATAAGAGATTTGGGAACTGAGTACAACTCTCTATTGATGAGGAAATTGAAATCATTGAGGAAGAAGTAAACTCATCTGAAGCTGTCAAGATTGTTCTTGATTCTGCAGTAAATTCAGTCTCCAATCAACAAGGCTCATCTTTTTCTAATTCATCAATGAACTCTGTCCCACCTGGTTTTACTGAAAAAAGGAAAGTTTTCTCACCATAACAATATTTTTCAGGAGCACGAGGTGATCTATGCAGCCTCTGCTTTTGAATCTTGGAAAGATTTCTTCTCCACCAAGTCTAAAGATGCAGTACAAATTCAGGTACCAAATGATTGGGCACATTTCATAGCAAGTCAACCGCTTTCACCAGATAAATTTATGTGGATAAGTTCTTTCTTCCAATCACAAATGTGGAATATTATTGTTGAAGGCACTGCTCATGAGGACTTATAGACTATCTTTCTCCCTGATAAATGCCCTAACACTAGTGCAAAACAGGTCATTAGAACCGGTTTTGGGAGGCCATTAGAACCGGTTTTGGCAACCGGTGCTAAAGGTTCGGTGCTAGAGGGTGAACCCCTTTAGAACCGGTTGCTCACGAACCGGTTCTAAAATCTCTGCAGCCAGCCACGTGGTGGCACGTCGGGCGCGAGGGCTCGGGAACCTTTAGCACCGGTTTGTAACACAAACCGATTCTAAAGGTTTAGAGGTTTAAGTTTTTTTAATTATTTTCTTTTTGGTTTTAATAGTTTAGGGTTTAGGGTTTATTAATTATTTTCTTTTGGGTTTAGGATTACTGTTTATTTTACGCTATTACATAATTCACAATGCATATATATATATACATGTAGAATATCTCGTAGCTAGCTAGAACCATCATATATAGTAGAATTATCGTACCTCCAACATATATATACATCGGTCATATATAGTACTAGTGCCTCACCACCGCCCCTCTTTGCTTGCCTCGTGCCCACAACAGTGGAGGGCATTTGAATATACATACAGTTACATTATATGGACAACACACCAGTTTCCTATTACATATGGTAAGGGAATTCTCCGGTCGACTTATTTATGACTTCACGAAGAAGAAATCCCGCTATTTTCTCTTGAAGTGGTCGCATGCGATCATTTATGTCGAGTTTATCCCGCTTCTCCAATCTTATTATTTACAGAAGATGATCAATATATGAATATATTACATATGGTAAGAACAAAGTCTAGATAGTATTTACGTACCATCATTGTTCTTTGATTAAACTTTTGGGTCATATAGCGAATGTTCTCCATTACGATCTAAGCACAAGATTCAGTCCCCGATGTCTGCCTCATACACTTCACAACAAAATAGAATTCAAACAGATTTAATAATCAAGCATATATATGATAATGGTATATTGAAACTAGAAATATAATTAAATCGAATGTTCTCTCACATATTTATCGTACTGCCACGTCAGCTTCCCCTTCCATTCACCGCGCTCGAGTTTTTTGAACTTTCCCCAAACTCTGCCGTCAAAGAAAATGAATAAAGGAGTTAATTACTTGATATAGCAGAAACTTAAAGTGAACACTAAAGAAGCCTACATGTGTGATAATGATTAAAATTACCTGGCGAATGAGTTCTTAATTTCTTTATACTCACTAATATCTTTACGTAGTGAGTCCATTACTATAACCCTTCCTTTTTCCATTTCAATGTCTAGCAGGATGAAGTGATAGCTGCGCACACGTAAGAGGGTATCACTTATATAACAATATCGAGTAAGCAAAACTATAATTTGTAGTACAAAATAATGACACTCACTTGAAGTTGTAAGGAAATAGTATATGTTCTTCTGCATGTAGATCCCTCAAACTTTTAAGCAAAAGGGTCTCCGCGAAATCTGTATTATGTTTTACTGTTACTTCATGTATGGTATTTGGGTCAATGAACCCAATGCCAAAGACTCCAGCTTTTCTCATTTCGTACATCTTTATTCTGCGTAATACCATACACAAAAGAATATATATAGTGAGGATAATACAGTCAATGACGTACGAGCTGAGCTAGAAAGAAATCACTTACAGACAATGCAAACTGACGATAGATTTGTCGAGTGCCAATTGATGGAATAAGTGAAATAATTCTTCATTTGCAATCCACAAGTCACCAGTTCCATTGTCGAAATAATCTGGCCTGATCGGAATCCAGAAGCCGGTCATCTCGAACAGTATAGCTTCTTTGATGTACCACTTATGCAAGTTGCGCATTTGGGTTGATAATAGCTTCTCTTCTTCTTCAGTGACCATAGGCTCCCCTTTTGCATATTTCCTTTTTGGAGATGGCTCACCGTACAACTCATCAAGGTTTAAAAATTGTTCAATAGTAAGACCCGCCTCTCTAGCAAATGCTCTTTGTTCGTCGGTTATCTCTTCCTGCTGCTTGGTATTCACCTTGAGAGGGGCTATGGATTGCACTGTCTGTTCTCCGAGTTGGGCAACAGTTTTCCCACATTTTTTACTGCCTGAGTGGCTGCTTCTTGAACCCTTTTGCAGAAAAGACTTGTTAATAGAGCGTTCGTAGTCCGAGAACACGGTCTTAACAGGGGGTTCAAACATCTTCAAGAAGTGTTGTACTGTTACCTCGGGTATTTTCTCCTTCGGTGGCGGGGGAGGTTTCGGTGCAAGGTGCTTCGCCACGGCTTCATCCACTATGGCCTTGGTTTCAGCTACACTCCTATCCCAGGGTAAGACCGGCGGACTCTTCTGGGGTTTCGCTTTTTTTGTTTTCTTCTTCGGTGGACTGCTATGACGCGGCGGAGGTCGATTAATTTTTGATTGTCGTGTTTGCCTTCTATCCATCACGGGGGAGCTGGTGGGATCGGTTGGCGCTGCGGACTCGCGATGTGGGGTGGTTGTGGTGGAATCGACTGACGCGGCGGAGTCGCGCTGCGCTCCACGGGGATGGATGGTGCAGGACTCGGCTGACGTCGCAGCGGATCAGTCCCACTGTGCTCCATCTCGGGGATGGATGGTGCAGGACTCTACTGATGTTGCGGAGTCGCACTGCGCTCCATCTCGGGGAGGGGTGCAGGACTCGGCTGGTGCTGCGGAGTTGGGATGCAATCCATCTCGGGGGGTGGTGGTGAACTTGATGTCGAACGCGTTGGACTCATAATGGATGGAAATATGATCCATTGTTTTCTCCATAGATAGATACCCCTTTTTTTGGCTTCTCTGAGGGTCTTCTGCCCTTCACCTCTAGGAATACCAAGGTTTAGTTCTTGATATTCCGTCACAACTTCATCCACCCCGATACGAGCATAGCCAGGTAGAATCGGATTGCAGTGGTGCAGTGCTCCAGGTGGATTCGTTAAAGCAAAGCCGCCCGCCACCTTAATGGATATATTGTTCATTTTGAAGATTAGCTCGCAACATTTCTGCTCTGTGATATCATCCACGGGGTAGTGACCATCATCGACCCCCGTGGAGCCCACACTGCTTTTTTTCATACATGGGACGGTAGTTGCTTCAGGTGGATCTTGAGTTGGCTGCGGTTGCTGGCTAAGTGACGCCTGTAGTCGCTCCTGCATATCCTTCATAGCATTTTCCAACTTTGAAAGACGGTCTGCTTCCAGCTTCTTCTCTCTTGCACGGCTTTTGTAAGTATCTTTATACTCCGCAAACCCCTCATACCATGGAACAACGCCTACGCCTCGCGTTCGTCCCGGATGTTCAGGATTCTTGAGGGCGCGTGTAAGCTCGTCGTTCTCTCGCTCGGGGATGAAAATCCCATTCCTAGCATCATCAATTGCATTTAGTATCTCTTGATCGGATCCTTTAAGACTTGCTTTTATAACCACCTTCCCTGCCTTTGGGTCCAACTTTCCCCCATGCCCAAAAAACCAACTCCTGCACCTGGGTGGAAAATATATTGTGACTGGAGTGACCCCTGCAGCAATCAGCTTCTTCTCAAATGCATCCCACTTAGACGACGCGGACTTGTAGCCACCTGTCCCCATGGTATGGAAAAGCTTATGCTTCTCAGCATTAATCTTGTTTATTTCCGATCGAAGTTTAGCTTCATCTGATTCGTTGTTTTCCACAAATTTTTCCCAATGTGCTTGTACCTTCGCTAGTGCTCCAGTGGAATTTGGAGTCTTCTTATTATTAGCAACGTATTTGGACCATAGCTTTACCTTCCAAGATCGGAATAGTTCTTCCATCTTCTTAAGAGCAACATGCTTGACTTTCAACACATCGTCTAGTGTCGCCCAATCTGGTAGGGTGAAATATGATAAGAGTTTAGCCCAAAGATACTCTTTTGCTCTATCGCTGACAAAACTCTTGTTTCCACCTTCCTTTGGCTGATGCCATTCTTGAGTGCTAATCGGGATGCTATCTCTAACAGTTACTCCGCATATAGCTATCCATTTCTTCACGTGAGCTTCCGGAGCATTCGGCTGGCCACTCAAACCGATCCCATCGATGTTGTACTTTACATCATCCCGCGGCAATTTGGCCGGGCCACGTTTTGCTTTGCTTGAAGAAGATTTGCTCGATCCGAGTTTCTCGAAGAAGAAATATTTGTTAACTATTAGTGATAAATCAATTATTTGTAAATTTTATGATCACCAGAGGCCTTATATATATATATATTGAAGATCTTGTTCTTCTCCTTCGTCGAACATTCTCTCACCGGAATCGTTCAGATATCGTGAGCCGTCATCATCGATATCGGCGCCATCATGAGAACTGATATCGGCTTTGGCGATAATTTCGTACATATCATCTTCTTGCTCTCTGCCGCTATTGAACACGTCGTCCATAGCTTAACTAATATCGACGAGATGCAGAAAAAGATAAAACAATTTAGTATAAGCAAATATAGAAAATGACATCTCAAATAATCAAGTTCACATGCAACATCAATATTAGAATAATAATCCAGCTTACAGCTCGAATAATCCAGTTCACATATATGCAACACTAATATATATGTCGATCACTAGAGCTAGTACATATATATATATAACATATCACTAGCTAAAACAGTAAACGACGTTGGCTCCGGCTGGCGGTGGACACCCAAAGAGAAGGAACCATCACCCACTCGTAGCTAGGGTGAGATCCCTGAAGCACCTGCCATAAACTGTAGTACCCGACGTCCAACGCCGTGTGACGCCCCCAAAATCAATCCGTGTACAGTAATCATACACGCAGGGTACACGGCTGAGATTAGGGTGCCACGGTGAGAATATCACAGCACAACACTAAACACAAAAGGATAAACAAATATATTACAATAAAGGGGGGTCACGCGGACCCGAATACATAAGTCATACAAGCCATAATATCTGAGTACAGACATAGTTAGTCAAGTTTTGCCTTAAGAAGGCTAGCACAAATCACATCAGAGGCACGGATCGAAAAGGTGAGGCCTCCTGCCTGGGATCCACCGAACTACTCCTGGTCAACGGGGAACTCGACGTCGTAGTAGGTGCCTCCGGGGTACTCCTGCTCCTGGGCTCCAACGTCGGCTGTAGCGGCCGATCAGGCAAAACAGTAAAGGAAATAAAGCAGGTGAGTATCTAGTATACCCGCGAGTCTTACGTCCGCTACTAAGCATTATGCATTGTATCAACGGAAAGAAGAGGCTGTATATAGTGGACTGAAAGACAGAAATCCAGAGCAAGGGTAAGAAGCTAGGCCTATCGAAGACTAGCATCTTCCGACGATGTCTTGCAGCATGAGGTAAGAATCAACCAACAGTTTATATAAAGCGCAAAGTAACAATGTAACAGAAGTTGCTGCAGCATTGTATAATAATAAGTTTTAATAATTAGCAATGCCTCCGAGTTCACCTCCTCGACATCCCCGCGAGGAAGAAAACCCGGAACCATACAATTTAATAATAATAGTTTCTAGTGGTAAGATCCAGCTTCAGCATAAAGCGTCCTATTACCGTGGTCACGACTATTCAAATAGATTAATCTTCCCTGCAGGGGTGCACTTGTGTTACGCTACACGCACGGATCTCCAGGGTGGCGGGAACCTTGTTAGGGGAACGCTCCACCGAGGCTATCCGACACTCCATAGCCCATCTTTCAAACTCAACAGAGAGGCCATCCGCTGGTCTAAATCCTAAGTACGCCGAGACTTGGACCCCAACCCGAACGTACTCCTGCACGGTGCGTGGCTGGCCGGTGAAGTTAAAGCAAATCCAAATAAGACACCACCGCGCGAGCAAATAAGACCACACCACTTCCCGGCAATCAACCCGCAGTACTGCTGACGTCTGAAGAGTCCTCGGACGACACTACGAAGCAAAGGAGCCCATAACTCGTAATTCCCACGGGTAGGTAGTGGGTACATGACATATAGCCAACTCAAGACATTCACTGAACCATTTAGCATTTTATTAACCTGCGTGACAACCGTTATCGTTGCCTCGACTTAACTGACCCGCGGACAAAAACATCAGCCAGGACCACTAGTACATCGGTGCCTGCCCCGTCGTCCCACCAAGTCACTGCGGTTACCAACAAGGTGAACCGTCTCCTTACCTTGTCTCGCGTGTGCTCCTGGAGGAGCTCGACTTTCGTAGGTTGGTAACTCTCGCGGCCAACGATCAGGGGCCAAGCACACCGGTACACTGGTCGTACCCTCCCTGTCGTCCCGTCGCAATACCTCTCGCGGGCACCGTTGGGTCGCCCGACTTCTTACCTTTAGGACAACCGTTACTCAGGTACCTAGAGCGGCTATACAGAATCAACAACGAGTGGAGTACAAGGATTACTCCTTGATAGCTCACACTTGATGGTGGCTCGGCAGAGTCGAGCTAGGGGGCCTCAGGCGGTGTCTGCATTGTACCGTACCTGTGCAGTTATAATATCTGTATCCGCGTTCACTCCCCGGAGTGATCATGGCCCTCTATCTAATCCTAGCCAACAATGCGCAGGGCTCACTGCTGAATAATGCATAATAATAATAATAGGCAGCATAGGATAAAGGAGGTGCATCAAGGGGTGACAAAAATCAGGCTATGCAATTGAATAGGATTGTAATCGTAGCAGCAGCAGTAACCATGCCTAGTGCAAGAAATGTACGGAAAGATAGGCGATATCTGGGGAAGAGAATGGCTCTGCTTGCCTGGAAGCTCGACGGTAGGGGTAGGGTCGTCGACGAAGTAGTAGTACTCAGCAGCGGTGTAGTCGACGGCAGCAGCGGGGTCTACCGGAGATTAAGGGGGGAAGAAACAGTAAATACACGGCAAGCATATACAAACAGATGCATGACATGACAGATGAAATGTTAACGACGTTCTAACGCAGTGCAATGTATTATGCTCGGAGCGGGAATTCATCCGGGGATGAACTGCCAGCTCCGGGTGATTACCGGACAGATGATCCAGAGGGGAAGGTATCATGCCGGAGGTGTCATGGACATCCGACACATGTGTGGGTGGTGTATCCGGGTTAGTTGATCTATTCCGGACAACTTTCGTGTTCGAAATAAATTCATCCGAAGGGTTTATCGGTATCGGGCAATTATCGGACTGACGGTACCGGAGGGGGACGGTTCGATGTTCGGCATGTTAGAGGGGTGTGGTGGGGGTATGGGTATCATATCCGAACTCGGTGATCCGTTCTGAGCAACTTTCGTATACAAAAGTTTTACATCCGGGCAACGTATATCGGTACCGGGAATTATCGACAGACGGCCCGAAGGGGGAATGTCGATGTTCGGTACGTCAGAGGGGGGTGGTAGACATACATATAGCGTATTCGTATTCGTTATATTTTTCTGATCAATTTTGATGTATAAAATATTTTTATCTGATTTACGGTTTAAAAGATATTGATTTTCCAAGTTTTAATCAATTTAAATCATTTTATAATTTCTTTTATTATTTAAATGAACATTATCCATAAGGGGTTGACTGGTCAAACCTGACCAGTGGGTCCCACTGGTCAGCCTCACACTAGATAAAACAATTTAATTTAATCTAATTACCAGTGGGGCCTACATGTCATCCTGTGTTATTTTAATTTAATTTAATTAAATCTAAATATTAGTGGGCCCAGCTGTCATGAAATTATTCATTTTATTTCATTTTAAATAACTACACTGACAGCAGGGTCCCACATGTAAGGGTCTCCTCTATTATTTATTCTAGTTATCCCATTTCATTTAACCTTTTTTTTACAGGGTGGGTGGCCATCTGGCAGTGGCACAACTGTGCCCCTCCGGTTGGGAACGCACAACACAGAGCGCCGACGGCCAGGGCCAGAGGGCACGGCGGCGAGGCCAAATCGGCCGGAGGGACATGGTGAGGCGGGGGCGCGGGAACAGGGGTGTGGTCGGGCGCGGCCAAAGCGCGCGCGCGAGGCGCGGCCGGGTGCAGCAGGGGCGCACACGGGGCGCGACCATGGCCTGCCGGCGCGGAGTCCCGGCCATGGAGGCCACACACAACGTCGTCGGGGAACGACAAGAATCGGCGAAGGAAGAGGGGAATCAGTCGAGGTTCTCACAGTGGTGCTCGAGGACGTGCTTGGGAGGCCAAGGTGGCACTGCCGGCGGCGAATCGCGGCATTGGATGAAGGTGACCTGCGGTGAGGAAGAAGATGGGTGCGGCGTCATGGTGGCTCCTCGATCTCGATTGGGTGAGGGGGGCGAAGGAGTCGACCAAAGCGGCGTCGCTGGACAAGGTCTCGGTCGCCATGGAGGCCGTTGGCCGCGGGTGTTCGCCGGCGCAGCCACTGCTCCACCATGGCCGAGGACGGGAGAGCACGGAGAGAGTGAGAGGGGGCAAGGGGGGGATATCTGGGGCGTGACCACGGGGGGGGGGGGCACTCGCTCGATCTTATCGCCAGGGAGGGGGAGTAGGTGAGGCAGGTGAGGGGGGGGGGTCGGCCGAGCAGTGGCCATGTCGGCCTGCTCCTGTGCGTGTACGGGGTGGGGGGGGGGCAGGTGAAGGGGAAGAAGGAGAGAGAGAGGGAGGGAGGGGCTGGGCCCAGGGTGGGCCTCGCCCCAGGCGGGTTTTAGTCTTTTTTTTTTATTTTCTTAGTTTTGTTTTCTTTTCTATCTTGTTTAAATTTTATTTGCCTACTAATACAATTTTGTAAAATATGCAAACTACACCAAAAAATATTGTTGTAATTTAGTCTACTGCTAGAAAAATATTTGAACAACAATAAAATCGTTTAGATTTTATTCGATGCACAAAATATTATATGGAGCTATTTTTGCTACTTCTTATATTTATCTGCATTATTTAAATAGTTAATAAAATATCATTTATCTTTTTATATGACCTACTGATTATTAGGTATTTAATAAAAATGTTTTCACAATTTTTAGTGCATTTAAAATTCCTATTTGTTTATTAAATTTACCATAGCCATTTAGTAATTCCCAAGCATTTATTTTTATTTCATATTACTTTCTAAACACTTTAATATAATACCCATTGCTATTTTAACATGTCCCAAGATTGCTAGGCAATACTATTAATACCTTTTACAGTGTTGGTTTAACTATGATTTCCATTCCCAATTTAATTTACTTGGCAATACAACAATCCGGCATCCTTGGTTTCATAATCATCACTGACTTGTGATTCTGCAAATGACTAAGGTTGATTGGGTTGAACAATGATCAAGTGGATTGACATGCCTCCACAATTCTTGGAGCAAGATTTATAATCCACCTAATTTGAAAATTTTATCAGGGTTGGAATTTGGGAGAGCTATGATCAGAGGTGATCATGGCTTGATCATCAACAGTAATGATCACTAACAGTGGAATCACTGTAGTGATTTTTGTTACTGATTCTGAGGGTGTTACACGCCGCCATGTAGCGACGGACGTGGTCGTCCTCCTCCCTGATACGTCGGCGTACAACCTCCTCGGGGGCCGGCTCCCTCCGCACCGACTGTGGCCCACGCGACCGCCACCAAAGAAGATCCGGGTCGATGATAAGACCCGAATTCCTCGCTAAGCGACGCACCCCGGAAACCACCTCTCAGTGCTATCCCGGCGGAGCCCAGTCCAAGACATTGCGCATCCCGTCAAGAACTCCCGGAGCGCGACGGTAACGAGGATGCGGGCCCGGCATTCTCACTAATGAAACTAATAAAATTACAACTAAAAATATCTTAATATTTTCATGTTAATAGCTATTGATCTATAGCTCAAATTGTAGAACATCTCATATATATACTAATAATATTTAGAACAATATATATACTAATAATATTTATAACAATATATATACTAACAAAATTTCATATATATACTTGACTACAAGGCTTACAACAAAAAAATTCATCTAGCAAAATGTTCATCTAGCAAAATGTTCATCTAACAACATGTTCACATCTAGCAAAATGTTCATCTAGAAAAATTGTTCATCTAGCAAAAATGTTCATCTAGAAAAATGTTCATCTAACAACATGTTCACATCTAGGAAAATTTTCATCTAGCAAAATTGTTCATCTAGCAACATTTTCATCTAGCAAAATATTCATCTAGCAAAGTCCATCTAGCAAAAATGTCCATCTAGCAAAAATGTCCATCTAGCAAAATTGTTCATCTAGCGAAATTGTTCATCTAGCAACATTTTCATCTAGCAAAATATTCATGTAGCATCGTCGTCGATCCTCGGCGGGGTACTACGACGGCGGAGATCGCCGTGGACACATGCATGTGGTCGGACAGGGGGGAAGAGGAGTGCTCACCAGCGGCGGCGCCGGCGGAGACGAAGGCGAGGAACGACGGAGACGGCGAGGGCGACGTCGGCGGCGGAGCGCAGCAGCCTGGCGGAGAGGGCGACGACGACGACAGAGCGCAGCAGCCTGGGGGCGTCAAGTTTCGATCTGGGCGGCGGTGGTTTTCCCCGTGAGGAGGCGGGGTTATATAGCGGATACCTTTAGAACCGGTTTGTATCACAAACCGGTACTAAAGACCCTTTAGCACCGGTTGCTAACACAAATCGGTGCTAAAGGTCTCCAATTTACTCAATTTTTCGGGCAAATTTTCAGCGGGAAGAGTGGAGACCTTTAGCACCGGTTCGTATCACAAACCAGTAATAAAGATATATACTTTATATTTATTGATTATTTGTTTTTAGTAATTCTTTTGAAGTCATTTGGCACAAAATAAATCATTAAATGCATGGAAAATAGCAAATGAAGTCAGAAAGGGTTCAAATTTTAGTATGTGGCTTTGAATGGTGCATATTGAATGCGCAACAAGTCTTGAGTTCAAAAAAGTTTAGAAAAATGAAATGACTTTGTAACAGATGAGTTTTTCGTCTAAAACCCTCACACTTCGAAAGAGATGCTCCAGTTTGTACACGAAGTGCATCCAGTTTTTGTCGTAACCCTCTCAACTTTTGCACACATGTTATATGGTTCAAGTGATGATACCATGCCAAGTTTGAACCTTTTCTGAGTTCATCTGTAGATGCTTTCCATTTTCAGGGTCATTTGGCACAAAATAAATCATTAAATGCGTGGAAAATAGCAAATGAAGTTAGAAAGGGTTCAAATTTTAGTATGTGGCTTTGAATGGTGCATATTGAATGCACAAAAAGTCTTGAGTTCAAAAAAGTTTAGAAAAATGAAATGCCTTTGTAACAGATGAGTTTTCGTCTAAAACCCTCATACTTCGAAAGAGATGCTCCAGTTTGTACACGAAGTGCATCCAGTTTTTGTCGTAACCCTCTCAAATTTTTCACACATGTTATATGGGTCAAGTGATGATACCATGCCAAGTTTCAACCTTTTCTGAGTTCATTTGTAGATGCTTTCCATTTTCAGGGTCATTTGGCACAAAATAAATCATTAAATGCACTCATGAGCCACCGTCGGGCTGTATGCAGAGGAAACCTTGTGTTTTGTTCTACACATAGAAATATTTCAGTTCATGATCGACCGAATACAAATCATTCGGATTCCCTGCATACGTCCGATGGTGCATTGATATGTTTGCACTCATGAGCCACCGTCGGGCTGTATGCAGGGGAAACCTTGTGTTTTGTTCTACACATAGAAATCTTTCAGTTCATCGACCGAATACAAATCATTCGGATTCCCTGCATACTATTTATTCGCGTGTTTCCCTTTCTTTTTGCACCGTAACCATGGACAATCTTCTTCATTTAACACGATGCTTGGGTCAGTCTTTACTGTGAAGGGAGGAATTTCATGAAACTTTTCATAATCTTCTGACTTGTCTGTCTTGTCCTCCACTCCCACAAGGTTTCTTTTCCCTGAAAGAACTATGTGGCGCTTTGGCTCACCGTATGATGTATTCACTTCCTTATCTTTCCTTTTTCTCGTTTTGCTAGACGTGTCCTTCACATAGAAAACCTGAGCCACATCATTGGCTAGGACGAATGGTTCCTCTCTGTACCCAAGATTGTTGACATCCACTGTTGTCATTCCGTACTGCGGGTCTACCTTTACCCCTGTCAGATTGAACCATTTGCACCAAAACAAAGGGACCTTAAAATCAGGTCCATAGTCAAGTTCCCATATCTCCTCTATGTAACCATAATATGTGACCTTTTGCTTATTGTTGATTGCATCATCAAAGCGGACAACACTATTTTATTGCTGCTCTTTTCATCTTGGGCGATCGTGTAAAATGTATTCCCATTTATCTCGTATCCTTTGAAAGTCATTATAGTCAAAGATGGTGTGCCGAACAACAAGTACAACTCCTCTTCAACAGTGTCGTTACCCGTGAGATGGTCTTGCAACCAACCGCTGAAAGTCCTATTGTGTTCCTTCTTAATCCAGACTTCAGACTGCTCTGGGTTTTTTAAGCGTAGAATATTCTCGTGTTGATCGATATACGGGGCCACCAAGGCAGAATTATGTAGAACAATATTTTGTGCTTTCTTCCAAGATTCTGCGTCCCTACATATTATTGGGCGCGATGCTAGCGTGCCTTTTCCACCCATTCTCCCCTCATGCCGCGATTCAGGAAGACCAATCGGCTTAAGGTCAGGAATAAAGTCAACACAAAACTCAATGACCTCCTTTGTTTGATGGCCCATGGAGATGCTTCCTTCTGGCCTAGCACGGTTACGAACATATTTCTTTAAGACTCCCATGAACCTCTCAAAGGGGAACATATTGTGTAGAAATACAGGACCCAGAATTGCAATCTCGTCGACCAGGTGAACCAGCACGTGCGTCATAATATTGAAGAAGGATGGTGGGAACACCAACTCAAAACTGACAAGACATTGGACCAAATCATTTTGTAACCTTGGTAGACTTTCTGGATTGATTACCTTCTGAGAAATTGCATTGACGAATGCACATAGCTTCAAAATGGCTAATCGAACATTTTCTGGTAGAAGCCCCCTCAATGCAACCGGGAGCAGTTGCGTCATAATCACGTGGCAGTCATGAGACTTTAGGTTCTGAAACTTTTTCTCTGTCATATTTATTATTCCCTTTATGTTCGACAAGAAGCCAGACGGGACCTTGATACTGAGCATGCATTCAAAAAATATTTCCTTCTCTGCTTTGGTAAGAGCGTAGCTGGCTTGACCCTCGTACTGCTTTGGGGGCATGCCTTCTTTTTCGTTCATATGTTTCTTGTCCTCTCTTGCCTCCGGTGTATCTTTTGTTTTCCCATACACACCCAAGAAGCCTAGCAGGTTCACGCAAAGATTCTTCATCACGTGCATCACGTCGATTGCAGAGCGGACATCTAGGTGTTTCCAATATGGTAGGTCCCAAAATATAGATTTCTTCTTCCACATGGGTGCGTGTCCGTCAGCGTCATGCGGAACAGATTTTCCACCAGGACCCTTTCCAAAGACTACTTGCTCTGGTAAATCCTTGACCATATCAAGTATATCATCACCAGTACGGCAGACAGGCTTCTTCCGGTGATCTGCCTCGCCTTTGAAATGCTTGCCTTTCTTTCTTAAGGGATGATTGGTCGGAAGAAACCGACGATGTCCCATGTACACATTCTTATTGCAGTTGGGCAAATGTATACTTTCAGTCTCATCTAAACAGTGTGTGCATGCCTTGTATCCCTTGTTTGTCTGTCCTGAAAGGTTACTAAGAGCAGGCCAATCATTGATGGTTACAAACAGCAATGCTCGTAGATCAAATTCCTCCTGTTTGTTCTCATCCCACACACGTACACCTGGTTTAGCCCACAACAGTAAAAGTTCTTCAACTAATGGCCTTAGGTACACATCAATGTCGTTGCCGGGTTGCTTAGGGCCTTGGATTAGCACTGGCATCAGAATGAACTTCTGCTTCATGCACTTCCAAGGAGGAAGGTTGTAGATACATAGAGTCACAAGCCATGTGCTATGATTGCTGATCTGCTCCCCAAAAGGATTAATGCCATCTACACTTAAACCAAACCATATGTTCCTGGGGTCCTTTGTAAACTTGCCATTTTCCTTTTCTTCCATTCTCTCGATTTTTCTCCATTGTGACCCATCAGTGGGGTGTCTCAAATTCCCGTCTTTCTTACGGTCTTCGTTGTGCCATCACAACAACTTGGCATGCTCTTTGTTTCTGAACAGTCGTTTCAACTGTGGTATTATAGGAGCATACCACATCACCTTGGCAGCAACCCTCTTCCTGGGGCGCTCGCCCTCAACATCACCAGGGTCATCTCGTCTGATCTTATAGCGCAATGCACCGCATACCGGGCATTCATTCAAATTCTCGTACTCACCACGGTAGATGATGCAGTCATTAGGGCATGCATGTATCTTCTGCACCTCTAGTCCTAGAGGGCAGCCAAGCTTCTTTGCTTCGTAAGTGTTGTTAGGCAATTCGTTATCCTTTGGAAGCCTCTTCTTAAATATTTTCAGTACCTTCCCAAATCCCTTGTCAGGTATACCATACTCTGCCTTCCATTGCAACAATTCCAGTGCGGCACCGAGCTTTGTGTTTCCCTCTTCGCAATTTGGGTACAATCCTTTTTTGTGATCCTCTAACATGCGATTGAACTTCAACTTCTCCCTTTCGCTTTCGCATCCTCTCTGTGCATCAACAATGACACGGCGAAGCTCATCATCAGGCTCATGTGATGCCTTTTCTTCACCTTCTTGTTCTTTCTCTTGTTCTTCATTCTGTCCCCCCCATTGTACCACCGTATTCAGGCAGCTGGAACCCAGGATACCTGTCATCATCCTCATCTTCTTCATTCTCTTCCATCAGAACCCCTCTTTCTCCGTGCTTGGTCCAGCAGTTATAGCCGGACATGAAACCATGCTTAAACAGATGGAGGTGAATATCTTTTGAGTCAGAGTAGCTCTTATTATTCTTGCAGACACCACATGGACAACACATAAAACCATCCCGCTTGTTAGCCTCAGCCACTTGCAGAAAACTATGCAAGCCATTAATGAACTTGCCAGAGCGTCGATCTTCGTCGTACATCCATTGCCGACTCATCTTCATAATGGCACAACATCGAAAAGATAAAATTAATACAAGTAATTCATATACATAAAATTGATCATACATGCATAAAGGTTGTTCATACATAAAGTTGATCATACATAAAGTTCATACACATACTTATTATCATAAAAACAACATAAAACTATCTACCTAAAGCATTTAAATGCAATAATAAATGCGATCAATATCGCAACAAAGGTACCAATTGCTCCAACAGATAATGATACCAAGCCTCTTTAGTAAGGGCATATTTTCTAATTTTCCTAATCTTCATGCGCATTACATCCATCTTGTTCTTGTGATCGCCGACGACATCGGCAACATACAACTCCAATATCATCTTCTCTTCAACTTTTTTCAATTTTTCTTTCAAATACTCGTTTTCTTTTTCAACTAAATTTAACCGCTCAATCAGAGGACCAGTTTCAATCTCCGGTTCACATACCTCCTAGAAAAAAATATCTATGTCAACTTAATTGGTCATCATTGTCAAACACGAAAAATGGAACAAATTAATAGTTATAAAAGATTAATATATATATACCACATCCGAATCATAGACAGGACGAGGGCCGACATGCGCGGATACCATAACCATTTCACTATGTATAACAAAGAATCATACAAGTAAGAAAATTAGACAAGTATCTATCTAAATCATACAAATAAAATTTCTTATATAAAAAAATAAGAAACACATATATAGGGGCTCACCAAGGTGGTGCCGGTGAAGAGGGACGATGGGGGCGATCGACGGTGGTAACTATACGTCCGTGTGCGGGAAGGCACTAAGCAATCACTACAAATATGCATACTAATTAACTTGAGCTCAAAGTGCATATAAATCAAATAAACTCCACATATCACTATATAGCTAGCTCCCAAACTAAAGTCCACAAATATACACATATAGAGCATAGCACAAGCTAATCTAGCAAAAATGAGAGAGGACAAAGCTGCTAACCTTTGTGAACACTTGGATGTAGAAGGTTTTCTTCAAATCTTCACAATTCTTGGCAAAAATGGAGGATGAACTCGAGCAAAGAGAGAAGTGAGCTTCAAAAACAGAGAATGAGCTTGGCCGGCTCATGTTGGAGAAGAAGGAGTATATATAGCTGTATCTTTAGCATCGGTTGGTAGCACCAGCCGGTTCTAAAGGTGGGACAATAGAACCGGCTGGTAGCACCAACCGGTGCTAAAGGTTCTAGCGCCCCCCCCCCCCCCAGCCCAACGGCAATCTGCCGCCACACCTTTAGCACCCGTTTGTACTACAAACTGGTTCTACAGGTGTGGTGGCAGATTGCCGTTGGGCTCGGGCCCACCACACAAACCGGTTCTAAACCCCAGCCTCACGAACCGGTGCAATTCGGCCAGTAGAACCGGTTCGTGTTCGGGCCGTGGCCTTTGCTCATATCCAAAGGCCTGTTTTGTACTAGTGTAATAGCCATAATTTTGTTTGCACTGAATTAGAGCAAGTTCCCATTGAGAATATTGAGGAATCTCATTTATCTAAGAAATCTGCAAATTTCTGTATTCCTCAGGGAAAAAGCACTGCAGGTGCTGCAAAGGAAACTTTGATGGCTTCCTCAACTAGTGCTCTCCATGCAAAAGCAAAAGAAAGCAGAGAGCTCCCCTAGTGGAAAGAGAGGTAAGGAGAAGTACCATGCTGTTATGTAATGCAAATGGTTTCAAACAGAAAATCTGTCAGAATATAAATTTCTTGGCATGCAATGCTGCCCCCCAACACTCAAAAGCAAAGTGGTTAAAATCTTAATATGTCTTATTGCAAGGTTAATGCCAAAGACACAACTGAGGAAATTCTGGCCAACAAGCATAAAGGGAAGAAGATCTGCAAGGATAAAGGGGTCAAAGCACCAAAGACGCTCTGATTTAATAGAATTCTTAAGCTCCTCAAAACCTCTAGAATTATGAAACTATTATTCTGTCGGGTGAACTTAATGGGTACAACAAAAATTATGCAATACTCACAATAAAAAGTGTAACTACAACAAATCATGCATATTGGGCTTATATTTGATTTAATGGGACATGATATATGTAGATAACATGCAACATATGAGCTATTTGGATGCATAAAATTTGGAGCCATCAACCTCCCCACGTTTAAATCTTGCTCGTCTTCGAGTAAGAAGGTTGAATAACTAAGCTCATTGTTGCTCTACAAAGCTTACAATGAAAACCAAAGTCCAACAATACATCCACGTATTTCGTGCAAGTTTGCTAAAGTTAGTTAGTATGGGATCATACTTGCAATCCTCTTAGTTATATTGCCATGAAGGTTAAGAAAGAGGAAATATTTTTTGGAGGCCAAAGTCCCATCGTCAAAGATTTGGAAAGAAGATCAAAATTACATTAAGAATAAAGCAATGTCAATCATAGAAAAAACATGCATGAGCGGTCACTTCAAAAGAACCAACCCCCCAAGGCCTACCAAGTACAACAGTGTGGTCGTCTTTCTGTGTTATTCTACCGTTAAACTACATGTATAAAATTGAGCGCAAGCTCAACCTGGCACGTATTGGGAAGGTAGAAAAATTTTGGGGTTTAAAGAAGTCAAAAAACAGAGAAATTCTTGCATCAACACAACTGACCATTACAGAATGGAGAAGGTATTATGATCGATGTCAACGCAAGGATTATGAACGCCATGCAACTAGGATGCACACAGAGCTATAAATATTTGAAATCTCTCCAATGAACTAAGTGGGAATGCATCCAACTTGCTTGGTTATGAAGACCTCAAGCATTTAAGGAACCCCGTCATCGAAATATACAAGCTAAATTCTATAATATGAATCCCCACTAATATATCAACATGAAGCTCAAAAATTTCTACTATGAAATACATGGAGTGGTGCTACTTTCAAGCAGTGTGTGTATACTAAAAACATAATGGTGTTTCTTCTTCTCTCTTTGACCCCTTTTTAAATATATTTTCCTTCTTGTGGCACCTTTCTAGTGCATCTTTTTTTTGCACCTATGTGGTGAATTTTTTATTCGGTAATCATTTGAAGCGAATGTGTGCTTCAGGACATGGCAAGCGCGGACACAAAAGATGTCAACTGCTAGAGAGGAAGTTGGGGCAATTCCTATCCACATTTGCTATCAAAAAAGAAAACTATAGCGAGTTTCCATGTGCGTGTACTAAAGTTGCCATCCCGTTTCTGCGATTGCCACGTAAACGGTTTGCGCTTGCCATGCCTTGGAGCTAACGTTTGCTCTGTATGAAAATCCATTTTTATTTTATCTCTTTTTTTAGAAGCAACACCTTACGATGATGAACAATACACTTTCTCATGACACCTTCCAATCGAATGTAAACATAAATCTTATGCAAAAATATGAGAGAACTCTATATGAATTCCTTGGGCAATGTATCAGGAGATGTGCAATGTTTGGCGTAGCATAGACATCAAGAAAGGAAATGCCATGAGAATATCTTGGTAGTGTAGAGCGATATACTCAAAATGGCTATGAAAATACCATGATATGGTGCTGTTTTGAGGAGATGTGGAGGCTTGCGTGTAAGAGATGTGGTGGGTCTCACCTCCCTCGCTCTCCCATGGTTGTTGTATGGTGTAGAGCACTCAGGGTCATGGGGGCACGATTATGATCTATGTCACGACGATGTGGCGTGGCGGCTTCTCTCTGCGACGACGTGAGGCTGGTGATGGTTGCAGCGGCACAGATAGGGCGTCATGGAGGGCCCAGTGCTGAGCGGGGACGTCTGTGTGGGCTGATCACCTGCTAGATTCAGCTGGGTTTGGCAGATGGGGGCGATGTGCATCGGGCTCTCTGCTAGGATGTGGACCGTCGCTACATGGTACTCGCCTTCCACGCAAATGTCGACGCTTTGGTCCATGGCTTAGTGGTGGTGATCCAAATCTGGTCGGCCAAATTGGGGTGGGTGTAGACTATGCTATAGCGACCTCATATGGCTCCACAACGATTTGTGGTCACCGAGAGATCTTCGAGAGAGTTCTTCTCTCAAGATTTAATGGTTGACTTTGATGGTGAGATGCAAATTCAGGACGATAATTTAACGTAGAGAGATGGTTGTGCAACAGTGACAGTCACATCACATGTAGTTGTTGGGTCGCAGAAAAGTTGTAATTACAACACTTGAGTGATTTGATGGTGGTGATATTCACACACCCAGTCTTGAGCTTCGGGTTGAAACCTAGGATGGCTCGAGATGAATAAAACTGGCAATGGTGATGTGTTTTTTACATCATTACCTTGTTGATGGCATTGCTCGTATATGCTCAGACTGATTTTTCAGGGTAATCTACATTCTGGCCTTGGTTGTTGGATTCAGTGATGGTTCCACTTGGGTATCGCGCCCTTCCTTAAGGCGTTGCTGTTGAAGAATCTCATCGTTTGTATGGTGTCATGAGATGTTTGGTGTAGATATGTTCATTGCCGCGGTTGATCGATCGCGTACTGATTGCTTTGGGATTTTTTTTCCTTTTTTCTCGCCTATGATAGCTTTGGTCTTATATAATTTGGCTAGTTGTCGATGTTTTTTCGTGTGTGTTGGTATTGATTGTGTGCAATCTATCTATGTAGAAATCGGGTGTATGCTCATTGTGCTTTGTATCCTTTGATCCTTCAGTTTCAGTCAATAGAATTCACTTATTATCGAAAAAGCCGTGTAGGAGAGCAAGAAAAGGTCATCCTACGGGTTTAGATATACCGGTAAAGTATGCGTCAAGTCTCGATGCAAACATGGACAATACATGATGGTACCGTAGAAGCTATGTAAACTTTGTTGAGTAGATGAGGGCGTGTTCATCACTAGGCTGGTTGTCTTCTTGAAGTCCGCTCGCTGCCATTGTTTCGATGCTCCACTTGCGTCGATGAGCTCCAACAACATTAAGCTAGTCTCTTCAGTGGTATATCTTTGTTCTTTTTGTTGTGGTGCTTGTATGCGGCTTTGTAACACCTTGTACTGTCGTTTCTCTTTTTCGTTGTATGGGTTGATGTAATTCTTTTGAAGTTTTAAATAGCCGGCTATGTTGGGAGACCTCAGGCTATGGCTATGCCATTTGTAGGCTAAATGAAAGATGACGCTAATAGCCGGCTATTTTAAACATTGAATTCTTCAAAACCGGATTCTTTTTTAGATTTCGTTCTAAAAAAGAGAGTAATAGCACGAGACAGCCATGTAGACCGAATATAGATTACAAGGTTTAACACAGTGCCCTCACAGTCTATCTTTATTATTTCTGAATCGAACTTTCACGTTCACATAACCATTCATATTTGGTCCAGACATGCAGTTTTATTCAGAGCACTACACGCAAGTAAGTATTATTACATTCTTGATTCAGTAAAGTTGTTGCAGCAACTTGTAGGAAAGTGCTCAAGTGATCCCGAGCTCATATGAGCTCGATGTGAACAGTAAATTCGAAAAAAATATAAAATAAATTCAAAAAAATCTGAATTTTTTGTGACGAACATTTGACAAATATTTGATATGCTTGCAAAATTTCATCACGAAATGACATTCGTGTAATACGCAGCAAAAAAACAAAATCAGAACTCCAAAATGCTGTAAAAAACAACCTTTTTGAAGCATCGATTTTTTTTTTGCTGTGTATTTCACGGATGTTATTTTGTGATGAAATTTTAAAAGCATATTAAAAATTTGTCAAATGTTCGCCACAAAAAATTTCAGATTTTTTTGAATTTGTTTTGTATTTTTATCGATTTTACTGTTCACCCGAGCTCATATCAATTGCTCTTGGTCCCAACTTGTACTGCTATATATGCTGGAGGAAGACATGTATCATGGTTGTCCAATCCCTCCATTATACGGGGGTGGAGCTCCGCCGCCCGGCTTCGGACGGTAAGGGTAGGGTAAGCCACCCGGTCCACACCGTCCGCGGAGGCACCGAGGAGTGATAGGGTTCAGAGCACCACCTGGAAGGGAAAGACAAGCAACCATTATTCAGTTAAAAAGTAGCTACTCAATTTCAGAATGCTATAGGATAATACAATATATTTCAAGGAAAAGACGATGAAAAGGATGAAAATGAACAGTCTGTAAGCACTAACTGCCGATCCTGGCACCGTGGCAGACGGAGCTGCTCGTGATCACAGCGAAGACGACGAACAACACGATCTGGAGGAGCACCATGAAACGGGCAGCCCTAGCGAAGGACGCCATTGCCGGCCGCTTGCTCTGTGTAGCTCACTGTGCTGTGAGTTGTGACTAATTGGAGGC
Organism: Bromus sterilis; assembly: GCA_950022295.1. Lineage (NCBI taxonomy): Eukaryota > Viridiplantae > Streptophyta > Magnoliopsida > Poales > Poaceae > Bromus > Bromus sterilis. Next base: position 31,155,190 of record OX465598.1, read on the forward strand.
TTCGAGGTGTGTGTATCCCTGCTGCTCGCCCAAGGCCCCGTATTTATAGATGCCATGGCGACCCCCATGGATAAAGGAAAAGATCGGATTGGCGCCCCTGATTTCCTTATACTTTTCTCAAGCATTTTCTACCTCGAGAAATTCCGTTGGAAGACAATTTCTCGGGTTAGTCAAGGCTGGTGAGTCCGTGAGTGGTGACATCTTGGCCGTGCACGACCGGCGAGAGAGATATGGGTGAGCCGACGACTCGAGTTGAGTCTCGGTCGTCTTGTGCAGGACTACGTAGTGGCGTAGTGCCCAACTCCCTTCGTATTTCCACGCATGAATCCACCCCGGTACTTAGAGCAACTCCACTTGACTCAAATGTTCGCTTTTGGTGGTTGGGAAGCCAAAAATCGCGGCCAACCGGGCGACCCAAAATGGAAAGGTTCAGAATTGTTCGTATTTTGGTCCGCCGCGGCCCAAACCAAATCTAAAATTGAAAGCAATTTGGGTTCCCGCAGACAGAAGGCAGATCGTCCGCGCGCTCCTTTCAGTCCGCCCCGGCCCCGTCTGGTGACTCCCCACGCGGCGTGGATCGGGCCCATTTAATAGGACTAGCCCCCCACCAGTCCCCACTTCACTTCCCACCGCCCCCACCACCGCTCCCCCGTTTCTCAGCACATCTCCCTCCATGTCGTAAAACCATGAGGCCAGCGGCTTCGGCGGCCGTCGCCACGAGCGCAACCACGTCCCCATCAGCATCGACGATACCATTTGGTACTGGCAAAGAGGCGAGCCAGTACTCTTTGGCGACGTCAAGCTCTCCAACGGGTGGCACCTCAGCAACGTGAGAGTGCCGGTGCCACCGACCGACGAAGCGGCCGTGTATGCTTCTCCTCTTCATCGTCGCGGCCACAGGAGACATCCATTGAAAGAGTTGTTGTCGTCCCAACGCGCCCGCCCGCCACCGCGTTCCCAGATCCGCAACGGCGGCTTGCAGATCCGCGGTGCGGCGCCACCGCGGGTAGTCGTCAAGCCCGAGAGGGACCCTTTCCCACAGCCACGTCTCGCCGGAGTACAACGAGGAGGAGGCCCTCCGAAGGGCCATTGAAGAAACCGAGCGGGCCGAGTGTGTGATGTGGTCGGGGATGGACATGTTGGTCCAGGGCGACGCTCCCCCTCCCCCGCCACCGCCACCGCCATTGCAGGGCTATTGGCCGCCCAACGTGTCGTGGTTGCCGCCGGCCTTCATCGACCTCCGGAGGGACGACGACGACGACTTGGACGACCCGTAGGCGGCCCAGGGAGCATCCGGTGACGAGCTAGGGTTTAGGGGTTTTGGTTGAAACTTTTTTTAATGTATAACTATGACTTTTGCGCGAACCCATATTTGTGTTTTTCTCGCACCGATGGGGAATCGGCAATCCAAACAGACAGTTTGTAGACATTTGCTCTGTTGGGCTGACCCAAACGGACAAATGGCGGACCAAACTACAATCTGTTTGGACCGGCTCATTGAAATTGCTCTTATAAAAAAAACTCTTTGATAAACTTGAACATTAAATTGTTTCCACGAAGAGGGCGTCTTTTTTTAGATTTTCCGTAAAGCAATGTGCTGGGTGTCAATTATATATACGCTCCTCTTCTTAAACTATCCCCACCTTTAAAGAAATACTACCCAGTCGTCTTAAAATAAATATCATGGATTTATTAAATATGGATAAATCTAGATTTAGTTTTACATCTAGATACATTCATATCTGATAAAAAAATGACACTTATTTCAAAACGAAGGAAGTATCTTTAAGCAATATTTTACAATTTTGAAAAGTAAACCATCAAGTATCCTTTAGAAGTGTATATTTGCTGCTCTATAAATGTGTTGTTTCTAGCCGATCCTCTAAAATTAACTCAATTTTTTTTACCAAACACTTCTAGTTTTAATTTACATGTTTCATTTCAACTATATATTTGCACATATATTAAAATCGATCATAATAATTAAGGTTCACACAATTCGTTTGAATATTACAAATTCAAAGTTTACAAACTAAATTATACAAATTCAAACACACATAAGGGTTCAAATGAAGTAAAAAAAAGCATGATAAAAGCACTATGAAGCGCTATAGAGGTTTCACTAATGCTCAAGAAGATCATCTTGGAGTTGGGTATGAACTTCTCGGTTCTGCTTCGATATGCTGCAAGAAATCTCTGGATCCTGTTTGCATCGTGTTCCGGCTCAACAAGATCCCCATTGGAAATGTATCAAGAATTCTCTAGCATGTCTCTCGCATCTTCAGTAGTCATGTTATGCCACGTGATGCAACATGTCATTATTTTCCATAGCACTTTGGGGTTCCGATGCTCGGCAGGGCCCTGGATAATGGCAAAGCGCTACTGAAGCACAACGAAAGCTCTCTCCACATCCTTGCTCGTTAACTCTTGAGTATTGCAAAGTTAGATCTCTTGTTACCTTTAGGACGCATGATTCTCTTGATAAATATGGCCCATGGATGATAGATTCCATCTGCAAGATAGTACTCCCTTCGTTCCAAATTAGATGACTTCCATTTGTACGCATACAAATGGAAGTAATCTAATTTGGAACAGAGGGCGTAACTCATTGTCTACTCACGACTATTGACAACGTAGTTGCAAAGAGAAACTTCTTCAACAACCAGCCTAACGAACAATGGTGATCTTGATAGCACGTTCATGTCATTATAAGAGTCAGGCAATCCAAAGAATAAAAGCAAAATTCGTAGATCCTTCAATGCATCAACCTATAGAATAGTTGTTGGATCTTTGGCTCTTTGCAATGACCTTTATACTGACATTTCCATCTCACATGACAATTCTTACATATCTAGTGTATACAGTCAATTCATCCTAGCATTTCAGGACATTCCCTTTGTTCACTCAATTCCAACAGCCTCTGCACTAGAATACTACATCCCAAATACGTCAATCACAATGTATACCTTTGAACGTCCTCGAAGATTGTAACTTCTCCAACACGAAAATAGTCGTCAATGACGTTGGACGAACACCTATAGACGTGCACAACTGCGATGCATTTCATCAAAGGTCTCACAGTTATCTCTCTAGATGCACTCCTCCGAAGTTTCAACCAATCATTATGCTTCTCCACGGCTTCTGCAATGGTGAGAAATAGAATTGTGTGCATCCAAAACTTGGCCCTCCGCCTTATCTCGATGTAAGTGTATGCAGCTAAATTGTGATCCTTTTCTTGGTCACCTAAAATCCTCGTTGAAAACCATACCAATGGTCATTCAAACTCACCATTGTCTTCTTCCTCCTCCTACGACGAAGAGTCCTCAAAGATGAACTCCCTCAACCTCTTCATATACGCCGTGGCAATGGCTAGGTTAATTTTGATTTCCTAATTAAAAAACACTTTGAAAATGAAAAAAAAATACTCACCTAGGCAAACCGTCAAACACTTGAAGAATGGTGCATGTGTCATAGCCGGACGATGGTGTTCAGACGATGGTCAGGCTACTAGGGGCCGTTGGGGCCCCAGATGGCCTACAACCGATGGAGAGAGGTTCAACTCGTCCTTCCAACAATGGGATGGATGCGGTGGCAGTGAAACAGCTAGATTTCGGGGATGGCGATGATCGATGACGGTATCATTGTGGGGGCAGGAGGGTCGCGGAGGTAGGGGGTCGACGGAGGAGCTAGATGGTCACCAAAAGCAATGTCATGATGCAACAATGTGGGATTGGAACGACACGAGTGCGGGTGTGGAGGAAAAATACTATCATTTGTGCCATCGCGAGCAAGTATATTTGCAACTCGCGGTTGCCCTGGAGTAAACAATATCCTCCGCTAATGATGATAAAGGATCAAATAGGTATGATTCCCTTAGGGCATCTCCAACGCTGACCCATAAAATGGACATCACATTTGTCTGCGGACTAGACGCGGACACTAATGCGGGACCAGGTCATCCAACCATAAACGCATCCATCCGCCAATAGTTTAATCAAATATGCCAAATTCATGCAAACTTGAATGGATTTCATTCATTCGGATATAATTTACATAAACAAAACTCATTTCATGCAAACCATACGAAATACATGAGTTTAACCTAGTCTAAAATTTTGTCGACGATCAGAAGGGTCGTCCTTAATTTTCGCTAGCTTCGAGGTTCCCGGCAGCAAAGAAGCTTCAGTGCAACTGATATCCAGCGAGGTATGCTGGTCGTATGCACCAATAACGCTCATCCACCAGTCTTCCTGACCGGCGACGCTTCACTCATTCCATTTACTTATATGTACATGGAGAGTGTCGGCGAGTGCTGGAGCAGGAGACCACTCTCTGCCTCGTCGACCATTGCCCATGCTTGGAACGCCATAGGTGGTGGTCTTCATGGGATACAATCCGGCGCGCAACCCTACCATGAGGAGAGGTGCTGCCCATAATCGCATCCTGCACTGTCGCTATGCCCGGCTTGTTGAGGAGAGCTGCTTTCCACAATTGATGTTGGTCGGCCCGCGAGCCGACCTCTATCCTACAAGCGCCTAGATCTCGGATCATGGAGGAGGTGGAGGAAGAGAAAGGGGAACGATTGTGTGTGGTGTGTTCCACGATCCCGCGAGGGTTCGTTTAAATAACCGTCGTTGGGTATATTAGTGTAGGAGCCAGTTTGAATGTTGGGGCACCGAAGTGCGTTTCTCGATCTCCACTCTCGTTTAATGTCAGCAGGGCGAGGAGCGATTAGTCGTCTGGTCGCGTCTCTCCGGTATTGAACAGGCGCAGAGACTCGAGCTCTCGGTTGGCGAGCCTTACGTCCCTCCAGTGAAGGGTCACGTCGATACTAGTTGGGCATCAATGCTGGCCAGCATCCAATGCCCGGAGACCGCTTCGCGTGCGGGGATAGATTTTGGCGCGGAGGGCATTCGTGTGGGGCGGGGTTGTTTGGATGGGGCGTGTTTGATGTTCGGACTTCCGTAAAGCCCATGTGGTTTAGATCAGATTTGCGGGAAAACAAACGGGCGGACCAGCTCGTTAATGGATACAAGACTGCCTTGGATGGCAAAACTGGTCCGGATAGTTCAGTCCGAACGGATGCGGGAGGTTTTGGGTTGAAGATGCCCTTACATCACATAATTAGGAGGAAAGTACATCTTTTTTTTGCAACAGATTTCTTCACTGGACTACAAAGTAGAGATTGAGTATGCTAATCCGTTTTCACAATAAGTTGGCAATAAGTATAATCAGAGGAAAATGTATCGCCATCTGTTTGCATTGCTGACTATCCTAAAAGCAAGACTACTTCGGCAACACAATGATAATACAATAGTCATGAGAAATATCTGATCAATGATCACAAGGCAACAAGTACGCAGAATCATTCATAGCATCAAAAGACCATTGGAAACAAATCACCCCAAACAAGTAAAAAGGTGCACCACATGCTCACATCTTTGTCTTGCAATTCAAATGAGTACCACACGATGAAATGCATCTAGATTTATTTAGCCATAACTTCTCCTTCATATCCCCCTTCGAGCCACCCGTTGATCTCATTCTCATCGGTTCCTCTTTACGGCCCCATATTTCCCAGCAACCTGCAATGCATGACAACAAACCACCAAATTAATTGACCGCCATGTTTTCTTTTGCAGGACATTGACGCCAAGTTAATTAACCTGAAAGGAAATATAACCAGAGCATGCACAAGAATCACGGGCAAAGCTCACGCAAAGATGAGACAAGAAATTGGTAACTAACGGAGAAAGGGGTTGGGTTCAGGATCACACGCACTGACGCACATTAGGGGAAGGTCGTCTTCTCTTGGTCCCGCGATCGTCTAATTCTTCCTTCACCGTAGGCGCCGCGAACGAAGCCAGGTCCGTCTTCCTCCCTCTGGTCCAGGAAGAAGATGAAGCCGAAGAGCCCCCAACCGTAGCAGCAAAAGGAGCCGGCCGCTTCCTCGGCCTTGATATCTCATGGTGGCACTGGCACTCTCCATCCTTGCGCACGGAAGAACAGAAGCAGTCCATCAGTTGAATTCAAATTTCAAACATACCATTTTGGCGGGAGTAGCGGAATTCGATCTATTGCTTGCCACCTGGTGATTATCAATACTCACTAGCGATGGATAAATAGGGGAAGAAGGGAGCCGTACCGATGTTTCAATGAACTCATCCGCATCCGAGGAGCATTTCAGTTCCTCGAATGCGCTGAGCGCCGTGCTGGTTGCGAGGCTCTGGGCGCTTGCTGCCGTTTGGGTTGTTCCCTTCTCTCTTGCCTACATTAGGAGAACAAGAATGCCACTATTAAAAAATAGTCATGTTCTCTACATTTTTGTCAGATTAAATCGTCTCAAGTACTAAGTGACAATGGGAAACACACCTTCATGAACTGATCCAAACCATGAACTATTGAATCTTCGTCTTCGATGTCGGTATCTACCTTGGTGGTAGTCAACCTGTTCTGCGAATTTCAAGCAGGGACATTTCTTCTCAATTCTTGAAAGATTATTTTGTATCTTAAATTATAAAAATTATGGAATGACCGCGTGTTCAAAGTTACTATATTCTACTTGTGCTTGCCCAGAGAGAGAGAGAGAGAGAGAGAGAGAGAGAGAGAATTCAATTGGCAGTAGAATCTCATAGTTTCGCTTACCATTGTCTCTTCGGTGTTCTTCTGCAGGCAAGAGTGAAATGCCATATTGTCATCCTTGTTGACGAAAACATGCAGGGCAGTGCCCAGGTCATCCAACGGAAGAATCTGCAAATTCTGTAAGAAAAAACTAATTAAATGCATCTATAGATGATATACACTGTGGAGTTTTGGATCCCGGGCTGCATGAAGATCAGAATTTTGGAAATTTCAAAAATCAAATTTTAAAGTTTGAAAATTTGAAAAAATTACACATGTGTGTAGTGATGTATACTTCATCTCTGTAAATTTTCATGATGAAACACCTTTCTATGGTCTACACAAATAATCATGAGCTTTTATAGTTAATAGTACATGTGTGGTCATGTCTTTTTTGTGTACCTCCCATCAGAAAACATTTTATCGTGAAAATTTACAGACGTGTAGTACACATCCCTAAATACTATGTATTTATTTCAAAAATTGAAACTTAAAAAGTTGTTTTTTGATTTATTTTTTTAAGTTGGGCTCATGGAGCCGGAGCTCTATTAGGAATTTCCACAATATACACCCATTTTCTCACCAATTTTGCTTCAAGGCTATATGAGATAGTCTTCGCAAAGAAAATGCTATATAAGATGGAATAGACACAAGATAGTAAAGAGTGCCATGATAATAAAGGATTTAATACCAATTTGGACCAGCTATTTGTACAGTTTGCACCATATTTTAAAAACTTAACCACTTACACTATATTTCGGATATGTAATTCCAATTTTCACCGCATTCACATTTTTGGGAGCACACCTTGTTATATTTGTCTTTAGGCCTCCTTTGGTATGTAAAATTTTTAGAGGGCATGTATTTATAAGAAGAAATTCTTTGAAACCCTTTGGTTTGTAGGAATTTATTTCTATTCGTATGAAGGGTAAGCACCAATCTTTTACATTTCAAAGGAAAAAGTTAGTCTAGCCCCAATGAAAAAAATCCCTATCCTTTGAGCCAAATGCCATGTCTTTCCCTATAAGAAATGAGATGAGATACATGTCATGTATCACCTCTCCTATTTCCATGATATTCTATCCTATGAACCAAGTGAGACCTTAATCTGAATCGGAAGGGGGAAAGGAAGCATAGAAAAACCTCCCGGAGGGTACCTCACCCTCCTGCACTGCTTGCTACAATCGATGAGCTGCTGGCTATTTTTCAGCTTGCTTGATATTGATGCCAACCTGCCCTACCCCACTTACCATCTTGGAAATGGTGAGAAAAAATGGACATATCCACATCGGAATATAGTATTTACCACACCATGGGATTTTTCCCATCCGAAGGGGAGAGATATTCTTTAGGCCCTCTCGAGTGATCAGATTTGGCATATTCAGAAAGCATTGCCATGCGAAATGAGTTAAGTCTTAACCAGGTTCAGGAATCTACATCACGGTTTTCAGAAAATAGATCGAGCTACCAACAAGGGTGAAAAACAATCGCCTTGATATTGGCACCATGTATCGTGAGGCAAAAGAATGCCACCTATGATACGTTGTAAGGGTTCAGGTTCGTCACGCACTTAAGGGGTTGGGGCCTAATTCGGATGGGATCTAAACTAGATTGGTTTGTAGCTCTAATAGGCCTCTAGTGTAGAAGCCTATTAGGATGTCTATATAAAGCAGGATGGGGCGCACCTTTTAGGATTAACCCTTTTCGGGATACCTCTACCGTAGCCGCCACTCCCCATGCCCAATTTGTTCATCCGCATCTAGCAACCCGACGAGTGAAGCTGCTCCTCGTACATGTGGATACCTTGTACAAGTTGTTCGTTCGAGGAAACTTTGAGGATCTGTTCGAGGGTTCCGCAAGGAGAAGACGCGGACTCGAATTGCTAACTCTTCTTCCGTTATCATGACTACGTGTTTAATGGTAATCCCTCATCATGTAGTCTATCCCCAGCAATGTGATCTTGATTGCGCTCTAGAAATTTTATTTGGTGCTAGTGTACTGTGTTCCCTTACAGTGGTATTAGAGCCTCTGTTACGTGGTCGTAGATTCATGATGAATTTTCATATAGAGATATGTAGATCGGTTCTTATGATGATCGGTCATGCATGGAGGTTTGAGGTCGATTTTGTAATCTGTTCGGAGATCGTGCTACTTAGCTTTTTTACTTCGTATATAAGATTTGGTCAAAGTCAAATTTGCTAAAGTTTGACCAATTTTATAGAAAAATCTATCAACATCCACAATATGAAACCAATGTCATTAGAAGGATCATGATATTAATTTTCATATGGTATAACTTTGATTTTGTAGATGTTGATACTTTTTAATATAAACATGGTCAAACTTTATCAAATTTGACTTTGACCAAATCTTATATGCGGAGTAAAAAGAAACAGAGGGAGTACCACACAACTTAACCCTACCGATCGGTTTCTACCATCGGGGTATACAGTGAACCATAAATTTTGTTGCGGCATGCAATGATCAACATAATTGATCGAAACGGACACGGATCAAGTAGGCATAAATATGATTTGCGCAGTTTAGAAGTTTGAGCAGTTTCGGTTCTACGGCCTGATCATATGAACTCCGATTGAACTATGTGACCTACCAAACTGTGCAGGACGTTAAGATGTACAAAACAATGACAAATTATTGTTTTCCTAGATTTTCAAAAATCTGGAAGACCTAAGTAGACTTGTGCAAATAGTGTTTTGGGATGGCAGTAGAACCGAATGTGTTGCATGTATGTTATTGATTAATGACATGTGTGTCATGTATACGGTAACCGGCTAGAGCCTCAACTATGGCCTTTTAATATGAAGTTTCCATTTTTTTTCTCGAGGATGAGATAGTTCAGAAAGCTGGACCTGGGGTTTCATTGGGTGTTAATGGTCATCAGGTGCTTTTTTGGTCAATGAGTTTTTGGACTCGGAGATGGACAAGGCTTCAGGGATGTTACCAAGAAAATAGTCGATGAGACACTCGTTGAGGATGAACAACCTGAGGGTATGTCCATTCCAGTATACAACACATGTGTGAGGAAATTACACCTTACGAGGTGGGGATAGAAGGGGCTATATGGAAGCCTTTATAAGCGACAATTAGGAGCCTTCTATATCTAAAAAGTTCAATCGTAAACAAACTAGAAGGTAGTATGATATTTCTGCATTGCATCGTAGTTCTCATGTTATTTTTAACAAAATAATCACGGCCAATGATAGGTATATTATCGAATATCAAAGGTCAAAGTGACTTGGATAAGCGAAAGTTTCTAGATGAAACTTCTAGGGAGCAGAAATTAGATTTATCGCTCTTATGGAGGCTGGTCATCCTAACTTGGTAGCAATGAATGTGTTGTGGCTAATACTTTGCATGGCAATGCCTTCCTCCACGAGGGTCTGGTGGTATCTTTCTAGGGGTTAAGAAAATAAGTTTGAGGTTCAAAAAATGGACATGAGTATTTTACCATCTCGTGAGTTGATGGTTTTATTTGGGCTTTGGTCACATTATATATGAAGTTTCCCAATCAGAACTCAAACCCATTTTCCTTGTAGAGTTTTTTCAATTTTCTAACTTTGAATCTTTACCTGTCTAGTAGGTGGAGACTTCAATAGTCATAGACACGGTGAGAAAGATAATGGTAATTTTGGAACTAGATGATCCTTTATGTTTTTAAGGTTTTTTCACCTGAAAAACCTTAGAAACCTAGAATAAAATGTCTAAAGGCAATATAATCCGTCCCAGCCTTGCTTCAGCCTGAAATAGGATACATATGATTCGATTTCTTAAAAAAAATCAACTTAGATGAAAAGTGAAAAGATAATAATACCCTTTATATATTTAGGGGGGGGGGGGTGTACCGAAGAACAGCTCTTAATGATATCATCAAAAACCTAAGATTGAGAGAGATAGCTTTTCAGGTGGACAATATACTTTTTCTAACAGTCTAGAAACACCAACGTACCAGATGTTGGATTGTATCTTGACAAGCGTCTGGTAGGAACAAAAATTCCTGCTTGTGATTGTATGGTCAATTCATAGAAGTATTTTGACCATACTCCCTACTTTTGGACTCTTGTGAGGCCATTCATGTGAGGAAACAAGACGCTTTTGTCCTTTGAGTTGTCATGGTTTGAGCAGGAATAATTCTTTGACATGGTGGCCCGAGAATGATCTAAAAGGAGAACAAATGGGGCACTAATGTTGTACAGTGGGAACTAATGTTCTCCACCTTAGGCCGTTTCTTTAGGGTTGGGCTAAGACAATGAAGGATCGGTTTCTTGTTATTGTTGATGCATTTGATCTTAAAGCATAATCAGCCCCTCTTAGTATGGAAAAAAAGCTGAAAGTGTGATGCATGTTATTCCTAGACCAACATGCTAAGGTTGGATATGTTCGGGAAGGAGATAACAACACAAAAATTTTCCACTTAATAACAAATGGCATGCACCGAGAAAATAATTTTTTCCAACTATAATAAGATGAAGGAATCATTGTTGCTCATGATCTTCTTAAAAAATACATTACATATTATGATAATCAACTATCTGGTTATCTCTTGTCTAATTTTGTAACAATGGATACGTCAATTTTCTTCCAAATAGAAAGTTGTGTTGACATTCCTTTTTCCGAAAATAAGGGTTTCAAGGTCATTTTCTAGATATGACGGAATAAAGCACCGAGACAAGATAGACAACGCTTCCTAGATGGACTGGTTGTCCTACATGGAATCATTCACCAGCTCCACTTTAAGAATCTCAACACAGTTGTTTTGTATGTCGATTTTGGCAAGGCTTGCGATAAATTGAAATTGCATTTCCTTTAATAACTTTGCACATGAAGGATTTTGCTTTTGGCTGGTGGCAACAAGTAGTATTTTTAGGGTGTTAGCATTGACGTGAAGGTAAACAATGACCTTGGTCATTATTTCCATCCCAGAAGGGGTCGACAAGGAGATCCCATGTCACCAATATTTTTCAACTTCATTGCAGACATGATGGTAATTTTCATTGTAAATGCTAAGGAGGATGACCAAAATAGTGATCTGATTATGATGTGTTGATTCTTCAATATGCAGATGAAGCTATTATCTTTATGGAGCATGATTTATCTAAAGCGAACAATATGAAATTGCCTTTGTGTCTCTTTGAGGATCTATCTGTTTTCGAAATTAATTTACACAAAAATGAGCTTTTCTATTATTTTTTTGCATTTGGACTAGTTACATTTTAACATTTGCACTAGTGGACTTTGAGATTTATTTCAGCAATACTTCCAACAAAAAATGCAGATTACTTTCAAGGCTACAATGTGGATTTGTACATGGTTATTACTTCAGCACACGGATGTTCAGGAGATCTGATTAGTGACGGTAGCACATTATTTTTTCAACAGATTTTACTAGCGAGTCAGTAATAGGTCACATGTGTAATCATGTAATTATGTTATCAACCGGTTGTGGTCTTCATAATTATTTTCAGTTGTAATGGATGATATATACATTTTCATAAAAAATGGCTTTTGTGCATCACAATGATACAGAGGCCTAGGATCAGCCTCATTGTTTTAGAAAAGGACCCTACACGAAATTTACTAGAAAGCTTTTAAGAAACTCATATTTATTTTCTTATGGAATGGAGTTGGTAAGGTCGGTACATCCACGTCTTCCAAGCTCCCGCCTTAAGATTTTATTCAGTAAGAATAGGTTATGTACCCAAACCTCCCCTCAAGTTATGTTTCTTCCGTTTCGTCTCTTGCGCATATAACATTTCGAGTTGGGCACTCCCTGGTAATTTGTTGCTGTTGATGTTTCTTAAAAATAGATATGGCACCCTTCGCTCCAAATTAATGTAAGTTCTAGCTATGTCTTAAGTCAAATCTTTTTTTTAGTTTGACCATGTCTTCAGATTAATAGAAAGCATATACAACATCAATTAGTTTCATCATAAAATATATTTTGTACTGTATAAGTTTATTGTTGTAGATATTATCGTATTTTTTTTGTAGACTTGCTCAAAAATATAAATTTTGAATTGGGACAAAAGTAGAACTTCAATTTATTTGTAGCGATGGGTACCAAGTTACATTCTGCAACCAGAGCTTCGACCGTCTGTTGATTAAGCTCATTTGGGTAGAGTTCTCCTGAACCATCATTGTTATCTGCAGGATTGCAAGATGCGTTTTTCAGATAAGAATGTCAAGCTCTCCTTTTGAACTCCATGGAAGCTGATTCTGAATATGTCACCTTTTTCTTATGATAAACATGTACCTTGCATATTTTGGCGCCTTTTTGCCGACCTTGAAAAAACAACAATGTCTTGTGGGTTGGCTACCTACAGCAAAAAGGTTGTAAGCAGAGTAATAAACCATCCAAGTATAGTACTAACAAGGGGATTTATCAGGAAATTCCTTCATTGTTCTTGAGTACCTTCCCGACATAATTCTGACCAAACCGTTGTGGGTGTATTGCTAGAAACCCAGAGTAGTCCACCTAGAATAATAGGAAGTCTTTCATTTGACTGTCCTGGAAAGTAACTTGGACATGATTATCAGATTTGACCTGATTTCTATACCTTTATCCTAACAAGTGGAAGTTTGGTCTCTGATCGACTTCCTGCAGTTGTGTCATTCTTCTCAATAAGATTGGCCACCTAAAGCAGCTCAGTCAGTAGGAAGTACGAGTAATTAAAGACTACTAATTACGAACATCAGACAACTGAAACTCCACGCGAACCAACTCAGTCGACCAATGTTTGTCTATGTTCCTAGAAAAAAATGGACAAATATTTTAACACAGCTTATGGAATTGAACACCTACTAATTTATTCAGATGGGCGTGTACAGATGCTTCGTCGTCGGCGTCGACATCTGCTTGGTCCTGTAATACAACCTGAAGGGCATTCTCATCATGAGATTGTCACCGAACTAAACATGAGAAAAAGGAGTAGCTTACCTCGGCATATTTGAAAGGTCTCACAGTCTTCAGAGGTATATTGGTTGGCCTGTATTTCATTCCCTGTTGAGTCGAAAATAGGAAATGTTGATGGTTAATACAGCAAGTTGCAGAAGTTTTACCTATATTAAATCCATGATATTCAAAAAACATATTTACGTTTATTTCCAACAAAAGCACATGCTTTTGTTTTGCTTCAGCACTGGTCAGCGATGTGGCAATTGAAGATCCTGGCTGCGTGATGTGAAAACCCAGTCCAGGAATCTCCTATAAGGAGTTTACCAGAAGTAGTTAAATGAAGAACGATTGACAGAATGAAGAACAGTAACTGAAACTGAACTCTAGCGTGGCAACCCAACATTACCTTGGGATCAACAAGGCATTCATGCTCGTGGCCCCATATTACAAAATCCAGAAAGTTCGGTAATAGATGTTCGTTGATGCCGTTTTCGGGATTTCCCTTTATCCTGGAGCACATTAATAGCAAGAGTTCAAAACCCGGTTAGATAAACAACTCCATGCTTCGGTTCAATCGCTTTCGCGTACCTGTTCTGATGAAGAATCAGAATGTTGAACCAGTCTGACAGTGGCATGTCCTCTGTACTCTCAGGTTTCATCCAATCTATTGCACCTGGTGTCTGAATAAGAGCATCAACAAGTTAACCATATTCGAGCTGCGACAGCGACACTGACCATTTTACATTGAAATATACCTGAAACATTCTGCTCAATCTTGCATCCCTGACGTTCCCCAAGCCATATAGTGCGACTGAAGTTGCACCCTGAAGTAGCACAAGTTCCAGAGCCAATTGTTGGATTTAATCCTCAGGATCGCTCACATAAAATACGACGAACACGCGCACACAAAAAACTTGTAGCCAAGGGCCCTTGTCGTGCCCCTCGTTTTTATTGCTCTTTGTTTTCTCTGCGGTGTGTTATTTCAAAGCTCATAACCTCACGTGTATTTATACACGTACAACCTGAGCTAACCTATTCTAGCCGGACACCTAAACCGACTTGGACTCAACTTCAACACACACGTAGAAACTAACTAGTACACGGACTACACTAAACTAGGACACGACCAGACTCATAGCCGGACTAGTACTTTCCTAAGAACTAGTACTTACCAAAACTGATTAGGACTAGTACTACTAAACCTGTCGGGCCAGTACACTAACTCTCACACTAATCAAGATTACATTAACACCAATTAGCATCTGGCAACACATGTACATGGCATTGTACAGAATAGCTAGAGAGTGCAAAGGAGCAAACTGACCTTTTTTATAAGTATAGGATGAACTGACATGTGACCGATGGCAGAACTGCCAAGATCTACCTTTCCAAAGTAATTCACGAAACCGGCAGCGGCAAGAACATCGACCGCGGACATATTATCCTATGGTTCACACGTGATGGAGAAAACAGTGAAACTTTTACATGTTCAATAAAATGAATTTAAATTTAACCAATACCTATCCTGATCAGTAAGTTTAAGTCCAAAATGTAACTCTGGATATGTATATATACCACTCCTGTAGGATCATCATGGTCACCATGGATGGTGAACACAGGCAAGCCGACGTTGATGTTCTCGTCCTCAAAATTCAGTTGACCAAACCTGAAGCATCCATGCAAGCTTCGAATTAATGAGAGAATGAATATGTGCTCTAGAGTTCAGTCATCGATTAGCTAGGTGACTAGGTGCAAGTACGTACGAGTTCTGTAGGCTGGCTGCCTGATCACTGACCACCTGGAACTGCACCGACCGGTCGTGGAGGCAGCGCCGCCTAAGGATCTCAATCGTCTTCACCAGCGTCGAGCGTGATGGCTTGTTCTCGTGGAACAGATTGCCTCCGAGAAGCAGGAAATCCACCTGCAAATCAATCATCGTCAATTGTAAGGACCATGCTTATATAGACATGCAAGGACAAGAAGATAAATAAATATTAGTAGCTGACATTGTGTTTCTCTGCCAGTGAGAAGATCTCCTCGAAGGTATCGAATGAGTCGGATCGGCGTAGTTCGTCCTTCTCTAGGTAGCCGAGGTGGCAATCGGTCGCGACCAATATCCGCAGCGTGCTTTCTCCAGCTTCTCCTGCAACCTTCCTGAAGAACACCACATGCATGCAAGAGCTAACTGCGTTAGTAGAAGAAATTTGCAGGTGGAATATTTGGGGAAATATAGAGCAAGTGTACAACTGCCAACGCATGCATTTAGGGTCTGTTTTGGGAAGAAAACGTTGTTTCCTCAAAGTAGAACTAAATAGCAAAAACCTTAAACAGTACATGAAGCTGAGGCTTACCCGGTGTATAATTAAGTTTTATTGATTGAATCAGAAGAAAGTCTCAGTACTGAACTACTGATATTAGCAAACCGAAGAAAAACGAATCACACAATGGACAAGCATACGAAATTTAAAATCAAGATAGACCAAGGGACACCAAATTTTACACTGACAATTGTGTTTCAAACACAAAGGATTTAGGATGCCGTTTTTCGTTGCTTGTTCTCCCCATCCCCGGGGCAATGACCATCCTTTCGGTAGAGAATTTTCATGTCCTTTGTGCATGTTGAAGATTGAGATGATGAGTGCTAGCTTGTGGCCCTTATTCGTGGTTTTGGGGTTGCCTTTTTTGGAACTCTCATATGGTATCTTTCGGAGTTTGCCTTCCTTGTGTACTAGTTGCCCTGCTTTATGGTTATGACATAACTTGGCCAGCATTACTCAACTCTCTAGATTTGATGGTTGTTACTTGTGTTGTGTGTCATTCTCATGTATTTGATATTTTTTGTGTTTTTGCTTCGGCAAGATGTATTGCCCCTCGAGATGTCTAGTTTTTTACCGGTTTTCCTTATATACTGAACTAGATGATGCCGCGCATGTTGTTGTGGAAATTTTCGTAATATATTTCTATTAAAAAATTGGTTAAGTGAAACATGAATATTTGAAATTACATTTTTGAACTAATCTATGGTTTTAATATAAATATCATAAAGAATGAAAATTCACATGCAACATTGTATGTTTATTTTTTTGCGAATAAGAAGGAGTTTATTCCAAAGAAACACAATAGTGGCATGTTGGGGTGGACTTTAATTAAACATAGTGGCATGTTGAGGTGGACCTTTCTATTTGGCACCCCTAATGCCACGATCCTAGGTCCGCCATCTCACTATATCGAGACAAGATGTTCATGTACGATAGGCAAAAATCCACTATGGCCACTAGCCTTACAAAATGCTCGGATTGTACACAATGATAATTCTCTATCATCCTCTCCCCCAGATACCTATTTCTATATATTAGTATTAGTTAGTAGTACGTACTATTTCTATTAGTTACTGATCCCGGCTCTGTGAGTTCTTTCTTCCATGATGAACTGTCGGCACCAGTCCTACATTTTTTTCTCTGTGGACCGAGGAGAAAGGGGGCTCAGCAGTAGGTGAAACCAATGAAAATTGGTAAAATGTGAACCGAGGCGAGCACGGATGGTAAGGAGGTGCTGATACAATGTCATATCTCTATTACTTGGAATTTAATTTTTACTGTAGGGATAATTACATTTTATCGATGATACAACTGTAACCTATAATATGGTATATAGATGATCAATACAGCTAGCTACATAATTAAAGATCTCGGACAGCTTTTCAAAAACAAAATAAAAAGATCTTGAACAGCATCAGTTCATGCATGCACGCCATTAGAGCAGATTAGTTTTGCATGCAGGCAGCTCCGTTCCTCTCCGCAATTCACACAGCATCAATATCATTTTTTCCCTTGAGAAAACACAACATTGCTTCTCGAGGAGGACTAAGGTACAGGAGCCGTCCCATTCCTGCTGGATCCCATTTTCCCTAGCTCTAATAAACTGATATACTCTTCCGGGGGGAAACCCCTTTCTTTCAAAAAAAAAAACAACCGATATACTCGTTTGTGAATGGTAAACTTGTTTTTTGAACAGGGGATGCTCAGACGAAATATATTACTCCAAAACACACACAGAACTACGCACGGACTGACAAGCATACAAGTTACCTACAACGAACCCCGGCCAGAATCATAGTAGGAGTATCAAAAACCCTGAAAAGTAAAAGCAGGCAGAAGCATTTTGGATCTGGTCTTGAGAGCAGCCACGCAGCATGAAAATAGATCAGACCGTATAGCAGACCAAGACTGCGGAAGAGAGGTTGCGGAGGGGGAGGAAAACAGAACTCGATCTGCTATACGGCGGTGTGGCTGGCTAACCGCGAACTCACATTGCTTGCGGTTGCGGATGGCCGCTCTGATCCAGACTCCAGCTATGTCCCCGATCTGCAAGTGTGAAGTGAGCAGAGTGAGAGTGGAGAGTGTGTGTAGGAGTGGCAGCGCTGCGGGGCCGATCGTTCATCTGGCTATCTTCCGAAGGAAGGAAGAAGAGTAGAACGGAAGACACGCGGAGATGGGCCACAATCAAGGCCCTAGGCCGGCCAGTGGGGGAAAAACCAGGCCCAACAGGTTACTGTGAAAAAGAACAAATAAATAAGAAGGGAGAAAAAAAGGAGAGTGGCAGAGGACAGCACAGTAGTAGCATCCCTCGTCAGCGGCCGCCTCCATCCCTTCTCCGGTGCGCCATCGCCGTCACCACCGCCGGCGCCTCTCCCTCTATCTCTCTCTCTCTCTTTCTCACGATGTATTGACAGTGGTTTTGTTTGTTTTTCTCTTGCTTGAAGGGTGAGGGGGTTGATTGATTTGGTTCGTGGCAGATTAGGTTGGGGAGAGCGAGGCCGGTCCGGAATGGTGAGTAGGCCAAGATCGATCGATTGATCGATGAATTCCACTCCTCCGCCCTTGCCCCGCCTGGTGGAAGATTGTGATTTCTGTCCCGCCTGACTGGATTGGCCTGTCTGTGTCTTGGTTTGTGCAGTCGGGGCGCAAGGAGACGGTGCTGGACCTGGCCAAGTTCGTCGACAAGGGCGTCCAGGTCAAGCTCACCGGCGGCAGGCAAGGTCCGTATTCCGTGTCCGTGCATCTCTCGCCGGATTTGCCCCTCTTCTCTCTTCCAACACGAAAACCCCCAAATTGTTTCATGCTTGCTAGCTTATCTACATCTACATCTACATCTACTAGTTTATTATTATTATTGATTTGGCGATGGGACTGCCTGCTCGACTTCACATTGACTGGTTCAGGACTTGGGAATTGGGATGCAGTTTTATCAGTGACGTCATTGTGCATTATGTGGCTCAGTTCGTTGTCGTCTGAATCGTGATCTGTTTAGGATGATGAATGGTGAAAAATGATTGTAGTAGCAGTGGGATAGGTGGGTGTTCGGCATTCAGCGTGACTTGCTTTTAGTTTAATTTGTTATCATGTCCCCGAATTTCATACTGGTGCTATGCACACCTAAGCGAGGATTGGTTTCTGATATGTTTGTGGGGGGATGTTTGTGTGTGTTGATTGCTCATCCAATATGCATGGTTTTAGAATGATTCCAATTTCCTAAAAGGCCAGAAGGCAGAAACTAGACTTGTTATCTTGTAGTAGTAAATTGCAATGCAACAAAGGCTGTGAACTTTGGAGCTGAAACTACTATTGTTATCTTGCAGTTTATCCCAACGCAACACATGCTGACTCTGGCATTTGTACACCTGCAGTTACAGGAACTTTGAAGGGCTATGACCAGCTTCTGAACTTGGTCCTTGATGAAGCGATTGAGTTTGAAAGAGGTATGACTCGACGTGGTGCATAGTTTAGTTTGATTTGATCTTGTGCCCAAAAATGATGCAACGTTATGTATTTTATTTGGAGCTCGGTCTCAAAAATTACCATAGTTTGACCATACAGTGGACTTGCTTTGCTGCTATCGAACTTGAACAAATAAGGTGGCCAAAATACCATAACTGCTACTGTATCTGCATTTATCAACCAATCATTACCTGATTGTAGTGCACTTGAAAAAATATGAACAAAGTCTAATGAATATCACACATCACCCATGTCATCTTATTTTGCAGAGCAAGATGACCCACTGAAACTGTCGGCCAAAACCAGACAGCTTGGTCTCATTGTAAGTTTCTTTACAGTATCGACCTCAATACTAGCGCTCTTCTGTACTTTTAGTGATTGTAATTTCAAGAGTAGTGGGTTTCGTCCTCCATGATCATTTTTCAGCACACTCAAGTGTTGACATGGTCACTTTTCCTCGAAATGCTTTTGTCAACCACATTTGTAACTAAACAGCAATCGAAACATCCTCTGAAGTTTGAACTACTGCTTACTGCAGGTCTGCAGGGGCACAGCGGTGATGCTCGTATCGCCAACCGAGGGAACAGAGGAGATCAAGAACCCCTTCCAGGAGGCTGAGGGAGAACAACAAACCTAATCTGTCTCTGTTTTCTCCTTGGTCGATGATGATATGCGCTAGCGCGCGTAAGCATGACCTCAGAAGATGGTTGGTTTTCTCGTGGAGAGGGTTACATAATTTTATAAGGGTGTGGTAGTCTGTGTTGAAGCACTGGTCGTCTGAGGTTCGTATTTGTGCCAAGATGATTATGCAATGATTATGAGTCGCACTGGGCTGTCCCGTGTATATGTTGTGGCGTAAATAAAATTTACGGATCCACCTGCGGATCTTTGTACACCACACGGCTGTATTTACTTTTGGATTTGCCATTTCTCGTCTAGATGAGAAATAACAAAGTCGGCTATCCTTCATAAGGCTATGATGTGGCGGAAAATGCTAATGTAGCCTGAGCTACACTTTTTTTGAAAAATTAAAAAATATATTTAAACAGTTCACAAAAATTAGTTTTTTCACATCGGGTCGCAACGACAACGAGGCTTGTGCATCCTGCTCAATTACCGACCCACCTCGATCCAACGGTGACGGGGATCGGCCCCGGCAAATCCCATGGTCAGGGACCCTGGGTTAGTCATAGGAGAAGCACAGGTTGGACGATACTCGTCTGCTAACTGGAGAAGCACTTCCTGCTCGATATTATTGAGTGAGGGGGCGATTACACGGGAGGCCAAGACGAGTTCTCGCAAGACCAGGAGAGTAGATGCGTATTGTATTCTTGGACGGCGGACAAGCGACACATGGGGCACGATTTACCCAGCTTCAGGCTCTGATACGTCCAAAATGCATCACTATTTTATATTGTAATTTCATCCTATTCATTGATATATTCCACTTTAAAGTATTGTTCTTATGTTGTTTTGGCTTGTTTTACACAGTTTACAACTTTCCGGTGCCGAAGCAGCAGAACCAGAAGTCAGCGGTGAAAAGTGGACACCAAGTTGCTGAATCAGATCAAGTCCAAACGCGATGAAAATTTACGGGGATCGTTTTTATGGGAATTGACTGGGGATCACCGAAGATGGAGGTGAGAGGACCCACCAGGCAGCCAGAAGGGTGCCTGGCGCGGCCCCTCTCCTGGCCGCGCCAGGCACCCTCCTGGATGCCTGGTGGCCCCCTCGGTGCCCCCTCTCGCCTATAAGACCCCCCTGGGGTGAAAACCCTAAGAAGAGAAGAGTTTCCGTGTTTCGCCGCCGCCACGGGGCGGAAACCTACAGAGGAGAAAGGCCATATCCGGCGGGCAGATTCCGCCAGGGAGATCACCTCCCGGAAGGGGAGATCGTCGCCATCATCATCATCATCGTCGTCACGGGCATCATCGAGATCATCATCAACATCATCCCCAACATCAGCACCATCTCCATCACCATCCCATCTCATCTCACAATTGCAACTTGTGTTGTAATCCGTACTATCTATCCTCTCTACTCTGTTGGTGTTGATTACTACTTTGTGGTGAATGCTATTGAGTTTTGTTGGAGAAATATCATTGTGTCTAGATTGTTTGCCACCCATCTATCACCTCTGATCATGATCTCTTTTATGTCTTGTGATTAGTTACTTTAGTTCTTGAGAACATGAGAGAAGTCTAGTTGTTAGTAGTCATATGATGTTGAAGTTTTATGTGTTGTTTGATACTTAAGTTGTGTTGTTATTCCTCTAGTGGTGTTACGTGAGTCGAACACTTAACACTTCACCTTTCATGGGCCTAGAGGAATACATTGTGCACAAAGGATGCTTATGGTGGGTTGCCGGAGTGACAGAAACCTGAACCCCAGTTCACACACTTTTGCACAAGGGAGTTATGGATCCTTGATCGTAATGTTGTGGTTAGGCTTATGCCTTAATTACTACCTTGTATTTGCGGATGCTTGCAAGGTGTGTAATCATAAGAGTACACTTATCTTAGTCTAGAAGGTGTACTAGCATTGATCCACTCACCAACACTTATCAACAGTATGGTGAAAGTAACTTGGCTACCTCTCCCGTGTGTTCTCGAGAACGTTTTAGCTTTTATAAGTTTAGTTCCTAGGCTTATCCTTGTGAAAGGATTGGGCCACTTGCTACTCCTCAGTTACCTTGTTTACTTTGCTTGTCTTTTACTTTTCTGTTGCTTAAACCAAAAACCCCTAAATATTTACCTTTGAGTGTGTGCAGCCTTTCCTTATCTAGTGTCACTTATCAGCACCTTCTGCTCCTTGTGGGATCAACATCCTTATTTATCGAAAAGCTACAATTGATCCCCTAGACTTGTGGATTATCAAGAATCGTTTATTGGTGCGGTTAACGGGGGAGGCAACCCAACTAAACCTATTAACTTCACCGCCATCAGGCCCCCAGAGGGAAAACCCTACATGATGCTTGTCTGATCTTGTATTGATGATGGTGTACAGAGGTGCCGCGAGGGCTTTGGTGGAGAGATATCTGTCTAGTCCTATGCGTGGGGGTTTAGGTGATGAGCTAGAGAGGTGCCCCTGCCTCGCTTTATATAGATAGCCAGGTAGGGTTTTACATGAGTCCTAGTCGACTACAAGTAGGAGTCCTTGTCTTGTGCCTCAAGTCTTTGTCTTCACGTCTTACTCCATCATGTCGGTGTCCACGAGTGGGCCCCTGGTGGGCCGCCAGCCATGACACGCACCAGGTACCCTCACGTAGAGGAGTCGTGGGGGTATCCCCTTGTCAGTAGCCCCCGAGTGCCTGGGGGACTCGAAGAGTCTCGCAGGGACTCGAATCTGCAGTAGCCGCCGTAGTGCGTGTCGATCATTTGCTAATGAGCAGTCGAAGATGTCGTGAGTATGCTTCCGATGGGAGTATTTGGATGAAGCATCAAAATTACAGTCCGGACCGTCTCCGTATTTCATCGTCGGGTGGAGAGAATTAGCCCAGTCGAGCGTTCGTCGGGTGCGCGTCAGCGCTCCCGATGGGAGTAGCCCCCGAGGCTATGTGCGACTCGTAGAGTCGCGTATAGGCTCAAGTTGTTTTTAAGCTAACCCCTTCATTCTTGTCGGATGCGCCAGTAGTGCTCGTCGGGTGCGCGTCAGCGCTCCCGATGGGAGTAGCCACCGAGGCTATGTTCGACTGCTTGCAGTTGAGCATAGACTCAAGACTTCTTCGTCGTCGAGTAATTTTCATCCGAGGAAGTGCTCGACTCGGGTCTTGCGTCGTAGGCGTGAGTTGTTGTAGAGATCAGTCGTGGACGAGGAGGTTGACGTCGCCGCGTCATGAGGGTGCCCAGCCCCTGAGCATCTGCTGAGAAGAAGAAAAAAGTGTAACTGCATTAAGGTGTACTTGCGCGATATACAAAACAATTGTAAGGTACGTGATTTGTAGACATTGCACTTTTGTCGAGTGGAAAAGGTTTAAGCGTGTCTTTTTGTGAGTAGGACCTCCGGCAGCATACCCTAGCCAGGTAACCGGGACGTGATGCCAGACTTGTTGAACCCGGAGACAAGGGCGGCCTTTGGTACCCAGCCTCACTACTTTGACGAATGCAAATAAACAGCATATAAAACTGAGCATGATCCAAAGAATGATTTTGTAGCCCTTAGATGTTTCTGCATGACTGCGTAGTTGGTAGGATGATTTTTTAGCCCTCATATATTTCTGCACGACTACGTAGCAGGCAAGATGATTTTTTAGCCCTCAGATGTTTGTGCGCGACTGTGTAGCCCGCGGGATGATTTTATAGCCCTCAGATGTTTGTGTGCGACTACGTAGTCGTCTTTGGCGACTGATCGAGGATGCATATATGTTTTGAAGTCATAGCATATAAGAGTGTAAAGAAACTTAACTGTAGGATCGACGTGGCGGAGGATGTCGAAGATGAGCAGTCGAGTAGTCGAAGATGAGCAGTCGACGTGGCGAAACAGAGTCGATGTGATGGCGACTACGACGTTCAGCCCCCGAGTGTTGAGGTGGCGGAGTTGCGCAGCGAAGTCTTCGTAATGAATTTATCCGGCGAGTGACGAGAGGACTCGACGCGGAGACTCATGTGCGGTGGAGCTTGGTATGGTATAGCCCATACAAAGGAGCTCGGCGCAGGATGATTTGTGTGCTTGGAGTCGACGGTGCGGCGAGTGACCGAGAAGTACTCGACGCGTCGGGCGGGATCCTTCAATTGCTCGTTGTGTGATATTGTTGTAGAAGTGCGAGTCGATGTAGAAACCTTGGCGAGTCATCTATGACATGTCGAGTTGGATTAGAAGCCTTGTGGGTCAAGATTGAGCCTGAATTCGCAATTGAAAATTCGCGATCTCGCGTAGATCCAAAAACGCGTTGCAGTGCGAGAGCCGTTGACGGAGATCTAACCGTTGGAATTTCCTGAATTTGTTTTTGCTTATGGGGGATTGAGTCCCGCATGCTTTCACCGGAGGGATCTTCAAGTTGATGTCCGAGCCAACGTCAGGAATTTTTGTGCTGGAGTCGCGCGGAGTTCGGTCATATTCCGAGAGTGCTTCAGTGCGGCGTTCGCGGACGGAGATCCAGCCGTTGGAATTTGCTGAAATTTTCATAGATGTTCGAAAATTGGATTTCGCATCTTCCCAACGAAGGATCGTCGATATGAGATCCGAGTCGCCGTCGCGAGTGCCCGCAACACAGACGTTTTTTTGTCCTGTAGGCTGCGCGTGACCGCTTTTGTTGATGTCAATCTTCGAGTGACGCGCTCGAAAATTTTCTTGTTTTCTCGGTGAGCTTGATGTAGTTTTTGAAGAATCCCTTGAGTTGTGACTTGTTGGAAACGGGACCGCCGAGATCGTGATTCCAACCTGTGTAGTTCCCATAGACGGCGCCAATTGATGGTGATGGGGATCAGCCCCGGCAAATCCCATGGTCAGGGACCCTGGGTTAGTCATGAGAGGCACAGGTTGGACGATAGATCGTCGGCAAACAGGAAGGCACGCTCCTGCTCCATATTATTAATGGGGGAGATGCGATTACAGGGGATGCCAAGGCTGGAGAGCTCAAGGCTAGGGTTACAGATGATATTCGTTGTCTTTGGTGTCGCTCCTCCTAGCCCTTATATACTGGGCTAGGTCTCGGGGAGTTCCTCTACGTTTACAGGTAAGCTTTCCTAACCCTAGCTTGCTCCGTACGGCAGGTCTTCGCACCTTCCTTGTGAGTCGTAGACTCCTACGCCGGTGTCAATTAGTGGGCCGAGTCTGTATCTTCATGGGCCTTCTATCTTCATGGACACCAGGTAGGCTTATCCGTAGGAGTCGTGGGGTCACCCCCTCGTCAGTAGCCCCCGAGTGCCTGGGGGACTTGAAGAGTCGCGCAGGGACTCTTGTACATTCATTTGTCGGTTATTGGTATGCGCGGTACATCCGCGGGTCGCAGGCAGTCTGGTGGCCATGACAAAACCTGTTTCGAGGGATGCTAAGCTGAAAGGGCCCAAGGAGTCGACTGGTCGAGCCTTGGTGAATTACACTAGGGCAAATACCACAGTAGCCCAATCAAACCCACGTCCCTCGACGTGAGCTTGGAACACTGGTGTCGAGCAAAAGTTCAGCCGCTTCAGGTCTTACGGTGTTCATTTGCCGCCAGTAATGTGCATAGCCTAAGGCGCGTCCGCACGGCTTTTTCTATCATGCGCAGCGCATGGAAAAGGTTGGGAGTGAAATCGCTCTTCGGCAAGTCCCAGCCCGGCCGAACTTCGCAGCGGGGTCTTACCTACACGCTAATCTTGCCTGGCATCTGGGCACAGTGTATCGTGTTCCAGGAATGTGTGTTTTTGAGGCGCGGAGCCTTATAGCATTGCAACCGCTTGGAACAAAACATCAAGCGAGCTGTTCACTCATTCACCCGTGGAGCTTTGTTTTGAGTGCTCAGACGGGGGTTTTTTTCGCGAGTAGTCACTCGAATGCCATTTCGGCTCTTGAGGTGAGGGAGCACCTGAGACTCTTAGCGTCGTATGATCTTGGCAAATGCATGTTTGTCTTACGTCGGGTTGAGGGAGCACCCGAGACTCTCATGAGTGCGAGTGGTCACTCGAGCACATTGCTGACCTTTAGGTGAGGGAGCACCTGGGACTCTTGTGATGTACTCTCCCGATGGGAGTAAGATGTTTTTCTTCATCGGGAAAAAGATCTGAAAGATGGAATCTCTGAGCCTTTGATGTCCATTGGTTTTCTTCGCCGCTTGTCACGATAACGATGCCTCTGCTTGATGGATGTCAGGGATGCCTCGCCAATGAACCGTCACGTCTTCATGACCGGTCATAATGATGACCGCTGTGGCGTGCGGCCGACGCTGGTTGGGTTTCCGAGACGCGCGTTGGAAACGCGCGTGAGTTGACACGTCTCATGCACAGTGCGTCCCGTGGGAAAGCATCTTGGTCTTGGAATCTGAGACGTCTGCGACGTTTTGGTCTTTGAATTAATTGTTGCTGTCGTCTCGGCTTCTCCGTGCTGGGAGATCTTTGTTCTATAAATAAGTCTTTCTCTTCCACAGCGTTTCACCTCCATCCAGCTTGCTGCTTTGCCTCTTATTTCTTCTCTTGTTCCACTCATGGCTCCCAAGCGGGGTGTTGGCCGTGGCCGCGTTCGTCGTGGCCGTGGTGGCCATACACCGCGCTCATGTCGTGGTGGTCGCCATGGTACGGTGCCAGTGCCTTTCTCTTCTCTCTTGGAGGAGGGATTCTGGCGCTATGATTTTGTTTTACGTGTTCGTGGCCAGAGTGCCAATCGCGTCCTTCTTCCCTCTGCTTTTTCCACCATTGTTTCTGAACTTGGCTTGGATGGCTTGCTTCTGCATATTCAAGGGAGCTGTCGATCTCCTTCTTATGTTGACTTGGAGGTTGATAGCTCCCGCTTGATTTTTCTTGGCTCTGGTTGGATTTTGTTTGCTGGGCGGTTGAATCTGCGAGATGGCGATATGCTCAGCTTTCGTTTTGACGGCGAAAGCACTATCACTGTCCGCGCGTTCGATCCAAGCGGAAATAGCATGGATCCACACTGACAGGAGTCGAGCAGCGACAGCTCCACAAGGTCGAGGAGTCCTATGCCTGCATCTTTGTCGGGACCCGGGGTTAGCGTATGCAAGTCCCGCTACGACATAGTCATATGGAGAGCCGAGAACCGTACCCACTTGTCTAAGCAGACAAGGCCAAGCACATAACGTTCTCGGAAAGCATCGTACGTGAGAGCCATCCCATCCAGGCCGGATGATCAACTGAGATGGGTCTGTTGGGAATGTGCCCTAGAGGCAAATAAAATATGTTTTATCGAGCATATTCCATTAGTTCATAATATGTTTGATACCGTGCTAGAACTGTATTAAGCGGAAACATTAATACAGGTGTGGTATACAAACAACCAGGTCCCTAGTAAACCCTAGTATACTAGTCCATTGGGCGATTGATGATCAAGGTTTCCTGATCATGAGACAATGGCGTCTGTTGACAATGGAGTCGTATCATTGGATAATGATATGATGGACATACACCCACCAGAAGTGTTGCGATGTGATCAAGTCACATAGTTCGACATTGCGATAACTATAACGTAGTGACCAGATCCTTTGACCGTAATGATCATACGTAATTGTCATCTATGAGGAGACTTTGATTTGTATCCCACCGCCTGACTGAAATATGCTGGCCATAACGGTGCACTTTGGGTATTCCGAAATAGATGGTTGATGAGTATGAAAATAGATCAAAGCGGGATTTGTCCATCCGTGTGACGGATAGGTACTCTGGGCCCACTCGGTGATGTTACTTCATAAAGTTTGCAAACGTGTGACTAGGTCACAGAGTTGTAATATCACGGGAACGAGTAAACTTGTTTGTTGAGAACGAGGACGAACTAGGTATATTGGATACCGATGATCAAACCTCGGACAAGCAAAGTACCCCATGACAAAGGGAACAGGCACACAGTTAACGGATCCAACAGCGATTGAAGTTCATTCGATGGAAGCGCAGGGGCTATCAAGGATTGTAACCAGGTCCAATTGATTAGTCATTGATCAATGATAATTGTCTCGATCATGTCTGCTGTTTCCCGGACCGTAGGGTGTTACACTTAAGGGTACTCGACGCAGTAAGGATTGATTCGGGATCACCGAAGAAATTGGAGAGAACACCGGAATTGTTTCGGTGATGACCGGAATTGTTCCGATGAAGGCCGGAAGTTGTTCCGGGTATTTTGAAAGGTTAAAAATATATTTAATAATGTTTAATATATGTTTTATTATTTAATTATCTGAATTAAATATTAAAATGTATTTAAATATAATTAAAAATGGAAGAAAAGGCACATGGGCCTCATAGGGCCCATTAGGGGGAGAGGGAGTCCTCCCCCATGGGCCATGGCGCCATGAAAGGGGCCCACCCCCTAGGGCTGCGCCATTTGCCCTCCCCTTGGGATTAGTCCCACCCCGGAAGTGGAGGGGAGGGTGGCACCCCTCCTTGGCCTATATAAGGAGGGGTAGGGTGCCCTTTTTTCTTCATAAAAATTGATTTGAGACAAGTTTCTCTCATCTCTCTCTCTCTCCTTTCTCCTTCCTCGAGTGGACTCCCCTTGTTTGGAGTCTACACTTGGTTGGGGATTTCTCCACTATACGCACACCTTCGTGCTGCTGGAATCGGGATCCGAATCCATCTTCTTTCCGCTGCTCTACTGGTTCGGAGCCCGGAGGGACGTCGGGTATACTGTATGTGTATAATCCCGCGAGGCACTACACTTGTGGTGCTACTTCATCGTCGTGGTCGTATCGCGAGGTCTTCATCAGCAACGTTCCGACGGGGACGTAATCCCGTCATCGATCTACAAGGATCGGGTGGCTACAGGAGTCATCGTGGATCTGCGCGGCATCGGGGATTGCCGGTACGACTACATCAACCACGTTCATGCGGGAACGTTTCCCTCTTAACGGACTACATACTGGTATGTGATCTATTTCTGTCCGTTACTTGCATCAGCATAGCATAGGTCTTGGGTATGGGTCTTGTAGGTTATGAAAAATTTGTGTTTTCTGCCCCGAACCCCAACAGTGGTATCATGAGCAAGGCTATGCGTAGATGTATTGTACGGATAGAACACATCTAGTATGTGGGCATCAATTCTTCTATTGTTACCCTCTCACGTGTACTCATTTAGCGTTGCGGCAATGTTTGATGAAGCGGCCCCCGACCGACCTTACGCGTTTACGCGAGACTGGTTCCACGCTTGACATATGGCTTGTACCATATAAAGTGGCTGGGGGGTGTCTGTCTCTCTGCATTAGCGATGCGAAGATGTTTGCAATGGAGGGCCCCGACAGGGGTGTAATAGAGACAATTGCGGGATTGGTGTTGTGGCTTGTTTTCGCAGGATAGAAAGCGGTTCTTTTCTCGAAACCCCTAGCAGCCACGTAAAACTTGCAAAAGATAAAGTAGAAAGGCGTTTTCAAATTTAATTTGCATGTCGGGGGGGAATCATAGCATGTATGATTTATACTGTTGCATCCTGTTTTGCTAATATGTTAGATATACGACGGTAGCATAATAGGATGATCCCTCACTAATCCAACAAAGTGTCCTTCCTTAGTGAAGCACCATCTGGAAAGTTCTTCATTATGGAGGCATCACGTGTCACACGGGTGTCAAACATTTTTACGTTCACAAGAGATGGGTGGAGCAAGCCTAGCATGTACAGAAACATGGCCTTGCATACGCGGCATATACTCACTAAGGTTATTGTGGCGAGCCTGACATGTGCAGACATGGCCTCGGGACACAAGAGACCGAAAAGTCGAGCATGAGTCACATGGATGATGTGATTGGCATGATGGCCTACCTTGAACAACATACTGATGGTCGTGTCACACGGGGGAGGTATGTTCTTCAAGGATCGTGTAATCACTTAGAACAAACTATGAGGGATGTTTGTCTGAGTGGGAGTTCCAGAATTGTTTTTGAAACATGAACTCCATATTATGAACTTAATCTTCATGTCTTAGCAAATATCATTGTAGATAAACGTCATACCAATGTTTAGAACTATGGCTCTTTTAGTATGATAGAACTTAAGGTAAATGGGTCTTACTTCATTGATGTGTACCAACACCATTAGAGACATACTCATTAGTAATGACTTGCTAAACATAATACGAAGAACTTCTAGGAGATACACCTGATAACTCCGTATTCAAGGAAGGTGATGATGAGTATCGTACTCACCGTCACTTATGAATGACTGTCCAGTACACCATAATTCATTCTATGGAATCTGAATTGTGAATGCATGTTAACCAACACGTATGACGTGCTAGGTGAACTTGAAAGCACTTGGTCAAAAATCAGAGTAATGGAATATGAGTATATGGACGGGGTTTCTTTCAACTATGGTGGAAGGAACAACCTGCTGAGAAAGTCACTTGGAAAATGTATAAGATACATGGAACACCTTATGTATAACTTGGACTACTGAATGACTGGTTACTTTGCGATAACTGGGGAGTTGCATCCGCTTCCTCCCAGTTACAAAGACCATGTCTGGACTATGTCATGAAGGAGAATCGTTCACCTGTCATGAGGTCATGGTTAAAGTCAAGAACTTTAAGAGTAGAACCAATGCAGAAATAGTCATTGACGGAGAAAGTATATTTGATATACAAGTTATAAATGTCTTTCCCCACGAAACACTAATTTCGGTTGATTAAGTATTTGATGCTTGAACTTACTGCTTGAAAGTTTCTTGGAAGGGATGAGGTGACAATGTGTGCTGACGGCAATCAAGATAGTTGATGGTCGACAACACTCTCCCTCTACATCTATCAATTTATTAATATATGAATAAAGTTTATGATCGTTTGAATGAGGACTTTATTAGTGTGTCTTGCATCTCGCGAAGACAATTATTCATATTAGTGAGAAACAAGTCAGTTGTGCTCCTTTTATGAATGATATCTCTTATGGTCACATTACGATTATGAATGAGTTATTCTTATGTTGATGATAGTTGTTTGATCATTTATAAGAAATATTGTAATGCCAAGAAATATCCAGGCTTAATAATGACACTACAGTTTAAGTCATGAATGGTATGATGATGTCTTAAGATACTTGATATCTTGACACATACAAACCATGCCTTTTAGGTGAGATGACTAAAACCTCGCATTCTGGTAAACGGGATGTGTACTGATTGTTGAGTATCATACATTGTGATGTATCGTATGTCAGCATGTGCTGAATTTCATTATTTCGTGAACTTCGTATGTGGACTTAGATGAATATTTGTATTCACTAATGAAACATGAGTCTGAAATAATTTGATATGATCAAAAGGGATTTCAGAGTAAAGATGGATATTAAATTAACAAGAAAGAGAAGTCTCTACGATTTGATCAAAGTGACAAATGTTTTGAGTTAGTCTTGGGCATAAAGACTTGTGTGAAAGTTGTTCCACAAATTGCAATGTCTTGAGACACTTCAATATGATTGACGTGCCTGAACATTGTGATCATATTCTATCGAAAAGTGTATGGTCTAAGTTATCTCTTACCAAGTTACGTTATTATTGTTTAGAGTTATTAATTTAATATGCAAACACTCACTTCAGCATAGGGAACCATCTGAGTTCGTGGAAACCAACACCATATATGTGATGGTGTGTTGTGGTTTCTAGGAAGCTTGATTTATGAAACATAAATTATCTTTGTAAGTGTATCCTTATACAACTATGGATTCATCTTCCACAACTAGAACCAAAAGGAGAAAAAACTTGTATTGCTATGTTTGGTGTTTGTCAAGAATTGTTCTTGATAAATGTGGTAATGGAAGAAAAGTGAAAGTTCAACCAAGGTAATTGACCTTGCCTCCAAATGTCAGAGTAGTGCAACGGAATATGTTCTGGAAGCAAAGCTCTACAATAAGAGGAGAAACTAATGATAATGATCATGATCTTCTGATGGGAGCTTTTACTGAGAAAGGTAGGATTCAAGAATATATATTTGCCCCTGGTGCAAAATGATATTCATGATTCATTTGTCATGTTAATGGAACAAGACATTCCTACGAACTACAAAGAAGCGATGGTGGACCTAAGTACGAGATATGACTACGAGTCATGAAATCCTATGTTGAGTTACATTTAAGATTGCTTGAATCTTATCAAGTAAGGAGGTTACTTGATATTCACAATAACTTCAGAGTTATGAGGAATAAATGTGAACATCAAAGGGACGTCAAGATTGGTTTGTCACAAAGATTGTTCTGACAAATTCAATGGGTTGAATACAATGTGTAGCAATGCTTGAGTCAAAGGGATATTCACTACGATTGATCCAGGATTGTTATCAATACTGTGACTTCCTCAAATCCTGTATTTGAAGAAGTGTTGTAATTGGTACAACAAGAAGGTTTTGGAAAAACATATGGATACTAGTGTCTCGTAAACTGAATTCTCATTTTGATGGATGATCAAAGGATTTTGGACCTAACCAAAATATCGAGGAGACATGCATTTGCATGAAACTGAGTGGGAGCTGAATAGTTTCCTGAAACTTAATATGTAGACGACATATTTTGAGTGGGAGCTATGGGAGTATTATCCTAGACTTATAATCAAGTTGTCTAATAATCAAGCTAAGCTTTCCAAGCAGTCCTTAACCGCGGACGCGGCTATTCGAATAGTTTTGTTAACCCTGCAGGGGTGTACCGCTACACACACATGATCATCATTTACCGCCTTTGATCTCGACACCATTCAAGGGGTGTCAGCGAGGATGCTCACCACAACTGTTACCTCATAGCCTATCTAGTCCGAGAAATCCGCCTACCTAGGTTGGCTACCACTATCGTGAACCCGGCCGGTTTACCGAAGTGGACCCAAGTGATGTGTGTGTGGTGCATAAGCCGGTCTCGGATGAGCCGTTCTCTCACTTAGCAGCCAGGCCACAAACCTACCAGAACTCCGAACTATTGCGACATTTGGACATCGAAAGGGATGAGTTAATAGGTTGAGAGGGGTCAGTGATCCCAATGTGTGGTTGTACTTTTCATCTTGGATCACCACACAAGAACTCGGACTTAGGGCGGTGGTCAACGAGACAACCCACTGTGTACTCCTACACAGCCTCTCATCGTTCACCTTGTATTAGGGTAGATTCACCAACACCTTTCCACCAACATCATCATGATCATTAGCATCCCGACTCACATAACAGTATCAACATGGTATCATTCTAAGCATGCAATAAGCAGTAACAATTGCAGGGGCCACATGATATCAATCAACTCCTATAGTTGCTAGGATTGTGGTTTGCCTACTACTGTGAAAAATGATAGGTCATGCAAAGGAATGGGTTCATCTATGCGGTAGAAACGTAGCACGGTAATCATCCTATACAATGCATAAGCGAGTCATGAGAGGGAAGTGGGATTTTATCGACATGATCAATGGGGGTTTGCTTTCCTTGCTGACGAGGTTCGGGTTCGGGGTCTTCAACGAAGGGGGCAGCCTCCTGTTCTGGTTCCACCTCTACTCGACAAACAACAAACAAGGTAGCAAAGTGAATACAATGCACAATCACATGGTTGAAGGTTGAAACTTGATGTATATGGTTTGATGTGTGAAGCAATTCCATTTAAATGGAGTATATTGCAAATTGAATTGCAAATTCAAACTCCAATTTGAATTCAAACTTAGCCAAGTTACATGTGACATTGTTTGATCAAGTTGAAACATTTTTAAATGTGTATGATATGCCTCTGAAGTTCAAGTATTATGTGATATGTGGATGTGGTTCAAAATGCAAAAGCATTTGAAAAGAAATTGAATGAATTCCATTTAAATCAAATAGAAAATGCTACTGATCAAATTTTAAATTCAACTCAAATAAAGTTGAAAGTTGGATATTTGGATAGCTTATTTTCTCCTGATCATTTTTCATATATTATTTGTTAAATTTGGAGTTGATATGAATTTTCTATGAATTTCCAAAGTTTCAGCCTTTTTCTGGATTTTCTAGAATTTCTTGAATTCTTTTTATTCTGGAAAAGCTTTTACTGCGTCAGTGTGACGTGGGGTGGGGGGGTCTGACGTGTGGGGTCCAGTGATCAGCCACAGTGGGGTTAATCCCTCTCTGTTTAAAAATAACAGAGGGGTTAAGGGCCGGGGGCCCCACCTGTCATTGACCTGGGGTCAACTAACAGGTGGGTTTAGCCCCTAGTCAGATGGCCCCGCCGGTGGCTAGCCGCCGGTGGCACCAGTACGCGGCGGCGCACTCAGGGAAGGGGTTCTCGGCCACCATTTGGTGCGCCTCTTGTACCAAAATGCAGCCCGTGCAGTCGCACGTCGCAGGGAAGGTCCAGGCGACCTCGGGGGCCACCGGAGTGACGCCGGCGTTGAGTTTTGCGGCGGCAGAAGCACGGCCGTGGTGCAGATCTTCCTGTGGTGCACCATTTGAGCCACGGTTGGGCGCATTCGAAGCATCAGATCACGGTGGTTTCGAAGGACAAGGTGGTGAGGATGATTGCTTAGCGCAGGCTCGTCGACGACGAGCACGACGGCTCTGTACTCCGGCGTTCATGGCGGAATGAGCTAGAGGAGGCGAGCGGTGCCGTGGCTTGAGGGGAAATGCTCACCAGACGCTGGCGAACACGTTGGAGCAAGTGTCGGAGGCGGGGAGGTTACGTCGGCGGTGAATCGACCAACTCGAGTTCCGGCGGCCGGCGGCGATCCAATGAAGCGTGCGTCTCTTCGGGGCCGAATTGAAGCTTTAGCTTCTGCGAGAAGACGAAGTCGATGGAGAGGAGCACGTTGGACTTGCTTGCTCGAGCCCTAGGCGTCGTTGGCCGTGGAAGCCATGGCGGAGCGCTCCGGCGAGTCTTCGGGAGGTGGAGAAATCGGGCGAGGGAGACGGGGAGGGTGTCCGTGGAGAGGGGAAATGGAACTTGGAGGCTTCTGGGCGTCTCCAGGCGCGAGAAGGAGGCATGGGGAGGCGCCACGAAGTCAGGTGGCGTGGCGGCCGCGGCATGCCGGCCACCGAGCTGCTTGCCGCCGCACTGGAAGAAGACAGGGGGGTCCAGGTGGGCTTGGGCCAGGGGGGGATGAGTTGGGCCGAATGGCCAGGTAAGCTCCTTTTTCCTTTCTGTTTTCTTTTCTGCCTTTTTGTTTTGCTGTGCTAAATAAATAGCTAGGAATTTTATTAAATGCTGAAACTTTTTATGTGGCATAACAATATACTAGGCTAGCCACTTGTAAAGTTTGAACATTTTTAAAATTCAATTAACTTGAATCTTAACTCAAATAGTGGTTTTTGATTAATTCCAAGGCACTGTTTGAATATTTGAAAAATCCATGAGCATGGGGTGGGTCCCACATCACTTGATATGTGATCACACTCATTTATAAGACTTTTCAAAAATCCAACATGGATTTTTGGAGAAGATTTATTTCTGGCCTTTTGAATTAATTCATGTGGGGGGGTTCCTTCTCCCATTTTGCTTTTGAATATGATTTCAAAGATTTATTTTGAAACTTTTAACATGATGCAAGAGACTTGCTAACCCTAGCACATTACCTAAAGAGGGTTCTGACAACTCGCCCCCACTCAGAAGAATCTCGTCCCGAGATTCAGAAGTCTGCGGGAGGAAGGTGGGGTACTCGGCACTGAGACGGTCTTCTCTTTCCCACGTAGCTTCTCTCTCAGAGTGGTGTGACCATTGCACTTTCAGAAACTTAATCTTCTGACGACGAGTGACACGCTCTGTGGAATCAAGAATACGAACGGGGTATTCTCGATAAGAAAGGTCATCTTGGAGATCAAGCGTTTCATGGTCGACTTCGCGGATGGGGTCCTTGAAGCAACGCCTGAGTTGGGACACATGGAATACATCATGTACTCGGGAAAGGTGCGGGGGTAGTTCAAGTTGGTAGGCAACTTCTCCACGTTTAGCAAGAATGCGGAAAGGTCCGATGTAACGTGGGGCCAACTTGCCTTTGATACCGAATCTTTGGGTTCCCTTCAGAGGAGTAACCCGAAGGTAAGCCTTCTCATCCAGATTGTAGCTTTCTTGCCTGTGATGACGATCATAGTAGCTCTTCTGACGAGACTAGGCTGCTTTCAATTGATCACGAACAATGCGAACTTGCTCTTCTGCTTCCTTGATCATGTCCGGTCTAAAGAATTGTTTTTCACCGGTTTCTGACCAGTTTAAAGGTGTTCGACATCGTCGTCCATATAGGAGCTGAAAAGGAGCCATGTTCAGACTAGATTGAAAACTATTGTTATAAGCAAATTCGGCGAATGGTAGAGACTTCTCCCAATTCTTTCCGAATGAGATAACACAAGCTCTGAGCATGTCTTCAAGAATTTGGTTAACCCTTTCGACTTGACCGCTAGACTGAGGATGGAAAGCTGTACTAAAGGAGAGATGAGTTCCCATAGCATTCTGAAAGCTTCCCCAAAATCTAGAGGTGAAAAGGCTACCACGATCAGAATTGATTTCCAAAGGAACACCGTGAAGGATACAATTCTAGAGACGTACAAGTCCGCCAACTGGCTAGCAGTTATAGACTCGCGAACTGGAAGGAAGTGAGCAACTTTGGAAAGTCTATCTATGACAACGAAGATGGCATCGTTTCCTTTCTGGGTTTTCGGAAAGCCGATGATGAAGTCCATACCGACTTTGTCCCATTTCCACTCTGGAATAGGCAAAGGTTGAAGTGTACCAGCAGGTCTTTGATGTTCTGCCTTAATGCGACGAAAAACATCACATTCGGCAACGAATTGAGCAATGTCTCTCTTCATCCTAGTCCACCAAAATCTCTGGCGTAGATCTCGGTACATTTTTGTGCTACCGGGATGAATCGAGAGGGGTGTGTCATGGGCTTCTTTGAGGATGAGTTGCCTTAGTTCCCTATTCTTAGGTACTACCAAACGATTTTCAAAGAATACTGTTCCCTTTCTATCTGTGGAGAAACATTTAGCAACTCCGCTAGCAATGTTCTCCTTGATCCGGCGAACACCTCGTGCACGCCTTTGGGCAACTATGATTTGATCCTCAAGAGTTGGTTTCGCCACCAAGGTAGAAAGGTAGCCATGAGGAACAATCTCAAGATTGAGCTTGCGAAATTCCTCATAAAGAAGTGGTTGATATTGTTGTAACATAAGGTTGTTACAATACGACTTACGACTTAGTGCATCAGCCATGACATTGGCTTTGCCTGGGGTGTAAGAAATTCCTACGTCGTAATCTTTTATCAACTCAATCCAGCGTCTTTGCCTGAGATTAAGATCTGGCTGGGTGAAAATGTATTTGAGACTTTGGTGGTCGGAATAGATCTCACAACGATTACCAAGGAGGTAATGTCGCCAAGTTGTTAGGGCATGAACCACGGCAGCGAGTTCAAGGTCATGGGTAGGATAGTTCTCTTCATGTGGCCGCAACTGGCGTGAAGCATAAGCTACAACATGTCTATCTTGCAGAAGTATGCATCCTAACCCTTGCCGTGATGCGTCACAATAGATCTCGAAATCCTTTTTAGTGTCTGGAGGTGCAAGTACGGGTGCAGAAGTCAGTCTTGTTTTTAGCTCTTGAAAGCTTTCCTCACAATTGGGAGTCCATAGGAATTTCTTATCTTTCTTGAGGAGTTCAGTTAGAGGCTTTACAACTTTAGAAAAGTTCTCGACGAAGCGGCGGCAATAGCTGGCTAGGCCAAGAAAACTCCTAACTTGCTTAACCTATTTAGGTGGAGTCCAGTCAAGGACGACCTGAAATCTCTCGGGATTCACAGCAATGCCTTTTGTAGAAATCACGTGGCCTAAGTAGGTCACTTCTGGTAGCCAAAATTCACACTTGGAGAATTTAGCATACAGGCGATGCTCTCTAAGTTTCATCAATACCAGCCTTAGGTGTTTGGCATGTTCTGCTTCGTTCTTCGAGTAGATGAGAATGTCATCGAGATAAACTACAACAAATTTATCTAAGTACTCCATGAAGATCGAATTCATCATGCGTGAGAAAGTTGCGGGGGCATTGGTTAAACCAAAGGACATGACGGTGTACTAGTAAAGACCATAACGAGTAGTAAAAGCCGTTTTGGGAATGTCCTCGTTTCGGATTTTGATTTGATGATAACCTAATCTCAAATCCATCTTGGAGAAGACAGAGGATCCTGCAAATTGATCATAAAGATCATTGATCCTGGGCAATGGGTACTTGTTCTTTATCGTCGCTAAATTTAGCGGGCGATAGTCTACGCACATCCTTTCTGTTCCATCTTTCTTCGTTACGAACAGAACGGGGCAACCCCATGGCGATGAGCTAGGGCGGATGAAGCCTTTTTCCAACAAAGCTTCCAGTTGGGTTTTAAGCTCAGCTAACTCACGTGGGGCCATTTTGTAGGGACGTCTAGAAATTGGTGCGGTTCCTGGCACAAGATCCACTATAAACTCTACACATCTGTCGGGTGGCATTCCCGGCAGCTCTTCAGGAAAGACATCCGGGAAGTCACGAACCACCGGAACATCTTCAAGGTCGGGAAGGGGAAGTACATTCAAGGAATGAACTTGGTTTCTTGTTCTGGGTGAGGTATTGTTGACTGTCTTGTCTGAAGGGTGGGTGAGTTTCACGGATTTGCCTTTGCAATCAAGGTAGGCATTCTGTCTTGATAGCCAATCCATGCCAAGGATGACATCAATATCCGAAGACTTGAGGGCTATGAGTGAAGCAAGGAATACTAAACCCTCAATTGCAATTTGATTACCGTGGCTTACTCTATTAGTTTGACATCTTGACCCTGGAGTTTGAATAATCATTGGGGTGGACAATTCAACAAAAGATAACTCATGACGAAGTGCATAACTTTCCGACATGAATGAATGAGATGCTCCTGGGTCGAAAAGAACGGAAGTAGGAACATAATTGACTGGGAGCGTACCAAGAATGACGTCAGTGGTGTCGTCAGTCTCTTCGGCGGCAATCTGGTTCACACGTCCACGAGTGGCGGGAGGAGCTGGTTTGGTGGTGTAGAACTTCTGGGGGGGCTTGCCACGACCATTGTTGTTGCCTCCGGCACGGGGTGGAGCATTCTGATTCTGGAGCTGGTTCTGGGGGCACTCGCGAGAGTAGTGTCCTGCCTGACCACACTTGTAACAGGCTCCAAAGACAGTGCGTGGAGCTGGGTTGTTTGGTGGAGCGGGGTGGAACTGAGCTGGTGGACGAGGCGCCACATAGGATGGCCTCGGTGGGTTGTTCTGGCGGAACATACTGTTGGGGATCCATATCTTGCGCTTCTGAGAGCCGGAACTGGATGAACCATCGTCCCTAGGGTGTTTGCGAAAGTCATTAGGGGTGTTCATGTCCTCTGCCTTGATGGCCTTGTTGACAAGGACCTGGAAGGTGGCAAAGTCATGTAGGTTGAGCTCACGGCGGAGTCCAGAATTGAGTCCACGACGGAACCTCTCTTGCTTCTTGGCGTCGGTGGAGACTTCTTTAGTAGCATAACGAGCAAGTCGGTTGAACTCACGACTAAACTCGTCAACGGTTCTTCTGCCTTGGGTGAGGTTGCAAAACTCCTCACGCTTGCGGTCCATAAGACCCTTTGGAATGTGGTGCTCACGGAAGGAAGTGCAGAATTCATCCCAAGATGTGGGCGGTCCAACGGGACGCATGTTCAGGAAGTTCTCCCACCAAGAGCTAGCTGCACCTTCGAGGTGATAGGTGGCATAGCTGACCTTGTCGCCATCTGCAACATGGCCTGCTTGGAGCTTCCTCTCGATGTTGCGAAGCCAGTCATCGGCGTCAACGTGCTCGGTGGAGTAACTGGAAACCGGGGGATGAAGCCGGATGAAGTCGTTCAGAGACACCAACTCATTGCGTTGCTGAGTGGTGTTGCGGGCAATGACCTCCAGCAAATTGTGAGAGTCTCGGCGGTTCCTCTCAACCTCCATCAGAACCCGAGCCATCGTGGGTGGGGGTGGAAGGTTGCCTTCCTCCTGTTCATTCCCACGACCCTGGGCACGACCAAGCTGGCCACGGGTCCCTTGAGACATCCTGAAGGTGAAAACCAAAGTCAAACAGAGTTGATGGAAAGAGTCTAATCAAGGTATTGAAGTACTGGAAGGATTACAGAGCAAAGGAAGTAATCATCTTGACAACATGGTGATAAAAACATACAAGCCATATATTCACAAGCTGTCATACAAACCATACATCATTTTAGTACAAGCACCAAGCTAATACAAACATGATGAAGATGATACATCCTTCAAAGGCACTCTGACTTCCTATACATTATTTATCTAAGCCTCTGGAACTTAGACACCTTGCGTACAATATACTAAGATACTACTACCTCCTCACTAAGTAAGACCACAGGAGGTCTCACTCATCTCCATCTCCATAGTAGTCCTCGTAAAAGTTACCGCGTATCCCGGTAGCTGAAGGTGACCATCGGAAAACACGGAGGCCTGTGGACCCTGATATCCATTTGGGCAAGGATGGGGCCTAGGTCCAGCGTAGGGTGAAAGCAAAGGACCACGGGGTGGAAAATGCCTCCAATCTCTGGCCAAGCAACTCGAGAAGGCATCTGAGTCCTCACAGGGTAGATAGCATCATACTCGACTGATCCAACACTCACGAAGGGTGCCAAGAGTGTCAGTGCTCGATACAGACGAACACGGGTGGCGTGAAGCTCAAAACGGAGAGCGCGTGCATCACGATCTCGATCACTAGCAAACCTAGCAGTCATCTGAAGTACTGGATCTTCTGCAGAGTGATCTGAGTAGAGTCTGGTGTAATACCCCTCTTCTCCTGGAACTGCAGCCGGGATATATCGGAACGAGGTCTCTCTCAGCATAGTGTGCTCCTCTCTCAGCAGGGTAATGCATGAATATGCAGCATCCTGCACAACCATGTTCTCAGTCATGCCAATGCCATGTCCAAAGTGGATAGGCTGAGTGACTCCATTGTGGTGCGGGTAGATCCTGACGATGCAGTGGAACTGGGTCTGGTTGAAGTCAAGGAACTGCTCCTCAACGGTGTACTCAGGATACCATCGATATCCCACATAGGACATCATCTCGATCAACGTGGCGGGATGGCCACGTACACCGAGGCACCTGGTCAAACGAACAATCTGCCGAGGGGGAAGATCTGCCATCTGAAACAGAAAGAAGGAGTTTGCAAATGCATCAGATTATGAAGAAACCTGGAATGACTCGGACAGCATAACGGCTGTAATTGCAAGAAAAAGACAATTTCTTACAACATAGAAACAACACTTACATACGATGTAAGAAATCAGGAAGCACAACAACTCTAACAAACCGATCACAACCTTCCTACGGCTACAAGGAAGCAAACAACGAGATGTTCTAGTCAGACAGAGGAGAGCCTAGTCCTATCTTCCCGTAGAATAAGATGAGGGTGACTCAGAACTCAGAACGATGAGGGTAAGGAGAAAAAAGAAGCCTTACGTTGTTCCCTTATATACCCAGAGTAACTATATAACTATAGAAGGCTAGAATCGACTTCGGCCAAGGCTGCTAGTCCTACAGTCATTCCTGCTCTGATACCAAGTCTGTCGGGACCCGTGGTTAGCGTATGCAAGTCCCGCTACGACATAGTCATATGGAGAGCCGAGAACCGTACCCACTTGTCTAACCAGACAAGGCCAAGCACATAACGTTCTCAGAAAGCATCGTACGTGAGGGGCATCCCATCCAGGCCGGATGATCAACTGAGATGGGTCCTCATCGTCCGCACACAAGTCTAATGATATGGGTGATGAACTCCCATATTCACAGACAAGTCGCCTCAACCATACTATCGACTATCTCATAACTCTTACATAGACTTACTCCAGCCCGA
This sequence comes from Bromus sterilis, assembly GCA_950022295.1. NCBI lineage: Eukaryota > Viridiplantae > Streptophyta > Magnoliopsida > Poales > Poaceae > Bromus > Bromus sterilis. The sequence goes on from OX465598.1 coordinate 31,196,919, forward strand.
TCACTTAGTCCGGGTCTAGGGCGGGTTCGATCATACCACAAAGTGTGCACGAGACAGAGTCTCGAACAATCGCATCGCGATGCCCCAAGCTGCGCACATATAAGGGCCACTTGGTGTATGAAAGACCGCCAGCCAGATCAAAACTAAGGTCTCGAAAACCCATACAAATACATGCATGTTATAAACATACACGCAGCACACATGCCTTGTATGAACAGTAGGTATCATTGCAATTCTCTACAAAGTATACATTTTATTGATAACTCTTACAGAGTGCACACAGAGATCACAAGTATGTGATCCAACATTACAACACAAGCGGAAGCAAAGTATGTCTGAGTACAGACAAGTTTAACAAATGGCTTAAGAAGCCTTATTTAAACACAAGCCCTCCACGAGGGAACTAGTCGTCTGACTGGGACTAGACTAGCTTGATCTTCAGTCGTCCAGCTCGATGAAGAAGCCACCATCGGGGTCAGTGGGTTCATCTAAAACATAGATGAAGCAAACGTGAGTACAAAATCGTACTCAGCAAGACTTACATAGGAGCAATACAACTCATGCACATGTATCAAGGTAAAGGTAGGTGGGGTTTCACTTGCAGAAGTGCCAGCTTTGACTTGGCTAGTCCTGAACTACGAGTACCAGACTTGAGGTAAGAAGCGTACACGAGTCCACTACTTTCTCCAACCAATTACACCACTATGGTGCCTTCCTCGACTTCCCCACGAGAAAGCACGCCATAGTACTCACACTTATCTATGTGTATTTTAGAAGTATCTAGTTCAAGTTGTCTAATAATCAAGCTAAGCTTTCCAAGCAGTCCTTAACCGCGGACGCGGCTATTCGAATAGTTTTGTTAACCCTGCAGGGGTGTACCGCTACACACACATGATCATCATTTACCGCCTTTGATCTCGACACCATTCAAGGGGTGTCAGCGAGGATGCTCACCACAACTGTTACCTCATAGCCTATCTAGTCTGAGAAAGCCGCCTACCTACCACTATCGTGAACCCGGCCGGTTTACCGAAGTGGACCCAAGTGATGTGTGTGTGGTGCATAAGCCGGTCTCGGATGAGCCGTTCTCTCACTTAGCAGCCAGGCCACAAACCTACCAGAACTCCGAACTATTGCGACATCTGGACATCGAAAGGGATGAGTTAATAGGTTGAGAGGGGTCAGTGATCCCAATGTGTGGTTGTACTCTTCATCTTGGATCACCACACAAGAACTCGGACTTAGGGCGGTGGTCAACGAGACAACCCACTGTGTACTCCTACACAGCCTCTCATCGTTCACCTTGTATTAGGGTAGATTCACCAACACCTTTCCACCAACATCATCATGATCATTAGCATCCCGACTCACATAACAGTATCAACATGGTATCATTCTAAGCATGCAATAAGCAGTAAAAATTGCAGGGGCCACATGATATCAATCAACTCCTATAGTTGCTAGGATTGTGGTTTGCCTACTACTGTGACAAATGATAGGTCATGCAAAGGAATGGGTTCATCTATGCGGTATAAACGTAGCACGGTAATCATCCTATACAATGCATAAGCGAGTCATGAGAGGGAAGTGGGATTTTATCGACATGATCAATGGGGGTTTGCTTGCCTTGCTGACGAGGTTCGGGTTCGGGGTCTTCAACGAAGGGGGCAGCCTCCTGTTCCGGTTCCACCTCTACTCGACAAACAACAAACAAGGTAGAAAAGTAAATACAATGCACAATCACATGGTTGAAGGTTGAAACTTGATGTATATGGTTTGATGTGTGAAGCAATTCCATTTAAATGGAGTATATTGCAAATTGAATTGCAAATTCAAACTCCAATTTGAATTCAAACTTAGCCAAGTTACATGTGACATTGTTTGATCAAGTTGAAACATTTTGAAATGTGTATGATATGCCTCTGAAGTTCAAGTATTATGTGATATGTTGATGTGGTTCAAAATGCAAAAGCATTTGAAAAGAAATTTAATTAATTCCATTTAAATCAAATAGCAAATGCTACTGATCACATTTTAAATTAAACTCAAACAAAGTTTAAAGTTGGATATTTGGATAGCTTATTTTCTCCTGATCATTTTTCATATATTATTTGTTAAATTTGGAGTTGATATGAATTTTCTATGAATTTCCAAAGTTTCACCCTTTTTCTGGATTTTCTGGAATTTCTTGAATTCTTTTTATTCTGGAAAAGCTTTTACTGCGTCACTGTGACGTCAGTGTGACGTGGGGGGGGGGGCAGACGTGTGGGGTCCAGTGGTCAGCCACAGTGGGGTTAATCCCTCTCTGTTTAAAAATAACAGAGGGGTTAAGGGCTGGGGGCCCCACCTGTCATTGACCTAGGGTCAACTAACAGGGGGGTTTAGCCCCTAACCAGATGGCCCCGCCGGCGGCTAGCCGCCGGTGGCACCAGTACGCGGTGGCGCACTCAGGGAAGGGGTTCCCGGCCACCATTTGGTGCGCCTCTTGTACCAAAATGCAGCCCATGCAGTCGCACATCGCAGGGAAGGTCCAGGCGACCTCGGGGGCCACCGGAGTGACGCCGGTGTTGAGTTTTGCGGGGGCAGAAGCACGGCCGTGGTGCAGATCTTGCTGTGGTGCACCATTTGAGCCACGGTTGGGCGCGTTCGAAGTAGCAGATCACGGTGGTTGCGAAGGACAAGGTGGTGAGGATGATTGCTTAGAGCAGGCTCGTCGACGACGAGCACGGCGGCTCTGTACTCCGGCGTTCATGGCGGAATGAGCTAGAGGAGGCGAGCGGTATCGTGGCTTGAGGGGAAATGCTCACCAGACGCTGGTGAACACGTTGGAGCAGGTGTCGGAGGCGGGGAGGTTACGGCGGCTGCGGATCGACCAACTCGACTTCCGGCGGCCGGCGGCGATCCAATGAAGCGTGCGTCTCTTCGGGGCCGAATTGAAGCTCCAGCTTCTGCGAGAAGACGAAGTCGATGGCGAGGAGCACGTTGGACTTGCTTGCTCGATCCCTAGGCGTCGTTGGCCGTGGAAGCCATGGCGCAGCGCTCCGGCGAGTCTTCGGGAGGTGGAGAAATCGGGCGAGGGAGACGGGGAGGGTGTCCGTGGAGAGGGGGAATGGAACGGGGAGGCTTCTGGGCGTCTCCAGGCGCGAGAAGGAGGCATGGGGAGGCGCCAGGCAGGCAGGTAGCGTGGCGGCCGTGGCATGCCGGCCACCGAGCTGCTTGCCGCCGCGCTGGAAGAAGACAAGGGGGGTCCAGGTGGGCTTGGGCCAGGGGGGATGAGTTGGGCCGAATGGCCAGGTAAGCTCCTTTTTCCTTTTTCCTTTTTCCTTTCTGTTTTCTTTCCTGCCTTTTTGTTTTGCTGTGCTAAATAAATAGCTAGGAATTTTATTAAATGCTGAAACTTTTTATGTGGCATAACAATATACTAGGCTAGCCACTTGTAAAGTTTGAACATTTTTAAAATTCAAATAATTTGAATCTTAACTCAAATAGGGGTTTTTGATTAATTCCAAGGCACTGTTTGAATATTTGAAAAATCCATGAGCATGGGGTGGGTCCCACATCACTTGATATGTGATCACACTCATTTATAACACTTTTCAAAAATCTAACATGGATTTTTGGAGAAGATTTATTTCTGGCCTTTTGAATTAATTCATCTGGGGGGGGTTCCTTCTCCCATTTTGCTTTTGAAAATGATTTCAAAGATTTCTTTTGAAATTTTTAACATGATGCAAGAGACTTGCTAACCCTAGCACATTACCTAACAGAGGGTTCTGACAATCTTCTACAGCTCCGTCTTCTGGCGACTCCTCGGGTGGTGGTGCCGTCTCCATCAGCTCCGAAGAGGACATCGACGTCAAGTCGTCGATCAAGCGGGCGCGCCAAGCGACCTTGTAGAACTGGAGGAGGCCTCATCTTCGCTGGCAACTCGGGGAAGAGGCTGCACGTCCGGAGAAGAAGGCGTGCAGCTGCAGCTGGATAAGAAGCCAGTGGAGCAGGAGAAGAAGCTGGTGGAGCATCGACAAATAAGTCGAGTTTCACCCTTTTGTTATGTCATTGACATCCTCAGCTAGCTTCCTTCTCCTTTGTCTGTGGTGATGCTCTTTTACTAGGGTCGGTTACCCCTCATGAGCACACATGTAGAAGTCTTAATTCCTTGGGTAATTCCCTCTTGTAACAGGAGCTGCCTTCTATCCAAATGTAGTTGAGTCCTTTTTGTATTGAAAATGATCCTTATGATGTAAACTGTGCTTGATCCTTTGCAATGGAATTTATATGTGGGCTTTACGCAACCGAAAACTGTGTTCAAGTCCTTGGCGGCCAGGAGCTGTCTTCGATTTCTTTGTAACCGAGAGCTGTGTTCGAGTCCTTTACGATCGAGAGCTGTCTTCGAGTCCGTCCAAACTTTGCACTGTGGGATCTATCGGGTGCGCGACAGCGCTCCCGATGGGAGTAGCCCCCGAGGCTACGCTTGAGTCGAAGGGTCGAGCGTATGCTAAAATTTGTTTCCCTTGTTGTTTGGTTTCTGTCTTTTATCGGGTGCGCGGTAGCGCTCCCGATGGGAGTTGCCCCCGAGTCTTTAGGTGATCGTTGGCGATCGGATGAAGACTAAACGAGTCTGTGTCCTGTGCTTCCTCCAAAGTTTCTTCAGAGTACTTGGTGCTCCATCTGATTGTGGCCATGTCTTTCTTGCTCTTGGCGGGTGTGGCTGGCCGGGTATTTTTGCTTGGGCTTTTTAAGCTTCAGGCTGCTCGAGCGGTCTTCGGGAGGAGATGATGCTCAATCCCCCTAGTACTTGGATGTAGAAGTCGCGTGAGCGATGATAGAGTCTTTCGGGGGGAGTTTTTGTGCTCGAGCCCCCGAGTGTTTGTGTTTAAGATCGCTTGAGTAGCGATAGCGTCTCTCGAGGGGATTTTATTCTTAAGCCCCCGAGTGCTTTTTGGTTGAGATCGCGTAGGCGATAGCGTCTCTCGGGGGGATTTTATTCTTAAGCCCCCGAGTGCTTTTTGGTTGAGATCGCGTAGGCGATAGCGTCTCTCGGGGGGATTTTATTCTTAAGCCCCCGAGTGCTTTTTGGTTGAGATCACGTAGGCGATAGCGTCTCTCGGGGGGATTTTATTCTTAAGCCCCCTAGTGCTTTTTGATTGAGATCGCGTAGGCGATAGCGTCTCTCGGGGGGATTTTATTCTTAAGCCCCCGAGTACTTTGAGATGGAAGTATTTGGGCAACATTTTCCTTTATTGCGGTCGAGCAGCTACATGAGTTGCCAGTCATTCTGACCGATGGGTACTATGGATAGAACAGTCGCAAGTTTGCTACGTTCCATGGGTTACTCACGTCCTCGTCTGTCTTCGGGTTCTTCAGCCTGTAGGCGCCACCTCCGATGACTTCTGAGACTATAAATGGTCCTTCCCATTGGGGGCGAGTTTATGGACCTTCTCTTGTATCAGCCGTAGGACTAGGTCGCCTTTGTTGAAGGTTCTAGTGCGTAAGCGACTGCTTTGGTAGGTGCGTAGCTTGTCCTGGTACCCCTCTGATTTTGCCAGGGATGTGTCTCTTGTTTCGTCAGCCGTATCTTTGTCGTCTTGCAGCGCTTCTACTGCTTCTTCTTCTTCGTATCCGGTGAACCGAGGTGCTCCGAACTTGAGGTCATGTGGTAGGACTGCCTCTGCTCCGTACACCATGAAGAAGGGTGTGTACTGGGTTGCGGTGTTTGGTGTAGTTCGTAGGCTCCATAGCACCGCGGGGAGTTCTTCTACCCAGTTGCCGACGGCTTGATCGAGTGGTGCGAGGAGCCGTTTCTTGATTCCCCCGCATACAAGGCCGTTTGCTTTTTCTACCTGGCCGTTGGACTGCGGGTGCGCGACTGATGCGTAATTGATTTTGATGCCCAGTTCTTCGCAGAAGTTCTGGAATTCTGCAGCTGTGAAGTTCGTGCCGTTGTCCATGATGATGTTGTGTGGCACTCCGAACCTGAAGATGACCGATTTGATGAAGTTGGCAGCCGTGAGGGCTGTGGAGCTGGTGATGGGCACTGCTTCGATCCATTTAGTGAACTTGTCGACTGCGACGAGCAGGTGTGTCCTTCCGCCCTTTGATGATTTCTTGAGTGGGCCCACCATGTCTAGTCCCTAGGTCGCGAATGGCCAGGATAGCGGTATGGTCTTGAGCTCTGAGGCGGGAGCGTGTGGCCTGTTGGCGAATTTCTGGCAGGCGACACAACGTCGCACGATTTCCTCTGCGTTTTTCATGGCTGTGGGCCAATAGAACCCGGCTCGGAATGCTTTGGATACGAGTTCTCTGCTGCTCGCATGGTGTCCGCAGGTGCCTTCGTGGATTTTGAGCAGTGGGGCTTTGCCGTCCTCTTCGTCGATGCAACTTTGGAGTATCTGGGTGATGCTGCGCTTGTATAGTTGTTTGTTGATCAGCGTGAATGCCTTGGATCGTCGGCTGATGCGTCGTGCTTCGGCCACGTCTTGCGGTAGCGTACCTTCGATTAGAAATCGGAGGAACGGTTTTGCCCAGACAGGTCCTTCGAGCTCTGTCGGGGTTGTGCTGTCGGGTGTGCTGGTGCTTGTGCCTTCTGATGGGGTTGCTGCTGCCACCTGCGCCAGGTCTGTTGCGTCCTCGCCTTCCACGACTGCTTCAGGTGCTGCTGCCTGTACCTTGATGGATCTTTTGCTGATGCTTTCGAGAAAAACGTCGGGTGGTATTGGTCCTCGGGTCGAACCGATGTTCGCGAGTTCGTCGACTTCTGTGTTGTTGTCCCTGGTGATGTAGTGGAGCTCGCACCCGTCGAAATTTCCTTCGAGTGCGTTGTAGAGCTCCTGGTAGGCCGCCATGTTGTCGGCTATTGCGTTGCAGTTTCTCATCGTCTGCTGGACGACGAGATTGGAGTCCCCGTAAATTATGAGGCGAGTGGCTCCGCATGTTTTGGCCATGCGCATGCCATGGAGGAGTGCCTCGTATTCTGCTTCGTTGTTGGAGGCGTGACTGAAGTTGATCTGGAGGACATATTTCAGCTTTGTTCCCTTAGGGGAGATGAGCACAACTTCTGCCCCAGCTCCTTGTTGTCTCTTGGACCCATCGAAGAACATTGACCATGAAATTGATAGGTCTGGGGGGCCTGGTGTCTGAACCTCCGTCCACTCGACCAGGAAATCTGGGAGTACTTGGGCTTTGATGGCTGTTGGGTGCTTGAACTGCAGGTCCTGTAGGATGAGCTCAATGTTCCACTCGGCGACTCGTCAAGTCACTCCAGGGTTGTTGAGTATGTCAGCGAGTGGTGCGCTGCTTACGATTGTGATAGGGTGCTCGTCGAAGTAGTGGGACACTTTTCTTGAGGTCACGACGATGGCCAGTAGTAGCTTCTGATAGTGCGGGTACTGCTGCTGGGATTTGGTCAGGAGCATGCTGAGGTAGTAGATTGGTCTCTGGATGCTCTGGACCTTGCCTTCTTCTGTGCGTTCGACAACGAGCGTTGTGCTTACTACTGTTGGATATGTGCCCTAGAGACAAATTAATAAAGATATTTTTCACATATCCTTTTTGTTCATAATACGTTTTATACTGTGCTATAACTGTATTACTTGGAAATACTAATACAGGTGTAGTATAAAACATGGTCTGTAGTTTAACTCGGGTAAACTATCTCATTAGGCAATTGATTGATCAAGCTTTCCTGATCATGGCGACACTTAAGTCCATTGACAATGAGGTCATATCATTAGGGGAATGATGTGATGGACGTACACCCACCTAAAGTATTGCAATGTGATCGAGTCACATAGTTCAGCGTTGCTATGACTTTGTAACGTATGGCTTAGTCCTTAGACCGTAATGATAATACGTAAGCACCATCTATGAGGAGACTTTAATTTGTATCCCACCGCCTGACTGAAATATGCTGGCTATAACGGTGCACTTTAGGTATTCCGAAATAGATGGTTGATGAGTATGTTAATAGATCAGAGCGGGATTTGTCAGTCCTTGTGACAGGACAGGTACTCTGGGCCCACTCGGTGATATTGCATCAATAGCTTGCAAGCAAGTGACTAGGTCACAAGAGATGCAATGATCATGGACGAGTAAACTTGGTTGTTGTGAACGAGATGTGAACACGGTATGTAGGATACCGACGATCAAACCTCGGACAAACAAAGTACCGCAGCACAAAGGGATTACGTCGTATCGTTAACGGTTTCCAAAAGCGATCGAAGTTCATTCGATGGAAGCGCAGGGGCTATCAAGGATTGTAACTAGGTCCAATTGATTAGTCATTGATCAATGAGAATGTCTCGATCATGTCTGTTGTTTCCCGGACCGTAGGGTGTCACACTTAAGGGGTAATCGATGCTAGGACAGATTCGGGATCATCGGTGAAATAGGAGAAAGCACCGGAATAGTTCCGGGAGAGAACGGAAGTTGTTCCGGATATTTTGAAAGGTTCAAAATAATGTTTAATTATATTTAATAATTTTTTAGTATTTAATTATCTGAATTAAATATTAAAATATATTTAAATTAATTAATTAAATGGGAAAAAGGAAAATGGGCCCCTTAGGGCCCATTAGGGGAAGGAGGGAGCCTCCCCCCTTGGCCCATGGCGCCAAGGGAGGGGGCCACCCTCCATATGGCGCACCCCCTCCCCTCCCCTTTTGTTTAGTACCACATGGGAAGTTGGAGGAGGGTGGCACCCCCCCCCTTGTCCTATATAAGGAGGGGTAGACCCCCCCTTTTTCCATCATCTCATTGAGTTCTCTCTCTCTCTCTTTCTCCTACCTCGAGCGGACCCCCCTTGTTTGGGGTTTGCACTTGGTTGGGAGTTCTCCACCATAAGCATGTCGTCGCTCTGCCGGAGTCGGGATCCGAATCCGTCTTCTTTCCGCTTCTCGCCTGGTTCGGAGCCCGGAGGGAACATCGGTTGCACTGTACGTGTGTAATCTCCTCGAGGCACTACACCTGTGGTGCTACTTCATCGCCGGAGGTTCACCGGGAGTCTCCATCGCCGGTGGTCTTCTACACGACAGGGAGGTCGTAGTTCCGAGTCTACGCCAACCACATTCGCAAGAACGTTTCCCTCTTTCGGTCTTCAAAGGTATGAACACCGATTCCCTCCATTACTTTACATCGCCATAGCATAGATCTTGGGTTCAGGTATCGTAGGTATGAAAAAATTTGTGTTTTCTGCCCCGTATCCCAACAGTGGTATCATGAGCTAGCTATGCGTAGATGTATTTTACTGGTAGAACACATCTAGGATGTGGGCATCGAATCTTCATTCGTTACCCTCCCACGTGTACTCATTTAGCATTGCGGCAATGTTTGATGAAGCGGCCCCCGACCGACCTTACGCGTTTACGCGAGACTGGTTCCACGCTTGACATATGGCTTGTACCATATAAAGTGGCTGGGGGGGTCTGTCTCTCTGCATTAGCGATGTGAAGATGTTTGCAACGGAGGGCCCCGACGGGGGTGTAATAGAGACGATTGGGGATCGGTGTTGTGGCATGTTTTCGCAGGATAGAAATCGGTTCTCTCTCTCGAAACCCCTAGCAGCCACGTAAAACTTGCACAAGATAAAGTAGAAAGGTGTTTTAACTTTGCTTTGCATGAAAGGGGATCATAGGTTGTATGATTTACATTTTTACTTCCTGTTTTATGCTAGTATGCTAGATATATCGACGGTAGCACGAATTAGGACCATCTCTCGCTAAAACCAACATAGTGTCCTTACCCTAGTGAGCACCACCTGGAAAGTTCTACATTATGGAGGCATCACGTGTCACACGGATGTCAAACATTTTTTCGTTCACAAGAGGTGGGTGTAGCAAGCCTAGCATGCCCAGAAGCATGGCCTTGTATGACACAGCAACAAATCACATAGGGTGTGGTGGCGAGCCTGGCATGTGCAGACATGGCCTCGGGACACAAGAGACCGAAAGGTCGAGCATGAGTCACATGGATGATGTGATTGGCATAATGGCCTACCTTGAACAACATACTGATGGTCGTGTCACACGGGGGAGGTATGGTGTTCTAGGATCATGTAATCACTTAGAAAAATTGAGAGATGTTTTCCTAAGTGGGAGTTTTAGAATTAATTGTAATTGAACTCCACATTATGAACAAAAGTCTAAATATGTATCTTTGTGAATCAACCTTGTAGATGACAGCACCACGCCCCTTGTTCAACTTAGGATCATTCCTAGAGAAAGATAAACTGAAAACTAATGGGTCAAACTTCACCTCCTGGTTCCGCACCCTGAGGATTCTCCTCGTTCCCCTCAAAATGTCCTATGTACTTGAGACTGCATTAGGAGATGCACCAGCAACTACCGCTACTCCGGCTGAGAAGAAAGTCTATCTCATTAAGTCGAATGATTCCTCCCTTGTCAAGAAGGGTATGCTCCATGCCATGGAGGTTGAACTGCAGAAACGGTTCGAGCGCTTCGGTGCTTATGAGATAATCACTCACCTCAAGACCGTCTTTGCACCTCAAGCCAAGGTTGAGAGAAATGAAGTTTGTGAAGCTTTCTTCTCTGCAAAGATGGAAGAGCACACCAGCATGACTGAGCACGTAGTTCAAATGTCTGACTACGTTCAACGCCTAAGTGCTCTAGAATTTAAGATTCCAGATGAAGTGGCGATTGATAGGGTGTTGCGGTCGCTACCCCCTAGCTATGAGAGTTTTGTGTTGAAGTACAACATGCAAGGAATGGTTGAGACCCTTTCTGAATTGTTCACAATACTCAAAATTGCTGAGATGGAAATCAAGAAGGAGCACAACTGCACCAAGTACCTAGAATATAAGAAGGCCGGCAAGGTTGCCGGAAGAGACATGGATATATGTGATATACATGTTATTGATGTTTTCCTGACAAGTGCTCGGAGCAACGTCTGGATATTTGATACCGGATCAGTTGCTCACATCTGTAACTCCCAGGAGGGGATGCAGAGTAAACGACTCTTGCGGAAGGATGAAGTGACGATGCGCGTTGGGAACGGTGCCAAGGTTGAAGTAATGTCAATTGGCACGCTTCGTCTTAGTTTCCCTTCGGGATTGATTCTTGTCTTGAATAATTGCTATTATGTACCCACGTTGAGTATGAACATTGTGAGTGGCTCTTTCTTGATGCGAGACCAGTATTCTTTTAAATCCGAAACAACTGGTTGTTCGATTTATAAGAATAATGTCTTCTATGTTCATGCACCGGTGCGTAATGGTTTATTCTTAATGGATCTCGAATATCATGACTCCCACATCAATAACATAGAGGCCAAAAGATTAAAGCCTAGTAACGAGGAACACATGACGATGTGGCATTGTCGACTTGGTCATATTGGTATAAAGCGCATGGAGGAACTCCATAAAGATGGACTTCTGGAGTCATTGGATTTTGGATCCCTTGACACATGTGAACCATGCCTAATGGGCAAAATGACAAGGACTCCATTCAATGGTACAATGGAGCGTGCGGTGGACTTATTAGGGATCATACATACTGATGTATGCGGACCAATGAATGTCACCGCACGCAATGGTTTTCGTTACTTCGTGACCTTCACGGATGACTTAAGTAGATACGGGTATATCTATTTAATGAAACACAAGTCTGAAACCTTTGAAAAGTTCAAGGAATTTTAGAGTGAGGTCGAGAATCAACTCAGGAAGAAAATCAAGCACCTTCGATCTGATCGAGGAGGCGAGTATTTAAGTCACGAGTTTGGCACTCATCTGAAGACTTGTGGTATTGTACCACAACTTACGCCAGCTGGAACACCTCAGCGAAACGGTGTGTCCGAGCGACGTAATCGAACACTATTGGATAGTGTACGGTCAATGATGTCTCATACCGACTTACCTACATCATTCTGGGGGTATGCATTAGAAACTGCCGCTTACGTTCTTAATAGGGTACCATCCAAATCTATGAAGACAACACCGTTTGAAGAATGGTTTGGCAAGAAACCAATGTTGTCTTACCTGAAGATTTGGGGTTGTGAGGCTTATGTTAGGAAACTTCAGCCTGACAAACTCGAATCTAAGGCGGAGAAATGCATCTTTGTAGGATATCCAAAGGAAACTGTTGGATACACCTTCTACAACCAATCTGAGGGCAAAACGTTTGTCGCTAAGACTGGACACTTTCTTGAGAAAGAGTTTCTCTCGAAAGAATTGAGTGGGAGGAAGGTAGACCTCGATGAAGTGACTGACCAATCACTCCAAATGGAAGAACCGGCCACAGAAATTTTTATGGAACCTTCTTCCACAGTGGGAGCTGAAGAGAATGGCCAGAACGACATTCATAACGATCATGACATTGATGATGATCATGATGAGAATGAAGAGGAACCTTTTATGCCCCGTAGGTCATCAAGAGTCCGTCAACCTACCGAGTTTTACGGACAGCTTGTGAATGCAATCTCGGCTGATGAGTCGGATGAACCTACGAGTTAGAAAGAAGCAATGAAGGGACCCGAGTCCGAGAAATGGCTAGAAGCCATGAAATCCGAAATAGACTCCATGTACACCAACAAAGTTTGGACTTTGGTGGATATTCCCGAGGACCGCAAGGCCGTCAAGAATAAATGGATTTTCAAGAAAAAGACTGACGCAGACGGAAACGTATCTGTCTATAAAGCTCGACTTGTCGCGAAGGGGTTCCGACAAATTCAAGGAGTTGACTACGAGGAGACATTCTCTCCTGTAGCGATGATCAAGTCTATTCGGACCCTACTAGCAATAGCTGCCTATCATGATTACGAGGTATGGCAGATGGATGTGAAAACTGCGTTCCTTAATGGCAACATTGAGGAAGAGTTGTATATGATGCAACCAGAGGGGTTTATCGATCCAAGTAATGCTGGTAAGGTGTGCAAGCTTCAACGGTCCATCTATGGGTTGAAGCAAGCATCTCAGAGCTGGAATCTTCGATTTGATGAGGTCATTAAAGCTTTTGGATTTGTCCAAAACGTCGAAGAGTTCTGCGTCTATAAGAAACTGAGTGGGGGCTCTGTTGCATTCCTTGTGTTATATGTAGATGACATATTACTGATAGGGAACGATAAGAAATTCTTAGAAGAAGTAAAGGAATATCTGAATGGACAATTTTCCATGAAGGACCTTGGTGAAGCTGCGTACATATTAGGGATTAAGATCTATAGAGATAGACCTAATCGACGGTTGGCCTTGAGTCAGAGAACTTATATTGACAAGATATTGAAAAGGTTCAAAATGGATAACTCCAAGAGAGGTCTCTTGCCAGTTATAAAAGGTGTCAAGTTAAGTGTGACTCAATGTCCAACCACAGCAGAAGAGAAGGAGGAGATGTCCTCAAAGCCCTATGCCTCAGCCATAGGTTCTCTCATGTATGCTATGTTATGTACCAGACCGGATTTAGCGCTGGCCATTAGTATGACTAATCGCTACCAGAGTAATCCGGGAATGACTCACTGGACAGCAGTAAAGAATATCCTAAAGTACTTAAGAAGAACAAAGGATCTCTTTCTCGTTTATGGAGGAGTTGATGAGGAGCTCACCGTAAAGGGTTACGTTGACGCAAGCCTCGGCTCAGATCTAGATGACTCGAAATCCCAGACGGGATATGTTTTCATGTTGAACGGTGGCGCTATTAGCTGGAGGAGTGGCAAACAGTAACATTGAATTGGGAATTAAAATGATATAACTATTTTGAAATTCAAAGATCATCAAGGCATAGTGGACTTTTCAGTCATAAACATGTGTAAGCATGTGCCAAGTCAATCCAAGAATTCTCCAAAGGGAAATACCACTGCAGTATGCCAAACCATGAACAATGCAATGCATGTAATTCATTTCAACAACACATTATGTACTCTAGATATTTGGGATTAACCACGAAGAAATCATGAACACTGGGAAAGCATTGTAAACATAGCACTATGTCGCTACAAGTTGGTCTCTAAATCATAAGTACAAGCATATGTACAAAAGTAGAAACAAAAAAAGTTCATACCGGTTTTCCTTGTTGCATCCCTTTCGTCGATCTTCGTCATTACTGCCTTGTCACTTGCACGATTGAACGTAGGAAATATATAATTGTAACATCCCAATTTTCTAAATTCGGATGTTAATAGATCATCATATGCATCTCATGTTGCTTCCGCATTTTTCTGGAGTTTTAAAATCTTTTTAAACATTTTTCAACACATGGCAGTTCGCTGGAGAGGATATAAAAGGACTTATCCCCATTTTTAATTCGTTGAAAAATAGTTTAATATATTTTTGGGAGACTTTTTAAATTTACTTTGGAGTTATAAATATTTTCTAAAAATATTTTTGGAATTTATTTATGCTCTGGAAAAGTTTTTAAATCAATTTGCAGAGTTTTCGGTATTTTTAAAATATTTAAGTTGCAAATTTTTTATTTTTGTTTAATATTTTGGCAAAGCCAAAAATTCAGTTTTATTATTTTAAAAATATTGGCGAAGACGGAATTTTAAAATAAATTTCCGTGATTTTTCTAATATTTTTTTGGGCCTAATGGGCGTGTTCTGTTTTTTTCCCGCAGACCGATTTTGTATTTATCTCGGATTTAAAAAAAAAGGGTTAGGGGCTGGCTATAAATAGCCCCGATTAGGGCTAGATTATTTTTTCTCTTAGAGTTTTTAGGTTAGCCTAAACTAAACCGCGGGACCCGTCGCCGCCGACATCATCGACGACGTCATCGCCGGAAAACTCGCTGGAAGTTCGCCGGACCACCGCGAAAGTTCGCCGGAGTTCGTTTTTTTGACGCCGTTTCGAGGTGAGCCCGCCGTGTAGCGCCGACCACGCCTCCCGGAGCCGACCCCGCCACCCTAGCCCCCCGCCGTCTCCGCCGCGCCGCCGCCGGGCCGCCGCTCGCCGGAGCTCGCCACCGCCACGAGCCGAGCGCCGCGCCCGCGCCTCGCGCGCCCACTGCCCCCGCGCCCCGGTGCCCCTGCGCCCACCGCTGCCCCCGCCGCCAGCCTCAGCCGGAGTGGCCGCCGGCCAGAGGGCCCTCGCCGGAGTGCCCCGGGCCAGCGGGTCGTGCTGCCATGGCCATGGCCTTCCTAGCCGTCCCGTGGAGAGAGAAGAGCTTTGGAAAAAAAAGATTAGATGCGTTTTGAAAAAAAATCCAGATCTGGATCCAAACCGCCCGAGGACCCGTTCATGTTTTTCGGAAAAAATTATTTACGTCCGGGTCCTTTTTACAGTAGAGCACCCCGGTACCCCCGGTGTCACCCCGATACCGTTTTCGCGACTACTTTTTAACCGTAACTCGGAATTGGGCGGTTCCAGTTGCGTTGCGACCGTGTAGAAATTTTCTAGCCAGTAGACCAAGTTTTACAGAGGTTTGAAGTTTTCAAATTTGAATCCCAAGCTGATCCAAATTTAAACTTCCGACAGCCGTAACTTTTTACCGGTGCGCCCGTTTGCGCCGTTTATTTTTGCGTTGGTTTTATTTTGACAAGCACTTTAAGTTTAGCTACTGTTAGGCAAGTTTTTCTACTGTTCTTTGAATGTTTATTATTGTTTGAGCATGTTTGTGTATGAATATATGTTGATTGGTGCTATGTTTGCTCGTATAGATTGTCTGGAGTGTGCCGCCTCGTATTGTGAGGATTGTGACCGTCAGGACCAGCAAGAAGGCAAGTGATACTTTGACCATACTCATACCTATATTTTCTATATGCATTATGTTAAGAAATATCACCCTATTGCATGATAGGTAGTTTACTTTACTGTTGCTGCAAAACCAGTTAGGATAGCCACATGTTTTGTCTTGTCTACCATAGATCAACCTAGCCGTGTTCTTGCTTTATTGCTATGCTCTGTAGACGCGGTTTGGGTTGTGAGAATTCATGGAGTGCATGTGAGCTATTAAATAAACTGTGTAGCAACTTTATAATAATATAAATCACTTCTGGACGGGCGGGTTGCATCCCGGTAGTTGTGCCTCGGTTGAGGACAGTGCCGGGGTTAAATGCACCCAATGTTTGTTTTGGTGGTGAACCGGGTGCGTCATGGCGAGTACCCTCTGACGCAGTGGGCGCCTTCCAGGCTCAAAAAGATCAGACATGCAATATTACTAGTAGCTTCCATGTACAGCCACTGGCTATATGGGCTCTGGCTTAGCACGAGTACGTTGTGGGGAACCTGGCCCTGGTAGCTAGTTGATGTAGATGTGGTTAGGTGTACCGGCTACCAAAGGGTGGAGGCAACCTCTTCAGAAAGTCTTTGTCTCAATCTTTGGGTTGAGTCCACTGGGGAACGTGTACAACCTCTGCAGAGTGTCTAAACTGATCATGATTAGCCGTGTCCACGGTTACGGACGAACTTTGAGCAACTAGTCAGTACTGTTGTTGAATGATCTTGACAGATGAACACTTAATAATAATTTGGTTGGGACAAGAGTAGCATGGGTTGCTGTGTGTTTCAGGTAGAATTCAACTTAAAACTTTGACTAGTTTAGTTCAGGAGAAAATTGGCTTTCAGCAAAACAAAACCACAAGCCTTTCCTTTGACTTACCTTGCATGTAGTTGTAGGTCCTTTATATAAACTTTTCCGTGTCACTTGCCGTACAAATCAGATGTACTAACCCGTTGTCGGGCTGTAACCTTCGGTGTTGCAGGTTTTTCAGACGATCAGTAAGGTGCGTTTAGGGGTTGCGAGTCTACACTCAGCATGTTCGCATGTGGCTGTTGATGGGACTCCACGTTACTTGTTTTTGCTTCCGCTATATTTATATTGAATAAGCTAGCCTTGAGCTATGCAACTTGTTATTTATTTACTCTGGATCATACGTTGTAATAACGATGCACTTGTACTTTGATATACATCTATAATACTGTGTGTGCCAGCGAGTTCGATCCAGGGACTGGCACTCGAGCACAGAGACTTCAATTCTGTGTGAATTGGGTCGCTACAATAATCAAGTGCGAATGCAATCACGAACTCAAGCTGAACTCTGCAACAAAGCAAACGAAAGAGAGAAAAGAAAATATTTTTGGATTTTTTCAAAGGTTAAACGAAAGAAAAAGAAAAGAGAAATCTTTTTGTTGTTTTTGCAAAATAAAAGAACAAAGAAGAACGGGAAAAAACTTCGAAAAGATCAAAGCAAACAAAATAAAAACGGATAATACAATGGAAAGGTGAGAAGGGCACGTACTCCCCCAAGCTTAGGCTTTTGGCCTAAGTTGGTAGCAGCTACTACCCCCAGGAGCCTCCTGCTCCAGGGTAAGGGTAAGTCCAGGAGTCGTATGAACCCTCCGGTGCGTACACCGAAGTCCTCGGATCCTCCCATGAGGAAGGCCCTGCGCTCCAAGCAGAAGAAGATCCCTCGCCATGCTGATACGTCCAAAACGTATCTATAATTTCTGCTTGCTCCATGCCTCTTTTGTGTGATATTGCTATGATATTGATGAACTTCCATACACTTTTGATCATATTTGTACTAACCTATTAACTCAGTGCACCCCAGTGCCAGTTCCTGTTTTCTGTTGTTTTTCTATTTCAGGTTCCCCCCTTATTAAAAGTACCAGAAAAATTCCGGGAAAAATATAGGAAAATCAGCGTACCAGAAGCTTCACGAAGAGCCCGAGAGGGGCCAGAGGAGAGCCGGGGGCCCCACCGCTGGCCGCGCCAGGGGGGCGCCTGGAGCCCCTGGCCCACCTCTGGCTGCCCCCTTTCGCCTATTTATTCCCCGTGACCAGAAACCCTCGGGGACAAAACCATTTTTTGCGATCTCTCCTCTGTTCCGCCGCCGTCGCGCTTCCAAGATCGGGACCACCAGAAGACCTCTTCCTGACACCCTGCCGGAGGGAGGAATCACCTCCGGGAGCTTCTCCACCACCATGGATGCTTCCCGGATGAACCGTGATTAGTCCACCTTGGACCATGGGTCTATGATCAGTAGCTATGTGATGTTCTCCTCCCCTCTTTGTTCTTCATGGGTTAGACCTCGTGAGCTGCCCTACATGATCGAGGCACATATGTAATCTTTCTGCTGTTGCTATGCTGAGTTTGCTGGGATCCGATGGATTATGAGATTATGTTCAGATTGTGATTGAGTTATATATTTGATTCTCTTCTTTTATATTTATGTTCTTGATTAATTCTTGCATGTTCTCCGTTGTTGTTTATTGCTTTGGCCAAGTAGTAGGTAGTGACTCCAAGAGGGAGCGTTATGCATGATTGTGGGTTCAGGGCCCCCGATGACTATCTTGAGTGACAGAAACATGAGTCTAGGGGATGTGTTGTTGCCACAAGGGGGAAAACAACGGTGCTTGTACTTGCAGGTGCAAGGATTGTTTACTTTACGCAAAGTTCTTTAATGCAGTTAACTGTTGCTTTGAGTTTACACTTTGGGTGGGATTCGCAACTTAATACCAGCGAGATGTTCTGGATAAATATCTCAAGGTGGATGATTAGTGGGTAGATGTAGATGGATTTCGGTCTACTTGTCTTGGCGTACCGCCCGTGCTTTTGAGCCTCTTCCTTTCTGTTTAGCATAATTAGCATTGGTTTGCGCACATAATCCTGTCAATTGCCCAGCTGTGATTTGTTTACCTCGCATGGCTATTTTATCGTCTTTTGGGAGAGAGACATCACTAGTGAACATCATATGACCCCGGTCCATATTTCCACCACTGTTTACAATATCAATTTACTTTCAGTATTTACTTTTCCGTAGCTATCACTATCATTATTATCCCGTGCGTTTTATCCTTCGTAAACAACAAGGCCGGAGGAATTGACAACTCCTCTGTACTCGTTGGGAAGCGAAGCTATCTGTGTGTGTGCAGGTCCAGGTGAAGTAAGCAACCTTAGGTTGTAAACGGCGCCATTGTTCACTTCACCACCTACTTGTATCTGTTGGAGTCCTACTAGTCCGATACTCAACCTTAGCATCTTTGCTAAGGGAAACTTGCTGCTACGCTACATCTCACCTTCCACTTGGGGTAACCAACGAGGAGCGAGAAGTTATCTCGTGTATCAAGCAAATTTCTGGCGCCGTTGCCGGGGACTCCACTCTTCAAGATAGGGGAGTGGCACACTATCTTTTATCTTTGCTTTTTAGTCTTGTTAGTTTACCTTTCAGTTTTTTGCTTTAGTGTCTTTTATCAAAAATCAAAAAGATAGTTATCTTGCTTGCTGCTGCTATGGGTTCCTCTGAGAACACCAAGTTGTGTGACTTCACTAGTCACAACAACAGTGACTTTATCTGCACTCCTATTGCTACACCTGCTACATCAGCACCTTCTTATGAGATTAAACCTGCTTTGCTGGACCTTGTTATGAAAGATGAATTCTCTGGTGCTAGAGATGATGTTGCTTTGCATTTAAATAATTTTATTGAGCTTTGTGATATGCAAACGTACAAAAGAAGTAGATGGTGATATTGTTAAGCTTAAGCTTTTTCCTTTCTCCTTGAGGGATGAAGCTAAAATCTGGTCTCAATCCTTGGCTAAGAATAGCATAGATTCTTGGGATAAGTGCAAGGATGCTTTTATCGAGAAGTACTATCCCCCTGCTAAGATTATCCAGTTAAGGAGCTTTATTATGAATTTTAAACAATTGGATAATGAACATGTTGCCCAAGCTTGGGAACGCATGAAATCTCTTGCTAAGAATTGCCCTACGCATGGTTTGACTACTTGGATGGTTATCCGGACTTTTTATGCAGGCTTGAACTTTACCTCGCGGAACTTGTTAGATTCGGCCGCGGGAGGAACCTTTATGTCAACTACACTTGGTGCTGCCACAAAACTTCTCGATGAGATGATGACCAACTATTCCCAATGGCACACCGAAAGAGCTCCAACAGGTAGGAAGGTAAACTCTGTCGAGGAGATCTCCTCCCTAAATGAAAAAGTTGACTTGATTATGTCTCTACTTACCAAGAAATCTCCTATTGATCCTCAAAATGCTCCTTTAAATTCTTTGATTGCTCAGGATCAAGTAGATGTGAACTTTATCTGTAGAAACAACTTCAACAACAATGCTTATAGGAGTAACTTTGGTAGCAATCCTAGACCATTCCCCTCCAACAACTATGGGGACAACAACACTTATCCTAGCACCAAAAACTCCAATTCTGAATTAGAGGGTATGCTTACAGACTTTATCACTATCCAAAAGGCCTTCAACAAGAGTGTAGAGGAAAACTAGACAAACTAGATACCCTCTCGTCGAAGGTAGACAATTTAGCCCACGAAGTAGAATTTCTTATAATTAGAACTTCTCCCCTTGAGGAGAGGAAGGTCACTCCTATGAATGCTATCCAATTGCAAATTAATGAAAACATTAGGATGATGGCTAAACTTAAAGAGAGATGGGCTAGAGAAAAGGAGGAAGAGGATAGGATTAAGAGCCTTCCTACACACCATACTGTTTCTACTATCCAAGTGGTTGAGGATATCCAAACTATTAGCACCCAATGCACCCCTAGTCCCATAGGACCTATTAATGGTGATGCTATGACCTCAACCGTTGAAGAAGAAATTCCTATGACTATAGAAGCTACCAAACAAGTGAGCCTAAAGGACACCACTACTACTCTACTTGATAGTAGTGACCTTGATTTTGATAATTGCACTCTTTCTGAAGTTATTCGTTTCCTTCACAAGATGTCTAGAGACCCCCACACTAGCACACTTAATCTTGCCTTCACGGAGCATATCACTAATGCTCTCATCAAAGCTAGGGAGGAGAAGCTTAGGGTAGAAGCTTCCATACCTAGAAAGCTAGAAGATGGTGATGGCTTCTTGCCCCTCGTTGGTTACCCCAAGTGGAAGGTTTGAGATGCAGTGGAGCATAAAGTTTCCCTCGGTGAAGATACCAAGGTTATCGAACCAGTAGGACTCAGGAGATACAAGTAGGTGGCAACATCGCCAGAAATTGCTTCCTGACTAGGGTGTTGTCGTGTAACAAATAACTTTGCTCCCAACGAGTACAGAGGAGTTGTCAATTCCTCCGGCCTTGTCGTTTACAAAGGATCAACGCAAGAGATAAAAGGTGCAAAGGAAAGTAAAAGCTGAAAGTAAATTGAGGGTGTGAACAATAATGTGAAGATGGACCGGGGTCCCGTAATTTCACTAGTGATGTCTCTCTCCAAAAAGACGATAAAAGTGCTAGCGAGGTAAACAAATCACAGTTGGGCAATTGACAGGATTATGAAGGCACCGCAATGCTAACTATGCTGCAAAGAAAGGAAGGGCTCAAAAGCAATGGGCAGTACACCAAGGTAAGTAGACCGAAATCCATCTGCATCTACTACGAATCATCCACCTTGAGATATCTATCCAGAACATATCGCTGGTATTAAGTTGCGAATCCCACCCAAAGTGTAAACACAAAGCAACAGACAACTGCATTAAAAGAACTTTGCGTAAAGTAAACAATCCTTGCACCCGTAGGTACAAGCACTATTGTTTTATCCCTGGTGGCAACAGCACATCCCCTAGTCTCATGTTTCTGTCACTCAAGCTAGACATCAGGGGGCTGAACCCACAATCGAGCATAACGCTCTCTCTTGGAGTTGAAAATAAAATACTTGGCCAAAGAAAATACCGCAACGGAGAACATGCAAGAATTTACTCAAGAACAAAATATAAAATAGAAGAACCAAATATATTATTCATCACAATCTGAACATAGTCTCATAATCCATCAGATCCCAACAAACTCAGCATAGCAACAGCAGAAATTACATAGATGCCTTGATCACGTGAGGCAGCTCACGAGGACTCAAAAGTGGAAGCACAAAGGGGGAGAGATTCATCACATAGCTACTGGTCACGGACCCATGGTCCAAGGGGGACTACTCACGGCACATCTGGGAGGCGTCCATGGCTATGGATGGTCTCCCAGAGGGGGTTCCTCCTTCCGGCAGGGTGCCGGGCAGCTTCTCCAGGCAGCCCCGATCTTAAAACGGCGGCGGCGGCGATGCAGAGGGGAGTTGGCGAGAAAGAGATCGATATTAGGGGTTTCCACCCTGAGGGGTAAATATAGGCGAAGGGGGCATCGAGGGGACCCACGAGGCAGTCAGGAGGGTCCCTGGCGCGGCCCAGGGTGGGGCCGCGCCACCTGCCCTCCTGGCTGCCTGGTGGTGGCACCCCTTCCCTCTCTTGGTGATTCCGGAAGCTTCTGTTGCGTTGATTTTTTATATATTTTTCCCGGAATTTTTGGAGCACTTTTAATGGCCGGAAAACCTGAAATACAAAAACAGCAGAAAACAGAAACTGACAACTGGGTGCACTGAGTTAATAGGTTAGTCCAAATAGGTTCAAAAGTGTATGAAAGTTCAAGCTAAACATGGAAAATTCACACAAAACATGCATGGAGCAAGCAGAAATTATAGATACGTTTGGGACGTATCAACATCCCCAAGCTTAATTACTGCTCGTCCTCGAGTTGGTAAATGATAACAAGCATATTTCTGTGGTGACATGCCACACAACCAAATAAGGACCTTTAAGTAAAGCAATCAAAGCATGCAATTCAATTCAAGTCTTGACAAGCAAGAGTCTATATTAACATTGACACAAGCAACAAAAGAACAAAAGGTGCAAGAGCTCTTGCTGTCCGTGACTCGAATGTCTCCAAATGGTGTTTGCGTGCAAGCAAGGGACTGGGAAGGAAGAGAAAAAAAGGTTGTTGCGAACAACTATCTACTAAAGTTTCACACTTGGTCTCCTTTGGATTCTTATCTGGAATCGTCCCCAGACCACTAGACAGGTACAAGTCAAACTGATCCACTCCCTTTCGACATTTTTAGCACTCATGCAATGGATGAGCGTGAGCAAGAAAGTTCACACCTAAAAGGCGAAACAGAAAGAAGGTGGAGGAGGAAGACAAAAAGGTGTGAAAGGCTCACATCAATGAGGACAATCATAGGCGAGAGAAGGCCATATGATAGATATGATGTGAGGAGTAGGGATTGCCATACAACGGATGCACATGTGAGCTAAAAGCTCTCCAAGGGAACTAGTGGGGGTGCATCTAACTTGCTTGCTCAAGAAGACCTAGAGCTCGTTTGAGGAGGCTCATCATTGGACTATACAAGCCAAGTTCTATAATGTGAAGGGTCCCCACATAGCTATATGCATGATGATGATCTCTATGGAGTACAAGGGATAGAAGATGAAGTACTAGTGTGGATCTCTCAAAAGGAATAGTAGTATGCCCCCTTCTCTCTTTTTATTTTTTTTCTTTTCTCTTTTTCTCTTATTTTTATTTTTTGGTGGCCTCAATGGCTCTTTCTATTTAACTCTCATTTGTCCTCTTTGGGATCTTTTGATTTTTTTCCTCTTTGGGATCTTTTCCTCACTTTAGGGGCAATACTCTATATTTTACAAGAATATAGGAGATCTTTCACACTTTACAAAGGTACCCACATAAAGAAAATGTAACTATCATGATGCAAATGTATGCCTTTTCCAGGGTAGTAGGATATGCAATGATACTAGCGCGTCATGTAGAAATGATTAGGGCAAGGCCCAACTAGCATGCGGCTCATCGATCAAGCAAGTAGCATGTATGACATGAAGATCAAGTCATGAGGAGGTGGATGTTGCATGGCAATGTATCTCGGAAAGGCTATGGAAATGCCTTGTAGGTAGGTATGGTGGTTGTTTTGAGGAAAGATATAAGGAGGCTTATGATGACAGAGCGTATCATGCCAAGGGTTTGGATGCACCGGCCAAGTATGCGCCAACTCTCGAGGTGAGAAAGGTCAATGCACGGTACCGAAGAGGCTAGAAAAAGTATAGGTGGGTGGAAGTGTCAACTTTCGAATACTCACATTAGTCCGAAGAACTCGTGCACTTATTATTGGTAACTCTCAATCTAATCAGGAAGTTCACAAAGAGACAGGTACCCCGAGGATGAGTGTATGGGGGTTTGGTTATCCTTGCGCATCCTCGACTCATGGTACGTGAGTGTACTCTAATATTCGAGCCCTCCAGAGGTTAGTGATCCATCTAGTAGCTAGAGTTCTCAACAGGGGTTTTTTGGTTTTCGAAAAACACACGGATTGCCCAAAATACGACATCTATCACTAATAGGCAAGAGCTCTTGACACCATAAGTTCAAACATTACTCTAGTCAATACCTCAAAACTATTGCAAGTTACTACTACAAAGAGAATAGCAACTTTAACTACCTACTTTCAGTCAAGACACAGAACTCAGTGCAACAGGCAAACTCTCTAACAAGATAAAACATGCAACCTATAGAAAGTTCAACCTAAGACAAAATAAAAGCTCTAGAAGAACAAAAGCACTACAACTAAAATGAACAACAGCTAAGAAAAGAAAAAGAACAGCTCACAGCTAAAAGAATAAGCATGCAAATCCTATGAGGAGTTCTAGTTCAAGCGGAGCGTGAATCTCTCCCACACAAAAGAGTAAGTTGGGGTCTAACTTGTTACTACAGCAAATAAAGCAAAACAAACCAAGAAAAGTAAAGAGCGAGACGCTCCAAGCAAAGCACATAATGCATGAATTGATAAAAATATAGTGCAACGAGGGACAAACTGATGATTGTTGATGAAGAAGGGGATGCATCGGGGGCATCCCCAAGCATAGACGCTTGAGTCTCCTTGAATATTTATTGGGGTGCACATGGGCATCCCCAAGCTTGAGCGTTTGACACTCCTGAATCTTCTTTCGTCATCCTCCATCGCGCACTTGAAAACTCCCTTCATACATAACTCATTGTAGGCTGATTAGAGAGGTTAGTACCCTAATAAAATAATTTTCCTGTACTGCAAATAAAGATTTCCAGGAAGAGCTACTGTTTATCTTGCCTGACCAAAAAGGTTTGCAAAGAAAAAGCAAGCTTAAGGATTGCAAAACTGCGAAAAGAAAAACCGGGGCAGAAGCTGAGAAAAACAGAACAGCGGAGAAAGGAGAATTTTTTCGAGGTACTTCTGAAACTCAAATAAAAAAACTTTGAACAGACGCCTGAAAGGTAATTGTATGGAGCATGCTTTCAAAAAAATTCAGATCAAAAAGATGATCTGGTGATTTATTGAGAATTTTTCCGTCAAGCAGACAGAATCTGTTTCTGGACAGCAAGCACCAACTTTTGACCTTTCTTGCAATCTGAGGCTAAACTTGGCACAAAGCTTGAAAAGTAAAAATACAATGATGTTGCTACAGTAGTAACAATCATCAATACCACTAAGAACAGAAAAAAATCAAAAAGATAAACCTAAATTCGTTGCGGGCTGCCTCCCGAAAGCGCTTCTTTAGAGCCATTAGTTAGGTTTAAAGCAGAAGATCAAGTCTTTTCAAGAGAATAACTAGCCCGTGTGACAGACTCAAAAGGTAACTTTATCTTTTTCCTAGGGAAATGTTCCATCCCTTTCTTGAGAGGGAATTGGAATTTGATAGTTCCCTCTTTCATGTCAATGATAGCACCAACTGTCCGAAGAAAAGGACGTCCCAAAATAATTGGACAAGAGGGCTCACACTCAATGTCCCTAATAGTGAAATCAACGGGAACATAATTGTCATTGACAATGATAATAACATCGTCGATCTTCCCCAAAGGTTTCTTGTCAGAACCCTCTGTTAGCTAATGTGCTAGGGCTAGTTAGTACTCTTGCATCATGTCAAAATTTCAAAAGAAATCTTTGAAATCAACTTCAAAATCCAAATGGGAGAAGGAACACCCCCCAAATGAATTAATTCAAAAGGCCAGATAAAAATCTTTTCCAAAAATTCATGTTAGAGTTTTGAAAAGTCTTATAAATGAGTGTGATCACATATCTAGTGATGTGGGAACCACCCCATGCTCATAGATTTTTCAAATATTCAAACAGTGCCTTGGAATTAAAGAAATACCCCTATTTGATTTAAAATTCAAATCATTTGAATTTTAAAAAATGTTGAAATTTTATGAGTGGCTAGTCTATATTATTATGAGGCCACATAAAAGTTTTCAGCATTTAATAAAATGTTTAGCTATTTATTTTAGCTAAACAGAACAAATGTCAGAAAAGAAAAATAGAAAAGAAAGCAGAAACACTTACCTGGCGCCTAGGCGGAGCCGGCCCACCCAGCCCAGCCGGCCCACAGGGGCAGGGGCGTCTTCTTCCTCGTCCCGCGCCTCCAAGCTGCTCGGTGGAATGCCACCGAGCTAGCTGGGGACGACACGTCGTCGACGAGGAGCTTCCAGCCTCCCCGTGGCCTCTTCTCGCACCTGGACGCGCCCTGGAGACGCCGTGAGCTCATTCCCCCCCTCCCCAGTGCCTATCCTCCTCTCTCTTGCTGAGCCCCGCGAAGAACAGGACGCCGCCGTCGCCATAGCTTGAAGCCCGCGTGGCCAGCGACGTCCCCGAGCTGCGTCGTGCTGTCCATCCTCCTCGCCATCCTCGACTTCGACTCCGTGCAGAAGGAATCGAGCTCGGACGCTCTGTAGCCGCCGGAATCTTCTCCACGTTGCCGCCGGACCCGCAAGCCAACTCCGGCGAATTCGTCGTCATTGAAGCCTCTCCGTCTCCACCGCCTGCGCCGTTGCGTTCACCACCTCCTGGTGAGCAGAACCCCTAATCTTGCGGCCCCTCAATGCCCCCCTAGACGATTCCGCCATGAGAGCAGAAGAAGGTCGCCGCCTTGGTCGTCGTCCTCCTCGCTCCAGTGCTCGTCGTGAAGCTCCAGCGCGTGCGTTTGGCTCCTGAGCATGCCAGCGTTCGAACGCGCCCCGAATCGACTCCAACCGTGCACCACGTCGTCGACTGCGACCTCGCCGTGGTTCTGTCGCCGCCACCTTCGAAGCCGCCGTCGCCCTGGTCACCCCCGAGGTCGTCCGCGTGCACCAGACGACGCGCGAGCGCACGGGCTACACTCCCGTGGTCTCAGCGCATCGAATGATGCACGGGAACGTGATCCCGAGCAGCGCCGCCGCGACTCAAGTCGTCGGCGTTTAGCCGCCGGCGTGTTAACCACCCCCCCCCCCCTGTTAATCATCCAATTAGTGACCCCCTGGGTCACTGACCAGTGGGCCCAGTGGCTTAATTAAGCCACTGGATTAACTTAACCCACGGGTTAAGTGAACCCAGCCATTGACAGGTGGGACCCTCATGTCAGCCCCCCCCCTGACGTCAGCACTTGCGCAATAAATCATTTAAATGAATTTCCAGAAAATCAAAATGCTTTAAATAATTCCAGAAATTCCAGAAAATACCCCAAACTTTGGAAATTCATAGAAAATTCATATTAACTCCAAATTGGACAAATAATATATGAAAAATGATCAGGAGAAAATTATCTTTCCAAATATGCAACTTTCAACTATGTTTGAGTTGAATTTAAATTGGGACCAGTAGCATATGTCATTTGGTTTATTTGAATTTAATTCAAATTCAAATCAAATGATCTTGCTACTTGGACCATGGAATTAAGCTACAATTCAACCACACTTCAGAGGCATATCATACACATTTGAAAAAAATTCAAAATGATCAATCAATGTCACATGCAACTTGGTTAAGTTTGAATTCAAATGTGGAGTTTGAATTTGCAATTCAAATTGCAATATACTCCATTTAAATGGAATGCTCAACACATCAGTGCCATGAACATAACCATTTCAATCTTATTCATGTGATTGTGCATTGCACATCATGTTGATCCTATGATTGTCATGTTGCTGATAGACGTGGAGCCGGAGCCCGAGGTCACCCCCTTCGTTGAAGACCCCGAACCCGAACCTCGTCAGCAAGGCAAGCAAACCCCCATTGATCATGTCGATAAAATCCCATTTCCCTCTCATGTCTCGCTTATGCATTGTTTAGGATGATCACCAAGCTTTGTTTCTACCGCATAGATGAACCCATTCCTTTGCATGACCTATCATTTTGTCACAGTAGTAAGCAAACCACAATCCTAGCAACTGTAGGAGTTGTTTGATATCATGTGGCCCCTGCAATGTTATCGCTTATTGCATGCTTAGTATGATACCATGTTGTTACTGTGATGTGAGTCGGGATGGGAATGATCATGTTGATGATGGTAGAAAAGTGTTGGTGAATCGACCCTAATACAAGGTGAACGATGAGAGGCTGTGTAGGAGTACACGGTGGGTTGTCTCGTTGAACACCGCCCTAGTACGAGTTCTTGTGTGGTGATCCAAGATGAAGAGTACA
Organism: Bromus sterilis; assembly: GCA_950022295.1. Lineage (NCBI taxonomy): Eukaryota > Viridiplantae > Streptophyta > Magnoliopsida > Poales > Poaceae > Bromus > Bromus sterilis. Next base: position 31,225,077 of record OX465598.1, read on the forward strand.
ACCACACATTGGGCTCACTGACCCCTCTCAACTTACTAACTCATCCCTTTCGATGTCCAGATGTCGCAATAGTTCGGAGTTCTGGTAGGTCTGTGGCCTGGATGCTAAGTGAGAGAACGGCTCATCCGAGACCGGCTTATGCACCACGCACACATCACTTGGGTCCACTTCGGTAAACCGGCCGGGTTCACGATTGTGGTAACCAACCCAAGTAGGCGGCTTTCTCGGACTAGATCGGCTATGAGGTAACAGTTGTGGTGAGCATCCTCGCCGACACCTCTTGAACGGTGTCGAGTACAAAGGCGGTAAATGATGATCATGTGTGTGTAGCGGTACACCCTTGCAAGGTTAACAAAACTATTCGAATAGCCGTGTCCGCGGTTATGGACTGCTTGGAAAGCTTAGCTTGATTATTAGATAACTTGAACCGGATACTTCTAAAACACACCAAGATAAGTGTGAGTGCTATGGCGTGCTTTCTCGTGGGGAAGTCGAGGAAGGCACCATAGTGGTGTATTGGTTGGAGAAAGTAGTGGACTCGTGTACGCTTCTTACCTCAAAGTCTGGTACTCGTAGTTCAGGACTAGCCAAGTCAAAGCTGGCATTTCTGCAAGTGAACCCCACCTCCCTTTACCTTGATACATGTGCATGAGTAGTATAGCTCCTATGTAAGTCTTGCTGAGTACGATTTTGTACTCACGTTTGCTTAATCTATGTTTTAGATGATGCCACTGACCCCGAAGGTGGCTTCTTCATCGAGCTGGACGACTGAAGACCAACTAGTCTAGTCCCAGTCAGACGACTGGTTCCCTCGTGGAGGGCTTGTGTTTAAATAAGGCTTCTTAAGCCATTTGTTAAACTTGTCTGTACTCAGACATAATTTGCTTCCGTTTGTGTTGTAATGTTGGATCACATGTTTGTGATCTCTGTTTGCACTCTATAAGAGTTATCAATAAAATGTACACTTTGTAGAGAATTGCAATGGTACCTGCTGTTCATACAAGGCATGTATGCTGCGTGTATGTTTATAACATGCATGTCTTTGTATGGGTTTTCGAGACCTTAGTTGTGTTCTGGCTGGCGGTCTTTCATACACCAAGTGGCCCTTAGATGTGCGCAGCTTGGGGCATCGCGATGCGATTGTTCGAGACTCCGTCTCGTGCACACTTTGTGGTATGATCGAGCCCGCCCTAGACCCCGACTAAGTGATCGGGCTGGAGTAAGTCTATGTAAGAGTTTTGAGATAGTCGATAGTATGGTTGAGGCGACTTGTCTTTGAATATGGGAGTTCACCACCCATATCATTAGACTTGTGTGCGGACGATGAGGAGCCATCTCAGTTGATCATCCGGCCTGGATGGGATGCCCCTCACGTACGATGCTTTCCGAGAACGTTCTGTGCTTGGCCTTTTCTGCTTAGACAAGTGGGTACGGTTCTCGGCTCTCCATATGACTATGCCTTAACTGGACTTGCATACGCTAACCCCGGGTCCCGACAGACTTGGTATCAGAGCAGGACTGACTGTAGGACTAGTAGCCTTGGCCGAAGTTGAGTCTAGCTTGCTATAGTTATATATTTACTCTGGGTATATAAGGGAACAACGTAAGGCATCTTTTTTTCCCTTACCCCCTTCGTTCTGAGTTCTGAGTCACCCTCATCTTATTCTACGGGAAGATAGGACTAGGCTCTCCTCTGTCTGATTAGCACATCTCGTTGTTTGCTTCCTTGTAGCCGTAGGAAAGTTGTGATCGGTTTGTTAGAGTGGTTATGCTCCCTGTTTTATTACATCGTATGTAAGTGTTGTTTCCATGTTGTAAGAAATTGTCTTTTTCTTGCAATTACAGCCGTTATGCTGTCCGAGTCATTCCAGGTTTATCTCATAATCTGATGCATTTCAAACTCCTTTCTGTTTCAGATGGCAGATCTTCCCCCTCGGCAGATTGTTCGTTTGACCAGGTGCCTCGGTGTGCGTGGCCATCCCGCCACGTTGATCGAGATGATGTCCTATGTGGGATATCGATGGTACCCTGAGTACACCGTCGAGGAGCAGTTTCACGACTGCAACCAGACCCAGTTCCACTGCATTGTCAGGATCTACCCGCACCACGTTGGAGTCACTCAGCCTATCCACTTTGGACATGGCATTGGCATTACCGAGAACATGGTTGTGCAGGATGCTGCATATTCATGTATTACCCTGCTGAGAGAGGAGCACACTTTGCTGAGAGAGACTTCTTTCCGCTATATCCCTGCTGCACTTCCATGAGAAGAGGGATATTACACCGGACTCTACTCAGATCACTCTGCAGAGGATCCCGCACTTCAGATGACTGCTAGGTTTGCTAGTGACAGAGATCGTGATGCACGCGCTCTCCGTTTCGAGCTTCACGCCACCCGTGTTCGTCTGTATCGAGCACTGACACTTTTGGCTCCCTTTGTGAGCGTTGGATCAGTTGAGCATGATGCTATCTACCCAGTGAGGACCCAGATGCCTTCTCGAGTTGCTTGGCCCGAGATTGGAGGCATTTTTCCACCCCGTGGTCCTTTGCTTCCACCCTACGCTGGACCTAGGCCCCATCCTTGCCCAAATGGATATCAGGGTCCACAAGCCTCCGTGTTTTCCGATGGTCACCTCCAGCTACCGGGATACGCGGGTAACTTTTATGAGGACTACTATGGAGATGGAGATGAGTGAGACCGCCTGTGGTCTTACTTAGTGATGATGTAGTAGTATCTTAGTGTATTGTATGCAAGGTGTCTAAGTTCCAGAGGCTTAGATAAATAATGTATAGGAAGTCAGAGTGCCTCTGAAGGATGTATCATCTTCATCACGTTTGTATTAGCTTGGTGCTTGTACTAAAACGATGTATGGTTTGTATGACAGCTTGTGAATATATGGCTTGTATGCTTTATCACCATGTTGTCAAGATGATTACTTCCTTTGCTCTGTAATCCTTCCAGTACTTCAATACCTTGATTAGACTCTTCAAATCAACTCTGTTTGACTTTGGTTTTTCACTTCAGGATGTCTCAAGGAACCCGTGGCCAGATTGGTCGTAACCAAGGTCGTGGGAACAACCAGGAGGAAGGCAACCTTCCACCCCCACCCACGATGGCACAAGTTCTGATGGAGGTCGAGAGGAACCGTCGTGACTCTCATCACCTACTGGAAGTCATCGCACGCAACACCACTCAGCAGCGCAATGAGATGGTGTCCCTGAACGAGTTCATCCGGCTTCATCCCCCGGTCTTCAGTTACTCCACCGAGCCCCTTGACGTCGATGACTGGCTTCGCAGCATCGAGAGGAAGCTCCAGGCAGGCCATGTTGCAGATGGCGACAAGGTCAACTATGCCACCTATCACCTCGAAGGTGCAGCTAGTTCTTGGTGGGAGAACTTTCTGAATATGCGTCCCGTTGGACCACCTGCATCTTGGGAGGAATTCTGCACGTCCTTCCGCGAGCACCACATTCCCAAGGGTCTCATGGACCGCAAGCGTGAGGAGTTCTGTAACCGCACCCAAGGCAGGAGGACAGTTGACGAGTTTAGTCGTGAGTTCAACCGACTTGCTCGTTATGCAACAGAAGAAGTCTCCACCGACTCCAAGAAACAAGAGAGGTTCCGTCGTGGCCTCAACACTGGACTCCGTCGTGAGCTCTATCTTCATGACTTTGCCACATTCCAGGTCCTTGTCAACAAGGCCATCAAAGCAGAGGACATGAACACCCCCAACGATTTCCGCAAACACCCTAGAGATGACAGCTCATCCAGTTCTGGCTCCCAGAAGCGCAAGATCTGGATCCCAAACAGCATGTTCCGCCAGAACAACCCACCGAGGCCATCCTATGTGCCGCCTCGTCCACCCACCCAGTTCCACCCAGCTCCACCAAACAACCCAGCTCCACGAACTGTTTTCGGAGCCTGTTACAAGTGTGGTCAGGCAGGCCACTATTCTCGTGAGTGTCCCCAGAACCAGCTCCAGCATCAGAATGCTCCACCACATGCCGGAGGCAACAACAACAACAATGGTCGTGGCAAGCCACCCCAGAAGGTCTACACCGCCAAACCCGCTCCTCCCGCCACTCGTGGACGTGTGAACCAGATTGCCGCCGAAGAGACCGACGACACCACTGACGTCATTCTTGGTACGCTCCCAGTCAATTATGTTCCTACTTCCGTTCTTTTTGACCCAGGAGCATCTCATTCATTCATGTCTGAAAGTTATGCACTTCGTCATGAGTTACCTTTTGTGGAATTGTCCATCCCAATGATTATTCAAACTCCAGGGTCAAGATGGAAAACTAATAGAGTAAGCCATGGTAATCAAATTGCAATTGAGGGTTTAGTATTCCTTGCTTCACTCATATCCCTCAAGTCTTCAGATATTGATGTCATCCTTGGCATGGATTGGCTATCAAAACAGAATGCCTACCTGGATTGCAAAGGAAAATCTGTGAAACTCACCCACCCTTCAGGCAAGACAGTCAACTATACCTCACCCAGAACAAGAACCCAAGTGCATTCCTTGAATGTACTTCCCCTTCCCGAACTTGAAGATATTCCGGTGGTTCGTGACTTCCCGGATGTCTTTCCTGAAGAGCTGCCGGGCATGCCTCCCGACAGATGTGTAGAGTTTATAGTGGATCTTGCCCAGGAACCGCACCAATTTCTAGACGCCCATACAAAATGGCCCCACGTGAGTTAGCTGAGCTTAAAAACCAACTGGAATCTTTGTTGGAGAAAGGCTTCATCCGCCCTAGCTCATCGCCATGGGGTTGCCCCGTTCTGTTCGTGACGAAGAAAGATGGAACAGAAAGGATGTGCGTAGACTATCGCCCGCTAAATTTAGCGACGATAAAGAACAAGTACCCATTGCCCAGGATCAATGATCTTTATGATCAACTTGCAGGATCCTCCGTCTTCTCCAAGATGGATTTGAGATTAGGTTATCATCAAATCAAAATCCGAAACGAGGACATTCCCAAAACGGCTTTTACTACTCGTTATGGTCTTTACGAGTACACCGTCATGTCCTTTGGTTTAACCAATGCCCCCGCCACTTTCTCACGCATGATGAATTCGATCTTCATGGAGTATTTGGACCAGTTCGTCGTGGTTTACCTCGATGACATCCTTATATACTCGAAGAACGAAGAAGAACATGTCGAACACCTAAGGCTGGTATTGATGAAACTTAGAGAGCATCGCCTGTATGCTAAATTCTCCAAGTGCGAATTCTGGCTACCAGAAGTGACCTACTTAGGCCACGTGATTTCTGCAAAAGGCATTGCTGTGAATCCCGAGAGAGTTCAGGCCGTCCTTGACTGGACTCCACCTGAATCGGTTAAGCAAGTTAGGAGTTTTCTTGGCCTAGCCAGCTATTGCCGTCGCTTCGTCGAGAACTTTTCTAAAGTTGCAAAGCCTCTAACTGAACTCCTCAAGAAAGATAAGAAATTCCTATGGACTCCCAAGTGCGAGGAAAGCTTTCAAGAGCTAAAAAGAAGATTGACTTCTGCACCTGTACTTGCACCTCCAGACACCAAAAAGGATTTCGAGATCTATTGTGACGCATCACGGCAAGGGTTAGGATGCATACTTCTGCAAGATCGACATGTGGTAGCTTATGCTTCACGCCAGTTGCGGCCACATGAAGAGAACTATCCTACCCATGACCTTGAACTTGCTGCCGTAGTTCATGCTCTAACAACTTGGCGACATTACCTCCTTGGTAACCGTTGCGAGATTTATTCCGACCACCAAAGCCTCAAATACATTTTCACCCAGCCAGATCTTAATCTCAGGCAAAGACGCTGGATTGAGTTGATAAAAGATTACGACGTAGTAATTTCTTACACCCCAGTCAAAGCCAATGTCATGGCTGATGCACTAAGTCGTAAGTCGTATTGTAACAACCTCATGTTACAACAGTATCAACCACTTCTTCATGAGGACTTTCGCAAGCTCAACCTTGAAATTGTTCCTCATGGCTATCTTTCTACCTTGGTGGCGAAACCAACTCTTGAGGATCAAATTATAGTTGCCCAAAGGCGTGCACGAGGTGTTCGCCGAATCAAGGAGAACATTGCTAGTGGAGTTGCTAAATGTTTCTCCACAGATAGCAAAGGAACGGTATTCTTTGAAAATCGTTTGGTAGTACCTAAGAATAGGGAACTAAGGCAACTCATCCTCAAGGAAGCCCATGACACACCCCTCTCGATTCATCCCGGTAGCACAAAAATGTACCGAGATCTACGCCAGAGATTTTGGTGGACTAGGATGAAGAGAGACATTGCTCAATTTGTTGCCGAATGTGATGTTTGTCGTCGCATTAAGGCAGAACATCAAAGACCTGCTGGTACACTACAACCTTTGTCTATTCCCGAGTGGAAATGGGACAAAGTCGGTATGGACTTCATCACCGGCTTTCCAAAAACCCAGAAAGGAAACAATGCCATCTTCGTTGTCATAGATAGGCTTTCCAAAGTTGCTCACTTCCTTCCGGTTCGCGAGTCCATAACTGCTAGCCAGTTAGCAGACTTGTACGTCTCTAGAATTTTATCCCTTCGCGGTGTTCCTTTGGAAATCAATTCTGATCGCGGTAGCCTTTTCACCTCTAGATTTTGGGGAAGCTTTCAGAATGCTATGGGAACTCATCTCTCCTTTAGTACAGCTTTCCATCCTCAGTCTAGCGGTCAAGTCGAAAGGGTTAACCAAATTCTTGAAGACATGCTCAGAGCTTGCGTTATCTCATTCGGAAAGAATTGGGAGAAATCTCTTCCATTTGCCGAATTTTCTTATAACAATAGTTTTCAATCTAGTCTGAACATGGCTCCTTTTGAACTCCTTTATGGACGACGATGTCGAACTCCTTTAAACTGGTCAGAAACCGGTGAAAGACAATTCTTTGGACCGGACATGATCAAGGAAGCAGAAGAGCAAGTTCGCGTTGTTCGTGAACAATTGAAAGCAGCCCAGTCTCGTCAGAAAAGCTACTATGATCGTCATCATAGGCAAGAGAGCTACAATCTGGATGAGAAAGCTTACCTTCGGGTTACTCCTCTGAATGGAACCCAACGTTTCGGTATCAAAGGCAAGTTGGCCCCACGTTACATCGGACCTTTCCGCATTATTGCTAAACGTGGAGAAGTTGCCTACCAACTTGAACTACCTCCGCACCTCTTCCTAGTACATGATGTATTCCATGTGTCCCAACTCAGGCGTTGCTTCAAGGACCCCATCCGCGAAGTCGACCATGAAACGCTTGATCTCCAAGATGACCTTTCTTATCGAGAATACCCCGTTCGTATTCTTGATTCCGCAGAGCGTGTCACTCGTCGTCAGAAGATTAGGTTTCTGAAAGTGCAATGGTCACACCACTCCGAAAGAGAAGCTACGTGGGAAAGAGAAGACCGTCTCAATGTCGAGTACCCCACCTTCTCCCGCAGACTTCTGAATCTCGGGACGAGATTCTTTTGAGTGGGGGCGAGTTGTCAGAACCCTCTGTTAGGTAATGTGCTAGGGCTAGTTAGTACTCTTGCATCATGTCAAAATTTCAAAAGAAATCTTTGAAATCAACTTCAAAATCCAAATGGGAGAAGGAACACCCCCCAGATGAATTAATTCAAAAGGCCAGATAAAAATCTTTTCCAAAAATTCATGTTAGAGTTTTGAAAAGTCTTATAAATGAGTGTGATCACATATCAAGTGATGTGGGAACCACGCCAAGCTCATAGATTTTTCAAATATTCAAACAGTGCCTTGGAATTAAAGAAATACCCCTATTTGATTTAAAATTCAAATCATTTGAATTTTAAAAAGGGACAATTACATTTTTGCCCCTAGTTCTGCCGGCCCGTGGGTTTTGCACTTACTTTTCGGCTTTGCTCAATTTTGCCCTTAAATTTGTCTCTGAGGTCATCCGAACGCCCTTTCACCGTTTGACCAATACTTTGAAAATGCATAACAAATTCATATGAACTCAGAAAAATGCAAATAAGATATCAAAATGTTTAAAAAAGCATTACCTGTAAGTGCATGTTATTAGCATTCACGAACAAAATAATATTTAAACTACTTGAGGTTATTAATGTTATTAACATTATTAAACATTAAAGGGTATAAACAATACATTTTCATGATTAAAAATGACATGCGAATGTAGGTGATGTCTTCTGAACATTCTGATATCTTATTTGCATTTTTCTGGGTATATATGAAGTTGTTATGCATTTTCAAATGACTTTGACCATTAATTTTAAAATTCATAACAAGTTCATGTGAATTCAAAAAATCTCAAATAAGATATCAGAATGGTCAGCAGACATCACCTAAACTTGCATGCCGTTTTTATTCATGATTTTTTTATTGTTTACACATTTTTATTTTTAATAATGTTAAGAACGTTAGTAACCTTGGGTAGGTTAACAATTAATATTTTCATATGTGCAAATGATACACACATAAAGGAAATGCTTTTCTGAATAATTAAATATCTTATTTGCATTTTTCTAAGTTCATATGAATTTGTTATACATTTTCTAAGTATTGGTCAAACGGTCAAAGGGCGTTCGGATGACCCGAGGAACAAATCTAAGGGCAAAACTGAGCAGAGCCGAAAAGTAAGGGCAAAACCCACGGGCTGGCAAAACTAGGGGCAAAAATGCAATTGTCCCTTTTAAAAATGTTGAAAGTTTATGAGTGGTTAGTCTATATTATTATGAGGCCACATAAAAGTTTTCAGCATTTAATAAAATGTTTAGCTATTTATTTTAGCTAAACAGAACAAATGTCAGAAAAGAAAAATAGAAAAGAAAGCAGAAACACTTACCTGGCGCCTAGGCGGAGCCGGCCCACCCAGCCCAGTCGGCCCACAGGGGCAGGGGCGTCTTCTTCCTCGTCCCGCGCCTCCAAGATGCTCGGTGGAATGCCACCGAGCTAGCTGGGGACGACACGTCGTCGCCGAGGAGCTTCCAGCCTCCCCGTGGCCTCTTCTCGCACCTAGACGCGCCCTGGAGACGCCGTGAGCTCATTCCCCCCTCCCCAGTGCCTATCCTCCTCTCTCTCGCTGAGCCCCGCGAAGAACAGGACGCCGCCGTCGCCATAGCTTGAAGCCCGCGTGGCGAGCGACGTCCCCGAGCTGCGCCGTGCTGTCCATCCTCCTCGCCATCCTCGACTTCGACTCCGTGCAGAAGGAATCGAGCTCGGACGCTCTGTAGCCGCCGGAATCTTCTCCACGTTGCCACCGGACCCGCAAGCCAACTCCGGCGAATTCGTCGTCGTTGAAGCCTCTCCGTCTCCACCGCCTGCGCCGTTGCGTTCACCACCTCCTGGTGAGCAGAACCCCTAATCTTGCGGCCCCTCAATCCCCCCCTAGACGATTCCGCCATGAGAGCAGAAGAAGGTCGCCACCTTGGTCGTCGTCTTCCTCGCTCCAGTGCTCGTCGTGAAGCTCCAGCGCGTGCGTTTGACTCCTGAGCATGCCAGCGTTCGAACGCGCCCCGAATCGACTCCAACCGTGCACCACGTCGTCGACTGCGACCTCGCCGTGGTTCTGTCGCCGCGACCTTCGAAGCCGCCGTCGCCCTGGTCACCCCCGAGGTCGTCCGCGTGCACCAGACGACGCGCGAGCGCACGGGCTACACTCCCGTGGTCTCAGCGCATCGAATGATGCACGGGAACGTGATCCCGAGCAGCGCCGCCGCGACTCAAGTCGCCGGCGTTTAGCCGCCGGCGTGTTAGCCACCCCCCCCCCCTTGTTAATCATCCAATTAGTAACCCCCTGGGTCACTGACCAGTGGGCCCAGTGGCTTAATTAAGCCACTGGATTAACTTAACCCACGGGTTAAGTGAACCCAGCCACTGACAGGTGGGACCCTCATGTCAGCCCCCCCCTGACGTCAGCACTTGCGCAATAAATCATTTAAATGAATTTCCAGAAAATCAAAATGCTTTAAATAATTCCAGAAATTCCAGAAAATACCCCCAAACTTTGGAAATTCATAGAAAATTCATATTAACTCCAAATTGGACAAATAATATATGAAAAATGATCAGGAGAAAATTATCTTTCCAAATATGCAACTTTCAACTATGTTTGAGTTGAATTTAAATTGGGACCAGTAGCATATGTCATTTGGTTTATTTGAATTTAATTCAAATTCAAATCAAATGATCTTGCTACTTGGACCATGGAATTAAGCTACAATTCAACCACACTTCAGAGGCATATCATACACATTTGAAAACAATTCAAAATGATCAATCAATGTCACATGCAACTTGGTTAAGTTTGAATTCAAATGTGGAGTTTGAATTTGCAATTCAAATTGCAATATACTCCATTTAAATGGAATGCTCAACACATCAGTGCCATGAACATAACCATTTCAATCTTATTCATGTGATTGTGCATTGCACATCATGTTGATCCTATGATTGTCATGTTGCTGATAGACGTGGAGCCGGAGCCCGAGGTCACCCCCTTCGTTGAAGACCCCGAACCCGAACCTCGTCAGCAAGGCAAGCAAACCCCCATTGATCATGTCGATAAAATCCCATTTCCCTCTGATGTCTCGCTTATGCATTGTTTAGGATGATCACCATGCTTCGTTTCTACCGCAGAGATGAACCCATTCCTTTGCATGACCTATCATTTTGTCACAGTAGTAAGCAAACCACAATCCTAGCAACTGTAGGAGTTGTTTGATATCATGTGGCCCCTGCAATGTTATCGCTTATTGCATGCTTAGTATGATACCATGTTGTTACTGTGATGTGAGTCGGGATGGGAATGATCATGTTGATGATGGTAGAAAAGTGTTGGTGAATCGACCCTAATACAAGGTGAACGATGAGAGGCAGTGTAGGAGTACACGGTGGGTTGTCTCGTTGAACACCGCCCTAGTACGAGTTCTTGTGTGGTGATCCAAGATGAAGAGTACAACCACACATTGGGCTCACTGACCCCTCTCAACTTACTAACTCATCCCTTTCGATGTCCAGATGTCGCAATAGTTCGGAGTTCTGGTAGGTCTGTGGCCTGGATGCTAAGTGAGAGAACGGCTCATCCGAGACCGGCTTATGCACCACGCACACATCACTTGGGTCCACTTCGGTAAACCGGCCGGGTTCACGATTGTGGTAACCAACCCAAGTAGGCGGCTTTCTCGGACTAGATCGGCTATGAGGTAACAGTTGTGGTGAGCATCCTCGTCGACACCTCTTGAACGGTGTCGAGTACAAAGGCGGTAAATGATGATCATGTGTGTGTAGCGGTACACCCTTGCAAGGTTAACAAAACTATTCGAATAGCCGCGTCCGCGGTTATGGACTGCTTGGAAAGCTTAGCTTGATTATTAGATAACTTGAACCGGATACTTCTAAAACACACCAAGGTAAGTGTGAGTGCTATGGCGTGCTTTCTCGTGGGGAATTCGAGGAAGGCACCATAGTGGTGTATTGGTTGGAGAAAGTAGTGGACTCGTGTACGCTTCTTACCTCAAAGTCTGGTACTCGTAGTTCAGGACTAGCCAAGTCAAAGCTGGCATTTCTGCAAGTGAACCCCACCTCCCTTTACCTTGATACATGTGCATGAGTAGTATAGCTCCTATGTAAGTCTTGCTGAGTACGATTTTGTACTCACGTTTGCTTAATCTATGTTTTAGATGATGCCACTGACCCCGAAGGTGGCTTCTTCATCGAGCTGGACGACTGAAGACCAACTAGTCTAGTCCCAGTCAGACGACTGGTTCCCTCGTGGAGGGCTTGTGTTTAAATAAGGCTTCTTAAGCCATTTGTTAAACTTGTCTGTACTCAGACATAATTTTCTTCCGTTTGTGTTGTAATGTTGGATCACATGTTTGTGATCTCTGTTTGCACTCTATAAGAGTTATCAATAAAATGTACACTTTGTAGAGAATTGCAATGGTACCTGCTGTTCATACAAGGCATGTATGATGCGTGTATGTTTATAACATGCATGTCTTTGTATGGGTTTTCGAGACCTTAGTTGTGTTCTGGCTGGCGGTCTTTCATACACCAAGTGGCCCTTAGATGTGCGCAGCTTGGGGCATCGCGATGCGATTGTTCGAGACTCCTTCTCGTGCACACTTTGTGGTATGATCGAGCCCGCCCTAGACCCCGACTAAGTGATCGGGCTGGAGTAAGTCTATGTAAGAGTTTTGAGATAGTCGATAGTATGGTTGAGGCGACTTGTCTTTGAATATGGGAGTTCACCACCCATATCATTAGACTTGTGTGCGGACGATGAGGACCCATCTCAGTTGATCATTCGGCCTGGATGGGATGCCCCTCACGTACGATGATTTCCGAGAACGTCCTGTGCTTGGCCTTGTCTGCTTAGACAAGTGGGTACGGTTCTCGGCTCTCCATATGACTATGCCTTAACTGGACTTGCATACGCTAACCCCGGGTCCCGACATTTCTTTACGGAAGAATCAACAAGACGAACACCAAAAGAACAAGGATCAAAAGGTTTCAATTCAAGCATATCATACATTCTTTTGGGCATAACAGAGGTACTTGCTCCAACATCACAAAGAGCATAACAAGAGAAGTTATTCAATTTAATTTTTATCATAGGATCCCAACCATCTTCTAGATTCCTAGGTATGGAGGCTTCTAGTCTAAGCTTCTCCTCCCTAACTTTGATTAGAGCATTGGTGATATGCTCTGTGAAGGCAAGATTGAGTGTGCTAGTGTGAGGGTCTCTAGACATCTTGTGTAGGAAACCAATAACTTCTGGTAAAGTGCAGTTGTCAAAGTCTAAGTCACTACTATCTACCAGGGAAGTAGTGATATCATTTAAGCTCACTTGTTTGAAAGCCTCTATGTTAATAGAGGTTTCCTCTTCTAAGGTTGAGGTGGTAGCATCACCATTAATAGGTCCAGTGGGACTAGGGGTGTGATGGGTGCTAATAGTTTGGACATCCTCAACTACTTGGATAGTGGCTACTGTGTGGTAGGTAGGAAGGCTCTTAATTCTCTCTTCTTCCTTGGGTACAACTTCGGGTTTAGCTGCCATTTGGTTTATCAAGGTAGATTGGGTATGAGAAATGTTTGAAACATAAGTCTCGATGGCAGTGAGTCTAGTTTGGAGACTGGAAATGTCACCGTTCAGGCTCTCAAGATGTTTGCTAATGTTTTGCAGGATAGAGGAGTGCTCATCTAATTGTCTAGAAAAGGCCTTGTTTTGTTCAAACTGAGTGTGCATATAGCTTTTTGTGGCCTTTTCTATTTCTACAAGTTTCTCATAGCTGGGCAGGTCTTTTTTCCTATAGTTCTGGTTGTAGGAGTTGCTGATGGTAGGATAAGTGTTGTTCCCATAGTTGTTGGATGGGAAAGGCCTAGGATTGTTGCTACCAAAGTTACTCCTATAAGCATTATTGTTGAAGTTGTTTCTAGAGACAAAATTAACATCTACTTGCTCCTGAGCAACCAAAGAATTTAAAGGAACATCTTGAGGATCAATAGAGGGTTGCTTGGTAAGTAGAGACATGATAAGGTCAACCTTTTCATTTAAAGAGGAGATCTCCTCGATAGAGTTTACCTTCTTACCGCTTGGAGATCTCTCGGTGTGCCATTGCGAGTAATTGAACATCATCTCATCTAGTAGCTTTGTGGAAGCACCAAGCGTGGTTGACATAAAAGTTCCTCCTGCGGCCGAATCTAACAGTTCCGCGAGGTGAAGTTCAAGCCTGCATAAAAAGTCTGGATAACCATCCAGGTAGTCAGTCCATGTGTGGGGCAGTTCTTGACAAGCGTCTTCGTACGTTCCCAAGCCTAGGCAACGTGTTCATTATCCAATTGCCTGAAATTCATAATGTTACTCCGCAATTGAATAATTTCAGCAGGGGGATAGTACTTCCCTATAAAAGCATCTTTGCATTTACTCCAAGAATCGATATTGTTCTTGGGCAAAGATTGTAGACACTCCTTGGCTCTTCCTCTCAAAGAGAAAGGAAAAAAGCTTCAGCTTGACGATGTCTCCATCCACTTCCTTGTACTTCTGCATGTCGCAGAGCTCGATAAAGTTGTTTAGGTGCAAGGCAGCATCTTCTCCTGCTCCTGAGAATTGATCTTTCATAACAAGGTTAAGCAGAGCAGGTTTAATCTCATAAGAAGGTGCTGAAGTGGCAGGTGGAGCAATAGGAGTGCAGATAAAGTCACTGTTGTTGTGACTAGTGAAGTCACACAACTTAGTGTTTTCATTGGAACCCATAGTAGCAGCAGGTATTTTTGGTATTTTTGATTAGGGACACAAAAGTAAAAACTGAAAGGTAAACTAACAAGACTAAAAAGCAAAGGTAAAAGATAGTGTGCAACTCCCCTATCTTGTAGACTTGAGTCCCCGGCAACGGCGGCAGAAATTTGCTTGATGGCTTCTCGCCCCTCGTTGGTTACCCCAAGTGGAAGGTTTGAGATGCAGTGCAGCAGCAAGTTTCCCTCGGTGAAGATACCAAGGTTATCGAACCAGTAGGACTCGATCAGGAGATACAAGTAGGTGGCAACATCGCCAGAAATTGCTTCCTGACTAGGGTGTTGTCGAGGACCTGCACACAGCAACAAATAACTTTGCTCCCAACGAGTACAGAGGGGTTTTCAATTCCTCCGGCCTTGTCGTTTACAAAGGATCAACGCAAGAGATAAAAGGTGCAAAGGAAAGTAAAAGCTGAAAGTAAATTGAGGGTGTGAACAATAATGTGAAGATGGACCGTGGTCCCGTGATTTTCACTAGTGATGTCTCTCTCCCAAAAGACGATAAAAGTGCTAGCGAGGTAAACAAATCACAGTTGGGCAATTGACAGGATTACGAAGGCACCGCAATGCTAACTATGCTGCAAAGAAAGGAAGGGCTCAAAAGCAATGGGCAGTACGCCAAGGTAAGTAGACCGAAATCCATCTGCATCTACTAAGAATCATCCACCTTGAGATATCTATCCAGAACATCTCGCTGGTATTAAGTTGCGAATCCCACCCAAAGTGTAAACTCAAAGCAACAGACAACTGCATTAAAAGAACTTTGCGTAAAGTAAACAATCCTTGCACCCACAGGTACAGGCACCGTTGTTTTATCCCTAGTGGCAACAGCATATCCCCTAGTCTCATGTTTCTATCACTCAAGCTAGACATCAGGGGGCTGAACCCACAATCGAGCATAACGTTCTCTCTTGGAGTTGCAAATAAAATACTTGGCCAAAGCAAATACCGCAACGGAGAACATGCAAGAATTTACTCAAGAACAAAATATAAAAGAGAAGAACCAAATATATTACTCAGCACAATCTGAACATAGTCTCATAATCCATCAGATCCCAACAAACTCAGCATAGCAACAGCAGAAATTACATAGATGCCTCGATCATGTGAGGCAGCTCACGAGGACTCGAAAGTGGAAGCACAAAGGGGGAGATATTCATCACATAGCTACTGGTCACGGACCCATGGTCCAAGGGGGACTACTCACGGCACATCTGGGAGGCGTCCATGGCTATGGATGGTCTCCTAGAGGGGGTTCCTCTTTTCGGCAGGGTGCCAGGGCAGCTTCTCCAGGCAGCCCCGATCTTGAAACGGCGGCGGCGGCTGTACAGAGGGGAGTTCGCGAGAAAGAGATCGATATTAGGGGTTTCCACCCCGAGGGGTAAATATAGGAGAAGGGGGGCATCGAGTGGACCCACGAGGTAGTCAGGAGGGTCCCTGGCGCGGCCCAGGGTGGGGCCGCGCCACCTGCCCTCCTGGCTGCCTGGTGGTGGCCCCCCTTCCCTCTCTTGGTGATTTCGGAAGCTTCTGTTGCGCTGATTTTTTTTATATTTTTCCCGGAATTTTTGGAGCACTTTTAATGGCCGGAAAACCTGAAATACAAAAACAGCAGAAAACAGAAACTGGCAACTGGGTGCACTGAGTTAATAGGTTAGTCCAAATAGGTTCAAAACTGTATGAAAGTTCAAGCAAAACATGGCAAAGTCACACAAAACATGCATGGAGCAAGCAGAAATTATAGATACGTTTGGGACGTATCAGATGGTTGGGATCCTATGATTAAAATTAAGTTGAATAACTTTTCTTGCTATGCTTTATGTGATGTTGGAGCTAGTACCTCTGTTATGCCCAAAAGAATGTATGATATATTTGAGTTGAAACCTTTTGATACTTGTTCTTTTGGTGTTCGTCTTGTCGATTTTTCCGTAAAGAAACCTTTGGCGAAGATAGATGATGTTCTTATCATTATCAATGACAATTATGTTCCCGTTGATTTTACTATTATGGACATTGAATGTGAACCTTCTTGTCCGATTATTTTGGGACGTCCTTTTCTTCGCACCGTAGGTGCTGTTATTTATATGAAAGAAGGGATTATAAAATTCCAATTCCCTCTCAAGAAAGGGATGGAACACTTCCCTAGGAAAAAGATTAAGTTGCCTTTTGAGTCCATCACACGGGCTAGTTATTTTCTTGAAAAGACTTGATCTATTTGCATTAAGCCTAGCTAATGGCTTTAAAGAAGCGCTTTCGGGAGGCATCCCGCAACGAATTTAGGATTTCCTTTTTGTTTTTCTTCTGTTTTTAGTGGTCTTGATGATTGTTACTACTGTAGCAACATCATTGTATCTTTACTTTTCAAGTTTGTGCCTTTTATAGCCTCATACGACAAGGGAAGTGAAAGTTGTGACATGCTGTCCAGAAAACAGATTCTGTCCTCGTGACTAGAAAAATCAGAGAAAAATACCAGTTCATATTATTTAGCTGAATTTTTTACACAGCGTGATCTATACAATTACGAAACATTCGTATGTTCTGAGTTTTTTTATTTGAGTTACAGAAGTATCCCTAAAAAATTCTTTACTACCTGCTGGTCTGTTTTTCACAGATTCTGTCCTGTTTTGCCTTTTCCTCATTTTGCAAACCTTAATCTTGCTTTTTCTTTGCAAAAACTTTTTGGCAATCTTGAGAAACAGTAGCTCTTCAAGATTATCTTTATTTCCAGTAGAGAAAAATTATTTTATTATGGGTACTAACCTCGCTAATCAG
Source organism: Bromus sterilis (assembly GCA_950022295.1). Lineage (NCBI taxonomy): Eukaryota > Viridiplantae > Streptophyta > Magnoliopsida > Poales > Poaceae > Bromus > Bromus sterilis. The sequence continues at coordinate 31,242,124 of OX465598.1, forward strand.
ATTATGATGAGTTATGTATGAAGGGAGTTTTCAAGTGTGCGAGGGAAGATGATGAAAGAAGATTAAGAAGTGTCAAGCGTTCAAGCTTGGGGATGCCCCCATGCATCCCCAAGAAATATTCAAGGAGACTCAAGCGTCTAAGCTTGGGTATGCCCCCGTGCATCCCCTTCTCCATCGACAATTATTAGTTCGTCTCTCGTTTTACTATATTTTTATCACTTCATGCGTTATGTGCTATTCTTGGAGCGTCTCGCTCTTAGGTTTTGTTTTCAGTTTTCTTTAGTTTTGCTTGCTGTTCATAACAAGTTAGAGCCCAGATTTATTTGTGTGGGAGAGAAACACGATCCACTTCCAAAATTTAGAACACAACATAGGACTTTTCATGCTTATCTTTGTTGTGTCTGTTCTTTATATTTTCATAGCTGCTGCCATGTTTTGCTCTTAGTTTTCATGATTATATTTTTAAGAGCTTTTGTTTAGTTTGTTGCTAGAACTCTCTTGAGTTTTAATGTTTATCTTGTTTAGAGAGTTTTCCTGTTGCACTGAGTTTTGTGTCTTGACTTGAAGTAGGTAATTGAGGTTGCTATTCTTTTGTAGTAGTAACTTGCAATAGTTTTGAGGTATTGTTTTGAGTAATGTTTGGACTTTTGGTGTCAAGAGCTTTAGCCTATTAGTGATAGATGTCGTATTTTGTGCAATCTGTGTTTATTTTCAAAACCTACAAATTAGTTGAGAACTCTAGCTACTAGAAGGATCACTACTCTTCTGAGGGGTCGAATACTAGAGTACACTCACATACCATGAGTCGAGGATGCGCAAGGATAACCAAACCCCCATACACTCCTCCTCGGCGTACTTGCCTCTTTGTGAAACCTCCTTATTAGATTGAGAGTTACCGATAATAAGTGCATGAGTTCTTCGGACTAACGTGAGTATTCGAAAGTTGACACTTCCACCTTCCCATACTTTGCTAGCCTTTACTGTGCCTTGCATTGCTTTCTTCTCACTTTGAGAGTTAGCGTCCACCTTCGCCGGTAAATCCAAACCCTTGGCACGATACGCTCTGTCATCATCAACCTCCTTATATCCTTCCTCAAAACAGCCACCATACCTACCTATCAAGGCATTTCCATAGCCTTTCCGAGATATATTGCCATGCAACATCCATCTTCCAATGACTTGATCTTCATGTCATACATGCTACTTGCTTGATCGATGAGCCGCATGCTAGTTGGGCCTTGCCCTAATCATTGTTACATGACGTGCTAGTATCATTGCATATCATGCTACACTGGCAGAGGCATACATTTGCATACATCATGATAGTTACATCTTCTTTATGGTTTGAGTACTTTGTAAAGTGTGAAAGATCTTCTTTACTTTTTGTAATATATAGAGTGTTGCTCCTAAAGTGAGGAAAAGATCCCAAAGAGGACAAATTATAAGATCCCAAAGAGGACAAATTAAAAGATCCCAAAGAGGACAAATGAGAGATATATAAAGAGCCATTGAGGCCACCAAAAAATATACAAAAATAGAAAAAGGAGAAAAGGAAATAAAAAGAGAGAAGGGGGAACACTACTATTCCTTTTGAGAGATCTACACTCGTACTCCCTCTTATATCTTGTACTCCATAGAGATTATCATTCATGCATATAGCTATGTGGGGACCTTCACACTATAGAACTTGGCTTGTATATTCCAATGATGAGCCTCCTCAAAAGAGCTCTAGGTCTTCTTGAGCAAGCAAGTTGGATGCACCCCCACTAGTTCCATTGGAGAGCTTACCTTAGCTCATATGTGCATCTGTTGCATGGCAATCCCTACTCCTCACATCATATCTATCATTTGGCCCAAGTGGAAGGTGAGATGTAGCGTAGCAGCAAATTTCCCTCGGTGAAGATACCAAGGTTATCGAACCAGTAGGACTCCAAGAGATACAAGAAGGTGACAACTGAGCCAGAAATTAGCTTCGGGCTAGATAGTTGACGTGGACCTGCACACAGCAACAAATAACTTTGCTCCCAACGAGTACAGAGGAGTTGTCAATTCCTCTGGCCTTGCTGTTCACAAAGGATTAACGCAAGAGATAACGATAGTGGCAACTGAAAGTAAATACTGAAAGTAAATTGATGGTGTAAACAATGATATGAAGATGGACCAAGGTCACGTGATTTTCACTAGTGATGTATCTCTCCCAAAAGACGATAAAAGTGCTAGCGAGGTAAACAAATCACAGTTGGGCAATTGGCAGGATTATGAAGGCACCGCAATGCTAACTATGCTGCAAAGAAAGGAAGGGCTCAAAAGCAATGGGCAGTACGCCAAGGTAAGTAGACCGAAATCCAACTTCATCTACTACGAATCATCCACCTTGAGATATCTATCCAGAACATCTCGCTGGTATTAAGTTGCGAATCACACCCAAACTGTAAACTCAAAGCAACAGATAAATGCATTAAAAAAACTTTGCGTAAAGTAAACAATCCTTGCACCCGCGGATACAAGCACCGTTGTTTTATCCCTGGTGGCAACAGCACATCCCCTAGTCTCATGTTTCTATCACTCAAGCTAGACATCAAGGGGCTGAACCCACAATCAAGCATAACGCTCCCTCTTGGAGTTGCAATAAATCACTTGGCCAAAGTAAAATACGGCAACGGAGAACATGCAAGAATTTACTCAAGAACAAAATACAAAAGATAAGAACCAAATATATTACTCATCACAATCTGAACATAGTCTCACAATCCATCAGATCCCAACAAACTCAGCATAGCAATAGCAGAAAATTACAAAGGTGCCTCGATCATGTGAGGCAGCTCACGAGGACTCGAAAGTGGAGGCACAAAGAAGGGAGAGATAGATCACATAGCTACTGGTCACGGACCCATGGTCCAAGGGAAACTACTCACGGTACCTACGGGAGGCGTCCATGGCTATGGATGGTCTCCCGGAGGGGGTAGCTTCTCCCGGCAGGGTGCCAGAGCAGCTTCTCCAGGCAGCCCCGATCTTGAAACGGCGGCGGCGGCGGTACAGAGGCGAGATCGTGAAAGAGGGATTGATATTAGGGGTTTCTTTCACGGGGGGTAAATATAGGCGAAGGGGGGGCACCGAGAGGGGCCACGAGGCAGTCAGGTGGGTGCCTGGCGCGGCCCTGGGTGGGGCCGCGCCACCTGCCCTCCTGGCTGCCTAGTGGTGGCCCTCCTTCCCTCCTTTGGTGATTCCGGAAGCTTCCGTTGCGCTGATTTTTTATCTGATTTTCCCGGATTTTTTGGAGCACTTTTAATGGCCGGAAAACCTGAAATACAAAAACAGCAGAAAACAGAAACTGGCAGTTGGGTGCACTGGGTTAGTAGATTAGTCCAAATATGCTCAAAAGTGTATGACAGTTCAAGCAAAACATGGCAAAGTCACACAAAACATGCATGGAGCAAGCAGAAATTATAGATACGTTTTGGACGTATCAACATCCCCAAGATTAATTCCTGCTCGTCCTTGAGTAGGTAAATGATAACAAGCATAATTTTTGTGGTGACATGCCACACAACCATATAAGGACTTTTAAGTAAAGCAATCAAAGCATGGAATTCAATTCAAGTCTTAACAAGCAAGAGTCTATATTAGCATTGACACAAGCAACAAAAGAACAAAAGGTGCAAGATCTCTCGCTGTCCGTGACTCGAATGTCTCCAGATGGTGTTTGCGTGCAAGCAAGGGATAGGGAAATACGAGAGAAAAAAATAAGGTTGTTGAGAACAACTATCTACTAAAGTTTCACACTTAGTCTCCTTTGGATTCTTATCTTGACTCGTCCCCAGAACACTAGCCAGGTACAAGTCAAACTGATCCACTCCCTTTCGATATTTTGAGAACTCATGCAATGTATGAGCGTGAGCAAGAAAGTTGACACCCTAAAAGGCGAAACAGAAAGAATGTGGAGGAGGAAGACAAAAAGGTGTGAAAGGCTCACATCAATGAGGACAATCATAGGCGAGAGAAAGCCATATGATAGATATAATGTGAGGAGTAGGTATTGCCATGCAACGGATGCACATGTGAGCTAAAATCTCTCCAAGGGAACTAGTGGGGGTGCATCCAACTTTCTTGCTCAAGAAGACCTAGTTGAGGAGGCTCATCATTGGAATATACAAGTCAAGTTCTTTAGTGTGAAGGTTCCCACATAGCTATATGCATGATGGTGATCTCTATGGAGTACAAGGGATAGAGGATGAAGTACTAGTGTGGATCTCTCAAAAGGAATAGTAGTGTGCCCCCTTCTCTCTTTTTATTTATTTTTCTCTTTTTCTATTTTTTTGTATTTTTTGGTGGCCTCAATGGCTCTTTCTTTTTAACTCTCATTTGTCCTCTTTGGGATCTTTTGATTTTGTCCTCTTTGGGATCTTTTCCTCACTTTAGGGGCAACACTCTATATTGTACAAGAATATAGGAGATCTTTCACACTTTACAAAGGTACTCACATAAAGAAGATATAACTATCATGATGCGAATGTATGACATGAAGATCAAGTCATGAGAAGATGGATGTTGCATGGCAATGTATCTCGGAAAGGCTATGGAAATGCCTTGTAGGTAGGTATGGTGGCTGTTTTGAGGAAAGATATAAGGAGGTTTATGATGACAGAGCGTATCATGCCAAGGTTTTGGATGTACCGGTGAAGGTGGACGCTAAATCTCGGAGTGAGAAGAGAGCAATGCACGGCACAAGAGAGGCTAGAAAAAGTATAGGTGGGTGGAAGTGTCAACTTTCGAATACTCACATTAGTCCGAAGAACTCATGCACTTATTATCGGTAACTCTCAATCTAATCGGGAGGTTCACAGAGAGACAAGTACCCCGAGGAGGAGTGTGTGGGGGGGGGGTTTGGTTATCCTTGCGCAACCTCGACTCATGGTACGTGAGTGTTCTCTAATATTCGAACCCTCCAGAGATTAGTGATCCATCTAGTAGCTAGAGTTCTCAACAGGGGTTTTTGGTTTTCGAAAAGCACACGGATTGCCCAAAATACGACATCTATCACTAATAGGCTTGAGATCTTGACACCAAAAGTTCAAACATTACTCTAGTCAATACCTCAAAACTATTGCAAGTTACTACTACAAAGAGAATAGCAACTTCAACTACCTACTTCTAGTCAAGACACAAAACTCAGTGCAACATGAAAACTCTCTAACAAGATAAAACATGCAACCTACAGAAAGTTCAACCTAAAACAAAAGCAAAGCTCTAGAAAAACTAAAGCACTACAACTAAACAAAGCAGCAGCTAAGAAAAGAAAAAGAACAACTCACAGCTAAAAGAACAAGCATGCAAATACTATGAGGAGTTCTAATTCAATCGGAGCGTGTATCTCTCCCAAAAATAAGAGTAAGTAAGCTGGGATATAACTTGTTACTACAGAAAACAAAGCTAAAGAAAATTAAAAAAACAAAACCTAAGAGCGAGACGCTCCAAGAATAGCACATAACGCATGAAGTGATAAAAATATAGTGAAACGAGAGACGAACTGATAATTGTTGATGAAGAAGGGAATGCACGGGGGCATCCCCAAGATTAGACGCTTGAGTCTCCTATAATATTTATTGGGGGTGCACTTGGGCATCCCCAAGATTGAGCGTTTGACACTCCAAGATCTTCTTTCATCATCTTCCATCGCACACTTGAAAACTCCCTTCATACATAACTCATTGTAGACTGATTAGAGAGGTCGGTACCCTATTAAAATAACTTTTCCTATACTGCAAATAAAGATAATCTTGAATACCTACTGTTTCTCAAGATTTCCAAAAAGTTTTTGCAAAGAAAAAGCAAGCTTAAGGTTTGAAAAAGTAAGGAGAGACAAAACGTGGCAGAATTTGTGAAAAACAGAACAGCAGATAGAAACGATTTTTTTAGGGGTACTTCTGCAACTCAAATCAAAAAACTCAGAACATAAGGAAGTTTCGTAATTGTATAGAGCACGCTGTGAAAAAATTCAGCTCAAAAAGATGAACTGAGATTTTTCTGTGATTTTTCTAGTCACGAGGACAGAATCTGTTTTCTGGACAGCATGTCACAACTTTTACTTCCCTTGCCGTATGAGGCTATAAAAGGCACAAAGCTTGAAAAGTAAAGATACAATGATGTTTCTACAGTAGTAAAAATCATCAAGATCACTAAAACCAGAAGAAAAGCAAAAAAAAACCTAAATTCGTTGCGGGCTGCCTCCCGAAAGCGCTTCTTTAAAGCCATTAGCTAGGCTTAATGTAAAATAGATCAAAATTCTCCAAAATCATCGGAAGGTTCACCAAGGATCTCAAATGGGTTTTCAATAAGCTCATCCTTGTTCTTCCGAGGGAAAAGGTACGTACCTTTTGCTTTACCACGCAAACGTATTTGTCCTTTCCCTATATAAATGAAGCCTTTCATGGCTCGGAGGAAGTCCCTTCCAAGCACTATATTTCCTTGATTGGCCTTCAGGATGGAGAAGTCAATCTCGACATTCCTTTTTATAAACATGACCTGGACATCTTTTAATCTTCCCTGGATCTCAGAAATATCACCATTAGAATGTTCATGGAAAGATGGAAATTTGTCCATGCTTGCAAGGTACAAAGAATCATAAATAAAGCTTGGCATTATAGAAACTGTAGATCCAATGTCACAAAAAGCAAGGAAGTTTTGATTAGAGATAACAATCCTAACAAAAGGCTCCTAGTCATTTTCTATTTCCAAAATCTCCTCTCTAGGAGGATTTGGTTTTTCTACTACTTTTAAGTCTAGAGCATCAAGTTTCTTTTCAATAGTAGCAATTCTATCTATAACAGTATCAAGGCCATCATAAACAAAATAACTAGATAAACCATGTATAATTTCAAGAGCTCTAGCTTCATCACACTCTAAAAAGTCTCCTTCAGCTATAAGATCAAGAGAGTGCTTACACCACTTAAAAAGGCCAAAGTAAAAAAAATCTAAGCACAATTCTTATAGGTAACCAAGGCATATTTGCCTTATGTGCTTCAGAAATTTTGTCCCATGCCTTCTTCATATTCTCCCCGTTCCTTTGGTGGAAATCCAAGACCTCGGATTCCCTCATAGTATCAACTCCTAACATAATTGACCACACAAGACAGGTAACAGGTATTTTTGGTATTTTTGATAAAGGACACAAAAGTAAAAACTGATAGGTAAACTAACAAGACTAAAAAGCAAAGATAAAAGATAGTGTGCAACTCCCCTATCTTGTAGACTGGAGTCCCCGTCAACGGCGCCAGAAATTGGCTTGATACGGTGAGGATAGTTCTCTCACTCCTCGTTGGTTACCCCAAGTGGATGGTGAGATGTAGCGTAGCAGCAAATTTCCCTCAGTGAAGATACCAAGGTTATCGAACCAGTAGGACTCCAAGAGATACAAGAAGGTGACAACTGAGCCAGAAATTAGCTTCGGGCTAGATAGTTGACGTGGACCTGCACACAGCAACAAATAATTTTGCTCCCAACGAGTACAGAGGAGTTGTCAATTCCTCCGGCATTGCTGTTTACAAAGGATTAACGCAAGAGATAATGATAGTGGTAACTGAAAGTAAATACTGAAAGTAAATTGATGGTGTAAACAATGATATGAAGATGGACCAAGGTCACGTGATTTTCACTAGTGATGTCTCTCTCCCAAAAGACGATAAAAGTGCTAGCGAGGTAAACAAATCACAGTTGGGCAATTGACAGGATTATGAAGGCACCGCAATGCTAACTATGCTGCAAAGAAAGAAAGGGCTCAAAAGCAATGGGCAGTACGCCAAGGTAAGTAGACCGAAATCCAATTGCATCTACTACGAATCATCCACCTTGAGATATCTATCCAGAACATCTCGCTGGTATTAAGTTGCGAATCCCACCCAAAGTGTAAACTCAAAGCAACAGACAGCTGCATTAAAAGAACTTTGCGTAAAGTAAACAATCCTTGCACCCGCGGATACAAGCATCGTTGTTTTATCCCTGGTGGAAACAGCACATCCCCTAGTCTCATGTTTCTGTCACTCAAGCTAGACATCAAGGGGCTGAACCCACAATCAAGCATAACGCTACCTCTTGGAGTTGCAATAAATCACTTGGACAAAGTAAAATACGACAACGGAGAACATGCAAGAATTTACTCAAGAAAAAATATACAAAAGATAAGAACCAAATATATTACTCATCACAATCTGAACATAGTCTCATAATCCATCAGATCCCAACAAACTCAGCATAGCAACAGCAGAAAATTACAAAGGTGCCTCGATCATGTGAGGCAGCTCATGAGGAGTCGAAAGTGGAGGCACAAAGAAGGGAGAGATAGATCACATACCTACTGGTCACAGACCCATGGTCCAAGGGAAACTACTCACGGTACCTACGGGGAGGCGTCCATGGCTATGGATGGTCTCCCGGAGGGGGTAGCTTCTCCCGGCAGGGTGCCGGAGCAGCTTCTCCAGGCAGCCCCGATCTTGAAACGGCGGCGGCGGCGGTACAGAGGCGAGATCGCGAAAGAGGGATTGATATCTGGGGTTTCCGTCACGGGGGGTAAATATAGGCGAAGGGGGGCACCGAGAGGGGCCACGAGGCAGTCAGGAGGGTGCTTGGCGCGGCCTAGGGTGGCGCCGCGCCACCTGCTCTCCTGGCTGCCTAGTGGTGGCCCTCCTTCCCTCCTTTGGTGATTCCGGAAGCTTCCGTTGCGCTGATTTTTTATCTGATTTTCCCAGATTTTTTGGAGCACTTTTAATGGCCGGAAAACCTGAAATACAAAAACAGCAACTGGCAGCTGGGTGCACTGGGTTAATAGATTAGTCCAAATATGCTCAAAAGTGTATGAAAGTTCAAGCAAAACATGGCAAAGTCACACAAAACATGCATGGAGCAAGCAGAAATTATAGATACGTTTTGGACGTATCACTATGTGATGTTCTCCTCCCCTATTTGTTCTTCATGGATTAGACCTCGTGAGCTGCCCTACTTTATCGAGGCACATATGTAATCTTTCTGTTGTTGCTATGCTGAGTTTGCTGGGATCCGATGGACTATGAGATTATGTTCAGATTGTGACTGAGTTATATATTTGATTCGCTTCTTTTATATTTATGTTCTTGAGTAATTCTTGCATGTTCTCCGTTCCTGTTTATTGCTTTGGCCAAGTAGTAGGTAGGGACTCCAAGAGGGAGCGTTATTCATGATTGTGGGTTCATGCCCCCCGATGACTAGCTTGAGTGACAGAAACATGAGTCTAGGGGATGTGTTGTTGCCACAAGGGGGAAAACAACGGTGCTTGTACTTTCGGGTGCAAGGATTGTTTACTTTACGCAAAGTTCATTAATGCAGTTGTCTGTTGCTTTGAGTTTACACTTTGGGTGGGATTCGCAACTTAATACCAGCAAGATGTTCTGGATAGATATCTCAAGGTGGATAATTAGTGGGTAGAAGCAGATGGATTTCGATCTACTTGTCTTGGCGTACCACCCGTGCTTTTGAGCCTCTTCCTTTTTGTTTAGCATAATTAGCATTGGTTTGCGCACATAATCCTGTCAATTTCCCAGCTGTGATTTTTTTACCTCGCATGGTTATTTTATCGTCTTTTGAGAGAGAGACATCACTAGTGAACATCATATGACCCCGGTCCATATTTCCACCACTGTTTACACTATCAATTTACTTTCAGTATTTACTTTTCCGTAGCTATCACTATAATTATTATCCCGTGCGTTTTATCCTTCGTAAACAACAAGGCCGGAGTAATTGAAAACTCCTCTGTACTCGTTGGGAAGCAAAGCTATCTGTGTGTGTGCAGGTCCAGGTGAAGTAAGCAACCTTAGGTTGTAAACGACGCCATTGTTCACTTCACCACCTACTTGTATCTGTTGGAGTCCTACTGGTCCGATACTCAACCTTAGCACCTTTGCTAAGGGAAACTTGCTGCTACGCTACATCTCACCTTCCACTTGGGGTAACCAACGAGGAGCGAGAAGTTATCTCGTGTATCACATGCTCGGTGAAGGTCTCTCCCTGGAAAGGTGTGAACTCACCATGCTCCTCCTCATCGGGCACAACCCCCTCCATGGGGTTATGCGGCTGGTAATTAGCCACGAACTCATAGAACTGAATTTCGTTGAAGGACAATCCGTTCCTGCGAGTGTTACCAAACAAAAGTGGTGCAGGTAGACGGATCTGTCCTTTCAAACCTCAAAATATAATCAAGGTTACCAAACTGAGAAGTCATGGTAACAAACTTATGCCTCTTCATAGCCGCAAGATCGAGACTCGCGTATGAAAAGGAAACATCATCAGGATGCGGGGTGTGCTCAAGAGACTCAAGGATAAGTGTGGCGTAAATGCCACCATATAAATCGCCCTTGTTACTGTTCGCAACAAGGTGCTAAGCAATTAAGGCACCCACATTATAATAATTCCTACCAGAGAGGGTGTTCGCATAAATAGCGAAATCTGGTGTAGAACCATTGCTCGTGTTGTCACGAGCTAACACCCCTCTAGCAACAAAATACGCAAAATACCTGAGGTGTGGAAACAAGATGCTGGAAATCTTCGTGCGCCGAATGTCGGTCTCCTCCTGGCAGCAAAGGGAGTTGAAGAGGGTCCTCAACCGGGAAGGCTGGATGGTCATCTTAGCTGTCTGACCAACGTTCGGCACACCTATTATATCACAAAACTGTGCCAAAGACATGGTTATGAGATCATTATAAAGTTAGAACTCGACGGTTCCAGCATCATGGTTATAACAAAATCTGTTCACAAAACAGGAGGTAAGCTTTTTGTATTTTACCACACGGCATAAAGCTAGCCGTGTCAAACCTGCATTAGCACAAAGGCCATAAAAATCCTCCTTAATTCCGGCAGCTGTAAGAAAATCATCGCACAGATACATCATTGCGCATGCTGGATTTGTGTCTTCCAACAACTCGAGGGGCACATGATCTTCATTGTAGCTCACCCTAACTGCTGAGGGTGAAGCTGCAGCTCTAGTGACTCGATCGGAGCGCTCGGGCTTCTTCTTCCCAAGCCACCCCTTTGCTTTTCCGAAGAAACTCATTTCTGAAATTTTTGACAATTCGCAAAAAAAAGGATTTAAACAAAGTGAGTTGAGGCAAACTACTCTACTCACTTACCTAAGGCATAAACTTGCAGCAAAACTTGGAAAATAAATTTCTACACATGCATGCAAGCTCATATGAACAGCACCAAGAGCTACTAAATACTCACAAATGAGGCCACCAATCAAAAATCTAATTGGAGGGGTGAAGGAGTTACATACCAGGGAGTATTTGCTCAAAATCTCAGCTCGAATGGTGGGCTGTAGAGAGAGATCTAAAATCGCCTCCAAGAACAGCAAGAACGCAAGAACTGGAGCAGAACTCGTGTTTTTGGAGAGAGAGGAAGGAGGAGGAAGAATACATACCTGGAGGTGGGGCCTGTGGGCCCCAGGCGCCCTGTGGGCGCGGCCAGGGACCAGGCCGCGCCAGATGGCCGCCTGCGCCACTGGTGGCCCCCTGGTCAGCCCCAGGTGCTTCTGGATCACTCCCGGCATGGAAATTTTTAATATAGTTTTTCTGGAATTTTTCCGACAACTTCACTGTTGAAATTTTTTCGAAGTTCAAAAATCTGCGAAACTTTCTGAAAACTTGAAACAATGATTAGAGTTGTGAAGTTTCAAAAACATATAAACTTGGTACAGCAAGGAGAATAAAAGCTAAGGCAAATGAAAACATAACAAGCTCCACTTTGTACCTATATAAAACATGCTTACTAGCAAGGTTGATCAAGTCTTACCAACAAACCGGCGATATATAGAGCAAAAAGCCTCACCTCTCATGAAGTGATCATTGCACCTTTACTTTAATGGACATTGTCCCCACCATGATGGTTTTGTATTTGTGCTGCACATGTAGAGGACAATCCCATTCTCCAATCTTCACAATCTCGATGTTCTCTATTGAGTTGAGGCCATGCCTCTTGTCAGTCTTCTTCGAAAAATACACCATGTGTTCTTTATCATTCACATTGAAAGTAACCTTTCCTTTATTGCAATCAATAATAGCACCTGCGGTGTTAAGAAAAGGTCTACCAAGAATAACAGACATGCTCCCATCCTCGGACATGTCAAGCACAATAAAATCAGTAAGGATTAGACAATTAGCAACTTCAACGGGAACATCCTCACAAATACCTATGGGAATGGCTGTTGACTTGTCAGCCATCTGAAGAGAGATATCTGTAGGGATTAGTTTTTCTAAACATAGTCTCTTCTAAAGAGAAAAGGGCATAACACTCACTCCTGCTCCAAGATCACATAAAGCAGTCCTGACATAATTATTCTTTTTGGAACAAGGAATGGTGGGTATACGTGGATCACCAAGCTTCTCAGGAAACTTTCCACTATAAGAGTAGTTAGCAAGCATAGTAGATATTTATTCATCATGAACTTTTCTTTTATTAGTAACAATATCTTTCATATATCTCGAATAAGGAGGTAACTTAATAGCATCAGTCAAAGGAATTTGAAGAAAAATAGGTTTCATCCACTCACAAAACTTATTGTAATGATCTTCTTCTTTAGTTTTGAGAGACTTACCTAGAAAGGGCATGGGTTTCTGTACCCATGGTTCTCGTTCCTTCCCATGTCTTCTTACGATAAAATCTTCTCTAGTGTATTTCTTGCGTTTTTCGGGTGCTTCTTCTTCTCGAACTTCGGGTGGATCATTCTTTTCACCATCCTTTTCAGGCTCAGCACCGTCTTCAGTCTCAGCATCGGAAGTAGATATACTATTTGGATCATTGGAATTGTCAGCTTCTTTGTGCTTCTTCTTCCTCGGAGAGCTAACAATTTCTCCTTCCTGTATTTGAGAATCTTGCTCGATCCTCTTAGGATGCCCCTCCGGATAGAGAGGATCTTGAGTGCTAGTTCCCCCTCGGGTCTTAATCCCAAAGGCCTGTATATCCTGTTTGGCATTATTAGCAAGCAAATCTTTTTGCACATTAGAAATTTGATCAAGCTGAGTTTGAACCAGATGAAAATGCTTCACAAGACATTTAACATCATTAACTGTTCTACCTAGAACATCAAGCAAACTTTTGATAGCAAGGGAATTATCATGTGTAACACTCTCACTGTCAATGAACAGTAATCAGGGTTACTGTTCATCTCTACTGTTCAGAACTTTTATTTGATCAACTTGGACCAGTTCAAAATCAATTTCCACTTTGTTATTCTTGAATGCATTGTGATCATGGACCTTGGTCATGATGAATCAAACCAATACCTAGCTCAATTCAAATGACCTTTGAATTGAAATCCATTTAAATCTTCAAATGCCTTTGGTGGATTATTAAAAACCAGAGTGCAAAATCAACTTACTCCAAAAATTGTGAAACTACTTTTATTAAATCCTAAATATTCGGTGGGTCATGTCCCACCTAGTTGGAGATTTTATTAATCTATAAATATTTTTAAACAAATCAAAACAGTGGATAAAAACCCTAATTAAATCATTTAATAGTTAATAGAAATATTAAATGACTTTTAAAGGTTCCCAAAACTTTTTGTGGCACTGACCTAAGTTGCAACATCAATTATGGACCCATTAAACATTTTACAAAAATGCCATGGTGATCAAAATAAATGCCAACAGAAAATATCAGAAAAGAAAAATGAAAAATAAAAATAAAAACCTAGCTAACCCCCCCCCCCATGGGCGAAGCCCATCCCCATTCCCATCCCCCTGGGCCACCAGCCCGGCCCACTTCCCCTTCCCCACCTGCTCCCGTACCCCGGCGTGGGCACGCCGTGCGCCATGTCCATGGCCACTGTGGCCATGTCCACACCCCACCTGCTCCCTCCCACCCCCTCTCACCTGCCCCCCCGGTGGAGATAAGACCCAGCCTCCCCACCCCGAGTACTCGTCCTCCCCTCGCACTCGCCCCCTGGTCGTCTTCAAACTCCCGCCCGAGCCCGTCATGGACACCACGGCGAACCACCGCGGCGACTCACCGTTCTAGCCTCCTCCAGCGTGTCCAATCGCCACCCCGTGCTCGTCTTCGTCACCCCACGGAGCGACTTGAGCCACCGTCGCCTGCCGGGAGCTCCTCGTCGCCGTTCCCCTCTCCGTGGCCGCCTCCGTCGCCGTTCAAATTCCGGCTGCACCCCCCTCCCCCGAGCCCACTTAACGGCTACAAGCTCCTGGTGAGCTCCCCGTATGCCCACCCGCTCACTCCCCTCCCTCTCGTCGTAGCTCGACGCGCCATGAGGGCAGAGCTGCCTCGCTGCCGGCGAGCCCGCCACGGCGCCCTGGTGCGTGCGTTTGGCTGTGCGTCTTCGCGTTTCCCGTGCCCCCATCTCTCGATCACGCACACGCAGGCTACGCCACGGGCCCTATTTCGATGTCGCCGTCGAGCTCCTGCTCGGTCTGCCGCCACGGCCGTCGATATCACCGCTCCGGTGCATCTCCGGCGAGGCCAACGCCACCATTCGACGCAACACTCTCCCGGGAAGCCATAGCTTCAAACGGCGCATGGAATGGTGGCCCCTAGCGAGCGCTAGCTCACCGGCCGTGCCACAGCTCGCCGTCGGCGAGTCCGGCCCGTGGCCTCTGTCTCTGACGCGCGGGGCCCGCCCGATTAGGATTAGTGCTAATGCTTCGATTAAGCCTAAGCCCCCTGTTAAACTACCCCCCCCCCCCATGTGTATGACAGATGGGTCCCATGCCCTTTTAACTAAATAAAACTTGTTAGTTAAACCCCCTGTGTCACTTACACCTAGGGCCCACATGTAAATTAATTAGTTTAATTAAAATAGAAATGCAATGTTCCTATGACATGTGGGACCCCACTGTAATTAGGTTTAATTAAAATGTTTAATTAGCATGTGAGGCTGACCAGTGGGATCCACTGGTCAGGTTTGACTGGTCAAACCCCCTGTTCTGGATAATGTGTATTAAACAATTAAAATAATTCCAGAAATTGATTTAAACATTTTAAACTTTAAAATTCAATATCTTTTAAACCGTAATTCAGATTCAAAAACTTTATACATGAAAATTGATCAGAAAAATACAATGAATAAGAATACGCTATCCATACCCTCACCACACACCCCTAACACACCGATCATCGACATTCCCCCCTCCGGGCTGTCTGTCGATAATTCCCGGTGCCGGTAAAAACCTGCCGGATGAATTTATTCTGAACACGAATGTTGTTCGGGATAATTCAACTAACCCGGATACACCCCCCCCTTATCTTTGTCGGGTGTCCACGACACCTCCGGCATGATACCTCCCCCCTCCGGTCACCCTGTCCGGTAATCACCCGGAGCCGGTAGTTCATCCTCAGATGAATTTCCGTTCCGAGCAATGTGCATTGCACTGCGTTAGAATATCGTTAACATTTCATCTATCATGTCATGCATCTGTTTGTATATGCTTGCTGTGTATTTACTGTTTCTTCCCCCCTTAATCTCCGGTAGACCCCGCTGCTGCCGTCGACTACGCCGCTGCTGAGTACGACTACTTCGTCGACGACCCTACTACTACCGTCGAGCTTCCAGGCAAGCAGAGCCATTCTCTTCCCCAGATATCGCCTATCTTTCCGTATATTTCTTGCACTAGGCATTGTTACTGCTGCTGCTGCTACGTTGCTTACCTATTCAATTGCATAACCTGTTCTTTGTCGCCCCTTGATGTGCCTTCCATATCCTACGCTGCCTATTATTATTATTATGCATGATTCAGCAGTGAGCCCTGCGCATTGTTAGCTAGAATTAGATAGAGGTCCGTGATCACTCAGGGGAGTGAACGCGGATACAAATATTATAACTGCACAGGTACGGTACAAAGCAGACACCGTCAAAGGCCCCTATCTGGGTTATGCCTAGTCACCTCAAGTGTGAGCTATCCAGGAGTAATCCTGGTACTCCACTCGAGGCTGACTTTGTCTTACCGCCATAGGGTCCTGAACGACGATTGTCCTTCAGGTAAGAAGTCGGGCGACCCAACGGTGCCCGCGAGAGGTATTGCGACGGGACGACAGGGAGGGTATGACCAGTGTACCGGTGTGCTTGGCCCCTGGTCGTTGGCCGCGAGAGTTACCAAAACCACGAAAGTCGAGCTCCTCCAGGAGCACACGCGAGACAAGGTAAGGAGACGGTTCACCTTGTTGGTAACCGCAGTGACTTGGTGGGACAACGGGGCAGGCACCGATGTACTGGTGGTCCTGGCTGCTGTTGTTGTCCGCGGGTCGGTTAAGTCGAGGCAACGATAACGGTTGTCACGCAGGTTAATTAAAATGCTAAATGGTTCAGTGAATGTCTTGAGTTGGCTATATGCCATGTACGCACTACCTACCCGTGGGAACTACGAGTTATGGGCTCCTCCGCTTCGTAGTGTCGTCCGAGGACTCTTCAGACGTCAGCAGTACTGCGGGCTGATTGCCGGGAAGTGGTGTTGTCTTATTTGCTCGCGCGGTGATGTCTTATTTGGATTTGCTTTAACTTCACCGGCCAGCCACGCACCGTGCAGGAGTACGTTCGGGTTGGAGTCCAAGGCTCGGCGTACTTAGGATTTAGACCGGCGGATGGCCTCTCTGTTGAGTTCAAAAGATGGTCTATGAAGTGTCGGATAGCCTCGGTGGAGCGTTCCCTAACAAGGTTCCCGCCACCCTGGAGATCCGTGCGTGTAGCGTAACACAAGTGCACCCCTGCAGGGAAGATTAATCTATTCGAATAGCCGTGTCCACGGTAACAGGACGCTTTATGCTGAAGCTGGATCTTACCACTAGAAACTATTATTATTAAACTGTATGGTTCCGGGTTTTCTTCCTCGCGGGGATGTCGAGGAGGTGAACTCGGAAGCATAGTTAATTATTACAACTTATTATTATACAATGCTGCAGCAACTTCTGCTGCATTGTTACTTTATGCTTTATATAACTGTTGGCTGATTCTTACCTCATGCTGCAAGACATCGTCGGAAGATGCTAGTCTTCGATAGGCCTAGCTTCTTACCCTTGCTCTGAATTTCTGTCTTTCGGTCCACTATATACAGCCTCTTCTTTCCGTTGATACAATGCATAATGCTTAGTAGCGGACGTAAGACTCGCGGGTATACTAGATACTCACCTGCTTTATTTCCTTTACTGTTTTGCCTGATCGGCCGTTGCAGCCGACGTTGGATCCCAGGAGCAGGAGTACCCCGGAGGCGCCTACTACGACGTCGAGTTCCCTAATATTTGTGCTAGCCTTCTTAAGGCAAAACTTGACTAACTATGTCTGTACTCAGATATTATGGCTTGTATGACTTATGTATTCGGGTCCGCGTGACCCCCCTCTATTGTAACATATTTGTTTATCCATTTGTGTTTAGTGTTGTGCTGTGATATTATCACCGTGGCACCCTAATCTCAGTCGTGTACCCTGTGTGTATGATTACTGTACACGGACTGATTTTGGGGGCGTCACATCATGCAACTGACTTTGTATCCTCTCATTAAAGTGATTTTTCTTCATAATGAAATTATCAGGCTCATATAAACATTGATCGGGAGGCTTACCATGAGGAATGTCTCTTGCATTGAAATCTAAAAGAGAGTGTACCTCTACCATAGGAGGGTGAGTAGTCGGCTCACACAACTTCTCGATGGGGGGTAGATTCTTCACGTCTTTAGTTTTAATACCCTTCTCTTTAATAGACTTCTTAGCTTCTTGCATATCTTCGGGGCTTATGACAAGCATGTCCCTTTTCTTTGGTGGCGGAGGTGGTTCAGGTACGGACCAACCTTCGTGGTTCTTGGCAATCTTGCCCATTAATTCTTCTGCATTGTCCGGTGTTCTTTTCCTGAAAACACAACCAGCACAACTGTCCAAGTAGGATCTAGATTCATCAGTTAGACCAGCATCAAATATATCAATTAATTCATTCTTAGGAACTCCATGTCCTGGTCTAGCCTGGATCAGACTACAATACCTCCCCCAAACTTTAGGGAGGTTCTCATCCTGCAACTGTTTAAAGTTATAAATTCTTCGTAAAGCAGCATGTTGCATATGAGCAGGAAAGTACTTTCAACAAAATAGTGAGCTAAGTCCTGAGGACTCCTAATAGAACCACATGGTAGTGCATCGTACCATGCATTAGCACCTTCCTTCAAAGAGAAAGGAAAAAGCTTAGTAACATAGAAGTTTTGTATCTTCTCATCTATAGTAAACAAGCCACCTAACTCAGTGAGTTTGGTCAGGTATGCAATGGCATCATCATTTTCTCTGCCAAAAAAGGGGTCAGATTCAACCATAGATATAAGTGAAAGATCAACAGAGAAATTATAATCAGGATCATTGATGCATATAGGAGACGTAGCAAATTTAGGATCAGGAACGGTCTTGTTCTTCAGGGAATGTTTTTCGAGAAGCTTCTTAATAGCATCAGGGTCAGAGTCGTCAAACTTTGTTAGCTCCCTGCATAAATCATCATCAAATATAATATAATCATCATCAAGGAGTCTCTCCTTGAGTTTACTCAAATCGGGATAAGTGTAAGTTCCATCAAAAGGATAGAAAGTATCAGGAATTTCAATTCCAGATTTTTTCTGCAGCAGCGATCTGTTTCTCAAGAGCGTGACTAAGTGAACCAATATCATCAAGAGTAGTAGAAGCATCATCAAAAGTATCGGACATAGTAGCAGATTCAGTAGAGTCATCATGTGGTGAAGGTGAAGCAAACTTACTCATAACTGAAGGTGAATCAAGTGTAGCATGTAACACCCCGGGTGTCACGCTACATTAACCACCTTGTTAAATGCCATGACATCGTGATTAGGCATGTGATAAGCACCCTTGATAATGTCAAGTTCAAATTCAAGCCCTGATAAAATTCAAAATAAAGTGGAGATTAAAGTTGTTCTAAAAATGTTGGAAAAATATTCTAAATCTTGCAAATATTCTATAGGTAATGGAAACAAAGCCACCACTATTTAATAAAATATTTAGTTGGTCTATATAAATAAAACAGTACCAAATCAGACCCATTTAATCCTTTAAAGAATTAAATGGAAATCAATTGATTTATTTTGGACCTCAAAATTTTTGTCGGCCTCTAGTAATTTGCAATACCTCTTATGGAGCAAGTTACACATTTTATAAAAACGCAAAAGCCGTTAAAGTAATTACTAACAGAAAATAAAAGAAATAAAGAAAAACAAAAAAAAATCCTAATATCCGCCCAGGGCGAGGCCCACCTACTGGGCTGAGCCCAGCTCAACCGCCCAGCCCAACCCCCACCGTCCTCTTCCCCTGTTCACCCCGATGGCGTGTTGGCCATCCTGCGGCGCCACGGTCGTCGCCGTCGCTGTATCCACCATCGGCGGCTAGTCGGCGGGTATAAGAGCCTTGAGCGCCCCAGCATAAACCCTAGGTCGCCCCTTTCCCCTACCTCTCAACCGCGCCGCCGTTTTCCTCTCCCGCAGCCCGGCTGTGTGCAACCGAGCGCCGCGGTGGGCGTACCTCGCCGGAACTCGCGGCCACCGGAGTCCTTCCGTCCCCGCGTATTGCCCAGGAGCGGCGTCGCACTCCTCCATGCCACCCCAGCACCAGGGATCGAGCCGGGAGCCCCTTCAATGCCCGAATCGCGTCGTCGTCTTCATTAGCTTCTACGGGATCGGCGATCAATTCCGGCCGCTCCAGTCCGCTGTCGAGCCCATTGCCACCCGTGTCGCGTTCCTGGTGAGCTAGGCCACCGCCTCCAACTGCCCTCGCTCCCTCCCTCTCGCCTTAGCACATTCCGCCATGGGAGCAGAAGCTCGCCGCCGTGGTGTGGAGCGCGCGTTTGGCGCGCTATGCGCGTCAATATGTTCCACGCGCTCCCAGTAGCTCGATCCCGTAGCGCACACTCAAGCTAACTAGCTAATACGCCGTTCTCGTCGTCGCCCGTGTTTGGGCCGCCGCGCGCACGCTCGCCGTCGTCACTCTGGCGCATGTCCGGCGAGGATACCACCACCAGTCGACGCGCCGTTCTCCCCTCTTTCGAACGTGCCCGGGCACGCCCCCTCCCATGGCCTGAATCGAGCGCAAGCTCGTCGCCGGCATCTCGGATCTCACCGGCGCCGGCGTGGTGTGGCTGACCAGTGGGCCCTCCCCGTCAGTTTTATCATTAGTGGCTAATGGGCCACTGTCAGGTGGGCCATGCCCCCTGTTAATTAACTCTGGATTTAAAATAATGAAAAACTATTAGATTAACCCCACTGTCTATGACAGGTGGTCCCTAGCTATTAGTTAGATAAAATAACTGTTAGTTAGTCTCTGTTAGGATGACAGCAGGGTCCCACTGTCAGTTTAATAATCAAATGAATTTAGCTTAAATATGAGAGGCTGACATGTGGGCCTTTGCTCTGTTAAATAGAAAAATAAAATGTTTTAAATAACCAGAGGCTAACATGTGGGACCCCATGTCAGTGGTACTGTTATGGATAATCTTTTGGATAATGTTGATTTTATTAATAAAATAATTCCAAAAGTCATTTAAATATTAGAAATTCAATATCTTTTAAACCGTAAGTCGGATGGAAAAACTTTTTACATCAAAATTGATCAGAAAAATATAAAGGACAAGAATACGCTACCCACATACCCATCGCACCCCCCTAAAATACCGAACCCGAGATTTTCCCCCTCCGGACCGTCTGTCCGATGATTTGTCCGGTACTGTTAAAGTATCCGGATGAATTTATTCTGAACACGAAAGTTGTTCAAAATAGTTCAACTAACCCGGATACCCCACCCATACGTTTGTCGGATGTCCACGACACCTCCGACATGATCCCTTCCCCCTCCGGGCCGTCTGTCGGTGATCACCCGGAGCTGGCAGTTCATCCCCGGATGAATTTCCGCTCCGAGCTGAGTGCATCGTACTACGTTAGAGCACCGATAACATTTCATCTGTCATGTCATGCATTTGATTTCTATGTTTGCTTTATATTTACTGTTTCTCCCCCCCCCCTAATCTCCGGTAGACCCCGCTGCTACCGCCGACTACACCGCTGCCGGGTACGACTACTTCGTCGATGACCCTACCCCTACCGTCGAGCTTCCAGGCAAGCAGAGCCATTCTCTTCCCCAGATATCGCCTATCTTTCCGTACATTTCTTGCACTAGGCATGGTTACTGTTGCTGCTACGATTACAATCCTATTCAATTTCATAGCTTGTTTTTGTCGCCCCTTGATGTACCTTCCTTTATCCTATGCTGCCTATGATATTTATGCATTATGTTCAGCAGTGGGCCCTACGCATTGTTAACTAGGATTAGATAGTGGGTCGTGACCACTCAGGGGAGTGAACACAGATATGATATATTAACTGTTACAGGTACGGTACAATGCAGACACCGCCTAAGGCCCCCTAGCTCGGCTCTGCCGAGCCACCATCAAGTGGAGCTACCGAGGAGTAATCCTTGTACCTCCACTCGTTGTTGACTCTGTATAGCCGCTCTAGGTACCCGAGCAACGGTTGTACTTAAGGTAAGAAGTCGGGCGACCCAACGGTGCACGCGAGCGGTATTGCGTCGGGAACGACAGGGAGGGTACGACTGACGTTACTGGCGTGCTTGGCCCCTGCTCGTATCTCGCGAGAGTTACCAAACCACGAAAGTCGAGATCTACCAAGAGCACACGCGAGATAAGGTAAGGAGTCGGTTCACCTTGTTGGTAACCGCAGAGACTTGGTGGGACGACAGGGCAGGCACCGATGTACATGTGGTCCTGACTGCTGTCGTTGACCGCGGGTCAGTTAAGTCGAGGCAACGATAACGGTTGTCACGCAGGTTAATTAAAATGCTAAATGGTTCGGCGGATGACTTGAGAGACCCGTTGGTCTATACGCACTACCTACACGTGGGATTACGGTGTGGGCCCTTCGCGTCGTAGTTCGTCCGAAAGCTCTTCAGACGTCAGCAGTACTGCGGCCTGATCGTCGGGAAGCCGTGTTGTCTTATTTGCTGCAGCAGGTGTGTTTGCATTTGCTTTTGCTTCACCGGCCAGACTCGCACCGTGCAGGAGCGTGCAAGGGTGAGGGACCTAGACCCCTTGGCGCATATGATATAGTCCGGCGGATGGCCTCTCTGCTGAGCCTACGATGAACTGCGATGTGTCGGATAGCCTCGGTGGGGCGTTCCATAACAAGGTTCACGCCACCCTGGAGATCCGAGCGTGCAGTCTGAACAGTAGTGCGCCCCTGCAGGGAGTTTAATCTATTCGAATAGCCGTGTCCACGGTAACAGGATGCTTTATGCTGAAGCTGGACCTTACCACTACAAACTACTACTATTAATCTGTTGGTTCCGGGTTTTCTTCCTCGCAGGGAAGTCGAGGAGGGGAACTCGAAGGCATTATTATTATTAATCATTACAACTTATATTATACAATGCTGCAGCAACGTCTGCTTCATTGTTACTTTATTCTTTATATGAACTGTTGGCTGTTTCTCTTCTCATGCTACAAGACACCGTCAGAAGATGCTAGTCTTCGATAGGCCTAGCTTCTTATCCTTATTCTGATTTCTACCTTGTAGTCCACTATATACAGCCTCCCCTTTCCAATTGATACAATGCATAAATGCTTAGTAGCGGACGTAAGACTCGCGGGTATGCTAGATACTCACCCTTGCTTTATTTCCCCCTTTATATTTTGCCTGATCGGCCGCTGCAGTCGACGTTGGAGCTTTGGATTCCAGGAGCAGGAGATCCCCGATGCCGACCACCGCAACATGAAGATCCCCGATGCCTTATACGACGTCGAGTTTTCCTCGTTGACGGGGATGTCCCCCGGCAAATCCCATGGTCAAGGACCCTGGGTTAGTCATGAGAGGCGCAGGTTGGACGATAGCTCGTCGGCTAACAGGAGGATACGTTCCTGCTCGATATTATTGCTTGGAGATGATGATTACAAGGGAGCCAAGGCTAGCGCGCACAAGGCTAGGGTTACAGATTTTGTATCGCCTTATCTCGACGTCTCCCCTCCTAGCCTTTATATACTAGGCTAGGTCTCGGGGAGTCCGTCCTGGATTACATATGAGGTTTCCTAACCCTAACCTTGTTCCGTACGGCAAGTTTGCACCTTCCTTATGAGCCGCAGACTCCTACGTCGGTGCCACTAGTGGGCCAAGGCTGGGCCCAGGCGGTATCTTTGTGGGCCTTCTGTCTTCGGGTACACCGGGTAGGCTCATCCGTAGGAGTCGTGGGGTCACCCCCTCGTTAGTAGCCCTCGAGTGCCTGGGGGACTCAAAGAGGCGCGCAGGGACTCGAATCCATTCTTTGCGTCATTTTGATGTATGCACGGTTCAACGGCGGGTCGCTGGCAGTCTAGGGCCATGAAAAAACTTGTTTCGAGGGATGCTAAGCTGAAAGGGCCCAAGGAGTCGACTGGTCGAGCCTTGGTGAATTGCACTAGTGGCAAAAACCGCAGTAGCCCAATCAAACCCATGTCACTCGACATGAGCTTGGAACATTGGTGTCTAGCAAAAGTCATGCCGCTGCAGGTCTTACAGTGATCAGTTGCCTCCAGTAAAGGTCGTAGCCTAGGTGCGGCCGCCCACATTTTTCTATCATGCACGCGCATGAAAAAGGTTGGGAGTGAAATCGCTCTGCGGCAAGTCCTAGACCGGCCGATCTGCGCAGCGGGGTCTTACCTACACGCTAAGCTTGTGTGGCATCTGGGCACAGTGTATCGTGTTCCAGGAACATGTATTTTTATTGAGGCGCAGAGCCTAGTAGATAATGCACCCACTTGGAATAAACAATCAAGTGAGCTATTTTAGCGATCACTCGCGGAGCTTTGCCGAGTGCTCGGGTACGTAGAGTTTTGCGAGTAATCACTCGAGTATCACTTTGCTCTCGGGGTGAGGGAGCACCCGATACTCTGGGACTGCTCGATCTGGCGAGCGCAGGTCTGCTTATCTTCTGTCATGGTGAGGGAGAACCCGAAACTCTCATGGGTGCGAGTAATCACTCGAGCACATTTTCACTTCTAGGTGAGGGAGCACCCGAAACTCGCATGGGTCCACCGGGTAGGCTCATCGTTCCAAGCCCAGGGCACCCGAAACTCTCATGGGCGGATACACTCCCGATGGGAGTTAAATATATTTGAAAAAATGTATTTAAACCATGTAGAAAACGGTGTTTGCAAGCTTCATTTTCCGTTCGTTGCCCCGTTAATTTACCTCTTGTTGGTGAACATAACTATCTCCTTGCTGGAGGACCGTCAAAGATGCTCTGTCTGCTAACTGTCATGTCTTCATGACCGGTCATAATGGTGGCTTTTGGTGGCGTGCTGCAGCCGCCTGTTGAGTTATCGATGCGCGCATTGAAATCGCGCGAGATTTGACGCGTCCAGCGCACAGTGCCGCCCGTGTGAAGGCATTTTTGTCTCGGAATTCGAATCGCCTGGCATGCTTGGTCTTTTGAATTAATTGCTTCCGTCGTCTCGGCTTCTACGTCCTCTTGTGTTGTGCTATAAATAGCCCCCTTTTGTTCATCTGGCAGTAATGTTCATCCTCTGCCCATCTTTCTCCTCTTCTTCATCTTCTCATGGGGCCAAAGCGAGGTGCAGGTACGACTAGCCGCGGCTGGGTTCGCCGTGGTCGCGGCGGTCGTACTCCACGCTCTTCTCGTGGTGGCCGTCGCGGTGCTCCATCGACGCCTTCTTCCTCTTCCTCGGAGGAGGGTTTTTGGCGCTATGATTTCCTTCTACGCGTCCGTGGCCGGAACGCCCCTCGCATTCTACTGCCTTCTGCATTTTCTGCCCTTGTTTCTGAGCGCAGTCTTGATGGATTGCTGCTTCGTCTTCAGGGGTGCGCTCGATCTCCTTCTTATGTTAAGTTGGAGATCGATAATTCCCGCTTGATTTTTCTTGGCTTTGGCTGGAAATCGTTTGCTCGGCACTTGAACTTGCATGATGGTGACACTCTTTGTTGCCGTTTTGATGGCGAAGACACTCTTGTCATCCGCGCCTTTGACCCGAGCGGCAACCGCATGGATCCGTACTGGCCGGGGACAAGCAGCTATGGTTCTGACAGGTCGAGGAGTCCTTCTCCTGCGTTTTCAACTGCTTCCTCCTCCGGCGACTCCTCGGGTACTGGTGCTGAGCCGTCTTCAACTGCTTCCCCCTCCGGCTCTGAAGAAGACCTCGACGTCAAGCCACCGGTCAAGCGGGCGCGGCAGGCAACCTTGTAGAACTGGAGGCAGCAGCGTCATCTTCGCTGGCAGCTCGGGTGGAGCTGGTGAAAGGATCGGAATGTCGACTAGAGGGGGGTGAATAGGCGACTAACACTTTTTCAACTTTTCTTAACAATTTAGGCTCAACAAGGAATATAGGTTGTCTAGATATGCAACTATGTGAGCAACCTATATGCCAAAAACTATGATATAACAAGCAAGCAATAAATAAGCATGGAAGGTAACTTGCACAAAGTAAAGGTAAAGGGGAACACGGGAGACAAGGATATGTTTCCGAAGTTCCTTCTCTTTCGAGAAGTACGTCTCCGCTTGGAGAGGGTGAGAAGCACAATGCTCACATGAAGCCAACGAGGGCCACCCTATTTCTCCTCACGCTCTTACCGATGTAAGATGTCGTGATCCACTACGAGGCGGCCTTGAAGGTGGCAACCAAACCTTTAAAAACAAGGTTGGGGAAAACTCCACAACTTAATTGGAGGCTCCCAACAAAACCACGAAGCTTCACCACAATGGAATGTGGCTTCGAGGTGACCTCTTCCGTCTAGGGCACCAACGCACCCAAGAGTAACAAGATCCACACGGGATTAGTGGGGGGAATCAAATATCCTTTGGTGGAAGTGTAGATCGGGGCCTCCTCTTCCAAACCCTAGAAAATCAACAAGTTTTGATGGCTAGGGAGGTAGATCGGGCAAGAATGGAGCTTGGGCGTCAATGGAGGTGAGAGCAATAAATGAGGTAAGTCTCAATGGGGAAGAAGACCCCATTTTAAAGGTGGCCTTAAATGCAGCCGTTGGCTGTCCACCAACCACGGTAGTACCGCTTTAGAAGGGGTACTACCGCGCTGCGGTATTACCGTACCGAGAGCGGTACTACCGTGCCACCGGTAGTACTGAGGGTCACTACCGTGCCCACTACCGTGGAATCCAGAGGGATTCCGGTAGTGGGTGCGGTATTGGCCCTGGTACTACCGCTCCGCGTTACTACCGAGCCCCAGTGCCGCCCCCACTACCGCAAAGTCCAGTGGGAATCCGGTAGTGGATGCGGTACTGGGTCCGGTACTACCACTTCAGGAGCGGTACTACCGATCCGCGGTACTACCGAGCCCAAGTGCCGCCCCCACTACCGCAGATTCCAGTGGGATTCCGGTAGTGGTTGCGGTATTGGGTCCGGTACTACCTCTCCAGGAGCGGTACTACCGCCCTGGCAGAGCCAGGGAGCCCATTCCCATATGATTCCACACCTCCATAACGCAAGAGAAATGTGTGGGTGCAGAAAGTGAGACCGTGTGATGATTCCACCCACCATTTCCAAAGCGGATCCCCTCTTCATAGTACGATTTTCCTACGACTCAAATATCAAAAAGGAGATCGAAAGAAAAACTCCGTCTTCACGCTTCATACACCGAGGGGGCAATAACCGTCTTGTGCCAATAATGTACTTATCTGAAGTGCTCATCGCATCCGGTTAGTCCGCAAATGTATTGTTGTCAGAACCCTAATTAGGTTTGTGCTTTTCTAAACTTGCATTTTTGCATCTTGAAAAAAATTGCAAAAGAAAAAGGAATTTGGGAAAAGAAAAGCCCCAAAGCATTTTAAATAAAAAGGCCAAAAATAAATCTTTTTCCAAAATTCTTTTGGATGTGTTGAAAAATCCTAAAAATGAGTGTGATCATTTTAAAAGTGATTTGGGATTAATCCCATGCTCATAGATTTTTTAAAAATCCAAATAGTGGCTTGGAAATTAAATCAAATGCCTATTTGAATTGAAATTCAAATAATTTGAATTTCAAAAATTCCCAAAACTTGGGGTTGACTTCTATAGAGTCACCTAGGTTTTATAAAAATAATTGGGGATTTTGATAAATGCCCTAGCTATTTATTTTAATAGGGCAAAACAAATAACAGAAATAAAATAAGAAAAAAACAGAGAAAGGACTTACCTTCGCCTAGGCGTCGGCCCACCTGGCCCGGCCCATCTCCTGCCCTTGTCATCTTCCTCCTCGCCAGTAGGAGCGCTGGTCGAGCCGTGCGCTGTGGGCATGGCCGCCACCTCCACCTCCTCACCAGCGCAGAGCCTCCCCCCTCTATCACTCTCGCGCTGGAGGCGCCTGGAAGGCCCAGGTTCTTCTTCCCCCTCACCCAGCTTCTTTTCCTCTCTCTCTCGTGTCTGTTTCGCGCAAGTACGAGATGAATACCTCGCCGCCGACGCGAGCCGACGCGGCCACAAGCCTCCCCGAGCTGCATCACCTTGTCTAGGAGCTGCGCCAAGGTCTTCTCCATCGAATCCCGCAGTCAATCGAGCCCGAGGCGCCCCAGGGACGACGCCCGCCTCAATTCCTCGCCGCCGGCCGCCGCCAACTCCGGCGAGAAATTCGTCGCGCCCAGCTTTCCTCCGACCTCCCCGAGTGCTCCATCACAATCTGGTGATCTCCCAACTCCTTTCCCCCCCATCCATGGATCTCCCCGCTCCTTCTGACGCCTTTGGCCATGATCAGTAGCTCCGGCCACCGCCTCATTGGTCGAGGACGTGGCCACAAGCGCCCCCGAGACCCCCTGTTGGCACCAACGGGTACAGGAGGCCGCGGGCTAGCTTCTGATGCTCTTCCCCTCCACCCCCGTGCTCTGCAACGGCTTCCGGCGTGAACTCCGGCGAGCTACAGTGAGCTCCGGCGACCCGCGCCATTAGCCCCAGCTAACCCACTGCTAATCCCCTCTCTCCTCTCACTGACGCTGGGCCCAGAGCCCTAATCCTTTTGGTTTAAAGTTAAACAGAGTTAATTAACCCCAGTGAGGCTGACAGGTGGGGCCACACTGTCAGTTGACTGGTCAAACCCCCTGACGTCAGCATGATGCAATGCTGATGCAGTAAAAGAAATCAATTTAATTTTCAGTAAATTGTAGAATTTGGCCTAAAACTTTGAAATTGAATATCTTTTAAACTATAACTCCAAATTCAAAGTGTAATATATGAAAAATTATCAAAATAAAATTCTCTATCCAAATAACCAACTTTCAACCATGATTGAAATGTTTACAATAAGGGATCAGTAGCATTTGCTATTTGGCTCTTTTGTATTAAATCAAATAAATTACAATGCTCATTTGAAATTCAACCAATGCAATGCAAAGGTGATCACTTGTACTTCAGAAACTTTTCACACATATGATCACTTGGGTTACAATGAACAAACTTTAGCAAATGCAAGTTGACCAAATTTAAATAACACTTGGAGTTTGAATTTGAATTTACTTTTCAAATCAACTTCAATTAACATGTGGCAATTCAAACATAGGTCACTTCAGCACATTGCCATGCTATGTTTTGCATATTGAATGTGCATTGTATTATCCTGATTGTGATTTACTTCCAGTGCTTCGGTGATTGCATCTTCTCGGTAGAGTTGATCTCGGAGACGAGTTCAACCTCACGTCAGAAGAGTGTTACATCATGATCGTCAGCAAGGCAAGCACCCCCTCTTTGATCATGTCGATAAAAATCCTAGTTCCCTCTCATTCTCGCAAATGCATGTTTAGGATGTCACCATGATACGTTCTACCGCTAGTTCAACCTATTCCTTTGCATGACCTATCTTTTTGTCACAGTAGTAAGCAAACCACAATCCTAGCAGATGTAGGAGTTGGTTGATATCATGTGGCCCCTGAAACTGTTACAGCTTATTGCATGCTTAGAGTTGTTACCTGATGCTACTTTGATGTGAGTCGGGATGGTAGTGATCATGTGAATGATGGTGGTAACGTGTTGGTGAATCTACCCTAAACAAAGGTGAACGATGAGAGGCTGTGTAGGAGTACAGAGTGGGTTGTCTCGTTGAACACTGCCTTAAGCCCGAGTTCTTGTGTTGTTATCCAAGACTAAGAGTACGACCACACATTGGGCTCATTCACCCCTCTCGGCCTAGTACCTCACCCCGGACCTGTCCAGGAGTCGCAAGTAGTTCTCCCTTTAACGATCTCAAGCAGGTGGAACCAAGGTAAGTGGTTGGCGTAGGTTGTGGGCACGTTGAATCAAGTGATCATGATCGAGTTGAGCTTGATGGTGGTCACACAACGTTTGAGTCCGCGTCGGAACAATCGGCCAGATTCCGATCGTGGTCCCAACTCAAATAGGTGACTCCCTAGGACTAGAGATGGTGTCGTGAGTGAAGTGTCGTGGCAGCATCCTCGCCGGTACTCACTTGAAGGGTTCATCCCCAGGCGGTAACTGATGAGGCGTGTGTGTAGCAGAACACCCCTGCAGGGTTAATGAACTATTCGAATAGCCGTGTCCGCGGTTATGGACTACTTGGAGACCTTTACTTGATCATAGATAACTTGAACCGGATACTTATAAAACTTGCCAAGATAAGTGTGAGTGCTATGGCGTGCTTCCTCGTGGGGAAGTCAAGGAAGTATCCATAGTGGTGTATTGGTTGGAGACTGATACTTGGACTCGTGTACGTTCTTACCTCTCTCTGGTACTCGTAGTTCAGGACTAGCCAAGTCAAAGCTGGCAATTCTGCAAGTGAAACCCCACCTCCCTTTGCCTTGATACATGTGCATGAGTAGTATAGTTCCTATGTAAGTCTTGCTGAGTACGACTTTGTACTCACGTTTGCTTATTCTATGTTTTAGAGACGAGACCACTGACCCTGATGGTGGCCTCTACCTCGAGCTCGATGTGGACCAAGTCGTATAGTTCTAGGCAGCAGCCTGTGCCCTCTGGAGGGTCGTTGTATTTTCTTTCAGGCTTCTTAAGCCATTTGTTAACCTTGTCTTTACTAAGACATAATTCGCTTTCGTTGTTGTTTGATGTAATGTTGGATCACAATCATGTGATCTCTGCTTGTAATACAACTACTATGTCTTCTCTGTTTAGCAGAAGTTATAAAGACTGAGTTTGTAGAGTTCATGTTGTGATTACCTGCTATTTACACTGGACATGTATGTTGCGTGTATGATTATAACATGCATGTCTTAGTGTGGGGTTCGATAGCTTAGTTGTGTTCTTGCCGGCGGTCTTTTATACACCAAGTGGCCCTTAGATGTGCGCAGCTTGGGGCATCGCGATGCGATTGCTCGTGACTCTGTCACGTGGCACACTTTGTTGTATGATTGAGCCCGCCCGAGATCCCGACTAAGTGATCGGGTTGGAGTAAGTCTATGTAAGGGTTATGATTCAATCGATAACATGGTTGAGGCGACTTGTCTATGAGTATGGGATTCACCACCCATAAGCATTTAGACTTGTGAGCGGACGATGAGGACCCATCTCAGTTGATCAGCAGGCCTGGATGGGATGCCCCTCACGTTCGATGCTTACCGAGAGTGATTTGTGTTTGGCCTTGTCTACTTAGACAAGTGGGTACGGCTCTCGGCTCTCCATGTGATTGCATTGTGACCGGAATTACATACTCTAACCCCGGGTCCCGACAATTGTCATCAATCACTAAAACCAATCAAGGGAAAATATGCCCTATCAATCTCCCCCTTTTTGGTGTATTGGTGACAACACAAGATTTGCACAATAAAATAGGGAATTTAAAACAACATGCCATTAGTTTATAAAATATAGACAGGCTCCCCCTTGATGTGTGCATCATTTTAGATATGCCTCTGGAATGCAAGACACACACATGAGGAGGACACTCCCCCTATATTTTATAAACTCGGCCATACTAAGCTAGACAAGACAAATATGTGAGCATAAGGATAACATGTCATAACATAGCACCACATAACCAGACAATAAGAGTACAAACATAAGATAGCATATGTCTCACACCAAATATCACGGAAGTCTCACAAGACGGACTAAAAACCAAAGCAAATAAACGGAGTTCACAAGCGGAGCCGATGAGACAAATAAAACACGCTTGTGACTCGCCCAATCCTGAGAAGATGCAAATCGGAATCCTAGAACTCTCTCCCCCTTTGGCATCGAGACGCCAAAAAGGCAGAGAATGACCTAGCGTCCCATGGTGATGAACTACTCGTCGTCCTGGTCGTAGTCCTCGTCATCGTCAGACTCCTCGGACTCCACTGCTGCCTCTGTGTCATCAGTAGTTGGCTGCTGAGCAGTGGACGAAGGGCCAGACACATCATTAGTGAGGTCCCACGCGCTGAACTGGGAGATCCACTTGTCCTCGGGAGTGATGCTCCGCTCGGACCCACTCTCGACGGTCATGCCCTGTTGTCTGTAGAAAGCCTTCTGCAGCAGCCTGTTCTCCTTCTCCCTCCTGTGGGCCTCATACAGGCGGTGTTGAACGTCAGTCTGAAGGCAGAAGAGCTGCTTCACCTTCCTGGTGAGCTTGGCAGCCCATCCGGGCTGCTCAGGACCCTGTGCAGAAGACGAAGCACCCGCACCAAAGCTCGCACCAGAGCGAGTGCGGGGAACACTGCCGCCACCGGCCTCCGGCTCCTCCTAAATCTCCTCATCAGACCCGGCAAGAGGAGGGGAACCATGCGCAGGACCATGACCTCCAACCTAGTTGTACTTGATGCGCAACTGAACCTCCTCGTGAGCAGTCAGAGGCCCAACGGGAAGGCGCTCAACAGCAAAGGTAGCTGCCCACGTGATCTCGAAGAGGACCTGAAGATAAGGTCCATAAATGGGAACCTTTCGTTCCATCACCGCAGAATAGGTCTCCTCCCACATGATGTCACAAATATCCAAGGTCTGCGTGGTGCCCTTGCACTCCACACGGAGGAGAAACATGTTTACCAGATAGCTGTGAACCATGTCCAGATTTCCCACTCGGGGGAACAGAGAAGTCCTGAAGATGCGGTGCATGATGTCCAAGAACGGGCAAAGAACCACTCTGTACTTCTGATTTCCCTTGGCATCAGTATAAGGAATAGACGCCTGATAAGGACCTAACAGACTCTTGCTCTTGGCATTCTCCACTGTGTGTGGGCGAACACCAACGGGCTCCTCGCGCGTGGAGACAGGAATGTGCAGAGCCGTCATGAAATCCGCCCATGTGCAGCTCACCTTCTCATCCTTGCACATCCAAATGATGGTCTGATCATCGCGGTTGGTGAAGTACACGGTGGAAAAGAACTGAGCAAGGAGCTCAGCATCGAACCGCTTGTTGAAGGAGATGATATCCAAAATCCCAAACTGCTCGCATAGGGCATATGCCTCTCCAAAGTAATCGGGGTGAGCCCGCATGTGCCGCAGTTGGACAGACTTCACGTGAGGAACAAACTTTTTCTTCCTGCTCTTCAGAATTCTATTGAACACATCCCGCTGAGACTTGTTCCAGAACTGACAGCCAACTAACTCTAGGTCTTGCTCGGAGCGGTAAGGAATGACTTCACGGTATGCCTTGTACTCGGGAAGAGAGATCTCTGAAATAGGCTTGACTGGTTCCTTCTTCTTGTGATCAACCTTCTTGAAGTTGCTTCCGGGTTGACCCGGGGCCTTGCGCTTGGGATTCCGACGAGAGCCATCACCTGACCAACACCAACAGAGAGAAACGGAAAACAAAGCACATGAGACGCAAGAGCCAGAAACATGTGAACAAGGCAGGTCTGTTGGAGAGGTGACAGTTTTGGGGACCACGGTAGTACCGCCCGAGACCCGGTAGTACCGCCCAGCGGTAGTACCGCACAAGCGGTAGTACCGTCCTGGACCAGCGATACTACCGGGGTTCCAAAAACTCAAACCACTCAAACACATCTACTTTATTCCTATCTAGCAATCTATCCATGTTCTCAAAGTGCCTAGGCATAGCAGAAAACCTAGTGGATCTACAAGTATTGCCCTAGCAACAAAGTGCAAAAAAACTGAACCAAAAGAGAAGGGAAATGGGGCAATACCGGTATCCATGGCACCCGGGGAGGATGGGGAACAATCCCATCGAAGGAGAACAGGGAAAGATGGCACGGAGGCGGCACACCGGGAGGGGGCGCTGGGGTGAGCGCCGCTGCTGCAGACGGGATAAAACGAAACTGAATGGGGGTAATGGGGAGGAACTCCCCGTACCCCTTCAGTTATACAAACCTCTGGGCAGCGGTAGTACCGCTCCAGTCACGGTAGTACCGCTGGAGCGGTAGTACCGTGACCACAGCGGTCGTACCGCTGATAGCAGAAACATCCACCAAGAACAACGATGAGGGGGCTATTGCAATGAATGTCTTAGGGGGGAGGGCTTGGGATGACTCGAAACACGGCAGCTGGATGGAAAACACTCCGAGACAAAACAACAACAAGGAAATGCAAGGTCAAGCTCGTAGTGATCAAGATGCAACAAAGCAACCTAAACACAAGAAAGAAGCACAAACACGAACCAATCCTCCCAACGAGAGGGGCGGTGGCCGAAGCCACCATGTTTGAGCTTATTTGGTATGACACCACAAAGATGTATTTTGGGTTCATTGCCAATGCTCTTCTTTGAATCATCGTTGTCACCTTGGGTGACCATGATGGCCGCCGAACGTGACCATAGTGAAAGAATTTTGTCTCTTTCTGCATAATAGGTGGAGTGGTTGCCTATGAATTAAGCAACACTCCCCCTATGTCCATGCCTACATCCAAGCTAGACCTCATGTTGAGATGGGAAGTGTGGGCAAGTCTTCAAACCGCATTACTTGAATCAATGATATTTAGCTCATGCCTTAACTCTCGAAATCTTGCTTCATCTAAAGGCTTGGTGAAAATATCCGCAAGTTGATCTCCGGTGCCCACATATGAAAGGTCAATATCACCCCGCTTCACATGATCTCGAATAAAGTGATGACGAATCTCAATA
This sequence comes from Bromus sterilis, assembly GCA_950022295.1. Taxonomy (NCBI): domain Eukaryota; kingdom Viridiplantae; phylum Streptophyta; class Magnoliopsida; order Poales; family Poaceae; genus Bromus; species Bromus sterilis. The sequence continues at coordinate 31,276,125 of OX465598.1, forward strand.
TGCTTCGTCTTGCTATGTTGAACGGGGTTGTAGGCAATCTTGATAGCACTTTCATTGTCACATAAAAGAGGCACTTTGTCACATATGACACCATAATCCTTCAAAGTTTGCCTCATCCATAATAGTTGCGCACAACAACTTGCGGAGGCAATGTACTCAGCTTCAGTCGTAGAGAGGGAAACACATTTTTTCTTATTTGATGACCAACACACCAAAGACCTACCAAAGAATTGGCATCCTCCGGAAGTGGACTTCCTCTCCACCTTGTCTCCCGCCCAATCCGAATTCGTGTACCCGACGAGGTTGAAGCTTGAACCTTTAGGATACCACAAGCCAAAGTTTGGGGTATGAACCAAATATCAAAAGATTCCTTTGACAGCCACTACGTGACTCTCTTTTGGTGCGGATTGAAATCTTGCACACATGCCCACACTCAACATGATATCCGGCCTAGATGCACAAAGATACAACAAATAACCAATCATAGAACGATACTCCCTTCGGTCTACCTCTTTACCGTTCGGGTCGAGGTCAAGTTGACACTTGAGTGGCATGGGGGTCTTGGCTCCTTTAAGACCATCATACTTGAACCTCTTGAGCATGTCTTGAGTGTATTTGGCTTGATTAATGAAAGTTCCTCTTGACAATTGCTTGACTTCAAAACCGAGAAAGAACTCCAACTCTCCCATCATAGACATCTCAAACTTGTTGGTCATTAGCTTAGCAAACTCCTCATTAATAGATTTGTTAATCGAGCCAAAGATAATATCATCAACATATAGTTGCCATATGAACAATTGCCCACCAACCCTCTTGGTAAAAAGAGTGGGATTGATTTTCCCAATTTCAAACCCATAATCAACTAGGAACTCGGTAAGGTGCTCATACCAAGCGCGTGGTGCTTGCTTAAGGCCATAGAGCGCCTTGTCGAGTTTATAGACATGATTGGGGAAATTGTGGTCCTCGAACCCGGGGGGTTGCTTGACATATACCAACTCATTAATGGGACCATTAAGAAAAGCACTCTTCACATCCATTTGATATAACTTGAAGTTGTGATGAGAAGCATAAGCAAGAGCAATACAAATGGACTCAAGACGAGCCACGGGGGCAAAAGATTCACCAAAGTCAATACCTTCGACTTGGGAAAAACCTTGAGCCACCAACCTTGCCTTGTTCCGGATGACAATACCAAGTGCATCTTGCTTGTTCTTGAATATCCACTTGGTCCCAATGACATTATGATCACCTTTGGGCCTCTCCACTAATATCCACACCTTGTTGCGCTTGAAGTTATTGAGTTCATCATGCATGGCCTCAAGCCAATCCGGGTCTTCAAGTGCCTCACCTACCTTTTGGGGTTCAACACAAGAAACAAATGCATTATGGGCACAAAAGTTTCTCAATTGACTACGAGTTGTTACCCCCTTTTGGATGCTTCCGAGCACTTGATCCACTGAAAGATCTTGTGATTTTAACCAGGATGCAATCTTGAGTGCTCGGCGAACTCTTTCTTCTTCCAAAGTTTCTTGAGAGGGAGCAAGAGGACCATCTTCGGAAGAAGGAGCATCCTCAAGGACTTGCTCATCATTTTGAGCATCTCCTTGAAAGAGAACTTGATCTTGGTCATCATTTGGTGCACCACCATCTTCAATGATTAGATCTTGACCTTGATCTTGTTCGGGCGGGAGAGGGCCTTCGTCTTGTTCTTGGTTTGCTTGTGGATCTTGAGGAGGTGATGGCTCCACGTGCGTAGAGCATTGTCCTTCTCCTTCCACCACAAGGGGTTCCTCAATGGGTAGGAAATGACCCACACCCATTCTTCTTATGGCTTGAGGAGGAATTTCATCACCTACATCATTAAGATCACCTTGCCCCACATGGGAGCCATTATGTTCATCGAACTCCACGTTGCTAGATTCTTCAACAAGTCCGGAAGACTTGTTGTAGACTCTATAGGCGTGAGAGTTTGAAGCATAACCAACAAATATGCCCTCATTTGTCTTAGACTCAAACTTAGACAAACGAGCACCTTTCCTAAGAATGAAACACTTACACCCAAAGACCCGAAAATACTTAATGTTGGGCTTCTTCCCGGTGATGATTTCATACGGAGTTTTGTTCAAGATCTTGAGGAGATAAAGACGGTTGGTTTCATGACAAGCAGTGTTGATGGCCTCTGCCCAAAAGTTGTATGGACTCTTGAACTCCGCCATCATTGTTCTTGCTGCATCAATCAGAGTGTGGTTCTTCCTCTCCGCAACACCATTTTGTTGAGGGGTATAAGCAGCGGAATATTGATGTTTGATCCCCTCATCTCCAAGTAATTCATCCAAGGTGTAGTTCTTGAACTCGGTGCCGTTGTCACTCCTAATTGCCAAAATCTTTGAATTGTGTTGACGTTGAGCTTCATTGGCAAACTCGATGACGGTTTGTTGGGTCTCACTTTTCTTCTTGAAGAAATAAACCCATGTATATTTTGAATAGTCATCAACAATAACCAAGCAATACTTCTTTCCGCCAAGGCTATCGTATGATGGAGGCCCAAATAGATCCATGTGAAGGAGCTCCAAAGGCCTCTTGGTGGAGATGATATTCTTGACAGATGTTTCTTCTCATATAATTTCCCTTCAATGCATGCCCTACAAGCACGATCTTTGGCAAAGCTAACATTTGTTAGTCCAATGACATGCTCACCCTTGAGAAATGTTTGCAAAGACCTCATATTGACATGGGCTAGTCGGCGATGCCAAAGCCATCCCACATCAACTTTAGCCATTAGACACATGGCGATTTTGGTGGGGACTTTTGAAAAGTCCACCACGTACATACCGTCCTCCACGTGTCCAACAAAAGCCACTTTAAGAGTTTTGCTCCACATCAAGGTGGCCATGTCTTTATCAAAGAAAGTACAAAGGCCCATCATGGCAAGTTGACGAACGGAAAGTAAATTAAAGGCACAAGTCTCAACTAGCAATACTTTCTCAATGGACGAGTCTGGAGAAATTATTACTTTGACAAGACCTAATACCTTTGACGTGTTTGCATCTCCAAATTGGACACGGGTGGTTCGAGATGGTCTGAAATCAATGTCCACCAACATGTCCTTGCTTCCGGTCATATGACTTGTAGCCCCGCTATCAAGTATCCATGAACCACCATTGGAAGCCGCAACCTACATGAGATCAATGCTTGGATTTAGGTACCCATTCATGAATGGGTCCTCTCGCGTTAGTAACAAGGGTCTTAGGCACCCAAATGGACCATGAAATATACTCATCAAAGGAACCAACAAATTTGGCATAAACATGCCCATTATTAGTGCAAAAAAGAATGTAAGAAGGGTTAGTTGGTCCGGCAAAGTCATTGGGAATGGCACCACTTCTCTTGGTCACTCCACCCTCAATGGCCTTTGCCACCTTTTCTTGAGGCTTCTCCCCTTCCTTCACAAATGTGACTTCCTTTGAAGGAGGAGAGGCCTTTCCTTTCTTCTTTTTGTTCTTCCTCTTCTTGTTCTTCTTCTTTGATGAACTTGCACCAAAACCAATGCCTTCCTTGCCAATGACCTCCTTTTGGGAACTCAAGAGATCATTAAGGTTCTTCTCTCCTTGAATGCACGAGACAAGTCCCTTCTCAAGTTGTGCCTTCAACCTAGCGTTTTCCTCAACAAGAGGAGCATGCTCACAACAAGAGTTAGAGGAACTAGGTTTATCTACCAAAATAATAGGAGAAAATGTAGTAATTTATTTAGTGAGTTGCATACTTGTTTCATCATGAGCCTTCTTGAGAGCCATGAGTTCGTGCTTTAAGGACTTGTGGTCATTTTCGACTTTCTCATGATCCACAAGAAGTATTTCATGAGCCTAAACAAGTTCATCATGTTTAGTCTTGAGATCACAAGCAATAGCATTAGAGTGTTTAAAGTCAAGTTTTAGCTTAGTGATATCACTAGTAAAAGTCTCATCAAGAGACAACTTAAGCTCACGTTCTTCTTCAAGAGAATGAGATAGCTCCCCTATCTCATCCGCATAGTCGCGACTATGACCTTGCAACTCGGTGATAGTCTCATCTATTTGCTCAATGTGAGCATGGGCTTCACCAAGTTGTTCCAAGAGAGCCACAAAGTGTCCCTTGGCTACACCTTTGAGTTTGGACATGAACAGCTTGAATTCATTTTCTTCTTGAGCTTTGGGCTCCTCATTATCCTCCACACAATCCAACAATGAAGGGTTAGTGGTAGTAAACGGTTTAGAGTGAGGAGTTATCGAGGTAGTCTTGGCCATAAGGCACTTGTGGGTGATGTGAGGGTTCTCGTTGGGGGAGTTGAAGAGAGACGTTGATGAGGGGGATTCAATGGCGATAGCAATGGTGGCGGTTGCCACAATCTCACCACTTTCTTCATCATCCTCATCATCGGAATAGTATTCTTCTTGAGCCACCAACACACGTTGTGCCTTCTTCTTCACAAAGGTCTTGTTCAATGCTGGCTTGTTCTTGTCCTTACGGATGAGCTTCCCACCGTGGTCTTCTCTCTTCTCATAAGGACAATCCGCAAAAAAATGACTCACATTGCCACAATTGAAGCAAGTTCTTATTCATTGGCCCTTTGGCTTGAAGCTACTTGTGTTGGACTTGAAGTTCTTCTTGTTGCCCCAAAATTGTCTTGAGGGTAGAGCCATGTGCTCATTGTAAGCATACTTGGTGTCCTCCGGACCCACACCCTCTTCATCTTCATCTTCCTCAACTTGAACCTCCTTGGCCTTCAAGGCGAGAGATGACATCTTGGAGCCACTTTGGCGAGCCAATTTTAACTCGGCCGTGGAGTCCAAGATTTCCATGGCAACGAATTCATCCAAGACTTGGTTTGAACTCAACTCGCGAAAGTCGGGCCTTTGACGAATGACCTTGGTGATATGCTTCTTGTGTAGGAGCATAGCCGTGATGAACTTTCTCTTTATCCATCCATCGTTGGTGTCCATGCTCCCATGGTCCGTCATGGAATTGGCGAGAGACACCAACCTTTGATGAACATCCTCGGAAGACTCCCCTTCATTCCTGACAAAGTGATCGGCTTGATCTTGGATCTTGTCAAACTTCGAGCACCGTATGCTAGTGCTTCCCATGAGAGTCCTCTCAAGAATATCCCACATCTCTTTGGCCGTTTCACACTTTAGGACAAGATTGTATTGCTCTTCCTGTTGGGATACGGGGCAGAAAACACAAATTTTTCATACCTACGGTACCCGAACCCAAGATCTATGCTATGGCGATGTAAAGTAACGGAGGGAATCGGTGTTCATACCTTTGAAGACCGAAAGAGGGAAACGTTCTTGCGAACGTGGCTGGCGTAGACTCGGAACTACGACCTCCCTGTCGTGTAGAAGACCACCACCGGCGAGGATAACTCCCGGTAAACCTCTAGCGACGAAGTAGCACCATAGGTGTAGTGCCTCGAAGAGATTATACACGTACGGTACAATCGATGTTCCTCCCGGGCCCCGAACCAGGCGAGCAGCGGAAGAAAGACGGCTACGGATCCCGACTCCAGCAGAATGACGGCCTGCCTTATGGTGGAGAACTCCAATCCAGGTGCAGACTCCAAACAAGGGGAGTCCACTTCCGGAAAGGAGAAGGAGGAAGAAGGAGATATTGGTGTGTTGGAAAAAGGGGGTCTACCCCTCCTTATATAGGCCAAGGGGGGTGCCATCCTCCTCCCCTCCCCCATGTGGGACTAAACTCCCAAGGGGGGGGGTGCGCCGGACAAGGGGGGTGGTGGGCCCCACCCTTGGCGCCAAGCCCAAGGGGGGAGACCCCCTCCTCCCTTAATGGGCCCCATGGGCCCATTTAGCCTTTTCCCATTTTTTAATTTATTTAATATGTTTTAAATATTTAATTCAGATAATTAAATAATAAAACATTATTAAAACAAATAAAATTTATTTTGAACTATTCAAAATGTCCGGAAACCATTCCGTCCTCCTCTGAAACGATTCCGGTGATTCCTCCTATTTCACCGATTGATCCCGTAACTGTCCTATGCATCGATTGCCCTTAAGTGTAACAACCTAACGGTCCGGGAAACAGCAGACATGGTCGAGACTCTTCTCATTGACCAATGACTAGTCAGTTGGACCTAGTTACAATCCTTGACAACCCCTACGCTTCCATCGAATGAACTTCGATCGCTTTCGGAAACCGTTAACGATACGACGTAATCCCTTTGTGTTGCGGTAATTTGTTTGTCCGAGGTTTGATCGTCGGTATCCTACATACTGTGTTCACATCTCGTTCACAACAAACAACTTCTCTCGTCCATGATCATTGCATCTCTTGTGACCTAGTCACGTCCTTGCAAGGTGTTGATGCAATATCATCGAGTGGGCCCATAGTACATGTCCTGTCACAAGGACTGACAAATCCCGCTCTGATCTATTAACATACTCATCAACCATCTATTTCAGAATACCCAAAGTGCACCGTTATAGCCAGCATATTTCAGTCAGGCGGTAGGATACAAATCAAAGTCTCCTCATAGATGACAATTACGTATGATTGTTACGGTCTAAGGACTAAGCCATACGTTACAAAGTCATAGCAACGCTGAACTATGTGACTCGATCACATTGCAATACTTTAGGTGGGTGTACGTCCATCACATCATTCCCCTTAACGATATGACCTCATTGTCAATGGACTTAAGTGTCGCCATGATCAGGAAAGCTTGATCAATCAATTGCCCAATGAGATAGTTTACCCGAGTTAAACTACGGACCATGTTTTATACTACACCTGTATTAGTATTTCCAAGTAATACAGTTATAGCACAGTACAAAGCGTATTATGAACAAAACGGATATGTGACAAATATCTTTATTAATTTGTCTCTAGGGCACATATCCAACAGTCTCCCACTTGCACTAGAGTACAAATTACACTAGTTTACATCAGGTATGTATCTAACACCAATGGTCTCTCGGTGTTCTTCAAACTTGCCCTGTGGAAGAGGCTTAGTCATCAGGTCTGCTGCGTTCAGATCCGTATGTATCTTGTGAATCCTAGTGTGTCCATCCCTGACGTAGTCTCGCGTCACATGGAACTTTCGGAGGATGTGCTTGGCTGTAGAGTGAGTTCTTGGCTCCTTCGCGTTAGCAATGGCACCCGTGTTGTCGCAGAAGATTCCCATGGGGTCAGTGCAGCTGGGAAAGATGCCAAGCTCGATAACGAACTTCTTCAGCCACAGCGCCTTGTTAGACGCTTCGCAAGCGGCAATATACTCCGACTCCATTGTAGATTGGGCGACGACTGAATGTTTGCCGCTCCTCCAGCTAATTGCGCCACCGTTCAACATGAAAACATATCGCGTCTGGGATTTCGAGTCATCTAGATCTGAGCTGAGGCTTGCGTCAACGTAACCTTTTACGGTGAGCTCCTCATCAACTCCTCCATAAACGAGAAAGAGATCCTTGGTTCTTCTCAAGTATTTAAGGATGTTCTTTACTGCTGTCCAGTGAGCCATTCCCGGGTTACTCTGGTAGCGATTAGTCATACTAATGGCCAGCGCTAAATCCGGTCTGGTACATAACATAGCATACATGAGAGAACCTATGGCTGAGGCATAGGGCTTTGAGGACATCTCCTCCTTCTCTTTTGATGTGGTTGGGCATTGAGTCACGCTTAATTTGACACCTCTTATAACTGGCAAGAGGCCTCTCTTGGAGTTACCCATACTGAACCTTTTCAATATCTTGTCAATATAAGTGCTCTGACTCAAGGCCAACCGTCGATTAGGTCTATCTCTATAGATCTTAATCCCCAATATGTATGCAGCTTCACCTAGGTCCTTCATGGAAAATTGTCCATTCAGATATTCCTTCACTTCCTCTAAGAATTTATTATCGTTCCCTATTAGTAATATGTCATCTACATATAACACAAGGAATGCTACAGAGCTCCCACTCAGTTTCTTATAGACGCAGAACTCTTCGATGTTTTGGACAAATCCAAAAGCTTTAATGACCTCATCAAATCGAAGATTCCAGCTCCGAGATGCTTGCTTCAACCCATAGATGGACCGTTGAAGCTTGCACACCTTACCAGCATTCCTTGGATCGACAAACCCCTCTGGTTGCATCATATACAACAATTCCTCAATGTTGCCATTTAGGAGTGCAGTTTTCACATCCATCTGCCATATCTCGTAATCATGATATGCAGCTATTGCTAGTAGGATCCGAATAGACTTTATCATCGCTACAGGAGAGAACGTCTCCTCATAGTCAACTCCTTGAATTTGTCCGAACCCCTTCGCGACAAGTCGAGCTTTGTAGACAGATACGTTTCCGTCTGCGTCAGTCTTTTTCTGGAAAATCCATTTATTCTCGACGGCCTTGCGGTCCTCGGGAATATCCACCAAAGTCCATACTTTGTTGGTCTACATGGAGTCTATTTAGGATTTCATGGCTTCAAGCCATTTCTCGGACTCGGGTCCCTCCATTGCTTCTTTGTAACTTGTAGGTTCATCCGACTCATCAGCCGAGATTGCATTCACAAGCTGTCCGTAAAACTCAGTAGGTTGACGTCTCTTGATGACCTACGGGGCATAAAAGGTTCCTCTTCATTCTCATCATGATCATCATCAATGTCATGATCGTTATGAATGTCGTTCTGGCCATTCTCTTCAGCTCCCACTGTGGAAGATGGTTCCAAAACAATTTCCGTAGCCGTTTCTTCCAATTGGAGTGATTGGTCAGTCACTTCATCGAGGTCTATTTTCTTCCCACTCAACTCTTTCGCGAGAACCTCCTTCTCAAGAAAGTGTCCCGTCTTGGCAACAAACGTTTTGCTGTCAGACTTGTTGTAGAAGGTGTATCCACAAGTTTCCTTGGGATAGCCCACAAAGATGCACTTATCCTCCTTGGATTCAAGTTTGTCAGGCTGTAGTTTCCTAACATAAGCCTCAGAACCCCAAATCTTCAGGTGAGACAACTTAGGTTTCGTGCCATGCCATTCTTCAAATGGTGTTGTCTTTACGGATTTGGATGGTGCCCTATAAAGAATATGAGCGGCAGTTTCTAATGCATACCCCCAGAATGACACAGGCAAATCAGTATGAGACATCATCGATCGTACGCTATCCAATAGGGTTCGATTATGTCGTTCAGCCACACCATTTCTCTGAGGTGTGCCTGCCGGCGTAAGTTGTGGTACTATGCCACAAGACTTCAGATGATTGTCAAACTCGTGACTCAAATACTCGCCACCTCGATCCGATCGAAGGTGCTTGATTTTCTTTCCAAGTTGATTTTCGACCTCATTCTGAAATTCCTTGAACTTTTCAAAGGTTTCAGACTTGTGCTTCATCAAGTAAATATACCCATATCTACTCAAGTCATCAGTAAAGGTCACAAAGTAACGAAGACCATTGCGAGTGGGGACGTTCATGGGTCCACATACATCCGTGTGTATGATCCCCAACAAGTCATCCGCACGCTCCATTATCCCATTGAATGGAGTCCTTGTCATTTTGCCCATGAGGCATGGTTCACATGTATCAAGGGATCCAAAATCCAATGACTCAAGAAGTCCATCCTTATGGAGCTTCTCCATGCGCTTTATACCAATATGACCAAGTCGGCAATGCCACATATTCATGTGATCTTCATCATTCTTCAATCTTTTGGCCTCAATATTGTTAATGTGACACACGTCACCATCGAGATCAAGTACGAATAAACCATGCAACTCCGGTGCGTGAACATAAAACATTTCATCCTTATAAATCGAACAACCAATTGTATCAAACTTAAAAGAATAGCGGTCTCGCTTCAAGCAAGAGCCACTAACGATGTTCACACTCAACGCGGGTACATAGTAGCAATTATTCAGAACTAAAACCAATCCCGAAGGGAGACTAAGATGCTTTGTGCCGACCGCCAAGACTTCAATTTGACAGCCATTCCCCACGCGCATCATCACTTCATCCTTGAGCAAGTGTCTCCTATTCCTTAGTCCCTGAATGGAATTAGAAATATGAGCGACAGATCCTGTATCAAGTATCCAGGATGTGTTCCCGGCGCTTGTCAAGAGAAGATCAACAATATGTATATCAAATATACCTTCGTCTCTCTTGGCGACCTTGCCAGCCTTCTTGTCCTTTAGGTACTTGGGGCAGTTGAGTTTCCAGTGACCTTCACCCTTGCAGTAGAAGCACTCCACTCCGGGTTTAGGCTTGGGTGCCTTGGGAGGAGCGGCAACTGACTTGCCATCCCTCTTGGGGCCACCTCTCTTGGCCTTCTCCCGCCTGCTTGACTTCTTGAAGTCAATGGTCATGTTGACCATGAAGACGGCGTGCTGCTTCTTGATCTCAACCTCGGCGCTCTTCAGCATGGCGAACAACTCAGAAGGGGTTTTGGTCATCCCCTGCATGTTGTAGTTCAGCACAAAGCCTTTGTAACTAGGGGGAAGCGACTGCAACACCCTATCAATAGCAAGTTCATCTGGAATCTGGCATTCCAGAGCATTCAAGCGCTGAACGTAACCAGACATTTTGACTACGTGCTCACTCACGCTGCCGTTCTCGTCCATCTTTGCTGAGAAGAAGGCTTCAGAAGCCTCGTACCGTTCAGCCCTGGCTTGAGGTGCGAAGACCGCGTTCAGGTCGGTGATAATCTCATATGCACCCATCCTCTCAAAGCGTTTCTGCAGCTCAGCCTCCATGGAGTAGAGCATGCCACTCTGGACAAGGTTATAATCATCAGTCCTGGAGAGATAGACATTCTTCTCGTCCTGACTGGCATCATTTGCTGGTGCGTCACCTAACGCGCCCTCTAGTACGTATGCCATCTTGAGGGGAACGAGGAGAATCCTCAGGATGCGGAACCAGTTGGTGAAGTTTGTCCCATCTGTTTTTAGCTTATCTTTCTCTAGGAATGATCCTAAGTTGAACGAGGGGAGAGGTGCTACCATCTACAAGGTTGATTCACAAGGATACATATTTAGACTTTTGTTCATAATGTGGAGTTTCAATTTAATCTCAAAATTCTAGAAAGCTCCCACTTAGATAAACACCTCTCAATTTAACTAAGTGATTACACAATCCCAGCCCCCATACCTCCCCCGATCGTCACGGCCATCAGTATGCGAACCAGGTAGGCCTCTAAGCCAATCACATCAGGCATGTGACTCGTGCTCGACCTTTCGGTCTCCTGTGTTCCAGGCCCGCATCTACATACGTCAAGCCTGCCAATCGAACCTTGATGTTAGCTGTTCAGCAAGGCCATATCTGCATATGCCAGGCTTGCCGAACCCAACCTCATGCGAACTCCGTTGAATATGTAGGACAACTCCGGTATGTACGGAGCATCAAGCCATATGGGAGAACCTTCCAGGCGGTGCCCACCAAGGGAGAACACAATGTTGGTATTGTGAGAGATGGTCCTGTTTTGTGCTACCGTCGATATATCTAGCATACTAGCATAAAACAGGAAGTAAAACTGTAAATCATACAACCTATGACCCCCCTTCATGCAAAGAAAAGTTAAACGCCTTTCTACTTTAGCTTGTGCAAGTTTTACGTGGCTGCTAGGGGTTTCGAGAGAGAGAACCGTTTCTATCCTGCGAAAAACATGCCACAACACCGTCTCCCATCCGTCTCTATTACACCCCTGTCGGGGCTCTCCGTTGCAAACATCTTCGCATCTCTAATGCAGAGAGACAGACACCCCCAGCCACTTTATATGGTACAAGCCATATGTCAAGCGTGGAACCAGTCTCGCGTAAACGCGTAAGGTCGGTCGGGGGCCGCTTCATCAAACATTGCCGCAACGCTAAATGAGTACACGGTGGAGGGTAACGAATGAAGATTCGATGCCCACATCCTAGATGTGGTATACCCGTACAATACATCTATGCATAGCTAGCTCATGATACCACTATTGGGATACGGAGCAGAAAACACAAATTTTTCATACCTACGGTACCCGAACCCAAGATCTATGCTATGGCGATGTAAAGTAACGAAGGGAATCGGTGTTCATACCTTTGAAGACCGAAAGAGGGAAACGTTCTTGCGAACGTGGCTGGCGTAGACTCAGAACTACGACCACCCTGTCGTGTATAAGACCACCACTGGCGAGGATGACTCCCGGTAAACCTCCAGCGACGAAGTAGCACCACAGGTGTAGTGCCTCGAAGAGATTATACACGTACGGTACAATCGATGTTCCTCCCGGGCCCCGAACAAGGCGAGCAGCGGAAGAAAGACGGCTACGGATCCCGACTCCAGCAGAATGACGGCCTGCCTTATGGTGGAGAACTCCAATCCAGGTGCAGACTCCAAACAAGGGGAGTCCACTTCCGGGAAGGAGAAGGAGGAAGAAGGATATATTGGTGTGTTGGAAAAAGGGGGTCTACCCCTTCTTATATAGGCCAAGGGGGGGTGCCATCCTCCTCCCCTCCCCCATGTGAGACTAAACTCCCAAGGGGGGGGCACCCTTGGCGCCAAGCCCAAGGGGGGAGACCCCCTCCTCCCTTAATGGGCCCCATGGGCCCATTTAGCCTTTTCCCAAAAATTTTAATTTTTTTAATATGTTTTAAATATTTAATTCAGATAATTAAATAATAAAACATTATTAAAACAATTAAAGTTTATTTTGAACTATTCAAAATGTCCGAAAACCATTCCGTCCTCCTCCGGAACTATTCCGGTGATTCCTCCTATTTCACCGATTGATCCCGTAACTGTCCTATGCATCGATTGCCCTTAAGTGTAACAGCCTAACGGTCCGGGAAACAGCAGACATGGTCGAGACTCTTCTCATTGACCAATGACTAGTCAGTTGGACCTGGTTACAATCCTTGACAGCCCCTGCACTTCCATCGAATGAACTTCGATCGCTTTTGGAAACCGTTAACGATACGACGTAATCCCTTTGTGCTGCGGTACTTTGTTTGTCCGAGGTTTGATCTTCGGTATCCTACATACCGTGTTCACATCTCGTTCACAACAAACAACTTCTCTCGTCCATGATCATTGCATCTCTTGTGACCTAGTCACGTCCTTGCAAGGTGTTGATGCAATATCACCGAGTGGGCCCAGAGTACCTGTCCTGTCACAAGGACTGACAAATCCCGCTCTGATCTATTAACATACTCATCAACCATCTATTTCGGAATACCCAAAGTGCACCGTTATAGCCAGCATATTTCAGTCAGGCGGTGGGACACAAATCAAAGTCTCCTCATAGATGACAATTACGTATGATCGTTACGGTCTAAGGACTAAGCCATACGTTACAAAGTCATAGCAACGCTGAACTATGTGACTCGATCACATTGCAATACTTTAGGTGGGTGTACGTCCATCACATCATTCCCCTTAACGATATGACCTCATTGTCAATGGACTTAAGTGTCGCCATGACCAGGAAAGCTTGATCAATCAATTGCCCAATGAGATAGTTTGCCCAAGTTAAACTACGGACCATGTTTTATACTACACCTGTATTAGTATTTCCAAGTAATACAGTTATAGCACAGTACAAAACGTATTATGAATAAAACGGATATGTGACAAATATCTTTATTAATTTGTCTCTAGGGCACATATCCAACACTTCCTTCAACCCATTTCCTATCACGAACATAGCATGACTGTTGATGGTGTTGTCCCGATATCCTCTTGGGGTCATGTTGTGGCGGTCACGAGGAGTGAATCCCTCCTCAACGATGCGCCAAAGTTCCACGGAGGACCCCTTCAAATGTCTCTTCAAGCGATGAGCCCAAACCGGATAAGCATCTTTGTTAAGGATGGGAATAGTGCCTGCATGCGCAAAATGAGGCTCGGGAAGAGGTAGTGAGTTATAGGTAACAGGAGGAGCCACCGCGGAATGAATACCCGATCCATTCCCTGAACGAGGAATGGATCGGCTATCATTCCTACCATCATCACTAGGTTGGGAGATGACATCTCCTCCACCCAACGTTGGAATGTTGGGGATGATGGTGGGGTTGCTCTCCGAGGGAATCCTTGACATGAGGCTACCAAGCATGTCGTGACTTTATTCATGTGCGCCTTAATGGCGGACATGCCTTCATTGTACTCATGTCGAGAGATAGATGACGAGTCATCCTTCGCGAACGCATTCGTGAAGCCCTCGGTACTCGGAACCCTTTCCAAGAGGGGAGGGTTCGAAGTAGCTCCCGGAACCTCAACCTCTTTTGGTTTATCCTCTTGCGACATCCTCTTAAGGCGGTAAAGCCTTTAGTAAGAGACGAGGCTCTGATACCAATTGAAAGGATCGGAATGTCGACTAGAGGGGGGGTGGATAGGCGACTAACACTTTTTAAACTTTTCTTAACAATTTAGGCTCAACAAGGAATATAAGTTGTCTAGATATGCAACTATGTGAGCAACCTATATGCCAAAAACTATGATATAACAAGCAAGCAATAAATAAACATGGAAGGTAACTTGCACAAAGTAAAGGTAAAGGGGAACACGGGAGACAAGGATATGTTTCCGAAGTTCCTTCTCTTTCGAGAAGTACGTCTCCGTTTGGAGAGGGTGAGGAGCACAATGCTCACACGAAGCCAATGAGGGCCACCCTATTTCTCCTCACGCTCTTACCGATGTAAGATGCCGTGATCCACTATGAGACGGCCTTGAAGGTGGCAACCAAACCTTTACAAACAAGTTTGGGGAAAACTCCACAACTTAATTGGAGGCTCCCAACAAAACCACGAAGCTTCACCACAATGGAATGTGGCTTCGAGGTGACCTCTTCCGTCTAGGGCACCAACGCACCCAAGAGTAACAAGATCCACACGGGATTAGTGGGGGGAATCAAATATCCTTTGGTGGAAGTGTAGATCGGGGCCTCCTCTTCCAAACCCTAGATAATCAACAAGTTTTGATGGCTAGGGAGGGAGATCGGGCAAGAATGGAGCTTGGGCGTCAATGGAGGTGAGAGCAATAAATGAGGTAAGTCTCAATGGGGAAGAAGACCCCCTTTTATAAGTGGCCTTAAATGCAGTCGTTGGCTATCCACCAACCACGGTAGTACCGCTTCAGAAGCGGTACTACCGTGCTGCGGTACTACCGTACCGAGAGTGGTACTACTGTGCCACCGGTAGTACTGAGGGTCACTACCGTGCCCACTACCGTGGAGTCCAGAGGAATTCCGGTAGTGGGTGCGGTACTGGCCCTGGTACTACCGGGGCGCGGTACTATCGTACCAGGCACGGTACTACCGCTTCGCGGTACTACCGAGCCCCAGTGCCGCCCCCACTACCGCAGAGTCCAGTGGGATTCCGGTAGTGGTTGCGGTATTGGGTCCGGTACTACCGCTCCAGGAGCGGTACTACCGCCCTGGCAGAGCCAGGGAGCCCATCCCCATATGATTCCACACCTCCATAATGCAAGAGAAATACGTGGGTGCAGAAAGTGAGACCGTGTGATGATTACACCCACCATTTCCAAAGAGGATCCCCTCTTCATAGTACGGTTTTACTACGACTCAAATATCAAAAAGGAGATCGAAAGAAAAACTCTGTCTTCACGCTTCATACACCGAGGGGACAATAACCGTCTTGTGCCAATAATGTACTTATCTGAAATGCTCATCGCATCCGGTTATTCCGCAAATGTATTGTCATCAATCACTAAAACCAATCAAGAAAAAACATGCCCTATTAGCTGGAGAAGAAGCTGGTGGAGCAGGAGAAGAAGCTGGTGGAGCATCGTCTTCAACTGCTCCGCAAATAAGTCGAGCTTCGTCTTTTGTTATGTCATTGACATCATGAGTCTGATGCTTCGAGTCCTCCTTTATCTGTGATGATGCTCGCTGTCTTAGTGCCAATCATCCCAGCATGGGCACACATGTAGAAGTCATAATTCCTTGGGTAATTGATGGTGTAGGCTTATTGGCTGCTTGTGTCTTTTGTGACTACGTTAGTTCTTCATGTAATGAGGATTGCCTTCAAGTAATCAGAGTTGCCTTCTATCCAATATATTTTGAATCTTTTTGTACTGAAAATGATCCTTGTGATGTGAACTGTGCTTGATCCTTTGCAATGGAATTTGTCTTTGAGCCCTTTGCAACTGATAGCTGTGTTTGAGTCCTTTGCGATCGGGAGCTGTCTTTGAGCCCTTTGAAATCGAGAGTTGTCTTCGAGTCCTTTCAACCGAGAGCTGTCTTCAAGTCCATCAAAAATTTGCATTGTGGGTTCTATCAGGTGCGCGACTGCGCTTCCGATGGGAGTAGCCCCTGAGGCAACGTTTGAGTCGGAGAGTCGAACGTAGGCTGAGATTTGTTACCTTTGTCGTTCTTCCATTATTTTATGTCTTTTATCGGGTGTGCGGCAGTGCTCCCGATGCGAGTAGCCCCCGAGTCTTTAGGTGATCGTTGGCGATCAGGTGAAGACTAAAGAATTGTCTGCGTCGTGCGCTCCGTCCATATTTCTTCAGAGTGCTTTGTGTTCCATCTGGTTGTAGCCGTATCTTTTCTTTGATTTCGAAACGTTTTGCAGCAGGTGAAGCCTGTCAGTGGTTTTTTGCTTGGTCCCTTTTAAGTTTCGGACTGCGTTGGCGTTTCTCAGGGGGAGGCGGTGCTCGAGCCCCCGAGTGCTTTGAGTGAGGATCGCGTGAGCGACGATAGCGTCTCTCGGGGTGAGTTTTGTACTCGAGCCCCCGAGTGCTTTAGTGAAAGATCGCGATTGCGACGATAGCGTCTCTCGGGAGGAGTTTTGTACTCGAGCCCCCGAGTGCTTTAGTAAAAGATCGCGATTGCGACGATAGAGTCTCTCGGGGGGAGTTTTGTGCTCGAGCCCCCGAGTGCTTTAGTAAAAGATCGCGATTGCGATGATAGCGTATCTCGGGGGGAGTTTTGTGCTCGAGCCCCCGAGTGCTTTAGTAAAAGATCGCGACTACGACGATAGCGTCTCTCGGGGGGAGTTTTGTGCTCGAGCCCCCGAGTGCTTTAGTAAAAGATCGCGATTGCGATGAAAGCGTCTCTCGGGGGGAGTTTTGTACTCGAGCCCCCGAGTGCTTTAGTAAGAGGTCGCGATTGCGATGATAGCGTCTCTCGGGGGGGGGGGGGTTGTACTCAAGCCCCCGAGTGCTTTAGTAAAAGGTCGCAATTGCGACGATAGCGTCTCTCGGGGGAGTTTTGTAGTCGAGCCCCGAGTGCTTTGAGGTGGTAGTATTTGGGCAACATCATTTTATTGCGTCAAATATTTACATGGGCTGCCAGATGAGCACGACTGGTGGAGACTATGGGTAGAACAGGCGTAGGTTCGTTACGTTCCATGGATATTCCACGTCCTCGTCAGTCTTCGGGTTCCTCAGTCTATAGGCGCCTCCCCCTATGACTTTTGTGATTATGAACGGTCCTTCCCATTGGGGGCGAGCTTGTGGACTTTCTCTTGTATGAGCCGTAGGACAAGGTCTCCCTTATTGAAGGTTCTGGTGCGCAGGCGGCTGCTTTGGTAAGTGCGCAGTTTTTCCTGATACCCCTCTGACCTTGCTAGGGCTGTGTCCCTTGCTTCATTTGTTGTGTCCTTGTCATCTTGCAGTGCTTCTTCTGCTTCTTCTTCTTCTTCATATCCCGAGATCCGGGGTGCACCGAATTTGAGGTCATGTGGTAGTACTGCCTCCGACCCGTACACCATGAAGAAAGGTGTGTACTGGGTTGCGGTGTTTGGGGTGGTGCGTGATGACCCGCAACCGTAAGGGATCGAGATAGTCTTCGCGGGTAAGTTAACCCAATTTATTGATTCGACACACGGGGATCCAAAGAGTATTTATAAGCTTTGACAGTTGAGTTGTCAATTCAACCGCACCTGAATATACTTGCTTGCAACAAAAGATAAGTGGTAATGGTAATATGATAGTGATGGTGGCGACAGCAAAAGTAAACAGCAAAAGTAACAACTAATGACCGACAGGACTGAAACACTGTAGGCTAGGGAGATGGATGGTTGGGCGCTGCATGGATAAGAGTGAACATGTAATAGATTCTAACACGGGGCAAGGCACACAGAAAAGCAATGATCATCTAGGCAAATATCAAACATTAGGCATGTATCCCGTAGGTAGTTGTGCGTGCTTGCAATAAGAACTTGCACAACATCTTTTGTACTACCATCCCGCTACAGACGGGGCCAAAGGGAACTTATGGAGATTAAGGTGCTCCTGTCAAAGAACACCAGAACAAAGCAATAAACTCAATGGATACATGGATTCCGAAAATTATGGACCATCCCCTTTGGTGTCCCAAGCTGTCACCTTTGGGATCGCCGGTTCCGGACCATAATAGGTGCATACAACTCATAGATAGGATCAAGAACACAAATATATTCATGAAAACACATAGGGTTCAGATCTGAAAACATGGCACTCGGGCCCAAAGTGACAAGCATTAAGAGCAACAAGTTGAAGCAAAGAAGATAAACACCAAAGTAGATGATAGGCAACATGCCCCCAACAATCTGACGAACTATTACATGATCAAACTCATCCAATCCCTACCATCCCCTTTGCCTACAGCAGGGAATTACTCACACATGTGAAGAGAAGTCATGGAGGAGGGATGGATTGGTGATGGTGATGACGATGGCGACGATCTCCCCTCTCCGGAGGCCAAATCAGCCTCCAGATTAGCCCTCCCGAAGAAGAACAGAGGGTGGCGGCGGCTCCGCGACGGAAACTGGAAAAGCGACTTCTGTTCTGGGGTTTTCCCGTCACGAGAATAAATAGGAGTCCAGGTAGGGCACGAGAGGAGGTGGAGGCCTCCCAGGCGGACCCCCGGCGCGGCAAGGGGTGGGGCCGCGCCAGCCAGGCGCCTGGGGCCCCTGTGGCCCCCCTCTGGACCCACTTCTGGCTGGTGGAAGCTTCTGGTGTGTGGATTTTCTGTGAATTTTCCCGAAATTTTCTGAGATACCTAAAAATCCATTTTCCTGCACACAATAAAACCATACAAGCAGCTCTGCTGAAAACAGCGTTAGTCCGGGTTAGTTTCGTCCAAATCATGCAAGAAAGAGGGCAAAACAATAGCAAAAGTGTTTGGAAAAGTAGATACGTTTGAGACGTATGAACTCCCCCAAGCTTAGCATATTGCTTGTCCTCAAGCAATTCAGTTCAACGAACTGGACGCGACAAAGAAAACTTTGACAAACTCTTTTGCTTCATTAGATGTATATAAGCATGTACTACGAAAACAGTTTAGCAAGTATTGAAACGATGCTATAAGGACAATGCACGAAGCAATTCTTCTTTCATGTGATCAATCACAAACAACTAAAAGTAAATAATATGCTACTGAAAATCAAGACAAGATCACAATGCACATAGCTTGAACATACTTGAGTGACATTTCGCTAGCCTCCATGAGTGAAGCAAAACATAAATGCAGAAACTCCTCCGGAGTTTTAAAGGTGACTAGAGCTAAGTATTTCATACTAGCAATAACACAAGCATGCAGAAGACAATGTAATACTTTGGGACAATGCACATTATACTAAGAATGACAATTATGCTCTCATAGTTGGTGCTTTGAAGAAAGAAGGGGAGACTCTCGAACCGTGGCTTTTGGTGGCAAGGTTGAAAACCTGTGGTTGGAAGCAAAGACTAAACATGTGCCAGAGCTCTTGGTTTTGAAAACAGAGACAAAAACATTTTTGAGAAGTGCAACTTTCTAGTCAACGGTGAACGGTAAATGTCTCTCAATATCTTCCATGCCAACTATATTAATAATTTTTTTGCTTACACATATTCCCTTATCCATCTATCATTTGACAGTCTATGGAACCTTATTTTGCCTCAAGTCTGGAAGGAAGCTCGTTCCATCTATCATTAGCAGCACTTGGTCCATTTCATTCCATCATCAAGTATGGGGGAGGTGTAACTTTCCCTTTTTTTATAAATGACTAGTTAAAACTTCCGTCAATATTTTTGGCATGATAGATACTGATTTTCCCTCACCGCACCATGAGCTTGTACGGTTAAAAAAGGGAAGCTTTTGAATAAATTTCGAGATGGCACAAGAAAGTCTGAGTTAGGGGTGGCCGGTAAATACCACATATAGGAAGGTATGGTGGACTCATATGGAACAACTGGTTTCAAGGATTTTGGATGCACAAGCAGAATTCTGCTTAGTGCGAGCGAAGGCTAGCAAAAGACTGGGAAGCGACCAACTAGAGAGCAATAACTGTCATAATCATGCAAAGCGACAAAGCAACATTGAATCGGGCATGAAAGTGATATAACTATTCTGAAACAAAAAGATCATCAAGGCATAATAGACTTTTTAGTCATAAACATGTGTGAACATGTGCCAAGTCAATCCAAAAAATTCTCCGAAGGGAAATACCACTTCAGTATGCCAAACCATGAACAATGCAATGCATGTAAATCATTTCAACAACACATTATGTACTCTATCTATTTGAGATTAGACACAAGGAAAGCATGAACACTGGGAAAGCATTGTAAACATAGCACTATGTCGCTACAAGCTGGTTTCTAGATCATAAGTACAGGCATATGTATAAAAGTAGAAACAAGAAGAGTTCATACCGGTTTTCCTTGTTGCTTCCCTTCCGTCGATCTTCGTCATTACTGCCTTGTCACTTGCACGATCGAACGTGGGAAATATTATCAAATGCCATCACGGACTCGAGCTGAACTCTGAAAACAAAGCAAACTAAATAGAGAAAGGAAATCTTTTTGGGTTTTTTTAAAGGTTTAACGAGAGCAAAAGAAAAGAGAAAATATTTTTGTTGTTTTTGCAAAGAAAGAAAGAAAGAAAGAAGGACGGGCAAAAACTTCGAAAAGATAAAAGCGAACAAAAGATAAAACGGATAATACAATGGAAAAGTGAGAAGGGCACGTACTCCTCCAAGCTTAGGCTTTTGGCCTAAGTTGGTAGTAGCTAATGTCCCCAGGAGCCTCCTGCTCCAGGGTGGTACTGGTGAGTCCAAGGGTCGTATGAGGCTTCCCGCGCGTACACCGAAGTCCTCAGATCCTCCCACGAAGAAGGATTCGCGCTCCAAGCAGAGGAAGACCCTTCATCAAACTGGGTGATGGTCTCCCCCTGGAAAGGTGGTAACTCACCATGCTCCTCCTCATCGGGCACAACCCCCTCCATGGGGTTATGAAACTGATGCTGGACCACAAACTCATCGAACTGGATAGCATCAAAGGACCATCCGTTCCTGCGAGAAAAATCGAACAAAAGAGGTGCAGGTAGACGGATCTTGCGTTCCGTGGTGGCTCTGAAACGCAAGATATAATCAAGGTTACCAAACTCGGAAGTCATGGTAACAAACTTATGCCCTTTCATAGCAGCAAGATCAAAACTTAAATAAGTAAAAGGCTTATCATCAGGGTGTGGGGTGCCATTAAGAGACTCTAGGATAAGTGTGGCGTAAACGCCACCAAATAAATCTCCCTTGTTACCGCTCATAGCAAGGCGTCGAGCAATTAAGGCACCCACATTATAATCAAACCTCCCTGAGAGGGCGGTTGCCAGGATAGCGATATCCGGCGCAGAAATGTTGCTCGTGTTGTCACGAGCTAACACCCCTCTAGCAATATAATACGAAAAATACCTGAGGTGTGGGAATAAGATGCTGGAGATTTTTGACCGGTGAATATCCCTCGTATCCATGCTACAGAGAGAGTTGAAGACGGTTCTTAGCTCAGAGGGCTGAGAGCTTATCTTCGCCGTCAGTACAACGTTCGGCACACCTATTATTTCACAAAACTTTTCCAAAGGCATGGTCAAAAGATTATTGTAAATTTTAAACTCAACAGAACCAGTATCAAGGTTATATCTAAAACTGTTGACGAAACAGGAGGTGAGTTTTTGATACTGAGCAACACGGCACGTTGCGAGCCGCGTCAGCAGTCGAGGGTGAAGCTGCAGCTCTTGTAACTTGATCGGAGCACTCGGGCCTTTTCTTCCCAAGCCACCCCTTTGCTCTTCCTAGCAAACTCATTTCTGAAATTTTTGACAAATTACAAAAACAAGGATTTAAACAAAGTGAGTTAAGGCAAACTACTCAACCCACTTACCTAAGGCAAAAACTTGCATCAAAACTTGGAAAATAAACTTCTACACATGCAAGCAAGCTCATCTAAACAGCACCAAGAACTACTAAATACTCACAAATGAAGCCACCAACCAAAAATCTATTTGGAGGAGTGGAGGAGTTACATACCAGGGAGTATTTGCTCAAAATCTCAGCTCAAATGATGGGTTGTGGAGAGAGATCGAAAATCACCCCCACGAACAGCAAGAACGCAAGTTCCAAGGCCAGAACTCGTGTTTTTGGAGAGAAAGAGAGAGAGAGGAAGAAGACTCACCTGGAGGTGGGACCTGTGGGCCCCAGGCGCCCTATTGGCGCGGCCACGGGGCAGGCCACGCCAACTGGCCGCCTGGGCCACTGGTGGCCCCCCTGGTCAGCCCCAGGTACCTCTGGGTCACTCCCGGCATGGAAATTTTTATTTTTCTGGAATTTTTCTGGAAACTTCACTGTTGAAAATTTCTCAGAGTTCAAAAAGCTGTAAAACTTTTTGAAAACTTAAAGCAGTGATTAGTATTGTGAAGCTTCAAAAACATAAAAACTTGGTACAGCAAAGAGAATAAAAGTTAAATCAAATGAAAACATAACATGCTTAACTTTTTACCTATATAAAACAAGCTCACTAGTAAGGTTGATCAAGTCTTACCAACAACCCGACGATATATAGAACAAGAAGTCTCACCTCGTATGAAGTGATCATTGCACCTTTACTTTAATGGACATTGTCCCCACCATAATGGTTTTGTATTTGTGGTGCACATGTAGTGGACAGTCCCATTCTCCAATCTTCACGGTCTCAACATTCTCTATAGAGTTAAGGCCATGCCTCTTGTCGATCTTCTTTGGAAAATACACCGTGTGTTCTTTATCATCAACGTTGAAAGTGACCTTTCCTTTATTGCAATCAATAATAGCACCTGCGGTGTTAAGAAAAGGTCTACCAAGAATAATGGACATGCTCCCATCCTCGGGCATGTCAAGCACAACAAAATCTGTAAGGATCAAACAGTTAGCAACTTCAACGGGAACATCCTCACAAATACCAATGGGGACAGCTGTTGATTTGTCAGCCATCTGAAGAGAGATATCTGTAGGGATTAGTTTCTCTCAACAAAGCCTCTTGTAAAGAGAGAAAGGCATAACACTCACTCCTGCACCAAGATCACATAAAGCAGTTCTGACGTAATTATTCTTTATGGAGCAAGGAATGGTGGGTATACCTGGATCACCAAGCTTCTCAGGAATCTTGCCACTGAAAGAGTAGTTAGCAAGCATGGTAGATATTGCTTCATTAGGAACTTTTCTTTTATTTGTGACAATATCTTTCATATATTTCGAATAGGGAGGTAACTTAATAGCATCAGTCAAATGGATTTGAAGAAAAAGAGGTTTCATCCATTCACAAAACTTATTGTAATGCTCTTCTTCTTTAGATTTGAGGGACTTACCTGGAAAGGGCATGGGTTTCTGTATCCATGGTTCTCTTTCCTTACCATGTCTTCTTGCGATGAAGTCTTCTCTAGAGTACTTCTTGCGTCTATCAGGTGTTTCTTCTTCTCTTACCTCGGGAGAATCATTCTTCTCAGTGTCCTTTTCTTCAGGCTCGACACCGTCTTCTGTTTCAGCATCGGAGGTAGATATGCTGTTGGGATCAACAGCTGGCTTTTCACTTGTAATAGGATCATCGGGATTGTCAGCCTCCGTGTGTTTCTTCTTCTTCTTTTTCTTCGGGGAGCTAACAGTCTCGTCTTCTTCTTGTACTTGAGAATCTTGCTCGATCCTCTTTGGATGCCCCTCGGGATAGAGTGGGTCCTGGGTGTGTGTTCCACCCCTATTTTTGATGCCATAAGCTTGTATGTCCTGTTTGGCATTATTAGCAAGCAAATCTTTTTGCACATTAGAAATTTGTTCAAGCTGAGTTTGAACCATATGAAAATGCTTAACAAGGCATTTAACATCATTAACTGTTCTTTCTAGAACACAATACATACTTTTGATAGCGAGAGAGTTATCATGCAACTGACTTTGTATCCTCCTATCAAAGTGGTCTTGCTTAATAATAAAATTATCAAGCTCATCTAAGCATTGGTCGGGAGGCTTACCTTTAGGGATGTCGCTTTCAGTAAAGTCTAATAGAGAGTGTACCTCTACCAAGGGAGGGCGAGTAATAGGCTCACACAACTTCTCAATAGGCGGTAAATTCTTCACGTCTTCGGCTTTAATACCTTTCTCCTTTATAGACCTCTTTGCTTCTTGCATATCTTCGGGGCTCAGAACTAGCATGCCCCTCTTTTTCGGTGGTAGAAGTGGTTCGGGAACGGACCAATCTTCATAGTTCTTGGCAATTTTGCACATTAATTCTTCTGCATCGTCCGGTGTTCTTTCCCTCAAAACACAACTAGCACAACTATCCAGGTAGGATCTGGATTCATCGGTTAAACCAGCGTAAAATATATCAAGCAGTTCATTCTTGGGGACTCCATGTCCCGGCATAACCTTAAGTAAATCACAAAACCTCCCCCAAGCTTTAGGGAGGTGCTCATCCTGCAATTGTTTACAGTTATAGATTCTTTGCAAAGCAGCATGTTGCATATGAGCTGGGAAATATTTATCAACAAAGAATTGGACTAAGTCCGGAGGACTCTTAATGGAACCATAGGGTAGTGCATCGTACCATGATTTAGCGTCTTCCTTCAAAGAAAAAGGAAAAATCTTGGCCACATAGAAGTTTCGTATCTTCTCATCAGTAGTGTATAGGTTACCTAGCTCAGCGAGTTTGGTCAAGTGTGCTTCCATAAAAGGGGTCAGCCTCGACTGTAGATATAAGTGAAAGATCAACAGAGAAATCATAATCAGGATCAATGATGCATATAGGGGATGTGGCAAATTTAGGATCAGGAATAACTTTTTTCTTCATGGAGTGCTTTTTGAGCAACTCCTTAACAGCACCAGGGTCAGAGTCAACACACTCTCTGAGTTCCCTGCAAAAATCATCATCAAGAGTAACATAATCATCATCAAGGATTCTCTCCTTGAATTCATCTAGGCACGGGTAACCAAAGGTTTTGCAGGTAGGAATATAGGTAGCAGGGGTCTCGGTCTTGGATTCTGCTGCAGCCTTAGCAGTCTGAGTTTCAACATAGTAGCCAAGAAAAGTAGTATCATCAATAGTAGTGGAAGCATCATCAAAAGCATCGGACATAGTGACAGACTCAGTAGAAGCATCATGTGGTGGTGGTGAAGAAAACTTACTCATAACAGAAGGTGAATCAAGTGTAGCACTAGTATTCAGAACAGTACATTTTCTTGTACGGGATGGTAAGATCGGAACCTTGGGGTCTCCTTTCTTACCCATAGCGGATGATGTGCAGCAGGAAGGATACTTCAAGTAGACTTGTAAATATTGCTATGCTCCCCGGCAACGGCGCCAGAAAACGGTACTTGATGACCCACAACCGTAAGGGATCGAGATAGTCTTCGCGGGTAAGTTAACCCAATTTATTGATTCGACACACGGGGAGCCAAAGAGTATTTATAAGCTTTGACAGTTGAGTTGTCAATTCAACCGCACCTGAAATATACTTGCTTGCAACAAAAGATAAGTGGTAATGGTAATATGATAGTGATGGTAGCGACAACAAAAGTAAACAGCAAAAGTAACAACTAATGACCAGCAGGATTGAAACACTGTAGGCTAGGGAGATGGATGGTTGGGCGCTGCATGGATAAGAGTGAACATGTAATAGATTCTAACACGGGGCAAGGCACACAGAAAAGCAATGATCATCTAGGCAAATATCAAACATTAGGCATGTATCCCGTAGGTAGTTGTGCGTGCTTGCAATAAGAACTTGCACAACATCTTTTGTCCTACCATCCCGCTACGAACGGGGCCAAAGGGAACTTATGGAGATTAAGGTGCTCTTGTCAAAGAACACCGGAACAAAGCAATAAACTCAATGGATACATGGATTCCTCAAATTATGGACCATCCCCTTTGGTGTCCCAAGCTGTCACCTTTGGGATCGCCGGTTCCGGACCATAATAGGTGCATACAACTCATAGATAGGATCAAGAACACAAATATATTCATGAAAACACATAGGGTTCAGATCTGAAAACATGGCACTCGGGCCCAAAGTGACAAGCATTAAGAGCAACAAGTTGAAGCAAAGAAGATAAACACCAAAGTAGATGATAGGCAACATGCCCCCAACAATCTGACGAACTATTACATGATCAAACTCATCCAATCCCTACCATCCCCTTTGCCTACAGCAGGTAATTACTCACACATGTGAAGAGAAGTCATGGAGGAGGGATGGGTTGGTGATGGTGATGACGATGGCTACGATCTCCCCTCTCCGGAGGTCAAATCAGCCTCCATTTAGCCCTCCCGAAGAAGAACACAGGGTGGCGGCGGCTCCGCGACGGAAACTGGAAAAGCGATTTCTGTTCTGGGGTTTTCCCGTCACGAGAATAAATAGGAGTCGAGGTAGGGCACGAGAAGAGGTGGAGGCCTCCCAGGCGGCCCCCGGCGCGGCCAGGGGTGGGGCCGCGCCAGCCAGGCGCCTGGGGCCATTTGGCCCCACTTCTGGCTGGTGGAAGCTTCTGGTGCGTGGATTTTTTGTGAATTTTCCTGGAATTTTCTGAGATACCTAAAAATCCATTTGCTGCACACAATAAAACCATACAGGCAGCTCTGCTGAAAACAACGTTAGTCCGGGTTAGTTTCGTCCAAATCATGCAAGAATGAGGGCAAAACAATAGCAAAAGTGTTTGGAAAAGTAGATACGTTTGAGACGTATTAGTGTGCAGGCTCCATAGTACTGCAGGGAGCTCTTCTACCCAGTTGCCCGCGGCCTGCTCGAGTGGTGCAAGGAGCCGCTTTTTGAGTCCTCCGCATACTAGGCCATTTGCTTTTTCCACTTGGCCGTTAGACTGCGGGTGCGCGACTGATGCATAGTTGATTTTGATGCCCAACTCTTCGCAGAAGTTCTGGAATTCTGCTGCTGTGAAGTTCGTGCCGTTGTCTGTGATGATGTTGTGTGGCACCCCGAACTTGAAGATGATTGATTTGATAAAATTCACCGCCATGAGGGCTGTGGAGCTGGTGATGGGTATTGCTTCGATCCATTTGGTGAACTTGTCGACTGCTACTTGCAGGTGAGTTCTTCCTCCCTTTGATGATTTCTTGAGCGGGCCCACCATGTCGAGTCCCCAGGTGGCGAACGATCATGATGGTGGTATGGTCTTGAGTTCTGAGGCTGGAGCGTGCGGTCTGCTGGCAAATTTTTGGCAGGCAATGCAACGCCGCATGATGTCCTCTGCGTTCCTCATGGTTATTGGCCAATAAATTCCTGCTCGAAAGGCTTTTGCCACGAGTGCTCGACTGCAGGCATGGTGCCCGCAGGTGCCTTTGTGGATTTCGAGCAATAGGGCTTTGCCGTCTTCTTCGTTGATGCATTTTTGTAGGACCTGTGAAATGTCGTGCTTGTAGAGTTGTCCGTTGAGTACTGTGAATGTTTTGGAGCGCCGACTAATGTGTTTGGCTTTTGCGACGTCCTGTGGTAGGGTGTCGTCGATTAGGAACCTGCGGAGTGGCTCTCTCCAAGATGGGTCCTCTGGTGCGGCTGGCTCTGGCTCCTCTACTGCGTTGTTGGCTTCTTCATTAACTATTGGGTTTGCGGCTGCCACTTGTGCTGGTTCACCTGTGTTGTCATTCTTTGTGTCTGCTTCTGGTCCGAGTTCTTTGATTGTGGTGATGATCTCGTCTATGTAGGCCTGAATGTTTCCACCGATCTGGTTTCTCATGTGTGATTGCGCCATTCGCTGGTGTACTATTCCTGCGTTGCTTAAGACGAAGGGCATTTTGGGGCGGCCTGCTTTTCCAGAGTCCGTCGGGTGCACCTGATGGTTGACCGCATCGCTGTCGATCCTGGAGTCCCGTCTGTACTCTTTTTACTCGCTGCGGCTTGCTAGTGGGAAGGTGCTTTTGTCTGTCGCCATGGCTATTTCTGTGAGTTCTTGCTCGACTCCGAAAGTGTCGAAGACTTTGTAGAAATCGCGGTCGCATTTGTCTGATTAGTGAAGCTCCCGTTGACTATGATGACGCCTGCGGATCCTGGAATCTTGAGTTTGAGGTAGGCGTAGTGCGGAACCGCCATGAATTGTGCGAACGCTGGACGTCCCAATATGGCATGATACTGTGATTGCCAGTCGAGCACTTCAAACTCAAGAGTGTGTCTTGCGAAATTGCGTCTGCTACCGAAGACGACTTCGAGCTCGATTAGTCCAAGGGAAGTAGCTGCTTCTCCTGGGACTACTCCGTATAACACGATGCTTGATTTCTCCCATACTGATCGCGGGATCAGCATCTTGCGTAGGGTGCTGACGAAGATTATGTTCATGCTGCTGCCTCCGTCCATGAAGATTCTGTCCATGTCGTATCCTCCAATTTGGGCGTCGAGGACCAGGGGCGCGTGCCCCGTCCTTGGGACTGCAGGCGGGTGGTCGCTCTGGGAGAACGTGATGCTGGTTTCTGCGTTGTGTAGCTGGTAGACTTCGACTGTGTTTAGGTTCTCGGCTGCTCTGTCCTGCAGGGTGTAGGCGTCCTGTTGGGCATGCGATACCTTGCCTTCTTGGATCGTGTACACCTGTCCTTGAGTGGGAGACTGCTCGGTTCGTCGGGTGCGCTTGGCTTCTTGCAGTTTTTCCTCCTTGAGGCTGTCGGCGAGTTCGTTGAACAGGCGACAGTCTCCCAGAATGTGGATCGATCTGGTGTTTCCCCAGTTGTCTTCGAAGCAGTGGATCGTGCAGGGTCCTTCTAGATGTTCCCTGACCGTGAGCTTGCTAGATCCGGCGTGTCGTTTCCTCCTTGAGATTCGGAAGAACAGCGCCTGGTCCGCTGGGTGCTCGTGACCTCACGGGTCGACTTCAATCCCTTCGCTTAGATTCTGGTTCCTTATGAGATTGGCGAATTCGTCTGGCCTTCGATCTGGATCGTAGTATTCGCCGGTTTGAGTCTCGGAGTCGCTGTCCTGGCGGGCGGCGGCTGTCTGTGCGGCGGCGGGTCGTCGAGAGGTCGGCGAGCGCGTGGCTGTATAGTTCGACTCGTCGAGTGGGGTCTCTTCGTAGAATCCTCGCGCATGTCTTCTGAGTCGTCGATTTCTTCCTTGTTGGCGATGGTCTTGGCGATCGCTGATCTCGAGCTCGGAGTCGGTGTCTTGTTGTGCGGCGGGTGCCTGGGTGGCGGTGGGCCGTTGAGTGGTCGGCAGATCCTCTTCTTCATGCTGCAGTTCGTCGATCGGGATCTCCATGTGGAGCCCTCGCGCCTTTCTTTTGGGTCGTCGAGTTGTCCTTCGCTGGCGGTGGGCTCGCTTGCCGTCGTAGTATTGGTCTTGACACGGCTGCAAGCTGAGCGATCTTGCCGGGGCGGCAGAGATAGTCGCCGTGATCTTGAATACCTCGGGTAGATTGCATCTGGTTCTTGCTCTTTAGTCGTGGCTTGCTGGAGACGGAACCGCCGAGATCGTAATTCCAACCTGTGTAGTTCCCACAGACGGCGCCAATTGATTGGGATGTCCCTCGGAAAATCCCATGGTCAGGGACCATGGGTTAGTCATGAGAGGCACAGGTTGGACGATAGCTCGTCGGCTAACAGGAGGATACGTTCCTGCTCGATATTATTGCTTGGAGATGATGATTACAGGGGAGCCAAGGCTAGCGCGCACAAGGCTAGGGTTACCGATTATGTATCGCTTTATCTCGACGTCTCCCCTCCTAGCCTTTATATACTAGGCTAGGTCTCGGGGAGTCCGTCCTGGATTACAGATGAGGTTTCCTAACCCTAAGAGCATCTCCAACCGTTCGCCCCCAAGACGTTTTGTGGCGCTATTTTAGCGCCGCTTGGGGGCGCTTGGGCGGCGAAAACGGCTTGGGGCGAGTTTCCCCCCAGCCGCGCCCCCAAGGCGACCCCCAAGACTGGCGGGGCCGGCTCAGATTCGGCCCAAATTCGACCCAAAAACGGCGCAAATTATTTTTTTTGACACAGATTCAGCACAAACATGGAAATATAGGCGCAGTTCGGCGCAAATTCGGCATACAACATGATATTACACATAGTTCGGCACAAATACAAAAAAACAGATCAAACTAGACATTGCCTTTGCGCATCCATAGATGATCCACTAGATCTTCCTGCAGTTGACGATGCACGTGCGGGTCTCGGATCTCCTGGCGCATGTTAAGATAGGCTGTCCAATCTGATGGTATCTGGTGATCAACAACTGCAAGAGGCCCCTGGTTGATATATGGTTCAGAGTCATACACTGGCTCCGCTTTCTCGCTCTCAATGATCATGTTGTGCAAGATGACACAACAATTCATCACCTCCCACATTTGATCTTTCGACCAAGTCTGAGCGGGGTACCGGACAACAGCAAATCGAGACTGTAGTACCCCAACTGCCCGCTCGACATCCTTCCTACAAGCCTCCTGGCATTTGGCAAAATGGGCGTGCTTCCCCCCTGACACAGGGTTTGAGATAGTCTTCACAAATACCGGCCATCTTGGATAGATGTCGTCTGCCAGATAGTATCCCTTGTTGTACTGGTGCCCATTGACTTCGAAGTTCACCGGAGGAGCATGACCTTCGACAAGCCTGGCAAAGATATTTGAACACTGCAGGACGTTGATGTCATTGTGTGTTCCTTGCATGCCAAAGAAAGAGTGTCAAATCCAGAGATCATGTGTAGCAACCGCCTCAAGTACCACACTGCAGTGACCTTTTGCACCCTTGTACATCCCCTGCCAAACAAATGGACAGTTCTTCCATTCCCAATGCATGCAGTCGATGCTTCCAAGCATCCCAGGAAATCCTCTTGCTTCATTCTCCGCTAGGATTCGAGTAGTGTCTTCTGCATCGGGTGCTCGCAAGTACTGTTTTCCAAAGCAGCCAACTACTACTCTGCAAAATCTGTAGAAACAATCAAGGGCGGTGGACTCGGCCATGCGTGTATAGTCGTCCTGTTCATCACCAGGAGTTCCGTATGCAAGCATCCTCATGGCCGTTGTGCACTTCTGAAGTGAGGAGAACCCAACTGTGCCGGTGCAATCTTTCTTGCAAACGAAGTAGTTGTCGTACTCTCGAAGTGAATTGACAATGCGAAGAAAGAGCTTTCGGCCCATGCGGTACCGGCGCCGGAATGTCTTCTCGCCGTGCAGGGGAACATCGGCAAAGTAGTCGGAGTAGAGAAAACAGTAGCCCTCTGAACGCCCCCTCTCCTTTCCCTTCCGGCGACCCATCTTGGAACCTCCTCGGTGCGGCTCCTTGTTGGCACCGAACAGGTCGGCCAAGGCGGCGAGCATCATGAGGTGCTCGTCGTCCTGGGCGCCGGCGTTCGCCTCTTCCTCCATCAACGCGGCGAAGAGTGCCTCGTCGTCGGAGCCCATCTCGGGGATGCAATTCGTCGAACAGGTGGGGCGCGAGGTGGGCGCGATTCTGCGCCGGTGTTCTCGGCTTGGCGTTCCTCGCCGTCCAAACGCCGGTGAACTAGGGGCGGCCTTGGAAGAGGGGAGGCGTGGGAGAAGCAGCGGCGTGTTTTGAGCGGTAGAAACGGCTATCTAGCGGCGGCGCGGCGGCCGGCGACGGCAAGGGCGGTGGGGAGAGGTGGGGGAGAGAAGTCCCTTTTTGGGTCGGCTTGGCCTGCCAGTGGGCCAGGAAGAGGATTTCGTTTCGTCCGGCGCCCCCAAGCGACCCCCAGCGCGCTGGGTTCGGGTTGGGTTCGCCGGACTCAAAATCGGCCCTATCCAGCGCTAATTGGGGTATTGGGGGTGCGACTGGGCGAAATACGTCCGTCCGACGCTACTTTCGCCGTCTTGGGGGCCTCTTGGGGGCGCGGCTGGAGATGCTCTAGCCTTGTTCCGTACGGCAAGTTTGCACCTTCCTTATGAGTCGCAGACTCCTACGTCGGTGCCACTAGTGGGCCAAGGCTGGGCCCAGGCGGTATCTTTGTGGGCCTTCTGTCTTCGTGTACACCGGGTAGGCTCATCCGTAGGAGTCGTGGGGTCACCCCCTCGTCACTCGTTGACCAGGAGTAGTTTAGAGGTTCCCAGGAAGGAGGTCTCGCCTTTTCGATCTGTTGTTATTTGTGCTAGCCTTCTTAAGGAAACCTTGTATTCTTGTGTCTGTACTCATATACTATTGCTTCCGCTAACTTTGTGCTCTCGAGCTGTTGTATTCGAGCCCTCGTGGCCCCTGGCTTTTATTAAACAGCTTGTATTATTTTATTTGTAGAGTTGTGTTGTGATATCTCACCGTGAGTCCCTAATCTCGATCGTGTACCTTGCGTGTATGATTACTGTACACGATCTGATTTTGGGGGCGTCACATAGCACTAGTGTTCAGAACAGTACATTTTCTTGTACGGGATGGTAAGATCGGGACCTTGGGGTCTTCTTTCTTACCCATAGCGGATAAATTGCAGCAGGTAAAATAATTCAAGTGGACTTGTGAATAAAGCTATGCTCCCCGGCAATGGCGCCAGAAAACAGGCTTGATAACTCAGAACTGCAGGGGATCGAGATAGTCTTCGTGGGTAAGAATAACCCAATTTATAGATTCGACTCAAGGGGAGCCAAAGAATATCCACAAGCTTTAACATTGGAGTTTTCAATTCCACCTCACCTGAGATACACTTACTTGCAAAAAGATATTAATAACAACTGTAGTATGGAAGTGATGAAAGCAACGGTAATAGTGGTGCTGAAACAGTAATAGTAAAACAGCCAAAGTAAACAACTAGTAACCAGCAGAATTAAAAACACTGTAGGCTAGGGAGATGGATGGCTGGGCGCTGCATGGATAAGACACATCATGTATTTAACTTGGGGCAAGGCACACAGAAAAGCAATGATCACCTAGGCATAAATCAAACATTAGGCATGTATCCCAAAGGTAGTTGTACGTGCTTGCAATAAGAACTTGCACAACATCTTTTGTCCTACCATCCCGCTACGAACGGGGCCAAAAGGAACTTATGGAGATTAAGGTGCTCCTGTCAAAGAGCACCGGAACAAATCATTAACAATCAATGGATACATGGAATCCTCAAATTATAGTCCATCCCCTTTGGTGTCCCAAGCTGTCACCATTGGGATCGTCGGTTCCGGACTATAACAGGTACATACAACTCATAGATAGGATCAAGAACACAAATATATTCATGCAAACACAAAGGGTTCAGATCTGAAATCAAGGCACTCGGGCCCAAAGTGACAAGCATTAAGAGCAACAAGTTGAAGCAAAGATGATAAACAACAATCTAGATGATAGGCAACATGCCCCCTAAAATCTGATAATCTATTACATGATATAACTCATCCAATCCCTACCACACCCTTTGCCTACAACAGGTAATTACTCACACATGGATGGAGAAGTCATGGAGGGAGGATGGAGTGGCGATGATGATGACGATGGCGATGATCTCCCCTCTCCGGAGGCCAAAACAACCTCCAGATTAGCCCTCCCGGAGAAGAACAGAGGGTGGCGGCGGCTCCGCGACGTGAATTGGGAAAACGACTTCTGTTTCGGGGTTTCTCCGTCACGGGAATAAATAGGAGTCTCGGTAGGGCACCAGAGGAGGGGGGAGTCGCCCAGGTGGCCAGAGGGCGCGGCCCCACCCCTGGCTGCGTTAGCAGGGCGCCTGGGCCCCCCTGGCTGCCCTCTGGCTCCCTTCTGGCTCCGGACTCCTTCGGGTGCGTGGATTTTCTGGTATTTTTCTGGGAATTTTCTGAGACGTCCAAAAATTCATTTTCTTGCGCACAATAAAACCATATAGATAGCTCTGCTGAAAACAGCGTTAGTCCGGGTTAGTTTCGTCCAAATCATGCAAGAATGAGGGCAAAACAATAGCAAAAGTGTTTGGAAAAGTAGATACGTTTGAGACGTATCAAGGATTCACACGAAAAATGTCGTCCGTCGCAAGGCAGCAACCAAAAGGTCGCCACGGCTGTCGCGAAAGCCATGTCCCAAAAAGCCAAGAGGCCGAAGTGGAGGCGAAGAAGGAGGCCCATCACGGCTAAAGCGGTTGTGCATGCGCTATACATGGCGGGGTACGTTGTCGCCATGGCCGCGAGCGGCGCGGGTTTGTCCCAGTGCCCGCACACCTGCAACACGCCGCAAAGCACGCCCGTGGCGTCGAGCTTGTCGACCACGCCCCATGACACCTCGCCGAAGGTGATGATGAAGGCGCTGACAACCACTATGGCGCCACCATTGTGCGCCATCGACATCGACCTCAACGCCGACCCATTGGCGGCGAATGCAGTGGGTTAGCGGCACGGAGGAAGCGCCTAAGCGAATTCTCCACCTCCACTTTCCCGATGCCCCGTAACCTGTTCGGCGACGAGGGTGTCATGCATGACCCCGGCGCTGAAGATCAATGGCACGAGGTGGAGACCGAAGATGGTTTGAACACTGATGTCGAGCCTTTTAATGTTTATGGATGAGCTCTTCCAACAAGCAAGAGCACAAAAAAGGGTCTGAAGCATTCACACGAATGGATTCACCCAAATGGAAGACGTACTTCTTTGCCATGGTTGGGCAGAAATTGGCCAAGACGCCAAGACCAGCACCGAGCAAAGGGATCGGTGTTTTGGCAACGGATTTATGCCTACTATCACGAGCGCAAGATGTTTCCTCCGTACAAGATGGAGAGCATGCAACCGAACGGAGGAATCCCTCATGAAGAGATGGAGATTGATTCAATAAGAGTGCAACAAGTTTTGCGCCACCCTTGAAACCATCGAAAATCGTCCCATGAGTGCCACAGGAGTCGCAGACATGGTATGATCATCTTCTACATTCCTTGCATTTATTGTTGCCATGTCACTGCCGCACCCACTGCCACTATTGTGTCCATTGCGTTTAATTGTTGTCATGTTACTAGCGCGCCCATGGCCGCTACCGCACCC
This sequence comes from Bromus sterilis, assembly GCA_950022295.1. NCBI lineage: Eukaryota > Viridiplantae > Streptophyta > Magnoliopsida > Poales > Poaceae > Bromus > Bromus sterilis. The sequence continues at coordinate 31,311,186 of OX465598.1, forward strand.
ATGGCATTGCATTTAATTGTTGCCATGTCACTACCGCGTCCACGCCCATTGCCATTGCATTTTGTGTGTGGCCGCCACCATTGCATTTAATTGTGGCCATGATCATTACATATGTTTTTGCTATGATCAATGTGTAGCCTTTCCAAGCTTTGAAATTATTTAAAGTTTAACATGCCAACAAGTCATTCATCCTCACCCATTGTTGGAACATCATTACCAAGTTGCCGAAGTTTAGGGAGCAATATGCCGCCCAAAAGAAGAATGGATGACCGACGACTGTGATTGAACATGATGAGGGTGAGAAAAGATCAAGGGGACAAAAAAACTCAAAAGTCGACGACAAGCGTGAAGCAGCTACATTTGCCTTGCAATAAACCTTGAAAGGTTTAGTCACGAGCGAAAAGACTATATTTAAACCATGGTTCTTATAAACAACATATTTTAATTATTTCGAGAGATAGATTTCACTCATTAAAAAAACAAATTTCACTCATTTTTGTTTATATCAAAAAAATCAATTTGAAATAAGCAATTTCACACACTGACAAAATGAGTGCAATTAGTGAATTGAAATATTAAAATTTAAACATGTTTAAAATGTACTCCCCCTGTCTTTGCAGAATGGTCCTATATTATGAGACAGATGGCGTATCATAGATTGATCTTGTTCAAAAGGCCTTGGTGCCATATATAAAAGTTTAGAAAACAAACTTATGTTTAAGTGTTATGAATGACTTAAATTAGTTAAAATGGAATAAGTTCATTGATTTGTTTGAAAGTGAAGAGAGAAAGATGCGATGTTGCATGTATGCAGACAGTCCTGATAAAAAGTACTTTCTTCGTTCCTAAATATAAGCCTTTTTAGAAATTCTAATAAAAACTATATATGAGGCAAAATGATTGCATCTACACTCTAAACTATGCCTATATAATTTGTATGTAGATTCTATTAAAATCTGTAGAAAGATTTATATTTAGGAATTGAGGGAGTACTACTTTAAGCTAGCAGACTGATTTTTTTTCGAGAAACTTTCGATTTATTCACCTTCAATCATGGTAGTACAACGAATATAAAAAATTATAAAAACATTCAGATTCGTAGATCACCTAGCGACGACTACAAGCACTGAAGCGAGCCGAAGGCGCACCACCGTCATCGCCGACTCCACCTCGTCTTCGACAGGAACGTCTCCTCCCACTAAAAAGCGCATCACCGAACGCCCTGAAATAAATCCAAGAAAATGCCAGCACTATTGTCAAATCTGGAATTTGAACTCTGGTAGGCTAAAAATATAACCATCCACCTAACCAACTCAACCACAAGTTGATTCACAACAGACCAATAGATATGGGTTCTAAATTACACAAATTTTGGGCTGCTGCTACAAAGTTGCTTCCAGGCCGTTGTGCGACAAGTCCATTTGCTTCCAAATTTCGTAACCATCTCTCTAAAGACCAGCAAAGAAAAAAAAAATCGAAACCCTAACTAAACCACAGCCCCCTCTCCACACACTCCCATGGCGCCGCCGTCGCAACTGGTGATTGCGGCCTCCTCCACGGACGCCGGCGTGGCCGCGTGGGATCTCCGCACGGGGGCCGAGGCCATCCGCCACCGCCCCTGCGCCTCCCGGCCACGTGCCATCGCTGCCGTCGCCGACCGCTTCCTCGCTGCCGCCCAAACCCCCGCCGGCAACTCCGCCCCCATCCACTACTACCACTGGGACAAGGTAAGCAGCCGTCACAAACTGGACTTCATTTACTTGAACTCAAAATCTCCTAGGCTGAGCTTGTGTTCTCGGTGCCTACTGCAGCCACAGGTGGCTGTGAAGAGCTTCCCTGCCGAACCAATCCGCGTCCTCATTGCTGACCCGGAGGGGTACTATCTCATCGGCGGCGGGGTGTCCGGTGACATATTCTTTTGGGAGGTGAGGGGATTGTGGTTTCTAGGTGGTGTTAGGTGCCTGTGGCTAGTGGATTGTGAGGGGATTGTTCAAGCTTACACCTGTTAATTTTTGCGTGCTTCTGTCTGTAGGTGGCTAGTGGAGAGCTGCTTGTCCGATGGCATGCTCACTACCGTGATGTTAGGTGCCTTGCCCTGTATGACATGTTGCTCGTCTCGGGGTCCGAGGATGGGAGCATCAAAGTTTGGGATCTTCTCACGTATGTAGTCTGATGAGGGTAAATGTTAAATGAACTATTTTCGTATTTTGTTTGACCGGGTTAGTTGGTGTTGATTGCAGGATGCTTGATGAGCAATCAAGGTTTGAGGCAAAGACACCGTACTTATACAACTTCAATCAGCACACACTTCCTGTAACTGATGTTACTTGTTTCCATGGAGCAATTGCTGTGTCATCTTCAGAGGACCGCACATGTAAAGTGTGTGCTCGATTTACTTTTTTGATTTTTAGTTGTGGGATAATGAAGGATCTCAATCCTCATATATTTGTTATCTTTCCCCAGATATGGAGTCTAGCAGAAGGCAGGATGCTGAGAAGTATTTCATTTCCTGCTATCATTGATTCTATTGAAACAGACCCAAGAAGTCATATTTTCTATGCTGGTGGTAGAGATGGAAAGATATATGTTACTGCTATGGGTGTTGATGTCTCCTCTCAGGGACGTGACGATTCGTCTATTCTTGGTATTCTGGATGACCAAAGGTTTGCTTACTGTCCTAGTTTGTCATCAGTGTCTCTTTTATGATGTGATGTAAGTAGCTCCAATGTGTAGATCAGAAATTCTCTTATGTCATCTATGAGTTGACTGGTTTAGAATTTGTCCTGTTTGCTTGCGCTGTAACTGGGCTTGAAATCTGAATTCGCTGTTTCACTCTCTGGCAAAATCAGTGCAGCCTATTTTGTTCTTGTTGTTGTACTTTGCTTGATTTTTATGTTGTAATTTTGTAGCCTAGTATTACTGAAGTACGATTGAATGTTAGTGGTATGCACATATGCTTAGCAATATTTTTTCTGTTGCTTTTGAAATCAAATATATATCAGAGTAAGCATTATTCTAACTTGTGGAAAGTTAGTTCACCTCGATATCAGTACTGTGCAGAAGATGGCTCCGTGGCATGCTATGAAGGGTATTGGACAGTTAGAAGGGGGAAATGCATATGGTTGTGAGAGAGGACTAAAAGGGTTGACAAATAAAAATAACTTATATAGACGAGAGATTTATTTGAGACTTGTCTTTTGACGAATTACATACCACTACTATGGGGACTCAACCCTGGTACTCGTAACTTGACTCACTTGCCCTTACTTTGATCTAGTGACTTACTAACCTCTACACCTCTTCTAGACGCGAAGTAGATTTGAAAGAATGCACCAACTGAACTCTCCTTCTGTCTTCTACATCCGAGTTGCAGGATGGCTGTTTCTGCCTCACAGGCCGCACATCTTTGCTGTTGCTGCTGCCCATGTTTCAGTCTGTTGTGCTCTTCTGGCGATTGTCCAGAACAGCAACTAGAATACTAAACAAGATGGAAATGAAAATTTCATTTCGTATAAGTATAAATTGTCCATGCAAAGTTCTAAACAAAATGGTCTATTGATCAAGGAGATTATGTCCTGTTAACTGGTACCAGATTTGGTGTTGCTGTGCTCCGCTAGGGCACTGGTATAGGCACAGGGAGCAATAAAGAATTGTGCAGTAACTATCATTCACTACCAATCGATTATTGCTTGAACCTTCTGTATATTTATATTATTTCATTTGACTAATACTCATAACTCGTATAGTTCTTTAGTTTGCTCTTTACTGGAGATATATGTTCTTTGCTTGGCAGTGCATGATAAACCAACATCTCAACAGGCTACCTGTACTGTTTAGTTTGAGTCACTTCATTATAAATATTCTGTTATTTGTGTTAGCAGTGTAAAATTTCTTTAATTGATCCTGGTGATTTCTGTAATTTATTCAGCAAGGCGGTAACGAGCTTAACATCAAGTACAGATGGTCTTCTACTAGTCTCTGGTTCGGAGGATGGTAATGTTCGGGTTTGGGATACCAGAAGTCAGCAAGTGACCCGGAAATTCAAACACTCCCAAGGTTCATAGTTTATTTCCACACTTGAACCTTGCTCTTCAGACCTCATGTCATGTAGAAAATGTGATAAATTTTAACCTGTTTGATATATGTTCTGCACTATTCTGAACTATAGAGTTGGTATTTTGTGTGTGTATGTGTGAGAAGTTGCTAGTTACTTGTGGCCATGCTTATTAATTGTGACAAGTAGAAATTAGTCCTGTTGGAAAAAACAAAGGAGATGTGGTATCTAATTGTGACAAGAAGTCTAGCTTGTTGCCTTTCTTGCTTGTAGCATGCTTAATTGTGACTAGGAAGTAGAAACACTCCTCTTAGAAAAAGCAAATGAAATGATATTAAATGTCTGCACCTTCAATAGATTGGCACGCGTCTAGTTTGTTGCCTTTCTGGCACTGATTGTTTGTTTACTGCCACTAATGCCATTAAAAACGTGTATATAAAACAATTGAAGTTTGCATTTGTATGCACAATTCATCCCTGCACATAGTAGTGCCCAGGGATACTTTACACGTGGACAGCTGATGTAAGCATTATGAGTCATCATGGAGAAAAAATTGAGCTTCTTTAGTTTAAGGTAGTTATCGAAAGATGCAAGGTCAAACTTGTATTTTGATACTTCCTGTGTTGTGGTGCCATCGAGTTAATCTTCTGTAGTATCACGTCAAACCCAAAGCCAAGTCCTACCTTTTCTTAAACGGTGATGGCAAGTGTTCAACTGTTCATTTGATTTGTGTGATACTAGTTTGTAATTTATGCTGGAGAACACGTCACTCTACGTGCTTCATGCACGTATGTCGGAAGCATTGATTTTATTTGTGCACAATGGCCTCATTAACAAGGGATATCCTATAACAGCACAGTAAGCTGGTGCAACTGATTGTGGTGTAGCAACGGTCCACATTTACTGAAAGTATCAACCTGTCCACATACCTTACCAGGGACCGTGTGTAAAGATTGGTATCGTGGATAACTGTTGTTTCTATGCTTAATTTCCTCGCCATATCTGATGAGTAAAAACCCAAACCGAGGAAAGCAGTAAGCGATTAATAGCGGTAGGGAGTAACAGGCGGCTAACTGCACACATGATTTTGCGATCACTGGAGTGACTGGCACCCTTCATTTGTTTGAATTGATTGTTTTTCTTGACAACTAAACTGATATATGTGTACCCAATTAACCTCTTGAGAGTGAAGAGTGAACAAAATGAATGCCCCTTCACCAATCAACTGATGCAACTCTTTAGGTGCTTTAGTCCTTTATTTTGGTTTAGTCATAAGTTTTACAAATGTGAGCACTGAAGCCAATCGCCCTTTCATTCAAGGTTCATCAGTCGCGATAAAATATCATTCACTCATATTTATTTTATGAACCTGTTTGAATTGATTGCTGCACTGTAATGTTTTATCACACCATTTGGCTATGTGTTTAACTTCTGAATTATGCGTAGAGAAAGTAGTCTTTTGAGGTTTTGATGAAAATCTTGTCTCACAGGTCCAGTAACTAATGTTCTCATAGTAACACCCAAAAGATTAAACCTACCACCTTTACAACCACTGCGTAAAGTGTGCGCAGCAAATGGCGAAGTTGAACCACGAGCTGTAATTCTGCCCCAACCTGAAAATGATGTTCATATTGCTGGAAATCTCAGCTCTAACCTTCTAGAGCAGCTCTTGGATGCACATCAGGTCAGCTGATTTCGCATTTCCTTACATTCGTTGTAACACATTTATTAACCTTGCATTTTCATGTTTCTTTCTGTTGTATCTTATTGATATACTTTGATCCAGCAGCACGGCAGTTCGTTATTTGATTCTGGGGTGAGCACTCTGAATGGCGTACCAAACCAACAGGGGACAGAATGGAGAAGTAAATACCTAGAGTTGCAGGATCTTTTTGTGCATGAGGTTCTTGGTGATATGCCATCTTAATGGTTATATGATACTGCATTACTGTAAGTTAGGTGAGAACTGCATAATATTTTCCTTCTGTTGTTTAATTAGAATGAAGATTAGTGAAAGGCAATTATGTATAAATGTTGACCTTGTGAGCTCAAAAGAGGTCAGACGGTAACATTTCCTCATACAGTGATCGATGATTTTTCTTGCCCTAGTTCTGTACTTCAATATGTAGCTTAAGAAAAAAAATCGAATATTATCAAAAAAAAAATCGATAATGAAACTTGTATGTCAACTTCTTGCCTGAATAATATTTCACGTTCTCTTCTCTTGCTATGTTGTCCATGGCAATTTATGTTTCTGGGTCATTGTGCAGGAGGTTTGTGGTGAAGAATTGCTCAACAAATGATTTGGTTTTTTTTAGTGAACCTGGGAAGTCCATGGATGCCAAAGATGACTTCCTTGTAACAAGGAAACTCGTGCCTTTCAATGCGCTGATATGTCAATTGACATGTGTAGGGCGGTATCAGAAATAGGAAGAACTCTAAACGGAGCAAAGATGGGACATCTGAAACTGTAACTCGATTAGGTAAACAGATATGAAAAGAATTTCTCTTAGTGTAGGGTACTGATTCAGTGCAGTATTATTTGTATGGTCGTCAATTATGTGATGGGTGGACGAAAAATATGCACTGAAATATTTTAATGATGAAAATGAATTTTGAATTAAATCGATGGTTTAAGGTACAAAATATTTTAATTTTTTAGAGCATGCAAAATACTAGTAAGTGTCATCTATACTATTAAAGGGCAATTGGCCGCAGGTGGTGATGGTTCGACCACCCCCTCATATGCTGCACACGAAGAAAACGCGGTAACAACCCGCTGCGACCCACCCGGAGGAGGCCACGATCCCACTTGTACTTCCTCGTCACACGATCCCTCTCTCTACACAACCGAATCACCCCCTCTCCTTCGCTTGCCCCTTCCCACGATCCCAATTCTCTTCCTTACCCATCACACGATCCCTCTCTCAATCGGATTCGATCCCTGTCGTGACAATGGTGACGGGGGACGGCATGCTACAGGCTAGCGGGTGAGTGCTGCCGGCGTCAGCATGATGCTCATGTGTGCTTGTGCGGCGGCCGCAGCTACACATCTCTTGAAAGAAACGAGAACTCCATGTCTGATCTTCAAGGCAGCACAGCCTCTTCCTCGCCGTCCTGTTCGTCGACCTTCCCACGGCTCACCACCGGAGTCGTCTACTTCCTGGCTCGCCGCGCCAACACCGCACAGCAGAGCCACCACCGAGCTGCAGCGGAGGCATGCCCGCTGCACTCGCCGGTGTCCTCCACCGGCTCCGCCGACTCCCCGCCCTGGCACCACCGGCAACACTGCCCCTGCTCCCCTTCGACACCAATGACGCTGACGAGATGCTTCTGCTCGACAATGCTCTCCGAGCACCATGACGAGGTCCAGCACGCCGCGGCTGCACCGACGACGACGACGCCGGTTAAGCAGGAGGGCAAGGTGGTCGTAGGCGTGGGGCGCGCGTTCCGTTGAGTGCGGAAGCGGCCGTGGGGCAAGTTCGCGGCGGAGATATGGGACTCGACGCGCAACGGCGTGCGGGTGTGGCTGGTCGCGTACGACCAGGCTGCCTTCGCCATCAGGGGCAGCTCCGGCGTGCTCAACTTCACCGCCGACCATGTCCGGCGCTCCCTTGTCGGCGTTGCTGACGATCACAGCGTGTCACCCGTGCTCGCGCTGAAGCGGCGGCACTCCGTGGGGAGTCGGACGACCACGCCGACGGAAAGGAAGGCAAAGGCCGCCGGTGTGATGGAGCTCGAGGACCTTGGTGCGGAGTACCTCGAGCAACTACTTGGTACCTCCATGAATTCATGGTGCTCGAGCCAGCACTCAAGCTGGTGCTTAAGTTTTTTTCCCTCTTCCTTGTTGCCGGCCAGTCTTGTTCTGGAATTCAGATAGCATCCTTGGTACTGAGAAAACCGTTTGTGAAATCCATGGCTGTGAAGGTTTGGAAGTGCAAAATACTTTAGTTTGAATCAGGTCAAAATGAATGATTTTGAACATATAGTTTTAGCCTTTTTGGAGCTATTAATCTGAGTTTAGCTTTTTTTACTGCTTTATTCCTTAACTCTTTTTAGGCAACAATAATCTAGCATGGTCATGAACTCATCATCTTCCATCCAAGCAAACTATACCTGGTCTAAAAGGTTTCTGAAATTGGTAAACACAAATTCCAAAGTCATAGGGCTAATAAGGCGAAGTCAAAGACCCAACTCATATGATGATTTATGCCTTTTCTTTTTAAGCTGAGTTTTGTTTACATTCTAACTTTCCTCAATCCCTTCGTCCCTGCCAAGGCATTAGTTGATGTGAAACCTGAAACATATATTGAACTATGTTCAGTTTCTATATATCATTATTAGATTTTAATATTTATTTGTCTTTTATTTTCCACCTTTCGAAGTCAGCATTCTTTTCCTGACTCCCTTTGATGAGACAAACACAATAAATCCATCTATCAAAATTCATATGAATCATTGGTTTCGATTGCATGTTAATCCAAAATCTGAATTGTGACATAGAAGCACACACCTACACACGAGAGTTCCTAATCCATACAAAAAATAACACAGATCATAAGCACTAACTTATCATATCACCGTGGAGCTATAAGGAGTGAAATAGAGAGATGGCATTGAAGCTAGATCAAAGGAGTGACTCTATCTATCTGTGTATTGTGGTGTCTCGCTATCTCTCAGCACACATCAACACAATTTGAATAGATATATTTGTTTATTCTATCATGGAACAGATTTTTAGAGGCAGCAATGGATGCTATTCTTTTACCATCTTAAGCTTTGCTTAGAGGTTGGGTGTGGCCCCAGTTAGAGGTAACTTCTATACACTGATGATGCCCTTAGGCCGTGTACAACGGCCGGTGCTTACATGTAGGTGCTTAAAGAGAGAGAGTAGGATCATGCCTTAGAATAGTCACTGTCTTCAACGCTGAGTGCTTGGTACAGGTGCTTGAATCAATTTAATTAAAGCAAAGAAAAACGAACTGTGGTTATACTGAAAGGCAAGCACCACCTAGCACCGGATGCCTAACTTTGCTTCTGTCTCTCCCTTTTAAGCATCGGTGCTCAGCAATCACAGAAAAAAATCGGGTTTTTTCTTGAGGCACCTATCCAAGCACCTGCGTTGTACAGGGCCTTAGTAGGGTATGAAAAGTAAGATGTATATCATGAAAAAAAGAACCAACAAAGAATGTATGAGGGGTGAAAAATATAATTAAAGTGATATTATTTTGCAGTCCGTGGCAACGCACGTGCAATCAACTAGTATTTTTAGAAGATAGAGCACACATGCAAAAGATTTTGATTGGGATGCGAACCGCTTGGTTATTTTAAAAGGGAGTGAATTGAAGAAAACCACCACATTGAAAAAGCGAGTGAATTGAAGAAAACCATCACATTGAAGGATATCATTGTATTTTTTTGCGTGCAGAAGCCACTGATTTCAAGGCTTAATTTTTTGTAAAAAACACTGATCACTGGTTTAGTTTTTTTTAATATGAGATTATAACATATTTGAAAGCTGACAAGGTCTGGATCTCTCTCTCACACACACACACAAGGACGATGTTGGAAATTATTAAGACACGCTTAATAAAACTTAAAACAGAATTAAACATCCTCCACGTCGTCGTCGGTGACCTCCTCCTCCCTCTCGTACTCGGCGTAACCCTTGGTCTCGAACTGCTGGAGGATGCTCTTTTCCAGCTTGAGGTAGTTCCCGAGGGCAGCAAGGTAGGATTCACTGTGAAGCGATGCATCGTAGGGGAGGATAGGTTTCTTGCTGAATAAAGGTTTCAGCGACTTGTCAATCCTGTATTTCACAATCTTGGTCCTCCTCTTCCGGACCCCCGCCGGCTTGGCAGTGCCCTTGGTCTTGGATCCGGAATCCGCCTCGCCGCCCTTGGTCTTGGTCTTGGATTCGGACTCCGCCTCGCCGCCCTTGGTCTTCCTCTTCAGGAGCTCGATGTCGCCGCTGCCCTTCCCGTCCTTGGTCTCCTCCACAATCCATCCATTGATGCCGATCGCCACCATCCCTCCTCTAGTCTGGACGTCGCGGAAATCGTCTGCGAAATCCACCATGTAATCCCAGGTGTACTCCTTCCTCTTCAGCCCCACCGACGACTCCAGCCGGGTAGCCATCGCCGCGACCTCTCCCTCCATCTCAAGCTCACTCACCTCTCCTTTTCTTCTCCCGATTAGATAATCTGGATCTGGAGTGCTACTAAAAGGGTTGCTTTTTGCAAAACATACCCTAAAAATCTCTCCCTATATATATATATATATATACCTAATAATAAAGGGAGGTGACTTTCTTAGTTCATTTTAATATTTTTGCAAAAAAATCCCTGACTTTTCGATGAATAAACCCGCAGCCCACATTGAAGTTTTAAGTCCGACAGTGAAGTTTTAAGTCCGATAAAAAAACGTTTCCTACGTCGTTCATCATAGCTTCGTCAATTTCTGTCGTCACCTAGCCATGCCAACCGACCGAACAAAGCATGTGCGCTGTGGGCCAAAGAACCTGGCCCATCTAAACCTACCTGTTCGTGTGCTGTGGCCTAACGATTCTGGCCCATCCCGTTTAAGATTTCTGGTTAGGCGTGCTTATTGCTGACTTATTAAAGATCGATTCAGGTATAAATTGTCCCACCTCGCTAATTTAAATCCAGTCTATCCAATTTATATACTTTTTGAGTTTCCTAGGTGTCCAGAAGCCATCTTAATCACAAAGAAGGGTATAGAAGGAAAGAGGTGTCTAATTAACTGCTCGAACAGTTAAAATCCTTATATATTTGAAACAGAAATAAGAAGGAAAATAGAGGCTAATTGCGGGTGGGCTATTAAATGAAATTGACAGAGGAATATAGAAGACAGGCTAAATTTTTTTTGAGTGAACACAGTACAACGCAGACACTCACATACACGAGTATACACTCACCCATATGAACGCACACCCTACCCTTATGAGCATCTTCGCAATACTGAGCCGGCACATCATCTTGAGATTAACGAAGTCACCATCTCGTCTTCAACGGGAACGCCTCCTCCCACTGAAAGCGCATCACCGAAAAGCCTGAAATATATTCAGGAAAATGCGAGCATCAATGTCAAATCTGGGATTTGAACTTTGGTGGGCTGGGAATACAACCATCCACCTAGCCAACTCAACCACAGGTTACCTTACATGTACATACGTGACATGAGGTGTGGGCTAGAAATAATATATATACGTGACATGAGGTGTGGGCTAGAAATAAATTATTTTCGTCAATGCGCGGTACCCTCAGCCTTGCAAAAAGAGAAACGAGTCCCTCAGCTCGGTTGGTTAGTACGCAGCGCCCAGTTCAGTTTGTATAAACTTGAGATGGTTTTTTCACGGCGTAGTTCTAATCCCGATAATTAATCTGTCTACTAAATTATTTATCATACTGGGTCATATTCTACAGTTACTAAGATCCTTTTTCAATTTATTTTAGCCAAATATTCTATTTTGAGCTAGCTGGTCAAAACATGTTAGCGTTTTCAAATTTCATTCCACAAATATTAACAACATTTGTATCTAAGTACACTTTCCTCCGCGTGCTCAACCTATCCAACATGCACGTGCACGAAGCTCCTACGGAAACACAATCCCAACGACAATAGTGACGGTGAGGCATCAAGAAGTAAAAGGACTACTCATTCTTCAAATTTGAAAAAAGGTTTTCTTCATAGTAATCGTGATTCTTCTGTATCTTCCTAGATGCCGCATTTTTTGTATATTGTCAACATCTCAATCAAGTAATGTTAAGTTGCTAAAAAGGTAAAAATGCAAGTTTTAAAAGTTTGACAATGTTTGTGTACAATTCTTCAGCTTAGCTATAGTGAAACTCCGATAGGCATGGCAACATGAGGATTCCTTTCCCACAATCACTATAGATGAAGATAACCATATAAAAGTTAAAAAAACCAAGATAATCATATATGTGACATTCCCGAGGGTTGGATAAAAGAAGTGGCGCACAATGGCCTACAACTTAATATTTCTCATTAGTTTTAAATATATTTTTATTCTCCCGTTGCAACGCACGGGCCTTTTTGCTATCCCTAATAATAAAGGGAGGTGACTTTTTTAGTACGTCACACACTTTTACAAAACCCCATGATGTTCTAGACAATCAAGCCACAGACCACGCATAGCATTGCAAAAGTTAAATAACTGTTCACTGAATAATGAAGGCCAACCCACCTCATCTTCCATGGCCCAGGCACACATGTCTGGTAGAGGATCTATAAAAAAATATGCCGATCCCAAGGATCGAACTCTTAATATGTCCCGAAGATGACCACTAATCACGTTAATTTTTTTTCTGTATGTAGCTAATTGATTAACTTACCGTATTATCTTTACTACTATGCTTTTAAAAATAAATAATAATAGTAAGGTTTACTCATTCGTCGTATTTTTCGCTTCCTATTTTCATCTGCCCTTCTGCTCCGTTTATTTTTTTTCTCCCGTTGCAACGCACGGGCATTGTCCTAGTATAATAATAAAGGAAGGTAAGTTTCTGCTTACGTCATGGCATTTTGCAAACAAGTCCTTATAGTTTTAGTTAATCAACCCGCACTCCAATACTTCCAAAAAAAACGTTTTGTTGTGCAGTTTGTTTTGTAAAAACACCCTTGAATTCCTGATAAATTAACCCGCCATCCCATATTAAGTTAAGTAAGAAAAAAAACTATTCGCGGGGTTGGGCCTTCAAACCACGTTGCTGGCCCAACTAGAAGGCCCCAGAATTAAATTGCCCATTCCTAAAAAAAGGTTACAGCCTACTGAAACAACTTATTTTCATGTTGAATGCAATTGAATCTTTTAAACAATAGTATCACACTGCTCCATAATATCAAATTAAATCCCAATAATTATATATATATTCGGCGAGTTATATAAATCAAACCAAAGAGACAAATGTGTATTTTTAAAGAAAAACATGTATTTAAAATGTTCGCACAGTTGTAAAGAAATTTTTTCCGTATTAAAATATGTCATCTAATTTAAAATGTGTTCTTCCTTCATTTCTAAAATGTTGTTGACGTATTTTTATGTCTTTTTAAATGTGTTTCCAACTTTAAAAATTGTTATGTATTTTTTAAGAAAAGACATGTATTTAAAATGTTCGCACAGTTGTAAGAAAAATGTTTCTGCATTAAAATATGTCATCTAATTTCAACAGTTTTCTTCCTTCATTTAAAAAATATTTTTGATGTAATTTTAATAGTGGTCATATGCTTAAAAATATATTCATAATTTTAATAGTGGTCATATGCTTAAGAATCTTTATGCATTTGAAAAAAATAGATGTAAAATTTAAAGGTGAGTAGGTATATGAGGAATGATGTATGGATGAGGTATAGGTTCTAGCTCAAGAAGGACGATCATTACATCCAACTCAACCAGATTAGTTATAGAATTATTAATTATTTTACTTGTGATGATTATGTACAATGAAAGATGGGTTGTGCAATGCCTGAGATCATCATTTTTAAATTGATCATGTTTGAATGTATTATGACTAGATGGACACCTTGAGGTAAGGGTGGGAAGGAGGATAAGCGACAATAGATAAGACACTATCATCACCTTTAAATTATTCATGTTTGGACGTATTACAACCAGGTGAACACCTCAAGGTAAAGTGAGAAGAAAGGTAAGCGACAAAACAGATGAGACACTATGTTGAAATAGATACCATGAATCCGTAGAAGAGTCTTAAGTCAAACTTATTACACAAAAATCATTTAATTTTTTACCCGTTGCAACGCACGGGCAATTTTGCTAGTAAAATAAAAAGCAATCAGGTCCTCCAAAAACAACAACTCTGGCTCTTCACATTCTCTTCACTGGCTGCCCTCGCCAGACCAGCCCCCAAAGTCGGCGACCTTCGCCCCCCCTTGAACTCTTTTCCGATGCCGATGAGCCCCTGCAGCACCTCGCCCCCTCTCCCTTCTTCTCTCCTTCCTCCCCGCTCACCTCCTTGCTCTCTCTCTCTCTCTCTCTCTCTCTCTCGTCGGTCTCCCTGCATACTTCCTCTGGTCTGGTGGTGGACGGGGGTTGTAGGGCGGCACATCCTGTGCGTGTACACGACAGATGGGTGTGCGACCACGCCGCGGCAACCTATAGGAAGCTTCCAAGCGCTCGTCCTCCCCGATGAGCAACAATAAGGGGGGGGGTGATGAAAGAGGAAGCACAAGTGCTCGTCGGCGAGAAGATAGGAAAAGGAGAACCTTGCCGGTGAGGGCGTGCAAATGAGAGCAGTGAGAGAGGAGGTGGAAGCCGCAGCGGCCAACGGACAAAGGAGCGACCGCCGCCTCGAGTCTCCACCACCGGATCGAGTGACATGAAGGCGGTCCAAAGGGGAGGATCCGATTGCATCTTCATATTTTTTTGAGGAGTGTTTGTGTAAAGGAAAAATTTATTTGACTCCACGTCATCCTTAAAGGAAAGCTCCACCTACCATAAAACATGCTCAAACTGAACTAAACCAGCGATCAATATTCTTTTTTGCAAAATTAAGCCTTGAAATCAGTGGTTTTGCAAAAAAAAATGTGTTTTCCACAATGCTATCCTTCAACGTGGTGGTTTTCTACAATTCACTCCCGTAAAAAGAGAAACAAAAGAGACATCACCCGACACAGAAAATAAAAGGCTAAGGGCATCTCCAACGCTATTCCCTAAAATGGATGTTGCATCCGTCCGTGGACAGGAGAATCAGTCTGCATACACTGATGCAGAAGCTGGCCATCCAACCTTGCTTGAATCCGACCACAAGCAGTTCAATCAAAACACCACAAATTCACACAAACTCAGACGAATTTCATTTAAATTTGGATAGCTCTAGGGTTCCCGGCCGCGAAGAAGTTTAGTGCAACTGACAGTCAATGAGGCAGTCCGGTCGCCTGCACATGATTTCGAGTTCGAACATAAGCTCAAAAAATGTACAATAATATTTTTTAATTTACTTCTTGGTCAGAATTATGATCAATGCATAAAATAGTACCGTTGGGATACTAAAGAATAGCCACCCCATTGTCAATAAGATTAGGGTCCAAGCCCACAAGGATCCCCTCTTTTTGGGCATTCTTAGAGGGGTATTCAACAGCTAGGTTAAAAAGAAAATGCGACAAAGGGTCACCTTGGCGCATCCATTTGTGACTTTGAAAATATGGCCTAATCTGATGTCGGGAGTTGGCCGACAGTGTGGGGACTCCTGGTTCGGCCTGAATAAAGGTGGCTTTTGTCTGTGTTGTTCTTCAATCGCCAAACCGTCGATCCACCAAGCGCACCTCCTCGATTGGCCCGCCTTGGAGTTTGAATATTTTTCTCGATGAGTTTCACAGTTTGTCACATGATGCTACAGGAAATCTAGAGGGGAATCGATGCGTTTGTGCGCATCCTTTTTGGGCAAAGAACGGAGATTCATCTTATCGGTACCATGAGACATATCTTCATATATATTTACATGATGCTGACGAAGATATAGAAAGTTATGGTGGTTGCGATCTGAGGTTGATTGTGGCAGAGAGGGTTTTGGTTGATGAAGACAATCCTGCACATGCTCATTATGTGTGTCGGGTGTTCGCTGACTTGCAGTAGCAGCCTTGACAAGCAGGGATGGCAACACAAGTGGGCTGCAATTTTAGTGGTGCTCCTCGACTACTGAGCCATGATTTCCAAGGTAAAACCTAAGGTTGTCCTAAATTGGTTGTACCTGGCAATGAGGATGAAAGGGAGGACGAGGGGCTCAGACGTGATCTAGGAGGCCCCAATGCTGGAATGCAAGGGGGTCAGGGATGTGGCGGCGGCGATGCTGGAAGAGGAGGGGATCGTGGGGAGGAGGGCGGTAATGTAATCCTTACCGCTGAGGGGTGGGAGTTATCGATCGATAACTAACCGAGAACCGTTTCCAACGTCATACAATTACAGCCTGGGATTACCAAACGCAAGTAACTTTTTCTGGTTACGATGTAAATAGGTGCCGGCCAATATTCTACGAAACAAACACGTCCATAGTTTCTATTAATAATAGTCGAAGAGGAAGACCTCTTTTTTATTCAAAAGAAAAATATGCAAAAAGTGTATATTGAAATGGCATTTTCCGGTGAGACGTCGCGCAGGTGTTCTTTTTTTTTTTGCGGGAAAGGTGTTCTTCTTTTCTGTGAACGAGTATTTCCAGGTGTAGAGTTCGATCATCGGGGCTAATAAGAAACGTCTATGCTCGTTTCCTGCTGACGAACGGACCTTATTCAACAGGGTTTAATCTCAGAGAATAGCCAACCTCTTGTACATGTCTTCCTTCACCGAACAGTATGTAGCACCAACTGAAAGCTGTTGAAGGATGGCTGTCGGTGGATACTAAAAACTTACAGGAAATTCTGGAAGAAACAGTCTTACCTAAAATTTCAAGGTTAGTATTTTGTTGTGTAAGCCTAATGTAGTAACAACACCTTGGACGAACCGCCGGTAGTCTAAACTAAATAAGATCGGCCTGCTATTGGTATTCGATAGCTTAATTTTTTTGAAACATACTAAACGCCATTAAAATGGTTGCCGTCCGCGAGCTAGCTTTGCAAGTTTTTTTTTGCGGGTATGCTAGCTACAACCATATAATACGTAGGAGTACCATTTCTTTTTCTTCCATTTAGTTTAAGGAATCATCAGCCTACATTTTTTTGCCAGATAATGTTTCGGAATAAATTTAGCTACTACATCTCTTTGGTTCATGAGTAAGCTACATTACATTTGCCCTTTTCAGCAAAATGTCCACTCATCTCTGAAAGAGAAAATGGCCAACTGCATTTTCAGTTTCAGAAAACAAACACTTTCATGTGAAAAGAATATGACAATCATCTCTGAAGGGAAATACCTTTTGCCACCAATTTTTTTCAAGAATACGCACAAACATACGTATCGTCTATTCATAGAAGAGAGGATGGGACATCCGTCCATAGTTACAAATCATCTTACACGAACTACTCACCCCATGCCCACGGATCCACACTACCTAGTCTAACAACAAACTGTGACACATCATCACTGCGAACCAAGCCCGCGGCGGCCCAGCCCCTACACTCGTCCCGGATAAGATCGAGCACCCTGCCCTCTGAGGGCCTAACATATTTTTTGTTTTCGAAGAATAACTCCCACACCCGGCTATTCCCGACAACGTACGCCGCACAAACTTGAGAGATCACGTATGACGTGTCGACACGAACGTAACCATGACGCTGTGATGACAAGATGATAATGCCAAGTTACCCTTGTGCCACGGTTCAACGGTACACACCTACAATACTACTCCCTCCGTAAATTAATATAGAATGTTTTAGATTACTATTTTAGTTATCTAAAACGTTTTATATTAATTAATAGAGGGAGTATATTTTTACTCAGGTGAGACAACAACAACAACTTGGTTATTTTGGCCTTTAGACAATAATACCGAACATGCCTACGGTCAAAAGACAAGAAGACGCTTCGAGAGAAAGACAAAATTACTGTCTCATCAGCTGGCTGGCAATTTGCTAAACAAGGAAACCAACGGAGCTTCATATACATAGGAGAACCGACAGCTGCCGCCTGCCGCTGCTATTTTTGCTATGTTGGTAACTAGGCGCGTCTATGGTAGGGATGGCACCGAATCAACGCGACCGGTCCAGCTTTGCCGTCCTCTTGGAAACAGATCGAGGGGCATGCCATGTACATGCAGGCGGCTGGTTTCTTCAGGCTTTGTATGGTTATGGAGGAACCAAACCACCGGTGGATTAATCCACCCAGAAACTTGAATCTTCATGTGCTTTTTTGCGTTGGTTCCGGTGGATTTTTTCCACGACTAAGGCGATTCTCCTCTCCCCCGTGGAATGGAATGGATCAGGACGAGATCCATTGTGATCTACGTGGATGTTTTTTCTAACCAAACAAAGCCTTAGGAGCTCGTAATCAGTTCGTCGTCTGCTAGCAAACAGCACGCGGACACGATGTGTTGGTACTGAACGACGTTCAATGGAGAGGAATACTCGGCATAGCATACATTTTCAAAATAAAGAACACATGAGATTTAGTGTCTTTTGTATTAAGAGGGGAGAAATAGGTTACACAAATTATCCGGTGTAAATCGCAGCCAGCCTCCACAAGTCCATACCTGATTACCTGACTCTCGCTGAAGCAGATGAGGGGAGCATGGAGGTTAGCCGCACTGTGATGGAGGTGTCGCTGATTGGTCGCTCCACAGGATGATCGGAGATGCATCGGAGTTGACGTTCATTCGTCGTTGCTGCGAACCGGGCGGTAATGGCGGTGGGCGCGACAATGAGTCAAATATGTTTTTGCAATAAGGGCTTTGTTGCAAAAAAGGTTAGCAACAAGAGTCTTGTTGCAATCGTGATAACACAAGCGCGAGCCAAAATTTGTAACAAGGATCCAATTGCAATAAAGTCATGGCCGCGAGCTAAAGATGTTTTTGCAACAATTTTTTGTTGCAATGAAGATTTGCAACAAGAATCTTGTTGCAATGGCAACAAACACAATTATGAGTTAAAAATGTTTTGCAACATAAGTCATATTGCAATGAATATTTTGTAACAAGGATCTTGTTGCAAAGAGGTGAGCAAAGAAAAGAAAAGATTGAACATCATATGATCGGTTGACTCACGACCCGACGGATCTTTGATAGTGATCCGCCGGTCGACGTGTAGCACGCCCCATTAAAATCGGGATGGGCATAAGTGCCACCTTGTCGAAGATTCTAAGGCTGCGTTTAAGCCAGATCGAACTGAAAGTGAGCACAATCAACGAGGTTAACTCACAATGCTTAGCCATGTGTATGGGAGTAGAATTACGCTTTCCAAATGTGCATACAATTACGTATAATGCTTGCTGACCCCACCTAGGGATGACATGGCAAGACGAACAAATATGACGATGTTAGGTGTCGACTAAAACATGGAAGCTAACATTTACAACAATATTTGAGGCAAACAAATAGTCATCGCAATATGTTGCTTGTGTATTTGCAACAGTACACACCCCGGCTTGTGGTGTACCAAAAATATATTTGCAACAGATTTTTTCTTGCAAATGACTAACTCTATTTTGTAAGCATTGATCTTGTCGGATAGCGATGGTGGAACTGGTGACTTGAATGCACTCCCAGTAGTTCGATGTCTTTTTGGAGCTCGATGCAGTGAAGGACTTTGGTGTTGAGTTCTTCCTCGGATTCCATCGTGGGGTGAACGTTTCCCTAAGACCCCCGTAATGAATCATAAATTAGTATCATTGCATTTGATACTCATATATGATACTACTTCCATATAATGCGTAGTATCATACTAAAAGAGTTGGGGCCACTTTGCAATAAATGTTATTGGAATTGTTTTTTTATATGGTCTGGCGCGCTGATTTTCTTATAATGTACTGTTTTGATGAGATATTTTGGTGGTGTGATTTGTGTTAGTTTAGAGCCAATCCATAATTATGTGTCACATGTTGGCGTTTCTTTTACCTAGGTGGTGAGAAGGTGCGCGAACTGATGTGTTTGCATAGGCTATTTGTTAGCGATTGATTTAAAAGTTGTTGACTTAGTCAAAATCATGAACTAAATTTAAAATTGAACACATCAATTAACTAAAAGAGATTTTATTTCTGATATTTTTTTGAATTAAATCCAAAATTAACACCACAATAAAATAAAAAAGCTTCAAAATTAGGAAGGATATTGATTAAAATAATTAAATGTGAGAGCTCTAAAATTAGGCAGCATTAAATTAAATGGTTGCACACAACAAACATTGTGTCTCAATCTTTTAATTTGTAGAAGCATAACAACTCGAAGGATTAAGAAATTTGACCGAGTCAAAAGTTAGTAATACAATCTCAAATTGAAGACCGTAATTAAAGGTAATAGTACAATATCTTAGGGCACTCCAAATGCTAGTTTTTAGCACGTAATCATGGGCATTTTACTTATATGGCATAACACTTAATGAAAAAGAGATGAAGGTTGTATCTTAGACCATATGCAAAAAAGCATTTCTAGACCAATCACATGCATGTGTGAGGCTAAAATCATTAAATTAGATACAAACCCTAAGAAACAATGAATTGTGGTGGTTATATCTTAAAATCTTATTGCTACTATGATAATGTGCTAAGAAACAATGCATTGGGAGAGCCCTTAGATGATCCTATTTATTGCCATGCATGGCACATAATAGCATAGTACAGTATTTATTATGATTTTCCTCTTTCTTAATTTAATTCTATGCCGTCTAATCAAAATAGATAGGCCACTAGAGAAGGAGAAGGGATGTGTCAGAGGGAAGGGTGATGGAGGACGCCATCCAGAAGCAGCCAATGGGAGAACACACATTGTTTTGCAGGAGAAGCAAAAAAGAGGGGAGGGTGCATTCTTTCATGTGGGAGCAAGGGTTGTGTTTTCTTTGGGGAAGCACTTTTACTCGGTTGAAGCAACATACTTCTATCACCTTGTCCACTTGCCACATGCCCACACCGCTCTCCCCCAACCCATACTCTCTCATCTTAGAACCTCTTATCCTAGTCACCTTGTTTGTCGACCGTTCCCCTTTACACACATTGTCCACCCATCTTGTGAGTTGTAGCTTCCCCAAGAGCCTACTCGTCTTATCTTTTCCTTTCTCCCAAAATACCGAGAGGAATCTCATAATTAATATTTTTAATAGGCAGGGTTCTTCCCTAAGAACTCCAACATAAGGAGAGGACTCTTCGTACAAGCCACTCAAAGGATCATTACTCATAGTAACACGTGTAGGTAAAAATTAGCATGTATCATAAAAGTTTCCTTACCAAAATCGCTTCACTCCCCGGCAACGACGCTAGAAAAGAGTCTTGATGACCCACAAGTATAGGGCGTAGACCGAGCTACATGTAGCCCTTTAGTTTGAACAAGTCATAAAATATATTTTATATTATTCAAAAAACATTGAATTTTTTTATGAATATATATACACACGTATATGACATATGTGCAAATTTTCATACCATTATACTTTCACATGTGGCGTATGAAAAAAAGACAAATATTTGATTTTAAATGGGCCTTTTTGTTGTTGGTTTTGGGCTGAAATTTTGTTTTTTTTGTGCAGACTTCATATTACAATATTTTTAAGCCAAATTTGACATGTTCATACGGAATACATATAAGTTTCCATAGATTTTTTTCTGATTTTTTTAGAACTTTTAAATATGTTTTACGATTTTTTTAAATAAAGAGCTACGTGTAGCTCGGCCTCCAGAAATTCGCACTCGTTCTATCGTAGTCCTTTTTATAAGTAAGAGTGTCGAACCCAATGAGGAGCAGAAGTAATTGACAAGTGATTTTTAGCGAGGTTTCACATGTAAGATAGTTTTGATAAATAGTTTGATAGCAAGATAATTCAGAACCAAGTACCAAGTAACAAAAGTATGAAGGTGCAACAAGTGGACCAATCCTTAAGTATGCTAAGGACAAGCCGATGATTCTTCTTATAGTGAGCAAAGTGTTCTCGAGGATACACGGGAACCTAGTGAAGTTACTTTCACCATATTCTATTGACTTAACATTAATTGCCTTGATAAATGTTGTGTGGGTTCACCGGTGCTAAGGTTCTACTTGGACAAACATGTACTTATGATTATACTCTCCATGTAAGCCTCCACTGTTGGATATATGCCCTAGAGGCAATAATAAAGTGTGTTATTATTTATATATTCATGTTCATAATTAATGTTTATATTTCTGTGATATAATTGCAATGGTCCTGACTGTGAGATTCAGAAGAAAACTCATATGCATGTGTGGAAATGTAAACAACAAGAGTTCCTGGTTTTGCCTCTAAGACCAGCCCATGTGCTTATTGATGATTATGTTTTCTTAATCATGGACATTGTTCTTGTAACAAGGATGTCAATAGCAATGAGAGCATATTGTTAGCAGAACAATGATGTTGAACCGACCCCAGTGTTAAATGATATACTTAGAGAACTCATCGTAAAACAAACGTTATAAGTCATATCATAAAATGTTATTATATACATAGTTCCTTAGACCATGAGAATGTCAAGTTGCTTCACACAAGAAGATGTGCTTTGGTTCTTAGATGAATCTTCCCGTAAATGGGAAGTAGTAAAATAAGTTCTGGGTACATTGGACAGTGTGTCTAGTAACGATGATAGTTCAAGACTGAGATTTCCTCCTTCACGATGAAGAGATATAGACTCAGGGCCCACTCGGTATAACGGTATCCGTTCTCGTCTGGCCAGACACTTTGTGATTCGATCACGCTGATACCGGTATACATAACGAGGAATAAAGACAAACGAGCAATGAGGATAACTAATGGCTTGTGATCAACAGGTTGTTTCACATGGGTGCCAGACTTCTCTCCTCTAACTTTGTCATATATCGCGAAGCAAAGGGAATAGTATACGATAAACATAAAGGTTCACTCGAAGTCTTTTCGTGTATGTGTGGGAGTCAACATGGGTGTCCATGGCTCCGTTGTTGATTATTGACAAAATGACTATGAGTCTTGAAAGCGTTCTAAGTCATGTCCACATAATACCGAACCTATTGGGTCACACACTTAAAGTGCAGTAATCTGTTAGAATACTAGGATGATTGAAGGTTTAGTGGAAGCAAGTAAAGAGCAAAGAATATGGCTAAGATACTTTGGAATTGTTTCAGATAACTTTAGTTCATATGAAAATGGTAATGGGAAAGTTTACGATCAACCGAAATAGTTTCGGTGATCGGTGGACAGCTTAAACAATATGTTGTGTTCACCGGACATATTAACCTTAGCCTGGATTGTTCCGAAACCTATTTAGATGGCTCCGGAACATTCGTTAGAGGTCCCGGAAGGTCTTGGAAGTGCTCCGGAAGTGTCTGGAATGTCCCGAAACGGTCCCGGTAGGTCCTGGAAGCTTCTAGAAGGTCATGGAAGGTTCCGGGCAGTACCACCCACAGCCCTGCGCCCCTGGCCTTGGGGGGCAAGCCACCTAGGCTGCCCTGGCCGGCCAGGTGGTGGGGGCGCACCAAAGGGGGGGGGGAATCCTCCTCCAGGTGGGATTACCAATTCCCATTATGGAAAGTTTTCGGTGGGAAGGTGTGGGAAGGTTTGGAAGGCTTGGGAGTCCAAGTTGGACTCCCAAACCCTCTTGGCCGGCGCCCTAGGCCCCTTGTCCACCTATATAAGGTGAGCCAAAGGGGGGGAGGAGATAGACAAGCCCCTGCGCCCCCGCCCCCCTTGCCCTAGTTGCTACTTGCTCCACTTTTAGACCCCGGTTTAGATTCTAATCTAGATCGGAACTCGCTAGGGTTTTCTCTCTCTAGTTTTCTTGGAGGCGTTCTTCTCTGGACGGCGGAGCGCTGCCGGATTGTTGTGCCGGACGTGTGGATACCGGTGGAGAGATCATAGCTTTGATCTTTCTTCGAGGATCATCTTCTTCTCGGAGATCTGTTCGAGGGACTAATCGTGGGAGATCTGCTTCGACTACTTCCACTACATCCACGTCGCTTCACCAACTCTTCTTCCGCTGCAACTGTTGGTGAGCAAAGGCCTAAACCTTGTATGCTATCTATCTTGGATGATCTTGGGTTCTCGTTACGTAGGCCCAAATTTTTTGAATTCTACTACGTTTCCCAACAGTGGTATCAGAGCGATCCTTGATTAGATGCATGTTTAGGTAGATCATATGTTGATATGAGGCATTGATTTTCTTGTTTGCTTCCCTATCATGTGATCTTTTCTTTGCTCGACGGCATGATGTGATTTTGCTACAAGGTCTGAGTTTTGCCATGATCCCTCTATGCTGCTCTTAGTATGTTGGTTGCCTTGATCATGGACTACATCAAATTCCTTGGATCTCATCCTAGTCTTGCTATAGAAAATTTTACATGAACGGGCTTGTGGATTTTATGAACTCAAATCCACACGGGGGTCACGCGTTTAACGAAGTTTGGCTTGTGGCATTAGTTGCTACACGCACCCCGTATGTTAAACTAGCAACAAAAGAAGTATCGTGTTTTGTTTTGTCTAGGGTTTCTCGTTTGCCATGTAAACCTGCTTAACAACCACGATAAAATTTGCAACAACCCGTATAGATAGCGATCTAACTCGTTTTTGCAGAGAATGCATGTGATGTGGTATAGCCTTCAAGATTTGCAATGTGTTTTGTATGAGATGCTATATGATGTAATATTTTTTGCGGCCTGCGAGCCGTAGTACGGCATGATGACTGGAGTCATATGATTGTCACTTAATTATGGCATGCGTGCCAGAACTGTTTAGTAGCTTGAGGCAAGGCTATAGATGGAGACACGATGATGATCAATGATGTGAAGGTGGAACCCAACACACATGCCGAAGCCGTGAGGAGGTCCCGGCGCCAAGGACAAAAGGTGGTGGGTGGAGACTTCAACCACGGAGTCATGAAGGCAACGAAAACTTCAAGACACAAAGGGCTATACTATGTCACATATTTTATGAATTGCCTATGATGTTAATCCCTTCGATGCACCCTTGTTTTATGCGCGGTAGTCGTGTTTTATTAGGGTGATCTCTCGCAAAATAATATCAAGTAGGTAGTGTTCTCCCAACTGTAGCACCGTCTATACTATGTTTCACACAGGAGCAGGTCATGTCACATGGGTGCACACGGTGTGACGCATAAAAGGCGGGTGTGTTAAGAACACACTGCATTTGCACTTGGTTGTCTTGACGGTTTGGATAAAAGTTTGCTACCGGAACACACCCATCGAAAGATGAACAAGAGTCACTCTTGAGTGATTGGCAAGTTGGCCTACCAATTCAGTCTAAGTCATCAGTGATGTCACATCAATGACGGACGACTAAACTTGGATCTTGAATCACTTAGTATCAACTACGAGAG
This sequence comes from Bromus sterilis, assembly GCA_950022295.1. Taxonomy (NCBI): domain Eukaryota; kingdom Viridiplantae; phylum Streptophyta; class Magnoliopsida; order Poales; family Poaceae; genus Bromus; species Bromus sterilis. The sequence goes on from OX465598.1 coordinate 31,336,184, forward strand.
ATGTTGGTCTGAGTGGGAGCACTTATTAAATTAATAATATGATTAATTAGTGCAACTTAATTATGAACATTGTCTAAAGTGAAACTTGTGTTTATGTTGTAGATTGAAATGGCCCGTGTCAATCCCCAGTTTAACTTAGGTCCGTTGATTGAGAAAGAAAAATTGAAAGCTGATGGAAGAAACTATGCGGACTGGGTTCGTGCCCTGAGAATTGTACTGAGGAGTGCTAAGAAGGACTATGTCCTGACGACACCTCTCCCAGCAGCACCGGGGCCTGAAGCCACGGTTGCTGAGCAGAATGTGCATCAGACCAAGCTTGATGATAGTACCACAGTTCAGTGTCTTATGACTGCGTGTATGGAATCAGAGTTACAAGGGAGGTTTGAAAACACCGATCCCCACTTAATTGTTAAGGAGTTAGACGCTCTGTATGCCAAACACGCTAGAACTGAAGGGTATGAGGTAACTCATGCCATGTGGAATTGCAAGATGAAGGAAGGAACACCTGTCGGTGAGCACGTGATAAAGACCATGCGCCTTGGGCAAAGACTGACTGAGCTGGGATTTCCGGTCCCGGAATCACTGGGTACAGATATTTTCCTCATGTCACTCCAACCAAGTTTCAAAGGCTTTGTTCAGAACTATCGCATGAACGGGATGGATAAGTCAGTTAATGAACTGCTTGCAATGCTGAAAAATGCGGAGACTACCATGCAGGCTGAACCTAACTATACGTTGGCGGTTAGCAAGACCACCAGTTTCAAGAAGAAGGGCAAGTCCAAGGGCAAGGGCGCCGGCAAGCCTGGCGCCAAGACCAAGAAACCCTCTGGTACTGGCCCTAACAAAGATACTGAGTGCTTCTACTACAAAGCTAAAGGTCACTGGAAGAGGAACTGCAAGAAGTATCTGGCAGATAGGAAGAAGCCTGGTTTTACCAGCGAAGGTATAAAAGTTATATATGTCATAGATGTTTTTCTTTCTGGCCCTCACTCTAAGTCGTGGGTATTTGATACTGGAGCTGTTGCTCATATCTGTAATTCATTACAGGGACTAAGGAGAATAAGGAAGCTGGAAAGGAATGAAGTGACGATGCGTGTCGGAAATGGAGCTACGATCTCTGCTAAAGCCGTGGGCGTCTACACTCTACATCTACCTTCAGGATTTACCATAGAATTAGATAATTTTTATTTCGTTCCTGCTATTTGTAAGAACATTATGTCCGGATCATGTTTAATCCGCGACGGTTATAATTTTAAGTCTGAGAACAATGGTTGCTCTATTTACTTGAAGAATATGTTCTATGGTTTTGCACCTATTAAGAATGGGTTGTTTTATTTAGATCTTGAATGTAGAAACAACATCTTAAACATAAGCTCTAAACGACTTAAGAAGGATGAAAATACCACTTACATGTGGCACTGCCGTCTGGGTCACATCGGAAAGAAACGCATGCAGAAACTTCATAAAGATGGGATTTTGCAATCTTTTGATTTCGAATCATTTGATAAGTGTGAGGCTTGTCTGATGGGCAAACTGACCCGGACGTTGTTCACAGGTCATGTTGAACGGGCGACAGACTTATTGGAAATAATACATAGTGATGTGTGTGGACCGATGAGTGTACCAGCGCGCGGTGGATATCTTTACTTCGTAACTTTTACTGACGATTTGAGTAGATATGGTTATATTTACTTAATGAAGCAAAAATCCAAAACTTTCGAAAAGTTCAAAGAATTTCAGAACGAAGTTGAGAATCATCGTGACAAGAAAATCAAATTTCTACGATCTGATCGTGGTGGTGAATATCTTAGTCATGAGTTTAGAGAACACCTCATGGAGCGTGGAATCGTTTCACAGCTGACGCCACCTGGAACTCCGCAGAGAAATGGAGTGTCTGAGAGGCGTAACCGAACTTTGTTAGACATGGTGAGGTCCATGATGTCATTAACTGATCTGCCACTTTCTTTTTGGGGTTATGTGTTAGAGACTGCCGCTTTTACTTTAAATAGGGCGCCGTCAAAGTCTGTGGAAACGACACCATACGATTTATGGAATGGGAACAAACCCAACATTTCGTTCCTGAAAATTTGGGGTTGTGATGTTTATGTAAAACGTTTACAACTGAACAAACTCGACCCTAAAGCAGACAAGTGCTACTTTGTAGGTTATGCCAAAGACACCGTAGGCTATTCCTTTTACCACCCCTCCGATGGCAAAGTATTTATTGCTAAAGGAGGAACTTTTCTTGAGAAAGATTTTCTTATCAAAGAGGTGAGTGGGAGGACAGTACAAATTGATGAGGTTAGTGAACCTTCGGAACCAAGGAATGAAACGATGGAAGTTGTTCCAGCAGTCATTCCCATGAAGGAACCGGAAGCTCCTGCAAGTGATGCAGGAATTTCTGAGAAGCTAGTAACTGAACCAAGGAGATCAGGCAGAGTACGTCAGCTACCCGAGTGGTATGCTAACGAAGTATTCATATTGGAAGATGATGAGACTGTGAACTACAAAGAAGCGATGATGAGCCCCAACTCCACTGAATGGCTACAAGCCATGAAATCCGAAATGGAATCCATGTACGAAAACCAAGTATGGGACTTGGTGATCCCTCCAGAGGGTGTGAAACCAATTGAATGTAAATGGATTTTCAAAATAAAGACAGACGCGGATGGCAATGTCACCATTCATAAAGCTAGACTTGTTGCGAAAGGGTTCCGACAAGTGCAAGGAGTTGACTACGACGAGACTTTCTCGCCAGTAGCAATGCTTAAGTCTGTGCGGATTTTACTAGCAATTGCTGCATATTTCGACTATGAGATATGGCAGATGGACGTCAAAACAGCTTTCCTAAATGGGAACCTCGAGGAGAATGTATACATGATACAAACTGAGGGTTTTGTCGCACCAAAGGATGCTGGAAAGGTGTGCAAGCTTAAAATATCCATCTATGGACTAAAGCAAGCATCACGGAGTTGGAATCTTCGTTTTGATGAAGTGGTCAAAGGTTTTGGCTTCATCCAGAATGGCGAAGAAGCTTGTGTTTACAAGAAAGTAAGTGGGAGCGCAATATCTTTTCTAATACTGTATGTAGACGACATATTGTTGATTGGAAATGATAAAGAATTTCTTAACACTATAAAGGAGTCATTGAAAAGCAGTTTTTCAATGAAAGACTTAGGTGAAGTCGCTTACATATTGGGCATTAAGATTTATAGAGATAGATCCCGTCGCCTGATAGGGCTGAGCCAGAGCACGTATATAGACAAGGTTCTGAATAGGTTCAGAATGGAGAAATCTAAGAAGGGATTCCTCCCAATGTCACATGGTGGGGTACTCTGCAAGAGTCAGTGTCCTAAGAACACTGAGGAGCAGGTAGAGATGAGCACAGTTCCATATGCTTCGGCAATTGGATCTGTTATGTATGCCATGATATGTACAAGACCAGATGTTTCCTATGCTCTGAGTATATGTAGCAAATACCAAAGCAACCCAGGTAATGCACACTGGGTAGCAGTCAAAAATATTTTGAAGTATCTAAACAGAACTAAGAATATGTTCTTGGTATTCGGAGGTGATGAAGAACTTGTTGTAAAGGGTTACAGTGATTCAAGCTTCATGACAGATCCGAATGACTTCAAATCTCAATCAGGATATGTTTTCACACTCAACGGGGGTGCCGTGAGCTGGAAAAGTTCTAAGCAGAATACGGTCGCGGATTCTACAACGGAGGCGGAGTACATCGCAGCTTCAGAAGCCACGAAGGAGGGATATTGGATTAAGAAATTCATCACTGAACTCGGTGTGGTTCCTAGTGCTGAAGACCCCATGGAGATCTACTGTGACAATAGTGGAGCCGTGGCGCAAGCTAGAGAACCAAGGTCCCACCAGAAATCCAAACACATTGAACGCCGCTATCACAAAATCCGAGAGTTCGTTGACAAAGGATATGTGAAAGTATGCAAGATTCGCACGGACCTGAACGTGTCAGATCCGATGACGAAGCCTCTTCCACGAGCAAAACATGAGCAACACCGAACAACCATTGGTGTGAGAGAACTTATGTAACTAGTATTATTGTATCTAGTGCAAGTGGGAGACTGTTGGATATATGCCCTAGAGGCAATAATAAAGTGTGTTATTATTTATATATTCATGTTCATAATTAATGTTTATATTTCTGTGTTATAATTGCAATGATCCTGACTGTGAGATTCAGAAGAAAACTCATATGTATGTGTGGAAATGTAAACAACAAGAGTTCCTGGTTTTGCCTCTAAGACCAGCCCATGTGCTTATTGATGATTATGTTTTCTTAATCATGGACATTGTTCTTGTAACAAGGATGTCAATAGCAATGAGAGCATATTGTTAGCAGAACAATGATGTTGAACCGACCCCAGTGTTAAATGATATACTTAGAGAACTCATCGTAAAACAAACGTTATAAGTCATATCATAAAATGTTATTATATACATAGTTCCTTAGACCATGAGAATGTCAAGTTGCTTCACACAAGAAGATGTGCTTTGGTTCTTAGATGAATCTTCCCGTAAATGGGAAGTAGTAAAATAAGTTCTGGGTACATTGGACAGTGTGTCTAGTAACGATGATAGTTCAAGACTGAGATTTCCTCCTTCACAATGAAGAGATATAGACTCAGGGCCCACTCGGTATAACGGTATCCATTCTCGTCTGGCCAGACACTTTGTGATTCGATCACGGGGATACCGGTATACATAACGAGGAATGAATAAAAACGAGCAATGAGGATAACTAATGGCTTGTGATCAACAGGTTGTTTCACATGGGTGCCAGACTTCTTTCCTCTAACTTTGTCATATATCGCGAAGCAAAGGGAATAGTATACTATAAACATAAAGGTTCACTCGAAGTCTTTTCGTGTATGTGTGGGAGTCAACATGGGTGTCCATGGCTCCGCTGTTGATTATTGACAAAATGACTATGAGTCTTGAAAGCGTTCTAAGTCATGTCCACATAATATCGAACCTATTGGGTCACACACTTAAAGTGCAGTTATCTGTTAGAATACTAGGATGATTGAAGGTTTAGTGGAAGCAAGTAAAGAGCAAAGAATATGGCTAAGATACTTTGGAATTGTTTCAGATAACTTTAGTTCATATGAAAATGGTAATGGGAAAGTTTACGATCAACCGGAATAGTTTCGGTGATCGGTGGACAGCTTAAACAATATGTTGTGTTCACCGGACATATTAACCTTAGCCTGGATTGTTCCGAAACCTATTTAGATGGCTCCGGAACATTCGTTAGAGGTCCCGGAAGGTCTTGGAAGTGCTCCAGAAGTGTCCGGAATGTCCCGAAACGGTCCCGGTAGGTCCTGGAAGCTTCTAGAAGGTCATGGAAGGTTCTGGACAGTACCACCCACAGCCCTGCGCCCCTGGCCTTGGGGGGCAAGCCACCTAGGCTGCCCTGGCTGGCCAGGTGGTGGGGGCGCACCAAAGGGGGGGATCCTCCTCCAGGTGGGATTACCAATTCCCATTATGGAAAGTTTCCGGTGGGAAGGTGTGGGAAGGTTTGGAAGGCTTGGGAGTCCAAGTTGGACTCCCAAACCCTCTTGGCCGGCGCCCTAGGCCCCTTGGCCACCTATATAAGGTGAGCCAAAGGGGGGGGAGGAGATAGACAAGCCCCTGCGCCCCCCCTTTCCCTAGTTGCTAGTTGCTCCACTTTTAGACCCCGGTTTAGATTCTAATCTAGATCGGAACTCGCTAGGGTTTTCTCTCTCTAGTTTTCTCGGAGGCGTTCTTCTCTGGACGGCTGAGCACTGCCGGATTGCTGTGCCGGACGTGTGGATACCGGTGGAGAGATCATAGCTTTGATCTTGCTTCGAGGATCATCTTCTTCTCGGAGATCTGTTCGAGGGACTGTTCGTGGGAGATCTGCTTCGACTACTTCCACTACGTCCACATCGCTTCACCAACTCTTCTTCCGCTGCAACTGTTGGTGAGCAAAGTCCTAAACCTTGTATGCTATCTATCTTGGATGATCTTGGGTTCTCGTTACGTAGGCACGAAATTTTTGAATTCTACTACGTTTCCCAACATCCACAACTACAAGATAAGTAATTAATACTACCTCTGTAACATAATATAAGACACTTTTTTGATACTATAAGAGTGTTAAAAAACATTTTATATTATGATACGGAGGGAGTATAAATCTAACCATAACATTAAACATTGAGATCCAAAACAACCCCTTACAGAGTAATTCACAAACTAGGGGTATTGTGTCACTCCATCAACCCATCATCTACAAACTAATTCCACAATGCCTCCCCCTAGGTCCATTAATGGTGAAGTATAATGTAGTTGACGTTCACATGGCACCACTAGAGGAAGAGCAACACAACATAATATTAAAATATTGGACGGTAATCAACTTCACATGACTACTTGCAACGAGACTTGCCCCAGGTCTTTAAGAACTAAAAGAACTACTCAAAATTCATAATATTGTTCATGATCAGTGTGTATAAATATATCTTTAACAATTGAACATAACTATCTTCCACCAAATAAACAAAATAGCATCAACTACAAAGTGCAATCAACACCACTAGAGCCCTGAGGTACCAATCCAAGGTTTGAGACAAAGATTGGGTACAAAGGATGAACTACGGTTTTGAGAGGAGATGGTGTTGGTGAAGATGTTGCTGAAGATCACGATTCCCACGATGATTAGAGTGTTGGTGATGATGAAGGCTTCGATTTCCCTTTCTCGGAGGGAAGTTTCATCAGCGGGTTCGCCCCACCGGAGGGCAAAAGTGCCCCATCAAGGTTCCGCCTCGCAGACGACGGCAAATGGATTTGATTATTATTCTTGATTTTTTTGTAGGTCAGGAGGAGCTTTACGGTCAAAGGCTGTCGGGAGGCGAGGTCCCACGTCCGAACACGGGAAAGTGGCGCGGTCAGGGTCCTTCTTCGCTCCTAAAATCATTATATATTCCAAAACTGGGCTCTGTAAATTTTCATTGCATTTGGAGTTTCGAATAATTGACTTATGTACTATCGCTATTTTGAACCCAGAATTCCAGCTAGCAGTGATCCCCTCGCAGTGTGTTTCTTACAAATTAAGAGAGAAAAATCATTAAAATAAAATCATATTGTAAAATATATCAATAAAAAACTAAATTGCAGTAAAACATAGTGATGAAAAATGAACGCATCAACTCGATCTTTAGAATATACTTCTCCTTCACAGTTTACAGCTCATGCGCGTACCCCTAAATCATTAATTTGATCAACATCATACAATGTATATATTATAAAAATAATATAAACTTCAGATGTCATATTTTCAAATGATATAATTTTTATAACATATACTTTGTCATATGTTGGTCAAATTGACGCTCTAAGGGCACACGTACACCTTGTAAACTGAAAAGGAGGTAGTACCAGTAACTCTAGCATTACTCCACAACCCAACGGTTAGCATTATAACCATCTTTTTCTGTGGCAGAATATGACCTAATTTTCTACAAAAAAGTAACATTGCCTTTTTTTCTACAAAAAAGATGAATCAACCACACAACTTTGAGTTACATGCTCACAGTACATACTAGATGATACCCTGCACGTTGATGCGGAATTTTTTGCAATATAATTTAGTGAAATGTTTTGTTAAATGAAACATGAATATGTGAAGCAATAATTTTTGGACTAAATAGAATGAAAAGCCACATGCATGCATGTTGCATATTAGGATGAGTTTTTATTATGCATAATGGCATATTGAGGTGGTCATTTTCTCATGCATATTACACGATGAGGTGCATGCTTGCATGTTAGGGTGGGTTTTTATTATAATTAGTGGCATATTGAGGTGGTCATTTTCTTATGCATGTTGAATGATGATATGTCATGCTTGCGTGTTGAGAGAAATATACTAGTGTCGGCTAGCTATTTAAACTATATGATATCCCGCGCGTTGATGCATGAACTATAAATAAATAATTTAATATTTTCAAATATGAGAAAAGTTATGAAATATATTATAATTTGATTTTTTATTTGAATTTTTTGTTTAGATAAAAATCATAAGAAATTTCAAATAAAAATCCAAAAATAAATATGATTTTTGTTTTGTTAATTTATTACCTTGACAATATATCAGCGATATGATATGAAATGAAAACAACATTGAGTAGAAAGAGTGGAGACATCACCCTTGGCTAAACTAAAACAACGGTAGCAACTACATGTGTGCATTCAATAAAAGAAGATATCGCATAGAAAAATAAAATGTGAGGTAACTCATAATTTGATTTTCTATAAGAAATCGCTTCTAAATCGTGTGGTTGAGTGCAAAAAAGTTAATATTTATTTGTGAAAGGTGCATGCGCATGCGGATTTAATGAAATTATATCCATGAAGAGTTAATGAAAAAAATTTGTATATGATGAACCTACTTGATGATGTGGATATCTTGCATGTAAAAAAAACAGCTTAGTGATGATGACCTATTTAGTATTATTATAGATATAAAAAATAACCGTATAAATATTCCATTTGATCTATAATAAATGTTGTTTACTTAATGTAAAATTTGTATTAGTTTTTTTAAATGAGTGTAACTTAATATGGATCGGACGGAGTACCAAATCAAATTACTGTAAAGTCTTCTGAAAACACAGTTTATTACAAAAAGAAAGTCTTACAGAAAACACCAGCAAAGCGGACATTAGGCGAACACCAAAATGACTAAAATAAACCAAAAGACAAACACCTTGAGCCAGTGCACGGTCACGATGCTACTAATGGAGGATTTCAAGGCATATCACACAACAGATCACGCACCTACACATCGGTGCAGGCAGGTACGGAGTACACAGGAGCTGAAATTAATGGCGCCTTTTTACAATCATTCGCGTCTTTATCGCCGCCGATTGATTTAGTAATTACGAGGAGTGATCCTTTTTCCCGGCCATGACATCACAGTAGCTCACCTGCAGCTTCTCCACCAGATTCAGCAACGCGACACGCGAGGTGCCGCCGTCGCTCACCGCTGACTTTGCCGCCCGCTGAACCCAGGCCGCCTTGGCCCGCATCTTCTGCCCGTCCACGTCGCCGGCGTCCATCAGCTTCCTCACCTTGTGCTCCACCTCCGCCCTGTCCACCACGGCCCCGGCGGCGCCTGAGACCTTGATCCTTACCCCGGCGCCGATGATGTCGGTGACGTGATGCGCGTTCAGGTGTTGCTCCGCCATCAGCGGCCACGCCAGAACCGGCTTCCCCGCTGCCAGGCTCTCCATGACCGAGTTCCACCCGCAGTGGCTCACGAAACCTCCCACGGCACGGTGAGCGAGCACGCTCCTTTGGGGCACCCACCCGCGGACGATCCTTCCGTGTGGCCCCACGTCCACCGGCGGCGACCAAGTGTCCGACCGGACCGCCCAGAGGAAGGGGTGGCCGGACTGCACCAGCCCGCGCGCCAGCTCGTCGAGGTGCTCGTCGGAGACGTGAGATTGCGTGCCGAACGATATGTAGATCACCGACTCCGACCGCTCCGCCATCTCGTCGAGCCAGGGCAGGCACCCCTCGGGGTCCTGCTCTCCCGCTCTCTCCGGTACGTCGCCGGCGGCGAGGAACAGAGGTCCCACCAGCCAGGCGCGGGCGTCCGGCTGGTAGAACGACGTGAAGGCCGTCACGTAGTCCTCGTCCAACGTGGCGAAGCTGTTGACCAGGACGCCCCAGCTGCGCTCGTCCGACTCGCCGATGTGATCGATAATGAAACGCGTCACCGGGTCCTCGGGGTCGGCGATCTTGGCGATTGTGTCCGGGATGTCTGCCGCCGTGATCCTTACGTGTTCCGGCATACGGGACACGTGGAAGCTGGCGCCGCTCTCGGCGCCGCGCGGCGGCGGGCTCACGATGAGCGATTTGCAGGCCGCCAAGGAGAAGCAGGACATGCCGTGGAACACGATGCGGCGGACGCCGGCGTCGGCCGCGACGCGGTGCGTGAACCCGAGGAAGAAGTCGGAGACGAGCACGAGCGGCGAGGCGGGAAGCGACGCCATGAACTCGGCGAAGGGCTCCCGGAGGAGCGCCGTGGCGCGCAGGAACGTCGGGTAGAGGTCTGGGCCGGGGAGGGTGTCGGTGGACTCGACGCCGGATGGGAGCGGCGGCAGCGAGGGGAACGGGAGCACGGCGAGGCGCACCGACGCCGGGAGGCGGCTGCGGGCGAAGGCGAGGTTGGCCGGCGTGACGACCATGGTGACGCGGATGTTGTTTTGGTGCTCAGAGAGCGCCGTGGCGAAGTGGAGCAGCGGGAGGGTGTGGCCCTTCGCCATGAACGGGAACACGACTATGTGGTCGCGGCCGGCATGGTGGCCTGCGCCGTTCGCGGCATGGGTGGGTGCAGCGGCGCCGTCGTTGGTGATGGTCATGGCAGGCAGGGCGTTGCCGTGTATGGTCTGCAGGTTGGGTTCTGATTTCTGAAGGGTTGTCAATGGCGAGATGGTCTATCGCGAGCATTTATATAGAGAAACTCAATGCTCCGGTCGTCTGTATCCCTGTGTACTACATCGCTGCCTATACAGTAGCTTCTGACAATGGTATCTATCCAGCCATCTTAAATTCTCGAAACTCGTGCAATAGCAATGATTCTCTAGGGCAACCGGATAATGCTAACCGTAGACTGAGCTACACATAGCTCTTTAGTTTGAACAAGTCATAAAATGTATTTTATATTATTCAAAAAACATTGAATTTTTTTATGAATATATATACACATGTATATGACATATGTGCAAATTTTTATACCATTATACTTTCACATGTGACGTATAAAAAAAAGACAAATATTTGATTTTAAATGGGTCTTTCTTTGTTGGTTTTGGGCTGAAATTTTGTTTTTTTGTGCAGACTTCATATTACAATATTTTCAAACCAAATTTGACATGTTCATACGGAATACATATAAGTTTTCATAGATTTTTTTTCGAATTTTTTCAGAACTTTTAAATATGTTTTACGATTTTTCAAAATAAAGGGCTACGTGTAGCTCGGCCTTCAGAAATTCGCACTCATTTTCAACGGTCTATTTAAGTTAAACACCTCAGATGTCATAGAGTTAAATACACCGCGATTGCATAAACTTATCTCGTGCCATCAGGAAGTAAATTCTAGCCGCTTTCTTTTGAATCTAATTTCAAATTAGTTTGGTTGCTAAACTTATAAAATACATATAATTGGTGTTATAACTCATTCAAGCGTTCAAATACGGTGCCTTGAAACGTATGCGTAGGTATAGACTACCAAGACGACCAAAAAGCTGACAATTGGACCCACCTTATTCTAATAATACAAATGGACCCACTTATCAGTCTAATACAGAAATACAATTATTTTAACATTATGTGATAATTTAATTTGTCACAAATATCAATAAATAACATTTATTTTTTGTATCTTAAATATGGATGACCTGTTGTATAAAAACCTATTTATATATAAATATAAATATAATGACAAGCTTATTATAACATTTATTATATCTATATGTATATGAATATATTCAAGCTAATTGCATGAATATTAATTTAATAGAAAAAATAATTAATATAAAATATATTCCTATCATATAAATTTTCTAATAGAATTATATACATATCTATATAATAAAAGTAGCATTAATTTATTTAACTATATGAATATGTTGATATTAATATTTGCTTTTCAAAAACGCGAACATTTTTATATCAGACAAGTTTATTATATTTTTGCATCTAATAATTTAATTATACTGATATTGCATTTAACAAGTTAATTTTTGCAATTAATAATTTAAATATATGAATTTCTAAATAATTACGGGAATACTAAAACATTAGTTATTATTTACAATTATATTATTTGTACCACTCGATTGTAATTTATGTATATCTTACCAAAAATATTAAAATAAATCGCAATATGAATGGCCTAGCTCGTTTCAATACAAAAAGATATAAGGATTTTGTCTTTTTGTTTTTGAGGATCACAATTTTATCTTAATTCGAGACAACTAGGATATGTGTCCTGTAGTTGGATGTGTGGGCGCCAGGATCCGTCTGACCCTGGGTTCGAACTGTGAAGTTGTTTTATTTTTTAAATTTTAATTTACATATTATATTTTTAAATACTTGAAAATTTGGACAGAAAAAAAGGAAAGGTCTTCGAAAATGAGCAGCAAACAGTGCAAGCATGGAGAAGAAACTTAACTCAAGATCCAAACCTCCTTCAACACAGAGTCAAGGAAGCTTACAAAGCTAGTCTTAAATAAAACAGGAATTGGTTGAGTTCGGTTTTATCTATTTTTTTACTTATCCATTGTAATATACCATTGTATTTTTGTCACATATAAATGGAAAATATACCGTAGAACAAAACAATTGTTCTACGAATACTGCCTCAAAAAAGAACTTTGGAGGCACATAGTATAGGACCATAGGTACATTGATGATTTTGATTTTCATATTTGTTTTTAAAACTTACGAGAACACATTTTGACTTTTCTTGAAGTAAAAGGTGCAAGTGTGCTGGGAGCACAAGATCAACTCTTTTTAATTACACACTTATATCATATTACGAAAGTATATGATTATGAAATATCTTAGGAAAAGGGTGGTTATGTAATTTACATTTAACTAAGAGTTTAAGATGACACACCCCGCAAAAAATAGTCAAAGAAGACACGGCATGCTCATTTTCCTAAGTGACACGCTAAGACAAAATAACACCAATGTTAAGGAACATGTTGCTCAATGGACTATGAAGCAGTGAGGTAGTAATTTCTTTTTCTTTTTAGAACGGAGGCAGCTAGCTGATAGGAAGATAACACATTGTACAACATATATATTTTGTTACACAAATATCATTACGTCGTAACCAAATTGACATCATATACTGAGGTGATAATATAATTGAAGATGTCAATATCATTTGTGCTAAATTGTGCGTAAGCATTGGACAATTTTTTTTGTGTAACATGCAAAGTGTCATCATTTGTAATCATGTTAGTTTTTATATTTTCCCCTTGCTATGTAGCGTTAATGGTCTTCATTTTTTGTATTGGCATGTTCAAATTAGTTTTAGTTGGGAATAAAGCACAAATTGACCACCAAGTGATAAAGTTGGTTAGCTATCAACAAAAAAATTGAAAAACACACACACAATGTTAGAATAACTCAAGGTCACATATCGATCTACCGAGGATCAAGAAATCATCAAGCATAAGCACGGCACCGAGATTTGTTAACGAGGTTCACCAACATGGCTAATCCCCGGGGCATGACTACGGGCGCTCCTCCCCATGTACCAATTCCACATGATACAGTCGACGACAAGTCCGCCACGGCCATCCGACAGCGCTCCGACCACCTCGCCACGTCCAGTCCGGCCGCCCCTGCCACGGGCGCCGGACCGTCCCTCTCGTGATATCTGTCTAGCCTATCAACTTGTGTCTAGTCTATTTTGCTACCCCGCGGTGCCTTTATATAATAGGCCCGGTTTACACGTGTCCGACTCAAACACCTAACCCACCGCTATTACAAGTCCAACTGTAGCACAATTCGTACACCTAATATTCGGCACACATATTTTAACACTCCACCTTGACGAATATATCCTCGCCACCTTGAAGCCTCCATGTGCGAACCTTCGTGAACTTGGACTTGAACCATGAGCATCACTGCTACTCCCAGACTCCATGTGACTCCACCTGCAACTGTAGTCCCTTCTTGTCTTCTCCACAGTCAACACACGAGCAAAATTAAGTTACCTTTTACTCTACTTTGTGCTTCCAACTTCCGGAGTATCCGTTCAACACCATCACACACCGATCACTGTCTGCGTGAAAGTGAACAACTCACATATTGGTCGCCGCATATAAGAGTTACCCGAACTCAACATCCTAGCTCTTTCTTGACTGATATCTGAGATTTGAAGAAATTTCACCGTTGCCCTGTGTCACCCTGAGTCAAATTCGCAGTTGTCTCATCCCTTTTCCGGATAGTCTTTGACATGTCCCGCCGCTATAGTACTCCACCTCCTTCTGTACGTGTCATTCGCACTTTGCCATGTGCATTAAACACCACAGAATATACGGCCATGTACTCTCTCGGTTCTTGACAATTTTAGACATTCCGCCACTTTCTCAGATTCTCCATGGTCAACTCCTGTCCATCAAGCCGGCACCGACAGACCCTGTCACCAATTTGAATCTGGTACTCGTCAACACTGCTTCAGCACCCCTTGCACACCTTGCCTGAACACATGTCTAACCTCCTGTGCCCTGGCCTGTCGCTGTGTCCCGTGCTTACCGCACACCTCGTTGCTATCCTCGCGTCGAGCCTCTGTTGTCCTGGTCGAGTCTCCTGGGCTGCATATCCACACCACCTCAACCCCCACTGCAGAGAAACACCGATCATCCACGACCGATGCCGAGTTTCACGTATCCCTCGAACCCTTGTTAGAATAACTCAAGGTCACATATCGATCTACCGAGGATCAAGAAATCATCAAGCATAAGCACGGCACCGAGATTTGTTAACGAGGTTCACCAACATGGCTAATCCCCGGGGCATGACTACGGGCGCTCCTCCCCATGTACCAATTCCACATGATACAGTCGACGACAAGTGCGCCACGGCCATCCGACAGCGCTCCGACCACCTCGCCACGTCCGGTCCGGCCGCCCTTGCCACGGGCGCCGGACCGTCCCTCTCGTGATATCTGTCTAGCCTATCAACTTGTGTCTAGTCTATTTTGCTACTCCGCGGTACCTTTATATAATAGGCCCGGTTTACACGTGTCCGACTCAAACACCTAACCCACCGCTATTACAAGTCCAACTGTAGCACAACTCGTACACCTAATATTCGGCACACATATTTTAACACACAAGTTGACCGGTTTACAGAAATTGTGAACTGAGTTTACGGAGGAAGTTCCCAGAGAAAACAAAATTGCGAGAGAACGTGCTGATAATGTATGAATTTTCCCGGCAACCAATTGTTGCGTTCGACAACGCCAAGAACAAATTGGAACGCGTCTCCTAGAAAAATGAATGAATGAAATGAAGGACCCACTGGAAGAGGTTGATGTAACTGATTTAACAATGTTTGCCTGGAACGCGAGATGCTCGAGGGTTCAATTTCATAACATGCCGTCGGTCGGGGGTGGCCACGATGAGATAAGGATGCAGTTTATCAATAGCAAAGCTTCAATGGAATTAAGTACAGTATACGATGCT
Source organism: Bromus sterilis (assembly GCA_950022295.1). Classification (NCBI taxonomy): domain Eukaryota; kingdom Viridiplantae; phylum Streptophyta; class Magnoliopsida; order Poales; family Poaceae; genus Bromus; species Bromus sterilis. The sequence goes on from OX465598.1 coordinate 31,351,458, forward strand.
GAGTGAGCAAGATATAAACAGCACAAATTAACTAATCCTAAGGGTCAACGAAGTATGTCGTATGTGTCATTTCTTAATATGTTGCACACATACGATGCTTCATCCCGGACATTGCGTGAATTATCTACTCCCTTCATTTAAAATAACTGTCTTAATTTTGTATTAGCTCTAGTATAAAATTATACTAAGTCTAAACAGACAACTATTTTAAAACAGAGGAAATACTACTCAATGTCATCTTTCAATTAAAAATAGAACGTTTTTTCTATTCTACAGTTGCATGTCGTTTTACTTTCTTCAGTCGGTTTCCTTTCAGTTTTTTTTTTGCGAATCCGGTTTCCTTTCAGCTGGTTTGGTGTTATGGGCATGTTTAGTTTTTGGCTAAGAGTAGAGTTATAAAAGTGTAGCTGAGAAATTAGACATCATAAATTATGATAAAGAGGGTAAAATATTATTCTATGACAGCTGGGTCAAGTAGATTCTAAAATGTAACATTTCTAAATTGGACAAAAAACCAAATACATACTATTAAACTGTCAATTTTTGATTTGCCAAAATATAGTTGGGAACCAAACATATCAACCAGGAAAGGGACGCATGTGGAATTGGGTGTCTAACCAACTCTTTTTTTAGGGTATCTAACCAACACTGGGTTGATTGATTAGAGCATCTCCAACGCTAATCTTAAAAATAGACTTCACACCTGTTCGCGGATTGGAGGGATCGGTCAGTGCAAATTGATACAGAAATTGGTCATTCAACCTTGGTCGCAAATATCCGGCAACAAATCACACAAATTTGCATAAATTTAGACATAATTCATTGAATTCGAATACAATTTACATCATCGGATGCATTTCATGCAAACCGGACAATATTCATACAAACCGAATGAAATAAAAGAGTTTAACCTAGTCTAATAATGTGTAACGATAGTGATGGTTTGTCTTTACTTTTCATTAGATCTACTTCTCTCGATGGCTGTAATGAGACATCCTTACTTTTCATTAGTTTCGATGCTTTCGGTGGCGAAGAAGCTTCAGTGCAACTGGTAGCCGGTCGACGCGACATACCGATAATCTGCCCTAACCGTGCTCATCTGCCATGTCTTGCTGACCGACGCGACATGCTCCACTCATTCCCGCTAGTTATATGGCATAGGAGGCTCATCAGAGCGCCGATCAGTGAAAAAGAGAAGTGAACCTGGACTTCGTCATCGATATTGGTGGCGGTGATAGAGCACGGAGAAAGAAAGTGTAGGATAGAGCGCGGTTTGAGGGTGTGGACGGTGATGAAACCGTACTTATGCACGCAAGTGTCTTCAATGCAACCCGAGTTGGTTCATCGGGCCTCCAGCATTGAACTAGCATGGAGAACGAATGCTCTGCTTCAGCGATCGGTCACGTCGCTCTGACCGAAAACAATGTTGACGAATCGTGTCCGCTTTGGAGTGGCCTGAACAGTTTTGGCGCGATGGGTTTTCGTGTGGGTCGGGGTTGTCTCGGAATGTCCGGACTCACGTACCCCCATTGCAGACTCCCGTACCCCCATCGCGGACACCTGGACGGACACAACATCGCGGTTGACGGTAAAACCGGTTCGGAGAATCCATTTCGAACGGATGCAGAAGGTTTGATGATCTTTTTAAAAGATGGACTTATTAATATAATATTTGGGGATTGCTAATTCTCAGTCGACTGAGATTTAACTAAGTCTTAGTCGATGCTATATCCGTGAGATTGTGCGTGAAGATCCGTACAAAAAATAAATTTAAATTTCTTTTTTCTTTCTTTTTACGTGTAATATCACTTGACTGAGACTTAGTTAAGTCTTAGTCGACTGAGACCTAGATACATCCATAATATCTGTATCATCTTAATGGTTCATCTTCTATGCTAATAAAATCCACTCTTTTATCAAACAACTAAATGAACATGTACTCGGCATTGCATACAACAGAAGTACACACAAGAATTGAAATTATCTTTCGATCTTGCGCGTCTGTACCGTCCCCGTTGCCGCCGATTGATGAAGGAGTGATCCTTTCAAGCAACGATGACGTCACTGTAGCTCCGCTGCAGCTCTTCCACCAGCTTCAGCAACGCGACTCGTGAGGAGCCACCGTCTCTCACCGCTGACTTCGCCGCCTCCCGAGTCCAGGCCGCCTTCGCTCGAATTTTCTGCCCTTCCACGCCGCCGGCGTCCATCAGCCTCCTTACCTTGTGCTCCACCTCCGTCCTGTCCACCACACCCCCCGCGCCCGCGGGGACAAGTATCCTTATCCCAGCGCCGATGATGTCGGTGACGTGATGCGCGTTCAGGTGCTGCTCCGCCATCAATGGCCACGCCAGAATGGGCTTCCCCGCTGCTAGGCTCTCCATCACCGAGTTCCACCCGCAGTGGCTCACGAACCCTCCCACAGCACGGTGAGCAAGCACGCTCCTCTGCGGGACCCACCCGCGGACGATCCTTCCTTGCTTCCCCACGTCCACCGGCGGCGACCAGGTGCCGGACCGGACGGCCCAGAGGAAGGGGTGGCCGGACTGCACCAGCCCGTGCGCCAGCTCGTCGAGCTGCTCGTCGGAGACATAGGCCTGCGTGCCGAACGACACGTAGATCACCGACTCCGATCGCTCCGTCATCTCGTCGAGCCAGGGGAGGCACCCCTCGGGGTCCTGCTCCGGCACGTTGCCGGCGGCGAGAAACAGAGGACCCACCAGCCAGGCGCGGGCGTCCGGCTGGTAGAACGACGTGAAGGCCGCAACGTAGTCCTCGTCCAACATGGCGAAGCTGTTGACCAGGACGCCCCAGCTGCGCTCGTCCGAGTCGCCGATGTGATCGATAATGAACCGTGTCACCGGGTCCTCGGGGTCGGAGAACTTGACGATCGTCTCCGGGACGTCCGCCGCCGTGATCCTAACGTGTTCCGGCATACGGGACACGTGGAAACTGGAGCCGGGCTCGGCGCCGGACGGCAGCGGGCTCGTGATGAGCGATTTGCAAGCGGCCATGGAGAAGCAGGACATGCCATGGAACACGACGCGGCGGACGCCAGCATGGGCCGCTACGAGGCGCGTGAACCCCAGGTTGAAGTCGGAGACGAGCACGAGCGGCGGGGCCGGGAGCGACGCCATGAACTCCGCGAAGGGCTCCCGCAGGAGCGCCGTGGCGCGGAGGAACGTCGGGTAGAGGTCCGGGCTCGGCAGGGTGTCCGTAGACTCGACGCCGGGTGGCAGCGGCGGCAGTGAGGGGAACGGGAGCACGGCGAGGCGTACCGACGCGGGGAGGCGGTCGCGGGCGAAGTCGAGGTTCGCCGGCGTGACGACCATGGTGATGCGGAGGTTCTTGTGGTGCACGGAGAGCGCCGTGGCGAAGTGGAGCAGTGGGAGGGTGTGGCCCTTCGCCATGAACGGGAACACGACGATGTGCTCGCGGCCGGCCTCGTTGCCCGCTCCGGTCGCGGCATGGTTGGGTGCAGCGGCACCGTTGGTGGTGGTGGTGACCATGGCAGGGCGTTGCCGTGTATGGTTTGCAGCTTGGGATCTGAATGGTTGAAGTCGATGGCGAGGTTCTTCTTCTATATAGAGACACTTAATAATGCTCGGATAATGTGTACTCTGACCTACTGCACCCTACTACAACGGGTTCATTGACAGGTGGACTTAGCACGTATGCTGGTCCACATGTTAGTAACCAGACACTGCAGGATGCAATACGTCGAGGAGTCTCTTCCATTATTTTATTTTATTTTAAATAGTCTCTTCTATTATTTATGGTACATTTGATTCACAAAATCAATGTTGAGTTATTGTTTTGGTTTAGTAGTTACTCCCTTCATTTTTAAATATAAGTCTTTTTATAGATTTTAATAGATGCTACATACGAATGTATATATAGACATAGTTTAGAGTGTAGATACACTCATCTTGTTTCGTATGTAGTTTATATCGATTTTTAAAAAAAAACTTATATTTAGAAACGGAGGGAGTAGGAGCGAAGAAATATAATACCAGTGAGTTGTTGACTACGATATAACAAGTATGGGATGAAAAACAGATCACAACTTCACAAGTGACCATAACTCGGGGTTAGGATCTTCGGATGTAGGGTACGCCGCATACAATCGTTGTCATCAGCGGCGGCGCCAGGCCCCAGGCAGCCCGGGCCGCTGCCTGGGGCGTGAGTGCCATCTCCTTTGTATACTGTAGACATACACTGTAGCAGAACGCTACAGTACATGAAGGCCGCCTGGGACTTGGCTGTGACCTGCCGCCGCTACTGGTTGTCATGTGGATCTGTCTTCACATGTGGTCTGTATTATTCTAGAGAATCTAGATCTGATATCTTGATACATAATTTGTTGATAGTAATAAATAAATAAAAATCTTCAACTTGCTTGACATTTATTCAAAGTAATCACACATGCATATGACTTATTTTTTTTAGTTATAGATATAACTAGGACGTGGTGTAGATGAACTTGAGCTCAAATGCTCCCTCATGAGTAGTAAAATTGAAAAAAAAAGTGAGTAAAATAAAAAAACTAAATTATTTTGGGGTGAAACATTGCAAAATGTTTTCATTGCTTGCCAAGTTTCGTTAGGAAATCACATTTGTGGAAGTCATGGCAAAAAGTACATAAGCAAATTTAAAATGCCAAATTTTGAAGTGATAATTTTATTATTTTTTCCAGAACTTTCAAAATTTTCATTTCGTGATGAAAATTTGTAAGCACCAAAAATATTTGTCAAAAATTCATCCAATTTTTTAGAATTTTTTTTATTTTACTGTTCACCCCAAGCTCATTTGAGCTCGGGGGCAAAACATGATTTTCCATAGAACTATTATTGCAGTCCATATATCGTCAAGGAATAATCATTGTTGCTCCTTTTATTTATTGTGTACATAAATAACGTCTTGACTTTATTTTGATACTGATGCTTCTTTGAAACATGGATAAACCAGGATCATTACCGGCTGATAAGCACGCAGTCCCCTCCATTTATAACTATAAAGTATATTAGATTTCTTTAAAGTCAAATTTGTTTAAGTTTGATCAAATATATAGAAAAATATATCGATATCAACTATATTATAATGATACCATCACTTTCATCTTGAAACATATTTTTAGATCATATTTATAAATATCATAGATGTTATTTTTTTGCTATAAGTTTGATCAAAGTTAGAAAGATTTGACTTAAAAAAAACTTAAACACCTTACGTTCAAGGAAAAGAGGGAGTAGCATCTAAAATATTATTAGTTAAATCTTAAGTATAATTAAACATGTAAATATCGGCCATGCCAAAACTTAATTATACCCAACTAAAAAAAACTTACGTAAGCATCTAGACATAATTGTTCTTTTATAACACATAAAATAGGCAATTATTTCAAGGCTTGTTCGGATGTCCTCCGCTCGTGCGGGCGAAGCAGAGCAGAGCGACTCGATGTTCAATTTTGAGGAGCGGTTAAAATCAGGCTTCGCTTTTTCTGGTGCAGACGGAGCGAGCGAGCTAGGAGCGGGAGTGGAGGGAATTCGACTACGCGCTTAATAATCATGTTGATTTCAATAGACAAATAAATTACTTAACGGGCAAGTTCAGCTAGCCATCTCAAAACCAATAATCAATAAAATAAATAAATTTCTTTGAACATGTACCACTCACGTTCTCCATTATTTGAATTTGCCTGCCCAGATTTGTTTTGTTTGCGAACATTGGCTCACAAGTCACGTCATGTTTAAAGAATTAGTGAGCTGGGTTTGCGGTGGATGTTCCCTGGAAAACAAAATTGCGAGAGGAGGCATACAGAGAGTGTGGTGGCTTCCAATTCCCGCCAACCTACCTATTATTGACGTTGACGACGTCAAGAGCGAATTCGAACGGGTCTCAAGGAAAGACGTACTCCCTCCGTTTCTTTTTACTTTGCATATAAGGTTTGGTCAAAGTCAATCTTTATAAAGTTTGACCAACTATATAGAAAAATCTATCAACATCCACAATATGAAACAATTATCATTAGATTGATCATGAAATTAATTTTCATATCATATAACTTTGATATTGTAAATGTTGATACTTTTTAATATAAACTTGATCAAACTTTATGAAGATTGACTTTGACCAAACCTTATATGCGAAGTAAAAAGAAACGGAGAGAGTATGAATGTGTCAGAACCCTCTGTTAGGTAATGTGCTAGGATCAATTTCACTTTGCATTCATGAAAGAAATCAAAGTAAATTCAATTTCAAAATCAAAATGGGAGAAAGAACCCCCCCAGATGATTTAATTCAAAAGGCCAGATAAAAATCTTCTCCAAAAATTCATGTTAGATTTTTGAAAAGTCTTATAAATGAGTGTGATCACATATCAAGTGATGTGGGACCCATCCCATGCTCATAGATTTTTCAAATATTCAAACAGTGCCTTGGATTTAAAGAAATACCCCTATTTGAGTTAAGATTCAAATTATTTGAATTTTAAAAATGTTGAAACTTTATAAGTGGCTAGTCTATATTATTATGAAGCCATATAATTTTTTTCAGCCTTTAATAAAATGTTTAGCTATTTTATTTAGCTAAACAGAACAAATATCAGAAAAGAAAAACAGAAAAGGAAAACAGAAAACCTTACCTGTCGCCTAGGCGAAGCCGGCCCAGCCAGCCCAGCCGGCCCAAAAGGGCACGGGGGTCTTCTTCCCCGCCCCGCGCCTCCAAGCTGCTCGGTGGAATGCCACCGAGCCAGCCGTGGACGACACGTCGCCGCCGAGCACCTTCCAGCTCTCCCCGTGCCCTCTTCTCGCACCTGGAGACGCCCTGGAGCACGCCACGTCCATTCCCCCCTCCAGAGCTTCCTCCTCCTCCTCCCGTGCTCGATTTCGTCGCCGCCCGAAGCTTCACCGGAGCGCACCGCCGTGGACGACGTGGCCACCGTGCCCTAGAGCTCAAGCCAGCAAGTCCACCGTGTTCCTCGTCCTCGACTTCGTCTTCACGCAGAAGCTGGAGCCCTAATTCCTCCCCGAGCCGACGCCATCGTCTTCAACCTCTCGCTGGACCCGCGAGCTCGCCGTCGTCGATTCGCCGCCGTTGAAGCCTCCCCGAGCTTGCTGTTGCTTCCGTTCGATTCGCGGTGAGCTACTGAGCGTTTCCCCCAAGCTTCCAGCACCCCGCAACCCCTCTAGCCGTTTTCGCCATGGTTGCCTAAGCACGTCGCCGCCATGGACGACGATGAGGTCGCCCTTGTGCCCCATCATCGCGTCCAGCGCGCGCGTTTGACTCCCAGTGACTCTAGCTTTCGAACGCACGCAAGATCAGCCCAAGCCGTGCACCCTAGCCTCTTCCCCAACCTCGCCATGGTTCTGTCGCCGCCAAGGACGTCGCCGTCGTCGCTCCCGACCTCCCCGTGACCCCCTGATGCTTCCTCTCGACGCGGACGACCGTCAGGAGCAAGCCGATGCCCTCCGTTTCCTCTCCCGTGGCCTCTAGCAGTGGATCCGTGCAGCGCCGCCGTGGCCAGGTCGCCGTCGTTTAGCCGCCGGCAGGCCCGCCGACGTGGCCTTGATTAGGGCTTAACCCCACCTGGGTTAAGTGACCCTAGGTCACTGACCAGTGGGCTCAGTGGCTTGATTAAGCCACTGGATTATTTTAACCCAGCGGATTAAGTCATCCAGTCACTGACACCCTGGACCCACATGTCAGCCTGACGCAATAAATCGATTTAATGAATTTCCAGAAATAGAAAAGAAATTAAAGAAATTCCAGAGATTCCAGAAAATACCCCAAACTTTGGAAATTCATAGAAAATTCATATTAACTCCAAATTGGACAAATAATATATGAAAAATGATCAGGAGAAAATTATCTTTCCAAATATGCAACTTTCAACTATGTTTGAGTTGATTTTAAAATGGTACCAGTAGCATATGTCATTTGGTTTATTTGAAATTAATTCAAATTCAAATCAAATGCTTTTGCAACTTGGACCATGGAATTATGATACATTTCAACCACACATCAGAGGCATATCATACACATTTGAAGATGATTCAAATTGATCAAACCATGTCACATATAACTTGACTAAGTTTGAATTCAAATTGGAGTTTGAATTTGCAATTCAATTTGCAATATACTCCATTTAAATGGAATTGCTTCACACATCAAAGCATTTACATCAAGTTCCAACCTTCCATCATGTGATTGTGCATTGTATTTACTTTGCTACTTTGCTTGTTGTTTGTCGAGTAGAGGTGGAACCGGAGCAGGAGGCTGCCCCCTTCGTTGAAGACCCAGAACCCGAACCTCGTCAGCAAGGCAAGCAAACCCCCATTGATCATGTCGATAAAATCCCACTTCCCTCTCATGTCTCGCTTATGCATTGTTTAGGATGATCACCATGATTCGTTTCTACCGCATAGATGAACCCATTCCTTTGCATGACCTATCATTTTTGTCACAGTAGTAAGCAAACCACAATCCTAGCAAATGTAGGAGTTGTTTGATATCATGTGGCCCCTGCAAATGTTTATCGCTTATTGCATGCTTAGTATGATACCATGTTGTTACTGTGATGTGAGTCGGGATGGTAGTAATCATGTTGATGTTGGTAGAAAAGTGTTGGTGAATCGACCCTAATACAAGGTGAACGATGAGAGGCTGTGTAGGAGTACATGGTGGGTTGTCTCGTTGAACACCGCCCTAAGTACGAGTTCTTGTGTGGTGATCCAAGATGAAGAGTACAACCACACATTGGGCTCACTGACCCCTCTCAACTTACTAACTCATCCCTTTCGATGTCCAGATGTCGCAATAGTTCGGAGTTCTGGTAGGCTTGTGGCCTGGATGCTAAGTGAGAGAACGGCTCATCCGAGACCGGCTTATGCACCACGCACACATCACTTGGGTCCACTTCGGTAAACCGGCCGGGTTCACGATAGTGGTCACTAGATCGGCTATGAGGTAACAGTTGTGGTGAGCATCCTCGCCGACACTTCTTGAACGGTGTCGAGATCAAAGGCGGTAAATGATGATCATGTGTGTGTAGCGGTACACCCCTGCAGGGTTAACAAAACTATTCGAATAGCTGCGTCCGCGGTTATGGACTGCTTGGAAAGCTTCGCTTGATTATTAGATAACTTGCACTGGATACTTCTAAAACACACCAAGATAAGTGTGAGTGCTATGGCGTGCTTTCTCGTGGGGAAGTCGAGAAAGGCACCATAGTGGTGTAATTGGTTGGAGAATGTAGTGGACTCGTGTACGCTTCTTACCTCAAAGTCTGGTACTCGTAGTTCAGGATTAGCCAAGTCAAAGCTGGCATTTCTGCAAGTGAAACCCCGGGTCCCGACAGACTTGGTATCAGAGCAGGACTGACTGTAGGACTAGTAGCCTTGGCCGAAGTCGAGTCTAGCCTTTTATAGTTATATAGTTACTCTGGGTATATAAGGGAATAACGTAAGGTTTCTTTTTTCTCCTTACCCCCTTCGTTCTGAGTTCTGAGTCACCCTCATCTTATTCTACGGGAAGATAGGACTAGGCTCTCCTCTGTCTGATTAGAACATCTCGTTGTTTGCTTCCTCATAGCCGTAGGAAAGTTGTGATCGGTTTGTTAGAGTGGTTATGCTCCCTGATTTATTACATCGTATGTAAGTGTTGTTTCCATGGTGTAAGAAATTGTCTTTTTCTTGCAATTACAGCCGTTATGCTGTCCGAGTCATTCCAGGTTTATCTCATAATCTGATGCATTCGCAAACTCCTTTCTGTTTCAGATGGCATATCTTCCACCTCGGCAGATTGTTCGTTTGACCAGGTGCCTCGGTGTGCGTGGCCATCCCGCCACGTTGATCGAGATGATGTCCTACGTGGGATATCGGTGGTACCCTGAGTACACCGTTGAGGAGCAGTTTCATGACTTCAACCAGACGCAGTTCCACTGCATTGTTCGGATCTATCCGCACCACGTTGGAGTCACTCAGCCTATCCACTTTGGACATGGCATTGGCATTACCGAGAACATGGCTGTGCAGGATGCTGCATACTCATGTATGATACTGCTGAGAGAGGAGCACACTGTGCTGAGAGAGACCTCTTTCCGCTATATCCCTGCTGCACTTCCAGGAGAAGAGGGATATTACACCGGACTCTACTCAGATCACTCTGCAGAGGATCCCACACTTCAGATGACTGCTAGATTTGCTAGTGATCGAGATCGTGATGCACGCGCTCTCCGTTTCGAGCTCCACGCCACCCGTGTTCGTCTGTATCGAGCACTGACACTTTTGGCACCCTTTGTGAGCGTTGGATCAGTTGAGCATGACGCTATCTACCCAGTGAGGACTCAGATGCCTTCTCGAGTTGCTTGGCCCGAGATTGGAGGCATTTTTCCACCCCGTGGTCCTTTGCTTCCACCCTACGCTGGACCTAGGCCCCATCCTTGCCCAAATGGATATCAAGGTCCACAGGCCTCCGTGTTTTCCGATGGTCACCTCCAGCTACCGGGATACGCGGGTAACTTTTATGAGGACTACTATGGAGATGGAGATGAGTGAGACCGCCTGTGGTCTTACTTAGTGTTGATGTAGTAGTATCTTAGTGTATTGTATGCAAGGTGTCTAAGTTCCAGAGGCTTAGATAAATAATGTATAGGAAGTCAGAGTGCCTCTGAAGGATGTATCATCTTCATCACGTTTGTATTAGCTTGGTGCTTGTACTAAAACGATGTATGGTTTGTATGACAGCTTGTGAATATATGGCTTGTATGCTTTATCACCATGTTGTCAAGATGATTACTTCCTTTGCTCTGTAATCCTTCCAGTACTTCAATACCTTGTTTAGACTCTTCAAATCAACTCTGTTTGACTTTGGTTTTTCACCTCAGGATGTCCCAAGGAACCCGTGGCCAGGTTGGTCGTAACCAAGGTCGTGGGAATGACCAGGAGGAAGGCAACCTTCCACCCCCACCCACGATGGCTCCGGTTCTAATGGAGGTCGAGAGGAACCGCCGAGACTCTCACCATCTGTTGGAAGTCATTGCTCGCAACACCACTCAGCAGCGCAACGAGTTGGTGTCCCTGAACGACTTCATCCGACTTCATCCCCCGGTTTTCAGTTACTCCACCGAGCCCCTTGACGCCGATGACTGGCTTCGCAGCATCGAGAGGAAGCTCCAAGCAGGCCGTGTTGCAGATGGCGACAAGGTCAGCTATGCCACCTATCACCTTGAAGGAGCAGCTAGCTCTTGGTGGGAGAACTTTCTGAATATGCGTCCCATTGGACCGCCTGCATCTTGGGAGGAATTCTGCACGTCCTTCCGTGAGCACCACATTCCCAAGGGTCTTATGGACCGCAAGCGTGAGGAGTTCTACAACCTCACTCAAGGCAGAAGGACCGTTGACGAGTTTAGTCGTGAGTTCAACCGACTTGCTCGTTATGCTACCGAAGAAGTCTCCACCGACTCCAAGAAACAAGAGAGGTTCCGTCGTGGCCTCAACTCTGGACTTCGTCGTGAGCTCAACCTTCATGACTTTGCCACATTCCAGGTCCTTGTCAACAAGGCCATCAAGGCAGAGGATATGAACACCCCCAACGACTTTCGCAAACACCCTAGAGATGACAGTTCATCCAGTTCTGGCTCCCAGAAGCGCAAGATCTGGATCCCAAACAGCATGTTCCGCCAGAACAACCCCCCGAGGCCATCCTATGTGGCGCCTCGTCCACCAACCCAGTTCCACCCAGCCCCACCAAACAACCCAGCTCCACGAACTGTTTTCGGAGCCTGTTACAAGTGTGGTCAGGCAGGCCACTATTCTCGTGAGTGTCCCCAGAACCAGATCCAACACCAGAATGCTCCACCCCGTGCCGGAGGCAACAACAACAATGGTCGTGGCAAGCCACCCCAGAAGGTCTACACCGCCAAACCCGCTCCTCCCGCCACTCGTGGACGTGTGAACCAGATCGCCGCCGAAGAGACTGACGACACTACTGACGTCATTCTTGGTACGCTCCCAGTCAATTATGTTCCTACTTCCTTTCTTTTCGACCCAGGAGCATCTCATTCATTCATGTCGGAAAGTTATGCACTTCGTCATGAGTTATCTTTTGTTGAATTGTCCACCCCAATGATTATTCAAACTCCAGGGTCAAGATGGAAAACTAATAGAGTAAGCCATGGTAATCAAATTGCAATTGAGGGTCTAGTATTCCTTGCGTCACTCATAGCCCTCAAGTCTTCAGACATTGATGTCATTCTTGGCATTGATTGGCTATCAAGACAGAATGCCTACCTGGATTGCAAAGGCAAATCCGTGAAACTCACCCACCCTTCAGGCCAAACCGTCAACTATACCTCACCCAGAACAAGAACCCAAGTGCATTCCTTGAATGTACTTCCCCTTCCCGAACTTGAAGATATTCCGGTGGTTCGTGACTTCCCGGATGTCTTTCCTGAAGAGCTGCCGGGTATGCCACCCGACAGATGTGTAGAGTTTATAGTAGATCTTGCCCCAGGAACCGCACCAATTTCTAGACGCCCATACAAAATGGCCCCACGTGAGTTAGCTGAGCTTAAAACCCAACTGGAAGCTTTGTTGGAGAAAGGCTTCATCCGCCCTAGCTCATCGCCATGGGGTTGCCCCGTTCTGTTCGTAACGAATAAAGATGGAACAGAAAGGATGTGCGTAGACTATCGCCCGCTAAATTTAGCGACGATAAAGAACAAGTACCCATTGCCCAGGATCAATGATCTTTATGATCAACTTGCAGGATCCTCTGTCTTCTCCAAGATGGATTTGAGATTAGGTTATCATCAAATCAAAATCCGAAACGAGGACATTCCCAAAACGGCTTTTACTACTCGTTATGGTCTTTACGAGTACACCGTCATGTCCTTTGGTTTAACCAATGCCCCCACCACTTTCTCACGCATGATGAATTCGATCTTCATGGAGTATTTGGACCAGTTCGTTGTGGTTTACCTCGATGACATCCTTATATACTCGAAGAACGAAGAAGAACATGCCGAACACCTAAGGCTGGTATTGATGAAACTTAGAGAGCATCGCCTGTATGCTAAATTCTCCAAGTGTGAATTTTGGCTACCAGAAGTGACCTACTTAGGCCACGTGATTTCTGCAAAAGGCATTGCTATGAATCCCGAGAGAGTTCAGGCCGTCCTTGACTGGACTCCACCTGAATCGGTTAAGCAAGTTAGGAGTTTTCTTGGCCTAGCCAGCTATTGCCGTCGCTTCGTCGAGAACTTTTCTAAAGTTGCAAAGCCTCTAACTGAACTCCTCAAGAAAGATAAGAAATTCCTATGGACTCCCAAGTGCGAGGAAAGCTTTCAAGAGCTAAAAAGAAGATTGACTTCTGCACCCGTACTTGCACCTCCAGACACTAAAAAGGATTTCGAGATCTATTGTGACGCATCACGGCAAGGGTTAGGATGCATACTTCTGCAAGATCGACATGTGGTAGCTTATGCTTCACGCCAGTTGCGGCCACATGAAGAGAACTATCCTACCCATGACCTTGAACTCGCTGCCGTAGTTCATGCCCTAACAACTTGGCGACATTACCTCCTTGGTAATCGTTGTGAGATTTATTCCGACCACCAAAGCCTCAAATATATTTTCACCCAACCAGATCTTAATCTCAGGCAAAGACGCTGGATTGAGTTGATAAAAGATTACGACGTAGTAATTTCTTACACCCCAGGCAAAGCCAATGTTATGGCTGATGCACTAGGTCGTAAGTCGTATTGTAACAACCTCATGTTACAACAGTATCAACCACTTCTTCATGAGGACTTTCGCAAGCTCAACCTTGAGATTGTTCCTCATGGCTATCTTTCTACCTTGGTGGCGAAACCAACTCTTGAGGATCAAATCATAGTTGCCCAAAGGCGTGCACGAGGTGTTCGCCGGATCAAGGAGAACATTGCTAGCGGAGTTGCTAAATGTTTCTCCACAGATAGCAAGGGAACGGTATTCTTTGAAAATCGTTTGGTAGTACCTAAGAATAGGGAACTAAGGCAACTCATCCTCAAGGAAGCCCATGACACACCCCTCTCGATTCATCCCGGTAGCACAAAAATGTACCGAGATCTACGCCAGAGATTTTGGTGGACTAGGATGAAGAGAGACATTGCTCAATTTGTTGCGGAATGTGATGTTTGTCGTCGCATTAAGGCAGAACATCAAAGACCTGCTGGTACACTTCAACCTTTGTCTATTCCCGAGTGGAAATGGGACAAAGTCGGTATGGACTTCATCACCAGCTTTCCAAAAACCCAGAAAGGAAACAATGCCATCTTCGTTGTCATAGATAGGCTTTCCAAAGTTGCTCACTTCCTTCCGGTTCGCGAGTCTATAACTGCTAGCCAGTTAGCGGACTTGTACATCTCTAGAATTGTATCCCTTCACGGTGTTCCTTTGGAAATCAATTCTGATCGCGGTAGCCTTTTTACCTCTAGATTTTGGGGAAGCTTTCAGAATGCTATGGGAACTCATCTCTCCTTTAGTACAGCTTTCCATCCTCAGTCTAGCGGTCAAGTCGAAAGGGTTAACCAAATTCTTGAACACATGCTCAGAGCTTGTGTTATATCCTTCGGAAAGAATTGGGAGAAGTCTCTTCCATTTGCCGAATTTGCTTATAACAATAGTTTTCAATCTAGTCTGAACATGGCTCCTTTTGAACTCCTTTATGGACGACGATGTCGAACACCCCTAAACTGGTCAGAAACCAGTGAAAGACAATTCTTTGGACCGGACATGATCAAGGAAGCAGAAGAGCAAGTTCGCATTGTTCGTGATCAATTGAAAGCAGCCCAGTCTCGTCAGAAAAGCTACTATGATCGTCATCATAGGCAAGAGAGCTACAATCTGGATGAGAAGGCTTACCTTCGGGTTACTCCTCTGAAGGGAACCCAACGTTTCGGTATCAAAGGCAAGTTGGCCCCACGTTACATCGGACCTTTCCGCATTATTGCTAAACGTGGAGAAGTTGCCTACCAACTTGAACTACCTCCGCACCTTTCCCAAGTACATGATGTATTCCATGTGTCCAAACTCAGGCGTTGCTTCAAGGACCCCATCCGCGGAGTCGACCATGAAACGCTTGATCTCCAAGATGACCTTTCTTATCGAGAATACCCCGTTCGTATTCTTGATTCCGCAGAGCGTGTCACTCGTCGTCAGAAGATTAGGTTTCTGAAAGTGCAATGGTCACACCACTCTGAAAGAGAAGCTACGTGGGAAAGAGAAGACCGTCTCAACGCCGAGTACCCCACCTTCCTCCCGCAGACTTCTGAATCTCGGGACGAGATTCTTTTGAGTGGGGGCGAGTTGTCAGAACCCTCTGTTAGGTAATGTGCTAGGATCAATTTCACTTTGCATTCAAGAAAGAAATCAAAGGAAATTCACTTTCAAAATCAAAATGGGAGAAGGAACCCCCAGATGATTTAATTCAAAAGGCCAGATAAAAATCTTCTCCAAAAATTCATATTAGATTTTTGAAAAGTCTTATAAATGAGTGTGATCACATATCAAGTGATGTGGGACCCATCCCATGCTCATAGATTTTTCAAATATTCAAACAGTGCCTTGGATTTAAAGAAATACCCCTATTTGAGTTAAGATTCAAATTATTTGAATTTTAAAAATGTTGAAACTTTATAAGTGGCTAGTCTATATTATTATGAAGCCATATAAAATTTTTCAGCCTTTAATAAAATGTTTAGCTATTTTATTTAGCTAAACAGAACAAATGTCAGAAAAGAAAAACAGAAAAGGAAAACAGAAAACCTTACCTGTCGCCTAGGCGAAGCCGGCCCAGCCAGCCCAGCCGGCCCAAAAGGGCACGGGGGTCTTCTTCCCCGCCCCGCGCCTCCAAGCTGCTCGGTGGAATGCCACCGAGCCAGCCGTGGACGCCACGTCGCTGACGAGCACCTTCCAGGCCTCCCCGTGCCCTCTTCTCGCACCTGGAGACGCCCTGGAGCACGCCACGTCCATTCCCCCCTCCAGAGCTTCCTCCTCCTCCTCCCGTGCTCGATTTCGTCGCCGCCCGAAGCTTCACCGGAGCGCACCGCCGTGGACGACGTGGCCACCGTGCCCTAGAGCTCAAGCCAGCAAGTCCACCGTGTTCCTCGTCCTCGACTTCGTCTTCACGCAGAAGCTGGAGCCCTAATTCCTCCCCGAGCCGACGCCATCGTCTTCAACCTCTCGCTGGACCCGCGAGCTCGCTGCCGTCGATTCGCCGCCGTTGAAGCCTCCCCGAGCTTGCTGTTGCTTCCGTTCGATTCGCGGTGAGCTACTGAGCATTTCCCCCAAGCTTCCAGCACCCTGCAACCCCTCTAGCCGTTTTATCCATGGTTGCCGAAGCACGTCGCCGCCATGGACGACGATGAGGTCGCCCCTGTGCCCCATCATCGCGTCCAGCGCGCGCGTTTGACTCCCAGTGACTCTAGCTTTCGAACGCACGCAAGATCAGCCCAAGCCGTGCACCCTAGCCTCTTCCCCAACCTCGCCGTGGTTCTGTCGCCGCCAAGGACGTCGCCGTCGTCGCTCCCGACCTCCCCGTGACCCCCTGATGCTTCCTCTCGACGCGGACGACCGTCAGGAGCAAGCCGATGCCCTCCGTTTCCTCTCCCGTGGCCTCTAGCAGTGGATCCGTGCAGCGCCGCCGTGGCCAGGTCGCCGTCGTTTAGCCGCCGGCAGGCCCGCCGACGTGGCCTTGATTAGGGCTTAACCCCACCTGGGTTAAGTGACCCTAGGTCACTGACCAGTGGGCTCAGTGGCTTGATTAAGCCACTGGATTATTTTAACCCAGCGGATTAAGTCATCCAGTCACTGACACCCTGGACCCACATGTCAGCCTGACGCAATAAATCGATTTAATGAATTTCCAGAAATAGAAAAGAAATTAAAGAAATTCCAGAGATTCCAGAAAATACCCCAAACTTTGGAAATTCATAGAAAATTCATATTAACTCCAAATTGGACAAATAATATATGAAAAATGATCAGGAGAAAATTATCTTTCCAAATATGCAACTTTCAACTATGTTTGAGTTGATTTTAAAATGGTACCAGTAGCATATGTCATTTGGTTTATTTGAAATTAATTCAAATTCAAATCAAATGCTTTTGCAACTTGGACCATGGAATTATGATACATTTCAACCACACATCAGAGGCATATCATACACATTTGAAGATGATTCAAATTGATCAAACCATGTCACATATAACTTGACTAAGTTTGAATTCAAATTGGAGTTTGAATTTGCAATTCAATTTGCAATATACTCCATTTAAATGGAATTGCTTCACACATCAAAGCATTTACATCAAGTTCCAACCTTCCATCATGTGATTGTGCATTGTATTTACTTTGCTACTTTGCTTGTTGTTTGTCGAGTAGAGGTGGAACCGGAGCAGGAGGCTGCCCCCTTCGTTGAAGACCCAGAACCCGAACCTCGTCAGCAAGGCAAGCAAACCCCCATTGATCATGTCGATAAAATCCCACTTCCCTCTCATGTCTCGCTTATGCATTGTTTAGGATGATCACCATGATTCGTTTCTACCGCATAGATGAACCCATTCCTTTGCATGACCTATCATTTTTGTCACAGTAGTAAGCAAACCACAATCCTAGCAAATGTAGGAGTTGTTTGATATCATGTGGCCCCTGCAAATGTTTATCGCTTATTGCATGCTTAGTATGATACCATGTTGTTACTGTGATGTGAGTCGGGATGGTAGTAATCATGTTGATGTTGGTAGAAAAGTGTTGGTGAATCGACCCTAATACAAGGTGAACGATGAGAGGCTGTGTAGGAGTACACGGTGGGTTGTCTCGTTGAACACCGCCCTAAGTCCGAGTTCTTGTGTGGTGATCCAAGATGAAGAGTACAACCACACATTGGGCTCACTGACCCCTCTCAACTTACTAACTCATCCCTTTCGATGTTCAGATGTCGCAATAGTTCGGAGTTCTGGTAGGCTTGTGGCCTGGATGCTAAGTGAGAGAACGGCTCATCCGAGACCGGCTTATGCACCACGCACACATCACTTGGGTCCACTTCAGTAAACCGGCCGGGTTCACGATAGTGGTAACCAACCCAAGTAGGCGGCTTTCTCGGACTAGATCGGCTATGAGGTAACAGTTGTGGTGAGCATCCTCGCCGACACTTCTTGAACGGTGTCGAGATCAAAGGCGGTAAATGATGATCATGTGTGTGTAGCGGTACACCCCTGCAGGGTTAACAAAACTATTCGAATAGCCGCGTCCGCGGTTATGGACTGCTTGGAAAGCTTAGCTTGATTATTAGATAACTTGCACTGGATACTTCTAAAACACACCAAGATAAGTGTAAGTGCTATGGCGTGCTTTCTCGTGGGGAAGTCGAGAAAGGCACCATAGTGATGTAATTGGTTGGAGAATGTAGTGGACTCGTGTACGCTTCTTACCTCAAAGTCTGGTACTCGTAGTTCAGGATTAACCAAGTCAAAGCTGGCATTTCTGCAAGTGAAACCCCGGGTCCCGACAGAATGAATAAAATGAAGGACGAATTGCAAGAGGTTGACTGAATTTCGTCACGGGCCATCGGTCGGAGTGGCCAGGGCGAGACAAGAATGATGTTAAAGAGCATGGTTAATAGTATAGCCAGCTGCTGGCTATAAGGAGATGCCATGTCATTTATAGCTAACCTTACAGTTAACAAGTACAATAGAAAGGCTATAAGGAGTAGTAGTTTAGCAATATATGACCCACATGTCTATCTCACAAAGTGTCTAGGAGCAAGCCCGCTTCTCTTCTCTCTCTTCTTCTCTCTCATCCAACTAAACACAAATATACTATTTAATTTCTTATAGCCAGCTGACTAGGCACTATTGTACTTGCTCTAACAATGAGAAGCTTTAATGCGCAGGGCGAGCAAGATGTAATTAGGACGAACTAAGAGTCAACGGAAGTAGAAGTACATCTTAATCTGGTGTACATAGGATGCTCCATTGCGGACATTGCGTGAATTAGCAACCAACGACAATCATCTTCTGATTGGATATACTCCCTTCATTTCAGAATATAAGGGGTATTATTTTTCGTGCAAATTAAAATTATGTATGTTTAATCGAGTGTATAAAGTAAAATATCAACGTCTACAACACAAAATAAATAAAATACGAAAAATAATTTCCATGGCTGATCTAATAATACAAATTTTATATTGTAGATATTTATACATTTTTTTTACAAACTTGATCAAACATACACATGTTTGATTTTTGAAAAAAACTAATACACCTTATATTTTTAAATGGAGGGAGTATACAATAATACTAATAGGGACAACCGCCAGTCAAGAGATGGTAACTAAGGGAAATTTTTAAAGATGAATTCCGGCTCATATGCTCCTCATGAATAATAAATTTACAATTAAAAAATTAAAAAATCTGAAATGTTTAGGCATTCAAGATGCTTATTTGTGCAAGGTACGTGCAAAATTTTATGGTGTTTATCATTTTATGGGGAACACCAGTAGTGAAATCGTGGTCCTCGGTCAATCTTCTAGCATTGTTTACAACCGTTTGCATTTACTTTTTGCTTTTTTGCCTACGACATCATTTTACCTTTTGTTGCTCGCACCACACCATATATTTAACCTTTTCGTAAACAACAAGAAGAGAAGCTTAACAACCTTCCTGGCTAGTTGGGGATGAAAGTTCTTGTGCTCTTGTGTGAAGGTTCGAATTTTCTGGCACCGCCAACTTGCGTATTTTTGACACCGTTGAACACCGTCTTGAAAACATGGAAGTCGTAATGGATTGATAACTTTAGTATCATCACTGAGGAAAAAAATGCCACTTGTTGTATCATCCCTTACCCTTGGGGTTCCCAGAGTGTGTGTGAAACGTACTACAAGCAAGTCATCACCCGACCACCATTATCGACCACCGTACCCTCGAGGAGAGATTACCTCATCGCAATCAAGCTCCACTCAGATCTATCTCAATCCCACCTACCCGGAGAAAAAACATCAACACGCTTCGAGCCTAGATCTAGCATGCATGAGCTTAGACTCTTCAAATCCGCTGCGTGGACTCCCGCAAGTAGACGAATCAAGCCCGTGAGAAGCAAGACCGCAACGACCCATAAAACAGTCTGGTTTGTTTTTTAAAATAATTGTACAAACGTTGCGCTCCAGAGTGACCCATTTTTGCTGCAATCGATGGCAATGGGAGCTGCAACTACGATACTAAAATAATACTCCCTCCGTTCCTAGATATACGGTGTATAAATTTATGTAAAACAGTTTAAAATATATGGTGTATTACATTGCGGCACTTATTTTGACAAAAATTTTAAAGATTTGATCATGTTTCCTTATCTCTTGCAAACCGCTCTATTTTTTTATGTCAATTAGTTGGATGTAATCTCGTTCAAACCTGATGTAATTTTTCCTAAATGTGTGTCCTTTAATTTCCGTGCCAAAAATTATACACCTTATATCTAGAAACAAAGAGAGTATTATCTTTACAACTATGATATTAAAATGCTACTACTTCTTATTCATACCCCGTATTACTTATAACTCAAACGGGTGTATTCCCGTGCTAAATACATATATTTAAGAGGAAAAAGGTCCAAAATGAATCTAAACTTATGGACTAAAGCTAAATCAAACCCTCAACTTTCAATCCTTAAAATTGATACTCTGAAGTTGTCAATGTTGATCTATTTTAAATCTTGAAAGTGTTTAGCTTCTATTCGCTGAGTCGGGCCGGCCTATTAGTGCAGTCACTCCCATCGCTCATACATAGTTGTAGGTTCGCTCCCTCCGTTGGTTTTTTAATCCTTTGTCCTTAAACTATTCCTTGATTTTTCATCAGTTTTGTTCAGTTTTATTTTTCTTTCCTTCATTATACTTTACGTTTTCTCTGTTGTTTTTTCTTCGTTATATTTTTTTCCTTTCTTTTTTCTTTCTTGGTTTTCTTCTACGCATTTTTTTCTTTTTTCTTTGCCGGTTTTAATTTTTGACACATGTCTACCTTTTTTATTATACAATTTACATTTTTAGCACACATGTGTAATATTTCTAATAAACCTTGAACATTTTTCAAATATATTACGCATATTTCTAACAAATACATGTTTTAAGCACTTTTTTGAATACACAATAAATTTTTTTTAAATACACGTTGTACATTTTATTAATGAAAATAAAAATATTTTTCAACTTCCCTAAAAAACTTCCTCAAAAAGACTTTTCAAAAATCATAATTTTTAATACACTTTGGATATTTTTCTAATAGATAGTATACATTTTCTAAATACTTGTTTATCAGCACTATTCTAAATACACGGTAAAAAAATTTGGAATACGCTTTGTACATTTTGTTGATGAAATTAAAACATACATTTTTTTGAATATGGGGTAACATGTTTTAAACTACCCTAAAATTTTCCTCCAAAAATAATTTCTGAAAATAAATAAATTTTAATAACCCAAATCTTAGGAGGTCGATTCACATATATTTTTAAAAAAATAAAAACATTTATTTAAAAATGTGAACAAGTTAGAAATGCCAAGTTAAAAAACAAATAATTGAGAAAATTTGAGGGACATTATTGAAAAATGTGAAAAATGTTTTCAAAATCTAAAACATTTTTTGAAGCATGTGAAGTCTTTTGTACTTTAAAAAATATTTTTTTAATCATGAACAGTTTTTATAAAAGTGTATAGTATTTAAATTCCAAACATTTGAAAAAACACAAAGGAGATTTAGTTTTTTTGCCAAAAAATAAAACAGGACAATTTTTAACTTATGATCAGTAATGTGCGAACAATCTTTAAACTTTCTGAATTGTCATTGTGGTATAGTGGGCCGGCCCCAATTCTCGTCTATGAAAGTACCAGGTTATCTCCGCGGGGATTGTAGATTCTCAGTTCGCCTAACATGTCAGTGTCAAATTTCGAGATTCAAAGTCCAGGATTTAATTTATCTTTCATCTACAAGTTCAGGGTTTGTTTTGTACTTTTTCTTATTTAAGAGTGTGGATACAAAAATGTACTTCCTTCTATCGATATTATTAATCGCTCAGACGCATGTATCTAGATGTTTTTAGTGCTAAATACATCCATCTATCTTCTATCATATACTAAAAGCAAAATGCGGATGAAAAATAGAGAAATTAGCTAGAAAATCCCACATTAATCAGAAACATCCGTCCGTTGATTTGGTGAACCCTTTATTAATAACCTTTAGATTTTCATAGCTTAAAGCGGACCCACAACAAATAAAAAAATAAGCTAGAAATTCTTAAAATAGTCAGAATAATCTGTCCGTCAATTCAACTAGTACACGTTCACAACCGATAGATCATCAAAATAATTTATTGATATTAAAGTTCAGATTAATTACCCACCAATGCCCTTCATTAATTTTCGTCATACCCCTTCAACCCGTTTAGCCAGCAAATTACCATATGTACTGTGGTTCTCTCTAAACCTAAGCTATCCTCTTGCATGTTCATGTCACGTTTGATCGCAATGTCGCAGCATTGTCCAGCTGGCATTGGATGATCGATTCCCGATTAATACATCATGCGCTGATGCACGCACATGATTTTTTTCCCAGTCCCGTGTGCGCGCCTGATGCGTGCTGGCATTGCTGCCTGATGTACCGTGTATACGTACTATTTGATCGGCAGGCTGACTCTCCTTTCCGTGCTTGTACATTATTGTTAAATTTCAATCTTGCGTGCCTCATGCACTCACCATGCAGCCGTGTGTGCAATATTGATCAGTTTTTTTAGGGCAAAGATTGTTCATAGAAGATCTGTTTAGTGCACATGGCCGGACAACATAGAACCAGCTAATGACACGTGATATGTATCTTTCGGCTGGCTATTCTGTCTATGTAGTTGGATTTCATTATTACCTAATGCATCGCATCATAGCTGATACATCCTAATATACGTAAAATAACTCCAAACTAATAATTCATCACTCTCCTAATATCATGTCACAAGGTATTTTTTTAGTATATTCATGTCACAACTTAATATAAACTATATATCATTGCTATGGTGTAACCTAAATAATAATGGAACATACTATATTAATACAATGAATTATAAATGAGTTACAGTTTGCACTGTGAGTGGGACTTTTCATAAGAATATAAATATAGAGGTAGAGGTAGCATGAGGGTAAATATTGAAGACCTTATCCTCAAGAAAAAATATTAATGACCTAGAGGTAGCATGGCGTAATGTAATACAATTTAAACTATTCTAGAATTTTGTCGCTTTTTTATCAAAAGAATATAAGCATTTCTCAAGAGACATAGAGCTATGAACTTCCTCATGTGGTTATTTAACCATATTATATAATATTAATAATATACTAAAGACGATGCCCTCGCAACTTTACTAGTTGCAAAAAAGCGTAATAAATTTTTGCACAGTATTTTTTCCCATTTATCCTTGATTTTAATCACAACCAAAAATGATGAAATATAACCCGCGATAACAGGATGCGAATTTACCGCAACCAAAAATTTTGGCCGATCCGATCGTCGCCCAGCGTTCACCTTAGATTTTTCGGCCCTCTCAACTTTTATTTTGTAGCTCCGCCATTGTAAAGAAGATTCAAATAATTTCCTCAAAAGAAAAGGATATTCAAATATAAAATAAAAGTTACGCTAATGACAATGTAGTCACCGGTGGTAAAAATGACTAGACGAAGACCCCGGCAAGACGAGGAGAAGCCGTGCATGCCATGCTGCCACAAATAGGGAGAGAGAGAGAGTCCCTCCTACGGGAGAGGGAGACCTTCCTTTGCTTCATGATGGATTGCTAGTTTCTTGGACCTAGGCCGGCCTTCCAGGGACAGGGAGAGGCAAAGCCATTGCCATTCTTCCACCAAACTCAAGTCCCCTTCCATTGCCCCACGATCCATCTCGCCGTGCGTGCGTGCGTACGTCCGGATCTCCTCCTCGCCGCGTTTTGATCGGCGTTCTGGGCTGCGCACCCCTGCCGTTAACTAGCTAGCTTTCTTCCAAGATGAACGACCTGTTCACCACGAGCTCGTTCAAGAAATATGCGGACGCGAACCCGCAGGCGGCGGCGGGCGACATGGAGGCCGGCGGCGAGGGCGTGGCGAACCTGGACAAGTTCTTCTCGGACGTGGAGGCCGTGAAGGAGGACATGCGCGGCTTCGAGGCCCTGCACAAGCGCCTGCAGTCCACCAACGAGGAGACCAAGACGGCGCACGACGCCCGCGCCATCAAGGCCCTCCGCTCCCGCATGGACGGCGACGTGGAGCAGGTGCTCAAGCGCGCCAAGGGCCTCAAGGCCAAGCTCGAGGCGCTGGAGCGCGACAATGCCGACTCCCGCAAGGTGGCCGGCTGCGGCCCCGGGTCCTCCACCGACCGGACCCGCTCCTCCGTCGTCGCCGGCCTCGGCAAGAAGCTCAAGGACCACATGGACGACTTCCAGGTAATTTGATCCATCTAAATATGCTAGCATTGCACACCTAGGGCTTGGGCCGCATGAGTGACGAACGATTGACGAGAGAACCTGTGGCGTCGATCGCCGGTGCGCAGGGGCTGAGGGCGAAGATGGCGGCGGAGTACAAGGAGACGGTGGCGCGGCGGTACTTCACGGTGACGGGGGAGCACGCGGAGGAGAGCACGATCGACTCGCTCATCTCGTCCGGGGAGAGCGAGTCGTTCCTGCAGAAGGCGATCCAGGACCAGGGGCGCGGGCAGGTGATGGACACCATCTCGGAGATCCAGGAGCGGCACGACGCCGTCAAGGACATCGAGCGCAGCCTCATGGACCTGCACCAGGTGTTCCTGGACATGGCGGCGCTGGTGGAGGCGCAGGGGCACCAGCTCAACGACATCGAGAGCCACGTCGCGCACGCCAGCTCCTTCGTGCGCCGGGGCACCGTCGAGCTGGAGCAGGCGCACGAGATCCAGAAGGACACACGCAAGTGGATGTGCTTCGCCGTCATCGGAGGCATCGCGCTCGTCGCCGTCCTCGTCACGCCCGTGCTCATCAACCTCCACATCTTGACGCTCAGACGATGATTTTCCGTCGGAAACTCATTCGTACCCTTGCATTGGTCTGCTCCACACTTTTTTATCTGTCAAGGATTTGGTTTGGTTCTCATTTTTCGTTTCTCAACTTTGTTTTCCTAGATGATGTAGCCTACAAAACCTTGTTGTACGTACTAATACTTGATTGAGGAAACACAGGGAGGATGTATATTGTTAGTGATGTACAATACCAGTTTAACTCTTGCTTGATCAAGCATTTCCCATCGGGAATGGTACTGTAAATGTGTGTCTCTTGTTTTCTGCTGAAATATAGACTCGCTTGAATTGATTGTCATTTTGTATCTGATAAAAAAAGATTGGATTTTACTAGTACCAAAATATATGAAAAAAATATAAGAAAATGAAGTCTCGAGGTCCGAACCAACCAAAAGGCCAAACTAAAAGGGATATTCAATTCGGCTGTAGGATGCACATGCTCCTGCGTGCCAAAAATGAATTTAACAAATGTCAAAAAATTGACAAAAAATTTCTATGTGTTCATTGTCACAACCAAGTGGTACTCGTGAATTTTCAGGTATAAAACTTAAGCGATTTGACCTGTGCAAAAAAGACAAATCGAACGCCAAACATTGCCTTAAAATATAGCAAGATGTCACACTTGATTTTGTTTTTTCACTGACGAAGCACTATTGCGCCATATGGCGTCAAAATTGCCAAGCACACTGGACATACTACTACAAACATTCACAAAAAAATTAGAATTTTTAAATTTTATTACCTTTTGTTTTGATTTTACAGTTTATTAGAGAGCTCGTGTACCTCATAACCAAAACACCGCGTTCAAACTAAAAAAACAAATAACAAGGTACAGGCTGCTGCAGGAGAATATGATACCATCTCGTATATGCTCCAATGATTGAAGTTTCAAAAAAATGAATGTAGATGTTTAAAAAAAATCAAAAAATATGGATGCTTACAATAGATATATCTATGATGGTCAGGCATGGTTTGGTTGAGTCTGTGATGAACATGTGCCTGGTCATCTTGGCGTTGGCACTTTTGTGTCTAGCTTGGATGATATTCCTTGATGTCGTCTGTGTGTTCCTCCAACCCCTATTTCCAATCTCTGGTGTATTATTTTATCATTTTATTTTATTTTTCTTTGGTTTTCTCTTAGTTTTTTTTCCGGGTTTTGTGGTTTTCGGTCTAATTTTCCTTATAAATCAGTTTACGCTTTTTTTTAGTGGAATCAGTAGAGCTCCTACCTTGCATTGTCAAAAATTGTTGCAAGTTTTTCTAGTGCATTCCTTCATCATGTTTGGAACAAGGCGGTCCATATAAATTTGAAAAGGAATGTACTTTAGTGTATGCATACACTGTTAACTCGATGAGTTATTTTTTTATAGTTACATTTATTCATACATATTGTACAGTTTCTTTAAAGAAGAATAAAAAACCGTTGTGTACGAGTATAGAGAAAAACTCTTATCACTATTACCCATAATTTATGTACCTAGCAAAATAATCGCTTAGCTCACTACACTGTATCAAGAATATCAAACAGACTAAAACCTGTGGGCTAGGATGGATATAGAAATTGCAGCAGCCAGACATCAAAGCACCAGTGGTCTAGTGGTAGAATAGTACCCTGCCACGGTACAGACCCGGGTTCGATTCCCGGCTGGTGCAATTCGATATTTTTTTTCCATCACTTCAGTAAGAAACTTTATGCCTTATGGGCTTGCTGTGAGCTTACAGATGGAGCGAATGCTGTCAACAATCGAACCGATCTGCTCATGGGATGCTGCAGTTCCAGCAAACTTCAAATGTTTTTTTGCTTCGGCTCGGTCGAAGTAGAAGGCCCCCGGGACTAATTTCTCCTTGGGTTGCAAAGCCAACCAGACCACTGTGTCGGCCCCTTCTTCGTTCGATCTCAGGTTTCCTGATAGCCTGACAGAGTATTGATGCTGTAAATTAGACTGTCGAAGCTACAGAACATAAATGGGCCAAGAGGGGCAGTGAGACAGCTGAAGGCTTACTTCTCCGAGAGTCCCGGCAAGCTCTTCGACACTCCAGGCGTATCAGCCCATCCTGGATGCATCGAGTAGAAACCGACTCCCTTGTCGCTGAATTTCTCAGCCCACCATTCAGTGACAGCAACCTAAGGGAGTTTCCATGATCATGTCAGTCATGTGTTACCATCTCTTGTCGAGTATAGGGGATTCACAAACCTGAACTCTCTTGTTACGGGCATATTGTTTTGTCCCGTCAAACTCGCTTTCACTGTACTGTAGTTTCAAAATAAATAGTGAGATAATAATCAGATGTAAAAGGTAAAGTTTTCACAGGCCAATTTATTTCCAGAGATAAACAGCCCACGGTGTATGTTTCTACGATAATGACAAGAAATGACCCCTCAAACCCCCCAACCATAGAAAATGACATCAAATGAGCAAGGATCGAAACAATTCAGGAAATGAGTAGTTCATTTTCGGTTGCAATCAATCCAGAATCTAGATAAGTGGGAAGTGCTTGAATATTCTTCCAAAATGAATCACATGAGTGAGTAAATGGAGAACGTCATTTGTGTCCACAACTACTATTTGCTTCAACCTTGATCTCCAAGTGGACCCTGTTGGGAAGTTTTTGCAGAAATTTTTTTCCTTACCCATGGAACAATGTCAAGGGGGGTGTTTTTATTGCTCTCCGCATCACATATGTAGTCTATTTTATTTCTATACATACTTCTCGGCATTATGCTTCCATACAGAGTAAAAGTAGGCAGATATCACCTCAAAAAGTAGAGCAAAGAATTTTACTTGTAAATCCTTGTTCAGTGGCTCAGTGTACATCCCTCCCGATGAAACTGTAATGACACGAGCATCAGGTGCTGCTTTTTCCAGCAATGGCATTACTAGCTCTGTTAAAGTATAGGTTGCAGCCACATTCACAGCAAAATTGAGCTCCAACCTATTGAAAAAAACGAAATATCACACCATTTTCAGTTGTGAAAGTTAACCTGATAAATGGAAGAATGCTTAGGAGTTATATATAGCCAGAGCAATTTGAAAATAGACAGTGAAGAAAATTAATAAGCACGATGATGGATAGTATTACAGACCCTTCCGGTGTAGTCGTACGATCGTGCTCTAGTAAGCCAGCATTGTTAACCTACAAGACAATCTGTTATATTTGCTTGTTCCACCAAGTAGTTAATGTAATTCTAGAAGAAACTTTGATTATTTATCTGAATTATAATAGACATAATAAGATGTTGCTGCCAGAGGTACAACAACAACAACAACAACAAAGCCTGTCAGTCCCAAACAAGTTGGGGTAGGCTAGAGCTGAAACCCAAAAGATATCGTAACCAAATCACGGTTCTGGCACGTGGATAGCTAACTTCCACGCACCCCTGAGGTAAGAAACACAAAATGCAAATAAATAAATAAAAATGAAGCAGCAAAGCTTACAAGGACATGGAGTGGCTTCTCCTTTGAAGAGAATTTTGTAGCAAATGACTTGACTTCGTTGATTGATGAAAGATCACATATCTGTGACACGGCAACAATTAAAGTGATATCCGTTCAAAATATAATAAAAATAACTGAAGTGCTAGTTTGCCCATAATTGCCATAGAACATCAATAAGAATTGAATACTGCAGGAAAAACCAATGTTGGAGCAGCATACCTCTAGATGAACATTCATATTGCCAGTTTTGGATCTTATCTCATTCAGAGCAGTCTCTCCCCTTTCTTTGTTACGGCAAAGCATATAAACAGTGGCACCACTAGCAGAATATAAGAAACAAAGGTTTTTATGACAGACAGTAAGACAATTTTAATATATTTTTCCGAGAGCAAATTTACTACACTAAAGTGAGAAAAAAGAGGGATAGTTTCATACTGAGAAGCCAAGCCCTGAGCTGTAGCAAAACCTAGGCCAGAATTAGCTCCAGTTACAAGGCAGTTTTTCCCATCCAACCGGATCTGCATATCCTCCTCTCTAAATTTCTTGGCATGTTCCCTGAGTAATTAAAGTCCCATTAGTTTGACCATGAGAATGGTGGCATAACTGTGTCGACAATTAAACTCTTCTATCCTACTACTATAGTACTTCCATTTGTATAGACATATATACCATTTGTATAGACATATATACAAATTGAAGTCATCTAATTTGAAACGGAGGGAGTATGCAATACGACCCTAAACAGAATCACAGTCTTGTAAACAACTCTTCCTCTATTTTTTACCAACTCGAACAGTTTGATCTCAACAATAAACCAAAAAGGTCCTCATTTTCTGTGCTAAATTCAACCAGGAGAGCTCCAGTTCTGAGCTCTGGCACGGAAGGGGAACGGCCCAACGGAGACACAACTGAACGAAATCGAGCAAAAGCAAGAGGGAATCGGCGAGACGATTGGGCGGAATTGGGGCTTACACGAAGCCGGATTTGGTGAACTGGGTGAAGCCATAGAGCCCGAACGCTGCCGTCCTCCATGCCTGCGCCACCAACAAAATCCGCCAAAAACAAAAACTGGGTGAAGACGATGAATCTTTGCGGATTAATGGTAAGTAGAAGACAGAAATTCGATTTGGAAACACCATCACCTTCTGGATAAACATGTTTCTTTTTCGCCTCTTGAGCGCGCTCTGTCCTCCTCCGGCGGTCTTCTTCCTGTGGAGCGCGTGCGTAGACGAGATGTAGCTTCGCGTCGGGGGGCAAGGGGTTGGTTCTTTCTTCCGGAGCACGGAGGCGCCTCGCTGGCCGATTCTCCGCCGCGGGAGATGGCACCTCTGCTCTCCGTCTCCGGCACGGTGTGACGCGCCCCGCTGGAGCTGCTGCTGGGCTGGGCAGGGCCGGGATGGGTTTTGGGTGGTTGGGCCGCAAATAGTCCAGGCCTATCAGATTTGAGCCCAGCTGAATCCTGAGAGAGGATTTTCTGACAAAAGTGCAGAGAAACAGCTTGTATGTCATGTAAATTGAAATAAAAAAAGTAAGCAAATGTTTGAGAGGGTGGGGGAGAAACCTAAGAGGTCAAATTTCGAAGGACACATTACATATGGCTAGAAGGAAATTTATTCAGAGTTTTTTTGTGTATCTTTAGAAGAGGAGGAATAACACTGGCACAAGAGATCCAGTGTCGCGTCCCGTTGGAAATACTGCGGAGTTGTGCCAAGCGGGAAGGACTCTGATTTTGGTTGGAACAAACAAATTGTTAGGCCGCAACTAGTTTAGATATTCCTGTTAGGGGGTAGGTATTTCGTTAGGCACAAATACAACATGTTTGAGCCCAGCTGAATCCTTAGAGAAGATTTTCTGACAAAGATGGAGAGAAGAGATAACTTGGATGTCATGCAAAATTAACGTAGAAAAATAAGTATATATTTAAGCTGGAGGAACCTAAGAGATCAAAACTTAAAGGATGAATCTGGCCTAACTGAGTAGTTGGAAGGTTCATAAGGGCCGGAGGAAATTCAACCCTTGAATAATGAACAGATGGATAGGATGACTATTATTCATAGGTCTTTATGTGTATCTCTGGAAGATGAGGAATAATATTGGCACAAGAGATTGAGGGAAGAATGGTTGCTTATGTGTGATAACAATACTAGCTACTGTTCATATGATTGCTAATGGGAGGAGGAAGAAATGTATTTTTCACTGAAAATGGAGATACAATGATTCTAGGGGGGGGGGGGGAGGGGGGGGTAACCTTGTTGATTATGTTCATTAATATTACAAGCAATTATTTGGCCTTCCTGAAGGTTTTAAGTGCATACTCAAAATGGTGTTTGGGATGATAATGAGAAGTTGTCCATTGAGGATAATTTGAAACTTTGTAAACCGTTAAATGAGAAAGAGATTAAACACATGATTTAGGGGATGAATAAGAATAAGGCTACTAAGTGTGATACATTTTCTATAGAATTATATCAATCGTATTGGTCTTTTATTAAGGATGGCATTACGATGTGATTTCATGAATTATGCTGGAAAGGTTATTGATACCATGATTCCAAAAGGATGTAGAATTGATACAATTCAAAAATCCAAGCCCTTTTGTTAGCCACGAGTGTTGTTTAATATTCCCTCGAAAGTTATGGACAAAAGAGCTAAACCTTTTATGGCTAAATTGATCTCAGATAGTCAAAATGACTTTATCACGGGGAGGACCATAATGAATGATGTTATGAATCCAAGAGGATTAAACAAGGGGTTGTCCTCAAGATGAACTTTCGAAAGGCATATAAAAAGGTAAAATTATATTTCTTGTTTCATGGTATGAAAAGGGCTTCGGTGATTAGTATATGGTATGGTTTCAAACATTTGTGAAGAGGGGGACACTTAGTGTCAAGATAAATGATATTGTGGGTTGAAACTTTGGTGGATCAAAGGGGTGAGGCAAGATGATCCTATGTCTCCTTTCCTTTTAAATATTGCTGCCAATTTTTTGTAAATGATGGTTCTGTTGGTTTAGGAGAGTGGCAAAATTATGGGCCTCATACCCCACATGATTGATAAATGGGTGGCAAGTTTGCAATATGCTGATGACATCATAATTTTTATGCAATATAATGTTGACAATCTTAGAATATGAATTTTTTGTTATATTATTTGAACAAATGTATGGGTTAAATATTAACTTCCAAAAAGTGAGGTGATCATGGAACTACATGATTATGAAAAAGCCCAAATGTATGTTGATATGCTGAATTGCCAATTAGGATCTTAACCTATCAAATATCTAGGTATCCTAGTTTGTGGCAGCAAACGATATGTTGAGGAGTAGGTTTCTCGTTAGAAAAGTGTGTATAAAATACTAGATGACATGGAACTAGGAGACGGTAGATGATTGGGACTAATCTGACGTGCATGACTACCGTCGATGTTACGGTGGTGCGATAATGTTCGGAAGTTAAGCGATGGTGTCCCTTCTGAGATCTTATACTTTGGTCGGTAGGTTCTATGTGAGCAGGACGGTAGAGGGTGAACGACGACTAAGGCAGGAAACCTCACGATTGCATTTTTTCGGGGTGAAAACTTCGAATCTTACCTTTGGTCGGTAGGTTCTGTGTGGCATGTCATTACCTTCTTGAAGGTGTTAGTTCAGAGATCTAATTTAGGGTGATATCCCTTTCTCCAACATCTGATTGGACGTGCCAATATGTCAACATCAGGGGGATGTTGTCTTACATCCTTTGTCTGCTAATATAACGTTGTAGGTTTCGTGATTTGATTTGAAGATGTTGTCGCAGGGCATGTACTTTGTGGATGGCTTTAAAAAAAATTGCTCTTTTTACGTTGACTTATTTACAATTTTCAATAAGTTAATAATATATGGTAGTGTGAACCACCTGATGCAGAGCTGAGGCTCTTCCCCTCCTTTTCAAAAAATAATATAAACACAGCACTCCTTACTAACCCTAAACATTTTCTCTCTCCCACCCTTCCCCTCTAATTTTAATGAGGCGATAGAGACCATTCTCTCATCGCTCATCCGCCTTTCAATTGTGGCTCCCCTTCCCTTTTTCCTGCTACTACAGATACATATCCCTCTTCTGATCCGGAGCAAAAAACCAAGACTCCTCAAATCCATTGGCAAGAAAACAATACAACTCAATTCCATTGAGAGGAGACCATGATGAACGGTGAATTGCTAAATGAGTAAATGACAATGAATGTAGTTTTTTGAAAAAGAAAAGGAAGGAAATGTTTCAACACCGATTTGAATGTTCCTAAACCAATCAAATGCATTGTTTAACTATGAGATGTCCAAAACCTTCATCATTTTCTTTTAATAGAATATCGATTTTTGACCTATATTTGTGTTGTTTTTATGTAGATGGGAAATGTCTCATGTTGTTATATATATGGATGATCACAACGAAATGGTGTGTACCCAATTCTTTGTCTTGTGAGTGAATGAATGGGTCTGGCTCAAGGTCAGGTTACTGCCCCGCACGGTGGAGCTTCATTGGAGGAAAGGTGTGCATGGCCCGCCCAGCCCTGCCTAAGAGTTGCACGTACAATAGAAGCTAGTTGTTGATTGTACCCACTGGAAACACGGAACACACAAATGTGACACTCAATTCGATGGTGAGTGATCTGTTTTATAAGCACATAATCGAACACTAGCTACACATGATTCTTTTACTCTCATGGTTTTTGTAAGCATGGAAAAATTAAAGCAAATAATAACATAATTAGCACACTATTTACACAATAGTTGTGTTTTATAATATGAAATAATAAGCAAACAATAGAGAAAAAATCACAATAAAATCTAAGATGGAATGAATAAGTGGCACTGGTATTGGCATGAAAGAAGAAAAAACAAAATCAAATAAAAATAATAAAGTTTTATAATAAAAATTAATTGGTGGCTTTGGTATTACCCTTTCAGAAGAAATAAAATGACTTAAAAACGAAATAAAAATAATGAAGTTTTATAAGAAACAATGGATTACTAGCTTCATAATTACCCGTTAAGAAAAAAAAACTAAAATTAATATAATGAATTTTCTAAGAAAGAATGAATTAGTGGAATTGGAAGTGTCCTTTAAGGTGAAGAAATGAGAATTGACAAAACATAAATAAATGCACACAATTTTCACGGCAATTATGCACTTTTATGCAGTATTATGCAAGAATAACCACATAATAGTAAAATTTCCTAAGAAAAACGGAATTAATGGTATTGATATTACTCTTAAAAAGACATAAAGTGAAATAAAAACTAAAAATAGATCAAAATAATGAAGTTTTATAAGAAAGAATGAATTACTGACTTTGGGACTACCCTTTAAGAAGAAATACAATCAAACAATAACTAAATAAAAATCAAAGCAATCAGGCTTTAAAGCAAGAATGAATTGGTGGCATTGTCCTTATCGTTTAAAAGAGAGAAAATGAATACAAAACTAAAATGAAAAATGTATTTTCTTCACAAAATTTACACATAAATTGTGATTTTTTATAATAAAAAACAATAAGCACAGTGGAATTTTGAAAAGGAAATAATTTTTCTAAGAATGAATAAAGCAGTAGCATTTGTATTATCATTAAATAAAAATCAAAACAAATCAAAATAAAGACATTTCTCAAGAAACAATGAATTAGTGGATCTGGTATTATCATATAAGAAGAAATAGAATATTATTAATTAATGTGAAATTCAAAATGATAAAATTTCAAGAAGCAATAAATTAGTGGCAGTGGTATTACCCTTAAAGAAATAAAAAATTAAAAATAAAAAAACAAACAATGACAAAATTTGTTCATAATTTTCAATACAATTATGAGTTTTCATAATCTCCAATAATAAGCATATAATAATGGTATTACACAAAAAAAACCTAATAAGAATGAACTAGTGGAATTAACATTACCATTAAATAGAAAAGAAAATGGAACAAAAACTATATCAAAATCAAAGTAATGATATATTGTAATAATAAATAATAAATGACTTTGGTAGTAATTTTAATGTGAAAGATAATGAAATAAAAATAAAACGATAATAACGATGTTTTCTAAGTAAGAATCAATTGGTGTCATTGATAATACACTTTTAAAAGAAACAAAATAAAAAAGTTAAAAAAATTACTTAGAATTTTTTCAAAAAACTATACATATAAAGTTTGTTTAAAAAGGCAAGAATAAGCACAAAATAGTAAATATTTGCCTAAAATAGTTTTACAAAGGAGGAGTGCATTAATTACATCGGTATTAACCTTAAAGAAGAAAGGAAATGAAACAAAAAATCAAAATCTAAATCAAATAAATGATTTTTTATAAATAACAATGATTTTTTCA
The DNA here is from genome assembly GCA_950022295.1 of Bromus sterilis. Lineage (NCBI taxonomy): Eukaryota > Viridiplantae > Streptophyta > Magnoliopsida > Poales > Poaceae > Bromus > Bromus sterilis. The sequence goes on from OX465598.1 coordinate 31,386,352, forward strand.
CATTGGTATTACGATTTAATATTAAGTATAATGAAAAATACAAATTAAACTTGCGCAAAATTTGCACTTTTTGTAGTACGCAAATAACAATCAAATAATGGTGTCATTTTTGTAAATATTGTTTAGTATTTAATTGTATACATTTGCACTCTGCTAGCATCCCACAAATAACTAAAAACAAAAAGTAGAAACCAACTAATAAAGAAAAACAAAAAAACAAAAGAAGAAACACTTAAAACAGAAAAAGACATTGAAAGCACAAATGAAGAGATGGGGAGGGATGGGCGACATATGTTATGGGCTTCAGCCCAATAGCAAATTCGTTTACCCAAATATGCTTTTAGTAGTTCCTCAAAATAAATATGTTGTTAGTAAGAAAAACCTAAATAGCCTAGGAAAACAGAGAATGAATATCAAAGCAAAAAATCAACAGATACAAAAATCTATTGACCTAAAATTAATTTTCAGGTGACTTACATATAGCTAAAGTGATGGAGTAATTAAATTTGTTGGACCAGCTAGACATCAAGTGTCTATATTTAGAATTTGGGTATGTCACTCATTTATATGTCGTTCATATTAGATCGACTGGTTAGATAACATTCATCTACAAACGAAAAATGACTGGCCTAAATTCTCTGCCGCTCAATTTTGTGCCATTACCTTTTCTAATCAGGATGTTGTAATTTTGAGTGCCTGGCCCAACTACATGCATTACTCCTTTTGCGTGGTTAATTCCTAGCTCCTTTATGCCCTGTTTTGTGAGCTAATGATGCATATGGCTTAAAAGGTCTCCAGGCTTGGGCTAAGACCAAATAAGAATAACTAACATGTGCACTTTACAAGATGAAATAGATTAAAATAAAATCTAAATAGTGAAGCTTTCTAAAAATCAATTAATTAGTAGCATTGGTATTGTCCTTTATAAAGAAAAAAGGGAAACACATGACAAAATTTGCACACAAGTTACATAGAAATTGGGTCTTTAATAATATGCAAGAATAAGTGTATATGGGTGCAATCTTTGCAAAAGATATATTAAGAAGTATTGAATTAGTGACATTGCTATTACCCTTAAAAATATAAATTTAAATAAAATAAAAATAATGTAGATTTTCAAGAAAGGTGTATTAGTGGCATGGAATTAGATAATTAATAATAACACAATTTGGACACAGAAATTGTGCTTTCTTAATCTGCAAGATAAGTATATAATAGTGGACTGTTTTGTCAAAAAAGGTTTCCCAAGAAGTAAAGACTTTGTGGCATTGGTATTACCCTTGAACATGAAACAAGCTTAAATAGAAACTAAAACAATAGAAAAATAAGATTATTCAAGGAAGAATGAATTAGTGCCATTGATATTACCCTTTGAGAAGAAGAAAATAAAATAAAAACAGAATAAAATCGAAATAATAAAGTTTTTTAAGAAAGAATGAAATAGTGGCATTGATATTACCCTTTGCTAAGAAAGAAAGTAGAAAAGCAAAAAACTAATGACAAAATTTGTACATAAGTTATGCAAAAAACGAGTATATAATAGTAGAATTTTGGCCAAAATATATTTGCTAAGAAGTAAAAGGTTGGTGATATTGATATTACCCCTAAAGAGGGTTAAATAAATAAATATTAAAATAAAATCAAATGATGAATTTTTTTAAGGAAAATAAACTAGTGGCATTGTTATTACCCTTTAAGAAAAAAAATCAAAAAATTATAACATAATTTGCACACAAGTCATAAAAAATACATTTTTTATAATATTCAAGAATAAGTATATAATAATATTCCTCCAATCCATATTAAATGTCTCTCAAACGGATGTATCTAGAAGTATTTCAATGCTAGATACATCTATTTGATTGACAAGTAATATCGATAGAAGGGAGTAGCATTTTTGTCAAGAAAATGTTTCCAAAGAAGTAAAAAAATTGAGATGTTAGTATTATACTTAAAGAAGAAATGTAATAAAATAAAGACTTAAACAAAATAAAAATGATGAAGTTCCCTAAAAAATAATAAATTAGTGACATTGGTTTTATCCTTTAGAAAAAAGAAAATAAAAACTTAAAAGAAATAGTGAATTTTTTTGCAAACAAGTTACACATAAATTACACTTTTTATACTACCAAAAAGTTAATTGTACTTACGCGTATACATTTACACTCACCTACATCCGAAAACAATTTGCATGTATACAATCATGTTATATTAGCATACATTTAGTATCATATTCACTTGTAGTAGATAAGGCTTGTTGCATATGATACTAATATTCATTAGATAGTTATTTTTTTCATAGAAAGTAAGTACTTAACAACGAAAATTAATTAACTTAGTAATTTTATTATGACCATTCTAACGAATATTATTGGATAATGATAAGTGTCGAACGTCAAGGGAGAAGCTCCTCCGCATATGATGTTTTTTTGAATTAAAATTATCATCTGGAAGAAGAAAAAAGAAGGAAATTTCCATCTCTGTGAGAAATTGTCACGTCTCTTTAACTAAACTTGCATTCAAAATCATTCGGGTTTGCCATCCCTTGGACCTGAAGTTCGACACTTATCAGATCCCATATTGTTAGAGGCGGGCAACAACGTATGATAGGATTCAAGGCTCCGTGCCGCTGGCCTAAATCAGGCTATAGCTTGTCCAATAATGCAAACCCATTTTTTATTCTAACTACCTACATACAGTACACCGTAATGGGGTTTTCATATTATTTTTTTGATTGTGTGCATTCTGGATGTCTTTTGATTTCTTGTTGGTGCAGATGCTTGATGTAATTGATACCATAGTGATATTGATATATTACTTGCCTAGGGAGTAGTTGTACTACTTGCCTAGTATGATCGAGCTTTCCTAAGCAAAAACCTATGCTGGCACTTATTACCGAGCTAATGACAACAAGCATATGCATCCGCCTCTCTCACACACACATTTTATGCAATTATATTATGGAGCTAATGACTGCAAGTGCTGTGTTCTTGGGTTGCTCTTGTTGATGCCTCAAGTACCGTACCTGCGCTAATCCCTTTTCTATTCTGCCGCGAGACGATAAGAAAAAGGGCATCATATTCATCGGTTCCTCCCCCGCGGCACTGCTGCTTGTGTTATCGGGGAAACCGGAATTAACTAGGCTTGTTCCCTTGCGATTAGGGCCGCATAATTATTGCTTCTAGCGCCGCTCCAGCCCCCCTACCCCGTCCGGCCGCCGGCGCTATCGATCATGTCGTTTCCGGCGACCCGATAGCACCGCCGCACACGGCTCCTTCTCGTTCTTGCCTTGACGTTCGCCGACGCACTTGGTAATCTTCTATCTACAAGTCCTTTTATCTTGTAAGCCTTCTACAAGTTCAAGAATATCTTTCGTTTTCCTCCCTGCTTCTACACTATACAACCTCAGGTAGCATTAGCAACGAACGAATCATCTCCCGTGCGACTCTAGTACAAGAATTACTTTTATCGTTTCACCTCAAACGTATCACAAACTCACGTGTGCAGTACTGTACGTACGTACAGCAGACCCAGCAGCGGTAAAAAAATCAAATGTGTGCATCAGATCTCGTGCTGGCGGCAGCGAGTCAAGCCGATGGAGGAGGATGGGGGTGGTGAGGCCACTGTGATACTGTCCCTCTTTCTTTGAGCAAGCGCGCAGTAACTTGACTGGAAGTGGCAGTAATAAAGAGACAAGTCGCTCGCCGCCGAGTGCCGATGCCGACGACCAGAGGTGGCTGGCAATGGCAGCGGCACACCGCACACGCACCCCTCGCGTGCGCCTCCGGATTTCCCAAGGTCTTTTCCCCGTACGGTTTCATTTGTGAGCAATGTTTACACGCTCACCGACAGTGAGGCACGCAGCAAGCCTGGTCCGAGTATCGCCCAAACTCTCCCGGTTCGGGTGTCCCGTCCAAGCCAAGCCAACTCACCATGAAATATATCCGTGGTTAGAGCCGGTGTTAGAACAAGAAGAAGATGGACAACCGGCCGGCACCAATATGATCGTACGCAAATGGACTACTCCGACGCAGGGGAACAACATGGTTGGACAACCGAATGTTATTTGGATGATACATTGGCATGAATTTACAAATATACTCTGATGTTACATTGACATTTCTTTTTCTTTTTCGACAACGAAGATAGACCCTCGACCGCTTGCCTCAAATCGAAGGAATGTCTTTTAGAAATACAAATAAGGTATGCAAATGAAAAGCGTTAGTGCCACAATTAGGTACATACATGGTTAAGTGTTATTATCAGCTCGAGCTCAAATGCTCACTTTGTAAACAGTAAAAAAATTAAAAAAGTTGAGCATTAAGAAAATCTTTTTTGAAGATTCATTTTATTTTTTTGCCCACACCTCCACAAATGTGATCTCATAAATGGCAATTGCACACGTGTAAAACTTTTCTTAATGTTTATCACAAGAAAATATAATTTATTTTCAGTTTTTTTGGTTTTACTGTTTACCCGAACTCACCTAGTTAAGTGTTATTATCAGCTCGAGCTCAAATGCTCACTTTGTGAACGGTAAAAAAAATCGGGCCTTCTACAACTTGTATTGCAGCAGTACATTGATCAACTTCGGACACAGTAGAGGCAAGCCTTATGGTCAAAACATCAATCATTACAATTAAATTTATTGCAAAAATATTGGTATTAAGCCTGAAAATGCCATCAAATGGTTAAGGAGAAGCTACGAAAGAAGCGGATGCGCACGCTCGTGAATGCTAGTTGTCATAAATTTTGCCAATTATTTCGCAATATGCGGGATGATTTTTTTTCCATCGTTCTTGTGTTAACATGGAAATGTGTGACTGAGGTTTGGTGGTTAGTCGCATCGACAACTAAGTTTGTACGGTTGTACAAATATTATAATTATTTTTAGAAAAAATAATCCATTATGTCAATAGAACAAAGTATTAGTACCATTAAATACTTTAAAATTATTATTTTTCAATTATTAAAGTATTAAACATTTTAATAATTTGTGTTTTAGACAAAATAATTGATAAAGTTCTCTTATTTATGCGATAGGGTCATAGAGGGAGGGTCATCCTGTAACCAAATTGGGCCCATTTATCGCAAAATGAAAAGAATCCGGCCCATTCTACTATTATATCGGTGCCCGTGCGGCCAGATTCTAATATCTTGCGCGGTCATGTCCAAAAAGGATAAGGACAACCTTAAAAAATGTCGTTTCAAACTTTTAAAATGTTCTTCTTAGACGTACTGTACTGCGAGCCAGTCACTGTCGAGAAATGTAGTGCGCCTACGCTTATCGAAATTCTAGTTTTACCATAAATTAAATCAACGAGACCAAATACGGCGGGAAGAAAATTTATATCATTGGATTCGTATTCGAAAGAAGTTTCCAATGATACATTTTTTGTTTTCGCCGCAATTGGTTTCATTGGTTAAATTTATGATCAAAGTTAAAGCACGAAAACCGAAGACTCACTATATTATGAAATGGAGGGAGTAGTACACTTGTTCAACATTCTACAACCCATTTTTCTTTCACCAACGCTCTTTCCTGAAAGCGCATGACGTCCACCATCGTATACATACAAGTGGTATTTTAGCTTGATAAAACATACTGTAATTACGTGGTATACTACATTGGCATCACCAGCATAAAGTTACATGTTTCCGCTAGCTCACTGGTAATTTCTCAGCCACCGGCCACTTGATCAGTGCAAAACTTCAGACTAATTATACCTTACAGACCAAGTTTTCCCCGGTGATTATGACTTGTTTCACACGAAGCATGGACATTTCTCAACAAGAGAACAGCAACAAACAAGTACAAACTCCAGTAATTATCTTTCTCCAACCCAATTCCCCAAACCCACCCACCCCCACCCCCACCCCTCTTGGAAAGCCCACACCGAACCACAAGCACCAGTTTTTTTAACCCTCCCTCCCCTAGTATCCTGTGCTCAATTATAACCACCCTCCTCTTTTCACCCTCCCAACACACCGCCACGCACCATGGTAAAAATGGAAAAGAACACACACACACACTGAGAGAGACTGAGAGAGAGGTTAAACAAAAACAAAAGGTACAGTAACAAATATAAAAACAAAGGCATCCGCCACACCACCCTGCCGTATTGTGACGCTTTAGACCGACCCAAGAGAGATCACGAGACGAGAGAGGGGTTAAAAATTTAAGCACCGTTTAAGAATCCCAAAACTTGGAAATGGGCGCTCTCTATCTCTCTCATCACACATTTAAGCCCTCTTTTACTTTAATCACACTCCCCCATGAGACTTGCTTGCCTAGCATCAAAATTTCGACCTTCCCAAGGAATCCGCAGCCTAGGTGGTGGGAATTGGCGGTACTGCCCCTGGGGTTTTGGCTGGGGTGGTGACGATGGCCTAGGGTTTGGAGGGTAAATGTGGGTGCTTGGGGAGTGTGTTTAGGGATTTGTACTGTTGGGATTAGCAATGAGGGATAAGCGGCTGTAATTGGTTGGAGGGTGGGTGTATGGGCTAAGCTGTTGGCAATCCCAATGGGTGTGCGGCCCATTAGTTCGTAGGCCCAATAAGTAATTTTGGGAATTTATAGAATATTTAACTTACGTAGTCTTGTTTCATCAATTTTTGCTACTCCCTCCCTTCCTAGATGCAAGGTGTATAGTTTTTTTTAAGAAAAAGTTTAAAATATAGGGTGTATTGCATTGCAAAACTCATCTAGACATTTTTTTAGAGATTTGATTATGTTTCCTTATCTCTTGCAAACCCCTCTACTTTCTCACGTCAATTAGCTAGATGTAATCCCGTCCAAATCTGGTGTTTTCCTCAACGTGTGTTCTTTAATTTCCATGCCAAAAACTATACACCTTATATCTAGGAACGGAGGGAGTATTTTTATTCTTAGTGCACAATCAAGAAACATCATTGATGTGCTTGATAGCATGCATAAGGCTGGTCACAGTGGGGAGTAACTTAGAGTAGTTACTACTTTCAAAATGCAAAATAACTTCAAAGTAGTAACATAGATGACCTTATTTATTAGTGTATAGACTCATTATATCTTGGGAAGAGTGATGTGATGGTAATTAGCTAAGTTACTCTATTTGCCTCTCTCCTCGTTAATTAGTTGCCACATCATCTTTTTTGCTTAGGTGTCATCTATGTTACCGTTGAAGTTACTCCCACTATGACCAGCCTAAGGCTACCTGTAATGGATAGTATCATAAGTTAGTACTGTATCATGCATATGATACTAGTGTATGATACTACCTCTATAATGCATAGTATCATATAGTAGTATCATACAAGACACATCTAGCTTTATTTATTGTCATGCAAGACACATACTAGTATTACATTTAATATGATATGGTATCATAATATGATACTACACTCTCTCTTTGTTCATTAAATTGCATGCCACCTCATCAAATTTTCCTAGTTGACATGCATGATACTCCCTTTGTTTTTATTTACTCTACATATTAGAGTTGACTAAAGTCAAACTTTGTAAATTTGACCAAATTTATAGAAAAATATATGAACATTTAATATAACAAATCTATATGATGTGAAAGTACATTCAATAATAAATCTAATGGCATTGATTTGTTATTTCATATGTTAATATTTCTGTTTATATTTTTGGTCAAAGTTTACAAAGATTGGCTTTGACTAAAGCTAATATGCGGTCTAAATAAAAATAGAGGAAGTACTACCTATGATACTTCTATTACGGGCAGCCTAAAGCCCAAAGCCGAGGATGCAGTTTTTAGGTGTTTCAATGATTGATCTGCATTAAATTTTTAACTCATTTTAAATCTAAATCTTCACTTTATCGAACGGTCGAATATGCCTTTTTCAGCAAGGCATGCCATATCAATGCAAGCGAGTGCACGTGGCTGTAGGTGGATGCACACGCAGGAGCCTTCACATTGTTTCTTGTTGTGGCATCATAAATCTGTTCATCCATTTCTCATTGCTCACTCTCTCCTCTCTCATTGACGGTATCGACCATCGTAAATAACAAGATATGGAAAACAAGCACTGCTTTATCATCGATTCATCACCTCATCGACCCTGTTTGGATCCATGGGTTAGAGTTAGAGTTGGTTAGATTGTACCGAACTAACGCCAAAACATCCAAACAGGAGAGTTAGAGTTGGTTAGATGCATCTAACCCATCCAAAAAATCTAACCCGCCAAGAGGTTCTTATTTGGGTTAGAGTTAGGTGGGGCTCAGAAAAAGTTACTTTTCCCTCTATCTCCACCATACAAATCCTGAATAAAGTAGTCAAGTGATTGGAAAAGGTACATTTATTTCCAATCTAACCCACCATCCAAACACCTCTTTGGTTAGAGTTAGTTCAGGGTTAGTCTAGAGTTAGAATCTAACTCTAACCTCTAACCGAGTTAGAGTATCCAAACAGGGCCATCGTAACGCCTTCGTCCGCGGAAGTTGTCTCTCTCTACGCCTTTGTAGGAATCAATGTAGGCATCAATTTACCCTCACGCATGTTTTAACCTTTTTATACCTCCTGCGGTAGGGCTATTTGTAAGTTCAAGTATGTGATCAGAGGGGGAGGGGGTGAATGATCACTTCAAATTTTTGCATGAAACTATGAAGTGAAGCATAACTTAACAGCAGAAGAGTTTCAACAGAAAGGTAAACATCGAAGCAGAACATGATTGAATCAAAACATAGCGAATCAAAAGCATTGAATCAATTGCATTGAAGCAGATCACTGAAGCAATTGATAAACTGAATGTAAATGCGGAAAGTAAAACGAACTCTTGACTCGGCAATGTTTGTTCGACCAGTTCACACTCTGCAAAGTGCTACGTCTGGTTGGAGGGACTTGTGATTGAACACAGGAGCTAACCTCTCTCCGTCCGTATCTCCACTGCACCAAACTCCTTGAGCTTGGTCAGTTCTTCACTCGTGGTTGATTATTGAGGAAATCACCGAAACCTTTCACAAACTGGACTTCGAGGCGACAATAACTCTTCGCTCTCTGAAGAACAACTCTCTAACCGTCTAGGAGAATTGCAGTTCTCCAAGATAAAAAGGCTAGCAAACTTCTTCCTAAGTCATAATGAATCAACTCAGATCAATAGGACTTCTGCTTCTGTGGATGGGTTTTGGTTTGCTTCGGTGGGGTTGCTCTCTCTCTCCTCTGTAAGGAATTAATTTCGGAGCAGCCACCGGCCAATGAGGGCGGGGGTGGCATATTTATAGGTGGCAATCCCTAGGTGCGAAATGACTGAAGTGACCCGATGTGACAGCTTGACACCTGTCCCCAACGGTCATATTTCCAATCACAGCGCAACTTTACTTGTGGTCCAAGTAAAGCTGACTCACGGACTTGGTTCTGCTTCAGGAGCCGAAAAAACTAAGTCTTCGCTGGTGAAGCATTACCTAGCGCACATGAGATTTCTCAACTCTGGTTTCTCACTGGTTTGGATTCGATCTGAGTCTTTTCACCAAAACCTTCGGAGAACATTTACTAAACCCCTCTTGATAGTACGGTTTTTCCTACGACTCAAAGAAGTGAAAAAGAACTACGCAAAAACAACTAAGTCTTGCGCCATCTTGGTCATCTTCTTCGATGAGACGTGCTTCAGGATTCCTTATCTTTTTAGGGGTCGACATCCGTGATGAGCTTCACTCCAGAGGATATGCTTCAGTAAAGGTGTAAATCTTCGTTGAAGCTTTATCACCAACCTATAACTTCAGGAACCTAACCATCTGTTTTATACTAGAAAAGTTGTTAGTTCCTCTACTGTTTTTGCTCAACAATATCCAAAACTCATGAGGGTATAACTTTGCTCTTACACTATTTAATATGCTAAGGTACCCACATGAGAAAAGCAAAGGAAGATTCGATAATCATTGGCCTTTCTTGTTCAATGCTGTCATCGATAGCTTGGATTTGAGAGAGGTGCATATGACAGGTAGACGATTCACATGGGCGAATAGTATACCTGAACCGACATACGAGAAATTGGATCGTGTATTGATGAGCACTGATTGGGAAGACAAATACCCATTAGTAACAGTACGCGCCCTTGAACGTATTGAGGATCTATCGGATCATGCCCCTCTACTCTTATCAACCGGAACATTGAAACCAAACGCGCGACACCGCTTTAAATTTGAGCTGGGATGGTTGTTGCGTGATGATTTCGATGATATGGTTAAAAGAGTGTGGTCTACTCAGGTCCCGGGTGATAGTCCTATTCGAAGATGGAACGCAAAAATCCGAAACTTGCGTAAATATCTTCGTGGATGGGCTAGGCACACAACCGGGATTCTAAAAAAAGAGAAGGAGCGTTTGTGTACCATCATTGACGAGCTTGACCGCGCGGCAGAAACACGAGTGCTAACCCAGCAAGAGATTGAGCTTAAAATCCAATCCAATGCGGAGGTGGCACGAATGTTACGGGAGGAAGAGCTCAGATGGTACCAAAGATCAAAATCTAACTTCATTCTGAAAGGAGATACGAATACGAAATATTTGCAGAATGTTGCCAATGGAAGACATAGAAAAAAAGTATTCATGCTCTTAACCAGGATGAAGGCATGATTGAAGGTCACGAACAACTTAAGGCTTATATTACAAGCTACTATAAAGGATTGTTCGGCGCTCTAGCTGAAGATATCTTGTCCATGGATGAGACTCGGACGGAAGACATACCCCAGGTCTCCAATGAGGAGAATACCTTTTTAAATTCCCCCTTCACAGAAGAGGAGACTAAAAAGGAGGTTTTCCAAATGGAGCATAATAAGGCTCCTAGGCCAGATGGCTTTCCTGAGTTTTATCAACACTTTTGGGATGCCATTAAGACGAACCTTATTGAGTTGTTCCAATGTTGGCATGTTGAACAACTTGAATTGTTTCGTCTTAACTTTGGGGAAATTGTTTTGTTACCTAAGGTTTTGGAGGCAGAAAGGATACAACAGTACAGACCAATATGCCTCCTTAACGTTAGCTTCAAAATTTTCACGAAGGTTGCAACCATTAGATTAAATTCGGTGGCTGATCATGTGGTTAAACCTACACAAACGGCTTCCATGCAAGGTAGGAATATCCTCGACGGAGTCGTGGTTTTACACGAGACCGTTCATGAGATGCACACTAAAAAGCTTAACGGAGTCATTTTTAAGATTGACTTTGAAAAGGCTTATGATAAAGTGAAGTGGTTGTTCCTCCAACAAACTCTGAGAATGAAAGGTTTTTCAGAGGAATGGTGTGCTTTGATCCATAGTTGTGTTTCGGGAGGAAGTGTTGCTGTTAACGTCAATGATGAAATCGGGCGCTTCTTCCAAACCAAAAAAGGATTAAGGCAAGGTGATCCTTTATCGCCCATATTGTTTAACGCGCCAAGCTAGACGACCAAATTGAGGGAGTATTCCCACACCTAGTGGATGGGGGGTTATCTATTCTTCAATAAGCGGACGACACAATTCTTTTTATGGAACATGATCTAGATAAAGCAGTGAATTTTAAATTAATATTATCAGCATTCGAGCAGTTATCCGGACTGAAGATTAATTTCCATAAAAGTGAATTGTTTTGTTTCGGTGAAGCCCAGGATGCAACAGCTCAATATGCCGAGATATTTGGATGCGAGCAAGGTCAATTCCCTATTAAGTATTTGGGGATACCCATACATTATAGGAGACTAACTAATGCGGAATGGAAACACGTCGAAGAACGTTTGCAAAAAAGGCTAGCTAGATGGAAAGGAAAGTTGTTGTCCTTGGGTGAAAGATTGGTACTCATAAACTCAGTTTTAACCAACATGGTACTGTATATGATATCATTCTTTCAGCTACCTAAAGGGGTCTTACATAGATTGGATTATTTCCGATCAAGATTCTTTTGGCAAGGGGATAACGAGAAGAAGAAGTATCGACTGACCAGGTGGAATGTCGTTTGCCGTCCGAAAGACCAAGGGGGGTTGGGTATTCATGACCTTCAGGTCAAGAACTCTGCTCTCCTCGGTAAGTGGCTATATAAGCTACTGACTTCGGATGGTGTCTGGCAAACTCTCCTTAACCGAAAATACATCGGCACAAAAGCATTATCTCAGGTCTTTTGGAAGCCTGGAGATTCACATTTTTGGGCCGGTCTCATGGCGACAAAAAAAGAATTTTATCTCTTTGGGGTTTTCAAGATTAAGGACGGGTCGGAGATAAGATTTTGGGAGGATATATGGCTAGGAATGCCACACTCCGAGATCAATATCCGGCCCTATATAACATTGTGCGACATAAGGGAGATACTCCTGCTCCTGGGCTCCAACGTCGGCTGCAGCGGCCGATCAGGCAAACCGAAAAAGGGGAAATAAAGCAAAGGTGAGTATCTAGCATACCCGCGAGTCTTACGTCCGCTACTAAGCATTATGCATTGTATCAACGGAAATAAGAGGTTGTATATAGTGGACTGCAAGATAGAAATCAGAATAAGGGTAAGAAGCTAGGCCTATCGAAGACTAGCATCTTCCGACGAGTCTTGCAGCATGAGGTAAGAATCAACCAACAGTTAATATAAAGCATAAAGTAACAATGCAGCAGAAGTTGCTGCAACATTGTATAATAATAAGTTGTAATAATTAACAATGCCTCCGAGATCCCCTCCTCGACATCCCAGCGAGGAAGAAAACCCGGAACCATACAGTTTAATAATAATAGTTTGTAGTGGTAAGATCCAGCTTCAGCATAAAGCGTCCTGTTACCGTGGACACGGCTATTCGAATAGATTAATCTTCCCTGCAGGGGTGCACTTGTGTTACACTACACGCACGGATCTCTAGGGTGGCGGGAGCCTTGTTAGGGAACGCTCCATCGAGGCTATCCGACACTCCGTAGCCCATCTTTCAAACTCAACAGAGCGGCCATCCGCCGGTCTAAATCCTAAGTACGCCGGGCCTTGGACCCCAACCCGATCGTACTCCTGCACGGTGCGTGGCTGGACGGTGAAGTTAAAGCAAATACAAATAAGACACCACCGCGCGAGCAAATAAGACAACACCACTTCCCGGCGCAGGCCGCGGTACTGTTGACGTCTGAAGAGTCCTCAGACGACACTACGAAGCAAAGGAGCCCATAACTCGTAATTCCCACGGGTAGGTAGTGCGTACATGGCATATAGCCAACTCAAGAAATCCACTGAACCATTAGTCATTTTATTAACTTGCGGGGCAACCGTTATCGTTGCCTCGACTTAACTGACCCGCGGACAACGACAACAGCTAGGACCACCAGTACATCGGTGCCTGCCCTGTCGTCCCACCAAGTCTCTGCGGTTACCAACAAGGTGAACCATCTCCTTACCTTGTCTCGCGAGTGCTCCTGGGGGAGCTCGACTTTCGTAGTTTGGCAACTCTCGCGACCAACGATCAGGGGCCAAGCACACCGGTACACTGGTCGTACCCTCCCTGTCGTCCCGTCGCAATACCACTCGCGGGCACCGTTTGGTCGCCCGACTTCTTACCTGAAGGACAACCGTTGCTCAGGTACCTAGAGCGGCTATACAGAGCCAGCAACGAGTGGAGTACAAGGATCACTCCTCGATAGCTCACACTTGATGGTGGCTCAGCAGAGCCGAGGTAGGGGCCTGAGGCGGTGTCTGCATTGCACCGTACCTGTGCAGTTATAATATTTGTACCCGCGTTCACTCCCCTGAGTGATCACGGCCCGCTATCTAATCCTAGCTAACAATGCGCAGGGCTCACTGCTGAATATAATATATATAATAGGAAACATAGGATAACGGAAGGTACAACAAGGGGCGACAAAAACAGGCTATGCAATTGAATAGGATTGTAACGTAGTAGCAGCAGTAACAATGCCTAGTGCAAGAAAAGTACGGAAAGATAAGCGATATCTGGGGAAGAGAATGGCTCTGCTTGCCTGGAAGCTCGACGGTAGGGGTAGGGTCGTCGACGAAGTAGTCGTACTCAGCAGCGGTGTAGTCGGCGGCAGCAGCGGGGTCTATCGGAGATTAAGGGGGGGGGGAAGAAACAGTAAATACAAAGCAAGCATATACAAACAGTTGCATGACATGACAGATGAAATGTTAACGGTGTTCTAATGCAGTGCAATGCACGTTGCTCGGAGCGGGAATTCATCCGGGGATGAACTACCGGCTCCGGGTGATTACCGGACAGATGATCCGAAGGGGAAGGTATCATGCCGCAGGTGTTGTGGACACCCAACAAACATAAGGGGGTGTATCCGGGTTAGTTGATCTATTCCGAACAACTTTCGTGTTCAAAATTAATTCTTCCGGGTACTTTAGCAGTACCGGACAATTTATCGGACAGTTGGTCCGGAGGAGGACGGTTCGATGTTCGTTGTGTTAGAGGGGTGTGATAGACATACGGATATCGTATTCGTTATAATTTTCTGATCAAATTTCATGTATAAAGTTTTTGAATCTGAGTTACGGTTTAAAAGATATTGAATTTCTAATATTTAAATCATTTAAATCAATTTTATGAATTTCTTTTATTATTAAAATCTAATCTTACCCACGACCTTATTCAGAATAGTGCTGACATGTGGGCTCCACATGTCAGCCACACATTTTAGTAATTCTTTTATTAAATCTAAAATAATCAGTGGGACCTACATGTCATTGACACACATGCTAATAAATCCTTTAAAAAACCAAGAAAAATGTTAAATGGCCTAGGGCCCACCTGTAAGTCTCAGGGGGTTATATCTATTTCTAATTTTAATTAAGGGGGGGGGGGTATCTACTAATCTCTCTTTTTTTTAACATGGGATTAGGGGGTGGCTTAGTCCTCTGCCTCGCCTGAGACAGAGTAGGCCGATGAGGCCACGCGGGCCACGGCGGCAAGGGGCGCGGCGCTGGAGCGGCGACGAGGGCACGGGGCAACCGCGGCCAGGAGACGCGGAAACGCACGCGGGCGAGGAGATCCACGGCAGAACGACACGGGAGCTCGTGCTTCCGCCATGGCGCCCGAGCCCGAAGACGACGGCGGCCGAAGGGCGTGCTCGCGGGGACGACGACTGGGGCAATGAAATGGAGCACAGAAGGGCAAGGAAGGAGGGAGAGATCACATTGGAGCGAGTAGCGGGGGCAACGGGATTGAGGGAGCCTCGCAGGCGACGAATTGAGGTGGGGTGGGGGGAGCAGGTGAGCTCGGGCCATGGCCATAGTGGCCGCGACCATGCCGCCGACGGGGTGGGGTGGTTGGGGAGGGAACAGGAAGGAGAGAGAGGGGGCTGGGGGTGGGCTGGGCCAGGTGGGATGGTGCCCTGGGCGTAGATTAGGGATTTCCACTTTTGTTTTTTCTGTTAATCATTTCCTTTTTGTAATTGTTTTTATCGCTTTAATATTTTTGCTCAACATGAAATTGGTTTGTACAATTATGTTGCACCATGTAAGCATACCACAAAAAGTTTGGGGCATTTCAAAAATGTTTTGCTATTTATTTTAGTGCTGCAACTATTAAATGGTGTTGTTTTGCTAGTTGTTTGAATTGTTTGATTTTTCCAATGGGATAATAAAATACCATAACCACATGGGCATGACCCACTGATTATTTGTGATTTAAGAAAAGTGGTTGTATAAATTTTGGACAAGTTTTATTTTCAACATTATTTTTAATATCAACAAAAAAGGCATTTTGGATTTGATTTGATTCAAATTTGATCATGGCATGATTAGCAACAGTGATTGGCAACAGTAATTGTCATTAGCAAAAGGATTATTGTTACAAACAACTGAGGGTGTTACAATAGATATCTCAAGGTGGATGATTAGTGAGTAGATGCAGATGGATTTCAGTCTACTTGTCTTGACGTATTGCCCATACTTTTGAGTTACTTACTTTCAAGTAGCATAATTAGCACTGCAGTGCGTTTATAATTCTGTCAATTTCTCAATTGTAATTTGTTCAACCAGCTTAGCTGTCTTATGGTATTTTGGGAGAGAGACATCACTAGTAAACATCACGGGACCCCGGTCCATATTTCCACCATTGTTTACACCTCCACTTTATTTTTCCTTTTACTTTCCATTGCAATTATCACTACTATATACCCTTGCGTTTGATCCTTTGTAAACAACAAGGACAGAGAGATTGACAACCTCCCTAAACTCGTCGGGAGCAAAGTTATTTGTTGTGTGTGCAGGTCCAGGTAAAGCAAGTAATTTTCAACGGCGCATCACTTGCCGAACCACCTAATTGTCGTCTTTGGAGTCCTACGAAAGACATAAACCTTGGTATCTTCACCAAGGGAAATTTACTTCTAGGCTACATCCAACCTTCCACTTGGGGTAACCAACTAGGAGCACTACTTCAAGTGCCATCAATCGATAATAAACATGTTATATTTGCAAAATTTGGTTCTCTCAAGTACACCAGATCAAACACCCAAACCACAGGTTCTCATAACCTATACATTGATTCAAGGCATGTGAGATCACTCATGACTACTTACTCATCGACAAGATCACTAGGAACTCTGAAAGGGCATGTGTCCTTATGTTTGGTTTTGGTAATTGATGACAATCTTTATGGACTAATGGTTTCCTTGAGTTATACTTTAAGGTTTGTCCATAGGCAACGCTTGAAGATCATATGTTGACTTCAAGGTTGTAAGATGAAGATTACGTGTTGAACAATGTGTTCTTCATGGAGCTATCCAAAGATTGTTCAAGTCGATGTGTGCAAGGTCAAGAGGAGCATCACGAAGATATCATATTCTTGGAGCTTGACGACCATTTGGTGATAATGGTTTAGTGAAGATGTGCTTAAAAGAGGCTCACCCATAATGGAGTATGGGGGATCAATCTACTAGTCTTCATCGAGCCAGCAGAATCAAGGAATATGTTCCAACTTGAGGCGGGCATGATCGTCATCATCAAGCTCAAGTGGATTATGCGCAAGACAAAGGTTTGACATAGATAGGTGTCTAGTTTACCGGTCTCTTGGTGGTAGTTAGGAGACCGGGTTATAGCCTAGGCCGAATCATTCGTGGAGAGCTCAAACCTTTGCATCCTTGGCATCATCTTCATTGGTTCTTATTTGGCTTTTCTCTTTGTGAGTTTTGGAGCATGTGGTCTTCCTCACGACAAGCTCGTGTTCATCGAAAACGAATTTCATATGCATCTTCTCTTGTGTTTTTCGATGTGGGAGATTTGTCGGTTCTTCTTGTTTAGAGGTTTCACACCTCTATTTGTTTGACATTTCTCTCTTGCCACTTCTTAATATTTCTAGTCGTGATTAGGCAGCTCCGTTCGTTAGCTTTCCATCAAGCTTGAGTTTGCCTCAATCGGAGTTCATATGCAGAAGTTGTGGTTGTTCTGGTTTTCCTAGTGATGGCAGTTCCTGCCGGGCGGTTGTACCGGTCGGTTGGGCCGGTTGTACTGCCCTTGTCCGGGGACGGTACCACCGGTCTAGGTACCGGTCCAACCACGGGACTGGGAGCCTTTCCCCTCTGATCTAGGCCGGTGGCGGGGCGGTGGCAGCACGGTTGTACCGGTAAAACCGGTACTACCGGTGCTAGGAGCGGTTATACCGCTCGCCCTCCCCCACCAGCGGCTAGGGTCTAGGGGAACAGTTGTACCAGCCCCCTACCGGACCAACCACCGGGCGATAGCCATTTTCCTTCTGACCTATGCCGGTGGCAGAGCGGTAGCATACCGGTTGTACCGGTAAATCCGGTACTACCGGTTGCCGGAGCGGTTGTACCGCCCTGCCTGCTCTGCCACTAGCTAGGGTTTGAAAGAGTGTGGTTTTCTCTGGGTGGACCGGTTGTACCGGGGGTGCAGGCCGGTTGTACCGGTCCGTGTTTTTCTGTGCATAACGGTCAGATTTCGTGGGGACATATAAAAGGGGGTCTTCTTCCTCCTTTTCCCTACCGGTTCCTTGCAAATTGTTCCCCCCATTGTTGACCTCTTTGAGCTTGCTTTCTCTCTATCTCTCCCATGATTCTTGCTCATTTTTTAGGGAAAAGAAAGAGGAGATCTAGATCTACATTTTTCACCGATTCATCTCTCCTCTAAGTGAGGGGAACCTTGTGGATCTTGATCTTGGAGTTCTTGGCGTTCTCCTTGTTCTTCCTCGCATATTCCTCCATAGCTTTTGTTGCTTTGGTGGGATTTGAGAGTGGGGGACCTGAGCACTTCGTGTGCTCTTGCCATCGCATTTGGTGCATCGGTTTGAGTTCTCTCCGAGGATTCTTTGTAGTGAGTGAAGTTCAGAAGATAGCTAATCTTGAGTGCATTGGCACTCTAGAACTTATACCTCGTGGGTGCGTTGGCGCCTAGAGGCTTGTTGTTGCGGAGCTCAATCATTGTGGTGGAAAGCTTCGGGACGCTACGGGAGCCTCCAATTCGGTTGTGGAGATAGCCCCGAGCATTTGTACGGGTTCGGTGACCGCCCCAAGGGTCGCCATTTGTACGGGTTTGATGACCGCCCTCAAGTGTCCTAATAGTGGAATCACGCATCTTGCATTGGTAAGAGCGTGAGGAGAAATAGGGTGGCCCTCGTTGGCTTCGTGTGAGCATTGTGTTCCACACCCTCTCCAAACGGAGACGTACTTCTCGCAAGAGAAGGAACTTCGGTAACAAATATTTGTCTCCATCGGCTCCACTTGCGGTTATCTCTACCCTTACTTTGAGCAAGTTTATTACATTGTTTATCTTGTACTTGCTCATATTATTGTGCATTGCTTGTCCCATAGGTTGTTCTCTAGTCAACCTTTTTCTTGTGCACCTACTTTGTGATAGCCTTAGTGATCTTGTTATATGTCTTGCTATCACATATTTGTTTATCTTGCTTAGTATAAGTTGTTGATGCACATAGTTGAGCCTAGCTTATTTAACTTTCTTGCTTGACAAATTAAACGTTAAGTTTTATTCCGCATTTGTTCAAGCCAAAACCATAATTATTTTAAACGTCTATTCACCCCCCTCTAGGCGACATCCACGTCCTTTCAAACTCTATATGCAAGCATCAGTACAAGATAAGAGGAGACACCAATCTTTCTAATGGCATCTCGCTTGCATTTGAAATAATCATCATAACTCCCACTACTCCTTCTCGAATACGGTTGAAAAATGGTTTCATCATCTGAAAGTGTCGTCGAAAAAGCTTGGCAGGGAATAATTGATTTGTGCAATGAAAATAATCGTTAAAAAGCAGGACATGGCTTCGTTCTCTGTTACGATTTAATGCGGTGCACGACCCACTATCGATCGCTTGAACAATGGTTGCGGCCTTAAAATATGTTCATTAAAGAGAAGTGTAGCAACCCAAACATCACTCTTATCATGGGACGATGATGAACAAATGATGTTGTTATATGAAAAACCATATAAGCTATCCACAATCCTTTGAAATGATGAATTCATACATCACGAACATGCGGGGCAAAAGACCAAACACCCTGTGGGCGGCAACGATTGCTGACGTGAACGAGCCCTTCGTCGATGAAGATCAAGCAGATGCGAGCGAATGGAACACGTGATTAGAGTAACTCTAGCAGATGTGCTATAACCTCCTCAGTCCTGCAAAATAACCTCCGATATGGCATACCAGAGCAAAAATACGTCTAGAATAGATACCCTATATTTTTTCGGCCAGTATTTCTTTGCGGGAAGCGCTTAAAATCATCATGCAACCCGTATATCTGCCGTTTTGCTGGACTCATTTGCGGTTTCCTCTATCCCATAAAAAATAGTTGTCTCCCATGAAATTCCCCGTCACGATGGAGCAAGTTGACGACAGCGGCGGGGCGAGACCACGAACGATAGGACAATGCCACCGGGGGGGGGGGGGTGTAAGGCGGCGGCAGGGGCCAAGGCGAGCGCGGGCTCGGCCACGTTGCGAACATGCTTGGGCGGGGGGCCAGGGCTAGCGGGCCAGACGGCTCGTGCGTGCTGGGCGAAGAGCGGGAATCCGATTGTAATCTATTTTTTTTTTATAAAAACATTTTTTAATAATTTTTACCGTACTGTACCTGTTTTTGCGAAACGAAAATTGTATTGAAAATTGTAAAAATAAAATGTTTTACGAAAAATGGTACCGTACATTAGTTTTGCAGTATCAAATTTTATCACGTCTGTTAAAATTGCTCTGAAAGATGAAACAACGCACGAGAGGGGTGTGGGTGGAGATTGGGTAGAGACTGTCTCCTTGTTGCGTTCCTGTACTCCCCTTTTCACCCGCGGAGTAGTAGTACCATTATCCATTCTGCATTTCTGGAAATCAACGGTAGTACCATCAACTCTGAGAGAAGATCAATTTGGGAACTTGAGTATCATCAAGTGGCCCGGTTCTCTGGCTACACAGTACTAGTGTACAATACGGAGCACCATTACTTTTAAGTTGGAACAAGGGCTTTTGTGCGATCGCGCTGGGTTGTACGCAGCTCGGCCGATACGACCCCTATTTCCCGGAGCCGTTCTTGTTTGTACTCACCCAGCGCCAAAAACATGCAGCACTCCATGTTTTGCGTGGCCAAACGACCGATGATTGCCAATAATAGCCCGTGGCAGCCAAGCAACGCCATTTCCCCTTTTTGACCCGTGCTGCTGCTGCTACTACTACTAGCCAGCCATCGAAAGGACGTTTGGTCATGGCCATGGAAAAACTTTGGTTAAAAGGAGCATGAAATGAAATCCATCGTTTCGCCGGGCCGGAGGAGGAGGAGGACGGGACAAGAGGGCGCCGTGTCGTCCGTCACGTGGCGCGGCTCCGAGTCCCAGGTACGCGCGCGGGGGGATGCGGGTTTATTTATCCCGACGCAATCCCACACGGCGCTTGTCACTAGCGCGGCTCTCACGCGCTTGTACCGCTAGTAATTTGTGGTTTTGCGATAAAAACATTTTGTTTTCTACTCCTTTCGTTTCAAAATGTAGTGCGTTCGCGTTTTTTAAGGTTTAACTTTGACCATAAATTAACCAACGAGACCATTTGCAACGAAAATAAAAATTACATATTTGAAAACTTCATTCAAATACAAATTTGTTGATATAATTTTTGCTTCCGCCGCAATTGGTTTCATTGATTAAATATATGATCAAAGTTAAAGCGCGGAAACCGAAGACGCACTACATTTTAGAATGGAGGGAGTACTTGTCATTCAAATGAATGTATCTAGAACTAAAATAGATAGTGCTAGGTACATTCATTTGAGCCATAAGTAATTTAGGACGGAGGGAGCAGATAGTAAATCATGTTGAGCGTTTTGCAGCGGAAGAACAAGCAAGATACGGTGTGCACACTGGAGGCAAGCAGCACGAGACTGAAGTTGCAGTTAAACAAGTGCCCTCAGCAACAGTGACAGCGCCGCCTAGCTTTAGAGAAGACCTGTGATGGCCACCATTAACTACTCGCCGCTCCCAAGAACCGCAGATAAGACCAGCGCAAGCGAGGTTTTACCACCACCACAACTAACCCCATTTCAAGGGTTTAAGCTAACCCAAAAGATAAATAAAGAGAGAGAGAGATAGTGTGTTCAAAAGAGCTCAAGAGCGAGCCCGGTGAGAGAGAGACAGAGAGCAGCGTCTCCGGTCCCGGCCTCCTCCTCCTCCTCCTCCAACCTCCATATGCGTCTTGGGTGCGGCCCAAGCAACACCGCCTCAAAGCAAAGCTCCTCACTGCCCCGCCTCCTCCCCCTCGCACTCCACTCCCACATGCTTCGCCACTAGCAAGCGAAAGAGGTCTCCGGACTCCGATCCCATGCGGCGGTGAGCTCGCCTC
Organism: Bromus sterilis; assembly: GCA_950022295.1. Taxonomy (NCBI): domain Eukaryota; kingdom Viridiplantae; phylum Streptophyta; class Magnoliopsida; order Poales; family Poaceae; genus Bromus; species Bromus sterilis. The sequence goes on from OX465598.1 coordinate 31,408,090, forward strand.
ACCTCGCCTCGCCGTGCCGTTCCTGGCCAGAAAAGGGGGGGAAAGCGTCCGCGCTCCGCCCATCAGTCTCCTGTGGTGGTTCTTGACCGCCGGAGCAAGAATGGCGCACCGGCGCGCCAGGTTCTTGGGGGTGGCGGCGCTCTTGGTGGCCGCGCTGGTGATCCGCCCTGCCGCGGCGCTGTCCGCGGACGGGAAGGCGCTGCTGTCGCTGCTCCCTTCGGCGCCGTCGCCGGTGCTGCCGTCGTGGGACCCGTCGGCGGCCACGCCGTGCTCGTGGCAGGGGGTCACGTGCTCCCCGCAGAGCCGGGTGGTGTCCCTCTCCCTGCCCAACACCTTCCTCAACCTCTCCGCCCTCCCGCCGCCGCTCGCCTCCCTCTCCTCGCTCCAGCTGCTCAACCTCTCCACCTGCAACATCTCCGGCACCGTCCCGCCCTCCTACGCCTCCCTCGCCGCGCTCCGCGTGCTCGACCTCTCCTCCAACGCGCTCTACGGCGCCGTCCCCGCCGAGCTCGGCGCTCTCTCCGCGCTCCAGTACCTCTTCCTCAACTCCAACCGCTTCACCGGCGCCATCCCGCGCTCCCTCGCCAACCTCTCCGCGCTCGAGGTGCTCTGCGTCCAGGACAACCTCTTCAACGGCACCATCCCGGCCTCCCTCGGCGCGCTCACCGCGCTCCAGCAGCTCCGCCTCGGCGGCAACCCGGGGCTGTCCGGACCCATCCCCGCCTCCCTCGGCGCGCTCTCCAACCTCACCGTCTTCGGCGGCGCGGCCACGGGGCTGTCCGGCCCCATCCCGGAGGAGCTCGGCAACCTCGTCAATCTCCAGACGCTGGCATTGTACGACACCGGCTTGTCCGGCCCCGTGCCGGCGGCGCTCGGCGGATGCGTCGAGCTGCGAAACCTCTACCTCCACATGAACAAGCTCTCCGGCCCGATACCGCCCGAGCTCGGGAGGCTGCAGAAGATCACCAGCCTGCTGCTCTGGGGCAATGCCCTCTCCGGCAAGATCCCGCCGGAGCTCTCCAAGTGCTCGGCATTGGTGGTGCTCGACCTGTCCGGCAACCGGCTGTCGGGCCAGGTCCCCGGGGCGCTCGGGCGTCTCGGCACGCTCGAGCAGCTGCACCTGTCCGACAACCAGCTCACGGGCCGCATACCGCGGGAGCTCAGCAACTGCAGCAGCCTCACCGCCCTGCAGCTCGACAAGAACGGCCTCTCCGGGGAAATACCGCCGCAGCTCGGTGAGCTCAAGGCGCTGCAGGTGTTGTTCCTCTGGGGCAATGCGCTTTCCGGCAAGATACCCACCTCGCTGGGTGACTGCAGCGAGTTGTACGCGCTGGACCTGTCCAAGAACCGGCTCACCGGCGGCATCCCCGACGAGGTCTTCGCGCTCCAGAAGCTCAGCAAGCTCCTCCTGCTCGGCAACGCGCTGTCGGGGCCGCTTCCTCCGAGCGTCGCCGACTGCGTGTCACTGGTCCGGCTCCGGCTCGGCGAGAACCAGCTCGCCGGCGAGATACCCAGGGAGATTGGCAAGCTGCAGAACCTGGTGTTCCTGGACCTCTACTCCAACAGGTTCACCGGACCCCTCCCCGCCGAGCTCGCCAACATCACGGTGCTGGAGCTGCTGGACGTGCACAACAACAGCTTCACGGGGCCAGTCCCGCCGCAGTTCGGGGCGCTCATGAACCTGGAGCAGCTTGATCTCAGCATGAACAACCTCACCGGTGAGATACCGGCGAGCTTCGGCAACTTCAGCTACCTCAACAAGCTCATCCTCAGCAGGAACATGCTCTCGGGGCCACTGCCGAGGTCGATTCAGAACCTGCAGAAGCTGACCATGCTGGACCTGAGCAACAACAGCTTCTCCGGCGAAATACCGCCGGAGATCGGCGCATTGTCAAGCCTGAGCATCAGCCTGGACCTGAGTGGGAACAGGTTCGTCGGCGAGCTGCCGGAGGAGATGTCCGGATTGACGCAGCTGCAATCGCTCGACCTGTCAAGCAATGGCTTGTATGGCAGCATCTCGGTGCTCGGGGCGCTCACCAGCCTGACGTCCCTCAACATCTCATACAACAACTTCTCCGGCGCGATCCCGGTGACGCCGTTCTTCAAGACATTGTCGTCGAGCTCCTACAATGGCAATCCCAGCCTTTGTGAGTCATTTGATGGGCACATTTGTGCATCAGACATGGTTCGAAGGACCACACTGAAGACCGTCAGAACTGTGATCCTCATCTGCGCCATTTTAGGCTCGATCACTCTCTTGCTTGTTGTGGTTTGGATCCTAGTCAACAGAAGCAGGAGGCTCGTGGGTGAGAAGGCGGCAAGCCTGTCGGCCGGCGGCGGCAACGACTTCTCGTACCCTTGGACGTTCACGCCATTCCAGAAGCTCAACTTCTGCGTCGACAACATCTTGGAGTGCCTGAGGGACGAGAATGTGATCGGCAAAGGTTGCTCAGGAGTGGTATACAGAGCTGAGATGCCCAATGGGGATATCATCGCGGTGAAGAAGCTCTGGAAGACGACCAAGGAGGAGCCGAACGACGCGTTCGCCGCCGAGATTCAGATACTGGGTCATATCAGGCACCGGAACATAGTCAAGCTGCTCGGTTACTGCTCGAACAAGTCTGTCAAGCTCCTGCTCTACAACTACGTCCCCAACGGTAACCTGCAGGAGCTCCTCAGCGAGAACAGGAGCCTGGACTGGGATACGCGGTACAAGATCGCGGTCGGGGCGGCGCAGGGGCTGTCGTATCTGCACCATGACTGCGTCCCGGCGATACTCCACCGGGATGTCAAGTGCAACAACATACTGCTCGACTCCAAGTATGAGGCCTACCTGGCTGACTTTGGGCTGGCCAAGCTGATGAACTCCCCCAACTATCATCACGCCATGTCGCGCATCGCCGGTTCTTATGGATACATTGCTCCAGGCAAGTGACTTCTACTGATTTGCATTTCTCTTATACTGTTTCTTAATTATTACTCACTTCAACATTTAGAACTGTAGACATTCACTAGTGTACATTGATCAGTTGATCCCACAACTTAGTGACTTATTGGGGTTAGTGATGTTACCTAAGCAAGAATCTTTGACCTGTGGTTGCTTCTAGTAAGCTTAACATGGTTCGTCATCCATGACCACCATGTCGATTGCTTGTAGTTTAAGCGGGTGAGTTGGATTGACTAGGTATTAACTGACATTGTCCTTGCGGTAGTACAATATGCCTGCTAGAGTTCCTCACAGCACGAGCATCCTTCTTCACACTGAAGCATGGTAGTACAATATGACATTCACTGAAGCATGTTGACTTCACACTGTTGATTCCAATTCTTAGCACACCACTGTTTTGATTTGCATAATCATACTGAAGTGTAGGAATAAAAACTACAATTACTGTTCTAGTACTAACTACTGAATAAAATTCAGTTTCAGGATACAAATGGTTTGACAGTTTCAGGACACAATGGTTTGACACATGGTTTTCATTTTCAGAGTACGGCTACACGGCGAACATCACGGAGAAGAGCGACGTGTACAGCTACGGCGTGGTGCTGCTGGAGATCCTGAGCGGGCGGAGCGCCATCGAGCCGATGGTGAGCGACAGCCTGCACATCGTGGAGTGGGCCAAGAAGAAGATGGGGAGCTACGAGCCGGCGGTGAACATCCTGGACGCCAAGCTGCGGGGCATGCCGGACCAGCTGGTCCAGGAGATGCTGCAGACGCTGGGCATCGCCATCTTCTGCGTGAACCCGGCGCCGGCGGAGCGGCCGACCATGAAGGAGGTCGTGGCCTTCCTCAAGGAGGTGAAGAGCCCGCCGGAGGAGTGGGCCAAGACGTCGCAGCAGCCGCTCATCAAGCCCGGAAGCCAGGAGGGCTGAGGAGGAAGAGCATATTGCTGCTGTGGATTTCAGCTGCGAGAAGAAATGAAAGGAAAAGGAGTAGGATTTTGATGATTTGCCTAGCTAGCTTTCGGTTAGGGGTTTTTCTTGTACAGTTTCAGATGAAGTTGTAGCTCTCATTCTGGGGAACTTGAATGGGAAATTTCTCGGTTATTTAGGTTGCTCTTGCAAGTTGCAATACATCACCGTGCCTTTCGGTTTACAGTTTGCTCTTCAGTTTGCAGTTTTTTTCTATGCGATGTTGACACTAAAGGAAAAAATCTCACGAGTAGGCGAAAAGCCGCAAACTGAAGATAGTAGATGGGACTACTATTTAGCCACTGAAATTCTCAATTTTCAAATTCAGAAAGGGAAAAAGGAAAACCCAAACTCAAGAACTGAAGCTGAAGTATTACATCGTGTCTCTCCTGTTCAGTTATCGTCCTAAAAAAGAATACACATCTGAAGAACAAAAAAGAGAGGTTTTAGCAGATAGCACCACTTGTTGGGGCTTGTTTTGCGCAGAACCACAACTCTTAAACTTTTTTGCAGAGAACAACACTATTTGGGGTAATTACTTGCAGAAAACACATAACATGCTATTAACTCGTTTGATCCTAAATTAGAAAGCTGGAACTAGTGTAGCTCGGGCTACATGTGCCCTGATAATTCGAAAAATTCGAAAAAAATCCGTAGAAACCTATATGAATTCTCCACGAACGTGTGAAATTTCGTTTGGAAATATTGTAATATGCAGTCTGCATAAAAATAACAAAATTTTGGGCCAAATCCAAGAAAAAAAGGCCCAGTTAAAATAAAATATTTGTCAAAAAAAAATCTCACGGCGCATTAGAGTATAATGGTCTAAAAATTTGCACAAATGCCCTATACATGTGTATGTATATCCATAAAAAAATTCAATTTTTTTTGAACTGTTTTAATATTCTTTTTTAATTTTTCAAAAAAAGAGCTATTGTAGCTCGGGCTACACAAGACATTTCCGGCTGGACCCATCCATTAGAACTACAAAATTTGTTTGTTCAAATTTTTTGGGGTATTTCATAAAACTATTTTGTATTTTCAGTTCATGATATATCTTTGTATGATATAGTTTAGACAACTATGTCTTGTGTTGGTTTTCATTGCACAGTTTGATTGTTTTTCTAATCAATACATCATGAAATGGAAACATAAAATAGTTGCTGAAAGTAGCCCACAAATTTGAACAAACAAAATTTGAGGTCTCTATTGGTGGGCCCAGTTTGTTAATTTGGGATCAAACGAGCTAATAGTGTTTCATGTGCTCACTGCAAATAATTACCCCAAATAATGGTGTTCTTCGCAAAAAAGTTCAAGAGTTGTGGTTTTGCGCAAAAAAAGCCCCAACAAGTGGTGTTATCTGCTAAAACCTCCAAAAAAGAACTACTCCCTCCGAGTACAAAGTTGTACTAAGTGTGTGCCCATTAATATGGATCGGAGGTAGTAGCAATTTAGAAGCAAAAGTTAAAAGATGATGAGGAGAGATATGGGCATTTAGATAGAGACTTTCGAAAAGGCGATAAAGCCGCGAAGTAGTTTTCGAGGAATAGACATTTCACAGATGAGATTATTACTGAACAAGGAAAAGTTCTTCGTTCATTGCAGGATGAATAAATGACTGGACACTATTTTGCGATGAGCATCGCTTCATCCAACTATATGAATGAAAATAAAAAAGTTAGATTTTGAAAGGCATGATCAAATCATCGGTTGGAATATGAAGCATGGAAAGTCGACGGATGCTGCAAAGGTGCTCGATAGCATTTCGTGAGTGATAGTAAGGAGGTTTCGATGTCACTGGGCAGGATCCAATGATTTTTACTTGGATCGATAATAGGTACTAATATTTGATTGTTATTGAACTATCTCGATGTTGTACTATAATTTGAGACATCTGATTATTGTTAAATTATCTGATGTTGTATTACAATTTGAGACATTTGATTTTTGTTAAACTATGTGATGTCTGGCACATGCAATTCAAGATGTCCCTTAATAAAAACTTGAAAAATTCTCCCTACATGCAATCGACTTATTCAATTCAAGTACTTGAACTACATTGAAGACACGACACCATCGTGAAGAAACACTACATAAAGTCATCATCACTATTCTATCTAACATGGTTCTTCCAGAATATCTTCATGATTACGTTCAAATATGACCTGGACTAACTTGTTTGGCATAAACTCTTCACCGAGAGAGTAGCCATCATCACTGGGCTTCGACGATTCAACACTTTACCTAATCTCTATCTCTTCGAATTTGATCCGTTCTTTGAACTGGAGCCACCCTCTGATACCGTAACATGATGCTTGTACTTGTTCTTTGAGTTTGTGCCATCACTAGGTGGTACAACAATCGACGGCGGTCTTCCGTAGTTAACAGTAGAAATATGGCAAAATAAGATCTTGAACCATCTGTAGTTGAGATATCCTTGCTCAAAAACCCCGCATTCCTGAGGTACCTTAATGAGAAACATATGAAATCAATAAGTCGAATCTAAAATCTAAATTACCTTAATGATGTCTCATATTCCTTCTGCTGATATATTATCACAAGATGGTCTAAACTAACTAATGTACCTAACCAAATTCCTCGATCGCGTAATCTTCGGCGAGAAGATTTATCAAATATGACTGAAGAGATGAGTTACTCATGAAGACATGGCTAAGTGATGATCACAACATACAGATAGTGGTTTTTATAGAATGAGTAAGACAAGATTTGATGGGAAGAAGAATTAGCAGAAAGAAAAAGGCATGAAATCAGTATGGACGACGGAAAGGAAAAAAATTACAAAAATATACGACTTCAGCGAGGCGGAGGTCGGCAGGCCCCCGGAGCACGCCACGTGCGCATGCGAGGTCGAAGAGTCTCACTTCGACCGGAGGGGGGGGGCAAGCATATAACTTTATAATTTTTTTTGTTTGATAATCTTTTAAATTTATAAAAAGATAAAAAATTATATTGTTGAACTCGTATACATCAGGCGATCATCAGTTCATCACTATGGTGCCGGGGCAGGATCCATTGCCTATTGTGGAGGTCATCGCTGAGATCACTCGGGGCAAGCTTTGTGAGTACATCGCCATTTGTGGAACGACTCTCACACCCATCCCGGATCGCCTTCTTGGGACGACGATGAATACTTGATGGGATCCTAGCGCTGCATGAGATCGTCCGTGAAGTCAAGACACATCATCTGAAATGCATTTTTTCTAAATTAGTCTTACAGAAAGCGTACAAACGGTTAGATTGGGCTTTTCTTCGTTTTGTCCTCGAACATTCGAGCACTTACAAACTCAGGTTACCCTTACGGAAAGAGAAAATACCTCTTCTGATTAGTAGTCTCGCCAATGATGTGGATCCTATGAACAACTAAAAATAATAAGATGGTGATCCAAAGGATCTTTTGTGCCGAGCATCTAGCTCTATCTTGAAATGATTAACTTTTTGTGGCATTGGTTTTTGCCATGTAAATGACAGGATCACAAGCACTTTGGGAGGATGTCGAACACTCTGCATCAACACCGCGCCAGATGGCCTTTCTGAGCCCTCCCATGGCCTAGGGCCACTTAGTTCTTGCTCTTTTTCTTTCTCACTTTCTTTTGTGTTATTTGTGATTTTCTCCATTCGTGGTCTATCTTACAACGGGCGAAATATCGATGCCTTTTTATCAAGACGTGTGTACGACTGGAAGCGGTGGCGAGGGATATTTCTATCAAACATGGATGGTCGCGTGATCTACGCATAGAGCTACCTTGAGTGACGATAGTTCTTTCACTTGTAACTTGTCGCATACTCTTTTATTTTGACTTTTGATAACTTCGCGGTTGTGTGCATCTTAGTTATGCAGATGCCGGGTGTACTTACTTATTGAGTAATAAAGCTTTTTATCCAAATTTTTTTTGAGATTTTTTGTGTTGATGCCCTGACACATATTGTATTGTGTTCGTAAACCTTTGGATTTGAGATCAATGATGGATTTATCTATGAAATGGGACAAAAAAACACGTTTCATAAATGTAGTTTTCAATTATACCAATTTTGCGTATAACCCGTTCTAAGTGTTATCATATTTTGGATCAAAGTTTCATAGATTTTTTTACTAGCAAAATGTTAATCTTGTCATATTTTTTTTATATTAGTGTCTTCGTATTTGAATGCAGCTCCTTCCGTCTCGTAATATTGAATTATTATAGAAGGTAACATAGCTAATTATTAGTGAAACTATTTTTTTACGGATAACTTAAATTTTATAAATTAAAATCACAATCAAAATATGAACCAAAATAAAAGTGGGACTAGTAAACCAGAGATGGTGTGCACGAAAACTCTTTCCACAGCTGCCACCTGCCAAGCTGCGAACACTATTCAGATGGATAAAATTCAGTCGGCGCACGACGGGAAGACCCAGACCGGCGGCGGCCATTTCCAGAGCAAGTCACGCGCCGCACCTCGCGGCAGCCTGTAGCTGCCATGGGAGAGGTCGAGCACGCCGACGTCCGGCGCCACCTCGCGGCACCTGTCGTGCGACCACGGCCAGTCGTCGGTGAAGTAGACGCAGTTGCCCTTCAGCTCGGGGCAGTCGTCCACCGAGACGCACAGCGACGCGTTCTTCCCAAGGAACAGCGCGCGCCCGGCCAGGATGCCGGCGCGGCCGTTCCTGCTGTCCACCGGCGCCCAGCGACCTCCGATCAACTCGAAGAACTCGGCCGCGACGGTCGTGTACTCGACGCGCTCCGGCCGGGGCTCCCACGTGTACCGCGCGTGCGCCGCGTCCCTGAGCCGGTGCACCTGCAGCAGGCGTCCAGGGGAGAGCTCCACGAGGTACCTGCTGCACGCCGCCGACATGGAGCACGCGCGCCTCGAGCAGCAGCAGCACGGCGGCGCGATCGCCTTCCGCGTCGGCGTCGTGTCCGCCATGACGTCCACGTCCCATGCGTCGACGCGCCCCGCGGAGTCCAATGCGTAAACCAGTTGGCGGCCGCCGGTGCTGGCCGTGGAGGAGGCACGCACGGCGTCCGCCCAGCGGCGCGATGGCATGTCGAGCAGCGTCCACCTCGTATCGCCGGCTCGGGCGATGGCGAGGCGAGAAAGGGGCTGGCAGATGAGCATGACGGCGTAGCCGCCCCAAGAGCCCGATCCCGGCGCCGTGGTCTGCCTCTTCCGCGTCGCGGACACGAGTATGGCCTTCTCGTAGAGCTCGTACCGGAGCCTGTCCGGCGCGAAGGACTCCGGCGGGACGATCACCGTCGCGCCGTCGTCATCGTTGTCGTCTCTGTCGCCATCATCGCCTGCGAAGCAGTAGCGGAGGGTGTAGCTCGCGACGCGGCCGTCAGCGTCACGGCAGGCGTGGACGAAGGGGAGCGTGGCGGCCGGAGGGAGCGGCACCTGCGCGCCGGTCAGCGGGTTGAGTAGGTGGAGCTCGGAGGCGGCATCGGCGGTGACGAGCCACCCGTCGGGCGACGAGCCGACGCAGAGGCGTTCGGAGACTGCTGGCGCCGGCTGCGGGACGGCGTACGCGCTGCCGTCGGAGAGGCTCAAGAACCGCGCCTCCGAGGACTTGCGACCACCGCGGTGCCTGCGCGCGGTCGGGTCGAAGGGGAGCATGAGCCACGGTGACATCGGCACGGCCACGGCACGGGGGCGCGCGGCGCTGGCGGCCGACCGCCACGCGGCGCAGACGGCGGGGAAGCGGAGGCGGTCCGGCACGGGGAGGCGGGCGAGGACGGACTCGAGGAGGTCGCCCGGTAGGTCCGACCAGCCCGGCCTACTCCGCATGGTGCCCACGAGCTCGCTCATGACCGCCATTGGCACAGCACGGTCGATGGTCGATCACGCACGAGGAGAGGAAGGGGAGGGGAAGCGATTGGGTTGGGTTCTTGGATGGTGAGTAGCGAGGCGCAACTTATTAGCGCGCCATTGCTCATTTGCTCATTGCTGGGAGAATCCTGTGTCTCGGCCCCGTCGTCGCGGCGTGCCCCATACGGCCGTATGTGTTTCGTCTTCCCTCGCATGCCGCGGGCGGGGGCGGCCGGGGTCGCCGTAGGCAGGTCAGAAACCGGCGGTGGTGGCAGTATAAGCGGCTCTGACCGGTTTGACGGCGGTCGCATGGGAGAACGACGAACGGGAAGTCGGGAATATATGTACATAGGGTGGCGGACTGCGACGGCGCGGACACGGTGGCCGTTCGCTAGCGGTAAGGGCAACTCCAACGAGCCGACCCAAAACGCATTTTTTTGTTCGTTTTGGTCCGGCTGCGTCGGCGCAGACAGAAATCACGGCCCAACGCGCCGGCGCAAACGGACGCCGGTCCATTTTTTGTCTGTTTTGACCTATTTCTGGTCCAAATTTGGTCCTGGTTTGCGTCGGCGCGGACACGCTCCGGACGTCCGCGCCGCGTCCACTCCTTCTCCCCTGGCCCGCTCTTCATTGGGCGAAGAATCACTCTATCCTCCACACCAGTCGCGCCGCCAGCTCCATCCGTTTGTGGTCGCCGCCGCGAGCACCCGCGCCGGTTGTATCTCCTCCGCGAACTGGTAGCACTCGCCGCCGCGAGCACCGGCGCCGGTTGTCTCTCCGCGCGCGCTTGTTCTCCTTGCCGGGCAGTCGCCGGACATGCGCGGGTGCTGCGCCCCTTCCCCGTGCTGCGCTTCTTCCCCGCCTCGACTCCGCAGTCTCACCGTCCCCAGCGCCGGACTCCTTCGTCGGTGTCGACCGTCTCTGCTTCGTGCGCCGCTGTGGAAGGCGCGCAATCTCTCCGTCGCGCGTCGCTCCGGCTGCGTCTCCCCCTGCTTCATCGCGCCTGCAAGGTGTTCGACGCTTTGCCCACAAGGTACAATGGACAGTGGTGATGAGTTTTTCTTCGAGCATTTTTTTTGTTCGTCGGATGAGTCTAGTGATGATGAAGAATTGGTGATGGCAACATTGATCGTAAACAACCATATTGAAAATCAGCTGCCGTTGTTTAGAGGGTTGATTGTAGGACATGGACCTGCTTTGAATCGCAACCGAGTGACTGGGCACGTGCTGCTGTGGGATGATTACTTTAGAGTGCCAAAACCATTGTATGGTCCTAAACATTTTTGCCGTCGGTTTAGAATGGCTAAGCATGTGTTCAATCACATTAGGGAAGGAGTGGTAGAATATGATGACTACTTCAGATGCAAAAAAGATGCACTAGGCAACATTGGATTTTCTTCTTATCAAAAGTGTACTGCTGCCATCCGAATGCTTGCATATGGAGTTCCTGGTGATCTCATAGATGAGTATGTTCGGATGAGTGAATCCACGTGCCTTACACCACTTTACAGATTTTGCAAGGCTGTGGTAGCAGTGTTCGGTCCAGAGTACTTGAGAGAACCAAATGAGGCCGATACTGCTCGATTGTTAGCAATCAATGCCGAGAGAGGGTTTCCGGGAATGCTCGACAGCATAGATTGCATGCAGTGGGAGTGGAAAAACTGTCCATTTGCTTGGCAGGGACAGTACAAAGGTCATGTGAAAGCTTGCACGGTCATACTTGAGGCGGTGGCATCTCAGGATCTCTGGATATGACATTCTTTTTTTTTTGGATGGCTGGTTCTCATAATGACATCAATTTGCTTCAGAGATCTCCTGTGTTTGCTAGACTAGCTGAAGGGCATAGCCCCGAGGTTAACTTTAAGGTCAATGGCCATCAGTACAACAAGGGATACTATCTTGCAGATGGTATCTATCCTCAATGGGCAACCCTTATGAAGACAATCTCAAACCCCCAAGGAGAAAAGAGGGCTAGGTTTGCTCAAGCACAAGAGAGCGCAAGAAAAGATGTGGAGCGTGCATTTGGTGTGCTTCAGTCTCGTTGGGCTATTGTTCGGCATCCTGCTAGAACATGGAGCTCAAAGAAGATGTGGGAGGTGATGACTGCTTGTGTGATCATGCACAACATGATCGTAGAGGATGAGCGTCCGGAGGATATTGCCCAACAAGGCTTCCAGTTCCAGGGCACAAATGTTGAGCCTGAGCATTTACCTGCTACGTTTGCATAGTTCACTCAGTTTCATGCCGAGATTATCAGAAACATATTCAACTCCAGGATGATTTGGTTGAGCATATGTGGACACATGTTGGCAACCAGTAGATGTATCAACTTTTATTAATTTCAGTTTGGTTGTAATAAAGTATTTGAGACTACGTTTATTTGGGCTTGTAAAACTATTTATTTGATGTGTGTTTAAACTTGTTATTTGAGACTATGTTAGATGAAATTTTATAAAAAATGTGTATATTGGGTGCCGACGTGCGGACAACGCGCAAATGCGTTCGCTCGTTGGCCAAAGTGACCACAGAAGCGCGGACGCGCGGACACCGACGCAAACGGACTAAATCCGGATAAATCGCGCGTCCGTTTGCGTCGGCGCGTTGGAGTTGCCCTAAGAGCATGGTTAATAATATAGCCAGCTGCTGGCTGTAAGGTGTTTCCATGTCATCTATTGCCAACCTTATAGTCAACAAGTACAATAGCTAGATGTAAATATGTATTACTTTATTGATATATGGCCCATATGTTAGTCACACAAAGTGTCTAGGATCATGTGTTGCAGCCGGCTGTTAACTAGTAGCCCGCTTCTCTTCTTTCTCCTTTTCTCTCTCTTCCAACCAAGCAACAATATACTAGTATTTTATTCCTTATAGTCCGGCCAGTCAATTCTATTGTACTTGCTTTAAGGGCAATTGCAAACTCGCTAGGGTGCAAACGAACATCGATTTTGTTTATTTTTTGTCCGCGAATCCGCGTGCATGTTCGCTTTTTTGTCCGGCGTTCTACACGGTCAACCAATGGCACGTAGACACATTTGTGAGGCGTCCGTCCCTGGCATTTCATCGAACAACTAGAGAACACGCCGGAGAAACAGCTACGCGCCGCTGATGCAACAGCTACATCAGAGCCATGTGTTGTCTGTCCATGGAAAATTGGACAAACGATACTGTAGTATCGCTCATTGCGCAACATGGCCGTCCTCGCCGCTGCTAGCTTCGTCTTCGTTGTTGTCGTCATCGGAGTGCTCGCCGTCGCTCGAGGTGAGATGCGCGAGCCAGCAGCTGTCGTGGACATGGGCGCTGACGCAGACGTAGTACTTGAGCCGGCCCTCGTCGGAGCCCATCAGTCGCGACGCCCCGCGCGGCACGAGGTTGGCGGCGATCATGTTCTAGACGCGCGCACCGCAGTAGGGGCATCACACGCGCGGGTCCAGCGCCGCCTGGCGGCCCAACAGGCAGGCCCGCGTCCGCGACCGCATGAACCATCGGAACACGCCGCGGTAGGCGCCGAGGTCGTCGTCCGCGCCGTGCACCGCGTGCTCGCATGGGTCGGACACGTACAACAGGTCGCTCCGGTAGCTCCGTGCCAGGAAGCTCCGTCGTGGGCTAGGGAGGCCGGCGGCGGGCGCGAGCAGCCAGGGTGAGTAGCAGTGGGCGACCTGCCACCTCCTTCGGGCGCGAGCAGCCAGGACGACGTCGGATCAGGCGGCGTCGAGGTCGAGCTACCACCTGCGGTCGGTGCTGGGCGGGGAGGTGGGGCGAGCGGCGCCGGCTCCGACCGTGTCGAGGGCGAGTAGCAGTGGCCGGCACATGTGATGGGTGGGTGGGAGAGAGAAAAGGAGAGAGATGGGAGTCTATGGCAGGTGGGCCAGCACTTGCATGCGATGGACACAGCCGGACGAGAGGACGCGAAAGGTGTCCGTTTTTTTTGTCTGTTCTTGACGCAAAGCCAGAGCAATTTTGCGTCCCATATGCGCCCGCGCGGATAAAATCAGGACAATAAATGCATATGGGTCCGTGCGTTGGCTCGTTTCTTTTACTGCTTTGGCGGAAATCGGACAAACGCGGACGCAAATGTGTCCCGCGTTGGAGTTGCCCTAAGGCCAACTCCAAGGCACCAATGCATGTCGTCCATTTACATTTGCGCGGACACAATTTGTGGTTCTACGTGCCGATGTAAACGGATGCGAGTTTGTTTTCCTATTCGTTTAGACTCATTTTTTATCTATATTTAAACGGGGTTTGCATCGGCGCGGACGCGCGCGATCTTCCGTTCTTATCTTCCCTGACTCACTCGTAGTTCACACATCCATTCCCACCCCCCTTTCTCCCAAAAATGTCACGCTCCCGACCATGGCGGACGAGCCAATCCTACCCCGCCCCGGTCGTGGCCGGCCCCAAGCGGCTAAGGAAACCGAAGGCCAAAAGGGATCCGACTCTGAAGGAAAAGACGATGTCCAAGGCCTTGGATTCGGCCAAAAGGGTCGGTCGGCGGAAGGCACAAGCCGAAGGGGAGGCTACAACGGCTGCCGAAGCTCTCACCACCAAAGAAAAGGTCGTGAAAGTGTAGGCACAAAGGGAAGACCTCGCGACGAAAGAGATGGCGCATGCCCTGCACATGGTAGGATATGTTCGTGACTCGTCATGGCTGCGGCCGCTTCCGCCATGGTTGCGAGCGGCATGGGGTCGTCCCAGCGGCCGCACCGTCTGGACTTGTCACGCAAGTCCATCACGCCGCAGACCACGCCTGTGGCCTCCAGCTTGTCGACCGCGCCCCATGACACATCGCTGGAAGTGATGAAGGCGCCAGCCACCCCAACAATGGCCATCGACGTCGAACTCAACGCTCCCCTCTTGGTGGCTAGTCCAGCGGGTCGTGGTCACAGAGGAAGAGGCCAAGGTTGATGACTACAAGCGGTTTCCCGGAGCCCCACAACCTGTTCGACAAAATGCCGGCGCCGGGCGATGCCACTATCAAGGGCGACTTCCCATTCGGCCGCTACACCGGACAATTGACGACCCACAAGTGGAGGGGATTGCAACGGTTTTCACGGGTAAGATAACCCAATTTATTTATTCGACACAAGCGAAGCCAAAGAATATTTAGAAGATTTGATAGTTGAGTTGTCAATTCAACCGCACCTAAAAGATACTTGCTTGGCAACAATTTATTAGTAGTAACGGTGTGATGGAAGTGATGGTGCCAACGGAAATAGTGATGGCAAAGCAACAAAAGTAAAACAGCAAAAGTAAAGCAACTTGTAACCAACAAGAATAAAACACTGTAGGCTAGGGGAAATAGATGGTTGGGCGCTGCATGGATGAGAGATAACATGTAATTAACATGGATCAAGGCACACAGAAAAGTAATGATCATCTAGGAAAATATCAAACATTAGGCATGTATCCCAAGGTAGTTGTACGTGCTTGCAATAAGAACTTTGCACAACATCTTTTGTCCTACCATCCCTCTACCAACCGGGCCAAAAGGAACTTATGGAGATTAAGGTGCTCCTGTCAAAGATCACCGGAACAAAGCATTAACAATGAATGGATACATGTAATCCTCAAATTATAGTCCATCCCCTTTGGTGTCCCAGGCTGTCACCATTGGGATCGCCGGTTCCAGACTATAATAGGTGCATACAACTCATAGATAGGATTAAGAACACAAATATATTCATGAAAATATAAAGGGTTCATATCTGAAATCATGGCACTCGGCCCCAAAGTGACAAGCATGAAGAGCAATAAGTAGCAGCAAAGATGATAAACAACATAGTATATGATAGGCAACATGGCCCGAACAATCTGACGAACTATTACATTATCTAACTCATCCAATCCCTACCATCCCCTTCGCCTACAACAGGGAATTACTCACACATGAAAGGGGGAGACATGGAAGGGTGATGTAGTGGCGATGGTGATGACGATGGCGACGATTTCCCCCTCATCGGAGGCCAAAATAGCCTCCAGATTAGCTCTCCCAGAGAAGAACAAAGGTGGCGGCGGCTTGATCACCCTCAACTGTAGGGGATCTATTGTAGCGTTTTCGATAAGTAAGAGTGTCGAACCAAACGTGGAGCAGAAGGTATTGATAAGTGACTTTGGACAAGGAATAACTGCAAGCACTGAAAGATAACCTTTTAGGAGTTTTCGGTATAAGCAACAAGAAGGTAAAAACAAGTAGAGTTTAGGGTACTGAGGAGCAACAAGTGGCCCAATCCTTTTGAGCAAATGATAAGCCTAGCAACTGAACTTATAAAGACTAAAGCGTTCTTGAGGACACACGGGAGAGGTAGTCATGTGCTTTCGCCATATTCCGTATCGGTACTATGTTTTGTGTTGATAAGTGTTAAGTGGGTGGATCTATGCTAGTACACCTTCTAGACTAAGACAAGTGCAAATGCCTAACCACAACAATACTATCAAGGATCCATTATTCCCTTGTGCAAAAGTGTGCGAAGTGGGGTTCAGGTTTCTGTCACTCCGGCAACCCACCGTAAGCATTCTTTATACACAATGTATTTCTCTAGGTCCTTAACAAGGCGAAGTGTTATGTGTTCTACTCACATAACACCACTAGGAAAATAACAACACAACTTAAATATCAAACAACACATATTACTTCAACATCATATGACTACTAACAACAAGACTTCTCCCATGTCCTCAAGAACTAAAGTAACTACTCACAGGACATAACGAAGATCATGATCAGTGGTGATAAATAGATGATAAACAATATGGACATAACAATAATTCTCCAACAAAACTCAGTAGCATTCACCACAAAGGAGTAATCAACACCGGTAGAGTAGAGAGGATGGATAGTACGAGTTACAACACAAGTTGCAATTGTGAGATGAGATAGTATGAAGATGGAGATGGTGCTGATGTTGAGGATGATGTTGATGATGCTCTCGATGATGCCCGTGACGATGGTGATGACGATGGCGATGATCTCTCCTTCCGGGAGGCGTTCTCCCCGGCAGAATCTTCCCGCCGGAGATGCCTTTTATTCTCTGTAGGTTTCCGCCATGGAGCGGCGGCGGAACTCACGAAACTCCTCCTCCTTTAGTGCTTTCGGACGACGAGGGGTATATAGGCCAGAGGGGGGGAGCCGGGAATGGCCCCAGGGGTCCAGGCGGCCTCCGGGCGCGCCCTGGTGGGGGCCGCGCCAGGGGGGCTCTTGGGCACCTGGTGTCCCCCTCTGGTTCCCGTTTTGCGTGCCTTCGTCAATCTTCCTAAAATGACCTCCGTCGATTTTCAGCACATTTGGAGGTCTTCTGATTCAGCAACTATGTGTCCACTTTTCACCGATGAATCCCGCGTCTGCTGTTTCGGCACCGGAAAGTTGCAAACTGTGTAAAACAAGCCAAAACAACATAAGACAACCATCATAATGTGAAATATATCAATGAATAGGGGTGAATTACGATATAAAATAGTGATGCATTTTGGACGTATCAAATCCCCCAAGCTTAGACCCCGCTTGTCCCCAAGCGAATACTGAGCTTGGTAGAACTGTCCACAAGTTTAGAGAGTGAAGTGTCGATAAATAGAATACGGACAAGAAGCATCATGATTTCTTCACCAAACTCAAGCATCCTCAACAGCAACCTCAAATCATAAGGCCCTTATGAAAAAGTAATAACAATTATAATCAAAAGTAGGGCTAAGGAAACTCATCAAATCATGGCAAACATATCCTTGGTGAAAGGACAACTAATAAATTTTACTTTTGTTCTTTCACTTTATAATGAAACATTTTGAAGTTTTTGAAAGAACATCTTATTAGTCATGAAGTGAAAATGCTAACACAAAGGAACATGTTTGCTTGGCCTAAGCTTTTGCAAACAACTTACTTATCAAATGATAATGTCAACAAGGATGTGGCATGAAAAAACTTAATGCAACCTTATATGAATGAATCCTTGTCAACATCAAGTGTCTGTTCTCTTTAAGAAAAGAAGGAATTGGGAAGAACTGACTCAACATAAAAGTAAAGGACAGGCCCTGCTATAGGGAAGTAGGGAAAACTCATGTGCTATCCTTAAATCAAACAGAATGAAAACAAGTTTTGGGAGGTGATGTGCGAGAGATGATAATGGCTTCTCGCCCTTCGTTGGTTACCCCAAGTAGAAGGTGAGATGTACGATAGCAGCAAATTTCCCCTATGTAGAGCATAGGGTTTGTCTCCCGTAGGACTCCGAAAGAGACAAGTAGGTGACAACGGTGCTAGAAATTAGGCGGTTGACATGGAACTTCACACAGATACAAATAACTTTGCTCCCAACGAAGTTCAGAGAGGTTGTCAATCTCTTTGGCCTTGTTGTTTACAAAGGATCAAACACAAGGGATAAAGGGTAATAGTGAAATCTATTGGAAATTAAAAGCAGAAAATAAACTGAGCATGGAAACAATGATGAGAATATGGACCGGGGTCCCGTGATGTTCACAAGTGATGTCTCTCTCCCAAAAGACGATAAAACTCCTATGCGAGGTAAACAAATCACAACTGGGCAATTGACAGGATTAAAAACGCACCGCAATGCTAACTATGCTACAAAGAAAGGAAGAGGCTCAAAAGCATGGGTGGTAGCCAAAATAAGTAGACCGAAATCCAACTGCATCTACTACTAATCATCCATCTTGAGATATCTATACAGAACATCTCGCTGATATTAAGTTGCGAGCCCCACCCAAAGTGTAAACCCAAAGCATCAGACAAGTACATTAAAAGAACTTTGCGTAAAGTAAAAAATCCTTGCAACCGCGGTTACAAGCACCGTTGTTTTCCCCCTTGTGGCAACAACACATCCCTAGACTCATGTTTCTGTCACTCAAGCTAGTCATCAGGGGGCATGAACCCACAATCGAGCATAACGTTCCCTCTTGGAGTCACTACCTACTACTTGGCCAAAGCAATAAGCATCAACGGAGAACATGCAAGAATTACTCAAGAACAAAAATATAAAAGATAAGAACCAAATATATTACTCTATCACAAACTGAACATAGTCTCGTAATCCATCACATCCCAGCAAACTCAACATAGCAACAACAGAAATAATTACATATGTGACTTGATCATGTTGGGAAGCTCACAAGGTTTAATCCATGAAGAACAAAGAGGGGAGGAGAACATCACATAGCTATTGATCACGGACCCATGGTCCAAGGTAGACTACTCACTGATCATCCGGGAAGCATCCATGGTAAAGGAGAGGCTCCCGGAGGTCAATCCTCCCTCCGGCAGGGTGCCGAGAAGAGATCTGCTGGCGCTCCCGGTCTT
Organism: Bromus sterilis; assembly: GCA_950022295.1. Taxonomy (NCBI): domain Eukaryota; kingdom Viridiplantae; phylum Streptophyta; class Magnoliopsida; order Poales; family Poaceae; genus Bromus; species Bromus sterilis. Next base: position 31,427,114 of record OX465598.1, read on the forward strand.
GAAAGCGCGGCGGCGGCGGAACAGAGGCGAGATCGCGAAAAAGGGTTCTGTCTTCGGAAGAATCCCGTCACGGAGAATTTATAGGCGAAGGGGGGCAGCCAGGGGACCAGGGGTCCAGGCGGCCCCCTGGCCCGGCCCCACCCTAGGGCGCGCCGGGAGGGCGCCTGGGGCCTTGGCGGTGGCTCTCTGGCCCCACCTTGGTGTTTCCAGAAGCTTCCGGTATGCTGATTTTTATTGGATTTTCCTGAATTTTTGGAGCACTTTTAATGTGGGAGAAACCTGAAATAGAAAAACAGTAGAAAACAGGAACTGACACTGGGGTGCACTGAGCTAATAAGTTAGTCCTAATATGATCAAAAGTGTATCTAGATCATAGCAATATCACACAAAAGATGCATGGAGCAAGCAAAAATTATAGATACGTTTGGGACGTATCAACATCCCCAAGCTTAATTCCTGCTCGTCCTCGAGTAGGTAAATGATAACAAGCATAATTTCCGTGGTGACATGCTAACAACCATATAAGAACTTTGAAAGTAAAGCAATCTAGGTATGTAATTCAATTCAAGTCATGACAGGCAAGAGTCTATATTATCATTGAAACAAGCAACATAAGAACATAAAGGTGCAAGAGCTCTTGCTGTCCGCGACTCCAATTTCTCCAGATGGTGTTTGCGTGCAAGAACGGAGGGATGGGAATACGAGAAAAAATATATTTGTTGAGAACTCAATCTACTAAAGTTCCACACGTAGTCTTTTTTGGAATCTTATCTTGACTCGTGCCCAGACCACTAGCCAGGTACAAGTCAATTTGATCCACTCCCTTTTGATATTTTGAGCACTCATGCAATGTATGAGCGTAAACACGAGAGTTGACACTTAGGATGGAAAAGAGAGAGATATGGTGGAGGAGGAAGACGAAAAGGGTGAGAAAGGCTCACATCAATGAGGACAATCATAGGCAAGAAGACCAAATGATAGATATGATGTGAGGAGTAGGGATTTCCATGCAACGGATGCACATATGAGCTAAGAAAATCTCTCCAATGGAACTAGTGGGGGTGCATCCAACTTGCTCGCTCAAGAAGACCTAGAGCTCGTTTGAGGAGGCTCATCCTTGGAATATGCAAGCCAAGTTCTATAGTGTAAAGATCCCCACATAGCTATATGCATATATGATCATCTCTATGGAGTACAAGATATAGAGGGAGTACGAGTGTGGATCTTTCAAAAGGAATAGTAGTGTTGCCCCTTTCTCTCTTTTTATTTATTTTTTCTCTTTTTCTCTTTTTGTATTTTTTGGTGGCCTCAATGGCTCTTTCTATTTAGCTCTCATTTGTCCTCTTTGGGATCTTTTAAATTTGTCATCTTTGGGATCTTTTCCCCACTTAAGGGCAACACTCTATTTTACAAGAAGGTATAGAAGATCTTCACACTTTACAAAGTCCTCAACATAAAGAAAATGTAGCTATCAAGATGTATGCAAATGTATGCATCTGCCAGTGTAGCAGGAATATGTATGACATGAAGATCAAGTCATGAGAAGGTGGAAGTTGCATGGACATATATCTCGGAAAGGCTATGGAAATGCCTTGATAGGTAGGTATGGTGGCTTTTTTGAGGAAAGATATAAGGAGGTATATGATGACAGAGCGTATCATGCCAAAAGTTTGGATGCACCGGCGAGGTGGACGCCAACTCTCGGAGTGAGAAGAGGGCAATGCATGGTATCGAAGAGGCTAGCAAATATGAGGAGGTGGAAGTGTCAACTTTCAATACTTAAATTAGTCCGAAGAACTCATGCACTTATTATCGGCAACTCTCAATCTAATAAGGAGGTTCACAAAGAGACAAGTACCCAGAGGAGGAGTGTATGGGGGTTTGTTTATCCTTGCGCATCCTCGACTCATGGTACGTGAGTGTCCTCTAATATTCGATCCCTCCAAAGATTAGTGATCCATCCAGTAGCTAGAGTTCTCAACTACTTTTGTAGTTTTTGAAAATAAGCACGGATTTCCCAAAATACGAACCTATCACTAATAGGCTAGAGCTCTTGACACCAAAATTTCAAATATTACTTACAACAATACCTCAAAACTATTGCACGTTACTACTACAATTGAATAGCAACCTCAATTGCCTACTTAAAGACAAGACACAACTCAGTGCAACAACCAACTCTCTTAACAAGATAAACATGAAAACTAAAGAGACTTCCAGCAACAAACTAAACTAAAACTCTTGAAAAAGATAAACATGAAAACTAAGAGCTAAACATGGCAGCAACTACGAAAAGATAAAGAACACACAACAGAAGAAAGATAAGCATTAAAATCCTATGGTGTGTTCTAGTTTGAAGTGGAGCGTGTTTCTCTGCCACTCAAAGTAAGCCGGGTTCAAACTTGTTATGAACAAAAAACAAAACTAAATAAAACTAAAAGGGAAACCTAAGAGCGAGACGCTCCAAGCATAGCACATAATGGATGAAGTGATAAAAATATAGTGAGACGGAGGACGAACTGATGATTGTCGATGGAGAAGGGGATGCAGGGGGGCATACTCAAGCTTAGACACTTGAGTCTCCTTGAATATTTATTGGGGATGCATGGGGGCATCCCGAAGCTTGAGCGTTTGACACTCCCATATCTTCTTTCATCATCTTCCCTCGCACACTTGAAAACTCCCTTCATACATAACTCATCATAATCTGATTAGAGAGGTTAGTACCCTTAATAAAATATTTTTCCTCTACTGGAAATAAAGATATTCTTGAAGAGATACTTCTTCTCAAGATTTCCAAAGAGTTTTTGCAAAGAAAAATAAAGCTCAAGGTTTAAAAAAGTGAGGAAAGGCAAAACGTGACAGAATCTGTGAGAAACAGAACAACTGGTAGTAAATAATGTTTTCGGGGTACTTCTGCATCTCAAATCAAAAAACTCAGAACCGACGCTCGAAAGTAAATAGTATGGAGCACGCTGTCAAAAAAATTCAGATCAAAAAGATGATCTGGTGATTTTAGGCTAATTTTTCCGTCCAAGGACAGAATCTGTTTTCTGGACAGCATGTCACAACTTTTTAACTTTCTTGCAATCGGAGGCTAAACTTGGCATAAATCTTGAAAATAAAGATACAATGATGTTGCTACAGTAGTAACAATCATTAAGACCACTAAAACCAGAAGTAAAAACATCTTGGGTTGCCTCCCAACAAGCGCTTTCTTTTACGCCTTTAAGCTAGGCATAAGGAAAAGAAGAATCAAGTTTTATCAAGAAAGAGAATAGCTAGCCCGTGTAACGGACTCAAATGGTAACTTGATTTTATTTATAGGGAATTTTTCCATCCCCTTTTTGAGAGGAAATTGAAATTTTATATTCCTCTCTTTCATGTCAATAACGGCACCAACGGTGCGAAGAAAAGGACGTCCCAAAATGATTGGACATAAAGGTCCACACTCTATATCCATGATAATAAAATCAACGGGAACATAATTGTCATTGACAATGATAAGAACATCGTCGATATTCCCCAACGGTTTCTTTACGGAAGAATCAACAAGATGAACACCAAAAGAACAAGAATCAAAAGGTTTCAATTCAAACATGTCATACATTCTTTTGGGCATGACGGAGGTACTAGCTCCAACGTCACATAAAGCATAGCAAGAGAAGTTATTTAATTTAGTTTTAATCATAGGGTCTGACGAGGGGGTGACCCCACGACTCCTACGGATGAGCCTACCTGGTGTCCATGAAGGCAGAAGGCCCATGAAGATACGGCCTCGGCCCACTAGTTGGCACCGACGCAGGAGTCCTCGACTCATAAGGAAAGGTGCGAAGACCTGCTGTACGGAGCAAGCTAGGGTTAGGAAAGTTTACCTGTACACGTAGATGAACTCCCCGAGACCTAGCCCGGTATATAAGGTCTAGGAGGGGCGACTCCAAAGAGATCCAATCTCACCTGTAACCCTAGCCTTGAGCGCTCCAGCCTTGGCCTCCACTGTAATCGCATCTTCCCAATCAATAATATCGAGCAGGAGCAAGCCTTCCTGTTTGCCGACGAGCTATCGTCCAACCTGTGCCTCTCATGACTAACCCAGGGTCCCTGACCATGGGATTTGCCGGGGTTGATCCCCGTCAATTGGCGCCGTCTGTGGGAACCGCGCAGGTTGGGAACGCGATCTCGGCGGCCTCATCATCATCAGCACTCATCGACTCGATGGATCCGGCAAGATCCAACCATTCGAGTCCCTCGGATTCACGGCCCACCTCCCGGCCCTCAAGCCAGCCTTCGCCAATCTACACTCCGGCGTCCACCTGATCTTCGGAGCGTATCAGATCTACATCAACCATTGGGGTACCCTTCGCCTCATCGACGACACCCGTGCGCCCACGGGAACACCTGCAGCAACAACCGTAGCGGACGCTGCCAGCACGGCCAACCTATCTGGCGGTTGTAGCTACCCACCTGACTCACGGCTCCACGCTACTCACGACCACTCGAGTGAAGTCCCAGCATGGAGATGCACGATCGCACATATCAGCAAGGAGACGGCAAGGACACCATCACAGGTGTTCATGGTAGAAGTTGGCGCATCAACGTCAGGTAACAACGGACGAATCGACGACCCGGGAACTCATCAAGACACCCCAACCAACAACAGGGCGGCAGGTCCCGGCAACAACAGTCGGATGGTCGTACAACTAGGAGAACCGGGGACCATCCCAAAGAAAGTCCCGGTGGAGCAAGGGCCCATCGATCAGAAAATCAGTCAGCCGCTAAGCAACAAACAACAAGCACCTGGGCAAGGCAGCCAGCCATCACGCAGCAGGCAGCAAACCCCGGTTGCAGCGGTGGGCGAACCACCCAAAGAAAAAATATACTTGTCTAAAGAATCGATGGCAATGGTAAAGGAAGCAGTCGCCCGCGGCGGGTTTCTACCATCAGATGCCTCAAGAGACGAGCTAAGGGCATACAACAAGCTAGCGGGAGAGCTAACCAAGCAGACGAGACAGTGGTGCCTAGCCATGGAGAAACAAGCAAAAGCGGAACTCGAAAGGAAAAGCAGTCGCAGACAATCTCCCAGAAGTGACTCGCCAGGCCACGACTCCCCTATCCGCAATAGATCGAAACTCAACAACCTGCGGAAGACAGAAAGGGCGAGAGTAGTGCGGAAACTGGAAGACGACTTCAGGTCAGAGGAGGACGACGACAAAGAGGAGCCTCTCACTCCGGCAGAAGCACTCATAAGTGCCCAAAACTACCTGTCCCGTGCCCAGAAAAGCAGAAAGGGAAAAACGGATCGCTACACTTCCATAGCTCTGCAGATAATGAAGGACGCTATCGACGCCTCGATACCTAAGAAATCCAGCGCAAAGCGGCAGACTCGCGAGCGGACACCGGACAGAGACCCCAGTTCACCAGACGACGACGACGACGACAGTAACGACGACAGACGCAGGTGCTCCGACAAGCACAAGAAACGCGACAGCGACGACAACGGCAGGCGCCGCTGCACTCGGCGAGACACGCGAGACGACATCACGCAGAACAGAGTCAACCGCAGCAGGCGAAGACGCGCAACACACGAGGAGTACTCGGAGGAAGAGGCTTCCGACGAGGAAATCAAGCCATGTGGAGCACTCTGCTTCACACGTGCCATACGTGAGACGCGTATGCCCAACGGTTTCAAACTGAACTCCATGACACTAAAGTACAATGGACTCGAGGAGCCGGAGGCATGGCTCGACGACTACCTAACAACGGTCAAATTCCAAAGAGGAACCAACGTCACGGCAATGCAGTACGTGCAGCTCATGCTCGAGAGCTCCGCTCGACACTGGCTGAAAAACCTTCGGCGCGGATCCATCAGCTCCTAGAGCCAGTTCCGAGGAGCCTTCATAGAAAACTTCAAATCCACATACAAGCGACCAGCCTCACTCGAGGAGCTGCGTGCATGCAAACAAGGAACGAGGGAGGCCCTGCGAGCATACATCCAGCGATGGACGATACTCAAGAACTTAGTGGAAGACATCTCGGACGAAAGTGCGATCGACGCATTCAGGCGAGGTCTTCAGCGCGTCGAATTTAAGGAGCAACTCGGACAGATGAAAGTCCGAACACTCGCACGGCTGTTAGAACTAGCCAACAGCTGGGCAGACGAAGAAGACTCCGTTCGTAATGAAACAGAAACCCACACTGCACGATCGGAGTACGACTACGACTACAACGGAGACAGAGGAGACGACAGAAGAAGGAAGCGACCTAGACGGAACTTCTACAACGACAGAGGACCTGACATGGTCGCCGCCGGTTTCTCAGATGACCGGAATGGCAGGCACCGTGATGATAATAGACCACAACGTCGAGACAACCCAGAAGACGAGCCCCAGGCTCAGAGACGAGAATGGAGGACAAGGCAGCCACGCGACGGCACTCGCGCATTCCGCTCTGCCAAAGAACAACTCGATGGACCGTGCTCTATACACGGATTCAGAAACGAGCGAGGAGAGCTCAAATCATCCCACACCCTCAGGAATTGTCGAAGCTTCAACGAATTGGCCGAGGAGAAAAGTCGCTCCGCGGCCGCAGCAGCACGACCACTCGCAAGCATAGCAGTTGGGCCAGTCGCCCACGGTGCGCCACCAACCCCCCCTCTGCCAACAAGAAAGGTGGCCGCCATCCAGGAATGGAAATGGACACCAGAAGAAGAAAACCAATACCTAGAAGCCCACAGGAGGATCTACATGATACAAGACAGACCTTCCAACAGGCAGCAGAAACAAGTCACCAGACAAGTCTTCCTAGCAACCTCCGCACACCCGGCCGTCCCAGAGTACCTGCGCGGGTCGGAGACAGAAATCTCCTTCTCCCGGGACGACCACCCTCCAGTCGTCCCCCAACCAGGGCACGCCGCGCTGGTACTCGAGGCCAGAATCGGAAATTACAACATGTCGCGAGTATTCATGGATGGCGGCAGCGGGATCAACATCATCTTCACCCGAACACTCGGCGAGATGCTCATCCAAAACAACGCACTCAAGTCCTCAGGCACAACCTTCCACGGGATCGTACCAGGAAAAGCAGTCTACCCCCTCGGAAGGATAAGCCTGGAGGTAGTCTTCGGGAACGCGACGAACTTCCACAAGGAAACACTTGACTTTGAAGTGGTCAATTGGAAGTCGCAATACCACACAATCCTCGGGCGGCCAGCTTTCGCTCGCTTCATGCCCGTACCCCACTACACCTACCTCAAGCTGAAGATTCCAGGCCCAAACGGGGTCATCACAATCAGCGGCAGTTTTGTCAGATCCGGCCGCTGCGACAAAGAATTCCACAAAATAGCAGAAGCATTCGTAACCCACCAAGACAGCAGGACAACGGGACACGCAGAAGAAGCGCTCTCGTAGAAGGAAAGGAACATCGCCCGAAGAAACCCAGCACTGGGAGACAAAGCTACCAGGCCCTTAAAGCCGCTACATCAACGCTCTAAAAGGAACCTACCCTCAAGAGAGCACTCCTACTCTTTGTAAGGAACAACAGGAAAGATATTACATAAATGTTTTTCCACAAAATTAATCGGCACTCGGGGGCTCGCCAAAGCAGCCACCCCCCGAGGCGTCCTCCGCAATCGCGACAAATTAACCTGGCACTCGGGGGCTCGCCTAAGCAGACACCCCCGGGGCGTCCTCCGCAATCGCGGCAAATTAACCTGGCACTCGGGGGCTCGCTGAAGCAGCCACCCCCCGAGGCGTCCTCCGCAATCGCGGCAAATTAACCTGGCACTCGGGGGCTCGCCGAAGCAGCCACCCCCCGGGGCGTCCTCCGCAATCGCGGAAAATTAACCTGGCACTCGGGGGCTCGCCAAAGCAGCCAGCCCCCGAGGCGTCCTCCACAATCGCGGCAAATTAACCTGGCACTCGGGGGCCCGCCAAAGCAGCCACCCCTCGAGGCGTCCTCCGCAATCGCGGCAAATTAACCTGGCACTCGGGGGCTCGCCAAAGCAGTCACCCCCCGAGGCGTCCTCCGCATTTGCGGCACATTAACTTAGCCCTAGGGGGCTCGCCGAAGCAGCCTCTAACGGAATCGATCTTCTCCAAGTCAAAGTACGAATGTTTATCCCAATGGAGATACCCACTCGACCCACGGCGTATTCACAGTTCGTCCTTTTCACATTAAAAAGGCATCTCCAAAGTCCCCAATGGGGATAAATCCCGAGGAAGGCCTCACAAAGAGTGATGAAACACGCAATGTGCAAAATCCCATTGGGAGTAAGGTCATGCAACTGGAGCCGATAGGAATACAGCAAGCCCCGAACGAAAGGATGCAGCGGAAGAGCAAACCCACGGTGGAAGAAAGCCTGGAAGCATACCCGCTCGTCCGCCGCCGGCGCTGGAGTCGACTCATCGCCAGGAAGACGGGCATCACCCGCCACCACCATGCCATCAGCAACCAGCGCATCGAGATCTTCAGCCCCGAACGTGGACCGCTCCCACTTGCCGGACATTTTGGCCGACTCGATAGCAGCACGGGAGCGTTTGGACATAGATCTCACAGCAGCACGCAGAGGAGAAAAGATGAAGGCTCAGGAAAACGAAGGAAAACAGAGAAAGAGGAGGAAGGCAATGGCTAGGTAAAACCTACAATTCACCCGGCCGCATGGTATTTAACTCAAAGAGCCTGGCAAGAAGGGCCACTGGCCAACCTTTTAGCCCAGTAAAACGTGCCACGATCCCGTACAGAGGCGAAAAGCATGGAAAATCCAACCGGCACAGTAACAACACCTCCCACTACGCGCGCAAAAAGTGGAACATGATCGTGCTACGCGAAAATTTCGGCGGGACAACGCCAAGTCATTTCACACGACAGACCGTAGCGGTCAACAAATTGCAGAAGACCACGCCAACGTCATATCACAGCAAGGCGTACTCAGTATGCCATCAAGGCCCAGAGATTCCATCTTTTAGATCTTTTCCCCAAGGAAGAAAAACATCTTACTCCCATCGGGAGCGTACATCATAAGAGTCCCGGGTGCTCCCTCACCCAAAGGTCAGCCACGTGCTCGAGTGAACACTCGCACTTATGAGAGTCTTGGGTGCTCCCTCAACCCGACGTAAGACAAACAAACATTCGCCAAGACCACACGGCGCTAAGAGTCTCGGGTGCTCCCTCACCTGAAGAGCCGAAACGACGTTCGAGTGATTACTCGCGAAAAACCCCCCGACTGAGCACTCGAAAACAAAGCTCCTCGGGTGAATGAGTGAACAACTCGCTTGATGTTTCATTCCAAGCGGGTGCAATGCTATAAGGCTCCGCGCCTCAAAAACACACATTCCTGGAACACGATACACTGTGCCCAGATGCCACGCAAGATTAGCGTGTAGGTAATACCTCGCTGCGAAGTACGGCCGGGCTGGGACTTGCCGAAGAGCGATTTCACTCCCAACCTTTCCCATGCGCAGAGCATGATAGAAAAGCCGGGCGGACGCGCCTTAGGCTACACACATTACTGGCGGCAAATGAACACCGTAAGACCTGAAGCGGCCGGACTTTTGCTCGACACCAGTGTTCCAAGCTCACGTCGAGGGACGTGGGTTTGATTGGGCTACTGTGGTATTTGCCCTAGTGCAATTCACCAAGGCTCGACCCGTCGACTCCTTGGGCCCTTTCAGCTTAGCATCCCTCGAAATAGGTTTTGTCATGGCCACCAGACTGCCAGCGACCCACGGATGAACCATGCATATCAATGAACGACAAATGAATGTACTCGAGTCCCTGCGCGACTCTTCGAGTCCCCCAGGCACTTGGGGGCTACCGACGAGGGGGTGACCCCACGACTCCTACGGATGAGCCTACCTGGTGTCCATGAAGGCAGAAGGCCCATGAAGATACGGCCTCGGCCCACTAGTTGGCACCGACGTAGGAGTCCTCGACTCATAAGGAAAGGTGCGAAGACCTGCCGTACGGAGCAAGCTAGGGTTAGGAAAGTTTACCTGTACACGTAGATGAACTCCCCGAGACCTAGCCCGGTATATAAGGGCTAGGAGGGGCGACGCCAAAGAGATCCAATCTCACCTGTAACCCTAGCCTTGAGCGCTCCTGCCTTGGCCTCCACTGTAATCGCATCTTCCCAATCAATAATATCGAGCAGGAGCAAGCCTTCTCATGACTAACCCAGGGTCCCTGACCATGGGATTTGCCGGGGTTGATCCCCGTCAGGGTCCCAACCATCATCTACCTTCCTAGGCATGGAGGCTTCTATCCTAAGCTTCTCCTCCCTAGCTTTGATGAGAGCATTTTTGATATGCTCCATGAAGGCAAGATTGAGTGTGCTAGTGTTGGGGTCTCTAGACATTTTGTGTAGCAAACTAATAACTTCTGAGAGGGTGCAACTATCAAAGGTGGTAGTAGTGTCATCTAGGCTCACTTGTTTGAAACCCTCTATGTTCATAGGAGTTTCTTCTTCTACGATTGAGGTATTAGCATCACCATTAATAGGTCCAATGGGACTAGGAGTGCATTGGGTGCTAATAGTTTGAGTGTCCTCCACAATTTGGATAGTGGCAACAATGTGGTGTGTAGGAAGGCTCTTAATTCTATCCTCTTCCTCTTTTTATCTAGACCATCTTTATTTAAGTTTAGCCATCATCCTAATATTTTCATTAATTTGCAATTCAATAGCATTAATAGGAGTGGCTTTCCTCTCCTCGAGGGGAGAGGTTCTAATTTTAAGCATCTCAATATCAAGGGCTAAGTTGTCTACCTTCAAAGAGAGATTATCTAATTTGTCTAATCTTTCCTCTACACTCTTGTTGAAGGATTTTTGGGTAGTGATAAATTCTTTAAGCATGCTTTCTAATTCAGAGGTGGGGCTCTTGTTGCTAGGATAAGTGTTGTTGTTCCCATAGTTGGATGGGAACGGTCTAGGATTGCTAGCAAAATTACCCCTATAAGCATTATTGTTGACGTTGTTTCTAGAGATAAAGTTCACATCTACTTGTTCTTGAGCAACCAAAAAATTTAAAGGGACATCTTGAGGATCAATAGGAGATTGCTTTGTAAGTAGAGACATAATCAAGTCAACCTTTTCATTTAGGGAGGAAATCTCCTCGACAGAGTTTACCTTCCTACCTGTTGGAGCGCGTTCGGTGTGCCATTGGGAATAGTTGGTCATCATATCATCTAGAAGTTTTGTGGCAGCACCAAGTGTTGTTGACATAAAGGTTCCTCCCGCGGCCGAATCAAATAGGTTCCGCGAGGTAAAGTTCAATCCTACATAAAAAGTATGGATAACCATCCAAGTAGTCAAACCATGTGTAGGGCATTTCTTAACAAGAGATTTCATTCGTTCGTAAGCTTGGGCAACATGTTCATTATCCAAATGTTTAAAATTCATAATTTTGCTCCTCAATTGTATAATTTTAGCAGGTGGGTAGTACTTCCCAATAAAAGCATCCTTGCACTTATCCCAAGAATCTATGCTATTCCTAGGCAAGGATTGAAACCAAATTTTAGCTCCTTGCCTCAAAGAGAAAGGAAAAAACTTAAGCTTAACAACATCACCTTCTACTTCTTTATACTTTTGCATATCACATAGCTCAACAAAATTATTTAAGTGTAAAGCAGCATCATCTCCAGCACAAGAGAGTTGATCTCTCATAAAAAGGTTTAGCAAAGCAGGTTTGATTTCATAAGAGGTAGCTACAATGGTGATACGTCCCAAACGTATCTATAATTTCCTGCTTGCTCCATGTATGTTTTGTGTGATATTGCTATGAACTAGATACAATTTCATACACTTTTGATCATATTTGGACTAACTTATTAACTCAGTGCACCACAGTGCCAATTCCTGTTTTCTGCTGTTTTTCTATTTCACATTTCCCCCATATTAAAAGTGTTCCAAAAATTCGGGAAAATCAGATAAAAAATCAGCGTACCGGAAGCTTCCGGAAACGCCTAGGAGGGGCCGTAGGGGACCCACCAGGTCCCCAGGCGCCCTCCCGACGCGCCCTAGGGTGGGGCCGCCCCAGGGGGACTCCTAGACCTCTGGTGGCCCCTCTGGCTCCCCCCTTCCGCCTATATATTCTCCGTGACGCAAAACCTCCAAAGACAGAAACCCTTTTTGCGATCTTGCCTCTATTCCTCCACCACACTTCCAAGATCGGGACCGCCAGCAGACCTCTTCACGGCACCCTACTGGAGGGTGGATTGACCCTCCGGGAGCCTCTTCTCCACCATGGACGCCTCCCGGATGATCCGTGAGTAGTCCCCCTTGGACCATGGGTCCGTGATCAGTAGCTATATGATGTTCTCCTCTCCTCTTTGTTCTTCATGGATTAGACCTCGTGAGCTTCCCTACATGATCGAGGAACATATGTAATTTTCTGCTGTTGCTATGCTGAGTTTGCTGGGATCTGATGCATTATGAGACTATGTTCAGTTTGTGATTGAGTAATATATTTGGTTCTTATCTTTTATATTTATGTTCTTGAGTAATTCTTGCATGTTCTCCGTTGCTGTTTATTGCTTTGGCCAAGTAGTAGGTAGTGACTCCAAGAGGGAACGTTATGCTGGATTGTGGGTTCATGACCCCTGATGACTAGCTTGAGTGACAGAAACATGAGTCTAGGGGATGTGATGTTGCAACAAGGGGGAAAACAACGGTGCTTGTAACCGCGGTTGCAAGGATTGTTTACTTTACGCAAGGTGCTTTTTAATGCAGTTGTCTATTGCTTTGGGTTTACACTTTGGGTGGGGATCGCAACTTAATACCAACGAGATGTTCTGGATAGATATCTCAAGGTGGATGATTAGTAGTAGATGCAGTTGGATTTCGGTCTACTTATTTTGGCGTACCGCCCATGCTTTTGAGCCTCGTCCTTTCTTTGTAGCATAGTTAGCATTGCGGTGCGTTTTTAATCCTGTCAATTGCCCAGCTGTGATTTAGTTACGTCGCATAGCAGATTTATCGTCTTTTGGGAGAGAGACATCACTAGTGAACATCACGGGACCCCGGTCCATATTCTCATCACTGTTTACACACTCAATTTATTTTCTTCTTTTACTTTCTAGCTACTATCACCATTATCATTATCCCTTGCGTTTGATCCTTTGTAAACAACAAGGCCGGAGAGATTGACAACCTCTTTGAACTTCTTTGGGAACAAAGTTATTTGTATTGTGTGCAGGTCCACGTCAATTGCGCCGTTGACACCTACTTATCATTGTCGGAGTCCTACGGTAGACAAACCCTATCCTCTACATAGGGGAAATTTTCTGCTATCCTACATCTTACCTTCCACTTGGGGTAACCAACGAAGGGCGAGAAACCATTATCATCATCTCGCACATCAAGCAAATTTCTGGCGCTGTTGACGGGGAGTCCGAGTGCTAAGATAGGGGAGTTTCACACTATCTCTTACCTTTGTTTTTTAGTCTTGTTAGTTTACATTTCAGTTTTTATCTTAGTGTCTTTTATCGAAAATCACAAAAAAATCTGCCACACTTGCTGCTACTATGGGTTCCACTGAAAACACCAAGTTGTGTGACTTCACTAGTCACAACAACAATGATTTTATCTGCACTACTATTGCCACACTGACGAGGGGGTGACCCCACGCTTCCTGCGTGTGAGGTTACCTGGTCCATATGAAGACGGAAGGCCCGCTAGAAGGCTCGACTGGCCCACGACTGTCCCGCTCAAGGCACCAATGTAGGAGTTCGTGACCAACATGGAAGGCAAGACTTGGCGTCCAAGGAAAAGTTAGATTAGTCAATCGTCCCTATAACCTGAGACGGACTCCCCGAGACCCAGCCTAGTATATAAAGGCTAGGAGGGGTGACGGCTCAGATAATCCAATCTGGAATCATCACCTCCGGCCTTGAGCGAACTCGCCTAGGTTGCCAATGTAATCACCCCCAAATAATACAATCGAGCAGGAAGTACTTTCTCCTGTTAGCCGATGAGTATCGCCAACCTGTTCCTCTCTACGATCTAACCCAGGGTCCCTGACCATGGGATTTTCCGAGGTCAATCCTCGTCAATTGGCGCCGTCTATGGGAACTACACAGGTTGGAATCATGATCTCAGCGGCCCCGTCATAAAAAAGTCACAACTCAAGGATTCGAGCAAGATCCAATCCACTCGAAGAACTCAAGCTCATCGCAAACATCTCCATCGGACCACCGAGGTCGCTCAGCCCGCAGCTAGGCCAAGTTCGATATTTTGGCGACTACTAAAGTCGTCATCGGCGAAAAAGAACTCGACGATCCAGAAGGCAAGCGCAAGCCGTGACCACGAAGCCAGCCAAGATGCTGGAACAAATACAAGAAATCTGCATAGAAATACCACTCAAGGAGCCGCAACGTGTCACAACAGCATTGGCCTCCACTCGAGCACCCGCCGCCACTCGGACACCCGCCACGGGACATGACTGTGACTCTGAAACTCAGTCCGGCGAGTACTACGACCCAGATCAAAGACCAGACGAGTTTTCCAAGTTTATACGGAACCACTCGATCAACGACGGAATAGAGCTCGACCCAAGGTTCCACTGCCGTTCAAAAGACCACTCGTGGTCGTTCTTGGTCGCAAGAAGAAGAAGGCACGCCAGCTCCAGCAAGCTCATAGCCAAAAAAGAGCTGGATGGACCCTGCACAATCCACTGTTTCAAAGAGGACTGGGGGCGCCTTAGAGCAGGCCACGCCCTGAGAGATTGTCGTTAGTTCGCCGAACTCTCCAACAGCCTCAAGGAAGAGAAGCAACGCGAAGCCAAACGAGCTCGGGGAACCGCGCAGCCGCCAGCACCCAATACAGAAGAACAATACCCTCCGTCTCATGGACGGGTCTGTATGATCCAAGAAGGATGACCCTCAAAAGCAAAACAGGACGCCCACACCCTGCACACCCGAGTAGCCGAGGACCTAAAAACAGCAGAAACCTACCATCTGTACGGCGCAGAGACCAACATTACTTTCTCACAAAGCGAGCACCCACCCGCATTTCCAAGGCTAGGGCACGCACCACTGGTCCTCGAAGCCCAGATCGATGGATACGACATGGACAGAGTTTTCATGGACGTGGGCAGAGGTTTAAACATAATCTTCACCAGCACCTTGCGCAAGATGCTGATCCCGCGATAATTCTGGAAGAAGTCAGGCGTCACAATATACGGCGTAGTTCCAGGTGAAGCAGCCTCCTCCCTCGGAACAATTGAGCTCGATGTCGTCTTCGGCGGCAAGGGCAACTTCGCAAGAAAAGTCCTTGAGTTCGAAGTACTCGACTGGAAGTCCCAATACCACGCCATACTCAGGCGGCCCGCATTTTCTCAATTTATGGCGGTCCCGCACTACGCGTACCTGAAACTCAAGATGCCAGGACCCTGATGGCTTCTCGCCCCTTCGTTGGTTACCCCAAGTGGAAGGTTGAGATGTAGTGCAGCAGCAGTTCTCCCTCGGTGAAGATACCAAGGTTTTTCTCCAGCAGGACTCCAGAGATGATAAGTAGGTGCCAGCGGCGCAACTGACGCGGACCTGCACACATACACAGATAACTTTGTTCCCAACGAAGTTCAGAGAGGTCGTCAATCTCTCCGGTCTTGTTGTTCACAAGGATAAAATGCAAGGGATAATGATAGGAAGTAAAAGCAGTAAAGTAAATATAGCGTGGAAATAATAATGAGGATATGGACCAGGATACGTGCTGTTTGCTAGTGATGTCTCTCTCACAAAAGACGATAAAATTGCTATGCGAGGTAAACAAATTACAGAAAGGCAATTGACAGGATTATGAACGCACCGCAATGCTAACTATGCTACAAAAGAAAGGACGAGGTTCAAAAGCACAGGAAGTACGCCAAGATAAGTAGACCGAAATCCATTTGCATCTACTAATAATCATCCACCTTGAGATATCTATCCAGAACATCTCGCTGGTATTAAGTTGCGAGCCCCACCCAAAGTGTAAACCCAAAGCAACAGACAACTGCATTAAAAAGAACTCTGCGTAAAGTAAACAATCCTTGTGACCGCAGTCACAAGCACCGTTGTTTTCCCCCTTGTGGCAACAGCACATCCCCTAGACTCATGTTTCTGTCACTCAAGCGTGTCATCGGGGGGCATGAACCCACAATCTAGCACAACGTTCCCTCTTGAAGTCACTACCTACTACTTGGTCAAAGCAATAAACAGCAACGGAGAACATGCAAGAATTACTTAGGAACAAAAATATAAGAGATAAAAACCAAATATATTACTCTATCACAATCTGAACATAATCTCATAATCCATCAGATCCTATCAAACTCAACATAGCAATAGCAGAAATATTACAAAGATGCCTTGATCATGTAGGGAAGCTCACGAGGTCTAAACAATGAAGATCAAAGAGGGGAGGAGAACATCACATAGCTACTGATCACGGACCCATGGTCCAAGGAAAACTACTCACGAGACATCCGGGGAGCATCCATGGTGGAGAGGAGACTCCCGGAGGTCAATCCTCCCTCCGGCAGGGTGCCAGGAAGAGGTCTTCTGGTGCTCCCGATCTTCGGAAGCGCGGCGGCGGTGGAACAGAGGCGAGTTCACGGAATATGGTTCCTCCTCTGGGGTTTTCCCGTGACGGAGAATAAATAGGCGAAGGGGGGCAGCTAGAGGTGGACGAGGGGCCCCAGGCGCCCCCCTGGCGCGGCCAGGGGTGGGGCCGCGCCGGGTGGCCGCCTGGGCCCCCTGGCTCCCCTCTGGCCCCTCCAGGGCTCTTCGCGAAGCTTCCTCCACGCTGATTTTTTATCTGAATTTTCCCAAATTTTTCTGGCACTTTTTATATGGGGGAAAACTGAAATAGAAAAACAACAGAAAACAGGAACTGGCACTGGGGTGCACTGAGTTAATACGTTAGTCCAAATATGATAAAAAATGTATGAAAGTGTATCTAGAACATAGCAATATCACACAAAACATGCATGGAGCAAGCAGAAATTATAGATACGTTTTGGACGTATCAACATCCCCAAGCTTAATTCCTGGTCGTCCTCGAGTAGGTAAATGATAACAACATAATTTCTGTGGTGACATGCTAGCAACCATAAAATAAATTTGAAAAGTAAAGCAATCAAGGTTAGAGATTCAATTCAAGTCATAACATGCAAGAGTCTATATTAGCATTGAAACAAGTAACAAAAGAACATTAGGTGCAAGAGCTCTTGCTGTCCGTGACTCGAATGTCTCTAAATGGTGTTTGCGGGCAAGAAGGGGGATAGGGAATACGAGAAAAAAGTATTTTTGTGTTGAGAACTCAATCTACTAAAGTTTAACACTTGGTCTTCTTTGGAATCTTATCTTGACTCATCCCCAGACCACTAGCCAGGTACAAGTCAATTTGATCCACTCCTTTTCAATATTTTGAGCACTCATGCAATGGATGAGCGTAAGCACGAGAGTTGACACTTAGGATGGCAAAGAGAGAAATATGGTGGAGGAGGAAGACAAAAAGGAAGAGAAAGGCTCACATCAATGAAGACAATCATAGGCAAGAGATGCCAAATGATAGATATGATGTGAGGAGTAGGGATTGCCATGCAATGGATGCACATACGAGCTAGGAAGCTCTCCAATGGAACTATATGCAAAAAGATCATCTCTATGGAGTACTAGGATATAAAGGGAGTACTAGTGTGGATCTCTCAAAAGGATAGTAGTGTTGCCCCTTTCTCTCTTTTTATTTATTTTTCTCCTTTTTTTATTTTTTTTGTGGCCTCAATGGCTCTTTCTATATAACTCTCATTTGTCCTCTTTGGGATCTTTTATTGTGTCCACTTTGGGATCTTTTATTGTGTCCACTTTGGGATCTTTTCCTCACTTAAGGGCAACACTCTATTTTATAAGAAAGTAAAGGAAATCTTTCACACTTTACAAGGTACTCAAAATCATAAAGAAGAAGTAACTAACATGATGTATGCAATGTATGTCACTGCCAGTGTAGCAGGAACATGTATGAAATGAAGATCAAGTCATGAAGAGGTGGTAGTTGCATGGCAATATAACTCGGAAAGGCTATGGAAATGCCTTGATAGGTAGGTATGGTGGCTGTTTTGAGGGAAGATATAAGGAGGCTTATGATGACAGAGCGTATCATGCCAAGGTTTTGGATGTACCGGCGAAGGTGGACACCAACTCTCGGAGTGAGAAGAAGGCAATGCACGGCACATGAGAGGCTAGCAAAATATGGGAAGGTGGAAGTGTCAACTTTCAATACTTACATTAGTCCGAAGAACTCATGCACTTATTATCGGTAACTCTCAATCTAATGAGGAGGTTCACAAAGAGACAAGTACCCCGAGGAGGAGTGTATGGGGGTTTGGTTATCCTTGCGCATCCTCGACTCATGGTACATGAGTGTTCTCTGATATTCGACCCCTCAGAAGAGTAGTGATCCATCTAGTAGCTAGAGTTCTCAACTAGTTTTGTTGGTTTTGAAAATACACACGGATTGCCCAAAATACGAGACCTATCACTAATAGGCTAGAGCTCTTGACACCAAAAGTTCAAACATTACTCACATCAATACCTCAAAACTATTGCAAGCTATTACTAAAATTAAATAGCAACCTCAATTACCTACTTTCAAGACAAGACAGAACTCAGTGCAACAACCAACTTTCTTAACAAGATAAACATGAAAACTAAAAAGAGTTGCAGCAACAAACTAAACAAAAGCCAAGGCTCTTGCTAAAGACAAATTAAAACTAAAACTAAACAAGGCAGTAGCTATGAAAAGATAAAGAACACACAACAGCAAAAAGATAGGAAGGAAAAAATCCTATGATGTGTTCTAAATTTTGAAAGTGGAGCGTGTTTCTCTCCCACACAAAGTAAGAAAGGATCTAACTTGTTATGAACAGAAATTAAAGCTAAATAAAACTAAAAACAAAACCTAAGAGCGAGACGCTCCAAGCATAGCACATAACGCATGTAGTGATAAAAATATAGTGAGACGAAGGACGAACTGATGATTGTTGATGGAGAAGGGGATGCACGGGGGCATCCCCAAGTTTAGACGCTTGAGTCTCCTTGAATATTTATTGGGGATGCATGGGGGCATCCCCAAGCTTGAGCGCTTGACACTCCTAGATCTTCTTTCATCATCTTCCATCGCACACTTGAAAACTCCCTTCATACATAACTCATCATAAGCTGATTAGAGAGGTAAGTACCCTTAATAAATAATTTTTCCCCACTGGATATAAAGATAATCTTGAAGAGCCACTGTTTATCAAGAGTGCCAAAAAGTTTTTGCAAAGAAAAAACAAGCTTAAGGTTTGCAAAAGTAAGGAGAGACAAAACGTGGCAGAATCTGTGAAAAACAGAACAGTAGATAGTAAAGAATTTTTTAGGGGCACTTATGCAACTCAAATAAAAAAACTCAGAACATACGTAAGTTTCGTAATTGTATATAGCATACGGTGTAAAAATTTCAGCTTAAAAGGATGAACTGGGATTTTTCTGGAATTTTTCTGGTCACGAGGACAGAATCTGTTTTCTGGACAGCATGTCACAACTTTTACTTCCCTTGCTGTAAGAGGCTATAACTCGGCACAAAGCTGAAAAATAAAGATACAATGATGTTGCTACAGAAGTAACAATCATCAAGACACAACAAAAGCAAAAATAAACACCTAAATTCATTGCGGGCTGCCTCCCGAAAGCGCTTCTTTAAAGCCATTAGCTAGGCATGATGCAAAAGAAGAATCAAGTTTTATCAAGAGAAAGAGAATAACTAGCCCGAGTAACGGACTCAAAAGGTAACTTGATTTTATTTCTAGGGAAGTGTTCCATCCCCTTTTTGAATGGGAATTGGAATTTTATATTCCCCTCTTTCATGTCAATAACCGCACCAACGGTGCGAAGAAAAGGACGTCCCAAAATAATTGGACATAAAGGTTCACACTCTATATCCATAACAATAAAATCGACGGGAACATAGTTGTCATTGAAAATGATAAGAACATCGTCGATCTTCCCCAAAGTTTTCTTTACGGAAGAATCAACAAGACGAACACCAAAAGAACGAGGCTCAAAAGGCTTCAATTCAAACATATCAAATATTCTTTTGGGCATAACGGAGGTACTAGCTCCAACATCACATAAAGCATAGCAAGAGAAGTTATTCAATTTAATTTTGATCATAGGGTCCCAACCATCATATAGCTTCCTAGGTATGGAGGCTTCTACTCTAAGCTTCTCCTCCCTAGCTTTGATGAGAGCATTTGTGATATGCTCCGTGAAGGCAAGATTAAGTGTGCTAGTGTGGGGGTCTCTAGACATTTTGTGTAGCAAGCTAATAACTTCTGAGAGGGTACAACTATCAAAATCAATATCACTACTATCAAAGATGGTAGTAGTGTCATCTAGGCTCACTTGTTTGAAACCCTCTATGTTCATAGGAGTTTCTTTTTCTATGGTTGAGGTATTAGCATCACCATTAATAGGTCCAACGGGACTAGGAGTGCATTGGGTGCTAATAGTTTGGGTGTCCTCAACAATTTGGATAGTGGCAACTGTGTGGTGTGCAGGAAGGCTCTTAATTATATCCTCTTCCTCTTTTTCTCTAGCCCATCTTTCTTTAAGTTTAGCCATCATCCTAATATTTTCATTGATTTGTAACTGGATAGCATTAATAGGAGTGGCCTTATTCTCCTCAAGGGGAGAGGTTCTAATTTTAAGCATCTCAATATCAAGGGCTAAGCTTTCTACCTTCAAAGAGAGATTATCTATTTTAGCTAATTTCTCTTCTACATTTTTGTTGAAGGCTTTTTGGGTAGTGATAAAGTCTCTAAGCATGCTTTCTAGTTCAGAAGAGGTGTTCTTGTTGCTGGGGTAGGTGTTGTTGTTCCCATAGTTGGATGGAAACGGTCTAGGATTGCTAGCAAAATTTCCCCTATAAGCATTGTTGTTGAAGTTGTTTCTAGCAATAAAGTTCACATCTACTTGTTCTTGGGCAACCAAAGAATTTAAAGGAACATCATGAGGATCAATAGAGGTTTGCTTGGTAAGTAGAGACATAATTAAGTCAACTTTTTCATTGAGGGAGGTAATTTCCTCGACAGAATTTACCTTCCTACCTGTTGGAACGCGTTCGGTGTGCCATTGGGAATAATTGGTCATCATTTCATCGAGAAGCTTCGTGGCAGCACCAAGTGTAGTTGACATAAAGGTTCCTCCCGCGGCCGAATCTAACAGGTTCCGCGAGGTAAAGTTCAAGACTGCATAAAAAGTCTGGATAACCATCCAAGTAGTCAAACCATGTGTAGGGCATTTCTTAACAAGAGATTTCATTCGTTCCCAAGCTTGGGCAACGTGTTCATTATCCAATTGCTTAAAATTCATAATATTACTCCTCAATTGGATAATCTTAGCAGGAGGGTAGTACTTCCCTATAAAAGCATCTTTGCACTTATCCCAAGAATCTATGCTATTTATAGGCAAAGATTGAAACCAGATTTTAGCATCTCCCCTTAAAGAGAAAGGAAAGAGCTTGAGGTTAACAACATCACCTTCTACTTCTTTATACTTTTGCATATCACATAATTCAACAAAATTATTCAAGTGTAAAGCAGCATCATCTCCAGCACCAGAGAATTGATCTCTCATAACAAGGTTTAGCAAAGCAGGTTTAATTTCATAAGAGGTAGCTGAAGTGGCAGGTGTGGCAATGGGAGTGCAGATAAAGTCTTGGTTGTTGTGACTAGTGAAGTCACACAACTTGGTGTTTTCAGTGGAACCCATAGTAGCAGCAAGTGTGGCAGATTTTTGTAGTTTTTGATAAAAGACTCAAAGATAAAAACTGAAAGATAAACTACCAAGACTAAAAAACAAAGGTAAAGGGTAGTGTGCAACTCCCCTATCTTAGCACTTGGATTCCCCGGCAACGGCGCCAGAAAACTTGCTTGATGGCTTCTCGCCCCTTCGTTGTTACCCCAAATGGAAGGTTGAGATGTAGTGCAGCAGCAGTTTTCCCTCGGTGAAGATACCAAGGTTTTTCTGCAGCAGGAATCCAGAGATGACAAGTAGGTGCCAGCGGCGCAACTGACGCGGACCTGCACACAGACACAGATAACTTTGTTCCCAACGAAGTTCAGAGAGGTCGTCAATCTCTCCGGTCTTGTTGTTCACAAGGATAAAATGCAAGGGATAATGATAGGAAGTAAAAGCAGTAAAGTAAATATAGCGTGGAAATAATAATGAGGATACGGACCGGGATACATGATGTTCGCTAGTGATGTCTCTCTCCCAAAAGACGATAAAATTGCTATGCGAGGTAAAAAATTTACAGAAAGGCAATTGACAGGATTATGAACGCACCGCAATGCTAACTATGCTACAAAAGAAAGGACTAGGTTCAAAAGCACAAACAGTACGCCAAGATAAGTAGACCGAAATCCATCTGCATCTACTACTAATCATCCACCTTGAGATATCTATCCAGAACATCTCGCTGGTATTAAGTTGCGAGCCCCACCCAAAGTGTAAACCCAAAGCAACAGACAACTGCATTAAAAAGAACTCTGCGTAAAGTGAACAATCCTTGTGACCGCGGTCACAAGCACCGTTGTTTTCCCCCTTGTGGCAACAACACATCCCCTAGACTCATGTTTCTGTCTCTCAAGCGTGTCATCGGGGGGCATGAACCCACAATCTAGCACAACGTTCCCTCTTGAAGTCACTACCTACTACTTGGCCAAAGCAATAAACAACAACGGAGAACATGCAAGAATTACTTAGGAACAAAAATATAAGAGATAAAAACCAAATATATTACTCTATCACAATCTGAACATAATCTCATAATCCATCAGATCCTATCAAACTCAACATAGCAATAGCAGAAATATTACAAAGATGCCTCAATCATGTAGGGCAGCTCACGAGGTCTAAAAAATGAAGATCAAAGAGGGGAGGAGAACATCACATAGATACTGATCACGGACCCATGGTCCAAGGAAAACTACTCACGAGACATCCGGGGAGCATCCATGGTGGAGAGGAGACTCCCGGAGGTCAATCCTCCCTCCGGCAGGGTGCCGGGAAGAGGTCTTCTGGTGCTCCCGATCTTCGGAAGCACGGCGACGGCGGAACAGAGGCGAGTTCGCGGAATAGGGTTCCTCCTCTGGGGTTTCCCGTGACGGAGAATAAATAGGAGAAGGGGGGCAGCCAGAGGTGGACCAGGGCCCCCAGGCGCCCCCCTGGCGTGGCCAGGGGTGGGGCCGCGCCGGGTGGCCGCCTGGGCCCACCTGGCTCCCCTCTGGCCCCTCCCGGGCTCTTCGCGAAGCTTCCTCCACGCTGATTTTTATCTGAATTTTCCCGAATTTTTCTGGCACTTTTTATATGGGGGAAAACTGAAATAGAAAAACAACAGAAAACAGGAACTGGCACTGGGGTGCACTGAGTTAATAGGTTAGTCAAAATATGATAAAAAATGTATGAAAGTGTATCTAGAACATAGCAATATCACACAAAACATGCATGGAGCAAGCAGAAATTATAGATACGTTTTGGACGTATCAGACCCTCAGGGGTCATTACGGTCAACGAGAGTTTTATCAAATCAGACCAATGCGACCGAGATTTTCACGAATTTTCCGACACGTTTGGAGCTCAGCAGTAGCTCGAAGAAACAACCATGGTGACAGACAAGAGCATGTTTCCACTGGTAAGCAGAAGCAAATCAAAAGAATTTACTCGCGACTTCAACGTAGGCAGCGACACATTCACCCATCAGGTGCACCCAACAGACCCGGACAAGACGGTCCAAATCTACGCTCATCTCTTAGAAGAACAAGCAACTGCCCTTATGGTTTTCCTCCGCGAGGAGTGGGAAATTTTCGCCTGGTGCCCGACCGACATGCCCGGAATACCACGAGAGGTCACAGAGCACGCACTACACATACAGCCAAACACGAAACCAGTAAAACAGGCGTTGCACAGATTCTTCGAACCCAATCGCAGAGCCATTGGAGAAGAAGTCGATCGACTACTCGACGCACAATTCATCAGGGAGACGAAGAAGGCCACCTGGATCGCAAACCCAGTCTTAGTACCTAAAAAGGACACCGACGTACTACGCATGTGCGTCGACTACGGGGCCGTCAACAAACACTGCCCAAAGGACCACTTCCCTCTGCCAAGGATAGACCAGATAATCGACTCTACTGCAGGATGCGACCTCCGATCTTTCCTTGACGCCTACTGAGGATACAACCAAATCAGGATGAAGGAAGAAGACGAAGAACACACCTCGTTCATCACACCCTACGGCGTATTCTGCTACAGGACAATGTCTTTCGGACTGAAAAACGCCGAAGCCACGTACCAACGGATGATGCAAGCACCCCTAAGAGACCAAATCGGCAGAAACGTCCAAGTCTACGTCGACGACATCGTCATCAAAACTTAGAGTGCAAACACGCTACTCGACGACCTTCGTGAAACCTTCACAGAACTCAACAGATACAGAATCAAGCTCAACCCAAAAAAGTGTGTGTTTGGCGTCACAGCCGGAAAACTGCTCGGATACATGGTCTCTGCCCGAGGAGTCGAAGCGAACCCAGAAAAAGTCCAAGCAATCACCAAGATGCAAGAGCCGGTGAACATCAAAGGCATACAACAACTCACAGGAAGAATCGCATCACTGAGCCGCTTCATTAGCAGACTGGGAGAAAGGACTCTACCATTCTACCAGTTGCTCAGAAAAGGAGGGAAATTCGAGTGGACTGAAGAAGCCCGAAACGCATTCGCGGACCTAAAAAAGACCCTCTCGACTCCACCAATCCAGGCGGTACCCAAGGAGCGAGATCCTCTCTACCTCTACATAGCGGCACGCAGCAGCGTAGTCAGCACGACGCTCGTCGTCGAGCGCGCGGAAGAAGGCAAAGCCCAAAGCATACAAAGGACAATCTACTACCTCAGCGTGGTCCTCAAAAAATCTCAGCAGCGGTACCCGCACTACCAGAAGCTCGTATACGCCATCGTCATGACTTCAAGGAAAGTAACACATTACTTCGACGAGCACCTCATCACGGTTGTGAGCAGCGCACCACTCGCAGACATCCTTAACTACTCTGGAGCCACAGACCGAGTCGCCGAGTGGA
This sequence comes from Bromus sterilis, assembly GCA_950022295.1. Classification (NCBI taxonomy): domain Eukaryota; kingdom Viridiplantae; phylum Streptophyta; class Magnoliopsida; order Poales; family Poaceae; genus Bromus; species Bromus sterilis. The sequence goes on from OX465598.1 coordinate 31,452,256, forward strand.
ACATCGAGATCAGTCCCCGCGACCTGCAGTTCAAACATCCAACGGCAATCAAAGCCCAAGTACTCCCAGACTTTCTGGTCGAATGGACAGAGGTGCAAACACCTGGCCCTCCAGACCTCTCCAACTCATGGACGATGTTGTTTGATGGATCAAAAAGACATCAAAGAGCCGGAGCAGGCGTCGTATTAATCTCGCCCAAAGGAAACAAACTTAGATACATGCTCTAGATCAACTTCAGCAAGGCATCAAACAACGAAGCAGAATATGAGGCACTACTCCATGGCATGCGCATGGCAAAAGCTTGCGGTGCCACCCGTCTCGCAATCTATGGCGACTCCAACCTCGTCGTCTAGCAAGCAATGAGGGACTGTGAAGCGGCCGCAGACAACATGATAGCTTACCAGAAGCGCTACAACACTCTAGAAGGAGGATTCAACGGCTGCGAGCTAAACCACGTCTCCAGAGCAAGTAAAACAGAAGCAGGCGAGCTCGCAAACATTGTATCAACTCGAAGACCAGTTCCCCCAGGTGTTTTCCTCAAAAGTATCAGCCAGAGATCAATCAAAACTAAGGCACTCGCGCCAGAAGCACCCGCAGAGGAGGACAACACAAGTGAACCAGTGCAAGTGGCGGCCGCGATCTCAACCGCTGCTGAAGAAGGCAACAAAGCAGTCGAGGAGGCAGAGCCAGCCGCACCCGAAGGCCCGGCTTGGACAAAACCGTTCCTTAGATTCCTAATTCACCACACCTTGCCGCAAGACGTTACAGAAGCCCGACGCATCAGTCGGCGATCTAAAGCATTCATAGTAATCAACGCACAACTCTATAAGCGCAACATTTCTCAGGTCCTTCAAAGGTGCATTGAAGAAGAAGACGGTAAGGCCCTATTGCTCGAGATTCACGAAGGCACTTTCAGGAACCACGCGGGCAGTCGCGGACTCGTGGCCAAAGCTTTTCGAGCAGGGTTCTACTCGCCAACCGCAATGCGAAACACGGAAGACATCGTGCGACGCTGCATCGCCTTTCAAAAATTCGCCAGCAGGCCAGACGCTCCAGCATCTGAACTCAAAACCATACCACTATCCTGGCCCTTCGCTACTTGGGGACTCGACATGGTGGGCCCACTCAAGAAATTCTCAAAAGGAGGTCGAAAACATCTCCTAGTAGCAGTGGACAAGTTCACCAAGTGGATTGAGGCAGTACCAACCACCTGCTCAACAACCCTCATGGCAGTTAACTTCATCAAGTCCATCATCTTCCGATTCGGCGTCCCACATAACATCATCACAGACAACGGAACTAACTTCACGACAGCAGAATTTCAGAACTTCTGCCAAGATTTGGGCATCAAGATCAACTACGCATCGGTCGCACACCCACAGTCCAACGACCAGGTGGAAAAGGCGAACGGCTTAGTGTGCGGAGGAATAAAAAAGCGACTCCTCGCACCACTCGAACAGGCTGCAGGCAACTGGGTAGAAGAACTCCTTGCAGTCCTGTGGAGCCTGCGCGCTACGCCCAATGCCTCAACACAATACACACCTTTTTCATGGTATATGGGGCAGAAGCGGTGCTGCCACACGACCTAAAGTTTGGAGCCCCCCGAATCTCGGGATATGTAGAGGAAGAGGCAGAAGAAGCACTCCAGAATGATAAAGACACCGCAGACGAAGCAAGGGACACAACTATAGCAAGTTCAGAAGGATACCAACATAAGCTACGCACATACCAAAGCAGTCGCATGCGGACAAGAACTTTCCACAAAGGAGATCTCGTCCTGCGACTAATACAAGAAAAAGTCCACAAGCTTGCCCCACAGTGTGAAGGACCGTTCATCGTCTCGGAGGTCATATGAGGAGGAGCATACAGACTGAAGAACCCGAAGACCGACGAAGACGTGGGAAATACGTGGAACGTGGCAAACCTGCGTCTGTTCTATCCATAAAAACTACCCGTAGGCACTTTCGACCAGCAAAGCAGTATCGACAACAGCACCGATTGGCAACTCATGTAAAAACTCAAAGCAATAAATGAGGTGTCGCCCAAATAATATTAATTAAAAGCACTCGGGGGCTCGAGCGCAGAACTCCCCCCGAGAGACGCTATTTCGCCTACGCGACGATACTTAAAGCACTCGTGGGCTCAAGCGCAGAACTCCCCCCGAGAGACGCTATTTCGCCTATGCGACGATACTCAAAGCACTCGGGAGGCTCGAGCGCAGAACTCCCCCCGAGAGACGCTATTTCGCCTACGCGACGATACTTAAAGCACTCGGGGGCTCGAGCGTAGAACTCCCACCGAGAGATGCTATTTCGCCTATGCGACGATACTTAAAAGAACTCGGGGGCTCGAGCGCAGAACTCCCCCCAAGAGACGCTATTTTCGCTCACGCGACGATACTTAAAGCACTCGGGGGATCGAGCGCAAACTCCCCTCGAGAGACGCTATTTTTCGCTTACGCGACGACAGTTAAAACACTCGAGGGCACGAGCACAGACTCCGCCCAAGAGACGCTTACGCGACGACACCTAAAACACTCGGAGGCTCGAAGCAAAAACTTCCCCCGAGAGAGGCATTACTTCACCCGCAGAACCCCACTCAAAAAAATTTCGCATCAGCGCAATCCATTCCCCTAAGAGGAGAACAAAAGCAGACATCGGACAGAGCAATTTTTTAATCTTCACCCGATCACAAGTGATCACCTAAAGACTCGGGGGCTACTCCCATCGGGAGCACTGCCGCGCACCCGATGAAAATTTGGAACACCAGTGCAGCCGTAAGAAGGACCAACATGGATGAATAAGGCTCAAAGTCTACGTCCGACTCTGCAAGTCGAACGTCGCCTCGAGGGATACTCACATCGGGAGCGCTGCCACGCACCTGATAGTACTGCAAGGACTCGAAGTCAATAAACAAAGGACTCGAAGACAATAAACAAAGGACTCGAAGGCAGTTTCCATTACAAAGGACTCGACGACAGTTTTCATTACAAAGGACTCGAAGGCAGTTCCCATTACAAAGGACTCGAAGGCAGTTTCCATTACAAAGGACTCGAAGACAGTTTCCATTACAAATGACCCGAAGGAAGCACAAATTACATATCAGAGTGATTCAAGGATCAGTACCAACAGACAAAATCCCTACTATACACCAGAGGACGACAAGACCAAACAAGACCAAAGAATTATGACTTCTACATGTGTGCACATATTGAGATAATTGGCACTTTGGTCCTCATCTTGACGAGCATCATCACAGACAAAGTAAAAAACCTAAGCTTGCGAAGAGCAAACCCACCACCGTCCTGAGCCTGGTGATGTCAGAACCCTCTATTAGGTATGTGCTAGGATCAAGAGCTACATTGCATCCATGTTAAAAATTTCAAAAGAAATTGAAATGGGAGAAGAACCCCCCAGATGAATTTAATTCAAATGTCCAGAATAAAAGTTGCTCCAAAAATTCCTTTTGCATTTTTGAAAATCCTCATAAATGAGTGTGATCACATATCAAGTGATGTGGGACCAACCCCATGCTCATGGAATTTTCAAATATTCAAACAGGAGCATGGATTTTTATTTAAACTCCTATTTGAATTAAAGTTCAAATAATTTGAATTTTAAAAATGTTCAAACTTTATAAGTGCCTAGCCTATTATATTGTGAGGCCATATAAAAAGTTTTAGCATTTTAGAAAATGTCTAGCTATTTTTTTGGCCAAGACAAAACAAATATCAGAAAAGAATTAGAAAAGAAAAAGAACAGAGAAGAGAGATAAAAGGCCCAACTCAAGCCTGGCCAGCCCAGCTAGCCCAGCCCAGCCCGCCAGAGCCTTGTCGTCTTCCTCCCCGCCAGCCGAAGCAGCTCGCTGTCGAGCATGCCACGGCCGGCGACCGCCACGACGACGTCCTCGACGTTCCAAGCGTCCCCAGGTCTCCTCTTCTCGCCACGGAGACAAGAAAAGACTACCGCTTCACTTCCCCCTCATCTCGAGCGCTCTCCTGCCCTCTCCACGGTTTCCCCAAATCGGCAGAACGCCGTCGGAGTTCATCGCCATGAGAAGCCGCGACCACCGTCGACGAGAAGTCCAGCCACCATGTCCCCCGTGCGCAGTGTCGTCGTCTTCGTCGATCTGGAGAAGCTGGCGCCCTAATTTGAACCGAAGCAGTCGCAAACTTCGCCATCGTCTCGCCGGAGCCGCCGCGCGCCTTCTTCAATTCCGGCCACTGTGAAGCTCCTCCGACCGCGCCACCGTCTCCATTGAGTTCACGGTGATCTCCTAGTTCGCCCGAGCTATTCTTTTGTCTCACTCCCGCACTCTATCGCCGATTGCCATGAGAGCAGAGCAGCATCGCCGCCATGAACGTCGTCGCCAAAGCTCCAGTGCACCTTTGTCTCTCCCGTGATTTCCATCGTCTTCCTGGTGCTCCCAGCATCCCAAAACACTAGCGCTAGCCCAAGCTCTCCCTCCGCAGCGACCTTTCCGACGAGCCCGAGCCACGGCCGCCGCTAGGGCACGTCGCCAGCGTCGCTACGGTGCACCCCAACACCCGTAGCTTGGTCCATTCGAAGCGCGAGGTCAAGGGCTCCATTTTGGCACTCGCAGCGCGTCAAACGACCCCTGGAATCGCCGTCCCCACGGACTCCGCCGTGGTGGATGGTCGCCAGAGTCTCGCCGGCGGCGAGGTCCACGTGGCCAGGATGATTAGCCCTTAATCCCACCCCCTGTGACACTGACCAGTGGGCCCAAGGCTACTTAATCCCGCAGATTAATTTAAATCACTGGATTAATTAAACAGAGACACTGACAGAGAGGCCCCACATGTCAGCACCCCCCACGTCACCTTGATGTCATGCTGGCGTAATAAAGGCTTTTCTATTTAAAAGAAAAGCAGAAAAATCCAGAAAATGAATTAAGCTTTGGAAATTCATAACTAATTCATTTTAACTCCAAATTAAACAAATAATATATGAAAAATTATCAGAAAAATGCAAGGATTAAGAATATGCATTTTTTTTTCATGTTTGACCATTTTAAAATGGGGCAACAGTAGCAAATGTACATATGGCATAATTTGAATTCAAATATGGAGTTTGAATTTGCATTTCAAATGCAATACACTCCTTTTAATTGGAATAACTCACACATCAGTAACACATACATCAAGTTTCAACCTTCAACTCTTGTGTTTGAGAATTTTCTTATTATTGTTTCGATGTTGTGTTGTTTGTCGAGTAGAGGTGGAGCCGGAACCGGAGGCCACCCCCTTCGTTGAAGATACCGTGTACGACCCTCGTCAGCAAGGCAAGAAAAACCCATTGATCATGTCGATAAAATCCCACTTCCCTCTCAGTCTCGCTTATGCATTGTTTAGGATGATTACCATGCTACATTCTACCGCATAGATGAACCCATTCCTTTGCATGACCTATCATTTGTCACAGTAGTAAGCAAACCACAATCCTAGCAAATGTAGGAGTTGACCTATCATGTGGCCCCTGCAACTGTTACTGCTTATTGCATGCTTAGAGTTACAATGAGGTTACTCTTTTGTGCGTCGGGATGGTAGTGATCATGTTGATGATGGTGGAAATGTGTTAGTGAATCTACCCTAATACAAGGTGGACGATGAAAGGCCGTGTAGGAGTACACAGTGGGTTGTCTCGTTGAACACCGCCTTAAGTCCGAGTTCTTGTGTGGTGATCCAAGAAGAAGAGTGCAACCACACATTGGGTTCACTGACCCCTCTCAACCTAGTACCTCACCCCGTTCGAACCCCAGAAGTCGCATTAGTTCGCATGTTCTGGTAGGGCTGTGGCATGGTCTGCGAAGTGGATGAACGGCTACTCAGACCGGCTTGGGACCCTGCACACATCGTTTGAGGATGTATTGGAACCTCGGCCGGACTTCCATACGGATCCCCCTCAGATAGGCGACTCTCTGGACTAGATCGGAGCTGTGGGCGAAGTGTTGTGGTGAACATCCTCGCCGACACCCCTTGAATGGTGTCGAGGCCAAAGGCGGTAACTGATGGTCATGTGTGTGTAGCGGTACACCCCTGCAGGGTTAACAAAACTATTAGAATAGCCGCGTCCGCGGTTAAGGACTGCTTGGAAAACTGTGCCTGATTATTAGACAACTTGAACTGGATACTTATAAAACTTGCCAAGATAAGCGTGAGTGCTATGTCGTGCTTTCTCGTGGGAAGTCGAGGAAGGCACCATAGTGGTGTATTTGGTTGGAGATTTTAGTGAACTCGTACACTTCTTACCTCAAGTCTGTTACTCGTAGTTCAGGACTAGCCAAGTCAAAGCTGGCACTTCTGCTTATGAACCCCACCTCCCTTTTACCTTGATACATGTGCATGAGTAGTATAGCTCCTACGTAAGTCTTGCTGAGTACGACTTTGTACTCACGTTTTATTATTCTATGTTTTAGATGAACCCACTGACCCCGAAGGTGGATTCTTCCTGGAGCTCGACGACTGAAGCCAAGCTAGTGTAGCTCCAGTCAGACGACTGGTCCCTCGTGGAAGGGCTTGTTTATAGATAAGGCTTCTCTAAGCCATTTGTTAAACTTGTCTGTACTCAGACCTATTTTGCTTCCGCATGTTTGATGTAATGTTGGATCACGGTCTCGTGATCTCTGTGTGCACTCTGTAAGAGTTATCATTAAAGTTGTAAACTTTGTAGAGAATTGCAATGGTATCTGCTGTTCATACTAGACATGTGTGATGCGTGTATGATTATAACATGCATGTCTTAGTATAGGTTTTCGAGACCTTAGTTGTGATCTGGCTGGCGGTCTTTTATACACCAAGTGGCCCTTAGATGTGCGCAGCTTGGGGCATCGCGATGCGATTGCTCGTGACTCCGCCACGTGCACACTTTGTTGTATGATCGGGCCCGCCCTAGACCCCGACTAAGTGATCAGGCTGGAGTAAGTCTATGTAAGGGTTATAATACAATCGATAGTATGGTTGAGGCGACTTGTCTATGAGTATGGGAGTTCACCACCCATACCATTTAGACTTGTGTGCGTACGATGAGGACCCATCTCAGTTGATAATCCGGCCTGGATGGGATGCCCCTCACGTTCGATGCTTTCCGAGAACGTTCTGTGCTTGGCCTTGTCTGCTTAGACAAGTGGGTACGGTTCTCGGCTCTTCATATGATTGTGTTGTAGCGAGTCTTGCATACGCTAACCCCGTGTCCCGACAGGTGACCTTGCCGACCAGTGCACCCGCTTGGCTGGTGGCTTGACGTCCGATCCCTCCCTAGAACTAGAAGAGCAAGCACCACCAGCCGAGGAGTCGGCAGACGAAGAAGTTGAAGCCGAAGCGCCGTTTGACTCTCCAGAACCAGTGTTGCTCGAATCCTCCCAGTACGGGTCCAGGCGATTTCCACCGGCATCAAACGCACGGACGATGAGAGTATCTTCACCATCAAAACGACAACAAATGCTATCCCCATCATGCAAATTCAGCCGCCGAGAAAAGGACCTCCAGCCAGATCAAAGAAAAATCAGGAACGAATTATCAACCTCTAGATCCACCCATGAGGAAGATCGAGTACACCCTTGAAGCCGGAGCCTCAAACCCCTCAAATTAAGCTCTGAAATAATGGAGGAAAATGAAAATGGAAGAAGGATCCGAGTAGCGGTCCGGCTAAGAACACGCAGAAGAAAGTCATAGCGCCAAACACCCTCCTCCAAGTAAGAAGAGGGAGGAACTGTCGTAGCTCCACAACGACCACCACGCAAAGAGCGAGGTGTGCGGCCACCACGTCCGCGCCGGCCACGGCCTCGGCCAGCTACTCCGCCACCACGCTTGGGCGCCATATCATGAAGAAGGAGAAGGAAGACATGGGAAGAACAGATGCCGAGCTCAGGAAAACAACAACATGTATTTATAGCACAGCCCAGGGGCAAGAAAGAAAAACACGCAGAAACCCAAACAACGTCATCATTAATTAAAGACCAAACGTGCCTCGACGCTACGAATACCAAGACTAGATGCCCCTTCACATCAAGCACAATTCAATAAAGGATGCATCAAATCTCGCATGTTTCCCATGCACGCCTCGGAAACCCAACAGGCACTAGAAGAGCAGGACGACAGCGCAACGTCCAAGATGTCATTATGGCTGTTTCAGATGATGTGACGATTCTGAGACCAAGCTTCGTCATCACAATGGTCACCAATAACATCATTGAGATGCTTATCCTAGCGACAGTACAAGAAGGATGATTTCAAGATAAAAACAAGTGGTAAAATCAAGTCCGGTAAAGATTCCTTGTCTTTTGGTACCAAATTTTTTTGACTTTGTTCCAAAAATCTTACTCCCATCGGGAGTGCCCTGCCTTTACTAAAAACAGAGCAAGTTTCAAAACTTCAAGACTGCGGGTGATCATTCCCCCCTATCTAGATGTGCTCGAGTGAGCACTCGCACCAGCAATAATCATTGCATCTACATAGTTCGAGTGCTCCCTCACCCAGAAGGCAATAATGTGCTTGAGTGATCACTCGCACTGAGAAAGCGATACCTCTACAGAGTTCGGGTGCTCCCTCACCCTGAAGATGACGAAGCATTCAAGTGGCTACTCGCACGACCTAACTAATACCCGAGAGGACAATCTGCCCACACACTCGATGACTATCCAAGTGGGTGCATTCTTATCAACTCCTCGCCCGAGCTCGCAAAAGTTATGTGAGTGACTACTAATAGTCCACTTGATCTGTTTATTCCAAGTGGGTGCATCCCTAAATAGGCTCCGTGCCTCTATAAAAATGATGCCTGGGCTGCGACTCATCATACCCCAGATGCCGCGCAAGCTTAGCGCGTAGGTAAGACCCCGCTGCGCAGTCGGCCGGGCCTGGACTAGCCACAATGCGACTTCACTCCCGTTGTTTTCCATGCACTTGTATGAATAAAGATGAGCCAATAACGGGCGCGTTGAGACCGGCTACATTGGTCCCTGTAAGGCCTGCAGTGACATGGACTTTGCTAGACACCGGCCATTTCCAAGTTCGTGTCGAGGAACATGAGCTTGATTGGGCTACTGAGGTATTTGCCACTAGCGCAATTCACCAAGGCTCGACTGGTCGACTACCTTGGGCCCTTTCAGCTTATCATCCCTTGAATAAAGGATTTTATGGCTAAAACAGCCAATGACTCGAAGCCGCTCTGCACATGTGAAAACAAGCTATGACGGATTCGAGTCCCTGCGCGACTCTTCGAGTCCCCCAGGCACTCAGGGGCTACTGACGAGGGGGTGACCCCACGACTCCTGCGTGTGAGGATACCTGGTGCGTATGAAGACGGAAGGCGCGCTAGAAGCCTCGACTGGCCCACTCAAGGCACCAACGTAGGAGTTCGTGGCAAACATGGAAGGTCAGACTTGGCGTCCAAGGCAAAGTTAGATTATGTAATCGTCCCTGTAACCTGAGACGGACTCCCCGAGACTCAGCCTAGTATATAAAGGCTAGGAGGGGTGACGGCTTAGATAATCCAATCTCGAATCATCACCTCCGGCCTTGAGCGAACTCGCCTAGGTCGCCAATGTAATCACCCCCCACATAATACAATCGAGCAGGAAGTACTTTCTCCTATTAGACGACGAGTATCGCCAACCTGTTGCTCTCTATGATCTAACACAGGGTCCCTGACCATGGGATTTTCCGAGGTCAATCCTCGTCACACACCTTCCACTTCAGCTACCTCTTATGAAATTAAACCTACTTTGTTAAACCTTGTTATGAGAGATCAATTCTCTGGTGCTGGAGATGATGCTGCTTTACACTTAAAGAATTTTATTGAGCTATGTGATATGAAAACGTATAAAGAAGTAGAAGGTGATGTTGTTAAGCTTAAACTTTTTCCTTTCTCTTTGAGGGGAGAAGCTAAAATCTGGTTTCAATCTTTGCCTAGGAATACCATAGATTGTTGGGATAAGTGCAAAGATGCTTTTATTGGGAAGTATTACCCACCTGCTACAATTATCCAATTGAGGAGTAACATTATGAATTTTAAGCAATTGGATAATGAACATGTTGCCCAAGCTTGGGAACGTATGAAATATATTGTTAAGAAATGCCCTACACATGGTTTGACAACTTTGATGGTTATCCAGACTTTTTATGCAGGCTTGAACTTTACCTCGTGGAACCTGTTAGATTCGGCCGCGGGAGGAACCTTTATGTCAACAACACTTGGTGCTGCCACAAAACTTCTAGATGAGATGATGATCAACTATTCCCAATGGCACACCGAACACGCTCCAACACGCGCTGGTATTAAGTTGCGAGCCCCACCCAAAGTGTAAACCCAAAGCAACAGACAACTTCATTAAAAGAACTTTACGTAAAGTAAACAATCCTTGCAACTGATACGTGAGAGATGATAATGGCTTCTCGCCCTTCGTTGGTTTACCCCAAGTGGAAGGTGAGATGTAGGATAGCAGCAAATTTTCCCTATGTAGAGGATAGGGCTTGTCTCCAGTAGGACTCCGGCAATGATAAGTAGGTGTCAGCGGCGCAACTGACGCGAACCTGCACACAACACAGATAACTTTGCTCCCAACGAAGTTCAGAGAGGTTGTCAATCTCTCCGGTCTTGTTGTTTACAAATGATAAAAACACAAGGGATAATGATAATGATAATAGCTGAAAGTAAATACGGAAAAGTAAATAAGTGTCTAAACAATGATGGGAATATGGACCGGGGTCCCGTGATGTTCACTAGTGATGTCTCTCTCCCAAAAGACCGCTATGCGAGGTAAACAAATTACAGATGGGCAATTGACAGGATTATAAACGCACCGCAATGCTAACTATGCTACAAAGAAAGGAAGAGGCTCAAAAGCATGGGCGGTCCGCCAAAATAAGTAAACAATCTTTGCAACCGCGGTTACAAGCACCGTTGTTTTCCCCTTTGTGGCAACAACACATCCCCTAGACTCATGTTTCTGTCACTCAAGCGTGTCATCAGGGGGCATGAACCCACAATCGAGCATAACGTTCCCTCTTGGATTCACTACCTACTACTTGGCCAAAGCAATAAATAGCAACAGAGAACATGCAAGAATTACTTAGGAACAAAAATATAAAGATAAGAAACAAATATATTACTCTATCACAATCTGAACATAATCTCATAATCCATCAGATCCCCTCAAACTCAGCATAACAACAGCAGAAAGATTACATAAGTGCCTCAATCATGTAGGGAAGCTCACGAGGTCTAAACCATGAAGAACAAAGAGGGGAGGAGAACATCACATAGCTACTGATCACGGACCCATGGTCACAGGAAACTACTCACAGCACATCCGGGAAGCGTCCATGGTGAAGGGGAAGCTCCCGGAGGTCGATCCTCCCTCCGGCAGGGTGCCGGGAAGAGGTCTTCCGGCGCTCCCGATCTTGGAATCGCGGCGGCGGTGGAACAGAGGCGTGATCGCGAAAAGGGGTTCTCTCTCCGGAAGTTTCACGTCACGGGAAATATATAGGCGAAGGGGGCAGCCAGGGGGCCACCAGGAGTCAAGGTGCCCCCTGGCGTGGCCAAGCCCTAGGCCACGCCAGGTGGACGCCTGGGCACCTGGTGGTGGCCCCCCGGCGCTCCTTCTGGATTCTGGAGTCTTCCGAAGCGCTGATTTTTTATCCGATTTTCCCGAACTTTTGGAGCACTTTTAATATGGGGGAAACCTGGAATAAAAAAACCAGCAGAAAACATAAACTGGCACTGGGGTGCACTAAGTTAATAGGTTAGTCCAAATATGATCAAAAGTGTATGAAAGTGTATCTAGATCTTAGCAATATCACACAAAACATGCATGGAGCAAGCAGAAATTATCGATACGTGTGGGACGTATCAACATCCCCAAGCTTAATTCCTGCTCGTCCTCGAGTAGGTAAATGATAACAAGCATAGTTTCCGTGGTGACATGCTAGCAACCATACAAGAACTTTGAAAAGTAAAGTAATCAAGGTATGTGAGTCAATTCAAGTCATAACATGCAAGAGTCTATATTAGCATTGAAACAAGTAACAAAATAACATTAGGTGCAAGAGCTCTAGCTGTCCGTGACTCAAATGTCTCCAAATGGTGTTTGCGTGCAAGAAGGGGGATAGGGAATACGAGAAAAAGGTATTTTTGTTGAGAACTCAATCTACTAAAGTTTCACACTTGGTCTTCTTTGGAATCTTATCTTGACTCGTCCCCAGACCACTAGCCAGGTACAAGTCAATTTGATCCACTCCTTTTCGATATTTTGAGCAGTCATGCAATGGATGAGCGTAAGCACGAGAGTTCACACTTAGGATGGGAAAGAGAGAAATATGGTGGAGGAGGAAGACCAAAAGGGTGAGAAAGGCTCACATTAATGAGGACAATCATAGGCGAGAAGGCAAAATAATAGATATGATGTGAGGAGTAGGGATTGCCATGCAATGGATGCACATATGAGCTGAAAAGCTCTCCAATGGAACTAGTGGGGTGCATCTAACTTGCTCGCTCATGAAGACCTAGAGCTCTTTTGAGGAGGCTCATCCTTGGAATATGCAAGCCAAGTTCTATAGTGTGAAGGTCCCCACATAGCTATATGCATAAATGATCATCTCTATGGAGTACAAGGATAAAAGGGAGTACTAGTGTGGATCTTTCAAAAGGATAGTAGTGTTGCCCCTTTCTCTCTTTTTATTTCTTTTTCTCTTTTTTCTCTTTTTTAATTTTTTGGTGGCCTTAATGGCTCTTTCTATTTAACTCTCATTTGTCCTCTTTGGGATCTTTTATTTTTTCCACTTTGGGATCTTTTCCTCACTTAAGGGAAACACTCTAATTTACAAGAGGGTATAGAAGATCTGTCACACTTTACAAGGTACTCAAAACATAAATAAGATGTAGCTATCATGATGTATGCAATGTATACCGCTGCCAGTGTAGCAGGAACATGTATGCCATGAAGATCAAGTCATGAAGAGGTGGAAGTTGCATGGCAATATATCTCGGAAAGGCTATGGAAATGCCTTGATAGGTAGGTATGGTGGTTGTTTTGAGGAAAGATATAAGGAGGTTTATGATGACAGAGCGTATCACACCAAGGGTTTGGATGTACCGGCGAAGGTGGACTGTCGGGGGATTGGTACCCGGGTAGGCTCACCCAAGCGGAAGCAACCTTTCAAGACAAGGATGGACCGATTGGGTTGCAGCTGGGCAGAGCTGGGCAGGCGTACGGCCGATTGCTCCAAGGCAATCAGTCATGCCGAATGCCAGCAGTCGGCCCAGGCGCAACCGGTCCACCCTTTTCATCACCAAGACGATTATCCGATTGGCCCGCAGCTGGGCCGAGGTGGGTATAAGCATAGCCGATTGCCCAGAGCAATCGACGTTGCCCGGAACCACTAGTCGGCCCAGGCGCAATCGGTACGATCTACCACCTCTGGAGAAGTTGACCCCGAGACCAGTCGGAGATTCAAGTACGGGGTCATAAATGCGCAATCCCGAGAGATCGGGGTGGCTGAGAAGCCAAGTCACATAGAAGATCTGGCAGAGATACGGTGTCGACCTCTCCACTGATTCCGCGGACAGGGCGACAAGACCGCACCTCCTAGCGCCACTGTTCATCATCATGACCTAAAAGTCTACAGCATGGGCCGCCGCTCGTAGGGTCCTGATCAGCCGGAGAAGAGCAGTCGGTGGGACCCAGCCGATTAGAGGATGACGGCTGGGCCCAATCGGCAGTGAAGTTACCGATTTACCCCGGGCTCATGCTATAAGAGCCCGGGGTAACCCTCCTGCGTGGGGGACGATCCGCTCATTACCACCATTACTCACATCCTCCTCAGTTCATTCACTGCTAGTAGTTACTTCTCAGGGAAGCAGGAGAGAGCTTTGCCCACGGCGGCGCTCACCTTCCCCTGAGAAGATAGAGAAGCAGTTATTGTAGTCCAGTTCATTGATATAGAAGAGACAAGCAGGAGTAGGGGTGTTATCTCTCCGGAGAGCCCCGAACCTGGGTACATCGTGGTGTCCTCCACCGTGTTTGTACCCAACCCGATTCCGGCACCATCGACATCTTCTTCCTCGCGTCTTCCCCTCACTTTAGCCATCCCCATGGCATCTGCCGTCACATATCGATGACATGGACGCCAACTCCCGGAGTGAGAAGAAGGCAATGCACGACACGGGAGAGGGTAGCAAATATGAGGAGGTGGAAGTGTCAACTTTCAATACTTACATTAGTTAGAAGAACTCTTGCACTTATTATCGGCAACTCTCAATCTAATAAAGAGGTTCACAAAGAGCCAAGTACCCCGAGGAGGAGTGTATGGGGGTTTGGTTATCCTTGCGCATCCTGATTCTTATGTGGTGGATTACTCGACGCGGTACGGGGCTGGTGCACCCTTGCCGCCCGGTGTGTCGCTACAGGTCGGCAGTCATCGCCTCTTCATCAGCAGTTTCCCCGAGGCATATCCGAGGGAGATTCGTGTTTTCTCGTGCATCACAGATCCGCTCTCGACCAGGGGCTGCAACGCAGCACCTGGCAGAGAGGATGGCCGATTGCACGCTGCTGTCATGATGGCGGGTGCGTCGTCATCAAGTAATCGCGGTGCAGCAAGCGCAGCGAGAAGAGTCAAGGAGGCAGCGGAGGCTGCGGAGAGAGTCCGCACCAGTGCGTTGCGGGATGTGTTGTACACACCCGTGAACAGGAATGGCGATCCCGATCAAGTGCACACCGAGCTGGAAACGGCAAGGCTTGCTCTAGCTCGCAGGGCCGAGCAGGTGCTAGCAGAAGAGCGCAGGATGGGAGCCATTACCAGAGAGTACAATGCAGCGCATGCGGGACCGCGCCGGCCGATTGAGCCCGCGGTCCTGGAAGATTTGAGAAACCGAGGCAAGGCAGTCAATCAGCAGCTGTCGGGGGCCGAGCAGCCGGAGCGACCAAGGTGGCCGGCACAGCCGGAGCAACCGGCGCTATCGGCATTCATCCAGAGGCCGACATACAGCACACCAGACAAAAACCTGAGAGCAGCTGAGCAGATAGCACTCGAGCTAGAAGACCTGGAGGGAGATGAGCGGCGAGAGTAGTCGCGCCGAATGCGTGAGCGGTTGGCAGCCGCAAAGGAGCAGCGACTCATGGCAATGGAGAATCAAGATGCAGGACCTGAAGTGTCAAGAGGAACTGTGAGGCCGAATCCGAGAGCTAGCCAACGACCGAATGCATCGCGCCAGAACAGAGAGCAACCTGCTCCATCTCGGCATGAGAGTAGGGTCAGAAGCAATCGGCCACCTCCAGCAGCAAGCAGAAGAATCGAAGAGCCAGCTGTTAACAGCAGGTGCAACGACATGCCTCAGCAGTCGGCACCAAGACCAGCAATCAGCGCCCGGCTTGGCCCTCGCCCAGAACGATGCAAGGCATTGCATTGAGCTCCTGGAGAAGGAGGCTCAAGAGGATGAAGAAGGAGAGGCTGGCCCGTCGTGTTTCGGTCATCGTATTCGGACCGAGAAGTTATCCAAAGGCTTTACGCTGCCGAGAGACACGCCCAAGTACAATGGTTCTGTGAAGCCAGAAGATTGGTTGTCCGATTACCTGACCGCAGTTCGCATTGCAGGAGGCAATCGGCGTGTAGCAGTCCGCTATGCACCTCTGATGCTGCAGGGATCGGCTCGGACATGGTTAAACAGCCTACCCAAGGACAGTGTAAACTGCTGGGAAGATTTCACAAGTGCATTTATCCATAACTTCACGAGCACATATGAGCGGCCCAACCTCCCGCGGCAGTTAGCTCTTTGTGTGCAAGGCAAGGATGAACCCCTCCGAGAATATTTATCTCGGTGGATCAAGCTGAAGAACTCATGTGAAGGAGTCCATGAGATCTAGGCCATTCAGTACTTCACAGATGGATGCCTGGCCGATTCAATGCTGAAGCACAAGTTGCTCCGCAAGGATTTCACGTCGCTCGCCGAGCTCATGAAGGTGGCCAATGCGTTTGCTATGTCCAATTCTGCGATGCGCCCTATCTAGCTCAGAGTTGGAGGTGTAATCCAGTCACCAGGGGCTCCGCAGTCGGACACAGCGAACCAAGGCCTCAGTCGGAAGGAAAGGAGAGAGAACAACCGCAACAACAACAACAACAACCAGCAGAACAATGGCAAGCGCAAGGAGGAGCTACCCAATACTCAATATGGCAGTCGGCAGGTGGCCGCGGTCCAGAACGAAGAAGATCCAGCGGCTGCAGGAGGCAGTCGAAAGATGAGACCAAATGTAAGGCCCCCGGGGCAGATGAAGCCCAAGTAAACATTTGATGATATGTTGGATGCACCGTGCAAGTTGCACATCACACCTGGCAGGCCGTCTGCGCACACCACTCGGTAGTGTGATTTCATAAGAAGAATCGCGAAGGGAGAAGCTTTACCACCTCCACCCCCCCACCACCCCAAAACAGAGGACCACCTCAGCAGCAGAACCAGTTCCCGCGGCAAGATGCCGCCTACATGATTTTCACCAGTGAGTCCACGGACAAGGGCAGTCGGAGAACCCGAGCTCAGGAGGTCAATGCCACTATGCCGCCGATTCCTCAGTTCATGCATTGGTCTGAGTGTCCTATATCCTGGGACAGAGCAGATCATCCCACCATTTTGCCGAATCCGGGCAATTATCCGCTTGTGGTTGATGCTCTGTTCGCAGGACCAAGGTTTTCATGCAAGTTCTCCCGAGTGCTTGTCGATGGAGGAAGTACAATCAACATTCTGTACAGGGACACATTGATCAAGCTAGGGCTCACAGAGAAAGACCTGGAGCGCAGTCGGACGACTTTCCACGGGATTGTCCTTGGGTTGTCTTGCACCCCCATGGGTCGCATTCGGCTGGATGTTATATTTGGCACAGAAGAAAATTTCAGGAGGGAGCCGATTTGGTTCGAGGTCGCCGACCTCAGCAGTCCCTATCATGCTCTGTTGGGACTACCTGCATTTGCCAAGTTCATGTTCAACGAACAGCAGACTTACCTCAAGATGAAGATCCCAGGGCCAAACGGTGTCATCACCGTCACCGGGGACTTCAGGAAGTCCCTCGAGTGCACGTTGGCGGGCAGCAGTTTGGCTGACTCTCAGGTGGTTGAGACGGAGAAGCGTCAGCTTAGCAAGGTGATTGCAATGGCGCAGGCACAGAGCAAGAATCCACTGCCAGTCGTCTTAGCCAAGAGAGCAGATGAGGAGTCGGCCTTTCAGTCGGCCAAGGACAGCAAGAAGATCGCTCTAGATCCCTCTGACTCAACCAAGTTCGTTGTAGTCGGAGCTAGACTTAGCGATAAATAGGAAAGCTCGTCGAGTTTCTCCGTGAGAATCGAGACATCTTCGCATGGTATCCACAAGACATGCCGGGTGTGCCGAGAGAACTCGCCGAGCACAAGCTGGACATTCGGCCAGGCTCGAAGCCGGTCAAGCAACCCCTAAGGCGTTTTTCTGAAGACAAGAGAATGGCAATCGGCGAAGAGATCGCGAAGCTGCAAGCTGCAGGTTTCATTATGGAAGTGTTTTACCCTGACTGGCTGGCGAACCCAGTCCTCGTCATGAAGAAGAACAAGACCTGGCACATGTGTATTGACTACACGTGCTTGAACAAGGCATGCCCGAAGGACCCGTTTGCTCTGCGCCGTATTGATCAAGTGATTGATTCTACGGCCGGCTGCGAGCTTCTGTCTTTTCTGGATGCTACAGCTGGTTATCACCAGATCAAACTTGCTGTGGATGATCAAATAAAAACTGCATTTATAACCCCTTTTGGGGCTTATTGTTATATCACCATGCCTTTTGGTTTGAAAAATGGAGGTGCCACTTATCAGCGTACAATTCAGAGGTGTACACACTCCCAACTCGGAAGAAATCTCCACGTTTACGTGGACGATTTGGTGGTGAAGTCGGCAAAAGGAATCACACTTCTCGACGACCTTAGAGAGACATTTGCAAATTTGAGAACTTATCAGATCAAGCTCAATCCGGAGAAATGTGTTTTTGGAGTTCAGGCCGACAAGCTCTTGGGATTTCTCGTTTCCGAGAGAGGAATCGAATGCAATCCTGAGAAGATAGCCGCGATAGAGCGCATGGAACAGCCCAAGAACCTGAAACAAGTACAGAAGTTCACCGGTTGCCTCGCGTCACTCAGCCAATTCCTCAGTCGGCTAGGTGAAAAAGCAATCCCGTTGTACCAACTGATGAAGAAAACGGAGAAGTTCACCTGGACCCCCCAAGCAAGCGAAGCATTCCGAGAGCTCAAGCGCATGCTCTCCACCGCGCCGATTCTGGCCGCCCCGATTGAGAAGGATCCAATGATGTTGTACATTGCGGCAACCAATCGGGTGATCAGTGCAGTTATGGTGGTGGAGCGGCCCGAGAAGGACAAAGCACAGCAGATTCAACGACCCGTATATTACATCAGTGAAGTGCTCTCGGCGTCCAAGCAGAACTACCCTCACTACCAGAAGATGTACTATGGGGTGTACATGGGAGCAAAAAGATTGAAGCCATATATCCAAGCCCACTTGGTCACCGTTGTCAGCTCGGCTCCATTGGCCGACATCATAGGAAGTAGAGATGCAACCGGAAGAGTGGCGAAATGTGCAATCGAGATCGCCAACCATGGCATCCAGTATGAGCCGAGAACTGCAATCAAGTCGCAAGCATTGGCCGATTTCCTAGTGGACTGGGCTGAAACTCAATATATGCTGCAGCTCCCAGGATCGGATTTCTGGCGAATGCACTTTGACGGCTCCAAGATGAAGAGCGGCCTAGGGGCTGGCGTAGTGCTTACTTCACCAAGAGGAGATCAACTGCAATATGTGCTCCAGATTCATTTTGCAACATCAAACAACGTCGCCGAGTACGAAGCCCTTGTGCATGGTATCAAGCTTGCCAAGGAAATCGGCATTCGGAATATTGAGTGCTTTGGTGACTCCGACCTAGTAGTACAACAGTTCACTAGAAACTGGGATGCAAAGGATGCAAATATGGCAAGCTATCATTTCTTGGTGCAGCAGATCAGTGGGTACTTCGAAGGATGCGAGTTCCATCATGTGCCGAGAGCAAACAAAGAAGCAGCAGATGCGCTGTCCAAGCTCGGCTCAACAAGGCAAGCTATCCCACCAGGTGTGTCTCTTGAGCACATCAAGAAGCCATCCATCACGCCATCCCCAGAATCTGAGTCCATCTTCATCTCGGAGACCGACCTTGAAGCGTTGAAAAAGGCAAAAGAAGCTCAACCGGCAAAGATTCCAACCCTGAAGAAGCAGTCCAGCGCCCAAGGTGCGTCAGCAACAGCAGAGCCGATGGCACCAGGGGCTGCCGATTGCAAACCAGGGGCTGCCGATTGCAAGCCAGGGGCTGCCGAATGCCGCAAGAAGAGCAAGGTTAAAGGAAAGAAAGCAGAGGCAATGCCAGATGGCACAGCCTCAAAAGAACCAATAATGTTAGAAACTGCTGATTACAGTGAAGAAGTTCCAACTCCAGACGAGCAGTCACCACCAGGGGCTGCCGAATGCGTGCCAGGCGCCGCAATCGGCAGTTCAGAGGCAGAAGTCGAGATGGCAGAAGTTCAAGAGGCCAAGATCCAAGAGGCCAGTGGCCAAGGAACCGAGATCCAAGAAGAAGTCCCACCCCAGCATGCAGCAGTAATGGTAGTTTTTAGTGCGCCATCATGGGCACAGCCGATTAGAGATTTCCTAGCAGACGGAATCCTCCCAGAAGACGAAGCAGAGTCAAGGCAAATCAGCCGCCGATCTTTGGAATACACGATAATCAACAACGAGCTAGTGCGCAAGAGTGCAACTGGTGTTTTTCAGAGATGTGTAGAAGAGGACAGAGGTTTGGAATTGCTCAGAGACATTCATCAGGGTGAATGCGGTCATCATGCATCTGCAAAAGCCATCTCCAGCAAAGTTTTCCGACATGGGTTCTACTGGCCGATTGCGCTCGCAGCAGCTGAGAATTTGGTGAAATATTGCAAGGGTTGCCAGCGGTTCAAGGCAAAAAGTCATCAGCCAGCATCGGCATTGAAGACAATCCCAATAGCATGGCCATTTGCAGTATGGTGTTTGGATATGGTTGGTCCATTCAAGAGGGCCCAAAGTGGCATGACACATCTCCTGGTTGCAGTGGACAAGTTTACCAAATGGATCGAAGCTCGCCCGATCAAGAAGCTTGATGGCCCGACTGCGGTCCGATTCGTGGCCGACATCGTGTGCAGATATGGTGTACCTCACAGCATCATCACCGACAACGGCAATTTTTTTGCAAAGGGTGCACTGGCTCGATATGCATCTCAGCAAGGCATTCGGCTTGATCTTGCATCTGTGGCGCATCCACAGTCGAATGGTCAAGTAGAAAGAGCAAACGGCCTCATCCTCTCGGGTATCAGACCCCGATTGGTGGAACCACTTGAGCGGGCACCCGGAGCATGGATTGAAGAAATCCCCGCAGTACTGTTCAGTTTAAGGACCACACCAAACAGGTCGACTGGATTCACTCCTTTCTTCCTAGTGTATGGTTCAGAAGCAATCATCCCATCCGACATCGAGTTTGATTCGCCTCGGCATGCCTTGTACACTGAAGAAGAAGCTAGGTTGGCACGAGAGGACAGTGTCGACCTCAAGGAAGAAGCCTGTTTGCTGGCCTTGTCCAGATCGGCAGTCTATCAGCAGAAGTTGCGGTACTACCACATCAAGAAGATTCGTCCTCTCGCCTTCCGAGAGGGCGACATGGTGCTACGCCAAATTCAGAAGTCAGATGTCAGAACCCTCTGTTAGGTAATGTGCTAGGGTTAGCCAGTACTCTTGCATCATGTTAAAATTTCAAAAGAAATCTTTGAAATCAAAATCAAAAGCAAAATGGGAGAAGGAACCCCACCAGATGAATTAATTCAAAAGGCCAGATAAAAATCTTCTCCAAAAATTCATGTTAGAATTTTGAAAAGTCTTATAAATGAGTGTGATCACATATCAAGTGATGTGGGACCCACCCCATGCTCATATATTTTTCAAATATTCAAACAGGGCCTTGGATTTAAAGAAATACCCCTATTTGATTTAAAATTCAAATCAGTTGAATTTTAAAAATCTTGAAACTTTGTAAGTGGCTAGTCTATATATTTATGAGGCCATATAAAAGTTTTTAGCATTTAATAAAATGTTTAGCTATTTTATTTAGCTAAACAGAACAAATGTCAGAAGTGAAAACAGAAAGAAAAAGAAAAAGGGCTTACCTCAAAGAGGCCCAACTAGTTCCCCAGCCGGCCCAGCCCACCTCCCCTCCCCTGTCGTCTTCCTCAGGCAGCCAGGCAGCTGCGTGCCCGGCATGCCGAGGCCGCCGCCGTTCCTGGCCACCTCCTGCTTCCCCCGTGCCACATCTCCACGCCTGGAGACGCCCAGAAGCTTCCCCACTCCATTCACCCCCTCCACGAGCTTCCTCCCCATCTCCCTCGCCCGTTTCGTCGACGCCCGAGAAGAACGCCGGAGCACCGTCGAGCCCCCGCGTAGCCATCGACGCCGAGAAGCCCCAGGACCCTGTCCATCGTCTTCACCGCAGTCGTCTTCGTCTTTGAGCGGAATAGGAGGAGCTGAGGCCCCCTGGAGCTGCCGAATCGCGTCGTCGTCTTCGTCTATGGCCGCCGCGCGACTTCGTCGATTACTTCGGCGTCGAACCACCCCAGCCATCGCCACCACCTCTGTTGAGTTCCTGGTGAGCTCACGGTCAAAAACCCTAACTTTACCCCCTCGATTGCTTCCTTTAGCCATGGCCGCCATGAGAGCCGAAGCTCGTCGCCGCCGGGATCCATGGCGACGACCAACCGCTACGCCATCGAGCTCGCCATGTTGTCCATCACGTTCCCCGTGCTCCACTTCTTCGAACTAGCCTAGCCCCGCCTCAATTCGTGCCTTGTAGCGAAATCCTGATCACGGCCGTAGCTCCGTCGCCGCAGAACTCGACGCCGGCGAGCGTACAGGGCACCCCAGCACTTGGGATCGGTCTCTTTCGACGCGCAACAGCAAGGGCTTCAAGATGGTGGTCTCAGCGCTTCAATTCATCGACGGGAGCACCGTTTCCTTGGACGCCGTCGCGTCTGCGAGTCGCCGCCGACTCGTCGCCGGCGAGATGACGTGGCCAGGTTAAGTTAACCCCCTAATCCCTCCCTGGTGTTACTGACCAGTGGGCCCAGTGGCTTAATTAAGCCACTAGATTAAATTAACCCAGCGGATTAAATCAACCAGTCACTGACACCCTGGACCCACATGTCAGCCCCCCCTGACGCCAGCATGTTGTCAGCATGACACAATAAGTCATTTAAATGAATTTCCAGAAAATCAAATGGAATTAAAGAATTCCAGAAGTTCCAGAAAATACCAGTAGCATAGAAAATTCATATTAACTCCAAATTGGACAAATAATATATGAAAAATGACCAGGAGAAAATTATCTTTCCAAATATGAAACTTTCAACTATGTTTGAGTTGATTTTAAAATGGGACCAGTAGCATATGTCATTTGGTTTATTTGAAATTAATTCAAATTCAAATCAAATGCTTTTGCAACTTGGACCATGGAATTATGCTACAATTCAACCACACCTCAGAGGCATATCATACCCATTTGAAGATGTTTCAAAATGATCAAACAATGTCACATGTAACTTGACTAAGTTTGAATTCAAATTGGAGTTTGAATTTGCAATTCAATTTGCAATATACTCCATTTAAATGGAATTTCTTCACACATCAAAGCATATACATCAAGTTTCAATCTTCCATCATGTGATTGTGCATGGTATTTACTTTGCTACTTGCTTGTTGTTTGTCGAGTAGAGGTGGAACCGGAGCAGGAGGCTGCCCCCTTCGCTGAAGACCCAGAACCCGAACCTCGTCAGCAAGGCAAGCAAACCCCCATTGATCATGTCGATAAAATCCCACTTCCCTCTCATGTCTCGCTTATGAATTGTTTAGGATGATCACCATGATTCGTTTCTACCGCATAGATGAACCCATTCCTTTGCATGACCTATCATTTTGTCACAGTAGTAGGCAAACCACAATCCTAGCAAATGTAGGAGTTGTTTGATATCATGTGGCCCCTGCAAATGTTTATCGCTTATTGCATGCTTAGTATGATACCATGTTGTTACTGTGATGTGAGTCGGGATGGTAGTGATCATGTTGTTGATGGTAGAAAAGTGTTGGTGAATCGACCCTAATACAAGGTGAACGATGAGAGGCTGTGTAGGAGTACACGGTGGGTTGTCTCATTGAACACCGCCCTAAGTCCGAGTTCTTGTGTGGTGATCCAAGATGAAGAGTACAACCACACATTGGGCTCACTGACCCCTCTCAGCTTACTAACTCATCCCTTTCGATGTCCAGATGTCGCAATAGTTCGGAGTTCTGGTAGGCTTGTGGCCTGGATGCTAAGTGAGAGAACGGCTCATCCGAGACCGGCTTATGCACCACGCACACATCACTTGGGTCCACTTCGGTAAACCGGCCGGGTTCACGATAGTGGTAACCAACCCAAGTAGGCGGCTTTCTCGGACTAGATCGGCTATGAGGTAACAGTTGTGGTGAGCATCCTCGCTGGCACCCCTTGAATGGTGTCGAGATCAAAGGCGGTAAATGATGATCATGTGTGTGTAGCGGTACACCCCTGCAGGGTTAACAAAACTATTCGAATAGCCGCGTCCGCGGTTATGGACTGCTTGGAAAGCTTAGCTTGATTATTAGATAAATTGAACTGGATACTTCTAAAACACACCAAGATAAGTGTGAGTGCTATGGCGTGCTTTCTCGTGGGAAAGTCGAGGAAGGCACCATAGTGGTGTAATTGGTTGGAGAAAGTAGTGGACTCGTGTACGCTTCTTACCTCAAGTCTGGTACTTGTAGTTCAGGACTAGCCAAGTCAAAGCTGGCATTTCTGCAAGTGAACCCCACCTCCCTTTACCTTGATACATGTGCATGAGTAGTATAGATCCTATGTAAGTCTTGCTGAGTACGACTTTGTACTCACGTTTGCTTAATCTATGTTTTAGATGAGACCACTGACCCCGAAGGTGGCTTCTTCATCGAGCTGGACGACTGAAGATCAAGCTAGTCTAGTCCCAGTCAGACGACTGGTTCCCTCATGGAGGGCTTGTGTTTAAATAAGGCTTCTTAAGCCATTTGTTAAACTTGTCTGTACTCAGACATAATTTGCTTCCGTTTGTGTTGTAATGTTGGATCACATGTTTGTGATCTCTGTTTGCACTCTATAAGAGTTATCAATAAAAATGTATACTTTGTAGAGAATTGCAATGATACCTACTGTTCATACAAGGCATGTGTGCTGCGTGTATGTTTATAACATGCATGTCTTTGTATGGGTTTTCGAGACCTTAGTTGTGATCTGGCTGGCGGTCTTTCATACACCAAGTGGCCCTTAGATGTGCGCAGCTTGGGGCATCGCGATGCGATTGCTCGAGACTCTGTCTCGTGCACACTTTGTGGTATGATCGAGCCCGCCCTAGACCCCGACTAAGTGATCGGGCTGGAGTAAGTCTATGTAAGAGTTATGAGATAGTCGATAGTATGGTTGAGGCGACTTGTCTTTGAATATGGGAGTTCACCACCCATATCATTAGACTTGTGTGCGGACGATGAGGACCCATCTCAGTTGATCATCCGGTCTGGATGGGATGCCCCTCACGTACGATGCTTTCCGAGAACGTTCTGTGCTTGGCCTTGTCTGCTTAGACAAGTGGGTACGGTTCTTGGCTCTCCATATGACTATGTCTTAGCTGGACTTACATACGCTAACCCCGGGTCCCGACAGACTCAGACGGGCAGCACAAGCTATCCTCACCCTGGGAGGGACCATTCGTCATCAGTCGCGCACTCAAGAACAACTCCTATTATTTGATCGACTGCACCAAGGGAAGTCGGCACAAGGACACATCAGGAATAGAAACGGAGCGGCCGTGGAACGCTGAGCTGTTATGTCCGTTCTATAGTTGAGCGGCAAAAATGTATGTACGCCATTCGGAAAACAATCAGTAAAGCTACCATGCCTCTGAAAAAGAGCATTTGATTACCTTTGCATAATTTCATTCGAGAAGCTAGCCCAAGTCGGCAACGCTTAGTAATACCCGAGACGTGCGTAACGCACTCGGGGACTGACTGACCACGAGGTCAGACGAATAGGCCATCGAGGCACGAGGACTGCGGGTTGGCACTCAACTTAGCACCTAGCTCAAGCGCAACTCACAAAAGTGTTTGTGGCATTGAGAAGAGCAGCGGTTGGGGCGGTCAGCAGTACAAGTTCCCGAGAAACAACTCGAAAAGCTCTGCAGAGGGCATAGTCGATAAAACAAGTTACCGATTGTGCCGCGAACCAAGGCATCGAGCTGGGTAGCGGGCAATCGGCTCCTAACATTGCAGAATCCTTTGCGTTAAACCTTGTCGTGTAAATATGAAAAGCTTATCGAACCTTGGCTGGAAGTCTACCTTTGATCCGATTGCAGACCGCATGTCGGCAGTAATACATACAAGGTAGACACCCCCAAGTGCAGACCGATAAAGGAAACCGACAAAGACGCAAAGTCGATCGCACAACTAAAAACTAGAAATGAGCAGTCGGATTGCATAAGAAATAGCAGGCCTAAGGCCGAATGAGTTCATTACATTAAGGTCACACCTAGTAGGTGTCGGCAGAATTAAAATAATGTCTTACAAGCAACTATTTGGAAAGAAAAAAGCAAGATAAGGCCGATCCAAGGTCGGCAAGCTGCAGTAGGTGACGTCATCGATGGTTTGGCTCAAGGAATCGGGGCAGTCGAAGGCGCCAAGATGGCAGTCGGAGCAGTCGGGTCGGCGTGTGCGGCAGCGACGTCTGGCTCCGATTGTGCATCAGAAGAGGTGGCCCCAGCTCGCTTGGAGCTCGGAGATGTATGGGATGAACCGCTGTCAGAAAGCTCCTCGGCCAGGCCAGAGATAGAAGTTGCAGCCAGCGGTCTCCCTCCCTCGTCAAGATATGGGGTATAATCATAAGGAGAAAACCAGTTCACCATAGCGCTGGCAAGCCGGTTCACTTCAGCATAGGTCTTCTCAAGCACGTCGGCGGCGTTCTCTCTGAGGCTGTGGAGCTTGGAAAGTTTCACTTGCGGGTACCAGCTCAGCACAGTTTGAAGAGCAGTCTCAGCGCCAGTCCGACTAGCAAAGTTAAGCAGGACGTCGATCCGACGAGGAATGGCCTTCAGAAGAGTCCGAGTCTGCTCGGTGGTAGCATTTGGAGTATCTCCCTTGTCAGAGTCTTCTTCGTCCTGAGGAGCCGACATGTGGACCTCGGCAGAAGAGCTGGCAGCATGCTTCATCCTCTGAAGTCCAATTTTGAGCTCAGTCGGCGACCACATCAATTCGGCAATCTTCAGAATGCCAAGTTTGAAGGACAAGGCAATCCCCTTGATGACGGGAATGCGAGCTGCTGTTCCAATCAAATACTCATGCCGAGTCCAGACGTCGTCATCAAGCTGGCAGGACCCCCCGGCCGCGATGGTCTCCTCCCGAGATTTGGCTACGGCTGCATAAGTAGCTGCTTCAGAAGAAAAAAGTGAGTAATAGTGCAAAAGAAGGGTGCAGTCGGAGATGCATTCGGAGGCAAGAGGCACTTACCACTGAGAAGGGTGTCCATCTCGCTCATTGTGTCGCAGAGGCCCTTGGCCCGGCGGCGCATTTTTGTGGTGTCTTCATAGCTACGTTTCTCCAACTCTTCATATTTGGCGATATGATCATCACGATCCTTTCGGAGAGAGTCCCGCGTAGCAATCGCTTCGTCTCTCTCGGTTTGCAAGGCTTGTCGGGCAGCTACAACTGCATCTCGTTCAGCAAGGAGCCCGTCACCAGCAGCGGTCACGACAGCGATGTCAGCCATATGTTTCTTTTCAAGGGCAGCCATCTCGGAGTGAAGGCCTTCGATAATTCGAGTCAAGTTGGTTTCCACCCCCTGTAGTCGGGCCGTTTCTTCCTTGGCTACGGCAAGCGCTGGCCCTTGCTGATTGAGTTCTGCAGTCAGTTCAGCGATACGATTCTGAAGGTCATCTACCATGGGAACAGAAACTAGAAGAAGACATGAAGATATTAGTACAAGAGGAATGGTCAAACCGGAGGGAAGATAGAAACAATGCAGAAGTTACCTTGCAGCCTATTGATCTCGGCCGATTGGTTGTTGACCTCGAGCTGGGCTTGGGCGAGAGTTCGGAGGCTGGCGGTATAAGCGTCGAGGAGTTTTTCGAAGACCTCGCGTTTTTCTTCCATAACAGCCTGAGAAGAATGGCAAGATGAAAATTAGAGATACATCAGCTAAAAGAAGATCCGATTCGATTGCAAGCAATCGGCCCGAATCTCGGGGACTACACCCAGTGGGTGCACTTGCGCGCACCCACCGGAAGAAAAGTCTCCCGATTGGAGGAAGGCAGGAGAGAGAGCAAAGAGCATAAAAGATCCAAACCGATTGCAAGCAATCGGCCCGAATCTCGGGGACTACACCCAGTGGGTGCGCTTGCGCGCACCCACCGGAAGAAAAGTCTCCCGATTGGAGGAAAATCATAAAGGAAAATTCAAGAGCTTACCACGTGACGGCGGTCGAGCTGTTGGAGGTCCCGAGCAAGGGCGGCGGCGAAGTCATTTACTCGACTAAAGGCGGTCGTTAGAGGGTCTTGAGTGCGATGTGGAGCATCAGGCTCGGTGCCAATATGGCGGGTGCGAGAATACTCGGCCCGGAATTGGTCCACCGAGCACATCAGAATCTCCGACGCGGAAGAGGTCGGCTGTGGCGATGAAGTTTGAATCATGGCAGCAGAGGTGATGATGGTAGAGAACGATGGCGCTGACACCGCCAAAGAGTCAGAGGCATTCGGTCGTGGTTGTGGCGCAATCGGGTGAGATGAGGTCAAGGTGGTGGCCAAAATCGGCGGAGTGGTTGTCATGATAGGCGAGGTAGTCATCATGATCAATGAGGTGGTTGCCAAAGTCGGCGGAGTTGTCGTTATGATAGGCGAAGTGGTTGTCAGGACGGGCAAGGTGGTAGAAATGATGGGGGCAGAGACTGGGTCAGAGCGTTGTGGCGGGGATGGAGCAATCGGATTGGTCGATCGCGTTCTTTCGCCACCAGTAACTCCCCGGTCGGCTGTTTCCTTGAAGGTCTTGGAGGCAGTGGCGTAAGTAGTGGTCGTCTTGGCTGCCGCGAGGCGGGCTTTCTTGGCGGCGCGCTCGGCATCCTTGGAGGATTGATGTGGAGCGGGAGGCCGTTTTTGAGTCATAGCAGCAGACACAGCAGGGGAGATGACTGCGCCGACATGGGCAGGAATGTCGGCGTCAATATCATCAAGGCAATCGGCTCCCTGAAATAAGAAAAAGAGGCAAATCAGTACAAGGGAAAATGATGAAGTTCAAGGCGTGAAGACAAGGGCGTACCCGACTATTCTCGGTGCTCCCGTGGTCATCCGACATCTCAAGGGGGCGACGTTCAGAGGCGCCTGGGCAATCGTGTAGGAGATTGCGCGATAGAAAACAAAATTTTTCTCTCACATGCGGAAGCAACATCCAAGATCCAATCTATAAGATGCTAGTAACGGCGAGAGTAGGTCATCATACCCTCGAAGAACACGCGCGTTGAACGTTCATTTCAACGCAGCTTGGTGAAGTTGTTGGTGAAGTTCGATCCGATCAGCACTGCAAACTAGAAGTACCTCCGGAGGCTTGCACACGTACAACTCAATGACGTCTCCTTCTTCTTGATCCAACAAGCAAGAGGGAGAAATAGATGGGATCAATTCCAGCAGCACAACGGCGTGGTGGTGGATATGGTGAAGAGTTTCCCGCGGGCAGGGCTTCGCCAAGCGATGCACGTGAGGGAGGAGGAGGTGTGGAAGGACTTGGGTATTCTTGGTGAGCCTCTCCCCTCTCTTATATAGGCAAGGAGGTTGTAGCCACTTCAATTCCCAAGTGAAACCCCCCTCTCTCATTAAAAAGATGGTAATACCTTTCTTTTAAGAGTGGTAACCCTCCCATTGAAGGGCTTCCCATTTATTGGCATAATAAACCAAGGAGGGCTGGTCACATGGACTATTGGACCACCCTTGGTCGTCCAAAATAGGTGGGGCCCATAGTGGGAACTCATTAGTCACGTGCTTGCAAGCGTTACTGAATGTCCATTACCGAGTGGGCCCAGAGTATATCTCACCCGACACACGGAGGGACAAATCCCAGTCTTGATTCATGTAATTCAACAAGTGCTTTCAGAGATACCCGTAAGACATCTTTATGATCACCCTGTCACGATGTGATGGTTGATGTCCCCAAAGTATTCTTCCGGTACCCGGAAATAACATAATCTCATGGTCTAAGAAACATGATACTTGACAATAGAAGGCATGACAGTATAAACTTAATGAAACGATCAATATTGTTATGCTTAGTTGGGTCTGTCCATCACGTCATTCTTCTAATGACATGATCCCATTAATTAATAAACAACTCAGTTTCATGGTTAGGAAACCGTAACCATCATTAATTAACGAGATAGTATAGTAGAGGCTTACTAGGGACGCGGTGTTGTTTATGCAACCACACATGCATTATGTTTCCGGTTAATACAATTATAGCATGGAAAATAAACATATATCATGAACACGGAAATATGATAATAACAATTTATTATTGCCTCTAGGGCATATTTCCAACAGTCTCCCACTTGCACTAGAGTCAATAATCTAGTTTGCATTGGCAGAAATCTAACACCCATGGCATTCTGGTGTTGATCATGTTTTGTTTGTGGAAGAACTTTAGTCAATGGATCCGCGATATTCTGATCCGTATGTACTTTGCTAATGGTAATATCTCCTTCAATAACATGCTCACAAATTTGATGAAACCGACGTTTGATATGCTTGGAGCTCTTGTGACATCTTGGTTCCTTGGCTAGAGCAATGGCACCAGTGTTGTCACAAAAGATCTCCATGGGATCGAGTGCACTCGGAACAACGCCGAGTTCAGTGACAAATTCCTTCAGCCATATCCCTTCTCTCGCTGCTTCAGAAGCGGCCATATACACCGCCTCTAATGTAGATCTTGCAATGACGCTCTGCTTGCAACTCCTCCAGCTAACCGCAGCTCCGTTCAAAATAAAGACATACCCTGTTTGAGATTTTGAGTCATCTGGATCAGTATTGAAGCTAGCATCGACGTAACCTTTTACGAAGAGCTCTTCATCACCACCATAGACAAGAAACATGTCCTTAGTCCTCTTTAGGTACTTAAGGATATTTTTAACTGCTGTCCAGTGAGCCTCTCCAGGATCACTCTGATACCTGCTCATCAAACTAAGAGCATGGGACACATCTGGTCTAGTACACAACATGGCATACATAACAGAACCTATGGCCGAGGCATAGGGGATTTTATTCATCCTTTCCCTTTCTATTGCCGTAGTTGGACACTGAGTCTTACTCAATGGCTTACCTTGTAACATGGGCAAAGAACCTTTCTTTGTATCCTGCATATTGAATTTCTTCACTATCTTCTCAAGGTATGTACTTTGACTAAGTGCTATTAAGCGTCTCGATCTATCTCTATAGATCTTAATGCCAAATATGTATGCAGCTTCACCAAGATCTTTCATTGAAAGACTATTATTCAAATAATCTTTCACACTGTTAAGCAACTCCACGTCATTCCCTATTAGTAAGATGTCATCTACATATAAAATCAGAAATGCAACCGAGCTCCCACTCACTTTCTTGTAAACACAAGCTTCTTTATAATTTTGGACAAATCCAAAACCTTTGATAACCTCATCAAATCGAAGATTCCAACTCCGGGATGCTTGCTTTAGTCCATAGATGGAACGCTGAAGCTTGCACACTTTACGAGCATCCTTAGGATTGACAAAACCTTGGGGTTGTACCATGTACAACTCTTCTTCAATGTTTCCATTGAGGAATGCAGTTTTGACATCCATCTGCCAAATTTCATAATCGAAATAAGCAGCAATTGCTAGCAGAATCCTAACAGACTTAAGCATCGCTACAGATGAGAAGGTCTCATCGTAGTCAACTCCTTGAATTTGTCGAAAACCTTTTGCGACAAGTCGAGCTTTATGTACAGTAACATTACCGTCAGCGTCTGTTTTCTTCTTGAAAATCCATTTACATTCAACAGCCTTGCGGCTATCAGGAAGGTCAACCAAAGTCCACACTTGGTTTTCTTTCATGGATTCCATTTCAGAGTTCATGGCGTCTTGCTATTTTCCAGAGTCTGGGCTCATCATCGCTTTCTCATAGTTCGTAGGTTCATCATTGTCTAACAATAAAACATTCATGACAGGATTACCGTACCACTCAGGAGTAGTACGTAACCTAGTCGACCTACGAACGGGAACTTCGACCGAAGCTTCATGATCATTATCATCAGCTTCTTCCTCTCTAGTTGGTGAAGGCGGCACCAAAAGATCCAAATCTTCTTGCGCTGCGCTACTCTCCAATTCGGGAGAAGGTTCAATAACCTCGTCTAGTTCTATTTTCCTCCCACTCACTCGTTTCGAAAGAAACTCCTTCTCAAGAAAGGATCCGTTCTTAGCAACAAAGACTTTGCCTTCGGATCTGTTATAGAAGGTATACCCTATAGTTTCCTTAGGGTATCCTATGAAGACACATTTTTCCGCTTTGGGTTCGAGCTTATCAGGTTGTAACTGTTTGACATAAGCGTCACACCCACAAATTTTAAGAAACGATAATTTAGGCTTCTTGCCAAACCACAACTCATATGGTGTCGTCTCAACGGATTTAGATGGTGCCCTATTTAAAGTGAATGCAGCTGTCTCTAATGCATAGCCCCAAAATGACATTGGTAGATCGGATAGAGACATCATAGAGCGCACCATATCTAATAAAGTACGATTACGACGCTCAGACACACCATTACGTTGTGGTGTTCCAAGTGGCGTGAGTTGGGAAATAATTCCACAGTTTTTCAAGTGAATGCCAAACTCGTAACTCAGATATTCCCCTCCGCGATCAGATCGTAGAAATTTGATCTTCTTGTTACGATGATTTTCTACTTCACTCTGAAATTCTTTGAACTTTTCAAATGTTTCAGACTTGTGTTTCATTAAGTAAATATACCCATATCTACTTAAATCATCAGTGAAAGTTAGGAAGTAACGATATCCACCACGTGTCGAAATGCTCATTGGTCCACACACATCAGTATGTATGATTTCCAACAAGTCACTCGCCCGTTCCATCGTACCAGAAAACGGGGTCTTAGTCATCTTACCCATGAGGCATGGTTCACATGTGTCAAATGATTCAAAGTCAAGTGACTGGAAAAGTCCATCAGAATGGAGTTTCTTCATGCGTTTTACACCAATATGACCTAAACGGTAGTGCCACAAGTATGTGGAATTATCATTATTCATTTTTGCATCTTTTAGCATCAATGTTATGGATGTGTGAAGTACTACTATCGAGATCCAACAAGAATAAACCATTTACGTCGGGTGCATGACCATAAAAGATATTACTCATAACAATAGAACAACCTTTATTCTGTGATTTAAACGAGTAACCGTCTCGCAATAAACAAGATCCAGATATAATGTTCATGCTTAACGCAGGCACCAAATAACAATTATTAAGGTTTAAAACTAATCCCGAAGGTAGATGAAGAGGTAACATCCCGACGGCGATGACATCGACCTTCGATCCATTCCCGACGCGCATCGTCACCTCATCCCTCGCCAGTCTCCGTTTATTCTGAAGCTCCTGTTTCGAATTGCAAATATGAGCAACCGAACCAGTATCAAATACCCAGGCACTACTACGAGAACTAGTAAGGTACACATCAATAACATGTATATCAAATATACCTTTGACATTGCCAGCCTTCTTATCCGCCAAGTACTTGGGGCAGTTGCGCTTCCAATGACCTTCTCCCTTGCATTAGAAACACACAGTGTCCGGCTTAGGACCAGCCTTGGGCTTCACATGAGCGACAACAGGCTTGCCGCCCCAAGCGGCAGCTGACTTGCCACTCTTCTTGAAGTGTCCCTTTTTGGCTTTAGCCTTCTTGAAACTTGTGGTCTTATTGACCATCAACACTTGATGTTCTTTCTTGATGTCCACTTCCGCAGATTTCAGCATCGCGAAAAGCTCATTGAGAGTTCTATTCATGCCTTGCATGTTATAGTTCAGCAGAAAGCCTTTGTAGCTCGGAGGGAGCGACTGCAGCACCCTGTCAGTGATTAACTCATCTGGGATCACACATCCCAGCTGAATTAGGCATTGTATATAGCCTCCCATTGTTACAACATGTTCACTGACAGAGCTGTGCTCCTCCATCTTACATTTATAGAACTTATCAGAGATCTCATATCTCTCAGCGCGGGTCTGAGTCTGAAACATGGTTTTCAGCTCTTCAACCATCTCATAGGCGCCGTGATGTTCAAAACGTTTCTGGAGATCAGTATCCAAAGATGTAAGGATGGCACAAGAAACTATAATGTGGTCATCTTTGCGTGTCTCAAAGACGTTATGTTCTACTTCTGGAGAATCGTCTGCAGGTGGGTCACCTAGCGCAGCATCGAGCACATATTGCTTCTTACACCCAGTGAGGATAATCCTCAGGTTGCGGTGCCAGTCAGTGAAGTTTGAACCAGATGATTTTAGTTTTTCTTTCTCAAGGAATGCGCTGAATTTGAACTGAGCTATGCGGGCCATGATCTACAACATTTTAGCAAAATAAAATTTTAGACTATGTTCATGATAATGAGTTCAGTTTAATCAAATTACTAACGAACTCCCACTTAAATCAACATCCCTCATAGTTGTCTAGTGGTACACGATCCAAATCCACAACACCAAGTCCGATCTTCACGAGAGAAGATGTAGTTTCAATGGTGAACATCAAAATGTTGATCATATCATTCATATGACTCGTGTTTAACCTTTCGGTTCGTTGCGTTTCGAGGCCATGTCTGTACATGCTAGGCTCGTCAAGTTAACCAAAGTATTTTTGCATGTGTAAAACTGGCTTACACCCGTCGTATGTGAACGTAGAGTTTACCACATCCGATCATCATGAGATGCTTCAAAACGACGAACTTTTGTGACGGTGCATACTTAGGGAGAACACGTTTATCTTGATATTTAGTGTGAGGGATCATCTTATAATGCTACCGTTGTGCACACACAAAATAAGATGCATAAGAGGATAAACATCACATGCATAAAATATGTTGACATGGTATAGCCCTTTTATTGCGCCTTGATCTCCATCTTGAACGCACCGACAAGATCTCCATTATAGCACCATCTTGGTCTCCACCTTATGGCATCTTGGTTGTCTACACCACGTTGCATCTACAACTATTGCTAACTCATAGCGATAAAGTAATGCAATTACATGGCGTTTGAAGTTGACATGCATGCCATACAATAAATAATTAAGACAACCATATGTCTCCTGCCAGTTGCCGTACTCATCGACATGCAAGTCGTGAAACATTACAAAACATGATCATCTCATACATTACAAATATATCATATGAACAGTTTGGGCTATACCACATCACAAGCACCCCTGCAAAAACAAGTTAGACGCCTCTCCCTTATTATTTTTCAATTTTATGTGGCTTCTAGGGTTTTGCATAAGAACCGTTCTTACCCTCGGAAAAAAAACCAACGTTGATATAACAAATTGCTTCTTAATCTCATAAGAGCCCTCCTATGTAAATGTGGTTAATACTATGGTAAGAGCGACTGACATCCGCAGGCCGCATGTGCAATACAAGTTGCACGTCAAGTGTGGAACCGGTCTCAATCCAAAGATTGTAAAGTTGGTCCGGGCCGCTGCATCAAACCATACCGCAAAACCAAAATACACATGGAAGGGTAGCAAGAGGAAGATCAACGCCCACAACTCATTGTGTTCTAACCGTACAAAGCATCTACGCATAGAACTAGCTCTGATACCACTGTAGGAGATTGCGCGATAGAAAACAAATTTTTTCTCTCACATGCGGAAGCAACATCCAAGATCCAATCTAGAAGATTCTAGTAACGGGGAGAGTAGGTCATCATACCCTCGAAGAACACGCGCGTTGAACGTTTATTTCAACGCAGCTTGGTGAAGTTGTTGGTGAAGTTCGATCCGATCAGCACTGCAAACGAGCAGTACCTCCGGAGGCTTGCACGCGTACAGCTCGATGACGTCTCCTTCTTCTTGATCCAGCAAGCAAGAGGGAGAAATAGATGGGATCAATTCCAGCAGCACAACGGCGTGGTGATGGATATGGTGAAGAGTTTCCCGCGGGCAGGGCTTCGCCAAGCGATGCACGTGAGGGAGGAGGAGGTGTGGAAGGACTTGGGTATTCTTGGTGAGCCTCTCCCCTCTCTTATATAGGCAAGGAGGTTGTAGCCACTTCAATTCCCAAGTGAAACCCCCCTCTCTCATTAAAAAGATGGTAACACCTTTCTTTTAAGAGTGGTAATCCTCCCATATAAGGGCTTCCCATTTATTGACATAATAAACCAAGGAGGGCTGGTCACATGGACTACTGGACCACCCTTGGTCGTCCAAAACAGGTGGGGCCCATAGTGGGACCCTCCGGAACCTTCTAGAACATTCCGACACTGCCGAAAAAGTCCCGAACTTTTCCGGAACCCTGAAATCAACTTGCCTTATATAAATCTTTACCTCCGGACTCTTCCGGAGCTCCTCGTGATGTCTAGGATCTCATCCGAGACTCCGAACAATATTCGAACACCATTAATAAAATTATCCCAGAGCTATTCTAGCGCTACCGAGCGTTAAGTGTGTGACCCTACGGGTTTGAGAACGTGCAGACATGATCGAGACATCTCTCTGATCAATAACCATTAGAGGGACCAGGATATCCGTAATGACTCCCACACATTCAACGAAGATCTTTATCGATTGAACCACTATGTCGTGGACTACTATAATCCGTACACAATTTCCTTTGTCACACGATATTTTACTTACCCGTGATTTGATCGTCGGTATCGCTATACCTAATTCAATCTCCTTACCGGTAAGTACTCTTTACTCGTTCTGTAATACAACATTCTCTGTGACTAACTCATTAGTCACGTGCTTGCAAGCGTTACCGAATGTTCATTACCGAGTGGGCCCAGTGTCGGGGGATTGGTACCCAGGTAGGCTAACCCAAGCGGAAGCAAGCTTTCAAGACAAGGATGGACCGATTGGGCTGCAGCTGGGCCGAGCTGGGCAGAGGTACGGCCGATTGCACCAAGACAATCGACCATACCAAGTGCCAGCAGTCGGCCCAGGCGCAATCGGTCCACCCTCCCTTTCACTGAAGACGATCGTCCGATTGGTCCGCTTCTGGACCAAGGCCGATTCCTAGAAGGCCGATTGACCAGAGCAATCGACCTCACCAAGGAACCACCAGTCGGTCCAGGCGCAATCGGAGCAACCTGACACCCATTCGGGGGTATGATTACGAGGTCATAAATACCATATCCCGAGATATCTGGGTGGCAGGAAGGCCAAGTCACATCGAGGATTTCCTGGAGATACGGTGTCGACCTATCCACCGATTCCGCGGACAGGCCGACAAGACCGCATCCCCTAGCTCCACTGTTCATCATTAGACTCTACGAGGTAGCAGCATGGGCCGCCGCTCGTAGGCTCCGGATCGCCCGGATAGGAGCAGTCGGTGGGCCCAGGCCGATTAGAGGATAACAGCTGGGCCCATTCGACATTGAAGTTACCATAGTACCCTGGACTCACGCTATAAGAGCCAGGGTACCCCTCCTGCGCGAGGGATCCCACACCTGAGATCTCATTAACTCATTCCCCCTATAGTTCATTCACTGCCCGCGGTCACACCTCAGGGAAGCAGGAGAGGACCTTGCCCACGGCGGCGGTCAACTCTTTCCCCTGAGAAGGTAGAAGAGCAGTTATTGTAGTCACCCCATTGATATACAAGAGACAAGCAGGAGTAGGGGTGTTATCTCTCCGGAGAGCCCCGAACCTGGGTACATTGCGGTGTCTTCACCTTGCTTGTGCCCAACCCGATTCCGGCACCATCGACATTCTCTCCCTCGCGTCTTCCCCTCACTTTAGCCATCCCCATGGCATCTGCCGTCACATATCGACGACAGTTGGCGCCCACCGTGGGGCAGACCGAGGCGTCGACTGGAGTCAAGATCCGGACGGGATTTTCCTCTGCATCCGGCGGTAGCCACGCCTCTGGCCTGATTCTGAGGCGTGGGGCAATCGATTATGTAGTGGACTACTCGGCGCGGTACAGGGCTGGGGCACCCTTGCCGCCCGGAGTGTCGCTGCAAGTGGGAAGTCATCGTCTCTTCATTGGCAGCTTCCCTAAGGCATATCCCAGAGACATCCGCATCTTCTCGTGTGCTACAGATCCGCTCTCGACCAGGGGCTGCATCGCAGCACTTGGCCGAGAGGAGGGCCGACTGCATGCCGCGGTCATGATGGCGGGGGCATCTTCGTCGACCAACCGTAATCCGGCAAGCGCAGCAAGGAAGGCAAGGAAGTAGCTGATGCGGCAGAGAGAATCGGCACCTGTGCGTTGCGGGATGTGTTATACACACCTGTGAACCGGAATGGTGATCCGGAGCAGGTGCACACCGAGCTGGAAACAGCACGGCTCGCTCTGGCTCGCAGGGCTGAGCAAGTGTTTGCAGAAGAGCGTCGGCTAGGAGCCATCACAAGGGAGTACAACGCAGCTCATGCAGGACCGCGCCGGCCGATTGAGCCCGCAGTCCTGGAAGACCTGAGAAGCCGAGGAAGAGAAGTCAACCAGCAGCTATCAGGAGCTGAGCAGCCGGAGCGTCCGAGAAGGCCGATGCAACCGGAGCAGCCAGCGCAGTCGGCATTCATCCAGAGGCCAACATATAGCACATCGGACAAGAATTTGAGAGCCGCCGAGCAGATAGCACTCGAGCTGGAAGAATTGGAAGGAGATGAGCGGCGCGAACAGTCGCGCCGAATGCGTGAGCTGATAGCGGCCGCAAAAGAGCAGAGGCTTGTGGCAATGGGCAATCAGAATGCTGAGCCAGAGGCATCAAGAGGAACTGTGAGGCCGAATGCGGGAGCTAGCCAGCGACCGAATGCATCGCGCCAGAACAGGCATCAACCTGCACCGTCTCGGCACGACAGCAAGGTCAGAAGCAATCGGCCACCCCCAGCAGCAAGCAGAAGAATGGAAGAGCCAGCTGTTAACAACAGGCGCCATGACATGCCGCAGCAATCGGCGTCAAGACCAGCAATCAGCACCCGACTTGGCCCTCGCCAAATCGGCCAGAACGACGCAAGGCATCGCATTGAGCTCCTAGAGAAGGAAGCTCAGGAAGATGAAGAAGGAGAAGCTGGCCCATCATGTTTTGGTCACCGCATTCGGACGAAGAGATTCCCGAAAGGCTTCACATTACCGAGAGACACTCCCAAGTACAATGGCTCAGTGAAACCGGAAGATTGGCTGTCCGACTACCTGACGACAGTCCGCATTGCAGGAGGCAATCAGCGTGTAGCAGTCCGCTACGCACCTCTCATGCTGCAAGGCTCAGCGCGGACGTGGTTGAACAGTTTGCCCAAGGACAGTGTGAATTGCTGGGAGGATTTCACGACCGCATTCATTCACAACTTCACAAGCACGTATGAGAGGCCCAACCTCCCACGGCAGTTAGCTCTGTGTGTGCAAGGCAAGGACGAGCCCCTCCGAGATTACCTATCTCGGTGGATCAAGCTGAAGAATTCATGCGAAGGAGTCCATGAGATCCAGGCCATTCATTATTTTACTGATGGTTGCCTGGCGGATTCAATGTTGAAGCACAAGCTGCTCCGCAAAGACTTCACGTCGCTCGCTGAGCTTATGAAGGTGGCAAATGCGTTCGCTATGTCCGATTCTGCGATGCGCCCTATCCAACTCGGAGTTGGAGGTGTGATCCAATCACCAGGGGCTCCGCAGTCGGACACAGGGAACCAAGGCCTCAGTCGGAAGGAAAGAAGAGAGAACAATCGCAACAACAACAACAACCAGCAGAACAACGGCAAGCGCAAGGACGAGCAGCCTGATTCCCAGTATGGCAGTCGGCAGGTGGCCGCTGTTCAAAATGAGGAAGATCCAGCGGCTGCAGGAGGTAGTCGGAAGATGAGACCAAATGTGAGACCCCCAGGGCAGACGAAGCCCAAATACACATTCGAGGATATGTTGGACGCACCATGCAAATTGCACAGCACGCCTGGGAGGCCGTCTGCGCACACCACTCGACAGTGTGACTTCGTGAGAAGGATTGCAAAGGGAGAAGCTTTACCACCACCACCACCACCACCCCAGAACAGAGGACCACCTCAACAACAGAACCAGTACCCGCAGCAGGATGCGGCTTACATGATTTTTACCAGCGAGTCCACAGACAAGGGTAGTCGGAGAGCCCGAGCCCAAGAAGTCAATGCCACTATGCCGCCGATTCCCCAATTTGTGCACTGGTCCGAATGTACGATATCCTGGGACAGAGCAGATCATCCCACCATTTTGCCGAATCCAGGCAATTATCCGCTGGTGGTGGACGCTCTGGTTGCAGGACCAAGATTTTCATGAAAGTTTTCTCGAGTGCTAGTTGATGGAGGAAGCACAATCAATATTCTGTACAGAGATACAATGCTCAAGCTAGGGCTCTCAGAGCGGGACCTGGAGCGCAGTCGGACGACATTCCATGGGATTGTTCCTGGACTGTCTTGCACCCCCATGGGTCGCATTCGGCTGGATGTCATATTTGGCACGGAAGAAAATTTCAGGAGAGAGCCGATTTGGTTTGAGGTGGCCGACCTCAGCAGTCCTTACCATGCCCTATTGGGGTTACCAGCATTTGCCAAGTTCATGATCAATGCACAGCAGACATACCTGAAGATGAAGATCCCGGGGCCAAACGGTGTCATCACAGTCACCGGAGACTTCAGGAAGTCCCTCGAGTGCACATCCGCTGGCAGCAGTCTGGCTGAATCCCTAGTGGTGGAGACGGAGAAGTGCCAGCTCGGCAAAGTCATTGCAATGGCGCAAGCACAAAGCAAGAATCCACTTCCGGTTGGCCCAGCAAAGAGAGTAGATGAGGAATCGGCTTTTCAGTCAGCCAAGGACAGCAAGAAGATCGCTCTAGATCCCTCCGACTCAACCAAGTTCGTTGTAGTCGGAGCTGGACTTAGCGATAAATAGGAAAGCGAGCTCGTCGAGTTCCTCCGTGAGAATCAGGACATCTTTGCATGGTCTCCACAAGACATGCCTGGTGTTCCGAGAGAACTCGCCGAGCACAAGCTGCACATTCGGCCAGGCTCGAAGCCGGTCAAGCAACCCCTGAGACGTTTTTCTGAGGACAAGAGAAGGGAAATCGGTGAAGAGATTGCGAAGCTGCAAGTGGCAGGTTTCATCATGGAGGTGTTTTACCGCGAGTGGCTGGCGAATCCAGTCCTCGTCATGAAGAAGAACAAGACTTGGCGCATGTGTATAGATTATATTTGTCTGAACAAAGCATGCCCGAAAGATCCGTTTGCTCTGCCCCGTATTGATCAAGTGATTGATTCTACGGCCGGCTGCGAGCTGTTGTCCTTTCTGGATGTTACTGCCGGATATCACCAGATCAAGTTGGCTGTGGAAGATCAGATCAAAACTGCATTCATAACCCCTTTTGGGGCCTATTGTTATATCACCATGCCTTTTGGTCTGAAGAATGGAGGAGCCACTTATCAGCGCACGATTCAGAGGTGCACACATTCCCAACTCGGCAGGAATCTCCATGTATACGTGGACGATTTGGTGGTGAAGTCGGCAAAGGGGATCACATTGCTAGATGATCTCAGAGAAACATTCGCGAATTTGAGAACTTATCAGATCAAGCTCAACCCGGAGAAGTGTGTGTTTGGAGTCCAAGCCGGCAAGCTTTTGGGGTTTCTCGTTTCCGAGAGAGGAATCGAATGCAACCCCGAAAAGATAGCTGCAATAGAGCGCATGGAGCAGCCCAAGACCCTGAAGCAGGTGCAGAAATTCACCGGTTGCCTCGCATCTCTCAGCCGATTCCTCAGTCCGCTGGGTGAAAAGGCAATCCCATTATACCAGCTGATGAAGAAGACCGAGAAGTTCACATGGACCCCTCAAGCAAACGAAGCATTCCGAGAACTCAAGCGCATGCTCTCCACGAAACCAATCCTGGCTGCCCCGATTGAGAAGGAGCCAATGATGTTATACATTGCGGCAACCAATCGGGTGATCAGCGCAGTCATGGTGGTGGAGCGGCCCGAGAAGGACAAGGCACAGCAAATCCAGCGCCCAGTGTACTACATCAGCGAAGTACTCTCGGCATCCAAGCAGAACTACCCTCACTATCAGATGATGTGCTATGGAGTGTACATGGCAGCCAAAAGATTGAAGCCATACTTTCAAGCTCACCTGATCACAGTTGTCAGCTCGGCTCCATTAGCCGACATCATGGGAAGCAGAGATGCAACCGGAAGGGTGGCAAAATGGGCAATTGAAGTCGCCAGTCACGGCATCCAGTATGAACCTAGGACGGCAATCAAGTCGCAAGCATTGGCCGATTTCCTGGTGGACTGGGCTGAAACTCAGTACATGCCGCAGCTCCCAATGTCGGATTGCTGGCGAATGCACTTTGATGGCTCCAAGATGAAGAATAGCCTAGGGGCTGGGGTGGTACTCACTACCCCAAGAGGAGATCAGTTGCAGTACGTGCTTCAGATTCACTTCGCAGCATCAAACAATGTCGCCGAGTACGAAGCCCTTGTGCATGGTATCAAGCTTGCCAAGGAAATCGGTATTCGGAACATCGAGTGCTTTGGTGATTCCGACCTGGTGGTACAGCAGTGCTCGGGCACCTGGGATGCAAAAGATGCTAACATGGCAAGCTATCGATTCCTAGTGCAGCAGATCAGCGGATATTTTGAAGGTTGCGAGTTCCATCATGTGCCGAGAGCAAACAACGAAGCAGCAGATGCATTGTCCAAGCTAGGTTCCACAAGGCAATCAATCCCACTAGGCGTATCTCTGGAGCATATCAAGAAGCCATCTATCATTCCATCCCCAGAGTCCGAGTCCATTTTTATCTCGGAGACCGATCTCGAAGCACTCAGAAAGGCAAAAGAGGTTCAACCGGCCAAACCTGCAACCATGAAGAAGCAGTCCAGCGCCCAGGGTGTCTCGGCAACAGCACCAGGGGCTGCCGATTGCGAGCCAGGGGCTGCAGAGGAGAAGAAGAAGAGCAAAGGGAAGAAAGCAGAGGACGCACTAGAAGGCACAACCTCCGAAGAGCCAATGACATCAGAAATTGCCGAATGCAATGATGAATCTCCAGCTCCAGACGAGATGTCAGCACCAGGGGCTGCCGAGTGCGTGCCAGACGCCGCAGTCGGCAGTTCAGAAGCAGAGATAGAAATGACAGACGTCCAAGTGGCCGAGATCGAGGAGGCCAGTGTTCAAGAGGCCGAGATCCAAGAGGAAGTCCCACCTCAGCATGCGGCCGTAATGGTGGTCGTCAGTGCGCCGTCATGGGCACAACCGATTAGAGATTTCTTAGCAGATGGGATCCTCACACCAGATTTAGCATTGTCCAGGCAGATCAGCCGCCGATCTTGGGCATACACAATCATCAACAATGAGCTGATGCGCAAGAGTCCGACTGGTGTTCTCCAAAGGTGTGTCGAAGAGGATAGAGGTTTGGAGCTGCTCAGAGACATCCATCAAGGTGAATGCGGTCACCACGCGTCGGCAAAGGCCATCGCCAACAAAGCTTTCCGACATGGTTTCTACTGGCCAACTGCACTTGCAGCGGCTGAGAATTTGGTGAAGCACTGCAAGGGATGTCAACGATTCAAGGCAAGAATTCATCAGCCAGCGTCGGCACTGAAGACCATCCCCATAGCATGGCCGTTTGCAGTTTGGGGTTTGGACATGGTCGGACCATTCAAGAGAGCTCGAAGTGGCATGACACATCTCCTAGTGGCAGTCGACAAGTTTACCAAGTGGATTGAAGCAAGACCAATCAAGAAGTTGGATGGGCCGACTGCGGTTCGGTTTGTAGCCGACATCGTATGCAGATACGGTGTACCTAACAGCATCATCACCGACAACGGCACAAACTTTGCAAAGGGGGCGCTGGCCCGATATGCATCTCAGCAAGGCATTCGGCTCGATCTGGCATCAGTGGCACACCCACAGTCCAATGGTCAAGTCGAAAGGGCAAATGGACTAATCATATCGGGTATCAGGCCCAGATTGGTAGAGCCACTTGAGAGGGCACCCGGAGCATGGATTGACGAGCTTCCGGCAGTACTGTTCAGCTTGAGGACCACTCCAAACAGGTCGACTGGATTCACTCCTTTCTTCCTGGTGTATGGCTCAGAAGCAGTCATCCCTTCCGACATTGAGTTTGATTCACCTCGGCACGCCCTATACACAGAAGAAGAAGCGAGATTGGCAAGAGAAGACGGCATCGACCTCAAAGAAGAAGCTTGTCTGTTGGCCTTATCTAGGTCAGCAGTCTATCAGCAGAAGTTGCGGCACTACCACAGCAAGAAGATTCGTCCTCTCGCTTTCCGAGAGGGAGACATGGTGCTACGCCGAATCCAGAAGTCAGAGGGGCAGCACAAGCTATCCTCACCTTGGGAAGGGCCATTTGTTGTCAGCAGAGCGCTCAAGAACAACTCCTATTATCTGATCGACTGCACCAAGGGCACTCGGCACAAGGACACGTCAGGAGCAGAGACGGAACGGCCGTGGAACGCCGAGTTGTTATGTACGTTCTATAGTTGAGCGGCAGAAATTTATGTAAGCCATTCGGCAAACAATCAGTAAAAGTTATCATGTCTCTGAAAATGAGCATTCGAGTACTTTCGTATAATTCCATTCGAAGAGCTAGCCCTAGTCGGCAACGCTCCGTCATACCCGTGATATGCAGAGCATACCCGGGGACTGGCCGACCACGAGGTCAAGAAAATGAGCCATCGCGGCACGGGGAC
This sequence comes from Bromus sterilis, assembly GCA_950022295.1. Lineage (NCBI taxonomy): Eukaryota > Viridiplantae > Streptophyta > Magnoliopsida > Poales > Poaceae > Bromus > Bromus sterilis. Next base: position 31,496,348 of record OX465598.1, read on the forward strand.
TGCAGGCTAGCTCTCAATCGGATACCCAGCTCAAACACAAATCACTAAAGGGTTTGTGGCATTGAAAAGGGTGACGATTGAAGCAGTCGGTGGTATAAATCCCGGGAAATAACTCGAAACAAGCCATCGTGAGCAAAGCCGACGAAATAAAATCGCCGATTGCGCCGCAAGGCAGGACATCAGATCCAGAAGCGGGCAATCGGCGCTTGCTGTTGTAGAATCCCTTGCGTTAAAAATCTTGCCGTGTAAAAAGTAAAAACTCATCGAACCTTGGCTGGGTGTCTACTGTTGATCCGATTGCGGACCGCACGACGGCGGCAAGATCGACACAGTAGGCATTCCCAAGTGCAGCCGATGAAGGAAACCGGCAAAGATGCAAAGTTGATCGCACACGCGAAAGTTAAAACAAGCAATCGATTTGCATCAAAAGTAATAGGCCCAAGGCCAAATAAGTTCATTACATCCAGGTCACACCCAATGGATGTCAACAGAATTAAAATTGTCTTACAAGATAAGATAAAGCCGATCTAATATCGGCAAACGGATAATTGGAATACGGATTAAAATAGCACAACTTAAGCAGTCGGAGGCACCGAGCTGGAGGATGGAGCAGACGGATCCGATTGAGCTTCAGAACCGGCAGCATAAGCTAGCCCGGAGATTGTTGAAGCGGGGAGTGGATTCCCTCCGTCGTCAAGATACGGAGTGTAGTCATATGGAGAGAACCAGTTCACCATAGTGCTGGCCAGCCGATTGACCTCGGCGTAGGTCTTCTCAAGAAGGTCCCCGGCACTATCTCGGAGGCTGTATAGTCGGGAGAGCTTCACCTGGGGATACCAAGTCAACACCGTCTAAAGGGAGGTCTCCGCACCAGTCCGACCTGCGGAGTTCAGCAGAACGTCGATCCGACGTGGGATAGCCTTGAGGAGAATCCGAGTTTGCTCAGTGGTGGCATTCGGAGTTTCCCCTTGGTCAGAATTTTCCTCTTCGTGTGTGTCGTCCTTTCGGATCGCGGCGGAGGAGTCGGCAGCATTTTTCATCTTCTGGAGTCCGGCCTTGAGCTCAGTCGGCGGCCACAATGCTTCGGCAATCTTCAGAATTCCGAGCTTGAAGGATAGGGCCACTCCCTGGATGACAGGAATGCGAGCTTGGGTGCCGATCAGATATTCATGTCGGGTCCAGACGCTGTCCGCGCGGTCACAGGTCCCTCCAGCAGCGATATGATCCTCTCGGGACTTGGCGACAGCTGCATAGGCAGCCGCTTCAGATTCGGGCCAAGATTCTGTGTCAAGAAGGAAAAGTATGAGAAATCAGATACAAGAAGAAAGCAATCGGAAAATGCATTCGGTATCAAGGAAGACTCACCGCTAAGGAGGAGGTCCATTTCAGTTAGCGAATCGCAGAAGCCTTTGGCTCGGCGGCGCATTCGGGCATTCTCCTCAGTATAGTGCTTCTCCATTTCCTCATATTTTGCGATATGCTCGTCGCGATCTTTGCGAATGGAGTCCCGCGTGGCAACCGCTTCATCCCTCTCGGCCTGCAAAACATCTCGGGCGGAGACAGCAGCATTCCGCTCAGCAAGAAGTCCAGCACTGGTGGCCGTCACGGCAGCGATGTCGGCAAGGTGTTTCTTCTCGAGAGCCGCCATTTCAGCTCGGAGGGTGTGGTTAGTCTGATTCAGATCGGTCTCTACCCCTTGCAGTCGGGTCACTTCCTCAGTAGCTTTGGCAAGGGCTGGACTTTGCTGATCGAGTTTTGCAGTTAACTCAGCAATCCGGCCTTGAAGGTCACCTACCAGAGGAACAGAAGCTAGAAGAGGGCATAGAGATATGAGTACCAGAGCAATCGGCTAGTGAAGAAAAGACAGATGGTATAGAAGGTACTTTTCAGTTTGGAGGTCTCGGCTGACAGGCTGTTGACCTGTAGCTGGGCCTGGGCAAGGGTTCGGAGACTGGCAGTGTAAGCTTCAAGAAGTTTCTCGAAGACATTTCGTTTTTCTTCCATAACAGCCTGAAAAGAACAGTACGACAAAGTCAGAGATAAGAGCAAAAGTGCTAGAAGATCCGAACCGATTGTAACCAATCGGCCCGAATCTCGGGGACTACACCCAGTGGGTGCGCTTGCGCGCACCCACCGGAAGGAAAGTCCACCGATTGAGGAAGGCAAACGAGAAAAGCAAAAGTGCTAAAAGATCCGAACCGATTGTAACCAATCGGCCCGAATCTCGGGGACTACACCCAGTGGGTGCGCTTGCGCGCACCCACCGGAAGGAAAGTCCACCGATTGAGGAAGGCAAACGAGAAAAGCAAAAGTGCTAAAAGATCCGAACCGATTGTAACCAATCGGCCCGAATCTCGGGGACTACACCCACCGGAAGGAAAGTCCACCGATTGAGGAAGGCAAACGAGAAAAGCAAAAGTGCTAAAAAGATCCGAACCGATTGTAACCAATCGGCCCGAATCTCGGGGACTACACCCACTGGGTGCGCTTGCGCGCACCCACCGGAAGGAAAGTCCACCGATTGAGGAAGGCAAACGCACACCCACTGGAAGAAAAACCCCTAAAGTGAAAGAAGGACAAAGAGGGAAAGCGAGAGGTTACCGTATGATGAGAGGTGAGCTGTTGCAGATCCCGAGCAAGGGCATTGGCGAAGTCGTTTACTCGGCTCAGTGCAGACGCCATGGGATTTTGAGGACGGGGCGCAACATCAGCCTCGGCACCGACATGACGGGCGCGAGAGTACTCGGCCCGGAAGTGGTCCACCGAGCGCATAAGAATTTCTGAGGCAGAAGAGGTCGGTGTCGGAACTGAAGTCGGAACCACGAGGGAAGTCGTAGTTGTAGGAGCTGGTGGCACCGACGTCAATTGAAGATCAGAGGCACCCGATTGTGTTGGTGGCACAACCGGGCGAGTTGGAGCAGATGTAGCAACGACGACTGGTGGAAGAGTCGTGGTCGTCGGAGGCGCTGACAGAACCGCTGGTGGCGTGGTAGCAGCGGTTGGTGGTGCTGACATCACAATCAGCGGCGAGGTCGTCGTCACTGGCGTGTCGGACACGGTAGTCGGAACGGGAGAAGTTGCAGCAGCGGCGGCCTGGCTGGAGCGGCGTGGCGGGGACGGAGCAATCGGATCGACCGATTGCGTTCCCCCGACACCAGGAGATACCGGGTTGGCCGCGCGCTTGATGGTCTTGGGAGCGAGTTCGGAAGAAGACGTCTTCTGAGCCGCAACAAGGCGAGCCTTCTTGGCAGCACGCTCGGCATCTTTGGAGGAGCGGTTAGTGGCGGTCGGCCGTTTGCGAGCGGCTGCAGCAGAGGCAGCGGGCGAGACGATGGCGCCGACACGAGCCGGAATGTCGACGTCAATGTCATCAAGCCCAATCGGCTCACTGAAATAAGAAAAGGAGAAGAGTCAGTAGGAACAAAGATCACAAATCACTGCAGAAGAGATAAAGGCATACCCGGCCGTCCGGGGTGCCCCAGTGGGCATTCGGCAGCGGAGTGGGGCGACATTCAGCGGCGCCTGAGTGGTCGGCCTCCGAGCTGTCGTCTCCTGGGCCTGCCTGCCTTTGTTGGCAGTCGGCGTGGCCTTGGTGACCTTGGAGGGAGCAGTACCAGAGGAGGAGCCAGCGGCCGAGGCGCGTTTGGCTGGCACCTTTGGAGGTTTATCCCGAGGAGCTGCATCAGAAGCAGCACCCGTTGAGATACTATCATCATCACTCCATTCAGCCAAAAATTGCTCAAGGGAAGAGTCGGGCGTACCCCCTTGAGCTGGCAGCCGAGTGGTGGTCCTCGGAGGGTCGGCGCGCTCGACGTCATCATCATCAGCGTCCATGGGGTCGGAGGATTCCCCGGAGGACTCGTCTTTGTCCTCATCATCCCCACTGGACTCGGCGGAAGGAATCTCGCCGTCATATTCAAGGTCGGTAGGGTCCTCTTCCGTGCGATCAGGGGCGAACACGCCAGCTTCCTGGCCGTCTTCCATGAGATCGGACTGAATGAAATGCTGAAAAGAAAGAACAAGTGATCAGAGCAATCGGAAACAAAAATCAATCGGAAAAGAATGCAGTCGGAGCATACCACAGGCGGTTTTCGCTGGCGCGTGAGGTAGTCGAGCCCGAATCGGAAGGGATCAGGCAGCGCACTGGCAGTGATGGCCTTCACTCGGGCGCAAAGGATTTCTGCTTTCACCTCCCACGTGCAGAGCCGAGTGGGGTCCCGGGGTCCCGACACGTCGCAGAGTCGATGCACTCGGCGCTGCAGGGGAAGAATCCGAGCGTGAAGCCACGCAGCTACCAAGTCGGTGGGAAGGAGTCCCTCTCGTTCCAGCTGGGTGACCCTGGTGGCTTGAGCGTCGACGTCGCAATCTCCAGCGCCGTGCTTCAGAGCCCATTGATGCTTCTCAACCGGCCTGGCGAGTGAGAACTCGGGCAGGTTGAGGAGATCGGGGCCTTGATCAGGAGACTTGACGTAGAAGAACGAAGTCTGCCAATTCTTGCAGGATTGGACGATGTCGGGGCTCGGGTATTTTGACTTACCGGCTGCGGCAAGACAGCTGCCGCAGTCGGTCATGTCAGTCGGATAGGTTGGTTTGCCGGCTTCAATGGTGGAGGAAACGATCTCTCCCGTTCGAGCGTTGTGGGCTCGGAGGTTGAAGAAGCGCTTGAAGAGCGCGATGCAGGGTCGGCAGCCGAGATACCCCTCGCAGAGTGTCACGAACCCGGAGAGGTTCATGATGAAGTTTGCTGCAAGGTGGTGAGGTTGAAGTCGGTGGAAGTCGAGGAATTCGCGGAAGAAGGCGCTAGCGGGAAGGCCGAATCCACGCTCAAAGTGAGCGAGGAATACGACCCTCTCGCCCACGCGTGCGCTGGGCACGACATCGGCCTGGCCCGGAATCCGCCATTCGATCTCCGCAGGCATTTTTCGGGCACGGATCAGGGCTTCGACGGCGACGGTGGTGGCCTGGGATCCTTTCCAGCACCCGCGACTCGCTTGCGATACGTCCCGTCGCGGCGCCATTGATTTGCAGGAAAGGAAGAGGAGGAAAAAGACCGAGGCGGAGCACGAGAACGACGCCGATAAACTGCGGCGGCGATGGTGGAGGCAGCGAGAAGCACAAGTCAGTGGCTAGAGCAAGTGGGAGAGCAGAGGTTCACGGGAGAGAAGATCGACTCGAAGAGCAGCAATGGCGCGGAGAGAGAGAGAGAGAGCTAGAGGTTGAAGAGGTCTTTCGGGAGAAGGAAGAGGCGAGGCTCCCCCCCCCCGGTGGCTTATATGGGCGGCGGGGGAGGGGAGTGGGATAACCCTGTGGCCGTGTGGCCCGGTGTGGCTTAGGGCACAGGAAAGCCAACCGACTAATCAGCACAAAGGATCCCGGCGCAAAAGGCGAGGCGTGCGACGTGGGGGTCAGCTCCTGCAGTTATGTCACGTCGCGCGTGGGTCGTGGGTCCCAGCTCATTGATCACATCGTGGGCGAGTCGGAGGTAACCGTTGGAGTGCAATCGGCAGAAGATATTTTTTCCAGAAAATGAAGACGCAAAGTGAGAAGGAGCCAAGTCCAATCGGGTGAAAATGGGGTCAGCCGAGTGTGATCTCCGAGTCAGCCGACGAACTCGGAATGACGCACTCGAGGAGGCCACAGCAATCGGAAAACATCAAGACAGATTGAAAAACTGCAAAGGCCCCGCGGTCAAGTGACCGTGGAACCTTTACAGCTTTAGGGGCTACTGTCGGGGGATTGGTACCCAGGTAGGCTAACCCAAGCGGAAGCAAGCTTTCAAGACAAGGATGGACCGATTGGGCTGCAGCTGGGCCGAGCTGGGCAGAGGTACGGCCGATTGCTCCAAGACAATCGACCATACCAAGTGCCAGCAGTCGGCCCAGGCGCAATCGGTCCACCCTCCCTTTCACTGAAGACGATCGTCCGATTGGTCCGCTTCTGGACCGAGGCCAATTCCTAGAAGGCCGATTGACCAGAGAAATCGACCTCACCAAGGAACCACCAGTCGGTCCAGGCGCAATCGGAGCAACCTAACACCCAGTCGGGGGTATGATTACGAGGTCATAAATACCATATCCCGAGATATCTGGGTGGCAGGAAGGCCAAGTCACATCGAGGATTTCCTGGAGATACGGTGTCGACCTCTCCACCGATTTCGCGGACAGGCCGACAAGACCGCATCCCCTAGCTCCACTGTTCATCATTAGACTCTACGAGGTAGCAGCATGGGACGCCGCTGGTAGGCTCCGGATCGCCCGGATAGGAGTAGTCGGTGGCCCCAGGCCGATTAGAGGATGACAGCTGGGCCCATTCGACATTGAAGTTACCATAGTACCCTGGACTCACGCTATAAGAGCCAGGGTACCCCTCCTGCGCGAGGGATCCCACACCTGAGATCTCATTAACTCATTCCCCCTATAGTTCATTCACTGCCCGTGGTCACTCCTCAGGGAAGCAGGAGAGGACCTTGCCCACGGCGGCGGTGAACTCTTTCCCCTGAGAAGGTAGAAGAGCAGTTATTGTAGTCACCCCATTGATATACAAGAGACAAGCAGGAGTAGGGGTGTTATCTCTCCGAGAGCCCCGAACCTGGGTACATCGCAGTGTCTTCACCTTGCTTGTGCCCAACCCGATTCCGGCACCATCGATATTCTCTCCCTCGCGTCTTCCCCTCACTTTAGCCATCCCCATGGCATCTGCCGTCACATATCGACGACACCCAGAGTATATCTCACCGTCACACGGAGGGACAAATCCCAGTCTTGATTCATGTAATTCAACAAGTGCTTTCAGAGATACCCGTAAGACATCTTTATGATCACCCTGTCACGATGTGATGGTTGATGTCCCCAAAGTATTCTTCCGGTACCCGGGAATAACATAATATCATGGTCTAAGAAACATGATACTTGACAATTAAAGGCATGACAGTATAAACTTAATGAAACGATCAATATTGTTATGCTTAGTTGGGTCTGTCCATCACGTCATTCTTCTAATGACATGATCTCATTAATTAATAAACAACTCAGTTTCATGGTTAGGAAACCATAACCATCATTAATTAACGAGATAGTATAGTAGAGGCTTACTAGGGACGCGGTGTTGTTTATGCAACCACACATGCATTATGTTTCCGGTTAATACAATTATAGCATGGAAAATAAACATAAATCATGAACACGGAAATATGATAATAACAATTTTGTTATTGCCTCTAGGGCATATTTCCAACAAATCGGCACCCGAGTGGCTGTTGCTTGGGGTTGTTTGCCCTTGGAGGCAGTTGGCGTCGCTTTTGCGGCCTTGCTGGAGGCAGCACAAGAAGATGAGCTAGTCGCCGAGGCGCGTCTAGTCGGCACCTTCGGTGGCCTGGCGCGAGGAGCTGCATCAGAATTATCGACCTTTGAGACACTATCGTCATCGCTCCATTCAGCCAGAAATTGCTCAAGGGAGGGGTCGGGCGTACCCCCTTGAGCCGCAGTTCGGGTGTCGGCGTTCTTGGGGTCGGTGGCCTTGACGTCGGCATCGGCAGCGAGATCTTCGAAGTCGGAGGATTCCCCGAAGGATTCCCCGTCGTCGGCATCATCATCATCGGATCCGGAAGGAGCCTCGCCGTTGTACTCGAAGTCCGCGGGGTCATCTTCCTCGCGGTCAGGAGCGTACATGCCAGCCACTTGGCCATCTTCAATCACATTGGATTGAAGGAAATGCTAAGCAAAAGAAGAAAATTGTCAGAGAAATCGGGTACGAGGCAAAAGCAATCGGAGAGGGGGTAAATCGGGATATACCACGGATGGCTTTTGTCGGCGGTGTAGGTACTCGAGGCCGAAGTGGAAGGGATCGGGCAAGGCGCTGGATGTGATAGCCTTCAGCCTGGAGCAAAGGTCCTCGAGCTTCACCCGCCACGTGCAAAGCCGAGTGGGATATCGGGGCCCCGACATGTCGCTTATGCGGTGCACTCGGCGCTGCAGAGGAAGCACTCGGGCTTGCAGCCAAGCGGCAACAAGATCAGTTGGTAGGAGCCCTTCTTGCTCTAGCTGAGCAACTCAGGCAACTTGAGCGTCCACGTCGAGGTCTCCGATGCCGTATTTCAATGACCATTGGTGTTTTTCAGTCGGCCGGGCGGGGGAGAACTCGGGAAGATTCAAGAGGTCGGGGCCTTGGTCCGGTGACTTGACGTAAAAGAAAGTGGTCTGCCAGTTTTTGCAGGATTGGACAATCTCATGACTCTTGTACCTCGGTTTTCCAGCTGCGACAAGGCAGCTGCCGCAGTCGGTCAGACAGTTGGATAGTTTGGCTCTCCACCTTCTGTGGCGGACGGCACCACTGCTCCTGTCCGAGCGTTGTGAGCTCGAAGATTGACGAATCGTTTCCAAAGAGCCACACTCGGGCGGTAGCCGAGATATCCTTCACACAGCGTGACGAAGTTGGAGAGGATCATAATGAAGTTCGCCGCGAGGTGATGTGGCTGCAGTCGGTGGAAGTCAAGGAAGTTGCGGAAGAAGGTGCTGGCAGGGAGTCCGAATCCACGCTCAAAATGAGCGAGGAAGACGACCCTCTCGCCAGCCCGCGCGGTGGGCACGATCTCAGCGCCGGGGTTACGCCACTGGACCTCAGCTGGCATCTTGCAGGCGCGAACCAGAGCCTGATATCACCCGCGGTGACTTTGGCCCCCTTCCAGCACCCGCGGCTGGCCTGAGAGGTGTCCCGCCGGGGAGCCATGGAGCTCGCGGGCGGCGCGAGGAGAGCGACGAGGTGCTAGAGGCGAGAGAGTACCACGTCGGCAGAGCGGCACGCTAGCGCACGGCCGGAGCAGATCCCGTGCGCGGAGGCGGAGAGACGAGCGCGATGGAGAGCTTCAACGGGAGCAGCAATGGCGCGCGCGAGCAGCAGGAGATGGAGGAGGAAGATGACTTGTGAGAGAAGGAAGGGGCACAGGCCCTCCCATGTGGCTTATAAGGGCGGCGGGGGAGGGGAGTGGGATTCGGTTGCGGCCGTGTGGCCCGGTGTGGCATAGCACACAGGAAGACCAACCGGCAGGTCGGCGCAAGAGATCCCAGCGTGGGAAGCGAGGCGTGCGACGTGGGGGTCGAGGCCTGCAGTTATGTCATGTCGCACGTGGGTCGTGGGCCACGATCCATTGATTCCATCCCGGAGAAATCGGAAGTAACCGTTGGAAGGCAATTGGCGAGGGATGCTATTCTCATAAAGTGAAGGAAGAAACCAGAGATGATTCAAGACAGATCGGACATCTTGGCCAGCCGAGTGTGAGGTCCGAGTCATCCGACGAACTCGGAATGACGTACTTGATGAGGCCACAACATTCGGAAGATATAAAAAAAAGATTGAAAACTGCAAAGACCCCGCGGTCAAATGACCGTGGGACCTTTACTGCTTTAGGGGCTACTGTCGGGGGATTGGTACCCGGGTAGGCTCACCCAAGCGGAAGCAACCTTTCAAGACAAGGATGGACCGATTGGGCTGCAGCTGGACCGAGCTGGGCAGGCGTACGTCCGATTGCTCCAAGGCAATCAGTCATGCCGAATGCCAGCAGTCGGCCCAGGCGCAACGGGTCCACCCTTTTCATCACCAAGACGATTATCCGATTGGCCCGCAGCTGGGCCGAGGTGGGTATTAGCATAGCCGATTTGCCAGAGCAATCGACCTTGCCCGGAACCACTAGTCAGCCCAGGCCCAATCGGTACGACCTACCACCTCTAGAGAAGTTGACCCCGAGACCAGTCGGAGATTCAAGTATGGGGTCATAAATGCGCAATCCCGAGAGATTGGGGTGGCAGAGAAGCCAAGTCACATCAAAGATCTGGCAGAGATACGGTGTCGACCTCTCCGCTGATTCCGCGGACAGGGCGACAAGACCGCACCACCTAGCGCCACTGTTCATCATCATGACCTACAAGTCTACAGCATGGGCCGCTGCTCGTAGGGTCCGGATCAGCCGGAGAAGAGCAGTGTCGGGACCCGGGGTTAGCGTATGTAATTCCGGTCACAATACAATCACATGGAGAGCCGAGAGCCGTACCCACTTGTCTAAGCAGACAAGGCCAAGCACATATCACTCTCGGTAAGCATCGAACGTGAGGGGCATCCCATTCAGGCCGGATGATCAACTGAGATGGGTCCTCATCGTCCGCACACAAGTCTAATGATATGGGTGGTGAAGTCCATATTCACAGACAAGTCGCCTCAACCATGTTATCGATTGAATCATAACCCTTACATAGACTTACTCCAGCCCGATCACTTAGTCGGGATCTCGGGCGGGCTCGATCATACAACAAAGTGTGCCACGTGACAGAGTCACGAGCAATCGTATCGCGATGCCCCAAGCTGCGCACATCTAAGGGCCACTTGGTGTATAAAAGACCGCCGGCAAAAACACAACTAAGCTATCGAACCCCACACTAGGACATGCATGTTATAATCATACACGCAACATACATGTCCAGTGTAAACAGCAGGTAATCACAACATGAACCATACAAACTCATAGTCTTTATAACTTCTGCTAAACAGAGCAGACATTGTAGTTGTATTACAAGCAGAGATCACATGAATGTGATCCAATATTACATCAAACATCAACGGAAGCAAATTATGTCTTAATAAAGACAAGTTTAACAAATGGCTTAAGAAGCCTGAAAGAAAATACAACGACCCTCCAAAGGGCACAGGCTGCTGCCTGGAACTATACGACATTGGTCCACGTCGAGCTCGAGGTAGAGGCCACCATCAGGGTCAGTGGTCTCGTCTCTAAAACATAGAATAAGCAAACGTGAGTACAAAGTCGTACTCAGCAAGACTTACATAGGAACTATACTACTCATGCACATGTATCAAGGCAAAGGGAGGTGGGGTTTCACTTGCAGAAATGCCAGCTTTGACTTGGCTAATCCTGAACTACGAGTACCAGAGAGAGGTAAGAACGTACACGAGTCCAAGTAACAGTCTCCAACCAATACTCCACTGTCACTACTGGAATTCGCCTGTTTGCCGTCTGCCACGGCGGACGGCAAACACCTGAATGGCCGACGGCAAAACCCTTTGCCGTCTGCCCCCGCACGGTAAAGCACCCGTCAGCCATTTCATCGGCAAAGAGGTGCGTTGCCGTCTGTTGTATATCGACGGACGACAAAGCTCTTTGCCGTCCGCTGGAATAAGAAACAGACGGCAGAGAAGCTTGACGGCGAAGCTGTGCCAGCCGGCTCCGTCAGGCCCTTAACGACGGGGTTGCCGTCTACGGACAGACGGCAAAGAACGGTGACGTCATCGGATAAGGTAATGACGTCACCCCCCCTCCCCCCCCGTCATATGTTTGCCGTCCAGCAGTAGACGGCAAAGTCCTACGCTTTGCCGTCTGCCTTGCCGGAGGCAGACGGCATAATGACCAAATGGTCACCCAGCTGTTGCCAGATTGCACAGCTGGGCGCCACGTGTCCTCTTTGCTAACTACAAGCAGACGGCAAAGGCCTTTACCGTCTGCTTGCTGACGGCAAAGAGGCTATATAGCCTCTGTTTTTTCTGTTTTTCTATTAATCCCTGCATTTGACAAAAACTACCAATATATATAGCAATATGTTTCTCCAACAGCATAGTGTAGGCACCCACACACATGTTGATCAACCAAATATTAATCAAAATCCATATATACACAAGTTCTCATACATATATAGGAAACACAAGTGACCAAATAGCAAGTTCTCATACATAGTAAACAAGTACACACAAGTGACCAAACAGTTTATAAACAAAGCTACAAGTTCAATTGCAACTCTCCATCATAGCATTACTCCCATTAAGCAAATCTGCAAAATGAAGAAAAGAAAATTATAAGAAGATGAAGTAGAAGAAGAAGAATGAGAAGAGAAGAAGAATGAGAAGAGAAGAAGAAGAAGAAGAGAACTCTTCTTCTTCTTCTCCTTCTTCTTGTCTTCTTCTCTTTACAAGTGAAAATGCAGCAACTCCAAAAATGCATTACTTTAGTCATTTTTAGGCAATAAAGCTAATTTTACCATTTTGTGAGCAAATTAAGCTAACTTTGGCAACTTTGAACAAATGAAGCTAACTTAAGCATTTTTTGAGCCAATTAAGGTAACTTTAGCATTTTGTGAGAAAATCAAGCTAACTTCATCATATTGTGAGCAAATCTGGCTAATCATGCTATTATTAGGCTAACTTAGCTATATTTAAGAATTTCATAAGCTAAATATGCATTTTCAAACTAACTAAGCATTAATAAAGCAAAATATACAACACAACTTACCGGAGTGTAGCCCTCAAGGCTGAGGTGGCTGAGAAGCATCCGTCGGGTTGCCCGATGTTGACGGTGGAGAAGGGGCATGGGACGCAGCCCGAGAGTTATGCTGCACAAAAAGATCAACTAGAGGTTAGCACGACGCCACTCAATATGGTATTGATGATCATCGAAAGATACTCACCGTCCCCACAGGAGAAATGATCGGCATCGGTGGAGCGGCCTGACCAGTCTTCTCGCACATAGTCTGCACATTTGTTATTCATGGGTCAATCATATTAGGCCACTCATGACGCATTCTTTGGGTGAATATGAACAAGTGACTTACCACGAAGAGCTCATACAAGGCCCGGTTCGATGCATCATGTCGTGCCGCGGCCTCCTCGAGAGCCTTCGCCGTCCTCTCCTCCGCCAGCCGCTCTCTCTCCGCTGCCTTCTCCTCTGCCAACCGCTCCTTCTCCTCCAGTAGCCGCTTGGTGTTCTGTCGCTCTTTCTCAAGAGCTTCCTGCAACCCCACTCCTCTAGTTAGCATTGTAATATTCGATGAGAGAAAAAAAGAATGCAAGAGTCCTTATGGATAACCTGGATAGCGAGGTCGACTGGCCGCGGACGAGTCCTTATAGCAGGAGAAGAGCTCGTTTGGCGCGCCTTGATCTCAGGAAGAGTCTTATCGCACCTGATCAACTTATCTCCAATGGCCATGGCGCCATGGCGCCTTCCGCCACCAGAGATCATCACCAGCTCCGGCTCAATAGGCTTCCCAAGCGGGTTATAAGCCTCCCCGTGCTTCTCCTTCGCCACCTCAGTATAAGCCTTGAGCTTACTGTAGGCGGCAATGTTGGTGAAAGGCGAAGGAGTGGCGAGATCAGACTCTGAGAGCGCCTTTGCCTTCTTGTACGACGCTGTATGGGCCATGCCATAATTTTCGAACACACCAAGTAGCCTAGATAGGAATCAAATCAAGCAAACTGTGCGATGGCATTGAGCTGACAATCTGTGCCGAAGTTGAATTGTGCCTTCAAAGCCATCAACTATGCGATGGCATTGAGCTGACAAAGCTCAGTGTGAGCGTGCAGCGGACGTTTCGAAGACTCCAACATATCATAGAAGGCCTTCGCAGATTCCTCCATCTCATCGTCCTCATCCCGCGCATCGTCAAAGTCCTGCACCATGTCTTCGATCCCGGTTCCGTACTCATCCGTGCGCTGACGGACCACCTCCTCTCTCCGTCGTCCGCCAGACTCGCCATGGAAGGTCCACACCGTATAACCAGGCTTATAACCCCACTTCTGCAAGTGTTTACCCATATCCACCTCTGTCGCCTGTTTATAATTGTCGCACCTAACGCAGGGGCACCATGTTTTTCTCTGCCCATTTGAAAACGCCGCTCTCAGAAACTCCTTGGTTTTCATTGCCCATTCATTGGTGATCTCTTTCTGATTAGGGCGACCAGTGTACATCCACGCACGATCATCGCTCATCTTGTTGCTACAGCTAGCTACTAAACAACAAATATACCATTTTATTACGTCCACTTTTTATTGCTTTTATCATACATAGCTACGGCATATGCAATTAACCTACACACTAATATGTAAAGATAGGTCCTAATCCCACCCGAGTATGTGTAGATTGGGTCGGTTTCCCATGCTTTGGTCCCGATCCGACGCGGTATTTCGGCAACACCTCCTCGCTGTTCTCCTAATACACGTCTCGACAACAAGCCGAGAGGTTGTGTATCTGGAGAACAACAGGGAGGCGCTGACGAAATACCGCGTCGGATCGGGACCAAAGCATGGAAAACCGACCCAATCTACACATACTCGGGCTGTCCATGGATAACGTTGGACAATTCGAAAGAATCACTATTATAAATATGCAAATGAATGCATATTTCTAACTGTAACCCTTTCGAACGGGAGACGCATACTGGTTACGCGACTGTATTTACCTAGCTAGTGTCATCGGCACGAAGGCCGAAACAGAGCAAAGTAAGGGGGGAAGAGGATAGAGGACATTTTTTACTCACCCTAGAACGTAGGGGCGATCGTTGAACACGAGACCCTCGCCGACGACGATGCTCGAGGTGAAGGGGAAACAACTGCACATTTAATTTCAGAAAATCAACACAAACACTACTACCGGTAATTGAGCTAAGTAACAATAATTAACATCTAATTACTAACTTTATCTACTTTCTTATTATTCTTTTTCTTTTTCTTATTTTTCTTCTTATTCTTCTTATTTTTATTTTTCTTCTTCCTCTATTTCTTATTCTACTTGTTTTTCTTCTGGTTTTCCTTCTTTTTCTTATTATTTTTCTTCTTTCTTCTTACCCTCCTTCTTTTTCTTCTTTCTTCTTCTCTCTTCCTCCTCCTCCTTTTCTTTTTTCTTCTTCCAACTTCCTCCTCCACCCTCCTCTTCTATCCTTCTTCTGATTCTACTTCTTTTTCTTCTTCTCTCTTCCTCCTCCTCCTTCTTCTTTCCTCTTCTTCTCTCTTTCCTCTTCTTCTCTCTTCCTCCTCCTCCTTCTTCTTTTTTCGTTTTCTTCTACTTCTGGTTATATCCTTTTATTCTTCTTTTCTTTTCTTATTTTCTTTTTCTAAAAACTACAATCCTAACACTAACATCCTAACTAATTCTAACACAACCTAAACAGTACCAATTAAAAACTACCTAACTAGGTAAATACCAATACGAACTAACTAACTAGGTAAATTTACTAATCTAAAATCTATTAAAAACAGTACCAATTAAAAACTAACTAACTTATATTAAAAACAGTAGCAATTAAAAACAACAACAATACGAACCTAACTAAATTTACTAATCTAAAATATGACTAATCTAAAATATGACTAACACTAATACTAATACTAACACTAACAAATCTAACAATAAACTATAATGTGAACAACACTAATACTAACAAATCTAACAATGCATAACAATAATATACTATATATAACAGAGAAAACAAAAAAACAAAAAAAAAGAGGGAGAAGAGGGGGCTCACCGGCCGGAGTGGGGGTGGATGTGGAGGAGGTGGGCGGCGGCTTGACGGCGGGTGGTGGAGGAGGGCAGCGGCGCCGGAGCCGGGGACGATGGCCGTGGGGCGAGGGAGGGGCGGGCCGAGGGAGGGGAGGGCCAAGGAGGGTGGGGCGGGGGCGGGCCGAGGCGGGTGGGGGCGGGGCGGGCCGGGGCGGGTGGGATCCGGCGACGGCGAGGGCGAAGGCGCGGCGACGGCGACGGTGAGGGCGCGGCGGCGGTGGCGTACGTGGGGGCGAGAGAAGCAGGGGGGAGAGTAGTGGACAGAGTGGAGAGATAGGAGAGACGACGCTAGGTTAACGGCCAGGCGTTATGCCGTCTGCTGGCAGACGGCATAACGCCTGGCCGTTAACCCTCGCTCGTCTCAGGGGCTAGGCGGGCCCACATTAAGCTTTGCCATCTGTCTATAGACGGCAAAGGAACCTTTGCCGTCTGCCTTCGTGCGGACGGACGGCAAACAAGTTGTTTGCCGTGAGTGATTTGTTTGCCGTCTGTAGTTAGGGCAACATACGGCAAACTATCTCTTTGCCGTCCGCCCCGATGAAAAACAGACGGCAAAGAGGTTGACTCATGGCAAACTGGTGAATTCCAGTAGTGTATGGTGCCTTCCTCGACTTCCCCACGAGGAAGGACGCCATAGCACTCACACTTATCTTGGTGTGTTTTAGAAGTATCCAGTTCAAGTTATCTATGATCAAGTAAAGGTCTCCAAGTACTCCATAACCGCGGACACGGCTATTCGAATAGTTCATTAACCCTGCAGGGATGTACTGCTACACACACGCCTCATCAGTTACCGCCTGGGGATGGACCCTTCAAGTGAGTACCGGCGAGGATGCTGCCACGACACTTCACTCACGGCACCATCTCTAATCCTAGGGAGTCGCCTATTAGAGTTGGGACCACAATCGGAATCCGGCTGATTGTTCCGATGCGGACTCAAACGTTGTGTGACCGCCATCAAGCTCAACTCGATCATGATCACTTGATTCAACGTGCCCACAACCTACGCCAACCACTTACCTTGGTTCCACCTGCTTGAGATCGTTAAAGGGCGAACTACTTGCGACTCCTGGACTAGTCCGGGGTGAGGTACTAGGCCGAGAGGGGTCAGTGAGCCCAATGTATGGTCGTACTCTTAGTCTTGGATAACAACACAAGAACTCGGGCCTAAGGCAGTGTTCAACGAGACAACCCACTGTGTACTCCTACACAGCCTCTCATCGTTCACCTTTGTTTAGGGTAGATTCACCAACTCGTTACCACCATCATTCACATGATCACTACCATCCCGACTCACATCAAAGTAGCCTCAGGTAACAACTCTAAGCATGCAATAAGATGTAACAGTTGCAGGGGCCACATGATATCAACCAACTCCTACATCTGCTAGGATTGTGGTTTGCTTACTACTGTGACAAAATGATAGGTCATGCAAAGGAATTGGTTCAACTAGCGGTAGAACGTATCATGGTGACATCCTAAACATGCATTTGCGAGAATGAGAGGGAACTGGGATTTTATAGACATGATCAAAGAGGGGGATGCTTGCCTTGCTGACGATCACGATGTAACAATCTTCTGACGTGAGGTTGAACTCGTCTCCGAGATCAACTCTACCGAGAAGATGCAATCACGGAAGCACTGGAAGTAAAGCACAATCAAGATAATACAATGCACATTCAATATGCAAAAGAAAGCATGGCAAGGTGCTGATGTGACCTATGTTTGAATTGCCACATGTTAATTGAAGTTGATTTGAAAAGTGAATTCAAATTCAAACTCCAAATGTTATTCAATTTAGTTCAACTTGCATTTGCTAAAGTTTGTTCACTGTAAACCAAGTGATCATATGTGTGAAATGCTTCTGAAGTACAAGTGATGTGTGGTGCATTTCAAAGTTTGAAGTTGGAATAGCAATTGAATTCATTTTGAATTAAAACCAATTAAATCAAATAGCAAAAGCTACTGATCCCTTTTTAAGATCAACTCCAACATAGCTGAAAGTTGGAAATTTGGATAGAGGATTTTCTCCTGATCATTTTTCATATATTATATGTTAAATTTGGAGTTAAAATGAATTTTCTACGATTTTTCAAAGGTTCAGCCATTTTCTGGAATTTACTGAATAAATAAAATGATTTAAAATTTACTTTGTCAGCACTGCATCATGCTGGCGTCAGGGGTTTGACCAGTCAACTGACAGGGCGGCCCCACCTATCAGCCTCACTGGTTTAGTTAGTTCTCTGTTTAATTAAAACACGGATTAATTAGGGCCCTGGGCCCAGTTTCAGTGAGAGGAGGGGTGGGTTAGCAGGTTAATTAGGCCCTAATGGCCTGGCCACGTGGGCACGGCCGGCGTTGAGCCGCCGGTGCCACGGGAGACGGCGGTGCCTCACCGGAGGGCACGGGGGTGGAGGGCGAGGGCACCAGCGGTTAGCCCGCGGCCTTCTGCAGCTGTTGGCGCACACGGGGCACCCAGGGGGGGCCCGTGGCCACGCCGGCGAGCAGGCCCGCGGCGGCGAGCTCACGGCCATGGCGGGGAAAGGTGACTGGGAGCACGGGGAGGAGACCAGATGGGGCATTCTGAAGAGAACCTCACCGGGAAGACGAAGGTGAGCTCGGGGAGGTCCTGGAGGCACTGGCGGCGACGAATTTCCGACGAGGAGCATGGCGGCCGTGGCGGAGTAAGTTGATGCGGGCGGCGACTAGGTGGCGGCTTGGCTCAAATTGGCGGCGCGGCTTGACGAAGTCGATGTCGAGGAATCGCATGGACACGTTGGTGCGGCGGCCCGTCTCCGTTGGCCACGCAGGCGCATGGGCTCGCTCTGGCGAGCTCTCGGGGCGGCTCGGAAAATGGCGGCAGAGGAGAGGAGAGAGGTCGCGAGGGGAGGGGAAAGTGGGAGGAAGCCCTCAGGCGTGCGATGGCGAGGAGATAGGAGCAAGGGAGGGCCAGGCAGGGAGGTGGCGTGGCGGCCATGGCCACCGCATGCGCTCCAGCGAGCAGCATCGGGGCCAGGGGTAGGGGATGACCCTGCTGCCCCTGGTGGGCTAGCTAGGCCGCGGCTAGGCGCCAAGTAAGTGGGCCTCGCGCCCCAGGTAGGTCTTCTTTCCTCTGTTTTCCTTTTTCTTTTCTTTTTTTGTTCTTTTTTTTGCCCTAAAAATTAATAGCTAGGGCATTTTATAAAATCCCCAATTATTTTTATAAAACCTAGGTGACTATATAGAAGTCAACCCCAAGTTTTGGGAATTTTTGAAATTCAAATTATTTGAATTCCAATTCAAATAGGCATTTGATTTAATTTCCAAGCCACTATTTGGATTATTGGAAAATCTATGAGCATGGGATTAATCCCAAATCACTTTTAAAATGATCACACTCATTTTTAGGATTTTTCAACACATCCAAAAGAATTTTGGAAAAAGATTTATTTCTGGCCTTTTTATTTAATTCAATTAGGGCTTTTCTTTTCCCCAATTCCTTTTCTTTTGCAATTTTTTTCATGATGCAAAAAGCTAGCTTGGAAAAGCACAAACCTAAAATTGGGGTTCTGACAACTCGCCCCCACTCAAAAGAATCTCGTCTCGAGATTCAGAAGTCGTCGGAAAGAGGGTGGGGTACTCAGCTTGTAGACGGTCCTCTCGTTCCCAGGTGGCTTCTTTCTCTGAATGATGTGACCACTGCACTTTGAAGAATCTTATCTTCTGACGTCTGGTGCTACGCTCGGCTTCATCAAGAATACGAACAGGGTACTCTCGGTATGAAAGGTTATCTTGGAGATCAAGCGTTTCGTGGTCTACTTCGCGGACGGGGTCCTTGAAGCAACGCCTGAGTTGAGAGACATGGAATACATCATGAACCTGGGATAGGTGAGGGGGTAGTTCCAATTGGTAGGCAACTTCACAACGTTTAGCGAGAATGCGAAAGGGGCCGATATAACGTGGGGCCAACTTGCCTTTGATACCGAAGCGATGGGTACCCTTCAGAGGAGTAACCCAAAGGTATGCCTTCTCATCCAGATTATAGCTTTCTTCCCTATGATGACGATCATAATAGCTTTTCTGATGAGACTGGGCTGTCTTCAATTTCTCACGAACAATGCGAACCTGCTCTTCTGCATCCTGAATCAAATCCGGTCCAAAGAATTGTCTTTCACCGGTTTCTGACCAGTTTAGGGGTGTTCGACATTTCCGTCCATAGAGAAATTCAAAAGGAGCGATGCCCAAACTAGATTGAAAACTATTGTTATACGCAAATTCGGCAAAAGGAAGAGAATTCTCCCATTTCTTTCTGAAAGAGATAACACAAGCTCTGAGCATGTCTTCGAGAATTTGATTGACCCTTTCTACTTGACCACTGGACTGTGGGTGATAATCGGTGCTAAAGGAGAGGTGGGTTCCCATAGCATTCTAGAAACTTTCCCAAAATCGAGAAGTGAAAAGACTACCACGGTCTGAATTGATTTCCAAAGGAACACCGTGAAGTGACACGATTCGGGAGACATACAAGTCCGCTAACTGGCTAGCAGTTATAGACTCACGAACGGGAAGGAAGTGAGAAACTTTTGAAAGTCGATCAATGACAACGAAGATGGCATCATTTCCTTTCTGGGTTTTTGGAAAGCCGGTAATGAAGTCCATACTGACTTTATCCCACTTCCACTCGGGGATAGGCAAAGGTCTAAGAGTACCAGCAGGCCTTTGATGTTCTGCCTTAACGCGACGACAAACATCAAATTCAGAAATGAACTGAGCAATTTCTCTCTTCATCCTAGTCCACCAAAATCTCTGGCGTAGATCTCGGTACATTTTTGTGCTACCGGGATGAATCGAGAGGGGTGTGTCATGGGCTTCTTTGAGGATGAGTTGCCTTAGTTCCCTATTCTTAGGTACTACCAAACGATTTTCAAAGAATACCGTTCCTTTGCTATCTGTGGAGAAATATTTAGCAACTCCGCTAGCAATGTTCTCCTTGATCCGGCGAACACCTCGTGCACGCCTTTGGGAAACTATGATTTGATCCTCAAGGGTTGGTTTCGCCACCAAGTTGAAAAGAGATCCACGAGGAACAATCTCGAGGTTGATCTTTCGAAATTCCTCATGAAGAAGTGGTTGATATTG
Source organism: Bromus sterilis (assembly GCA_950022295.1). Taxonomy (NCBI): domain Eukaryota; kingdom Viridiplantae; phylum Streptophyta; class Magnoliopsida; order Poales; family Poaceae; genus Bromus; species Bromus sterilis. Next base: position 31,516,791 of record OX465598.1, read on the forward strand.
TTGTAACATGAGGTTGTTACAATACGACTTACGACTTAGTGCATCAGCCATGACATTGGATTTGCCTGGGGTTTAAGAAATTCTTACGTCGTAATCTTTTATCAACTCAATCCAGCGTCTTTGCCTGAGATTAAGATCTGGCTGGGTGAATATATATTTGAGGCTTTGGTGGTCGGAATAGATCTCACAACGATTACCAAGGAGGTAATGTCGCCAAGTTGTTAGGGCATGAACTACGGCAGCGAGTTCAAGATCATGGGTAGGATAGTTCTCTTCATGTGGACGCAACTGGCGTGAAGCATAAGCTACCACATGTCGATCTTGCATAAGTATGCATCCTAACCCTTGCCGTGAGGCATCACAATAGATCTCGAAATCCTTTTTGGTGTCTGGAGGCGCAAGTACGGGTGCAGAAGTCAATCTTCTTTTTAGCTCTTGAAAGCTTTCCTCGCACTTGGGAGTCCATTCGAATTTCTTCTCTTTCTTGAGGAGTTCAGTCAGAGGCTTTGCAACTTTAGAAAAGTTCTCGACGAAGCGGCGACAATAGCTTGCTAAGCCAAGAAAACTCCTAACTTGCTTAACCGATTTAGGTGGAGTCCAGTCAAGGACAGCCTGAACTCTCTCGGGATTGACAGCAATGCCTTTTGCAGAAATCACGTGGCCTAAGTAGGTCACTTCTGGTAGCCAGAATTCACACTTGGAGAATTTAGCATACAGGCGATGCTCTCTAAGTTTCATCAATACCAGCCTAAGATGTTCTGCGTGCTCTTCTTCGTTCTTCGAGTAGATGAGAATGTCATCAAGATAAACTACAACAAATTTATCTAAGTACTCCATGAAGATCGAATTCATCAAGCGCGAGAATGTGGCGGGGGCATTGGTTAAACCGAAGGACATAACGGTGTACTCATAAAGACCATAACGAGTAGTAAAAGCCGTTTTGGGAATGTCCTCGTTTCTGATTTTGATTTGATGATAGCCTAATCTCAAATCCATCATGGAGAAGACAGAGGATCCTGCAAGTTGATCATAAAGATCATTGATCCTGGGCAGTGGGTACTTATTCTTTATCGTCGCTAGATTTAACGGGCGATAGTCTACGCACATCCTTTCTGTTCCATCTTTCTTCGTTGCGAACAAAACGGGGCAACCCCATGGCGATGGGCTAGGGCGGATGAAGCCTTTTGCCAACGAAGCTTCAAGTTGGATTTTGAGCTCAGCTAACTCACGTGGGGCCATTCTATATGGGCGTCTGGATATTGGTGCGGTTCCTGGGATAAGATCTACAACAAACTCTATAGATCTGTCAGGTGGTATTCCTGGCAGCTCTTCTGGAAAGACATCCGGGAAGTCACGAACCACCGGAATATCTTCAAGGTCTGGAAGAGGAAGCACATTTAAAGAATGCACCTGGGTTTTAGAGCTTGGTGAGGTGTACTTGATTGTCTGGCCTGATGGATGGGTTAGTTTCACTGACTTGGCTTTACAATCAAGGACAACATTCTGTCTTGATAACCAATCCATTCTTAGGATGACATCAATGTCTGAAGACTTGAGGGCTATAAGTGAGGCAAGGAATACTAAACCCTCAATTGCAATTTCATTTTCATGACTCACCATGGTGGTGTGCCATCTGGATCTAGGGGCTTGCACAACTAAGGGGGTGGATAACATCGAAAACGAGATGTCATGTGACAGTGCAAAGTCATGGGATATGAATGAGTGAGATGCTCCTGGGTCAAAAAGAACCGAAGCTGGGGTGGAATTGACAGGAAGGGTTCCGAGTACAACATCGGTTGACTTGTGGGAATCTAGAATGGATACATGATTCACATAACCATGTTCATAAACAGGAGGCTTGACATTGGAAGTCTTGGGTGGTGGCTTACCACGACGAAAGGCTTGCTTTGGATTAGGTGTGGTGGCTACATGATTTTGGGGACACTCTAGAACATTGTGACCTGATTGTCCACATTGGAAACAAACACCACGTGGAATGAAAGGAACTTGAGTACTTGATTGTCCAACAAAATTCCAAGGAGGAAGATTGGGTTGAGGTGGACGATATATGGTGGTTGATGGTCTAGAAGCACTTACAGCACGACTGACGTCACTGAAGGGAATCCAAACACGGCGTTTCCGAGAAAATGGGCCAGAAGATTGTGCAAACTCACGATCACGCTTGCGAGACTCTTCATACAACTCATTTCCATACTCGGCCTTGAAGGATTTGTCGACCAAGTCCCTGAAGTTGACGAACTCGTGAAGTTTCAGGTCATGATGAAGGACGGGGCTAAGTCCCTTGCGGAACCTTTCTTGTTTCTTGGCGTCGGTGGATACTTCTTCTTGGGCATAACGTGCTAGACGAGTGAACTCAGTCCTATACTCATGAACAGTCATCTTTCCTTGGGTCAGATTGCAAAATTCTTCTCTCTTGCGCTCCATCAGCTGATCCGGAATATGATATCCTCGGAATTCATCACAGAACTCTTGCCAAGTCACCACGTGACCAACTGGTTGCATTGCCACGAAGTTCTCCCACCATAGAAAAGCAGCGCCTTCCAGAAAATATGCCGCAAATAGCACACAATCACCGGGAGCAACATGGGTTGTTTCAAGCTTACGCTCGAGGGAACGAAGCCAATCATCGGCATCAAGGGGCTCGGAAGGACATCGGAATACTGGCGGGTTGAGGAGAATGAAGTCCTGGATGGTGAAAACACTATGATGCTGACGAGAAGTGTTCTGCTCAATACGCTCGAGAAGACGTGTCTGATCACGACGATTCTGCTCAGCCTCCATCATGATTTCTGTCGTTGAGGGTGGTGGTGGAGGTTCTTCACCGTCTAAGTTACCGTAACTGGGATCAACACCTTGATTTGCACCTGACATTCTGTGTGATAAGAATCAACAATCAGAATAGGATTTAGGACACAATTCTATGCTAAGATAGAAGACTAAAATGCAATAGCATCAAAGCCACAAACGGACAGCATAATGGCTGTACCGGGATGGAAATTGAGACAACCTACAGGATAACGGACATCACTTCCACAGAAACACTATGGAATGATGGCTCAGAAAAGACCACAACACTTCACAGCTACAAAGAAGCAATCAACGAGATGTCCTAGTAAAGACATAGATGAGCCTAGTCCTATCTTCCCGTAGAATAAGATGAGGTTGACTCAGAACTCAGATCGATGAGGATAAGGAGAACAAAGAAGTCTTACGTTGTTCCCTTATACCCAAAGTAACTATATAACTATAGAATGCTAGACTCGACAACGGCCAATGGTTTGATAATCCTACAGGCAGTCCTGCTCTGATACCAAGTCTGTCGGGACCCGGGGTTAGCGTATGTAATTCCAGTCACAATACAATCACATGGACAGCCGAGAGCCGACCCACTTGTCTAAGAAGACAAGGCCAAGCACAGATCACCCTCGGTAAGCATCGAACGTGAGGGGCATCCCATTCAGGCCGGATGATCAACTGAGATGGGTCCTGATCGTCCGCACACAAGTCTAATGATATGGGTGGTGAATTCCATATTCACAGACAAGTCGCCTCAACCATGTTATCGATTGAATCATAACCCTTACATAGACTTACTCCAGCCCGATCACTTAGTCGGGATCTCGGGCGGGCTCGATCATACAACAAAGTGTGCCACGTGACAGAGTCACGAGCAATCGTATCGCGATGCCCCAAGCTGCGCACATCTAAGGGCCACTTGGTGTATAAAAGAGCACCGGCAAGAACAAAACTAAGCTATCGAACCCCACACTAGGACATGCATGTTATAATCATACACGCAGCATACATGTCCAGTGTAAACAGCAGGTAATCACAACATGAACTCTACAAACTCATAGTCTTTATAACTTCTGCTAAACAGAGCAGACATAGTAGTTGTATTACAAGCAGAGATCACATGAATGTGATCCAACATTACATCAAACATCAACGGAAGCAAATTATGTCTTAGTAAAGACAAGTTTAACAAATGGCTTAAGAAGCCTGAAAGAAAATACAACGACCCTCCAAAGGGCACAGGCTGCTGCCTGGAACTATACTACATTGGTCCACGTCGAGCTCGAGGTAGAGGCCACCATCAGGGTCAGTGGTCTTGTCTCTAAAACATAGAATAAGCAAACGTGAGTACAAAGTCGTACTCAGCAAGACTTACATAGGAACTATACTACTCAAGCACATGTATCAAGGAAAAGGGAGGTGGGGTTTCACTTGCAGAAATGCCAGCTTTGACTTGGCTAATACTGAACTACGAGTACCAGAGAGAGGTAAGAACGTACACGAGTCCAAGTAACAGTCTCCAACCAATACTCCACTATGGTGCCTTCCTCGACTTCCCCACAAGGAAGCACGCCGTAGCACTCACACTTATCTTGGTGTGTTTTAGAAGTATCCAGTTCAAGTTATATATGATCAAGTAAAGGTCTTCAAGTAGTCCATAACCGCGGACACGGCTATTCGAATAGTTCATTAACCCTTCAGGGGTGTACTGCTACACACACGCCTCATCAGTTACCGCCTGGGGATGGACCCTTCAAGTGAGTACCGGCGAGGATGCTGCCACGACACTTCACTCACGGCACCATCTCTAGTCCTAGGGAGTCGCCTATTTGAGTTGGGACCACAATCGGAATCCGGCCGATTGTTTCGATGCGGACTCAAACGTTGTATGACCGCCATCAAGCTCGACTCGATCATGATCACTTGATTCAACGTGCCCACAACCTACGCCAACCACTTACCTTGGTTCCACCTGCTTGAGATCGTTAAAGGGCGAACTACTTGCGACTCCTGGACTGGTCCGGGGTGAGGTACTAGGCCGAGAGGGGTCAGTGAGCCCAATGTGTGGTCGTACTCTTAGTCTTGGATAACAACACAAGAACTCGGGCCTAAGGCAGTGTTCAACGAGACAACCAACTGTGTACTCCTACACAGCCTCTCATCGTTCACCTTTGTTTAGGGTAGATTCACCAACACGTTACCACCATCATTCACATGATCACTACCATCCCGACTCACATCAAAGTAGCCTCAGGTAACAAATCTAAGCATGCAATAAGCTGTAACAGTTGCAGGGGCCACATGATATCAACCAACTCCTACATCTGCTAGGATTGTGGTTTGCTTACTACTGTGACAAAATGATAGGTCATGCAAAGGAATTGGTTCAACTAGCGGTAGAACGTATCATGGTGACATCCTAAACATGCATTTGCGAGAATGAGAGGGAACTGGGATTTTATAGACATGATCAAAGAGGGGGATGCTTGCCTTGCTGACGATCACGATGTAAAACTCTTCTGACGTGAGGTTGAACTCGTCTCCGAGATCAACTCTACCGAGAAGATGCAATCACGGAAGCACTGGAAGTAAAGCACAATCAAGATAATACAATGCACATTCAATATGCAAAAGAAAGCATGGCAAGGTGCTGATGTGACCTATGTTTGAATTGCCACATGTTAATTGAAGTTGATTTGAAAAGTGAATTCAAATTCAAACTCCAAATGTTATTCAATTTAGTTCAACTTGCATTTGCTAAAGTTTGTTCACTGTAAACCAAGTGATCATATGTGTGAAATGCTTCTGAAGTACAAGTGATGTGTGGTGCATTTCAAAGTTTGAAGTTGGAATAGCAATTGAATTCATTTTGAATTACAACCAATTAAATCAAATAGAAAAAGCTACTGATCCCTTTTTAAGATCAACTCCAACATAGCTGAAAGTTGGAAATTTGGATAGAGGATTTTCTCCTGATCATTTTTCATATATTATATGTTAAATTTGGAGTTAAAATGAATTTTCTACGATTTTTCAAAGTTTCAGCCATTTTCTGGAATTTACTGAATAAATTAAATGATTTAAGATTTACTGCGTCAGCACTGCATCATGCTGGCGTCAGGGGTCTGACCAGTCAACTGACAAGGCGGCCCCACCTGTCAGCCTCACTGGTTTAGTTAGTTCTCTGTTTAATTAAAACACGGATTAATTAGGGCCCTGGGCCCAGTTTCAGTGAGAGGAGGGGGTGGGTTAGCAGGTTAATTAGGCCCTAATGGCCTGGCCACGTGGGCACGGCCGGCGTTGAGCCGCCGGTGCCACGGGAGACGGCGGTGCCTCACCGGAGGGAACGGGGGTGGAGGGCGAGGGCACCAGCGGTTAGCCCGTGGCCTTCTGCAGCTGTTGGCGCACACGGGGCACCTAGGGGGGGCCCGTGGCCACGCCGGCGAGCAGGCCCGCGGCGGCGAGCTCACGGCCATGGCGGGGAAAGGTGACTGGGAGCACGGGGAGGAGAACCAGATGGGGAATTCTGAAGAGAACCTCACCGGGAAGACGAAGGTGAGCTCGGGGAGGTCCTGGAGGCACTGGCGGCGACGAATTTCCGACGAGGAGCACGGCGGCCGTGGCGGAGGAAGTTGATGCGGGCGGCGACTAGGTGGCGGCTTGGCTCAAATTGGCGGCGCGGCTTGACGAAGTCGATGTCGAGGAATCGCATGGACACGTTGGTGCGGCGGCCCGTCTCCGTTGGCCACGCAGGCGCATGGGCTCGCTCCGGCGAGCTCTCGGGGCGGCTCGGAAAATGGCGGCAGAGGAGAGGAGAGAGGTCGCGAGGGGAGGGGAAAGTGGGAGGAAGCCCTCAGGCGTGTGGTGGCGAGGAGATAGGGGCAAGGGAGGGCCAGGCAGGGAGGTGGCGTGGCGGCCATGGCCACCGCATGCGCTCCAGCGAGCAACATCGGGGCCAGGGGTAGGGGATGACCCTGCTGCCCCTGGTGGGCTACCTGGGCCGCCGCTAGGCGCCAAGTAAGTGGGCCTCGCGCCCCAGGTAGGTCTTCTTTCCTCTGTTTTCCTTTTTCTTTTTTTTGTTCTTTTTGTTTTGCCCTAAAAATTAATAGCTAGGGCATTTTATAAAATCCCCAATTATTTTTATAAAACCTAGGTGACTATATAGAAGTCAACCCCAAGTTTTGGGAATTTTTGAAATTCAAATTATTTGAATTCCAATTCAAATAGGCATTTGATTTAATTTCCAAGCCACTATTTGGATTATTGGAAAATCTATGAGCATGGGATTAATCCCAAATCACTTTTAAAATGATCACACTCATTTTTAGGATTTTTCAACACATCCAAAAGAATTTTGGAAAAAGATTTATTTCTGGCCTTTTTATTTAATTCAATTAGGGCTTTTCTTTTCCCCAATTCCTTTTCTTTTGCAATTTTTTTCATGATGCAAAAAGCTAGCTTGGAAAAGCACAAACCTAAAATTGGGGTTCTGACAAGCAGTCGGTGGGACCCAGCCGATTAGAGGATGACGGCTGGGCCCAATCGGCATTGAAGTTACCGATTTACCCCGGGCTCATGCTATAAGAGCCCGGGGTACCCCTACTGCGTGGGGGACGATCCGCTCATTAGCACCATTACTCACATCCTCCTCGGTTCATTCACTGCTAGTAGTCACTTCTCAGGGAAGCGGGAGAGAGCTTTGCCCACGGCGGCGCTCACCTTCCCCTGAGAAGATAGAGAAGCTGTTATTGTAGTCCAGTTCATTGATATAGAAGAGACAAGCAGGAGTAGGGGTGTTATCTCTCCGGAGAGCCCCGAACCTGGGTACATCGTGGTGTCCTCCACCGTGTTTGTACCCAACCCGATTCCGGCACCATCGACATCTTCTTCCTCGCGTCTTCCCCTCACTTTAGCCATCCCCATGGCATCTGCCGTCACATATCGATGACATGGACGCCAACTCCCGGAGTGAGAAGAAGGCAATGCACGACACGGGAGAGGCTAGCAAATATGAGGAGGTGGAAGTGTCAACTTTCAATACTTACATTAGTTAGAAGAACTCTTGCACTTATTATCGGCAACTCTCAATCTAATAAAGAGGTTCACAAAGAGCCAAGTACCCCGAGGAGGAGTGTATGGGGGTTTGGTTATCCTTGCGCATCCTCGACTCATGGTACGCGAGTGTACTCTAATATTCGATCCCTCCAAAGATTAGCGATCCATCTAGTAGCTAGAGTTCTCAACTAGTTTTGTAGGTTTTGAAAATAAACACGGATTGCCCAAAATACGACACCTATCACTAATAGGCTATAGCTGTTGACACCAAAAGTTCAAACATTACTCACAACAATACGTCAAAACTATTGCAAGTTACTACTAAAATTATATAGCAACCTCAATTACCTACTTTCAAGATAAGACACAACTCAGTGCAATAACCAACTCTCTTAACAAGATAAACATGAAACCTAAAGAGAGTTCCAGCAACAAACTAAACAAAAGCCAAGGCTCTTGCTAAAGATAAACTAAGACTAAAACTAAACAAGGCAGTAGCTATGAAAAGATAAAGAACACACAACAGTAAAAATATAAGCATGAAAAATCCTATGATGTGTTCTAGATTTTGAAAGTGGAGCGTGTTTCTCTCCCACACAAAGTAACAAGGGGTCTAACTTGTTATGAACAGAAAACAAAGCTAAAGAAAACTAAAAATAAAACCTAAGAGCAAGACTCTCCAAGCATAGCACATAACGCATGAAGTGATAAAAATATAGTGAGACGAAGGACGAACTGATGATTGTTGATGGAGAAGGGGATACACGAGGGCATCCCCAAGCTTAGACGCTTGAGTCTCCTTGAATATTTATTGGGGATGCATGGGGGCATCACCAAGCTTGAGCGCTTGACACTCCCGGATCTTCTTTCATCACTTCCATCGCACACTTGAATACTCCCTTCATACATAACTCATCATAAGCTGATTAGAGAGGTTAGTACCCTTAATAAAATAATTTTCCCCAATGGATTTAAAGATATTTTTGAAGAGCTACTGTTTCTCAGTATTTCCAAAAGGTTTTTGCAAATAAAAATCAAGCTTAAGGTTTGAAAAAGTAAGGAGAGGCAAAACGTGACAGAATCTGTGAAAAACAGAACAACATGTAGTAGAGAATTTTTTCAGGGCACTTCTGCAACTCAAATTAAAAAACTTCTGATTTGATTCTATTTTTTTCTGTCATGAAGACAAAATCTGTTTTCTGTACAACATGTCACAACTTTTGCTTCCCTTATCATAAGAGGCTATAACTTGGAACAAGGCTTGAAAATAAAGATACAATGATGTTTCTACAGTAGTAAAAATCATCAAGACCACTAAAAACAGAAGTAGAAACATCTTGGGTTGCCTCCCAACAAGCGCTTTCTTTTACGCCTTTAAGCTAGGCATAAGGCAAAGAAGAATCAAAGGTCTCCAAGATCGTCGGAATCATAAAAACCTTCAAATTTATTTTCAATAAGCTCATTCTTCTTCTTCCTAGGAAAGAGGTACTTACCTTTCGCCTTACCGCGTAAGCGTATGTTCCCATTACCAATATCAATGAATCCTTTCATAGCTCGGAGGAAGTCCCTTCCAAGCACGATGTTACTTTGGTTTGGCTCCATGATGAAGAAATCCATCGGTGCAATCCTATGAAGGAATGCAACTTGGAATTCTTTTAACTTTACTTTAAACTATGAAATATCTCCATTAGCATGTTCATGATAAGATGACAATTTATCCATAGCTAGTTTCAAATAATCATAAACTATTTTTGGCATAGTAGAAACCATGGATCCAATATCACAAAAAGCAAGGAAGTCTTGGTTAGAGATGCTAATCCTAACAAAGGGTTCCCAATCATCATCTATCTCCAACATTTCTTTCTTGTTGGACTTAAGTTCTTCTACCTTCCTCAAGTCTAGAGCATCCATCCTATTTTCAATAGTGGTAAGTCTATCTATAATAGTATCAATACTACGGTCATAAACAAAATAACTAGATAGACTATGAAAAATATCAAGAGGTTCATCACACTCTAAAAGTCTCCTTCAGCTATAATATCAAGAGAGTGTTTACACCACTTAAAAATACCATGGTAAAAATTCCTAAGCACAATTTTTATAGGTATCCAAGGCATAATTCTTTTGTGTGCTTCAGAAATTCTGTCCCATGCATTCTTCATATTTTCTCCATCCCTTAGACGGAAATTGAGAACTTCCGATTCCCGCAAAGCACCAAGTCCTAACATGTCCATCTAAACAAGGAGGACTACTAAAAGAAAGATAAATATATTTTTTGTGATTATTGATAAAGGACACAAAGATAAAAACTGAAAGGTAAACTAACAAGACTATACAGTAAAGGTAAAAGGTATTGGCCAACTCCCTTATCTTATCACTCGAGTACCCGGCAACGGCGCCAGAAATTTGGTTGATACGTGAGATATGATAATGGCTTCTCGCCCTTCGTTGGCTTACCCCAAGTGGAAGGTGAGATGTAGGATAGCAACAAATTTCCCCTATGTAGAGGATAGGGTTTGTCTCCCGTAGGACTCCATCAATGATAAGTAGGTGTCAGCGGCGCAACTGACGCGGACCTACACACAACACATATAACTTTGCTCCCAACGAATTTCAGAGAGGTTGTCAATCTCTCCGGTCTTGTTGTTTACAACAGATAAAAACACAAGGGATAATGATAATGGTAATAGCTGAAAGTAAATACGGAAAAGTAAATAAGTGTGTAAACAATGATGGGAATATGGACCGGGGTCCCGTGATGTTCACTAGTGATGTCTGATACGTCCAAAACGTATCTATAATTTCTGCTTTCTCCATGCATGTTTTGAGTGATATTGCTATGTTCAAGATACACTTTCATACACTTTTGATCATATTTGGACTAACCTATTAACTCAGTGCACCCCAGTGCCAGTTCCTATTTTCTGCTATTTTTCTATTTCAGTTTTCCCCCATATAAAAAGTGCCAGAAAAATTCGGGAAAATTCAGATAAAAAATCAGCGTGAAGGAAGCTTCGCGAAGAGCCCTGGAGGGGCCATAGGGGAGCCAGGGGGGCCCAGGCGTCCACTCGGCGCGGACCCACCCCTGGCCGCGCCAGTGGGGGCGCCTGGGGCCCCTGGTCCACCTCTGGCTGCCCCCCTTCGCCTATTTATTCTCCGTCACGGGGAAACTCCAAAAGAAGAACCCTATTTCGCAAACTCGCCCCTGTTCCGCCGCCGCCGCGCTTCCGAGATCGGGAGCACCAGAAGACCTCTTCCCGGCACCCTGCCAGAGGGAGGATTGACCTCCGGGAGTCTCCTCTCCACCATGGATGCTCCCCGGATGTCTCGTGAGTAGTTTTCCTTGGACCATGGCTCCGTGATCAGTAGCTATGTGATGTTCTCCTCCCCTCTTTGATCTTCATTGTTTAGACCTCGTGAGCTGCCCTACATGATCGAGGCACCTTTGTAATATTTCTGCTGTTGCTATGCTGAGTTTGATGGGATCTGATGGATTATGAGATTATGTTCAGATTGTGATAGAGTAATATATTTGGTTTTTATCTCTTATATTGTTGTTCCTAAGTAATTCTTGCATGTTCTCCGTTGCTGTTTATTGCTTTGGCCAAGTAGTAGGTAGTGACTCCAAGAGGGAACGTTGTGCTCGATTGTGGGTTCATGCCCCCCGATGACACGCTTGAGTGACAGAAACATGAGTCTAGGGGATGTGCTGTTGCCCCAAGGGGGAAAACAACGGTGCTTGTAACCGCGGTTACAAGGATTGTTTACTTTACGCAAAGTTCTTTTTAATGCAGTTGTCTGTTGCTTTGGGTTTACACTTTGGGTGGGGCTCGCAACTTAATACCAGCGAGATGTTCTGGATAGATATCTCAAGGTGGATGAGTAGTAGTAGATGCAGTTGGATTTCGGTCTACTTATTTTGGCGTACTGCCTGTGCTTTTGAACCTCTTCCTTTCTTTTGTAGCATAGTTAGCATTGCGGTGCGTTCATAATCCTGTCAATTTCCCTTCTGTAATTTTTTACCTCGGATAGCAGTTTTATCGTCTTTTGGGAGAGAGACATCACTAGTGAACATCACGTATCCCGGTCCATATCCTTATTACTGTTTCCACGCTATCTTTACTTTATTGCTTTTACTTGCTATCATTATCCCTTGTGTTTTACCCTTTGTAAACAACAAGACCGGAGAGATTGACAACCTCTCTGAACTTCGTTGGGAACAAAGTTATCTGTGTCTGTGTGTAGGTCCACGTCAGTTGCGCCGCTGACACCTACTTATCATCTCTGGAGTCCTACTGGAGACAAACCTTGGTATCTTCACCGAGGGAAACTTGCTGCTGCGCTACATCTCCACCTTCCACTTGGGGTAACCAACGAAGGGCGAGAAGCCATCAATGTCTCTCTCCCAAAAGACGATAAAACTGCTATGCGAGGTAAACAAATTACAGATGGGCAATTGACAGGATTATAAACGCACCGCAATGCTAACTATGCTACAAAGAAAGGAAGAGGCTCGAAAGCATGGGCAGTACGCCAAAATAAGTAGACCAAAATCCAACTGCATCTACTACTAATCATCCACCTTGAGATATCTATCCAGAACATCTCGCTAGTATTAAATTGTGAGTCCCACCCAAAGTGGAAACCCAAAGCAACAGACAACTGCATTAAAAAGCAATTTTCGTAAAGTAAACCATCTTTGCAACCGCGCTTACAAGCACCCTTGTTTTCCCCCTTGTGGCAACAGAACATCCCCTAGACTCATGTTTATGTCACTCAAGCATGTCATCAGGGGGCATGAACCCACAATCGAGCATAATGTTCCCTCTTGGAGTCACTACCTACTACTTGGCCAAAGCAATAAACAACAACGGAGAACATGCAAGAATTACATAGGAACAAAAATATAAAAGTTAAGAACCAAATATATTACTCTATCACAATCTGAACATAATCTCAAAATCCATCAGATCCCATCAAAATCAGCATAACAACAGTAGAAAGATTACATAAGTGCCTCGATCATGTAGGGCAGGTCACGAGGTCTTAACCATGAAGAACAAAGAGGGGAGGAGAACATCACATAGCTACTGATCACGGACTCATGGTCCAAAGGAAACTACTCACGACACATCCGGGAAGCGTCCATGGTGAAGGGGAAGCTCCCGTAGGTCGATCCTCCCTCCGGTAGGGTGCCGGGAAGAGGTCTGCTGGCGCTCCCGATCTTGGAAACACGGTGGCGGCGGAACAGAGGCGAGATCACGAAAAGGGTTCGCTCTTCGGAAGTTTCATGTCACGGGAAATATATAGGCGAAGGGGCGCGGCCAAGGCCTAGGCCGCGCCAGGTGGCCGCCTGGGCACCTGGTCGTGGCCCCCCGGCCCTCCTTCGGGGTTCTAGAGCCTTCCAAAGCGCTGATTTTTTATCCGATTTTCCTGAATTTTTGGAGCACTTTTAATATGGGGGAAACCTTGAATAAAAAAAATAGCAGAAAACAGAAACTGGCACTGGGGTGAACTGAGTTAATAGGTTAGGCCAAATATGATCAAAAGTGTATGAAAGTGTATCTAGATCATAGCAATATCACACAAAACATGCATGGAGCAAGCATAAATTATCGATACGTTTGGGACGTATCAGCAACCGCGTTTACAAGCACCGTTGTTTTCCCCCTTGTGGCAACAACACATCCCCTAGACTCATGTTTCTATCACTCAAGCTAGTCATCAGGGGGCATGAACCCACAATCGAGCATAACGTTCCCTCTTGGAGTCACTACCTACTACTTGGCCAAACCAATAAACAACAACGGAGAACATGCAAGATTACTCAAGATTTTTTTTAAAAGATAAGAACCAAATATATTACTCTATCACAAACTGAACATAGTCTCGTAATCCATCAGATCCCAGCAAAATCAGCATAGCAACAGCAGAAAGAATTACATATGTGCCTTGATCATGTAGGGCAGCTCACAAGGTCTAATCCATGAAGAAGAAAGAGGGGAGGAGAACATCACATAGCTATTGATCAGGGACCCATCGTCAAAGGTAGACTACTCACGGATCATCCAGGAAGCATCCATGGTGGAGGAGAGGCTTCCGGAGGTCAATCCTCCCTCCGGCAGGGTGCCGGGAAGAGGTCTGATGGCGCTCTAGATCTTGGAAGCGCGGCGGCGGTGAAACAGAGGCGAGATCGCGAAAAAGGGTTCTGTCTTTGGAACAATCCCGTCATAGAGAATATATAGGCGAAGGGGGCAGCCATGGGGGCCACCAGGGGTCCAAGAGGCCCCCTGGCGCGGCTCCACCCTAGGGCGCGCCGGGAGGGCGCCTGGGGCCCTGGTGGTGGCCCTTTGGCCCCACCTTGGTTTTTTCGGAAGCTTCCGGTGCGCTGATTTTGTATTGGATTTCCCGAATTTTGGGAGCACTTTTAATATGGGGGAAACCTGAAATAGAAAAACAACAGAAAACAGGAACTGGAACTGGGGTGCACTGAGTTAATAAGTTAGTCCAAATATGATCAAAAGTGTATGAAAGTGTATCTAGATCATAGGAATATCACACAAAACATGCATGGAGCAAGAAGAAATTATAGATATGTTTGGGACGTATCAGGAGGTGCATGGTTTGTCAACGAATGCTAATAGATAGCTCAATTAATTCTCAAGCTAGACAAGTTTCGAGGAACGGCTCCCAAGTGGGACAATCACATCCCCTCAATCTCCTTTGTTTATCACTCCCAAAGTTTCTGATTTCTCATAGACCAAGCGTGAAGGAGGGTTTGTTTGTTGTATTATCTTATGAGCTGGGCGCACTCATGCCAGTTCCTCCTCGTATTAGGGGTTTGCAGATTAGACATGCAATCTCGGGATAAAACTTGTCCAACTTAAGAAGATCATGAATTACCTACTACTTCCTCATGAGCTAAACCAGAGGCACAAAATATAAGGTTTTGAAAATTTAAGGATAACACATGAATTCTATACTTTTAGGAGTGGTAGGGAAATACCACGAGTAGGAAGGTATGGTGGACTCATATGGAAGATATTGGTTTCAGGGTATGGATGCACAAGAATAATTCTGCTTAGTACAGAGTTTGGCTAGCAAAGGCTTTGAGAGAACGGATAATTGATGACTACTTGGATGCAAAGCATATAAAGCATAAACATTAAAGTAAGCATAACACATCAAGTTGTCTTCGTTGTCAACATAACACTTCAAGCATAATAACATAAAGTTTTTGGCTATGTCACTACTTGAGAAAATCATGCATGTTGGTATGATCAAAGCTATGTTTGCCAAGATTTAAATAAACTTTTCAGAACCATACCTGATACCAAGTCAATACCGATTGCAGCGAAGGAACCAATAGACTTCTCATTAATATTCCATCAAAGAAGACTCCACACTCACGGATACAAGACTCTCCACAAGGGAGTGATATACCTCAATGCAAACACCTATTTCATAAGATAACTCCCTAGACATGATACGACTCTACTTGACTCTAAAAGACAAAGATAAAGATAAAGATACCGGGCATTCCCCCCAAGCTTGGAACAAGCTAAGGGGATGCCATTACCCAAGGAGATTTCGCTCCTCATTCTTGTTCTTGTTGATTCTTCAGGTCTCTGATTATACGCCGAAGGGTTTGGTTTTCATCTTCCAAGATTTCCACTTGTACTTTCAGCACATGGAAATCTTCACAAAGTTGATTGGTGATGCGGTAAGCTTCAGAGATCATGGAGGTTGTATGTGGATCATCAAGTAGAGGGGCTGTTGATGAAAGGTTAAGAGAAATATCATATTGAGGTTGACAGACCCCACCATGATGGGGTTGCTCGAACTTCCTCCTTGCGTTGATGGACCTCCCTGTTTCTGGGCGGTGATAATCTTGACTTATTTCCTCATGGAGCGCTCCATCTCCGCTTGTCTTGAAGAAATTTCTTCTTCCGTAGCCCAATCAACGTACTTCCCTTGGTTGAGATCCTGCTAAACTTCACGTAGATACCGTCCCATGAAGTCTTCTCCACTTGAGCCACAAGAAGGCATCTCTAACAATAACTTTTTTTCCTGGCAAAAACAGCTCGAAAAGAAAACACAAGAAATCACAAGATACGGTGGCGGGACAACCCGGGCAAATATATAGCCAAAATTTCTGCACCAAAAGGAAGGTAACAAGCCAAAGTTGGGTCGGATATGGACTCCGGGGTGCCCAGACGGCCGCCTAGCGCGGCTAGGAGGTAGGCCGCGCCAGGGGGGCGCCTGGGCCCCCTAGAGCTCCTCTCCGGCTCCACTTAGTCCTCAAATTTTCCAAATTTTGTAAAAACTCATAATATGGAACTTTTTTGGATGTTCACGATGTTTCCTTACCGTAATACATAACTTTTCTTATTTTGCTTCTGCTAGTGTCTGAAACAGGGATGCAACATATTCTTCATGAGTTATTGTGTGTATCAAATTCACATCAACATTGACAGGGTCTCCTGCCATGTAATGCTTGATTCTTTGCCCAGTCACAACTTGAGGTTTGGTGCCTTCAAAATTGTTAATATTAATTGCACCGGAGTGGTAGACTTCTTCGATATGAAATGGACCTTCCCATCTGGAAAGTAGTTTACCTGGAGAAAACCTAAAAAGAGATCTAAACAACAAAACTTTATCACCAACGTTAAATTCACGTTTCAGAATCCTTCTATCATGCCACTTCTTTACCTTTTCCTTGATCATTTTAGCACTCTCGTAAGCTTCACTTCTCCACTCATCTAGATAAGTCAAGTTCATGAGGCGCTTTTCACCAGCTAATTTTGGGTCATCATTAAGCTCTCTAAGAGCCTAGAAAGCTTTGTGTTCTAACTCTAATGGCAAATGGCAAGCCTTGCCATAGACCATCTTATAGGGAGACATGCCCATGGGGTTTTTGTAAGCAGTTCTATACGCCCACAAAGCATCTCCTAACTTATTTGACCAGTCCTTTCTAGAACTGTTAACTGTCTTTTGTAAGATCAACTTGATCTCTCTATTGGTGAGCTCAGCTTTCCCACTAGTTTGAGGATGGTACGGTGAAGCAATTCTATTATTGACATCGTACTGGGCTAAAGCTTTCCTAAAAGCTCCATGTGTGAAGTGTGATCCTCCATCCGTCATGAGGTATCTTTGTATACCAAACCTAGGAAAAATTACATCCTTGAGCATTTTCAAAGATGTCTTGTGATTAGCACTTTCAGTGGGGATTGCTTCAACCCACTTGGTTACATAATCAACTGCTACTAAAATGTGAGTGTACTTGTGTGAGGGAGGAAAAGGACCCATAAAATCAAAACCCCAGCAATCAAAAGGCTCAATCACTAGAGAGTAATTCATAGGCATCTCATTCCTCCTACTAACATTACCAACTCTCTGACACTTATCAAAAGATAAAACATAATTTCTAGCATCCTTAAAGAGAGCAGGCCAATAAAAACCTGATTGTAGAACCTTATGTGCGGTCCTCTCACCGGCATGATGTCCTCCGTAGGGACTATCGTGACATTGTCTGAGAATGTCCTTCTGGTCGTGCTCCGGTATGCATCTTCTCACGATCCCATCCGGACCTTCTTTAAAAAGATGTGGGTCATCCCAAAAGTAATGCCTCAAATCGTGGAAGAACTTCTTCCTTTGCTGAAATGTTAAACCTGGAGGCAAAAACTTTGCAACGATAAAATTAGCATAACCTGCAAACCAAGGGTCGGAGAGAGATTGTACTTTTACAACATCTACTTGTTCGTCTGGAAAGCTGTCGTTGACTGGAATGGGATCATGCGGTATATCTTCCATCCTTGAAATATTATCCGCCACCGTATTGTCTGTTCCTTTCCTATCAACAATCTGCAAATCAAATTCTTGAAGGAGGAGTACCCACCTGATGAGCCTTGGTTTGGCATCCTTCTTCTCCATAAGATACTTAAGGGAAGCATGGTCAGTATGAATAATAACCTTAGAATCAACAATATACTGCCTAAACTTATAACAAGCAAACACTACTGCTAAGAATTCATTCTCAGTAGTAGCATAATTCTTGTGAGCACTATCAAGGGTTTTGCTAGCATAATGTATAACATTCAACTTCTTCTCAACCCTTTGTCCTAAAATAGCTCCAATAGAAAAATCACTAGCATCACACATAATTTCAAACGGCAAATTCCAATCAAGTGGTTGTACTATAGGAGCGGTTATTAAAGCTTTCTTAAGAACTTCGAAGGCTTCCTTACAATCTTCATCAAATACAAAAGGAACATCCTTCTGGAGAAGATTAGTGAGGGGTCTCGAAGTCTTAGAAAAGTCTTTAATAAATCTTCTATAGAAACCATCATGACCGAAAAAACTACGAATACCTTTGATGTCCCTTGGATAGGGCATCCTTTCAATAGCTTCAATTTTCTCCTTGTCCACTTCAATTCCCCTCTCGGAAATCTTGTGCCCTGAACTATCCCTTCGTTAACCATGAAGTGGCACTTTTCCCAATTTAGCACCAAATTTTTCTTTTCGCACCTCTGCAAAACTTTATTAAGATTGTGGAGACAGTGGTCAAAGGAAGTTCCATGGACGGAGAAATCGTCCATGAAGACTTCCACAATCTCCTCGCATAAACCATGAAAGATAGCAGACATGCATCTCTGAAATGTAGCAGGGGCATTACATAAACCAAAAGGCATACGCCTATAAGCATAAGTACCGTAAGGACATGTGAAAGTGGTCTTATCTTGGTCGACAGTATTAACATGAATTTGAGACAAGCCAGAGTACCCGTCAAGATAGCAAAAGTGAGTGTTTTTGGACAACCTCTCAAGCATTTGATCGATGAAAGGCAGCGGGTAGTGGTCCTTCCTGGTTGCTTTGTTCAACTTCCTTTAATCAATACACATTCTATATCCAATAACAATCCTCTGAGGTATTAGTTCATTTTTATCATTAGGAACAACAGTCATACCTCCTTTCTTAGGAACAAAATGAACTGGACTTACCCACTTACTATCATCTATAGGATAGATGATACCTCCAGCTAGAAGCTTGATAATTTCAGTCCTAACCATGTCCTTCATCCTTGGGTTCAGCCGTCATTGATGATCAACAACCGGCTTAGCATCGGGCTCAAGATTGATAGTATGTTGGCAAATTGATGAACTAATTCCCTTAAGGTCATCAAGGGTATAGCCAATAGCACCACGGTGTTTACGAAATGTCTCCAATAATCGCACTTCTTCAAATCATGAAAGGTTAGCATTGATAATAACATGATATATTTTCTTTTCATCTAAATAAGCGTACTTGAGCGTATCGGGAAGTGGTTTGAGATCAAACACCGGGTCTTCTTTTGGTTGTGCCAGGATTCCTAAAGGTTCAACCGGAAGGTTGTGCTTCAGGATAGCAGATTGCCTTAATAATATGTCATCTAAATCGTTTCTTTCCTGCATATGCATATCATTCTCGTAGTCCTCCATATATTGCTGCAAAGGATCATTAGGAGGAATAGCAATAGAAGCAATATCTTCAATAATTTTGTCATTACTAGACAAATCAGTACCACGAGGCTGCTTATAGAACTTAGAAAAGTTAAATCCATATGGCTCACCATTGAATTCAACAGAAACTTTACCTTTCTTGAAATTTATTATAGCTCCACAAGTTCTGAGTAAAGACCTGATACGCGAGAGATGATAATTGCTTCTCGCCCTTCGTTGGTTACCTCAAGTGGAAGGTGAGATGCAGCGTAGCGGCAACTTTCCCTTGGTGAAGATACCAAGGTTGAGATCGACCAGTAGGACTCCGATAATAATAAGTATGTGGTGAAGCGAACAATGGCGCCGTTCACAACTCTCGGTTTCTTACTTCACCTGGACCTGCACACAGACACACATAACTTTGCTCCCAACGAAGTTCCGAGAGGTTGTCAATCTCTCTGGTCTTGTTGTTTACAACGGATCAAAACACAAGGGATAACGATAATGATGATAGCAACTGAAAGTAAAAGCGGAAAAGTAAATAAGCGTGTAAACAATGATGAGATTATGGACCTGGGTCCCGTGATGTTCACTAGTGATGTCTCTCTCCCAAAAGATGATAAAACTTCTATGTGAAGTGAAAAAAATTATAGATGGGCAATTGACAGGATTATAAACGCACCACAATGCTAACTATGCTACAATGAAAGGAAGACGCTCAAAAGCATGGTCAGTACGCCAAAATAAGTAGACCAAAATCTAAATGCATCTACTACTAATCATCCACCTTGAGATATCTATCCAGAACATCTTGCTGGTATTAAGTTGCGAGCCCCACACAAAGTGTAAACCCAAAGCAACAGATAACTGCATTAAAAAGCTCTTTGTGTAAAGTAAACAATCCTTGCAACCGCGGTTACAAGAACCGTTGTTTTCCCCCTTGTGGCAAAATCACATCCCCTAGACTCATGTTTCTATCACTCAAGCGTGTCATCAGGGGGCATGAACCCACAATCGAGCATAACATTCCCTCTTGGAGTTACTACCTACTACTTGGCCAAAGCAATAAACAGCAACGGAGAACATGCAAGAATTATTTAGGAACAAAAATATAAAACATAAGAACCAAATATATTACTCTATCACAATCTGAACATAATCTCATAATCCATCAGATCCCATCAAACTCAGCATAGCAACAACAAAAAGATTACATATGTGCCTCAATCATGTAGGGCAGCTCACGAGGTCCAAACCATGAAGAACAAAGAGGGGAGGAGAACATCCCATAGCTACTGATCACGGACCCATGGTACAAAGGAAACTACTCACGACACATCCAGGAAGCGTCCATGGTGGAGGGGAAGCTCCCGGAGATCGATCCTCCCTCCGGCAGGGCGCCGGGAAGAGGTCTGCTGGCGCTCCCGATCTTGGAAGCGCGGCGGCGACGGAACATAGGAGAGATCGCGGAAAAGGGTTCTCTCTCCGGAAGTTTCACGTCACGGGAAATATATAGGCGAAGGGGGCTGCCAAGGGGGCCACCAGGGGTCCAGGCGCCCCCTGGCGCGGCCAATCCCTAGGCCACGCCAGGTGGCCACCTGGGGCCCACCTGGCCCCCATTCGGGACTCCGGAAGGTTCCTTCATGCTGATTATTTATCTGATTTTTCCCGAATTTTTGGAGCACTTTTAATATGGGGGAAAACTAAAATAAAAAAACAGCAGAAAATAGAAACTGGCACTGGGGTGCACTGAGTTAGTAGGTTAGTCCAAATATGATCAAAAGTGTATGAAAGTGTATCTACATCAAAGCAATATCACACAAAACATGCATGGAGCAAGCAGAAATTATCGATACGTTTGGGACGTCTCAACATCCCCAAGCTTAATTCCTGCTCGTCCTCGAGTAGGTAAATGATAACAAGCATAATTTCTGTGGTGACATGCTAGCAACCATATAAGAACTGTCACAATCCGAGTTTAGGTATGTGCTTGGGTTCAAGTGCTCCTTTTCATCATGTAAAAGTTTCAAAAAATATTGAATTGGGGAAAAAGAAAAGCCCTAAAGAATTTAATTCAAATGGCCAGACAAAAATTTCTTCCAAAAATTCCTCTGTTAAATTTTGAAAAGTCTTATAAATATGCATGATCACATATAAAGTGAAGTGGGTCCCACTCCATGCTCCAAGATTTTTCAAAAAGTCCAAACAGAGCTTGGAAATTAAATAAATGCCCTATTTGATTTGAAATTCAAATTATTTGAATTTCAAAAATCTCCAAAACTTGGGAGTGGCTAGTTATATGTCATATAAGTCCAAATTAAAGTTTTGGGATTTTTATAAAATGTTTTGGTATTTTTTTTATCAAAACCAAATAAATTATAGAAAAAGAAAAAAATAAAAGGAATAAAGAAAAGGGGCCTTACCTGCTTCTGGCCCAACTTAACCCCAGCCGGCCCAAGCCCACGCCCACCCCTTGTCATCTTCTTCCCCAGTGCAGACGAAGGCGAGGCCACGCAGCTGCCCTCTATCCCTATCTCCTCGCCACGAGGACGCCTAGAAGGCCCCCTCACCTTTCCCCCCTCCTCTGGCTCACCCCTCCCTCCTCGTCCTCGTTTTCGCGCACGACCGAGCCAACCGGAGCACGCCGCCGTGCCCACTGGCCTCCCCTCGCTGTGCCACCGTGCCCGGAAGGATCGTCGTCGTCTACATCGAATCCCCTATCCAATTTGCGCCAAGATCCACTGGAGGTGACGCTCGCGGCAAGATTTCCCCGTCGGCCGCCGCAGCTCCGGCGAGACATTCCGGCCGTTCCCGCTCACCCCCGACCTCTCCGTGCCCCTCATCGTATTCCCGGTGAGCTCCCCGTTCGCCCCAGCCCCTCCGTTCTTCTCCCTGTTGCCTCCTTCGCCGTCGCTAACTCTCCAATGCTTCGGCCACCGCGTCAATTGAAGCCGCCGTCGCCCTAGTGGCCCCGGCGTTCCCCTGCTTGCACCACTTGACGCGTGAGAGCACGGGGAGCACCCCGGTGCCTTCCGCGTGCCAAACCATGGCCGGAATGGTCACTCCGGCGAGGCTCCGCCGTGCGCAGTGGCACCGGCGACTAGCCGCCAGCTAGCCGGAGTGATTAGGCCCTAACCCGCGTGCTAATCAGCCCACCCAGCCACTGACAGGTGGGCCCTGCCCCCTTAAACACTCTTTTTAAGTTAATTAACCACGAGTTTAACCCCCCTGAGGCTGACAAGGGGATCCCACTGGTCAGAGGCCTCCCCACGTCAGCATGAGGTCATGCTGACGCAATAAAGCCCCTGTCAAGATTAAATATAATTCAGAAAAATCTAGAAAATTGATTAAAATTTGGAAATTAATAACTAATTCATTTTAACTCCAAATTAAACATGTAATATATGAAAAATTATCAGAAAAATGCAAGGATTAGGAATATGCAATTTGTTTTCATGTTTGACCATTTTAAAATGGGGGGGGGGGACAATAGCAAATGTGCATATGGCATAATTTGAAATCAAATTTGAAGCTTGAATTTGCAAATCTTATGCAATACACTTCATTTAAATGGAATTGTCCACACATCAGCAACATGTACATCATATTATACCACTTGATCATGTGTATGTGCATGGTACATTCTGTTGATAGCTTGTTTGCATTGTTTGCTATCGAATATAGGTGGAGCCGAAACCTGAGATCACCCCCTCCGTTGAAGATACCCCGTACAACCCTCGTCAGCAAGGAAAGCAAACCCCATTGATCATGTCTATAAAATCCGACTTCCCTCTTAGTCTCTCTTATGAATTTATTAGGATGATCACCTTGTTATCGTTTCTACCGCATAGTTGAACCCATATCCAATGCATGACCTATCATCTTGTCACAGTAGTAAGCAAACCACAATCCTAGCTGACATAGGAGTTGATTGATATCATGTGGCCCCTGCAACTGTTACTACTTATTGCATGCTTAGAGTTTACAATGAGGATACCTTTGATGTGAGTCGGGATGGTAGTGATCATGGTGTTGATGAAGGTGAAAACTGTGTTGGTGAATTTACCCTAATACAAGGTGAACGATGAGAGGCTGTGTAGGAGTACACAGTGGGTTGTCTCGTTGAACACCGCCTTAATCCCGAGTTCTTGTATGGTAATCCGAGACAAAGAGTACTACCACATGTTGGGCAAACGGATCCCCGCTCAGCCTATTAACTCACCATGATTCAGTTCCAGGAGTCACACCTAGTTCGGGTTTTCCATTCGGCATATGCATAGAAAGATAAAGGAAATGAAATGTGGCATTCATGGTAGGATGTGTAGCACATGGCTTATCAAGCGGAGAACCATCCATCGAGGTGGGCTTGCCGGTCGTGACTGCATGGTTTGAGTCCTGACGGGAAACCCGTCCGGATTTCCAGTTGGGTTTGGAACTCAGATAGTTCACTCCTGGATTAGAATTGGCTGTGAGGTAAAAGTTGTGGTAATTATCCTCGCCGACACCCGCTTGAAGGGTGACGAGATCCCGGCGGTAACTGATAGTTTCATGTGTGTAGCAGTACACCCCTGCAGGGTTAATAACTATTCGAATAGCCGTGTCCGCGGTTATGGACTACTTGGAGACCTTTACTTGATTATTAGACAACTTGAATGGATACTCTAAAACTTGCCAAGATAATTGTGAGTGCTATGGCGTGCTTTCTCTTGGGGAAGTCGAGGAAGTATCCATAGTGGTGTATTGGTTGGAGACTTGGTAGTGGACTCGTGTACGCTTCTTACCTCAAGTATGGTACTCGCAGTACAGGACTAGCCAAGTCAAAGCTGGCACTTCTGCATGTTAAAACCCCACCTCCCTTTACCTTGATACTTGAGCATGAGTAGTATAGTTCTGATGTAAGTCTTGCTGAGTACGACTTTGTACTCACGTTTGCTTATTCTATGTTTTAGATGAGAAACCAGACCCCGATGGAGTCACCTTCCTGAAGCTCGACGTTGACTAAGCTAGTATAGTTCCAGACATCAGTCTGGTCCCTCGTGGAAGGGCATGTATGTTGAACAAGGCTTCTCTAAGCCATTTGTTAATCTTGTCTGTACTCAGACCTAATTTGCTTCCGTTGTTTGATGTAATGTTGGATCACAAACTCGTGATCTCTTTGTGTACTCTATGTAAGTCAATAAAGATATACTTTGTAGAGTAATGTGATGATACCTGCTGTTCACACTAGAAATGTATGCTGCGTGTATGATTATAACATGCATGTCTTAGTGTGGGTTTTCGATAGCTTGGTTGTGATCTTGCCGGCGGTCTTTTATACACCAAGTGGCCCTTAGATGTGCGCAGCTTGGGGCATCGCGATGCGATTGCTCGTGACTCTGTCACATGCCACACTTTGATGTATGATCGAGCCCTCCCGAGACCCCGACTAAGTGATCGGGCTGGAGTCTGTTTATGTAAGTGTTATAATTCAATCGATAATATGGTTGAGGTGACATGTATATGAGTATGGGATTTCACCACCCATAAACATTTAGACTTGTGAGCGGGCGATGAGGACCCACCTCAGTTGATCATCTGGCCTGGATTGGATGCCCCTCGCGTACGATGCTTTCCGAGAGTGTTCTGTGCTTGGCCTTGTCTACTTAGACAAGTGGGTACGACTCTCGGATCTCCATATGATTGAGTTGTGACTGGAATTACATACGCATATTCCGGGTCCCGACAGACTTGGTTTCAGAGCAGGACTGTCTGTAGGATTATCAAACCCTTGGTCGAAGTCGAGTCTAGAATTCTATAGTTATATAGTTACTTGGGTATAAAGGGAACAACGTAAGGCTTCATTTTCTCCTTATCCTCATCGATCTGAGTTCTGATTCACCCTCATCTTTTCTACAGGAAGATAGGACTAGGCTCATCTATGTCTTACTAGAACTTCTCGTTGATTGCTTCTTTGTAGCCGTAGGACTGTCGTGGTCGTCTAGAGTCATCCTGTTGTTGAGTTCCTTGAGGAAGTTCTGTCCAATCTCCTCAAGGTTGTTTCGTTTTGCATCCCGGTGTAGCCGTTATGCTGCCCCATTTATCCCGTGTTTCTATGAATCGTTGCCTTTGCATTACGGTCTTTTCCGCCCAAATCATGTCCTCTTATCTTTGTTTCCACCGTAAAACCTGTTCTGATTGATGATTTTTATCACATAGGATGTCAGGTGGAACTCGTAGTGCTGTTCGTCGCAATCGAGACCGTGACCGGAATCGAAGTAATGATGAACCTCCACCACCGCCTTCTGTGGCGGAAATCATGATGGAAGCTGAACGGAATCGACGCGATCAAACACGCCTTCTGGAGCTCATCGAGCAGAATACCGCTCGTCAGCGCAATGTGGTTGTCAGCATTCAGGATTTCATCCTCCTCAAGCCACCGGTATTTAGATGTTTTTCCGAGCCCCTAGAAGCCAATGATTGGCTCCGTTCCATCGAGCGTAAGCTTGAGACGACACATGTTGCTCCCAATGATCGTGTGATGTTTGCGGTATACTTTCTGGAAGGTGTTGCTGGTGAATGGTGGGAGAACTATGTTGCAATGCAACCTGATGGTCACGTAGTGACTTGGCAGCAATTTCGTGATGCCTTCCGAGGGTACCACATTCTGGATGAGATGATGGAAAGAAAGAAGGAAGAGTTTTGCAATTTAACTCAGGGAGATATGTCCATCCACGAGTATATGACTGAGTTCAACCATCTTGCTCGTTATGCCCAAGAGGAGATATCCACTGATGTAACGACCCAATTCACACAGAATTGAAGTCTCTGTGCTCAAGTGCTAGTCCCTGGATCGAACTCGCTGGCACACACAATATTATAGATGTATATCAAAGTACAAGTGCATCATTATTACAATGTATGATCCAGAGTAAATAAATAACAAGTTGCATAGCTCAAGGCTAGCTTATTCAATATAAATATAGTGGAAGCAAAAGCAAATAACGTGGAGTCCATCAACAACCACATGCGAACATGCTGAGTGTAGACTCGCAACCCCTAAACGCACCTTACCGATCGTCTGAAAACCTGCAACACCGAAGGTTACAGCCCGACAACGGGTTAGTACATCTGATTTGTACGGCAAGTGACACGGAAAAGTTTATATAAAGGACCTACAACTACATGCAAGGTAAGTCAAAGGAAAGGCTTATGGTTTAGTTTTGCAGAAAGCCAATTTTCTCCTGGACTAAACTAGTCAAAATTTTAAGTTGAACTTACTACTTAAGATTGAACTGGGCACACCAGTTCCAACACCACACCCTTATTTAATCTTGCCCACTCAAATTATTAAGGTGATTCATATGTCAAGATCCTCCAGTAACAGTAATGTCTAGTAGCTCAAGGATGTCCATAACCGGGGACACGGCTAATCATGATTAGTTTTTACTCTGCAGAGGTTAGTACACTTTCCCCGCTGGACTCAACCCGAAGATTGAGACGAAGTCTTTCAGAAGAGGTCACCTACACCCAACGGCGAACCGGTACCACCTATCACATCTACATCTGCTAGCTTTGCACGGGAGAGGCTTCCTACATCCTACTCAACTAAGCCAGAGCCCATATGGCCAGCGGCTGTACATGTAAGCTCCTAGTCACCAAGTATGTCTGATCTTTTTGAGCCTGGACGGCGCCCACTACGTTAGAGGGTACTCGCCATGACGTGTTGTCAACCACCAAACCAACCATTAGGGGTACAACCTGGTCTCGACCTTAGATAAGGGACGAGCCCCCAGGAAGCACTCCCTGCCCGTCCAGAGATGATTTCTATTTATTAAACAGTTGCTACACAAGTTATTAAATATCTCACATGCACTCCATGAATTTACACAACCCAAACCACGTCTACAAAGCATAGCAATAAAGCAACAACACGGCTAGGTTGATCTACGGTAGACAAGTCAAAACATGTGGCTATCCTAACTGGTTTTGCAGCAACAGAATAATAAACTACCTATCATGCAATAGGGTGATATTTCTTAACATAATGCATATAGAAAATATAGGTATGAGTATGGTCAAAGTATCACTTGCCTTATACATTCGATGAAGATCTTCGCTCTCACGTTCCATTCAACTCTACTCGTCACACTCCGAGCAATCTATCGTCAACGAAAGAACTCAAATAAGAAATCACATCACATTACAAACAAAATATCAATAACACAAACACAAAGGTTTTAGTAATAAACCAAAAGCTTTGAAGTGCAAAGGTGTCGATGTGTTCGAAGGTGATCGGTGGAACGTCAACTCGAGAGAGTCAACGGATAAGGAATTGTCGATACAAGAGTATGATCAAGGCATTATGAAATCAAAGTAAAGATCATAGCAATGTGAATGATATGTGAACATTGCCGATAAGATGTCTCATATGATCCAATATGCAAAAAGAATCACGTGAAACGGAATACTACAACGCAGGTCATAGCAATTGCAACATTGAATTGAATATGAATTTAAACAGATCAATAAACTTTTGAATTTTCATGTACACATGATATAAACAGAAGGTACATGGAACGAGTGATCCAACGCAAAAAGAAACGGCGCAAACGGGTGCACCGGTAAAAAGTTACGGCTGCCGGAAGTCCAAATTTGGATCAGCTTGGGATCCAAATTTAAAAACTCCAAACTTCTGTAACACTTGGTCCACTGGCTAGAAAATTTCTACACGGTCGCAACGCAACTGGAATCGCCCAATTCCGAGTTACGGTTAAAAAGTAGTCGCGAAAACGGTATCGGGGTGACACCGGGGGGTTCTACTGTAAAAAGGACCCGTACATAAATAAAAAATTTCTGAAAAACGCGATCGGGTCCCCGGGCGGTTTGGATCCAGATCTGGAATTTTTTTTTGAAAACGCGTTTTGTCTTTTTTTTCCAAACTCTATCTTCTCCACGGGCACAGGGGCCATGGAGCTCGGCTCCGGCCGGCGGGGCGAGCGCGGCAGAGGGCGGCGGGGCGGACGCGGCCAGGGGCGGCAGGGCGGCCAGGCGCGGCAGGGCGCACAGCCAAGCGACGCACGGGGCGCGGCGGCGGCGCTCGGCCAAGAGGCGGCCATGGCGCGGGCGGCCACGAGGCTCGCGGCGGCGCGGCCGGCCGGTGAGGCGGCGGCGTGGCTCCGGTGAGGCGCGGGGCCGGCGGCTACTCGGCGGCTCCGGAGAAATACCTCAAAAAAAAACGCGAAAAACGCAACTCCGGCGATGCTCCGGCGAAATTCCGGCGATGCTCCGGCGAAACTCCGATGATGACGTCGGCAGCGGTGGGTCCCGCGGATTAAATTAGAGCTTACCCTAAAACGCTAAGCGAAAATAATTTAGCCCTAATCGGGGCTTTTTATAGCCAGCCTCTAATCCTCTTTTTTTTAAATCCGAGATAAATACAAAATCGGTCTGCGGGAAAAAAAACAGAACAGACCAATTAGGCCCAAAACAATATTAGAAAAATCACGGAAATTTATTTGAAAATTCCGTCTTCGCCAATATTTTTTAAATAATAAAATTGAATTTTTGGATTTACCAAAATATTAAAATAAAATAGAAACTTTGCTACTTATTTTTAAATATTTTTAATTACTTTTCTGGCATTTTAAAAATACCGTAAACTCGGAAAATTGATTTAAAAACTTTTCTGGAGCATAAATAAATTCCCAAAATAATTTTAGAAAATATTTATAACTCCAAAGTAAAATTAAAAAGTCTCCCAAAAATATTTTAAACCATTTTTCAACAAATTAAAAATGGGGATAAGTCCTTTTATATCCTCTCAAATGATTTTCCTTGAGTTGAAAAATGTTTTGAATATTCAAAAGGATTCCAATAAAGATTTAAAACCTTTTCCAAACTTTTAATAAATTGAAGGAGTCATATTACCTTCCCTCATTTTATTTTGTTGGTTTTGTTTTAAATAATAAATTCCAAAACACCAACGGTGAATATTAGGGAAAGTCATTTTATTCCCTCTCTTTTTAATATTCAATAAACTCCAGAAAGTTTTAAATCCCAGAGAAAATCAAATGCATCAAGCAAAAAATCATTATCTATTTAATTTTATTAACATTCCAAAATTCGAAGAATTTTGGGATGTTACACACTACCACCCTTAAAAGGAATCTCGTCCTCGAGATTCGAGAAGGCTAGAAAGAAATGTTAGGGTTCGGGTCTTCATAGCAGTCCATCGATCCTCCGATGAGCTAGGGTGCTACCACCCTTAAAAGAAAAGCGACTTAGTCTTCAAAAACTTGCTCCCTCAACGAGCTCCTCACACATAATCTTCATACTCCATTGGGGCATGAAATTCTTCATCACAAGTGTGGGCTTCCAGTATCTTAACCCATCGATGACATTCTTCGTAAAGATTTCTCCTTCGGTCTTCGAGGTTCACGAATCCTCCTTTGAGGTTTCCATTCCTTAGCAAGAGAGTGGTCTTCCAAGTATTGAGACTTCCTGGCTGACAGCTCAAATGCCACTACTAAACAACTATCGATTTCTCTCTTGGTGGTCATCCAGAATATTATTACGGGGTACCTGCAGGAAATGGTCTTGGTTTATACTCACCGTATAACACAAACGGTAATATCCTACAGGGGTCACACATCGTACCATTCCATGGTTTAAGCTTTTTAACATTGTCGTTTCTCTGCTATAGGTAAGTCACTCAAGATTTACTATCCCGCATAGCAAGAGCGAATAATAAGGGTAGTCGTCATGGGGGCCAATCCATTCCGCACCCATATCATTACCTTGTATATGGTTTAGAGAATCTCGCAATCTAACACTCGGTCATCCTCACAAGAGTTGCAGAAATTCCTCTTGTTCATGAACTGGGTTCAGACAATCCATGGTTCTGCAAGCCAACAAACATCTAGCGCTTCTTCACAACTCTCAGGTTTACGCAAACTGCTATAAAACATGTACTGGTGGACTACAACTTTCTTCGGGGTTCTTCCTTCAGCAAGATTGTGCTTGCTTGTCGTAAGATCCTGGCACACGGGGTTAACTTTGTACTCATCATCGGTTGCAAGCATCTTCATTCCAGTCTCGACATTTGTAGCCACTGTAGTAGCTTCTTCAGTGTAGGGTTTGAGGTGAGAGTGAACAGAATGTAGATAGCGAGGTAGAGAGAGAGATAGGGAGAGATACCCATACAAACATCACACTAGTTTTGAAACGTAAGTTTTGATGTGTAGCTGTCGGTAAAACAAGAAATGACAGCTCACAGAACGATCTAACGGTAGAAACTTGAATCTTCCAGGTCTTCAAGTCTTCAATGCTGGTAGCTTCAGTTTTGTAATGTCAAAACAATCTTCGCATCGTTGAGTCATTTGTCAAGTTATTCTCCTTGTTGATGTGTCTTTTTTAGTCTTGAAGCATACTAAAAAGATAAGGGGTCTAATGAAACGTAAACTTATTCTAATCGCATAGAAAACACACAAAGCACAACACATCACATCAATCAAATACATATCAAGGCCACAGGGTACAAGACAAAATTTAACAAAACAATCATGACATAAAACATCTAATTAATCCATAGCAAACATGCATCGATCCACCTCTCCAACTAACATTAAAAGGTACCACCAAACACTAGTGCACACCACGAATATTCTATTCTCTAATTGCAAAACATAAGCTTCAATATGTCGACGTCTTTGCTCCCATGTTCACATCTTCTTCTTTCCCTTCAATTCGGGACACATATCGCGGTAGTGTCCCATGTTCCTGCACCGAAAACACTGAATGTGGCTAATGTCCTTCTTTTTCTCCTTCACGGGTGCTTCCTTCAATTCTTGGATAACTTTCTTCATTCCTTCTTTTTGATGTTGAACCACTTGTTGTGTCATGATGAAAAATTGACACTGAGCGGGGTAATGATCAGTTTCTTCACACGTAAAACATGTGACTTGTGCAGTGGGGCATTCTTCACCCGAGTGGATTTCTTCACAATAGGGACATCCATCTTGGTGTCCTTCATAAGAGTGTCCTGTTTCTCCGCAAATTGTACAGGCACGGATCCTCTTAAGGTTTACCGTCCTTTGCATCGGGGTGACGAGGCGGGATCCCAACAAAATCTTAGTGAACTCCTTCCAAGTAATCTTCCTTCGTGATTCGTCAATCGCTTGATGCATTCTCCACCAAGTAGCAGCCTCTTCTACCAAGTACTTAACAACATAGTGGACCAGTTCATCACTTCCAACCTTGTTACGCTCCATATGCTCCTCCATATTACGGATCCATTGCTCCACCTTCAGTCTCGACATCGCCCCAGAAAAGGCGAGTCCTACTTCATACTCCATCTATTAAGCCCATACGACAAAGGTTAGGGCAAGACTATAAAACCGACAAGAAGCAAACTAAGATAACACCAAACATATGCACTCAAACAAGAAAGCGGCAAAACACCTATGTTCGACAGTAACACATAACAACAAACAATACAGTCACAAAATCAAAACACCCAAACAACACCTAGAGTAAGGTCATATGTACAAGACATACGATCTCATCATGCTACACGAAATTTGTTCATCTAGCTTCACCTAAAAGGTGGTGGTCTGATTCTAATGCTTCATCCTTCTCAGCTAAGCTGATCTTAAGATCCTCTCGTAGTGTAAACACTAATCCTTAATAAAATCCATAGGATACTCCTCCTAATTGTGGCAGCTGTAACTCCAATTGATCCACGAGGTTGATGATGTTCTTCTCAAATGTCTTGTCTTCCGAGGTAAACAAATCAGAGGGGTATTTACAGTAAAACAAGATGAGAAGTTTTAGAAGATGAATAATAGATGAGAAATACTAGTGGAGAGAGTAAGTAATCAAAGAGTGATAAAAATATTTTTGTTCCTATGGATTTTTCTATCCATTTTCTAGGGTCACGAACCTACAGTCAACACACTGCTCTGATACCATCTGTAACGACCCAATTCACACAGAATTGAAGTCTCTGTGCTCAAGTGCCAGTCCCTGGATCGAACTCGCTGGCACACACAGTATTATAGATGTATATCAAAGTACAAGTGCATCATTATTACAACGTATGATCCAGAGTAAATAAATAACAAGTTGCATAGCTCAAGGCTAGCTTATTCAATATAAATATAGCGGAAGCAAAAGCAAATAACGTGGAGTCCATCAACAGCCACATGCGAACATGCTGAGTGTAGACTCGCAACCCCTAAACGCACCTTACTGATCGTCTGAAAACCTACAACACCGAAGGTTACAGCCCGACAACGGGTCAGTACATCTGATTTGTACGGCAAGTGACACGGAAAAGTTTATATAAAGGACCTACAACTACATGCAAGGTAAGTGAAAGGAAAGGCTTATGGTTTAGTTTTGCAGAAAGCCAATTTTCTCCTGGACTAAACTAGTCAAAATTTTAAGTTGAACTTACTACTTAAGATTGAACTGGGCACACCAGTTCCAACACCACACCCTTATTTACTCTTGCCCACTCAAATTATTAAGGTGATTCATATGTCAAGATCATCCAGTAATAGTAATGTCTAGTAGCTCAAGGATGTCCATAACTGGGGACACGGCTAATCATGATTAGTTTTTACTCTGCAGAGGTTAGTACACTTTCCCCGCTGGACTCAACCCGAAGATTGAGACGAAGTCTTTCAGAAGAGGTCACCTACACCCAACGGCAAGACGATACCACCTATCACATCTACATCTGCTAGCTTTGCACGGGAGAGGCTTCCTACATCATACTCAACTAAGCCAGAGCCCATATGGCCAGCGGCTGTACATGTAAGCTCCTAGTCACCAAGTATGTCTGATCTTTTTGAGCCTGGACGGCGCCCACTACGTCAGAGGGTACTCGCCATGACGTGTTGTCAACCACCAAACCAACCATTAGGGGTACAACCTGGTCTCGACCTTAGATAAGGAACGAGCCCCCAGGAAGCACTCCCTGCCCGTCCAGAGATGATTTCTATTTATTAAACAGTTGCTACACAAGTTATTAAATATCTCACATGCACTCCATGAATTTACACAACCCAAACCACGTCTACAAAGCATAGCAATAAAGCAACAACACGGCTAGGTTGATCTACAGTAGACAAGTCAAAACACGTGGCTATCCTAACTGGTTTTGCAGCAACAGAATAATAAACTACCTATCATGCAATAGGGTGATATTTCTTAACATAATGCATATAGAAAATATAGGTATGAGTATGGTCAAAGTATCACTTGCCTTATACATTCGATGAAGATCTTCGCTCTCACGTTCCAGTCAACTCTACTCGTCACACTCCGAGCAATCTATCGTCAACGAAAGAACTCAAATAAGAAATCACATCACATTACAAACAAAAGATCAATAACACAAACACAAAGGTTTTAGTAATAAAACAAAAGCTTTGAAGTGCAAAGGTGTCGATGTGTTCGAAGGTGATCAGTGGAACGTGAACTCGAGAGAGTCAACGGATAAGGAATTGTCGATACAAGAGTATGATCAAGGCATTATGAAATCAAAGTAAAGATCATAGCAATGTGAATGATATGTGAACATTGCCGATAAGATGTCTCATATGATCCAATATGCAAAAAGAATCACATGAAACGGAATACTACAACGCAGGTCATAGAAATTGCAACATTGAATTGAATTTGAATTTAAACAGATCAATAAACTTGTGAATTTTCATGTACACATGATATAAACAGAAGGTACATGGAACGAGTGATCCAACGCAAAAAGAAACGGCGCAAACGGGTGCACCGGTAAAGAGTTACGGCTGCCGAAAGTCCAAATTTGGATCATCTTGGGATCCAAATTTAAAAACTCCAAACTTCTGTAACACTTGGTCCACTGGATAGAAAAAATTTACACGGTCGCAACGCAACTGGAATCGCCCAATTCCGAGTTACGGTTAAAAAGTAGTCGCGAAAACGGTATCGGGGTGACACCGGGGAGTTCTACTGTAAAAAGGACCCGTACGTAAATAAAAAAATTCTGAAAAACGCGATCGGGTCCCCGGGCGGTTTGGATCCAAATCTGGAATTTTTTTTTGAAAAAGCGTTTTGTCTTTTTTTTCCAAACTCTATCTTCTCCACGGGCACAGGGGCCATGGAGGCCATGGAGCTCGGGAGAGCTCGGCTCCGGCCGGCGGGGCGAGCGCGGCAGAGGGCGGCGGGGCGGACGCGGCCAGGGGCGGGCGGGCGGCCAGGTGCGGCAGGGCGCACGGCCAGGCGACGCACGGGGCGCGGCGGCGGCGCTCAGCGAGGAGGCGGCCATGGCGCGGGCGGCCAGGAGGCTCGCGGCTGCGCGGCCGGCCGGCGAGGCGGATCCGGTCGGGCGCGGGGACGGCGGCTCCGGAGAAATACCTCGAAAAAAAACGCGAAAACGCAACTCCGGTGATGCTCCGGCGAAATTCCGGCGATGCTCCGGAGAAACTCCGACGATGACGTCGGCAGCGGCGGGTCCCGCGGATTAAATTAGAGCTAACCCTAAAACGCTAAGCAAAAATAATTTAGCCCTAATCGGGGCTATTTATAGCCAGCCCCTAATCCTCTTTTTTTTAAATCCGAGATAAATACAAAATCGGTCTGCGGGAAAAAAAACAGAACAGACCCATTAGGCCCAAAACAATATTAGAAAAATCACGGAAATTTATTTTAAAATTCCGTCTTCGCCAATATTTTTAAAATAATAAAATTGAATTTTTGGCTTTACCAAAATATTAAAATAAAATAAAAACTTTGCAACTTATTTTTAAATATTTTTAATTACTTTTCTGGCATTTTAAAAATACCGAAAACTCTGAAAATTGATTTAAAAACTTTTCCGGAGCATAAATAAATTCCAAAAATAATTTTAGAAAATATTTATAACTCGAAAGTAAAATTTAAAAGTCTCCCAAAAATATTTTAAACTATTTTTCAACAAATTAAAAATGGGGATAATTCCTTTTATATCCTCTCAAATGAATTTCCTTGAGTTGAAAAATGTTTTGAATATTCAAAAGGATTCCAATAAAGATTTAAAACCTTTTCCAAACTCTTAATAAATTGAAGGAGTCATATTACCTTCCCTCATTTTATTTTGTTGGTTTTGTTTTAAATAATAAATTCCAAAACACCAACAGTGAATATTAGGGAAAGTCATTTTATTCCGTCTCTTTTTAATATTCAATAAACTCCAGAAAGTTTTAAATCACAGAGAAAATCAAACACATCAAGAAAACAATCATTATCTATTTAATTTTATTAACATTCCAAAATTCGAAGAATTTTGGGATGTTACAACTGATGCCAGGAAGCATGCAAGGTTCCGCAAGGGACTTAGCCCTGTTATTCGTCATGATCTCAATCTTCATGAGTTTGTCAACTTTGAGGATTTAGTCAATAGATCCTTCAGAGCTGAGTATGGCAATGAGGTGTTCGAAGAGTCTCGCAAGCATGCTCGTGAATTTGCTCCATCTTCTAGTTCGGCCCCTCAGAAACGCCGGATATGGATTCCAACTAGTGCCATTCCTTCACACCTTATTTCAAGGCCATCCTACATGGTGCCTCAACCTCCTCCACCAAACACGAATCCCAACAGCTATGGTAGTGAGCCTGCTATCCTTGTTCCAACCCCTGACACCAGAGTTTGCTACAAGTGTGGTCAGCCTTGCCACATCGCGCGGAAATGTTCATTGTCGGTGAAAGTGGATCCTCGTCCAAGACATGATGCCACCCCACCCAAGTCTTCAAAAGCTAAGTCTTCACAGAAATCAACTTCCAACTCCTTGCAAGCAAAATCCTTAGCCACTGTTGGTGGTTGTGTGAACCAAATCTCAGTTGAGGAAGCTATTGATACTTCTGACGTCATCCTTCGTATGCTCCCAGTCAATCATGTTCCCGCCTCTGTTCTTTTCGATCCAGGAGCATCTCATTCATTCATGTCGGAGAGTTATGCACTTCGTCATGAGTTCCCCTTTGAAGAAATGTTTTCTCCAATGATCATTCAAAGTCCTGGTTCAAAGTGGCAAACTAATAGAGTAAGCCATGGCAATCAAATTGCAATTGAGGATTTAGTATTCCTTGCTCTTATAGCCCTCAAGTCTTCAGACATTGATGTCATCCTATGAATGGATTGGTTATCAAGACAGAATACTTTCCTTGATTGTAGAGCCAAGTCAGCTAAACTTACACATCCTTCAGGCCAGACAATCGACTACACTTCATCCAGTTCTAGAATCCAGATGCATACTTTGAATGTGCTTCCCCTTCCTGACCTTGAAGATATTCCGGTGGTTCGTGAATTCCCGGATGTCTTTCCTGAAGAACTGCCAAGAATGCCTCCTGACAGATGTGTAGAATTCATTGTAGATCTTGCCCCAGGCACCGCCCCAATTTCCACACGCCCATACAAAATGGCCCCACGTGAGTTAGCTGAGCTTAAAATCCAACTTAAAGCTTTGTTGGCAAAATGCTTCATCCGCCCTAGCTCATCGCCATGGGGTTGCCCCGTTCTGTTCGTAACGAAGAAAGATGGAACAGAAAGTATGTGCGTAGATTATCGCCCGCTTAATCTAGCGACGATAAAGAACAAGTACCCACTTCCCAGGATCAATGATCTTTATGATCAACTTCCTGGATCCTCTGTCTTCTCCAAGATGGATTTGAGATTAGGCTATCATCAAATCAAGATCAGAAACGAGGACATTCCCAAAACGGCTTTCACTACTCGTTATGGTCTTTACGAGTTCACCGTCATGTCCTTCGGTCTAACCAATGCCCCCGCCACTTTCTCGCGCATGATGAATTCAATCTTCATGGAGTATTTGGACAAGTTCGTCGTGGTTTACCTCGATGACATCCTTATATACTCGAAGAACGAAGAAGAACACGCCGAGCATCTTAGGCTGGTATTGATGAAACTTCGAGAGCATCGCCTTTATGCCAAGTTCTCTAAGTGCGAATTTTGGCTACCAGAAGTGACCTACTTAGGCCACGTGATTTCTGCAAAAGGGATTGCTGTAAATCCCGAGAGAGTTCAGGCCGTCCTTGATTGGACTCCACCTGAATCGGTTAAGAAATTTAGGAGTTTTCTTGGCCTAGCAAGCTATTGCTGCCGCTTCGTTGAGAACTTCTCCAAAGTTGCAAAGCCTCTAACTGAACTCCTCAAGAAAGATAAGAAATTCGAATGGACCCCCAAGTGCGAGGAAAGCTTTCAAGAGCTAAAAAGAAGATTGACTTCTGCACCTGTACTTGCGCCTCCAGACACCAAAAGGGATTTTGAGATCTATTGTGACGCTTCACGGCAAGGGTTAGGGTGCATACTTATGCAAGATCGACATGTGGTTGCATACTCTTCACGCCAGTTGTGTCCAGATGAAGATAACTACCCTACCCATGATCTTGAACTCGCTGCCGTAGTTCATGCCCTGAAGACTTGGAGACATTACCTCCTTGGTAATCGTTGTGAGATCTATTCCGACCACCAAAGCCTCAAATACATATTCACCCAGCCAGATCTTAATCTCAGGCAAAGACGCTGGATAGAGTTGATAAAATATTATGACTTAGGAATTTCTTTCACCCCAGGCAAAGCCAATGTCATGGCTGATGCACTAAGTCGTAAGTCGTATTGTAACAACCTCATGTTACAACAATATCGACCACTTCTTCATGAGGAATTTCGCAAGCTCAACCTTGAGATAGTTCCTCATGGTTTTCTTTCTACCTTGGTGGAGAAACCAACCCTGGAGGATCAAATTATAGCCGCCCAAAAACGTGATAGTGGTATTCGAGAGATCAAGAAGAACATTGCTCGCGGAGTTGCTAAATGTTTCTCCATAAATTATCAAGGTGTCGTTTTCTTTGGCACTCGATTAGTTGTACCAAAAAAACACAATCTTAGGAGGTTGATTCTTAAGGAAGCTCATGATACTCCCCTTTCGATTCATCCCAGTAGGACAAAAATGTACCGAGATCTACGCCAGAGATTTTTGTGGACTAGGATGAAGAGAGAATTTCTCGATATGTTGCCGAATGTGATGTTTGTCGTCGCATTAAGGCCGAACACCAAAGACCTGCTGGTACTCTTCAACCTTTGACCATTCCCGAGTGGAAATGGGACAAAGTCGGTATGGACTTCATCATCGGCTTTCCAAAAACCCAGAAAGGAAACGATGCCATCTTCGTTGTCATTGACCGACTTTCCAAAGTTACCCACTTCCTTCCTGTTCGCGAGTCTATAACTGCTAGTCAGTTGGTGGACTTGTACGTCTCTAGAATTGTGTCTCTTCATGGTGTTCCTTTGGAAATCAATTCTGATCGTGGTAGCCTTTTCACCTCTAGATTCTGGGAAAGTTTTCAAAATGCTATGGGAAGTCATCTCTCCTTTAGTACAGCTTTCCATCCTCAGTCTAGCGGTCAAGTTGAAAGGGTTAATCAAATTCTCGAAGTCATGCTCAGAGCTTATGTTATCTCTTTCAGAAAGAATTGGGAGAAATCTCTTCCATTTGCCGAATTCGCTTATCACAACAGTTTTCAATCTAGTCTGAACATGGCTCCTTTTGAATTCCTCTATGGACGAAGATGTCGAACACCCCTAAACTGGTCAAAAACCGGTGAAAGACAATTCTTTGGACCAGATATGATCAAGGAAGCAGAAGAGAAAGTTCGCATTATTCGTGATCGATTGAAAGCCGCCCAGTCTCGTCAGAAAAGCTACTATGATCGTCATCATAGGAAAGAAAGCTACAATCTGGATGAGAAGGCTTACCTTCAGATTACTCCTCTGAAGGGTACCCAACGATTCGGTATCAAAGGAAAGTTTGCCCCACGTTACATTGGACCTTTCCGCATTCATGCTAAACGTGGAGAAGTTGCCTACCAACTTGAACTACCCCCGCACCTTTCCCGAGTACATGATGTATTCCATGAGTCACAACTTGGGCGTTGCTTCAAGGACCCCATCCGCGAAGTCGACCATGAAACGCTTGATCTCCAAGATGACCTTTCTTATCGAGAGTACCCTGTTTGTATTCTTGATTCAGCAGAGCGTGTCACTCGTCGTCAGAAGATCAGTTTTCTGAAAGTGCAATGGTCACATCACTCCGAGAAATAAGCAACATGGGAAAGAGAAGACCGCCTCCGTGCCGAGTACCCCACCTTCCTCCCGACGACTTCTGAATCTCGGGACGAGATTCTTTTGAGTGGGGGCGAGTTGTCACAACCCAAGTTTAGGTATGTGCTAGGGTTCAAGTGCTCCTTTGCATCATGTAAAAATTTCAAAAGTAATTGAATTGGGGAAAAAGAAAAGCCCTAAAGAATTTAATTCAAATGGCCAGACAATAATTTCTTCCAAAAATTCCTCTGTTATTTTTGAAAAGTCTTACAAATATGCATGATCACATATAAAGTGAACTAGGTCCCACTCCATGCTCCAAGATTTTTCAAAAAGTCCAAACAGAGCTTGGAAATTAAATAAATACCCTATTTGATTTGAAATTCAAATTATTTGAATTTCAAAAATCTCCAAAACTTGGGAGTGGCTAGTTATATGTCACATAAGTCCAAATTAAAGTTTTGGGATTTTTATAAAATGTTTTGGTATTTGTTTAATCAAAACAGAACAAATTACAGAAAAAGAAAAAAACAGAAAGAATAAAGAAAAGGGGCCTTACCTGCTTCTGGCCCAACTTAACCCCAGCCGGCCCAAGCCCACACCCACCCCTTGTCATCTTCTTCCCCGGCGCCCGAAGCAGCACGGTGGCGTGCATGCCGTGGCTGCCGACGAAGGCGAGGCCACGCAGCTGCCCCCTGTCCCTATCTCCTCGCCACGATGACGCCTAGAAGGCCCCCTCACCTGCCCCCCTCCTCTGGCTCACACCCTCCCTCCTCGTCGTCGTTTTCGCGCACGACCGAGCCAACCGGATCACACCGCCGTGACCGACGTCGCCACTGGCCTCCCCTCGCTGCGCCACCATGCCCGGAAGGATCGTCGTCGTCGTCTACATCGAATCCCCTCTCCAATTTGCGCCAAGATCCACTGGAGGTGACGCTCGCGGAAAGATTTCCCCGTCGGCCGCCGCAGCTCCGGCGAGACATTCCGGCCGTTCTCGCTCACCCCCGACCTCGCCGTGCCCCTCATCGTATTCTCGGTGAGCTCCCCGTTCGCCCCAGCCCCTCCTATCTTCTCCCCGTGGCCTCCTTCGCCGTCACCAACTCTCCAGTGCTCCGGCCGCCGCGCCAATTGAAGCCGACGTCGCTCTAGTGGCCCCGACGTTCCCCTTCTTGCACCACTTGACGCGGGAGAGCACGCGGAGCACCCCGGTGCCTTCCGCGTGGCAAACCGTGGCCGGAATGGTCACTCCGGCGAGGCTCCGCCATGCGCAGTGGCACCGGCGACTAGCCGCCGGCTAGCCGGAGTGATTAGGCCCTAATCCGCGTGCTAATCAGCCCACCCAGCCATTGACAGGTGGGCCCAGCCCCCTTAAACACTCTTTTTAATTTAATTAACCACGGGTTTAACCCGCCTGAGGCTGACAAGGGGACCCCACTAGTCAGAGGCCTCCCCCCGTCAGCATGAGGTCATGCTGACGCAATAAAGCCCCTGTCCAGATTAAATATAATTCAGAAAAATCCAGAAAATTGATTAAACTTTGGAAATTAATAACTAATTCATTTTAACTCCAAATTAAACATATAATATATGAAAAATTATCAAAAAAATGAAAGGATTAGGAATATGCAATTTGTTTTCATGTTTGACCATTTTAAAATGGGGGGGGGGACAGTAGCAAATGTGCATATGGCATAATTTGAAATCAAATTTGAAGCTTCAATTTGCAAATATTATGCAATACACTTCATTTAAATGGAATTGTCCACACATCAGCAACATGTACATCATATTATACCACTTGATCATGTGTATGTGCATGGTACATTCTTTTGATAGCTTGTTTGCATTGTTTGCTATCGAATAGAGGTGGAGACGGAACCCGAGATCACCCCCTTCGTTGAAGATACCCCGTACAACCCTCGTCAACAAGGCAAGCAAACCCCATTGATCATGTCTATAAAATCCCACTTCCCTCTCAGTCTCGCTTATGCATTTATTAGGATGATCACCTTGTTATCGTTTCTACCGCATAGTTGAACCCATATCCGATGCATGACCTATCATCTTGTCACAGTAGTAAGCAAACCACAATCCTAGCTGACATAGGAGTTGATTGATATCATGTGGCCCCTGCAACTGTTACTTCTTATTTCATGCTTAGATTTTACAATGAGGATACTTTTGATGTGAGTCGGGATGGTAGTGATCATGGTGTTGATGAAGGTGAAAAATGTGTTGGTGAATCTACCCTAATACAAGGTGAACGATGAGAGGCTGTGTAGGAGTACACAGTGGGTTGTCTCGTTGAACACCGCCTTAAGCCCGAGTTCTTGTATGGTAATCCGAGACAAAGAGTACTACCACATGTTGGGAAAACGGATCCCCGCTCAGCCTATTAACTCACCCTGATTCAGTTCCAGGAGTCACACCTAGTTCGGGTTTTCCATTCGGCATATTCATAGAAAGATAAAGGAAATGAAATGTGGCATTCATGGTAGGGTGTGTAGCACATGGCTTATCAAGCGGAGAACCATCCGTCAAGGTGGGATTGCCGGTCGTGACTGCATGGTTTGAGTCCTGACGGGAAATCCGTCCGGATTTCCAGTTGGGTTTGGAACTCAGATAGTTGACTCCTGGATTAGAATTGGCTATGAGGTAAAAGTTGTGGGAATTATCCTCGCTGACACCCGCTTGAAGGGTGACGAGATCCCGGCGGTAACTGATAGTTTCATGTGTGTAGCAGTACACCCCTGCAGGGTTAATAACTATTCGAATAGCCGTGTCCGCGGTTATGGACTACTTGGAGACCTTTACTTGATTATTAGACAACTTGAATGGATACTCTAAAACTTGCCAAGATAATTGTGAGTGCTATGGCGTGCTTTCTCGTGGGGAAGTCGAGGAAGTATCCATAGTAGTTTATTGGTTAGAGACTTGGTAGTGGACTTGTGTACGCTTCTTACCTCAAGTCTGGTACTCGTAGTACAGGACTAGCCAAGTCAAAGCTGGCACTTCTGCATGTTAAAACC
This sequence comes from Bromus sterilis, assembly GCA_950022295.1. Lineage (NCBI taxonomy): Eukaryota > Viridiplantae > Streptophyta > Magnoliopsida > Poales > Poaceae > Bromus > Bromus sterilis. Next base: position 31,559,285 of record OX465598.1, read on the forward strand.
CCACCTCCCTTTACCTTGATACTTGAGCATGAGTAGTATAGTTCTGATGTAAGTCTTGCTGAGTACGACTTTGTACTCACGTTTGCTTATTCTATGTTTTAGATGAGAAACCAGACCCCGATGGAGTCACCTTTTTGAAGCTCTACGTTGACTAAGTTAGTATAGTTCCAGACAGCAGTCTGGTCCCTCGTGGAAGGGCATGTATGTTGAGCAAGGCTTCTCTAAGCCATTTGTTAATCTTTTCTGTACTCAGACCTAATTTGCTTCTGTTGTTTGATGTAATGTTGGATCACAGACTCGTGATCTCTTTGTGTACTCTATGTAAGTCAATAAAGATATACTTTGTAGAGTAATGTGATGATACCTGATGTTCACACTAGACATGTATGCTGTGTGTATGATTATGACGTGCATGTCTTAGTGTGGGTTTTCGATAGCTTGGTTGTGATCTTGTCGGCGGTCTTTTATACACCAAGTGGCCCTTAGATGTGCGCATCTTGGGGCATCGCGATGCGATTGCTCGTGACTCTGTCACGTGCCACACTTTGATGTATGATCGAGCCCGCCCGAGACCCCGACTAAGTGATCGGGCTGGAGTCTGTTTATGTAAGTGTTATAATTCAATCGATAATATGGTTGAGGCGACTTGTCTATGAGTATGGGATTTCACCACCCATAATCATTTAGACTTGTGAGCGGGCGATGAGGACCCATCTCAGTTGATCATCCGGCCTGGATGGGATGCCCCTCACGTACGATGCTTTCCGAGAGTGTTCTGTGCTTGGCCTTGTGTGCTTAGACAAGTGGGTCCGACTCTCGGCTTACACATGTTTATGACTGAAAAGTCTACTAGGCCTTGATGATCTTTTAATTTCAGAATAGTCATATCATTTTCATGCCTGATTCAATGTTACTTTTGTCGCTCTACATGATTATGACTGTTATTGCTCTCTAGTTGGTCGCTTCCCAGTCTTTTGCTAGCCTTCGCTCGCACTAAGCGGATTTCTGCTTGTGCATCCAAAATCCTTGAAACCAGTTTTTCCATATGAGTCCACCATACCTTCCTATGTGGTATTTATCGGCCATCCTAACGAAGACTTTCTTTTACCATCTCGAAATTATTCAAAAGCATTCCTGTTTTGTGTCTCAGTTTTAGCTCATGAGGAAGTAGTAGGTAATTCATGACCGTCTTCTGTTAGACATGTTTTATTCCGGGATTGCATGTCTAATCTGCAAACCCCAATACGAGGAGGGACTGGCATGAGTGCGCCCAGCTCACAAAAGATAATCACAACCAACAAACCCTCCTTCACGCTTTGTCTATGAGAAATCAGAAAACTTTGGCAGTGATAAACAAAGCAGATTAAGGGGATGTGATCGTCTCCATCTTGGGAGTCGTTCCTCGAAACATGTCTAGCGTAAGAGGCGATTGAGTTGTCTACTAGCATTCGTTGACAAAGCATGCACCTCTCAAAAACACTTTTTATCTCTGTTCCAAAACCAAGAGCTCTGGTACAAGTTTAGTCTTTGCTTCCATCCACGGGTTTTCAACCTTTCCATCAAACTCCACGGTTCGAGAGTCTCCACCTTCTTTCTTCAAAGCACCAACTAGGAGAGAATAATTATCATTCTGAGTGTAATGTGCATTGTCCCAAAGTATTACATTGTCTTTGGCATGATTGTCGTATTATTTATTCTGAAGTTCTTATTTCTAGTCTCCTTTAAAACTCCGGAGGAGTTTCTGCATTTATGTTTTGCTTCACTCACGGAGGCTAGCAAAATACCACTCTAGCATGTTCAAATTTTGTGCATTGTAATCCTGCCTTGATTTTCAGTAGCATATTATTTCCTTTTAGTTGTTTGAGATTGATCGCTTGAAAGAAGGATTGCTTCGTGCATTGTTCTAATACTTGCTAAGTTCTTTTCGTAGTACATGATTATATACATTTATTGAAGCAAAAGAGTTTGTCAAAGTTTTATTTGTCGTGTTCAGTTTGTTGTACTGAATTGCTTGAGGACAAGCAATATGCTAAGCTTGGGGGGGTGATACATCTCAAACGTATCTACTTTTCCAAACACTTGTGCTATTATTTTGCCCTCATTCTTGCATGATTTGGACGAAACTAACCCGGACTAACGCTGTTTTCAGCAGAGCTGTCTGTATGGTTTTATTGTGCGCAGGAAAATGGATTTTTGAACGTCCCAGAAAATTCCCAGAAAATCCACGCACCCGAAAGAGCCAGATGCCAGAAGTGGGACCAGAGGGGAGTCCTGGGGGCCCCAGGCGCGGCCAGGGGTGGGGCCGCGCCCTCTGGCCGCCTGGGGGCCTCCCCCTCCTCTGGTGCCCTACCGAAGCTCCTATTTATTCCCGTGACGCGAAAACCCCAGAACAGAAGTCGTTTTCCCAATTCTCGTCGCGGAGCCGCCGCCACCCTCTATTCTTCTCCGGGAGGGCTAATCTGGAGGCTGTTTTGGCCTCCGGAGAGGGGAGATCATCGCCATCGTCATCACCATCACCACTCCATCCTCCCTCCATGACTTCTCCATCCATGTGTGAGTAATTCCCTGTTGTAGGCAAAGGGGATGGTAGGGATTGGATGAGTTATATCATGTAATAGTTTATCAGATTGTTGGGGGCATGTTGCCTATCATCTAGATTGTTGTTTATCATCTTTTCTTCAACTTGTTGCTCTTAATGCTTGTCACTTTGGGCCTGAGTGCCATGATTTCAGATCTTTATGTTTTCATGAATATATTTGTGTTCTTTATCCTATCTATGAGTTGTTTGCACCTATTATGGTCCGGAACCGGCGATCCCAAAGGTGACAGCTTGGGACACCAAAGGGGATGGACTATAATTTGGGGATTCCATGTATCCATTGATTGTTAATGCTTTGTTCCGGTGCTCTTTGACAGGAGCACCTTAATCTCCATAAGTTTCTTTTGGCCCCGTTCGTAGAGGGATGGTAGGACAAAAGATGTTGTGCAAGTTCTTATTGCAAGCACATACAACTACCTGTGGGATACATGCCTGATGTTTGATTTATGCCTAGATGATCTTTGCTATTCTGTGTGCCTTGCCCCAAGTTGATTACATGATTGGCCTTATCCATGCAGCGACCAACCATCCATCTCCCTAGCCTACAATGTTTCAATTCTGCTGGTTACTAGTTGTTTATTTTTTTTGTTACTATTACCGTTGCTATCATCACTACCACTATTATCGCAGTTGCTATTAATATCTTGTTGCAAGTAAGTGTATCTCAGGTGCGGTGTAACTGACAACTCCACTGTTAAAGCTTGTGGATATTCTTTGGCTCCCCTTGAGTCGAATCAATAAATTGGGTTATTCTTACCCGCGAAGACTATCTCGATCCCCTGTAGTTGTGGGTTATCATCGACAGATGACTGATACGTCCAAAATATATCTATAATTTCTGCTTGCTCCATGCATGTTTTGTGTGATATTGCTATGATCTAGATACACTTTCATACACTTTTGATCATATTTGGACTAACCTATTAACTCAGTGCACACCAGTGCCAGTTCCTGTTTTCTGCTGTTTTTCTATTTCAGTTTTCCCCCATACAAAGAGTGCCAGAAAAATTTGGGAAAATTCAGATAAAAAAATCAGCATGATGGAAGCTTTGAGAAGAGCCCGGGAGGGGCCAGAGGGGAGCCAGGGGGGCCCAGGAGGCCCCACCCCTGGCAGCGCCAGGGGGGCGCCTGGGGCCCCTGGCCCACCTCTGGCTGCCCCCTTTCGCCTATTTATCCCCCGTCACGGGAAAACCCCAGGGAGAGAACCCTATTCCGCAAACTCGCCTCTGTTTCGCCTCCGCCGCGCTTCCGAAGACCGGGAGCACCAGAAGACCTCTTCCCGGCATCCTGCCGGAGGGACGATTGACCTCCGGGAGTCTCCTCTCCACCATGGATGCTCCCCGGATGTCTCGTGAGTAGTTTTCCTTGGACCATGGGTCCGTGATCAGTAGCTATGTGATTTTCTCCTCCCCTCTTTGATCTTCATTGTTTAGACCTCGTGAGCTGCCCAACATGATCGAGGCACCTTTGTAATATTTCTGCTATTGCTATGTTGAGTTTGATAGGATCTGATGGATTATGAGATGATGTTCAGATTGTGATTGAGTAATATATTTGGTTTTTATCTCTTATATTTTTGTTCCTAAGTAATTCTTGCATGTTCCCCGTTGCTGTTTATTGCTTTGGCCAAGTAGTAGGTAGTGACTCCAAGAGGGAGCGTTGTGCTAGATTGTGGGTTCATGCCCCCCGATGACATGCTTGAGTGACAGAAACATGAGTCTAGGGGATGTGTTGTTGCCACAAGGGGGAAAACAACGGTGCTTGTAACCGCGGTTACAAGGATTGTTTACTTTACGCAGAGTTCTTTTTAATGCAGTTGTCTATTGCTTTGGGTTTACACTTTGGGTGGGGCTCGCAACTTAATACCAGCGAGATGTTCTGGATAGATATCTCAAAGTGGATGATTAGTAGTAGATGCAGATGGATTTCGGTCTACTTACCTCTTCCTTTCTTTTGTAGCATAGTTAGCATTGCGGTGCGTTCATAATCCTGTCAATTGCCTTTCTGTAATTTGTTTACCTCGCATAGAAATTTTATCGTCTTTTGGGAGAGAGACATCACTAGCGAACATCACGTATCCCGGTCCATATCCTTATCATTGTTTCCACGCTATATTTACTTTTCTGCATTTCCTTTCAAGTTGCTATTATTATCCCTTGCATTTCATCCTTTGTAAACAACAAGACCGGAGATATTGACAACCTCTCTGAACTTCTTTGGGAACAAAGTTATCTGTGTCTGTGTGCAGGTCCGCGTCAGTTGCACCGCTGACACCTACTTATCATCTCTGGAGTCCTATTGGAGACAAACCTTGGTATCTTTACCAAGGTAAATTTGCTGTTGTGCTGCATCACGCCTTCCACTTGGGGCTCACCAACGAAGGGCGAGAAGACTACACCCGTCAACCCTCGCACCATCAATGGCCCGGAGGGGGGAATGTTGATGTTCGTTGTGTTAGAGAGGTGTGGTTGGTATACGGATAGCGCATCCGTATTTGTTATATTTTTCTGATCAATTTTCATGTATAAAGTTTTTGAATCTGACTTACGGTTTAAAAGATATCCAAATTCAAAGTTTAAATCATTTTCTGGATTTCTTTTATTATATAATTCCAAACATTATAAAAAACAGTACCACTGACATGGGGGACCCACATGTCAGTGGCAGAGACATATTAATCATTTTAATTAATTAGATATTGAACAAAGGGCCCACATGTCATTGAGACATATCAGTTTCTAATCTTAATTAAATTAATTACTTACATGTGGGGCCTAAGTGTCAGTGGCACAGTGCTAAATAACTAGTTTAATTTATTTTAAATGGCCAGGGGCCCACTTGTCTCAGACAGTGGGGGTTTTATCTCCAGTTTTAATTAAAAGAGGGATTACAGGAGGGTGGGGCCCGTTGTCAGTGGCTCATTAGTCATTGATGGTGAACCTGACATGAGAGGGCCTCCGGTCAGCCTCACCGAAGCACGCCGGCGACGAGGAAGCCACGGTCGGTGACCGTGTACTCGCCTCCGGCCACGAAAGCACGTGGGACTGGTCGCGTTCGAACTGACAAGGAGTCGCGCGTCGAATGGTGGTGCTGGTCTCGCCGGAAGGTGACCGGAGCGGCAACGGCGACGTGCGCGGCAACGGACAGTGGATGGCGGAGACGAAATCGACGAGTCCAACGGGGAGCTTTGAGCGTGTGCTACGGGAATCAACTCCACATAGCAGTGCGAGCACGACCAGGCTACTGGACGGCCAAACGCGCGCACTGGAACGCGAGGAAAAGCTTGCCGGCGGCAGTGAGCTCACTACCCTAATGGCAGATCGATCTGCGGGGCACGGGAGGGGCAACGGCGAGTTGGGGAAGACGCAGTACCTCACCGCGAATGCAGTGATGGTGGCAGCATGCTCGACGACGACTGAATTGGACTGCAATGTCGCGGCGGCGCAGAAAGGGGAACGACGGCGCGTGCTCGGTGTAGTCGATGCCAGCTCGATTCCTTCTGCGTGATGATGAGGATGACGACGGCGAGGTTGATGGACACGGTGGCTCGAGCTATGGTGGTCAGTGGCCACGCAGGTCCATAGCCATGGCGACGGCGGCTCAAGTCCGAGCTTTTCCTGGCGAGGACGAGGCGAGGGGGAGGGCAATTAGATCTAGGGTTCGTCCGTGGGGATCGCGGGCGAGTACTTAACCATAAGAACCGGCGACTGGGCACCGTGGATGGACGCCACGACGACAATCGTCTTCGAACACCCTCTACCATGGCGACACGAGGGCTCGGGTGAACAGGGAAGGGAGACGACCCGGGGTGGGCCAAGTGGGCTGGTGATACGTCTCAAACGTATTGATAATTTCTGCTCACTCCATGCATGTTTTGTGTGATACTGCTATGATCTAGATACACTTTCATACACTTTTGATCATATTTGGATTAACCTACTAACTCAGTGCACCCCAGTGCCAGTTTCTGTTTTCTGCTGTTTTTCTATTTCAGTTTTCCCCCATATAAAAAGTGCTCCAAAAATCCGGGAAAATCAGATAAAAAATCAGCATACCGGAAGCTTCGAGTGCCCCGAAAGAGGGCCAGGGGGCGGCCACCTGGCACGGCCATGGGCCTGGCCGCGCCAGGGTGCGCCTGGACCCCTAGTGGGCCCCTTGGATGCCCCCTTCGCCTATTTATTCTCCGCCACGGGAAACTTCCGAGGACAGAACCCTATTTCGCAAACTCGCTTGTGTTCCGCCGTCGCTGCGCTTCCAAGATCGGGAGCACCGTCAGGACCCTTCCTGGCACCCTGTCGGAGGGAGGATCGACCTCCAGGAGCTTCTCCTCCACCATGGACGCTTCCCGGATGTGCCGTGAGTAGTCTACCTTGGACCATGGGTCCGTGATCAGTAGCTATGTGATGTTCTCCTCCCCTCTTTGTTCTTCATGGTTTAAACCTCGTGAGCTGCCCTACATGATCGAGGCACATATGTAATCTTTCTGCTTTTGCTATGCTGAGTTTGATGGGATCTGATGGATTATGAGATTATGTTCATATTGTGATAGAGTAATATAATTGGTTCTTATCTTTTTTATTTTTGTTCCGAAGTAATTCTTGCATGTTCTCCGTTTCTATTTATTGCTTTGGCCAAGTGGTAGGTAGTGACTCCAAGAGGGAACGATATGCTCGATTGTGGGTACATGCCCCCTGATGACATGCTTGAGTGACAGAAACATGAGTCTAGGGATGTGTTGTGGCCACAAGGGGGTAAACAACGGTGCTTGTAACCACGGTTGCAAGGATTGTTTACTTTACACAAAGTTCTTTTTAATGCAGTTGTCTGTTGCTTTGGGTTTAAACTTTGGGTGGGGCTCGCAACTTAATACCAGCGAGATGTTCTCGATAGATATCTCAAGGTGGATGATTAGTAGTGGATGCAGATGGATTTTGGTCTACTTATTTTGGCGTACTGCCCATGCTTTTGAGCCTCTTCCTTTATTTTGTAGCATAGTTAGCATTGCGGTACATTTATAATCATCTCAATTGCACGTCTGTAATTTGTATACCTCGCATACCAGTACTTGTTTACACACTAGTGAACATCACGGGACCCTAGTCCATATTCTCATTATTGTTTACACACTCATTTACTTTTCAGTATTTACTTTCAGTTGCTATCATTATCATTATGCCTTGTTTTTTATCCTTTGTAAACAACAAGACCGGAGAGATTGACAACCTCTTTGAACTTCGTTGGGAGCAAAGTTAATTGTGTTGTGTGCAGGTCCAGGTTAAGAGAATAATATCTCAAACGGTGCGTTGCTCGCTTCACCACCTACTTATCATCTGTCGGAGTACTACGGGAGACAAACCCTATCCTCCACATAGGGGAAATTTGCTGCTATCCTACATCTCACCTTCCTCTTGTGGTGACCAACGAGGGGCGAGAAGCCATTACCACTTCCCAGCCATCATCTGGTTTGGGCCACACTGTGCACTAGCTGCACCAGGGGGTTGGGCCAGTTCCCATTTATTCTTTTCTGTCTTTCTTTTCTTCTTCTTCTCTGTTTTGATTTGTTTAGTCACATCTAGATTTTTGTAAATTATGAGACTTGCTCCAATATTTGTATTGCCCTATGTAGTAATGCTACAAAAAAAATTTGTGATTAAATAAATCCATTGGATTATTGTTGTTTAATTTAAAAGGTCTTTTTGTGCTGTTTCGCTACTGTTAATAATTGTTTGAAATATTTAGATATGGCAATAAATGCTCATTGCAGATTTATCATGGTCCACTGGTTTTTAGGGATTTTACAAAAGTGGTTGCACAATTTTTGGACAAAGTTTCATTTGCCACATTGTTTTTTAATTATCAGACAAAAATCATTTTGAATTTGTTTCATCTGTGAATTCAAAGATGATCAAGGCAATGATCAAGCACGATGATTTAACTGTAGCAAGGTGATTACTGTTCCACCAACAGAGATTACTATTACAAGACTTGAGAGTGTTACAAATCTCCCCCACTACAAGAATTCTTGTCCTGAGAATTTAAGCGGTAGAGGGGAAAAGATCGGGGTATTCTTCACTAAGGCGATCTTCGCGTTCCCAAGTGGCTTCATCTTCAGAATGATTCAACCACTTAACTTTGAGGAACTTGGTTGTTTTGTTATGGGTTTTGCGTTCAGACTAATCGAGAATGCGGCTCGGATGTTCTTGATAAGTCAAGTCCTGTTGCAATTCAATCATGTCACAACCCCAAGTTAGGTATGTGCTAGAAATAGCAAGTCCCTTTGTATCATGTTAAAAATTTCAAAAAGAAATTGAAATGGGAGAAGAACCCCCCCCCCCCCAGATGAATTAATTCAAAAGGCCAGATAAAAATCTTCTCCAAAAATTCATGTTAGAATTTTGAAAAGTCTTATAAATGAGTGTGATCACATATCAAGTGATGTGGGACCCACCCCATGCTCATGGATTTTTCAAATATTCAGACAGTGCCTTGGAATTAATCAAAAACCCCTATTTGATTTAAAGTTCAAATTATTTGAATTTTAAAAATGTTCAAAATTTATAAGTGGCTAGTATATTATTTGGTGAGGCCATATAAAAATTATGAGCATTTAATAAAATGGTTTGCTATTTATTTTAGCTAGCCAAAACAAATGTCAGAAGAAAATAGAAAAGAAAAATAAAAAAAAGGAGGGAACCACTTACCTGTCGCCCAGGCGAAGGCCCGGCCGGCCCAGCCCAACTCCCCCCGTTCTGTCGTCTTCCTCCCGCGTGCCCAAGCAGCTCGGTGGCGTCCAGAGCGCGCACCAGAGCCACCTCGACGTCTTGAAGCCTCCAGAGCCCCCGTGTCCTCTCCTCGGTGTCCTGGAGAACCACATTTGTGCCGTCCACCGTATCCCCCTCAGTCCAGCGCCTTCCCACCCCTCCTCTTCCCTCCCGCCAGCTGCCCCGAGAGCAACCGCAGGCCATGGCAATGGCGAGACGCGGCCAACGAGCTTCTCATGGCGAACCGCCATGTCCCAAAGGACCGCAACATCGAGCAGCGTCGCCATGCCAGAGATCAAGAGCGCGGACGCCCTGTAGACGACGGACGTCTCATCGTTTTGCTCCGGCCACCGCGGCGTCTCTCCGCCAAATTCGTCACCACCGTAGCCCCTTCGACTCCGGCGCCTTCACCAACGCGTTGCTGGTGAGCTCGCAATCTTTTTGCATCTATCCGCGCTTTGCCCCGTTGCCCGTAGCCAATTCCCCCTCGAAGATATCTCCGGCCGCCGCCCGAGTCACCGTCGGCGAGGTTCTAGCTACTCCCGAGTCCCTCTGGTTTCTCCACGCAATGCGGGTGAGCGCGGGCTGCATCCCCGTGGTATTCCCGTTGAGAATGGAGGCCGGTAACCCCCTGTCCGTGAACGCCGCCGCGTCCGCGAGTCACCGGCGACTCAACGCCGGCGGGATGACGTGGCCCCGGGCTAATTAACCTAACCTAACCACTAAACCCCCTAATCCCCAATGACAGGTGGGGCCCCCAACCCTTAACCCTCTCTGTTAACTCTAATTAAAACGGGTTTAACCCCACTGTCACTGACAGACATGGCCCACATGTCAGCCCCCTGGTGACTTCAGCACTGCGTCAGCATGATGCAATAAATCTTTTTCCAAAGATTAAAAGAAATAAAAAAAAAAGAGAAAAATCCAGAAAATAACCCAAACTTTGGAAATTCATAGAAAATTCATATTAACTCCAAATTGGACAAATAATATATGAAAAATGATCAGGAGAAAATAAGCTATCCAAATATCCAACTTTCAACTTTGTTTGAGTTGAATTTAAAATGTGATCAGTAGCATTTTCTATTTGATTTAAATGGAATTAATTCAAATTCATTTCAAATACTTTTGCAACTTGAACCATGGCAACATGCTACATTTCAATTACACATCAGAGGCATATCATACACTTTTCACAAAAGTTTAACTTGATCAAACATTTTCATATGCAAGTTGACTAAATTGAATTCAAATTGGAGTTTGAATTTGCAATTCAATTTGCAATATACTCCATTTAAATGGAATTGCTTCACACATCAAAGCCTATACATCAAGTTTCAACCTTCAACCATGTGATTGTGCATTGTATTTACTTTGCTACCTTGTTTGTTGTTTGTCGAGTAGAGGTGGAACCGGAACAGGAGGCTGCCCCCTTCGTTGAAGACCCCGAACCCGAACCTCGTCAGCAAGGCAAGCAAGACCCCATTGATCATGTCGATAAAATCCCACTTCCCTCTCATGTCTCGCTTATGCATTGTATAGGATGATTACCATGCTATGTTTCTACCGCATAGATGAACCCATTCCTTTGCATGACCTATCACTTGTCACAGTAGTAAGCAAACCACAATCCTAGCAAATGTAGGAGTTGATTGATATCATGTGACCCCTGCAACTGTTACTGCTTATTGCATGCTTAGAGTGATACCATGATGATATTGTTATGTGAGTCGGGATGGTAGTGATCATGTTGATGATGGTGGAAATGTGTTGGTGAATCTACCCTAATACAAGGTGAACGATGAGAGGCTGTGTAGGAGTACACAGTGGGTTGTCTCGTTGAACACCGCCCTAAGTCCAAGTTCTTGTGTGGTGATCCAAGATGAAGAGTACAACCACACATTGGGCTCACTGACCCCTCTCAACCTATTAACTCATCCCTTTCGATGTCCAGATGTCGCAATATTTCGGAGTTCTGGTAGGTTTGTGGCCTGGCTGCTAAGTGAGAGAACGGCTCAGCCGAGACCGGCTTATGCACCACGCACACATCATCTGGGTCCACTTCGGTAAACCGGCCGGGTTCACGATAGTGGTAGCCCACCCAGGTAGGCGGCTTTCTTGGACTAGATCGGCTATGAGGTAACAGTTGTGGTGGCATCCTCGCTGTCATCTCTTGAACGGTGACACGCAAAAGGCGGTAACTGATGACACGTGTGTGTAGTGGTACACCACTGCAGGGTTAACAAAACTATTCGAATAGCCGCGTCCGGGGTTAAGGACTAGTTGTCAGAACCCTCTGTTAGGTAATGTGCTAGGATGAAGTAACCTTGCATCATGTCAAATTTTCAAAGGAATTCAACTTCAAAATCAAAATGGGAGAAGGAAACCCCCCCAGATGAATTAATTCAAAAGGCCAGATAAAAATCTTCTCCAAAAATTCATGTTAGATTTTTGAAAAGTCTTATAAATGAGTGTGATCAAATATCAAGTGATGTGGGACCCATCCCATGCTCATAGATTTTTCAAATAATCAAACAGTGCCTTGGAATTAAAGAAATACCCCTATTTGATTTAAGATTCAAATTATTTGAATTTTAAAAATGTTGAAATTTTGTGAGTGGCTAGTCTATGTTATTATGAGGCCACATAAAAAATTTCAGCATTTAAAAAAATGTTTAGCTATTTTAATTGGCTAAACAGAACAAATAGCAGAAAAGAAAAACAGAAAAGAAATCAGAAATCCTTACCTGGCGCCCAGGCGAAGTCAGCCCACCCCAGCCCAGCCGGCCCACAGGGGCAGGGGCGTCTTCTTCCCCCTCCCGCGCCTCCAAGCTGCTCGGTGGAATGCCACCGAGCTAGCCGGGGACGACACGTCGCCGTCGAGGAGCTTCCAGGCCTCCCCGTGGCTTCTTCTCGCACCTGGAGACTCCCCGCGGCCTCCGCAGTCCATTCCCCCCTCCACGAGCTCCCTCCCCTCCTCTCTCGCCCGTTTCGTCGTCGCCTGAGAAGAACGTCGGAGCGCCGTTGAGCCCCCGCGTGGCCACCGTGCCCTAGAGCTCAAGCCAGCAAGTCCACCGTGCTCCTCGTCGTCGTCTTCATCGACCTGCGAAAGGAATCGGAGCAGGACGCCTCCACGAGCAAGCTAGCTTCGTCGTCTTCATCGCCGGCCGCCGTGGATCGACTTCAAATTCCGGCAGCTCCAGCGCCTCCCCGAGCAAGCCGCCACTCCAGATAGATTCAGGGTGAGATCACGGCCGGAACCCCTCACTTCTCCCCCTCGTTTTCTTCCTCTAGCCGGATCCGCCATGAACGCAGGAGCTCGTCGCCGCCATGGTCGTCGTCCTCCTCGCTCCAGTGCTCGTCGTGAACCCCCAGTGCACGCGTTTGACTCCTGCACGTGCTAGCGTTCGAACGAGCCCCGAATCAACTCCAACCGTGCACCACAACGTCATCTACGACCTCGCCGGTTCTCTGTTTCCGCCGGAGTCGTCGCCGTCGTCTCTCCCGACCTCCCTGTGACCCCCTGTTACTTCCAGACGACGCGGAAGACCTCCAGGAGCAAGCCTGTGCCCTCCGTTTCCCCTCCCGTGGCCGGATTCGCATTCCCGTGCAGCGCCGCCGTGACTCCAGTCGCCGGCGTTTAGCCGCCGGTGAGTTAGCCAAACCCCCCCTGTTAATTACTTGGCTAATGACCCCCTGCGTCACTGACCAGTGGGCCCAGTGGCTTAATTAAGCCACTGGATTAATTTAACCCACGGGTTAGTTAACCCAGTCACTGACAAGGTGACCCCACATGTCAGCCCCCCCCCCTTGACGTCAGCACTTGCGCAATAATTCAGTTAAATGAATTTCCAGAGATTATTTGAATTAAAAGAATTCCAGAAATTGCAGAAAATACCCCAAACTTTGGAAATTCATAGAAAATTCATATTAACTCCAATTTGGACAAATAATATATGAAAAATGATCAGGAGAAAATTATCTTTCCAAATATGCAACTTTCAACTCTGTTTGAGTTGAATTTAAAATGTGATCAGTAGCATTTGCTATTTGATTTAAATGGAATTAAATCAAATTCAAATCAAATATTTTTGCAACTTGAACCATGGCAACATGCTACATTTCAATCACACATCAGAGGCATATCATACACATTTGAAGATGATTCAAGATGATCAAACCATATCACATACAACTTGGTTAATTTGAATTCAAATGTGGAGTTTGTTTTTGCAATTCAATTTGCAATATACTCCATTTAAATGGAATGCTCAACACATCAGTACCATGAACATCACCCTTTCAATCTTATTCATGTGATTGTGCATTGTACATTCTGTTGATCCTATGATTGTCATGTTGCTGATAGACGTGGAGCCGGAGCCCGAGGTCACCCCCTACGTTGAAGACCCCGAACCCGAACCTCGTCAGCAAGGCAAGCAAACCCCCATTGATCATGTCGATAAAATCCCACTTCCCTCTCATGTCTCGCTTATGCATTGTTTAGGATGATCACCATGCTTCGTTTCTACCGTATAGATGAACCCATTCCTTTGCATGACCTATCATTTTGTCACAGTAGTAAGCAAACCACAATCCTAGCAAATGTAGGAGTTGTTTGATATCATGTGGCCCCTGCAATGTTACTGCTTATTGCATGCTTAGTTGATACCATGTTGTTACTGTGATGTGAGTCGGGATGGGGATGATCATGTTGATGATGGTAGAAAAGTGTTGGTGAATCGACCCTAATACAAGGTGAACGATGAGAGGCTGTGTAGGAGTACACAGTGGGTTGTCTCGTTGAACACCGCCCTAGTACGAGTTCTTGTGTGGTGATCCAAGATGAAGAGTACAACCACACATTGGGCTCACTGACCCCTCTCAACTTACTAACTCATCCCTTTCGATGTCCAGATGTCGCAATAGTTCGGAGTTCTGGTAGGTCTGTGGCCTGGATGCTAAGTGAGAGAACGGCTCATCCGAGACCGGCTTATGCACCACGCACACATCACTTGGGTCCACTTCGGTAAACCGGCCGGGTTCACGATTGTGGTAACCAACCCAAGTAGGCGGCTTTCTCGGACTAGATCGGCTATGAGGTAACAGTTGTGGTGAGCATCCTCACTGGCACCCCTTGAATGGTGTCGAGATCAAAGGCGGTAAATGATGGTCATGTGTGTGTAGCGGTACACCCTTGCAAGGTTAACAAAACTATTCGAATAGCCGCGTCCGCGGTTATGGACTGCTTGGAAAGCTTAGCTTGATTATTAGATAACTTGAACCGGATACTTCTAAAACACACCAAGATAAGTGTGAGTGCTATGGCGTGCTTCCTCGTGGGGAAGTCGAGGAAGGCACCATAGTGGTGTATTGATTGGAGAAAGTAGTGGACTCGTGTACGCTTCTTACCTCAAAGTCTGGTACTCGTAGTTCAGGATTAGCCAAGTCAAAGCTGGCATTTCTGCAAGTGAACCCCACCTCCCTTTACCTTGACACATATGCATGAGTAGTATAGCTCCTATGTAAGTCTTGCTGAGTACGACTTTGTACTCACGTTTGCTTAATCTATGTTTTAGATGATGCCACTGACCCCGAAGGTGGCTTCTTCATCGAGCTGGACGACTGAAGACCAACTAGTCTAGTCCCAGTCAGACGACTGGTTCCCTCGTGGAGGGCTTTGTGTTTAAATAAGGCTTCTTAAGCCATTTGTTAAACTTGTCTGTACTCAGACATAATTTGCTTCCGCCTGTGTTGTAATGTTGGATCACATGTATGTGATCTCTGTTTGTACTCTATAAGAGTTATAAATAAAATGTACACTTTGTAGAGAATTGCAATGGTACCTGCTGTTCATACAAAGCATGTGTGTTGCGTGTATGTTTATAACATGCATGTCTTTGTATGGGTTTTCGAGACCTTAGTTGTGTTCTGGCTGGCGGTCTTGCATACACCAAATGGCCCTTAGATGTGCGCAGCTTGGGGCATCGCGATGCAATTTTTTGGAGACTCTGTCTCGTGCACACTTTGTGGTATGATCGAGCCCGCCCTAGACCCCGACTAAGTGATCGGGCTGGAGTAAGTCTATGTAAGAGTTATGAGATAGTCGATAGTATGGTTGAGGCGACTTGTCTTTGAATATGGGAGTTCACCACCCATATCATTAGACTTGTGTGCGGACGATGAGGACCCATCTCAGTTGATCATCCGGCCTGGATGGGATACCCCTCACGTACGATGCTTTCCGAGAACGTTCTGTGCTTGGCCTTGTCTGCTTAGACAAGTGGGTACGGTTCTCGGCTCTCCATATGACTATGCCTTAACTGGACTTGCATACGCTAACCCCGGGTCCCGACAGACTGCTTGGAAAGCTTAGCTTGATTATTAGACAACTTGAACTGGATACTTCTAAAACACACCAAGATAAGTGTGAGTGCTATGGCGTGCTTTCTCGTGGGGAAGTCGAGGAAGGCACCATAGTGGTGTAATTGGTTGGTGAAAGTAGTGGACTCGTGTACGCTTGTTACCTCAAGTCTTGTACTCGTAGTTCAGGACTAGCCAAGTCAAAGATGGCACTTCTGCAAGTGAAACTCCACCTACCTTTACCTTGATACATGTGCATGAGTAGTATAGTTCCTACGTAAGTCTTGTTGAGTACGACTTTGTACTCATGTTTGCTTATTCTATGTTTTAGATGAACCCACCTACCTGATGGTGGCTTCTACCCGAAGCTCGAAGATTGAAGACTCAGACCAAGACCAATCTAGTGTAGTCCCAGTCAGACGACTGGTTCCCTCGTGAAGGGCTTGTTTATAGATAAGGCTTCTCTAAGCCATTTGTTAAACTTGTCTGTACTCAGACCTACTTTGCTTCTGCATGTTTGATGTAATGTTGGATCACAGGCTTGTGATATCTGTGTGCACTCTATAAGAGTTATCAATAAAGTATATACTTTGTAGAGAATTGCAATGATACCTGTTGTTCATACTAGACATGTGTGCTGCGTGTATGTTTATAACATGCATGTCTTAGTATGGGTTTTCGAGACCTTAGTTGTGATCTGGCTGGCGGTCTTTCATACACCAAGTGGCCCTTAGATGTGCGCAGCTTGGGGCATCGCGATGCGATTGTTCGAGACTCTGTCTCGTGCACACTTTGTGATATGATCGAGCGCGCCCTAGACCCCGACTAAGTGATCGGGCTCGAGTAAGTCTATGTAAGGGTTATAATACAATCGATAGTATGGTTGAGGAGACTTGTCTATAAGTATCGGAGTTCACCACCCATATCAGTTAGACTTCTGTGCGGACGATGAGGACCCATCTCAGTGGTTCATCCGGCCTGAATGGGATGCCCCTCACGTTCGATGCTTTCCGAGAACGTTCTGTGCTTGGCCTTGTCTGCTTAGACAAGTGGGTATGGTTCTCGGCTCTCCATATGATTGTGTTGTAGCGAGGCTTGCATACGCTAACCCCGGGTCCCGACAAATCAGATCATGTTCCACTTCACGAATAGGGTCCTTGAAGCAGCGACGGAGTTGCGACACGTGATAGACATCGTGGACTTGAGAGAGGTTTGACGACAACTCCAAACGGTATGCCACCGGTCCACTTCTGGAAAGGATACGGAACGGGCCAATGTAGCGAGGAGCTCACTTGCCTTTGATCCCGAAACGATGAGTGCCCCTCATGGGAGTGACACAAAGGTAAGCTTGTTCGCCGGGTTGATAGACCATTTATTTGTGCTTGCGGTCAAAGTTGCTTTTCTAGCGGGACTGAGAAGCTTTAAAATGTTCACGGATAACGCGAACCTAATCTTCGGCATGTTGTATAATTTCCGGAGCAATGAGGGTCCGTTCCCCAGTTTCTGGCCAATTCAGAGGGGTTCGACACTTACGTCCATAAAGAACTTCAAAGGGGGGCATCTGCAGACTAGCTTGATAGCTATTGTTGTACGAGAATTCAGAAAATGGATGAGATTCCTCCCATTTCATACCAAATGAAATGACACAAGCTCGAAGCATGTAAGTGCTGTTTTGTTACATCGTATGTAAGTGCTGTTTCCATGTTGTAAGAAATTGTCTTTTTCTTGCAATTACACCCGTTATGCTGTCCGAGTCATTCCAGGTTTATCTCATAATCTGATGCATTTGCAAACTCCTTTCTGTTTCAGATGGCAGATCTTCCCCCTCGGCAGAATGTTCGTTTGACCAGGTGCCTCGGTGTGCGTGGCCATCCCGCCATGTTGATCGAGATGATGTCTTATGTGGGATATCGGTGGTACCCTGAGTACACCGTTGAGGAGCAGTTTCACGACTTCAACCAGACACAGTTCCACTGCATTTTCCGGATCTATCCGCACCACGTTGGAGTCACTCAGCCTATCCACTTTGGACATGGCATTGGCGTTACCGAGAACATGGTTGTGCAGGATGCTGCATACTCATGTATGACACTGCTGAGAGAGGAGCACACTTTGCTGAGAGAGACTTCTTTCCGCTATATCCCTGCTGCACTTCCAGGAGAAGAGGGATATTACACCGGACTCTACTCAGATCACTCTGCAGAGGATCCCGCACTCCAGGTGACTGCTAGGTTTGCTAGTGACGGAGATCGTGATGCACGCGCTCTCCGTTTCGAGCTCCACATCACCCGTGTTCGTCTGTATCGAGCACTGACCCTATTGGCACCATTTGTGAGCGTGGGATCAGTTGAGCATGATGCGATCTACCCAGTGAGGACTCAGATGCCTTCTCGAGTTGCTTGGCCCGAGATTGGAGGCATTTTTCCACCCCGTGGTCCTTTGCTTCCACCCTACGCTGGACCTAGGCCCCATCCTTTCCCAAATGGATATCAGGGTCCACAAGCCTCCGTGTTTTCCGATGGTCACCTCCAGCTACCGGGATACGCGGGAAATTTTTATGAGGACTACTATGGAGATGGAGATGAGTGAGACCGCCTGTGGTCTTACTTAGTGATGTTGTAGTAGTATCATAGTATATTGTACGCAAGGGTCTAAGTTCCAGAGGCTTAGATAAATAATGTATAGGAAGTCAGAGTGCCTCTGAAGGATGTATCATCTTCATCGCGTTTGTATTAGCTTGGTGCTTGTACTAAAACGATGTATGGTTTGTATGACAGCTTGTGAATATATGGCTTGTATGCTCTATCACCATGTTGTCAAGATGATTACTTCCTTTGCTCTGTAATCCTTCCAGTACTTCAATACCTTGTTTAGACCCTTCAAATCAACTCTATTTGACTTTGGTTTTTCACCTTCAGGATGTCTCAAGGAACCCGTGGCCAGGTTGGTCGTAACCAAGGTCGTGGGAATGACCAGGAGGAAGGCAACCTTCCACCCCCACCCACGATGGCACAAGTTCTGATGGAGGTCGAGAGGAACCGTCGTGACTCTCACCACCTGTTGGAAGTCATTGCTCGCAACACCACTCAGCAGCGCAATGAGTTGGTGTCCCTGAACGACTTCATCCGACTTCATCCCCCGGTTTTTAGTTACTCCACCGAGCCCCTTGACGCCGATGACTGGCTTCGCAGCATCGAGAGGAAGCTCCAAGCAGGCCGTGTTGCAAATGGCGACAAGGTCAGCTATGCCACCTATCACCTCGAAGGTGCAGCTAGCTCTTGGTGGGAGAACTTTCTGAATATGCGTCCCGTTGGACCGCCTGCATCTTGGGAGGAATTCTGCACGTCCTTCCGCGAGGACCACATTCCCAAGGGTCTCATGGACCGCAAGCGTGAGGAATTCTGCAACCTCACTCAAGGCAGAAGGACAGTTGACGAGTTCAGTCGTGAGTTCAATCGACTTGCTCGTTATGCTACCGAAGAAGTCTCCACCGACTCCAAGAAGCAAGAGAGGTTCCGTTGTGGCCTCAACACTGGACTCCGTCGTGAGCTCAATCTTCATGACTTTGCCACCTTCCAGGTCCTTGTCAACAAGGCCATCAAAGCAGAGGACATGAACACCCCCAACGACTTCCGCAAACACCCCAGAGATGATGGCTCATCCAGTTCTGGCTCCCAGAAGCGCAAGATCTGGATCCCAAACAGCATGTTCGGCCAGAACAACCCACCGAGGCCATCCTATGTGGCGCCTCGTCCACCCACCCAGTTCCACCCAGCTCCGCCAAACAACCCAGCTCCACGAACTGTTTTCGGAGCCTGTTACAAGTGTGGTCAGGCAGGCCACTATTCTCGTGAGTGTCCCCAGAACCATCTCCAACACCAGAATGCTCCACCCCGTGCCGGAGGCAACAACAACAACAATGGTCGTGGCAAGCCACCCCAGAAGGTCTACACCGCCAAACCCGCTCCTCCCGCCACTCGTGGACGTGTGAACCAGATTGCCGCCGAAGAGACTGACGACACCACTGACGTCATTCTTGGTACGCTCCCAGTCAATTTTGTTCCTACTTCCGTTCTTTTCGACCCAGGAGCATCTCATTCATTCATGTCGGAAAGTTATGCACTTCGTCATGAGTTACCCCTTTGTTGAATTGTCCACCCCAATGATTATTCAAACTCCAGGGTCAAGATGGAAAACTAATAGAGTGAGCCATGGTAATCAAATTGCAATTGAGGGTTTACTATTCCTTGCTTCACTCATAGCCCTCAAGTCTTCAGACATTGATGTCATCCTTGGCATGGATTGGCTATCAAGACAGAATGCCTACCTGGATTGCAAAGGCAAATCCGTGAAACTCACCCACCCTTCAGGCCAAACCGTCAACTATACCTCACCCAGAACAAGAACCCAAGTGCATTACTTGAATGTACTTCCCCTTCCCGAACTTGAAGATATTCCGGTGGTTCGTGACTTCCCGGATGTCTTTCCTGAAGAGCTGCCGGGAATGCCACCCGACAGATGTGTAGAGTTTATAGTGGATCTTGCCCCAGGAACCGCACCAATTTCTAGACGCCCATACAAAATGGCCCCACGTGAGTTAGCTGAGCTTAAAACCCAACTGGAAGCTTTGTTGGAGAAATGCTTCATCCTCCCTAGCTCATCGCCATGGGGTTGCCCCGTTCTGTTCGTGACGAAGAAAGATGGAACAGAAAGGATGTGCGTAGACTATCGCCCGCTAAATTTAGCAACGATAAAGAACAAGTACCCACTGCCCAGGATCAATGATCTTTATGATCAACTTGCAGGATCCTCTGTCTTCTCCAAGATGGATTTGAGATTAGGTTATCATCAAATCAAGATCCGAAACGAGGATATTCCCAAAACGGCTTTTACTACTCGTTATGGTCTTTACGAGTATACCGTCATGTCCTTTGGTTTAACCAATGCCCCCGCCACTTTCTCACGCATGATGAATTCCATCTTCCTGGAGTATTTGGACCAGTTCGTCGTGGTTTACCTCGATGACATCCTTATATACTCGAAGAACGAAGAAGAACATGCCGAACACCTAAGGCTGGTATTGATGAAACTTAGAGAGCATCGCCTGTATGCTAAATTCTCCAAGTGTGAATTTTGGCTACCAGAAGTGACCTACTTAGGCCACGTGATTTCTGCAAAAGGCATTGTTGTGAATCCCGAGAGAGTTCAGGCCGTCCTTGACTGGACTCCACCTGAATCGGTTAAGCAAGTTAGAAGTTTTCTTGGCCTAGCCAGCTATTGTCGTTGCTTCGTCGAGAACTTTTCTAAAGTTGCAAAGCCTCTAACTGAACTCCTCAAGAAAGATAAGAAATTCCTATGGACTCCCAAGTGCGAGGAAAGCTTTCAATAGCTAAAAAGAAGATTGACTTCTGCACCCGTACTTGCACCTCCAGACACCAAAAAGGATTTCGAGATCTATTGTGATGCATCACGGCAAGGGTTAGGATGTATACTTCTGCAAGATCGACATGTGGTAGCTTATGCTTCACGCCAGTTGCGGCCACATGAAGAGAACTATCCTACCCATGACCTTGAACTCGCTGCCGTAGTTCATGCCCTAACAACTTGGCGACATTACCTCCTTGGTAATTGTTGCGAGATTTATTCCGACCACCAAAGCCTCAAATATATTTTCACCCAGCCAGATCTTAATCTCAGGCAAAGACGCTGGATTGAGTTGATAAAAGATTACGACGTAGTAATTTCTTACACCCCAGGCAAGGCCAATGTCATGGCTGATGCACTAAGTCGTAAGTCCTATTGTAACAACCTCATGTTACAACAGTATCAACCACTTCTTCATGAGGACTTTCGCAAGCTCAATCTTGAGATTGTTCCTCATGGCTATCTTTCTACCTTGGTGGCGAAACCAACTCTTGAGGATCAAATCATAGTTGCCCAAAGGCGTGCACGAGGTGTTCGCCGGATCAAGGAGAACATTGCTAGCGGAGTTGCTAAATGTTTCTCCACAGATAGCAAAGGAACGGTATTCTTTGAAAATCGTTTGGTAGTACCTAAGAATAAGGAACTAAGGCAACTCATCCTCAAGGAAGCCCATGACACACCCCTCTCAATTCATCCCGGTAGCACAAAAATGTACCGAGATCTACGCCAGAGATTTTGGTGGACTAGGATGAAGAGAGACATTGCTCAATTTGTTGCCGAATGTGATGTTTGTCGTCGCATTAAGGCAGAACATCAAAGACCTGCTGGTACACTTCAACCTTTGTCTATTCCCGAGTGGAAATGGGACAAAGTCGGTATGGACTTCATCACCGGCTTTCCAAGAACCCAGAAAGGAAACAATGCCATCTTCGTTGTCATAGATAGGCTTTCCAAAGTTGCTCATTTCCTTCCGGTTCGCGAGTCTATAACTGATAGCCAGTTAGCAGACTTGTACATCTCTAGAATTGTATCCCTTCATGGTGTTCCTTTGGAAATCAATTCTGATCGTGGTAGCCTTTTTACCTCTAGATTTTGGGGAAGCTTTCAGAATGCTATGGGAACTCATCTCTCCTTTAGTACAGCTTTCCATCCTCAGTCTAGCGGTCAAGTCGAAAGGGTTAACAAAATTCTTGAAGACATGCTCAGAGCTTGTGTTATCTCATTCGGAAAGAATTGGGAGAAGTCTCTTCCATTTGCCGAATTTGCTTATAACAATAGTTTTCAATCTAGTCTGAACATGGCTCCTTTTGAACTCCTATATGGACGACGATGTCGAACACCTTTAAACTGGTCAGAAACCGGTGAAAGACAATTCTTTGGACCGGATATGATCAAGGAAGCAGAAGAGCAAGTTCGCATTGTTCGTGATCAATTGAAAGCAGCCCAGTCTCGTCAGAAAAGCTACTATGATCGTCATCATAGGCAAGAGAGCTACAATCTGGATGAGAAGGCTTACCTTCGGGTTACTCCTCTGAAGGGAACCCAACGTTTCGGTATCAAAGGCATGTTGGCCCCACGTTACATCGTACCTTTCCGCATTATTGCTAAACGTGGAGAAGTTGCCTACCAACTTGAACTACCTCCGCACCTCTCCCGAGTACATGATGTATTCCATGTGTCCCAACTCAAGCGTTGCTTCAAGGACCCCATCCGCGAAGTCGACCATGAAACGCTTGATCTCCAAGATGACCTTTCTTATCGAGAATACCCCGTTCGTATTCTTGATTCCGCAGAGCGTGTCACTCGTCGTCAGAAGATTAGGTTTCTGAAAGTGCAATGGTCACACCACTCTAAAAGAGAAGCTACGTGGGAAAGAGAAGACCGTCTCAGTGCCGAGTACCCCACCTTCCTCCCGCAGACTTCTGAATCTCGGGACGAGATTCTGTTGAGTGGGGGCGAGTTGTCAGAACCCTCTTTTAGGTAATGTGCTAGGATCAAGTAACCTTGCATCATGTCAAATTTTCAAAGGAATTCAACTTCAAAATCAAAATGGGAGAAGGAAACCCCCCCAGATGAATTAATTCAAAAGGCCAGATAAAAATCTTCTCCAAAAATTCATGTTAGATTTTTGAAAAGTCTTATAAATGAGTGTGATCACATATCAAGTGATGTGGGACCCATCCCATGCTCATAGATTTTTCAAATAATCAAACAGTGCCTTGGAATTAAAGAAATACCCCTATTTGATTTAAGATTCAAATTATTTGAATTTTAAAAATGTTGAAATTTTGTGAGTGGCTAGTCTATGTTATTATGAGGCCACATAAAAATTTTCAGCATTTAAAAAAATGTTTAGCTATTTTAATTGGCTAAACAGAACAAATAGCAGAAAAGAAAAACAGAAAAGAAATCAGAAATCCTTACCTGGCGCCCAGGCGAAGTCAGCCCACCCCAGCCCAGCCGGCCCACAGGGGCAGGGGCGTCTTCTTCCCCCTCCCGCGCCTCCAAGCTGCTCGGTGGAATGCCACCGAGCTAGCCGGGGACGACACGTCGCCGTCGAGGAGCTTCCAGGCCTCCTCGTGGCTTCTTCTCGCACCTGGAGACTCCCCGCGGCCTCCGCAGTCCATTCCCCCCCTCCACGAGCTCCCTCCCCTCCTCTCTCGCCCGTTTCGTCGTCGCCTGAGAAGAACGCCGGAGCGCCGTCGAGCCCCTGCGTGGCCACTGTGCCCTAGAGCTCAAGCCAGCAAGTCCACCGTGCTCCTCGTCGTCGTCTTCATCGACCTGCGAAAGGAATCGGAGCAGGACGCCTCCACGAGCTCGCTAGCTTCGTCGTCTTCATCGCCGGCCGCCGTGGATCGACTTCAAATTCCGGCAGCTCCAGCGCCTCCCCGAGCAAGCCACCACTCCAGATAGATTCAGGGTGAGCTCACGGCCGGAACCCCTCACTTCTCCCCCTCGTTTGCTTCCTCTAGCCGGATCCGCCATGAACGCAGGAGCTCGTCGCCGCCATGGTCGTCGTCCTCCTCGCTCCAGTGCTCGTCATGAACCCCCAGTGCACGCGTTTGACTCCTGCACGTGCTAGCGTTCGAACGAGCCCCGAATCAACTCCAACCGTGCACCACAACGTCATCTACGACCTCGCCGGTTCTCTGTTTCCGCCGGAGTCGTCGCCGTCGTCTCTCCCGACCTCCCTGTGACCCCCTGTTACTTCCAGACGACGCGGAAGACCACCAGGAGCAAGCCGGTGCCCTCCGTTTCCCCTCCCGTGGCCGGATTCGCATTCCCGTGCAGCGCCGCCGTGACTCCAGTCGCCGGCGTTTAGCCGCCGGCGAGTTAGCCAAACCCCCCCTGTTAATTACTTGGCTAATGACCCCCTGGGTCACTGACCAGTGGGCCCAGTGGCTTAATTAAGCCACTGGATTAATTTAACCCACGGGTTAGTTAACCCAGTCACTGACAAGGTGACCCCACATGTCAGCCCCCCCCCTTGACGTCAGCACTTGCGCAATAATTCAGTTAAATGAATTTCCAGAGATTATTTGAATTAAAAGAATTCCAGAAATTCCAGAAAATACCCCAAACTTTGGAAATTCATAGAAAATTCATATTAACTCCAATTTGGACAAATAATATATGAAAAATGATCAGGAGAAAATTATCTTTCCAAATATGCAACTTTCAACTCTGTTTGAGTTGAATTTAAAATGTGATCAGTAGCATTTGCTATTTGATTTAAATGGAATTAAATCAAATTCAAATCAAATATTTTTTCAACTTGAACCATGGCAACATGCTACATTTCAATCACACATCAGAGGCATATCATACACATTTGAAGATGATTCAAGATGATCAAACCATATCACATACAACTTGGTTAATTTGAATTCAAATGTGGAGTTTGTTTTTGCAATTCAATTTGCAATATACTCCATTTAAATGGAATGCTCAACACATCAGTACCATGAACATCACCCTTTCAATCTTATTCATGTGATTGTGCATTGTACATTCTGTTGATCCTATGATTGTCATGTTGCTGATAGACGTGGAGCCGGAGCCCGAGGTCACCCCCTACGTTGAAGACCCCGAACCCGAACCTCGTCAGCAAGGCAAGCAAACCCCCATTGATCATGTCGATAAAATCCCACTTCCCTCTCATGTCTCGCTTATGCATTGTTTAGGATGATCACCATGCTTCGTTTCTACCGTATAGATGAACCCATTCCTTTGCATGACCTATCATTTTGTCACAGTAGTAAGCAAACCACAATCCTAGCAAATGTAGGAGTTGTTTGATATCATGTGGCCCCTGCAATGTTACTGCTTATTGCATGCTTAGTTGATACCATGTTGTTACTGTGATGTGAGTCGGGATGGGGATGATCATGTTGATGATGGTAGAAAAGTGTTGGTGAATCGACCCTAATACAAGGTGAACGATGAGAGGCTGTGTAGGAGTACACAGTGGGTTGTCTCGTTGAACACCGCCCTAGTACGAGTTCTTGTGTGGTGATCCAAGATGAAGAGTACAACCACACATTGGGCTCACTTACCCCTCTCAACTTACTAACTCATCCCTTTCGATGTCCAGATGTCGCAATAGTTCGGAGTTCTGGTAGGTCTGTGGCCTGGATGCTAAGTGAGAGAACGGCTCATCCGAGACCGGCTTATGCACCACGCACACATCACTTGGGTCCACTTCGGTAAACCGGCCGGGTTCACGATTGTGGTAACCAACCCAAGTAGGCGGCTTTCTCGGACTAGATCGGCTATGAGGTAACAGTTGTGGTGAGCATCCTCGCTGGCACCCCTTGAATGGTGTCGAGATCAAAGGCGGTAAATGATGGTCATGTGTGTGTAGCGGTACACCCTTGCAAGGTTAACAAAACTATTCGAATAGCCGCGTCCGCGGTTATGGACTGCTTGGAAAGCTTAGCTTGATTATTAGATAACTTGAACCGGATACTTCTAAAACACACCAAGATAAGTGTGAGTGCTATGGCGTGCTTCCTCGTGGGGAAGTCGAGGAAGGCACCATAGTGGTGTATTGATTGGAGAAAGTAGTGGACTCGTGTACGCTTCTTACCTCAAAGTCTGGTACTCGTAGTTCAGGATTAGCCAAGTCAAAGCTGGCATTTCTGCAAGTGAACCCCACCTCCCTTTACCTTGACACATATGCATGAGTAGTATAGCTCCTATGTAAGTCTTGCTGAGTACGACTTTGTACTCACGTTTGCTTAATCTATGTTTTAGATGATGCCACTGACCCCGAAGGTGGCTTCTTCATCGAGCTGGACGACTGAAGACCAACTAGTCTAGTCCCAGTCAGACGAGTGGTTCCCTCGTGGAGGGCTTTGTGTTTCAATAAGGCTTCTTAAGCCATTTGTTAAACTTGTCTGTACTCAGACATAATTTGCTTCCGCCTGTGTTGTAATGTTGGATCACATGTATGTGATCTCTGTTTGTACTCTATAAGAGTTATAAATAAAATGTACACTTTGTAGAGAATTGCAATGGTACCTGCTGTTCATACAAAGCATGTGTGCTGCGTGTATGTTTATAACATGCATGTCTTTGTATGGGTTTTCGAGACCTTAGTTGTGTTCTGGCTGGCGATCTTTCATACACCAAGTGGCCCTTAGATGTGCGCAGCTTGGGGCATCGCGATGCGATTGTTCGAGACTCTGTCTCGTGCACACTTTGTGGTATGATCGAGCCCGCCCTAGACCCCGACTAAGTGATCGGGCTGGAGTAAGTCTATGTAAGAGTTATGAGATAGTCGATAGTATGGTTGAGGCGACTTGTCTTTGAATATGGGAGTTCACCACCCATATCATTAGACTTGTGTGCGGACGATGAGGACCCATCTCAGTTGATCATCCAGCCTGGATGGGATACCCCTCACGTACGATGCTTTCCGAGAACGTTCTGTGCTTGGCCTTGTCTGCTTAGACAAGTGGGTACGGTTCTCGGCTCTCCATATGACTATGCCTTAACTGGACTTGCATATGCTAACCCCGGGTCCCGACAGACTGCTTGGAAAGCTTAGCTTGATTATTAGACAACTTGAACTGGATACTTCTAAAACACACCAAGATAAGTGTGAGTGCTATGGCGTGCTTTCTCGTGGGGAAGTCGAGGAAGGCACCATAGTGGTGTAATTGGTTGGTGAAAGTAGTGGACTCGTGTACGCTTGTTACCTCAAGTCTTGTACTCGTAGTTCAGGACTAGCCAAGTCAAAGCTGGCACTTCTGCAAGTGAAACCCCACCTACCTTTACCTTGATACATGTGCATGAGTAGTATAGTTCCTACGTAAGTCTTGCTGAGTACGACTTTGTACTCATGTTTGCTTATTCTATGTTTTAGATGAACCCACCTACCTGATGGTGGCTTCTACCCGAAGCTCAAAGTTTGAAGACTCAGACCAAGACCAATCTAGTGTAGTCCCAGTCAGACGACTGGTTCCCTCGTGAAGGGCTTATTTATAGATGAGGCTTCTCTAAGCCATTTGTTAAACTTGTCTGTACTCAGACCTACTTTGCTTCTGCATGTTTGATGTAATGTTGGATCACAGGCTTGTGATATCTGTGTGCACTCTATAAGAGTTATCAATAAAGTATATACTTTGTAGAGAATTGCAATGATACCTGCTGTTCATACTAGACATGTGTGCTGCGTGTATGTTTATAACATGCATGTCTTAGTATGGGTTTTTGAGACCTTAGTTGTGATCTGGCTGGCGGTCTTTCATACACCAAGTGGCCCTTAGATGTGCGCAGCTTGGGGCATCGCGATGCGATTGTTCGAGACTCTGTCTCGTGCACACTTTGTGATATGATCGAGCGTTCCCTAGACCCCGACTAAGTGATCGGGCTCGAGTAAGTCTATGTAAGGGTTATAATACAATCGATAGTATGGTTGAGGAGACTTGTCTATAAGTATGGGACTTCACCACCCATATCTGTTAGACTTCTGTGCGGACGATGAGGACCCATCTCAGTGGATCATCCGGCCTGAATGGGATGCCCCTCACGTTCGATGCTTTCCGAGAACATTCTGTGCTTGGCCTTGTCTGCTTAGACAAGTGGGTACGGTTCTCGGCTCTCCATATGATTGTGTTGTAGCGAGGCTTGCATACGCTAACCCAGGGTCCCGACAAATCAGATCATGTTCCATTTCACGAATAGGGTCCTTGAAGCAGCGACGGAGTTGCGACACGTGATAGACATCGTGGACTTGAGAGAGGTTTGACGGCAACTCCAAACGGTATGCCACCGGTCCACTTCTGGAAAGGATACGGAACGGGCCAATGTAGCGAGGAGCTCACTTGCCTTTGATCCCGAAACGATGAGTGCCCCTCATGGGAGTGACACAAAGGTAAGCTTGTTCGCCGGGTTGATAGACCATTTATTTGTGCTTGCGGTCAAAGTTGCTTTTCTAGCGGGACTAAGAAGCTTTAAAATGTTCACGGATAACGCGAACCTAATCTTCAGCATGTTGTATAATTTCCGGACCAATGAGGGTCCGTTCCCCAGTTTCTGGTCAATTCAGAGGGGTTCGACACTTACGTCCATAAAGAACTTCAAAGGGGGGCATCTGCAGACTAGCTTGATAGCTATTGTTGTACGAGAATTCAGAAAATGGATGAGATTCCTCCCATTTCATACCAAATGAAATGACACAAGATCGAAGCATGTCTTCAAGCACTTGGTTCACTCGTTCGACCTGTCCTTGCGGCTCAGCGTGATAAGCGACGCTGAAATTCAGGTGAGTGCCCATAGATTCTTGGAAACTATCCCAGAACTTCGAGGTGAAAATTCTGCCACGGTCTAAACTGATCTCCAACAGAATACCGTGGAGGGACACAATTCTGGAAACATATAAGTCTGTCAACTGACTAGCAGAGATCGTCTCCTTGACTGGCAGGAAGTGGGCAACCTTGGGGAATCGATCGATGACGACAAAGATCGCATCATGACCCTTCTGTGATCGCGGAAAACCGGTGACGAAGTCCATTTCTATATTGTCCCATTTCCATTCAGGAATATAGAGTGGTTGCAGAGTTCCAGCAGGTCTTTGATGTTCTGCTTTGATGCGACAGCAAACGTCACACTCATCAACATAACGAGCAATGTCTTTCTTCATGCCAGGCCACCAGTACCGCTGAGGAAGGTCTTGGTACATCTTGGTGCTACCTCGGTGGATCGACAACGGGGTATCATGAGCTTCTTTCAAAACATACGGGGTCAAGTTTAGATGCCCCTTGCCAGGAACCACTAAACGATTCTTGAAGTACAATGCTTGATCATCAGCAAACCTATAGGTTGAGGGCTTTCCTGTGTTGAGATATCGCTTCATCTTTTCGACATCTGAGAGAGCTTTTTGGATGAACTTGATGTCTTTGTCGAGGTCTACTTCAACAACAAGGGAATTCACATATCCGTGTGGAACAATCTCAAGGTTAAGCTGTCGAAGCTCTTCATACAAACGGGGTTGGTGTATTTGAACCTCAAGTTCACAACAATAGGCTTTGCGGCTCAGGGCATCATCCATCACATTAGCCTTGCCAGGGGTGTAAGAAATTCCCATGTTGTAGTCGTCTATTGTCTCGAGCCATCTCTGCTGGCAGAGATTCAGGTCGGGCTGAGTAAACAGGTACTTCAGGCTTTGGTGGTCGGTGTAGATCTCGCAACGATTACCGACGAGGTAATGTCGCCACAGCTTCAATGCATAAATTACCGCTGCCAATTCGAGATCATGTGTTGGATAGTTTTCTTCGTGAGCATGCAGCTGACGAGAGCCATAAGCAATCACTTTGCGCTCTTGCATTAGGACACAACTTAATCCTTGACGAGATGCGTCGCAATATATCATGAAGTCCTTCTGAGTGTCAGGGGGAGCAAGCACTGGGGGAGAAGTGAGCTTGTCCTTCAGAGCTTGAAAATTTTCCTGGAATTTATCAATCCACTCAAACTTGACGCCTTTGTGAAGCAGGTTAGTGAGAGGCTTGGCAATCTTGGAGAATTTCTCGACGAAACGGTGGAAATAGCTAGCAAGGCCGAGGAAACTTCTGACTTGCTTGACAGTCTTGGGCGGAGTCCAG
This sequence comes from Bromus sterilis, assembly GCA_950022295.1. Lineage (NCBI taxonomy): Eukaryota > Viridiplantae > Streptophyta > Magnoliopsida > Poales > Poaceae > Bromus > Bromus sterilis. The sequence continues at coordinate 31,589,539 of OX465598.1, forward strand.
TCAAGAATAGCCTGGATATGTTCTGGGTTGACGGCAACGCCATCCTTGGAAATCATATGACCAAGGTAGGTTACTTCAGGCAGCCAGAACTCGCACTTAGAATACTTAGCATAGAGTTTGTGTTCTCGAAGCTTTTCCAGTATAAGACGAAGATGTTCATCATGTTCTTCTTCATTCTTGGAGTATATTAAGATATCATCCAGATAAACCACGACAAACTTGTCGAGGTATTCCATGAATATATAGTTCATCAATCGGGAAAAGGTGGTTGAGGCATTCGTCAAGCCAAAGGACATGACAGTGTACTCGTATGAACCATAGCGAGTAATGAAGGCGGTCTTCGGAATGTCCTCTTCACGGACGCGGATTTGGTGATAACCCAACCTCAAGTCGAGTTTAGAAAACACCTTCGATCCAGCAAGTTGATCGTAAGATCATTGATCCGAGTAAGCGGGTACTTGTTCTGTATCGTGGCCTGGTTGATAGGTCGGTAATCTTAGACCAAACGGTTCGTTCCATCACTCTTCTTGACAAAGAGTGAAGGTGCTCCCCACGCAGAGGAACTTGGACGGATGAAGCCTTTGTCGAGTGCCATGTCGATCACCTTCTTCAGCTCAAGGAGGTGGTGAGGTGGCATCTTATAGGTACGCTTACCAATAGGGACGGTGTCGGGCTTCAAGTCGATGACGAATTCAACTTCTCTGATCGGGCTTTTTGTGCTATTTTGCTACTGTTAATAATTGTTTGAAATATTTAGATATGGCAATATATGCTCATTGCAGGTTTATCATGGTCCACTAGTTTTTAGGGATTTTACAAAAGTGGTTGCACAATTTTTGGACAAAGTTTCATTTGCCACATTGTTTTTTAATTATCAGACAAAAAACATTTTGAATTTGTTTCATCTGTGAATTCAAAGATGATCAAGGCAATGGTCAAATACAGTGCTTTAACTGTAGCAAGGTGATTACTGTTCCACCAACAGAGATTACTGTTACAAGACCTGAGAGTGTTACATCGTGGCCCCTGGCTTGTAATATAAAGCTTGAATTATTTATATTTATAGAGTTGAGTTGTGATATTCTTACCTTGACACCCTGATATCGATCGTGTACAGTGCGTGTATGTTTAGTACATGATCATAAATCAGGGGCGTCACAAAAGGTTTCTCGACGAGCAAGGAGAACATGGAGGACCAGAAACGCCAAGAGAAGGAGGAGAAAATGAAGGCGTACCTTGAGATTCAAAAGAAGAAACTAGAGATCGAGGAGAAGCAAGTGAATCTCGTGCTTGTGGGAAAACAAATGGAGATCAAGAAGGTGGACTTGAACACTGTTTCTCCAAAGAAAAGAGATTGGTGCGATAAGATGAAAAACGAGATGATCGTTCCGAATGAATGATCGGCGCCGACCATGTGTGGGGTCTTTTTGTAGGCTGGCATGTGTAGCCGACCACTGGTAGTTTCCATTTAAACTTGTAGCAGATGGGTCGCGGTACTGTGATTTTTTTGGTTGTGAACTGGAGGGTCTGCTAGCATGGCCTTTTATTTGGCGCGAAAAAAAAATGTGTTCCCCGTTCGGCGATGCGTCCAAGAAGGCGGGGACACACCCGGAAACGGCTCACGCGCCAACGCAAATAGAAATAAATGGACAAAACACGCGTCTGTTTGCGTCGGCGCGTTGGAGCTGCCCTAAAGTCTCGCGTTGGGACGGTCAGAGATTCGAATAGTGTTGTCGCCAAAGAATGTTTTACACTTCTTGCATGGTCGGTTCGGACTTTTCTAAACATCCATCACTTGCATAGTCAGAGGATGGAGCAAACTGTAGACGTTCGATCGCTGCACGTTCGACACAGTAAGCCTTTGCAATAGAGGATCTGTTGTGGTCAGACCATTACAATATGATCTCTGTTGCAAAGTTTTTTCTCATCAAATTTGTCGTCGTTTGGTAACGGCAGATGCCATAGGGATGGCTAAAGAGTGGGAAAACCGAGGTTAGTGTCGATGGTGCTGGAATCGAGAGTGGGGACAAATACAATGAGACACCGCGATGTACCCAGGTTTGGGGCTCTCCGTAGAGATAACACCCCTAGTCCTGCCGAGCTAGCAATAAGCAATAACTTTGGCTACAATGAATGCTCCTTGAGCTGTATGAGAGGAAGGAGAAGAGGGATCTAAGCACAACTCCCTCCTTGCTCTCTCTGGTGGGTGAAATGCAATAAGTGCTCTGTCATCCCTCACGTAGGAGGGGTACCCGGGGCTCTTATAGGCCAAGCCCGGGGTACAAAGGTAAAGGTAAAAAGGGGAGGACCCAGCTGTCAGCCTCAGACGAGCTGGGGCCCTCACATCGTGTGCTCTCGGATGACCCGGTGTAGACTTGTGGCTCTCCATACCGTTAGGTCGTAGGTCTTGCACCATGAACAGTGGAGCTAGGAGCTTGGTCTTGTCGGCCTGTCCGCGTGATCGGCGCTATGGGGGACAGCACGCCCCTGACAGCGTGGATCTTCTGGGATTGCGCATTGATGAATTACTACCAGGTGTCCGACCTGGGATTCAGCTCGGATGTTGCCTTGTCCTCTTTGGTCGAATGAACCTAGGTGGGGCCGATTGCGCTCTCTTGGGGCAATCAGTCTCCGACCTAATCAATTCGGCCCACTGCTTGCTTGGTCTTGATTAGATCGGCCTTGATCAGATCTGCGACCATCAGGTCGGTGATCTTTGTTTTGACGAAATGTTTCTCCTGGGTGACCCTACCCGGGGGTCATTCCCACGACAGTAGCCCCAAAAGCTGCGGAGGTCCCGCCGAACTAAGCGACAGCGGGGCCTGCACAGGTTCCTCCCATACTTCTCTTGAATCTTGTATCTTCTTTGCTTTTCTAACCGATTTCTTGCAGTCTACCGGTTGCTCTTATTCAGCTCGGATGCTTATCAACCGTCCGATTGCAAATTTATGCTCAACTGATTGCTCTTGTAACGTTTGCCGATTGCTTCTTCCCCTCAGCCGATTCTGCCAACGGTTGGTTTGACTGGAACATTGACCGAAAACTGCCGCTTCAAATTCGCCGTAGAATGCGGAGCGACGTGCCACGATCGACGTGACATAACTGCCACCTCGAGCCACGCGCGCACGTCCCGTCCCATCCATCGGATCTTCTATGCTTCGATCTGATATTGCTCTGGAAATACACGCGGCCACACCGGCCACATACTTAGCGCACCGGATCCCACCACCGCCCCCTTGGCCCTTTAAATAGCCCGGGGGGTGGGGATGTGACTCGCACTGCCCCCTTCCTCTTCTTCCTCGAGCTCTCCTCCTCTGCCTCCGCCGCCGCTACGCCGTGCGCTCCACTGCCGCTGAGGCTTAGATCTGCCCCGATGACCACCTCCTGCTGCTCGCCGCCGCCGCCGCCAACACTCTTCGTCGCCATTGGTGGACGCGGCTCTCGGTGCCCGCCGCCGCCGCCATCTCCGTCTTTTTCCTCGAGCTCTTCCACCACGGATTCCGACGCCTCCATGGGGGACGACGCCGCCGCCTCCGGCCAACAAGTTGCCTGGAAAGGCTCCAACGTGACCGAGATGAAGATTGCCCTCCTCCGCCGCGCGCGCAAGATCCCGGAGGACCTTCATGTTCGTGTCCCCGGGAAAGAGCTGGTGCCCACTCCCAAAGCCGGCGAGCGTGTTGTCCTCCTCACGCATTTCGACCGCGGGTTCGGGCTCCTGGTGAGCAAAAAAATTCGTGAGTTCCTTGATTTTTTCCGTCTGCAACCGCATCACCTCGGCGCCAACGCCGTGATGCTGCTCTCGGCCTTCGTCACTCTATGCGAGGGCTACCTTGGAGTGCGGCCCACTGTTGGACTGTTGTCGCGACTGTTTTTCCTCCGCACCTTCCGAGTGGGAACTGGGTTGTTCACCGTGGACCCAGCCACCAGCAAGAAAAAGGAGGTCAACGTGACGGCCGAATGCGGAGCCGCCGTCATCTACGTCTGCCGAGCTGGATTGTACCCTCATCCCCAGCCACCACAGTCCATCAAGGATTGGCAGATGAGGTTCTTTTACGTTTCCTCACGAGAAGGAAAGGACCTCTTGAACTTGCCGGAGTTCTCTCTGCCACCCCCGACCAAGGAAAACTAGTCTGAGAAGCCCAGGGACGGAGACGCCGACCTGGACCGTCAAATGGCTCGGATCATCGAGTTGATGGATGGAGGGTTGTGCGCCGCCGACCTAGTTGCAACTTGCTTCTGTTCTTGGTGTTGGTACGGTCGATCTGAAGCTTACTTCGGGAAAGACCATGCGTCTGAAGAACGTGCAGCATTATGACGCCCCCAAAATCAGACCGTGTACAGTAATCATACACGCAAGGTACACGATCGAAATCAGGGACTCATGGTGAGATATCACAAAACAACTCTACAAATAAAATAATACAAGCTGTTTAATACAAGCCAGGAGGCCACGAGGGCTCGAATACAACAGCTCGAGAGCACAAAGTCAGCGGAAGCAATAGTATCTGAGTACAGACACAAGGATACAAGGTTGCCTTAAGAAGGCTAGCACAAAAATCAACACTCGATCGAAAAGGCAAGGCTTCCTGCCTGGGAACCTCCAAACTACTCCTGGTCAAAGGGGAACTCGACGTCATAGTAGGCATCGGGGGTCTTCATGTTGCGGTGGTCGACATCGGGGATCTCCTACTCCTGGACTCCAACGTTGACTGCAGCGGCCGATTAGGAAAAACAAAAAAAAGGGAAATAAAGCAAAGGTGAGTATCTAGCATACCCGCGAGTCTTACGTCCGCTACTAAGCATTATGCATTGTATCAACGGAAAGAAGAGGCTGTATATAGTGGACTGCAAGATAGAAAGTCAGAGCAAGGATAAGAAGCTAGGCCTAACGAAGACTAGCATCTTTCGACGATGTCTTGCAGCATGAGGTAAGAATCAGCCAACAGTTTATATAAAGCATAAAGTAGCAATGCAGCAGAAGTTGCTGCAGCATTGTATAATAATAAGTTGTAATAATTAAAAATGCCTCCGAGTTCCCCTCCTCGACATCCCCGCGAGGAAGAAAACCCGGAACCATATAGTTTAATAATAATAGTTTATAGTGGTAAGATCCAGCTTCAGCATAAAGCGTCCTGTTACCGTGGACACGGCTATTCGAATAGATTAATCTTCCCTGCAGGGGTGCACTTGTGTTACGCTACACGCATGGATCTCCAGGGTGGCGGGAACCTTGTTAGGGAACGCTCCACCGAGGCTATCCGACACTTCATAGCCCACCTTTCAAACTCAACAGAGAGGTCATCCGCTGGAGTATATCCTATGTACGCGGGGCTTTGGACCCTAACCCCGACGTACTCCTGCACGGTGCGAGGCTGGCCGGTGAAGTTAAAGAAAATCCAAATAATACACCACCATGCGAGCAAATAAGACAACACCACTTCCCGGCGCAGGCCGCGGTACTGCTGACGTGTGAAGAGTCCTCGGACGACACTACGAAGCAGAGGAGCCCATAACTCATAATTCCCACCGGTAGGTAGTGCGTACATGGCATATAGCCAACTCAAGACATTCACTGAACCATTTAGCATTTTAATTAACCTGCGTGACAACCGTTATCGTTGCCTCGACTTAACTGACCCGCGGACAACGACAGCAGCCAGGACCACCAGTACATCGGTGCCTGCCCTGTCGTCCCACCAAGTCAATGCGGTTACCAACAAGGTGAACCGTCTCCTTACCTTGTCTCGCGTGTGCTCCTGGAGGAGCTCGACTTTCGTGGTTTGGTAACTCTCGCGGCCAACGATCAGGGGCCAAGCACACCGGTACACTGGTCGTACCCTCCCTGTCGTCCCGTCGCAATACCACTCGCGGGCACCGTTGGGTCACCCGACTTCTTACCTTTAAGGACACTAGTTTGTTCGAGTTCCTACCATTAAGTGAAACCAGGAGGTATCACCCTCGATGGCACACTTAAAGAGGTTTGACAGAGACATCAGCGGAATGAACTAAAGAGGTAAACCTCATATCATCCCGGTGATGCTACGCTACTGAGCCGACGAGAGTGAAATACGAGTCCATTCCACTCGTAAGACAAACTCGAAGCGACTCGGCAGAGTCTCGCCGTTGTAGGTTCCCTAGGGCGTCTGCATTGATCCGTACCTGTTGCAGTTGTAATATATCGTTTCCGCGATCACTCCCAAAGTGATCACGACCCTCTATTCTAAACCTAGCTAACAATGCGCAGGGTTTACTGCTGAATAATGCATAAGTAATAATAGGCAGCATAGGATTAAAGGAAGGTACATCAAGGGGCTACAATGACAGGCTATGCAATTGAATAGGTAAGCAACGTAGCAGCAGCAGTAACAATGCCTAGTGCAAGAAATGTACGAAAAGATAGGCGATATATGGGAAAGAGAATGGCTCTGCTTGCCTGGAAGCTCGACGGTAGTGGTACACGATCGTCGACGAAGTAGTCGATCAAGGGGGGCAGCACCGGCAGCGGTCGTATCGTCTATCGGCGAAAAGAAGGGGAGAAACAATAAATACATGGCAATGAAAGCAATCAAAAGAAGTACACGGAAATACGTTAAGCTAGAGGGGAACTATCGCGGTGATTCACGTTGCGGTCGAAACGGAATTCAACCGGCAAGTTTTTACCGGCTCCAGGGGATTACCGGACAAGGTGTCCGTAGGGGGGAGATATCATGTCGGAGGTGTCTTGGACATCCGACACATGTGTGGGTGGTGTATCCGGATTAGTTGATCTATTCCGAACAACTTTCGTATACAAAAGTTTTACATCCGAGCAACGTATATCGGTACCGGGAATTATCGACAGACGGCCCAAAGGGAGGAATGTCGATGTTCGGTATGTTAGAGGGGGGTGGTAGACATACGGATAGCGTATCCGTATTGGTTATATATTTTTTTTAATCAAGTTTCACGTATAAATTATTTTCATCCGAGTTACGGTTTAAAAGATAATAAATTTCAAAATTAATTCATTAATAAACATTTACTGGATTATTTTTTTAATACTTAAATATCAACATTATCCATAATAGTAATTTTGACTGGTCAAACTATGAACAGTGCTAGAGGGGTCCCACATGTCATTGTCTATTCGGGCTTTTCTCTGAAATATTGCTAAGTCTAAGAATCGCTATTTAAACATCATCTAGCCGTCTTCGAGGGCCTACGGTTTAGGGTTCTACTCAACCGACAAATTAGTGTTCTATATCAATCCTAAGAACTTTTATGTGATCTACAATCTGGTATGAAAACCAAATTTATTAAAGTTCATCTACTCGATCAAATCTTTGACGGAAAAGTGCCACTTAATGATATCCTTAGAATCTGTTATAATGGGCATTTTATGATTTTCATAGCATTTAATACACGCATTATCTGCGAATGGTCCAATGAAATAAAATAAAGTTTGTTACTCCTACTTTATGTTCATGTAATTTTTATCCATATTAAATCTTATTTTGCTAATGTTTTACTGCTGTTCAAAGAGGTAATCGGAGTAGTAGCAGTGAAGATACTACTGTCTTCAGTAGTAGTATTTAGCAGTAGCAGCTAACCAGATGCAGCTTGCAACGGCTGCAGTGCACAGAGTGACGAGCAGCAGTACGCCGTGGGGGGAGCGCGCTGGGTGCGGTCGCCGGCGGCGGCAGCCGGAGCCAGCCGACGGCTCAACCAGCCGGGGCTGGGCTCACCACGCACACAGTACACACACGCACGCATGCACTCACGTATGTACGTACACAGCACACACACCTTGCACACCACGGTCTTGGCAAGGGCCAACACGCAGCAGCAGCAGCAGCAAAACAGCGTTACGGCGGCAACCAGCATGGGCGAGCGGGGCAGGGGCGCGGTCATGCGCGGGCGGCAAAGCGCGCACTGAGGCGTGGCCGGCCAGCAAGGGAGTTGTGGCGCACGCGTGCGGCAGTAGCTAGCTGCAGCAGTAGTCCGTCCATGGCGGCCATGACGAGCAAGGGGGCGGCAGATTACGGCTTCGACAGCGGGGCGAGGAGGAAGAAGGCGGCAGCTCACAGTGGGACGCCTGGTGGTCGAGGGGAGGCTCGGGGAGGTGCCGGAGTTACGGTAGTAGCCATGGCGGCGCCGTGCACTGGGGAACCACCACGGCTAGGGTTCACCGTGCCCGTGAGAAGAGGAGCCGGCGACGAATCGACGACCATGGCGGCGGGCGGAGTCAATAGGAGGCGCGGGGGCGTCCCACGCGGCGGCCGAGAGGGCCGGCGACGGCCGGAATCGGCGGCATCCGTGGCTCCAGGAAGGGGATTCGGGAGAGGAGAGAACGAACGAGAGAGAGAGGTGGGGGTGGTCGTGTTATCCACTGCGCTAGGAGGCAGAGGTGGGCTGGGCTGGATGGGTAGTCGTCCAGGACGAAAATTAGTCATTCATTTTTATTTCCCTATTTTTTTCTGTCACATATAGTTTAGCTAGCTATTACTTTTTGTTAATTGTGCAACTAGGATTAATAAATAGGTTACAATTGGTAGTACTGTTGTAAAAGTTTGGGAACCTAATTAAATTCATTTAAACATTAATTAAATTTCAAAGTAATAAATGGTGCTTCTTTTCCCATAGTTTTAAATTAATTATATTATTTAAATGTATTACAAAATGTTTATTTCTATTTGACCAATACCTAGGGATTATTTGGAACTCTTTGAATATTTTTCCATAATTTTGGCGCAACTTTATTTTCACTTTTGTTTATCAAAAATCAAGGGCAATTTAATAACTCCAAAAATACTGATTTAAATTACATAAGTGTCTACGGGTTATTTACCAAGCCATGAACATTTTAGTTTAACCACCCTTAAAAGTTTTATCTTGACTGGCCTTTTCAAAAAATGAATTTAGGTGGAATTATTTTCTGATCAAATTTTTAATGAGGATGATCATGATTACTAGGCAACCAATTCATCTTAATGACAGGCTTAGGATCTGGGGATGTTATAATCATGTCCCCGATATCAGAAAGAATCTCGTTAGTGGCTGCCTTCTATGTAAAGAAGGGTTTAAATTAGTATCCGAGTTGAATAAAACAATCTTGTCTAGATATGGATTCTTCATTGGTAAAGGTTATGAATGCGGAGGTCTGTTCCGCCTTTCCATAGAAGATTTATGTAATAACGTCGTGAATCATATACATTCTATCGTTGATGAGTCTGAGATTTGGAATTCACGTCTTTGTCACGTAAATTTCGGTTGTATGACGCGGCTAGCTAAGATGAATTTAATCCCGAGTTTCACTTTAGCCAAAGGTTCTAAGTGTGATGCATGTGTGCAAGCTAAGCAACCTCGCAAGCCCCACAAGACTGCGGAGGAGAGACACTTGACGCCACTAGAAATCATACATTCTGATCTATGCGAGATGAATGGTGTGTTGACTAAAGGTGGAAAGAAATAATTCATGACATTGAGAGATGACTCCACTAGATTTTTCTATGTGTATCTGTTAAACACTAAAGATGAGGCTCTGCACTACTTTAAAATCTATAAAGCAGAAGTTGAGAACCAACTTGAGAAAAAGATTAAACGGGTTCGGTCTGATCGTGGTGGAGAGTACTTTTCTAATGATTTTAATTCTTTCTGTGCGGAACATGGAATTATTCATGAGAGGACGCCTCCCTATTCACCCCAATCAAACGGGGTTGCCGAACGGAAAAACCGTACTCTAAAAGATTTGGTTAACGCCATGTTAGATACATCGGGTTTATCCAAGCCATGGTGGGGGGAGGCTATATTAACATCTTGTCATGTCCTGAATAAGGTTCCCGTGAAGGATAACAAGATCACTCCCTATGAATTATGGTAGAAGAAAAGAATGACACTCTCATACTTGCGTACTTGGGGCTGTTTGGCGAAAGTAAATGTGTCGATCCCCAAAAATCGTAAGCTTGGACCAAAGACCGTGGACTGCATTTTTCTAGGCTACGCTAAGAACAGCGTTGGATATAGATTTCTAGTGGTGAAATCTGAGGTACCTGACATGAAGGTCAGTACGATTATGGAGTCTAAAGAGGCTACATTCTTTGAGGATATATTTCCCATGAGAGATATGCAAAGCACTTCTAGACAGGAATCTGATGAGATTCCTGAACCCGCCATTCCGATGGAATATTATGAACGAACTCATGATGATAATCCAGTGGAGGAGGACGATGAAGCTCCTATTAGGAGCAAGAGACAGAGGACTGCAAAGTACTTTGGTGATGATTTCATTGTGTACCTCGTGGATGATACTCTCACTTCTATTTCAGAAGCTTATGCATCACCAGATGCTGACTACTGGAAAGATGCGGTTCGTAGCGAGATGGATTCCATCTTGGCTAATGGAACATGGGAAATCACTGATCGTCCCTATGGTTGCAAACCTGTGGGATGTAAATGGGTGTTCAAAAAGAAGCTTAGGCCTGATGGCAGTATTGAAGAATACAAGGCTAGGCTCGTGGCTAAGGGCTATACCCAGAAGGAAGGAGAAGATTTCTTCGATACTTATGCACCGGTGGCCAGACTGACAACCATTCGAGTATTACTCTCGTTGGCTATCTCGCATGGTCTTCTCGTCCATCAAATGGACGTTAAGACAGCTTTCCTAAATGGAGAGCTTGATGAGGAAATCTACATGCAACAGCCAGATGGCTTTGTAGTAGATGGTCAGGAAGGAAAGGTGTGCAAGCTATTGAAATCTTTATATGGCCTGAAGCAAGCACCTAAGCAGTGGCATGAGAAGTTTGATAAAACTTTGACATCTGCTGGCTTCCTTGTAAGTGAAGTTGACAAATGTGTATACCATCGCCATGGTGGGGGCGAAGGAGTTATACTGTTCTTATATGTTGATGACATACTGATATTTGGAACCAACCTCAAAGTCATTGAGGAGGTTAAGACATTTCTATCTCAAAACTTTGAGATGAAAGATCTTGGTGTGGCTGATGTTATCTTGAACATCAAGCTATTGAGAGATAATGAGGGTGGAATTGCGCTTTTGCAATCCCACTACGTTGAGAAGATTCTGAGCCGCTTTGGATATTCAGATTGCAAATCTTCTCCAACGACATATGATCCTAGTGTGCGGATTCGAAAGTTCGAAGGCACAGTTGTAGATCAGTTGAGATATTCTCAAGTGATTGGATCACTCATGTACCTAGCTTGCGCTACGAGGCCTGATATCGCATTTGCTGTGAGAAAATTGAGCCGGTTTGTCTCAAATCCGGGATATGTTCATTGGCATGCTATTGAAAGAGTTATGCGCTATCTAAAGGGTACAATGAGCCATGGACTTCACTATACCGGATACCCGTCGGTACTTGAAGGGTATAGTGATGCAAATTGGATTTCTGATGCTGATGAGATTAAGGCCACAAGTGGATACGTGTTCACACTTGGAGGTGGCGCTGTTTCATGGAAGTCTTGCAAGCAGACTATCTTAACGAAGTCGACAATGGAAGCAGAACTCACAGCACTTGCTAAATCCTGCACTGAAGCAGAATGGCTTCGAGAGCTTTTTATGGACTTGCCAGTGGTTGAAAAGCCGATTCCGTCTATCCTTATGATCTGTGATAATCAAACGGTGATTGTTAAGGCAAAGAGTTCAAAGGACAACATGCAATCCACAAAGCATATAAGAAGGAGATTGAAGTCTGTCACACATTTGAGAAACTCCGGAGTAATAGCATTGGATTACATCCAATCGGCTAAGAATCTGGCAGATCCCTTCACCAAAGGTCTATCACGTACTGTGTAACACTCTCACTGTCAGTGAACAGTAATCACCATTACTGTTCATCACTATTGTTCAAAATTTTGTTTGATCAAAATGGTTCAGCTCAAATTCATATTGCCTTTGATGTTGTTGAATGCATTGTGATCATGAACCTGGGTCATCATGAATCAAAACAATTCCAAGCTATTTTCAAATGCCCATGTGTTGATATTGAAATCAATGTGGCCATTGGCCTTGATCATCAAGAACCAAAACAAGTGCAACCCTTTGAATTGAAAAAAATCAAATCTCAAAATGCCTTTGGTGGAATATTAAAACCAATGTGCAAAATAGACTTTCTCCAAAAATTGTGAAACTACTTTTATAAAATCACAAATATTCAGTGGACCAAATACAAATGGGTTTTGGGTATTTATTGAGTGATAGAAAATTCCAAACAATTCAAACAGTAGGTTAAAACCCTTACTTTGGGCATTTAATATTTAAAAGAAATATCTAATGATTTCCTTTTGCTGCAAAAACTTTTGTGGCACTGCTATATACTGTTATTCTAATTTTGAGGCACCTAACATATTTTACAAAAATGTTAAACAGATAAAACAAATACAAAATAGAAATACCAGAAAAAGAAAAGAGAAAGGAGTAAAGAAAATAAAAAGGACCTAATCTACCCCATGGGCGAAGCCCACCCCCCTGCTTCCCCCTAGGCCAACCGGCCCAACCCCAGCCTAGCCACCCCTCCCCATTTTCTTCTTCCTCCGGCTGCGTGGAGGGGATCCACCGGTGCCACGCCGACGACCCATCCGTGGCGCGCATCCGGCGACCCTCCGAGCAGTACAAGACACCCCAGTGCGCCCCTGCGCCGTGCCCTAACCCTAGGCCACCAACCCCCCTCTCTCGCGCCTCTCACTCTCTCTGCCCGTGCTCGCCGCGGCACGACCGTCGCCGCCGCCGTGCATCGACGCGGCCACCATCCACCATAGCCTGTGCCGCCGTGTCCAAACGACGCGCAGCGGTCGTCCTCGTCATCCTGTGCCCCCAATTGACGCCGGGACGCGCCACGGCTTCGACTACGTCGTCTTCCCCAACGACAGCCGTCGCCTCCCCACCTCTCGATTCCTCCTCACCGGACCTCCCCCGAGCCGCCTGCCCTCCACTACAGCTCCTGGTGAGCTCCCCTGCCGCCTCCATCCCCTCGCGCCCCTCCCGTGGCCCGTAGGCATCGCCACCATTGGAGCCGAGCTCCGTCGCCGCCGTGCGTCGCGCAGCCGCGGCCCAGGGCGCGCGTTTGGCACGCTAAGCGTGTCCGCACGTTCCCCGTGCCCCTCTGGACCGAACGCGCTTACGCACGCCCAACCCCACGTTAGAAAGCCCCATCGCCGTCGACGTCCGAGGACACCCGCCGCCAAACCTCGTCGCCGGCCTCGTTCCCAGCGACCCCAAGCCATCGCACCCACCCCAATCGACGCGGCTCGACGAGCCCGTTCGAACGCCCCCCCCCCCCCATGGCCACTCTCCTCGCCGGAATCGAGCGCTAGCGCGAGGTCGCCGGTGAGCTCGCCGGTGAGCCCCTGTGTGACTGCCAGGCGGGCCCGTCCTGTCAGGAACGTCATTAGGGGCTAATAGCCCACTGACCAGTGGGTCCCATCCCACTTAAGCGCCTGTTAAAAATAACAAACTTGTTAGCAAGTGTTTAGGTCACTGACATGTGGGCCTTAGTCATTAGGTTAAGCACTGGGTTAATTAGACTAGTTAAATTAGACTTATTAGTATGACATGTGGGTCCCCCCACGGTTTATTAAATAAACTAAAAACAATTTAGTTAATAAGTCACTGACCAGTGGGACCCACTAGTCAGTATTAAAATTAATATAATTTATATTAAATAAATAATAAAAGAAATAGAAAAATGATTTATAAATGTTTGAAATTGATTAAAACTTATAAAATCAATATCTTTTAATCCGTAATTCGGATCGAAAAAGTTTATACATGAAAATTGATCAGAAAAATATAACGAATACAAATACGCTATCTGTATGTCTACCACACCCCTCTAACACAACAAACATCGAACCGTCCCCCTCCAGACCGTTTGTCCGATGATTTGTCCAGTACTATTAAAGTATCCGGATGAATTTATTCCAAACACGAAAGTTGTTCAGAATAGTTCAACTAAGACGGATACACCACCCATACGTTTGTCGGATGTCCACGACACCTCCGGCATGATATCTCCCCCCCCCCTCCGGACACCCTGTCTGGTAAATACCCGGAGCTGGCAGCTCATCCCCGGATGAATTTCCGCTCCGAGCCTGATACATCGTACTGCGTTAGAATACCGACATCGATGCATTTGCCATGTCATTCATATGTTTGCATATGTTTGCTTTATATTTACTGTTTCTTCCCCCCTTTATTCTCCGGTAGACCCCGCTGCTGCCGCCGACTACACCGCTGCTGAGTACGACTACTTCGTCGACGACCCTACCCCTACCGTCGAACTTCCAGGCAAGCAGAGCCATTCTCTTCCCCAGATATCGCCTATCTTTCCGTACATTTCTTGCACTAGGCATTGTTACTGCTGCTGCTACGATTACAATCCTATTCAATTGCATAGCCTGTTTTTGTCGCCCCTTGATGTACCTTACTTTATCCTATGCTGCCTATTATATATATTATATTCAGCAGTGAGCCCTGCGCATTGTTAGCTAGGATTAGATAGAGGGTCGTGATCACTCAAGGGAGTGAACGCGGATACAAATATTATAACTGCACAGGTACGGTACAATGCAGACACCGCCTCAGGCCCCCTAGCTCGGCTCTGCCGAGTCACCATCAAGTGTGAGCTATCAAGGAGTAATTCTTGTACTCCACTCGTTGCTGACTCTGTATAGCCGCTCTAGGTACTTGAGCAACGGTTGTCCTTAAAGGTAAGAAGTCGGGCGATCTAACGGTGCCCGCGAGATGTTTTATGACGGAACGACAGGGAGGGTACGACCAGTGTACCGGTGTGCTTGGCCCCTGATCGTTGGTCGCGAGAGTTACCAAACCACGAAAGTCGAGCTCCTCCAGGAGCACACGCGAGACAAGGTAAGGAGTCGGTTCACCTTGTTGGTAACCGCAGAGACTTGGTGGGACGACAGGGCAGGCACCGATGTACTGGTGGTCCTGACTGCTGCTGTTGTCCGCGGGTCAGTTAAGTCGAGGCAACGATAACGGTTGTCTCGCAAGTTAATAAAATGCTAAATGGTTCGGTGGATGATTTGAGAGGCCCATTGGTCTGTACGCACTACCTTCACGTGGGATAAGGATTTATGGGCTCCCCTGCGTCGTAGTTCATTCGAAAGCTCTTCAGACGTCAGCAGTATCGCGGTCTGATTGCCGGTAAGTTGTGTGTATTCTTTACTCGCGAGTGGTGTTTGCTTTTGCTTCCCGGCCAGCCTCGCACCGTGCAGGAGCGTGCAAGGGTGAGGGTCCTAGACCCCTTGGCGCATAGGATTTAGTCCGGCGGATGGCCTCTCTGTTGAGCCTAGGATGGGCCGCGTCGTGTCGGATAGCTTTGGTGGAGCGTTCCCTAACAAGGTTCTCGCCACCCTGGAGCTCCGAGCGTGCACGCTGAACAGTAGTGCACCCCTGTAGGGAGTTTAATCTATTCAAATAGCCGTGTCCACGGTAACAGGACGCTTTATGCTGAAGCTGGATCTTACTACTACAAACTATTATTATTAAACTGTATGGTTCCGGGTTCTCTTCCTCGCGGGGATGTCGAGGAGGGGATCTCGGAGGCATTGTTAATTATTACAACTTACTATTATACAATGCTGCATCAACTTCTGCTGCATTGTTACTTTATGCTTTATATAAACTGTTGGCTGATTCTTACCTCATGCTGCAAGACATCGTCGAAAGATGCTAGTCTTTGATAGGCCTAGCTTCTTACCCTTATTCTGATTTCTATCTTGCAGTTCACTATATATAGCCTCCCCTTTCCATTTGATACATGCATAAATGCTTAGTAGCGGACGTAAGACTCGCGGGTATGCTAGATACTCACCTTTGCTTTATTTCCCTTTTTCGCTTTGCCTGATCGGCCGCTGCAGCCGACGTTGGAGCCCAGGAGCAGGAGTACCCCGGAGGCGACTACTACGACGTCGAGTTCCCCGTCGACCAGGAGTAGTTCGGTGGATCCCAGGCAGGAGGCCTCGCCTTTTCGCTCTGTATCTCTGATGTGATTTGTGCTAGCCTTCTTAAGGAAAAACTTGACTAACTATGTCTGTACTCAGATATTATGGCTTGTATGACTTATGTATTCAGATCCTTGTGATCCCTGGTATTGTAACATATTGGTTTATCCTTTTGTGTTTAGTGTTGTGCTATGATATTCTCACCGTGGCACCCTAATCTCAGCCGTGTACCCTACGTGTATGATTACTGTACACGGATTGATTTTGGGGGCGTCACAAGTTGGTATCAGACCCGACTGCCTATAGGAAGCTACCCCACCACTACTTGGTCGATGTTGAGTCTAGACTTTGAAAAACTATTTTTGCTAACTTAATATTTGGCTTACGGGCCCACATCGATGTCACTACGTGTGATATCTATGGTATTAGGATACTTTTCTCCTTACCTATGCTCTGGGACTCTACTCTCTTATCCTTGCTGGTAAGTTTTACAAACTCTGACATTAGGATCACGTTCTCTTGATTCCACCCGGCGTTTTGGTGCTTCCCCCATTGATTGAGTCGTGTCGCAGGAGTTCTACCCCAGGTCCCGGACCGCGGATCCCATTCTCATTCTGGGCAGGCCGCGCATCCTCTGGCATTAACTCCTGTGGTCAACAGTTTTCTTGCGACGTGATTGACATAGTGGAATCTATGTCGCGTCGTGTAATCCTTACCGCGGTCTGCGCGCCGCCTAGTGTGTCCTTTTTCCTTAATTTCTACGACGTTACGCTGCCCGATTTTCGATTGACTCTGTGTGTGAATGTGTATGTCTTATATGACTACTCCTATATATTCGTGCCCCTCTTCGTTGTCGCTTTACTTCAGGCTTGATTCCGGTATCTCGTTAAATTTTCATCGTTGAAATACCCCTGTTAAATTCTAGCAGGATGGCTGGTCGTGGTGGTCGTGGTCGTGGTCGTGGAGCCAACGACCCACCTCCGCCGCCGGATTACATGGTCGCGATGATGCAGCAGTTCGAGCTGAACCGTCAGTTCATGGAGAATGTCATGGCTCAATTCCCTCAGCCGAACCAACATGGGCACCACCATCAGCATGCCACCGTGACTCTGCACGACTTCACCCGCCTCAACCCCACTATGTTTCGCAACACTGTACAGCCGTTGGATGCTGATGACTGGCTTCGCGACATCACTCACGAGCTGGAGTCTGCTAATGTCGATCCAGCCGACTATGTGAAATTTGCGTCCTATCACCTGAAAGGCGCCGCTGCTCAGTGGTGGAGCACCCACAAGCGTTCACTGCCAGTCGGAGAATTCATCACTTGGGATGAATTTCAGTCCGCCTTCCGCGCCCGCTACATTCCTCAGGGGATCATGGACCGTAAGCAGGAAGAATTCCGCAACCTCACTCAGGGCAACATGACTGTTGAAGCCTATCAGCGCGAGTTCCTCAACCTCTCTCGCTATGCAGAAGAAGAGATCACCACTGATGCTCGCAGACAGCAGAAGTTCCGTCGTGGACTCAATGCAGACCTCAGGCTCGCTCTTGCCGCTCATGATTTTACCAATTTCGCCACCATGGTGAACAAGGCTATCACCATCGAGACTGCCCAGATGGAGTTCAAGGACACGCAGAAACGCTATCGTGACGTTGGCTCATCTTCGGGCGCAACACAGAAGCGTCGCATCTGGCTCCCTCATAGTGTGACCCATTCACCTGCCCCTACTCCGAGGCCGTCTTATGCTGCGCCCCGTCTGCCTCCGCCACTGCAGATGCCAAGAGCTCTTCCTCCACCACCTAATGCTGCACCCCTTCGTCCTCAGGATGATTATGCTTCACGTGCCGCCAGCCTGGTCATTTTTCTAGAGAGTGCCCCCAGAAACAGAAGCAACTGGTAGTTCACCCCGCTGGCCGCGGAAATGTTCGTGGCAACAACAGGACCCCCAACTATAATACTGGGTCTGCTGCTCATGCTCGTGGGCATGCCTACAACATCGATCTTGAAGAAGCTCAGGAACAACCCGCTACAGTGATGGGTACTCTCCTCGTTAACTCAATACCTGCTACTGTTTTATTTGATACTGGAGCATCGCATTCATTTATGTCCGGGGCATTTGCATTTAAACATGGCATACACCACGAAAAGATGCGCACTCCCTTAGCCGTTAGTACCCCCGATGGCAAGTGTCACGTTGACGTGATGGCTCCCAACATCACCGTTGAGATTGAAAGGATTGAGTTCCTTGTCTCCCCCCATATTCTGAAGACCTCCACTATAGACCTTATCGTGGGAATGGATTGGCTGAAAGCTCATGATGCTGCACTTTATTGTGGCAACAAAGTCGTCCGACTCTTTCACCCCTCCGGCAAGGTTGTGAACCATAATGCCATAGTGTCGCTGAATGCCGAAGCTCGTATATATGCTCTGAATGCATTGAACGCTTCGCCACTTGAAGGAATTGAGAACGTTCCAATCGTTCGCGAATTTCCCGACGTCTTCCCAGAAGAACTGCCGGGAATACCCCCGGCTAGAGAGGTCGAATTCGTCATCGACTTGAAGCCAGACACTGTTCCTATAGCCAAGCTTCATTACAAGATGCCGCCACATGAACTCCTTGAGCTTAAGGAGGAAATCGACAAGGCACTTCAGAAAGGATTCATTCGCCCCAGTTCCTCTGCTTGGGGAGCACCTTCGCTCTTTGTCAAGAAGAGTGATGGCACGAACCGTTTAGTCCAAGATTACCGACCTATCAACCAGGCAACAATACAGAACAAGTACCCACTTCCTCGGATCAATGATCTGTATGATCAACTTGCTGGATCTACGGTGTTCTCGAAACTCGACTTGAGGTTGGGTTACCATCAGATCCGGGTCCGTGAAGAGGATGTTCCGAAGACCGCCTTCATTACTCGTTATGGTTCATACGAGTACACCGTCATGTCCTTTGGCTTGACGGATGCCCCAGCCACCTTTTCCCGATTGATGAACTATATATTCATGAAATACCTCGACAAGTTTGATACACTCCAAGAATGAAGAAGAGCATGCTGAACATCTTCGTCTTATACTGGAAAAGCTTCGAGAACACAAACTCTATGCTAAGTATTCTAAGTGTGAGTTCTGGCTTCCCGAAGTGACCTACCTTGGTCACGTGATTTCCAAGGATGGCATTGCCGTCAACCCAGAACGTATTCAGGCTATCCTGGATTGGACTCCCCCCAAGACTGTCAAGCAAGTCAGAAGTTTCCTCGGACTCGCCAGCTATTGCCGCCGTTTTGTCGAGAACTTCTCCAAGATTGCCAAGCCTCTGACCAATCTGCTTCACAAAGGTGTCAAGTTTGAGTGGACAGACAAATGTCAGGAAAGTTTCCAAGCTCTCAAGGACAAGCTCACTTCTCCTCCGGTGCTTGCTCCCCCTGATACCCGGAAGGACTTTGTGATATATTGCGACGCGTCTCGTCAAGGATTAGGCTGTGTCCTAATGCAAGAGCGCAAAGTGATTGCTTATGGTTCTCTTCAGTTGCGTTCTCATGAAGACAACTATCCAACACATGATCTCGAGTTGGCAGCGGTAATTTATGCATTGAAGCTGTGGCGACATTACCTCGTTGGTAATCGTTGCAAAATCTACACCGACCACCAAAGCCTGAAATACTTGTTTACTCAGCCAGATCTGAATCTCCGCCAACAAAGATGGCTCGAGACAATAGCCGATTTCAACATGGATATTCATTACACCCCTGGGAAAGCTAATGTGATGGCCGATGCCTTGAGTCGCAAAGCCTACTGTAGTGAAATTGAAGTTGAAGTACATCAGCCACTTATGTATGAAAAGCTACGCAAGATGAATCTAGAGATTGTTCCACAGGGATATGTGAATAACCTTGTTGTTGAGCCGGACCTCGACAGCACCATCAAGTGGATACAAACATGTGACTCTGATGTTGAGAAGATCAAGAAGTATATCGCTAGAGGAAAGCCATCATGCTTCACTGTTGCTGGTGATGGAACGTTGTATTTCAAGAATCGTTTAGTGGTCCCTAGGAGTAAGCCCAATCTAAACTTGACCCCGCGCGTCATGAAAGAAGCTCATGATACTCCTTTGTCGATTCACCCTGGTAGTACCAAGATGTACCAAGACCTTCGTCAGCGGTACTGGTGGTCTAATATGAAGCAAGACATCGCTCGATATGTTGACGAGTGTGACGTTTGCCGTCGCGTGAAAGCAGAACATCAAAGACCTGCTGGGACTCTGCAACCACTCTCTATTCCTGAATGGAAGTGGGACAAGATCGAGATGGACTTCGTCACTGGTTTTCCCAAATCGCAGAAAGGCCACGATGCTATCTTTGTCGTCATCGACCGCTTCTCCAAGGTTGCCCACTTTCTGCCAGTCAAGGAGACGATCTCTGCTAGTCAGTTAGCAGACTTGTATGTTTCTAGAATCGTGTCGCTCCACGGTATTCCGTTGGAGATCAGTTCTGACCGAGGCAGCATTTTCACCTCAAGATTTTGGGATAGTTTCCAAGAAGCTATGGGCACCCACCTGAATTTCAGCACCGCTTATCACCCCCAGTCGCAAGGACAAGTTGAACGAGTCAATCAAGTGCTTGAAGATATGCTTCGAGCTTGTGTCATCTCCTTCGACAAGAAATGGGAGGAATCTCTTCCATTTGCTGAATTCTCTTACAACAATAGCTATCAGGCTAGTCTGAAGATGGCACCCTTTGAAATTCCTTATGGACGTAAGTGTCGAACTCCTCTGAATTGGTCAGAAACTGGGGAACGAACTCTCGTTGGTCCGGACATTATACAGCATGCTGAAGATCAGGTTCGCGTTATCCGAGAACATATGAAAGCTGCTCAGTCCCGCCAGAAAAGCAACTATGATCGCAAGCACAAAGAAATGGTCTACCAACCTGGTGAATACTCGTACCTCCGTGTCACTCCCTTGAGAGGCACTCACCGCTTCGGGATCAAAGGCAAGTTAGCTCCTCGCTACATCGGCCCGTTCCGTATCCTTTCCAGGAGTGGACCAGTGGCATACCGATTGGAATTGCCGCCGAACCTCTCTCAAGTCCACGATGTCTTCCACGTGTCGCAACTCCGTCGCTGCTTCAAGGACCCTATTCGAGAAGTGGAACATGATATGATTGAGCTGCAACAGGACTTGACTTATCAAGAACATCCGAGCCGCATTCTTGATCAGTATGAACGTCGAACCCGCAACAAGACCGTCAAGTTCCTCAAGGTTCAGTGGTCGAATCATTCTGAAGATGAAGCCACTTGGGAACGCGAAGATCGTCTTCGCGATGAATACCCCGATCTTTTCCCCTCTACCGCTTAAATTCTATGGACGAGAATTCTTGTAGTGGGGGAGATTTGTAACACTCTCACTGTCAGTGAACAGTTGTCACAACCCCAAGCTAGGTATGGGCTAGGAATAGCAAGTCCCTTTGCATCATGTGAAAAATTCAAAAAGAAATTCAAAAATGGGGAAAAGAAAAGCCCTGAGAAATTATATCAACTGGCCAGATAAAAATCTTTTTCCAAAAATCATTTGAGTATTTGGAAAATTCCTATAAATGATGCTGATCATTTTAAAAGTGGTTTGGGTTCATTCCCATGCCCATGGAATATTCAAATATTCAAAAGGTGCCCTGGAAATTAAATTTGACCCCTATTTGAATTGAAATTCAAATGTTTTGAATTTCAAAAATGCTCAAATTCTATAAGTGGTTTGCTACTGACCACCTAGGGTTTTTAAAACTATTTGGGATTTTTATTAAATTGCCTAGGTATTTAATTATCAAGGCACCACAAAATTATAGAAAGAAAAGGAGAAAAAAAAGGAAAAGACCCCCCCTGGCCATTCTGGACCAACTGAAGCCCCCAGCCGGCCCAGCCCAGCCCCCTCACTTTGTCTTCTTCCCCAAGCTGCTCGGTAGCAGCCTGGGAGCGAGCCGGCGCCACCTCGACGCCGTTGAGGGCCGTCTAGGCCTTCCCTGCCCTCCTCCTCACGCCACGCAACACCCAGAACCCCCCCGTGGCCTTTCCCCCTCTCCTTCGACAACATCTCGCTCTCCCTCGCCGTTTTCGCGCGCCACCGTGAGGCTGTAGAGAGCGCCGTCGTGCGCCGTCGCGAACAACGACGACGAGAAGCCCTATCTCCTTGTCCAGCCGCTCCGCAGTCATCCGCTTCGTCATCATGCAGAAGATCGGAAGCTTCTTCGACTCCAAGCCGTCGCAATCGTCATCGACAACTCGTCGGAGCCTCCGCATGCCATCGACGATTCCGTCGTCTACAGAGCTTCCCCGGCCGCGTTGTCACCTCGACTGCCTTCCTGGTGAGCCGGAGGTCGTTTCCCCTCTCTCCCAGCTCCTCCCCGTCCACCATAGCACTGCGCCACCAAACCCGAGCCACGGCCGCCGCCGCACCTCGACGCCGGCGAGGCTCCGGTCACCCCCGAGCCTCCCCGTGGGTTCTGGGTGAAGCGGGCGAGCACGGGGAGCACCCCGGTGCCCTCCGCGTGCCACCCCGTGGCCAGGAAGCCACTCCGGCGTTCCTCCGCCGTGTTCTGTGGCTGCCGCCGGCTAGCCGCCGGCCGGTTAGCCTTAACACCGTGCCTAACTAACCCCCCTAACCCACTGACCCCTGGGCCCCAGTGCCCCTAAACTAATCTAGGGGGCTTAATTAACAGAGGGTTAACCCCAGTGACACTGACAGTGGTGGCCCACCTGTCAGCCCACCCACACGCCAGCATGATGTCAGCATGACGCAATAAAGAATTTTCTAGAAATTAAATGATTTAAAAAGAATTACAGAAATTCCAGAAAATCCAGAAAATAGCCCAAACTTTGGAAATTCATAGAAAATTCATATCAACTCCAAATTGGACAAATAATATATGAAAAATGATCAGGAGAAAATAACCTATCCAAATATCCAACTTTCAACTTTGTTTGAGTTGAATTTAAAATGTGATCAGTAGCATTTGCTATTTTATTTAAATGGATTTAAATCAAATTCAATTCAAATATTTTTGCAACTTGAACCATGGCAACATGCTACATTTCAATCACACATCAGAGGCATATCATACACTTTTCAAAATGATTCAAATTGATCAAACAATGTCACATGTAGCTTGGCTAAGTTTGAATTCAAATTGGAGTTTGAATTTGCATTTCAAATGCAATATACTCCTTTTAAATGGAATGCTCAACACATCAGTACCTTGAACATCACCATTGCAATCTTATTCATGTGATTGTGCATTGTACATTATGTTGATCCTATGATTGTCATGTTGCTGATAGAAGTGGAGCCGGAATCCGAGATCACCCCCTTCGGTGAAGACCCCGTGACTGAACCTCGTCAGCAAGGCAAGCAAACCCCCATTGATCATGTCTATAAAATCCCACTTCCCTCTCATGTCTCGCTTATGCATTGTTTAGGATGATCACCATGATAACGTTTCTACCGCATAGTTGAACCCATGTCCTTTGCATGACCTATCATCTTGTCACAGTAGTAAGCAAACCACAATCCTAGCAGATGTAGGAATTGGTTGATATCATGTGGCCACTGCAACTGTTACTGCTTATTGCATGCTTAGTGGTACAATGAGGTTGCTTATGATGTGAGTCGGGATGATGATAAACATGGTGTTGATGAAAGTGAAATGTGTTGGTGAATCTACCCTAATACAAGGTGAACGATGAGAGGTTGTGTAGGAGTACATAGTGGGTTGTCTCGTTGAACACCGCCCTAAGCCCGAGTTCTTGTGTGGTAATCCAAGACGAAGAGTACTACCACATGTTGGGCACATGGACCCCCGCTCAACCTACTAACTCACCCCTTCTCAGTTCAATGAGTCGCATTAGTTCGGAGTTCTGGTAGGTCTGTGGCACGGTCTGCGAAGTGGAAGAACGGCTATTCAGACCGGCTTGGGACCCTGCACACATCTTCTGGGACCACATCGGTAAACCGGCCGGGTTCACGATGTGGATTCCAGCCCAAATAGGCGTCTCCATTGAATTTGAGTTGGCTGTGAGGTAAAAGTTGTGGGAATTATCCTCGCCGGCACCTCTTGAACGGTGTCGAGTACAAAGGCGGTAACTGATAGTTTCATGTGTGTAGCAGTACACCCCTGCAGGGTTAACAAAACTATTCGAATAGCCGCGTCCGCGGTAAGGGACTACTTGGAGAGCTGTGCTCGATTATTAGATAACTTGAACTGGATACTGCTAAAACTCGCAAGATAAGCGTGAGTGCTATGGTGTGCTTCTCGTGGGGAAGTCGAGGAAGTAACCATAGTGGTGTAATTGGTTGAAGAGATGTAGTGGACTCGTGTACGCTTCTTACCTCAATTCTGGTACTTGTAGTTCAGGACTAGCCAAGTCAAAGCTGGCACTTCTGCAAGTGAAACCCCACCTCCCTTTACCTTGATACATATGCATGAGTAGTATAGCTCCTATGTAAGTCTTGCTGAGTACGATTTTGTACTCACGTTTGCTTAATCTATGTTTTAGATGAACCCACCGACCCCGATGGTGACTTCTAACCGAAGCTCGAAGAATGAAGACTCCGACCAAGACCAAGCTAGTGTAGTCCCAGTCAGACGACTGGTTCCCTCGTGGAGGGCTTTTTTTTAGATAAGGCTTCTCTAAGCCATTTGTTAAACTTGTCTGTACTCAGACCTACTTTGCTTCCGCTTGTCTGTTGTAATGTTGGATCACATGCTTGTGATCTCTGTGTGCACTCTGTAAGAGTTATTAATAAAGATGTATACATTGTAGAGAATTGCAATGATACCTACTGTTCATACTAGACATGTGTGTTGCGTGTATGTTTAAAACATGCATGTCTTAGTATGGGTTTTCGAGACCTTAGTTGTGATCTGGCTGGCGGTCTTTTATACACCAAGTGGCCCTTAGATGTGCGCATCTTGGGGCATCGCGATGCGATTGTTCGAGACTCCGTCTCGTGCACACTTTGATGTATGATCGAGCCCGCCCTAGACCCCGACTAAGTGATCGGGCTGGAGTAAGTCTATGTAAGGGTTATAATACAATCGATAGTATGGTTGAGGCGACTTGTCTATGAGTATGGGAGTTCACCACCCATATCATTTAGACTTGTGTGCGGACGATGAGGACCCATTTCAGTTGATCATCCGGCCTGGATGGGATGCCCCTCACGTTCGATGTTTTCCGAGAACGTTCTGTGCTTGGCCTTGTCTGCTTAGACAAGTGGGTACGGTTCTCGGCTCTCCATATGATTGTGTTGTAGCGAGGTTTGCATACGCTAACCCCGGGTCCCGACAGACTTGGTATCAGAGTAGGACTGACTGTAGGATTATCAGCCTTGGCCGAAGTCGAGTCTAGCCTTCTATAGTTATATAGTTACTCTGGGTATATAAGGGAACAACGTAAGGCTTCTATTTTTCTCCTTACCCTCATCGTTCTGAGTTCTGAGTCGCCCTCATCTTATTCTACGGGAAGATAGGACTAGGCTCTCCTCTGTCTGATTAGAACATCTCGTTGTTTGCCTCCTTATAGCCGTAGGATTATTGTGGATGTCCAGTGTCTCCGTGTTTTGAGTTCCTTGAAGAAGTTATGTCCAATTTCTTCGAGGTTGTTTCATTTTCCATCCCAGTGTAGCTGTTATGCTGCCGGATTGCCTCCGTGTTTCTGATTGTTGATTTTTATCACACAGGATGTCAGGTGGAACTCGTAGTGTTGTTCTTCGGAATCGAGACCGTGATCGGAATCGAGATGATGATGAACTTCCACCCCCCGCCTTCTGCGGCGGAAATCATGATGGAAGCTGAGCGGAATAGACGTGATCAAACACGCCTTCTGGAGCTCATCGAGCAGAATACCGCCCACCATCGTAATGTGGTGGTCAGCATTCAGGACTTCATCCTCCTCAAGCCACCGGTATTCCGATGTTCTTCTGAGCCCCTTGAAGCTGATGATTGGCTCCGTTCCATCGAGCGTAAGCTTGACACTGCACATGTTGCTCTCGATGACCGAGTTATTTTCGCGGTATACTTCTTGGAAGGTGCTGCTCTTCAGTGGTGGGAGAACTATGCTGCAATGCAGCCAGATGGTCACGTAGTGACTTGGCAAGAGTTCTGTGTTGCCTTTCGAGGGTACCACATTCTGGATGAGTTGATGGAGCGCAAGAAGGAAGAGTTCTGCAATCTGAATCAAGAAGAGATGTCCATTCATGAGTATGTGAGGGAATTCAACTGTCTTGCTCGTTATGCCCAAGATGAGATCACCACCGATGCCAGAAAGCAGGCAAGGTTCCGCAAGGGACGTAGCCCCATCCTTCGTCATGATCTCAACCTCCTTGAATTTGCCACCTTTGAGGATTTAGTCAACAGATCCTTCAGAGCTGAGCATGGCAATGAAGTTTTTGAGAAGTCTCGCAAGCATGCTCTTGAGCTTGCCCCTTCTTCCAATTCACGCCCTCAGAAGTGCATGATCTGGATTCCTAACAGTTTGTTTCCCCAAAACAAACCACCAAGGCCATCCCTTGTACCGCCTCGTCCACCAGCTCCACCAAACAACCCAGCTCCCCGCACTATCT
Source organism: Bromus sterilis (assembly GCA_950022295.1). NCBI lineage: Eukaryota > Viridiplantae > Streptophyta > Magnoliopsida > Poales > Poaceae > Bromus > Bromus sterilis. The sequence goes on from OX465598.1 coordinate 31,616,103, forward strand.
TTGGAGCCTGTTTCAGATGTGGCCAGCCTGGTCACTATTCTCGTTAGTGCCCCATAAGTCAGAATGCTCCACCCCATGCCAAAGGGAACCCCACTGTTCGTGCCAAACCACCCCCGAAGGTTTCCACTGCCAAGCCATCCACCTCAGAAAATCTTGTACGTGTGAACCAAATCTCAGTTGAGGAAACTGATAGTACTTCTGACGTCATTCTTGGTACGCTCCCAGTCAATTTTTTTCCCACTTTTGTTCTTTTCGACCCAGGAGCATCTCACTCATTCATGTCGGAGAGTTATGCACTTTGGCATGATGTATCCTTTGAAGAAATGTTCACCCCTATGATCATTCAAACTCCTAGTTCCAAGTGGCAAACTAATAGAGTAAGCCATGGTAATCAAATTGCCATTAAGGGTTTAGTATTCCTTGCTTCACTCATAGCCCTCAAGTCTTCAGACATTGATGTCATCCTAGGCATGGATTGGTTATCAAGACAACATGCTTTTCTTGATTGTAAATCCAAGTCAGTTAGACTTACACATCCTTCAGGCCAGACAATAGCTTACTCCTCACCAAGAACAAGAACCCAGGTGCATTCTTTGAATGTGCTTCCCCTTCCCGATCTTGAAGACGTTCCGGTGGTTCGTGACTTCCCGGATGTCTTTCCTGAAGAGCTGCCGGGAATGCCACCCGACAGATGTGTAGAGTTCATTGTAGATCTTGCCCCAGGAACCGCACCAATTTCTAGACGCCCATACAAAATGGCCCCACATGAGTTAGCTGAGCTTAAAACCCAACTGGAAGCTTTGTTGGAAAAACGCTTCATCCGCCCTAGCTCATCGCCATGGGGTTGCCCCGTTCTGTTCGTAACGAAGAAAGATGGAACAGAAAGGATGTGCGTAGACTATCGCCCGCTAAATCTAGCGACGATAAAGAACAAGTACCCACTCCCCAGGATCAATGATCTTTATGATCAACTTGCAGGATCCTCTGTCTTCTCCAAGATGGATTTGAGATTAGGTTATCATCAAATCAAAATCCGAAACGAGGACATTCCCAAGACGGCTTTCACTACTCGTTATGGTCTTTACGAGTTCACCGGCATGTCCTTCGGTCTAACCAATGCCCCCGCCACTTTTTCACACATGATAAACTCGATCTTCATGGAGTATTTGGACCAATTCGTCGTGGTTTACCTCGATGACATCCTTATATACTCGAAGAACGAAGAAGAACATGCCGAACACCTAAGGCTGGTATTGATGAAACTTAGAGAGCATCGCCTGTATGCTAAATTCTCCAAGTGTGAATTTTGGCTACCAGAAGTGACCTACTTAGGCCACGTGAATTCTGCAAAAGGCATTGTTGTGAATCCCGAGAGAGTTCAGGCCGTCCTTGACTGGACTCCACCTGAATCGGTTAAGCAAGTTAGGAGTTTTCTTGGCCTAGCCAGCTATTGTCGTCGCTTCGTCGAGAACTTTTCTAAAGTTGCAAAGCCTCTTACTGAACTCCTCAAGAAAGATAAGAAATTCCTATGGACTCCCAAGTACGAGGAAAGCTTTCAAGAGCTAAAAAGAAGATTGACTTCTGCACCCGTACTTGCACCTCCAGACACCAAAAAGGATTTCGAGATCTATTGTCACGCATCACGGCAAGGGTTAGGATGCATACTTCTGCAAGATCGACATGTGGTAGCTTATGCTTCTTGCAAATTGCGGCCACATGAAGAGAACTATCCTACCCACGATCTTGAACTCGCTGCCGTAGTTCATGCCCTAACAACTTGGCGACATTACCTCCTTGGTAATCGTTGCGAGATCTATTCCGACCACCAAAGCCTCAAATACATTTTCACCCAGCCAGATCTTAATCTCAGGCAAAGACGCTGGATTGAGTTGATAAAAGATTATGACGTAGTAATTTCTTACACCCCAGGCAAAGCCAATGTCATGGATGATGCACTAAGTCGTAAGTCGTATTGTAACAACCTCATGTTACAACAGTATCAACCACTTCTTCATGAGGAATTTCGAAAACTCAATCTCGAGATTGTTCCTCATGGCTATCTTTCTACCTTGGTGGCGAAACCAACCCTTGAGGATAAAATTATAGCCGCCCAGAAACGTGATAGTGGTATTCGAGAGATCAAGAAGAACATTGCTAGCGGAGTTGCTAAATGTTTCTCCATAAATGATCAAGGTGTTGTTTTCTTTGGCACTCGATTGGTTGTACCACGAAAACACAATCTTAAAAGGCTAATCCTCAAAGGAGCTCATGACACTCCCCTCTCAATTCATCCTGGTAGCACAAAGATGTACCGAGACCTACGCCAGAGATTTTGGTGGACTAGGATGAAGAGAGAAATTGCTAAGTTCATTGCCGAATGTGATGTTTGTCGTCGCATTAAGGCCGAACATCAAAGACCTGCTGGCACTCTTCAACCTTTGCCTATTCCAGAGTGGAAATGGGACAAAGTCGGTATGGACTTCATCACCGGCTTTCCAAAAACCCAGAAAGGAAACGATGCCATCTTCGTTGTCATAGATAGGCTTTCCAAAGTTGCTCACTTCCTTCCAGTTCACGAGTCTATAACTGCTAGCCAGTTAGCGGACTTGTATGTCTCTAGAATTGTATCCCTTCACGGTGTTCCTTTGGAAATCAATTCTGATCGTGGTAGCCTTTTCACCTCTAGATTTTGGGGAAGCTTCCAACATGCTATGGGAACTCATCTCTTTTTTAGTACGGCTTTCCATCCTCAGTCTAGCGGTCAAGTCGAAAGGGTTAATCAAATCTTGGAAGACATTCTCAGAGCTTGTGTTATCTCATTCGGAAAGAATTGGGAGAAGTCTCTTCCATTTGCCGAATTTGCTTATAACAATAGTTTCCAATCTAGTCTGAACATGGCTCCTTTTGAACTCCTTTATGGACGACGATGTCGAACACCACTAAACTGGTCAGAAACCGGTGAAAGACAATTCTTTGGACCGGACATGATCAAGGAAGCAGAAGAGCAAGTTCGCATTGTTCGTGATCAATTGAAAGCAGCCCAGTATCGTCAGAAAAGCTACTATGATCGTCATCATAGGAAAGAGAGCTACAATCTGGATGAGAAGGCTTACCTCCGGGTTACTCCTCTGAAGGGAACCCAAAGATTCGGTATCAAAGGCAAATTGGCCCCACGTTACATCGGACCTTTCCGCATTCTTGCTAAACGTGGAGAAGTTGCCTACCAACTTGAACTACCCCCGCACCTTTCCCGAGTACATGATGTATTCCATGTGTCACAACTCAGGCGTTGCTTCAAGGACCCCATCCGCGAAGTCGACCATGAAACGCTTGATCTCCAAGATGACCTGTCTTATCGAGAATACCCCGTTCGTGTTCTTGATTCAGCAGAGCGTGTCACTCGCCGAAAGAAGATCAAGTTTCTCAAAGTTCAGTGGTCTCACCACTCCGAGAAAGAAGCCACGTGGGAAAGAGAAGACCGTCTCAGTGCCGAGTACCCCTCCTTCCTCCCGCAGACTTCTGAATCTCGGAACGAGATTCTTTTGAGTGGGGGCGAGTTGTCACAACCCCAAGCTAGGTATGTGCTAGGAATAGCAAGTCCCTTTGCATCATGTGAAAAATTCAAAAAGAAATTCAAAAATGGGGAAAAGAAAAGCCCTGAGAAATTATATCAAATGGCCAGATAAAAATCTTTTTCCAAAAATCATTTGAGTATTTGGAAAATTCCTATAAATGATGCTGATCATTTTAAAAGTGGTTTGGGTTCATTCCCATGCCCATGGAATATTCAAAAATTCAAAAGGTGCCCTGGAAATTAAATTTGACCCCTATTTGAATTGAAATTCAAATGTTTTGAATTTCAAAAATGCTCAAATTCTATAAGTGGTTTGCTACTGACCACCTAGGGTTTTTAAAACTATTTGGGCATTTTATTAAATTGCCTAGGTATTTAATTATCAAGGAACCACAAAATTACAGAAAGAAAAGGAGAAAAAAAAGGAAAAGACCCCCCTGGCCATTCTGGCCCAACTGAAGCCCCCAGCCGGCCCAGCCCAGCCCCCTCACTTTGTCTTCTTCCCCAAGCTGCTCGGTGGCAGCCTGGGAGCGAGCCGGCGCCACCTCGACGCCGTTGAGGGCCTTCTAGGCCTTCCCTGCCCTCCTCCTCACGCCACGCAACGCCCAGAACCCCCCCGTGGCCTTTCCCCCTCTCCTTCGACACCATATCGCTCTCCCTCGCCATTTTCGCGTGCCACCGTGAGGCTGCAGAGAGCGTCGTCGTGCGCCGTCGCGAACAACGACGACGAGAAGCCCTATCTCCTTGTCCAGCCGCTCCGCAGTCATCCGCTTCGTCATCGTGCAGAGGATCGGAAGCTTCTTCGACTCCAAGCCGTCGCAATCGTCGACGACAACTCGTCGGAGCCGCCGCACGCCATCGACGATTCCGTCGTCTACAAAGCTTCCCCGGCCGCGCTGTCACCTCGACTGCCTTCCTGGTGAGCCGGAGGTCGTTTCCCCTCTCTCCCAGCTCCTCCCCGTCCACCATAGCACTGCGCCACCAAACCCGAGCCACGGCCGCCGCCGCACCTCGACGCCGGCGAGGCTCCGGTCACCCCCGAGCCTCCCCGTGGGTTCTGGGTGAAGCGGGCGAGCACGGGGAGCACCCCGGTTCCCTCCGCGTGCCACCCCGTGGCCAGGAAGCCACTCCGGCATTCCTCCGTCGTGTTCTGTGGCTGCCGCCGGCTAGCCGCCGGCCGGTTAGCCTTAACCCCGTGCCTAACTAACCCCCCTAACCCACTGACCCCTAGGCCCCAGTGCCCCTATACTAATCCAGGGGGCTTAATTAACAGAGGGTTAACCCCAGTGACACTGACAGTGGTGGCCCACCTGTCAGCCCCCCCCCCACACGCCAGCATGATGTCAGCATGATGCAATAAAGAATTTTCTAGAAATTAAATGATTTAAAAAGAATTACAGAAATTCCAGAAAATCCAGAAAATAGCCCAAACTTTGGAAATTCATAGAAAATTCATATCAACTCCAAATTGGACAAATAATATATGAAAAATGATCAGGAGAAAATAACCTATCCAAATATCCAACTTTCAACTTTGTTTGAGTTGAATTTAAAATGTGATCAGTAGCATTTGCTATTTTATTTAAATGGATTTAAATCAAATTCAATTCAAATATTTTTGCAACTTGAACCATGGCAACATGCTACATTTCAATCACACATCAGAGGCATATCATACACTTTTCAAAATGATTCAAATTGATCAAACAATGTCACATGTAGCTTGGCTAAGTTTGAATTCAAATTGGAGTTTGAATTTACATTTCAAATGCAATATACTCCTTTTAAATGGAATGCTCAACACATCAGTACCTTGAACATCACCATTGCAATCTTATTCATGTGATTGTGCATTGTACATTATGTTGATCCTATGATTGTCATGTTGCTGATAGAAGTGGAGCCGGAATCCGAGATCACCCCCTTCGTTGAAGACCCCGTGACTGAACCTCGTCAGCAAGGCAAGCAAACCCCCATTGATCATGTCTATAAAATCCCACTTCCCTCTCATGTCTCGCTTATGCATTGTTTAGGATGATCACCATGATAACGTTTCTACCGCATAGTTGAACCCATGTCCTTTGCATGACCTATCATCTTGTCACAGTAGTAAGCAAACCACAATCCTAGCAGATGTAGGAGTTGGTTGATATCATGTGGCCACTGCAACTGTTACTGCTTATTGCATGCTTAGTGGTACAATGAGGTTGCTTATGATGTGAGTTGGGATAATGATAAACATGGTGTTGATGAAAGTGAAATGTGTTGGTGAATCTACCCTAATACAAGGTGAACGATGAGAGGATGTGTAGGAGTACACAGTGGGTTGTCTCGTTGAACACCGCCCTAAGCCCGAGTTCTTGTGTGGTGATCCAAGACGAAGAGTACTACCACATGTTGGGCACATGGACCCCCGCTCAACCTACTAACTCACCCCTTCTCAGTTCAATGAGTCGCATTAGTTCGGAGTTCTGGTAGGTCTGTGGCACGGTCTGCGAAGTGGAAGAACGGCTATTCAGACCGGCTTGGGACCCTGCACACATCTTCTGGGACCACATCGGTAAACCGGCCGGGTTCACGATGTGGATTCCAGCCCAGATAGGCGTCTCCATTGAATTTGAGTTGGCTGTGAGGTAAAAGTTGTGGGAATTATCCTCGCCGGCACCTCTTGAACGGTGTCGAGTACAAAGGCGGTAACTGATAGTTTCATGTGTGTAGCAGTACACCCCTGCAGGGTTAACAAAACTATTCGAATAGCCGCGTCCGCGGTAAGGGACTACTTGGAGAGCTGTGCTCGATTATTAGACAACTTGAACTAGATACTGCTAAAACTCGCAAGATAAGCGTGAGTGCTATGGTGTGCTTCTCGTGGGGAAGTCGAGGAAGTAACCATAGTGGTGTAATTGGTTGAAGAGATGTAGTGGACTCGTGTACGCTTCTTACCTCAATTCTGGTACTCGTAGTTCAGGACTAGCCAAGTCAAAGCTGGCACTTCTGCAAGTGAAACCCCACCTCCCTTTACCTTGATACATATGCATGAGTAGTATAGCTCCTATGTAAGTCTTGCTGAGTACGATTTTGTACTCACGTTTGCTTAATCTATGTTTTAGATGAACCCACCGACCCCGATGGTGACTTCTAACCGAAGCTCGAAGAATGAAGACTCAGACCAAGACCAAGCTAGTGTAGTCCCAGTCAGACGACTGGTTCCCTCGTGGAGGGCTTGTTTTTAGATAAGGCTTCTCTAAGTCATTTGTTAAACTTGTCTGTACTCAGACCTACTTTGCTTCCGCTTGTCTGTTGTAATGTTGGATCACATGCTTGTGATCTCTGTGTGCACTCTGTAAGAGTTATTAATAAAGATGTATACATTGTAGAGAATTGCAATGATACCTACTGTTCATACTAGAAATGTGTGCTGCGTGTATGTTTATAACATGCATGTCTTAGTATGGGTTTTCGAGACCTTAGTTGTGATCTGGCTGGCGGTCTTTTATACACCAAGTGGCCCTTAGATGTGCGCAGCTTGGGGCATCGCGATGCGATTGTTCGAGACTCCGTCTCGTGCACACTTTGATGTATGATCGAGCCCGCCCTAGACCCCGACTAAGTGATCGGGCTGGAGTAAGTCTATGTAAGGGTTATAATACAATCGATAGTATGGTTGAGGCGACTTGTCTATGAGTATGGGAGTTCACCACCCATATCATTTAGACTTGTGTGCGGACGATGAGGACCCATTTTAGTTGATCATCCGGCCTGGATGGGATGCCCCTCACGTTCGATGCTTTCCGAGAACGTTCTGTTCTTGGCCTTGTCTGCTTAGACAAGTGGGTACGGTTCTCGGCTCTCCATATGATTGTGTTGTAGCGAGGTTTGCATACGCTAACCCCGGGTCCCGACAACAGTAATCACCATTACTGTTCATCACTATTGTTCAAAAAAATTTTTGATCAAATTGGTTCAGCTCAAATTCATATTGCCTTTGATGTTGTTGAATGCATTGTGATCATGAACCTGGGTCATCATGAATCAAAACAATTCCAAGCTATTTTCAAATGCCCATGTGTTGATATTGAAATCAATGTGGCCATTGGCCTTGATCATCAAGAACCAAAACAAGTGCAACCCTTTGCATTGAAAACAAATCAAATCTCAAAATGCCTTTGGTGGAATATTAAAACCAATGTGCAAAATAGACTTTCTCCAAAAATTGTGAAACTACTTTTATAAAATCACAAATATTCAGTGGACCAAATACAAATGGGTTTTGGGTATTTATTGAGTGATAGAAAATTCCAAACAATTCAAACAGTAGGTTAAAACCCTTACTTTGGGCATATAATATTTAAAAGAAATATCTAATGATTTTCTTTTGCTGCAAAAACTTTTGTGGCACTGCTATATACTGTTATTCTAATTTTGAGGCATCTAACATATTTTACAAAAATGTTAAACAGATAAAACAAATACAAAATAGAAATACCAGAAAAAGAAAAGAGAAAGGAGTAAAGAAAATAAAAAGGACCTAATCTACCCCATGGGCGAAGCCCACCCCCCTGCTTCCCCCTGGGCCAACCGGCCCAACCCCAGCCCAGCCACCCCTCCCCGTTTTCTTCTTCCTCCGGCTGCGTGGAGGGGATCCACCGGTGCCACGCCGACGACCCCTCCGTGGCGCGCATCCGGCGACCCTCCGAGCAGTACAAGACACCCCAGTGCGCCCCTGCGCCGTGCCCTAACCCTAGGCCACCAACCCCCCCCCCCCTCTCTCGCGCCTCTCACTCTCTCTGCCCGTGATCGCCGCGGCACGATCGTCGCCGCCGCCGTGCATCGACGCGGCCACCATCCACCATAGCATGTGCCGCCGTGTCCAAACGACGCGCAGCGGTCGTCCTCGTCATCATGTGCCCCCAATTGACGCCGGGACGCGCCAAGGCTTCGACTACGTCGTCTTCCCCAACGACGGCCGCCGCCTCCCCACCTCTCGATTCTCCCTCACCGGACCTCCCCCGAGCCGCCTGCCCTCCACTACAGCTCCTGGTGAGCTCCCCTGCCGCCGCCATCCCCTCGCGCCCCCTCCCGTGCCCCGTAGGCATCGCCACCATTGGAGCCGAGCTCCGTCGCCGCCGTGCGTCGCACAGCCGCGGCCCAGGGCGCGCGTTTGGCACGCTAAGCGTGTCCGCACGTTACCCGTGCCCCCGGACCGAACGCGCTTACGCACGCCCAACCCCGCGTTAGAAAACCCCATCGTCGTCGACGTCCGAGGACACCCGCCGCCAAACCTCGTCGCCGGCCTCGTTCCCGGCGACCCCAAGCCACCGCACCCACCCCAATCGACGCGGCTCGACGAGCCCGTTCGAACGCGCCCCCCCATGGCCGCTCTCCTCGCCGGAATCGAGCGCTAGCTCGAGGTCACGGGACCTCTGTCGCCGGTGAGCCCCTGTGTGACTGCCAGGCGGGCCCGTCCTGTCAGGAACGTCATTAGGGGCTAATAGCCCACTGACCAGTGGGTCCCATCCCACTTAAGCGCCTGTTAAAAATAACAAAACTGTTAGCAAGTGTTTAGGTCACTGACATGTGGGCCTTAGTCATTAGGTTAAGCACTGGGTTAATTAGACTAGTTAAATTAGACTTATTAGTATGACATGTGGGTCCCCCCACAGTTTATTAAATAAACTAAAAACAATTTAGTTAATAAGTCACTGTCCAGTGGGACCCACTAGTCAGTATTAAAATTAATATAATTTATATTAAATAAATAATAAAAGAAATAGAAAAATGATTTATAAATGTTTTAAATTGATTAAAACTTATAAAATCATTATCTTTTAATCCGTAATTCAGATCGAAAAAGTTTATACATGAAAATTGATCAGAAAAATATAACGAAGACAAATACGCTATCCGTATGTCTACCACACCCCTCTAACACAACAAACATCGAACCGTCCCCCTCCGGACCGTTTGTCCGATGATTTGTCCGGTACTGTTAAAGTATCCGGATGAATTTATTCTGAACACGAAAGTTGTTCAGAATAGTTCAACTAAGACGGATACACCACCCATACGTTTGTCGGATGTCCACGACACCTCCGGCATGATATCTCCCCCCCTCCGGACACCCTATCCGGTAAATACCCGGAGTTGGCAGCTCATCCCCGGATGAATTTCCGCTCCGAGCCTGATACATCGTACTGCGTTAGAATACCGACATCGATGCATTTGCCATGTCATTCATATGTTTGCATATGTTTGCTTTATATTTACTGTTTCTTCCCCCCTTTATTCTCCGGTAGACCCCGTTGCTGCCGCCGACTACACCGCTGCTGAGTACGACTACTTCGTCGACGACCCTACCCCTACCGTCGAACTTCCAGGCAAGCAGAGCCATTCTCTTCCCCAGATATCGCCTATCTTTCCGTACATTTCTTGCACTAGGCATTGTTACTGCTGCTGCTACGATTACAATCCTATTCAATTGCATAGCCTGTTTTTGTCGCCCCTTGATGTACCTTATTTTATCCTATGCTGCCTATTATATATATTATATTCAGCAGTGAGCCCTGCGTATTGTTAGCTAGGATTAGATAGAGGTCCGTGATCACTCAGGGGAGTGAACGCGGATACAAATATTATAACTGCACAGGTACGGTACAATGCAGACACCGCCTCAGGCCCCCTAGCTCGGCTCTACCGAGTCACCATCAAGTGTGAGCTATCAAGGAGTAATTCTTGTACTCCACTCGTTGCTGACTCTGTATAGCCGCTCTAGGTACTTGAGCAACGGTTGTCCTTAAAGGTAAGAAGTCGGGTGATCCAACGGTGCCCGCGAGAGGTATTGTGACGGGACGACAGGGAGGGTACGACCAGTGTACTGGTGTGCTTGGCCCCTGATCGTTGGCCGCGAGAGTTACCAAATCACGAAAGTCGAGCTCCTCCAGGAGCACATGCGAGACAAGGTAAGGAGTCGGTTCACCTTGTTGGTAACCGCAGAGACTTGGTGGGACGACAGGGCAGGCACCGATGTACTGGTGGTCCTGACTGCTGTCGTTGTCCGCGGGTCAGTTAAGTCGAGGCAACGATAACGGTTGTCTCGCAAGTTAATAAAATGCTAAAGTGTTCGGTGGATGACTTGAGAGGCCCGTTGGTCTGTACGCACTACCTTCACGTGGGATAAACAGAGCGATCTCTGGAAGAACACACCTATATGAGCCCGACTGCTGGTCACAGTCTATGAGATAGGGTAATCTCTAGGAAGCTCATGAATAGGCAAGGAGTGTGACTAATATGCTCCACCCGCGGGGTCAGCCTTCGGCAGCCTAGTATCGGTAAGACAAGGAGTGAAACTTCTTTACGCCAAACTGTCAATTCAAGGCATAGTCCATTGTTCAGCTGTGAAGGAATGTAATTCTTTGCTCTAGGTGGATGTTCAACCTTAACTGGTCTCCACTAAAAATACTGATATATCAAACAGTGTTTGGAACTGAGGACAACACCATGGGACCTTGAGATCTGGTGGGGGATTATTGAAATCAGGCATGGGCTTTAGGCCCATCTAACAATTTCAGAAAATCTTTAAGGGCCCATGTGCGAAAAATGACATGGGTGTGGTGCTAAGTTTAGTCCCACCCCGAAAGTGGAGGGTGAGTTGCACCTCTTTATAAGGTGAGCTCTCCTACATGCTATTGAGCAAGTAGAAGAGTGAGAGCTCACGCGCGCTCCTCCTCCGCCGCCCGCCTCGTCACGCCTCGCCTCGTCACGACCCACGCGCGCGCGCTGCGGTTTGCGGAATTGAGCCGAGCCGAGCTAAAACCTATGTCATGTGTGCGCTTAATTTTTGCCAGTCAGGAACGGCTAATTAATTGTCATTAATTTTTAGTTAATGCAATTAATCATGACTTAACCGTTGCACGATCTGAGACGTCAACTGTGGGCCGACTCGGTCGCGGGTATCCAGTCCCACGTCGCCCTACCTCGGCTGTGTATAAAAGGAACCGCGGCAACCCTAGCCGCCGCACAACAGAATAGATCGCATCTGTTCTTCCTCGCGCACCTCCCACGTCGTTCCACGCACTGCCGCTGCCTCCGGCGATCTCATCCCGTCTGCCGCGTACACGGCTGTGCGGGAGAGCAGGCCTCCGGAACCGTGCTCCTTGCGATCCTGCACCGGGAGAGGAGCAATAAGGTTTTTGGGGAGCGTCTACGACGCGACTGCTCGCTTCCGCTCCGACTCGTCTACTTCGACTACTTCCTCTACGCCGTCATGCCTACCGAAGCTGAGAAGGCCGCCGCCGAGAAGCTCGCTCAGGAGGAAGCCGCCGCCGCCAAGAAGACCCCCGACGAACTTGCTGCTGCTAGCAGCGCATCCGCTGCTGCGATCTGGTCGAACGGAGGGTATGATCTACTCACCCCGTTCATTGTTGTTTTCATCCATGCCATGCTTATTGTCTGCGTACATATATGTGTTATCTGCGTAGATCTAAGTTACATGGTTAAGTATCAGTATAAGATTAATCTTGCATGCGTCATGTTCATGATTTATCTAGGGATTAAATTTCTTGAAAAATTGCTAATATATCCAACACAATATTCGAACAGTGCCATCCGACGGTGGCATAGAAGCGCACAATCAGATTTGAAAAATAACGGGAGTATGTATCTATCAAAACATCCATCGAAAGAGCACGATAACATTCGAGCGATGCCACCCGCCGGTTAAATAACGGGAGATAAATTAAGGCGTCCAAGACAACATTTGAATGGTACCCATCCAGCTGCGGCACAGACTCACACACTCAATTTAGAAAAAAAGGATGAAATATAGCATGCCCGTTGCAAGAAAAACACATATAGTGTAATAGCATGACTCCAAACTATATCTCTCAATAGATGTATGTCCTTTATTATAACATAGCCTTCCACATTTATCGTCGCTTATGGTTGTTCAAATCCGGCACCGATTATAGAATATGTTTTTGAAATTAAAAAATAGTTTATATTCTATGTTCTTAATCAGAATCGATTAATTTCCTACATTCACAAACTGACGATGATATGATATATTCTGAGTCACTACGAAACAATTTGTGTCATGAGTTGATTGCGTTTTTTTATATAATGCTAAGACCTTCCGTAATGGGAGTATCATAGCTAGTATCATGCATGTCACCTAAGCAAATTTGATGATGTAGCATAGAATTAAATGAAGAGAGAAAGGGTTGAGTATCATATTATGATACCATATCAAAATAAATGCTAAGCAAGTATATGTCTTGCATGACAATAAATAATAATACTTATGATACTTAGATATGATACTATTCACTGTGAAGATAGTATCATACCCTAGTATCATGTGCATGATACTAGCTTATGATACTACCCATTGCGGAAGGTCTAATTGTTTTAATCGAAACCATTTTTAACATGATGCTAATTGTTTTAATCAAAGCGTTTTTTACATGATGCTAATTGATTCAATCGAAACGTGTGTGATCAAGAAATTGGGTCTATTTTGATGGGACAAAGTGCAGCACGCACATGCATGCAATTAGAGCGTGCATGGCCTCTTTTTTATTGAATGTCTTATTTTTTTGATTTGCTGATGTATCCAATAAAATAATTTCTTGCTAATAGTTTAAGGCTGACGCTAGGCGTCAACCGCCGGGTCCATAGCGGACTGATCTACAGCATCCAACCGTAAGATGGGTCAACGCATCATAGCTCAAATTTCCTCTCGCGAAGACACCCTGCGTCATTACTTTGGACGGCGAGCCATTGCTGCGAGGAAGCTCGGCCGCCGCGCTCCATTGCTGGACGTCGGCGACACTCCATTGCAGCCCCGGCAAAGCTCCAATGCAACACCGACGAAGCTTCATTGCAGCTTAGACGACTCCGACGAAGTTACATTGCAGCCTAGAAGACCTTAACGGCGCTCCATTGAAACCTCTGCGCCGGCACAACGAGTGCTCCATTGCAACACCGACGTCTCCCGGCGGCGACGCGGCTGCAGACTGCTTATGCAGCGTCGGCGACCATGGCGGATGCTGCGTTGCCGGCGACTGTGCTGCAACGCAGCGCGGCGGCGTCGGTGATGCGAACGCCGGCGACCATAACGAGTGCTCCATCGCAACACCGACTTCTCCCGGCGACCATAGCGGGTGCTGCGATGCAGCGTTGCCGACGACTGTGTTGCGATGCAGCGCGGCGGTGTCAGTGAAACACACCTTTATTTTTTATTTTTTTATTTTTTTTGAGGAACATAGTACAACTCAGACGCTCACATATCGTATGACACACACACACGCACATCCTATCCTTATTAGATAGAAAAATATGTGCTATATTTTTTTGTTCACAGTTTAAAGAAAAAAATATAATGTGCACTATTCTTCACAGGCACTACGCTGAGTCGGTAGGTTGGGTTCGCCCTAGCCTTCCTCCTGGCGAAGGATCACGGAGGGGTAGAAATTAGAGAAAAAACATTCAAACAGTCATGATGGTAGCGTGATAAATATGAGATATTGAGATGTGTGGGCACAGCTGTAAGCGTGTCACGTACATTTGGAGGCTTGCTGGGTTTTTCTAGGCCTCTTTGATTCACGAATTAATTCAGGAAGATTGGAATATTAAAATATATTCAGGAAGATATGTGGGCACAGGGTCAGCCTGTCCCACCCGAATTCTACATAATGAAGTCTGCATTGGAATTTGTTTGATACGCCATAAAGAACATATGGGAGCCTCTTTGATTGGCATGATTTTGAAAAACACAGAAATAGAAAAAACACATATAGAACCTATAAACGTCAGTATCAATGAGTGTTCAAAAACCCGGCGGGGAAAATGGAAGAGTGGGGTTTTTTTCTTCTAAAAAATAGAGTGCAAAAAAGGAAAATGTCATTGTAAGTTTTTTTATGAAATCGAATTCTGCAATGCAAATCAAGCAAACTTGACAGGAAATCTGTTTTCAAAGGATTCAAAACCTCCAAATACATCTTGCGAATTTTGGTTGAATCATCCTCAAGGGAAAAAAGTCCTACAACGAAGAAAATCACAAGGATTCCAATACTCCAATATTTTATAAGAATCCTATGAATCAAGGAGGCCCTTATTCTTTCCTGAAACCCGAATTGTTAGCTCTTTCTTCTATAGAGAGAAAGAGAGAACTATCGATGAACTTGGGAGCCTGGTGCTCCATTGTTCGAAGAGAAAAAAATGAACTGACAGGAAATTATCAGGTCATAACGCATCACAGAGGAAGACAGTAATATGTTAACATCCGGAAACAAACAACCGATTAACGAACGGGTTTAACCAATGCCACAGAGCACTGGATACAGGTCTGAGCATCAGCAGCTCTCCCTTGCATCTCCCGGGACTTTCTCCCCCAGGAACCCTTATTACTTACTGCTGTTCACCAGTCTTATTATTATTATTAATTAAAATAAAACGAGTTCTTCAGTTGCCCCTCTTCCAGGCCTAGAACAGCATGCCGTAGTCATCGACGGCAAACTGGGGGCTCCAGGCCCAGAGCACGTCGTTGGCGACGAGCTGGTTCCCAGGGTCGTACGCTGGCGCCAGGGCATCTCCAGGAGCGGGTTCTTGAGCCACAAGCACATCTCCAGGAGCGGGTTCTTGAGCCACAGGCGCATCATCAGTTTGAACCACAGGAGCATCACCTAAGTTCACCGGGTTCGCCTGTTGAAGCACCTGGTTCCAAGCATCGTCTACCTGGAGCAGATAGTTTGGTGCAAGGCCTTGCTGCTCCTGTCCTTCCAGATGGCTCTTCCAGAATTTCTCCGCCTCAAAGTCAAAAAAAGATTCAGGCGGTGCCTTTTCTGTAGTGTGGTGGTGGTTTCCCTTGTCTTTCTGCGGAGTAACTGCGGCGAGCGCCTCATTCATGGTATCTTCAAGCAGAGTATCGCTCTCCAGGTTGATGACAATCTTACCTGCTTCGCTCTCCAGGTTGATGACAGGCTCACCTGCTGCTTCAGTACGACTGGTCTCTTTTGGTTGCTCCTGGTTGCTGACAATCTTGCTTGCTGCTTCAATACGACAACGGATCTCTCTCTCCAGGTCGACGACAGGCTCGCCTGCTGCTTCAGTACGACTGGTCTCTTTCAGTTGCTCCCTGTTGATGACAATCCTGCTTGCTGCTTCAATACGATGACGGATCTCACTCTCCAGGTCGATGAGAGGCTCGCCTGCTGCTTCAGTACGACTGGCCTCTTTCTTCTGGTCGATGACAATCTTGCTTGCTGCTTTAATACGTCGACGACGGAACTCTCTCTCCGGGTCGATGACAGGCTTGCCTGCTGCTTCAGTACGACTGGTCTTTTTTGGTTGCTCCTGCGTGATGACAATCTTGCTTGCTACTTCAATACGATGACGGATCTCTCTCTCCAGGTCGATGACAGGCTCGCCTGCTGCTTCAGTATGACTGGTCTCTTTCGGTTGCTCAAGGTTGACAACCTTGCCTCCATCATAGTACTGCAGGCTCTCGTTGTACCTGTCCCACGCAGATGACTTGCTACCATGTTCCGAAACTGCAGATGGGCGTGAGCTAGTCATGGAAACTTGTGCTTGGGCTGAACTTTGTCCCACATGTCCCAACAGCTTTCCAGCTCCAGGGCACTTGTCCCAGAAAGAGGTTGCTGAACTTGCCTCCGCTTGTTGTGGCCACACCACCCCGGGCTGCTGAACCCCATGGGTGACCTGCATCTGGGCAGTTGTCGGATGATTAATGGGTCGAGAACTGGCTACATTGTACGCCGATGAAATCATCTCAGATATGTGTTTCATGCTGGCATAATGTTGATAACCATCTTTCGCTTGAGCTAACCTCTGCTCACGCAGCCGGTGTTCCTACAACACAATACAGAACAGAACATTCAAGAGAGGCCAGGGATCCACATCACAGTATAGAAACTGAAACTAATGCAGAAATTTTAAATAGCAGGTAAGCATAATAACATTGTAACTTGGATGAACTTGAAACTTGTTGACTATATACGTATTGTTATGATACTACACAAGACCCCAGTTTAATATTAAAGTCACATCAATAAGGCCTCAATTTAATTGGAAAAGGAGAAAATTCCAATCTGTTCACGAAATTCCCAGAAACATGAAGGAATAATATCAATCGATTGTATTGGTAAACTGGGTTATGGTAATGCTTTTGACAGTGTAATTATTTAGGACTTAGGACAACTTGCAGGCATGGGGAACCACCTCTTGGTGAGGTCGCAGTGGCGGATCTAGCCAGCTAGATCAGGGTGGGCCAATATTACTATAATTCATGTAAACTTAAATTTAATTTTACTTTTTGAGAATTTTTGCCATAGTATATAAGACACTTTACAATCTCAGGGTGGGCCATTGCCCACCCTGTCCACCCCCTACCTCCGCCACTGTGAGGTCGTGGAGTTGTGGGGGCATGATCCACCCACCAGGGTTCATACTCTGGTGCTCACATTTATACTGTATGGGTCTCCCGTACAGTCTTTCTATCCCCCAAAAAAAAACTTGCTGGCATGCGAAAAGCTTTCTTTTCAACTGTGATCCATTCTGTAACAAACTCTACTCATGAAGCTACATGTTAGAAACTTGAAATCTAATCTAGAGCACCATACAAAACTTAATCTCCCTGGCATGCAGAGACAGAGCGTACTGAGTACTCACGCAGGTATGAGATATCCATGCACATGTGTTTGTTCTGGAAAATAAAGGAATAACAAGGGAGACACAGTAGAGCATCAGGGTGTAAATATTCTTTCCTTCTAAGTTTATCTTGTTAAAATGGAATTTGACCGTCGTATTTAGCAAGCAAGTTTGTCTGTAATTGTTTGAGCATTTACTGGGGTGTGAATTAGAAGGTCGAATAAAAGAAATTAAGTTATGTGGTAAGCTCTTAGTAAAGGAAGTAAGGAACATCGTCTTCTTATTTGTTTCTTCAACAGTGCACGCATAGTTCTTTAAATATTTGTGAACTCAGACAATTTGTTGCCACAGAAATGACCCGATTGACAATGCAAAATGTATATTTACAAAAAATTAATAGCAGAAAGAAGTGCTATTTTTGGCATAAGATCGAAGCAATCATAAAAAGATGACTATTATGTTGTTGTCGCTATTCCATTAGGTGCTTGATTTTCTTTTACTTTTTCCCCTTTTGCCCAATCACTGTCTGTTAATGAGCACATGAGTTGGTAAAAGGACTCATCTGATTTTAACATCAATTTATTTGATCAGTCAGTATACATGCCAGCCTCCATGTGTTACTTATCGTGACCCCAAAATCTTGCCGAATCAGAAATCCGAATCCGAGCCAGATTCGGAGACCGTATCTTTACCCGAGCAGCCCTAGCTGCTGGTACTTAACGTGTCAGGTACAAAACAGTGACAAGGTGATGTCAGAGTGGTGCATACAGCTGCAACTTCGGGAATCGTGTAATGAAAACCGCTGTGAGTAGATCTCTCACAGTTAGCTGGTTCTGCTGAATTAGTTTAGGCAATGGCGCAACCGTTCTGTTGGTTGATCCATGTATATGTGTACATAAGGTAAGTAGGTAGTAGCTTCCATCTAAACCAATTATTCATGCAGGGGGGTGGGGGGGGGGGGGGGGGGGTTGTCAGCTGTGGTGGTGGGCAGACCAATGGCCATGCCATTGAACTTCAAGGCTATGGCAGCGACAAGTGCTTACACTGCCACTCTGGCAGTGAGCGGAGCGTATATAGATCCTATTGGGAGGAAACTAACACTTCATAGGCAGTAGAAAAGCTTTGACCTAGCAGACATTCACAGAAATTGTCAACATTACAATAGTAAAATGACAATATCATCTACAAAAACTCCATTTGGAAAAACGCATATGATGAAAGAAAAATAGAAGGCTCACATGCCAAAAGTTCAATCAGTATAAACTAACTAGCATATGCAAATGCATAGGTTGTTGGCTTCTACTACTTATGATCGTCTATTAAAAAAAACAAAATTTAAGAAAAAATTAAGTACTGCCTATTGATGTAGTGAAAATACCACAGTTGCACATAAATTAAATCAATCACCCACCTGGAGATGGCTTGCTATGTGATGTATGTTCAAATTCAAACCCTTGATATTCATGTACCGATGAATTTTTAAAGGTGTAGCAGCTGTTAGAAAAAAAAACACTAAAAGGTCATGCTTTTCAGCTGTTAAACATAACAAATGACTAATTTATGCCAAGTGCAGATAGCCTTACACAGCCCAAGCACTTCAACAGCCTGCAAGAACTTTTCATGGAGCTCACTGCTCCATACGAACCGACCCAGGTTCCTTGAATAGTCATTCGAGTTCAACACATCTTGTTCTTCATCCTCCTCAGTGTCAGGTCCGTGATATTTAGTAGATGATGAATCCATTCTAATTTGGGTTTTCTTTACAATGCTTGACCCTTCAGGTATCACCCTTCCAGACCTATGTTGCAGTGCTGTCATCATCAGAATATTGACATCTTGAGAGCCCAAGGGCTTAACCACATTCAAGCCTCCACGGGTTATGCGTTGAGAGACTGCCTCTAATTCATCATAGACACACATTGCTGCAGCCAAGGAACAATACTCTTAGATTAATGAGTTTGGGATGGAAGAAAAAATTCTTATAACAATACAGCTCTGAATGCAAATACTTACTGATTAGAGGCACTTTGACCTCATTCAAGACGTAGAAAAACAGCATCAAGGTGCCCACCGGTGTTTTGCCAGGATGAACTTCTGCTAATATTAAATCAAGCCCCTCAACCTTAGCAACCCCCCTTTGAAGGGAATCTAGGGCCTCTTCTGCTGTTTGGAAGGGCAGAACTACACAACAGTAAAAGTTAAAGTAAAAACTTAGGAGAGTAAAAACCATGTTATCATGTGCAAATATTGTTATATTAATATCTCAACCTGCATGTATTGCAACAAGTGAGTACCTTCTAAGGACTAATATAGCTACTTGGTATCTTTGGTACGTGCTTTTTCTCATTTGACCTCATAATTCAACACTTTCTGCAATCTAATAGCTCTTGGAAGGGCAGCCCAAAACCTAGCAGCTAACTATATTGTATTACAAACTACATATGCTGCATCTGTTTAAACTGTAAAGTCACGCAATATATTACGCATATACATGTTATATAATATAATGGTGTTTTGGAAGGGTGACATAGTAACACTATATCCTATATGGAACTGCATCTGTTTCCTTTCACGGAAATGCTCCACAAATGTCAAATGTCATATATTCACGGAAATGCTCCACATAAGATGATGGTTGTACGATCTATACATGATTTTGAGGACAGGTTCACTGCCATGTGAAAAAGTTCCCACCGGACGACCGTACACCCAACCTTCCTGCCAAACAGCCATACCCCAACCTTCCCGCCAAACAGCCGTACACAAGCAGTACGGAAATATGAAATATCCGAAATTCGATCAGATGTGCACGTGTGGATAGAAGACACCAACAGACATCAAATCGTGTATTTTATAGTACGCCCGTAAATAGCACATATCAGATGTCCATTGAATTGGAATGCAGAACCTCAATTCCTATTACTTAATGAAATAAAGCCTTAAAATGGTTTCATGAATATAATTTTTCACTTATAATATACAGAAATATGTGCCAACTCTGCCAGCAAACTTAAGCACACAAATAATGAAACCATTAATATTCATGGAAAGTATTTATAAGATTAACCAGCAAGGACTAATATAGTGTATGAATTCCTTCTTTTCGGAAAAAATAACTTCAATTGTTTAGAAACAATACAATTTTAGATGTGCTAAATTGAATTTTGATCACTCACAGGTGCGATTCTTGGATACAACGAACAAAAAAATCAATCCCCATGTAGAAAAGAAGTATAATGTTCTAAACAAAAGAGAGTGCTCACTATACAGCAGAAATTTATCCAGAAATAGAAGAAAGAAAACAGAATCATAGGATTAAGGGTTACCATAAATAGTTAGATATGGCTTTTCTGCAGTTGTTATATCAACTACAACAAAGATCCAGCGAAATTGTGCATAGGCAAGAAATTACTAGTCAATTACATTGGTCTTAGCTATAGATTTTCCTACTGAATGATTGACATAATATACATTTATTGTAGCCATTCAACAACCACAGCACATCCAATTGATAAGCAAAATTGCAGAGTATGCAAACTCTTGTGCAACTTTGTATCAGATCCAGATGGTGTACCTATTATCATTCCTTCTCCCTCTAAAAACAACTTCCTTTTTGGACAGGAAGGGAAAAATTAAATGGAGATGCTTGGGAATTGAAATGCGCACCTTTGAAGTTGAATTTAGCAAGCGTATTGGAGATGGTGATCAGGGATACCGGATCATGATCAAGAACTAAAACGGAAAGGCGTTCCATCTCAGATCTGTGTGACCCTGTGGGGAGCAAAGGAAGGCTTCGATGATGGTCTGATATTTAAATGTCTATGGTGGATCTGGACATCTGGTACCTTCTTTTGGAGTCAGACCATCATCGAGGCCAAAAGATAGGCACTATAAAGCAGACAATATCAGAAAAGGACAAGAATTTAATGAGTAGAGTAATCACATTTTTATTAAAGCTGACCTCTATTTGGACTTTTAACGTTGAACAAGATATACACATGTGAACATCATCATTATTTTGTCCTCTTGTGCCTCTTCAGTTTCCAGTGTAAATGTAAGGAGGTCTGACCTTACCATTATAACTTCATGTTATCTGTTCTCTATCATCACACTTGCTTCTGGCACACCCTTTGATGTGACTCAATCTGCATTTCGAACAGTCTATGCAGAAACAAGTTCAAAAATGGTACAAACAGATTTAATAGATGCATGAAAACTTCTATTTACTTCTCTTCTGTTCCAAATTTTGTTGTCAAATTTTTTTGAGGTTCTTGTTGTCAAAATTGACACACCAAGTATGCACATAATTTCGTGGGAAGAGCTGACACAGGTCACTGACCAGAGAGCTGTGATCATAGCAATTGCAACTGGAACTGTGATTTAGAATGGTCTTGCGTATTATGTCCAGACAAGGGCGTGGAAATCACGAGGGAGGCAAACAATAACGTCCCAGTATCCATCTTTTAAAATGCTGCACAGACAGAAATCCCATGAAAGTACCAAACATGTTTACCCTACTTCTGAATTTTCGTTGATAAGAAATAACACATCATATTTACTACATAATTTCAAACCTTCAACTTTGTAAAACAACTACTTCCTCCGTCCTAAAACAAGTGTCGCAGATTTGTCTAGATATGGATGTATCTAGATGTAGTTTTACATCTAGATACATTCATATCCAGAAAAATTTACGACGCTTATTTTGGGACGGAGGGAGTAGATCTTGTTAATTTTTCTTCTGCTTGTAAGCACTGTTACAAAAGCAGTGAAAAAATAAACTGATCCAGAAGCAATGCATGCTGGTGAATTTGACCTTGCAATGGTACCCGGCGCATGGCTGGAAATGTTGCAAGCACGCAATCCTATATGATGTATGCACACGCACTAACCCACCCACATACAAATAATTCCACAAAAGACAAAAAAAAACACTCGCTGTAGCCGCGATTGCATCACTATCTTAAGGCCGCAACAGATACTCATCCTAGCCACAAGTGCATCAGGACGTCTGATCTTTTTAAGCATCAAACACACACATGGATCTATTTACACGAAAATTCACCAACAAAGATAATGAGATGCGCAGTTGATTTCTATACAAAAAGTATAGGACCAATTCCTTAGGAAGGAAGATATATGAATGCTATTAAATACGTACTAATCACTTCCAGAAACAGTGGCAGTGCAAGGATTTAACTAACCCGAGGAAGCCTAAAATCACTAAAAACTACTCAAAGAAAAAATATACACAGCCTCGGCGACCAGCCCTGGGTTCCAAGGCTTGTGACCACCCCTATTCTGAAAGATATATGACATGGCCTGTGTTGTGCATATGTGTTTCTTGAAGGAATTAATTTCACATACATTATTTTTGAAGGAACTAATTGCCCATATCGAAAATATCATTATTTTTACATGGAAGAATAATAATAAATCTATTCAAAGGTAAATAAGAAAGAAAGGTTAAAATAACTAACAAATCAGATACGCTAAGAAATAATCGAAGTACGAGCGAGCGCGACATGGAAACTTTAACCAAACCAAACAGATTAAGCTAAAACAGCAGGGCACCGCGGACGCTTCCCAGTGGTGCGCTCACTGGGAGAGGGAAGGCCAGAGGCAAGGGCAATGGCGCCACCGGCGAGAGAGAGGCGTAGGAGGACGCGTCGCGCCTCCCGAACAGCCGACCCACGGGAACCCTCTTCTCGCTCGCCGGCGGTCGCCGCCTCCCCATGCGCCGCCGTGAGTTTTTTTTTTAGGGGAATGCCGTGAGTTGATAGGCCTCCCCATGAGACGGAAACGAATGGGCTTGACTACTCATGGGCTCCGGGATGCTTTCGCAGAGTGTGGGCCGCATATTCTGTCGCTCGCGAGTTGAAGGCCCGTCACGAACTAACAGCTCCCTCAGGGCTTGTTCGGTTCAAGAGGTTTTGAAGGGGGTTGACAGAGATTGTGGGGGATTAAATCTCCTACAAGCCTAATTCCCCTCCAATCCTCTCCAAACCTTTTGGGAAGAGGTTGAACCGAACAAGGCCTCAATGGGTGTCTCGACAGGAGGAGGGACCATCGGAAAAAAAGAAAGTCCCCTAGCCGCCGAGTTAGGGTTTGATGTCCTCCGGCGAATCTCGCCGAGAGTCTCCGAGTATCAATGATGGTTTCATAACTCTCATTCCGAAAATATAATCGCCCGAGACAGCCAATGACTATAGGCCTATCACACTACTGAACTGTTGCTTGAAGCTGCTCACTAAACTATTGGCTGATCGGCTACAATTGGTCATTCTGCGGATCATACACAGGAACCTATATGGCTTTCTTCGAGGGCGCTCGATCCATGACTGTTTGGCGTGGGCGTTTGAGTATATTCACCAATGCCAAGCATCTGGGAGACCTACTGTCATACTGAAGCTTGACTTCGCGAAAGCGTTTGACACTATAGAACATCAATCGATGCTTGAAATTATGAAACATATGGGGTTCCCTCCAAAATGGCTAGATTGGGTCAAATCTTTATTTAGCTCTGCTCGATCCTCGGTCCTTCTCAACGGCAACCCGGGGAGGCAGTTCTACTGCCGGAGGGGGGTTCGTCAGGGGGACCCTCTGTCCCCGTTGATCTTTGTGCTTGCGGCCGACCTCCTTCAGGCTGCGATCAATGCGGAATTCAGAGAAGGAAGGCTACGGGCACCAATCCCGGGTGCTGATCAAGACTACCCTGTCGTCCAATACAACGACGACACGATCATGGTGCTTCCAGCAGAAGTGGACCAAGTGGTAAAGATGAAATCTATCCTCCAGGATTATGCTAAGTCGGTTGGACTGCACATAAATTTTCTGAAATCCACTTTGGTTCCGATAAACTTGGATACTGTCCGCGCCTCTGAACTAGCTGATGCGTTCGGATGCTCCCTTGGAACAATGCCATTCACGTACCTTGGTTTGCCCATGGGCACGACTCGGCCCTCGGTTGCATACTTCATGCCGCTTGTTACTTCGGTGGAAAGACGTTTGTCAACGGCGACCTCGCTATTGGACTACGGGTCTAAGCTCACGCTGGTAAATTCAGTTGTCTCGTCCCTGGCGACCTATACCATGTGCTCTGTCAAAGTTCCAGTCACGATTGTGGATCATCTTGACAAACTGCGCCGACACTGTCTCTGGGCAAAGAAAAATGAAGATGGCAACATTAAGAACAACTCCCTTGCGTCCTGGGAACTGATCTGCAAGCCCAAACCCAAAGGGGGGCTGGGTATAATAGACTTCAAAATTCAAAATCAAGGGCTCCTTCTTAAGATGCTGCACAATTTCTATAACAGGATGGATGTCCCCTGGGTACAACTAATTTGGGACTCGTATTACAGGGGCTGTGTGCCGCATGCTTCGGGTGACCGCGGGTCCTTTTGGTGGCGAGATCTCATGAAGCTGGCTCCAGTGTACAGAGGTGTCACTAAGATCACTGTTGGGGACGGGCGTTCAATGTTGTTTTGGAAGGATCACTGGATGGAGGAGATCAATATGGTGGCTTACCCCAGGGCCTTCTCCTTCGCTTCTCATGAGGATGCGTCGGTCTCTGATGTGCTGACTGCGCCGACCCTAGGAGCCAACTTCCAGCTATCCCTCTCGGTTCGTGCCCGTGAGGAACTTGCTGAACTTCAATTAGACGCAGCGGACACCCATCCGATGAATGGTGTGGCTGACGCCTGGAGGTGTGTTTGGGGGGAGTTTCCTTCTCCTCCAGCAGGTATTACTCCTTCTGCTTCAAAGACACGCCGGTGGACGCAGCTTTCCCTTGGATCTGGAAGTCTAAGTGTACGAACAAATGGAAGGTGTTTGGTTGGCTTCTCCTGGATGATACTCTGATAGACTAAATACTAGGAACATGCTGCGCAGGAGGTGTTGTGTTCTGCAAGACGATGATTACAGTTTCCTGTTATGTGATCACCCCCCCTGAAGAAACAGTTGAGCATTTGTTTTTTGATTGTCCTTTTAGTGCTGGCTGCTGGCGGAAATTAGGCATCACCTGGGATGGGCATGGAGACAGACTGGATAAAGTTCATAGCGGAAAATCAAGGTGGAGCCAACCCATGTTCATGGAAATATTTATTGTTGCAGCTTGGGCTCTGTGGAAAGAAAGGAATGATAAACATTTCAGAAGGATCATCCCAAGTGTGGGCTCTTAGGTGAAGAGATTCCAGAAAGATTTTGAGATGCTGAAACATAGAACCAATGTGGCACCCCGGCTCAGAGGGACCGGTTTACCTCACATTGCCAGCCCAGAGATCAAGTCTTCTGGCAATGCACAACATATTGGTACAGATACAACCGCTTCATAATAATTATACAAGTACAAAGGTTCGGGGTTACAAACTGCTACGAGGCATGGCGGCACATCTCGTGCGGCAAAACTATCAACATTATTTATGTCACATCTCGGGGCCACAATACGATCGACGAAGAACTCTACGGCAGCGGAATAACGAGGTGACGGGACTCCACTCCACAAGGACACTGCTGGGACACAGCCTAGTTCGCATAGTACATCTCAGCCAACTCTTCAGGTGCGACTCCTCCTGCATCTGGCATGACACGCCAGGTCAGTACATGGAATGTACTTGCAAGCTCATAACATCCAAGTCATCAGGAAAAACAATAGCATGGCAAGAATGCAAACATGGCAAGCATGGCAAGAACAATAATACCACTTATCTTATGATCACCACATGATCATACCGCTTCCCTCCGAGTCGTCCTGACTCAGTAACCAGGTCATCTCTTGACCCACCATCATACGGGTCATCGCGCGACCACTCAACGGGTTAGGTGTCCTCTGTTACCACCCAACCGATCACATGACCAACGACTTAGCACTATCATAAAAATTATTAAACAGATTAGTGTTGACCATCGTGTGACCTAATACGAACTGTGTCCCATGACCGAGGACTCGGCTATTCGAATAGATTTTTGACTTTGCAGAGTTTGTGCACGTTACCCACATTATGGAGTTCTTCCTCCACCCGGCACTCCGGAACTTGTCCCACAGGATCCTTGGAACTCGTTCCGCAATATCGGGCTAGGAATTCTCCAACGAAACTCGACTACCGCGTAACCTCCCTACGGTATCACCGACACACTGTCTTGGGTATCCCTGTGGTTAGGTGTCCTTCGTTACCACCAGAACCACTCGGCCAAACTCTTGGCAACGACCACCTTGTGGCAAACACTGTCCCAACGGGGACTCCCGGGTAAACACTATGGATGTCGAGATTATCACCACCTACCTGATCAGGGTAGCATGTGTGCATAACCCCCCCTCTTTGGTGATATCCGTAGAAGGCACTACGATGGCCCGAGTTAAGGCCCACCCATACAGACAAATGTGGCTGCACGGTTAAAGCTCGGTTCGGTGGCACTTGGTCAACGATTATTATGTTCATTAGGTTCCAGTGAATAAATTTGAACATAGCACCATGAAAGCATGCAACATGGCATGAACATGATACTACTATCAAGCATATGCAACAACTAACATGGCATCCAAGTAGAAGCATGATCATCACTTGACTAACTCCGGCATAGACATGACAAAATAAGCAAGGTGATAACATGTACTAGGGTGGCATGATAAAAACTAGTAGGCATGGCATGTTTATATCAATTGACTTATTATGGCTAATTACTTTTATTAGCAAGCAATTTAAAAGAAAGAAAAACCCAAGTTAAATGTTTCAAATCAACAAATGGCAACTCAAGCTCCTCATGACCAGATTGTTATGGCTTGCCTTGGTCAAGTGGAGTGTCCTTGATCTCCTGGTCTCCTGCAAGCACTTGATCACCTTCTGAAAAATAAAACAAGTGGCAAATAGAAATAAGTCCAAAGCACCTTTCTTCTGTCCAGTGGACCTAAACAGAGAGCCAAGGTCCCAAACTTTGCCAACTTGAAGAGGATCTCAAGACAAAAATGTAGCAAAAAGAATCAACTCATTTGGCCTTGTGGTTTAGGAGTAATTGATGGTCAAAGTTTGGTCAAAATTCACTTTTAAATGGATTAAAATGATTTTCCAGGAAATAACCAGAGAGGGCCACGTCGAAGGCGTATTCTGGCGAATACGTCTCCACTCGTACCGCTTCGGGACTGACTGGAGTGGTTGACGGGTGGGGTCCTGTGGTCAGGTTGAAATAAATAGGAGGGAAACAGAGGCCGCGGCTCCGGCGACGGTGGCTCTCCGGCGAGGAGGCCGTGAAGGTGGACTAGGGCTAGGGGAGGAGATGCAGGGGGTCACGGCGAGCAGCCACGTACCCAAAATCCTTCGAACGGTGGCCGGACGACTTCGCTAGGTTCTTCT
Organism: Bromus sterilis; assembly: GCA_950022295.1. Classification (NCBI taxonomy): domain Eukaryota; kingdom Viridiplantae; phylum Streptophyta; class Magnoliopsida; order Poales; family Poaceae; genus Bromus; species Bromus sterilis. Next base: position 31,643,688 of record OX465598.1, read on the forward strand.
CCAGCTACGGTGGCGGCGGCGCTCCAGTGTGATCTCCGACCAAGGGCCTCCCCGGGCGGTTTCCTCCTTGATTGAGCTCTCTGTGAGTGGTGTGGGGGTGTGCTGTGGTGTCTGGAAGCAGAGGCGGGGGCCAATTTATAGGGACGATGTGATTCCCTTTCAGGTGTCGCCGGGCAGAAGACGATGGACGCCGTACACGCGTGCGGGTGAGCAGGGGTGGCTCTGGTGAGCTCTAGGGGGTTCTAATGGTGGTGTAGCACGCGTGCGCGCGTGCCCAGGGGTTCTGCAGCAGTGGGGCGACGGGACGGGTCATGCGCGGCCGCGGCGGAGGCTCTGCATCGACGGGTGGCGAGGCTTTGAGGGGGAGTTGGTGCTGCGCGTGCTTGATGGAGCTAGAAGACGCGTGAGAGACGACGCGGGCAACGCGGGAACGTGCGTGCCACAGTGTGTCGGGACCCGGGGTTAGCGTATGCAAGCCTCGCTACAACACAATCATATGGAGAGTCGGGAACCGTACCCACTTGTCTAAGCAGACAAGGCCAAGCACAGAACGTTCTCGGAAAGCATCGAACGTGAGGGGCATCCCATCCAGGCCGTATGATCAACTAAAATGGGTCCTCATCTTCCGCACACAAGTCTAAATGATATGGGTGGTGAATTCCCATACTCATAGACAAGTCGCCTCAACCATACTATCGATTGTAGTATAACCCTTACATAGACTTACTCCAGCCCGATCACTTAGTCGGGGTCTAGGGCGGGCTCGATCATACATCAAAGTGTGCACGAGACGGAGTCTCGAGCAATCGCATCGCGATGCCCCAAGCTGCGCACATCTAAGGGCCACTTGGTGTATGAAAGACCGCCAGCCAGATCACAACTAAGGTCTCGAAAACCCATACAAAGACATGCATGTTATAAACATACACGCAACACACATGCCTTGTATGAACAGCAGGTATCATTGCAATTCTCTACAATGTATACATCTTTATTAATAACTCTTACAGAGTGCACACAGAGATCACAAGCATGTGATCCAACATTACAACAGACAAGCGGAAGCAAAGTAGGTCTGAGTACAGACAAGTTTAACAAATGGCTTAGAGAAGCCTTATCTAAAAACAAGCCCTCCACGAGGGAACCAGTCGTTTGACTGGGACTACACTAGCTTGGTCTTGGTCTGAGTCTTCATTCTTCGAGCTTCGGGTAGAAGCCACCATCGGGGTCGGTGGGTTCATCTAAAACATAGAATAAGCAAACGTGAGTACAAAGTCGTACTCAGCAAGAATTACGTAGGAACTATACTACTCATGCACATGTATCAAGGTAAGGGAGGTGGGGTTTCACTTGCAGAAGTGCTAGCTTTGACTTGGCTAGTCCTGAACTACGAGTACCAGACTTGAGGTAAGAAGCGTACACGAGTCCACTACATCTCTTCAACCAATTACACCACTATGGTTACTTCCTCGAATTCCCCACGAGAAGAACACCATAGCACTCACGCTTATCTTGCGAGTTTTAGAAGTATCCAGTTCAAGTTGTCTAATAATCGAGCACAGCTCTCCAAGTAGTCCCTTACCGCGGACGCGACTATTCAAATAGTTTATTAACCCTGCAGGGGTGTACTGCTACACACATGAAACTATCAGTTACCGCCTTTGTACTCGACACCGTTCAAGAGGTGCCGGCGAGGATAATTCCCACAACTTTTACCTCACAGCCAACTCAAATTCAATGGAGACGCCTATCTGGGCTGGAATCCACATCGTGAACCCGACCGGTTTACCGATGTGGTCCCAGAAGATGTGTGCAGGGTCCCAAGCCGGTCTGAATAGCCGTATTTCCACTTCGAAGACCGTGCCACAGACCTACCAGAACTCCGAACTAATGCGACTCATTGAACTGATAAGGGGTGAGTTAGTAGGTTGAGCGGGGGTCCATGTGCCCAACATGTGGTAGTACTCTTCGTCTTGGATCACCACACAAGAACTCGGGCTTAGGGCGGTGTTCAACGAGACAACCCACTGTGTACTCCTACACAACCTCTCATCGTTCACCTTGTATTAGGGTAGATTCACCAACACATTTCACTTTCATCAACACCATGTTTACCATCATCCCGACTCACATCAAAAGCAACCTCATTGGACCACTAAGCATGCAATAAGCAGTAACAGTTGTAGGGGCCACATGATATCAACCAACTCCTACATCTGCTAGGATTGTGGTTTGCTTACTAATGTGACAAGATGATAGGTCATGCAACGGATATGGGTTCAACTATGCGGTACAAACGTTCTCATGGTGATCATCCTAAACAATGCATAAGCGAGACATGAGAGGGAAGTGGGATTTTATAGACATGATCAATGGGGGTTTGCTTGCCTTGCTGACGAGGTTCAGTCACGGGGTCTTCAACGAAGGGGGTGATCTCGAGTTCCGGCTCCACTTCTATCAGCAACATGACAATCATAGGATCAACATAATGTACAATGCACAAGCACATGAATAAGATTGTAATGGTGATGTTCATGGTACTGATGTGTTGAGCATTCCATTTAAAAGGAGTATATTGCATTTGAAATGCAAATTCAAACTCCATTTGATTTATCGATGAATTTCAAATGCATTTGAACGCATGAAAGTTCATTTGAAAATATTGATCATGGAGTGATGTGGTATAGTTGAAGTAATGTCTCTGATGTGTGGATGAAACCATTCAAATTAAGTGTGTTGCAAAGTCAATTGCAAAATCACTCCAAATTTGAATTTGAAAAGGATCCATATGCATGTTTGCTACTTTTCACCCATTTTAAAATGGTGAAACACAGAAACAAGTTGCATATTCATAATCCTTGTATTTTTCTGATAATTTTTCATATATTATATGTTTAATTTGGAGTTAGTATGAATTTTTTATGAATTTCCAAAGTTTAAATGATTTTCTGGATTTTTCTGGATTATTTTAATTCTCTGGAATTGGTTTATTGCATCAGCATGATGCAATGCTGATGTCACAGGGGGGCTGACCAGTGGGCCACCACTGTCAGTGTCACTGGGGTTAACCCCTCTCTGTTTAATTAACAGAGGGGCTTAGGGGGCCAGGGGGCCCACCTGTCAGTGGCTGTGAGGGGGTTTAGGGGTGGATTAGGGGTTAAGTGCCCGGCGGCTTGACGCCGGCGGCTCGGGCACGGCGGCGCTCTCGCCGGACTGGGGATTTGGCCACGGGAGGGCACGGGGGAACCACCAAATTGAAGCCCGCAAGCTCCTGCGTCCAATCCTTCCATCGGGGGTTCACGGGGAGGGCTACTTCGACGCCGGCGACGACGAGGTGCGGCGGCCGGCTGCTGGCTCCGATGAACTATCGACACAGGGCACGGGAGGGAGCGGGAGATGGGGGAAAAGGAGCGCATTCTCACCACGAAGACTATGGAGAACACGACGACGTCGGGGAGAACTTGGCGGAGGCGCAATCGACGATCTCCTTCGCTGCGGCTGGCGGTGATCCGGTGAGGATGGCGTCGACGTCGGGGCTCCTCGGGCTCGATTGGAGGGGGGCTTCGAGGGAGTCGATGGCGCTGAACGCGAAGGACAAACTCGCCTGGCTCGTCGACGACGATGGCCACGCTGGCTTAGCGGCGTGCTCTGCGGCAGCGCTCGGACGACGGCGAGAGCGAGCAGAAGAGGGCGAGGAGGTGGACCAGAGGAGGGGGAACAGCACGGGGAGCTTCTGGGCGTTCTCCTGGCGAGGGGATGAGGCACAGGGGGGCTTGCAGCCTTCTCGGCGTCGCGGTGGCGCCGCGGCGTGCTCCCAGGCCGCCACCGAGCTGCTTCGGCGTCGGGAAGGAAGACGACAAAGCGAGGGGGCTGGGCTGGGCCGACTGGGGGCTTCAGTTGGGCCAGATTGGCCAGGGGTCCCCTTTCTATTTCTTTGTTCTTTTCTTTCTGTAATTTTGTGGTGCCTTGATAAATAAATACCTAGGCAATTTAATAAAATGCCCAAATAATTTTAAAAACCCTAGGTGGTCAGTAGCAAACCACTTATAGAATTTGAGCATTTTTGAAATTCAAAACATTTGAATTCCAATTCAAATAGGGGTCATATTTAATTTCCAAGGCACTTTTTGAATTTTTGAATATTCCATGGGCATGGGAATGAACCCAAACCACTTTTAAAATGATCACCATCATTTATAGGAATTTTCCAAATATTCAAATGATTTTTGGAAAAAGATTTTTATCTGGCCATTTGAATTAATTTCTCAGGGCTTTCTGCTTCCCCATTTTTGAATTTCTTTTGAATTTTTGCATGATGCAAAGGCACAATAAAACCCTAGCACTTACCTAACTTAGGATTGTGACAACTTGCCCCCACTCAAAAGAATCTCATCCCGAGATTCAGAAGTCTGCGGGAGGAAGGAGGGGTACTCGGCACGGAGACGGTCTTCTCTTTCCCACGTGGATTCTCTCTCAGAGTGGTGTGACCATTGCACTTTCAGAAACTTGATCTTCTTTCGGCGAGTGACACGCTCTGCTGAATCAAGAACACGAACAGGGTATTCTCGATAAGAAAGGTCATCTTGTAGATCAAACGTTTCATGGTCGACTTCGCGGATGGGGTCCTTGAAGCAACGCCTGAGTTGTGACACATGGAATACATCATGTACTCGGGAAAGGTGCGGGGTAGTTCAAGTTGGTAGGCAACTTCTCCATGTTTAGCAAGAATGCGGAAAGGTCCGATGTAACGTGGGGCCAATTTGCCTTTGATACCGAATCGTTGGGTTCCCTTCAGAGGAGTAACCCGAAGGTAAGCCTTCTCATCCAGATTGTAGCTCTCTTTCCTATGATGACGATCATAGTAGCTTTTCTGACGAGACTGGGCTGCTTTCAATTGATCACGAACAATGCGAACTTGCCCTTCTGCTTCCATGATCATATCCGGTCCAAAGAATTGTCTTTCACCGGTTTCTGGCCAGTTTAGTGGTGTTCGACATCGTCGTCCATAAAGGAGTTCAAAAGGAGCCATGTTCAGACTAGATTGAAAACTATTGTTATAAGCAAATTCGGCGAATGGAAGAGATTTCTCCCAATTCTTTCCGAATGAGATAACACAAGCTCTGAGCATGTCTTCAAGAATTTGGTTAACCCTTTCGACTTGACCGCTAGACTGAGGATGAAAAGTTGTACTAAAGGAGAGATGAGTTCCCATAGCACTCTGAAAGCTTCCCCAGAATCTAGAGGTGAAAAGGCTACCACGATCAGAATTGATTTCCAAAGGAACACCGTGAAGGGATACAATTCTAGAGACGTACAAGTCCGCTAACTGGCTAGCAGTTATAGACTCGCGAACTGGAAGGAAGTGAGCAACTTTGGAAAGCCTATCTATGACAACGAAGATGGCATCGTTTCCTTTCTGGGTTTTTGGAAAGCCGGTGATGAAGTCCATACCGACTTTGTCCCATTTCCACTCTGGAATAGGCAAAGGTTGAAGAGTGCCAGCAGGTCTTTGATGTTCGGCCTTAATGCGATGACAAACATCACATTCGGCAATGAACTTAGCAATTTCTCTCTTCTTCCTAGTCCACCAGAATCTCTGGCGTAGGTCTCGGTACATCTTTGTGCTACCAGGATGAATTGAGAGGGGAGTGTCATGAGCTTCTTTGAGGATTAGCCTCCTAAGATTGTGTTTTCGTGGTACAACCAATCGAGTGCCAAAGAAAACAACATCTTGATCATTTATGGAGAAACATTTAGCAACTCCGCTAGCAATGTTCTTCTTGATCTTTCGAATACCACTATCACGTTTCTGGGCGGCTATGATTTTATCCTCAAGGGTTGGTTTCGCCACCAAGGTAGAAAGATAGCCATGAGGAACAATCTCGAGATTGAGTTTTCGAAATTCCTCATGAAGAAGTGGTTGATACTGTTGTAACATGAGGTTGTTACAATACAACTTACGACTTAGTGCATCGGCCATGACATTGGCTTTTCCTGGGGTGTAAGAAATTCCTACGTCATAATCTTTTATCAACTCAATCCAGCGTCTTTGCCTGAGATTAAGGTCTGGCTGGGTGAATATGTATTTGAGGCTTTGGTGGTCGGAATAGATCTCACAACGATTACCAAGGAGGTAATGTCGCCAAGTTGTTAGGGCATGAACTACGGCAGCGAGTTCAAGGTCATGGGTAGGATAGTTTTCTTCATGTGGCCGCAACTGGCGTGAAGCATAAGCTACCACATGTCGATCTTGCAGAAGTATGCATCCTAACCCTTGCCGTGATGCTTCACAATAGATCTCGAAATCCTTTTTGGTGTCTGGAGGTGCAAGTACGGGTGCAGAAGTCAACCTTCTTTTTAGCTCTTGAAAGCTTTCCTCGCACTTGGGAGTCCATAGGAATTTCTTATATTTCTTGAGGAGTTCAGTTAGAGGCTTTGCAACTGTAGAAAAGTTCTCGACGAAGCGGCGGCAATAGTTGGCTAGGCCAAGAAAACTCCTAACTTGCTTAACCGATTCAGGTGGAGTCTAGTCAAGGACGGCCTGAACTCTCTCGGGATTCACAGCAATGCCTTTTGCAGAAATCACGTGGCCTAAGTAGGTCACTTCTGGTAGCCAAAATTCACACTTGGAGAATTTAGCATACAGGCGATGCTCTCTAAGTTTCATCAATACCAGCCTTACGTGTTCGGCATGTTCTTCTTCGTTCTTCGAGTAGATTAGAATGTCATCGAGATAAACCACAACAAATTTATCTAAGTACTCCATGAAGATCGAATTCATCATGCGTGAGAAAGTGGCGGGGGCATTGGTTAAACCAAAGGACATGACGGTGTACTCGTAAAGACCATAACGAGTAGTGAAAGCCGTTTTTGGGATGTCCTCGTTTCGGATTTTGATTTGATGATAACCTAATCTCAAATCCATCTTGGAGAAGACAGAGGATCCAGCAAGTTGATCATAAAGATCATTGATCCTGGGCAGTGGGTACTTGTTCTTTATCGTCGCTAGATTTAGCGGGCGATAGTCTACGCACATCCTTTCGGTTCCATCTTTCTTCGTTACGAACAGAACGGGGCAACCCCATGGCGATGAGCTAGGGCGGATGAAGCCTTTTTCCAACAAAGCTTCCAGTTGGTTTTTAAGCTCAGCTAACTCACGTGGGGCCATTTTGTATGGGCGTCTAGAAATTGGTGCGGTTCCTGGGGCAAGATCCACTATGAACTCTACACATCTGTTGGGTGGCATGCCCGACAGCTCTTCAGGAAAGACATCCGGGAAGTCATGAACCACCGGAACATCTTCAAGGTCGGGAAGGGGAAGCACATTCAAAGAATGCACCTGGGTTCTTGTTCTTGGTGAGGAGTAAGCTATTGTCTGGCCTGAAGGATGTGTAAGTCTAACGGACTTGGCTTTACAATCAAGAAAAGCATGTTGTCTTGATAACCAATCCATACCAAGGATGACATCAATGTCTGAAGACTTGAGGGCTATGAGTGAAGCAAGGAATACTAAACCCTAAATTGCAATTTGATTACCATGGCTTACTCTATTAGTTTGCCACTTGGAACCAGGAGTTTGAATGATCATAGGGGTGAACATTTCTTCAAAGGATACATCATGCCGAAGTGCATAACTCTCCGACATGAATGAGTGAGATGCTCCTGGGTCGAAAAGAACGGAAGTGGGAACAAAATTGACTGGGAGCGTACCAAGAATGACGTCAGAAGTACTATCAGTTTCCTCAACAGAGATTTGGTTCACACGTCCAAGATTTGGGGAAGTGAAAGGCTTGGTGGCGGGAACCTTCGGGGGTGGTTTGGCACGAACAATGGGGTTTCCTTTGGCATGGGGTGGAGCATTCTGACTGACGGGGCACTCACGAGAATAGTGACCAGGCTGGCCACATCTGAAGCAGGCTCCAAAGATAGTGCGGGGAGATGGGTTGTTTGGTGGAGCTGGTGGACGAGGCGGCACAAGGGATGGCCTCGGTGGGTTGTTTTGGGGAAACAAACTGTTAGGAATCCAGATCATGCGCTTCTGAGGGCATGAACTGGAAGAAGGGGCAAGCTCAAGAGCATGCTTGCGAGACTTCTCGAAAACTTCATTGCCATGCTCAGCTCTGAAGGATCTGTTGACTAAATCCTCAAAGGTGGCAAACTCAAGGAGGTTGAGATCATGACGAAGGATGGGGCTAAGTCCCTTGCGGAACCTTGCCTGTTTTCTGGCATCGGTGGTGATCTCATCTTGGGCATAACGAGCAAGACGGTTGAATTCCCTCACATACTCATGAATGGACATCTCTCCTTGATTCAGATTGCAAAACTCTTCCTTCTTGCGCTCCATCAACTCATCCAGAATGTGGTACCCTCGAAAGGCAACACAGAACTCTTGCCAAGTCACTACGTGACCATCTGGCTGCATTGCAACATAGTTCTCCCACCACTGAAGAGCAGCACCTTCCAAGAAGTATACTGCGAAAATAACTCGGTCATCGGGAGCAACATGTGTAGTGTCAAGCTTACGCTCGATGGAACGGAGCCAATCATCAGCTTCAAGGGGCTCAGAAGAACATCGGAATACTGGTGGCTTGAGGAGGATGAAGTCCTGAATGCTGACCACCACATTGCAATGACGTGAGGTATTCTGCTCGATGAGCTCCAGAAGGCGTGTTTGATCACGTCTATTCCACTCAGCTTCCATCATGATTTCCGCCGCAGAAGGCGGTGGAGGAGGTTCATCATCATTTCGATTCCGATCACGGTCTCGATTCCGAAGAACAGCACTACGAGTTCCACCTGACATCCTGTGTGATAAAAATCAACAATCAGAACAGGTTGTACGATGGAGGCAAGGATAAAAGGATATGATTTCAGAAGGAGAAGACTATAATGCAAAGGCAATGATTCAAAGAAACACGGAACAAATCCGGCAGCATAACGGCTATACTGGGATGGAAAATGAAACAACCTCGAAGAATTGGACAAAACTTCTTCAAGGAACTCAAAACACGGAGACTCTGGACATCCACAACCATCCTACGGCTATAAGGAGGCAATCAACGAGATGTTCTAGTAAGACAGAGGTGAGCCTAGTCCTATCTTCCCGTAGAATAAGATGAGGGTGACTCAGAACTCAGAACGATGAGGGTAAGGAGAAAAATATAAGCCTTACGTTGTTCCCTTATATACCCAGAGTAACTATATAACTATAGCAAGCTAGACTCGACTTCGGCGAAGGCTGATAATCCTACAGTCAGTCCTGCTCTGGTACCAAGTCTGTCGGGACCCAGGGTTAGCGTATGCAAGCCTTGCTACAACACAATCATATGGAGAGCCGGGAACCGTACCCACTTGTCTAAGCAGACAAGGCCAAGCACAGAACGTTCTCGGAAAGCATCGAACGTGAGGGGCATCCCATCCAGGCCGGATGATCAACTGAAATGGGTCCTCATCGTCCGCACACAAGTCTAAATGATATGGGTGGTGAACTCCCATACTCATAGACAAGTCGCCTCAACCATACTATCGATTGTATTATAACCCTTACATAGACTTACTCCAGCCCGATCACTTAGTCGGGGTCTAGGGCGGGCTCGATCATACATCAAAGTGTGCACGAGACGGAGTCTCGAGCAATCGCATCGCGATGCCCCAAGCTGCGCACATCTAAGGGCCACTTGGTGTATGAAAGACCGCCAGCCAGATCACAACTAAGGTCTCGAAAACCCATACAAAGACATGCATGTTATAAACATACACGCAGCACACATGCCTTGTATGAACAACAGGTATCATTGCAATTCTCTACAATGTATACATCTTTATTAATAACTCTTACATAGTGCACACAGAGATCACAAGCATGTGATCCAACATTACAACAGACAAGCGGAAGCAAAGTAGGTCTGAGTACAGACAAGTTTAACAAATGGCTTAGAGAAGCCTTATCTAAAAACAAGCCCTCCACGAGGGAACCAGTCGTCTGACTGGGACTACACTAGCTTGGTCTTGGTCAGAGTCTTCATTCTTCGAGCTTCGGGTAGAAGACACCATCGGGGTCGGTGGGTTCATCTAAAACATAGAATAAGCAAACGTGAGTACAAAGTCGTACTCAGCAAGACTTACGTAGGAACTATACTACTCATGCACATGTATCAAGGTAAGGGAGGTGGGGTTTCACTTGCAGAAGTGCCAGCTTTGACTTGGCTAGTCCTGAACTACGAGTACAAGACTTGAGGTAAGAAGCGTACACGAGTCCACTACATCTCTTCAACCAATTACACCACTATGGTTACTTCCTCGACTTCCCCACGAGAAGCACACCATAGCACTCACGCTTATCTTGCGAGTTTTAGAAGTATCCAGTTCAAGTTGTCTAATAATCGAGCACAGCTCTCCAAGTAGTCCCTTACCGCGGACGCGGCTATTCGAATAGTTTATTAACCCTGCAGGGGTGTACTGCTACAGACATGAAACTATCAGTTACCGCCTTTGTACTCGACACCGTTCAAGAGGTGCCGGCGAGGATAATTCCCACAACTTTTACCTCACAGCCAACTCAAATTCAATGGATACGCCTATCTGGGCTGGAATCCACATCGTGAACCCGGCTGGTTTACCGATGTGGTCCCAAAAGATGTGTGCAGGGTCCCAAGCCGGTCTGAATAGCCGTTCTTCCACTTCGCAGACCGTGCCACAGACCTACCAGAACTCCGAACTAATGCGACTCATTGAACTGAGAAGGGGTGAGTTAGTAGGTTGAGCGGGGGTCCATGTGCCCAACATGTGGTAGTACTCTTCGTCTTGGATCACCACACAAGAACTCGGGCTTAGGGCGGTGTTCAACGAGACAACCCACTGTGTACTCCTACACAGCCTCTCATCGTTCACCTTGTATTAGGGTAGATTCACCAACACATTTCACTTTCATGAACACCATGTTTACCATCATCCCGACTCACACCAAAAGCAACCTCATTGGACCACTAAGCATGCAATAAGCAGTAACAGTTGTAGGGGCCACATGATATCAACCAACTCCTACATCTGCTAGGATTGTGGTTTGCTTACTACTGTGACAAGATGATAGGTCATGCAACGGATATGGGTTCAACTATGCGGTAGAAACATTATCATGGTGATCATCCTAAACAATGCATAAGCGAGACATGAGAGGGAAGTGGGATTTTATAGACATGATCAATGGGGGTTTGCTTGCCTTGCTGACGAGGTTCAGTCACGGGGTCTTCATCGAAGGGGGTGATCTCGAGTTCCGGCTCCACTTCTATCAGCAACATGACAATCATAGGATCAACATAATGTACAATGCACAAGCACATGAATAAGATTGTAATGGTGATGTTCATGGTACTGATGTGTTGAGCATTCCATTTAAAAGGAGTATATTGCATTTGAAATGCAAATTCAAACTCCATTTGATTTATCGATGAATTTCAAATGCATTTGAATGCATGAAAGTTCATTTGAAAATATTGATCATGGAGTGATGTGGTATAGTTGAAGTAATGTCTCTAGTGTGTGGATGAAACCATTCAAATTAAGTGTGTTGCAAAGTCAATTGCAAAATCACTCCAAATTTGAATTTGAAAAGGATCCATATGCATGTTTGCTACTTTTCACCCATTTTAAAATGGTCAAACACAGAAACAAATTGCATATTCATAATCCTTGTATTTTTCTGATATTTTTTCATATATTATATGTTTAATTTGGAGTTAGTATGAATTTTCTATGAATTTACAAAGTTTAAATGATTTTCTGGGTTTTTCTGGATTATTTTAATTCTCTGGATTTGGTTTATTGCATCAGCATGATGCAATGCTGATGTCACAGGGGGGGCTGACCAGTGGGCCACCACTGTCAGTGTCACTGGGGTTAACCCCTCTCTGTATAATTAACAGAGGGGCTTAGGGGGCCAGGGGGCCCACCTGTCAGTGGCTGTGAGGGGGTTTAGGGGTGGATTAGGGGTTAAGTGCCCGGCGGCTTGACGCCGGCGGCTCGGGCACGGCGGCGCTCTCGCCGGACTGGGGATTTGGCCACGGGAGGGCACGGGGGAACCACCAAATTGAAGCCCGCAAGCTCCTGCGTCCAATCCTGCCATCGGGGGTTCACGGGGAGGGCTACTTCGACGCCGGCGACGACGAGGTGCGGCGGCCGGCTGCTGGCTCCGATGAACTATCGGCACAGGGTACGGGAGGGAGCGGGAGATGGGGGAAAAGGAGCGCATTCTCACCACGAAGACGATGGAGAACACGACGGCGTCGGGGAGAGCTTGGCGGAGGCGCAATCGACGATCTCCTTCGCTGCGGCCGGCGGTGATCCGGTGAGGCTGGCGTCGACGTCGGGGCTCCTCGGGCTCGATTGGAGGGGGGCTTCGAGGGAGTCGATGGCGCTGAACGCGAAGGACAAACTCGCCTGGCTCGTCGACGACGATGGCCACGCTGGCTTAGCGGCGTGCTCTGCGGCAGCGCTCAGACGACGGCGAGAGCGAGCAGAAGAGGGCGAGGAGGTGGACCAGAGGAGGGGGAACAACACGGGGAGCTTCTGTGCGTTCTCCTGGCGAGGGGATGAGGCACAGGGGGCCTTGGAGCCTTCTCGGCGTCGCGGTGGCGCCGCGGCGTGCTCCCAAGCCGCCACCGAGCTGCTTCGGCGTCGGGAAGGAAGACGACAAAGCGAGGGGGCTGGGCTGGGCCGGTTGGGGGCTTCAGTTGGGCCAGAATGGCGAGGGGTCCCCTTTCTATTTCTTTGTTCTTTTCTTTCTGTAATTTTGTGGTGCCTTGATAAATAAATACCTAGGCAATTTAATAAAATGCCCAAATAATTTTAAAAACCCTAGGTGGTCAGTAGCAAACCACTTATAGAATTTGAGCATTTTTTAAATTCAAAATATTTGAATTCCAATTCAAATAGGGGTCATATTTAATTTCCAAGGCACTTTTTGAATTTTTGAATATTCCATGGGCATGGGAATGAACCCAAACCACTTTTAAAATGATCACCATCATTTATAGGAATTTTCCAAATATTCAAATAATTTTTGGAAAAAGATTTTTATCTGGCCATTTGAATTAATTTCTCAGGGCTTTCTGCTTCGCCATTTTTGAATTTCTTTTGAATTTTTGCATGATGCAAAGGCACAATAAAACCCTAGCACTTACCTAACTTGGGGTTGTGACACAATGGCCTCCACGCGCGCGCTTCAGACGAACAGCGGCGGCGACGTCGAGGGCTCCGGTGGGCGGCGCGGCTTTGGGAGAGGCTAGGTGGCGTGCGGGAGTGCCACGACCACTACGGACACGCGGGCTCGGCCAATGGCTCGCGGGGCGAGGCGGGCGCTCGACGCGACGTCTCGACCATGGCCAGAGCACGCCAATGGTCGCTAGTGCGCATGCTCACCCTGTGCACGTGTGCACTGGGGGCAGCCACTGTGGCCTTAGTGTGTCCCTAGCGTGTAGCCAACGTCAAGGAGTGCAGGCAAGGCTGTGGGAGGCTTACAGGCAGGCTCCAGCGCTTGGCATCTTCAAAAAAGTTTTTCTGCAGGAAAGTTTGAGAAATTCTCCTGGGTGTTTGGCTAGGTTTTTTGGGCTGAAAATTGGTGTGCCTGGGTTATCTAGGAAGGTGCTCATGTGGTAAAAATTTCAGAGCAAATGGACAAGTAAAAAGGGTACTTGCTTCACAAATTGCCTCCCTGGACATAAATAGAAAAGAATTTCTAGAGGAATATTTTTGTACTAAACTTGCCCATGTTTTTGCATAGCATCATGAGGCATGACTCCATTGTTTAGCACAAAAAGTTTTAGGTCAAAAGGAGGAGCAGAGGTGAGGCTAGTTCCAAAAAGGAGGGGGAAAAGAGCAATTTCCCTTAATGAAAAAGGGTTTTCATGAGGGATAAAAATAGGGCAAGGGTTAGGATGATCAAAGCTTGATCATAGCCATGAGGGAGAAGGGTTTAGAGGTCACTTGTCCTGGGGGGAAAATTAGGCCTAAGTGATCACAGCCATCTGAGCTGAGAAAATCCAGGCAAATAAATTCCAAATCCATAAAATCAGCAAATAAAGTTGCAAATAAAAAGGGGTCAAAAACCAGGGTGTCACAAACCTACCCCCCTTAGGGTAAATCTCGTCCTCGAGATTTGGTTGCTCAGGGAACAGATACGGATATGCAGCTTTCAGAAATTCTTCCCTTTCCCAGGTGGCTTCTTCCTCGGTATGGCGCTCCCAAAGCACCTTGTAAAACCGTATTACCTTACTGCGGGTGGTCCTTTCCTTTTCATCCAAAATCCTGACTGGTTTCTCTTCATATGTCAAATCCTGGGCCAGCACTAACTCCTTCACATCCACTCGTTTGTCCGGTGGTGAAACGCACTTGCGTAGTTGTGATACGTGGAATACGTCATGGACATCTAACATTTCCGGGGGTAATTCCAGTTGGTATGCTACTCTTCCCCGCTTAGCCATTATTGGGAATGGCCCGACGTACCTTGGGGCAAGCTTTCCTCGTGTATGTAATCTCCTTACCCCTTTCATCAGTGTCACTCGGAGATAAACGTATTCTCCAGGCTCAAAGCTCACTTCCCGATGCTTTGCGTCATAGTAACTCTTTTGTCGAGACTTGGCGGCTCTCAGTCGGTCCTGAATTTCCTTGACTTGCTTTTCTGCTTCGAGCATTAAGTCGGTTCCAAAGAGACGACCGTCCCCTGTCTGTGACCAGTTCAAAGGGGTGCGACACTTCCGCCCATATAATGCTTCAAAGGGTGACATCTTGAGGCTGGCCTGATAACTGTTGTTGTATGAGAACTCTGCGTATGGCAAGCTGTCCTCCCACTTGGAGCCGTAGGCTAGTACACATGCCCTGAGCATATCCTCCAATATCTGGTTTACTCGCTCGGTCTGGCCATCGGTCTGAGGATGGTAAGTGGTGCTATGCTTTAGTGCGGTCCCCAGGGCTTGATGAAGTCGTAGCCAGAACGCAGACGTGAACACTGACCCTCTGTCTGAGGTGATGGTCCTTGGTATCCCATGGAGACTGACAACCCGGGACATGTATAACTCCGCCAGCTGATCTGCTCGGTAAGTGGTTCTGACTGGAATAAAGTGGGCCACTTTGGTGAGCATGTCTACGATTACCCAGATGGAGTCGTGGCCCCGGGCGGTCCTTGGGAGTCCCACAATAAAGTCCATGCATATGTCATCCCACTTCCATTGCGGGACTTGCAGGGGTTGCAGTAACCCGGCTGGCTTTTGGTGTTCTGCCTTGGCTCTGTTGCATATGTCACAGCATGCCACATAATACGCAATATCATTGCGCATTCCGTTCCACCAAAATGTGGTCTTCAAGTCCCGGTACATCTTGGTGCTTCCGGGGTGGATATAATATGCTGACTCATGTGCTTCTCGTAGTATTTGCTGTCTCAAATTATCCCGGTTCGGCACACACATTCGGTTTTCGAACCATAGCACCCCTTGGGTATCCAGGTGAAAGGATTCAGCCTTTCCACGCGGAATCCGTTCCTTGATCTCCTGGATTTCCGAATCTTGAGCTTGCGCTTCCTTAATTTCCTCTACCAGGGTTGGAGTGATTTCCAATGTCTTCCTGGTCATTGAGTCACACAACACCAGGTTGAGTTGAGTGACTTCCTCCTGTAGCTGTGGGTGGAGCCTTTCCCAGAGTGCATTTACTGAACTTGGCTTGCGGCTAAGGGTGTCAGCGACCACATTAGCCTTCCCGGGGTGATAATTTATCCCGAGATCGTAATCCTTGACCAACTCGAGCCACCTTATCTGCCTGAGATTGAGGTCCGGCTGCGTGAAGATGTACTGGAGGATTTTATGATCGGTATATACTTCACATCGTTGGCTGACGAGGTAATGCCTCCACAACTTCAATGCGTGCACCACGACAGCTAGCTCCAAGTCATGCGTGGGGTAGTTGACTTCATGTTGGCATAGCTGTTGGGAGGCATATGCTACAACCTTTCCTTCTTGCATTAGCACGCAGCCAAGGCCGTGTTTGGAGGCATCGCAGTATATATCAAATCCCTTGTGGATGTCCGGCAGAGTTAGGACAGGGGCTGAGGTTAGCTTGGTCTTTAGCTGCTCGAAACTGTCATCACATTCCTTGGTCCAGGCAAATTTTTGGTTCTTCTTCAACAACTCGGTCATTGGCTTGGCTATCTTGGAGAACCCTTCAATGAATCGGCGATAATAACCCGCCAATCCCAAGAAACTTCGGACTTCCGTCACAGTGGTTGGCGGCTTCCAATTTAACACATCATCCACCTTGCTGGGGTCTACGGCTACTCCTTGAGCTATCAGGATGTGCCCCAGAAGTCCCACCTCCATTAACCAAAACTCGCACTTGCTGAACTTGGCATAAAGGCGGTGAGCTCGCAGCCGTTCCAGCATTGTGTGGAGGTGTTGCTTATGCTCTTCTTCATTTCTGGAGTATATGAGTATGTCATCAATTAATACCACCACGAACTTGTCCAGAAAGTCCATGAAGACCTTGTTCATCATGCCCATGAAATATGCTGGGGCATTTGTCAAACCAAATGACATGACTGTGAACTCATACATGCCATATCTGGTGGTGAAAGCCGTCTTGGGAATGTCTTCCTTCCTGATGTTTAGTTGGTAATATCCCGTGCGAAGATCTATCTTGGAGAATACCCGAGCACCCTTCAGTTGGTCGAACAAGTCATCAATGCGGGGCAGCGGGTACTTATTCTTGATGGTGACTTCATTCAGGGGGCGGTAGTCCACACACATCCGCAAGGTGCCATCTTTCTTCTTGACAAATAATACCGGTGATCCCCAAGGTGAGGTGTTGGGGCGAATGTACCCCTTCTGCAATAATTCATCCAGCTGCTTCTTCAGCTCCACCTGTTCGGTGGAAGGCATCCGGTAATACTTCTTGTATATAGGGGAGGTACCGGGAACAATCTCGATGGCGAACTCCAGCTCCCTGTCTGGCGGCATACCCGGCAATTCTTCTGGGAACACATCTGTAAACTCTTTGACAACTGGAATCTTGTCCATTTCTGTGGCGGTGATCTGGCATACCGTTGCTTCCTTCTTGCGTGGCATTCCAACAGCCGTGAATCGAGTTGCCTTTCCGTCTGGGTTGACCAGTTCCACTATCCGGGTCTTGAAGGCAAGGTGAACCTCATGGGTGGTGAGCCAATCAACTCCAAGGATTGCATCCAGCCCCTTGGATTCCAACACCATGAGGGAGGTTGGGAACTTTACTCCATATATCTCGATGGTCAGGTTCTTGCATATACTGTCTGCTTTGAGCACACCTCCAGGGGTTTTGACCACCACGATTTTGTCCAAAAGAGAGACGGGAAAATTGTTTTGGGTGGCAAAACTTCGCGATATAAGCGAATCGGTTGCCCCGGAATCAAATAATATAGCTGCGGGTATGTTATTAATAGGAAACATACCGATGAACACGTCGGGGGATCCGCGGGCTTCTGCGGCCGAGACGTGGTTTACTCGAGCCTGGCGATAGTTGTTCTTCCCCCGGATGTTGTTGACTTGAGGTGTTGGTTTCCCCGTCTTGTTCTGGCATTGTCTAGAAAAGTGCACCTGTTTCCCGCAAATAAAGCAGGCGCCCTTGCGAAGGCAGTCTGCCCTTACTTGGGGGGTGATGTTAGGCCTCTCTTGGGTGGCCGGTTTGTCGGTTGCAGAGCTGCCTTGGTCCCAGGCGGGCTTGAAATTGGCTTGAGACGGTTGGGGAGCGGGCTGCACCACCATACGGGGCTTCTAGGCATATGGCTCATAAGGGGCCTTCTTGGCTTCATACTTACGCTTGCGGTCTTCATACCCTCCCTTGAGTTCGGCAACAGACTTGTTTTGCCGTTCTGCTATGAGTGCCTTGTTGACCAGTGTCTGAAAGTCTGGGAAGTCCAGCATGCTGAGCTGACAACGGAGAGTGGGACTAAGCCCACCAAGGAAGCGGTCTACCTTTCTTTCTTCAGTGGCCACATCATGAACAGAGTATCTTGACAGATGGTTGAACTTGTTCAAATATTCAGTCACAGTCATGTTGCCTTGGACAAGAGCGAGAAATTCCCTCTGCTTGGTCTTCAGCACCCCGGTGGGAATATGGTAGGTGCGGAACTTCTCCTTGAACTTCTCCCAAGTGATATCTTCTCCCGCAGGCCATGCTGCATTGGTATTGTCCCACCAGATTGCGGCATAGCCCTCAAGGTAATGGGTGGAAAATGGAACCTTGTCCACCTCATCACAGTGAGCGATCTCCAGCTTCTTTTCCATGGTTCTCAGACAGTCATCAGCCTCAATGGGGTCCGTTGCTTGATCAAAGCTCGGTGGTCGAGTGCGCTGAAAGTCAGATAGCTTGGAGCGTGTCCCCTGATTCTGATTCTGTCCCACAATGTTCTGCATACCTCTCAGTAATTCCATGAGTTCCTGGTTCCTTATTTCCTCAAACATCCCGATGACCTGGTCTGGGGTAGGTGCCTGTGGTGGAGGAGGTGGTGGACGCTCGGGTGACAGTCCAGCTTGCCTGGCGGATCGACGACGGGGGGTGTCGTCATCACCAGAGTGGCTGGACTCACCTCGCCTCATCCTATATCCGTTCCCAACATAGAGCACCAACATCATGAGAAACCACAAAGAGGGAAATAGGCAAAGTGACGGCAAGGAGGAAGGAACTCGAAACTCCAAGAGGTGGTGGTTGGTGATCATCCGAATCCCTTGGTAAAATGGCAATTAAACCAGCGGCCACCAGAACTGTCTTGACAACTCAGATCTGGGTCATTGCCGGGGTAGCTCACCACTTGCTCAAGACGGCCGCAAAGCAGCTCAGAACTTGGAGCAGGGTGATTAAGAAGAAAGCAGAGGTCCCCTAAGACGGCCGAGAAAACAGCTCAGAACATAGGGTCTCCACTGCGAAAAGAAACTCAACGACTGCCTGAGACGGCCAGAAAGCAGCTCAGAACACAAGCTAATCGTTGAAAGAGAAGGAAAAACAAGGAGGCATCCACCCCGGACGGCCGACCAAGAATCAGCACAGAACCAGGCGTGGTGCCTTTTATCGAGAAAAAGCAAGCAAGGGTCCGTCTGATTCACCTACACCAAAACGGGAAATATGAGAACATCATCAACAGAAAAACCGAACGAAAAAAAAGCGAAGCAACCTCATAATTATACATAGCATCATGACCTCATACATGACAACTAGCATGGATAGCATAACGAGTACTGCTCATACGGCAGTTGACAACATGCATGACATAACGATATAAGCAACCATACTACTACTCGACCTCGCCCTAGTCGTGAGGGAGCGGGCACTGGCAGTCAGCGGAACCATCGGAACTATCCTCGGAATCAGAACTAGTGACGTGGATTGTGCTGCGGGTGGGGATGTCAAGACGGCGATGCTGACGAGAGGGATCTCCATCAAGAGGAGGAGGAGGAGTGCGCTGTCTAAGCATAGGAGCCGCAGGGGTAGCAGTCAACGCGGCCCACTCCTCTGGGGTCTCGCGCCGAACGGCTACCGGAACAACTGGAGTCGGTGGGGTGGGTGCAGGTGGAATAGGTGGAGCTGGCACCGGAGTATAGGTGGGAGGCGGTGGAGGGGTGACTGAACACTGCTAATAGAAGCGAGTGCCTCCCGGGAATGAGCTAGCTCCTTAGCAAGACTAATGATCAGCTCGTACTGAGCGACCATGTAGCGAGCGAGGTGAACGGCAGTCCGGTCGCACTCCGAGTCTGGTAGAAAGAGAATCTGCCCGGAAGGGGCCAGAGTGGGGTAGTGAGAAAGACCTGGGTGAAGCTACATCCCGACTTCCTGGTGACGCAGGTCGACGAGAGCCTCAAGTGAAGCATAGAGAATAGCCTGCTCTGGGGTGGAAGCGGGTCCTCCCTTCGCGGAACGCGAAAGACTGCCAACTGCGGAGCTCGTGAACAGGAACACCTCAGCGCGGTACTCGTGCACGTACTCAGCCAGCGTCTCGCGGTACACCTGGAACACCGGGTCTTCTCCCTGCGGATACAGTCAGAGCCAAACTCGGCGGAGCAGCGACGGAAAGCCTGTCGGTGACGCCTCGTACTCAAAGGAGTATGGAACGGGTGCCATCTACACTCACAGGGTTAGCCATTAGCAAAGAAATAAATGCATCTACATGCCATTCATCAACCACCGCATCACTTAAGGTGCACAGATCAAGCAAGACTCTAGGCTAACGTTTCTTTAGCGCGCGGCCTAACTAGCGTGTCCTACAGTCAGCGCGGCTCTGATACCAATCGTTGTGGCACCCCGGCTCAGAGCGACCGGTTTACCTCACATTGCCAGCCCAGAGATCAAGTCTTCTGGCAATGCACAACATATTGGTACAGATACAACCGCTTCATAATAATTATACAAGTACAAAGGTTCGGGGTTACAAACTTCTACGAGGCATGGCGACACATCTCGTGCGGCAACACTATCAAAATTATTTATGTCACATCTCGGGGCCTCAATACGATCGACGAAGAACTCTACGGCAGCGGAATAACGAGGTGGCAGGACTCCACTCCACAAGGACACTGCTGGGACACGGCCTAGTTCGCATAGTACATCTTAGCCAACTCTTCAGGTGCGACTCCTCCTGCATCTGGCATGACACGCCAGGTCAGTACATGGAATGTACTTGCAAGCTCATAACAGCCAAGTCATCAGGAAAAACAATAGCATGGCAAGAATGCAAACATGGCAAGCATGGCAAGAACAATAATACCACTTATCTTATGATCACCACATGATCATACCGCTTACCTCCAAGTCGTCCTGACTCGGTAACCGGGTCATCTCTTGACCAACCATCATACGGGTCATCGCGCGACCACTCAACGGGTTAGGTGTCCTCTGTTACCACCCAACCGATCACATGACCAACGACTTAGCACTATCATAAAAATTATTAAACAGATTAGTGTTGACCATCGTGTGACCTAATACGAACTGTGTCCCATGACCGAGGACTTGGCTATTCGAATAGATTTTTGACTCTGCGGAGTTTGTGCATGTTACCCACATTATGGAGTTCTTCCTCCACCCGGCACTCCGGAACTTGTCCCACAGGATCCTTGGAACTCGTTCCGCAATATCGGTCTAGGACTTCTCCAACGAAACTCGACTACCGCGTAACCTCCCTACAGTATCACCGACACGCTATCTTGGGTATTCCTGTGGTTAGGTGTCCTTCGTTACCACCAGAACCACTCGACCAAACTCTTGGCAACGGCCACCTTGTGGCAAACACTGTCCCAACGGGGACTCCCGGGTAAACACTATGGATGTCGAGATTATCACCACCTACCTGATCAGGGTAGCGTGTGTGCATAACCCCCCCTCTTTGGTGATATCCGTAGAAGGCACTACGATAGCCCGAGTTAAGGCCCGCCCATACAGACAAATGTGGCTGCACAGTTAAAGCTCGGTTCGGTGGCACTTGGTCAATGATTATTATGTTCATTAGGTTCCAGTGAATAAGTTTGAACATAGCAACATGAAAGCATGGAAACATGGCATGAACATGATACTACTATCAAGCATATGCAACAACTAACATGGCATCCAAGTAGAAGCATGATCATCACTTGACTAACTCCAGCATAGAGATGACAAAATAAGCAAGGTGATAACATGTACTAGGGTGGCATGATAAAAACCAGTAGGCATGGCATGTTTATATCAATTGACTTATTATGGTTAATTACTTTTATTAGCAAGCAATTTAAAGGCAAGAAAAACCCAAGTTAAATGTTTCAAATCAACAAATGGCAACTCAAGCTCCTCATGACCATATTTTTATGGCTTGCCTTGGTCAAGTGGAGTGTCCTTGAACTCCTGGTCTTTTGCAAGCACTTGATCACCTTCTAAAAAATAAAACAAGTGGCAAATAGAAATAAGTCCAAAGCACCTTTATTCTGTTCAGTGGACCTAAACAGAGAGCCAAGCTCCCAAACTTTGCCAACTTGAAGAGGAGCTCAAGACAAAAATGTAGCAAAAAGAATCAACTCATTTGGCCTTGTGGTTTAGGAGTAATTGATGGTCAAAGTTTGGTCAAAATTCACTTTTAAATGGATTAAAATGATTTTCCAGGAAATAACCAGAGAGGGCCACGTCGAAGGTGTATTCTAGCGAATACGTCTCCACTCGTACCGCTTCGGGACTGACTGGAGTGGCTGACGGGTGGGGTCCCGTGGTCAGGTTGAAATAAACAGGAGGGAAATAGAGGCCGCGGCTCCGGCGACGGTGGCTCGCCGGCGAGGAGGCCGTGAAGGTGGACTAGGGCTAGGGGAGGAGATGCAGGGGGTCACGGCGAGCAGCCACGTACCCGAAATCCTTCGAACGGTGGCTGAACGACTTCGCTAGGTTCTTCTCTAGCTACGGTGGTTGCGGCGCTCTAGTGTGATCTCCGACCAGGGGCCTCCCCGGCCGGTTTCCTCCTTGATTGAGCTCTCTGTGAGTGGTGTGGGGGTGTGTTGTGGTGTCTGGAAGCAGAGGCGGGGGCCAATTTATAGGGACGGCGTGATTCCCTTTCGGGTGTCGCCGGGCAGAAGACGATGGACGCCGTACACGCGTGCGGGTGAGCAGGGGTGGCTCTGGTGAGCTCTAGGGGGTTCTAATGGTGGTGTAGCACGCGTGCGCGCGTGCCCAGGGGTTCTGCAGCAGTGGGGCGACGGGACGGGTCATGCGCGGCCGCGGCGGTGGCTCTGCATCGACGGGCGGCGCGGCTTTGAGGGGGAGCTGGTGTTGTGCATGCTTGATGGAGCTAGAAGACGCGTGAGAGACGACGCGGGCAACGCGGGAACGTGCGTGCCACAGTGGCCTCCACACGCGCGCTTCAGACGAACAGCGGCGGCAACGTCGAGGGCTCCGGCGGGCGGCGCGGCTTTGGGAGAAGCCAGGTGGCGTGCGGGAGTGCCACGACCACTACGGACACGAGGGCTCGGCCAATGGCTCGCGGGGCGAGGCGGGCGCTCGACGGCGACGGCTCGGCCATGGCCAGAGCACGCCAATGGTCGCCAGTGCGAGTGCTCACCCTGTGCACGCGTGCACTGGGGGCAGCCACTGTGGCCTTAGCGTGTCCCTGACGTGTAGCCAACGTCAAGGAGTGCAGGAAAGGCAGTGGGAGGCTTACAGGTGGGCTCCAGCGCTTGGCATCTTCAAAAAAGGTTTTCTGCAGGAAAGTTTGAGAAATTCTCCTGGGTGTTTGGCTAGGTTTTTGGGGCTGAAAATTGGTGTGCCTGGGTTATCTAGGAAGGTGCTCATGTGGTAAAAATTTCAGAGCAAATGGACAAGTAAAAAGGGTACTTCCTTCACAAAGTGCCTCCCTGGACAGAAATAGAAATGAATTTCTAGAGGAATTTTTTTGTACTAAACTTGCCCATGTTTTTGCATAGCATCATGAGGCATGAATCCATTGTTTAGCACAAAAAGTTTCAGGTCAAAAGGAGGAGCAGAGGTGAGGCTAGTTCCAAAAAGGAGGGGGAAAAGAGCAATTTCCCTTAATGAAAAAGGGTTTTCATGAGGGATAAAAATTGGGCAAGGGTTATGATGATCAAAGCTTGATCATAGCCATGAGGGAGAAGGGTTCAGAGGTCACTTGGCCTGGGGGGAAATTAGGCCTAAGTGATCAAGGCCATCTGAGTTGAGAAAATCCAGGCAAATAAATTCCAAATCCATAAAATCAGCAAATAAAGTTGCAAATAAAAAGGGGTCAAAAACCAGGGTGTCACAACAAAGGAGGGGCTAGAACCCTTCATTCTTCACTTAGTTCAAACCCTGTAATATTTAATTCCTCTTTGCTTCCCCCCTCTCCTCCCCTCCACCTCTTCATGTAACTCCATCCCACCCCTCCTCTTCACCTTGTAAATTTGTGTTCGTCCCTTTGTGGTGTTAATATAGAAGGCAATGGGGGGTTCCCCTGCTGTCATAAACCCTTCAAACAAATATGTGATTGTCCCTTGGTTTTCCGGGGGAAAGCTTCTTGGCGGGTGACAACTACGGTTCCCTACACCGCGAAAGAGGTCTCCGTGACAGCTCGCAAGGGTTTTGGCGTCGAGTCAGGACGTTGGTGATCGGAAAGCTAGTATGGCGGAATCGGCTGGATTAGGTCAGCGGCAGGCTGTCAGAACCCTCTGTTAGGTAATGTGATAGGGTTAGCATTTCACTTGCATCATGTTAAAATTTCAAAAGAAATCTTTGAAATCAAAATCAAAAACAAAATGGGAGAAGAAACCCCCCCAGATGAATTAATTCAAAAAGGCCAGATAAAAATCTTCTCCAAAAATTCATGTTAGATTTTTGAAAAGTCTTATAAATGAGTGTGATCACATATCAAGTGATGTGGGACCCACCCCGTGCTCACGGATTTTTCAAATATTCAAACAGTGCCTTGGAATTAATTAAAAACCCCTATTTGAGTTAAGATTCAAATTATTTGAATTTTAAAAAGTGACAAACTTTATAAATGGCTAGTCTATTTTATTATGAGACCATATAAAAAGTTTCAGCATTTTAGAAAATGGCTAGGTATTTATTTTTGCTAGCCAAAACAAATGTCAGAAAAGAAAACAGAAAAGAAAAAGGAAAAAAGGCTCACCTGGATGCAGCCCAACTTACCCCCCCAGCCTCCAACCGGCCCAGCCCAGCCCACCTAGCTCTTGTCGTCTACCTCCACGACGACAAGCAGCTCGGTGGCCGGCATGCCGAGGCCGCCGACAACGGGCAGGCCACGCAGCTGCCTCCCTGCCTCCTCCAGCATGTCCAGGACAGAGCCGTGGTCGCCCTCGTCACTCTCCATCCCTTTCCCCTCGCTCTCGCGCACTCTGCCGCTTTTCCCCTTCTTCCCCGAGAGCATCCGCCGTTCGCCGCCGTGAGGAACCGCAGCCAACGCTGGAGAGAAGCCTGGAGACCATGTCCATCGTTCGCGCCATCGTCGACTTCCTCGATCTGGAGAAGCTGGAGGACTAATCGAGCTCGAGGCCAACGCAAGCTTCACCGAGATCTCGCCGGAGCCGCCGCGCGATTTATTTGATTCCGGCAACCACAGGGCGTCCCCGACCGCGCCACCGCCTCCGTTGAACTCACGGTGAGCTCACGGTTCACCCGAGCCACTCCTTTGTCTCCCTCCTCCTCCCTAGCTAGATCCGCCATGAGCGCAGAAGAGCAGCACCGCCGTGCTCGTCGACGGCGAGTCTCCGTTAAGAATTTGTTCCCGCGGCCATGTCCTTCGCAATCGCCGTGCTCCTCTGGTTCGATCCAGCCTAAGCCCGCCCCAAATGGTGCCCTGTAGCCAAGTTCACCTCGAGCCAGCAGCTCCGGCCGCCGCCATGGTTGAAGACGACGTCGCCTAGAGCCTCCCCGACGACGCCCGAGTAGCGCAGGCGATGCGGCTCGTCACGGGCCATCTTCTGGTGCCCTTGGCGCATCGAATGGTGGCCGGGAACGTGATCCCGAGCAGCGCCGCCGCGTATAGGACCGCCGTCGTCAAGCCGCCGGCCTGTCAGGCTGACCCCGGCTAATCACCCCCTAATGACCCCCCCACAGCCTATGACAGGTGGGGCCCTGGCCCCCTTAACCCCCTGTTAGTTCAAATTAAACGGGGATTAACCCCAGACCCACTGACAGGGTTGGCCCACTCGTCAGCCCCCTGCGGACGCCATGGTGGCGCAGTGCTGACGCAGTAAACCTTTTCCAGAATAAAACGAATTAAAGAAATTCCAGAAAATCCAGAAAATAGCCCAAACTTTGGAAATTCATAGAAAATTCATATTAACTCCAAATTGGACAAATAATATATGAAAAATGATCAGGAGAAAATAAGCTATCCAAATATCCAACTTTCAACTTTGTTTGAGTTGAATTAAAAATGTAATCAGTAGCATTTGCTATTTGATTTAAATGGAATTAAATCAAATTCAATTCAAAAGTTTTTGCAACTTGAACCATGGCAACATGCTACATTTCACTTACACATCAGAGGCATATCATACACATTTCCAAATGATTCAAATTGATCAATCAATGTCACATGTAACTTGGCTAAGTTTGAATTCAAATTGGAGTTTGAATTTGCAATTCAATTTGCAATATACTCCATTTAAATGGAATTGCTTCACACATCAAAGCATATACATCAAGTTTCAACCTTCCATCATGTGATTGTGCATTGTATTTACTTTGCTACCTTGTTTGTTGTTTGTCGAGTAGAGGTGGAACCGGAGCAGGAGGCTGCCCCCTTCGTTGAAGACCCCGAACCCGAACCTCGTCAGCAAGGCAAGCAAACCCCCATTGATCATGTCGATAAAATCCCACTTCCCTCTCATGTCTCGCTTATGCATTGTTTAGGATGATTACCATGCTATGTTTCTACCGCATAGATGAACCCATTCCTTTGCATGACCTATCATTTGTCACAGTAGTAGGCAAAACCACAATCCTAGCAAATGTAGGAGTTGATTGATATCATGTGGCCCCTGCAATTGTTACTGCTGATTGCATGCTTAGAGTGATACCTTGATGATACTGTTATGTGAGTCGGGATGGTAGTGATCATGATGATGATGGTAGAAAAGTGTTGGTGAATCTACCATAATACAAGGTGAACGATGAGAGGATGTGTAGGAGTACACGGTGGGTTGTCTCGTTGAACACCGCCCTAAGTCCGAGTTCTTGTGTGGTGATCCAAGATGAAGAGTACAACCACACATTGGGCTCACTGACCCCTCTCAGCTTACTAACTCATCCCTTTCGATGTCCAGATGTCGCAATAGTTCGGAGTTCTGGTAGGCTTGTGGCCTGGATGCTAAGTGAGAGAACGGCTCATCCGAGACCGGCTTATGCACCACGCACACATCACTTGGGTCCACTTCGGTAAACCGGTCGGGTTCACGATAGTGGTAGCCAACCCAAGTAGGCGGCTTTCTCGGACTAGATCGACTATGAGGTAACAGTTGTGGTGAGCATCCTCGCCGACACTTCTTGAACGGTGTCGAGTACAAAGGCGGTAACCGATGATCATGTGTGTGTAGCGGTACACCCATGCAGGGTTAACAAAACTATTCGAATAGCCGCGTCCGCGGTTATGGACTGCTTGGAAAGCTTAGCTTGATTATTAGACAACTTGAACTAGTACTTCTAAAACACACCAAGATAAGTGTAAGTGCTATGGCGTGCTTTCTCGTGGGGAAGTCGAGGAAGGGACCATAGTGGTGTAATTGGTTGGAGAAAGTAGTGAACTCGTGTATGCTTCTTACCTCAAGTCTGGTACTCGTAAGTTCAGGACTAGCCAAGTCAAAGCTGGCACTTCTGCAAGTGAAACCCCACCTTCCTTTACCTTGATACATGTGCATGAGTAGTATAGCTGCTATGTAAGTCTTGCTGAGTACGACTTTGTACTCACGTTTGCTTAATCTATGTTTTAGATGAACCCACTGACCCCGAAGGTGGATTCTTCATCGAGCTGGACGACTGAAGATCAAGCTAGTCTAGTCCCAGTCAGACGACTGGTTCCCTCGTGGAGGGCATGTGTTTAAATAAGGCTTCTTAAGCCATTTGTTAAACTTGTCTGTACTCAGACATACTTTGCTTCCGCTTGTTGTTGTAATGTTGGATCACATGTTTGTGATCTCTATGTGCACTCTATAAGAGTTATCAATAAAAATGTATAATTTGTAGAGAATTGCAATGATACCTACTGTTCATACAAGGCATGTGCGCTGCGTGTATGTTTATAACATGCATGTCTTTGTATGGGTTTTCGAGACCTTAGTTGTGATCTGGCTGGCGGTCTTTCATACACCAAGTGGCCCTTAGATGTGCGCAGCTTGGGGCATCGCGATGCGATTGTTCGAGACTCTGTCTCGTGCACACTTTGTGGTATGATCGAGCCCGCCCTAGACCCCGACTAAGTGATCGGGCTGGAGTAAGTCTATGTAAGAGTTATGAGATAGTCGATAGTATGGTTGAGGCGACTTGTCTTTGAATATGGGAGTTCACCACCCATATCATTAGACTTGTGTGCGGACGATGAGGACCCATCTCAGTTGATCATCCGGCCTGGATGGGATGCCCCTCACGTACGATGCTCTCCGAGAACGTTCTGTGCTTGGCCTTGTCTGCTTAGACAAGTGGGTACGGTTCTCGGCTCTCCATATGACTATGTATTAATTGGACTTGCATACGCTAACCCCGGGTCCCGACAGACTTGGTATCAGAGCAGGACTGACTGTAGGACTAGTAGCCTTGGCCGAAGTCGAGTCTAGCCTTCTATAGTTATATAGTTACTCTGGGTATATAAGGGAACAACGTAAGGCTTCTTTTTTCTCCTTACCCCCTTCGTTCTGAGTTCTGAGTCACCCTCATCTTATTCTACGGGAAGATAGGAATAGGCTCTCCTCTGTCTGATTAGAACATCTCGTTGTTTGCTTCCTTGTAGCCGTAGGAAAGTTGTGACCGGTTTGTTAGAGTGGTTGTGCTTCCTGATTTCTTACATCGTATGTAAGTGCTGTTTCCATGTTGTAAGAAATTGTCTTTTTCTTGCAATTACAGCCGTTATGCTGTCCGAGTCATTCCAGGTTTATCTCATAATCTGATGCATTTGCAAACTCCTTCTTTCTGTTTCATATGGCAGATCTTCCCCCTCGGCAGATTGTTCGTTTGACCAGGTGCCTCGGTGTGCGTGGCCATCCCGCCACGTTGATCGAGATGATGTCCTATGTGGGATATCGATGGTATCCTGAGTACACCGTTGAGGAGCAGTTCCATGACTTCAACCAGACCCAGTTCCACTGCATTGTCTGGATCTACCCGCACCACGTTGGAGTCACTCAGCCTATCCACTTTGGACATGGCATTGGCATGACAGAGAACATGGCTGTGCAGGATGCTGCATACTCATGTATTACCCTACTGAGAGAGGAGCACACTATGCTGAGAGACCTCTTTCCGCTATATCCCTGCTGCACTTCCAGGAGAAGAGGGATATTACACCGGACTCTACTCAGATCAATCTGCAGAAGATCCAATACTTCAGATGACTGCTAGGTTCGCTTGTGATCGAGATCGTGATGCACGCGCTCTCCGTTTTGAGCTTCACGCCACTCGTGTTCGTCTGTATCGAGCACTGACACTCTTGGCACCCTTCGTGAGTGTTGGATCAGTTGAGTATGATGCTATCTACCCAGTGAGGACTCAGATGCCTTCTCGAGTTGCTTGGCCCGAGATTGGAGGCATTTTTCCACCCCGTGGTCCTTTGCTTCCACCCTACGTTGGACCTAGGCCCCATCCTTGCCCAAATGGATATCAGGGTCCATAGGCCTCCGTGTTTTCCGATGGTCAGCTTCAGCTACCGGGACACGCGGGTAACTTTTACGAGGACTACTATGGAGATGGAGATGAGTGAGACCGCTTGGGTCTTACTTAGTGAGGATGTAGAAGTATCTTAGTATATTGTACGCAAGGTGTCTAAGTTCCAGAGGCTTAGATAAATAAAGTATAGGAAGTCAGAGTGCCTCTGAAGGATGTATCATCTTCATCACGTTTGTATTAGCTTGGTGCTTGTACTAAAACGATGTATGGTTTGTATGACAGCTTGTGAATATATGGCTTGTATGCTTTTATCACCATGTTGTCAAGATGATTACTTCCTTTGCTCTGTAATCCTTCCAGTACTTCAATACCTTGTTTGGATTATTCCAACCAACTCTGTTTGACTTTGGTCTTTCACCTTCAGGATGTCTCAAGGAACCCGTGGCCAGCTTGGTCGTAACCAGGGTCATGGGAATGACCAGGAGGAAGGCAACCTTCCACCCCCACCCACGATGGCTCAGGTTCTGATGGAGGTTGAGAGGAACCGCCGAGACTCTCACCATCTGCTGGAAGTCATTGCTCGCAACACCACTCAGCAGCGCAACGAGTTGGTGTCCCTGAACGACTTCATCCGGCTTCATCCCCCGGTTTTCAGTTACTCCACCGAGCCCCTTGACGCCGATGACTGGCTTCGCAGCATCGAGAGGAAGCTCCAGGCAGGCCATGTTGCAAATGGCGACAAGGTCAGCTATGCCACCTATCATCTTGAAGGTGCAGCTAGCTCTTGGTGGGAGAACTTCCTGAACATGCGTCCCATTGGACCGCCTGCATCTTGGGATAATTCTGCACTTCCTTCCGTGAGCACCACATTCCCAAGGGTCTTATGGACCGCAAGCGTGAGGAGTTCTGCAACCTCACCCAAGGCAGAAGGACTGTTGACGAGTTTAGTCGTGAGTTCAACCGACTTGCTCGTTATGCTACTGAAGAAGTCTCCACCGACTCCAAGAAACAAGAAAGGTTCCGTCGTGGACTCAACTCTGGACTCTGTCGTGAGCTCAACCTACATGACTTTGCCACATTCCAGGTCCTTTTCAACAAGGCCATCAAGGCAGAGGACATGAACACCTCCAACGACTTTCGCAAACACCCTAGAGATGATGGTTCATCCAGTTCTGGCTCCCAGAAGCGCAAGATCTGGATCCCCAATAGTATGTTCCGCCAGAACAACCCACCGAGGCTATCATATGTGGCGCCTCGTCCACCAACTTAGTTCCACCCAGCTCCACAAAACAACCCAGCTCCACGCACTGTCTTTGCAGCCTGTTACAAATGTGGTCAAGCAGGCCACTACTCTCGTGATTGTCCCTAGAACCAGCTACAGAATCAGAATGCTCCACCCCATGCCGGAGGCAACAACAATGGTCGTGGCAAGCCCCCCCAGAAGGTCTACACCGCCAAACCCGCTCCTCCCGCCACTCGTGGACGTGTGAACCAGATTGCCGCCAAAGAGACTGACGACACTACTGACGTCATTTTTGGTATGCTCCCAGTCAATTATGTTCCTACTTCCGTTCTTTTCGACCCAGGAGCATCCCATTCATTCATGTGGAAAGTTATGCACTTCGTCATGAGTTATCTTTTGTTGAATTGTCCACCCCCATGATTATTCAAACTCCAGGGTCAAGATGGCAAACTAATAGAGTAAGCCATGGTAATCAAATTGCAATTGAGGGTTTAGTATTCCTTGCTTCACTCATAGCCCTCAAGTCTTCAGATATTGATGTCATCCTTGGCATGGATTGGCTATCAAGACAGAATGCCTACCTAGATTGCAAAGGCAAATCCGTGAAACTCACCCACCCTTCAGGCAAGACCGTCAACTATACCTCACCCAGAACAAGAACCCAAGTGCATTCCTTGAATGTACTTCCCCTTCCCGAACTTGAAGATATTCCGGTGGTTCGTGACTTTCCGGATGTCTTTCCTGAAGAGCTGCCGGGCATGCCACCCGACAGATGTGTAGAGTTTATAGTGGATCTTGCCCCAGGAACCGCACCAATTTCTAGACGCCCATACAAAATGGCCCCACGTGAGTTAGCTGAGCTTAAAACCCAACTGGAAGCTTTGTTGGAAAAAGGCTTCATCCTCCCTAGCTCATCGCCATGGGGTTGCCCCGTTCTGTTCGTAACGAAGAAAGATGGAACAGAAAGGATGTGCGTAGACTATCGCCCGCTAAATTTAGCGACGATAAAGAACAAGTACCCATTGCCCAGGATCAATGATCTTTATGATCAACTTGCAGGATCCTCTGTCGTCTCCAAGATGGATTTGACATTAGGCTATCATCAAATTAAAATCCGAAACGAGGACATTCCCAAAACGGATTTTACTACTCGTTATGGTCTTTACGAGTACACCGTCATATCATTTGGTTTAACCAATGCCCCCGCCACTTTCTCACGCATGATGAATTCGATCTTCATGGAGTACTTAGATAAATTTGTTGGGGTTTATCTCGATGATATTCTCATCTACTCGAAGAACGAAGAAGAACATGCCGAACACCTAAGGCTGGTATTGATGAAACTTAGAGAGCATCGCCTGTATGCTAAATTCTCCAAGTGTGAATTTTGGCTACCAGAAGTGACCTACTTAGGCCACGTGATTTCTGCAAAAGGCATTGCTGTGAATCCCGAGAGAGTTCAGGCCGTCCTTGACTGGACTCCACCTGAATCGGTAAAGCAAGTTAGGAGTTTTCTTGGCCTAGCCAGCTATTGCCGCCGCTTCGTCGAGAACTTTTCTAAAGTTGCAAAGCCTCTAACTGAACTCCTCAAGAAAGATAAGAAATTCCTATGGACTCCCAAGTGCGAGGAAAGCTTTCAAGAGCTAAAAAGAAGGTTGACTTCTGCACCCTTACTTGCACCTCCAGACACCAAACAAGATTTCGAGATCTATTGTGACGCATCACGGCAAGGGTTAGAATGCATACTTCTGCAAGATCGACATGTGGTAGCTTATGCTTCACGCCAGTTGCGGCCACATGAAGAGAACTATCCTACCCATGACCTTGAACTCGCTGCCGTAGTTCATGCCCTAACAACTTGGCGACATTGCCTCCTTGGTAATCGTTGTGAAATCTATTCCGACCACAAAAGCCTCAAATACATTTTCACCCAGTCAGATCTTAATCTCAGGCAAAGACGCTGGATTGAGTTGATAAAAGATTACGACGTAGGAATTTCTTACACCCCAGGCAAAGCCAATGTCATGGCTGATGCACTAAGTCGTAAGTCGTATTGTAACAACCTCATGTTGCAACAGTATCAACCACTTCTTCATGAGGACTTTCGCAAGCTCAATCTTGAGAGTGTTCCTCATGGCTATCTTTCTACCTTGGTGGTGAAACCAACTCTTGAGGATCAAATCATAGTTGCCCAAAGGCGTGCACGAGGTGTTCGTCGGATCAAGGAGAACATTGTTAGCGGAGTTGCTAAATGTTTCTCCACAGGTAGCAAGGGAACGGTATTCTTTGGAAATCGTTTGGTAGTACCTAAGAATAGGGATCTAAGGCAACTCATCCTCAAAGAAGCCCATGACACACCCCTCTCTATTCATCCCGGTAGCACAAAAATGTACCGAGATCTACGCCAGAGATTTTGGTGGACTAGGATGAAGAGAGACATTGCTCAATTTTTTGCCGAATGTGATGTTTGTCGTCGCATTAAGGCAGAACATCAAAGACCTGCTGGTACACTTCAACCTTTGTCTATTCCCGAGTGGAAATGGGACAAAGTCGCTAAGGACTTCATCACCGACTTTCCAAGAACCCAGAAAGGAAAAATGCCATCTTCGTTGTCATATATAGGCTTTCCAAAGTTGCTCACTTCCTTCCGGTTCGCGAGTCTATAACTGCTAGCCAGTTAGCGGACTTGTACGTCTCTAGAATTGTATCCCTTCACGGTGTTCCTTTGGAGATCAATTCTGATCGCGGTAGCCTTTTCACCTCTAGATTTTGGGGAAGCTTTCAGAATGCTATGGGAACTCATCTCTCCTTTAGTACAGCTTTCCATCCTCAGTCTAGCGGTCAAGTCGAAAGGGTTAACCAAATTCTTGAAGACATGCTCAGAGCTTGTGTTATCTCATTCGGAAAGAATTGGGAGAAGTCTCTTCCATTCGCCGAATTTTCTTATAACAATAGTTTTCAATCTAGTCTGAACATGGCTCCTTTTAAACTCCTATATGGATGACGATGTCGAACACCACTAAACTGGTCAGAAACCGGTGAAAGACAATTATTTGGACCGGACATGATCAAGGAAGCAGAAGAGCAAGTTCGCATTGTTCGTGATCAATTGAAAGCAGCCCAGTCTTGTCAGAAAAGCTACTATGATCGTCATCATAGGCAAGAGAGCTACAATCTGGATGAGAAGGCTTACCTCCGGGTTACTCCTCTGAAGGGAACCCAACGTTTCGGTATCAAAGGCAAGTTCGCCCCACGTTACATCGGACCTTTCCGAATTATCGCTAAACGTGGAGAAGTTGCCTACCAACTTGAACTACCCCCGCACCTTTCCCGAGTACATGATGTATTCCATGTGTCCCAACTCAGGCGTTGCTTCAAGGACCCCATCCGCGAAGTCGACCACGAAATGCTTGATCTCCAAGATGACCTTTCTTATCGAGAATACCCCGTTCGTATTATTGATTCCGCAGAGCGTGTCACTCGTCGTCAGAAGATTAGGTTTCTGAAAGTGCAATGGTCACACCACTCTGAGAGAGAAGCTACGTGGGAAAGAGAAGACCGTCTCAGTGCCGAGTACCCCACCTTCCTCCCGCAGACTTCTGAATCTCGGGACGAGATTCTGTTGAGTGGGGGCGAGTTGTCAGAACCCTCTGTTAGGTAATGTGCTAGGGTTAGCATTTCACTTGCATCATGTTAAAATTTCAAAAGAAATCTTTGAAATCAAAATCAAAAGCAAAATGGGAGAAGAAACCCCCCCAGATGAATTAATTCAAAAAGGCCAGATGAAAATCTTCTCCAAAAATTCATGTTAGATTTTTGAAAAGTCTTATAAATGAGTGTGATCACATATCAAGTGATGTGGGACCCACCCCATGCTCATGGATTTTTCAAATATTCAAACATTGCCTTGGAATTAATTAAAAACCCCTATTTGAGTTAAGATTCAAATTATTTGAATTTTAAAAAGTGCCAAACTTTATAAATGGCTAGTCTATTTTATTATGAGACCATATAAAAAGTTTCAGCATTTTAGAAAATGGCTAGGTATTTATTTTTGCTAGCCAAAACAAATGTCAGAAAAGAAAACAGAAAAGAAAAAGGAAAAAGGCTCACCTGGATGCAGCCCAACTTACCCCCCAGCCTCCAACCGGCCCAGCCCAGCCCACCTAGCTCTTGTCGTCTACCTCCACGACGACAAGCAGCTCGGTGGCCGGCATGCCGAGGCCGCCGACGACGGGCAGGCCACGCAGCTGCCTCCCTGCCTCCTCCAGCATGTCCAGGACAGAGCCGTGGTCGCCCTCGTCACTCTCCACCCCTTTCCCCTCGCTCTCGCGCACTCTGCCGCTTTTCCGCTTCTTCCCCGAGAGCATCCTCCATTCGCCGCCGTGAGGAACCGCAGCCAACGCTGGAGAGAAGCCTGGAGACCATGTCCATCGTGCGCGCCATCGTCGACTTCCTCGATCTGGAGAAGCTGGAGGACTAATCGAGGTCGAGGCCAACGCAAGCTTCACCGAGACCTCGCCGGAGCCGCCGCGCGATTTCTTTGATTCCGGCAACCACAGGGCGTCCCCGACCGCGCCACCGCCTCCGTTGAACTCACGGTGAGCTCATGGTTCACCCGAGCCACTCCTTTGTCTCCCTCCTCCTCCCTAGCTAGATCCTCCATGAGCGCAGAAGAGCAGCACCGCCGTGCTCGTCGACGGCGAGTCTCCGTTAAGCATCTGTTCCCGCGGCCATGTCCTTCGCAATCGTCGTGCTCCTCTGGTTCGATCCAGCCTAAGCCCGCCCCAAATGGTGCCCCGTAGCCAAGTTCACCTCGAGCCAGCAGCTCCGGCCGCCGCCATGGTTGAAGACGACGTCGCCTGGAGCCTCCCCGACGACGCCCATGTAGCGCAGGCGATGCGGCTCGTCACGGGCCATCTTCTGGTGCCCTTGGCGCATCGAATGGTAGCCGGGAACGTGATCCCGAGCAGCGCCGCCGCGTATAGGACCGCCGGCGTCAAGCCGCGGCCTGTCAGGCTGACCCCGGCTAATCACCCCCTAATGACCTCCCCCCCACAGCCTATGACAGGTGGGGCCCTGGTCCCCTTAACCCCCTGTTAGTTCAAATTAAACGGGGATTAACCCCAGACCCACTGACAGGGTTGGCCCACTCGTCAGCCCCCTGCTGACGCCATGCTGGCGCAGTGCTGACACAGTAAACCTTTTCCAGAATAAAATGAATTAAATAAGTTCCAGAAAATCCAGAAAATAGCCCAAACTTTGGAAATTCATAGAAAATTCATATTAACTCCAAATTGGACAAATAATATTTGAAAAATGATCAGGAGAAAATAAGCTATCCAAATATCCAACTTTCAACTTTGTTTGAGTTGAATAAAAAATGTAATCAGTACCATTTGCTATTTGATTTAAATGGAATTAAATCAAATTCAATTCAAAAGTTTTTGCAACTTGAACCATGGCAACATGCTACATTTCACTTACACATCAGAGGCATATCATACACATTTCCAAATGATTCAAATTGATCAATCAATGTCACATGTAACTTGGCTAAGTTTGAGTTCAAATTGGAGTTTGAATTTGCAATTCAATTTGCAATATACTCCATTTAAATGGAATTGCTTCACACATCAAAGCATATACATCAAGTTTCAACCTTCCATCATGTGATTGTGCATTGTATTTACTTTGCTACCTTGTTTGTTGTTTGTCGAGTAGAGGTGGAACCGGAGCAGGAGGCTGCCCCCTTCGTTGAAGACCCCGAACCCGAACCTCATCAGCAAGCAAGCAAACCCCCATTGATCATGTCGATAAAATCCCACTTCCCTCTCATGTCTCGCTTATGCATTGTTTAGGATGATTACCATGATGCGTTTCTACCACATAGATGAACCCATTCCTTTGCATGACCTATCATTTGTCACAGTAGTAGGCAAAACCACAATCCTAGCAAATGTAGGAGTTGATTGATATCATGTGGCCCCTGCAATTGTTACTGCTTATTCCATGCTTAGAGTGATACCTTGATGATACTATTATGTGAGTCGGGATGGTAGTGATCATGATGACGATGGTAGAAAAGTCTTGGTGAATCTACCCTAATACAAGGTGAACGATGAGAGGCTGTGTAGGAGTACACGGTGGGTTGTCTCGTTGAACACCGCCCTAAGTCCGAGTTCTTGTGTGGTGATCCAAGATGAAGAGTACAACCACACATTGGGCTCACTGACCCCTCTCAGCTATGAGGTAACAGTTGTGGTGAGCATCCTCGCCGACACTTCTTGAACGGTGTCGAGTACAAAGGCGGTAACCGATGATCATGTGTGTGTAGCGGTACACCCCTGCAGGGTTAACAAAACTATTCGAATAGCCGCGTCCGCGATTATGGACTGCTTGGAAAGCTTAGCTTGATTATTAGACAACTTGAACTGGATACTTCTAAAACACACCAAGATAAGTGTGAGTGCTATGGCGTGCTTTCTCGTGGGGAAGTCGAGGAAGGCACCATAGTGGTGTAATTGGTTGGAGAAAGTAGTGGACTCGTGTACGCTTCTTACCTCAAGTCTGGTACTCATAAGTTCAGGACTAGCCAAGTCAAAGCTGGCACTTCTGCAAGTGAAACCCCACCTCCCTTTACCTTGATACATGTGCATGAGTAGTATAGCTCCTATGTAAGTCTTGCTGAGTACGACTTTGTACTCACGTTTGCTTAATCTATGTTTTAGATGAACCCACTGACCCCGAGAGTGGCTTCTTCATCGAGCTGGACGACTGAAGATCAAGCTAGTCTAGTCCCAGTCAGACGACTGGTTCCCTCGTGGAGGGCATGTGTTTAAATAAGGCTTCTTAAGCCATTTGTTAAACTTGTCTGTACTCAGACATACTTTGCTTCCGCTTGTTGTTGTAATGTTGGATCACATGTTTGTGATCTCTGTGTGCACTCTATAAGAGTTATCAATAAAAATGTATAATTTGTAGAGAATTGCAATGATACCTACTGTTCATACAAGGCATGTGTGCTGCGTGTATGTTTATAACATGCATGTCTTTGTATGGGTTTTCGAGACCTTAGTTGTGATCTGGCTGGAGGTCTTTCATACACCAAGTGGCCCTTAGATGTGCGCAGCTTGGGGCATCGCGATGCGATTGTTCGAGACTCTGTCTCGTGCACACTTTGTGGTATGATCGAGCCCGCCCTAGACCCCGACTAAGTGATCGGGCTGGAGTAAGTCTATGTAAGAGTTATGAGATAGTCGATAGTATGGTTGAGGCGACTTGTCTTTGAATATGGGAGTTCACCACCCATATCATTAGACTTGTGTGCGGACGATGAGGACCCATCTCAGTTGATCATCCGGCCTGGATGGGATGCCCCTCACGTACGATGCTCTCCGAGAACGTTCTGTGCTTGGCCTTGTCTGCTTAGACAAGTGGGTACGGTTCTCGGCTCTCCTTATGACTATGTCTTAATTGGACTTGCATACGCTAACCCCGGGTCCCGACAGACTTGGTATCAGAGCAGGACTGACTGTAGGACTAGTAGCCTTGGCCGAAGTCGAGTCTAGCCTTCTATAGTTATATAGTTACTCTGGGTATATAAGGGAACAACGTAAGGCTTCTTTTTTCTCCTTACCCCCTTCGTTCTGAGTTCTGAGTCACCCTCATCTTATTCTACGGGAAGATAGGACTAGGCTCTCCTCTGTCTGATTAGAACATCTCGTTGTTTGCTTCCTTGTAGCCGTAGGAAAGTTGTGACCGGTTTGTTAGAGTGGTTATGCTTCCTGATTTCTTACATCGTATGTAAGTGTTGTTTCCATGTTGTAAGAAATTGTCTTTTTCTTGCAATTACAGTCGTTATGCTGTCCGAGTCATTCTAGGTTTATCTCATAATCTGCTGCATTTGCAAACTCCTTCTTTCTGTTTCATATGGCAGATCTTCCCCCTCGGCAGATTGTTCGTTTGACCAGGTGCTTCGGTGTGCGTGGCCATCCCGCCACGTTGATCGAGATGATGTCCTATGAGGGATATCGATGGTATCCTGAGTACACCGTTGAGGAGCAGTTCCATGAATTCAACCAGACCCAGTTCCACTGCATTGTCCGGATCTACCCGCACCACGTTGGAGTCACTCAGCCTATCCACTTTGGACATGGCATTGGCATGACAGAGAACATGGCTGTGCAGGATGCTGCATACTCATGTATTACCCTGCTGAGAGAGGAGCACACTATGCTGAGAGAGACCTCTTTCCGCTATATCCCTGCTGCACTTCCAGGAGAAGAGGGATATTACACCGGACTCTACTCAGATCACTCTGCAGAAGATCCAGTACTTCAGATGACTGCTAGGTTCGCTTGTGATCGAGATCGTGATGCACGCGCTCTTCGTTTTGAGCTTCACGCCACTTGTGTTCGTCTGTATCGAGCACTGACACTCTTGGCACCCTTCATGAGTGTTGGATCAGTTGAGTATGATGCTATCTACCCAGTGAGGACTCGAATGCCTTCTCGAGTTGCTTGGCCCGAGATTGGAGGCATTTTTCCACCCCGTGGTCCTTTGCTTCCACCCTACGTTGGACCTAGGCCCCATCCTTGCCCAAATAGATATCAGGGTCGACAGGCCTCCGTGTTTTCCGATGGTCACCTTCAGCTACCGGGACACGCGGGTAACTTTTACGAGGACTACTATGGAGATGGAGATGAGTGAGACCGCTTGTGGTCTTACTTAGTGATGATGTAGAAGTATCTTAGTATATTGTACGCAAGGTGTCTATGTTCCAGAGGCTTAGATAAATAATGTATAGGAAGTCAGAGTGCCTCTGAAGGATGTATCATCTTCATCACGTTTGTATTAGCTTGGTGCTTGTACTAAAACGATGTATGGTTTGTATGACAACTTGTGAATATATGGCTTGTATGCTTTTATCACCATGTTGTCAAGATGACTACTTCCTTTGCTCGGTAATCCTTCCAGTACTTCAATACCTTGTTTGGATTCTTCCAACCAACTCTGTTTTACTTTGGTCTTTCACCTTCAGGATGTCTCAAGGAACCCGTGGCCAGCTTGGTCGTAACCAGGGTCGTGGGAATGACCAGGAGGAAGGCAACCTTCCACCCCCACCCATGATGGCTCAGGTTCTGATGGAGGTTGAGAGGAACCGCCGAGACTCTCACCATCTGCTGGAAGCCATTGCTCGCAACACCACTCAGCAGCGCAACGAGTTGGTGTCCCTGAACGACTTCATCCGGCTTCATCCCCCGGTTTTCAGTTACTCCACCGAGCCCCTTGACGCCGATGACTGGCTTCGCAGCATCGAGAGGAAGCTCCAGGCAGGCCATGTTGCAAATGGCGACAAGGTCAGCTATGCCACCTATCACCTTGAAGGTGCAGCTAGCTCTTGGTGGGAGAACTTCCTGAACATGCGTCCCGTTGGACCGCCTGCATCTTGGGATAATTCTGCACTTCCTTCCGTGAGCACCACATTCCCAAGGGTCTTATGGACCGCAAGCGTGAGGAGTTCTGCAACCTCACCCAAGGCAGAAGGACTGTTGACGAGTTTAGTCGTGAGTTCAACCGACTTGCTCGTTATGCTACTGAAGAAGTCTCCACCGACTCCAAGAAACAAGAAAGGTTCCGTCGTGGACTCAACTCTGGACTCCGTCGTGAGCTCAACCTACAGGACTTTGCCACATTCCAGGTCCTTATCAACAAGGCCATCAAGGCAGAGGACATGAACACCTCCAACGACTTTCGCAAACACCCTAGAGATGATGGTTCATCCAGTTCCGGCTCCCAGAAGTGCAAGATCTGGATCCCCAATAGTATGTTCCGCCAGAACAACCCACCGAGGCCATCCTAGGTGGCGCCTCGTCCACCAACTCAGTTCCACCCAGCCCCACCAAACAACCCAGCTCCACGCACTGTCTTTGGAGCCTGTTACAAATGTGGTCAGGCAGGCCACTACTCTCGTGATTGTCCCCAGAACAAGCTACAGAATCAGAATGCTCCACCCCGTGCCGGAGGCAACAACAATGGTCGTGGCAAGCCCCCCCAGAAGGTCTACACCGCCAAACCCGCTCCTCCCGCCACTCGTGGACGTGTGAACCAGATTGCCGCCGAAGAGACTGACGACACTACTGACGTCATTCTTGGTACGCTCCCAGTCAATTATGTTCCTACTTCCGTTCTTTTGGACCCAGGAGCATCTCATTCATTCATGTCAGAAAGTTATGCACTTCGTCATGAGTTATCTTTTGTTGAATTGTCCACCCCCATGATTATTCAAACTCCAGGGTCAAGATGGCAAACTAATAGAGTAAGCCATGGTAATCAAATTGCAATTGAGGGTTTAGTATTCCTTGCTTCACTCATAGCCCTCAAGTCTTCAGATATTGATGTCATCCTTGGCATGGATTGGCTATCAAGACAGAATGCCTACCTAGATTGCAAAGGCAAATCCGTGAAACTCACCCACCCTTCAGGCAAGACCGTCAACTATACCTCACCCAGAACAAGAACCCAAGTGCATTCCTTGAATGTACTTCCCCTTCCCGAACTTGAAGATATTCCGGTGGTTCGTGACTTTCCGGATGTCTTTCCTGAAGAGCTGCCGGGCATGCCACCCGACAGATGTGTAGAGTTTATAGTGGATCTTGCCCCAGGAACCGCACCAATTTCTAGCCGCCCATACAAAATGGCCCCACGTGAGTTAGCTGAGCTTAAAACCCAACTGGAAGCTTTGTTGGAAAAAGGCTTCATCCTCCCTAGCTCATCGCCATGGGGTTGCCCCGTTCTGTTCGTAACGAAGAAAGATGGAACAGAAAGGATGTGCGTAGACTATCGCCCGCTAAATTTAGCGACGATAAAGAACAAGTACCCATGCCCAGGATCAATGATCTTTATGATCAACTTGCAGGATCCTCTGTCTTCTCCAAGATGGATTTGACATTAGGCTATCATCAAATTAAAATCCGAAACGAGGACATTCCCAAAACGGATTTTACTACTCGTTATGGTCTTTACGAGTACACCGTCATATCATTTGGTTTAACCAATGCCCCCACCACTTTCTCACGCATGATGAATTCGATCTTCATGGAGTACTTAGATAAATTTGTTGGGGTTTATCTCGATGATATTCTCATCTACTCGAAGAACGAAGAAGAACATGCCGAACACCTAAGGCTGGTATTGATGAAACTTAGAGAGCATCGCCTGTATGCTAAATTCTCCAAGTGTGAATTTTGGCTACCAAAAGTGACCTACTTAGGCCACGTGATTTCTGCAAAAGGCATTGCTGTGAATCCCGAGAGAGTTCAGGCCGTCCTTGACTGGACTCCACCTGAATCGGTAAAGCAAGTTAGGAGTTTTCTTGGCCTAGCCAGCTATTGTCGCCGCTTCGTCGAGAAATTATCTAAAGTTGCAAAGCCTCTAACTAAACTCCTCAAGAAAGATAAGAAATTCCTATGGACTCCCAAGTGCGAGGAAAGCTTTCAAGAGCTAAAAAGAAGGTTGACTTCTGCACCCGTACTTGCACCTCCAGACACCAAAAAGGATTTCGAGATCTATTGTGACGCATCAC
This sequence comes from Bromus sterilis, assembly GCA_950022295.1. Taxonomy (NCBI): domain Eukaryota; kingdom Viridiplantae; phylum Streptophyta; class Magnoliopsida; order Poales; family Poaceae; genus Bromus; species Bromus sterilis. Next base: position 31,685,870 of record OX465598.1, read on the forward strand.
GGCAAGGGTTAGAATGCATACTTCTGCAAGATTGACATGTGGTAGCTTATGCTTCACGCCAGTTGCGGCCACATGAAGAGAACTATCCTACCCATGACCTTGAACTCGCTGCCGTAGTTCATGCCCTAACAACTTGGCGACATTGCCTCCTTGGTAATCGTTGTGAGATCTATTCCGACCACCAAAGCCTCAAATACATTTTCACCCAGTCAGATCTTAATCTCAGGCAAAGACGCTGGATTGAGTTGATAAAAGATTACGACGTAGGAATTTCTTACACCCCAGGCAAAGCCAATGTCATGGCTGATGCACTAAGTCGTAAGTCGTATTGTAACAACCTCATGTTGCAACAGTATCAACCACTTCTTCATGAGGACTTTCGCAAGCTCAATCTTGAGAGTGTTCCTCATGGCTATCTTTCTACCTTGGTGGCGAAACCAACTCTTGAGGATCAAATCATAATTGCCCAAAGGCGTGCACGAGGTGTTCGTCGGATCAAGGAGAACATTGTTAGCGGAGTTGCTAAATGTTTCTCCACAGATAGCAAGGGAACGGTATTCTTTGGAAATCGTTTGGTAGTACCTAAGAATAGGGATCTAAGGCAACTCATCCTCAAAGAAGCCCATGACACACCCCTCTCTATTCATCCCGGTAGCACAAAAATGTACCGAGATCTACGCCAGAGATTTTGGTGGACTAGGATGAAGAGAGACATTGCTCAATTTGTTGCCGAATGTGATGTTTGTCGTCGCATTAAGGCAGAACATCAAAGACCTGCTGGTACACTTCAACCTTTGTCTATTCCCGAGTGGAAATGGGACAAAGTCGGTATGGACTTCATCACCGGCTTTCCAAGAACCCAGAAAGGAAACAATGCCATCTTCGTTGTCATAGATAGGCTTTCCAAAGTTGCTCACTTCCTTCCGCTTCGCGAGTCTATAACTGCTAGCCAGTTAGCGGACTTGTACGTCTCTAGAATTGTATCCCTTCACGGTGTTCCTTTGGAGATCAATTTCGATCGCGGTAGCCTTTTCACCTCTAGATTTTGGGGAAGCTTTCAGAATGCTATGGGAACTCATCTCTCCTTTAGTACAGCTTTCCATCCTCAGTCTAGCGGTCAAGTCGAAAGGGTTAACCAAATTCTTGAAGACATGCTCACAGCTTGTGTTATCTCATTCGGAAAGAATTGGGAGAAGTCTCTTCCATTCGCCGAATTTTCTTATAACAATAGTTTTCAATCTAGTCTGAACATGGCTCCTTTTGAACTCCTATATGGACGACGATGTCGAACACCACTAAACTGGTCAGAAACCGGTGAAAGACAATTCTTTGGACCGGACATGATCAAGGAAGCAGAAGAGCAAGTTCGCATTGTTCGTGATCAATTGAAAGCAGCCCAGTCTTGTCAGAAAAGCTACTATGATCGTCATCATAGGCAAGAGAGCTACAATCTGGATGAGAAGGCTTACCTCCGGGTTACTCCTCTGAAGGGAACCCAACGTTTCGGTATCAAAGGCAAGTTCGCCCCACGTTACATCGGACCTTTCCGCATTATCGCTAAACGTGGAGAAGTTGCCTACCAACTTGAACTACCCCCGCACCTTTCCCGAGTACATGATGTATTCCATGTGTCCCAACTCAGGCGTTGCTTCAAGGACCCCATCCGCGAAGTCGACCACGAAACGCTTGATCTCCAAGATGACCTTTCTTATCGAGAATACCCCGTTCGTATTCTTGATTCCACAGAGCGTGTCACTCGTCGTCAGAAGCTTAGGTTTCTGAAAGTGCAATGGTCACACCACTCTGAGAGAGAAGCTACGTGGGAAAGAGAAGACCATCTCAATGCCGAGTACCCCACCTTCCTCCCGCAGACTTCTGAATCTCGGGACGAGATTTTGTTGAGTGGGGGCGAGTTGTCAGAACCCTCTGTTAGGTAATGTGCTAGGGTTAGCATTTCACTTGCATCATGTTAAAATTTAAAAAGAAATCTTTGAAATCAAAATCAAAAGAAAAATGGGACAAGAAACCCCCCAGATGAATTAATTCAAAAAGGCCAGATAAAAATCTTCTCCAAAAATTCATGTTAGATTTTTGAAAAGTCTTATAAATGAGTGTGATCACATATCAAGTGATGTGGGACCCACCCCATGCTCATGGATTTTTCAAATATTCAAACAGTGCCTTGGAATTAATTAAAAACCCCTATTTGAGTTAAGATTCAAATTATTTGAATTTTAAAAAGTGCCAAACTTTATAAATGGCTAGTCTATTTTATTATGAGACCATATAAAAAGTTTCAGCATTTTAGAAAATGGCTAGGTATTTATTTTTGCTAGCCAAAACAAATGTCAGAAAAGAAAACAGAAAAGAAAAAGGAAAAAGGCTCACCTGGATGCAGCCCAACTTACCCCCCAGCCTCCAACCGGCCTAGCCCAGCCCACCTAGCTCTTGTCGTCTACCTCCACGACGACAAGCAGCTCGGTGGCCGGCATGCCGAGGCCGCCGACGACGGGCAGGCCACGCAGCTGCCTCCTCCAGCATGTCCAGGACAGAGCCGTGGTAGCCCTCGTCACTCTCCACCCCTTTCCCCTCGCTCTCGCGCACTCTGCCGCTTTTCCCCTTCTTCCCCGAGAGCATCCGCCGTTCGCCGCCGTGAGGAACCGTAGCCAACGCTGGAGAGAAGCCTGGAGACCATGTCCATCGTGCGCTCCATTGTCGACTTCCTCGATCTGGAGAAGCCGGAGGACTAATCGAGCTCGAGGCCAACGCAACCTTCACCGAGACCTCGCCGGAGCCGCCGCGCGATTTCTTTGATTCCGGCAACCACAGGGCGTCCCCGACCGCGCCACCGCCTCCGTTGAACTCACGGTGAGCTCACGGTTCACCCGAGCCACTCCTTTGTCTCCCTCCTCCTCCCTAGCTAGATCCACCATGAGCGCAGAAGAGCAGCACCGCCGTGCTCGTCGATGGCGAGTATCCGTTAAGCATTTGTTCCCGCGGCCATGTCCTTCGCAATCGCCGTGCTCCTCTGGTTCGATCCAGCCTAAGCCCGCCCCAAATGGTGCCCCGTAGCCAAGTTCACCTCGAGCCAGCAGCTCCGGCCGCCGCCATGGTTGAAGACGACGTCGCCTGGAGCCTCCCCGACGACGCCCGAGTAGCGCAGGCAATGCGGCTCGTCACGGGCCATCTTCTGGTGCCCTTGGCGCATCGAATGGTGGCCGGGAACGTGATCCCGAGCAGCGCCGCCGCGTATAGGACCGCCGGCGTCAAGCCGCCGGCCTGTCAGGCTGACCCCGGCTAATCACCCCCTAATGACCCCCCCCACAGCCTATGACAGGTGGGGCCCTGGCCCCCTTAACCCCCTGTTAGTTCAAATTAAATGGGGATTAACCCCAGACCCACTGACAGGGTTGGCCCACTCGTCAGCCCCCTGCTGACGCCATGCTGGCGCAGTGCTGACGCAGTAAACCTTTTCCAGAATAAAATGAATTAAAGAAATTCCAGAAAATAGCCCAAACTTTGGAAATTCATAGAAAATTCATATTAACTCCAAATTGGACAAATAATATATGAAAAATGATCAGGACAAAATAAGCTATCCAAATATCCAACTTTCAACTTTGTTTGAGTTGAATTAAAAATGTGATCAGTAGCATTTGCTATTTGATTTAAATGGAATTAATTCAAATTCAATTCAAAAGTTTTTGCAACTTGAACCATGGAAACATGCTACATTTCACTTACACATCAGAGGCATATCATACACATTTCCAAATGATTCAAATTGATCAATCAATGTCACATGTAACTTGGCTAAGTTTGAATTCAATTTGGAGTTTGAATTTGCAATTCAATTTGCAATATACTCCATTTAAATGGAATTGCTTCACACATCAAAGCATATACATCATGTTTCAACCTTCCATCATGTGATTGTGCATTGTATTTACTTTGCTACCTTGTTTGTTGTTTGTCGAGTAGAGGTGGAACCGGAGCAGGAGGCTGCCCCCTTCGTTGAAGACCCCGAACCCGAACCTCGTCAGCAAGGCAAGCAAACCCCCATTGATCATGTCGATAAAATCCCACTTCCCTCTCATGTCTCGCTTATGCATTGTTTAGGATGATTACCATGATGTGTTTCTACCGCATAGATGAACCCATTCCTTTGCATGACCTATCATTTGTCACAGTAGTAGGCAAAACCACAATCCTAGCAAATGTAGGAGTTGATTGATATCATGTGGCCCCTACAATTGTTACTGCTTATTGCGTTCTTAGAGTGATACCTTGATGATACTATTATGTGAGTCGGGATGGTAGTGATCATGATGACAATGGTAGAAAAGTCTTGGTGAATCTACCCTAATACAAGGTGAACGATGAGAAGCTGTGTAGGAGTACACGGTGGGTTGTCTCGTTGAACACCGCCCTAAGTCCGAGTTCTTGTGTGGTGATCCAAGATGAAGAGTACAACCACACATTGGGCTCACTGACCCCTCTCAGCTTACTAACTCATCCCTTTCGATGTCCAGATGTCGCAATAGTTCGAAGTTCTGGTAGGCTTGTGGCCTGGATGCTAAGTGAGAGAACGGCTCATCCGAGACCGGCTTATGCACCACGCACACATCACTTGGGTCCACTTCGGTAAACCGGCCGGGTTCACGATAGTGGTAGCCAACCCAAGTAGGCGGCTTTCTCGGACTAGATCGGCTATGAGGTAACAGTTGTGGTGAGCATCCTCGCCGACACTACTTGAACGGTGTCGAGTACAAAGGCGGTAACCGATGATCATGTGTGTGTAGCGGTACACCCCTGCAGGGTTAACAAAACTATTCGAATAGCCGCGTCCGCGGTTATGGACTGCTTGGAAAGCTTAGCTTGATTATTAGACAACTTGAACTGGATACTTCTAAAACACACCAAGATAAGTGTGAGTGCTATGGCGTGCTTTCTCGTGGGGAAGTCGAGGAAGGCACCATAGTGGTGTAATTGGTTGGAGAAAGTAGTGGACTCGTGTATGCTTCTTACCTCAAGTCTGGTACTCGTAAGTTCAGGACTAGCCAAGTCAAAGCTGGCACTTCTGCAAGTGAAACCCCACCTCCCTTTACCTTGATACATGTGCATGAGTAGTATAGCTCCTATGTAAGTCTTGCTGAGTACGACTTTGTACTCACGTTTGCTTAATCTATGTTTTAGATGAACCCACTGACCCCGAGAGTGGCTTCTTCATCGAGCTGGACGACTGAAGATCAAGCTAGTCTAGTCCCAGTCAGACGACTGGTTCCCTCGTGGAGGGCATGTGTTTAAATAAGGCTTCTTAAGCCATTTGTTAAACTTGTCTGTACTCAGACATACTTTTCTTCCGCTTGTTGTTGTAATGTTGGATCACATGTTTGTGATCTCTGTGTGCACTCTATAAGAGTTATCAATAAAAATGTATAATTTGTAGAGAATTGCAATGATACCTACTGCATACAAGGCATGTGTGCTGCGTGTATGTTTATAACATGCATGTCTTTGTATGGGTTTTCGAGACCTTAGTTGTGATCTGGCTGGCGGTCTTTCATACACCAAGTGGCCCTTAGATGTGCGCAGCTTGGGGCATCGCGATGCGATTGTTCGAGACTCTGTCTCGTGCACACTTTGTGGTATGATCGAGCCCACCCTAGACCCCGACTAAGTGATCGGGCTGGAGTAAGTCTATGTAAGAGTTATGAGATAGTCGATAGTATGGTTGAGGCGACTTGTCTTTGAATATGGGAGTTCACCACCCATATCATTAGACTTGTGTGCGGACGATGAGGACCCATCTCAGTTGATCATCCGGCCTGGATGGGATGCCCCTCATGTACGATGCTCTCCGAGAACGTTCTGTGCTTGGCCTTGTCTGCTTAGACAAGTGGGTATGGTTCTCGGCTCTCCATATGACTATGTCTTAATTGGACTTGCATACACTAACCCCGGGTCCCGACACAGGCGAGGCGTGAACAGGTTGAGGAACTGTTGGGAAGGTTGAATCTCCAAGAGGAGGAAGGTGATAGTTTTGTCTGGGAAGAGGAGATGACTGAACCTCCACCGGCGGCAAAGTGGCTCGCTATTGCAAGAGTTCATACGACGGCAGGGTTTAATCCTTCGGCCTTGTACGCTGATATGCGCTCGGCGTGGAACCTCGCTAAGGATGTGACTTGGAGGAAGATCGGGGATAATCTTTTCACGGCACAGTTTCATTGGTTGGCTGATTGAAACAAGGCTATGAATATGGGACCTTGGTTGTTCAGGAACAAGGCTCTTATTATGGAGGAGTATGATGGATTTGACGACCCAAAGATGGTGGTCCTGGATAAAATTTATGTTTGGGCTAGAGTGTTAGGTCTGCCAGATAACTTCCTCCATGAGAGGGTGATTAAAGGTATGTGTCGATCACTGGGAGAAATTACAGAAGTGCAAACGACATTACCAGCCGGGTATACAGGAGAATATGTTCGGATCAGGGTCAAGATTAATGTGACAAGGAAGCTAGTGAGGTTTTTTTCCATCACCAAAGATCCGAGGAAGAGTTGGTACCAGGTTCAATATGAAAAACTGCCTACGTTTTGCTATCATTGTGGCCTTCTGGGGCATTGGCATGAAGAGTGTGGGACAGGTGAGCATGATGAATCTACCTTTGAATGGAGCCCCTTTGTGCTTGCAGAAAGATTCATAGGCGGCAGGGGGAGAGGAAGAGGTAACCCCGAAAAGGATGATCATGCAAAAGAGGAGGGACTGTATGGTAGAGGAAGAGGCTGGGGGCGAGACACTGGTCCAGGAAGAGGACGTGGTAGGGATAATGGGGCTGCGGCTCTACCCTGGAGGTCCAATGTTGTTTTCCAATATCAAGCCCCCCCTACGGCCAAGGATCTCACTGGTAAATTTGATGAAGTGCTTGATGAAGAGGAGCTACAAAGAGCTAAGAGGTTGGCAGAAGATTCGGTGGTCGACCCAAAAATACCACCCTCGGCTGGGAGAGAGGTGGTTCCTGTGGATAAAAACACATCCGTTTCGGTGCTGGTGGAGAAATTTAGTGGAGGGAGCGATGATCCTTCTCTTAAACCACAAAAAAGTGAGAATAAAAAGAAGCAGAGACAAGATGGAGAGACAATGGATACTGAGGACTCAAATAACCCCTTTAAGTTATCGGCGGCATCCCTCGAGGGTGACCGCCGGGATCAATGAATATCATCAGTTGGAACTGTCGCGGTTTGGGTAACCCCACGACATCTCGAGAAGCGCGAGAACTCGCAGCTAAATTTACCCCGGCCATTCTCTACTTGTTAGAGACTCAAATCTCAAGTGAACGTGCTGAAGCATTGGCAGGAAGTCTGGATTTTAATCATTCTTATGCAGTAGGAGTTTCTGGAAGAAGTGGCGGAATTGCTTTTTACTGGACAGATTGTGTGGAGTTGGAAGGTCCTGGATTTCTCAAGATATCATGTTGATTCAACTATCAAAGGTATTGGTGTTGCGGATACGAGGGTCACTTTTGTGTATGGTGAAGCTCAATTAAGTGATCGGTATAAAACATGGGATACATGTCAGAACCCAACTAGGGTAAGTGCTAGGGTTTGAGTTCCCCTTTGCATCATGTGAAAAATTCAAATGAAATTCAAAAATGGGGAAAAGAAAAGCCCTAGAGAATTTAATTAAATGGCCAGATAAAAATCTTTTTCCAAAAATCATTTGAACATTTGGAAAATTCCTAGAATTGTTGTTGATCATTGCAAAAGTGGTTTGGGTTCATTCCCATGCCCATGGAATTTTCTAAAAATCAAAATGTGCCTTGGAAATTAAAGTTGACCCCTATTTGAATAGGAATTCAAATTGTTTGAATTTCAAAAATGCCCAAAAGTCATAAGTGGCTTGCTACTGGCCACCTAATATTTATAAAATTAATTGGGCATTTAATAAAAATGCTCTGCAATTTATTGGAGCAAAACAAATCAAAGAAAATAGAAAACAGAGAGAAGAAATAGAGAAAAAGGGAAAAACCTTGGCTGGCCCAACCCCTCTGGCCACCCGGCCCAACTTAAGTTCTCTCGGCCCAGCCCACCCCCAGCGTGTCGTCTTCCTTAGAGCGCTGAAGCAGCTCGGTGGCGCGCTTACCTCCGCGCACGCCACCGAGGCCACTCCAGAAGCCCCCCTTGCCCCTCGTCTCGCCACGGAGACGCCCAGACCCTCCTCTCACTTTCCCCTCCACTTGCGGTCCCTCCCCACGCCTCTGCATCGTCTCTCCCGCGAGCACCCGAGAGCTCGCCGGAGCGCGATCACGCACTGGCGCGGCCATCGAGCTCCATAGCCCACATGACCTTGTCCTTCAAGCGCAGGGGCGACGTCTTCATCATCGAGAAGACGCCAGCGAGCTGGGGCGCTCTGAAGCCTACGAATTGGACCAGCTTCCTCCGCCACGGCCGTCGTACGCCGGCGACGATTCCACCGCCACCACGTCCTCCCAGCCCGCGCCGACGACCCCCTCAGCTTCACTGTGAGCTCACGCATCGAACCCCTCTATCCGCGCATCTCCCCGTGCCCCCCGATGTCGTTTTCGCCACGGACGAGCCACGGTCGCCGTCGTGTTGCTCGCCGCCGTTGCCGTGGACCACCACGGTGACGATGGCCTGCTCCAGCGCCTTCGCACGGCCGCGGGCTACCCTCTAGTGCTTGCCCCGAGCCCTCTCGTGGCCTGTAGCGCAAGTCCGGCGATATGCCGCCGTGCACAGTGCCGCCGGCGTCAAGCCGGCCATTAGAGCCCTAACCACCGAGCACTAATCCCCCCTAACCCTCTCACTGACACTGGGCCCAGGGCCCTTAATTAAACAAGGTTTAATTTAAACAGAGCTCAATTAACCCCCTCTCACTGACACCCTGGCCCCACAGGTCAGAACCCCCTTGATGTCATGCTTACATCAGCATGATGCAATAAACTATTTTCCAGAATTTTAAAGAATTAAATAAATTGCAGAAAAATAGCTAATATTTGGAAATTCATAGAATATTCATTTTAACTCCAAATTAAACATATAATATATGAAAAGTTATCAGAAAAATGCAAGGATTAAGAATATGCAATTTGTTTTAATGTTTGACCATTCTAAAATGGGGGAACAGTAGAAAATGTGCATATGGCTTAATTTGAATTCAAATTTAAAGTTTGAATTTGAAAATCCTTTGCAATACACTTCAATTAAATTGAACTGTGAACATACCAGTACCATATACATCATGGACAACTATATCATGTGTATGTGCATTTTACTTCCGAAGTTGTCCCCCCTTGTTGATGATTGCCTCCCATGACAGACGTTCCGAGACGGTGATCACCCCGAAGAAGAAGACCACCGTTAAGACCCGTGTATCGTCAGCAAGGCAAGCAAACCCCATTGATCATGTCTATAAAATCCTACTTCCCTCTCAGTCTCGCTTATGCATGTCTAGGAGATCACCGAGACACGTTCTTTCGCATAGTTGAACCCATTCCGATGCATGACCTATCATTTTGTCACCGTATTAAGAAAACCACAATCCTAGCAGATTTAGGAGTTGAATGATGAGCATGTGGCCCCTGCAACTGTTACTGCTTATTGCTTCTTAGTGATACAATGATGATGTTATGATTGTGAGTCGGGATGGAACAAACACAGTGATGCTGATGATAACGTGTTGGTGAATCCACCCTAAACAAAGGTGAACGATGAGAGGCTGTGTAGGAGTACACAGTAGGTTGTCTCGTTGAACACTGCCTAGGCCCCGAGTTCCTGTTTGGTGACCCAAGACAAAGATTATGACCACATGTAGGGTTTATGGGAGCCCCGTTTGGCCTCTTTACGTACCCGATCCAGTCCAGGAGTCACACTAGATTCGGGCTTTCCATTTGGCTTATGCATAGATATGTGGGTGGACCTGTGAGGCAGCGAAACCATCTGTCAAAGGTGGCGTCTCGGTCCCTCACATTATCTGAGTCCGTTTCGTGGAACCGGCCGGACTCTCAAGCGGTGACAAACCCAGGTAGTCGACTCCTGGATTAGAGAAGGTGATGTGAGGGTAGTGCCTCGGTTTCATCCACGTCCGACACCCGCTTGAAGGGTGACAAGAACTAGGCGATAAGTGATGACACGCGTGTGAAGATGTACACCCCTGCAGGGTTAATAAACTATTTGAATAACCGTGTCCGCGGTTATGGACTACTTGGAGACCTCTACTTGATCATAGACAACTTGAATGGATACTTATAAAACTCGCAAGATAAGCGTGCTTCCTCGTGGGGAAGTTGAGGAAGTATCCATAGTGGTCTATTGGTTGGAGACTTGGTAGTGGACTCGTGTACGCTTCTTACCTCCAGTCTGGTACTCGTAGTACAGGACTAGCCAAGTCAAAGCCAGCACTTCTGCATGTTGAAACCCCACCTCCTTTTACCTTGAAACTTGAGAATGAGTAGTGTAGTTCTGATGTATGTCTTGATGAGTATGACGTTGTACTCACGTTTGCTTATTCTATGTTTTAGATGAGAACCCGGACCCCGATGGAGTCACCTTCGTGAAGCTCGACGTTGACCTTGGTAGTATAGTTCCAGACAGCAGTCTAGTCCCTCGTGGAAGGGCGTGTATGTTTACCAGGCTTCTCTAAGCCATTTGTTAAACTTGTCTGTACTCAGACCTAATTTCCTTCCGTTGTATGATGTAATGATGGTCATAGCCATGTGATCTTTGTATGCTCTATGTGTAAGTCAATAAAGATACACTTTGTAGAGTTATGTGATGATACCTGCTGTTCATACTAGGCATGTGTGCTGCGTGTATGTTTATAACATGCATGTCTTAGTATGGGTTTTCGAGACCTTAGTTGTGATCTAGCTGGCGGTCTTTTATACACCAAGTGGCCCTTAGATGTGCGCAGCTTGGGGCATCGCGATACGATTGCTCGTGACTCTGTCACATGGCACACTTTGTTGTATGATCGAGCCCGCCCTAGACCCCGACTAAGTGATCGGGCTGGAGTAAGTCTATGTAAGATTTAAGATTCAATCGATGACATGGTTGAGGCGACTTGTCTATGAGTATGGGATTCACCACCCATAAGCATTTAGACTTGTGAGCGGACGATGAGGACCCATCTCAGTTGATCATCCGGCCTGGATGGGATGCCCCTCATGTTCGATGCTTTCCGAGAACGTTCTGTGCTTGGCCTTGTCTGCTTAGACAAGTGGGTACGGTTCTCGGCTCTCCATGTGATTGCATCGTGACTGGAATTACATACGCATATTCTGGGTCCCGACAGACTTGGTATCAGAGCAGGACTGTCTGTAGGATTATTCAACCCTTGGTAGAAGTCGAGTCTAGCATTCTATAGTTATATAGTTACTTGGGTATTAAGGGAACAACGTAAGGCTTCTTTTTCTCCTTACCCTCATCGATCTGAGTTCTGAGTCACCCTTATCTTTTGTACGGGATGATAGGACTAGTCTCATCTATGTCTTACTAGAACATCTCATTGAGTGCTTCCTTTTAGCCGTAGGACTGTTGTGGTCGTCCAGAGTCTCCGTGTTTTGAGTTCCTTGAAGAAGTTATGTCCAATTTCTTCGAGGTTGTTTCATTTTCCATCCCGGTACAGCCGTTATGCTGTCCGAGTCATCCCAGGTTTCTTCATAATCTGATGCATTTGCAAAATCCTTCTCTCCATATCGGTTGTCCTTTTAGAAGAACTTCTAGGTGGCATGCCCAACAGTTCCATAGAGTTTGTTGTAGGTTTTATCCTAGAAACCTATAGTGATTCATTTGCAGCTCTTCCTCCCACTTTAGATGTCTTCTAGCAAGAAGAACCACACTAACCATCGTGTTGGGGTACTTTTCTACTCTGACATATCTGTTGTAGCCCCTAGTAAACCTTGGTCATCCTCTAGGAAGCTATCCAGAGATCCAATTCCTTAAACCTAGCCACCCGACAGGTGTGTAGAATTCATAGTGGATCTTATACCAGGAACAAACCCAATTTCCAGACGCCCATATAGAATGGCCCCACATGAGTTAGCTGAGCTAAAAATCCAACTTGAAGTGTTGTTGGAAAAAGGCTTCATCTGCCCTAACTCATCGCCATGGGGTTTCCTCGTTCTGTTCGTAACGAAGAAAGATGGAACAGAAAGGATGTGCGTAGACTATCGCCCGCTAAATCTAGCGACGATAAAGAACAAGTACCCACTTCCCAGGATAATTGATCTTTATGATCAACTTGCTGGATCCTCTGTCTTCTCTAAGATGGATTTGAGATTAGGTTATCATCAAATCAAAATCCGAAACGAGGACATTCTCAAAACGGCTTTCACTACTCGATATGGTCTTTACGAGTACACCGTCATGTCCTTCGGTCTAACCAATGCCCCCGCCACTTTTTCACGCATGATGAACTCGATCTTCATGGAGTATTTGGACAAGTTCGTCATGGTTTACCTCGATGACATCCTTGTATACTCGAAGAACGAAGAAGAACATGCCGAGCATCTTAGGTTGGTATTGATGAAGCTTCGAGAGCATCGCCTATATGCCAAGTTCTCTGAGTGTGAATTTTGGCTACCAGAAGTGACCTACTTAGGCCACGTGATTTCTGCGAAAGGCATTGCTGTCAATCCCGAGAGAGTTCAGGCCGTCCTTGACTGGACTCCACCTGAATCGGTTAAGCAAGTTAGGAGTTTTCTTGGCTTAGCAAGCTATTGCCGCCGCTTCGTCGAGAACTTTTCTAAAGTTGCAAAGCCTCTTACTGAAATCCTCAAGAAATATAAGAAATTCCAATGGACCCCCAAGTGCGAGGAAAGCTTTCAAGAGCTAAAAAGAGGATTGACTTCTGCAACCGTACTTGCGCCTCCAGACACCAAAAGGGATTTTGAGAGACATTGCACAATTTGTTGCCGAATGTGATGTTTGTCGTCGCATTAAGGCAGAACACCAAAGCCCTGTTGGTACTCTTCAACCATTGTCTATTCCCGAGTGGAAATGGGACAAGGTCGGTATGGACTTCATCACCGGCTTTCCAAAAACCCAGAAAGGAAATGATGCCATCTTCGTTGTCATTGACCGACTTTCCAAAGTTGCTCACTTTATTCCTGTTCGCGAGTCTATAACTGCTAGTCAGTTGGCAGACTTGTATGTCTCTAGAATTGTGTCTCTTCACGGTGTTCCTTTGGAAATCAATTCTGATCGTGGTAGCCTTTTCACCTCTAGATTTTGGGAAAGTTTTCAGAATGCTATGGGAACTCATCTCTCCTTTAGTACAGCTTTTCATCCTCAATCTAGCGGTCAAGTTGAAAGGGTTAATCAAATCTTGGAAGACATGCTCAGAGCTTGTGTTATCTCTTTCGGAAAGAATTGGGAGATATATCTTCCCTTCGCCGAATTTGCTTATAACAATAGCTATCAATCTAGTCTGAACATGGCTCCCTTTGAATTCCTCTATGGCCGACGATGTCGAACACCCCTGAACTGGTCAGAAACCGGTGAAAGACAACTCTTTGGACCGGATATGATCAAGGAAGCAGAAGAGCAAGTTCGCATTGTTCGTGATCGTTTGAAAGCCGCCCAGTCTCGTCAAAAGAGCTACTATGATCGTCATCATAGAGAAGAGAGCTACAATCTTGATGAGAAGGCTTACCTTCGGGTTACTCCTCTGAAGGGAACCCAACGATTCGGTATCAAAGGCAAGTTGGCCCCATGTTACATCGGACCTTTTCGCATTCTCGCTAAACATGGAGAAGTTTCCTACAAACTTGAACTACCCCCACACCTTTCCCGAGTACATGATGACCTTTCTTATCGAGAGTACCCTGTTCGTATTCTTGATTTCGCAGAGCGTGTCACTCCTCGTCAGAAGATCAAGTTCCTCAAAGTGCAATGGTCACATCACTCCGAGAAAGAAGCTACGTGGGAAAGAGAAGACCGCCTCCGTACCGAGTACCCCACCTTCCTCCCGACAACTTCTGAATCTCGGGACGAGATTCTGTTGAGTGGGGGCGAGTTGTCAGAACCCCAACTAGGGTAAGTGCTAGGGTTTGAGTTCCCCTTTGCATCATGTGAAAATTTCAAATGAAATTCAGAAATGGGGAAAAGAAAAGCCCTAGAGAATTTAATTACATGGCCAGATAAAAATCTTTTTCCAAAAATCATTTGAACATTTGGAAACTTCCTAAAATTGTTGCTGATCATTGCAAAAGTGGTTTGGGTTCATTCCCATGGCCATGGAATTTTCTAAAAATCAAAATGTGCCTTGGAAATTAAAGTTGACCCCTATTTGAATAGGAATTCAAATTGTTTGAATTTCAAAAATGCCCAAAAGTCATAAGTGGCTTGCTACTGGCCACCTAAGATTTATAAAATTAATTGGGCATTTAATAAAAATGCTCTGCTATTTATTGGAGCAAAAAAAATCAAAGAAAATAGAAAACATAGATAAGAAATAGAGAAAAAGGGAAAAACCTTGGCTGGCCCAACCCCTCTGGCCACCCGGCCCAACTTAAGTTCTCTCGGCCCAGCCCACCCCCAGCGTGTCGTCTTCCTCAGAGCGCCGAATCAGCTCGGTGGCGCGCTCACCGCCGCGCACGCCATCGAGGCCACTCCAGAAGCCCCCCTTGCCCCTCGTCTCGCCACGGAGACGCCCAGACCCTCCTCTCACTTTCCCCTCCACTTGCGGTCCCTCCCCACGCCTATGCATCGTCTCTCCCACGAGCACCCGAGAGCTCGCCGGAGCACGATCACGCACTGGCGCGGCCATCGAGCTCCATAGCCCACAGGACCTTGTCCTTCAAGCGCAGCGGCGACGACTTTGTCATCGAGCAGACGCCAGCGAGCTGGAGCGCTCTGAAGCCGACGAATCGGACCAGCTTCCTCCGCCATGGCCGCCGTACGCCGGCGACGATTCCACCGCCACCACGTCCTCCCAGCCCGCGCCGACAACCCCCTCAGCTTCACTGTGAGCTCACGCTTCGAACCCCTCTATCCGCGCATCTCCCCGTGCCCCCAATGTCGTTTTCTCCACGAACGAGCCACGGTCGCCTCCGTGTTGCTCGCCTCCGTTGCCATGGACCACCACGGTGACGATGGCCTGCTCCAGCGCCTTCGCACGGCCGCGGGCTACCCTCTAGTGCTTGCCCCGAGCCCTCCCGTGGCCTGCAGCGCAAGTCCGGCGATGCGTCGCCGTGCACAGTGCCGCCGGCGTCAAGATGACCATTAGAGCCCTAACCACCGAGCACTAATCCCCCTAACCCTCTCACTGACACTGGGCCCAGGGCCCTTAATTAAACAAGGTTTAATTTAAACAGAGCTCAGTTAACCCCCTCTCACTGACACCCTGGCCCCACAGGTCAGAACCCCCCTGATGTCATGCTTACATCAGCATGATGCAATAAACAATTTTCCAGAATTTTAAAGAATTAAAGAAATTGCAGAAAAATAGCTAATGTTTGGAAATTCATAGAATATTCATTTTAACTCCAAAACAAAAAGAAGCCATCTCCATGTTTAAAAAAGCAAGTCATCTCCATGTTTAAAACAGCAAGCCATCTCCAAGTTTAAAACAACAAGTCATCATATATACAAAAGGAAAGTGCCCAACATGATATACATCTACAAGTCATCTCCATCCTAACATACTATATCTACAACAATGAAGCATCCATCCATGCATAAAGGCAAATCTGCAAAATGAAAACATAATCATATGTTACATACGGAAAAGAAGAAATCCAAAATGATGAAAAGATGAAAATAAAAAGGAAAAAGAAGAACAAGGAGAAGAAGAGGAAGAATAAGAATAAGATGAAAGGAAGAAGAGAAGATGGAGAAAAAGAAAGAAGAGAAAAAGTAAGAATAAGAAGAACTTTTCTTCTTTTACTTTCTTTTTCACCTCTTTCTTCTTCACTTCTTTCTTTTCCTCCTATCCTTCTTCTTATTCTACAATACTTGTTATTCTTAGACCTCAAGAGCTAAATATATCTCATTTTAGATCTAACTAAGTCATTAATTCATTTTTGAGCTTTATAAGCGAAGTATAAGTCATTTTTAGGTTTATAAGCCACTTAAGCTAGTAAATTCATTATTGAGCTTTTATAAGACAAGTATAAGTCATTGTTGAACTTAATAAGCATATAAAATCTAATTTGAGCTTTAAAAGCTTATAAAGCCAAGTTTGAGCTTTATAAGCTTATAAAGTCACTATTGAGCTTTTAGAAGCCAAGTATAACTCAATTTTCATCGAACTACGCTATTAACATCATTTTTCATCTTTATGAGCTGATGAAGTCATTGAGGAGCTATTATAAGCGAAGTATAATTCATTTTTTAGGTTTACAAGCTTATAAAGCCAAGTATAAGTTTTATAAGCTTATATAGTTATTTTTTAGCTTTTATAAGCCAAGAATAAGTAAATATTTATGTAACTAAGCTATTACTACCATTATTGAGCTTTATGAGCATATAAAGTCATTGATGAGCTTTATGTAACTTACCGGAGGCCACCTCAAGGCTGAGAAGCGCCGCCACGTGGGTTTCTCGGGGATTCACTAGGAGATTCTTGTGGGTTGTGAGATGCAGCTCCGGAATTATGCTGCAACAAAGGATGAGTTGCAATGTGGTAAGCATGATGACACTTGATGGTATAAGACCTGGATATATTGATCATTGAAAGAAACTTACCATTCCGGGAGGAGAAACGATAGGCGTCGGCATCGGTGGAGGGGTAAGACCTTGCTTCTCCCACATACTCTGCGAGTTAGTTTTTGAGGACTCGAGCATATTAACAAGTGAACCAAACATATTCATATGCATTCTTGGCGGATATATGCAAAAGTAGTAACTTACCGAGAAGAGGTCGTAGATGGACTTCGTCTGGGCATTATTGCGTGCCCTCTCCTCCTCGAGTATCCTCTGGGTCCTCTCCTCCGCCAGCCGGTCCCTCTCCGCAAGCTGCTCCGACAACATCTCTTGTGTCGCTTGTCTCTCCCTCTGAATGGCGTCATGCGAACACTCAACAATATAGCAATTATTGTCATCATCGCTACGTAGTCTAAAGAACGGAAAGAAAAAATTGAGACAAAGTTATACCTGGATAGCAATGTCCACTGGCCGCGGGCGAGGTCGTACAGCAGGAGCGGAGCTCGTTTGCCTCGCCTTGATCTGAGGTAGAGTCTCCGGGCAATGTACGAAGCCATTGCACATGGAGGTGCTGCCATGATGCTTACCGCCACCAGAAATCATCAAGGCCTCCGGATCCATCTCCAACTCGCTCGGGTCAAATTGAGGACCGTGTAGCTCTTTTGTGACATCCTGGCTTAATAGGAATGATAGACTACTCATATCAACAAGGTGCACCTTCTTTTCCGGAAGCACATCTTCAAAGAACTCCAAAGTTAAGCGTGCTTGGCTTGGAGCAATTTGAGGATGGGTGACCGACTGGGAAGTAGCTCCCAGGTGCGCACGAGTGAGGACAAAGTGCGCAGTAAAGACTAGTGTTGATCTGTGGGGACAGTCTAGATCCCGCCAGGCGTACGCCGGGAACCGGTGGCTGTGGCCGGGGCGTTACAAATGGTATCAGAGCCGACCCTCGCGGTTACACGGGCGTGTGTGGGTCAGTTGCGCGAACATGTGGGACATCTGTCGTCACTGGACACACAGACGTGTGCCAAGGGGGAACGTTCCTGTGGGCCGATGAGGACATCGGTTCCTTTGAGTGGGGGTGTATGTGACATCCTGGCTTAATAGGAATGATAGACTACTCATATCAACAAGGTGCACCTTCTTTTCTGGAAGCACATCTTCAAAGAACTCCAAAGTTAAGCGTGCTTGGCTTGGAGCAATTTGAGGATGGGTGACCGACTGGGAAGTAGCTCCTAGGTGCGCACGAGTGAGGACAAAGTGCGCAGTAAAGACTAGTGTTGGTCTGTGGGGACAGTCTAGATCCCGCCAGGCGTACGCCGGGAACCGGTGGCTATGGCCGGGGCGTAACATCTTTCGCCACCTCAGAATAGGCCATCATCTTGTGGTAGGCTGCAGCGCTGGTGTACGCCTCAACACCGTCGCCCTCGGAATATGCCGTCACCGTTTTGTACTTTCCCTTATGGGCCATGGCAAATGAGCAAAATCCCTTAGGCACAGGCTGATTATGGTGCTTCGCCTACAATGAAAAGCAAAGAAAAGGTATGAAACAAATCAATTGATTAATGATGAAAGGACATGAAACTTAAAACAAAAAGGCACATACCCATTTTTTTGCGTACTCGTTGACGTTGAGATTGCCTTGGTGGTGTGCCACACCTACCATTTGTGCACGCCTAGCCTTGGCGCTTTTGTGGGTGGACAACCAGGCATCACTGAGCCATTTGTCCACTATCGCCTCAAAGCAATCCATCTTATTTGCACACCATCTCGGGGGCGCCTATGAATTAATAATCTTATAAAGTCATTGAATATCTTTTTTAAGCCAAGTACAAGTCAAGTTTTATGTAACTAAGCTATTATTATCATCTTTTAGTTTTACAAGCTTATAGAGCCAAGTTTGACCTTTATAAACTTATAAAGCCAAGTTTGACACTTATAAGCTTATAAAGCCAAGTTTGAGCTTCATAAGCTTATAAAGAAAAGTTTGACACTTATAAGCTTATAAAGCCAAGTTTGAGCTTCATAGGCTTATAAAGAAAAGTTGGAGCTAACTAGGCCTTACTTATAAGTGTAGGAATTTGAATTAGTTAGTAATTTACCTCCAAGTATTCTTCCTTCTTAAGGAAAACTTTTCTACACTTCTTCTTGGCCTTCTTCACGCCCTTCTTGGCGTACCAATCTCGAACACACTGAACACGCATCTCGTGCCTAGTGTTCGTGAGTAGCCTCACTATCTCCTTCTCGAGATTCTTCTGGGCCGCCGGCTCCATCCCCTCCTCAACCCTATAGTAGCACTGAAAAATGCATCGAACATATGAAAAGATGAGTTAAATGATTCCAACGCTAATAAATGATTGCAATGCTTAGAATACTTACCCAAAAAGTAGCCACCACCATGTCGGCTTTGGTACGGCATTCAACGTTGTTGATGCGTTCATCTGGCGGGGCGGGGCGTCTTTGTAGTGTGGCCAAGTGAGGCCGGGCTCAGGAACTCTACCCTCAACAGGCAACTGGACTAGCCCGGGGAACTGCTCCTTAAGCACGGCACCAAGGAGGCAGTTCAGATTCCGAGCACCTTCCGGGTAACTCCACGCCCTGCAAAATAAGAACACAAAGACATTAGTTCTTGTTGGACCATATGTACATGTATGATATATATATACAAGGAACACAAAAAATTCATCAACTTACTTCTCCCCATCTAGCGCAATCAATGTCCTCTGCGCAGGGTCCGGACGTGGTGGGAGCCGTGTCATACCACGCTGGTACACCGGCTTCTTGGAAGAGGAGCTCCCCTCACCCCCATCATCCCCCTCACCCCCCTCAGCCCCGTCGTCATCGCTATCATCATCCTCATCAGCATCATCATCATCCGTGCGAGCACGCTCCTCCCAAGGATCATCCCAACGAGGCTCCATCGACTGCCTCGGTGCCTCCGGTGTCTCTGACTGCACCGGCGGTGTCCGCTGCTCCGGTGCCTCTGACTGCACCGGCGGTGGCTCCTGCACCGGTGAGACTGTCCTGTGAGTGGGTGACTCGGCTAGGGCGCCACCTGATCCTCGACCACCTCCTCGACCACCGGGTTTAGCTCTCTTTGGGCCTTTTACCCGACCTCTCCCACGAGGCTGCTCAGCACGCGCCGGCGGCGAGCTGGCTGCGATAATACCCGCCAGCAACTCTCTCCGTAGAGGTAGAGGTGGTCGAGACTCCACCGGTGGGTCCCTACGGCTCGCCATGTGTCAACACCTGTTACGGAGTAAAGATGAATTAGTAAAGTAAGGAAATAAATAATACAAATTCATATATACAAAAAACAAACATATGCATATAAAGATGAATTAGTACATTAAGGAAATAAATAATACAAATTCATATATATAAAGATGAATTAGTACATTAAAGAGTTTGAACTTGGATTCATGTCGCTCGGGGTCGTCAGTATTGTACCGAGGCTTTGGATTATGCAAACTGTAATTAGTGGCAGCATAGTGTGCTGTCACGAAGTTTGCCGCTTCCTCGACAACGAATGCCTCAGCCATTGATGCTTCAATTCTCCGTTTATTTTTACATTTTGCTCGAAGCGTCTTCTGCATTCTCTCGGTTGCATAGCACCAACGGTTTTGCACAGGGCCACCCAATCTTGCCTCCATCGGTAGATGCAAAATCATATGCTGCATCGGATTAAAGAAACCCGGTGGAAAGATCTTCTCTAACTTGCATATCAACTCCGGCGCCAGTTTTTCCATCTCTTCTATCACAATAGGCGATAATTCTTTAGCACAAAGAACACGGAAGAAATAGCTTAGCTCTGCCATTACTAGCCATTCATCCTCAGGGATGTAGCCGCGCAACATCACCGGCATTATCCGCTCAAGCCATATGTGCCAATCGTGACTCTTCAGCCCAAAGATTTTCAACTTTTCAAGACTTGCTCCCCTTGCTAGATTCGCTGCATACCCATCGGGGAACATCAACTTTTTTTTCACCCAGATGAGGATTTCCCTCATGTGTTCCCTTTTAAGATTGAACCATGCCTTTGGCTTCTCCCAATTCTTCTTCCCTTTCAGTTGTCGCATGTTCAGTGACTTCCTATTACACAGACTCTCCTGATCGACTCTAGCCTTAACATTATCTTTCCCCTTATCAGTGCCGAACAATGTACCAAAAAGGGCCTCACCCATTTTTTTTTAGTGTGCATCATGTCAATGTTGTGTGGAAGAGCAAGGTCTTTGAAATACGAGAGATCCCAAAAGCATGGCTTGTGGGTCCAGGCGTGTTCCGTATTATATCCCAAGAAATACCCTGGCCGGTTCGGATCAGGCTCTAGTGAGTTCAACTGATCAAGAATTTGTGCGCCCGCCATCATAGGTGGTGCCTCGTGCTCGACAACTTTACCTTTGGTGAAATTCTTCTTGTCTTTTCTGAATCCATGGTCCAGAGGCAGGAATTGTCTATGCAAGTCGAAGCAAGAATACTTGCGACCCTCCGACAGCCAATGAAACTTAAGAGCAGACTTGCATTGCGGGCATGGGAACCTTCCGTGCACGCACCATGCAACAAAAAGTGCAAACGCCGGCAGGTCATGCATGGAGTACATCAACCAAGCATGCATTTGGAAGTTTGTTTTGCTAGCTGCGTCATATGTCCAGATCCCATTATCCCAAGCTTCTTTCAACTCATCCATCAGTGGTTGCAAGTACACATTCATATTTTTTCCGGGATAGTTGGGCCCCGGAACTATCAACGTCAAGAAGATGTGCTTTCTTTGCATAAGTACTCCAGGGGGCAGATTGAGGGGCATGATGAATACGGGCCAACAACTATACTGGGTTGCCGTCATACCGAAAGGATTGAACCCATCGAGGCTAATGGCGAGTGCCACGTTTCTTGGGTCTTTGGCTTTACCTTCTTTATGTATTTCATTGAACATCTTCCACGCTTCACCATCAGAGGGGTGGGTCAACATCAAATTCCCGTATTCATCTGTAGCACGTCTAATTCCATCTCTGTGCCATGTCATTTGTTTTGCTGTTTCTTCAAGCATGTAAAGCCGTTGAAGTCTTGGTAAGATCGGTAGGTACCGAAGAATGTTTACGGGTACTTTTCTCTGTGTCTTCTCACCAAGACCGTTGTCTACAACAATATACCTGGAGGACTTGCAGCGTGGACAATAATTATCATCTGCATACTCATGCCTAAATAAGACGCATCCTTTCTCACAAGCATGTATCCGCTCGATGGGCATCTTCAGTGCACCGAGTATTTTGTCTGAGTGGTATAGGTTTGCAGGCATAATATGACCGTCCGGTAGAAAGCGCCCGAATAAGGTCATCATCGCATCATAGCACTCTCTGGACAAGTTGAATTGTGCCTTAAGAGCCATTGTTTGTGCGATGGCATCTAGTTGACAAAGCTTGGTGTGCGCATGCAGTGGGAGTTTTGAAGACTCTAGCATGGCATAAAAGGCCTTGGCAGTTTCCTCCGGTTCTTCGTCCTCAAGACGAGCATCGTTGTAGTCATTGACCATGTCTTCGATCCCTGAACCATCTGCCCTACTTTTCTTTTCATTAATTTCACTTTACTAACAAATTGTTTTACTTACTAATAAATTATTTCTTTCTTCCCCTTTACTTTGATTCTAACATAATTAAACTTACTAACTAACTAAATAATAATAGAACAAAACTAACTAAAAGATTCTGCCAAACTAGTAGTAACAACCCTAGCTATAACAACTAACAATAACCAAAACAGATAATATATATATATATATATATCTAACCTTGACTAACCTAACAACTAAAAATAACTAAAATTACTAACAACTAATTTCTTACAAGAACAAACAATGAACAGAAATCTACACTAACAGATGTAGATCTACACTAAGCTAACTAAAATTCCATGCCACTAAGAGATCTACACTAAGCTAACTAAAATCTAATTAAACAAATAAAAAAATGGCCAACCGTGGGTGGCCGTGGGCTCACCGGAGAGCAGCGGCGGCAGCGGCCCGGACGAAGTTCGGCGGTGGCGGCCCGGACGTAGTGCGGCGCAAGGGGTGCAGCCTCTCCGCTGGCAGTGGCGGCGACGGCCCGGACGAGGCAGCGGCGGCGGGCTGTACGTGAAGAGGAGTAGAGGATGAGCGGGAGAGAGAGAGAGAATGGGGAGCGGGGGAAGGGGCGGCCGGGGTGGCCGCGGCTCACCGACGACGGCGGGAAGACGCGGCCGGCGCGGCGGGGGAGCTCCGATGGCGGCGGCGGCTTGGAGGGGAGGGGTTGAGAGCGGTCTCGAGCGGGGTGAGAGAGAGAAGTGGTGTCTAGGTCTGCCCGGGCCAAGATAACGGCCCGCCGCTTGGCCGTCAGCCAGCTTACGGCAACGTGGCGGTCCGTTATCCCACAGCCGCGTGGTGGGGTCTGGGAAAACGTTGCCGTCAGTGGGGCTTTGCCGTCAGCTGTTCTGCGCGTTGCCGTCAGCTAACTGACGGCGTTGCATGGGCTGACGGCTAACCGTCAGCCCCGACGGAAAGCTGACGGCAAAACTCCTGTTTCCTGTAGTGTAGAGATGATGCAGCTTTGCATTTGTCGTCGATATGTGACGTCAGATGCCATGGGATGGCTAAAGTGAGGGGAAGACGCGAGGGAGAGAATGTCGATGGTGCCGGAATCGGGTTGAGTACAAGCACGGTGAAGGACACCACAATGTACCCAGGTTCGGGGCTCTCCGGAGAGATAACACCCCTACTCCTGCTTATCTCTTATATATCAATGCTCTGGCTACAATAACTGCTTCTCTATCTTCTCAGGGGAAGGTGAGCGCCGCCGCCGTGGGCAAGGCTCTCTCCTGCTTCCCTGAGGAGTAACTGGTAGCAGTGAATGAACTGAGGGGAAGGTGAGTAATGGTGTTCTAGAGCGGGTCGTCCCTCACGCAGGATGT
Organism: Bromus sterilis; assembly: GCA_950022295.1. Lineage (NCBI taxonomy): Eukaryota > Viridiplantae > Streptophyta > Magnoliopsida > Poales > Poaceae > Bromus > Bromus sterilis. The sequence goes on from OX465598.1 coordinate 31,709,470, forward strand.
TGCCACGACACTTCGCCCACAGCTCCGTTCTAGTCAAGAGAGTCGCCTATCTGAGGGGGATCCGTATGGAAGTCCGGCCGAGGTTCCAGTACAGCCTCAAACGATGTGTGCAGGGTCCCAAGCCGGTCTTGAAAAGCCGTTCATCCACTTCGCAGACCGTGCCACAGCCCTACCAGAATTCCGAACTAATGCGACTCCTGGGGTTCGAACGGGGTGAGGTACTAGGTCGAGAGGGGTCAGTGAGCCCAATGTGTGGTTGTACTCTTCTTCTTGGATCACCACACAAGAACTCGGACTTAAGGCGGTGTTCAACGAGACAACCCACTGTGTACTCCTACACAGCCTCTCATCGTTCACCTTGTATTAGGGTAGATTCACCAACACAGTTTCACTTTCATCAACACCATGTTCACTATCATCCCGACTCACATCAAAGAAACCTCATTGTACCACTAAGCATGCAATAAGCAGTAACAGTTGCAGGGGCCACATGATATCAACCAACTCCTACATCTTCTAGGATTGTGGTTTGCTTACTACTGTGACAAGATGATAGGTCATGCATCGGATATGGGTTCAACTATGCGGTAGAATCGATACAAGGTGATCTCCTAAACATGCATAAGCGAGACTGAGAGGGAAGTGGGATTTTATAGACATGATCAATGGGGGTTTGCTTGCCTTGCTGACGGGGTTCAGTCACGGGGTCTTCAACGAAGGGGGTGATCTCGGGTTCCGGCTCCACTTCTATCAGCGACATGACAATCATGGGATCAACATAATGTACAATGCACAATCACATGAATAAGATTGTAATGGTGATGTTCATGGTACTGATGTGTTGAGCATTCTACTTAAAAGGAGTATATTGCATTTGAAATGCAAATTCAAACTCCATTTGATTTATCGATGAATTTCAAATGCATTTGAATGCATGAAAGTTCATTTGAAAGGTTGATCATGAAGTGATGTTGTAAAGGTGCGGTAAAGCCTCTGATGTGTGGATGAATCCATCTAAAATAAATGTGTTGCAAAGTCATTGGCAAATTCACTCCAAATTTGAATTTGAAAAGGATCCATATGCATGTTTGCTACTGTTCACCCATTTTAAAATGGTCAAACATAGAAACAAGTTGCATATTCATAATCCTTGTATTTTTCTGATAATTTTAGACATATTATTTGTCCAATTTGGAGTTAAAATGAATTAGTTATGAATTTCCAAAGTTTCACCGATTTTCTGGAATTTCTGGAATTACTGAAATTAATTAAAATGATTTAATTGCTTTACTGCGTCAGTGTGACACCAGGCTGACGTCATGGGCTGGCCTGACAGGGGGGTCCCACTGGTCAGCCTCACTGGGTTAACTAACCCGGTTAGTTTTAAACTAACCAGGGATTAGGGGGTTCTGGGCCCCACTGTCATAGACTCCAAGGGGGGGATTAAGCACGGGTTAAAGGTTAACCCACCGGCGGCTTGACGCCGGTGGCCTGGCCACGGCGGCGCACACGGGGACGGCGGCGCAGTCGACCAAATCGAACGGGGAGAGCTGCGTTGGGACCCTGGGGTCATCGCGCGTCCACTGGAGGTTGCAGCAAGAGCGAGGGGTGATGGAGGCGACGGCAGGGACCTCGTCGGCGGCAACCGTGGTATGGCGACGACGAAGACGACGCTGCAGTGGCCCAACTCGAGCATGCGCTAGTGCTACGTGTCCCTGGGAGCACCAGGAACGCAACAGACGTCACGGACGAGACGGAGGAGCACTGGAGCCTCCTCGACGTCGTTCATGGCGGCGGTGCTCCTCGGCTTTCATGGCGAACGGCGACAGATAGCGAGGGGGTGGCCATGGAATATCTAGGGTGAAGCAGAAGCTCACCACGAATGCAATGGAGGCGTCGGAGCGGTCGGGGATGCTCCACGGCGGCCGGAATTGAACGGCGACATGCGGCGGCCGGAGGTGAAGACGAAGAAGGGGGCGGCGATCCTAGAGCGTCCTTGTTCGATTCCTTCTGCTTCTTGGCATAGACGACGACGGCGAAGACGATGGACACGTTCTTGGCGGCTATCTCGAGCTCGGACTACGAGTTGCCATGGCCATGGCCGGCGATGCTCTCGGGGGTCTTCGCGGGCGAGCTAGGGAGAGACGCAGAGGGGTTGGGAGGAGGGGGAAAGGACATGCGGCTCGTCCAGCAGCGGCGTGGCGCATCTAGGAGCTTCCGGAGGGCAGGTGGAGGCTGGGGAGAGCAAGCCGTGCTCGGCTGGCTCGGTGGCATTCCACCGAGCAGCTTGGAGGCGCGGGGAGGTAGAAGACAAGGGAGGAGTCCAGGTGGGCTAGACTGGGCCAGAAGAGGTGGGCCTCGCCTAGGCGCCAGGTAAGTTTGCTGTTCTTTTCTTTTCTGTTTTCTTTTCTGCAATATGTTGGCCATGCTAAAATAATTAGCTAGGAATTTTAAAAAATGCTGAAACTTTTTATATGGCCTCATATTATATTAGACTAGCCACTTATAAAGTTTGGCACTTTTTAAAAATCAAATAATTTTAACTTTAATTCAAATAGGGGTTTTTGAATTAATCCATGCTCCTGTTTGAATATTTGAAAAATCTATGAGCCTGGGGTGGGCCCCACATCACTTGATATGTGATCACACTCATTTATAGGACTTTTCAAAAATGCAAAAGGAATTTTTGGAGAAACTTTTATCTGGCCTTTTGAATTAATTCATCTGGGGGTTGTTCTCTCTCCCATTTCAATTTCTTTTGAAAAAAATTTATCATGATGCAAAGGCCTAAGCTTACCCTAGCACATACCTAACTTGGGGTTGTGACAACTCGTCCCCACTCAAAAGAATCTCGTCCCGAGATTCAGAAGTCAGCGGGAGGAAGGAGGGGTACTCGGCACGGAGACGGTCTTCTCTTTCCCACGTGGCTTCTCTCTCAGAGTGGTGTGACCACTGAACTTTCAGAAACTTGATCTTCTTTCGGAGAGTAACACGCTCTGCTGAATCAAGAACACGAACAGGGTATTCTCGATAAGAAAGGTCATCTTGGAGATCAAGCGTTTCATGGTCGACTTCGCGGATGGGGTCCTTGAAGCAACGCCTGAGTTGTGACACATGGAATACATCATGTACTCGGAAAAGGTGCGGGGGGTAGTTCAAGTTGGTAGGCAACTTCTCCACGTTTAGCAAGAATGCGGAAAGGTCCGATGTAACGTGGGGCCAACTTGCCTTTGATACCGAAACGTTGGGTTCCCTTCAGAGGAGTAACCCGAAGGTAAGCCTTCTCGTCCAGATTGTAGCTTTCTTTCCTATGATGACGATCATAGTAGATTTTCTGACGAGACTGGGCGGCTTTCAATTGATCACGAACAATGCGAACTTGCTCTTCTTCTTCCATGATCATATCCGGTCCAAAGAATTGTCTTTCACCGGTTTCTGACCAGTTAAGGGGTGTTCGACATCGTCGTCCATAAAGGAGTTCAAAAGGAGCCATGTTCAGACTAGATTGAAAACTATTGTTATAAGAAAATTCGGCGAATGGAAGAGACTTCTCCCAATTCTTTCCGAATCAGATAACACAAGCTCTGAGCATGTCTTCAATAATTTGGTTAACCCTTTCGACTTGACCGCTAGACTGAGGATGGAAAGTTGTACTAAAGGAGAGATGAGTTCCCAAAGCATGTTGGAAGCTTCCCAAAATCTAGAGGTGAAAAGGCTACCACGATCAGAATTGATTTCCAAAGGAACACCATGAAGGGATACAATTCTAGAGACGTACAAGTCCGCCAACTGGCTAGCAGTTATAGACTCGCGAACTGGAAGGAAGTGAGCAACTTTGGAAAGCCTATCTATGACAACGAAGATGGCGTCGTTTCCTTTCTGGGTTTTTGGAAAGCCGGTGATGAAATCCATACCGACTTTATCCCATTTCCACTCAGGGATAGGCAATGGTTGAAGAGTGCCAGCAGGTCTTTGGTGTTCGGCCTTAATGCGACGACAAACATCACATTCGGCAATGAACTTAGCAATTTATCTCTTCATCCTAGTCCACCAAAATCTCTGGCGTAGCTCTCGGTACATCTTTGTGCTACCAGGATGAATTGAGAGGGCAGTGTCATGAGCTTCTTTGAGGATTAGCCTCCTAAGATTGTGTTTTCGTGGTACAACCAATCGAGTGCCAAAGAAAACAACACCTTGATCATTTATGGAGAAACATTTAGCAACTCCGCTAGCAATGTTCTTCTTGATCTCTCGAATACCACTATCACGTTTCTGGGCGGCTATGATTTTATCCTCAAGGGTTGGTTTCGCCACCAAGGTAGAAAGATAGCCATGAGGAACAATCTCGAGATTGAGGTTTCGAAATTTCTCATGAAGAAGTGGTTGATATTGTTGTAACATGAGGTTGTTACAATACGACTTACGAATTAGTGCATCAGCCATGACATTGGCTTTGCCTGGGGTGTAAGAAATTCCTAATCATGATCTTTTATCAACTCAATCCAGCGTATTTGCCTGAGATTAAGATCTGGCTGGGTGAAAATGTATTTGAGGCTTTGGTGGTCGGAATAGATCTCACAACGATTACCAAGGAGGTAATGTCGCCAAGTTGTTAGGGCATGAACTACGGCAGTGATTTCAAGATCGTGGGTAGGATAGTTCTCTTCATGTGGACGCAACTGGCGTGAAGCATAAGCTACCACATGTCTATCTTGCATAAGTATGCATCCTAACCCTTGCCGTGAGGCGTCACAAAAGATCTCGAAATCCTTTTTGGTGTCTGGAGGTGCAAGTATGGGTGCAGAAGTCAATCTTCTTTTTAGCTCTTGAAATCTTTCCTCGTACTTGGAAGTCCATTGGAATTTCTTATCTTTCTTGAGGAGTTCAGTTAGAGGCTTTGCAACTTTAGAAAAGTTCTCGACGAAGCGATGGCAATAGCTTGCTAAGCCAAGAAAACTCCTAACTTGCTTAACCGATTCAGGTGGAGTCCAGTCAAGGACGGCCTGAACTCTCTCGGGATTCACAGCAATGCCTTTTGCAGAAATCACGTGGACTAAGTAGGTCACTTCTGGTAGCCAAAATTCACACTTGGAGAATTTAGCATACAGGCGATGCTCTCTAAGTTTCATCAATACCAGCCTTAGGTGTTCGGCATGTTCTTCTTCGTTCTTCGAGTAGATGAGAATGTCATCGAGGTAAACCACGACGAACTGGTCCAAATACTCCATGAAGATCGAGTTCATCATGCGTGAGAAAGTGGCGGGGGCATTGGTTAAACCAAAGGACATGACGGTATACTCGTAAAGACCAGAACGAGTAGTAAAAGCCGTTTTGGGAATGTCCTCGTTTCGGATTTTGATTTGATGATAACCTAATCTCAAATCCATCTTAGAGAAGACAGAGGATCCTGCAAGTTGATTATAAAGATCATTGATCCTGGGCAGTGGGTACTTGTTCTTGATCGTCGCTAAATTTAGCGGGCGATAGTCTACGCACATCCTTTCTGTTCCATCTTTCTTCGTTACGAACAGAACGGGGCAACCCCATGGCGATGAGCTAGGGCGGATGAAGCCTTTCTCCAACAAAGCTTCCAGTTGGGTTTTAAGCTCAGCTAACTCACGTGGGGCCATTTTGTATGGGCGTCTAGAAATTGGTGCGGTTCCTGGGGCAAGATCCACTATAAACTCTACACATCTGTCGGGTGGCTAGGTTTAATGAGTTTTTGTTACTGGATGGTTTTCCTGAGGATGACCATGGCTTACTAGGGTTACAACAGATATGTCAGAGTAGCAAGGTACCCCAACACGAGGGTTAGTGTGGTTCTTCTGGCTAGAAGACATCTAAAGTGGGAGCAAGAGCTGCAATTGAATCACTAAAGGTTTCTAGAGCAAAACCTACAACAACTCTATGGAACTGTCGGGCATGCCACCTAGAAAACTTCTGGAAGGACACACGAAAAAGATAGAAGGATTTTGCAAATGCATCAGATTATGAAGAAACCTGGGATGACTCGGACAGCATAACGGCTGTAATTGCAAGAAAACAATTTTCTTTCAATGTAGATACAGCACTTACATAATACGATGTAAGAAATCAGCATTACAACAATGCTAGGAAACCGGGCACAACTTTCCTACGGCTACAAGGAAGCAAACAACGAGATGTTCTAATCAGACAGAGGAGAGCCTAGTCCTATCTTCCCATAGAATAAGATGAGGGTGACTCAGAACTCAGAACGAAGGGGGTAAGGAGAAAAAAGAAGCCTTACGTTGTTCCCTTATATACCCAGAGTAACTATATAACTATAGCAAGCTAGACTCGACTTCGGCCAAGGCTACTAGTCCTACAGTCAGTCCTGCTCTGATACCAAGTCTGTCGGGACCCGGGGTTAGCGTATGCAAGTACAGTTAAGACATAGTCATATGGAGAGCCGAGAACCACACCCACTTGTCTAAGAAGACAAGGCCAAGCACTGAACATTATCGGAAAGCATCGTACGTGAGGGGCATCCCATCCAGGCCGGATAATCAACTGAGATGGGTCCTCATCGTCCGCACACAAGTCAAATGATATGGGTGGTGAACTCCCATATTCAAAGACAAGTCGCCTCAACCATACTACCGACTATCTCAAAACTCTTACATAGACTTACTCCAGCCCGATCACTTAGTCGGGGTCTAGGGTGGGCTCGATCATACCACAAAGTGTGCACGAGACGGAGTCTCGAGCAATCGCATCGCGATGCCCCAAGCTGCGCACATCTAAGGGCCACTTGGTGTATGAAAGACCGCCAGCCAGAACACAACTAAGGTCTCGAAAACCCATACAAAGACATGTATGTTATAAACATACACGCAGCACACATGCCTTGTATGAACAGCAGGTACCATTGCAATTCTCTACAAAGTGTACAATTTTATTTATAACTCTTATAGAGTACAAACAGAGATCACATACATGTGATCCAACATTACAACATAGGCGGAAGCAAATTATGTCTGAGTACAGACAAGTTTAACAAATGGCTTAAGAAGCCTTATTTAAACACAAAGCCCTCCACGAGGGAACCAGTCGTCTGACTGGGACTAGACTAGTTGTCTTCAGTCGTCCAGCTCGATGAAGAAGCCACCTTCGGGGTCAGTGGCATCATCTAAAACATAGATTAAGCAAACGTGAGTACAAAGTCGTACTCAGCAAGACTTACATAGGAGCTATACTACTCATGCATATGTATCAAGGTAAAGGGAGGTGGGGTTCATTTGCAGAAGTGCCAGCTTTGACTTGGCTAATCCTGAACTACGAATACTAGACTTTGAGGTAAGAAGCGTACACGAGTCCACTACTTTCTCCAATCAATACACCACTATGGTGCCTTCCTCGACTTCCCCACGAGGAAGCACGCCATAGCACTCACACTTATCTTGGTGTGTTTTAGAAGTATCCGGTTCAAGTTATCTAATAATCAAGCTAAGCTTTCCAAGCAGTACATAACCGCGGACGCGGCTATTCGAATAGTTTTGTTAACCTTGCAAGGGTGTACCGCTACACACACATGACCATCATTTACCGCCTTTGATCTCGACACCATTCAAGGGGTGCCAGCGAGGATGCTCACCACAACTGTTACCTCATAGCCGATCTAGTCCGAGAAAGCCGCCTACTTGGGTTGGTTACCACAATCGTGAACCCGGCCGGTTTACCGAAGTGGACCCAAGTGATGTGTGCGTGGTGCATAAGCCGGTCTCGGATGAGCCGTTCTCTCACTTAGCAACCAGGCCACTGACCTACCAGAACTCCGAACTATTGCGACATCTGGACATCGAAAGGGATGAGTTAGTAAGTTGAGAGGGGTCAGTGAGCCCAATGTGTGGTTGTACTCTTCATCTTGGATCACCACACAAGAACTCGTACTAGGGCGGTGTTCAACGAGACAACCCACTGTGTACTCCTACCCAGCCTCTCATCGTTCACCTTGTATTAGGGTCGATTCACCAACACTTTTCTACCATCATCAACGTGATCATTCCCATCCCGACTCACATCACAGTACAACATGGTATCATACTAAGCATGCAATAAGCGATAACATTGCAGGGGCCACATGATATCAAACAACTCCTACATTTGCTAGGATTGTGGTTTGCTTACTACTGTGACAAAATGATAGGTCATGCAAAGGAATGGGTTCATCTATGCGGTATAAACGAAGCATGGTGATCATCCTAAACAATGCATAAGCGAGACATGAGAGGGAAGTGGGATTTTATCGACATGATCAATGGGGGTTTGCTTGCCTTGCTGACGAGGTTCAGGTTCGGGGTCTTCAACGAAGGTTGCAACCTCTTGCTCCGGTTCCACGTCTATCAGCAACATGACAATCATAGGATTAACAGAATGTACAATGCACAATCACATGAATAATATTGAAAGGGTGATGTTCATGGTACTGATGTGTTGATCATTCCATTTAAATGGAGTATATTGCAAATTGAATTGCAAATTCAAACTCCACATTTGAATTCAACATTAACCAAGTTATATGTGATATAGTTTGATCATTTTGAAACAACTTCAAATGTGTATGATATGCCTCTGATGTGTGATTGAAATGTAGCATGTTGCCATGGTTCAAGTTGCAAAAATATTTGATTTGAATTTGATTTAATTCCATTTAAATCAAATAGCAAATGCTACTGATCACATTTTAAATTCAACTCAAACAGAGTTGAAAGTTGCATATTTGGAAAGATAATTTTCTCCTGATCATTTTTCATATATTATTTTTCCAATTTGGAGTTAATATGAATTTTCTATGAATTTCCAAAGTTTGGGGTATTTTCTGGAATTTCTGGAATTCTTTTAATTCAAATATTCTCTGGAAATTCATTTAACTGATTTATTGCGCAAGTGCTGACGTCAGGGGGGGGCTGACATGTGGGGTCACCTTGTCAGTGACTGGGTTAATTAACCAGCGGGTTAAATTAATCCAGTGGCTTAATTAAGCCACTGGGCCCACTAGTCAGTGACCCAGGGGGTCACTAACTGGGTGCTTAACAGGGGGGGTTAGAGCTGACACGCCGGCGGCTAAACGCCGGCGACTGGACCGCGGCGGCGCTGCACGGGGAGGACGAATCCGGCCACGGGAGGGGAAACGGAGGGCACCGGCTTGCTCCTGGAGGTCGTCCGCGTCTTCTGGAGGCAACAGGGGGTCACGGGGTGCTCGGAATCGGCGACGGCGACGACTCCGGCGGAAACAGAGAACCGGCGAGGTCGTGGATGACGTTGTGGTGCACGGTTGGAGTTGATTCGGGGCTCGTTCGAACGCTAGCACGTGCAGGAGTCAAACGCGTGCACTGGGGGTTCACGACGAGCACTGGAGCGAGGAGGACGACGACCATGGCGGCGACGAGCTCCTGCGTCCATGGCGGGTCCGGCTAGAGGAAGCAAACGAGGGGGAGAAGTGAGGGGTTCCGGCCGTGAGCTCACCCTGAATCTATCTGGAGTGGTGGCTTGCTCGGGGAGGCGCTGGAGCTGCCGGAATTTGAAGTCGATCCACGGCGGCCGGCGATGAAGACGGCGAAGCTAGCGACCTCATGGAGGCGTCCTGCTCCGATTCCTTTCGCAGGTCGATGAAGACGACGACGAGGAGCACGGTGGACTTGCTGGCTTGAGCTCTAGGGCACGGTGGCCACGCGGGGGCTCGACGGCGCTCCGGCGTTCTTCTCGGGCGACGACGAAACGGGCGAGAGAGGAGGGGAGGGAGCTCGTGGAGGGGGGGAATGGACTGCGGAGGCTGCGGGGAGTCTCCAGGTGCGAGAAGAAGCCACGGGGAGGCCTGGAAGCTCCTCGACGACGATGTGTCGTCCCCAGCTAGCTCGGTGGCATTCCACCGAGCAGCTTGGAGGCGAGGGACGGGGAAGAAGACGCCCCTGCCCCTGTGGGTCGGCTGGGCTGGGGTGGGCCGGCTTCGCCTGGGCGCCAGGTAAGGTTTTCTGATTTCTTTTCTATTTTTCTTTTCTGACATTTGTTCTGTTTAGCTAAAATAAATAGCTAAACATTTTATTAAATGCTGAAAACTTTTATGTGGCCTCATAATAATATGGACTAGCCACTCATAAACTTTCAACATTTTTAAAATTCAAATAATTTGAATTTTAAATCAAATAGGGGTATTTCAATAATTCCAAGGCACTGTTTGATTATTTGAAAAATCTATGAGCATGGGATGGGTCCCACATCACTTGATATGTGATCACACTCATTTATAAGACTTTTCAAAAATCTAACATGAATTTTTGGAGAACATTTTTATCTGGCCTTTTGAATTAATTCATCTGGGGGGTGTTCCTTCTCCCATTTGGATTTTGAAGTTGATTTCCTCTGAAAATTTGACATGATGCAAGGTTACTTGATCCTAGCACATTACCTAACAGAGGGTTCTGACAAGGATGGTAGGACAAAAGATGTTGTGCAAGTTCTTATTGCAAGCACGCACAACTACCTGTGGGATACATGCCTGATGTTTGATTTATGCCTAGATGATCATTGCTTTTTTGTGTGCCTTGCCATAAGTTAAATACATGATGTGTCTTATCCATGCAGCGCCCAACCATCCATCTCCCTAGCCTACAGTGTTTTAATTCTGCTGGTTACTAGTTGTTTACTTTCGTTGTTTTACTATTACCGTTGCTATCATCACCTCCATATCGCAATTACTACTAATATCTTGTTCCAAGTAAGTGTATCTTAGGTGCGGTGGAATTGACAAATCCACTGTCAAAGCTTGTGGATATTCTTTGGCTCCCCTTGAGTCAAATCTATAAATTGGGTTATTCTTACCCGCGAAGACTATCTCGATCCCCTGCAGTTGTGGGTTACCAAGCCTATTTTCTGGTGCCGTTGCCGGGGACCATAGCTTTATTCACAAGTCTACTTGAAGTATTTTACCTGCTGCAATTTATCCTCTATGGGTAAGAAAGAAGACCCCAAGGTCCCGATCTTACCATCCCGTACAAGAAAAGGTACCGTTCTGAACACTAGTGCTACACTTGATTCACCTTCAGTTATGAGTAAGTTTGCTTCACCTCCACCACATGATGCCTCTACTGAATCTGTTACTATGTCCGATACTTTTGATGATGCTTCTACTACTCTTGATGATATTGGTTCACTTAGTCACGCTCTTGAGAAAAAGATAGTTGTTGATGCAAAAAGATCTGGAATTGAAATTCCTGGTACTTACTATCCTTTTGATGGAACTTACACTTATCCCGATTTGAGTAAACTCAAGGAGAGACTCCTTGATGATGATTATATTATACTTGATGATGATTTATGCAGGGAGTTAACAGAGTTTGACGACTATGACCCTGATGCTATTAAGAAGCTTCTCGAAAAACACTCCCTGAAGAACAAGACCGTTCCTGATCCTAAATTTGCTACGTCTCCTATATGCATCAATGATCCTGATTATAATTTCTCTGTTGATCTTTCACTTATATCTATGGTTGAATTTGACCCCTTTTATGGCAGCGAAAATGATAATGCTATTGCGCACCTGACCAAACTCACTGTGTTAGGTGGCTTGTTTACTAAAGATGAAAAGATACGAAACTTCTATGTTACTAAGCTTTTTCCTTTCTCTTTAAAGGAAGGTGCTAAAGCGTGGTACGATGCACTACCATGTGGTTCCATTAGGAGTCCTCAAGACTTAGCTCACTCTTTTGTTGATAAGTATTTTCCTGCTCATATGCAACATGCTGCTTTACGAAGAATTTATAACTTTAAACAGTTGCAGGATGAGAACCTCCCTAAATCTTGGGGGAGGTATTGCAGTCTGATCCTGGCTAGACTGGGACATGGAGTCCCTAAGAATGAATTAATTGATATATTTTATGTTGGTCGAACTGATGAATCTAGATCCTATTTGGACAGTTGTGCTGGTTGTGTTTTCTGGAAAATAACACCGGACGATGCAGAAGAATTAATGGGCAAGATTGCCAAGAACACTGAAGATTGGTCCGTCCCTGAACCACCTCCACCACCAAAGAAAAGGGGCGTGCTTGTCCTAAGCCCCGAAGATATGCAAGAAGCAAAGAAGTCTATTAAATAGAAGGGTATTAAAACTGAAGACGTGAAGAATCTACCCCCCATTGATAAGTTGTGTGAGCCGACCACTCACCCTCCTATGGTAGAGGTACACTCTCTTTTAGATTTCAATGCAAGTGACATTCCTCATGGTAAGCCTCCCGATCAATGTTTAGATGAGCTTGATAATTTTATTATGAAGCAAAACACTTTAATGAGAGGATACAAAGTCAGTTGCATGATAATTCCCTTGCTATCAAAAGTTTGCTTGATGTTCTAGGTAGAACAGTTAATGATGTTAAATGTCTTCTGAAGCATTTTCACATGGTTCAAACTCAGCTTGATCAAATTTCTAATGTGCAAAAAGATTTGCCTGCTAATAATGCCAAACAGGATATACAGGCCTTCGGGATTAAAACCCGAGGAGGAACTAGCACTCAAGATCCTCTCTATCCGGAGGGGCATCCGAAGAGGATCGAGCAAGATTCTCAAATATAGGAAGAAGAAATTGTTAGCTCTCCGAAGAAGAAGAAGAAGAAGAAGCACAAAGAAGCTGACAATTCCAATGATCCAAATAGTATATCTACCTCTGATGCTGAGACTGAAGACGGTTGATGACCCACAACCGTAAGGGATCTATTGCAGCGTTTTCAATAAGTAAGAGTGTCGAACCCAACGAGGAGCAGAAGGTAATAGCAAGTGACTTTGGCAAGGAGATAACTGCAAGCACTGGAAGATAACTTTTTAGGGGTTTTCTTGGTATAAGCAACAGGAAAGTAAAAATGAGCAAAGTAAAAGGCACTGGAGAGTAACGAGTGGCCCAATCCTTTCTGAGCAAAGGAGAGGCCTAGCAACTGAACTTATAAAAGCTAAAGTGTTCTTGAGGACACACGGGAGAGGTAGTCATGTGCTTTCGCCATATTCCGTATCGGTACTATGTGTTGTGTTGATAAGTGTTGAGTGGGTGGATCTATGCTAGTACACCCTCTAGACTAAGACAAGTGCACTCTTATGATTAAACACCTTGCAAGCATCCGCAAATACAAGATAGTAATTAAGGCATAAGCCTAACCATAGCAATACGATCGGTGATCCATTGTTCCCTTGTGCAAAAGCGTGCAAACTGGGGTTTAGGTTTCTGTCACTCCGTTAACCCACCGTAAGCATTCTTTGTACACAATGTATTCCCCTAGGTCCTTGATAAGGCGAAGTGTTGAGTGTTCGACTCACACAACACCACTAGGAAAATAACAACACAACTTAATTATCAAACAACACATATTACTTCAACATCATATGACTACTAACAACTGGACTTCTCCCATGTCCTCAAGAACTAAAGTAACTACTCACAAGACATAAAAGAGATCATGATCAGTGGGGATAAATAGATGATAAACAATCTGGACACAATGATATTTCTCCAACAAAACTCAATAGCATTCACCACATAGTAGTAATCAACACCGATAGAGTAGAGAGGATAGATAGTACGGATTACAACACAAGTTGCAATTGTGAGATGAGATTGGATGGAGGTGGAGATGGTGCTGATGATGGGGATGATATTGATGATGATCTCGATGATGCCTGTGACGATGGTGATGACGATGGCGATGATCTCCCCTTCCGGGAGGTGATCTCCCCGGCGGAATCTGCCCGCCGGAGATGGCTTTTCTTCTCTGTAGGTTTCCTCCACGGAGCGGTGGCGGAACTCCGAAAACTCTCCCCCTTTAGGGTTTATGGATGATGTGTGTTATATAGGCCAGAGGGGGGAACCGGGAGTGGTCCCAGGGGTCTAGGCGCCCTCCCGGCGCGGCCAGGGTGGTGGCCGCGCCAGGTGGCCGCCCAGGCACCCTTTGGCCCCCCTCTGGTCGCTTTTTTGCGTGTCTTTGTGATCCTTCTGGAAAATACCCTCCGTCGATTTTCAGGTAATTTGGAGGTATTCTTCTTCAGCAACTCAGCGTCCACTTTTTACCGCTGAATCCTGCGTCTGCTGCTTCGGCACCGGAAAGTTGCAAACTGTGTAAAATAGGCCAAAACAACATAAGGATAGCATCATATCATGAAATATATCAATGAATAAGAAAGAATTACTATATAAAATAGTGATGCATTTTGGACGTATCAACTCCCCCAAGCTTAGACCTCGCTTGTCCCCAAGCGAATACTGAGCTCGGTAAACCTGTCCACAAGTTTAGAGAGTGAAGTGTCGATAAATAGAATACGGACAAAAAGTATCAAGGTTTCTTCATCAAACTCAAGCATCCTCAACAGAAACCTCAACTCATAAGGCCCTTATGAGAAAGTAATAACAATTATAATCAAAAGTAGGGCTGAGGAAACTCATCAAATTATGGCAAACATATCCTTGGTCAAAGGACAACTAATAACTTTTACTCTTGCTCTTTCTTTTTAATGAAACAATTTTAAGCTTTTTAAAGAACATGTTATTAGTCATGAAGTGCAAATGCTAACACAAAGGAAGATGCTTGCTTGGCAAAAGCTTTCGCAGACAACTTACTTATCAAAAGATAATGTCAACAAGGATGTGGCATGGCAAAACTTAATGCAGCTTTATATGGATGAATCCTCATCAACATCAAATGTCTGTTCTCTTAGAGAAGAGAAGGAAGTGTGACAACTGACTCAACATGAAAGTGGATGAAAGGCCTTGTTAAGGGAAAGCAGGGAAAACTCATGTGCTATCCTTAAATCAAACAGAATAAAAATAGATTTTGGGGCAGTGCATAGTTTGTCAACGAATACTAATAGATAGCTCAATTACTTCTCAAGATGGACAAGTTTCGAGGAACGGCTCCCAAGTGGGGACGATCACATCCCCTTAATCTCCTTTGTTTATCACTGCCAAAGTTTCTGATTTCTCATAGACCAAGCGTGAAGGAGGGTTTGTTTGTTATATTATCTTTCGAGCTGGGCGCACCCATGCCAGTTCCTCCTCGTATTATGGGTTTGCAGATTAGACATGCAATCCCGGGGTAAAACTTGTCCAACTTAAGAAGATCATGAATTACCTACTACTTCCTCATGAGCTAAACAAGAGGCACAAAACGGAAGATTTTGAACATTTAAGGATAACACATAAATTCTATACTTATAGGAGTGGTAGGGGAATACCACGAATAGGAAGGTATGGTGGACTCATATGGAAGATATTGGTTTCAGGGTATGGATGCACAAGCAGAAATCTACTTGGCAAAGAGTTTGGCTAGCAAAGGCTTTGAGAGAACAGACAATTGATGCTAATTTAGATGCAAAACACATAAGGCATAAACATTAAGGTAAGCATAACACATCAAGTTGTCTTCCTTGTCAACATAACACTTCAAGCATAATAACATAAAGGTTTTGGCTATGTCGCTACTTGAGAAAACATGCATGTTGTCATGACCAAAGCTATGTTTGCCAAAATTAAATAAAGTTTTCAAAGCCATACCTGATATAAGGTCAATACTCCCCATAAGAATCATCATATGAGGCCGATTGCGCAAAGATAATACCGAGTGCAGCGAAGGAACTAATAGAATTCTCATTAATATTCCATTATAGACGACTCCACAATCATGGATACAATCTCTCCACAGAAGGAGTGATAGACCTCGATGCAAACACCTATTTCATATAATAACCTCCCTAGACATGATATGACTCTACTTGACTCCAAAAGACTAAGATAAAGATAAAGATATCGGGCACTCCCCCAAGCTTGGAACAAGCCAAGGGGATGCCATTACCCAAGGAGATTTCACTCCTCATTCCTGTTGTTGTTGATCACGTAGTCCTCGGCGAAGCGCTTCCATGGAAGGGGTTCTCCAGTCTCATATGAGAAGTTTGTCTCCTGAATCCTGCATGCAGCACCCATACCCATGCGCATAAACCTTAGTTCATACTCACAGTTCTGGTGATGTAGATCATAAATTTGACCTTGGAGCTCTTCACTTCTTTCTTCAGATGCGGTGATGCTTTTCCACATCTCCTTCATCTCCTTCTTGTAGAAAGCCTTCAGATCATTGATGAGGTCGAAGTTGGTTCACCACCCCGCTTGATCATCTTCTTGTACTTGAAGAATTCTTGCTCCACTTCTTCTAGCCTGGCCTGGATGCTCCCCTCCTTGACAGGTCCCTTCAGATCATCTTGATGGAGGACATCGTCCTCCATCCGAACAACCTGAGGGTGCTTCTTCACCTCACCGAGGTAAGGGTTGATGACGTTGACGACGAACTTGTCCTTGGGGGAACTTGGGGAAGCCATGGCACCTAGGTCTAGCTAAAAGATTTCCTGGCAGAAACAGATTGAAGAGAAAACACACGAAATCGCGAGATACGTTGCCGGAACGATCCGGGCAAATATATAGCAAAAATTTTTGCAACAAAAGGAAGGTAACGAGCCAAAGTGGGGTCGGAGACGGACTCCTGGGTGCCCAGGCGGCCTCCCGGCGCGGCCAGGAGGTATTCCGCGCTAGGAGGGCGCCTGGGCCCCCTGGAGCTCCTCTCCGGCTCCACTAAGGCCTTGAATTTTCCTAATTTTGCAAAAACTCATAATATGGAACTTTTATGGCGGTTCGCGATGTTTCATTACCGTAATACATACCTTTTCTATTCTGCTTCTGCCGGTGTCTGAAACAGGGTTGCAACATGTTCTTCATGAGTTGTTGTGCGTATTATATTTACATCAACATTGACGGGATCTCCCGCCATGTAATGCTTGAGTCTTTGCCCATTCACAACTTGAGGTTTGGTGCCTTCAAAATTGTTAATCTTGATTGCACCAGACCGGTAGACTTCTTCGATATGAAATGGCCCTTCCCACCTGGAAAGTAGTTTACCTGGAGAAAACCTGAAACGGGATCTAAACAATAAAAATTTATCGCCAACATTAAATTCACGTTTCAGAATCCTCCTTTCATGCCACTTCTTTACCTTTTCCTTGAACATTTTAGCGCTCTCGTAAGCTTCACTTCTCCACTCATCTAGAGAAGTCAAGTTCATGAGACGCTTTTCACCCGCTAACTTTGGGTCAGCATTAATGTCGTCGATATGTGGCGGCAGATGCCATGGGGATGGCTAAAGTGAGGG
Source organism: Bromus sterilis (assembly GCA_950022295.1). Taxonomy (NCBI): domain Eukaryota; kingdom Viridiplantae; phylum Streptophyta; class Magnoliopsida; order Poales; family Poaceae; genus Bromus; species Bromus sterilis. The sequence goes on from OX465598.1 coordinate 31,726,653, forward strand.
GAAGACGCGAGGAAGAAGATGTCGATGGTGCCGGAATCGGGTTGGGCACAAACACGATGACGGACACCACGATGTACCCAGGTTCGGGGCTCTCCGGAGAGATAACACCCCTACTCCTACTTCTCTCTTATATATCAATGGAACCGAGCTACAATAACTGCTTCTCTATCTACTTAGGGGAAGGTGAGCGCCGCCGTGGGCAAGGCTCTCTCCTTCTTCCCTGGGGAGTAACTACAAGCAGTCAATGAACTGAGTCACTTGTGAGTAATGGGGCGAATGAGCGGATCGTCCCCCACGCAGGAGGGGTACCCCGGGCTCTTATAGCATGAGCCTGGGGTAAATCGGTAACTTCACTGCCGATTGGGCCCAGTTGTCATCCTCTAATCGGCTGGGGCCCACCGACTGCTCCTCTCCGGGTGATCCGGACCCAACGAGCGGCGGCCCATGCTGTAGCCTCGTAGGGCATGATGGTGAACAGTGGAGCTAGGAGGTACGGTCTATTCGTCCTGTCCGCGGAATCGGCGGAGAGGTCGACACCGCATCTCTGCCAGATCTTCGATGTGACTTGGCTTCTCTGCCACCCCGATCTCTCGGGATTGCGCATTTATGACCTCGTACTTGTACCCGCGACCGATCTCGGGGTCACCCTCCCCAAGGGTAGTAGGTCGTACCGATTGCGCCTGGGCCGACTGGTGGTTCCGGGCAAGGTCGATTGCTCTGGGCAATCGGCTGTGCTGATACCCACCTCGGTCCAGCTGCGGACCAATCGGATAATTGTCTTGATGATGAAAAGGGTGGACCGGTTGCGCCTGGGCCGACTGCTGGCATTCGGCATGGCTGAGTGCCTTGGAGCAATCGGCCGTATGCCTGCCCAGCTCGGCCCAGCTGCAGCCCAATCGGTCCATCCTTGTGTCTTGAAAGGTTGCTTTCGCTTGGCTGAGCCTACCTGGGTACCTATCCCCCAACAATAGCCCCTAATGCTGTAAAGGTCCCACGGTCATTTGACTGCGGGGCCTTTTCAGTTTTCAATCTTTCTCCAATATCTTCCGAAGGCTATGGCCTCATCAAGTGTGTCATTCCGAGTTCATCGATCGACTCGGAGCTCACACTCGGCTGGCCAAGATTTCATCCGATCTGTTTTGAATCATCTCCGATTTCTGCCTTCACTTTTTGATAATAGTATCCCTCGTCGATTACCTTCCAACGGTTACCTCCGATTTCTCCGGGATGCAGTCAATGGACCGGGGCCCATGACCCACGTGCGATTTGACGTAACTGCAGGCGTCGACCCCCACGTTGCACGCCTCGCTTCCCACGCTGGGATCTCCTGCGCCGGTTTGCCGGTTGGTCTTCCTGTGGGCTAGGCCACACCAGGCCACACGGCCGCAACCGGATCCCACTCCCCTCCCCCGCCGCCCTTATAAGCCACAGGGGAGGGTCTGTGCCTCTTCCTTCTCTCATACGTCGTCTTCCTCGTCTGCCTCTCGCTCTCGCGCGCCATTGCTGCTCCGCTCGAAGCTCTCCCTTGCGCTCGTAGCTTCGCCTCCGCGTGCGGGATCCGCTCTGGCCGCGCCCTTGCGTGCTTCTCCGCCACCGCGGTAGTCCTTCACCGCTAGTTGCTCTCGCGCTCCTCGGCCTCCTTTTTCTTCCGCTTGCAAGCTCCATGGCTCCCCGGCGAGACACCTCTCAGGCCAGCCGCGGGTGCTGGAGGGGCGCCACGGTCACCGCTGGTGCCATCCAGGCTCTGGTTCGCGCCCGCAAGATGCCGGCCGAGGTCGAGTGGCGTGTTCCCGGCGCCGAGATCGTGCCCACCGCGCGTGCTGGCGAGCGGGTCGTCTTCCTCGCTCATTTCGAGCGTGGATTCGGACTCCCCGCCAGCACCTTCTTCCGAAACTTCCTCGACTTCCATCGCCTGCAACCACATCACCTTGCGGCGAACTTCATCATGATCCTCTCCGGCTTCGTCACGCTGTGTGAGGGATATCTCGGCTGCTTCCCAAGCATTGCTCTTTGGAAGCGGTTCTTCAACCTCCGAGCTCACAACGCTCGGACGGGAGCGGTACTGCCGTCTGCCACGGAAGGTGGTGAGCCCATGTATCCGACTGACATGACCGACTGCGACAGTTGCCTTGTCGCAGCCGGCAAACCTAGGTATAAAAGTCCCGAGATCGTCCAGTCATGCAAGAACTGACAGACCTCCTTCTTCTATGTCAAGTCGCCCGACCAAGGCCCCGACCTCCTGAATCTGCCCGAGTTCTCCCTCGCCAGGCCGGCTGAGAAACATCAGTGGTCGTTGAAGTATGGTGTCAGATACCTTGACGTGGATGCTCAAGTCGCCCGGGTTGCTCAGCTGGAGCAAGAGGGGCTCCTGCCGACTGATCTTGTTGCCGCCTGGCTTCAAGCCCGAGTGCTTCCTCTGCAGCACCGAGTGCACCGCATGTGTGACATGTCAGCCCCCCGAGATCCCACTCGGCTCTGCATGTGGCGAGTGAAGCTCGAAGACCTTTGCGTCGGGATAAGGGCTATTACCTCCAGCGCCTTGCCCGATCCTTTCCGCTTCGGCCTTGAGTACCTACACCGCCGACAGACACCACCCGTGGTACGTCCCGACTGGTCCCTTTCTCCGATTGCTTTTGCCTCATACTCAATTTCTCTAACAACTTTCTTCTTCTTGCTCAACACTTCATTCAATCCAACCTGATGGAAGACGGCCAAATGGCCGGCACGTATGCCCCCGACCGCGAGGAAGATGACCCCGCGGACTTCGAATACCATGGTGAAGCTCCTTCCTCCGAGTCCGAAGATGACGATGCCGACGATGGTGAGTCCTCTGGGGAGTCCTCCGAATCCGAGGATCCTGCTGCCGACGCAGACGTCGAGGCTGCCGACCCCAAGAATGCCGACACCCGAACTGCGGCTCAAGGGGGTACGCCTGACCCTTCCCTTGAGCAATTTCTGGCCGAATGGAGTGATGACGATAGTGTCTCAAAGGTTGATAATCCTGATGCAGCTCCTCATGCCAAGCCGCCGAAGGTGCCGACTAAGCGCGCCTCGGCAACCAGCTCTTCTTCTGGTGCTGCATCTGGCAAGGCCGCGAAGGCAGTGCCGACTGCACCCAAGCGTAAACAGCCTCGAGCGACAGCCACTCGGGTGCCGACTACTCAAGCGCCTCTGAACGTCGCCCCGTTGAGGTGTCGGATGCCTACGGGTGTCAGAACCCTAATTAGGTTTGTGCTTTTCTAAACTTGCATTTTTGCATCATGAAAAAAATTGCAAAAGAAAAGGAATTAGGGAAAAGAAAAGCCCTAATTGAATTAAATAAAAAGGCCAGAAATAAATCTTTTTCCAAAATTCTTTTGGATGTATAGAAAAATCCTAAAAATGAGTGGGATCATTTTAAAAGTGATTTGGGATTAATCCCATGCTCATGGATTTTTCCATAATCCAAATAGTGGCTTGGAAATTAAATCATTTGTCTATTTGAATTGAAATTCAAATAATTTGAATTTCAAAAATTCCCAAAACTTGGGGTTGACTTCTATATAGTCACCTAGGTTTTATAAAAATGATTGGGGATTTTTATAAATGCCCTAGCTATTTATTTTATAGGGCAAAACAAATAACAGAAAAGAAAAATAAGAAAAACAGAGGAAAAGGACTTACCTTTCGCACAGGGCGACAGCCCACCTGGCCCGGCCCATCTCCTCCCCTGTCGTCTTCCTCCTCTTGCCAGAAGGAGCGTTGGGCGCGCCGTGCACTGCGCATGGATGCCAGCTCCTGCTCCTGGCACCGCAAGGCCTCCCCTTCCTCTATCTTCTCGCGCTGGAGGCGCTGGAGAAGCCCAGCTTCACTTTCCCCCTCTCTCTAGCCCGTTCCCCTCCGTTTCCGCGCGCAACCGCAGCACACCGCCGGCCACCGTAGTGCATAGCCGTGACCAACGATGACGAGGGACTCCTCCTTCGTGTCCAAACGCTCCGCCGACGTCGTCCTCGTCGAGCCCCGAGCGGAATCGAGCCCCGGAGCACAGGAGACGTCGCCCCCTTCTCCAGTTCGCCGGCGGCCACCGAGGACGCCATCGACAAATTCTCCACGGCCATCTCATCCCCGACCTCCCCGTCGACGCCTTCACGTTCCGGTGAGCTCCGCGCTTCGAATCCCCCTATCCGTGGCTCTTCCCGTGCTCTCTGTGCCAGCCCGCCATGACCAGTGGCTCCGGCCGCCGCCTCCCGTCGTCGTAGCCGTGGCCCAGGACCTCCTCGAGGTCCCCGGCATGCTCCAGGAGAAGCGCACGAGCGCGAGGCACGCTCCCGTGCCTCCATCTCCCTCCCCTGTGGCCAAAATCACACTCCTGCAGAGCGCCGCCGTGGCCCAAGCCACCGGCGTTTAGCCTCCGGCCTGTTAGGCCTAAGCCCCCCCCCCTAATCTCTCTCTCTCACTGACACTGGGCCCAGGGCCCCTAATTAATCCGTGTTTTATTTAAACAGAGAGCTAACTAACCCAGTGAGGCTGACAGGTGGGGCCGCCCTGTCAGTTGACTGGTCAAACCCCTGACGCCAGCATGATGCAGTGCTGACGCAGTAAATCTTAAATCATTTAATTTATTCAGTAAATTCCAGAAAATAAGCAAAACTTTGAAATTGAATAACTTTTAAACTATAACTCCAAATTCAAAGTGTAATATATGAAAAATTACCAGGAGAAAATCCTCTATCCAAATTTCCAACTTTCAGCTATGTTGGAGTTGATCTTAAAAAGGGATAAGTAGCTTTTGCTATTTGATTTAATTGGAATTATTTCAAATTCAATTCAATTACTATTCCAACTTCAACCATTGAAATGCACCACACATCACTTGTACTTCAGAAGCATTTCACACACATGACCATTTGGTTTCCAATGAACAAACATTAGCAAATGCAAGTTGACCAAATTTGAATAACATTTGGAGTTTGAATTTGAATTTACTTTTCAAATCAACTTCAATTAACATGTGGCAATTCAAACATAGGTCACATCAGCACCTTGCTATGCTTTGTTTTGCATATTGATTGTGCATTGTATTATCTTGATTGTGCTTTACTTCCAGTGCTTCGGTGATTGCATCTTCTCGGTAGAGTTGATCTCGGAGACGAGTTCAACCTCACGTCAGAAGAGTGTTACATCGTGATCGTCAGCAAGGCAAGCAGCCCCCTCTTTGATCATGTCTATAAAATCCCAGTTCCCTCTCATTCTCGCAAATGCATGTTTAGGATGTCACCATGATACGTTCTACCGCTAGTTGAACCCATTCCTTTGCATGACCTATCATTTTGTCACAGTAGTAAGCAAACCACAATCCTAGCAGATGTAGGAGTTGGTTGATATCATGTGGCCCCTGCAACTGTTACAGCTTATTGCATGCTTAGAGTTGTTACCTGAGGCTACTTTGATGTGAGTCGGGATGGTAGTGATCGTGTGATTGATGGTGGTAACGTGTTGGTGAATCTACCATAATCAAAGGTGAACGATGAGAGGCTGTGTAGGAGTACACAGTGGGTTGTCTCGTTGAACACTGCCTTAGGCCCGAGTTCTTGTGTTGTTATCCAAGACTAAGAGTACGACCACACATTGGGCTCACTGACCCCTCTCGGCCTAGTACCTCACCCCGGACCAGTCCAGGAGTCGCAAGTAGTTCTCCCTTTAATGATCTCAAGCAGGTGGAACCAAGGTAAGTGGTTGGCGTAGGTTGTGGGCACGTTGAATCAAGTGATCATGATCGAGTTGAGCTTGATGGCGGTCACACAACGTTTGAGTCCGCATCGGAAAAATCGGCCGGATTCCGATCGTGGTCCCAACTCAAATAGGCGACTCCCTAGGACTAGAGATGGTGCCGTGAGTGAAGTGTCGTGGCAGCATCCTCGCCGGTACTCACTTGAAGGGTCCATTCCCCAGGCGGTAACTGATGAGGCGTGTGTGTAGCAGTACACCCCTGCAGGGTTAATGAACTATTCGAATAGTCGTGTCCGCGGTTATGGACTACTTGGAGACCTTTACTTGATCATAGATAACTTTAACCGGATACTTCTAAAACACACCAAGATAACTGTGAGTGCTATGGCATGCTTCCTCGTGGGGAAGTCGAGGAAGGCACCATAGTGGAGTATTGATTGGAGACTGTTACTTGGACTCGTGTACGTTCTTACCTCTCTCTGGTACTCATAGTTCAGGATTAGCCAAGTCAAAGCTGGCACTTCTGCAAGTGAAACCCCACCTCCCTTTGCCTTGATACATGTGCATGAGTAGTATAGTTCCTATGTAAGTCTTGCTGAGTACGATTTTGTACTCACGTTTGCTTATTCTATGTTTTAGAGACGAGACCACTGACCCTGATGGTGGCCTCTACCTCGAGCTCGACGTGGACCAATGTCGTATAGTTCCAGGCAGCAGCCTGTGCCCTCTGGAGGGTCGTTGTACTTTTCTTTCAGGCTTCTTAAGCCATTTGTTAAACTTGTCTTTACTAAGACATAATTTGCTTCCGTTGATGTTTGATGTAATGTTGGATCACATCCATGTGATCTCTGCTTGTAATACAACTACTATGTCTGCTCTGTTTAGCAGAAGTTATAGAGACTATGAGTTTGTAGAGTTCATGTTGTGATTACCTGCTGTTTACACTAGACATGTATGATGTGTGTATGATTATAACATGCATGTCTTAGTGTGGGGTTCGATAGCTTAGTTGTGTTCTTGCCGGCGGTCTTTTATACACCAAGTGGCCCTTAGATGTGCGTAGCTTGGGGCATCGCGATGCGATTGCTCATGACTCTGTCATGTGGCACACTTTGTTGTATGATTGAGCCCGCCCGAGATCCCGACTAAGTGATCGGGCTGGGGTAAGTCTATGTAAGGGTTATGATTCAATCGATAACATGGTTGAGGCGACTTGTCTATGAGTATGGGATTCACCACCCATAAGCATTTTGACTTGTGAGCGGACGATGAGGACCCATCTCAGTTGATCATCCGGCCTGGATGGGATGCCCCTCACGTTCGATGCTTACCGAGAGTGATCTGTGCTTGGCCTTGTCTGCTTAGACAAGTGGGTACGGCTCTCGGCTCTTCATGTGATTGCATGGTGACCGGAATTACATACGCTAACCCCAGGTCCCGACAACGGGCGCGCCGAGAACAATTGGGTAAGCCCTTATCTTCATGCTTTGACCCTCACTGTTTTCTCTTGTACTGACTAACCTCTTATTTCTCCTTTCAGGGAGCCGATTGGTCTCGACGACATTGACACCGGCATTCCTGCCCGTGCCAACGTGGTCATATCACCTGCTGCGTCTGCTGCTGCCATCCGCAAACGGCTACCTGCTCCACCTCGCACCTCCAAGGACGCCGAGCGCGTCGCCAAGAAAGCTCGCCTCGAGACTGCCAGAAAGACTGCCACTTCTTCCATTGCCTCCAAGATCTCCCCAAGCACGGCCGACCAGGGAGTTACTGGTGGCGAAGGACCGCAACCGGTCGATCCGATTGCCCCATCTCCACCACGCCGCTCCGACCTGGTCTCCGCCCCCATGATGACTGCTTCGCCGATTGTGGTGTCCGCACCACCACTTATGACGACAACGCCGCCGATTGCGGTGTCTGCGCCGCCAATTATGACGACCACCCTGCCAATTGTGGTGTCTGCGCCGCCGATTATGACGACCACACCGCCAATTGTGATGACCACATCGGCCTCGGCTCGTCCGATTGCGCCGCAGCCACAACCGAATGCCTCCAGCCTTTTGGCGACATCAGCGCCACCGACTTCTACCATCGTTACCTCTGCCGCTGCAACTCAAACTTCATCACGACATCCGACTTCTTCTACGTCGGAAATTCTGATGCGCTCGGTGGACCAATTCCGGGCCAAGTACTCTCGCACCCGCCATGTCGGCACTGAGCGCGATGCTTCACCGCGCTCCCAAGATCCTTTGACGGCAGCCTACAGTCGGGTGAACGACTTTGCCACCGCCATTGCTCGAGACCTCCAACAGCTCGACCGCAATCATGCAGTAAGTTCTTCCACTTTCCTTTATTATTCTCCTTCAATCGGGAGACTTTTCTTCCGGTGGGTGCGCTGGCGCGCACCCACTGGGTGTAGTCCCCGAGATTCGGGCCGATTGTTAGCAATCGGTTCGGATCTTTTATGCTCTTTGCTTTTTCTCCTGCCTTCCTCCAATCAGGAGACTTCTCTTCCGATGGGTGCGCGGAAGCGCACCTAGTGGGTGTAGTCCTCGAGATTCGAGCCGATTGTTAGCAATCGATTCGGATCTTCTTTTGGCTGCTGTATCTCTAAAGTTCATCTTGCTTGTCCTCTCAGGCTGTTATGGAAGAGAAACGTGAGATCTTTGAGAAACTCCTCGACGCCTATGCCGCCAGCCTCCGAACTCTCGCCCAGGCCCAGCTCAAGGTCAAAAATCAATCGGCCGAGATCAATAGGCTGAGAGGTAACTTCTGCATCATTTCTGTCTTCTGTCCGACTGATAATTTCTCTTGTATTAACATCTGCATGCCTCCCTATAGTTTCTGTTCCCATGGTGGATGACCTTCAGGGCCGAATCGTCGAACTGACCGCTGAGCTTAACCAACAAGGACCTGTGCTCGCTGCAGCCAAGCAAGAGACAAACCGCCTGAAGGGGGTGGAAGCCGACTTGACCCAGACCATCAAGAGCCTCCATTCCGAGATGGCTGCTCTTGAAAATAAACACTTGAATGATTTAGCTGCCTTGACTGCTGCTGGCGATGGGCTCCGCGCTGAGCGAGATGCAGCTGTAGCCGCCCGGGAAGCGCTGCAGGCCGAGAGGGATGAAGCTTTTGCCACGCGAGACTCCATCCGGAAAGATCGCGACGAGCATATTGCCAAATATGAGGAGCTGGAGAAACACAGTTATGAAGAGACCACCCGACTACGCCGCCGAGCCAAGGGTTTCTGTGACACGATGACCGAGATGGATGTCGTGCTTAGCGGTACGTGCTTCTTGCATCCGAGTATAGTTTCCGATTGCTTCCTATTTCTGTGTCATTACTCATACTTTTATGCGTGGTGCAGAGGCCTGGCCTGAATCTGAAGCAGCTGCTTATGAAGCGGTGGCCAAATCCCGAGAGGAGACCATCGCGGCCGGAGGGACTTGTCAACTCGAAGATGATGTCTGGACTCGGCATGAGTATCTGATCGGCACTAAGGCCCGCGTTCCTGTCATCAAGGGGGTTGGACTATCCTTCAAACTTGGCATTCTGAAAATTGCCGAATTGCTGTGGTCGCCGACTGAGCTCAAGGTCGCCGACTGAGCTCCTCTGCCGAGGTCCGCAGATCGGACACTCTGGACGAAGAAGATTCTGACAAGGGAGATGCTCCGAATGCTACCACCGAGCAGACTCGGATTCTTCTGAAGGCCATCCCACGTCGGATCGACGTCCTGCTCAACTCCACAGGTCGGACTGGTGCTGAAACTGCTCTTCAGACTGTGCTGAGCTGGTACCCTCAAGTGAAAATTCCCCAACTCTACAGCCTCAGAGAAAATGCTGCCGACTTGCTTGAGAAGACTTACACCGAGGTGAATCGGCTCACCAGCACCATGGTGAACTGGTTTTCTCCCTATGACTACACTCCATATCTTGACGAGGGAGGGAATCTGCTCGCTGCAACTTCCATTTCTGGGTTGGTCGAAGAGCTCTCTAATAGCGGTTCGTCCCATACCTCTCCGAGGTCCAAGCATGCTGGGGCCACGTCTTCTGACGCGCAGTCGGAGCCGGATGCCACTGCTGCTCCGACTACGAGCTCTGCGCCATCAACTGTCCCGACTTCTTGAGCCGTGCCGCCGACGACGCCATCTACCTCTACCGACGACATCTGATCAGCCTTATCTTATTTTTGTTTTCAGGCTAACCGTTTGTAAGACACTATTTTAATTCCGTCGCCACCCACTGGGTGTGGTTCGATGTAATGAACTTATTCGGACTTGGGCCTGTTATTTTCTATGCAATCCGATTTCTCGTTGCAAGTTTTATTTGTGCAATCGACTTTGCGTCTTTGTCGGTTTCTTTTATCGGTCTGCACTTGGGGGTGTCATGCCTTGTCCGTGTTGCTGCCGACATGCGGTCTGCAATCGGATCAAAGGTTGATTTCCAGCCAAGGTTCGATAAGTGTTTCGAATTTACACGACAAGGTTTCACGCAAAGGATTCTGCAATGTTAGGATCCGATTGCTCGCTGTCGGCTGCTCGGTGCACTGGTCCGTGGCGCAATCGGTGGCTAACTTAGCCGGCTATGCCCTTTTTAGAGCGTTTCGACTTGTATCTCGGGAATTTGTGCTGCCGACTGCCCCAACTTCTGCCCTTCTCGATGCCACAACCACTCTCGTGACTTGCGCTCAAGTCAGGTGCTCAGTTGAGTGCCAGCCCGCAGCCCCCGTGCCTCGTTGGCTTATTTTTCTGACCTCGTGGTCGGTCAGTCTCCGAGTACGTTATTCACGTTTCGGGTATGACGAAGCGTTGCCGACTTGGGCTAGCTTTTCGAATGAAATTATGCAAAGGTGCTCGAACGCTCTTTTTCAGAGGCATGATAGCTTTACTGATTGTTTTGCCGAATGGCATACATAAATTTCTGCTGCTCAACTATAGAACGGACATAAAAGCTCAGCGTTCCATGGTCGCTCCGTTTCTACTCCTGATGTGTCCTTGTGCTGAGTGCCCTTGGTGCAGTCAATCAAATAATAGGAGTTGTTCTTGAGTGCGCGGCTGATGACGAATGGTCCTTCCCAGGGTGAGGATAGCTTGTGCTGCCCGTCTGACTTCTGAATTCGGCGTAGCACCATGTCGCCTTCTCGGAAGGCAAGAGGGCGAATCTTCTTGCTGTGGTAGTGCCGCAACTTCTGCTGGTAGACTGCCGACCTGGAAAAGGCCAGCAGGCAAGCTTCTTCCTTGAGATCGACGCCGTCCTCTCGTGCTAACTTGGCTTCTTCCTCGGTGTACAAGGCATGCCGAGGTGAATCAAACTCGATGTCGGGCGGGATGATTGCTTCTGAACCATACACCAGGAAGAAAGGAGTGAATCCAGTCGACCTGTTTGGTGTGGTCCTCAAGCTGAACAGTACTTCTGGGAGTTCTTCAATCCATGATCCTGGTGCCCTCTCGAGTAGCTCCACCAATCGGGGTCTGATACCCGAGAGGATGAGACCATTTGCTCTTTCTACTTGACCGTTCGACTGGGGATGTGCCACAGATGCAAGATCCAGCCGAATGCCTTGCTGAGATGCATATCGAGCTAGTGCCCCCTTTGCGAAATTGGTGTCGTTGTCGGTGATGATGCTATTGGGCACGCCATATCTGCACACGATGTCGGCCACAAAGTGAACCGCAGTCGGCCCATCCAGCTTCTTGATCGGGCGGGCTTCAATCCACTTGGTAAATTTATCCACTGCAACCAGGAGATGTGTCATGCCACTTCGAGCCCTCTTGAATGGACCAACCATATCCAAGCCCCACACCGCAAACGGCCATGCTATTGGGATTGTCTTCAATGCTGATGCTGGCTGATGACTTTTTGCCTTGAACCGCTGGCAGCCCTTGCAATATTTCACCAAATTCTCAGCCGCTGCGAGCGCAGTCGGCCAATAGAAACCATGTCGGAAAGCTTTGCTGGCAATGGCTTTTTCAGATACGTGATGACCGCATTCACCTTGATGGATGTCTCTGAACTGCCGATTGCGGCGCCTGGCACGCATTCGGCAGCCCTTGGTGGCGATTGCTCGTCTGGAGCTGGAACTTCTTCATTGCAATCGGCAGTGCCTGACTTCATTGGTTCTTCTGAGGCTGTGCCATCTGATGCTGCCTCTGCTTGCTTCCCTTTGTCCTTGCTCATCTTGCTGCATTCGGCAGCCCCTGGTTTGCAATCGGCAACCCCTGGTTTGCAATCGGCAACCCCTGGTGCTGTTGAAGCACCTTGGGCGCTTGACTGCTTCTTCAGAGTTGGATTTTTTGCCGGTTGAGCTTCTTTTTCCTTCTTCAATGCTTCAAGGTCGGTCTCCAAAATGAAGATGGACTCAGACTCTGGGGACGGCATGATGGATGGCTTCCTGATGTGCTCAAGTGATACGCCTGGTGGGATAGCTTGCCTTGTTGAGCCGAGCTTGGACAATGCATCTGCTGCTTCGTTGTTTGCTCTCGGCACATGGTGGAACTCACATCCTTCAAAGTATCCACTGATCTACTGCACTAGGAAGCGATAGCTTGCCATATTTGCATCCTTTGCATCTCAGGTGCATGTGAACTGATGTACTACCAAATCGGAGTCACCAAAGCACTCAATATCCCGAATGTCGATTTCCTTGGCCAGCTTGATACCATGCACAAGGGCTTCGTACTCGGCGACATTGTTTGATGCTCCAAAGTGAATCTGGAGCACATATTGCAGTTGATCTCCTCTTGGTGAAGTGAGCACTACGCCAGCCCCTAGGCCGCTCTTCATCTTGGATCCGTCAAAATGCATTCGCCAGAAATCCGATCCTGTGAGCTGCGGCATATATTGAGTTTCAGCCCAGTCCACCAGGAAATCGGCCAATGCTTGCGACTTGATTGTTGTTCTCGGCTCGTACTAAATGCCATGGTTGGCGATCTCGATTGCCCACTTCGCCACTCTTCCGGTTGCATCTCGGCTTCCTATGATGTCGGCCAATGGAGCCGAGCTGACGACCGTGACCAAGTGGGCTTGAAAATATGGCTTCAATCTCTTGGCCGCCATGTACACTCCATAGCACATCTTCTGGTAGTGAGGGTAGTTTTTCTTGGACGCCGAGAGCACTTCACTGATGTAATACACAGGTCGCTGAATCTGCTGTGCCTTGTCCTTCTCGGGCCGCTCCACCACCATAACTGCACTGATCACCCGATTGGTTGCCGCAATGTATAACATCATTGGCTCCTTCTCAATCGGGGCAGCCAGAATCGGCGCGGTGGAGAGCATGCGCTTGAGCTCTCGGAATGCTTCGCTTGTTTGAGGTGTCCAGGTGCACTTCTCCGTCTTCTTCATCAGCTGATACAACGGGATTGCTTTTTCACCCAGCCGACTGAGAAATCGGCTGAGTGATGCGAGGCAACCGGTGAACTTCTGTACTTGCTTTAGGTTCTTGGGTTGCTCCATGCGCTCGATTGCGGCTATCTTCTCGGGATTGCATTCGATTCCTCTCTCGGAAATGAGAAATCCCAAGAGCTTGCCGGCTTGGACTCCAAAAACGCATTTCTCCGGATTGAGCTTGATCTGATAAGTTCTCAAATTTGCAAATGTCTCTCGGAGGTCGTCTAGGAGTGTGACTCCCTTGGCCGACTTCACTACCAGATCGTCCACATAGACGTGGAGATTTCTGCCGAGTTGGGAGTGTGTACACCTCTGAATTGTGCGCTGATAAGTGGCACCTCCATTTTTCAAACCAAAAGGCATGGTGATATAACAATAAGCCCCGAAAGGGGTTATAAATGCAGTTTTTATTTGATCTTCCACAGCAAGTTTGATCTGATGATAGCCAGCTGTGGCATCCAGAAAAGACAAAAGCTCGCAGCCGGCCGTAGAATCAATCACTTGATCGATACGGGGTAGAGCAAATGGATCCTTCGGGCACGCCTTGTTCAAGCAAGTGTAATCGATACACATGCGCCAAGTCTTGTTCTTCTTCATGACGAGGACTGGATAAGCCAGCCACTCGGGGTAAAATACTTCCATGATGAAACCTGCCTCTTGCAGCTTCGCAATCTCTTCGCCGATTGCCCTTCTCTTATCTTCAGAAAAACGTCTCAGGGGTTGCTTGACCGGCTTCGAGCCTGGCCGAATGTGCAGCTTGTGCTCGGCGAGTTCTCTCGGCACACTAGGCATGTCTTGTGGAGACCATGCGAAGATGTCCTGATTCTCACGGAGAAACTCGACGAGCTCGCTTTCCTATTAGTCGCTAAGTCCAGCTCCGACTACAACAAACTTGGTTGAGTCGGAGGGATCTAGAGCGATCTTCTTGCTGTCCTTGGCCGACTGAAAAGCTGATTCTTCATCTGCTCTCTTGGCTGGGCCGATTGTTTTGCGCTTGCGCCATTGCAATCACCTTGCCGAGCTGACGCTTCTCCGTTTCGACCACCTGAGAATCAGCCAAACTGCTGCCAGCCGACGTGCACTCGAGGGACTTCCTGAAGTCCCCGGTGACGGTGATGACGCCGTTTGGCCCTGGGATCTTCATCTTGAGGTAAGTCTGCTGTGCATTGAACATGAACTTGGCAAATGCAGGCAGTCCTAACAGGGCATGATAAGGACTGCTGAGGTCGGCGACCTCGAACCAAATCGGCTCCCTCCTGAAGTTCTCCTCTGTGCCAAATATGACGTCCAGCCGAATGCGACCCATGGGGGTGCAAGACAACCCAGGGACGATCCCATGGAAAGTCGTCCGACTGCGCTCCAAATCCTTCTCGGTGAGCCCTAGCTTGGTCAAGGTGTCTCTGTACAGAATGTTGATTGTGCTTCCTCCATCGACGAGCACTCGGGAGAACTTGCATGAGAACCTTGGTCCTGCGAACAGAGCATCAACCACAAGCGGATAATTGCCCGGATTCGGCAAGATGGTGGGGTGATCTGCTCTGTCCCAGGATATAGGACACTCGGACCAATGCATGAACTGAGGAATCGGCGGCATGGTGGCATTGACTTCTTGAGCTCGGGCTCTCCGACTGCCTTGTCGGTGGATTTGCTGGTGAAAATCATGTAGGCGGCGTCTTGCCGCGGGAACTGGTTCTGCTGCTAAGGTGGTCCTCTGTTCTGGGGTGGTGGTGGGGGTGGAGGTGGTAAAGCTTCTCCCTTCGCAATCCTTCTCACAAAATCACACTGCCGAGTAGTATGCGCAGACGGCCTGCCGGGAGTGCTGTGCAATTTGCACGGTGCATCCAGCATATCCTCAAACGTGTATTTGGGCTTCATCTGCCTCTGCGGCCTTACATTAGGCTTCATCCTCCGACTGCCTCCTGCAGCCCCTGGATCTTCTTCATTCTGGACAGCGGCCACCTGCCGACTGCCGTATTGAATGTCTGGCTGCTCATCCTTGCGCTTGCCATTGTTCTGCTGATTGTTGTAGTTGTTGTTGTGGTTGTTCTCTCTTCTTTCCTTCCGACTAAGGCCTTGGTTCCCTGTGTCCGATTGCGGAGCCCCTGGTGATTGAATTACACCTCCAACTCCGAGCTGGATAGGGCGCATCGCAGAATCGGATACAGCAAAGGAGTTGGCCACCTTCATGAGCTCGGCGAGCGATGTGAAATCCATGCGGAGCAACTTGTGCTTCAGCATTGAATCAGCCAGGCATCCATCCGTGAAGTACTGAATGGCCTGGATCTCATGGACTCCTTCACATGAGTTCTTCAACTTGATCCACCGAGATAGGTAACCTCGGAGGGGTTTGTCCTTGCCCTGCACACAAAGAGCCAACTGCCGCGGGAGGTTGGGCCGCTCATATGTGCTCGTGAAGTTGTGAATGAAAGCGCTTGTAAAATCCTCCCAGCAATTTACGCTGTCCTTGGGCAAACTATTCAACCAAGTCCGAGCTGAACCCTGCAGCATCAGGGGTGCATAGCGGACTGCCACGCGCCGACTGCCCCCCGCAATGCGAACTGCTGTCAGGTAATCGGACAGCCAATCTTCTGGCTTCACAGAACCATTGTACTTGGGAGTATCTCTCCGCAGCGTGAAGCCTTTGGGAAACTTCTCGGTCCGGATGCGATGACCGAAACACGACGGGCCAGCCTCTCCTTCTTCATCCTCTTGAGCCTCCTTCTCCGGGAGCTCAATGCGATGCCTGGCATCATTCTGACCGATTTGGCGAGGGCCAAGTCGGGCGCTGATTGCTGGTCTTGGTGCCGACTGCTGAGCCATGTCATTGCGCCTGTTGTTAACAGCTGGCTCTTCAATTCTTCTGCTTCCCGCTGGGGGTGGCCGATTGCTTCTGACCCTGCTTTCATGCCGAGATGGGGCCGGTTGATGCCTGTTCTGGCGCGATGCATTCGGTCGCTGGCTAGCTTCCGGAATCGGCCTCACAGTTCCCCTTGACGCCCCAGGTCCTGCATTCTGATTCTCCATTGCCACGAGCCTTTGTTCCTTTGCGGCTGCTAGCAGCTCACGCATTCGGCGCGACTGCTCTCGTCGCTCATCTCCCTCCAGGTCTTCTAGCTCGATTGCTATCTGCTCGGCTGCTCTCAGGTTTTTGTCCGGAGTGTTGTATGTCGGCCTCTGGATGAACACCGATTGCGCCGGTTGCTCCGGCTGCACCGGCCTCCTTGGCCGCTCCGGTTGCTCAGCTCCCGACAGCTGCTGGTTGACTGCTCTACCTCGGCTTCTCAAATCTTCCAAGACCGCGGGCTCAATCGGCCGACGCGGTCCTGCATGCGCTGCGTTGTACTCCCTTGTGATGGCTCCCAGCATGTGCTCCTCTGCCAGCACCTGCTCGGCTCTGCGCGCAAGAGCAAGCCGTGCCGTCTCCAGCTCGGTGTGCACTTGATCGGGATCACCATTCCGTTTCACGGGTGTGTATAACACATCCCGCAACGCACTCGTGACGACTCTCTCTGCAGACTCCGCTTCCTCCTTTGCTCTTCTAGCCGCACTCGCTACACCGCGATTGCTCGATGAAGACGCCCCCTCCATCATGACAACTGCGTGCACTCGGCCCTCCTCTCCGCCGGGTGCCGCACCGCAGCCCCTGGTCGAGAGCGGATCCGTGACGCACGAGAAGACATGAATCTCCCTGGGATATGCCTCGGGGAAGCTGCTGATGAAGAGGCGATGACTGCCGACCTGCAGCGACACACCGGGCGGCAGGGGTGCCCCGGCCCCATACCGCGCCGAGTAGTCCACCACGTAATCGATTGCCCCACGCCTAAGAATCAGGCCAAAGGCGTGGCTATCGCCTGATGCTTTGGAAAATCCCGTCCGGATCTTTACTCCAGTCGACGCCTCGGTCTTCCCCACGGTGGGCGCCAACTGTCGTCGATATGTGACGGCAGATGCCATGGGGATGGCTAAAGTGAGGGGAAGACGCGAGGAAGAAGATGTCGATGGTGCCGGAATCGGGTTGGGCACAAACACGGTGACGGACACCACGATGTACCCAGGTTCGGGGCTCTCCGGAGAGATAACACCCCTACTCCTGCTTCTCTCTTATATATCAATGGAACCGAGCTACAATAACTGCTTCTCTATCTACTCAGGGGAAGGTGAGCGCCGCCGTGGGCAAGGCTCTCTCCTTCTTCCTTGAGGAGTAACTACAAGCAGTCAATGAACTGAGTCACTTGTGAGTAATGGGGCGAATGAGCGGATCGTCCCCCATGCAGGAGGGGTACCCCGGGCTCTTATAGCATGAGCCTGGGGTAAATCGGTAACTTCACTGCCGATTGGGCCCAGCTGTCATCCTCTAATCGGCTGGGCCCACCGACTGCTCCTCTCCGGGTGATCCGGACCCGACGAGCGGCGGCCCATGCTGTAGCCTCGTAGGGCATGATGGTGAACAGTGGAGCTAGGAGGTGCGGTCTTGTCGTCCTGTCCGCGGAATCGGCGGAGAGGTCGACACCGCATCTCTGCCAGATCTTCGATGTGACTTGGCTTCTCTGCCACCCCGATCTCTCGGGATTGCGCATTTATGACCTCGTACTTGTACTCGCGACCGATCTCGGGGTCACCCTCCCCAAGGGTAGTAGGTCGTACCGATTTCGCCTGGGCCGACTGGTGGTTCCGGGCAAGGTCGATTGCTCTGGGAAATCGGCTGTGCTGATACCCACCTCGGCCCAGCTGCGGACCAATCGGATAATTGTCTTGATGATGAAAAGGGTGGACCGGTAGCGCCTGGGCCGACTGCTGGCATTCTGCATGGCTGATTGCCTTGGAGCAATCGGCCGTATGTCTGCCCAGCTCGGCCCAGCTGCAGCCCAATCGGTCCATCCTTGTGCCTTGAAAGGTTGCTTTCGCTTGGGTGAGCCTACCCGGGTACCTATCCCCCGACAATTAAGCTCTCTAACATCCCAGAAAGCTTTGTGCTCTAACTCTAATGGCAAATGGCAAGCCTTTCCATAGACCATTTTATAGGGAGACATGCCCATGGGGTTTTTGTAAGCAGTTCTATACGCCCACAAAGCATCTCCTAACTTATTTGACCAGTCCTTCCTATTTCTGTTAACTGTCTTTTGCAAGATCAACTTGATCTCTCTATTGGTGAGCTCAACTTGCCCACTAGTTTGAGGATGGTACGGTGAAGCAATTCTATGATTGACATCATACTTGGCTAAAGCTTTTCTAAAAGCTCCATGCGTGAAGTGTGATCCTCCATCAGTCATGAGATATCTAGGTACACCAAACCTAAGGAAAATTACATCTTTGAGCATTTTCAAAGATGTTTTGTGATCAGCACTCTCAGTGGGGATTGCTTCGACCCACTTGGTTACATAATCAACAGTAACTAATATGTGAGTGTACTTGTGCGAAGAAGGAAAAGGACCCATAAAATCAAAACCCCAGCAATCAAAAGGCTCAATCACTAGTGAGTAATTCATAGGCATCTCATTCCTTCTACTAATATTACCAAATCTCTGACATTTATCATAGGCTAAAACATAATTTCTAGCATCTTTAAAGAGAGTAGGCCAATAAAAACCTGATTGGAGAACCTTATGCGTGGTTCTCTCATCGGCGTGATTTCCTCCATAGGGACTATCGTGACATTGCTTGAGAATGTCCTTCTGCTCGTGTTCCGGTATGCATCTTCTCACGATCCCGTCCGGACCTTCTTTGAAAAGATGTGGGTCATCCCAAAAGTAATGCCTCAAATCATGGAAGAACTTCTTCCTTTGCTGAAATGTTAAACCTGGAGGCAAATACTTTGCAACGATAAAATTAGCATAATCTGCAAACCAAGGATCGGAAAGAGATTGTACTTTAACAACGGCAAGTTGTTCGTCTGGAAAACTGTCGTTGACTGGGATGGGATCATGCGGTATATCTTCCATCCTTGAAAGAATGTCTGCTACAGGGTTGTCTGCTCCTTTTCTATCAACAATCTGCAAATCAAATTCTTGAAGGAGGAGTACCCAACTGATGAGTCTTGGCTTGGCATCCTTCTTCGTCATAAGATACTTAATGGCAGCATGGTCAGTATGAATAATAACTTTAGAATCAACAATATACTGCCTAAACTTATCACAAGAAAACACTACTGCTAAGAATTCCTTCTCAGTAGTAGCATAATTCTTTTGAGCACTATCAAGGGTTTTACTAGCATAATGTATAACATTCAATTTTTTATCAACCCTTTGTCCTCAAACAGCTCCAACAGCAAAATCACTAGCATCACACATAATTTCAAAGGGCAAACTCCAGTCAGGCGGTTGTACTATAGGAGCGGTTATTAAAGCTTTCTTAAGAACTTCGAAAGCCTCCTTACAATCTTCATCAAATACAAAAGGAACATCCTTCTGTAGAAGATTAGTGAGGGGTCTCGAGATCGTAGAAAAGTCTTTAATAAATCTTCTATAGAAACCAGCATGACCGAGAAAACTACGAATACCTTTAATGTACCTTGGATAGGGCATCCTTTCGATAGCTTCAATCTTTGCCTTGTCCACTTCAATTCCCCTCTCGGAAATCTTGTGGCCAAGCACAATCCCTTCGTTAACCATGAAGTGACACTTTTCCCAGATTAGAACTAAGTTTGTATCCTCGCATCTCTGCAAAACTTTATTAAAATTGTGGAGACAGTGGTCAAAGGAAGTTCCATAGACGGAGAAATCATCCATGAAGACTTCCACAATCTCCTCACAGAAACCATGAAATATTGCAGACATACATCTCTGAAAAGTAGCAGGCGCATTGCATAAACCAAAAGGCATACGCCTATAAGCATAAGTACCATAAGGATTTTTTTGGACAGCCGTGTTAACATGAATTTGAGAGAAGCCTGAATACCCGTCAAGATAGCAAAAGTGGGTGTTTTTGGACAGCCTCTCAAGCATCTGGTCGATAAAGGGCAGCGGGTAGTGGTCCTTCCTAGTCGCCTTGTTCAACTTCCTGTAATCAATACACATTCTATATCCAATAATAATTCTTTGAGGTATTAGTTCATTCTTATCATTAGGGACTACCGTTCTCCCTCCTTTCTTAGGAACACAATGAACTGGACTTACCCACTTACTATCAGCTATGGGGTAGATAATACCTACGGCTAGAAGCTTGAGGATTTCGGTCCTCACAACATCCATCATCTTTGGGTTCAACCGTCGTTGATGGTCAACAACAGGTTTAGCATCGGGCTCGAGGTTGATAGTATGTTGACAGATAGATGGACTAATTCCCTTAAGGTCATCAAGGGTATAGCCAATTGCACCACGGTGTTTACGAAGTATCTCCAATAATCGCTCTTCTTCATATCCTGAAAGGTTAGAGTTGATAATAACAGGATATAATTTCTTTTCATCTAAATAAGCATACTTGAGCGTATCGGGAAGAGGTTTGAGATCAAACACCGGGTCTTCTTTTGGTTTGGATAGAATTCCTAAAGGTTCAACCGGAAGGTTGTGCTTCAGGATAGTAGGTTGTCTCAAGAAGATTTCATCAATTTCATTTCTTTCCTGCATATGAGTATCATTCTCGTGGTCCTCCATGTATTGATGCAAAGGATCATTAGGTGGAATAGCAATAGAGGCAATACTTTCAATAATTTTATCATCACTAGGTAATTCAGTACCACGGGGCTGCTTAGAGAACTTAGAAAAGTTAAATTCATATGGCTCACCATTGAATTCAACAGAAACTTTACCCTTCTTGCAATCTATAATAGCTCCACAAGTTCTGAGAAAAGGTCTACCAAAAATAATATGACAAAAACTATCTTGCACTGAACCAAGTACGAGAAAGTCGGTAGGATACTTTACCCTTCCGCATAGGACTTCAACATCTCTCACAATCCCAATAGGAGAGATAGTAGCTTTGTTTGCAAGATGAATAGTAACATCAATCTCTTCAAGTTCACAGGGTGAAATATCACCCATGATCTCTTGATAAAGCGAATAAGGAATCGCGCTAGCACTTGATCCCAGATCGCATAGCCCGTAATAATTGTGATCTCCTATTTTAACAGATACAACTGGTGTACCTTAAATTGGGATTTTATTCTTGGCTGTGACAATGTTAGTTGAAACAGCACAAAAATTTATAATAGAATCTGAAACATCATTAGTAACTAAATCTTTAACCATCGCAACTTGAGGATCGACTCTGATCTGGTCCTCAGGTTCGCCTGTTCTTCTCTCACTTTTATTTATTATGCCTGTCACAAAAGAGTGCTCCCTTATCCTTGAAGGAAAAGGGGGTTGTTCATATATAACTGCAGGCAAAATAGGATCAGCAACGTGAATATCAATAGGCACTTCCTTGAAAGGCTTATGGTGCTGACCCTTCTTCATCTTAGAAGAATCAACATGAGAGGCAAAGTTCTTACAAAAATCAATCATTACATGGGAATCCAGACCAATCTTAGAGCAAAAGGTATTAAAATAATCAGTTTTCACATAGCTCTCAATATAATCATGCTCATAATTTATAGCGGGTTCAATACCTTTATCGATTTCCCAGTCTTCAGTATTTTTCTAGATCCTTTCGATGAGATCCCATCTTTCTTCAACGCTCTTTGTCTGAAATACCCCGCTAGAGGAGGCATCGAGCATTTCCTTATCCTGACGAGAAAGCATGGCATAAAAATTTGTAAGTATAATATCCTTGGGGAGCTTGTGGATAGGACATTTGAACATTAGGGATTTAAGTCTCCCCCAAGCTTGAGCGATGCTCTCTCCGTCGCGAGACCTAAAGTTATAGATGTAATTCCTGTCTCGATGAACTTCATGAAGAGGGTAAAACTTTGTATAAAAGAGAGACATAAGCTCTTCCCAATTAAGAGAATGTGAGTTATCGAGGAGCTTATACCAATCTGAAGCTTTGTCCGTAAGCGATATGGAGAATAATTTCTTCATAACGAACTCCAGTGACACACCTGCAAGCTTGAATAATGAACATAGTTGTGATAAATATAGCAAGTGTTCACCTGGATGTCTGTCTCCTGCATAGAGATTAGCTAAGACATAATCGATAATACCAGATGGTATCTTATAAGGCACAATTTCAGCAGGGGCAGGAGTAACTACCTTAGTTGTGGGGCGGTTCCCCAAGAACAATGATCCAAGAGTAGGGGTGTCCATAAGGACAAAAGCAGCAACAGCAAAACTAAAAACAGAAATATAAAAACTTCCTTACCAGCTTCACTTACTAATAGCGCTACGCTCCCCGGCAACGGCGCCAGAAAACGGTACTTGATGACCCACAACCGTAAGGGATCTATTGCAGCGTTTTCAATAAGTAAGAGTGTCGAACCCAACGAGGAGCAGAAGGTAATAGCAAGTGACTTTGGCAAGGAGATAACTGCAAGCACTGGAAGATAACTTTTTAGGGGTTTTCTTGGTATAAGCAACAGGAAAGTAAAAACGAGCAAAGTAAAAGGCACTGGAGAGTAACGAGTGGCCCAATACTTTCTGAGCAAAGGAGAGGCCTAGCAACTGAACTTATAAAAGCTAAAGTGTTCTTGAGGACACACGGGAGAGGTAGTCATGTGCTTTCGCCATATTCCGTATCGGTACTATGTGCTGTGTTGATAAGTGTTGAGTGGGTGGATCTATGCTAGTACACCCTCTAGACTAAGACAAGTGCACTCTTATGATTAAACACCTTGCAAGCATCCGCAAATACAAGATAGTAATTAAGGCAGAAGCCTAACCATAGCAATACGATCGGTGATCCATTGTTCCCTTGTGCAAAAGCGTGCAAACTGGGGTTTAGGTTTCTGTCACTCCGGCAACCCACCGTAAGCATTCTTTGTACACAATGTATTCCCCTAGGTCCTTGATAAGGCGAAGTGTTGAGTGTTCGACTCACACAACACCACTAGGAAAATAACAACACAACTTAATTATCAAACAACACATATTACTTCAACATCATATGACTACTAACAACTAGACTTCTCCCATGTCCTCAAGAACTAAAGTAACTACTCACAAGACATAAAAGAGATCATGATCAGTGGGGATAAATAGATGATAAACAATCTGGACACAATGATATTTCTCCAACAAAACTCAATAGCATTCACCACATAGTAGTAATCAACACCGATAGAGTAGAGAGGATAGATAGTACGGATTACAACACAAGTTGCAATTGTGAGATGAGATTGGATGGAGGTGGAGATGGTGTTGATGATGGGGATGATGTTGATGATGATCTCGATGATGCCCGTGACGATGGTGATGACGATGGCGATGATCTCCCCTTTCGGGAGGTGATCTCCCCGGCGGAATCTGCCCGCCGGAGATGGCTTTTCTTCTCTGTAGGTTTCCTCCACGGAGCAGCGGCGGAACTCCGAAAACTCTCCCCCTTTAGGGTTTCTGGATGATGTGTGTTATATAGGCCAGAGGGGGGAACCGGGAGTGGTCCTAGGGGTCTAGGCGCCCTCCCGGCGCGGCCAGGGTGGGGGCCGCGCCAGGTGGCCGCCCAGGCACCCTGTGGCCACCCTCTGGTCGCTTTTTTTGCTTGTCTTCGTGATCCTTCTGGAAAATACCCTCCGTCGATTTTCAGGTAATTTGGAGGTATTCTTCTTCAGCAACTCAGCGTCCACTTTTTACCGCTGAATCCTGCGTCTGCTGCTTCGGCACCGGAAAGTTGCAAACTGTGTAAAATAGGCCAAAACAACATAAGGATAGCATCATATCATAAAATATATCAATGAATAAGAAAGAATTACTATATAAAATAGTGATGCATTTTGGACGTATCAACGGTGCTGAGCCTGAAAAGGATGGTGAAAAGAATGATCCACCCGAAGTTCGAGAAGAAAAAGCACCCGACAAACGCAAGAAATACACTAGAGAAGATTTTATTGCAAGAAGACATGGGAAGGAAAGAGAACCATGGGTACAGAAACCCATGCCCTTTCCAGGTAAGTCTCTCAAAACTAAAGAAGAAGAGAATTACAATAAGTTTTGTGAGTGGATGAAACCTCTTTTTCTTCAAATTCCTTTGACTGATGCTATTAAGTTACCTCCTTATTTGAAATATATGAAAGATATTGTTACTAATAAAAGAAAAGTTCCTAATGAAGCAATATCTACTATGCTTGCTAACTACTCTTTTAGTGGCAAGATTCCTAAGAAGATTGGTGATCCAGGTATACCCACCATTCCTTGTTCCATAACGAATAATTATGTCAGGACTGCTTTATGTGATCTTGGAGCAGGAGTGAGTGTTATGCTTTTTTATCTTTACAAGAGACTATGTTTAGAAAAACTAATCCCTACAGATATCTCTCTTCAGATGGCTGACAAGTCAACAGCCGTTCGAATGGGTATTTGTGAGGATGTTCCCGTTGAAGTTGCTAATTGTTTAATCCTTACTGATTTTGTTGTGCTTGACATGCCCGAGGATGGGAGCATGTCTATTATTCTTGGTAGACCTTTTCTTAACACCGCAGGTGCTATTATTGATTGCAATAAAGGAAAGGTTACTTTCAACGTGAATGACAAAGAACACACGGTGTATTTTCCGAAGAAGATTGACAAAAGGCATGGCCTCAACTCTATAGAGAATATCGAGACTGTGAAGATTGGAGAATGGGATTGTCCTCTACACGTGCACCACAAATACAAAACCATCATGGTGGGGACAATGTCCATTAAAGTAAAGGTGCAATGATCACTTCATGACAGGTGAGACTTTTTGCTCTATGTATCGCCGGTTTGTTGGTAAGAGCTAGGGTAATGTCCTCTTGAATGCTAGCAACTGGGAGATTTCCAACAAGATTTTCCATAACACTAAGAGCTTCATAGACTGGGGCTTCTATGAAATTCCCATTGATAGCAGTGTCTAGAATAAATCTATTCCAAGAAGTAATTCCAACATAAAAGTTTCTAAGCAAGATAGTAGTGGATTGCTTCTTGGTGGATCTTTTTTGAGAATCATTAATTCTATACCAGGCATCTTTCAGACTTTCACCACCTATTTGTTTAAAGGTGAGCACTTCTGCTTCACCAAAGGCAAAAGGACCAGACATAATGATAACTACTAGCAAGGTAACTATTTTTTTATTTTTGATAAAGGAAACTAAAGAAAAAACTGAAAGGTAAACTAACAAGACTAAAAAGCAAAGATAAAAGATAGTGTGCAACTCCCCTATCTTGAAGAGTGGAGTCCCCGGCAACGGTGCCAGAAATTTGCTTGATACACGAGATAATACTCGCCCCTCGTTGGTTACCCCAAGTGGAAGGTGAGATGTAGTGTAGCGGCAAATTTCCCTTAGCGAAGATGCTAAGGTTTTGATTGTCTCCAGTAGGACTCCAAGATCGACAAGTAGGTGGTGAAGTGAACAACGGCGCCGTTTACAACCTAGGTTGCTAACTTCACCTGGACCTGCACACACAACAGATAGCTTTGCTCCCAACGAGTACAGAGGAGTTGTCAATTCCTCCGGCCTTGTTGTTTACAAAGGATAAAACGCACGGGGTAATAATGATAGTGATAGCTACGGAAAAGTAAATACTGAAAGTAAATTGAAGGTGTAAACAGTAATGGAAATATGGACCGGGGTCCTATGATGTTCACTAGTGATGTATCTCTCCCAAAATACGATAAAATAGCCATGCGAGGTAAACAAATTACAGCTGGGAAATTGACAGGATTATGTGCGCAAACCAATGCTAATTATGCTATAAAGAAAGGAAGAGGCTCAAAAGCATGGGCGGTACGTCAAGACAAGTAGACCGAAATCCATCTGCATCTACCTACTAATCATCCACCTTGAGATATCTATCCAGAACATCTCGCTGGTATTAAGTTGTGAATCCCACCCAAAGTGTAAACTCAAAGCAACAGACAACTGCATTAAAGAACTTTGCGTAAAGTAAACAATCCTTGCACCCGCAAGTACAAGCACCGTTGTGTTCCCCCTTGTGGCAACAGCACATCCCCTAGACTCATGTTTCTGTCACTCAAGCTAGTCATCGGGGGGCATGAACCCACAATCATGCATAACGCTCCCTCTTGGAGTCACTACCTACTACTTGGCCAAAGCAATAAACAGCAACGGAGAACATGCAAGAATTACTCAAGAACATAAATATAAAAGAAGAGAATCAAATATATAACTCAATCACAATCTGAACATAATCTCATAATCCATCGGATCCTAGCAAACTCAGCATCGCAATAGCAGAAAGATTACATAAGTGCCTCGATCATGTAGGGCATCTCACGAGGTCTAATCCATGAAGAACAAAGAGGGGAGGAGAACATCATATAGATACTGATCATAGACCCATGGTCCAAGGTGGACTACTCAAGGTTCATCCGGGAAGCATCCATGGTGGTGGAGAAGCTCCCGGAGGTGATTCCTCCCTCGGCAGGGTGCCGGGAAGAGGTCTTCTGGTGCTCCCGATCTTGGAAGCGCAGCGGCGGCGGAACAGAGGAGAGATCGCGAAAAAGGGTTTCCTCCCCGAGGGTTTCTCGTCACGGGGAATAAATAGGAGAAGGGGGCAGCCAGAGGTGGGCCAGGGGCTCCAGGCGCCCCCCTGGCGCGGCCAGGGGTGGGGCCGCGCCCACTGGCCGCCTGGGGCCCCCCTGGCCCCCCTCTGGCCCCTCTCGGGCTCTTCGCGAAGCTTCCGGTACGCTGATTTTTCCTATATTTTTCCCAGAATTTTTCTGGTACTTTAAATAAGGGGGAAACCTGAAATAGAAAAATAGCATAAAACAGGAACTGGCACTGGGGTGCACTGAGTTAATAGGTTAGTCCAAATATGATCAAAAGTGTATGGAAGTTCATCAATATCATAGCAATATCACACAAAAGAGCCATGGAGCAAGAAGAAATTATAGATATGTTTTGGAAGTATCAAGGAGCATGGTGATTTCACACCTTTCCAGGGAGAGACATTCACCGAGCATGTCGATGGGTCTTCTTCCTCTTGGAGCGCAGGACCTTCCTCATGGGAGGACCCGAGGACTTCGGTGTACGCACCGGAGGGCTCATACGACTCCTGGACTTACCCTTACCCCGGAGCAGGAGGCTCTTGGGGGCAGTAGCTGCTACCAACTTAGGCCAAAAGCCTAAGCTTGGGGAGTACGTTCCCTTCTCACATTTTCATTGTATTATCCGTTTTTATTTTGTTCGCTTTGATCTTTTCGAAGTTTTTACCCGGTCTTCTTTGTTCTTTTATTTTTGCAAAAACAACAAAAAGATTTCTCTTTTCTTTTTCTTTCGCTAAATCTTTGAAAAATCCAAAAATAATTTCTTTTATCTCTTTAGTTTGCTTTGTTGCAGAGTTCAGCTCGAGTCCGTGATGGCATTTGCACTTGATTATATTTTCCTACGTTCAACCGTGCAAGTGAAAAGGCAGTAATGACGAAGATCGACGAAAGGGATGCAACAAGGAAAACCGGTATGAACTCTTTTCGTTTCTACTCTTGTACATATGCTTGTACTTATGATTTAGAGACCAGCTTGTAGCGACATAGTGCTATGTTTACAATGCTTTCCCGGTGTTCATGCTTTCCCTGTGGTTAATCCCAAATAACTATAGTACATAATGTGTTGTTCAAATGATTTACATGCATTGCATTGTTCATAGTTTGACATACTGAAGTGGTATTTCCCTTTGGAGAATTTTTGGATTGACTTGGCACATGCTTACACATGTTTATGACTGAAAAGTCTACTATGCCTTGATGATCTTTGAATTTCAGAATAGTTATATCATTTTCATGCCCAATTCAATGTTACTTTGTCGCTCTGCATGATTATGACTGTTATTGCTCTCTAGTTGGTCGCTTCCCAGTCTTTTGCTAGCCTTTGCTCGCACTAAGCGAATTTCTTCTTGTGCATCCAAAATCCTTGAACCATTTTTTCCATATGAGTCCACCATACCTTCCTATGTGGTATTTACCGGCCATCCTACCGAAGACTTTCTTGTACCATCTCGAAATTATTCAAAAGCACTCCTGTGTTGTGCCTCTGTTTTAGCTCATGAGGAAGTAGTAGGTAATTCATGACCGTCTTATGTTAGACATGTTTTATTCCGGGATTGCATGTCTAATCTACAAACCCCTAATACGAGGAGGGACTGGCATGAGTGCGCCCAGCTCACAAAAGATAATCACAACCAAAAAACCCTCTTCACGCTTTGTCTATGAGAAATCAGAAAACTTTGGCAGTGATAAACAAAGGAGATTAAGGGGATGTGATCGTCTCCATCTTGGGAGTCGTTCCTCGAAACATGTCTAGCGTAAGAGGTGGAGTTTTCTACTAGCATTCGTTGACGGAGCATGCACCTCCCAAAACATTTTTTATCTCTGTTTTCAAAACCAAGAGCTCTGGTACAAGTTTAGTGTTTGCTTCCAACCACGGGTTTTCAACCTTTCCATCAAACTCCACGGTTCGAGAGTCTCCACCTTCTTTCTTCAAAGCACCAACTAGAGAGCATAATTGTCATTCTGAGTGTAATGTGCATTGTCCCAAAGTACTACATTGTCTTTTGCATGATTGTGGTATTACTTATTCTGAAGTTCTTAGTTCTAGTCTCCTTTAAAACTCCGAAGGAGTTTCTGCATTTATGTTTTGCTTCACTCATGAAGGCTATCGAAATACCACTCTAGTATGTTCAAGCTTTGTGCATTGTAATCTTGTCTTGATTTTCATAAGCATATTATTTACTTTCAGTTGTTTGTGATTGATCACTTGAAAGAAGGATTGCTTCATGCATTGTCCTCATAGCATTGTTTTGATACTTGCTAAATTCTTTTCGTAGTACATGCATATATACATCTATTGAAGCAAAAGAGTTTGTCAAAGTTTTCTTTGTCACGTTCAGTTCGTTGTACTGAATTGCTTGAGGACAAGCAATATGCTAAGCTTGGGGGAGTTGATACGTCTCAAACGTATCTACCTTTCCAAACACTTTTGCTATTGTTTTTCCCTCATTCTTGCATGATTTGGACGAAACTAACCCGGACTAACGCTGTTTTCAGCAGAGCTGCCTGTATGGTTTTATTGTGCGCAGGAAAATGGATTTTTGGACGTCTCAGAAAATTCCCAGAAAAATACCAGAAAATCCACGCACCCGAAGGAGCCAGAAGCCATAAGTGGGACCAGAGGGGAGCCCAAGGGGCCCCAGGCGCCCCCTGGCGCGGCCAGGGGTGGGGTCGCGCCCTCTGGCCGCCTGGGGGCCTCCCCCCCCTCTGGTGCCCTACCGACTCTCCTATTTATTCCCGTGACGGAAAAACCCCGAAACAGAAGTCGTTTTCCCAATTCTCGTCGCGGATCCGCCGCCATCCTCTATTCTTCTCCGGGAGGGCTAATTTGGAGGTTGTTTTGGCCTCCGGTGAGGGGAGATCATCGCCATCGTCATCATCATCACCACTCCATCCTCCCTCCATGAATTCTCCATCCATGTGTGATTAATTCCCTGCTGTAGGCAAAGGGGATGGTAGGGATTGGATGAGTTAGATCATGTAATAGTTTATCATATTGTTGGGGGCATGTTGCCTATCATCTAGATTGTTGTTTATCATCTTTTCTTCAACTTGTTGCTCTTAATGCTTGTCACTTTGGGCCCGAGTGCCATGATTTCAGATCTGAACCCTATGTGTTTTCATGAATATATTTGTGTTCTTGATCCTATCTATGAGTTGTATGCACCTGTTATAGTCCGGAACCGGCGATCCCAAAGGTGACAGCTTGGGACACCAAAGGGGATGGACTATAATTTGAGGATTCCATGTATCCATTGATTGTTAATGCTTTGTTCCGGTGCTCTTTGACAGGAGCACCTTAATCTCCATAAGTTCCTTTTGGCCCCGTTCGTAGCGGGATGGTAGGACAAAAGATGTTGTGCAAGTTCTTATTGCGAGCACGCACAACTACCTGTGGGATACATGCTTGATGTTTGATTTATGCCTAGATGATCATTGCTTTTCTGTGTGCCTTGCCCCAAGTTAAATACATGATGTGTCTTATCCATGCAACGCCCAACCATCCATCTCCCTAGCCTACAGTGTTTTAATTCTGCTGGTTACTAGTTGTTTACTTTCGCTGTTTTACTATTACCGTTGCTATCATCACCTTCATATCGCAGTTACTACTAATATCTTGTTGCAAGTAAGTGTATCTCAGGTGCGGTGGAATTGACAACTCCACTGTCAAAGCTTGTGGGTATTCTTTGGCTCCCCTTGAGTCGAATCTATAAATTGGGTTATTCTTACCCGCGAAGACTATCTCGATCCCCTGCAGTTGTGGGTTATCAGTTGCTATGCTAAGTTTGCTGGGATCTGATGGATTATGAGATTATGTTCAGATTTTGATGAGTAATATATTTGGTTCTCTTTTATATTTGTGTTCTTTAGTAAATTCTTGCATGTTCTCCGTTGTCGTATTTTACTTTGGCCAAGTGATTTGTTGCAACTCCAAGAGGGAGCGTTATGCTTGATTGTGGGTTCATCCCCTTGATGTCTAGCTTGAGTGACAGAAACATGAGACTAGGGGATGTGTTGTTGCCACCAGGGATAAAACAACTGTGCTTGTACTTGCGGGTGCAAGGATTGTTTACTTTACGCATAGTTCTTTTAATGCAGTTGTCTGTTGCTTTGAGTTTACACTTTGGGTGGGATTCACAACTTAATACCAGCGAGATGTTTTGGATAGATATCTCAAGGTGGATGATTCGTAGTAGATGCAGATGGATTTCGGTCTACTTACCTTGGCGTACTACCCATTGCTTTTGAGCCTCTTCCTTTCTTTTGTAGCATAGTTAGCATTGCAGTGCGTTCATAATCCTGTCAATTGCCCAGCTATGATTTGTTTACCTCGCTATCACTTTTATCGTCTTTTGGGAGAGAAACATCACTAGTGAACATCACGGGACCCCGGTCCATATTCACACCATTGTTTACACCTTAAATTTACTTTCATTTGCCACTATTATTATCTCTTGCGTTGATCCTTTGTAAACAGCAAGGTCGGAGGAATTGACAACTCCTTTGTACTCGTTGGGAGCAAAGTTACTTGTTGTGTGTGCAGGTCCAGGTGAAGTTAGCAACCTCGACGCCATTGTTCACTTTACCACCTACTTGTATTTCTGCGAGTCCTACGGGAGACAAACCCTATCCTCTGCATAGGGGAAATCTGTTGCTACGCTACATCTCACCTTCCACTTGGGGTAACCAACGAGAAGCGAGAGAAGTATCTTCCTTGCTAGCATCAAGCAATTTCTGGCGCCGTTGCCGGGGACTCCAGTCTACAAGATAGGGGAGTTGCACACTATCTTTTATCTTTGATTTTTAGTCTTGCTAGTTTATCTTTCAGTTTTTATCTTTAGTGTCCTTTATCAAAAATCCAAAAAAAATATTATGTCTAGTTCCTTACTTGTCAATCAATGTCTGACTTCTTTGAAACCAGATCTTATTGGCATGAAGGATTCACCGAGGATCAACAAAAGTGGTACAAGGAACACCGCTTGTCTCAAAAGGGGATACACTTATGGAAACAAATACATCAGTTGTATGAGTATGCTAGAAACTTGTGCTCAATATATAATATATCTTTCTATAGGGATGAATCTTGTTGCTTTATGAGGCACAAACACCTTGCTTTCCAATGTGAGTACAATGATGATGAAACCTTAGCTTCTTATGCTAAGAGAAACTATGATTTTTATGATGCAGAGGAAATAGAAGAATTTGTTGCTTATAAGGGTGCCTATGAAATTACGTATCTTCTTAAAAATATTGATGATGCCCCTTACAAATCTGAGAGTCTTGCTATACTTAACTATTGTTTGGAAAATTACGATGCAAATTATTATATTACTGATCATCTTGAGAGAATATCTCCCCCAAAGGAAGAGACTAATGATTTGCATGACTCTATGGAAGAAGAAATTGCTGAACCTGAAAGCTCCTTGGATGAAAAAGAGGAGGAGAGTGATGAACAAAAGGAGGAAGAATGGAGCCATCCACGTCTACCTTCTAATGAGAGTAATTCTTTGACTCTTACCTTATATGAGTGTTATGATCCTACGGATTCTTTTGAAATAACCCTTTTTGATGAAGTTGATGCATTATATGCTTATGGCCGTGATGCCAATATGGATGATGCTTACGGAGATGAACTTGCTATAGTTCCTTATGTTAAGCATGAAATTGTCGCTATTGCATCCACACTTGATTTTCCTATTATCCTTTTGAAATCTCCAACTCATATTCCGGAGAATGTTGCTCTTATTAAGGCTCAATGTGATGGGTTGCATTTATCTTATGTTCCTAAAGACCGTGTTGAAAACTACACACGTGTGCTTGTAGATCATGAACGACATGATTTACGTGATAGTTATATTCTTGATGGTGTCCATGATACTACTGAAAATTACTTTGAGAGAGGAAAGTTTGGTTGTAGAAACTTCCATGTTACAAAAACACCTCTCTCTAAGTTGAAACTTTTGAAGTTGTTCTTGTTCCACTTTCCTATGCTTGTCTCTTTGTGCTTCTTTGATTTATTTTCTTACAAGATGCCTATGCATAGGAAGTGGGTTAGGATTAAATGTGTTTCATATTTGCTTCTTAATGCTCTCGTTTTCTTCAAAATTCTTATTCTTATGTGAGCATCTTCTATAATCTTTATGCCTAGCTTAAAGGCGTAAAATAAAGCGCTTGTTGGGAGGCAACCCAAGATGTTTTTACTTCTGTTTTTAGTGGTCTTGATGATTGTTACTACTGTAGCAACATCATTGTATCTTTACTTTTCAAGCTTTGTGCCAAGTATTGCCTCATATGACAAGGGAAGTGAAAGTTGTGACATGCTGTCCAGAAAACAGATTTTGTCCTCGTGACGGGAAAAATCATAGAAAATTACCAGTTTATCCTTTTTAGCTGAGTTTTTTACACAGCGTGCTCTATACAATCACGGAACTTTCGTATGTTCTGAGTTTTTTTAGTTGAGTTGCAGAAGTACCCCTAAAAAATTCTTTACTACCTGTTGTTCGGTTTTTCACAGATTCTGACACGTTTTGTCTCTCTTAACTTTTGCAAACCTTAAGCTTGCTTTTTCTTTGAAAAAACTTTTTGGAGATCTTGAGAAACAGTAGCTATTCAAGAATATCTTTATTTCCAGTAAGGGAAAAATTATTTTAATAGGGTACTAACCTCTCTAATCAGCTTATGATGAGTTATGTATGAAGGGAGTTTTCAAGTGTGCGATGGAAGATAATGAAAGAAGATCCTGGAGTGTCAAACGCTCAAGCTTGGGGATGCCCATGTGCACCCCCAATAAATATTCAAGGAGACTCAAGCGTCTAAGCTTGGGGATGCCCCCGTGCATCCCCTTCTTCATCGACAATTATCAGTTCGTCCCTCGTTTCACTATATTTTTATCACTTCATGCGTTATGTGCTATGCTTGGAGCGTCTCGCTCTTTACTTTTCTTAGGTTTGTTTTTGCTTTTTTTGCTGTTATAACAAGTTAGACCCCAGATTTATTTTGTGTGAGAGAGAAACACGCTCCGCTTGAACTACAACTCCTCATAAGATTTGCATGCTTATTCTCTTAGCTGTGAGTTGTTCTTTTTCTTTTCTTAGTTGTTGCCCTGTTTAGTTGTTGTGCTTTAGTTTTCTTCTAGAGTTTTTCTTTTGTCTTAGGTTGAACTTTCTATAGGTTGCAACATTTATCTTGTTAGAGAGTTTGCCTATTGCACTGAGTTTTGTGTCTTGACTAGAAAGTAGGTAGTTGAAGTTGCTATTCTCTTTGTAGTAGTAACTTGCAATAGTTTTGAGGTATTGACTAGAGTAATGTTTGAACTTTTGGTGTCAAGAGCTCGAGCCTATTAGTGATAGATGTCGTATTTTGGGAAATCCGTGTGATTTTCTAAAACCAAAAAAACCCTGTTGAGAACTCTAGCTACTAGATGGATCACTAACCTCTGGAGGGTTCGAATATTAGAGTACACTCACGTACCATGAGTCGAGGATGCGCAAGGATAACCAAACCCCCATGCACTCCTCCTCGGGGTACTTGTCTCTTTGTGAACCTCCTGATTAGATTGAGAGTTACCGATAATAATTGTATGAGTTCTTCGGACTAATGTGAGTATTCGAAAGTTGACACTTCCACATTCCCATATTTTTGTAGCCTCTCATGTGTCGTGCATTGCTTTCTTCTCACTCCGAGAGTTGGTGTCCACCTTCGCCGGTACATCCAAACCCTTGGCATGATACGCTCTGTCATCATAAACCTCCTTATATCCTTCCTCAAAACAGACACCATACCTACCTATCAAGGCATTTCCATAGCCTTTCCGAGATATATTGCCATGCAACATCCATCTTCTCATGACTTGATCTTCATGTCATACATGCTACTTGCTTGATCGATGAGCCACATGCTAGTTGGGCCTTGCCCTAATCATTGCTACATGACGCGCTAGTATCATTGCATATCCTGCTACACTGGCAGAGGCATACATTTGCATACATCATGATAGTTACATCTTCTTTATGATTTGAGTACTTTGTAAAGTGTGAAAGATCTTCTATACTTCTTGTAATATATAGAGTGTTGCCCCTAAAGTGAGGAAAAGATCCCAAAGAGGACAAATGAGAGAAATAGAAAGAGCCATTGAGGCCACCAAAAAATACAAAAAGGAGAAAAAAAAAGAAAAAATAAATAAAAAGAGAGAAGGGGGCACACTACTATTCCTTTTGAGAGATCCACACTAGTACTTTATCCTCTATCCCTTGTACTCCATAGAGATCATCATACATGCATATAGCTATGTGGGGATCCTTCACACTATAAAACTTGGCTTGTATATTCCAATGATGAGCCTCTTCAAAAGAGCACTAGTTCTTCTTGAGCAAGGAAGTTAGATGCACCCCCACTAGTTCCCTTGGAGAGCTTTTAGCTCACATGTGCATCCATTGCATGGCAATCCCTACTCCTCACATCATATCTATCATATGGCCTTCTCTCACCTATGATTGTCCTCATTGATGTGAGCCTTTCACACCTTTTTGTCTTCCTCCTCCACCTTCTTTCTGTTTCTCCTTTTAGGTGTCAACTTTCTTGCTCACGCTCATCCATTGCATGAGTGCTCAAAATATCGAAAGGGAGTGGAATAGTTTGACTTGTACCTGACTAGTGGTCTGGGGACGAGTCCAGATAAGAATCCAAAGGAGACTAAGTGTGAAGCTTTAGTAGATAGTGGTTGTCAACAAACTATTTTTAATCTCGTATTCCTATCCCCTTTCTTGAACGCAAACACCATTTGGAGACATTCGAGTCACGGACAGCGAGAGCTCTTGCACCTTTTGTTCTTTTGTTGCTTGTGTCAATGCTAATATAGACTCTTGCTTGTTAAGACTTGAATTGAATTGCATGATTTGATTGCTTTACTTAAAAGTCCTTATATGGTTGTGTGGCATGTCGCCACAGAAATTATGCTTGTTATCATTTCCCTACTCGAGGACGAGCAGGAATTAAGCTTGGGGATGTTGATACGTCCCAAACGTATCTATAATTTCTGCTTGCTCCATGCATGATTTGTGTGACTTTGCCATGTTTTGCTTGAACTTTATACACTTTTTATCATATTTGGACTAACCTATTAACTCAGTGCACCCAGTTGCCAGTTCCTGTTTTCTGTTCTTTTTGTATTTCAGGTTTTCCGGCCATTAAAAGTGCCAAATAAATTCCGGAAAAATCCAATAAAAAATCAGCGACCCGGAAGCTTCCCGAATAATCAAGAAAGGAGGGGGTGGACCCACTAGGGCCCCGGAAGGGTCCTTGGCGCGGCCCCACCCTAGGCCGCGCCAAAGGCCTCCTAGCTGCCCTGTGGCCCCTCTCGGTGCCCCCTTCGCCTATATTTACCCCCCGTGACGGAAACCCCTAATATCGATCTGCTATTCCCGTTCTCCTCTCTGTACCGCCGCCGCCGCCGTTTCAAGATCGGGGTTGCCAAGAGAAGCTGCCCCGGCACCCTGCCGGAAGGAGGAATCCCCTCCGGGAGACCATCTATCGTCATGGACGCCTCCCGGATGTGCCGTGAGTAGTCCCCTTGGACCATGGGTCCGTGACCAGTAGCTATGTGATGTACTCCTCCCCTCTTTGTGCTTTCACTTTCGAGACCTCGTGAGCCGCCTCACATGATCGATGCACTTTTGAAGTTTTCTATGTTGCTATGTTGAGTTTGCTGGGATCTGATGGATTATGAGATTATGTTCAGATTGTGATGAGTAATATATTTGCTTGTCTTTTATATTTTTGTTCTTTAGTAAATTCTTGCATGTTCTCCGTTGCCGTATTTTATTTTGGCCAAGTGATTTGTTGCAACTCCAAGAGGGAGCGTTATGCTTGATTGTGGGTTCATCCCCTTTGATGAGGACATCCCTACTACCAACCCATCTCCAGTTCGTCATGAAGAACAAGTTGATTCAACAAAGAAGAAGGATGATGAAATCAGAATTGGACCTATTACAAGAGCTCGTGCAAAGTTGATAGAACAACAGGTGAACTCGCTCTTAATAGATTCTGATATTTTATATAATGAGAACTTTATACTACCTAAGTCTTTGTATGTTTGCATGATCAGGTACCATGACGAAGGCAAGGTTCAAGGAGGCGAAGTTCAGAGAGAAGAAATCAGGCAGAAGAACTTCGGACGTCCGACCCAATTCGGACGTCCGACATTGGATGAAGACGATGCTTCCGTCTATGCAGAACGCCTCCAAAACGAAGACGGATTTCCGAAAGGGTTTCGGACGTCCGACGCATCGGACGTCCGACATGTGACGGACGTCCGACATGAAGATCCGCGAGAAGAACCCCTATCCAGGACGCCTCACCACCAGAGTCGGATTTCCGACATGTTTCGGACGTCCGACGTGACGGACGTCCGAAACCCATCGGACGTCCGAAAACCGCGCGCAGATCTGAAATCAGCCGGGTTGCGGCCCTTGTAATTCCCTAGCTTATAAATACCCAGCTCCCACGAGTTTTAGGGTTAGACCACGTTTAGATAAACCCGAGATATTGAGAATAGCTTCAAGCTTTCCTCTTGAATCATTAAGACTTCAATTCGTATCGATCTGAAGTTCTTCTACTGCAAGTTCTGTGTGATCTATTGTTCCACTGGGGATTAGTAGATTGCAAATTACCGTCTCGTGGTCGACGGCTACGTTGCGCAAGTGTGTGAAGTTGTGAATATCCAAAGGGTAGAGAGCTGTCGCATTGGCAACAGGGATCTAGCAAGGAGAGTTCATTGGCTACATACAAGTTATCTATCATCGCCCTCATATTCACCGTCCGCTTACTGAGAAGATCGGGCCACCCCATATCACCCTTGATGTCTAGCTTGAGTGACAGAAATATGAGACTAGGGGATGTGTTGTTGCCACCAGGGATAAAACAACGGTGCTTGTACTTGCGGGTGCAAGGATTGTTTACTTTACGCATAGTTCTTTTAATGCAGTTGTCTGTTGCTTTGAGTTTACACTTTGGGTGGGATTCGCAACTTAATACCAGCGAGATGTTCTGGATAGATATCTCAAGGTGGATGATTCGTAGTAGATGCAGATGGATTTCGGTCTACTTACCTTGGCGTACTGCCCATTGCTTTTGAGCCTCTTCCTTTCTTTTGTAGCATATTTAGCATTGGGGTGCGTTCATAATCCTGTCAATTGCCCAGCTGTGATTTGTTTACCTCGCTAGCACTTTTATCGTCTTTTGGGAGAGAGACATCACTAGTGAACATCACGGGACCCCGGTCCATATTCACACCATTGTTTACACCTTAAATTTACTTTCAGTTTCCACTATTATTATCTCTTGCGTTGATCCTTTGTAAACAGCTCCTCTGTACTCGTTGGGAGCAAAGTTACTTGTTGTGTGTGCAGGTCCAGGTGAAGTTAGCAACCTCGGCGCCATTTTTTACTTTACCACCTACTTGTATTTCTGTGAATTCTACGGGAGACAAACCCTATCCTCTGCATAGGGGAAATCTCATGCTACGCTACATCTCACCTTCCACTTGGGGTAACCAACGAGAAGCGAGAGAAGTATCTTCCTTGCTAGCATAACGCACCGTGCAGGAGTACGTCAGGGTTAGGGTCTAAAGCCCTGCGTACATAGGATTTAGTCTGGCGAATGACCTCTCTGTTAAGTTCGAAAGATAGGCTACAGAGTGTCGTATAACCTCGGTGGGGCATTCCCTAACAAGGTGTACGCCACCCTGAAGATCTGTGCGTTGTAGTGTAACAGAAGTGCACCTCTGTGGGGAAGATTAATCTATTCGAATAGCCGTGTCCATGGTAACAGGACGCTTTATGCTGAAGCCAGATCCTACTACTACAAACTATTATTACTAAACTGTTTGGTTCCGGGTTTGCTTCCTCGCAGGGAAGTCGAGGAGGTGATCTCGGAGGCATTTTTAATTATTACAACTTACTATTATACAATGCTGCAGCAACTTCTGCTGCATTGTTACTTTATGTTTTATATAAACTGTTGGTTATTCTCTTCTCATGCTGCAAGACTCGTCAGAATATGCTAGTCTTCGACAGGCCTAGATTCTCTTCCTTATTCTGGTTTTCTACCTTGCAATCCACTATATACAGCATCGCCTTTCCATTTGATACAAATGCATAAATGCTTAGTAGCGGACGTAAGACTCGCGGGTATGCTAGATACTCATCTTTGCTTTGTTTTCCCCTTTTTGTTTTGCCTGATCGGCCGATGTAGTCGACGTTGGAGCCCAGGAGCAGGAGTACCCCGGAGGCGACTACTACGACGTCGAGTTCCCCGTCGACCAGGAGTAGTTCGGTGGATCCCAGGCAGGAGGCCTCGCCTTTTCAATTTGTATCTCTGATGTCATTTGTGCTAGCCTTCTTAAGGCAAAACTTGACTAACTATGTATGTACTCAGATATTATGGCTTGTATAACTTATGTATTCGGATCCTCGTGATTCCTGGATTGTAATATCAGATTTATCTTATTTGTGTTTAGTGTTGTGTTGTGATATTCTCACCGTGGCACCCTAATCTCAGCCGTGTACCCTGCGTCTATGATTACTGTACACTGATTGATTTTGGGGGCGTCACATTTTGTGCTCCGCCAAATAAGAAGCTATAGTACCTAAATAGTTCATCTCCACTAACTTATTTCTCTTAACATGCAAGCTGTCCACATCATCAAGTAGGTTCACATATTTTTCACTAACTTTTTATGCACTTGCTTTTATTAAATCCACACGTGCATGCAACTTATCACAAATAAATATTAAATCCACACGGAAATATGTAGTTACAATCATTGTTTTAGTTTTAGTTAAGAGTGATGTCTCCACTCTCTTCACTCAATGTTGTTTTTGCCTCATATCGTACTGACGTATATTCTCAAAGTTATAATTTAATAAAACAAAATCATACTCATTTTTTCAAAAAAAAAATCGTCAAATTTTCTTATATTTTTACTCTAAATAATATTATTTTAAAAATTTATTAATAATTAAATTAAATTAAGTTTAAATATATATATATATAATTTAAATATTAAATTATTTGTTAACAATTCCCGCAGCAACGTGCGGGGTATAATATGGACAGTTGGGTGGCACGCACGTTTAATAGCGGGCCGTGCCGGCCCACTTGGCCACATTTGATGGAAATGATGAATGGGCTTGACTAACAGAGTGTGGACCGTCTCCTAAAAAAACAGAGTGGACCGCATACTCTGTCACCCACCGGCCACCGGAAACCCTCCACGGCCATTCTGGAAAAGAAAACTCCACTGCCGAAATCCTCGTCCCCTTCCTGCGATGGCCGGCGGCGGCGCTCCCCCTTCCCCTTCTCCGGCGGCCGCCCCCCCGGCGGCTGTCCAGGTTCGCTGCGCCGGCTGCCGCGGCGTCCTCGCCGTGGCCTCCGGCATGACCGAGTTCATCTGCCCCAAATGCCGCATGGCGCAGCGCCTACCCCCCGAGCTCATGCCCTCCTCCTCCCCGCCCAAGGCGTCCCCGACCCCGCCCCCGCCTCCGCTTCTCGCCCTTCCTCCCGCTCCTCCTCAGTCTCAGCC
Organism: Bromus sterilis; assembly: GCA_950022295.1. Classification (NCBI taxonomy): domain Eukaryota; kingdom Viridiplantae; phylum Streptophyta; class Magnoliopsida; order Poales; family Poaceae; genus Bromus; species Bromus sterilis. The sequence goes on from OX465598.1 coordinate 31,766,881, forward strand.
CGCGCCTCTCCCTCCTGCTTCCCGCCGCTCCGGGCCGCGGGCGCAGGGCGTGGACCCCACCAAGATCCAGCTGCCCTGCGCGCGCTGCAAGGCCATCCTCAACGTGCCGCACGGCCTCGCCCGCTTCCGCTGCCCGCAGTGCGACGTCGACCTCGCCGTCGACATCTCCAAGCTCCAGCATTTCCTTGCCGCCGCTAACCCTGGCTTTGCTCCCCCGCCGCCTCCGGTCCCAATGCCGCACATGCCCTTCCTGCCGATGATGCCGCGCATGCCGATGATGGCTCCACCGGCCCCGCCGGCCGAACCGCCTGAGGAGATCAACGAGGTTGCGTTTGACGTTGAGCGAGAGGAAGATGAAGGTGGCACTGTTGGTGAAACTTTCATGGACTACAGGCCTCCTAAGCTATCCCTTGGTCTTCCTCATCCGGACCCTGTGGTAGAGACTTCATCTTTATCAGCGGTGCAACCTCCTGAGCCTACTTACAACTTGACTATTATGGATGAATTGGATGAGACCAGGGCATTGTCTTGCTTACAAATTGAAACAATAGTGTATGCTTGTCAGAGGCATCTTCATCATCTCCCTACTGGTACTAGAGCAGGTTTCTTCATTGGTGATGGGGCTGGTGTTGGTAAAGGCCGCACAATTGCTGGATTGATCTGGGAGAATTGGCAACAGGGGAGGCACAAGGCGTTGTGGATTTCCATTGGTTCAGACCTGAAATATGATGCTCGTAGAGATTTGGATGATGTTGGTGCAAAATGCGTGGAAGTGCACGCGTTAAATAAGATGACATATTCTAAGTTAGACTCCAAGGCCACTGGGATCACAGACGGAGTTGTTTTTGTAACTTATAGCAGTTTAATAGCATCCTCTGAGAAAGGGTATTCACGTTTGCAGCAGCTTGTTGAGTGGTGTGGATCTGGGTTTGATGGTCTTGTGGTGTTTGATGAGTGCCACAAGGCCAAAAATCTGATTCCCGAGGCAGGAGGCCAGCCCACTCGCACTGGTAAAGCAGTTCTTGAGATCCAGGAAATGTTACCTGAAGCTCGAGTGGTTTACTGCTCAGCAACTGGTGCATCAGAGCCTCGAAATTTAGGCTACATGGTTCGGCTTGGTCTCTGGGGAGACGGAACATCATTTCAGAACTTTCACCAATTTCTAGTTGCTCTTGAGAAGGGTGGTGTGGGTGCCCTTGAAATTGTTGCTATGGACATGAAAGCTAGGGGTATGTATGTCTGCCGCACACTAAGTTATAAGGGTGCTGATTTTGATATTGTGGAGGCACCTCTAGAGGACAGGATGATGAATATGTATAGAAAGGCAGCTGAATTTTGGGCTGAGTTGCGTGTTGAACTCCTAACGGCAAGTGAGTACTATGCAGAAGACAAAGGCAATTCAGCTCAGATATGGCGGTTATACTGGGCCAGCCATCAGCGTTTCTTTAGGCATATGTGTATGTCTGCAAAGGTACCTGCTGTTGTGAGATTGGTGAAAGAAGCCTTAGCAGAAGAAAGATGTGTGGTGGTTGGTCTCCAGAGCACTGGTGAAGCTCGAACAGAGGAAGCTATCACAAAATATGGTGTTGAAATGGAAGACTTTATTTCTGGTCCTAGAGAGTTGCTTCTTAAGCTGGTAGAAGATAACTATCCCTTGCCTCCAAAACCTGATTGCTCTCAGCAGGGTGAAGAAAAGGTTGTGGAGGTCCAGCGTAAGCGGCATCATGGGCCCGATGGATCCTGTAAAGGACGAGTCAGGAAACTCGCAAAAATGGAAGATAGTGATGATGGAATAGATCCACATTCTCCATTGGAGTCAGACCATGAATTAACAGATTCTGATGAGGAATTGCATATGTGTCAGATCTGCAATACCGAGGAGGAGAAGAGCCTGTTGCTTCATTGTTCCAGTTGTGCTACAAGCGTTCACCCTGGTTGTCCTATTCCACCATTGACTGGGGCGTTGACAGATGATTGGTTATGTTACGCATGCAATGAGAAAATAGAAGGCTATTTTAAGGAGAGAGATGCTTACATAGCTGAACTGTCAAAGAGGTATGAGAATGCAGTGGAAAGAAAGTCAAAGATTTTAGAAATCATCCGTGCTTTAGATTTGCCTAATAATCCTCTAGATGATATCATTGATCAGCTAGGTGGTCCAGACAATGTTGCAGAAATAACTGGAAGGCGTGGTATGCTAATAAGAGCATCAGATGGAAAAGGTGTTGTTTACCAGGCGCGGAACACGAAAGAAATTGCATTGGACATGATCAATATGCATGAAAAGCAGCTATTCATGGATGGAGAGAAGTTCGTCGCGATAATATCGGAAGCAGGATCAGCTGGTGTTTCCTTACATGCTGATCGAAGGGTAAAAAATCAGAGAAGAAGAGTACACATAACACTTGAACTTCCTTGGAGTGCAGACCGTGCAACCCAGCAGTTTGGGAGATCACATCGTTCCAATCAAACTTCTGCACCTGTATATAGGATTCTTTTTACGAACCTTGGTGGTGAAAAACGATTTGCATCAATTGTGGCAAAGCGACTGGAATCTCTTGGAGCTTTGACGCAAGGAGATCGAAGAGCTGGACCATCACTTAGTGCTTTTAACTATGACAGTAGGTATGGAAAAAAAGCCCTGACAGTGATGTACAGAGGTATAATGGAACAGGATGCATTTCCAGTTGTGCCTTTGGGATGCTCTGAGAATCATGCTAGTCTCCAAGAATTCATCACCAGATCAAAAGCTGCTTTAGTGGCAGTTGGAATTGTCAGGGATGCTGTAATATGCATTGGAAAAAATGGGGGAAAGCTTACTGGTAGGATTATTGATTCAGATATGCATGATGTGGCCCGTTTCCTCAACCGTATTCTGGGATTACCTCCAAACATCCAGAATAGGTTATTCGATCTCTTCACAAGCATACTCGACGTGGTAATTCAGAATGCGCGAAGTGAAGGACAGCTTGATTCTGGTATTATTGATATTAAAGCAAAAAGGGTTGAAATGAAAGAACCACCGAAGACGGTTCATGTTGATAGCCTGTCTGGTGCTTCCACGGTTCTGTTTACTCTTACAATCGACCGCGGAGTTACCTGGGAGTCGGCAAACACAATGCTTGAAGAAAGGCAGAAAGACGGCGCGTGTTCTTCTAACGACGGATTTTACGAGTCCCAAAGAGAGTGGATGGGCAGAAGGCATTTCATGCTAGCGTTCGAAGGCTCGACAGAAGGAATGTACAGAGTAACTCGCCCTGCCGTCGGGGAAGCTTCAAGGGAGATGCCCTTGGTTGAACTCAAAGGGAAGTACAAGAAGGTCTCGTCGTCAGCGGACAAAACTGGGGAAGGCTGGCAGGAAGAATACGACGCGTCGGCCAAGCAGTGTATGCACGGGCCCAAGTGCAGGCTCGGAAACCACTGTACGGTGGGCAGAAGGTTACAGGAGATCAACATTCTGGGTGGTCTGATACTTCCTGTGTGGGGCACGGTGGAGAAGGCCCTGAGCAAGCAGGCCCGGCAGGTTCACAGGAGGGTGCGCGTTGCCCGCCTGGAGACGACGGATGACAACCATCGGATCGTTGGGCTCGTCGTCCCGAACGCGGCAGTGGAGTCGGTCTTAGAAGGCCTGCAGTGGGTCCAGGACATCGACGAATGACATGGAAATTACAAGGTACTGCTATTTCTCTGTGCATTCTTCGGTTTGGTGTTGTGGACTGAATTTTCTGTCTCTGGCTAAGGGGGCAGCTTTTGATGCTTTCTTTCCTTCTTTCTTCAGGGGACGTGAGAGGGCAGCCTGGTGTGAAGTGTGAATGTGTGATGGATAATGGTGAGCTCAGAGATTAGGAATGTAAATGCAACTTCTTGTGTTTATTGGGTAATTCTCCTTGCCCAAGTGAAGTCTTGCTAAAAGAACATATTCTGTGACCCTATTCTATGGTTCATGTATGCATCAATTTAAGCGTGCGTGCAGGCACACTCGTGATCATGTTGGTCCCACTGTTCAGCCACTCATGTTGGTGGTGTGTTTCCAGTTCAAAAAAAAATTCAATCATCTTGTTCACGGCAGCCAGCGAATCTTCTATAACTAGATAATTCCTCGCGCGTTGCAGCAGGATATGTTGCTCCAATTAATGTTTTCTGAGCAAACTGGATCCAAAAAGGTTGATCAGAATAATTAATATATGATTTTCTTTGACAACAAAACTTATTGCCAAATTAATTTTTTCTAAGAAAACTGGATCCAAGAGCAGGAGCTATTCATCGAGTGGATCATAGCATTGCCTTCCTTATTGGTTCAGTAACATGGTTGACAAAATCTAGGTTTTTGCACCAACACAATATATCAGGGAAAATCATATCAAAGGTTAGTATTTTTGCTGACCTTAATTGAATTGCGGATCTCAGGTGTACCTTGAGAGCCATCAACCTATATCTTTGTGAAATTTTAGTTAACTTGTGATACCAGAGACCTCTTTAGTGTGACTACGAAAATAAAATGAGAAAAAGTACCAGCAGAATGTTCAACATTGTTAACTCCTTTTCTTAAGAAACCAATGATGTTCATAATTTCTATCTCTATTTATTCATCCATAGTACATGTTATGTATCAGAAATCCACACGCAACACTTACAGAGGGAGGTATAGAGGAACTATTGTGAAATTTCAGCAAAGAAAGGAAGTGAGCAATCATACACTTGCATATACCTTCACATTGTTGCTATGTGGGAAATAAACTTCAGTAAGAAAGGAAAATGAGAAAAAAGATCAGAGTTAGACATCACCAAGTAACACATCTCTTCGAAATTGCTTAGTTATTTTGTTTACCACCTAGCATGTACTGGCTTCTGATCTGTCCACACGAAGCATGAAAGAAGGCAGTGACTTTAGTAAACCTTTAGTGAAAGAAGCAATATAATATATTGTGTCTTGTGTATACATTGAGAGAGATAGAGGCAACTAATAGATGGTGCCACTCGAGGCACATCGTAGCTAAAAGTTAACAATAATTACTTGTTTTGTTAACTTACATACAACAATGAATATATGCACATGCATACGTTTCCTTCGATGTTACTTGAATTAGCCAATTTTAGTAGTTGCATAACTTTCCAGGACATCAAAAGAGGATGCACAACACTGGAAAACACCAGTTTTATTCCTCAAGAATCAACCGTTAACATCACCATAGAAAGTACTACAAAAGGAGGGGGAGCGTGGAACCATGACATCTAACATTCTTAAGAAGTTGCTCCCCACTACATTTATTCTCTTATCATGCACACTGTCCACCTCAGCAATCTGCCACATCAGCAACTCTTGCATGTTCATGTGCTAATTTTTCCTAATGGAAAGTGGGAAACCAAAAAGAAATATTTGACATTGTACAATTTAGGATGACAATTGTGCTGATGATTAATAGAGGAGCAAACTCTCTAATACATGAACACTACAATGATTCCATAAAATTTGTAAGAAAAATTTACAGGTACGGCTCAACATGGATCATTGTTGATCAATAATGCATCTAATAAAATATTTATATGCCTTAATTGAAGTAAATAAGTTTACATCTAAAAAAAGAAAATGTACGTGAGTTTACTAACCAGGAGACATAATCCCCTTTTAGCTTCTTCTTAGTGAACTATTTGTTGTGTTGGTCATCACAATTGATGAACAAATAATTAGGCAAAACCTGCAGAAAAAAACATTAACAACACCTTATAAAATGCAGATGCTCATGATTCAACAACAATCCACAAATTTAGGATCAAATCTTGCAGTGCGTTGTAGAAAATCAAAATCTTGTGTATTTTCTCACCTTTCTTTCGGCTGCATCGAGGTGACATTTAAAGATGGGTACGAGAGCGAGGGAAAAGCTCAGTTGAAGAAGGGATTGATCAAACTCCTCGTCCTTGAATCAACGACGATGACGTTATGTCAGATGTGGAGTCATTCCCACCAGGGCAGTAGAGAGTTTAAGTTGTATGCATGAATTTGAATATGGGAAGGGGGCGAGGGTGGGCGAGCTCAGTCGCCGAGGGGGTTGGGGAAGTTTCTCACCATTGAATCTAATGGTGGCATGGGTCGTCTGAACTCTCTGCCATTGAATCCGGCGGCGGCAGGGGTCGGTGAGGTTAGATGTTTCATTGCCGTCGAGGCAACGAAGAGGTGAAGGTATCCCACGGATTCATAGAAGGCCAAAAGATGGTTTGGGGAGTGGATGTGTACATGAGAGAAATAATAGGTGGGAAGAGAAACATACTTGCCGGAGAAGATGGAAGATGAGATGCACACAGAGGTGAGAGAGAATGCAGTCGGGCTCTTCTATTTCAATTAGACTGTTACGTATGTTTACGAAGAGGAAACAATGGCTCGTTTAGGTGACACGTGCTAATTTTTCCTAATGGAAAGTGGGAAACCAAAAAGAAATATTTGACATTGTACAATTTAGGATGACAATTGCGATGATGATTAATAGAGGAGCAAACTCTCTAATACATGAGCACTACAATGATTCCATAAAATTTGTAAGAAAAATTTAAAGGTACGCTCAACATGGGTCATTGTTGATCAATAATGGTTCTAATAAAATATTTATATGCCTTAATTGAAGTAAATAAGTTTACATCTAAAAAAAGAAAAGGTATGTGAGTTCACTAACCAGGAGCCATAATCCCCTTTTAGCTTCTTCTTAGTGAACTATCTGTTGTGTTGGTCATCACGATTAATGAACAAATAATTAGGAAAAACTCTGCAGAAAAACATTAACAACACATATAAAATGCAGATGCTCATGACTCAACAACAATCCACAAATTTAGGATCAAATCTTGCAGTGTGTTGTAGAAAATCAAAATCTTGTGTATTTTCTCACCTTTCTTTCGGCTGCATCGAGGTGACATTTAAAGATGGGTACGGGAGCGAGGGCAAAGCTCGGTTGAAGAAGGGGTTGATCCAACTCCTCGTCCTTGAATCAACGGCGGTGAGGTTATGTCAGATGTGGAGTCATTCCCACCAGGAGCAGTAGAGAGTTTAAGTTGTATGAATGAATTTGAATATGGGAAGGGGGCGAGGGTGGGCGAGCTCAGTCGCCGAGGGGGTTGGGGCAGTTTATCACCATTTAATATAATGGTGGCATGGGTCGTCTGAATTCTCTGCCATTGAATCCGGCGGCGACAGGGGTCGGTGAGGTTAGATGCTTCATTGTCGTCGGGGCAACGAAGAGGTGAAGGTGTCCCGCGGATTCATAGAAGGCCAAAAGATGGTTTGAGGAGTGGATGCGTACATGAGAGAAATAATAGGTGGGAAGAGAAACATACTTGCTGGAGAAGATGGAAAATGAGATGCACACAGAGGTGAGAGAGAATGCAGCCGGGCTCTTCTATTTCATTTAGACTATTATGTACGTTTACGAAGAGGGTGGATCGTTTAGGCGACATGTGCTAATTTTTCCTAATGCAAAGTGGGAAACCAAAAAGAAATATTTGACATTGTACAGTTTAGGATGACAATTGTGCTGATGATTAATAGACGAGCAAACTCTCTAATATATGAACACTACAATGATTCCATAAAAATTAAGAAAAAATTAAAGGTACGCTCAACATGGATCATTGTTGATCAATAATGGCTCTAATAAAATATTTATATGCCTTAATTGAAGTAAATAAGTTTACATCTAAAAAAAGAAAATGTACGTGAGTTTACTATCCACGAGCCATAATCCCCTTTTAGCTTCTTCTTAGTGAACTATCTGTTGTGTTGGTCATCACGATTAATGAACAAATAATTCGGCAAAACTCCGCAGAAAAAACATTAACAACACCTTATAAAATGCAGATGCTCACGACTCAACGACAATCCAGAAATTTAGGATCAAATCTTGCAGTGCGTTGTAGAAAATCAAAATCTTGTGTATTTTCTCACCTTTCTTTCGGCTGCATCAAGGTGACATTTAAAGATGGGTACGGGAGCGAGGGCAAAGCTCAGTTGAAGAAGGGGTTGATCCAACTCCTCGTCCTTGAATCAACGGCGGTGAGGTTATGTCAGATGTGGAGTCATTCCCAGGCAGTAGAGAGTTTAAGTTGTATTCATGAATTTGAATATGGGAAGGGGGCGAGGGTGGGCGAGCTCAGTCGCCGAGGGGGTTGGGGCAGTTTCTCACCATTGAATCTAATGGTGGCATGGGTCGTCTGGATTCTCTGCCATTGAATCCGGCGGCGACAGGGGTCGGTGAGGTTAGATGCTTCATCGCCGTCGGGGCAACGAAGAGGTGAAGGTGTCCCACGGATTCATAGACGGCCAAAAGATGGTTTGGGGAGTGAATGTGTACATGAGAGAAATAATAGGTGGGAAGAGAAACATACTTGCCGAAGAAGATGGAAGATGAGATGCACACAGAGGTGAGAGAGAATGCAGCCGGGCTCTTCTATTTCAGTTAGACTGTTACGTACGTTTACGAAGAGGAAACAGTGGCTCATTTAGGGGACATGTGCTAATCTTTCCTAATGGAAAGTGGGAAACCAAAAAGAAATATTTGACATTGTACAATTTAGGATGAAAATTGTGCTGATGATTAATAGAGGAGCAAACTCTCTAATACATGAATACTACAATGATTCCATAAAATTTGTAAGAAAATTTTAAAGGTACGCTCAACATGGATCATTGTTGATCAATAATGGCTCTAATAAAATATTTATATGCCTTAATTGAAGTAAATAAGTTTACATCTAAAAAAAGAAAAGGTACATGAGTTTACTAACCAGGAGCCATAATCCCCTTTTAGCTTCTTCTTAGTGAACTATTTGCTGTGTTGGTCATCACGATTAATGAACAAATAATTAGGCAAAACTCTGCAGAAAAAACATTAACAACACCTTATAAAATGCAGATGCTCATGACTCAACAACAATCCACAAATTTAGGATCAAATCTTGCAGTGCGTTGTAGAAAATCAAAATCTTGTGTATTTTCTCGCCTTTCTTTCGGCTGCATCGAGGTGACATTTAAAGATGGGTACGGGAGCGAGGGCAAAGCTTAGTTGAAGAAGGGGTTGATCCAACTCCTCGTCCTTGAATCAACGGCGGTGAGGTTATGTCAGATGTGGAGTCATTCCCACCAGGGCAGTAGAGAGTTTAAGTTGTATGCATGAATTTGAATATGGGAAGGGGGCGAGGGTGGGCGAGCTCAGTCGCCGAGGGGGTCGGGGCAGTTTCTCACCATTGAATCTATTGGTTGCATGGGTCGTCTGAATTCTCTACCATTGAATCCGGCGGCGGCAGGGGTCGGTGAGGTTAGATGCTTCATTGCCGTCGGGGCAACGAAGAGGTGAAGGTGTCCCACGGATTCATAGAAGGTCAAAAGATGGTTTGGGGAGTGGTTGCGTACATGAGAGAAATAATAGGTGGGAAGAGAAGCACACTTGCCGGAGAAGATGGAAGATGAGATGCACACAGAGGTGAGAGAGAATGCAGTCGGGCTCTTCTATTTCAGTTAGACTGTTACGTATGTTTACGAAGAGGAAACAGTGGATCGTTTAGGTGACATGTGCTAATTTTTCCTAATGGAAAGTGGGAAAACAAAAAGAAATATTTGACATTGTACAATTTAGGATGACAATTGTGCTGATGATTAATAGAGGAGCAAACTCTGTAATACATGAACACTACAATGATTCCATAAAATTTGTAAGAAAAATTTAAAGGTACGCTAAACATGGATCATTGTTGATCAATAATGGATCTAATAAAATATTTATATGCCTTAATTGAAGTAAATAAGTTTACATCTAAAAAAAAGGTACGTGAGTTTACTAACCAGGAGCCATAATCCCCTTTTAGCTTCTTCTTAGTGAACTATTTGTTGTGTTGGTCATCACGATTAGTGAACAAATAATTAGGTAAAACTCTGCAGAAAAGACATTAACAACACCTTTGTCAGAACCCTAAATTAGGTTTGTGTTTAACCTAGCTTGCATTTTTGCATGATGAAAATTTTGCAAAAAGAAAAGAATTGGGGAAAAGAAAAGCCCCAAAGTATTTTAAATAAAAAGGACAGAAATAAATCTTTTTCCAAAATTATTTTGGATATGTTGAAAAATCCTAAAAATGAGTGTGATCATTTTAAAAGTGATTTGGGATTAATCCCATGCTCATAGATTTTTCAAAAATCCAAATAGTGGCTTGGAAATTAAATCAATTGTCTATTTGAATTTCAAAAAATTCCCAAAACTTGGGGTTGACTAATAATAAGTCACCTAGGTTTTGTAAAAATAATTGGGAGTTTTTATAAAATGCCCTAGTATTTATTTTTAGGGAAAACAAATTAAACAGAAAAGAAATAAAAGAAAAAGAAAATAAAAAGGACTTACCCACTTACCTCAGGCCCACCTGGCTTCTGGCCCAGCCCAGCCCAAAGGGGCATCTTCGTCTTCCACCCCGGCCAGGCAAGCAGAGAGCTGCGTGCCCTGCATGCCATGGCCGGCGCCACCTCCTGCTTCGCCGTGGCAGGGCCTCCGCCGTCCCTATCCCTTCGACACCACACCCCCTGGACGCCCTCTCCATTTTCCCTCTCTCTCTAGCCCGTTTCCCCTCCGTTTCCGCGCGCACCCGCAACACACCGCCGGCCACCGTATTGCGCAGCCGTGGCCAACGGCGACGAGGGGCTCCGCCTTCGTGTCCAAACGCTCCGCAGACGTCGTCCTCGTCGAGCCCCGAGCGGAATCGAGCCCCGGAGCACAGGAGATGTCGCCCCCTTATCCAGTTCGCCGCCGGCCACCGTGGACGTCATCGACGAATTCGCCGTCGTCGTCTCTCCTCCGGCCTCCTTGAGGCCGCCATCGCGTTCTGGGTGAGCCTGCGCATCTTTGCCCCCTCCCCTTGCTCCTCCCCGTGCACGCTATCGCCGATCCCCACCTCGGTTGTGGGCTCGCCGTCGCAGGCTTGCTCGCCGGCGTGGCCCTTGAGCTCCCCGTGACCCTCGCGTGCTCTACGCGATGCGCGCGAGCACGGGGCACGCGCTGCTGCCCTCCGCTTCCTTCCCCGTGGCCCGTAGCGCAAGTCCGGCGACACGCCGCCGTCTGCAGACGTCGCCGGCGATGAGCAGGCCATTAGGGCCCCTAATCCCCAGCGTAACCACCCCCCAAGCCGCTGACAAGTGGGGCCAACCCGCTAATTAATCCCATGGTTAATTTAAATCGAGTTAGTTAACCCCCTGAGCCTATGACAGCCGGGCCCCACTGGTCAGTTGACCAGTCAACCCCCCCCTGCGTCAGCATGACCTAATGATGACGCAATAAAGCTTAAATGATTTAATTTAAATCAGAAATTCTAGAAAATAAGCAAAACTTTGAATTTGAATAACTTTTAAACCGTAACTCAGATTGAAATGATTTTTATATGAAAATTGATCAGAATAAAATGCTCTATCCAAATAACCGACTTTCAACTATGTTTGAATTTATTATGTTGAAGAACCAGTAGCATTTTGCTATATGGAATATTTGGCATAATTCAAGTCAAAAGCCCACACCAAATCAAATTGAACCATTGCAATGCAATACATATCACATGAACATCAGGAGCATAACACACCCATGTTCATCGTCATTTCATGCCATATTGTTTGTGCATTGCAATTTATCGAATGTGTGCATTACTTTCAGTGCTTCGGTGATTGCTTCTTCTCGGTAGAGTTGATCTCGGAGACGAGTTCAACCTCACGTCAGAAGTACAGTACCTCGTGATCGTCAGCAAGGCAAGCACCCCCTCTTTGATCATGTCGATAAAATCCTAGTTTCCTCTCATTCTCGCTGATGCATGTTTAGGATGTCACCATGATACGTTCTACCGTTAGTTGAACCTATTCCTTTGCATGACCTATCATTTTGTCACAGTAGTAAGCAAACCACAATCCTAGCAGATGTAGGAGTTGGTTGATATCATGTGGCCCCTGCAACTGTTACATCTTATTGCATGCTTAGAAGTCACAATGAGGCTACTTTGATGCGAGTCGGGATGGTAGTGATCATGTGAATGATGGTGGTAACGTGTTGGTGAATTGACCTAAACAAGGTGAACGATGAGAGGCTGTGTAGGAGTACACAGTGGGTTGTCTCGTTGAACACTGCCTTAAGCCTGAGTTCTTGTGTTGTTATCCAAGACTAAGAGTACGACCACACATTTGGCTCACTGACCCCTCTCGGCCTAGTACCTCACCCCGGACCTGTCCAGGAGTCGCAAGTAGTTCGCCCTTTAACAATCTCAAGCAGGTTGAACCAAGGTAAGTGGTTGGCGTAGGTTGTGGGCACGTTGAATCAAGTGATCGTGATCGAGTTGAGCTTGATGGCGGTCACACAACGTTTGAGTCCGCATCGGAAAAATCGGCCGGATTCCGATTGTGGTCCCAACTCAAATAAGCGACTCCCTAGGACTAGAGATGGTGCCGTGAGTGAAGTGTCGTGGCAGCATCCTCGCCGGTACTCACTTGAAGGGTCCATCCCCAGGCGGTAACTGATGAGGCGTGTGTGTAGCAGTACACCCCTGCAGGTTTAATGAACTATTCGAATAGCCGTGTCCGCGGTTATGGACTACTTGGAGACCTTTACTTGATCATAGACAACTTGAACGGTTACTCTTAAAACTTGCCAAGATAAGTGTGAGTGCTATGGCATGCTTCCTCGTGGGGAAGTCGAGGAAGTATCCATAGTGGTGTATTGTTTGGAGACTTGTTACTTGGACTCGTGTACGCTCCTTACCTCATTCTGGTATTCGTAGTACAGGACTAGCCAAGTCAAAGCTGGCACTTCTGCAATGAAACCCCACCTCCCTTTGCCTTGATACATGTGCATGAGTAGTATAGTTCCTATGTAAGTCTTGTTGAGTACGACTTTGTACACACGTTTGCTTATTCTATGTTTTAGAGACGATACCACTGACCCTGATGGTGGCCTCTACCTCGAGCTCGACGTGGATCAGGTCGTATAGTTCCAGACAGCAGCCTGTGCCCTTTGGAGGGTCGTTGTATTTTCGTTCAGGCTTCTTAAGCCATTTGTTAACCTTGTCTTTACTAAGACATAATTTCCTTCCGTTGATGTTTGATGTAATGTTGGATCACAGACATGTGATCTCTTCTTGTAATACAACTACTATGTCTGCACTGTTTAGCAGAAGTTACAAAGACTATGAGTTTGTAGAGTTCATGTTGTGATTACCATCTATTTATACTAGACATGTGTGTTGCGTGTATGATTATAACATGCATGTCTTAGTATGGGTTTTCGTGACCTTAGTTGTGATCTGGCTGGCGGTCTTTTATACACTAAGTGGCCCTTAGATGTGCGCAGCTTGGGGCATCGTGGTGCGATTGCTCGTGACTCTGTCACGTGCACACTTTGTTGTATGATCGAGCCCGCCCTAGACCCTGACTAAGTGATCGGGCTTGGCCTTGTCTGCTTAGACAAGTGGGTACGGCTCTCGGCTCTCCATGTGATTGCATTGTGACCGGAATTACATACACCAACCTCGGGTCCCGACAACCTTATAAAATGCAGATGCTCATGACTCAAGAACAATCCACAAATTTAGGATCAAATCTTGCGGTGCTTTGTAGAAAATCAAAATCTTGTGTATTTTCTCACCTTTCTTTCGGCTGCATCGAGGTTACATTTAAATATGGGTACGGGAGCGAGGGCAAAGCTCAGTTGAAGAAGGGGTTGATCCAACTCCTCCTCCTTGAATCAACGGCGGTGAGGTTATGTCAGATGTGGAGTCATTCCCACCAGGGTTGTAGAGAGTTTAAGTAGTATGCATGAATTTGAATATGGGAAGTGGACGAGGGTGGGCGAGCTCAGTCGCCGAGGCGGTTGGGGCAGTTTCTCACCATTGAATTTATTGGTGGCATGGGTCGTCTGAATTCTCTGCCATTGAATCCGGCGGCGGCAGGGGTTGGTGAGGTTAGATGCTTCATTGTTGTCGGGGCAACGAAGAGGTGAAGGTGTCCCACGGATTCATAGAAGGCCAAAAGATGGTTTGGGGAGTGGATGCGTACATGAGAGAAATAATAGGTGGGAAGAGAAACATACTTGCCGGAGACGATGGAAGATGAGATGCACACAGAGGTGAGAGAGAATGCAGCCGGGATCTTCTATTTCAGTTAGACTGTTACGTACGTTTACGAAGAGGAAACAGTGGCTCGTTTAGGTGACATGTGCTAATTTTTCCTAATGGAAAGTGGGAAACCAAAAAAATATTTGACATTGTACAATTTAGGATGACAATTGTGCTGATGATTAATAGAGGATCAAACTCTCTAATACATGAATACTACAATGATTCCATAAAATTTGTAAGAAAAATTTAAAGGTACGCTCAACATGGATCATTGTTGATCAATAATGTCTCTAATAAAATATTTATATGCCTTAATTGAAGTAAATAAGTTTACATCTAAAAAAGAAAAGGTACGTGAGTTTACTAACCAGGAGCCATAATCCCCTTTTAGCTTCTTCTTAGTGAACTATTTGCTGTGTTGGTCATCACGATTAATGAGAAAATAATTAGGCAAAACTCTGCAGAAAAAACATTAACAACACCTTATAAAATGCAGATGCTCATGACTCAACAACAATCCACAAATTTAGGATCAAATCTTGCAGTGTGTTGTAGAAAATCAAAATCTTGTGTATTTTCTCACCTTTCTTTCGGCTGCATCGAGGTGATATTTAAATATGGGTACGGGAGCGAGGGCAAAGCTCAGTTGAAGAAGGGGTTGATCCAACTCCTCGTCCTTGAATCAATGGCGGTGAGGTTATGTCAGATGTGGAGTCATTCCCACCAGGGTTGTAGAGAGTTTAAGTAGTATGCATGAATTTGAATATGGGAAGTGGACGAGGGTGGGCGAGCTCAGTCGCCGAGGCGGTTGGGGCAGTTTCTCACCATTGAATTTATTGGTGGCATGGGTCGTCTGAATTCTCTGCCATTGAATCCGGCGGCGGCAGGGGTTGGTGAGGTTAGATGCTTCATTGTTGTCGGGGCAACGAAGAGGTGAAGGTGTCCCACGGATTCATAGAAGGACAAAAGATGGTTTGGGGAGTGGATACGTACATGAGAGAAATAATAGGTGGGAAGAGAAACATACTTGCCGGAGAAGATGGAAGCTGAGATGCTGATACGGTGAGGATAGTTCTCTCACTCCTTGTTGGTTACCCCAAGTGGAAGGTGAGATGTAGCGCAGCAGAAAATTTCCCTCGGTGAAGATACCAAGGTTTGTCTCCAGTAGGACTCGCAGAAATACAAGAAGGTGCCAACGGCGCCAGAAATTAGCTTCTGACTAGGGAGTTGACGGGACCTGCACACAGAAACAAATAACTTTGCTCCCAACAAGTACAGACGAGTTGTCAATTCCTCCGGCCTTGTTGTTTACAAAGGATCAACGCAAGAGATAATAATAGTGGCAACTGAAAGTAAACTAAGGGTGCAAACAATAATGTGAAGATGGACCGGTGTCCCGTGATTTTCAGTAGTGACGTCTCTCTCCCAAAAGACGATAAAAGTGCTAACGAGGTAAACAAATCACAGCTGGGCAATTGACAGAATTATGAAGGCACCGCAATGCTAACTATGCTGCAAAGAAAGGAAGGGCTCAAAAGCAATGGGCGGTACGCCAAGGTAAGTAGACTGAAATCCAACTTCATCTACTACGAATCATCCACCTTGAGATATCTATCCAGAACATCTCGCTGGTATTAAGTTGCGAATCCCACCCAAAGTGTAAACTCAAAGCAACAGACAACTGCATTAAAAGAACTTTGCGTAAAGTAAACAATCCTTGCACCCGCGGGTACAAGCACCGTTGTTTTATCCCTGGTGGCAACAACACATCCCCTAGTCTCATGTTTCTGTCACTCAAGCTAGACATCAGGGGGATGAACCCACAATCAAGCATAACGCTCCCTCTTGGAGTTGCAAGCAAACTACTTGGCCAAAGGAAAATACTGCAACGGAGAACATGCAAGAATTTACGCAAGAACAAAATATAAAAGAGAAGAACCAAATATATTACTCATCACAATCTGAACATAATCTCATAATCCATCAGATCCCATCAAACTCAGCATAGCAACAGCAAAAAATACAATAGTGCCTCGATCATGTGAGGCAGCTCACGAGGTCTCGAAAGTGGAAGCACAAAGAGGGGAGAGGTACATCACATAGTTACTGGTCACGGACCCATGGTCCAAGGGGGGCTACTCACGGCACATCCGGGAGGCGTCCATGGCTATGGATGGTCTCCCGGAGGGGGTTCCTCCTCCCGGCAGGCTGCCGGGGCAGCTTCTCCAGGCAGTCCCCGATCTTGAAACGGCGGCGGCGGCGGTACAGAGGTGAGTTCACGGAAAAGAGATCTCTCTTAGGGGTTTCCACCCCGAGGGCTAAATATAGGCGGAGGGGGGTGTCGAGGGGACCCACCAGGCAGCCAGGAGGCCTCCTGGCGCGGCCCAGGGTGGGGCCGTGCCAGGGACCTCCTAGTCTCCTGGTGGTGGCCCCCCTCCGCTACCTTAGTGATTCCTAAAGCTTCCGGGTTGCTGATTTTTTATCTGATTTTTCCGGATTTTTTGGAGCACTTTTAATGGCCGGAAAACCTGAAATACAAAAACAGCAGAAAACAGCAACTGACAGCTGGGTGCATTGGTTAATAGATTAGTCCAAATATGCTCAAAAGTGTATGAAAGTTCAAGAAAATCATGGCAAAGTCACACAAAACATGCATGGAGCAAGCATAAATTATATATACGTTTGGGACGTATCAACATCCCCAAGCTTAATTCCTGCTCGTCCTTGAGTAGGTAAATCATAACAGGCATAATTTCTGTGGTGACATGCCACACAACCATATAAGGACTTTTAAGTAAAGAAATTAAAGCATGCAATTCAATTCAAGTCTTAACAAGCAAGAGTATATATTAGCATTGACACAAGAAACAAAAGAACAAAAGGTGCAAGAGCTCTCGCTGTCCGTGACTCGAATGTCTCCAGATGGTGTTTGCGTGCAAGCAGGGGACTGGGAAAAAGAGAGAAAAAATATTGTTGAGAACAACTATCTAGTAAAGTTTCACACTTGGTCTCCTTTGGATTCTTATCTTGACTCGTCCCCAGACCACTAGCCAGGTACAAGTCAAACTGATCCACTCCCTTTCGATATTTTGAGCACTCATGAAATGGATGAGTGTGAGCAAGAAAGTTGACACCTAAAAGGCGAAACCGACAAAAGGTGGAGGAGGAAGACAAAAAGGTGTGAAAGGCTCACATCAATGAGGACAATCATAGGCGAGAGAAGGCCATATGATAGATATGATGTGAGGAGTAGGGGTTGCCATGCAACGGATGCACATGTGAGCTAAAAGCTCTCCAAGGGAACTAGTGGGGTGCATCTAACTTGCTTGCTCAAGAAGACATGGAGCTCGTTTGAGGAGGCTCATCATTGGAATATACAAGCCAACTTCTATAGTGTGAAGGTCCCCACATAGCTATATGCATGATGATGATCTCTATGGAGTACAAGGGATAGAGGATGAAGTACTAGTGTGGATATCTCAAAAGGAATAGTAGTGTGCCCCTTCTCTCTTTTTATTTTTATTTTTCTCTTTTTTCTATTTTTTTGGTGGCCTCAATGGCTCTTTCTATTTAACTCTCATTTGTCCTCTTTGGGATCTTTTGATTTTGTCCTCTTTGGGATCTTTTCCTCACTTTAGGGGCAACACTCTATATTTTACAAGAATATAGGAGATCTTTCACACTTTACAAAGGTACTCACATAAAGAAGATATAACTATCATGATGCAAATGTATGCCTCTGCCAGAATAGCAAGATATGCAATGATACTAGCGCGTCATGTACCAATGATTAGGGCAAGGCCCAACTAGCATGCGGCTCATCGATCAAGCAAGTAGCATCTATGACATGAAAATCAAGTCATGAGAAGGTGGATGTTGCATGGCAATGTATCTCAGAAAGGCTATGGAAATGCCTTGTAGGTAGGTATGGTGGCTGTTTTGAGGAAAGATATAAGGAGGCTTATGATGACAGAGCGTATCGTGCCAAGGGTTTGGATGCACCGGCGAAGTATGCGCCAACTCTCAAGGTGAGAAAGGGCAGTGCACGGTACCGAAGAGGCTAGAAAAAGTATATGTGGGTGGAAGTGTCAACTTTCGAATACTCACATTAGTCCGAAGAACTCATGCACTTATTATCGGTAACTCTCAATCTAATCAGGAGGTTCACAAAGAGACAAGTACCCCGAGGAGGAGTGTATGGGGGTTTGGTTATCCTTGCGCATCCTCGACTCATGGTACGTGAGTGTACTCTGATATTCGAACCCTCTAGAGGTTAGTGATCCATCTAGTAGCTAGAGTTCTCAACAGTGTTTTTGGTTTTCGAAAAACACACGGATTGCCCAAAATACGACATCTATCACTAATAGGCTCGAGCTCTTGACACCAAAAGTTCAAACATTACTCTAGTCAATACCTCAAAACTATTGCAAGTTTCTACTACAAAGAGAATAGCAACTTCAACTACCTACTTCTAGTCAAGACACAAAACTCAGTGCAACAAGCAAACTCTCTAACAAGATAAACATGCAACCTATAGAAAGTTCAACCTAAAACAAAAGAAAAGCTCTAGAAAACTAAAGCACTACAACTAAACAGAGCAACAGCTAAGAAAAGAAAAAGAACAACTCACAGCTAAAAGAATAAGCATGCAAATCCTATGAGGAGTTCTAGTTCAAGCGGAGCATGTAACTCTCCCACAAAAAAGAGTAAGCTGGGGTCTAACTTGTTACTACCGAAAATAAAGCAAAAACAAACCTAGAAAAGTAAAGAGCGAGACGCTCCAAGCATAGCACACAACGCATGAAGTGATAAAAATATAGTGAAACGAGGGACGAACTGATAATTGTTGATGAAGAAGGGGATGCACGGGGGCATCCCCAAGCTTAGACGCTTGAGTCTCCTTGAATATTTATTGGGGTGCACATGGGCATCCCCAAGCTTGAGCGTTTGACACTCCAAGATCTTATTTCATCATCTTCCATCGCGCACTTGAAAACTCCCTTCATACATAACTCATTGTAGACTGATTAGAGAGGTTAGTGCCCTACTAAAAAAGTCCTCTACTGGAAATAAAGATAACCTTGAAGATATAATGTTTCTCAAGATTTCAAAACAGTTTTTGCAAAGAAAAAGCAAGCTTAAGGTTTGCAAAACGAAGAAAAGGCAAAACAGGACAGAATCTGTGAAAAACAGACCAGCAGGTAGAAACGAATTTTTTAGGGATACTTATGAAACTCAAATAATAAAACTCAGAACATACGAAAGTTTTTTAATTGTATAGATCATGCTGTGTAAAAAATTCAGCTCAAAACCATGAACTGGGATTTTTCTCTGATTTTTCTAGTCACGAGGACAGAATATGTTTTCTGGACAGCATGTCACAACTTTCACTTCCCTTATCGTATGAGGCTATAAAAGGCACAAAGCTTGAAAAGTAAAGATACAATGATGTTGCTACAGTAGTAACAATCATCAAGACCACTAAGAACAGAAGAAAAGCAAAAAGAAAAACCTAAATTCGTTGCGGGCTGCCTCCCGAAAGCGCTTCTTTAAAGCCATTAGATAGGCTTAATGCAGAAGATCAAGTCTTTTCAAGAGAATAACTAGCCTGTGTGACGGACTCAAAAGGTAACTTAATCTTTTTCCTAGGGAAATTTTTCATCCCTTTCTTGAGAGGGAATTGGAATTTTATATTCCCCTCTTTCATGTCAATAACAGCACCAACTGTGCGAAGAAAAGGACGTCCCAAAATAATTGGACAAGAGGGCTCACACTCAATGTCCATAATAGTGAAATCAACGGGAACATAATTGTCATTTACAATGATAAGAACATCGTCGATCTTCCCCAAAGGGTTCTTTACGGAAGAATCAACAAGACGAACACCAAAAGAACAGGGATCAAAAGGTTTCAGTTCAAGCATATCATACATTCTTTTGGGCATAACAGAGGTACTTGCTCCAACATCACAAAGAGCATAACAAGAGAAGTTATTCAATTTGATTTTTATCATAGGATCCCAACCATCTTCTAGCTTCCTAGGTATGGAGGCTTCTAGTCTAAGCTTCTCCTCCCTAACTTTGATTAGAGCATTGGTGATATGCTCTGTGAAGGCAAGATTAAGTGTGCTAGTGTGGGGGTCTCTAGACATCTTGTGTAGGAAACCAATAACTTCAGGTAAAGTGCAGTTGTCAAAGTCTAGGTCACTACTATCTATCAAGGAGGTAGTGATATCATTTAGGCTCACTTGTTTGAAAGCCTCTATGTTCATAGAGGTTTCTTCATCTATGGTTGAGGTGGTAGCATCACCATTGGTAGGTCCAGTGGGACTAGGGGTGTGATGGGTGCTAACAGTTTGGAAATCCTCAACTACTTGGATAGTGGCTACTGTGTGGTAGGTAGGAAGGCTCTTAATTCTCTCTTCTTCCTCCTTTTCTCTGGCCCATCTCTCTTTTAGTTTTCCCAACATCCTAATGTTTTCATTAATTTGGACTTGGATGGCATTCATAGGAGTGGTCTTCCTCTCCTCGGGAGGAGAGGTTCTAATTTTAAGCAATTCTACTTCATGGGCTAAATTGTCTACCTTCAACGAGAGGTTATCTAATTTGTCTAGTTTTTCCTCTACACTCTTGTTGAAGGCTTTTTGGGTAGTGATAAATTCTTTAAGCATACTCTCTAATTCAGAAGTGGAGTTTTTGGTGCTAGGATAAGTGTTGTTGTTCCCATAGTTGTTGGAGGGGAACTGTCTAGGATTGCTACCAAAGTTACTCCTATAAGCATTATTATTGAAATTGTTTCTAGAGATAAAGTTCACATCTACTTGCTCTTGAGCAACCAAGGAATTTAAAGGAACATCCTGAGGATCAATAGGAGCTTGCTTGGTAAGTAGAGACATGATAAGGTCAACCTTTTCATTTAGAGAGGAGATCTCCTCGACAGAATTTACCTTCTTACCAGTTGGAGATCGTTTGGTGTGCCACTGAGAGTAGTTCAGCATCATCTCATCAAGTAGCTTTGTGGCAGCACCAAGTGTGGTTGACATAAAAGTTCCTCCCGTGGCCGAATCTAACAGGTTCCGCGAGGTAAATTTCAAGCCTGCATAAAAAGTCTGGATAACCATCCAGGTAGTCAGTCCATGTGTGGGGCAGTTCTTGACAAGCGTCTTCATACGTTCCCATGCCTGGGCAACGTGTTCATTATCCAATTGCCTGAAATTCATAATGTTACTCCTCAATTGAATAATTTTAGCAGGGGGATAGTACTTCCCTATAAAAGCATCTTTGCATTTACTCCAAGAATCGATATTGTTCTTGGGTAAGGATTGCAGCCACTCCTTGGCTCTTCCTCTCAAAGAGAAAGGAAAAAGCTTCAGCTTGACGATGTCTCCATCCACTTCCTTGTACTTTTGCATATCACAGAGCTCAATAAAATTGTTTAAGTGCAAGGCAGCGTCCTCTCCAGCACCTGATAATTGATCTTTCATAACAAGATTAAGCAGAGCAGGTTTAATTTCATAAGAAGGTGCTGAAGTGACAGGTGGAGCAATAGGAGTGCAGATAAAGTCACTGTTGTTGTGACTAGTGAAGTCACACAACTTGGTGTTTTCATTGGAACCCATAGTAGCAGCAGGTATTTTTGGTATTTTTGATAAGGGACACAAAAGTAAAAACTAAAAGGTAAACTAACAAGACTAAAAAGCAAAGATAAAAGATAGTGTGCAACTCCCCTATCTTGTAGACTGGAGTCCCCGACAACGGTGCCATAAATTAGCCTGATACGGTGAGGATAGTTCTCTCACTCCTCGTTGGTTACCCCAAGTGGAAGGTGAGATGTAGCGTAGCAGAAAATTTCCCTCGGTGAAGATACCAAGGTTTGTCTCCAGTAGGACTCACAGAAATACAAGAAGGTGCCAACGACGCCAGAAATTAGCTTCTGACTAGGGAGTTGACAGGACCTGCACACAGAAACAAATAACTTTGCTCCAACCGAGTACAGAGGAGTTGTCAATTCCTCCGGCCTTGCTGTTTACAAAGGATCAACGCAAGAGATAATAATAGTGGCAACTGAAAGTAAAGACTGAAAGTAAACTAAGGGTGCTAACAATAATGTGAAGATGGACCGGGGTCCTGTGATTTTCACTAGTGATGTCTCTCTCCCAAAAGATGATAAAAGTGCTAGCGAGGTAAACAAATCATAGCTGGGCCATTGAAAAAATTATGAAGGCACCGCAATGCTAAATATGCTGCAAAGAAAGGAAGGGCTCAAAAGCAATGGGCAGTATGCCAAGGTAAGTAGACCGAAATCCAACTGCATCTACTACGAATCATCCACCTTGAGATATCTATCCAGAACATCTCGCTGGTATTAAGTTGCGAATCCCACCCAAAGTGTAAACTCAAAGCAATAGACAACTGCATTAAAAGAACTTTGCGTAAAGTAAACAATCCTTGCACCCGCGGGTACAAGCACCGTTGTTTTATCCCTGGTGGCAACAACACATCCCCTAGTCTCATGTTTCTGTCACTCAAGCTAGACATCAGGGGGCTGAACCCACAATCAAGCATAACGCTCCCTCTTGGAGTTGCAAGCAAACTACTTAGCCAAATCAAAGTACTGCAACGGAGAACATGCAAGAATTTACTCAAGAACAAAATATAAAAGAGAAGAACCAAATATATTACTCATCACAATCTGAACATAATCTCATAATCCATCAGATCCCATCAAACTCAGCATAGCAACAGCAGAAAATACAATAGTGCCTCGATCATGTGAGGCAGCTCACGAGGTCTCAAAAGTGGAAGCACAAAGAGGGGAGAGGTACATCACATAGCTACTGGTCACGGACCCATGGTCCAAGGGGGACTACTCACGGCACATCCGGGAGGCGTCCATGGCTATGGATGGTCTCCCGGAGGGGGTTCCTCCTCTCGGCAGGGTGCCGGGGCGGCTTCTCCAGGCAGCCCCGATCTTGAAACGGCGGCGGCGGTACAGAGGCGAGTTCGTGGAAAAGAGATCTATCTTAGGGGTTTCCACCCCGAGGGCTAAATATAGGCGGAGGGGGTGTCGAGGGGACCCACCAGGCAGCTAGGAGGCCTCCTGGCGCGGCCTAGGGTGGGGCCGCGCCAGGGACCCTCCTGGTCTCCTGGTGGTGGCCCTCCTCCGCTACCTTGGTGATTCCGAAAGCTTCCGGGTTGCTGATTTTTATCTGATTTTTCCGGATTTTTTGGAGCACTTTTAATGGCCGGAAAACCTGAAATACAAAAACAGCAGAAAACAACAACTCGCAGCTGGGTGCACTAGGTTAATAGATTAGTCCAAATATGCTCAAAAATGTATGAAAGTTCAAGCAAATCATGGCAAAGTCACACAAAACATGCATGGAGCAAGCAGAAATTATAGATACGTTTGGGACGCATCAGATGCACACAGAGGTGAGAGAGAATGCAGCCGGGCTCTTCTATTTCAATTAGACTGTTACGTACGTTTACAAAGAGGAAACAGTGGCTCGTTTAGGTGACCAGCGATGGTTTTCATACTAATGAAATAGAGTTTTTAATCAAGTTTGGGTTGCAAACTACTTCTGCCACATGGTAATAATAAATTAGAGTTGCTGATGTGGCAGATTTCTGAGGTGAACAGTGTGCATGATAAGAGAATAAGTGTAGTGGGGAGCAATTTTTTGAGAATGATAGATTCGTCTTTTGGTGTGGTTTCTTCTGTTATTCGTTTGTTGGCTGGACAGACCAAATTCTCTTTTCCAGAGAAAACGAACCTGTAAGTTTGCTCTACGTGAAAGGTGTTATTATTTGTACTCCCTCCGTTCATAAATATGATATGATATGTTTCATTTTAATTTTAGACTACATACGGATTGAAATGACTGAAATTAGGAAACAAACACACTAAATTGCATCTGTATTTAGATTCAAAAAAAATTCATCTATATACATCGATTAAAAAAGATAGAATATCTTTTTTTAAGGATAAAAAAATATCTTATAATTGCAAACGGAGGTATACGTCTTTATTCGTGTCGGGCTCAAACAAAAGCCCATGAATTTCCGTTTGTTCGTATAGCCCAACCCGTTAAGACTCCTGACCAGGCGCGGCCCATATGAGGGTGTCTTGTGTCTCCCTTTATCGGGCCCTCCTGGATCATCTCATGACACTCTCATCTAATCTATGCTATGGCTCCCCCCACTCAAGATGTTGGTGATTGCAAAATTAATGTTGATGCACATGATACACATGCCATACATGTAAACGTTATTTAAAAATTATTTAAACTTTATTTTAAATCACATGTTAAATTATATGGAATTTTTTGAAAGAGCGTGAATGTTTTTAAAATTATGAATACTTTTAAGCATATATACACTTTTTTTAATGACATGAAATTAGTTTTGAGAGGGTGGCCACTTTTTGGTTATATGAACATTAGTTTAGTATGTGAACACTTTTCTTAGAACTAAATAAATATTTTAAAGTGCATGAATAATTTTTGAAATTAGATCTTCCAAAAGGCACAACAAACTAAAAGTAATCAGGTTACATGTACGCGTGCGCATTCTATTTATTTTTTTGGTAATTAGTATTTTTTCTTTCTGGTACATTGAAGTTTAATTAATTTTTTAAATTTATTGTCTTCCTAAGAGGAATGAGGGAGTTTATTCCTTTTGTTTTTTTCCTTATGAAGGAAAGTGCATGTCCTGTATGTACGCCCACAATATAACCCCTTCCTTTTTAAATTGAACAATTCACGTGTCTTGCAACGGGAAATAAATATTCTTACGTTTATCCATGATTTACCTTTTCACATTAATGTGATTATATAATAAATATTTATGAAATACTACTCGTGATTTACGTTGACCCATGATTTACCTTTACACGTTAATGGTTACATAAGAGATTTTAGGAAAAGGAACAGGTGATTTCGGTGGCGATAAATATTGTTTATTGTTGTGTGAGAAAGACGCACAAAGGTAGATGGACGAAACGGACGAAAGAAAAACGGTGTTCTTTTCAAGTAGTAGTGATTTAAGTAGTAGCGATGATAAACAATTTTAAAGTATATGATAAAAGTTTCTAAGTACTTATTAATAATATTTAAATCACTAAATAACTTAATGAATTATAATATTTAATAGATACATGGCGAACTATTTTAAAATTACATGAATGCCTTTCTAATAATAAAATGATATATTCCTTATTTTTTTTCTTATTTTCTTTGTTGTTACCTATTTCTTATTTAATCTTCCAGATCATCACATATTTTAAATACATTTTCCATTGTCTTGTTTTTTTTCATATTTTTAGATACAAACTATTTTTTATATTTAAAATGTTCATTATGTTCACCACATATTTACAAAGAAATTGAAGCTGTACTTAAAAAAATGTCCATTGTGTAATTTTAAAAGTTATTACCACGTTTAATAAATATTCATCATGTATATTTTTTCAAAAATTATATATGCATACATCTCAAAAGTTACATGTACATTTGTTTAAGAAATTGGACATATTTTGAATTATGTTATCATTTTCTATATCCATCATAAATATTATTTATTTTGTGACAATTTCTAGTGCACCACAACCTTTTTATGTAGACGGCAAAAAAATACACATTAATATTCCTTAATACATGGCAAAAAATTGAATTACACTTGACACATTATTAAGTTCAAGATTAGCTTTGTTCTGAATACATTTTATGGCATGATGAACTTTCTTTAATAGAATGTGAACACTTTTTTACATCAAGAAAACAACTATAATATGACAAATCATTTATTGATACACGAGGAACGTTTTGGAATGCATGATGAACCTGTTTTCAAGCACAAGAAACATTTTTTGAATCCATTACTTTTGTTTACTTTGTGGTCAACATATTCTTAATATCACAGGATTAACATCTTTAATGCACAATGATTATTGTCAAAATTCCAATGAATATTTTCAATACACAATGAACATTTCTTAATACCCATTAAATGATTTTCATACTCAAAGCACCTTTTTCATACATGTTTTATATTTTGTAAATACATGATCCACATTTTTTCATAGCCATTGTATATTTTTGTATGCATAAAAATATATTTATATGCATTTAACATTTTTAAATGTTTTATTAAAAAAAACACATGATCAACTTTTTTCATCCACACTGTCTATCATTTATTTACACTTTTCATATAAATGAGAAATATTTCTTGAATATATATTTAAAATTTTGGAATTCTGTACTAACATACTCTAAATATATTTTGTAATATAAATATTTTTAAATATAAATAAAAGGAAAAAATAAAAACAACATTTATGTAAAAAAGAAGCTATGACATGTGTCTATGGTTCCGATGCGCTGAACCTGCCGACTATCGCGCTCGCCCAGATGAGGCTGCTATCTATTCTCAAAAAAAGATGAGGCTGCCATCTGTCTCGTGTAAAGGAGAGCAACTAATTAGCGGATACTCTCTCGCACGCCTTCGCAGAAGTTGTTTTTCATGCGCTTCGGTGTCGCCACGTGGCACGTTTTTAGACGCACACCGTGCATCCACAGCGCAGGTCAGATTCAGCCACAGTTTTCCGCGCAGCCACAGTTCTGCCACAGGTCAGTTTTTCAGCCATAGCCGCACAACCACAATTTTTCAGCCACAATTTTTTCAGCTACAACCCAGTTTTCAGCCAAAGTCACAGTTTTTTCAGCCACAACCATAGTTTTTTCAGTCACACCTCCCTGCCACAACCCAATTTTCAGCCAAAGACACAGTTTTTTCAGCCACAGCCATAGTTTTTTCAGCCACAACCACAGTTTTTTTCAGCCACAGTCCAAGCCACAGGTCCGCGCGTAGCCACAGTTGTTGTTCGTGCGGGACACAGTAAAAATACGACACGTGTTGAATCCAGAAAACGTCAAAAGTGACCTCTGCGGGGGCGCCCAGAAGGGTGCCCGCTAATTAGTGATTGACCGTATAAAGCGAGACATAAGTGTGCCCATGTGTGCCTTACCATAGGTGAATTTTAGACAAGCCCCATCATATGAGATTTTCACCTTAATTGGCGGAGCCAACCCGTCAATGCAGCCCGGGAAAAACATAAATGTGTGTGAGCTACCATTTGCCTCAAAAACATCCCTTCTAACCATGGATTAACACCATAGTTTAAAAATTGAACCGGTAATCGAACTGGCGAGGTTCAGGTTTTTGCCGGTCGGACTGCCGGTTCATCGATTCGATTATCGGTTTTTAAAATAATAAAATAATATATACTTTATCAATAATTGTCAATAAAATAATGCCAGAGGGAACATATGCGCCTTATAGGGTTTGTCTTTGGATGAAATCAAGAAAAGCTATCGAAACCCTAACAAAAGAAGGGTTTTCTTCCTTTTTGAATTCTACCTCCAAGTTGTTCTCATGAAAATGAGTCGATTGAGGGGCTTTCAAGAAATAACATCGAACCAGCGGTTTTATGTGAACCGCCCGGTTCACAATTTTTTTTGTAAAAACCAATCGGTTCAACCGATTTTTTGCGGTTCTATTGCTCAAACGGTTCGATGCGCTTTAAAAGCCGATGGGATCGCCGGTTCGGTCCGGTTTTTTAAACTAAGATTAACACTAATACTTACGAGCAATTGTATGCACTAGCCCGAGTAATCCCCTGGGATCGTCGGGAGGTGGCTCCGCCACTTGTTTGTACCCCCTTTGTTCCATATTAATTGTTGTTGAAATATTTGTATCTAGCACTGAAGTACGCCTAAATACAGGTAGTTCAACGATAGTTAATATGGAACGGAGGGAGTAGCAGGGATGGCCAAACCTATTGGGCGTTTCTGCTTCGACACTTTGGATCTCTTGCAACTCTGAAACACCCGTTCTTTACCTCGCCTTATGCAAGATATAAGCATGGCCTTGCCTCTGGTGTATGAAGTCGTCTCGCCCGTTATTATAAAATACAGTATTTATTATTTTTCCAATGTAATGCCCTTTTCCTAAAAAATTGTGTCTTTGTTTTTCTTCCTTTTTTCATCCAGTTTTCATGATTTTTTTGTCTTATTGTTTTTCTATTTGTTATCATGGGTTTTCTTTCATGTTTCCTTTTTTCAGTTGTTTCTTTAGGTTTATTTCTTCATTTTCCTAGTTTCATCGGTTTTATTTTGTTTGATTATTTGTTTTTTAGCTTTTTCCAATTTTTTAATGCATGAAGCACATTATTTTATAAATATTTAATTTTTATATCCATATTTTTCATTTTAGAAATTTAGGTTTTATGTAAACTTTTGTGTATTTAAAAAATCATGTACACTAGTAACATTTTTATAAATATTTAAAATTTATTTCAATTTTTTATACTCCGGGACAAAGATTTAAATCGCACCGGGACCAAGGTGAAAATCTATTAGCTAACCTTCCCTTCAATCAGCTTTCATCAGTACTACTTTCCCCATGCGAATGATGTGATGGAGTACTAGTTGCATGCAGAAAATTAATTGCATACGTGTGTGAACACAAAGGAGAGGAGCGTGAAGAGAGGAGAGAGAAGAGGGATAGTCATGCGTTGCGTGCTAATTAAACTGCATTTAATGTTTACATGCCTTAATCTTAGACTAAAGTGGAACAAATAGTTTTTGAAGATAGGCCCTATGCACCGAGGGAGTAATATCAACTTTTACATACACATAGTACATTTATTGCATACATAAAATAATTTTTATGCATGTCTATTTTTATTACATGATTAAATTTTGTATAATGTCACATACGTTTGACATGAAACACATGAACATATTTTGTTACAAATATTGCTTTTAGTACTATTAAGATTTTTTTGTTAAATTATGGTTGTAATAAATTTTATTCATTACGTTATTTTCTTGAAATTAAATTGTAAATACAATAACAAATTTTTATAGACGTCTGACCTTTTTTATATACTCTCTCTCCATTTCGAATTACTTGTCTCATATTTTTTCTATATATGGATACTAAGTCTTGGTATATCCTTATCTAGAGAAGTTAAAGACAAGTAATTTGAGACCGATGAAGTACATGATTAACATTTTTCTATAATCCCACTTTCTTAAAAATGTATGAACAAATTTCTGGGGACCACTAACACATTTTTTGATAACACACAGTAAGATTTTTAAAAAACTAACACAAATGTTGGCACAACATGTTGAAAATTTTATATAAAATAGGAATTGAAAAGGCAAAATAAGTGAAAATAAAACAAAAGCCCGCCAAATTCGCACGCGTCGTTTTTAGACTGGGTTTTGACAGCCCGCTTTCACGCAGCTAAGCCTCCACATGACAAATTGACAACGCACCCAAAAAATGTGTCATCTTTCTTTCTTGGTATATACTTTTTCCGTTTCAAATTAGATGATTTTTATTTATATACATGTCTAACTATACCATATGAAAATTCTCGTTTCTAAAAAAATCTTTTTTCACTCGTTTAAAAAAATTAATATCATGATGCTTCTAATGATATTGATTTCATATCGTGAATGTTGATAGATTTTTTTATAAAATTGATCAAACTTTAGTAAATTTGACTTTGACCAAATTTTATATGCAGAGTAAAAAAAAACCAAAGTGAGTACATCATTTGAGTACATGTGCCCCGATCGCTTATCCCAAAGAAAAAAGAAGTATCCCCGATCTCCAGGAGCCACGACCGAGCACGGGAACTGCAGCGGCGACGTGCGCACGCCGGCGGAATGCTTGGGGCGGCGCACCAAGGCGAGCAAGCGGCCTCTCGTCTCGCGTGCACCAGCTATTTGTATGCGTCGTCGAGGGCTCCGCGCGCAGAGAGCAAGCAACCTGCCGTGTCGCACCGTGCGTGCGTCAGTGCGTGCTAGTTGTGTGTGCCACGCGCTGTCGGGCATGGTCACCGCCCGGCATGCCGCGGCCACTGCTCTGCCTCCGGTGGTGGCCCCGAGGAAAGCGGCTGCGAGGCCACGTCGATCCCACGCGACGCCGGGTTGGTTATTCTGCGCGTCAATTATTGCATGCATGCGTCCGCCCGTCCGTCCATGTGACGAGACAGCAGACAGCGACCTGGTTGTTGTCATCCAATCTACGCGCTCCGATGATGGTCTGACCACCGCCGCGCCGCCACCCGTCTGGCTGCCGGGCTGTCTGTCTCCCCCCATCACGCCGTGAAAAAGATCATTTCTGCTCGAATAGGAAGGAAGGAGGCAGACACGAAGATTTTTTCTCTTCAAGTGGCCGGCCTTTCACGTGCCCAGTGTTGTCTTCAGAAAAACACGAGTAAACACAACGTACGCACAGTTGTTCGAAAAAAAATTCTCGAGTAAACACGAGTTTGTCGGAATAAAATATATGTATTTCTAGAGGTTGAAAATAGTCACACATGGCGATATACTGGTAAGATTTAGATCAAGCTTAGCAAGGCTATGTGCCTCGAGATTACAAGGTAAATTTAGATCGATTTATCTAGTGTGTTAGGGCAATTCATTGACAGGGAGGCTCCTGTGTTCGGCATCATGGATGTGATTTCTGTATGTATCAGGTTCTTTACTGAGGGGCGAAAAGAAGGGATGTTCTATGCTTCAATCAAGTGATAATATGGATTCTGGGTACTACTATCAACTATAGAAGAACTCTTTGTTTCAACTTTCAAGAGAATCAATGATAAAGATACGGCAAATTGAGAAAGAATAGCTCTAGGTAATGCTATTCTACATTTGGAAGATAGAACGAATGATCCTAACAAAAGCAGAAGGAGCGGATCACAACATGAACGCCTTTCATTGTTGTTGATATGAAGGAAAAGGGGTACTTGCTATGATAAAGTGAATATCAATGGGTATCATTCTTAAGTCCTTTAAGATAAAGGAACACAACATTGGAATTCTTCGAACGCACTGTTGCACTCAAACAGAGCATACCACCATGAATCCATCCCACCACACAGCCCACAGTTGGAAACATGTGATATTTTTTGATGATGAACTACGTCCGCTGTGGGTAGCGAGTGTTGAGCCCAGTGCCATATTTTTTTATTATGTTCGACGAAACTTGAACCTTCCACATACTAGTCCATGACTTCTTCCTCTCATCTGGATTTGATGCCCCCGTTGTACCCTTAAGCCACGCCTCCCAGGAGTGCTTTGTATACCATATAACATTCTATAGGCCGACCTCACCAAATTATTGTCCGTTTCTATCAAAGTTCCATGCCCAATGGTCCTTCACGGTTCTAGTGCAAAGAGGAATGGAAAGTATTGATATTAACAAGTTCATATAGTTGTGGTTGATTTGCCACCTCTCATTAATTCATTCTAAAAAATTTGTGACTCGTGGCCCTTATAGCAGAATCTTTGGCATCGGTTTTTGTTTTGATGTACTCCTACACGAGTTTGTATAGTAGGGGTTTCCCCCTCCCCAGCCCACTCCCGCCGGAACCCCGTGTGCACCATCGTCTCACATAAGGATAATCCCTAAGGGCATCTCCAATGATGTCCCCTAAAATGAACATTGCATCTGTGTGTAGACTAGTCCGTACCAGTTCGCCGACACTCATACGGGAGCCGATCATCCAACCCTAACTGCATCCGTCTGCTAGCAGTTCAACATATTTCATTTAAATTTGCACAAACTCAAACGAATTTCATTCAAATTCGTATATAATTTACATAAATTAAACGTATTTTATGCAAACTGGACGATTTTCATAAAAAATACTTTAACCTAGTCTCTTCGGCATTGAACAAGCACGAAGATCTGGGGTCTCGGTTGGCGAGTCATACGTCCCTCCAGTGAGCGATCACATCGGCACTAGCTGGGCATCTATGTCTGTAGCAATGGTTGATCGTGCATGCTCCCCACCGGTATCCAATGGCAACGACCTCCATGAATGCACGGAGATCGCTTAGCGCGGGAGGATGATTTCTTGCGCAGAAGGATTTTGGGTGGGGCCAGGTTACTGGAAGCGGACGTTTCTGGTGTTTGAACTCCCGCAAAGCCCCCTTAATTCGTGTCAAATTTGCGGTAAAACGGCAGGTGAATCAACCCGCGAACGAATACATGGCCCCATTAGATGGCAACATTGATCCCGTCTGCCCAATCTGAACCTTTAGAAAGGTTTTAGAATCAACGTTGAAGATGCCCCAGGGTTCAAGTTCTTAAGTTTTTTTATAAAAATTGCCTGAAATATGTATTTGTGATATTTTTCACATCATTGTAGCATTATCTGCGAGCAGCATGGATGATTCTAAACTGTTGTTGCAGACATTCACACCTTTTATACAACCGGGACGTTTCTATCTTTGAACATATACCTAATACAAAAATGACAATTACACATGTGAACAAATGTTATTGCAAGTCTGTTGTCTCTCCCATTTATCAAGTTTCCCACAAAACAATAAAACCTTTGTAGCAAACATTACATATTTATACCTGCATGTTGTTCATGGATTTTGAGTTTTGACCATGGACTACTCGATTCACAAAGCTTAAAATTGATGAAATCGTTGTTAACATATTGTTATCGATGAGTACATCATCTCAAACTGCTAAAATAATTCACATTAATAAGATATCAATACATCAACGATGCAGTTTGATCATTTCTAGGAGGTAGATATAACCATTTGCGAAGCCATTTTTAACCAATGATTGATTTTCAACTTCGACTTCCTACATCTTAGAATACACAAGAATGTGGGGTCAAGGAGTCACATAATTTGGATATCTCATAAGAAAAATAATGAAGAATGATTATCCATAAGCTTGAAGAATTAAAAGAAAGGGAGAGTGAGAGAGACAAGGAAAGGGACAAGGAGGGTGAGGGGCACACTGAAAGAGCAAGCATTGAATTTCTCAAAAAAACACCGACACATTACATGTAAACTGACGCTGCCAATTATCTTATCCAAGTCACTATTAGGGCACCTTTAATAGAACTTTAAGAAAACAATTCCTCAAAAATTTCCCCATAAAAAACTAAACCCTTCTTAACCTAATCCTAAAAAATGCAACTTCATGGAAATTCGACAAATGCCCCTTCTCAAATTTGAGTAAAATATTCCCATGAACCACTTGTCCCTCTCAACCCTCCTACATACGGTACCACCCCTCCCCCTTCCCCTCGCGAACGTCATACTCTTAGGGCATGTCCGATGCATGCGCTTGTGTCGGGCGCCAGGATCCCAATTCTGGTCGTTTTGGTTGAATCACGCCTGGTCCTTGGAATTGCGTTGGTGTCGATGCAACTTTTAGCGTCGAGCAGTTCAACCGTTTTAAAGGAAAAAAAATCTGTTACGGAGTGTTTAAATAGACAATCTAGTGTTGGAGAAACACGCTTCTACATGGACGCTGCTCATTTAACTATTTTTTTTGCCATCTAAGATGTGTAGATGGCATTTAAATAGGCAATCGACCCAAACATGTGCCAACATTGTAGATGGCCTTAGATGGCGGATCAGAGCTCTATGCGGTGAGGAATGAAGGCCTTGATCCTTCCGGTTGTCTCCATGAATTGATGACCGCCGACACAGGATGCCACTGAACGCACTGATGATCGAGTACAAGAAGAAGGTCGTCGTTGCGAAGTATCTCCCACCGAGCGACATCTTGACCTCGACCTCACGTTGATTACGAGTCTCGTTGAGATCCTCGACCACCATCGGAGGCGACGACAATGAGATCGACATCACAATAGACCCGGCTCCCGAAGCATACATCCCCTTCGCTATCGTGCGCGTCTCAGGCTCTCAGCTCACCGGTCGTGTTGTGGGTGGATTTAAATATACCTTTCTATTAGAAGTGTTCTTACAAACTTTTTATTTTGTACGCAAAAGTAATTTTCAAACTTTATGGAAACAATGCCATCCGAATATGCCCGATCCGAATAGTGCTCCCCGGTGGCCTAACAACCGCGACACACTTCCATAGTTCCATCCTCACCACACCATATTTCGGCTGCCCCATATTTCCCCACCCAAGAGAGCCCCCTATGCAGCAGTGGAATCTGACCCCGGTGCACCCAGAAAAGATCGACGCTTTGCGCGCACCTGACCACAACTGTTACCGGAATTCCGGTGTACCACCACGATCCTTGGAATTGTGTTGGTGTCGATGCAACTTCTAGTGTCGAGCAATTCAACCGTTTTGAAGAAAAAAATCTGTTACGCAAGCGTTTAAATAGACAATCTAGCGTTGGAGAAACGCGCTTCTACATGGACGCAACTCATTTTACTTTTTTGTTTGTTATCTAAGATGTGTAGATGGCATTTAAATAGGGAATCGACCCAAACATGCGCCCATCATTGTAGTTGGCCTTAGATGGCGGATCAGAGCTCTCTGCGGTGAGGAATGGAGGCCTTGATCCCTCCCGCCGTCTTCGCGACCTGATGACCGTCGATATAGGACGCCATTGGACGCATCGATGACCGAGTACAAGAAGAAAGTAGTCCCTGCGAAGTATCTCCCACTGAGCGACATCTTGACCACCACCTCACGGTGGTTACGAGTCTCGTTGAGAGCCTCGACCACCATCGGGGGCGACGACAAGGAGATCGACATCGCAATAGATCCGGCTCCCAAAGCATACATCCCATTCGCCATCGCGCGCGTCTCAGCTCACCGGTCGTGCTATGGGCGGATTTAAATATACGTTTATGTTACAAACACCCTTACAAACTTTTTATTTTATAAAAATGAATTTTAAACTTTATGTAAACCTTGCCATCTGAATATACCCGATCAGAATAGTAGTGCTCCCCAGTGGCAACAAATGCGGCACACAAGAACCCACATGCGGTGAAATGGTTAAGAGAACTGTTGCTTTTCTAGCTCACCAAAGATTAAACCTTAGGTTTAACATTTCCGTTGATAACGAAGACGACTTTGTTAAATTTTAAGACTCGTTGAATTAAGATCAGTCTTTCGAAGATGCTCATTGTCTCATTGGGATAGGATATATATGTATACGTTTGTACGATAAGTATGTATACGTAATTGTGAGTGTGCGTCTGTACTATCTTAAAGAAACAAATGCGGCACACTTCCAGATCCTCCACGCCACATTTCCCACCCCCAAGAGAGGCCCCTACGCAGCAGTGGAATCTGACCCCGGTGCACCCAGAAAAGATCGACGCTTGCGCGCACCTGACCACAGCTGTTACTGGAATTCCGGTGTACCACCACGATCCTTCTCCGCAGCAACGGCAAGCCGGTCAATCCCCTTTCCCTCCTCCCCATCCAGATACGCGCGCCGCGCCGCGCCGCTTGCTGCCTTCGTCAACACACGCCGTGTGAGCGAGCGAGCGAGCGTGTGGAGCGTGAACTGTGACAGCTCGTGTCCAGTCCAGCCTCTATATCACATCACCCACACGGCAAAAACGCGAGCGGAAAGAGGGGGAGGGGAAATTCCTCCGCCCAAATCAGTATAAGTGTAGGCCCCCGTCGTTTCCGCCCCCGCATCCCGTCCATCCCTCCGCAGCCAGCGCCGAGGACACCGCCGGGGGACAAGGCGGCGCGGAGTGAGAGAGGAAGAGAACAGCCGGGGACTCCACCTCCAGCTAGTGAGTGGCGGCGGGAGGGGGAGACAAGAAGGGAAGCAGCAGGAGGAGGTGTGGAGGGAGGCGGCGGCTGGTAGCTGGCCAATGCCGGCGCGGGCGCAGGGGTAGGGAAGGCGACGCATGGGGGGAGGGAACGGCATCGTTGACGGCTTCCGCCGCTTGTTCCACCGCCGCACGCCCTCAGGCTCCGTCCTCGGCACCTCCTCCAATCAGTCCTCCCCCGGCGAGGACCCCTCCGACGTCGAGGCCGTCGAGGACCTGGATCTCGTTGGCCTCCGCCCCATCCGCGTCCCCAAGCGCAAGATGCCGCTCCCCGTCGAGAGCCACAAGAAGGTGAGAGCAGTATTATTCTGAAGCAACTCTGTCCTGCTTGTTTTCTCGAATCTACGTAGATGCTTCCAGCTAGGGGGCCAGGAGGGTAGATGCTTTCTCGCCATCCTCGATTCGTCGCCACCAGGATATCTCAGCCAAGATCGGATCTTTGCGCCACTTGCTTAGCTTACACACGACACTACAGTACAATACTAGCTTTTGTCTTTTCATTTCTTCTCGTCGACATGGCTGCGTGGC
The DNA here is from genome assembly GCA_950022295.1 of Bromus sterilis. Taxonomy (NCBI): domain Eukaryota; kingdom Viridiplantae; phylum Streptophyta; class Magnoliopsida; order Poales; family Poaceae; genus Bromus; species Bromus sterilis. The sequence goes on from OX465598.1 coordinate 31,803,143, forward strand.
AGGTAAAGCTTGATTCTCCGATCCAATTTCTTATCTTTGGATCGATGCCACCCAGGTGCTGCTACTGATCGAGTTACTCATCGATCAATCGCAAGGTCGCTTGACTGATCTGGGAAAATGTTATGCAAAACTGAATGCTGTTTCCTGTCTAAATGTGGCGTTTCTTCAGAGATTCGTAGTTGGAGCATTTGCTCCATAAAGCTGGTGCCCTTTTGGGCTTCTCCTTAGACTTTCGGTTTGTTTTCAACTACTACAATTGCTTTCAACATCAGTATTGTACTTATCCGAAGGAGCTCCTCCTTTCCAAGTTGTCCACTTGGTTCTACAGCGACCGGATCGGGCACTGGTCAGTTAGCTTGACTTGGTCTGGACATCCTTGCTCCTGTCCACCTCACCCTTGCACCATGGTGGCCGCTTCCTTAGTTTCTCAGTAAACCTGACCATTTCCATGATCTCCCATTGCTGAGAATAGTGCTTCACCTACCGGGCTAGACCTTTTCCCTTTAAGGGTTTCAGGTTGTGTGTTCTGGTGGTGGTACTAGAGGAGCCCAACGACCTAGGGACTGTGACTTGTTTTAAATAAACGATATTTGGTCATGATCAATTCTCGTTGAAGATAATGTGTTCTATAACCAAATGTAATTTAAAAGCTTACGGGTTTACTTATGATAGTTGCTTTCCTGTCGCTTTTACTGATCAACTATTGAAGTAACTCTAGGTTATTTCAGTAATAAGTACTTAAGTACTATAATTCTGAATCCATTCTTCAGTTCTTCAATCCAAGATGTTCCATACATCTGTAACTGGCTTTAACTTTTTTCTTGTGAATTCTGATCCTTTAGAACATACTGGAAAAAGAATTCTTCACAGAGTATGGAGAGGCAAGTCAGTACCAAATCCAAGAAGTTGTTGGCAAGGGGAGTTATGGAGTGGTTGCTGCTGCAGTAGATACCCGCACCGGTGAGCGGGTTGCGATTAAGAAGATCAACGATGTGTTTGAGCACGTCTCGGATGCCACACGCATCCTCCGTGAGATCAAGCTCCTTCGGCTGCTCCGTCATCCAGACGTAGTAGAGATCAAGCACATAATGCTCCCTCCTTCTCGGAGGGAGTTCCAAGATATATATGTTGTTTTCGAGCTCATGGAGTCAGATCTCCATCAGGTCATCAGAGCGAATGATGACCTCACAGCGGAGCATTACCAGTTTTTCCTTTACCAACTTCTCCGTGCTCTCAAGTACATCCATGCTGGTATGTCAATGAACTATTTCTAATCTCCATTGGTCTGCTAACCCATTTATTAGCACAATCTTTTGAGTTGATTTATCAAATTGTGATTGGATTTCTGTTTATTCTTCTGACATATTTCGCTGTTTATCTTGGCACAGCTAATGTATTTCATCGCGATCTGAAGCCCAAGAATATACTGGCCAACTCGGATTGCAAACTGAAGATTTGTGACTTGGGACTTGCGCGTGTTTCATTTAATGATGCTCCTTCAGCTATATTTTGGACGGTAAGGTGTTTGTCTTTGTACGTCTTAGTTCGTATTTTCTTATATTTTCTTAAGTTTTGCATTGTCTTTCTTTGTGAAGGATTATGTAGCAACAAGGTGGTACAGAGCACCTGAATTATGTGGCTCCTTTTTCTCGAAAGTAAGTTCTTCAACTCCTGACCTCATAGAGTCTCATTCAAGCAAGATAAATGCTTTCAGAGCACTATATATGCAGATGCTGTCTTTCTATTTGTAATGCATGAATTGTGTAATATTTAGAGATCCCTGTTCATGTTTTTATTTTTTACTAAAAAACTCTAATCTGCAGCTTGTACCAAGTAAAGTACACAAAATTAAGGATTAAACATTAGAACAAGATGCTTATAGTTATTACCAGTGTATACACACAATTCTTTTGTCAAAAGAAGCTATAAACTTTAGAGTAGTATAAACTTCATGTAGAGACTTTGTATACACTCTTTGCAAGTGTCATATTTTCCCCATCATCCTGACAAGCATCCATTTTTGTGCAGTACACTCCTGCAATTGATATTTGGAGTATTGGATGCATATTTGCCGAGCTTCTCACTGGACGACCACTTTTTCCTGGGAAGAATGTCGTACACCAGTTAGATATAATAACAGATCTTCTTGGAACTCCATCGTCAGAAACCTTATCTCGGGTATGTTTGTTCCCTTTAATTTATTTTTGCTTCATTCACCCACAGTCCCACACAGTAATTCAACAAGGTGCATTGTTTCATCCTGTTGTGCCCTTTGGTAAAATGTGTTGCAAGCCTGTAGAGCAATTCCCCCAGATCCCATCTAGTTACATCTTTTGTGATCCATGATGGTTATTCGTCTGCAAATTTTGCAATGGTACATTAGGTTGCTGGAGTAATAACTTACTGCTGTCTATGACCTTTATAGATCAGGAATGAGAAGGCCAGGAGGTATTTAAGTTGCATGCGAAAGAAACATCCTGTCCCCTTGACTCAGAAATTTCCCAATGCTGATCCATTGGCTGTTCACCTACTGGGGCGCTTACTTGCATTTGATCCTAAAGACCGGCCTTCAGCTGAAGAGGTAAACTTAAAGAGAATCCTTTTAACATTTTTCCTAACATTTTCACAAACACGTACATGTGTCTTCATATGCTATAATTCTGTCACCTTCTTAATTCTTCAGGCTTTGGCGGACCCATACTTTGCATCTCTTGCTAATGTGGAGCGTGAGCCTTCAAGGAATCCAATTTCGAAACTTGAGTTCGAGTTTGAGAGACGAAAGGTGACAAAAGATGATGTTAGAGAATTGATCTATCGAGAGGTACAGAGGCATAGCCTGGGTTTCCTGTTTCGTGTTAATAGTATATTTGTGCCGCTTGAGAATTGATTGTTTCTATGAAAACAAACAGATTTTGGAGTATCATCCACAGATGCTGGAGGAATACATGAAAGGTGGAGAACAGATTAGCTTCCTCTATCCAAGGTGAAATGCGGCGACGGATAAATTTTGACGCAAGCTATCGGACCTAATAAAAACATGTATATTAACATATCCTATATGTCCTATTATAATGGTGCAGTGGGGTTGATCGCTTTAAACGGCAGTTCGCGCACCTGGAGGAGCAACACAGCAAAGGAGAACGAGGTTCTCCGCTGCAGAGAAAGCATGCCTCTCTGCCAAGGTATATATAACACAGTAGTCAGAAATCAGAAGCGTTGAGCTTCTTACTTTGATCTTGTTAATTGGTTATTTTGTACTAATGACTTTGTGTGCAACAGGCAGAGAGTAGGTGCATCGAACGCTGGCAATAATGAACAGCATATTAGTGATCAGGACATGGGTACAGACCCTGATACCCATGCTGCAGTGAGCCCTCAAAAGGCCCAGGAGGCAGGGCAGCAGCATGAATCTGGTGGCCAGAATGGTGTGATGAGCCCCACCAGCTTAAGCTCACGGACCTACCTCAAGAGCGCGAGCATTAGCGCTTCCAAGTGTGTCGTTGTCAACCCAAATAAACACCCAGAGGTACTAGTGCTGTGCAACCTGAATTCTTCATTGATTATTACTACTAGGCATGGCATAGCTTTGCACTATCAGCAAATATGATAGGACGGTGGTGCAGGTTGAACTTCTTTTGGTCCGCCTTAGAGCTCAAGCAGTGACTCACTATTTCCATTGTTTGTTCTGTTTATTCTTCAGTACGACGATGTGATCTGCGAGGAAACGGAAGGGGCCGTCGACGGACTATCCGAGAAGGTCTCCAAGATGCACGCCTAGTGCGGCATCGATAGTAACGGTGTCGACCTTGCTGCTGCATTTCTGTCAGGTACACATGATGCTGATAACGCAGCAGTCCAGTCCTAGGGAAGCAGAGCACCTTCCTGCACTGCAAGCTGGAGATGGTTTAGCGAGTGCATATGTTCCTGCCAAGCATCGTTGCTGTATGCAGGAGCTGGCCCTGCATTGGATTAATGTATTTTTACACCAAAGATCACAAATGTAAAACTGAGATAAGTTCATAGATCTCTTATCATCCATGCATGTTTGTAACGAACGGAGCAAGACATCTGAACACTGTCATGTTTCCCTGTCGAGCATTCTTTAATATATCAAGTGCCGCTGCTTTTCATCTACCCAGTTTGGCATTGAGTTTTATTTCCTTTTGTCTTTGGATAAAAAGTACAATCACCATTCAAATGATTTACCTCCTTCAGCTGCATTGCTAGCCAGACTGGGAGTGGGGGGAGATGGTGACAATAGTAGCTTGTTCACCGATGTCACAGACAACCCTAGGACTTGATTTGCGTGCCCTTAAATTCTTGAGGATCATTTGTGCAAAACGAAAGGGTAAGTGCAAGTTGTGCTTGCTCTCTAGGGCTTACTAATAAACTCTCATAGGTTCGGTAGTTTTTTCTTTATGGTAATACATGTCTCAATCATATCATAAAGATCGTAGTACAACTAACGTAAAAACCGATATGATAAAACTTTAAAGACAGAGGAACGTTAGCCTTTGCACATACGATCACCAGTCAATAAGTAAAATTGCGATCAAGATTGAAGAATCCACTAAACTTGACACCAACGCGCGATCAAGATTGAAGAATCCACTAAACTTGACACCAACGTTAGCCTTTCGGCACCACTACAGCAGCCACCAAATAAAAAATAACGGATCACCTCCTCACCCAAGTTCGATGTGGTTCCATCGCTGATATGCAGTTTTGCGGATTTCCTAGGTGGCTCATCAAAGATGAAGCCATTCTCGTTGAACAAATCGGATCGGAGCAACACCCCGAACACGCCATCAAACTTCAGATTTGGCACGACTAAACTTCAGATTTGGCACGACTAAGACGTTGAAGGGGGAAACCATATCTATCAGTCATCAACCACGAACCCAACACAAGTTTCGTCTTCCAGATGCCGTCCATGCAGACCACAATCTGCATCCGCTCCTAGACTATCTTCCAAGCTTCACATCGGCACTGAAGCAAATACTGTCACAACATCGAAGCTCGAGGACACAGGTCCACCACGAGGAAGTCGCCGCCGCCGCACCATCCTTGCTTGAACATCCCCAACCATAGGAACGATCGCTTTATCAGAGTAGGATCGAAGAAATTTTATTCAGCACCGCCAACGCCTCCACCGGAGCCAAGATGATGAGCAACCTAAAAAACTAAGCTACTTTAGCCTAACACTATCCACATGGGTGGATCCGGCGACTCCCCTCACTACCGATGGCCGAGGTCATCAACAGGAAAGCTGTCAGAAAACGGCAACGAAGGAGGTCCTTGGCGAAGGGCGCATGCTAGGTCGATTTTTTTCCTTTGAGAGGAAGAAAGAACTCATGGGTTCGGTAGTACCATAAGGAATTATCACGATGGTATCCTAGAGAACATTTGTTTGCACCCCTCTTGATAGCACACCTGCCATGCCCTACAATGTAAATCTTATTTACTTTGGATCATTCACGATAGAGGACGGTTCAAAGATATATTTGTAGGAGAACAAGTAGTTAGTGTAAAGAAGATGATTCTTATTATTGATTTGGGGCAAATACATGAGTTTATATAGGCTATTACAAAACCCTAACTGACGAGGGGGTGACCCCACGATTCCTGTATGTAAGGCTACCTGGTGCGTATGAAGATAGAAGGCCCACTGGGAAGCTACGACAAGCCCACAATTGGCCCAACCATGCACCGACGTAGGAGTCCACGACTAATATGGAAGGCATAACTTGGCGAACAAGGCTAGACTAGAACTAGGAAACTATCTATGTAATCTAGTACGGACTCCCCGAGACCTAGCCTAGTATATAAAGGCTGGGAGGGGAGACATCCGGGACAACTCGATACGCATCTACTCATCCTAGCCTTGCGAGAACTCGCCTTGGCCTCCACTGTAATCGCCCCCTCATGTAATAATATCGAGAAGGAAGTGCTTCTCCTGTTAGCCGACGAGTATCGTCCAACCTGTGCCATCTCCATGACTAACCAAGGGTCCCTGACCATGGGATTTGCCGGGGTTGATCCCTGTCAATTGGCGCCGACCGTGGGGACTTCGCAGGTTGGGATCGCGACCTCGGCGGCCTCATCATCGGCACTCGTCAAGGAAGCGACTCCATCAGCACTCATCGATTCTACGATCCGGGCATACTCCGATCTATTCGGATCTCTCGGTTTCATGGCTCACCTCACGGCCTTTCGACCGGCCTTCGCCGACCTGCGCACCGGCATCAACTTGATCTTCGGAGCATATCAAATCACAAATCTACATCAACCACTGGGGAGTCCTCCGTCTCACGGATCGCGCTCGAGCACCCGCGACGGCAGATCCTACATCAACAATCGAAGCAGCACCCGCCCGCGTGATGACTCCGTGAGTTAGCCACGACCCCCATCCCGACTACTCGAGTGGTCCATGGAAGAAGCACAACATGCGCACAAGCAAGACGACAACCAAGGCACCGTCCCAAGTGTTCATGGCAGACATCCACGAGCCAACAACAGATGACAAAAACCAAGACGACGACCCAAGAAATAGCCGAGACACTCGCTCGAACAACAAAAACAGTGATCCAGACAACACCGGCCAGGTCACCGTCACACTTGGAGAACCAGGAACCATACCAAAGAAAATATACAAAGAAGCGGAGCATAGCAATCGCAGGAGCAACGAGCCAGAAAGCAGCAAGCATCAGACCTAGGCATGGCGAAAGAGGACCATCACGTAGAAAAGATCTACCTGTCCAAGGAAGCAATCACCAAAATAAGGGACGTAGTCAAACGCGGCAAACTACTCCCGGAGAACGCAACACAAGACGAGCTCAGAGCATACAACAAGCTGGCGAGTGACGCCACCAAGAGAGCAAGACAGCAACGCTTAGAATTAGAGAAGCAAGGGAAAGCTACCGTCGACCCAAGAAACAACCGCAGGTCATCTCCCAGAAGCGACTCCTCCGACTACGACTCCCCCATCCGAGCCAGGTCCAGATTCTGCAATCTGAAACATACTGACAAGAAGAGGGTGGCCCGCAAGCTGGACGACGACTTCAAGCTAGAAGAGGACGACGACGAGGAAGAACAACTCACGCCAGCCGAATCCCTTTTAACTGCCCAAGAATACCTATCTCGCGCTCAGAAAGGCAGCTTAGATCGCAACACAATGATGACACTCAAAATAATGAAAGACGCCATCTCAGCCCCCAAGAGAGCAGGCGCAAGACGAGTCCACCGCGAGCAGACCCCGGACAGGGACCCCAGTTCACCCGACTACGACAACAGCGACGACTGGCGCAAGCGCCCAAACAAAAACAAAAACCACGACAGAGACGACAACAGCAACAGACGTAACAGCTACCGGCGAGACGCACGCGACGACATAACACAAAACAAGGTCAACCGTGGAAGGCGAAGGCGAGAAGCCCGCGAAGACTACTCGGACGAACAAGCATCAGACAAGGACATCGAACCATGCGGAGCAATGTGCTTCGCACGATCCATACGGGAGACAAGGATGCCGAAAGGTTTCAAGCTAAACTCCACAACGCACAAGTACGACGGGCTAGAAGAGCTAGAAGCATGGCTCGATGACTACCTAATGGCCATCAAATTCTAGCGCGGAACCAATATCACAGCAATGTAGTACATACAACTCATGCTCGAGAGCTCGGCACGACACTGGCTGAAGAACCTACCACGAGGGTCAATCAGCTCCTGGAGGCAGTTCCGCAGCGCCTTCATCGAGAACTTCAAGTCCACTTACAAATGACCGGCATCACTCGAGGAACTGAGGGCCTGCAAACAAGGCCCCAGGGAATCCTTGCGAGCATACATCCAGCGATGGACCATACTCAAGAACTCAGCCGAGGACATATCAGATGAAAGCGCAATCGACGCATTCAGGAGGAGTTTGCAACGCATTGACTTCAAGGAGCAGCTCGGGCAGATGAAGGTCCGAACACTCGCACGACTGCTCGAGCAAGCCAACAACTGGGCAGACGGAGAAGACTCTGTACGGAATGAATCAGAGATCCAGACAGCGCGCTCAGAATGCGACTACGACTACCACACTAGCGACAGAGGATTCGACAGAAGAAGAAAACGGCCGAGGCGTAACTTTTACGACGACAGAGGACCCGATATGGTCGCGGTAGGCTTCCCGGATGACAGAGAAGGAAGACATCGCGACGACAGGAGAATACAACACAGGGACAACCAAGAAGAAGCACCCCAAATTCAAAAACGGGACTGGAGAACAAGGCAACCACGAGACGACACCCGAGCATATCGTTCGGCTAAAGAGCAGCTCGACGGACCGTGCACAATACACGGGTTCAGAAATGAGCGCGGAGAGCTCAGATCAGGGCACACCCTCAGGAACTGCAGGCGATTCATCGAGCTCTCAGAAGAGAAAAGCCGATCCACAACAACAACAACACAACCTCTCGCAAGCGTAGCAGTCGGAACCATCGCCCACAACGCACCGCCAGCGCCTGCAATACCAACAAGGCAAGTAGCAGTAATCCAAGAACGGAGCACAACACCCGAGGAAGAAAAATACCCAGATGCGCACGACCGGATCTACATGATACAAGAAGACCATAAAACAGGCAGCAGAAGCAGGTCACCAGACAAGTTTTCCTCGCAGTCTCCTCGCACCCTGCTGTCCCAGAATACCTGCGCGGGTCCGAGACTGAAATCACCTTCTCCCGAGAAGACCACCCGCCAGCCATCCCGCGCCCAGGACACGCCGCACTAGTACTCGAAGCAAGAATCGGAAACTACGACATGTCACGTGTCTTCATGGACGGTGGCAGCGGAATCAACATTACATTCACCAGAACCCTGGAAGAAATTCTCATCCAAAACTCAGCACTGAAAACTTCAGGCACAACGTTTCATGGAATCGTGCCAGGGAAAGCAGTATACCCCCTCGGAAAAATAAGTCTCGAGGTGGTTTTTGGCAGCACAAGCAACTTCCGCAAAGAGACATTGGATTTTGAAGTGGTCAACTGGAAATCACAATACCACGCCATCCTAGGACGACCAGCCTTCGCGCGTTTCATGGCAGTGACACACTACGCCTACCTCAAGATGAAAATGCCAGGCCCGCGAGGAGTGATCACAATCAGCGACAGCTTCGTCAGATCCGACCGCTGCGACAAAGAGTTCCACAAAATATCAGAATCCTTCGGAGCACACCAAGCCAGCGGAGCCACAACATCAGAGGAAGAGGCCCTACCATAGAAGCAAAAGGGAGCCACAACAATCTACCGTCCTTAGGGCTACTAAGACATCGATCCAAATAAAGGGGCTGTCTTCAAGCAACAGCCCCCCCTCGTGTAAGAAACAAAGGAGAAATATTGAAAATATTTTTCCAAAAGTTCTTTTCATTGGCACTCGAGGGCTCGCCGAAGTAGCCACCCCCGAGGCGTTCTTCGCAAACGCGACTCTAAAAAAATGGCACTCGGGGGCTCGCCGAAGCATCCACCCCCGAGGCGTTCTTCGCAAACGCGACTCTAAAAAATTGGCACTCGGGGGCTCGCCGAAGCGTCCACCCCCCGAGGCATTCTTCGCATACGCGACTCTAAAAATTTGGCACTCGGGGGCTCGCCGAAGCAGCCACCCCCCGAGGCGTTCTTCGCAAATGCGACTCTAAAAAATTTGGCACTCGGGGGCTCGCCGAAGAAGCCACCCCCTGAGGCGTTCTTCGCAAACGCGACTCTAAAAAATCGGCACTCGGGGGCTCGCCGAAGCAGCCACCCCCCGAGGCGTTCTTCGCATACGCGACTCTAAAAAATTGGCACTCGGTGGCTCGCCGAAGCAGCCACCCCCGAGGCGTTCTTCGCATACGCGACTCTAAAAATCGGCAAGAAGGGACCCCTCGCCCAAAAACTCAGCAGCCGACAAGACAAACCTATACCACGCAAGTTTGATTTACAACAGACGAACAAAGTAAAGAAAAATAGAACAACAACAAAATGTTGCTCAGCAAAGGAACGAACGCCAAGCAAAGGCTAATCCCTAGGCTCCGACTTTACTTAACACAGAGCACCCAACCGACGGTCATTATCCTCGACCACCCACTTCACAACTTCATTTGCAGGCTCATCCGCTATGGCGTAGTGGTCGTCCATCGGCTGAGCTCGACCACCAGGAGGACCTCGAGTTGCCAACATAATATCAACCCCCGTCCAATGACTATGGACAAAGGCAAAAGCACAGCGAGCACCTGCATAAATCTGGTGATTAACTACGCGTCGAAGATCCGCAGGTTGGGTGAACATCCGAAAAAGCTTCTCAAGAGATGAAGGGACAGGATCCAAAGGGTAAAACTCAGAAAAAATCCTGCCAAACACTCCGCGGCAGTACTCAAGAGCCCGCGGTACCCTCTCAACCCGCATCCGCAAAACGGCAAACACCCGAGCACGCGCCCTATCCATCTAGAAAGGATTGTTCGCCTGCATAACCGGGTCCTCCAGCCGCAGCAACTCAGACTGTACTGCCTCCTCTTCCTCGCGAGAACGCCCAACAAGCACTTTGGAATGAAGAACAAAGGTCAGCCGCAGAGCACAAAGGAAAGAGCCCGCGCAGCCGAGCGGTCGAAGAAAAAAGCAAACTCACCCTTCAGAAGTTCAGACAGCTTCACCATCCAAGCTGCCAAGCCATCCAAGACAGCCTCAACACGCTCGCGTTTCGAGCGATGGACCGCAAGAGAAACTTTCAGTCGAACGATCTCACGTTCGGCCTCTTTCAGCCTCAAGCAAACGGACTCGTAAGCACCTTCACGAACATCCTCCTTCAGCAAATTCCAAGACCGAGAAACGCCCGGGATGGCCTACCGCAAAGAGAAACAAGTCAAAACAAACAAGGCAACAAGCAGCAATAGAAAGCAAAGCAGGTCCATGAATTAGATCCGCCGCCCCGCAGGAGGCACATTACAACTGAAAGTTTTCAAAACAAAAACAGGGTCACCCTACTCCTCGGCTGCAGAATTGTTCGCCTCTACGACCAGTTGCAGCTGGCGGGCCAGCCGAGTAGCCCGAGCACTCTGCTCGTCCGTTTAATTAGGCAAAGTATCCACCATGGAATCCTCAATAGGGATACCATGGCCCAGAAGAACAACAATAGACGTGGCAAGCCCACTCACCACGTTCTCACGAACCAAGCCCTCCAGCTGATCCCCATCCGGACCGAAGGCAGCAACTAGAGAATCGAGACCCTCAGGACGCTTCTCCGCATCGGGGAACATATGCTCATGGAAAAGATTCAGGAGAGTGGAAGCCCGAGCACAGACATCCCCAACAGCTACAGCAGCACCAGAGAAAACATCTACAGATCCACGAAGAACACCCGAACCTTCAGCAGCAACCTCCACCGCCCCAATACCCGCAGAACCTGGAAGGACATAGTTTAAAATCCCAGCAATTTGAGAGGCAAACAAACCCCAATAAACGGACGACAGGAAGAGTCCACTAACCAGTTAGCCAGCTCGCCAAGTCCTGCAGGCGCTCGCACTCAACCTTCTCGACCTTGAGAAACTGCTCCTCCACCCGCCGCAACCGCTCGAGCTCGCCTTGCTGCGCCTGCAGCTCCTTTTCCTTGGACTCCAGAGCAGCCCGAAGCTCAGCAAGTTCCTTCTTTGCAGCTTCCGCCCGCTTGTCAGCACCCTTCTTGCGGCCTACGGAACAGACACCAATCAGACAAAATCAATCAACAAAAGAAACAAACACCAAGAACTAGGATCTCACGTCTCATAGCAGTTAAGCTCCCCTGGACCGAGTCATGAGCACGTCGCCACCGATCAGTTTCAGACAGCACGCGTTCGCACATCCGGAATAAAGGATGCACCCAAGCAGATACATCAAGTCAAAAGGCATAGGAAAGAAGAAAATCAAAGACTACAACCAATCACAAATGATTGCTTGCAGCCTTGGGGGCTACTCCCATTGGGATCACTGCCGTGCTCCCAATATGTATCAGACTGACAAAAGGAAGACCAAAATCATAGACTACAACCACTCACAAGTGACCGCCTGCAGCCTCGGGGGCTACTATAGCAAAGCACAGAAGGACAAAGAAATCACATACCTGCTCCGCCATGCGATCAAAGAACTTCGCTTTATCGTCAGCAGAGAGATCCCGCCTCTCCAGGAAGTGCTCCACAGGGATCACTGGTTTGACATCCGGAGGTAAGTCTCCTTTAGGAGCAGCAACAACCGAAGCAGACCCCCCAGACGGAGCAGTCGCAGAAGTCCCCTCCACACCTACAGTCGCAGGGGTCGTCCCCGCACCCGAAGCCACGGGAGTAATGGAACCAGCCAGCCGATCAGACGCCGCACCAGAATCAGTCGAAGGAGCAGCGACAACACCAGCACTCGCAGAGGAAGCAGCCGAAGCAGGAGAAGTCCTACAAAACGGCTTATCTTCAGAACACCAGCCAAAGCAATGAAAATCAAAGACGACAAAGTGGAAATGTATACTAACCCAGCAGGCGCAGCACCTGGACGCAGCAATATCCCGAACCTACGTTTCTTCGAGGCAGCGGGAGGAGGACACGACACAGCAGGCTGCACGACCGCTGGCAAATCTTCAACGTCACCCGCTGCATCACGACCACTCGCAGGGCGAGTGCGTTTGACACGAAGAGGACTTGAATCCCCAGAGTCATTCGCAAGTGACGGTGGGGCACCCGTGGACTCGACAGCAACAGCACCCGAAGCGCCAGAAGCACCCCCATCACCCGCAGGTATAGGATCGGCATCAACCTCACCAGGTTCATCAAGTATATCCGCATCTTCAGGCTGCGGCGGATTGTTCAACAAAGGGATGTGACCCTATAGATCAAAACAACATCAGCAATCAATAGAAAAGAGTCAGCAACTCAAATAAAATTTAAAGACAAGTACCTGAGAAAGAGGCATGTCAGCAGAGTAAGGACGAACAAGACTCTGCTCCCCAATGCTCGTGCACTTTGTGACTTGCTGAACCCGGGCCAAAAGGTCGTCATCGGAAAACTCCTCGGGTGAACACCTGGTCGAGTCATCAGGACCAGTGTATTACCACATGGGACGCACCCGATGCTGAAGCGGCTGCACACGTCTCTTAACAAACACGGAGATAAGCTGGCCGCCAGTCAATTCATCCTTCAAAGCAGTAATCCTCTGCACAAACGGTTCCACGAGAGACGACTCGCGAGCAGACAAAGGATGCGCCCATGAAGATCGCTTAACCTCCCGCACAGCAGGATCGAAAGGAGGCAGACCAAACCGCTGACCCTCAACGCACTGGTCCTTCAGATAAAACCAACTCCTCCGCCATGAAAAGACGGAGTCCAGCTTTTCCAGATCAAAATAGGCAGATTTCTCCTTGATGGAAATACCCACGCCCCCAATGGCATACTCAGAATTTGTCCTCTTCACATTGAAGAGACGCTTCCAGAGGCCACAATGGGGATAGATCCCCAAAAAACCCTCACAGAGCGTAATGAAACAGGCAATGTGTAGAATCCCATTGGGGGTCAAATCATGCAGTTGCAACTGATAGGCGCAAAGCAATCCCCGGAGGAAAGGATGAATGGGAAGTGCAAAACCATGGGGGAAGAAACTCTGAAAGCATACCCGCTCATCTGGACCATACCGCCCACCGCGCACGAAAAACGAGGGCCATCATCACGCAACGTGAAATTTTCGGGTAACAGACGTCAAGTCACTTCATTTTCACTTGACATGGCAACCCAACCTGCCAGGCGAACCAGCAAACGTCACACCTCAGCAACGCGTCTCAAGCACGCATCTTCGGTCAACATTCAACTCTTTACAAGCCTTTTCATATTATTTCACAGAAAAATCTCTTACTCCCATTGGGAGTACCCTTATTCGAGTTCGGGTGCTCCCTCACCCAGAAGGCAAAGATGTGCTCGAGTGATCACTCGCACCAACAGAAACAACATACTCTCAGATTTCGGGTGCTCCCTCACCCCGAAAGCAGTAAAGCATTCGAGTGACTACTCGCAAGAAAGACTTAGCAATTCAACAAACATGACTTACTCGCGCACTCGATGACATTCCGAGTGGGTGCACTCTTATTTTCCTCGCCTGAGTTCATTACAAAACTCTGCGAGTGACTTCTAAAACAGATCAATTGATTGTTTATTCCAAGTGGGTGCATCGCTAACCAGGCTCCGTGCCTCTACAAAAAAAAATTATGCCTGGGCTACGACACACTGAACCCAGATGCCACACAAGCTTAGCGTGTAGGTAAGACCCTGCTGCGCGGAATGGCCGGGCCGAGACTTGCCGCAGAGCGATTTCACTCCCGACCTTTTCCATGCGCTTGCATGATAGAAAGAGCCGAGCGGACGCGCTCAGGCTATGTGCTTAGACTGGCAGCAATTGATCCTATAAGACCTGCAGCGGCATGAATTTTCTTGACACCGGTCGTTCCAAGTTCATGTCGAGGGACGTGAGCTTGATTGGGCTACTGTGGTATTTGTCACTAGCACAATTCACCAAGGCTCGACCAGTCGACTCCTTGGGCCCTTTCAGCTTAAGCAATCCCTCGAAACAGATATTGTCATGGATAAAAACTGCCAGCGACCCGTGGCGATGCCACGCTTACAAACAATAAAGGCGCAGATGAATTCGAGTCCCTGCGCGACTCTTCGAGTCCCCCAGACACTCGGGGGCTACTGACGAGGGGGTGACCCCACGACTCCTGCATGTAAGGCTACCTGGTGCGTATGAAGATAGAAGGCCCACTGGGAAGCTACGACAAGCCCACGATTGGCCCAACCAGGCACCGACGTAGGAGTCCACGACTAATATGGAGACATAACTTGGCGAACAAGGCTAGACTAGAACTAGGATACTATCTATGTAATCTAGTACGGACTCCCCGAGGCCTAGCCTAGTATATAAAGGCTGGGAGGGGAGACGTCCGGGACAACTCGATACGCATCTACTCATCCTAGCCTTGAGAGAACTCGCCTTGGCCTCCACTGTAATCGCCCCCTCACGTAATAATATCGAGCAGGAAGTGCTTCTCCTGTTAGCCGACGAGTATCGTCCAACCTGTGCCATCTTCATGACTAACCCAGGGTCCCTGACCATGGGATTTGCCGGGGTTGATCCCCGTCACTAACCGACTAGGACTAGGCTAACTTGATGTCCAAGTAATATAATCTAACATCCCCCCGCAGTCTCAACGGGAGGCTCGATGACGTTGAGGCTGAGTCAAATGTCTTGAAAGGGTGAAGTAGCCAGTCCTTTGGTGGAAATATCTGCAAACTGAGCCGTAGTGGGAACATGAAGAACACGAACTTGTCCAAGAGCCACCTTCTCACATACGAAGTGAATATCAATCTCAATGTGTTTGGTGCGCCGATGCTGTACAGGATTGCCAGACATGTAGATAGCAGGTATGTTATCACAATAAACAATGGTAGCCTGCTGGATCGGTCGGTGCAACTCTGACAGCAACTGACGAAGCCATATGGTCTTAGCAACGGTGTGAGCCACAACACGGTACTCAGCTTCAGGGGACGAGCGGGAGATCGTAACCTGTCTTTTAGAAGACCAAGAAATCAAATTGTTACCAAGAAAAACACGGTATCCGGATGTGGACCTACGAGTATCTGGACAACCAGCCCAGCTTGCATCAAAGTAAGATGTTAAAGAGGTACTGGGAGAAGGGTTTATATGAAGACCATGATAAAGAGTTCCTTTAAGATATCTGAGAATGCGTTTGACATGATCGAAGTGGGGAATACGAGGATCGTGCATATAGAGACATGCTTGTTGGACAGAGAAGGAAATTTCTAGACGGGTTATGGTGAGATATTGAAGAGCACATGTAAGACTACGATAAAGAGTAGGGTTAGAATAAGGATCGTCGTCAGCAGAGAGCTTAGAACCAGAATAAACACATGTTCGGGATGACTGACAATCAAGCATGCTAGCCCGAGAAAGAATGTCTAAAATGTATTGACGCTGAGAAAGAAAAAGACCAGATCGAAGAGTCACGAAGAACAGCAATGCCAAGAAAATGGTGTAGAAGACCAAGATCAGTCATAGAAAACTCAGAACGAAGGAGGGCGATGATATGATCCAAAAAGGTTTGAGAAGAGGCGGTAAGAATTATGTCATCAACGTAAAGAAGTACCTCTTTATGTATTAGAATTGTGGTTATAAACAAAAAGAGAAGTGTCAGAAAGAGATGGGGTAAAACCAATGGTTTGAATAAAGGAGGAGAAATGTTGAAACCAGGCGCGGGGTGCTTGTTTTAGACCGTACAGAGATTTCTGAAGAAGACAGACGTGGTTGCGATAGGAAGTGTTTTCGAAGCCAAGAGGTTGTTGACAGTAGACAGTTTCATCATGGGTGCCATGGAGAAAGCGTTTTTGACATCTAGTTGGTGAATTGGCCATGTGCAGGAGATGTCGATACTAAGGACAGTGCGAATGGTGCTGGGTTTGACAACTAGAGAAAATGTTTCATCGTAATCAATGCCTTGTTGCTGAGAATAACCACGACACACCCAGTGAGCTTTATAGCGGGAGAGACTGCCATCGGAATGAAATTTTTGACGGAAAACCCATTTGCCCGTGACAATGTTTGTGTTAGGAGGACGAGGAACGAGCTGCCAGGTGTTGTTTTCAATCAAGGCAGTGTATTATTCTTTCATTGCATTAGCCCAATTAGGATCAAGAAGAGCAGATTTATAAGAGTGAGGGAGGGAGGAGACGGAGGGATTGGCGTGAAGGTTTAGACGTTGGGTGGGAAGACGAAAACCAGCTTTGCTATGGGTGCGCATAGTGTGATCATTAAGTGGAGGAGCAATGGGAACAACATGGGGCGGAGGAGGTGGTACGTTTGATGTAGGGGCGCCCGGCGCAGCGGATGTAGCGGGCGCAGGTGGGTTGGCTATTGGGGCAAGGGTTTCAGGCGGGGGCGCTGCTGGGGCAGGGGTGTCAGGAATGGTTGCTGGCGGAGCAGGTGTTGCAGATGGATTTCCTGATGGGACGGCGTTGGGGGCAGGGGTTGCAGGCGACTGTCCTGTCAGGGTGGGGTTGGCGGCTGGTTGTTTTGTGGAGGCAGATGGATCGGCTGGGGTATAGAAGGGAAGGATGGTGCATCTGGTGGAAGAAGAAGTAGCGGTGGGGTTTGCAGAGGTGGCAGTAGTGGTGCGTTGAGCGAAAGGGAAAATATGTTCAACAAAGGTAACGTGGCGAGAGACATGGACATGGCCGGAGAGTAAATCTAGACAGCGATAACCCTTGTGTTCATTGGAAAAACCGAGGAGAACACGTGGGATGGAGCGAGGAGATAGTTTGTTGGTGGAGGTGGCATATGCATTTGGAAAACAAAGACAATCGAAGACAGGAAGAGCGGAGTAGTTATGGTGACATAGAAAAAGAGAGAAATAAGGTGTGGTTCGGGGATATGCTTTAGAGGGGCGAATATTAAGTAAGTAGGTGGCCATATGGAGAGCTTCGGCCCAGAATTTTGGAGGCATGGAAGAGTGTAATAGCAGTGTGCGGATTATATCATTAATGGTACGTAAGGGAGCGCTCAACTTTGCCGTTTTGAGGGGAAGTGTATGTGCAGGAAAAACGAAGAAGAATGCCGTGTTGTAGGAAGAAATTACGATTTTGAGTGTTGTCAAATTCGCGACCATTGTCACATTGTATGAATTGAATGGGAAGAAAGAAGTGCACATACACATAGCGTTGGAAATTGAGGAAAAGTGTGTGTACATCAGATTTATTTCGTAAAGGAAAAGTCCAAACAAAGTGTGTAAAATCATCAAGTATGAGAAGATAGTATTTAAAACCAGAAACACTAGTAATAGGTGACGTCCAGAGATCACAATGAAGTAATTCAAACGAAGTGCTAGATGAACTAGATGAAGTAAAAGGTAGACGGACGTGTTTTCCTAACTGACAAGACTCGCACAACGAAGAATTATGAGTATCTCTATTACAAGGTATGGAGAAATCACTAAGTAAAGATGACATCGCAGCACTATGAGGATGGCCGAGTCGCTAGTGCCAAAGATCAACGGATGCCACCATGGATGTAGTGGTAGCAGCGGTGGGAGCGCCATGGAGAGAATATAAATCACCGGAGCTATTGAAGCGTGCGATCTCGGCCTTGGTCCGGCAATCCTTCACAGATAAACCAAAGGGGTCAAACTATATTGAAACAAGATTATCACATGTGAATTGGCATACAGAGATTAGGTTTTTTATGAGAGCGGGGGCAACGCAGAACATCACGAAGAAGTAGTGGTTTAGTTTGAGACTGAATTTGAGCTTGACCGACACAATGAATTGGAATAGATGAACCATTACCAAGAGTGATAGAAGAAAAGGGTGTAGTGGTGCAAGAAGACAACAAATTATTTGAAGCAGACATATGACTTGATGCACCAGAATCGAAAATCCAATCCATACATGAGTTTTCTTGAGCAGCAAAATTATTCATGGCTTGCAAAAAAGCAGCTTGATCCCAGCTCGGCGTTGAAGGCGAGGGTGGTGCATGCAGCAGGGCCGGCTGATGGGGAGGTGCAGGCGAAGGAGGCGTGTAGGCGCCGCTGGGGTCGACGTAGAGAGGGAGTGGAGCAGGAGCACCATATGGAGAGTATTTCGTCGGCGCGTAGGTAGGTGCAGCATGATACGCGTGAGTAGGCGGACGCGGCATAAGAAAGCCGGGAGCACCGGTGTGTGGCCGCATGCCAGGCATCGAGGACCCGGAATAAGTTGGAGGGGCGCCGATCGAGAGGGTGCAGTCCAAGGCATAGGCCAAGCCTGGACTAACCCTGTCCAGGGATCATGTGAAGGGCGCCAGGGTTGCGTCGCTCGAGGCGCTGGAGGCGCAGGTGGAGGGGCGGCGCTGGATGATGGTGCCGGCGTGGAAGGAGGCCGCGGCGGTTTGTAGACCGGTTTGGTGCCGCGGTAGTTCGGACTCGGACGCCAGCCAAGGGGAGGCGTCGGCTGCTGCGCCGATGGCGTGGGCAGCAGGGCAGGGGCACTTGACGAAGAGCGTGGGGCGTTGGCGATGAAGATTTGCGACTCCTTGGTGGCGATGGTGCGATCGGCCCATTGCAGCATGAAGCGGACCTCGTCGAAGGAGGGAGCAGGCTTGATCATAGGGATGAACGAGGCCTGCTTGTCAAAGCGCTCGGAGAGCCCGACGAGGAGAACCTTGATGAGTTGCCGGTCGTCGATGGGATCCTCAAGGTCGCGAAGTTCATCAGCAATGGACTGCAACCGGTGGCAGTAGGCGTCGATCGGATAATTACCCTGGACGGTGTTGCGGAGCTCCGTGTGAAGGGTGTTGATGCGAGCGTCGACGTTGTCTTGGAAGAGCTTGCAGAGAGCCGCCCAGAGCGCGGCGGCGTGAGTGGCATGACGGAAGACAAGGTTGAAGATCTCCGTGGACACCCGCTGGTAGATCCATTGGATGACAACAAGGTCGTTCTTGACCCAGCGAGAATCCGAGGGCTGGGGAATGGCGGTGTCGTTGATGTGCTCCAGGAGGTTGCAGCGCCCGAGGTGAACCTCGCACAGATGGCGCCAATGATAGTAATTGTGCTTTGCTAGATCGAGTATAATTGGGATGAGAGGTGTGACGTAGGAGATAGTATCGGCATAGGAGATTGTTTGGGCTAGAGGGGTAGAGGAGTGTCGGGGGAATGATACCCGGGTAAGGTCATCCAGACGAAAGCAATCTTTCAAGACAAGGCTGGGGTCGATTGGGCTGCAGCTGGGCCGAGATAGGCAGTTGCATGGCCGATTGACCACAAGAAATCGACCATGCCGAATGCAAGCATTCGGCCCAGGAGCAATCGGCTCACCTTTCAATCGACTCAAGAGTTGACCTTGTTCAAGTCGGAGCTCCTGGTACAAGGTCATAAATGCATGATCCCGAGAGATCCGGGTGGCAGCAAGCCAAGTCACTTCGCTGATCTGTCAGAGGAGAGTTGTCACCCTTTCCGCTGAATCCGCAGACAGGACGACAAGACCAGAGATCATAGATCCATTATTCACTCATAATAACCTACAAGCTACAGTATGGGCAGCCGCTTGACAGGTCCGGATCATCCGGGGAGTTGTAGTCGGTGGACCCCAGCCGACGAGAGGATGACAGCTGGGGCCAGCCCCCGAATGAAATGACTGAAGTACCTTGGGCTCATACTATAAGAGCCCGGGGTACCCCTCCTGCGAGAGGGACGACCCCATTGCATTTACTTCACACCATAGTTCATACAGATAAGCAGGAGAGAACCATGCCCACGGCAGGTCTCTTCTTCCTCTGAACTTCTCCAAGAGCATTGATTGTAGCTCATGAGATCATTTATATAGAGCAGACAAGCAGGAGTAGGGGTGTTATCTCTCCGGAGATCCCCGAACCTGGGTACATCGTGGTGTCCTTCACCGTGCTTGTGCCCAACATGATTCCGGCACCATCGACATAGTTCTCCCTCGAGTATTCCCCTCTCTTTAGCCATCCCTATGGCATCTGTTGTTACTATGCGACGAAAGTTGGCGCCCACCGTGGGGCAGACCGAGGCGTCGACTGGCGTTCTGATCCGGACGGGATCTTCCTCGTCATCGAGCATGAGCCACGCCTCTGGCCTGATCTTTAGGCATGGGGCAGTGGACTTTGTGGTGGACTATGCTGCGCGGTTTGGGGTCGGCGCACCCCTGCCGCCCGACGTATCGCTGCAGATCGGCAGCCATCGGCTCTTCAGCAGCAGCTTTCCCGAGGCATATCCCAGGGAGGTGCGTGTCTTCTCGACTGCCACAGATCCGCTCCTGACTAGGGGCTGGACGGCAGCTCCCGACGGAGTGGAGTCACGCGTGTACGCAGCCGTCATGATGGCCGGGACGACTGCATCAAGCAACCAAGGTGCGGCAAGTGCAGCAAGGAAAGCCAAGGAGGCAGTGGATGCCGCGGAAAGAGTCGGCACCAGTGCGTTGCGGGATGTGTTATACACACCCGTTAACAGGAATGGTGACCCCGATCAGGTTCACACATATTTGGAGAAGGCCCGACTCGCTCTTGCTTGCAGAGCTAAGCACATGCTTGCGGAGGAGCGAAGGATTGGAGCCATCACCAGAGAGTACGACGCAGCACACGCCAGTCAGCGGCGACCGATTGCACCTACGGTCTTAGAAGATCTCAGGAGTAGAGCCCGAGCAGTCGGCAGAGAGCTGTCGGGAGCCGAGCAGCCGGAAGCATCAGCATTTGTTCAGCGACCAACATACAGCACGCCGGACAAGAATCTGCGAGCTACCGAGTAGATTGCGAACGAGCTGGAGGACTTGGAAGGAGAGGAGCGGCGTCAGCAGACTCGCCGAATGCGCGAGTTGTTGGCAACTGCAAAGCAGCAGCAAGCGGCGTTGGAAGACCCAGTTGGAGGACCTGAAGCATCAAGAAGGACCGCGAGGCCGGTTCCGGAATCCAGCCAGCGGCCGAATGCGTCGCGGCAAAATAGTTAGCAGGGCCAATCTCGGCGTGAGAGCAGGGTCAGGAGCAATCGGGGTCCCCCGATCATGAACAAAAGAGCAGAGGAGCCGGCTGTTAGCAGCAGGCGCAATTACCCACCTCGTCAACCGGAAGCAATACCAACAATCAGCAATCGGCTCAGTGCTTGTCAGATCGGCGAGAATGATGCCAGTCATCGCATTGAGCTGCTGGAAAGGGATGCGCAGCAAGAGGAGGAGGGAGCAGCCGACCCAGCGTGTTTCGGACACCGCATTCGGACCAAGCAGTTCCCCAAAGGATTCACCTTGCCCAGAGACACCCCAAGTACAACGGCTCCGTTAAGCCAAAGGACTGGCTGACAGTTTACATGACCGCAGTCGGCATTGCCGGCAGCAGTCGGCGTGTAGCTGTACGCTATGCTCCTCTGATGCTGCTGGGGTCAGCCCGGACTTGGCTGAACAGTTTGCCCAGCAACAACATCAATTGCTGGGAGGATTTCTCGGAAGCTTTCATTCGCAAATTCATCGGCACATATGATCGGCCACATCTTCCTCGGCATCTCACCCTCTGCGTGCAAGGCAAGGACGAGCCAGTCCGAGAGTATTTAGCTGGGTGGATCAAGTTGAAGAACTCGTGTGAAGGAGTCCATGAGATACAGGCCATCCAGTATTTCACGGATGGATGCTTGGCGGGATCAATGCTGAAGCACAAGCTGTTCCGCAAATATTTTTTGTCGTTGGCCGAGCTCATGAAGGCCGCCAATGCGTTTGCTGTCTCCGACTCCGCGATGCGCCAGCCCATTCAGCTCGGTGTCGGCGGTGTTGTTCAGGCACAAGGGGCTGAGCAGGCGGTAGAGGCAGGAAACCAAGGGCTCAGTCGGCGAGAGCGCAGAGAGAACAATCGGAACAACAGCAACAACCGACAGAATAGTGGAAAGAGGAAGGATGAGTAGCCAGATGCTGAGTATGGCAGTCGGCAGGTGGCCGCTGTCAAGGACCAAGAGGAACAAGGGGATGCAGGCGGCAGGCGGAAGATGAAGCCGAATGCAAAGCCGCAGTGGCCAATGAAGCCCAAGTACACATTCGAGGACATGCTGGACCAGCCGTGAAAAATGCACACCAGTCCTGGAAAGCGAGCGGCACACACCACTCGGCAGTGTGACTTTGTCAAGCGCATTGCGAAGGGAGAAATATTACCACCTCCACCCCCAAACACCCCAGAACAGAGCACCACCTCAGGCGCAGAACCAGTTTCCACGGCAAGACGCCGCATACATGATCTTTACCAGTGAATCAAGTGATAAGGGCAGTCGGAGAGCCCGAGCTCAGGAGGTTAACGTCACCATGCCACCGATTCCCCAGTACATGCACTGGTCGGATTGCAAGATTACCTGGGGCAGGGAGGATCACCCAAGTATCATTGCCGAATCCGGGCACCTATCCGCTTGTGGTGGATTCCCTGTTTGCGGCTCCCAAGTTTTCATGTCTGTTTTCCCGAGTGCTCATTGATCCAGGGAGCACAATCAACATTCTGTACAGAGATACGATGGTCAAGTTGGGTCTCACGGAGAGGGATCTGGAGCGCATTCAGACGACTTTCCATGGGATTGTCCCTGGTCTGTCATGCACCCCTATGGGTCGCATCCGGCTGGATGTGATTTTTGGCACAGAGGAGAACTTCAGAAGAGAGCCGATCTGGTTTGAGGTTGTCGACCTCAGCAGCCCATACCATGCCCTCTTGGGATTGCCTGCAATCGCCAAGTTGATGCTCAATGCACACGAGCCCTATCTAAAGATGAAGCTCCCAGGGCCAAATGACATCATCACCGTCACCGGGGACTTCAGGAAGTCCCTCGAGTGCTCGTCAGCTGGTGCAAATTTGGATGATTCCTTGGTGGTCGTCGAAGAGAAGCGTCAGCTCGACAAGGTGGTAGCAATGGCTCAAGCTCAAAGCAAGGTCCCCCTTCCAGTTGGCCCAGCCAAGAGAGAAGATGAAGAGAACGCTTTTCAGTCGGCCAAGGACAGCAAGAAGGTTGCTCTAGATCCCTTTGACCCAACCAAGTTTGTTGTGGTCGGAGCAGGACTTAGCAACAAATAGGAAAGCGAGCTCGTCGAGTTCTTCCGTGAGAACCGGGACATCTTTGCATGGTCTCCACAAGACATGCCTGGAGTGCCGAGGGAACTCGCCGAGCACAAGCTCCACATTCGGCCAGGTTCTAAACCGATCAAGCAACCCCTTCGACGTTTTTCTGAAGACAAGAGAAGAGCAATCAGCGAAGAGGTCACCAAGGTTCAAGCTGTAGGATTCATCATGGAGGTGTTCTACCCCGAGTGTTTGGAAAACCCAGTCCTCGTGATTAAGAAGAACAAGACCTGGCGCATGTGTATCGACTACACTTGCCTGAACAAGGCAGGCCCCAAGGATCCGTTTTCTCTGCCCCGTATAGATCAAGTCATTGACTCTACGGCCGACTGCGAGCTTTTGTCATTTCTGGATGCCACTGCTGGCTATCACCAGATCAAACTTTGGGGCTTATTGCTATATCACCATGCCTTTCGGTCTGAAGAATGGAGGCGCTACCTATCAGCGCACCATCCAGCGATGCACGCATTCTTAGCTCGGCAGAAACTTGCATGTGTATGTAGATGATCTGGTAGTGAAAACGGTCAAAGGAGTCACACTCCTGGACGACCTCAAGGAGACATTCACCAATCTGCGTACTTACCAGATCAAGCTGAATCCGAAGAAGTGTGTATTGGGTGTTCCGGCCGGCAAACTCTTGGGATTTCTCGTTTCTGAAAGAGGAATCGAATGCAATGCTGAGAAGATAGCCGCAATCGAACGAATGGACCAGCCCAAGAATATGAAGCAAGTGCAGAAGTTCACCGGTTGCTTGGCATCACTCAGTCGATTTATCAGTCGGCTGGGAGAAAAAGCAATCCCACTATATCAGCTAATGAAGAAGACAGAGAAGTTCACATGGACTCCGCAAGCAAATGAAGCATTCAAAGAACTGAAGCGCATGCTCTCCACCGCGCCGATTCTGGCCGCTCCGATTGATAAGGAGCCGATGATGTTATACATTGCGGCGACCAATCGGGTGATCAGTGCAGTAATGGTGGTAGATCGTCCTGAGAAGGACAAAGCGCAGCCAATTCAGCGACCAATATATTACATCAGTGAGGTGCTCTCAACATCCAAGCAAAATTATCCTCATTACCAGAAAATGTGCTATGGATTCTACATGGCATCCAAGAGATTGAAGCCTTATTTCCAAGCTCATCCGATCACAGTGATCATCTCGACTCCATTAGCCGATATCATCGACAGTAGAGATGCAACCGGCAGAGTAGCCAAATGGGCAATTGAGATCGCCTCTCACGGCATCCAGTACGAGCCAAGAACAGCAATCAAATCCCAAGCATTGGCTGATTTCCTGGTGGACTAGGCTGAAACTCAATATATGCCACCCGCTCCAGGATCGGATCATTGGAGGATGCACTTTGATGGTTCCAAGATGAAGAGTGGTCTAGGGCCCGGCATTGTCCTCACGTCACCCAAAGGAGACCGACTGCACTATGTGTTGCAATTCCACTTCGCAGCGTCAAACAATGTTGCTGAGTATGAGGCCCTTGTGCATGGCATCAAGCTGGCCAAGGAGATCGGCATTCGGAATATAGAGTGTTTTGGCGACTCCGATCTGGTGGTGCAGCAATGCATAGGCAATTGGGATGCAAAGGATGCAAATATGGAAAGCTATAGTTTCTTGGTGCAGCAGCTAAGCGGATATTTTGAAGGTTGTGAATTTCATCACGTGCCCAGAGCAAACAATGAAGCAGCAGATGCACTATCCAAGCTCGGCTCCACCAGGCAAAGCATTCCTCCAGGGATATCACTTGAGCACATCAAGAAGCCGTCCATCACGCCTTCATCAGAATCCGAGTCCATTTTCATATCAGAAACTGACCTAGAGGCTTTATGCAAGCAAAGGTGATCCAACCGGCAAAGATCCCAACTCTGAAGAAGCAACCGAACGCCCAAGGGGTTGCGGCCTCAACAAAGCCAACAGAACCAGGGGATGCCGATTGCAGTCCAGGGGCTGCCGATTGCAGCAAAAAGAATAAATCCAAGGCAAAAGCAGCAGCGACACCACCAGGTGTCATGGCCTCATCCGAACTAATGACACTAGGGGCTGCCGATTGCGATCCAGAAGCGCCGATGCCAAGAGAAGAGCCAGTACATACTGAGGCCTCAGCCTCAACAGAGGAAGCAGTACCAGGGGCTGCAAATTGCAAGCCAGGCGCTGTAGTCGTCGGCTCGGAGATTGAGTCTGAGATGACAGAATCACAAGAGACCGAGATGGAAGAAGCAGTCGCACCACAGCAGACAATGGTCATGGTGGTTGTCAGCGCTCCAACCTGGGCACAGCCGATCAGAGATTTCCTGGTCGACGGAACGCTTCCCCCAAATAAAGTTGAAGCTAGGCAAATCCAGCGCCGATCTGGTACGTACACCATCATCAACAATGAGCTGATACACAGAAGCACAACTGGAGTTTTCCAGCGATGTGTAGAAGAGGACAAGGGAGAGGAGCTGCTCAGGAACATTCATCAAGGCGAGTGTGGTGACCACGCATCAGCGCCAGCAATCGTAGCCAAGGCATTCTGCCATGGTTTCTATTGGCCGACTGCGCGAGCCGCAGCAGAGCATCTGGTGAAACATTGCAACGGCTGTCAGCGATTCAAAGCGAAGAGTCACTGACGAGGATCAGCCTCAGCAAATCCCATGGCCAGGGACCCTGGGTTAGATCGGAGAGAAGGAACATGACTCGTCGGATAACAGGAGAAGTACTTCCTGCTCAATAATATTATGCGAGGGGGCGATTACAGTGGAAGTCTAGGCGAGTTCGCGCAAGAACGGAGGTGTTGATTGTAGATTGGATGTCCTGAGGCGTCCCCCTCCCAGACTTTATATAATAGGTCGGGTCTCGGGGAGTCTGTCTCAGGTTACAGGGACGATTGCCTAAATCTAGTCTTGCCTTGAACGCCAAATCTTGGCTTCCATATTGGTCGCGAACTCCTACGTCGGTGCTTAGAGCGAGCCAGTCGTGGGTCTGTCAAAGCTTCCAGCGGGCCTCTTTGTCTTCGTATGCACCAGGTATCCTCACACGCAGGAGTCGTGGGGTCACCCCCTCGTCAGTAGCCCCCGAGTGCCTGGGGGACTCGAAGAGTCGCACAGGGACTCGAACTCATCCTCGTTTTCTTTCATATGCGCAGTGCAGCTGCGAGTCACTGGCAGCTTTAGCCATGACAAATATTTTATTTCGAGGGATGCTAAGCTGAAAGGGCCCAAGGTAGTTGACTGGTCGAGCCTTGGTGAATTACACTAGTGGAAAATACCTCAGTAGCCCAATCAAGCCTGTGCCCCTCGACACGAACTTGGGAACGACCGGTGTCTAGCAAAGTTCATGCCACTGCAGGTCTTATAGGATCAATGTTGCCAGTCCAAGTAAATAGCCTTAACGCGTCCGTTATCGACTCATCTCTCTATCATGCGAGCGCATGGAAAATGTCGTGAATGAAGTCGCGCTGTGGCAAGTCCCGGCCCGGCCGCCTGCGCAGTGGGGTCCTACCTACACGCTAAGCTTGCGTGGCATCTGGGTACAGCAAGTCGTAGCCCAGGCATCATTTTTTATAGAGGCGCGGAGCCTAATTAGAGATGCACCCACTTGGAATAAACGATCAAGCGATCTATTAGTAGTCACTCGCGGAGCTTTTTGCGAACTCGGGTGAGGAAAATAAGAAAGCGCCCACTCGGAAAGTCGTAGAGTGCGCGAGTAGATTATATTGTCGAATACTTGTTGAGTCTTTGCGAGTAGTCACTTGAATGCTTTGCTCTCTTCTGGGTGAGGGAGCACCCGAACTCTGAAGGTACGTCGTTTCTGCTAGTGCGAGTGATCACTGAGCATGTGTTTTCCTTCTGGGTGAGGGAGCACCCGAAACCCTGTAGATGTCGTGATTACTTGTTGGTGTGAGTGTTTCACTCGAGCACGTCTTTGCCTTCTGGGTGAGGGAGCACCCGAAACTCGAATAAATGTACTCCCGATGGGAGTAAAAGATTTTAGAATAATATGAAAAAAACTTGTGAGGAGCGGGATGCTGAACGAGGATGCATACTCAATACGCGTTGCTGAGATGTGACGTTGCTGGGCCGCCTGAAAAGTTGGGTGGCTATGGCGTGTGAATGCAAGTGACGTGACTCCATGCTGCCCGAAAATTTCGCACTGTGTGATTATGGCCCTCGTTTTTCGCGCGTAGTGGGAGGTATGGTTACTGCGCCGGTTGAGTGTTCCATGCTTCTCGGTTGTTGTGGGATCGTGCCACGTCTGTGGGGTTCCAAGATTAACAGTGACTGGGCGTTCCGCAGCTGTTGGTTAAATACTGTTGGGGGGGGGGGGGCTGGGTGGATATAGGTTTTAACCCAGCCATCGTCTTCCCCTGCTTGTCCTTCTTCTTCCTTCTTCTGTTTTTTTGCCTCCTGCTTCTTCACTTTGTTCGGTCTCGTGGTGAGATCCATGTCCAAGCGCCCTCGAAGTGCAGTGCAAGAGTCGGCGAGGATGACCGGTAGATGGGAGCGGTCTGCTTTCGGAGCCGCATATCTGGATGACTTGGTAGCGGATGGCATGGTGGTAGATGGTGCCGCTCGGATTCCTAGGGATGAGGAGGTTCCCGCGCCTCGTCCTGATGAACGGGTATGCTTTCAGAGTTTCTTCCCTCGTGGTTTTGCGCTTCCAGTTCATCCTTTCCTCCGGGGGTTGCTTTTTGCCTATCAGTTGCAATTGCATGACTTGACCCCTAATGGGATACTGCACATTGCCTGCTTTATCACGCTCTGTGAGGGATTTTTGGGAATCTATCCCCATTGGGAGCTCTGGAAACGCCTCTTCAATGTGAAGAGGACGAACTCTGAATATTCCATTGGGGGCGTGGGTATTTCCATTAAAGATAAGGCTGCCTACTTTGATCTGGAAAATTTGGATTCTGTCTTACATGTCGTAAGAGTTGGTTTTATCTGAAGGATCGGCACGTTGAGGGGCGGCAATTTGGTCTTGCACCTTTTGATCCTGTTGCGCGAGCGGTTAAGCGATCCTCGTGGGCGCATCCTCTGTCTGCTCGTGAGGTGTCTCTTGTTGAGCCGTTGGTGCAAAAGATTTCTGCTTTGAATGACGAATTGACTGGCGGCCAACTTATTTCTGTGTTTGTGAGGAGACGCGTCCAGCCGCTTCAGCATCGAGTGCACCCCATGTGGAAATATACTGGACCCGACGACTCGACCAGGTGTTCTCCTGAGGAGTTCTCTGATGGTGACCTTTTGACTCGGGTCCAGCAAGTTACGAAGTGTACGAGTATTGGGGAGGAAAGCCTCGTCCGTCCTTACGCTGCTGATTTACCGCTCCCCCAGCAGGTACTTGTCCTGAGTTTTTTTTTGACTGGTGTCTGTTGATTATTGATGATGTTCTGACCTGCAGGATCATACTCCTTGTCGGGACCCGGGGTTAGCGTATGCAAGACTCGTTACAACACAATCATATGGAGAGCCGAGAACCGTACCCACTTGTCTAAGCAGACAAGGCCAAGCAAAGAACGTTCTCGGGAAGCATCGAACGTGAGGGGCATCCCATCCAGGCCGGATGATCAACTGAAATGGGTCCTCATCGTCCGCACACAAGTCTAAATGATATGGGTGGTGAACTCCCATACTCATAGACAAGTCGCCTCAACCATACTATCGATTGTATTATAACCCTTACATAGACTTACTCCAGCCCGATCACTTAGTCGGGGTCTAGGGCGGGCTCGATCAAACATCAAAGTGTGCACGTGACAGAGTCACGAGCAATCGCATCGCGGTGCCCCAAGCTGCGCACATCTAAGGGCCACTTGGTGTATAAAAGACCGCCGTCCAGATGCCAACTAAGGTCTCGAAAACCCATACCAAGACATGCATGTTATAATCATACACGCAGCACACATGTCTAGTATGAACAACATGTATCATTGCAATTCTCTACAAAGTTTACAACTTTATTGATAACTCTTACAGAGTGCACACAGAGATCACAAGTCTGTGATCCAACATTACATCAAACATGCGAAAGCAAAGTAGGATTGAGTACAGACAAGTTTAACAAATGGCTTAGAGAAGCCTTATCTATAAACAAGCCCTTTCACGAGGGACCAGTCGTCTGACTGGGACTACACTAGCTTGATCAGTCGTCGAGCTCCAGGAAGAATCCACCTTCGGGGTCAGTGGGTTCATCTAAAACATAGAATAAGCAAACGTGAGTACAAATTCGTACTCAGCAAGACTTACGTAGGAACTATACTACTCATGCACATGTATTAAGGTAAAGGGAGGTGGGGTTCAATTGCAGAAGTGCCAGCTTTGACTTGGCTAGTTCTGAACTACGAGTACCAGACTTGAGGTAAGAAGCGTACACGAGTCCACTACATCTCCAACCAATTACACCACTATGTTGCCTTCCTCGACTTCCCCACGAGAAAGCACGCCATAGCACTGACGCTTATCTTAGAAAGTTTTATAAGTATCCAGTTCAAGTTGTCTAATAATCAGGCACAGCTTTCCAAGTAGTCCCTTACCGCGGACGCGGCTATTCGAATAGTTTATTAACCCTGCAGGGGTGTACTGCTACACACATGAGACGATCAGTTACCGCCGGGATCTCGTCACCCTTCAAGCGGGTGTCGGCGAGGATAATTTCCACAACTTTTACCTCACAGCCAACTCAAGTACAAAGTAGACGCCTATCTGGGCTGGCGTCCACATCGTGAACCCGGCCGGTTTACCGATGTGGTCCCAGAAGATGTGTGCAAGGTCCCAAGCCGGTCTGAATAGCCGTTCTTCCACTTCGTAGACCGTGCCATAGACCTACCAGAACTCCGAACTACTGCGACTCATTGAACTGAGAAGGGGTGAGTTAGTAGGTTGAGCGGGGGTCCATGTGCCCAACATGTGGTAGTACTCTTCGTCTTGGATCACCACACAAGAACTCGGGCTTAAGGCGGTGTTCAACGAGACAACCCACTGTGTACTCCTACACAACCTCTCATCGTTCACCTTGTATTAGGGTAGATTCACCAACACAGTTTCACCTTCTTCAACATGATTGCTACCATCCCGACTCACAGAGAGTAACCTCATTGTAAACTCTAAGCATGCAATAAGCAGTAACAGTTGCAGGGGTCACATGATATCAAACAACTCCTACATTTGCTAGGATTGTGGTTTGCTTACTACTGTGACAAAATGATAGGTCATGCAAAGGAATGGGTTCAACTATGCGGTAGAAACGCATCATGGTAATCATCCTAAACAATGCATAAGAGAGACTGAGAGGGAAGTGGGATTTTATCGACATGATCAATGGGGGTTTGCTTGCCTTGTTGACGAGATTCGGTAACAGCGTCTTCAACGAAGGGGGTGGCCTCCGATTCCAGTTGCACGTCTATCGAGCAAACAATCAAACAAGGAATAAATATACTTGCAATGCTCAAGAACATGATCAATATTGTATTGGTGATGTTCATGGTCACAATGTGTTTGCAATTCCATTTAAAAGAAGCCAATTGCAAACTCATTTGCAAATGCACCTCAAATTTGAATTCAAATTAAAGCCATATGGATATTTGCCATTGTTCACCCAATTTAAATTGGTCAAACATACAAAAAAGTTCATATTTACATTCCTTGGATTTTTTTGATAATTTTAGACATATTATTTTTCCAATTTGGAGTTAAAATGAATTAGTTATGAATTTCCAAAGTTTAATTCATTTCTGGATTTTCTGGATTATTCTTTTAATTTGGAAAATGACTTATTGCGTCACCGTTGCGTCATGCTGACGTGGGGGGGGCTGACTGGTGGGGCCAGCATTTCAGTGGGAGGGGTTAATTTAATCTGTTGTTTAAATTAACCCGTGGTTAATTAGGCTGCATGTGTGACACCTTGGTTTTTGGCCCTTTTTATTTGCATTTGATTTCTTCTGATTTTCTGGATTTGGATTTTTTTGTCTGAGTTGCAAACTCTTTTGGCCTTGCTCACTAGGGTCCAAATTTTATTTTTGGACCAAGTGACCCCTAGACCCTCCTTCCCCATAGCCATGTTCAAGTCATGATCATTCATGACCTTGCCCAAATTTTATTAAGCCAAAAATTCCTTTTCTCTAAAGGAAATTGCCCTGTTTCCCCCTCCTGGATGAAGCTAACTTCACTTCTGCCTACCCATTTGCCTTGAAACTTTTTGTGCTAAACAATGGAGTCATGGCACATGATCCCATGTAATGAGATGAGCAAGTTCAGTGCAAAAGTTCTACTATAGAAATTATTTTGCAATTTTGGTCAGTATAGCACTTTGTATAGCAAGTACCCTGTAGACTTATCTGTTGGTCCTGAAATTTTGAACACTGCTAGTCCTTCCTAAGTGTAGCTTGCACACAAAAATTCAGCACCAGACTCCCATCCATTTGCTCTACAGAACCTGCCAAAGTTTGATGCAGAAACATCTAATTGAACCTCACATCCACATCTGACCAAACCAACTGCACCCAGGCGCCCAGATCAACTCCTGGACGTTCACTGCACCTGCCAGACACGTTTGCACAGCAGTGGCAGCCCCCAGTGCACGAGTGCACGGGGTGAGCATGCTCACCGTCGGCCAAACGCGCGCTCTGGCCATGCCAGTGGCAGTGCCCGTGGCCTGGCCGCCAGGGGCACCTCGCACACCGAGCGCCCTGAGCCGCGCCTCCTTGTCCACGAGCTCTGCAGAGCCTCCGCACGACACCTCACCCAGCCCAGCGCCACGCAGCCCGCCGGAAGCTCGCCGTCGCCGCACTGTTCGTCCGCCGCAGACCCACGGGCCGCCACTGTACCAGCACGCTTGCCGCCCTAGCTGCTTCCGCGCATCGTGCTCCACCCCTGCAAGCCTGCACAACACCTCTTTGCCCTCGCGCCGCTGCTAGCCATCTGTCCCGGCAATCCAGAGCCGCAGAGCTGCCGCCGATGACCAGTCCCGTCGCCCCAGCAACGCAGAGCTTCAGGACAAGCCTGCCCCCGCTGCAGCGACGCCACCGCCTCCGCAAACCTCGCCGAAGCCCCCTTATCCCCTCGGCATTTCGCCTGGCGCCATTGCTGCTCGGTCCGACGATGCCCGTACGTGAACCCCGGTGAGCTCTAGAAATTAGAGCCCCCGGCTCGTCTCAGACCACACCTACCACCCCCTCCTCACTCGAATTGCGCGCAAGCAAGGAAGAAGCCCGCCGGGGAGGCCCTGGCACGAGATCCTCGCCGGAGCTCACCGGAAGGAGCTCCACCGTCGCCCCCTTCCTCTGGTGCTCCCAGGGCACAACCCCCTTCTTTCCTTAGCCTTCTTTCTCTCTGGCGTAGCTAACCCGCCGCTCGCCGTGGTCCATTTTGCAGTGTAGCTTGACCCCGACGACCTCCCTCCGCCGCCGTCCACTGGAGAAGAATACCCCCTCGCCGTCCGACCACCATTCGCCAAGCTACGGGTACGGGCAGAGCCTCCTCACCCAGCCCCTTCCAGCCGTGCACTCCTCCGTCGCCGGGGAGGCCTCGCCGCCGGTGAACGCCGTCACCGGAGCCCGCCCTGCTCTGTTCTGCCCCTCCCCTTCTAAACCTACCAGGGCTGGCCCACTGGCAGCCTCACAGGCCAGCCCGAAGCGGTACGAGTGGAGGCGTATTCTCCAGAATACGCCTTCGACGTGGCCACCCCCCAGGAAAATCAATTAAATTCATTTTTAATTATTTAAAAATGGATTTTGACCAAACTTTGACCATGAATAACTCCTAAACCACAAGGCCAAATGAGTTGATTCTTTTTGCTAAATTTTTGTCTTGATCTCCTCTTTAAGTTGGCAATGTTTGGGGGCTTGACTCCCAGTGTAGGTCCACTGGACAGAGAAATTATGCATTGGACCTAAATTTCTTTGCCACTTTTATTTTATTGCAGAAGTTGACCAGGAGCTTGCAAGAGACCAGGAGTTCCAGGACACTCCACTTGACCAAGGCAAGCCACAATATTCTGGTCATGAGAAGATTGAGTCGGATTTTGTTCATTTGAAGCCTTAAATTGGTTTTTATGCTTGATTTAATTTGCTAATTAAATTGCTACTGCCATGACAAGTGAAATATTGATTCATGCCATGTTCTCTGATCATTTCCATGTCACTAGAAGATTCACATCTTGGTCATGGTAGATAAGTTATGAAGAAGGTGTGCATATTATGTTCATATAGATCATGTTATGCCATGTTAGTTATCTTACCTTTGATTCATGCCATGTTACCGTATTGCATGCTCATGATAAGACAAAAATGTTGTTATGCTCATACACCTAATCTGAACGTTGACCAAGTGCCACCGAACCAAGCTCTTTTTCGTGCAGCCACATTTTCCTGTGCGGGCAGGTCTTGATGCGGTCTATCGGTGGGCATTCTTACGCGTATTCACCAAAGTGGGAGGGCTACGCGCGGCAGTTGCCTTGGCCGGGTAAACGGCGGTAGCCTTGACAGCTAGTATTGTTATGGGTACCCGTTCCCGTTTGGGACAAGTTTGGGCCACGCGATGGTTGGAGCCATGCGATGGTCAGTGTCGGGATGACACCGGGCTACCCAGGACATGACTTGTGTAAGTATGTCGGTGATGCGGTAAGGGGGACACGCGGTATACCGGTCTCGTTGGGGATGTCTAGCTCACTACTCACGGGGCTGGTTCCAAGAATCCTGTGGGACAGGTTCCGGGGGTTTTGAGCGGAGGAGGAACTCCATGTGTGGTGAAAGTGCACAAACTCTGCAGAGTCAAAATCTATTCGAATAGCCGCGTCCTCGGTCATGGGACACAGTTCGTACTAGGTCACACGAGGTCAACAAGAATTTGGCAATAATAATCTTAAAATGTTGAAAGGTTGAACCGTTTGGTAAGTGGTCATGAGGTGACCCGGTATCGAGTCGGGAGGACTCGAAGGTAAGACTCGCGGTCATGTGGTGATCGTAAGTTGTGGACTATGCACTAAAGTTTAACTTGCCATGCGCTCATACTTACCATGTTTATAATCATGCCTTGTTCATATGTGCTCTTTATGTCTTGATTATTGTGTGCTTGCAAGTACATTCAATGTACTGACCTGGCGTGTCATGCCAGATGCAGGAGAAGCTGCACCTGAAGAGTTGATTGTGCCGTACTTCGCGAACTAGGCCTTGTCCCAGCAGTGTCCCGGTGGAATGGAGCTCCATCACCCCGTCGTTCCGCTGCCATAGTGTTCTTCGTCAAAGCGAGGCCCGAGATGTGACATAAATAATGTACATAGAGTTGCCGCACACCCTGTGCCGCCATGCCTCGAAGTAATTTGTATCCCCGAACTGTTGTATCCGCATGTACCATAAATGAAGCGGTCGTTTATATACCAATATGTTGAACATTGCCAGAAGACTTGATCTCTGGGCTGGCAATGTAAGGTAAACCGGTCGCTCTGAGCCGGGGTGCCACAGCATGGGCCCACTGTCAGTGGCCCAGGGGGGATTAGGAGGGGGATTAGCTCGGGGGTTAGGGTCTAATGGCTTGGGTCGTCGCCGACGACGTCTGGGACGGCGGCGCCTCGCCGGAACTTCGCCGTAAGGCCATTTTGGCCACGGGGCGGCACGAAGAGCGCACCAAAATGATGCCCACACACGTCCGCACCATGCTGCACCCACGGGGAGGCCTAGGGGTGGCCGGAGCCTCGCCGGCGTCGTGCTCGGGCGGCGGCCGTGGCTGTCTTGATGAGGAGGACGC
Source organism: Bromus sterilis (assembly GCA_950022295.1). Lineage (NCBI taxonomy): Eukaryota > Viridiplantae > Streptophyta > Magnoliopsida > Poales > Poaceae > Bromus > Bromus sterilis. The sequence continues at coordinate 31,838,512 of OX465598.1, forward strand.
CAGCGTGCACCAAAGCGAGAACGAAGAGGGGCACTGTGTTCCTGGAGCGTGCAGAAGCCAAACGGGTGCTCTGGCTTGGTCTTGGGAGCACGGGAGCACGCACGACATCGACCTCGGCGGCGATGGAGCTCTGCTCCCATGGCGGATGGAGGTAGGGGACGAATGGGAAGGGGGTAGTAGGGGGGAATCGAAGCGGGATCTCACCCTGGTTGCAATGGACGTGACGGCGGGGTCGGGGGTGCTTTAACGACGACACAATCGACGATGGTGCGTGGAGGCTACAGAGCTCTGGGGCTCGATTCCTTCTGCACAGGAACGTAGACGACGACGGTGAAGACGAAGGATGACACGGTGGGGCTTCTGGTGCTCACTGGCCGCGCGGTCGCTCGACCATGGCGACGACGGTGTTCGGGCGGCGATGAAATCCGGTGAGAGAGGACACGGGAGTGACAGGGGGGAGGGGGGAATGAACTAGGGCTCTTCCAGACGTCCACGACAGCGCGATAGGGACGAGGGGGAAGCAGCTGCGTGGCCAGGCTCGTCGGCAGCGTCGGTGGAGTGCTGCATGCATTCCACCGAGCACCTTTGGGGCGCGGGGAGGAAGAGACAAGTGGGGGAGGCTGGGCTGGGCCGGCTAGCCGGGCCTGGGGCTTAAGTTTGGCTAGAAGCCAGGTGAGTCCTTTCCTTTTTCTGTTTCTTTTTCTTTTCTGTTATTTGTTTTGTCTTGGCTAAAAAAATAGCTAGACATTTTATTAAATGCCCCAAATTTTTATGTGGACTTGTAATGCATATAGCTAGCCACTTATAAGGTTTGGGCATTTTTAAAATTCAAATAATTTGAACTTTAATTCAAATAGGGGTTTAAATTTAAATCCATGCTCCTGTTTGAATATTTGAAAAATCTATGAGTATGGGGTTGGTCCCACATTACTTGATATGTGATCACACTCATTTATAAGACTTTTCAAAAATGCAAAAGGAAATTTTGGAGCAACTTTTTATCTGGCCATTTGAATTAAATTCATCCGGGGGGGGGGTTCTCTCCCATTTCAATTTCTTTTTGAAATTTTTATCATGATGCAAATTGACTTGATCCTAGCACATACCTAACTTGGGGGTTGTGACAACTCGCCCCCACTCAAAAGAATCTCGTCCCGAGATTCAGAAGTCTGCGGGAGGAAGGAGGGGTACTCGGCATGGAGACGGTCTTCTCTTTCCCACGTGGCTTCTCTCTCGGAGTGATGTGACCATTGCACTTTGACGAACTTGATCTTCTGACAACGAGTGACACGCTCCGCGGAATCAAGAATACGAACAGGGTACTCTCGATAAGAAAGGTCATCTTGGAGATCAACCATTTCGTGGTCGACTTCGCGGATGGGGTCCTTGAAGCAACGCTTGAGTTGTGACACATGGAATACATCGTGTACTCGGGAAAGGTGCGGGGGTAGTTCAAGTTGGTAGGCAACTTCTCCACGTTTAGCAAGAATGCGGAAAGGTCCAATGTAACATGGGGCCAAATTTCCTTTGATACCGGATCATTGGGTTCCCTTCAGAGGAGTAACCCGAAGGTAAGCCTTCTCATCCAGATTGTAGCTCTCTTGCCTATGATGACGATCATAGTAGATTTTCTGACGAGACTGGGCTGCTTTCAATTGATCACGAACAATGCGAACTTGCTCTTCTGCTTCCATGATCATATCCGGTCCAAAGAATTGTCTTTCACCGGTTTCTAAGCAGTTAAGGGGTGTTCGACATCGTCGTCCATATAGGAGTTCAAAAGGAGCCATGTTCAGACTAGATTGCTATTGTTATAAGCAAATTCGGCGAATGGAAGAGACTTCTCCCAATTCTTTCCGAATGAGATAACACAAGCTCTGAGCATGTCTTCCAAGATTTGATTAACCCTTTCAACTTGACCGCTAGACTGAGGATGGAAAGCTGTACTAAAGGAGAGATGAGTTCCCATAGCATTCTGAAAGCTTCCCCAAAATCTAGAGGTGAAAAGGCTACCACGATCAGAATTGATTTCCAAAGGAACTCCGTGAAGAGACACAATTCTAGAGACATACAAGTCCGCTAAGTGGCTAGCAGTTATAGACTCGCGAACTGGAAGGAAGTGATAAACTTTGGAAAGTCTATCCACCACAACGAAGATGGCATCATTTCTTTTCTGGGTTTTTGGAAAGCCGGTGATGAAGTCCATACCGAATTTATCCCATTTCCACTCAGGGATAGGCAATGGTTGAAGAGTGCCAGCAGGTCTTTGGTGCTCGGCCTTAATGCGACGGCAAACATCACATTCAGCAATGAACTTAGCAATTTCTCTCTTCATCCTAGTCCACCAAAATCTTTGGCGTAGGTCTCGGTACATCTTTGTGCTACTAGGATGAATCGAAAGGGGTGTATCATGAGCTTCTTTGAGGATTAGCCTCCTAAGATTGTGTTTTCGTGGTACAACCAATCGAGTGCCAAAGAAAACAACACCTTGATCATTTATGGAGAAACATTTAGCAACTCCGCTAGCAATGTTCTTCTTGATCTCTCGAATACCACTATCACGTTTCTGGGCGGCTATGATTTTATCCTCAAGGGTTGGTTTCGCCACCAAGGTAGAAAGATAGCCAAGAGGAACAATCTCGAGATTGAGTTTTCGAAATTCCTCATGAAGAAGTGGTTGATACTGTTGTAACATGAGGTTGTTACAATACGACTTACGACTTAGTGCATCAGCCATGACATTGGCTTTGCCTGGGGTGTATGAAATTCCTAAGTCATAATCTTTTATCAACTCAATCCAGCGTCTTTGCCTGATATTAAGATCTGGCTGGGTGAAAATGTATTTGAGGCTTTGGTGGTCGGAATAGATCTCACAACGATTACCAAGGAGGTAATGTCTCCAAGTTGTCAGGGCATGAACTACGACAACGAGTTCAAGATCATGGGTAGCATAGTTCTCTTCATGTGGACGCAACTGGCGTGAAGCATAAGCTACCACATGTCTATCTGGCATAAGTATGCATCCTAACCCTTGCCGTGAGGCGTCACAAAAGATCTCGAAATCCTTTTTGGTGTCTGGAGGCGCAAGTACGGGTGCATAAGTCAATCTTCTTTTTAGCTCTTGAAATCTTTCCTTGCACTTGGGAGTCCATTGGAATTTCTTATCTTTCTTGAGGAGTTCAGTTAGAGGCTTTGCAACTTTATAAAAGTTCTCGACGAAGCGGCGGCAATAGCTTGCTAAGCCAAGAAAACTTCTAACTTACTTAACCGATTCAGGTGGAGTCCACTCAAGGATGGCCTGAACTCTCTCGGGATTCACAACAATGCGTTTTGCAGAATTCACATGGCCTAAGTAGGTCACTTCTGGTAGCCAAAATTCACACTTGGAGAATTTAGCATACAGGCGATGGTCTCTAAGTTTCATCAATACCAGCCTTAGATGTTCGGAATGCTCTTCTTCGTTCTTTGAGTAGATGAGAATGTCATCAAGATAAACAACAACAAATTTATCTAAGTACTCCATGAAGATCGAATTCATCATGCGCGAGAAAGTGGCGGGGGCATTGGTTAAACCAAAGGACATGACGGTGTACTCGTAAAGACCATAACGAGTAGTAAAAGCCGTTTTGGGAATGTCCTCGTTCTGGATTTTGATTTGATGATAACCTAATCTCAAATCCATCTTGGAGAAGAAAGAGGATCCAGCAAGTTGATCATAAAGATCATTGATCCTGGGCAGTGGGTGCTTGTTCTTTATCGTCGCTAGATTTAGCGGGCGATAGTCTACGCACATCCTTTCTGTTCCATCTTTCTTTGTTACAAACAGAACGGGGCAACCCCATGGCGATGAGCTAGGGCGGATGAAGCCTTTTGCCAACAAAGATTCAAGTTGGATTTTAAGCTCAGCTAACGCACCTGGGGCCATCTTGTATGGGCGTCTGGAAATTGGTACGGTTCCTGGCATAAGATCCACTATGAACTCTACACATCTGTCGGGTGGCATGCCCGACAGCTCTTCAGGAAAGACATCCGGGAAGTCACGAACCACCGGAACATCTTCAAGGTCGGGAAGGGGAAGCACATTCAAAGAATGCATCTGGGTTCTTGTTCTTGGTGAGGAGTAATCTATTGTCTGGCCTGAAGGATGTGTAAGTCTAACTGACTTGGCTTTACAATCAAGAAAAGCATTTTGTCTTGATAACCAATCCATTCCAAGGATGACATCAATGTCTGAAGACTTGAGGGCTATGAGTGAAGCAAGGAATACTAAACCCTCAATTGCAATTTGATTACCATGGCTTACTCTATTAGTTTGCCACTTGGAACCAGGAGTTTGGATAATCATTGGGCTGAACATTTCATCAAAGAATATCTCATGCCGAAGTGCATAACTCTCCGACATGAATGAGTGAGATGCTCCTGGATCGAAAAGGACAGAAGTGGGAACATAATTGACTGGGAGCGTACTAAGAATGACATCAGAAGTACCATCAGTTTCCTCAGCTGAGATTTGGTTCACACGTCCAAAATTTGCGGAAGTGGAAGGCCTGGTGGTGGAAACCTTCGGGGGTGGTTTGGCATGAACATTGGGGTTCCCTTTGGCATGGGGTGGAGCATTCTGACTTATGGGAAAATCACGAGAATAGTGACCAGGCTGGCCACATCTGAAGCAGGCTCCAAAGATAGTGCGGGGAGCTGGGTTGTTTGGTGGAGCTGGTGGACGAGGCGGCACAAGGGATGGCCTCGGTGGGTTGTTTTGGTGGAACAAACTGTTAGGAATCCAGATCATGCGCTTCTGAGGGCGTGAACTGGAAGAAGGGGCAAGCTCAAGAGCATGCTTGTGAGACTTCTCGAAAACTTCATTGCCATGCTCAGCTCTGAAGGATCTGTTGACTAAACCCTCAAAGGTGGCAAACTCAAGGAGGTTGAGATCATGATGAAGGATGGGGCTAAGTCCCTTGTGGAACCTTGCCTGCTTTCTGGCATCGGTGGTGATCTCGTCTTGGGCATAACGAGCAAGACGGTTGAACTCCCTCACATACTCATGAATGGACATCTCTCCTTGATTCAGATTGCAGAAATCTTCCTTCTTGCGCTCCATCAACTCATCCAGAATGTGGTACCCTCGAAAGGCAACACAGAACTCTTGCCAAGTCACTACGTGACCATCTGGCTGCATTGCAACATAGTTCTCCCACCACTGAAGAGCATCACCTTCCAAGAAGTATACCGAGAAAATAACTCGGTCATCGGGAGCAACATGTGCTGTATCAAGCTTACGCTCGATGGAACAGAGCCAATCATCAGCTTCGAGGGGCTCAGAAGAACATCGGAATACCAGTCGATTTAGGAGGATGAAGTCCTGAATGCTCACCACCACATTACGATGGTGGGCGGTATTCTGCTCGATGAGCTCCATAAGGCGTGTTTGATCACGTCTATTCCGCTCAGCGTCCATCATGATTTCTGCCGCAGAAGGCGGTGGTGGAGGTTCATCATCATTTCGATTCCGATCACGGTCTCGATTCCGAAGAACAACACTGCGAGTTCCACCTGACATCCTGTGTGATAAAGATCAACAATCAGAACAGGTTGTACGATGGAGGCAAGGATAAAAGGACATGATTTAGGCGGAAAAGATAATAACGCGAAGGCAATGATTCATCAAGACACGGAATAAATCCGGCAGCATAACAACTGTAATTGCAAGAGAAAAAGCTTTCTTACAACATAGAAACAACACTTACATACGATGTAAGAAATCAGGAAGAACAACTACTCTAGCAAACCGAGCACAACTCTCCTACGGTTACAAGGAAGCAAACAACGAGATGTTCTAGTAAGACATAGATGAGCCTAGTCCTATCTTCCCGTAGAACAAGATGAGGGTGACTCAGAACTCAGAACGATGAGGGTAAGGAGAAAAAGGAAGCCTTACGTTGTTCCCTTATATACCCAAGTAACTATATAACTATAGAGTGCTAGACTCGACTTCGGCCAAAGCTGATAATCCTACAGTCAGTACTGCTCTGATACCAAGTCTGTCGGGACCCGGGGTTAGCGTATGCAAGACTCGTTACAACACAATCATATGGAGAGCCGAGAACCATACCCACTTGTCTAAGCAGACAAGGCCAAGCACAGAACGTTCTCGGGAAGCATCGAACGTGAGGGGCATCCCATCTAGGCCGGATGATCAACTGAAATGGGTCCTCATCGTCTGCACACAAGTCTAAATGATATGGGTGGTGAACTCCCATACTCATAGACAAGTCTCCTCAACCATACTATCGATTGTATTATAACCCTTACATAGACTTACTCCAGCCCAATCACTTAGTCGGGGTCTAGGGCGGGCTCGATCATACATCAAAGTGTGCACGTGACAGAGTCACGAGCAATCGCATCGCGGTGCTGCTTGATGGCTTCTCGCCCCCTTCGTTGGTTACCCCAAGTGGAAGGTTGAGATGTAGTGCAGCAGCAGTTTTCCCTCGGTGAAGATACCAAAGTTTGTCTCCAGAAGGACTCCAGAGATGATAAGTAGGTGTCAGCGGCGCAACTGACGTGGACCTGCACACAGACACAGATAACTTTGTTCCCAACGAAGTCAGAGAGGTTGTCAATCTCTCCGGTCTTGTTGTTCATCAGGATAAAATGCAAGGGATAATGATAGCAAGTAAAAGCAGTAAAGTAAATATAGCGTGGAAACAATAATGAGGATATGGACCGGGATACGTGATGTTCGCTAGTGAGTTCTCTCTCCCAAAAGATGAAAAATTGCTATGCGAGGTAAACAAATTACAGAAAGACAATTGACAGGATTATGAATGCACCGCAATGCTAACTATGCTACAAAAGAAAGGACGAGGTTCAAAAGCACAGGCAGTACGCCAAGATAAGTAGACCGAAATCCATCTGCATCTACTACTAATCATCCACCTTGAGATATCTATCCAGAACATCTCGCTGGTATTAAGTTGCGAGCCCCACCCAAAGTGTAAACCCAAAGCAACAGACAACTGCATTAAAAAGAACTCTGCGTAAAGTAAACAATCCTTGTGACCACGGTCACAAGCACCGTTGTTTTCCCCCCTTGTGGCAACAACACATCCCCTAGACTCATGTTTCTGTCACTCAAGCGTGTCATCGGGGGGCATGAACCCACAATCTAGCACAACGTTCCCTCTTGAAGTCACTACCTACTACTTGGCCAAAGCAATAAACAGCAACGGAGAACACGCAAGAATTACTTAGGAACAAAAAATATAAGAGATAAAAACCAAATATATTACTCTATCACAATCTGAACATAATCTCATAATCCATCAGATCCTATCAAACTCAACATAGCAATAGCAGAAATATTACAAAGGTGCCTGGATCATGTAGGGCAGCTCACGAGGTCTAACCAATGAAGATCAAAGCGGGGAGGAGAACATCACATAGCTACTGATCACGGACCCATGGTCCAAGGAAAACTACTCACGAGACATCCGGGGAGCATCCATGGTGGAGAGGAGACTCCCGGAGGTCAATCCTCCCTCCGGCAGGGTGCCGGGAAGAGGTCTTCTGGTGCTCCTGATCTTCGGAAGCGCGGCGGCGGCGGAACAGAGGCGAGTTCGCGGAATAGGGTTCCTCCTCTGGAGTTTTCCCGTGACGGAGAATAAATAGGCGAAGGGGGGCAGCCAGAGGTGGACCAGGGGCCCCAGGCGCCCCCCTGGTGCGGCCAGGTGTGGGGCCGCGCCGGGTGGCCACCTGGGCCCCCCTGGATCCCCTCTGGCCCCTCCCGGGCTCTTCGCGAAGCTTCCTCCACGCTGATTTTTTATCTGAATTTTCCCAAATTTTTCTGGCACTTTTTATATGGGGGAAAACTGAAATAGAAAAACAGCAGAAAATAGGAACTGGCACTGGGGTGCACTGAGTTAATAGGGTAGTCCAAATATGATCTAAAGTGTATGAAAGTGTATCAAGAACATAGCAATATCACAGAAAACATGCATGGAGCAAGAAGAAATTATAGATACGTTTTGGACGTATCAACATCCCCAAGCTTAATTCCTGCTCGTCCTCGAGTAGGTAAATGATAACAGCATAATTTCTGTGGTGACATGCTAGCAACCATAAAAGAACTTTGAAAAGTAAAGCAATCAAGGTTAGAGATTCAATTCAAGTCATAACATGCAAGAGTCTATATTAGCATTGAAATAAGTAACAAAAGAACAGTAGGTGCAAGAGCTCTCGCTGTCCGTGACTCGAATGTCTCCAAATGGTGTTTGCGTGCAAGATGGGGGATAGGCAATACAAGAAAAAAGTATTTTTGTGTTGAGAACTCAATCTACTAAAGTTTCACACTTGGTCTTCTTTGGAATCTTATCTTGACTCGTCCCCAGACCACTAGCCAGGTACAAGTCAATTTGATCCACTCCTTTTCGATATTTCGAGCACTCATGCAATGGATGAGCGTAAGCACGAGAGTTGACACTTAGGATGGCAAAGAGAGAAATAAGGTGGAGGAGGAAGACAAAAAGGAAGAGAAAGGCTCACATACATGAGGAAAATCATAGGAATGAGATGCCGAATGATATATATGATGTGAGGAGTAGGGATTGCCATGCAACTGATGCACATACGAGCTAAGAAGCTCTCCAAAGGAACTAGTGGGGGTGCATCTAACTTGCTCGCTCATGAAGACCTAGAGCTCGTTTGAGGAGGCTCATCCTTGGAATATGCAAGCCAAGTTCTATAGTGGGAAGGTCCCCACATAGCTATATGCATAACGATCATCTCTATGGAGTACAAGGATATAAAGGGAGTACTAGTGTGGATCTCTCAAAAGGATAGTAGTGTTGCCAATTTCTCTCTTTTTATTTCTTTTTGTCTTTTTTCTATTTTTTTATTTTTTGGTGGCCTCAATGGCTCTTTCTATTTAACTCTCATTTGTCCTCTTTGGGATCTTTTATTGTGTCCACTTTGGGATCTTTTCCTCACTTAAGGGCAACACTCTATTTTACAAGAAGGTAAAGGAAATCTTTCACACTTTACAAGGTACTCAAAATCATAAAAGAAGATGTAACTACATGATGTATGCAATGTATGTCGCTGCCAGTGTAGCAGGAACATGTATGACATGAATATCAAGTCATGAAGAGGTGGAAGTTTCATGGCAATGTAACTCGGAAAGGCTATGGAAATGCCTTGATGGGTAGGTATGGTGGCTGTTTTGAGGAAAGATATAAGGAGGTTTACGATGACAGAGCGTATCATGCCAAGGGTTTGGATGTACCGGAAAAGGTGGACACCAACTCTCGGAGTGAGAAGAAGGCAATGCACGGCACAGGAGAGGCTAGAAAAATATGGGAAGGTGGAAGTGTCAACTTTCAATACTTACATTAGTCCGAAGAACTCATGCACTTATTATCGGTAACTCTCAATCTAATAAGGAGGTTCACAAAGAGACAAGTACCCCGAGGAGGAGTGTATGGGGGTTTGGTTATCCTTGCGCATCCTCGACTCATGGTACGTGAGTGTTCTCTGATATTCGACCTCTTAGAAGAGTAGTGATCCATCTAGTAGCTAGAGTTCTCAACTAGTTTTATAGGTTTTGAAAATAAACACGGATTGCCCAAAATACGACACCTATCACTAATAGGCTTGAGCTCTTGACACCAAAAGTTCAAACATTACTCACATCAATACCTCACAACTATTGCAAGCTACTACTAAAATTAAATAGCAGTCTCAATTACCTACTCTCAAGACAAGACACAACTCAGTGCAACAACCAACTCTCTTAACAAGATAAACATGAAAACCAAAAAGAGTTGCAGCAAAAAATTAAACAAAAGCCAAGGTTCTTGCTAAAGACAAACTAAGACTAAAACTAAACAAGGCAGTAGCTAAGAAAAGATAAAGAACACACAACAGAAGAAAGATAGGCATGAAGAATCCTATGATGTGTTCTAAATTTTGAAAGTGGAGCGTGTTTCTCTCCCACACAAAGTAAGACGGGATCTAACTTGTTATGAACAGCAAGCAAAACTAAAGAAAACTAAAAACAAAACCTAAGAGCGAGACGCTCCAAGAATAGCACATAACGCATGAAGTGATAAAAATATAGTGAGACGAAGGACGAACTGATGATTGGTTATGGAGAAGGGGATACACGGGGGCATCCCCAAGCTTAGACGCTTGAGTCTCCTTGAATATTTATTGGGGATGCATGGGGGCATCCCCAAGCTTGAGCGCTTGACACTCCTGGATCTTCTTTCATCATCTTCCATCGCACACTTGAAAACTCCCTTCATACATAACTCATCATAAGCTGATTAGAGAGGTTAGTACCCTTAATAACTAATTTTTCTCCACTGTATATAAGGATAATCTTGAAGAGCTACTGTTTCTCAAGAGTGCCAAAAAGTTTTTGCAAAGAAAAAGCAAGCCTAAGGTTTGCAAAAGTAAGGAGAGACAAAACGTGGCAGAATCTGTGAAAAACAGAACAGCAGATAGTAAAGAATTTTTTAGGGGTACTTATGCCACTCAAATAAAAAAACTCAGAACATACGGAAGTTTCGTAATTGTATAGGGCATACTGTGTAAATATTTCATCTCAAAAAGATGAACTTGGATTTTTCTGTAATTTTTCTGGTCACGAGGACAGAATCTGTTTTCTGGACAGCATGTCACAACTTTTACTTGCCTTGCCGTAAGAGGCTATAACTTGGCACAAAGCTGAAAAATAAAGATACAATGATGTTTCTACAGAAGTAACAATCATCAAGACACAACAAAAGCAAAAAGAAACACCTAAATTCGTTGCGGGCTGCCTCCCGAAAGCGCTTCTTTAAAGCCATTAGCTAGGCATAATGCAAAAAGAAGAATCAAGTTTTATCAAGAGAAAGAGAATAACTAGCCCGTGTAACGGACTCAAAAGGTAACTTGATTTTCTTTATAGGGAAGTGTTCCATCCCATTTTTGAATGGGAATTGGAATTTAATATTCCCCTCTTTCATGTTAATAACCGCACCAACGGTGGGAAGAAAAGGACGTCCCAAAATAATTGGACATAAAGGTTCACACTCTATATCCATAACAATAAAATAGACGGGAACATAGTTGTCATTGACAATGATAAGAACATCGTCGATCTTCCCTAAAGGTTTCTTTACGGAAGAATCAACAAGACGAACACCAAAAGAACAAGGTTCAAAAGGCTTCAATTCAAACATATCACATATTCTTTTGGGCATAACGGAGGTACTAGCTCCAACATCACATAAAGCATAGCAAGAGAAGTTATTCAATTTAATTTTGATCATAGGGTCCCAACCATCATCTAGCTTCTTAGGTATGGAGGATTCTACTCTAAGCTTCTCCTCCCTAGCTTTGATGAGAGCATTTGTGATATGCTCCGTGAAGGCAAGATTAAGTGTGCTAGTGTGGGGGTCTCTAGACATTTTGTGTAGCAAGCTAATAACTTCTGAGAGGGTACAACTATCAAAATCAATATCACTACTATCAAAGGTGGTAGTAGTGTCATCTAAGCTCACTTGTTTGAAACCCTCTATGTTCATAGGAGTTTTTTTTTTCTATGGTTGAGGTATTAGCATCACCATTAATAGGTCCAACGGGACTAGGAGTGCATTGGGTGCTAATAGTTTGGGTGTCCTCAACAATTTGGATAGTGGAAACTGTGTGGTGTGTAGGAAGGCTCTTAATTCTATCCTCTTCCATAGGGATAACTTCCGGTTTGGCTGCCATTTGATTTATCAAAGTAGATTGGGTGTGGGACATATTCGAAACATGGGTTTTGGTGGCGGTAAGTCTAGCCTGGAGTTTAGAAATCTCATTGTTCAGGCTATCAAGTTGTTCACTAATGTTTTGCAGAATGGCAGTATGCTCACCTATTTGCTTAGAGAAGGCTTTGTTTTGTTCAAACTGGGTGTGCATATAGTTCTTAGTAGCCTTCTCTATTTCCACCAATTTATCATGGCTAGGTAGGTCTCTTTTCGTATAAGCAGGATTATAGGAGTTGTTGCTAGGGTAGGTGTTGTTGTTCCCATAGTTGGATGGGAACGGTCTAGGATTGCTAGCAAAATTTCCCCTATAAGCATTGTTGTTGAAGTTGTTTCTAGCAATAAAGTTCACATCAACTTGTTCTTGGGCAACCAAAGAATTTAAAGGAACATCATGAGGATCAATAGAGGGTTGCTTGGTAAGTAGAGACATAATTAAGTCAACTTTTTCATTGAGGGAGGTAATTTCCTCGACAGAATTTACATTCCTACCTATTGGAGCGCGTTCGGTGTGCCATTGGGAATAATTGGTCATCATTTCATCGAGAAGCTTCGTGGCAGCACCAAGTGTAGTTGACATAAAGGTTCCTCCCGCGGCCGAATCTAACAGGTTCCGCGAGGTAAAGTTCAAGCCTGCATAAAAAGTCTGGATAACCATCCAAGTAGTCAAACCATGTGTAGGGCATTTCTTAACAAGAGATTTCATTCGTTCCCAAGCTTGGGCAACGTGTTCATTATCCAATTGCTTAAAATTCATAATATTACTCCTCAATTGGATAATCTTAGCAGGAGGGTAGTACTTCCCTATAAAAGCATCTTTGCACTTATCCCAAGAATCTATGCTATTTCTAGGCAAAGATTGAAACCAGATTTTAGCATCTCCCCTTAAAGAGAAAGGGAAGAGCTTGAGCTTAACAACATCACCTTCTACTTCTTTATACTTTTGCATATCACATAATTCTACAAAATTATTCAAGTGTAAAGCAGCATCATCTCCAGCACCAGAGAATTGATCTCTCATAACAAGGTTTAGCAAAGCAGGTTTAATTTCATAAGAGGTAGCTGAAGTGGCAGGGTGGCAATAGGAGTGCAGATAAAGTCTTGGTTGTTGTGACTAGTGAAGTCACACAACTTGGTGTTTTCAGTGGAACCCATAGTAGCAGCAAGTGTGGAAGATTTTTTTGTAGTTTTTGATAAAAGACACAAAGATAAAAACTGAAAGATAAACTAACAAGACTAAAAAACAAAGGTAAAGGGTAGTGTGAAACTCCCCTATCTTAGCACTTGGAGTCCCCGACAACGGAGCATGAATTTTTTTGCTTGATGGCTTCTCGCCCCCTTCGTTGGTTACCCCAAGTGGAAGGTTGAGATGTAGTGCAACAGCAGTTTTCCCTCGGTGAAGATACCAAGGTTTGTCTCCAGCAGGACTCCAGAGATGATAGGTAGGTGTCAGCGGCGCAACTGACGCGGACCTGCACACAGACACAAATAACTTTGTTCCCAACAAAGTCAGAGAGGTTGTCAATCTCTCCGGTCTTGTTGTTCACAAGGATAAAATGCAAGGGATAATGATAGCAAGTAAAAGCAGTAAAGTAAATATAGCGTGGAAACAATAATGAGGATATGGACCGGGATACGTGATGTTCGCTAGTGATGTCTCTCTTCCAAAAGACGATAAAATTGCTATGCGAGGTAAACAAATTACAGAAAGGCAATTGACAGGATTATGAATGCACCGCAATGCTAACTATGCTACAAAAGAAAGGACGAGGTTCAAAAGCACAGGCAGTACGCCAAGATAAGTAGACCGAAATCCATCTGCATCTACTAATAATCATCCACCTTGAGATATCTATCCAGAACATCTCGCTGGTATTAAGTTGCGAGCCCCACCCAAAGTGTAAACCCAAAGCAACAGACAACTGCATTAAAAAGAACTCTGCGTAAAGTAAACAATCCTTGTGACCACGGTCAAAAGCATCGTTGTTTTCCCCCCTTGTGGCAACAACACATCCCCTAGACTCATGTTTCTGTCACTCAAGCGTGTCATCGGGGGGCATGAACCCACAATCTAGCACAACGTTCCCTCTTGAAGTCACTACCTACTACTTGGCCAAAGCAATAAACAGCAACGGAGAACATGCAAGAATTACTTAGGAACAAAAAATATAAGAGATAAAAACCAAATATATTACTCTATCACAATATGAACATAATCTCATAATCCATCAGATCCTATCAAACTCAACATAGCAATAGCAGAAATATTACAAAGGTGCCTCGATCATGTAGGGCAGCTCACGAGGTCTAAACAATGAAGATCAAAGAGGGGAGGAGAACATCACATAGCTACTGATCACGGACCCATGGTCCAAGGAAAACTACTCACGAGACATCCGGGGAGCATCCATGGTGGAGAGGAGACTCCCGGAGGTCAATCCTCCCTCCGGCAGGGTGCCGGGAAGAGGTCTTCTGGTGCTCCCGATCTTCGGAAGCGCGACGTCGGAACAGAGGCGAGTTCGCGGAATAGGGTTCCTCCTCTGGACTTTTCCCGTGACGGAGAATAAATAGGCGAAGGGGGGCAGCCAGAGGTGGACCAGGGGCCCCAGGCGCCCCCGTGGCGCGGCCAGGGGTGGGGCCGCGCCGGGTGGCCGATTGGGCCCCCTGGCTCCCCTCTGGCCCCTCCCGGGCTCTCCGCGAAGCTTCCTCCACGCTGATTTTTATCTGAATTTTCCCGAATTTTTCTGGCACTTTTTATATGGGGGAAAACTGAAATAGAAAAATAGCAGAAAACAGGAACTGGCACTGGGGTGCACTTAGTTAATAGGTTAGTCCAAATATGATCAAAAGTGTATGAAAGTGTATCTAGAACATAGCAATATCACACAAAACACGCATGGAGCAAGCAGAAATTATAGATACGTTTTGGACGTATCAGGTGCCCCGAGCTGCGCACATCTAAGGGCCACTTGGTGTATAAAAGACCGCCGGCCAGATCACAACTAAGATCTCGAAAACGCATACAAAGACATGCATGTTATAATCATACACGCAACACACATGTCTAGTATGAACAACGGGTATCATTGCAATTCTCTACAAAGTTTACAACTTTATTGATAACTATTACAGAGTGCACACAGAGATCACAAGTCTGTGATCCAACATTACATCAAACATGCGGAAGCTGTTGGGAAACGTAGTAGAAAACAAAAAATTTCGGCCTACGAATCAAGAACCCAAGATCATCCAAAAAGATTGCATACAAGGTTTAAGGTCATGGCTCACCAACCGATGTAGCGGAAGTAGAGTTGGTGTAGCTCGTTGGTGCAGATCCCCGCAGCTAGGAATTTCAATGACCTCCCAACCGCGAGGATATCGATCCCGCGTACCGTTCCACGATCCGTTGCGCGATCTATCCCGTGAACCGTCCCACGATCCGTCCCAATCAAGTCCCACGAACAAGTCCCTCGAACATGATCTCCGAGGAAGAAGAAAGACCTCGAAGAAGAAGGACCTCGAAGAAGGATCAAAGGTATGATCCCTCTACCAGTATCCACACATCCCGATGTAGCAATCCAGCAGCGCTCCGCCGTCCAGAGAAGAACGCCACCGAGAGAAACTAATGGGAGAAGAGCCTAGCGGCGTCCGGACTAGAACGATCTAGCCCGAAGAGAATTAGAGGCGCGTGGGATTTAGCTGGGGCAGCCTTGGGGCTTTTCTGGTGTCTATTTGGGGCTACCCCTGCCCACGAATATATAGGTGGAAGCCTGGGGTCGCAACTTGGGCGAGGGTTCTCCCCAAAGTCGGTTTTGGCCACCAGGAGGAGTCCAACACGGATTCCTGTACGAAACGCCGCGGACTACGGCGTCTAGGGGGGAAACGCCAGGGACCCTGGCGTTTTGCCCTAGCCCCCAAGGAAAGTCTATTTCCCACCGACCTACGGCCTTGTGGACCTTCCTACTTGGCCTAGCTTCGGTTTCCGCGTCTTGGAGAGTTCCATAACCCTCCGGATACTTCCATAAGCTCCAGGGAACCTCCCGGAACCTCCCAGAACATTTCTGGAGCTCCCGGAACAATTTCCCGATGTTTCGTAACCTTTCCACAACTATTACCGAATGTTGCAAAACCTTCCGAGACTATCACGGATGTCTTGTGACCACTTCAAGACTCTTCTTGAATGTTCCGGAATCATCCGAGACTGTTCTCGAATATTCTGAAACCATTCGGCACCACTTAGAACACTTCTAGTGCTACCCGGAAACACTTTCGGTTCCACCCGAAACAATTCCGGTACCCTTTCTCTTTTCATCTCCTAGTTCTCTAACAAATTACTACTCGTTAAGTGTGTGACCTAATAGGTTCGGTATAATGCGGACATGACTCAGAACATATTCCGGACATAGGTCAACAACCTTTTGTCAATAGCCAATAATCAACAGCGGAGCCATGGACACCCATGTGGACTCCCGCACATACACGAAGAAACTTCGAGTGAACCATTATGTTTAGTCATGTGCCATTCCCTTTGCTTCGCGATATATGACAAAGTTAGAGGAGAGAAGTTTGGCACCCATGTGTAACAACTTTTGAACACAAGCCACTCGTTATCCTCTTTGCTCGTTTGTCTCTATTTCTCGTTATTGTATTCCGGTATCCCCGTGACTGAATCACAATGCGTCTGGCCAGACTATAATGGATAACGTCATACCGAGTGGGCTCAAAGTCAATATCTCTTCATCGTGAAGGAGCAAATCCCATTCTTGAACTATCACAGTCACTAGCCACACCATCTGACATACCCAGAACTTATTTTACTACTTCCCATTTACGGGAGGATTCATCTAAGAACCAAAGCATGTCTTCCTGTGTGAAGCAACTCGATACTCTCATGGTCTAAGGAATTACGTATATGATAACATTTCATGATATGACTTATAACGTAGTTACGATGTGATCTCTAAGTATATCATTCAATACAGGGGTCGGTTCAACATCATTGTTCTGCTAACAATATGTTCCCATTGCTACTGACATCCTTGTTACAAGAACAATGTCCATGATTAAGAAAACGTAATCATCAGTAAGCACATGAGCTGGTCTTAGAGGCTAAACCAGGAACTCTTGGTGTTTACATTTCCACACATGCAAGTGAGTTTTCTTCTGAATCTCATAGTCAGGGTCATTGCAATTATAGCACAGAAATATAAACATTAATTACGAACGTGGAAATATATATATAATAACATTTTATTATTGCCTCTAGGGCATATTTCCAACAGTCTCCCACTTGCACTAGAGTCAATAATATTATCAGTGCTTGAGCACTTTACACCTATGGCATACCGGTGTAATACATGCTTCATTTGTGGTATAGACTTCATCATCGGATCTGACGTTTCAGACCCGTTTGTATCTTGCATATCTTCGCGTTTTCACGCTATCATAAAATTCACTAATTTTATCAGTTTAGCTTTGTATATGTTTGAATCATTTGGCAGGACCTTGGTTCCTTTAGAATAAGTCATGAAATCATTCATCAATGCTCCATGAGCTTCAAGCATCTTGGAAACCATACCATGTTCATAAATGAACTGATAATTCAAAATACCCTCCCTTGTTACTTCTTTAAGCAACAATATACTTAGCCTCTGTTATAGAATTCTCCACAGTATCTAACTTAACACAGTTCCTCCATACTGTGCCACCCTTTATGTGTGAAACACATAATCCCAATTAAAATCGAAAATCGGTCGGACTAAGTATGAAGACTGAATTGGTGTAACTGTTTACATAAAAAATTCAGCTGGTGTAACTCATTACAACGAGCTCTTCATTCTCTCCATTTTTCCGAGAAACATATCTTATCTTTCATAACTTTTCACTGTTTGTCCAATGATCAACATATTGATCACTTTGGTATCTTGCTCACAACCTTTTGGAGCACTGGATATATATGGTTATTTTACATATTATGGTGTACATGATTAATCCAAACACACAGGTGAGTGGAATTCAATTCACGTGTTTTTGCTTATCTGTGTTCATGAACACCGATTTCCGCAAACAACTTTTCACCGTGACCTCGGCAAGAACATCCTTCTTGGCGTATTCATAATAAACTACTTTAGTATCATGTCAACATGTAATGTTGGCTTTAGCATGATCAGGCACTTACTATCTACATAGATCACTGTGCTCAATACTAATGCTATATTAGCCCAAGTTCTTCAACTGAAAACTATTTCCAAATGAAGTCCTTATTCGTGTCAAGAAATTTATATCATTTCCAATCAACAATATGTCATCTACATAAGGTTTTAGAAATATAATTCAGCTCCCACTTACTTTCTTGAACATTCAAGCATCTTCGTTTATTCCCGATGAAAACAAACTCTTTTGGCAATTTCATCATAACGAAAATTCCAACTCCATTGTGCTAGCTCCAGTCCATCACTGGATATCCAAGGCTTGCATCTATTTTAGCATCCTTTGAATCGACAAAACATTCCGGTCGTATCACATATACACCCTTTGTTATATTTCCGTGTAGGAACTTTGTTTTGACGTTCATTCTACCATATCATATAAATGAGATATGTAGTAATTGCTAATATAACCCGAACTGACTAAAGCATCTCTACGGTCGAAACTATTTCTTCGTAGTCAACCTTTGAACTTGCTAGAAAACAATTTTCCAACGAGTTGAGCTTTATGGATAAAACAATTTCATCTGAATCAATTTATAGATCCATATATATATTCTTCAGACTTTTAGTCTTTCGGAGGGTCTACCAAGTTCAAAACTTGACTTACTTCCATGGATACTATCTCGGATTTATTTGGCATTTAGCCAAATCCCGGAGTCAGGGTCCATCAACGCTTCTTTGTATATCACAGGTTTATCATTGTCGAACAACAATATCTCGTTTTACATATCATGAATGTTTGTACGAGTTTTGTCTAACCTGTGTGGTTCAGCTGCACACTTATCTGAAGATTCAACAATCTTTGACAAGTTGCACTGTCCTCCCACTCACTCTTTTTTAAGAAACTATTTTTCTTCAAAACACACCGTTCTTAACAACAAACAGTTTTGCTTTTGTGTAGTGATAGAGGAATACCAAAACTTTTGGCATAACCTTAACAAAGTAGCCCTTATCTGATTTGGTGTTTTGAGCATGTCAAACACATGTCTCATATACCCAAATTTTAAGAAAAGACAATATGGTTTTAACACTTCCATTCCACATCTAATATGATGTCATTTCAACAGATTTGATGGTGCTCTTTTCAGTGTAAAAGCCGTAGTCTCTAACGCATAACTTTAATAAATATAATGGCAAATTGATAAACGTCATATTTGATCTTACCGTGTCATACATGGCTTGATTACATCTCTCGAACACTTTACTCATAGTGGTGTTCCGGGAGACGCAAGTTATGACACTTCTTCACAACTCATCAGACGTTCGCTAAACTTGTAACTCAAATATTACTTTCTACAATCTAATTTGCAGAAGCTTTATTTCCTCATTACAATGAATTTCTATTTCACTCTAAAATTCCTTGAACATTTCAAAGATTTCAGACGTATGTCTCTATTGAACAGATATCCTCATATCTATTTCAACTCATGAGTGAAGATAGGGAATCCACTGCACACAACCACACTTATTGGACTACACACATCATCATGTATGATTACCAATGGTTTAGTTTCCCGTTCATGTATGGCCTATCAACGGTGTTTTAGTCACATTACTTCGAGACAAAGATCGCAAGCGTCAAGTGATTCATAGTCATATGACTCAAAAGTCCATCACTTATGGAAATTCTTCATGCATGTTATGTCACTTGTGATAAATGGCAGTGCCACATCTATGTGGTATTTCTGTCAGTCTTGCGACGTTTAGGGTCAGTGTTATGGATGTTTAGTATTATTATCAAGATTCATAACATACAACCTATTCATAATGGAAGTATGGCCTTTACGTTATTCATAGCTTTGAACAACTCTCTTGCAACAAACATGATTCAAAATGATGTTTTGCAACAAGGCTAAAGTGTAGTAACAATTCACTCAACTCTAAAATGAATTATGAAGATAATCGTAGAGTCAACACATGGTATAGTAAACCTTTTACCGTGTTCACGAGCGTGTCAAAACTAATCATTAGCTAGTCATAAAGGCCATAGTATTTCTTGCATCGAGTTGCAACAATATGCAATCGATGTGATATTCCGTTGATCAACAGTTTAATCACAATATACAGAATCCACAATTAACTGCTTAATCATGATTCCCAAGAATTACATCTCTTGACCAGCAATGAATTCATCTATAACTTCGTATGACTTTCATTTCTGAGCTGGTTATTCCAGTCTTCTTTCGATTTGCCTTTATATGTATCATAGTTCTATTTCCAATGTCAGTCCTACTCACAGAAGATCACACATGATCAAGGGTGGCGCAGGCCATGGACTTTCCGGCGTGTAAGTCTTACTAACACCGTTTGGAACTTCCTTTCCCTTAATTCCCATCATCATATGACCCACACTTATCAGTTTCGTTAGAGCATAATGAACATTTTCACTAATGCTTACAATCATACATTGTACTAGATATCTTATATCCAACATTAATTGTCTTACTATTGAAAACAATTTTTCAGTTCCATGAATATAACATAACTATCCCAAACTTTTCGAAGTTCGGGTTTCATGGTGGTGAAGACAATGCACTTAGCTGTGGTGGAATTCTAGCATTTTGGATTATGGACGTAAGTCACATCATCCATAGCATCAGCGGGAGAGCATCAAAAATTTGCGATAGGACATGGTCCTTCTCGGCACTATTGAGGATAGTCCTCACAGTACGGTACCAATCGTAAAGTTTTTACCAGATAATACAGTTAATCAAAATCAATTTGGGAAGGTGGTAACGCGAGCCATTATTCTACAACGATAATGCAAATACTAAGACTTTGTTCATAATTAAGTTGCACTTGTGATTAATCAATTTAATTACTTAGTGCGCTCCCACTCAGATCAATATCTCTCGTAATTGATGCTGGAGTGATTCAAGATCCGACCCAATCGTCCGCCATTGATGTGACATCACTGATGACTTAGACTGGACCGGTAGGCCAACTTGCCAATCACGCCAAAGGTGATTCTTGTTCATCTTTCGATCGGCGTGTTCCGGTAGCAAACTTTTATCCAAACCGTCAAGACAACCAAGTGTAATTGCAGTGTGTTCTTAACACACCCGCCTTTTATGCGTCACACCGTGTGCACCCATGTGACATGACCTGCTCCGATGTGAAACATAGTATAGACGGTGCTACAGTTGGAAGAACACTATCAACTTGATATTGTTTTGCGAGAGATCACCCTAATAAAATACGACTACCGCGCATCAAACAAGGGTGCATCAAAGGGATAAACATCACAGGCAGTTCATAAAATTATGTGATATAGTATAGCCCTTTGCTTCGTGAAGTCTTCGTTGTCTTCACGTCGTCGTGGCAGAAGTCACCGTGTCCACCAACTTTGTCCTTGGCGCCGGGAACATCACCACGGTTTCCGGCATGTGCGTCGGGGTCCACCTCCGCATCGTAGATCATCACCTTGCATCTATCTATTGCTTTGCCTCGAGATAATAAACAGTTCTGGCACGCAGGCCATAATTAAGTGACAATCATATGACTCCAGTCATCATGCCGTACCACGACACGCAGGCCGCGAATAAATATTACATAACATATAGCATCTCATACAAACACATTGCAAATCTTGAAGGCTATACCACATCACATGCATACTCTGCAAAAACGAGTTAGATCGCCATCTACACGGGTTGTTGCAACTTTTATTGTGGTTGTTAAGCAGGTTTACAAGGCAAACGAGAAACCCTAGAAAAACAAAACACGATACTTCTTTTGTTGCTAGTTTAACATACGGGGTGCGTGCAGCAACTAATGCCACAAGCCAAAATTCGTTAAATGCGTGACCCCCGTGTGGATTTGAGTTCATAAAATCCACAAGCCCCTCCATGTTAAATCTTCTATTGCGAGATTAAGATGAGATCCAAGGAGTTTGATGTAGACCATGATCAAGGCAACCAGCATACTAAAAGCAGCATAGAGGGATCGATGGAAAACTCAATCCTTGTAGCAAAACCTCAACTTGCCATCAAGCATAGAAAAAATCACATGACCGGGAAGCAACAATAAAATCAATGCCTCATATCACACATATGATCTAGACCTAAACATGCATCTAATCAAGGATCGCTCTGATACCACTGTTGGGAAACGTAGTAGAAAACAAAAAATTTCGGCCTACGAATCAAGAACCCAAGATCATCCAAAAAGATTGCATACAAGGTTTTAGGTCATGGCTCACCAACCGATGTAGCGAAAGTAGAGTTGGTGTAGCTCGTTGGTGCAGATCCCCGCAGCTAGGAATTTCAATGACCTCCCAACCGCGAGGATATCGATCCCGCGTACCGTTCCACGATCCGTTGCGCGGTCTATCCCGTGAACCGTCCCACGATCCGTCCCGATCAAGTCCCACGAACAAGTCCCTCGAACATGATCTCCGAGGAAGAAGAAAGACCTCGAAGAAGGATCAAAGGTATGATCCCTCTACCGGTATCCACACATCCCGATGTAGCAATCCAGCAGCGCTCCGCCGTCCAAAGAAGAACGCCACCGAGAGAAACTAATGGGAGAAGAGCCTAGCGGCGTCCGGACTAGAACGATCTAGCCCGAAGAGAATTAGAGGCGCGTGGGATTTAGCTGGGGCAGCCTTGGGGCTTTTCTGGTGTCTATTTGGGGCTACCCCTGCCCACGAATATATAGGTGGAAGCCTGGGGTCGCAACTTGGGCGAGGGTTCTCCCCAAAGTCGGTTTTGGCCACCAGGAGGAGTCCAACACGGATTCCTGTACGAAACGCCGCGGACTACGGCGTCTAGGGGGGAAACGCCAGGGACCCTGGCGTTTTGCCCTAGCCCCCAAGGAAAGTCTATTTCCCACCGACCTACGGCCTTGTGGACCTTCCTACTTGGCCTAGCTTCGGTTTCCGCGTCTTGGAGAGTTCCATAACCCTCCGGATACTTCCATAAGCTCCAGGGAACCTCCCGGAACCTCCCAGAACATTTCTGGAGCTCCCGGAACAATTTCCCGATGTTTCGTAACCTTTCCACAACTATTACCGAATGTTGCAAAACCTTCCGAGACTATCACGGATGTCTTGTGACCACTTCAAGACTCTTCTTGAATGTTCCGGAATCATCCGAGACTGTTCTCGAATATTCTGAAACCATTCGGCACCACTTAGAAGACTTCTAGTGCTACCCGGAAACACTTTCGGTTCCACCCGAAACAATTCCGGTACCCTTTCTCTTTTCATCTCCTAGTTCTCTAAAAAATTACTACCCGTTAAGTGTGTGACCCAATAGGTTCTGTATAATGCGGACATGACTCAGAACATCTTCCGGACATAGGTCAACAGCCTTTTGTCAATAGCCAATAATCAACAGCGGAGCCATGGACACCCATGTTGACTCCCGCACATACACGAAGAAACTTCGAGTGAACCATTATGTTTAGTCATGTACCATTCCCTTTGCTTCGCGATATATGACAAAGTTAGAGGAGAGAAGTTTGGCACCCATGTGTAACAACTTTTGAACACAAGCCACTCGTTATCCTCTTTGCTCGTTTGTCTCTATTTCTCGTTATTGTATTCCGGTATCCCCGTGACTGAATCACAATGCGTCTGGCCAGACTATAATGGATAACGTCATACCGAGTGGGCCCAAAGTCAATATCTCTTCATCGTGAAGGAGAAAATCCCATTCTTGAACTATCACAGTCACTAGCCACACCATCTGACATACCCAGAACTTATTTTACTACTTCCCATTTACGGGAGGATTCATCTAAGAACCAAAGCATGTCTTCCTGTGTGAAGCAACTCGATACTCTCATGGTCTAAGGAATTACGTATATGATAACATTTCATGATATGACTTATAACGTAGTTACGATGTGATCTCTAAGTATATCATTCAATACAGGGGTCGGTTCAACATCATTGTTCTGCTAACAATATGTTCCCATTGCTACTGACATCCTTGTTACAAGAACAATGTCCATGATTAAGAAAACGTAATCATCAGTAAGCACATGAGCTGGTCTTAGAGGCTAAACCAGGAACTCTTGGTGTTTACATTTCCACACATGCAAGTGAGTTTTCTTCTGAATCTCATAGTCAGGGTCATTGCAATTATAGCACAGAAATATAAACATTAATTACGAACGTGGAAATATATATATAATAACATTTTATTATTGCCTCTAGGGCATATTTCCAACAGAAGCAAAGTAGGTATGAGTACAGACAAGTTTAATAAATGGCTTAGAGAAGCCTTATCTATAAACAAGCCCTTCCACGAGGGACCAGTCGTCTGACTGGGACTACACTAGCTTGATCAGTCGTCGAGCTCCAGGAAGAATCCACCTTCGGGGTCAGTGGGTTCATCTAAAACATAGAATAAGCAAACGTGAGTACAAAGTCGTACTCAGCAAGACTTACGTAGGAACTATACTACTCATGCACATGTATCAATGTAAAGGGAGGTGGGGTTGAATTGCAGAAGTGCCATCTTTGACTTGGCTAGTCCTGAACTACGAGTACCAGACTTGAGGTAAGAAGCGTACACGAGTGCACTACATCTCCAACCAATTACACCACTATGTTGCCTTCCTCGACTTCCCCACGAGAAAGCACGCCATAGGACTCACGCTTATCTTGGCAAGTTTTATAAGTATCTAGTTCAAGTTGTCTAATAATCAGGCACAGCTTTCCAAGTAGTCCCTTACCGCGGACACGGCTATTCGAATAGTTTATTAACCCTGCAGGGGTGTACTGCTACACACATGAAACGATCAGTTACCGCCGGGATCTCGTCACCCTTCAAGCGGGTGTCGACGAGGATAATTTCCACAACTTTTACCTCACAGCCAACTCAAGTACAAAGGAGACGCCTATCTGGGCTGGAGTCCACATCGTGAACCCGGCCGGTTTACCGATGTGGTCCCAGAAGATGTGTGTAGGGTCCCAAGCCAGTCTGAATAGCTGTTCTTCCACTTCGCAGACCGTGCCACAGACCTACCAGAACTCCGAACTACTGCAACTCATTGAACTGAGAAGGGGCGAGTTAGTAGGTTGAGCGGGGGTCCATGTGCCCAACATGTGGTAGTACTCTTCGTCTTGGATCACCACACAAGAACTCGGGCTTAAGGCGGTGTTCAACGAGACAACCCACTGTGTACTCCTACACAACCTCTCATCGTTCACCTTGTATTAGGGTAGATTCACCAACACAGTTTCACCTTCTTCAACATGATTGCTACCATCCCGACTCACAGAAGAGTAACCTCATTGTAAACTCTAAGCATGCAATAAGCAGTAACAGTTGCAGGGGTCACATGATATCAACCAACTCCTACATTTCCTAGGTGTCGGGACCCGGGGTTAGCGTATGTAATTCCAGTCACGATACAATCACATGGAGAGCCGAGAACCGTACCCACTTGTCTAAGCAGACAAGGCCAAGCACAGAACGTTCTCGGTAAGCATCGAACGTGAGGGGCATCCCATTCAGGCCGGATGATCAACTGAGATGGGTCCTCAATGTCCGCTCACAAGTCTAAATGCTTATGGGTGGTGAATCCCATATTCATAGACAAGTCGCCTCAACCATGCTACCGATTGAATCCTAACTCATACATAGACTTACTCCAGCCCGATCACTTAGTCGGGGTCTAGGGCGGGCTCGATCATACAACAAAGTGTGCACGTGACAGAGTCACGAGCAATTGCATCGCGATGCCCCAAGCTGCGCACATCTAAGGGCCACTTGGTGTATAAAAGACCGCCAGCCAGATCACAACTAAGGTCTCGAAAACCCATACTAAGACATGCATGTTATAAACATACACGCAGCACACATGCCTAGTATGAACAGCAGGTATCATCACATAACTCTACAAAGTACTCTTTATTGATATACACATAGAGCATACAAAGATCACATGTCTGTGATCACATTACATCATACAACGGAAGCAAATTATGTCTGAGTACAGACAAGTTTAACAAATGGCTTAGAGAAGCCTTATAAACATACATGCCCTTCCACGAGGGACCAGACTGCTGTCTGGAACTATACTACCAAGGTCAACGTCGAGCTTCAGGTCGGTGACTCCATCGGGTCCGGGTTCTCAGCTAAAACATAGAATAAGAAAACGTGAGTACAAAGTCGTACTCAGCAAGACTTACATCAGAACTATACTACTCATGCTCAAGTATCAAGGTAAAGGAGGTGGGGTTCCAACATGCAGAAGTGCCAGCTTTGACTTGGCTAGTCCTGAACTACGAGTACCAGACTTGAGGTAAGAAGCATACACGAGTCCACTACATGTCTCCAAACAATACACCACTATGGTTACTTCCTCGACTTCCCCACGAGGAAGCACACCATAGCACTCACGCTTATCTTGCGGATTTTATAAGTATCCATTCCAGTTGTCTATGATCAAGTAGAGGTTTCCAAGTAGTCCATAACCGCGGACACGGCTATTCGAATAGTTCATTAACCCTGCAGGGGTGTACATCTTCACACGCGTGTCATCACTTATCGCCTCGTTCTTGGCACCCTTCAAGCGGGTGTCGGACGTGGATGAAACCAAGGCACTAACCTCACATCACCTTCTCTAATCCAGGAGTCGACTACCTGAGTTTGGCACCGCTCGAGAGTCCGGCCGGTTCCACGAAACGGACTCAGATAATGTAAAGGACCGAGACGCCACCTCTGCCAGATGGTTTCACAGCCTCACAAGTCCACCCACATATCTAGGATGATGCAACCTTTTCTTCATTCTTTTTCTATGCACATGCCAAATGGAAAGCGCGAATCTATTGTGACTCCTGGACCGGATCGGGTATGTAAAGAGCCCAAACGGGGCTCCCATAAACCCTACATGTGGTCATACTCTTTGTCTTGGATCACAAAACAGGAACTCGGGGCCTAGGGCAGTGTTCAACGAGACAACCCACTGTGTACTCCTACACAACCTCTCATCGTTCACCTTTGCTTAGGGTGGATTCACCAATACGTTTCACTTTCATCAACACCACTTTGTTCATTCCATCCTGACTCACAAACATAACATCCTCATTGTATCACTAAGAAGAAAAAGCAGTAACAGTTGCAGGGGCCACATGCTCATCATTCAACTCCTATATCTGCTAGGATTGTGGTTTGCTTAATACGGTGACAGAATGATAGGTCATGCATCGGAATGGGTTCAACTATGCGAAAGAATGTGTCTCGGTGATCTCCTAAACATGCATAAGCGAGACTGAGAGGGAATTGGGATTTTATAGATATGATCAATGGGGTTTGCTTGCCTTGCTGACGAGGTTCGATATCGGGGTCTTCAACGAAGGGGGTGGCCTCCGGTTCCGGTTGCACGTCTATCGAGCAAGAAATCAAACAAGGTATAAATTTATTTGCAATGCTCAAACACATGATCAATATTGAAATGGTGATGTTCTTGGTCACAATGTGGGTACAATTCCATTTAAAAGAAGTCAAATGCAAAGTCATATGCAAATGTGCTTCAAATTTGAATTTGAAATAAAGCCATATGGATGTTTTGCACTAATCACCCAATTTTAATTAGTCAAACATGAAAACAGAGCCCATATTCATAATCCTTGGATTTTTCTGATAATTTTTCATATATTATATGTTTAATTTGGAGTTAGTATGAATTTTCTATGATTTTCCAAAGTTTAACTCATTTTCTGGATTTTTCTGTAATATTTTAAATCTCTGGAAAATCCTTTATTGCGTCATGCTGACCTCAGCATGACGTGGGGGGGGCTTCTGACCGGTGGGGCCCCTCTGTTAGCCTCAGGGGGTTAACCCCTCTGTTAGTTTAAACTAACAGTGGTTAGGGGTGGCCTGGGGTCCACATGTCAGTGGGTGTTTAGGGGGTTAGGGCTCGGGTTAGTGGCTCTAATTAGCTCGGGCCCGCCGGCGGCTAGCCGCCGGTGGCCTGCAGCCGCGGCGGCGCTCCACTGGAATGGCGAATCCGGCACCATTTGCCGCTCCGAGACCGCCAGGAGGACGAGCACGAAGGCGCACACCCCCCTGACTAGTCGTGCTACCACGAGAGGGCTCGAGGCCACGGCTACTTCAAGCTTCACGGCGGCCGGAGCTTCGGTGCTCGTCGGGAAGGGGCTGCGGGGCGCGGGAAGAGTTGCAGGAGGAGGGAAACGGAGCAGGGGCTCACCCCGGAGAAGATGGTGGGCTCGGCGTCGTGGGAGAGAGACCGGAGAGCGTTCGATTTGCCGCCGGAGCTTCGGTTGACCGGCGGTGCAGACTTGGAGCTCGCGTCACCAGAGTTGCTCTTCTGCTCGAATTGGCCGGGGGGATCGACGAAGTCGTCGCCGGGGAAGATGTTGGACACGGTGGCGCTCTCCAGTTCGGCGAGTGCCCACGCGAACGAAGGACGGCGGCGAGCTCGGTTGTTCCGGTGCGGAGGGGATCTCGCCGGTGACGAAGGAAAGGAAGCAGCGGAGGGGGGAGAAGGTGTGGGCGGCTTCTAGGCATTGCGTGGCGTGCGCATGGGGGCTGGGGGGCCTAGAAGACCGACTCGTCGAGGTGGCGTCGCCGTTGCCTCCCTGCCCTCCACCGAGCTGCTTCGGGGGGAGGGGAGGTAGACGACACGCCTCGGGCTGGGCTGGGCCGAGGCCAGACGAGTTGGGCCGACGCCTGTGGGCGCCAGGTAAGCTCCCCCTCTTCTGTTTATTCTTTTCTTTTTATTTCTGTTATTTGTTTTTCTCTGGTAAAATAAATACCATAGCATTTTATAAAAATGCCCAAATATTTTTTAAAACCCTAGGTGGCCAGTAGCAAGCCACTTGTATAATTTGAGCATTTTTGAAATTCAATACATTTGAATTTCAATTCAAATAGGGGTCAAATTTAATTTCCAGGGCACTATTTGAAAATTAGAAAATTCCATGAGTATGGGAAAATACCCAAACCACTTTTAAAATGATCAGCATCATTTATAGGAATTTTCCAAACATTCAAATGATTTTTGGAAAAAAGATTTTTATCTGGCCATTTCAAAAATTTCTTAGGGCTTTCTGCTTCCCCATTTTTGAATTTCATTTGAATTTTTGCATGATTCAAAGGGCACAAACAAACCTAACACTTACCCTAGTTGGGGTTGTGACAACTCGCCCCCACTCAAAAGAATCTCGTCCCGAGATTCAGAAGTCGTCGGGAGGAAGGTGGGGTACTCGGCACGGAGGCGGTCTTCTCTTTCCCATGTTGCTTCTTTCTCGGAGTGATGTGACCACTGAACTTTCAGAAACTTGATCTTCTTTCGGCGAGTGACACGCTCTGCTGAATCAAGAACACGAACAGGGTACTCTCGATAAGAAAGGTCATCTTGGAGATCAAGCGTTTCATGGTCGACTTCGCGGATGGGGTCCTTGAAGCAACGCCTGAGTTGTGACACATGGAATACATCATGTACTCGGGAAAGGTGAGGGGGTAGTTCAAGTTGGTAGGAAACTTCTCCACATTTAGCAAGAATGTGGAAAGGTCCGATGTAACGTGGGGCCAACTTGCCTTTGATACCGAATCTTTGGGTTCCCTTCAGAGGAGTAACCCGGAGGTAAGCCTTTTCATCAATATTGTAGCTCTCCTCTCTATGATGACGATCATAGTAGCTCTTTTGACGAGACTGAGCGGCTTTCAATCGATCACGAACATTGCGAACTTGCTCTTCTGCTTCCTTGATCATATCCGGTCCAAAGAGTTGTCTTTCACCGGTTTCTGACCAGTTTAATGGTGTTCGACATCGTCGTCCATAGAGGAATTCAAAGGGAGCCATGTCCAGACTAGATTGATAGCTATTGTTATAAGCAAATTCGGCGAATGGAAGAGATTTCTCCCAATTCTCTCCGAAAGAGATAACACAAGCTCTGAGCATGTCTTCCAAGATTTGATTAACCCTTTCAACTTGACCGCTAGATTGAGGGTGGAAAGCTGTACTAAAGGATAAATGAGTTCCCATAGCATTTTGAAAACTTTCCCAAAATCTAGAGGTGAAAAGGCTTCCAGGATCAGAATTGATCACCAAAGGAACACAGTGAAGAGACACAATTATAGAGACATACAAGTCCGCTAACTGGCTAGCAGTTATAGACTCGCGAACTGGAAGGAAGTGAGCAACTTTGGAAAGCCTATCTATGACAACGAAGATGGCATCATTTCCTTTCTGGGTTTTTGGAAAGCCGGTGATGAAGTCCATACCGACCTTGTCCCATTTCCACTCGGGAATAGACAATGGTTGAAGAGTGCCAGCAGGTCTTTGGTGTTCTGCCTTAATGCGACGACAAACATCACATTCGGCAACAAATTGTGCAATGTCTCTCTTCATCCTAGTCCACCAAAATCTCTGGCGTAGATCTCGGTACATTTTTGTGCTACCGGGATGAATCGAGAGGGGAGTGTCATGAGCTTCCTTAAGGATCAGCTGCTTTAGGTCTTCATTCTCAGGAACTACCAAACGATTTTCAAAGAATATTGTTCCTTGATCATTTGCAGAGAAACATCTAGCAACTCCGCTAACAATGTTCTGCTTGATCTCTTGAATACTACTATCTTGTTTCTGGGCGGCTATGATTTGATCCTCAAGGGTTGGTTTCGCCACCAAGTTGAAAAGAGATCCACGAGGAACTATCTCAAGATTGAGCTTGCAAAATTCCTCATGAAGAAGTGGTTCATACTGTTGTAACATGAGGTTGTTACAATACGACTTACGACTTAGTGCATCAGCCATGACATTGGCCTTGCCTGGGGTGTAAGAAATTCCTAAGTCATAATCTTTTATCAACTCTATCCAGCGTCTTTGCCTGAGATTAAGATCTGGCTGGGTGAATATGTATTTGAGGCTTTGGTGGTCGGAATAAATTTCACAGTGATTACCAAGGAGGTAATGTCGCCAAGTCTTCAGGGCATGAACTACGGCAGCGAGTTCAAGATCATGGGTAGGATAGTTCTCTTCATGTGGCCGCAACTGGCGTGAAGCATAAGCTACCACATGTCGATCTTGCATAAGTATGCATCCTAACCCTTGCCGTGAAGCATCATAATAGATCTCGAAATCCCTTTTGGTGTCTGGAGGTGCAAGTACGGGTGCAGAAGTCAATCTTCTTTTTAGCTCTTGAAAGCTTTCCTCGCACTTGGGGGTCCATTGGAATTTCTTATCTTTCTTGAGGAGTTCAGTAAGAGGCTTTGCAACTTTGGAAAAGTTCTCAACGAAGCGGTGGCAATAGCTTGCTAGGCCAAGAAAACTCCTAACTTGCTTAACCGATTCAGGTGGAGTCCAGTCAAGGACGGCCTGAACTCTCTCGGGATTGACTGCAACACCTTTCGCAGAAATCACGTGGCCTAAGTAGGTCACTTCTGGTAGCCGAAATTCACACTTGGAGAACTTGGTATAAAGGCGATGCTCTCTAAGTTTCATCAATACCAACCTAAGATGTTATGCGTGCTCTTCTTCGTTCTTCGAGTAGATGAGAATATCATCAAGATAAACCACAACAAATTTATCTAAGTACTCCATGAAGATCGAATTCATCAAGCGCGAAAAAGTGGCTAGGGCATTGGTTAAACCGAAGGACATGACGGTATACTCGTAAAGACCATAACGAGTAGTGAAAGCCGTTTTTGGAATGTCCTCATTTCGGATTTTGATTTGATGATAGCCTAATCTCAAATCCATCTTGGAGAAGACAGAGGATCCTGCAAGTTGATCGTAAAGATCATTGATCCTGGGCAGTGGGTACTTGTTCTTTATCGTCGCTAGATTTAGCGGGCGATAGTCTACGCACATCCTTTCTGTTCCATCTTTCTTCGTTACGAACAGAACGGGGCAACCCCATGGCAATGAGCTAGGGCGGATGAAGCCTTTTGCCAATGAAGCATCAAGTTGGGTTTTTAGCTCAGCTAACTCATGTGGGGCCATTCTATATGGGCGTCTGGAAATTGGGGTTGTGCCTGGTATAAGATCCACTATGAATTCTACACACCTGTCGGGTGGCATTCCCGGCAGCTCTTCAGGAAAGACATCCGGGAAGTCACGAACCACCGGAATATCTTCAAGGTCTGGAAGAGGAAGCACATTCAAAGTATGCATCTGGATTCTAGAACTGTTTGAAGTGTAGTCAATGGTCTGGCCTGAAGGATGTGTGAGTTTAACTGATTTGGCTTTACAATCAAGGAAAGCATTCTGCCTTGATAACCAATTCATTCCTAGGATGACATCAATGTCCGAAGACTTGAGGGCTATAAGTGAAGCAAGGAATACTAAACCCTCAATTGCAATTTGATTGCCATGGCTTACTCTATTAGTCTGCCACTTTGAACCAGGAGTTTGAATGATCATTGGAGAAAACATTTCTTCAAAAGGAAACTCATGACGAAGTGCATAACTCTCCGACATGAATGAATGAGAAGCTCCTGGATCGAAAAGAACGGAGGCGGGGACATGATTGACTGGGAGTGTGCCAAGAATGACGTCAGAAGCAGCAGTGGTTTCCTCAACTGAGATTTGGTTCACACAACCACTACTAGTGTATGAAGGATTTGCTGGGAAGGCTTTGGTGACTGATTTCTTTGGAGGTTTGGGTCGAGAATGACATGGGGCCATCAAGACCTGAGGGCATTGACGATAGTAATGGCCTGGAAGACCACACTTAAAGCATACCCTGTCTGAAATGTTGGGAGTGGGATTACTTGACTGCACACCATCATTCCGGGGAGGAACAATGTGTTGAGGTGGATGGCATATATTGGAGGTTGGTCTCTGCAGAAAGTTTTGAGGTATGGCCCTGGTTGGAATCCAAATTCTGCGTTTCTGAGGGACTGAACTTGAAGAAGAAGCAAGCTCAAGAGCATGCTTGCGGGACTCTTCGAACACTTCATTGTCATGCTCAGCTCTGAAGGATCTGTTGACTAAATCCTCAAAGGTGGCAAATTCGATGAGGTTGAGATCATGGCGAAGGATGGGGCTAAGTCCCTTACGGAACCTTGCCTGCTTTCTGGCATCGGTGGTGATCTCATCTTGGGCATACCGAGCAAGAAGGTTGAACTCTCTCACATACTCATGCATGGACATCTCTCCTTGAGTCAGATTGCAGAACTCTTCCTTCTTACGCTCCATCAATTCATCTAGAAGGTGGTACCCTCGAAAGGCATCACGGAACTCCTGCCAAGTCACTAGGTGACCATCAGGCTGCATCGCAACATAGTTCTCCCACCATTCAGCAGCAGCACCTTCCAGAAAGTATGCCGCGAATATAACTCGATCATCGGGAGCAACATGTGCAGTGTCAAGCTTACGCTCGATGGAACGGAGCCAATCATCAGCTTCAAGGGGCTCAGAAGAACATCGGAATACCGGTGGCTTGAGGAGGATGAAGTCCTGAATGCTCACAACCACATTGCGATGATGGACGGTATTCTGCTCGATGAGCTCCAGAAGGCGTGTTTGATCATGTTGATTCTTCTCAGCTTCCATCATGATTTCTGCCACAGAAGGCAGTGGTAGAGGTTCGTCATCATTTCGATTTCGAACACGGTATCGATTCCGACGAACAGCACTACGAGTTCCACCTGACATCCTGTGTGATAAAAATCAACAATCAGAACAGGTTGTATGATGGAATCAAAGACAAGAAGGACATGATGAAGACGGAAAAGATTGTAATGCGAAGGCAATGATTCATAGAAACACGGGACAAATCCGGCAGCATAACGGCTACACCGGAATGGAAAATGAAACAACCTTGAGGAGATTGGACAGAACTTCCTCAAGGGACTCAAAACACGGAGACTCTGGACGACCACAACAATCCTACGGCTACAAGGAAGCACTCAGCGACATGTTCTAGTAAGACATAGATGAGCCTAGTCCTATCATCCCGTAGAAAAGATAAGGGTGACTCAGAACTCAGATCGATGAGGATAAGGAGAAAAAGAAGCCTTGCGTTGTTCCCTTATATACCCAAGTAACTATATAACTATAGAATGCTAGACTCGACTTCGACCAAGGGTTTGATAATCCTACAGACAGTCCTGCTCTGATACCAAGTCTGTCGGGACCGGGGGTTAGCGTATGTAATTCCAGTCACGATACAATCACATGGAGAGCCGAGAACCGTACCCACTTGTCTAAGCAGACAAGCCCAAGCACAGAACGTTCTCGGTAAGCATCGAACGTGAGGGGCATCCCATTCAGGACGGATGATCAACTGAGATGGGTCCTCAATGTCCGCTCACAAGTCTAAATGCTTATGGGTGGTGAATCCCATATTCATAGACAAGTCGCCTCAACCATGCTATCGATTGAATCCTAACTCTTACATAGACTTACTCCAGCCCGATCACTTAGTCGGGGTCTAGGGCGGGCTCGATCATACAACAAAGTGTGCACGTGACAGAGTCACGAGCAATCGCATCGCGATGCCCCAAGCTGCGCACATCTAAGGGCCACTTGGTGTATAAAAGACCGCCAGCCAGATCACAACTAAGGTCTCGAAAACCCATACTAAGACATGCATGTTATAAACATACACGCAGCACACATGCCTAGTATGAACAGCAGGTATCATCACATAACTCTACAAAGTACTCTTTATTGATATACACATAGAGCATACAAAGATCACATGTCTGTGATCACATTACATCATACAACGGAAGCAAATTATGTCTGAGTACAGACAAGTTTAACAAATGGCTTAGAGAAGCCTTATAAACATACATGCCCTTCCACGAGGGACCAGACTGCTGTCTGGAACTATACTACCAAGGTCAACGTCGAGCTTCAGGTCGGTGACTCCGTCGGGTCCGGCTTCTCACCTAAAACATAGAATAAGAAAATGTGAGTACAAAGTCGTACTCAGCAAGACTTACATCAGAACTATACTACTCATGCTCAAGTATCAAGGTAAAGGAGGTGGGGTTCCAACATGCAGAAGTGCCAGCTTTGACTTGGCTAGTCCTGAACTACGAGTACCAGACTTGAGGTAAGAAGCGTACACGAGTCCACTACATGTCGCCAAACAATACACCACTATGGTTACTTCCTCGACTTCCCCACGAGGAAGCACACCATAGCACTCACGCTTATCTTGCGGATTTTATAAGTATCCATTCCAGTTGTCTATGATCAAGTAGAGGTTTCCAAGTAGTCCATAACCGCGGACACGGCTATTCGAATAGTTCATTAACCCTGCAGGGGTGTACATCTTCACACGCGTGACATCACTTATCGCCTCGTTCTTGGCACCCTTCAAGCGGGTGTCGGACGTGGATGAAACCAAGGCACTAACCTCACATCACCTTCTCTAATCCAGGAGTCGACTACCTGAGTTTGGCACCGCTCGAGAGTCCGGCCGGTTCCACGAAACGGACTCAGATAATGTAAGGGACCGAGACGCCACCTCTGCCAGATGGTTTCACTGCCTCACAAGTCCACCCACATATCTAGGATGATGCAACCTTTTCTTCATTCTTTTTCTATGCACATGCCAAATGGAAAGCCCGAATCTATTGTGACTCCTGGACCGGATCGGGTATGTAAAGAGGCCAAAAGGGGCTCCCATAAACCCTACATGTGGTCATACTCTTTGTCTTGGATCACAAAACAGGAACTCGGGGCCTAGGGCAGTGTTCAACGAGACAACCCACTGTGTACTCCTACACAACCTCTCATCGTTCACCTTTTCTTAGGGTGGATTCACCAACACGTTTCACTTTCATCAACACCACTGTGTTCATTCCATCCCGACTCACACACATAACATCCTCATTGTATCACTAAGCAGCAAAAGCAGTAACAGTTGCAGGGGCCACATGCTCATCATTCAACTCATATATCTGCTAGGATTGTGGTTTGCTTAATACGGTGACAGAATGATAGGTCATGCATCGGAATGGGTTCAACTATGCGAAAGAATGTGTCTCGGTGATCTCCTAAACATGCATAAGCGAGACTGAGAGGGAATTGGGATTTTATAGATATGATCAATGGGGTTTGCTTGCCTTGCTGACGAGGTTCGATATCGGGGTCTTCAACGAAGGCGGTGGCCTCCGGTTCCGGTTGCACGTCTATCGAGCAAGAAATCAAACAAGGTATAAATTTATTTGCAATGCTCAAACACATGATCAATATTGAAATGGTGATGTTCTTGGTCACAATGTGGGTACAATTCCATTTAAAAGAAGTCAAATGCAAAGTCATATGAAAATGTGCTTCAAATTTGAATTTGAAATAAAGCCATATGGATGTTTTGCACTAATCACCCAATTTTAATTGGTCAAACATGAAAACAGAGCCCATATTCATAATCCTTGGATTTTTCTGATAATTTTTCATATATTATATGTTTAATTTGGAGTTAGTATGAATTTTCTATGATTTTCCAAAGTTTAACTCATTTTCTGGATTTTTCTGTAATATTTTAAATCTCTGGAAAATCCTTTATTGCGTCATGCTGACCTCAGCATGACGTGGGGGGGGCTTCTGACCGGTGGGGCCCCTCTGTCAGCCTCAGGGGGTTAACCCCTCTGTTAGTTTAAACTAACAGTGGTTAGGGGTGGCCTGGGGTCCACATGTCAGTGGGTGTTTAGGGGGTTAGGGCTCGGGTTAGTGGCTCTAATTAGCTCGGGCCCGCCGGCGGCTAGCCGCCGGTGGCCTGCAGCCGCGGCGGCGCTCCACTGGAATGGCGAATCCGGCACCATTTTCCGCTCCGAGACCGCCAGGAGGACGAGCACGAAGGCGCACACCCCCCTGACTAGTCGTGCTACCACGAGAGGGCTCGAGGCCACGGCTACTTCAAGCTTCGCAGCGGCCGGAGCTTCAGTGCTCGTCGGGAAGGGGCTGCGGGGCGCGGGAAGAGTTGCAGGAGGAGGGAAACGGAGCAGGGGCTCACCCCTGAGAAGATGGTGGGCTCGGCGTCGTGGGAGAGAGACCGGAGAGCATTCGATTTGCCGCCGGAGCTTCGGTTGACCGGCGGTGCAGACTTGGAGCTCGCGTCACCAGAGTTGCTCTTCTGGTCGAATTGGCCGGGGGGATCGACGAAGTCGTCGCCGGGGAAGATGTTAGACACGGTGGCGCTCTCCAGTTCGGCGAGTGGCCACGCGAATGAAGGACGGCGTCGAGCTCGGTTGTTCGGGTGCGGAGGGGATCTCGCCGGTGACGAAGGAAAGGAAGCAGCGGAGGGGGGAGAAGGTGTGGGCGGCTTCTAGGCATTGCGTGGCTTGCGCATGGGGGCTGGGGGGTCCTAGAAGACCGGCTCGTCGAGGTGGCGTCACCGTTGCCTCCCTGCCCTCCACCGAGCTGCTTCGGGGGGAGGGGAGGTAGACGACACGCCTCGGGCTGGGCTGGGCCGAGGCCAGAGGAGTTGGGCCGACGCCTGTGGGCGCCAGGTAAGCTCCCCCTCTTCTGTTTATTCTTTTCTTTTTATTTCTGTTATTTGTTTTGCTCTGGTAAAATAAATACCATAGCATTTTATAAAAATGCCCAAATATTTTTAAAAACCCTAGGTGGCCAGTAGCAAGCCACTTGTATAATTTGAGCATTTTTGAAATTCAATACATTTGAATTTCAATTCAAATAGGGGTCAAATTTAATTTCCAGGGCACTATTTGAAAATTAGAAAATTCCATGAGTATGGGAAAATACCCAAACCACTTTTAAAATGATCAGCATCATTTATAGGAATTTTCCAAACATTCAAATGATTTTTGGAAAAAAGATTTTTATCTGGCCATTTCAAAAAATTCTCAGGGCTTTCTGCTTCCCTATTTTTGAATTTCATTTGAATTTTTGCATGATTCAAAGGGCACAAACAAACCTAGCACTTACCCTAGTTGGGGTTCTGACACTAGGATTGTTGTTTGCTTACTACTGTGACAAAATGATAGGTCATGCAAAGGAATGGGTTCAACTATGCGTTAGAAACGCATCAAGGTAATCATCCTAAACAATGCATAAGCGAGACTGAGAGGGAAGTGGGATTTTATCGACATGATCAATGGGTATTTGCTTGCCTTGTTGACGAGATTCGACAACAACGTCTTCAACGAAGGGGGTGGCCTCCGATTCCAGTTGCACGTCTATCGAGCAAACAATCAAACAAGGAATAAATATACTTGCAATGCTCAAGCACATGATCAATATTGTATTGGTGATGTTCATGGTCACAATGTGTTGGCAATTCCATTTAAAAGAAGCCAATTGCAAACTCATTTGCAAATGCACCTCAAATTTGAATTCAAATTAAAGCCATATGGATGTTTGCCACTTTTCACCTAATTTAAATTGGTCAAACATACAAACAAAGTCCATATTCACATTCCTTGGATTTTTCTGACAATTTTAGACATATTATTTGTCCAATTTGGAGTTAAAATGAATTAGTTATGAATTTCCAAAGTTTAATTCATTTTCTGGATTTTCTGGATTATTCTTTTAATTTGGAAAATGACTTATTGCGTCACCGTTGCGTCATGCTGACGTGGGGGGGCTGACTGGTGGGGCCAGCATGTCAGTGGGAGGGGTTAATTTAATCTATTGTTTAAATTAACCCGTGGTTAATTAGGCTGCCTGGGCCCACTGTCACTGGCCCAGGGGGGATTAGGAGGGGGATTAGCTCGGGGGTTAGGGTCTATTGGCTTGGGTCGTCGCCGGCGACGTCTGAGACGGCGCCGCCTCGCCGGAACTTCGCCGGAAGGCCATTTTGGCCACAGGGTGGCACGCAGAGGGCACCAAAATGATGCCCACACGCGTCCGCATCACGCTGCACCCACGGGGAGGCCTAGGGGTGGCCGGAGCCTCGCCGACGTCGTGCTCGGGTGGCGGCCGTGGCTCTGTCTTGATGAGGAGGACGCCAGCGTGCACCAAAGCGAGAACGAAGAGGGGCACTGGGTTCCTGGAGCGTCCAGAAGCCAAACGGGTGCTCTGGCTTGGTCTTGGGAGCACGGGAGCACGCACGACAACGACCTCGGCGGCGATGGAGCTCTGATCCCATGGCGGATGGAGGTAGGGGGAGAATGGGAATGGGGTAGTAGGGGGAATCGAAGCGGGATCTCACCCTGGTTGCAATGGACGTGACGGCGGGGTCGGGGTGCTTTAACGGCGACGCAATCGACGATGGCGCACGGAGGCTACAGAGCTCGGGGCTCGATTCCTTCTGCATAGGGACGTAGACTACGACGGTGAAGACGAAGGACAACACGGTGGGGCTTCTTGTGCTCACTGGTCGCGCGGGCGCTCGACCATGGCTACGGCGGTGTTCGGGCGGCGATGAAATCCGGCGAGAGAGGACACGAGA
Organism: Bromus sterilis; assembly: GCA_950022295.1. Taxonomy (NCBI): domain Eukaryota; kingdom Viridiplantae; phylum Streptophyta; class Magnoliopsida; order Poales; family Poaceae; genus Bromus; species Bromus sterilis. The sequence continues at coordinate 31,877,811 of OX465598.1, forward strand.
GTGACAGGGGGGAGGGGGAATGAACTAGGGCTCTTCCAGACGTCCACGACAGCGCGATAGGGACGAGGGGGAAGCAGCTGCGTGGCCAGGCTCGTCGGCGGCATCGGTGGAGTGCTGCATGCATTCCACCGAGCACCTTCGGGGCGCGGGGAGGAAGAGACAAGCGGGGGAGGCTGGGCTGGGCCGGCTAGCTAGGCCTAGGGCTTAAGTTGGGCTAGAAGCCAGGTGAGTCCTTTCCTTTTTTTGTTTCTTTTTCTTTTCTGTTATTTGTTTTGTCTTGGCTAAAAAAATAGCTAGACATTTTATTAAATGCCCCAAATTTTTATGTGGACTTGTAATGCATATAGCTAGCCACTTATAAGGTTTGGGCATTTTTAAAATTCAGATAATTTGAACTTTAATTCAAATAGGGGTTTAAATTTAAATACATGCTCCTGTTTGAATATTTGAAAAATCTATGAGTATGGGGTTGGTCCCACATCACTTGATATGTGATCACACTCATTTATAAGACTTTTCAAAAATGCAAAAGGAATTTTTGGAGCAACTTTTTATCTGGCCATTTGAATTAAATTCATCTGGGGGGGTTTCTCTCCCATTTCAATTTCTTTTTGAAATTTTTATCATGATGCAAAGTGACTTGATCCTAGCACATACCTAACTTGGGGTTGTGACACTACTTTGTTGAACAATCCGCCTCAACCTGAGGATGTTGAAATACTTGATGAGCCTGGTGCGCATGATGTTGGTCCTGTGCCCGCGGGTGATGAGGGTGCTTCGGGTGCTGATGCTGGCGAGTCCGCGGGTGGGAAACTGTCGGCTGCTGATGACGGTGAGGACTCGAGTCCTTTGCGTATCAAACGCAATCACTCCTTGAGTGCAAGTGGCCGTGACGCAGCGGGTGGTGGTGGTGATTTGCCACCATCCGTACAATCTACTGTGCCGTGTCCTCCTTCGGCTGCTCCAAAGAAACACAAGTATGGGATGTTGCTTCGTTCGGGAGTCGCGCCTGCTGGGTTCGTATGACTTTCTGCTTTGAATATTTTGTTGTTTTGTTTTAACTCCTGTTCTGATGATATGTTACTTGCAATACTGCTCCTGTCCCCGTTGCTTCTTCTGCGAGTGCCGCTGCAGTTGATCTTCGTTCAACTGACTCTGACGTGGCACCTGGCCGGCCTGCTGACTCTGGCGTGGCAACTGTTCGGTCAACTGACTCTGCGACTCCTTTAGCTTCAGGTGCGGGGACGGTCCACGTGACTACAAGTGCAGGGGGAACTCTTGCAACTGCTCTGTCCGGGGGATCTGCTGCGGCTACTGAAGGGAACTTTCCTCCAGATGTGAAACCAATGATTCTTGAAGAGCATTTCTTGGAAAGGCGGGATCTCACTGCTGAAGATAAAGCCTAGTTCTTTGATGGCATGGCTGAGCAGGTATGGGGTTTTTTGCCCTTCAAAACTTTATTGGGGCGCGGCAGCGCTCCCGATGGGAGTAGCCCGCGAGGCTGCGAGCAATCACTTGTGATTGGTTGCGGTCATAAACTTGTGATTCCCTTCTTCTGTTGATCTTTGTACAACATTGGGGGCACGGCAGTGCTCCCAATGGGAGTAGCCCCCGAGGCTGCGAGCAATCATTTGTGATTGGTTGCAGCCTTAGATTTGAATTTTCTTTTGTCTTGGCTCTGACTTGTATTCTTTGGTTCCAGCCTTTGTTCCCGATGTGCGAGCGTGTGCTAACTGACGTTGATCGGTGGAGGCACGCTCATGACTTCGTGCAGGGGAGCTTCACCACCATGAGGCGTAAGGCTCTTTCTTCTTCCTTTTGATATTCTTTGGATGTTGACTGGTCATTTTAAGTGATGCCCTCTCTGCAGATCGCAAGAAGGGTGCCGAGAAGCGAGATGAGACTGCAAAAAAGGAGATATCTTAACTTTAGGCCTCTTTGGAGTCCAAGGAAAGGGAGCTTCAGGCGCAGCGTGGTGAGCTCGAACGGTTGAAACAGGTGGAGGAGCGGCTCCAGCATATGGAGGAAGCTGAGTGCGAACGCCTGCGCGACTCGGCGAGTTCTTTGATAGGTGGTGAGGTTGTTCTTCTTTCCTTTTGCTGTGATTTTTCTCTTGGCTTTCTAAGCATAGAATCTTCCCACTTGGCACAGGCTTCGTGGGTGTTGAGGCGGTGGAGGTAGCTGCAGCGGGGTCGGGCACTCTTCGCGGTGATGTGGATGCCGTGTAGGGTGCTGCTGGAGCCGTAAGGGATGTTTGTGCTCGGGCTTCGACTCTTCTGAAGCTTCTTCATGAACATATGTTACCAGATGAGGATAAAAGGCCAGAGGGTCTCGACTTGCAGGTTGCTGCATTTGGTCCGAACGGCGACCAGCTGGAGGGTTTGGTTCGTGAGAACGTGGTGAGTGGGCTTGCCATGTCTTTTGTTGTTCTTCTGGGGCATGGTGTTCCTATTGAGGATTCCATGGTGGCTAGCCTGCCTGATTATACAGACGAGCAGAGTGCTCGAGCCACTCGGCTGGCCCGCCAGCTACAGCTGGTTGTGGAGGCTGATGTCCGCAATTCTTCGATCGAGGAGTAGGGCGAATTGGTTTTTGGAACTTTGTCTTGGAACTTGAGTTGTAATGTGCCTCCTACGGGATGGTGGATCTTTTTAATTCGTGGAACTGCTCTGTCCTTTTTGTACTGCTTGTTGTCCCTTTTTCCTTTGACTTGTTCTCCATTGCGGTAGGCCACCCCGGGCGTTTCTCGGGCTTGGAATTTGCTGAAGGAGTATGTTCGCGATGGTGCCTATGAGTCTGTTTGCTTGAGGCTAAAAGAGTCCGAGCGCGAGATTGTTCGTCTTAAAGGTGATGTTGCAGTCCAACGCTCAAAACGTGAACGCGCTGAAGCTGTTTTGGATAGCCTTGCAGCTTGGGTGGTAAATTTGTCTGATCTTCTGAAGGGTGAGTTTGTCTTTCTTCGACTGCTCGACTGTGCGAGGTCTTTTCCTTGTACTTTTCTGCGGATCTTTGTTCTTCTTTACGAAGTGCTTGTTGGGCGATCCCGCAACGAAGAGGAGGCCGTACAGTCGGAGTTGTTGCGGTTGGATGACCCAGTCGTGCAGGCGAAGAATCCTTTCTGGATGGATAGGGCGCGTTCTCGAGTGTTCGCCATTCTTCGGATGCGAATTAAAAGGGTGCCACAGGCTCTTGAGTACTGTTGCGGGGTACTTGGCAGGATCTTTGCTGATTTTTATCCGTTGGATCCTGTTCCATCGTCACTTGAGAGGCTTTGTCGGGTGTTCTCTCAACCCGCGGACCTTCGCCGTGTAGTAAATCACCAGATTCATGCGGGAGCTCGCTGTGCTTTTGCCTTTGTCCATAGTCATTGGCCTGGGGTAGATATTATGCTGGCAGCTCAAGGTCCTCCTGGTGGTTGAGCTCAGCCGATGGATGCCCATTACGCCCTAGCGGACAAGCCTGCGATCCAAGTTGTGAAGTGGGTGATCGAAGAGAACGACCATCGTCTGGGTGCTCTGTGCAAAGTGAAATCAGATCCTGGAGATTAGGCTTTGCTTGGTTTTTGTAGGTTCTTCTGTGAGTTGTAGGTTGTGTTCTTCTGCTGGACAGCGTGTGCTGCTGTTCCCTCTGTCTTTGTTTTATTTTGCCGATCTGTTAGGAATGAATCTCCTGAGTGTTGGGAGGCTGAGTCGTGCGGTGCGAGCGAGTCTTGGGTGTTTCCGAGTCTTGAGCAAGTAATGCCTCGGGGGGTGGCTGCTACGAGCGAGCCCCCGCGTGCCAACTTTTAAGTCGCCGAGGCGAATAACGCCTCGGGGGGTGGCTGCTACGAGCGAGCCCCCGAGTGCCAATTTTTTAAGTCCCGTAAGCGAATAACGCCTTGAGGGGTGGCTGCTGCGAGCGAGCCCCCGAGTGCCAACTTTTAAGTCGTGTAAGCGAATAACGCCTCGGGGGGTGGCTGCTGCGAGCGAGCCCCCGAGTACCAATTTGTCAAGTCACGTAAGCGAACAACGCCTCGGGGGGTGGCTGCTGCGAGCGAGCCCCCCGAGTGCCAACTTTTAAGTCGCGTAAGCGAATAACGCCTCGGGGGGTGGCTGCTGCGAGCGAGCCCCCGAGTGCCAATTTGTCAAGTCGAGTAAGAGAATAACGCCTCGGGGGTGGCTGCTGCGAGCGCGCCCTCGAGTGCCAATTTGTCAAGTCGCATAAGCGAATAACGCCTCGGGGGGTGGCTGCTGCGAGCGAGCCCCCTGATGCACGAGATAGCTTCTCGCCCCTAGTTGGTTACCCCAAGTGGAAGGTGAGATGTAGTGTAGCAGCAAGTTTCCCTTAGCGAAGATACTAAGGTTGAATGTCGAACCAATAGGACTCCAATGGATACAAGTAGGTGGTGAAGTGAACAATGGCGCCGTTCACAACTCAAGGTTGCTTACTTCACCTGGACCTGCACACACAACAAATAACTTTGCTTCCCAACAAGTACAAAGGATTTGTCAAGTCCTCCGGCCTTGTTGTTTACAAAGGATAAAACGCACGGGATAATAATGATAGTGATAGCAACGGAAAAGTAAATAAAGAAGTAAATCGATAGCGGGTGTAAACAGTGTTGGAAATATGGACCGGGGTCCTATGATGTTCACTAGTGATGTCTCTCTCCCAAAAGACGATAAAATAGCCATGCGAGGTAAACAAATTATAGTTGGGCAATTGACACGATTATGTGCGCAAACCAATGCTAATTATGCTATAAAGAAAGGAAGAGGCTCAAAAGCATGGGCGGTACGCCAAGACAAGTAGACCGAAATCCATCTGCATCTACCTACTAATCATCCACCTTGAGATATCTATCCAGAACATCTCGCTGGTATTAAGTTGTGAATCCCACCCAAAGTGTAAACTCAAAGCAATGGACAAGTGCATTAAAGAACTTTGCGTAAAGTAAACAATTCTTGCACCCGCAAGTACAAGCACCGTTGTTTTCCCCCTTGTGGCAACAACACATCCCCTAGACTCATGTTTCTGTCACTCAAGCTAGTCATCGGGGGGCATGAACCCACAATCATGCATAACGCTCCTCTTGGAGTCACTACCTACTACTTGGCCAAAGCAATAAACAGCAACGGAGAACATGCAAGAATTACTCAAGAACATAAATATAAAAGAGGAGAATCAAATATATAACTCAAACACAATCTGAACATAATCTCATAATCCATCGGATCCCAGCAAACTCAGCATAGCAACAACAGAAAGATTACATATGTTCCTCGATCATGTAGGGAAGCTCACGAGGTCTAATCCATGAAGAACAAATAGGGGAGGAGAACATCACATAGCTACTGATCATAAACCCATGGTCCAAGGTGGACTACTCACGGTTCATCCGGGAAGCATCCATGGTGGTGGAGAAGCTCCCGGAGGTCATTCCTCCCTCCGACAGGGTGCCGGGAAGAGGTCTTCTGGTGCGGAACAGAGGAGAGATCGCGAAAAAGGGTTCCGTCCCCGAGGGTTTCTCGTCACGGGGAATAAATAGGCGAAGGGTGCAGCCAGAGGTGGGCCAGGGGCTCCAGGCTCCCCCCTGGCGCGGCCTAGGGGTGGCCGCGCCGGCTGGCCGCCTGGGCCCCCCCTCGGCCCCCCACTTTGGCTCTTCTGGAAGGTTCCCGTACGCTGATTTTTCCTATATTTTTCCCGGAATTTTTCTGGCATTTTAAATAAGGGGAAAACCTGAAATAGAAAAACAGTAGAAAACAGGAACTGGCACTGGGGTGCACTGAGTTAATAGGTTAGTCCAAATAAGATCAAAAGTGTATGGAAGTTCATCAATATCATAGCAATATCACACAAAAGAGGCATGGAGAAAGCAGAAATTATAGATACGTTTTGGACGTATCAACATCCCCAAGCTTAATTCCTGCTCGTCCTCGAGTAGGTAAATGATAACAAGCATAATTTATGTGGTGACATGCTAACAACCATATAAGAACTTTTAAGTAAATCAATCAAGTCATGTAATTCAATTCAAGTCATAACAGGCAAGAGTCTATATTTAGTATTGAAACAAGCAACATAAGAACATAAAGGTGCAAGATCTCTCGCTGTCCGTGACTCGAATGTCTTCAAATGGTGTTTGCGTGCAAGAAAGAGGATAGGGATATACGAGAGAAAAAGTATTTTTGTGTTGAGAACTCAATCTACTAAAGTTTCTCACTTGGTCTTCTTTGGAATCTTATCTTGACTCATCCCCAGACCACTAGCCAGGTACAAGTCAAAATGATCCACTCCTTTTCGACATTTTGAGCACTCATGCAATGGATGAGCGTAAGCAATAAAGTTGACATTTAGGATGGCAAAGAGAGAATAAGGTTGAGGAGGAAGTCAAAAGGGTGGGAAAGGGCTCACATCAATGAGGAAAATCATAGGCGAGAGAAAGCCAAATGATAGATATGATGTGAGGAGTAGGGATTTCCATGCAACGGATGGACATATGAGCTAAGGTAAGATCTCCAATGGAACTAGTGGGGGTGCATCCAACTTGCTTGCTCAAGAAGACCTAGAGCTCATTTCAGGAGGCTCATCATTGGAATATACAAGCCAAGTTCTATAGTGTGAAGGTCCCCACATAGCTATATGCATGAATGATACTCTCTATGGAGTACAAGATATAAGAGGGAGTACGAGTGTGGATCTCTCAAAAGGAATAGTAGTGTGACCCCTTCTCTCTTTTTATTTCCTTTTCTCTTTTCTCTATTTTTTTGTATTTTTTGGTGGCCTCAATGGCTCTTTCTATTTCTCTCTCATTTTTCCTCTTTGGGATCTTTTAATTTGTCCACTTTGGGATCTTTTAATTTGTCCACTTTGGGATCTTTTCCTCACTTTAGGGGCAACACCCTATATATTACAGGAAGTATAAAAGATCTTTCACACTTTACAAAGTACTCAAATCATAAAGAAGATGTAACTATCATGATGTATGCAAATGTATGCCTCTGCCAGTGTAGCAGGATATGCAATGATACTAGCGTGTCATGTAGCAATGATTAGGGCAAGGCCCAACTGGCATGTGGCTCATCGATCAAGCAAGTAGCATGTATGACATGAAGATCAAGTCATGAGAAGATGGATGTTGCATGGAAATATATCTCGGAAAGGCTATGGAAATTCCTTGATAGGTAGGTATGGTGGCTGTTTTGAGGAAGGATATAAGGAGGTTTATGATGACAGAGCGTATCATGCCAAGGGTTTGGATGTACCGGCGAAGGTGGACGCTAGCTCTCGGAGTGAGCAGAAAGCAATGCACGACACAGGAAAGGCTAGAAAAATATGGGAAGGTGGAAGTGTCAACTTCCGAATACTCACATTAGTCCAAAGAACTCATGCACTTATTATCGGTAACTCTCAATCTAATAAGGAGGTTCACAAAGAGACAAGTACCCCGAGGAGGAGTGTATGGGGGTTTGGTTATCCTTGCGCATCCTCGACTCATGGTACGTGAGTGTACTCTAATATTTGACCCCTCAGAAGAGTAGTGATCCATCTAGTAGCTAGAGTTCTCAACTAATTTTGTAGGTTTTGAAAATAAACATGGATTGCCCAAAATACGACATCTATCACTAATAGGCTAAAGCTCTTGACACCAAAAGTCCAAACATTACTCAAAACAACACCTCAAAATTATTTCAAGTTACTACTAAAAAAGAATAGCAACCTCAATTACCTACTTCAAGTCAAGACACAAAACTCAGTGCAACAGGAAAACTCTCTAAACAAGATAAACATGAAAACTCAAGAGATTTCCAGCAACAAACTAAACAAAATCTCTTTAAAAATATAAGCATGAAAACTAAGAGCAAAACATGACAGTAGCTATGAAAATATAAAGAACACACACAACAAAGATAAGCATGAAAAATCCTATGTTGTGTTCTAGATTTTGGAAGTGGAGCGTGTTTCTCTCCCACACAAAGAAAGCTGGATTCTAACTTGTTATGAACAGCAAGAAAAGCTAAAGAAAACTAAAAATAAAACCTAAGAGCGAGACACTCCAAGCATAGCACATAACGCATGAAGTGATAAAAATATAGTGAAACGAGAGACGAACTGATAATTGTTGATGGAGAAGGGGATGCACGGGGGCATTGATACGTCCCAAACGTATCTATAATTTCTGCTTGCTCCATGCATGTTTTGTGTGACTTTGCCATGTTTGTCTTGAACTTTCATATACTTTCGAACCAATTTGGACTAACCTATTAACTCAGTGCACCCAGTTGCCAGTTTCTGTTTTCTGCTGTTTTTGTATTTCAGGTTTTCCGTCCATTAAAAGTGCTCCAAAAATTCTGGGAAAAATATATAAAAAATCAGCGCAACGGAAGCTTCCGGAAACACCAAAGGAGCGAAGGGGGGCCACCACCAGGAGGCCAGGAGGGCCCCTGGCGCGGCCCCACCCTAGGTCGCGCCAGGAGGCCTCCTGGCTGCCTGGTGGGTCCCCTCGACGCCCCCCTTCGCCTATATTTACCACTCGGGTGGAAACCCCTAGGAAGGACTCCTTTTTCGCGATCTCGCCTCTGTTCCTCCGCCGCCGCCGTTTCTAGATCGGGGCTGCCTGGAGAAGCTGCTCCGGCACCCTGCCGGGAGAAGGTCCCCCCTCCGGGAGACCCTCCATAGCCATGGACGCCTCCCGTATGTACCGTGAGTAGTTTCCCATGGACCATGGGTCCGTGACCAATAGCTATGTGATCTATCTCTCCCCCTTTTGTGCTTCCACTTTTGAGTCCTCGTGAGCTGCCTCACATGATCGAGGCATCTATGTAATTTCTGTTGTTGCTATGCTGAGTTTGTTGGGATTTGATGGATTATGAGACTATGTTCAGATTGTGATGAGTAATATATTTGGTTCTTCTCTTTTATATTTTGTTCGTGAGTAAATTCTTGCATGTTCTCCGTTGCGGTATTTGCTTTGGCCAAGTATTTTATTTTCAACTCCAAGAAAGAGTGTTATGCTCGATTGTGGGTTCAGCCCCCTGATGTCTAGCTTGAGTGACAGAAACATGAGACTAGGGGATGTGTTGTTGCCACCAGGGATAAAACAACGGTGCTTGTACCTACGGGTGCAAGGATTGTTTACATTACGCAAAGTTCTTTTAACGCAGTTGTCTGTTGCTTTGAGTTTACACTTTGGGTGGGATTCGCAACTTAATACCAACGAGATGTTCTGGATAGATATCTCAAGGTGGATGATTCGTAGTAGATGCAGATGGATTTCGGTCTACTTACCTTGGCGTACTGCACATTGCTTTTGAGCCCTTCCTTTCTTTGCAGTATAGTTAGCATTGCGGTGCCTTCATAATCCTGTCAATTGCCCAACTGTGATTTTTTTACCTCGCTAGCACTTTTATCGTCTTTTGGGAGAGAGACATCACTAGCGAAAATCACGTGACCTTGGTCCATCTTCATATCATTGTTTACACCCTCAATTTACTTTCAGTCTTTACTCTCAGTTGCCACTATCATTATCTCTTGCGTTGATCCTTTGTAAACGGCAAGGCCAGAGGAATTGACAACTCCTCTGTACTCGTTGGGAGCAAAGTTATTTGTATCTGTGTGCAGATCCAGGTGAAGTTAGCAACCTCGGCGCCATTGTTCACTTTACCACCTTCTTGTATCCTTCGGAGTCCTACGGGAGACAAACCTTGGTTTCTTTGCCAAGGGAAAACTTGCCGCTGCACTATATCTCACCCTGCACTTGGGGTAATCAACGAGGGCTTGAAGAGTATTAACACTTGATACGTCCAAAGTGTATCTATAATTTCTGCTTGCTCCATGCATTTTTTGTGTGATATTGCTATGATCTAGATACACTTTCATACACTTTTGATCATATTTGGACTAACCTATTAACTCAGTGCACCCCAGTGCCAGTTCCTGTTTTCTGCTATTTTTCTATTTCAGTTTTCCCCCATATAAAAAGTGCCAGAAAAAATCCGGGAAAAATACAGGAAAAATCAGCGTACAAGAAGCTTCGCGAAGAGCCTGAGTGGGGCCAGAGGGGAGCCAGGGGGGCCCAGGCGACCACCCGGCGCGGCCCCACCCCTGGCCGCGCCAGGGGGGCGCCTGGGGCCCCTGGTCCACCGTTGGCTGCCCCCCTTCGCCTATTTATTCTCCGTCACGAGGAAACTCCGAAGACAGAACCCTATTTCGCAATCTCGCCTCTGTTCCGCCGCCGCCGCGCTTCCGAGATCGGGAGCACCAGAAGACCTCTTCCCGTCACCCTGCCGGAGGGAGGGCCGACCTCCGGGAGTCTCCTCTCCACCATGGATGCTCCCCGGATGTCTCGTGAGTAGTTTTCCTTGGACCATGGGTCCGTGATCAGTATCTATGTGATATTCTCCTCCCCTCTTTGATCTTCATGGTTTAGACCTCGTGAGCTGCCCTACATGATCGAGGCACTTTTGTAATATTTCTGCTATTGCTATGCTGAGTTTGATGGGATCTGATGGATTATGAGATTATGTTCAGATTGTGATAGAGTAATATATTTGGTTTTTATCTCTTATATTTTTGTTCCTAAGTAATTCTTGCATGTTCTCTGTTGATTTTTATTGCTTTGGCCAAGTAGTAGGTAGTGACTCCAAGAGGGAACGTTGTGCTCGATTGTGGGTTCATGCCCCCCGATGACATGCTTGAGTGACAGAAACATGAGTCTAGGGGATGTGCTGTTGCCGCAAGGGGGGAAAGAATGGTGCTTGTAACTGCGGTTGCAAGGATTGTTTACTTTACGCAAAGTTCTTTTTAATGCAGTTGTCTGTTGCTTTGGGTTTACACTTTGGGTGGGGCTCGCAACTTAATACCAGCGAGATGTTCTGGATAGATATCTCAAGGTGGATGATTAGTAGTAGATGCAGTTGGATTACGGACTACTTATTTTGGCGTACTGCTCGTGCTTTTGAGCCTCTTCCTTTGTTTTGTAGCATAGTTAGCATTGCGGTGCGTTCATAATCCTGTCAATTGCCCTTCTGTAATTTGTTTACCTCGCATAGCAGTTTTATCGTCTTTTGGGAGAGAGACATCACTAGTGAACATCACGTATCCCGGTCCATATCCTTATTACTGTTTCCACTCTTATTTACTTTTCTGCTTTTTACTTTCAATTGTTATCATTATCCCTTGTGTTTTACCCTTTGTGAACAACAAGACCGGAGAGATTGACAACCTCTCTGAACTTCGTTGGGAACAAAGTTATCTGTGTTTGTGTGCAGGTCCACGTCAGTTGCGCCGCTGACACCTACTTATCATCTCTGGAGTCCTACTGGAGACAAACCTTGGTATCTTCACCGAGGGAAACTTGCTGCTGCGCTACATCTCAAACCTTTCACTTGGGGTAACCAACGAGGGGCGAGAAGCCATCAAGCGAATTTCTGGCGCCGTTGCCGGGGACTCCGAGTGCTAAGATAGGGGAGTTGCACACTACCCTTTACCTTTGTTTTTTTAGTCTTGTTAGTTTACCTTTCAGTTTTTACTTTTGTGTCCTTAATAAAAAATACCAAAAATACCTACTAATGCTATCTTCACCATGGGTGTGGAACCACCCAAATATGGTAGGATGGACATGTTTCACTTGGCTCGTCTTCGATCAATTTTTGCTCGCGCTAAAAACCCAACCGACTTGGTTGAGGGGAAATCATTGGATGAGCATGCTCATTATACGCGGCACCGCCTATCTAAGAAAGGGAAAAACTTATGGGACCAAATACAAACTTCTTATTGCCATGCTAAACTTTTGTGCCACATTTATGATTATACTTGATGTTCTAATATAGATCATAAACACCTCCCTTTCCAATGTGAGTTTAAAGAAAATGAGATCTTATCTTATTATGCTAAAGGTGTTTATGATTACTTTGATGTTGAAAAGATTGAAGAGTTTATTGCTTTTAAAGGTGCCTATGAGATTGCTTCTTTAATTGAAAAGTATCACGATACTATTTTCGAGTCTGAAAAGTTTGTTGTTCTTGCTTATTGCTTTGAGAATTATACTTCCAATGCTTATATTGAGGATTTAAAAATAGAATGCTAGCTGCCCAAGAAGAGGCTAATGATTGCTATGAAGAGGAATCTTATGATTCCGAGGACTCACTTGATATTTCCCTTTCTGATGATTTTGATACTTGCTTTGTAGATGGCCACGATGCCACTATGGATGATGCCTACGAAGATGAACTTTCTATAGTTCCTTATGTTAAGCATGAAATTATTGTTGTTGCACCCACACTTGATTTCCCTATTATCCTTTTGAAGTCTCCAACTATTCCGGAGAATTTTTCTCTTATCAAGGCTCAATGTGATGGGTTGCATCTATCTTATCATCCTAAAAACCGTGTTGAAAATTACTTTGAGAGAGGAAAGTTTGGTTGTAGAAACTTCCATGTTACAAAAACACCTCTCTTCATGTTGAAATTTTTGAAGTTGTTCTTGTTCTACCTTCCTATGCATGTCACTTTGTGCTTCTTTGATTTATTTTCTTACAAGATGCCTATGCATAGGAAGTGGGTTAGGCTTAAATGTGTTTCAAATTTGCTTCTTGATGCTCTCTTTTGCTAAAATTCCCATTCTCTTGTGAGAGCATCTTTTATAATCTTTAAGCCTAGCTAATGGCTCTAAAGAAGCGCTTTCGGGAGGCAGCCCGCAACGAATTTAGGTTTTTATTTTTGCTTTTGTTGTGTCTTGATGTTTGTTACTACTGTAGCAACATCATTGTATCTTTATTTTTCAAGCTTTGTGCCAAGTTTAGCCTCATACGGCAAGGGAAGTAAAAGTTGTGACATGCTGTCCAGAAAACAGATTCTGTCCTCGTGCCAAGAAAATTCCAGAAAAATCCCAGTTCATCTTTTTAAGCTGAAATTTTTACACAGCATGCTCTATACAATTACGAAACTTCCGTATGTTCTGAGTTTTTTTATTTGAGTTGCATAAGTATCCCTAAAAAAAAATTACTACCTGCTGTTCTGTTTTTCACAGATTCTGCCACGTTTTGTCTCTCCTAAATTTTGCAAACCTTAAGCTTTCTTTTTCTTTGCAAAAACTTTTTGGCACTCTTGAGAAACAGTAGATCTTCAAGAATATCTTTGTATCCAGTAGGGAAAATTATTTATTAAGGGTACTAACCTCTCTAATCAGCTTATGATGAGTTATGTATGAAGGGAGTTTTCAAGTGTGCGATGGAAGATGATGAAAGAAGATTCAGGAGTGTCAAGCGCTCAAGCTTGGGGATGCCCCCATGCATCCCCAATAAATATTCAAGGAGACTCAAGCGTCTAAGCTTGGGGATGCCCCCGTGCATCCCCTTCTCCATCAACAATCATCAGTTTGTCCTTCGTCTCACTATATTTTTATCACTTCATGCGTTATGTGCTATGCTTGGAGCGTCTCGCTCTTAGGTTTTATTTTTAGTTTTCTTTAGATTTGCTTGCTGTTCATAACAAGTTAGATCCCGTCTTACTTTGTGTGGGAGAGAAACACGCTCCACTTTCAAAATTTAGAACACATCATAGGATTTTTCCTATTTATCTATTTGTTGTTGTGTGTTCTTTACCTTTTCATAGCTACTTCCATGTTTAGTCTTAGTCTTAGTTTGTCTTTAGCAAGAGCCTTGGCTTTTGTTTAGTTTGTTGCTGGAACTCTTTTTAGTTTTCATGATTATCTTGTTAAAGAGAGTTGGTTGTTGCACTGAGTTGTGTCCTGTCTTGAGAGTAGGTAATATAGGTTGATATTTAATTCTAGTAGTAACTTGCAATAGTTTTGAGGTATTGATGTGAGTAATGTCTGATCTTTTGGTGTCAATAGCTCTAGCCTATTAGTGATAGGTGTCGTATTTTGGGCAATCCGTGTGTATTTTCAAAACCTACAAAACTAGTTGAGAACTCTAGCTACTAGATGGATCACTAATCTTTGGAGGGATCGAATATTAGAGAACACTCACGTACCATGAGTCGAGGATGCGCAAGGATAACCAAACCCCCATACACTCCTCCTCGGGGTACTTGTCTCTTTGTGAACCTCTTTATTAGGTTGAGAGTTACCGATAATAAGTGCATGAGTTCTTCGGACTAATGTAAGTATTGAAAGTTGACACTTCCACCTTCCCATATTTTGCTAGCCTCTCCCGTGCCGTGCATTGCCTTCTTCTAATTCCGAGAGTTGGTGTCCACCTTCACCGGTACATCCAAACCCTTGGCATGATACGCTCTGTCATCATAAACCTCCTTATATCTTTCCTCAAAACAGCCACCATACCTACCTATCAAGGCATTTCCATAGCCTTTCCGAGTTACATTGCCATGCAACTTCCACCTCTTCATGACTTGATCTTCATGTCATACATGTTCCTGCTACACTGGCAGCGACATACATTGCATACATCATGATAGTTATATCTTCTTTATGATTTTGAGTACCTTGTAAAGTGTGAAAGATCTCCTTTACCTTCTTGTAAAATAGAGTGTTGCCCTTAAGTGAGGAAAAGATCCCAAAGTGGACACAATAAAAGATCCCAAAGAGGACAAATGAGAGTTAAATAGAAAGAGCCATTGAGGCCACACAAAAAAATACAAAAAAAAAGAGAGAAAGGGGCAACACTACTATCCTTTTGAGAGATCCACACTAGTACTCCCTTTATATCCTTGTACTCCATAGAGATGATCATTATGCATATAGCTATGTGGGGACCTTTACACTATAGAACTTGGCTTGCATATTCCAAGGATGAGCCTCCTCAAACGAGCTCTAGGTCTTCATGAGCGAGCAAGTTAGATGCAGCCCCACTAGTTCCATTGGAGAGCTTCCTAGCTCGTATGTGCATCCGTTGCATGGCAATCCCTACTCCTCACATCATATCTATCATTTGGCATCTCTTGCCTATGATTGTCCTCATTGATGTGAGCCTTTCTCATCCTTTTTGTCTTCCTCCTCCGTACTTCTCTCTTTGCCATCCTAAGTGTCAACTCTCGTGCTTACGCTCATCCATTGCATGAGTGCTCAAAATATCGAAAAGTAGTGGATCAAATTGACTTGTACCTGGCTAGTGGTCTGGGGACGAGTCAAGATAAGATTCCAAAGAGGACCAAGTGTGAAACTTTAGTAGATTGAGTTCTCAACACAAAAATATATTTTTCTCGTACTCCCTATCCCCCTTCTTGCACGAAAACACCATTTGGAGACATTCGAGTTACGGACAGCGAGAGCTCTTGCACCTCATGTTCTTTTCTTACTTGTTTCAATACTAATATAGACTCTTGCTTGTTATGACTTGAATTGAATCTCTAACCTTGATTGCTTTAATTTTCAAAGTTCTTTTATGGTTTCTAGCATGTCACCACAGAAATTATGCCGTTATCATTTACCTACTCGAGGACGAGCAGGAATTAAGCTTGGGGATGTTGATACGTCCAAAACGTATCTATAATTTTTGCTTGCTCCATCCATGTTTTGTGTGATGTTGCTATGATCTAGATACACTTTCATACACTTTTGATCATATTTGGACTAACCTATTAACTCAGTGCACCCCAGTGCCAGTTCCTGTTTTCTGTTGTTTTTCTATTTTAGTTTTCCCCCATATAAAAAGTTCCAGAAAAATTCCGGGAAAAATACAGGAAAAATCAGCGTACATGAAGCTTCGCGAAGAGCCCGAGTGGGGCCAGAGGGGAGCCAAGGAGCCCAGGCGGCCACCCGGCGTGGCCCCACCCCTGGCCACGCCAGGGGGGGCGCCTGGGGCCCCTGGTCCACCTCTGGCTGCCCCCTTCGCCTATTTATTCTCCGTCACGGGGAAACTCCGAAGACAGAACCCTGTTTCGCAATCTCGCCTCTGTTCCGCCGCCGCCGCGCTTCCGAGATCGGGAGCACCAGAAGACCTCTTCCCGGCACCCTGCCGGAGGGAGGGCCGACCTCCGGGAGTCTCCTCTCCACCATGGATGCTCCCCGGATGTCTCGTGACTAGTTTTCCTTGGACCATGGGTCCGTGATCAGTACCTATGTGATGTTCTCCTCCCCTCTTTGATCTTCATGGTTTAGACCTCGTGAGCTGCCCTACATGATTGAGGCACTTTTGTAATATTTCTGCTATTGCTATGCTGAGTTTGATGGGATCTGATGGATTATGAGATTATGTTCAGATTGTGATAGAGTAAAATATTTGGTTTTTATCTCTTATATTTTTGTTCCTAAGTAATTCTTGCATGTTCTCCGTTGTTGTTTATTGCTTTGGCCATGTAGTAGGTAGTGACTCCAAGAGGGAACGTTGTGCTCGATTGTGGGTTCATGCCCCCCGATGACACGCTTGAGTGACAGAAACATGAGTCTAGGGGATGTGCTATTGCCGCAAGGGGGAAAACAATGGTGCTTGTAACCGCGGTTGCAAGGATTGTTTACTTTACGCAAAGTTCTTTTTAATGCAGTTGTCTGTTGCTTTGGGTTTACACTTTGGGTGAGGCTCGCAACTTAATACCAGCGAGATGTTCTGGATAGATATATCAAGGTGGATGGTTAGTAGTAGATGCAGTTGGATGACGGTCTACTTATTTTGGCGTACTGCCCGTGCTTTTGAGCCTCTTCCTTTCTTTTGTAGCATAGTTAGCATTGCGGTGCGTTCATAATCCTGTCAATTGCCCTTCTGTAATTTGTTTACCTCGCATAGCAGTTTTATCGTCTTTTGGGAGAGAGACATCACTAGTGAACATCACGTATCCCGGTCCATATCCTTATCACTGTTTCCACGCTTATTTACTTTTCTGCTTTTTACTTTCAATTTTTATCATTATCCCTTGTGTTTTACCCTTTGTGAACAACAAGACCGGAGAGATTGACAACCTCTCTGAACTTCATTGGGAACAAAGTTATCTGTGTATGTGTGCAGGTCCACGTCAGTTGCGCCGCTGACACCTACTTATCATCTCTGGAGTCCTACTGGAGACAAACCTTGGTATCTTCACCGAGGTAAAATTTCTGCTGCGCTACATCTCAAACCTTCCACTTGGGGTAACCAATGAGGGGCGAGAAGCCATCAACACTCTCTTGCCATCAGCAAGTTTTCTGGCGCCGTTGCCGGGGACTCCAGTCTACAAGATAGGGGAATTGCACACTATCTTTTATCGTTGCTTTTTAGTCTTATTAGTTTACCTTTCAGTTTTTACTTTTGTGTCCTTAATCAAAAATACAAAAAATACCTGCTGCTACTATGGGTTCCAATGAAAACACTAAGTTGTGTGACTTCATTAGTCACTACAACATTGACTTTATCTGCACTCCTATTTCTCCACCTGCCACTTCAGCACCTTCTTATGAGATTAAACCTGCTCTGCTTAACCTTGTCATGAAAGATCAATTCTCAGGAGCAGGAGAAGATGATGCCCTGCACCTAAACAACTTTATCGAGCTCTGCGACATGCAGAAGTACAAGGAAGTGGATGGAGACATCGTCAAGCTGAAGCTTTTTCCTTTCTCTTTGAGAGGAAGAGCCAAGGAGTGGCTACAATCTTTGCCCAAGAATAGTATCGATTCTTGGAGTAAATGCAAATATGCTTTTATAGGGAAGTATTATCCCCCTGCTAAAATTATTCAATTGCGGAGTAACATTATGAATTTCAGGCAATTGGATAATGAACACGTTGCCCAGGCTTGGGAACGTATGAAGACGCTTGTCAAGAACTACCCCACACATGGACTGACTACCTGGATGGTTATCCAGACTTTTTATGCAGGCTTGAACTTCACCTCGCGGAACCTGTTAGATTCGGCCGCAGGAGGAACTTTTATGTCAACCACGCTTGGTGCTGCCACAAAACTACTTGATGAGATGATGTTGAACTACTTGCAATGGCACACCGAGAGGTCTCCAACCGGTAAGAAGGTAACCTCTGTCGAGGAGATCTCCTCTTTAAATGAAAAGGTTGACCTTATCATGTCTCTACTTACCAAGCAACCTTCTATTGATCCTCATGATGTTCCTTTAAATTCTTTGGTTGCTCAGGAGCAATTAGATGTTAATTTTGTCTCTAGAAACAACTTCAACAATAATGCTTATAGGAGTAACTTTGGTAGAAAAGATCCTAGGCCGTTCCCATCCAACAACTATGGGAACAACACTTATCCTACCACCAGAAACTCCACTTCAGAACTAGAGACCTTGCTCAAAGACTTTATCACTACCCAGAAAGCCTTCAACAAGAGTGTGGAGGAGAAATTAGATAAATTAGATAATCTTTGTTTGAAGGTAGACAACTTAGCCCTTGATGTTGAGATGTTAAAAATTAGAACCTCTCCCCTTGAGGAGAGTAAGGTCACTCCTAATAATGCTATCCAGTTACAAATCAATGAAAATATTAGGATGATGGCTAAACTCAAAGAGAGATGGGCTTGAGAGAAGGAGGAAGAAGAGAGAATTAAGAGCCTTCCTACCTACCACACAGTAGCTACTATCCAAGTAGTTGAGGATGTCCAAACTATTAGCACCCATCACACCCCTAGTCCCACTGGACCTATCAATGGTGATGCTACCACCTCAACCTTAGATGAAGAAACCTCTATGAACATAGAGGCTTTCAAACAAGTGAACCTAAATGATATCACTACCTCCTTGATAGATAGTAGTGACCTAGACTTTGACAACTGCACTTTACCTGAAGTTATTGGTTTCCTACACAAGATGTCTAGAGACCCCCACACTAGCACACTCAATCTTGCCTTCACAGAGCATATCACCAATGCTCTAATCAAAGTTAGGGAGGATAAGCTTAGACTAGAAGCCTCCATACCTAGGAAGCTAGAAGATGGTTGGGATCCTATGATAAAAATTAAATTGAATAACTTCTCTTGTTATGATCTTTGTGATGTTGGAGCAAGTACCTCTGTTATGCCCAAAAGAATGTATGATATGCTTGAATTGAAACCTTTTGATCCTTGTTCTTTTGGTGTTCGTCTTGTTGATTCTTCCGTAAAGAAACCTTTGGGGAAGATCGACGATGTTCTAATCATTGTCAATGACAATTATGTTCCCGTTGATTTTACTATTATGGACATTGAATGTGAACCTTCTTGTCCAATTATTTTGGGACGTCCTTTTCTTCGCACAGTTGGTGCTGTTATTGACATGAAAGAGGGGAATATCAAATTCCAATTCCCTCTCAAGAAAGGGATGGAACATTTCCCTAGGAAAAAGATTAAGTTACCTTTTGAGTCCGTCACACGGGCTAGTTATTCTCTTAAAAAGGCTTGATCTTCTGCTTTAAGCCTAGCTAATGGCTCTAAAGAAGCGCTTTCGGGAGGCAGCCCGCAACGAACTTAGGTTTTCTTTTTGCTTTTGTTCTGTTATTAGTGGTCTTGATTGATTGTTACTACTGTAACAACATCATTGTATCTTTACTTTTCAAGCTTTGTGCCAAGTTTAGCCTCATACGGCAAGGGAAGTAAAAGTTGTGACATGCTGTCCAGAAAACAGATTCTGTCCTCGTGACTAGAAAAATCAGAGAAAAATCCCAGTTCATCTTTTTGAGCTGAATTTTTTACACAGCATGCTTTATACAATTACTAAACTTCCGTATGTTCTGTGTTTTTTTATTTAAGTTGAAGAAGTATCCCTAAAAAATTCGTTTCTTTCTGCTGTTCTGTTTTTCACAGATTCTGCCACGTTTTGTCTCTCTTCACTTTTGCAAACCTTAAGCTTGCTTTTTCTTTGCAAAAACCTTTTTGCAATCTTGGGAAACAGTAGCTCTTCCTGGAAATATTTATTTGTAGTAGAGTAAAATTATTTTATTAGGGTACTAACCTCTCTAATCAGCCTACAATGAGTTATGTATGAAGGGAGTTTTCAAGTGCGCGATGGAGGATGATCAAAGAAGATTCAGGAGTGTCAAACGCTCAAGCTTGGGGATGCCCATGTGCACCCCCAATAAATATTCAAGGAGACTCAAGCGTCTAAGCTTGGGGATGCCCCCGTGCATCCCCTTCTTCATCAACAATTATCATTTCGTCTCTCGTCGCACTATATTTTTATCACTTCATGCGTTATGTGCTTTTCTTGGAGCATCTCGCTCTTAGGTTTTCTTTTTAGTTTTCTTTTGCTTTGTTTTCTGTAGTAACAAGTTAGATTCCAGCTTACTTACTCTTTTGTGTGGGAGAGATTCACGCTCCGCTTGAACTAGAACTCCTCATAGGATTTGCATGCCTATTCTTTTAGCTGTGAGCTGTTCTTTTTCTTTTGTTAGCTGTTGTTCTGTTTAGTTGTAGTGCTTTAGTTTTTCTAGAGCTTTTCTTTTGTCTTAGGTTGAACTTTCTATAGGTTGCATGTTTTATCTTGTTAGACATTTTGCCTGTTGCACTGAGTTCTGTGTCTTGATTGAAAGTAGGTAGTTAAAGTTGATGTTCTCTTTGTAGTAGTAACTTGCAATAGTTTTGAGGTATTGACTAGAGTAATGTTTGAACTTATGGTGTCAAGAGATCTTGCCTATTAGTGATAGATGTCGTATTTTGGGAAATCCGTGTGTTTTTCGAAAACCAAAAACCCATGTTGAGAACTCTAGCTACTAGATGGATCACTAACCTCTGGAAGATTCGAATATTAGAGTACACTCACGTACCATGAGTCGAGGATGCGCAAGGATAACCAAAACCCCATACACTCCTCCTCGGGGTACCTGTCTCTTTGTGAACCTCCTGATTAGATTGAGAGTTACCTATAATAAGTGCATGAGTTCTTCGGACTAATGTGCGTATTCGAAAGTTGACACTTCCACCCACCTATACTTTTTCTAGCCTCTTCGGTACCGTGCATTGCCCTTTCTCACCTCGAGAGTTGGCGCATACTTCGCGGGTGCATCCAAACCCTTGGCATGATACGCTCTGTCATCATAAACCTCCTCATATCTTTCCTCAAAACAGCCACCATACCTACCTACAAGGCATTTCCGTAGCCTTTCCGAGATACATTGCCATGCAACATCCACCTTCTCATGACTTGATCCTCATGTCATACATTTGCATCATGATAGTTATATTTTATTTATGTGAGTACCTTTGTAAAGTGTGAAAGACCTCCTATATTCTTGTAAAATATAGAGTATTGCCCCTAAAGTGAGGAAAGGATCCCAAAGAGGACAAAATCAAAAGATCCCAAAGAGGACAAATGAGAGTTAAATAGAAAGAGCCATTGAGGCCACCAAAAAATAAAAAAAAGAGAAAAAGAGAAAAAGAAAAAAAATAAAAAGAGAGAAGGGGGCATACTACTATTCCTTTTGAGAGATCCACACTAGTACTTCATCTTCTATCCCTTGTACTCCACAGAGATCATCATCATGCATATAGCTATGTGGGGACCCTTCACACTATAGAACTTGGCTTGTATATTCCAATGATGAGCCTCCTCAAACGATCTCCAGGTCTTCTTGAGCAAGCAAGTTAGATGCACCCCCACTAGTTCCCTTGGAGAGCTTTTAGCTCACGTGTGCATCCGTTGTATGGCAATCCCTACTCCTCACATCATATCTATCATATGGCCTTCTCTCGCCTATGATTGTCCTCATTGATGTGAGCCTTTCACACCTTTTTGTCTTCCTCCTCCACCTTTCTGTTTCGCCTTTTAGGTGTCAACTTTCTTGCTCACACTCATCCATTGCATGAGTGCTCAAAATATCGAAAGGGAGTGGATCAGTTTGACTTGTACCTGGCTAGTGGTCTGGGGACGAGTCCAGATAAGAATCCAAAGGAGACCAAGTGTGAAACTTTAGTAGATAGTTGTTCTCAACAACCTTATTTTCTCTCTCGTATTTCCCTATCCCTTGCTTGCACGCAAACACCATCTGGAGACATTTGAGTCACGGACAGCAAGAGCTCTTGCACCTTTTGTTCTTTTGTTGATTGTGTCAATACTAATATAGACTCTTGCTTGTTAAGACTTAAATTAAATTGCATGCTTTGATTGCTTTACTTAAAATTCCTTTTATGGTTGTGTGGCATGTCACCACAGAAATTATGCTTGTTATCATTTACCTACTCGAGGACGAGAAGGAATTAAGCTTGGGATGTTGATACGTCCCAAACGTATCTATAATTTCTTCTTGCTCCATGCATGTTTTGTGTGACTTTGCCATGTTTTGCTTGAACTTTCATATACTTTTGAACCAATTTGGACTAACCTATTAACTCATTGCACCCAGTTGCCAGTTTCTGTTTTTTGCTGTTTTTGTATTTCAGGTTTTCCGGCCATTAAAAGTGCTCCAAAAATTCCGGGAAAATATATAAAAAATCAGCGCAACGGAAGCTGCCGGAAACACCAAAGGAGCGAAGGGGGGCCATCACCAGGAGGCCAGGAGGGCCCCTGGCGCGGCCCCACCCTAGGCCATGCCAGGAGGACTCATGGCTGCCTGGTGGGTCCCCTCGACGCCCCCTTCGCCTATATTTACCCCTCGGGGTGGAAACCCCTAGGAAGAACTCATTTTTCGTGATCTCGCCTCTGTTCCGCCGCCGCCACCGTTTCTAGATCGGGGCTGCCCGGAGAAGCTGCTCTGGCACCCTGCCGGGAGAAGCTACCCCCTCCGGGAGACCCTCCATAGCCATGGACGCCTCTCGTATGTACCGTGAGTAGTTTCCCTTGGACCATGGGTCCGTGACCAGTAGCTATGTGATCTATCTCTCCCCCTTTTGTGCTTCCACTTTCGAGTCCTCGTGAGCTGCCTCACATGATTGAGGCATCTATGTAATTTATGTTGTGGCTATGCCGAGTTTGTTGGGATCTGATGGATTATGAGACTATGTTCAGATTGTGATGAGTAATATATTTGGTTCTTCTCTTTTATATTTTTTTCTTGAGTAAATTCTTGCATGTTCTCCTTTGCGTTATTTGCTTTGGCCAAGTATTTTATTTGCAACTCCAAGAGAGAGCGTTATGCTCGATTGTGGGTTCAGCCCCCTGATGTCTAGCTTGAGTGACAGAAACATGAGACTAGGGGATGTGTTGTTGCCACCAGGGATAAAACAACGATGCTTGTACCTGCGGGTGCAAGGATTGTTTACTTTACGCAAAGTTCTTTTAATGCAGTTGTCTGTTGCTTTGAGTTTACACTTTGGGTGGGATTCGCAACTTAATACCAGTGAGATGTTCTGGACAAATATCTCAAGGTGGATGATTCGTAGTAGATGAAGATGGATTTCGGTCTACTTACCTTGGCGTACTGCCCATTGCTTTTGAGCCCTTCCTTTCTTTGCAGCATAGTTAGCATTGCGGTGCCTTCATAATCCTGTCAATTGCCCAACTGTGATTTCTTTACCTCGCTAGCACTTTTATCGTCTTTTGGGAGAGAGACATCACTAGTGAAAATCATGTGACCTTGGTCCATCTTCATATCATTGTTTACACCCTCAATTTACTTTCAATCTTTACTTTCAGTTGCCACTATCATTATCTCTTGCGTTGATCCTTTGTAAACGGCAAGGCCGGAGGAATTGACAACTCCTCTGTACTCGTTGGGAGCAAAGTTATTTGTATCTGTGTGCTGGTCCAGGTGAAGTTAGCAACCTCGGCGCCATTGTTCACTTTACCACCTTCTTGTATCCTTCGGAGTCCTACGGGAGACAAACCTTGGTATCTTTGCCAAGGGAAAACTTGCCGCTGCACTATATCTCACCCTGCACTTGGGGTAATCAACGAGGGCTTGAAGAGTATTAACACTCTCTCGCCATCAGGCATCCCCAAGATTAGACGTTTGAGTCTCCTGGAATATTTCTTAGGGATGCATGGGGGCATCCCCGAGCTTAAGCGCTTGACACTCCCGAATCTTCTTTCATCATCTTCCCTCGCACACTTGAAAACTCCCTTCATACATAACTCGTCATAATCTGATTAGCGAGGTTAGTACCCATAATAAAATATATTTTTTCTCTACTTGAAATAAAGATAATCTTGAAGAGCTACTGTTTCTCAAGATTGCCAAAAAGTTTTTGCAAAGAAAAAGCAAGCTTAAGGTTTGCAAAATGAAGAAAAGGCAAAACAGGACAGGATCTGTGAAAAACAGACCAGCAGGTAGTAAAGAATTTTTTAGGGGTACTTCTGCAACTCAAATCAAAAAACTCAGAACATACGAAAGTTTCGTAATTGTATAGAGCACGCTTTGTAAACAATTCAGCTCAAAAAGATTAACTGGGATTTTCTCTGATTTTTCTAGTCACGAGGACATAATGTGTTTTCTGGACAACATGTCACAACTTTCGTATGATGCTATAAAAGGCACAAATCCTGAAAAGTAAAGATAGAATGATGTTGCTATAGTAGTAACAATCATCAAGACCTCTAAAAACAGAAGAAAAACAACAGGGAAATCCTAAATTCGTTGCGGGCTGCCTCCTGAAAGCGCTTCTTTAAAGCCACTACCTAGGCTTAATGCAAATAGATCAAGTCTTTTCAAGAAAATAACCAGCCCGTGTGACGGACTCAAAAGTTAACTTAATCTTTTTCCTAGGGAAGTGTTCCATCCCTTTCTTGAGAGGGAATTGGAATTTTATAATCCCTTCTTTCATATCAATATGAGCAACCACGGTGCGAAGAAAAGGACGTCCCAAAATAATTGGACAAAAAGGTTCACATTCAATGTCCATAATAGTAAAATCAATGGGAACATAATTGTCATTGACAATGATAAGAACATCATCTATCTTCCCCATAGGTTTCTTTACGGAAGAATCGACAAGACGAACACCAAAAGGACAAGCATCAAAAGGTTTCAATTCAAATATATCATACATTCTTTTGGGCATAACAGAGGTACTAGCTCCAACATCACATAAAGCATAGCAAGAGAAATTATTCAACTTAATTTTAATCATATGATCCCAACCATCTTCTAGCTTTCTAGGTATGGAGGCTTCTACCATAAGCTTCTCCTCCCTATCTTTGAGGATAGCACTAGTGATATGCTCCATGAAGGCAAGATTAAGCGTGCTAGTGTGGGGGTCTCTAGACATCTTGTGAAGGAAACGAATAACTTTAGAAAGGGTGCAATTACCAAAATCAAGGTCACTACTATCAAGTAAAGTGGTAGTGGTGTCCTTTAGGCTCACTTGTTTGGTAGCTTCTATAGTCATAGGAATTTCTTCTTCTACGGTTGAGGTCATAGCATCACCATTAATAGGTCCTATGGGACTAAGGGTGCATTGGGTGCTAAGAGTTTGGATATCCTCAACCACTTGGATAGTAGCAACAGTATGGTGTGTAGGAAGGCTCTTAATCCTATCTTCTTCCTCCTTTTCTCTAGCACATCTCTCTTTAAGTTTAGCCATCATCCTAATGTTTTCATTAATCTACAATTGGATAGCACTCATAGGAGTGACCTTCTGATGCGTCCCAAACGTATCTATAATTTCTGCTTGATCCATGCATGTTTTGTGTGATATTGATATGCGTTTGATACACTTTCATATCTTTTTATAGCATATTTTGGAACTAACCTATTAATGGTTGCAAGAGTGCACAAGTTCTTGTTTTTGTACTTTATGTGTAGGAATTAATTGGATAAAGGAAAAATCACAAAAAGAAGCCTTGTAGGAGTTGGACTCTAACTCTCCCGAAATTTGTCCCCATCAAACAGGTTTTAAAGATCGCCTCGGAAACGCTAGAAGCCGGCCTCAAACGGAAAAACTTGAAACTAAAAAGTTGTAGGGGTTTTTTTTCCAGTGTATTGAGACATAAAATTCGGCCCAATCGGATTTCGGATGCTCCCTCCAGGCCCGAAATACAGAAGACGTAATCTAGATGACGGGAATCCGAGAGTCTATAAAGAGAGGAAACCTAGGTCAAAGGGCACCACGAAATTTCCTCCCCGTTGGCATTCGTCTTGAGGAGGAGATCAATCTCACAGAAGCACCATCTCCAAGGAAGAAGAAGGGGACCAAGGGCACCTGCCCCCAAGGGTCGTGGCCACCGCCGTGGCCGTGGCCGTGGGCGCTAATGCCCCACAGGCTAAGGGATCGAGATAGTCTTCGCGGGTAAGTTAACCCAATTTATTGATTCGACACACGGGGAGCCAAAGATTATTTATAAGCTTTGACAGTTGAGTTGTCAATTCAACCACACCTGAAATATACTTGCTTGCAACGATAGATAAGTGGTAACGATAATATGATAGTGATAGTGGCAACAGCAAAAGTAACAACTAATGACCAGAAGGATTGAAAACACTGTAGGCTAGGGAGATGGATGGTTGGGCGTTGCATGGATGAGAGTGAACATATAATAGATTCCAACACGGGGCAAGGCACACAGAAAAGCAATGATCATCTAGGAAAATATCAAACATTAGGCATGTATCCCGTAGGTAGTTGTGTGTGCTTGCAATAAGAACTTGCACAACATCTTTTGTCCTACCATCCCGCTACGAACGGGGCCAAAAGGAACTTATGGAGATTAAGGTGCTCCTGTCAAAGAGCACCGGAACAAAGCAATAAACTCAATGGATACAAGGAATCCTCAAATCATGGACCATCCCCTTTGGTGTCCCAAGCTGTCACCTTTGGGATCGCCGGTTCCGGACCATAATAGGTGCATACAACTCATAGATAGGATCTAGAACACAAATATATTCATGAAAACACATAGGGTTCAGATCTGAAAACATGGCACTCGGGCCCAAAGTGACAAGCATTAAGAACAACAAGTTGTAGCAAAGATGATAAACACCAAAGTAGATGATAGGCAACATGCCCCCAACAATCTGACGAACTATTACATGATTAAACTCATCCAATCCCTACCATCCCCTTTGCCTACAGCAGGGAATTACTCACACATATGAAGAGAAGTCATGGAGGATGGATGGAGTGGTGATGGCGATGACGATGGCGACGATATCCCCTCTCTGGAGGCCAAATCAGCCCCCAGATTAGCCCTCCCGAAGAAGAACAGAGGGTGGCGGCGGCTCCACGACGGAAACTGGGAAAACGACTTCTGTTCTGGGGTTTTCTCATCACGGGGATAAATAGGAGTCTCAGTAGGGCACCAGAGGAGGGGGGAGCTGCCCAGGCGGCCAGAGGGCGCGGCCCCACCCCTGGCCACGCCAGGGGGGCGCTTGGGGCTCCCAGAGCTCCCCTCTGGTCCCACTTCTGGCTCCTGGCTCCTCCGGGTGCGTGGATTTTCTGGGAATTTTCTGGGACGTCTAAAAATCCATTTTCCTGCACACAAATAAACCATACAGGTAGCTCTGCTGAAAACAACGTTAGTCCGGGTTAGTTTCGTCCAAATCATGCAAGAATGAGGGCAAAACAATAGCAAAAGTGTTTGGAAAAGTAGATACGTTTGAGACGTATCAGGCGCCGCCGCCGCCGTGGCCGCCGCCGTTGCCGTCTCCTTCATCTCCTTCGGGCTGCACCTCTCCATCAACAACTCTCTCTCTCTCACCATGTCCGTGTGTGAGTAGTTCCCCTCGGGGCTAAGGCTTGTATCTTGATCTATGTGGTTTCTCTCTCTCTCCCATGATGTGATCTTTGTTGTGATCATAGGCTATGTTAATCTAGGGTGATCCATGATGTTTCCTCTTCTTCTATGTATTGGATTTGATGTACTCACGTTATCTTATCTAGTATAATCCCCGAGACCAAGGTGACAGCGGTCTATTGGGCATGGGTTAGAAGAATATTTTCATGAGTGATTTCCTCTTTTGTGTGTGGATTGAAGATTGAGAGTCTCTTGGTGCTTGTCTTTGACTATCCTTGAGATATGTTGTGGTGATTGTGGTACTCTCTTTGGATGGCCGCGGTGACATTGGGAAATCCATAGATTGAGAACTACGAACTTTGAGGTGTTCTTTTGTAGCCCTACATAATTTTCATCCTCTCTTGACCACAAAGGAATGACCTCCGAGTGCGTCCTCATTGCATGTTTTATGGGAAATATCATGTGATTAGACTATGTTAATGTTGTTGAGAGTTGCCACTAGTGAAAGTATGAAGCCTAAGCCTTGTTTCCATCATTGTTACACCGTTTGCACTCACTTTTGTTACATGTTTGCTTGCTGCACTTTTTATTACAGATTTATATTACTTTGTTTTGCTACACCTATCACCCATATTTTACCATCTCTTCGCCGAACTAGTGCACCTATACAACTCCTAGTTGTATTAGGTGTGTTGGGGACACAAGAGACTTCTTGTATCTTACTTGAAGGATTGTTTGAGAGAGACCATCTTCAACCTCTACTTCCCTGAGTTCGATAAACCTTAGGTCATCCACTTGAGGGAAATTGTTGCTGTCCTACAAACCTCTGCGCTTGGAGGCCCAACATATTCTACAAGAATAGAAGCGTGCATAGGCATTACCTTCCTCTCCTCAAGAGGAGAAGTTATAATTTTAAGCAATTCTACTTCATGGGCTAAATTGTCTACCTTCGACGAGAGGTTATCTAGTTTGTCTAGTTTTTCCTCTACACTCTTGTTGAAGGCGTTTTGGGTAGTGATAAAGTCTTTAAGCATACTCTCTAATTTAGAAGTGGAGTTTTTGGTTCTAGGATAAGTGTTGTTGTTCTCATAGTTGTTGGAGGGGAACGGTCTAGGATTGCTTCCAAAATTACTCCTATAAGCATTGTTATTGAAGTTGTTTCTAGATATAAAGTTCACATCTATTTGATCCTGAGCAATCAAAGAATTTAAAGGTACATCCTGAGGATCAATAGGAGATTGCTTGGTAAGTAGAGACATAATCAAGTCAACTTTTTTCATTTAGGGAGGAGATCTCCTCGACAGAGTCTACCTTCCTACCTGTTGGAGATCTTTCGGTGTGCCATTGGAATAGTTGGTCATCATCTCATCGAGAAGTTTTGTGGCAGCACCAAGTGTAGTTGACATAAAGGTTCCTCCCACGGCCAAATCTAGCAAGTTCCGCGAGGTAAAGTTCAAGCCTGCATAAAAAAGTTTGGATAACCATCCACGTAGTCAAACCATGCATAGGGAAATTCTTAACAAGAGATTTCATGCGTTCCCAAGCTTGGGCAACGTGTTCATTATCCAATTGCTTAAAATTCATAATAAAGCTCCTCAATTGGATAATCTTAGCAGGGGGATAGTACTTCCCGATAAAAGCATCCTTGCACTTATCCCAAGAATCTATGCTATTCCTAGGCAAGGATTGAAACCAGATTTTAGCTTCATCTCTCAAAAAGAAAGGAAAAAAGCTTAAGCTTCTACTTCTTTGTACTTTTTCATATCACAAAGCTCGATAAAATTATTTAAGTGCAAAGCAGCATCATCTCTAGCACCAGAGAATTGATCTTTCATAACAAGGTTCAGCAAAGCAGGTTTAATCTCATAAGAAGGTGCTGAAGTAGCAGGTGTAGCAATAGGAGTGCAGATAAAGTCACACAACTTGGTGTTCTCAGAGGAACCCATATAGGCAGCAAGCAAGATAACTATTTTTTCATTTTTGATAAAGGACACTGAAGCAAAAAATGAAAGGTAAACAAACAAGACTAAAAAGCAAAGATAAAAGATAGTGTGCAACTCCCCTATCTTGAAGAGTGGAGTCCCCGGCAACGGCGCCAGAAAT
This sequence comes from Bromus sterilis, assembly GCA_950022295.1. Taxonomy (NCBI): domain Eukaryota; kingdom Viridiplantae; phylum Streptophyta; class Magnoliopsida; order Poales; family Poaceae; genus Bromus; species Bromus sterilis. The sequence continues at coordinate 31,907,371 of OX465598.1, forward strand.
TTGGTTGATGCACGAGATAGCTTCTCGCCTCTCGTTGGTTACCCCAAGTGGAAGGTGAGATGTAGTGTAGCATTAAGTTTCCCTTAGCGAAGATGCTAAGGTTGAATGTCGAACCAATAGGACTCCAACGGATACAAGTAGGTGGTGAAGTGAACAATGGCGCCGTTCACAACTCAAGGTTGCTTACTTCACCTAGACCTGCACACACAGCAAATAACTTTGCTTCCCAACGAGTACAGAGGAGTTGTCAATTCCTCCGGCCTTATTTTTTACAAAGGATAAAACGCACGAGATAATAATGATAGTGATAGCAACGGAAAAGTAAATAAATCAGTAACTTGATAGCGGGTGTAAACAGTGTTGGAAATATGGACCGGGGTCCTATGATTTTCACTAGTGATGTCTCTCTCCCAAAAGACGATAAAATAGCCATGCGAGGTAAACAAATTACAGTTGGGCAATTGACAGGATTATGTGCGCAAACCAATGCTAATTATGCTATAAAGAAAGGAAGAGGCTCAAAAGCATGGGTGGTACGCCAAGACAAGTAGACCGAAATCCATCTGCATCTACCTACTAATCATCCACCTTGAGATATCTATCCAGAACATCTCGCTGGTATTAAGTTGCGAATCCCACCCAAAGTGTAAACTCAAAGCAACGGACAACTGCATTAAAGAACTTTGCGTAAAGTAAACAATCCTTGCACCCGCAAGTACAAGCATCGTTGTTTCCCCCTTGTGGCAACAGCACATCCCCTAGACTCATGTTTCTGTCACTCAAGCTATTCATCGGGGGGCATGAACCCACAATCATGCATAACGCTCCCTCTTGGATTCACTACCAACTACTTGGCCAAAGCAATAAACAGCAACGGAGAACATGCAAGAATTACTCAAGGACATAAATATAAAAGAGGAGAATCAAATATATAACTCAAACACAATCTGAACATAATCTCATAGTCCATCGGATCCCAGCAAACTCAGTATAGCAACAGCAGAAAGATTACATATGTGCCTCGATCATGTTGGGCAACTCACGAGGTCTAATCCATGAAGAAAAAAGAGGGGAGGAGAACATCACATAGCTACTGATCATAGACCCATGGTACAAGGTGGACTACTCACGGTTCATTCGGGAAGCATCCATGGTGGTGGAGAAGCTCCCGGAGGTGATTCCTCCCTCCGGCAGGGTGCCGGGAAGAGGTCTTTTGGTGCTCTCGATCTTGGAAGCATGACGGCAGAGGAACAGAGGAGAGATCGCGAAAAAGGATTCCGTCCCCGAGGGTTTCTCGTCACGGGGAATAAATAGGCGAAGGGGGCAGCCAGAGGTGGGCCAGGGGCTCCAGCCCCCCCCCCCCCCCGTGGCGCGGCCTAGGAGGTGGCCGCACCGGGTGGCCGCCTGGGCCCCCCTGGCCCCCCTCGGCCCCCACTTTGGCTCTTCTGGAAGGTTCCCGTACGCTGATTTTTCCTATATTTTTCCCGAAATTTTTCTGGCACTTTAAATAAGGGGGAAACCTGAAATAGAAAAACAACAGAAAACAGGAACTGGCACTCGGGTGCACTGAGTTAATAAGTTAGTCCAAATATTATCAAAAGTGTATGGAAGTTCATCAATATCATAGCAATATCACACAAAAGAGGCATGGAGCAAGCAGAAATTATAGATACGTTTTGGACATATCACCCCCGAGTGCCAATTTGTCAAGTCGCGTAAGCGAATAACGCCTCGGGGGGTGGCTGCTGCGAGCGAGGCCCCGAGTGCCAATTTGTGAGTAAGTACTTTTTTTGGAAAAATATTTGCAATATCTTTCCAGTTGTTCTTACACAAGGGGGCTGTTGAAGACAACCTTTTATTTGGATCGATGGCTTGACATCCCTAGAAATGTAAATTTGCTGCTAAAGATAACTTGAGTCTTTGGCGTGTGGTGCCGGTGAGTCTTCTGCTTGCTGTTTTGGCTTCTAAGGGAGCACTTCTTCTTCTTGTGTGGCGACTCTGCGAGTTAAGATTGCTCCGAAGGTTTCTGATATCTTGTGGAACTCTGTAACAGCCCATTTTTCACAAAAATTAAAAATTTTGTTTTCGGTGTGAATTGATTGATTGCCTGATTTTTTTGCGGTGTTTGCATCCCCGATTTATCGATTGGCGATTATTTTCCCCCTCTTATCTCGTACCGGACGGAGACCGATCCCTGCCACCCTGACACTCGACCTTTGCGACACCGGGTTTCACCCGATCACCGTCGCAAAACCCGCACGAGACCAGCCATCGACACCGGAACGAAAACCCCGTTTATTTAATATATGGATTATTTTATTGGGGCGCCAAAAAATGTTGTCGGAATATAACCGCAGTGAGGTACGATCGACGGGCTCGACGCGCTGAGCGCGTGGTTCGAGATTTCGTCGGAATCAGAGTCCGCACGGAGTCTCGGCGATCACGAACGCGATCACCGGACACGCAAGAGGGGTACCGAGGGTGTTTGCGTCAACTGGCCAGCCAACCTGCCTATATAAAGACCACCAGCCTCCCACACCCAATTAGGGTTTACCCTAATGGAAAATTGCAGCCACCCCCTAAATTTGCCCCAAATTTTGCCCCAAGCACCCCTCTCCCCCAAAACCCTAGGTCCCAAGCAAATCTGGCCGTCAGATCTGCTGATCTGCGGCTCAGATGCAACCACGTCGCCCTCCAGAGCTCCACCAGCCTCCCAGGGCGCCACGGGCCCCGCAGGGCCACCGTCGGGCCCAACCGGGCCGAGAAGCCCGCACGTCGCTCCTCCGCTCGAGCTCCTCCGCGCCGCCCGAGCTCCTCCCGCCGGCGAGCAACCCCGCTGTCGTGCCCCACGCCCTCCTCTCCTTCTCTTCCCTCTCTCCTCTCCCCTAACCCCTCTCCCCTCCCTCGCAGAGTCGCCGTTGAAGCCCCGCGCGCCATGGACGGCGGCCAGAGCTCGCACCACCCCGCCCGGAGAGCTCGCTGCACCGGCGCCGCCCGAGCCCGGCCGCCTCCCTGGCGACCCCTGCACCAGATCCGCGCCGCCGGCCCTCTTGTTGCCTCGCCCCTACACCGCTCCGCCCGCCGGCCGGCGAGCTCCAACCGCCGCCTCCGCCGACGGGATCGGGAGACCGAGCGGCTTGCTCGTCGTATCCCCGTCGTCAGCGCCATGGGTCGGCCTGCCAGCAGCCTAGCGGCCACGGCCCAGCACGCCAAGCCCAGGCCGCCTCCTCTGCCTATTGGGCTTGGCCCAACTGGGGGTGAGCCATTTTTTTTTGTTTTCCCAGTCTCTGTTTTTTTTCTCTAAGTCTTTTGTAAAAATTGCTTGCTGGATTCAATTTTGCGCTGTATTTTCCCGTTGAACCGTAGCTCGGATCGCGATGCGCCAAAAATGAAAGTTGCTTAGTTTCATGTGTACTTCAATTCCATGCTTGAACTTGCCATGTTTGGGTGCTGTATATATATTAAATCTTGCTCCAAAGTAGCTATCCTGATGTTAATGTGCTGCTGTGCTGAAAAACTGTGATTTTGTTGCAACTTCGGTCGACGAGTGTGTCGCGACTGTTTATCGGAATTGAGTGATTCCAATTGCATATTGTTAAGAATCATGTCTACTTTCATCCCATGTATTGATATGTCATGTTGCTGCACTTTTGCATATAGATTTACCCCTGTTTATACAGCATGTGTGCATAACTTGTTTTGCTTGTATCTTTTTAACCGTAACTCCGTTTGGAGTGTGCCTTATATGTAACTTGATTAGTTTTTCGTGTACTTTGTGTTTATGCTATTGTTTTCTGTTGTTAACCAACCTAAAATATGGTTTAGGACAGAACAGTACCAAATCTTTTAATCATCGTCTGGCACATAGTGTTATGCCATGTTTAGGTTGTGCCCCACTTAAATTGACTAACATAGGTAGTTTATCTTATGCGTCACATCTTGCCATGTTTGTGTGTTGTGCCATGCTTGCTTGAGTTGCCATGTTAATCACCGTTGGTTGATCACCTATAGCTAAACAACTTGAACCACCGTAAACGTGCGGTGTTCGTCGTGTGTGACCGATACCCCACTTAAATTGTTAGTAACCGTTCTCGACGATAGATCCGTATCGCGTTGCCGTGCATTGTGTTGTCTCTTTGATCTTGTATTGCTCCGTAGTAATAGTGGTGCACCGTTGATTGCTTTCCAGTGTTTCCTTCTTGTGTGCTCCCGCGGATACTCTCGGAGACGATGCGAGCTTGCGATCAACTACACCTTCGGAACCCGACTTATCAACAGGCAAGGACTATACATTACTTATGATCCATTCTATTTCAACCAGCGGTTTGCATGCTAGTATAGGATAGGTTCGATGTTTGATCCTACCACATGTTTACAGCCTCTTTCAAACCGATACAGCCATGTCCCCTCCCAGCAAACCATGTACTGCTATGTTACTACTGCTCGTTGCTCAGCCCCTGCTTAGTATGCATGCTTAGGATGCTACGATGTTACCCTGCTACTCCTGGGTTTGGGATATCACATTATTATATTGTTGTTGATGATATGATTATTATAATGTTGACTATATTCGACGAAGGATGGAAGGTCTAGGCTATCCCGCCCCGACGCTTTGTTCCATTCGAGTCACCTAGGACCCGAGTTCCGGGTATTGGTTTTAAGACTGAGCGTGCCTAACCGCGTGTGGGATTTTATGGGGTCCCCTTTTCTTACCTACCTAGCTTCAAGCATTTCTAGTGGTGGCCCAAGCTGATTTTATCATTTGAAACCGTGTGTGTGCTGGTCGTACGCCAGTAGTTTTCAAACAACTCGGGCCAGCGGAGACATAGTTCCTTTGTTGGTCCACACCTGGAAGCTAGGGGGCTGCCCACATCTGTTTGGGTAGCTAACCCGACCTCGTCCAGACGGTAGAGGCCGACTCGATAGCGCGGCCGGCTTTTGAGTTAGATGTCGACTCACCGGGGGCCACCCAGATTTGTGCGTTGTTAGTTAGAGGGACCTGTCGTTCCGGATCTCTTGGGACTAAATCATAAAATGGTTGCCTATCATGGGTAGCAACTGAGAGAGATGGGAGTGCGTGCGGAGCCTTGTAACGGGCAGTTGGTACACCCCTGCAGGGTTAAATCTTTTCGAGAAGCCGTGTCCACGGTTATGGACGACTTGAGACCTACTCCTTGTTCATAGACAACAACAACTGAGATAATTTTAATACAACTTGATCAACGTGCGTGTGTGCCTTGACTGCTTCTTCTTCGTCGGGATGCGAAGAGGAGGACAAGGATAGGATAGGTGTTATGTTTGCGTAGTAGTTGATAGGAAGACTTGTTGGAGGCGATTCCTCATCGAATGCTTGGCTTCTTATCTTACTCTCTAGATCGTTAGCCACTTCATAAATGCTAGTGCGGCAGCAACCTCACCACTTACCCCTTCCATACCGTAAACTACTAGTTGTCCTAGAATGACGAGTGATGAAGTCCTTGCTGGGTCAGATGACCACTACAGTTGGATGATGAGTACCTCTGTACTCATGATACTACCCCCAAACTCTTTTCAGGGTTCTGATCGACAACAGGTATGGTGATCGACGTTTCACGTGGAGACTCGACGACGACTAGTTAGGCGGATCCCGGCGGAGGGCCTGGACCCGTGTGGTTATGGGTATCGATGTTTTCTCTTTGCCAGTAGGCATTTGATTGTAGTCTGTACTCAGACATATATCTTCCGCTGTTGTATTGTATTTAAGGTAGTTGTATGCCGATTGTATGAGATGTTGTATCCTGTATCTGTAATGTTGTGATATCATGTTGGAAATCCGGGGCATATGACTTCGTCATATGTCGCGGTGGGACCGATATGTTCTTCGTCCCCGGATCTGGATGGAAACATCTAGATCTGGAACAGTACCGCATATCGGGCCTTACAAACTCTCTGTCGCAGCGATCGGATCTGATGAAGCTGTCGCTGACTGTGATGACGCCACGCGGGCTTGGCATTTTGAGCTTGAGGTAGGTGTAGTGTGGTACTGCCATGAAGCGTGCGAAGGCTGGTCGACCGAGGATGGCATGGTACTGTGATTTCCAGTCGACTACTTCAAAGTCCAGTAACTCCTTGAGGAAGTTGCTCGCGTTGCCAAAGACCACTTCCAGGCTTATTTTCCCGAGGGGGTAAACTGCTTTGCCTGGCACAATTCCATGGAAGGTTGTGCCTGAAGTCTTTAGTGTTGAATTTTGGATGAGCATTCTTAAAGGATTTTGGTGAATATGATGTTGATTCCGCTGCCACCATCCATGAAGACGCGCGACATGTCGTAGTTTCCGATTCTTGCTTCGAGTATCAGCGCGGCATGTCCTGGACGCGGGACGGCTGGCGGGTGGTCTTCACGGGAGAAGGTAATGTCAGTATCCGACCCGCGCAGGTATTCTGGGATGGCAGGGTGCGAGGAGACTGCGAGGAAGACTTGTCTGGTGACCTGCTTTTGCTGCCTTTTTTATGGTCTTCCTTCCTGGATCATATAGATTCGACTGTGTGCTTCTGGGTATTTTTCTTCTTTGTCAGGTGTCGAGCACCGCTCCTGGATGGCTGCCACCTGGCTTGCTCGTGCGGCGGGTGCGCGTGGTGCATTGTGGGCGATTGTTCCGACTGCTATGCTTGCGAGAGGTTGTGCTGCTGGTGCTGTAGACCTGCTTTTTTCTTATGAAAGCTTGGTGAAGCGTCTGCAGTTTCTTAGGGTGTGTCCCGATCTGAGCTCTTCGCGCTCGTTTTTTAACCCATGTAGTGTGCAGGGCCCATCGAGTTGTTCCTTGGCCGAGCGGTACGCTCGGGTGTCGTCTCATGGTTGCCTTGATCTCCAGTCTCTTTTCTGTACCTGGGGTCCTTCTTCTTGGTTGTCCCTCCTCTGCATTTTGTTGTCGTCTCGATGTCTGCCTTCTCTATCGTCTGGGAAACCGGCCGCGACCATGTCGGGTCCTCTGTCATCGTAGAAGTTATGCTTGGGGCTGATACGTCCAAAACGTATCTATAATTTCTGCTTGCTCCATGCCTCTTTTGTATGATATTGCTATGATATTGATGAACTTCCATACATTTTTTATCATATTTGGACTAACCTATTAACTCGGTGCACCCCAGTGTCAGTTCCTGTTTTCTGCTATTTTTCTATTTCAGGTTTCCCCCATATAAAAAGTGCTCCAAAAATTCTGGAAAATCCAATAAAAAATCAGCGATCAGGAAGCTTCCGGAATCACCGAGGGGGGCCAGAGGGGACCCACCAGGCGACCTCCCGGTGCGCCCCAGTGTGGGGCCGCCTGGACCTCTAGTGGGGCCCCTAACTGCCCCCCTTCGCCTATATATTCCTCGTGAAGAGAAACTCCCGTGACGAGAACCCTTTTTCACGATCTCTCCTATGTTCCGCCGCCGCCGCGCTTCCAAGATCGGGAGCACCAGAAGACCTCTTCCCGGCACCCTGCCGGAGGGAGGAATCACCTCCGGGAGCTTCTCCACCACCATGGACGCTTCCCGGATGAACCGTGAGTAGTCCACCTCGGACCATGGGTCTATGATCAGTAGCTATGTGATGTTCTCCTCCCCTCTTTGTTCTTCATGGATTAGACTTCGTGAGCTGCCCTACATGATCGAGGCACATATGTAATATTTTCTGCTGTTGCTATGCTGAGTTTGCTGGGATCCGATGGATTATGAGATTATGTTCAGATTGTGTTTGATTAATATATTTGATGCTCCTCTTTTATATTTATGTTCTTGAGTAATTCTTGCATGTTCTCCATTGTTGTTTATTGATTTGGCCAAGTAGTAGGTAGTGACTCCAAGAGGGAGTGTTATGCATGATTGTGGGTTCATGCCCCCCGATGACTAGCTTGAGTGACAGAAATATGAGTCTAGGGGATGTGTTGTTGCCACAAGGGGGAAAACAACGGTGCTTGTACTTGCGGGTGCAAGGATTGTTTACTTTACGCAAAGTTCTTTAATGCAGTTGTCTGTTGCTTTGAGTTTACACTTTGGGTGGGATTCGCAACTTAATACCAGCGAGATCTTCTGGATAGATATCTCAAGGTGGAGGATTAGTAGGTAGATGCAGATGGATGTCGGTCTACTTGTCTTGGCGTACTGCCCGTGATTTTGAGCCTCTTCCTTTCTTTATAGCATAATTAGCATTGGTTTGCGCATGATACAGTGAGGATCTCTCACTCCTCGTTGGTTACCCCAAGTGGAAGGTGAGATGTAGCGTAGCAGCAAATTTCCCTCGGTGAAGATACCAAGGTTATCAAACCAGTAGGACTCGCAGAGATACAAGAAGGTGTCACGGCGCTTGACGTGGACCAGCACACAGATACAAATAACTTTGCTCCCAACGAGTATAGAGGAGTTGTCAATTCCTCCGGCCTTGCTGTTTACTGAGGATTAACGCAAGATATAATGATAGTGATAGCAACTGAAAAGTAAACTAAGGATGTAAACAGTAATATGAAGATGGACTGGGGTCCCGTGATTTTCACTAGTGATGTCTCTCTCCCAAAAGACGATAAAAGTGCTAGCGAGGTAAACAAATAACAGTTGGGAAATTGACAGGATTATGAAGGCACCGCAATGCTAACTATGTTGCAAAGAAAGGAAGGGCTCAAAAGCAATGGGCAGTATGCCAAGGTAAGTAGACCGAAATCCATCTGCATCTACTACGAATCATCCACCTTGAGATATCTATCCAGAACGTCTCGCTGGTATTAAGTTGCGAATCCCACCCAATGTGTAAATCCAAAGCAACAGACAACTGCATTAAAAGAACTTTGCGTAAAGTAAACAATCCTTGCATCCGCGGATACAAGCACCGTTGTTTTATCCTTGGTGGCAACAGCACATCCCCTAGTCTCATGTTTCTGTCACTCAAGCTAGACATCAAGGGGCTGAACCCACAATCAAGCATAACTCTCCCTCTTGGAGTTGCAAAAAATCACTTGGCCAAAGTAAAATACGGCAACGGAGAACATGCAAGAATTTACTCAAGAACATAATATAAAAGAGAAGAACCAAATATATTACTCATCACAATCTGAACATAGTCTCATAATCCATCAGATCCCAACAAACTGAACATAACAACGACAGAAAATTACAAAGGTGCCTCGATCATGTGAGGAACCTCACGAGGTCTCAAAAGTGGAGGCACAAAGAGGGGAGAGGAACATCACATAGCTACTGGTCACGGACCCATGGTCCAAGGGGAACTACTCACGGTACATATGGGAGGTGTCCATGGCTATGGATGGTCTCCCCTTCTCCCGGCAGGGTGCCGGGGCAGCTTCTCCAGGCAGCCCTGATCTTGAAAACGGCGGCGGCGGCGATACAGAGGGGAGTTCGCGAGAAGGAGATCGATATTAGGGGTTTCCACCCCGAGGGGTAAATATAGGCGAAGGGGGGCATCGAGGGGACCCACAAGGCAGTCAGGAGGGTCCCTGGCGCGGTCCAGGGTGGGGCCGCGCCACCTGCCCTCCTGGCTGCCTGGTGGTGGCCCCCCTTCCCTCTCTTGGTGATTCCAGAAGCTTCTGTTGCACTGATTTTTTATATATTTTTCCCGGAATTTTTGGAGCACTTTTAATGCCCGGAAAACCTGAAATACAAAAACAGCAAAAAACAGAAACTGACAACTTGGTGCACTGAGTTAATAGGTTAGTCCAAATAGGTTCAAAAGTGTATGAAAGTTCAAGCAAAACATGGCAAAGTCACACAAAACATGCATGGAGCAAGCAGAAATTATAGATACGTTTGGGACGTATCAGCTCACATAATCCTATCAATTGTCCAGCTGTAATTTTCTTACCTCGCATGGCTATTTTATCGTATTTTGGGAGAGAGACATCACTAGTGAACATCATAGGACCCCGGTCCATATTTCCAATATTGTTACACCCACTATAAATTTACTGCTTTATTTACTTTTCCGTTGCTATCACTATCATTATTATCCCGTGCGTTTTATCCTTTGTAAACAACAAGGCCGGAAGGATTGACAACCCCTTTGTACTCGTTGGGAGCAAAGCTATCTGCTGTGTGTGCAGGTCCACGAAAACCGCTAATCTATGGCACCGTTGTCACCTTCCTGTCGTTGTCGCAGTCCTGCTGGAGACAAACCTTGGTATCTTCACCGAGGGAAATTGCTGCTATCTACATCTCAACCTTCCACTTTGGGTAACCAACGAGGGGCGAGAAGCTATCATGCTGTTATCAGGACAAAACCTGTCAACTCTCGCGTCATCAGGGGCGCTTTCTTCTTCTGGCGTACCCTCTGTCTCCGGTGTAGTAGTCGTAGTCGCGTTCTAGGCGTGCTGACTGGATGTCTGACTCATTTCGAATGGAGTCTTCTCCGTCGGCCCAGTTGTTGGCTTGTTCTATTAACCGCGCGAGTGTTCGGACCTTCATCTGCTCGAGTTGCTCTTTGAAATCAATACGTTGTCAGCCTCTTCTGGATGCATCGATCGCACTTTCGTCTGATATGTCCTCAGCTGAGTTTTTGAGTATGGTCCACCGCTGGATGTATGCTCACAGACTCTTTGGTTCCTTGCCTACAGGCTCTTAGCTCTTCGAGTGATGCTGGTCGTTTGTAGGTGGATTTGAAGTTCTCGATGAAGGTGCTGCGAAACTGTTTCCAGGAACTGATCGATCCTCGTGGTAGGTTCTTCAGCCAATGTCGCGCCGAGCTTTCGAGCATGAGATGTACGTACTACATTGCCATGATGTTGGTTTCTCATTGGAACTTGACGGCTGTGAGGTAGTCATCGAGCCATGCCTCTGGTTCTTCGAGGTTGTCATATTTGTGGGTTGTGGAGTTTAGTTTGAAGCCTTTCGGCATCCGCGTCTCGTGTATGGATCGCGTGAAGCATAGTGCGCCGCACGGTTTTATATCTTCGTCGGATGCGTGCTCGTCTGAGTACTCTTCGCGGGCTGCACACCTGCGTCTTCCTCGATTGATTTTGTTCTGTGTAATGTCGTCGCGTGCGTCTCGTCGATTGTTGCTACGTCGGTTGCCGTTGTCGTCCCTGACATGGTCTTTGCTTCTGTTTGAGTGCTTGCGCCAGTCGTCGTTGCTGTCGTCTTCGTCGTCATCTGGTGAGCTGGGGTTTATGTCCGGTGTCTGTTCGCGTGGCACTCGCCTTGAGCCTGCTTTTTTGGGTGTTGAGGCGGTGATGGCGTCCTTCATCATCTTGAGTGTCATCGTCATATTGCGATCTGCTGCGCCCTTTATGCCCTTCTGAGCACGAGAGAGATATGCTTGGGCAGTTATGAGAGCTTCTGCTGGTGTGAGTTGTTCTTCTTCTTCATCATCCTCTTCGAGCCTGAAGTCGGCGTCTAGTTTGCGGGCAACTTTCTTCTTATCGGTGCGTCTCAAGTTGCCGAATCTAGATTTTCCTCGGGCGGGGGAGCCGTAGTCGGAAGAGTCGCTTTCGGGCAGTGATTTGCGGTTGGTCCTCGAGTCTATGGCGATTTTTCCTTGCTTCTCCAGCTCACGTCCCTGCTGTCTTGTTTTCTTGGTGATATCACTCGCCAGCTTGTTGTATGCTCTGAGCTCGTCGCGAGTTGCGTTCTCTGGGAGTAGCTTTCCGTGTTTTACTGCGTTTTTACTCTGGCGATTGCTTCTTTGGACAGGTAGATTTTTTCTATGGGATGGTCCTCTTTTGCCGCTTCTGAGATCTGACGCCTGCTGCTCTCTGGATCGCCATTCTTGCGGTTGCTGTGCTCCTGTCTATTGAATTCTTTTCTTGGTATGATTCCTGGTTCTCCAAGGGTGACGGTAATCTGTCCAGTATTGCCAGGATCGCTGCTTTTGATGTTTGAGCGTGCGTCTCTATGACTGCTCGGGTCGTCGTCTTGGCCTTTGTCGTCTGAGGTTGGCTCGCGGGTGTCTGCCATGAACACTTGGAACAGTGCCCTGGTTGCTAGTCCGGTCACGTCTATGTTACGTTTCTTCCATTTTGGAAATCCACTCGAGTAGTTGCGAGTGATGCAGTGTTTGGTGTTGGGGTGGGTGTCAGGACCCGGGGTTAGAGTATGCAAGTCCCGCTACGACATAGTCATATGGAGAGCCGAGAACCATACCCACTTGTCTAAGCAGACAAGGCCAAGCACAGAACGTTCTCGGAAAGCATCGTACGTGAGGGGCATCCCATCCAGGCCGGATGATCAACTGAGATGGGTCCTCATCGTCCGCACACAAGTCAAATGATATGGGTGATGAACTCCCATATTCACAGACAAGTCGCCTCAACCATACTACTGACTATCTCATAACTCTTACATAGACTTACTCCAGCCCGATCACTTAGTCGGGGTCTAGGGAGGGCTCGATCATACATCAAAGTGTGCACGAGACAGAGTCTCGAGCAATCGCATCGCGATGCCCCAAGCTGCGCACATCTAAGGGCCACTTGGTGTATAAAAGACCGCCAGCCAGATCACAACTAAGGTCTCAAAAACCCATACAAAAACATGCATGTTATAAACATACACGCAGCACACATTCCTTGTATGAACAGCAGGTATCATTGCAATTCTCTACAAAGTATACATCTTTATTGATAACTCTTACAGAGTGCACACAGAGATCACAAGCATGTGATCCAACATTACAACAGACAAGCGGAAGCAAAGTAGGTCTGAGTACAGACAAGTTTAACAAATGGCTTAGACAAGCCTTATCTAAAAACAAGCCCTCCACGAGGGAACCAGTCGTCTGACTGGGACTGCACTAGCTTGGTCATGGTCTGAGTCTTCATTCTTCGAGCTTCGGGTAGAAGCCACCATCGGGGTCGGTGGGTTCATCTATAACATAGAATAAGCAAACGTGAGTACAAAGTCGTACTCAGCAAGACTTACATAGGAACTATACTACTCATGCACATGTATCAAGGTAAAGGGATGGTGGGGTTTCACTTGCAGAAGTGCCAGCTTTGACTTGGCTAGTCCTGAACTACGAGTACCAGACTTGAGGTAAGAAGCGTACACGAGTACACTACATCTCTTCAACCAATACACCACTATGGTTACTTCCTCGACTTCCCCACGAGAAGCACACCATAGCACTCACGCTTATCTTGGTGTGTTTTAGAAGTATCCAGTTCAAGTTGTCTAATAATCAAGCTAAGCTTTCCAAGCAGTCCTTAACCGCGGACGCGGCTATTCGAATAGTTTTGTTAACCCTGCAGGGGTGTACCGCTACACACACACACTCATCAGTTACCGCCTGGGAGTGGGACCCTTCAAGCGGGTACCGGCGAGGATGTTGCCACGACACTTCGCCCACAGCTCCGTTCTAGTCCAGAGAGTCGCCTATCTGAGGGGGATCCGTATGGAAGTCCGGCCGAGGTTCCAGTACAGCCTCAAACGATGTGTGCAGGGTTCCAAGCCGGTCTTGAAAAGCCGTTCATCCACTTCGCAGACCGTGCCACAGCCCTACCAGAACTCCGAACTAATGCGACTCCTGGGGTTCGAACGGGTGAGGTACTAGGTCGAGAGGGGTCAGTGAGCCCAATGTGTGGTTGTACTCTTCTTCTTGGATCACCACACAAGAACTCGGACTTAAGGCGGTGTTCAACGAGACAACCCACTGTGTACTCCTACACAACCTCTCATCGTTCACCTTGTATTAGGGTGGATTCACCAACACAGTTTCACTTTCATCAACACCATGTTCACCATCATCCCGACTCACATCAAAAGCAACCTCGTTGTACCACTAAGCATGCAATAAGCAATAACAGTTGCAGGGGCCTCATGATATCAATCAACTCCTATGTCAGCTAGGATTGTGGTTTGCTTACTACTGTGACAAGATGATAGGTCATGCATCGGATATGGGTTCAACTATGCGGTAGAATCGATACAAAGTGATCTCCTAAACATGCATAAGCGAGACTGAGAGGGAATTGGGATTTTATAGACATGATCAATGGGGGTTTTCTTGCCTTGCTGACGAGGTTCAGTCACGGGGTCTTCAACGAAGGGGGTGATCTCGGATTCCGGCTCCACTTCTATCAGCAACATGACAATCATAGGATCAACATAATGTACAATGCACAATCACATGAATAAGATTGTAATGGTGATGTTCATGGTACTGATGTGTTGAGCATTCCATTTAAAAGGAGTATATTGCATTTGAAATGCAAATTCAAACTCCATTTGATTTATCGATGAAATTCAAATGCATTTGAATGCATGAAAGTTTATTTGAAAAGGTTGATCATGAAGTGATGTGGTATAGTTGAGATAATGTTTCTGATGTGGGGGTGAAACCATTCAAATTAAGTGTGTTGCAAAGTCAATTGCAAAATCACTCCAAATTTGAATTTGAAAAGGATCCATCTGCATGTTTGCTACTGTTCACCCATTTTAAAATGGTCAAACATGAAAACAAATTGCATATTCATAATCCTTGTATTTTTCTGATAATTTTAGACATATTATTTGTCCAATTTGGAGTTAAAATGAATTTTCTATGAATTATTGAAGTTTTGGCCATTTTCTGTAATTTCTGGAATTATATAAAAAGATTTAAAAGCTTTACTGCGTCAGAGTGACACCAGGCTGACGTCATAGCTGGCCTGACAGGGGGGGTCCCACTGGTCAGCCTCACTGGTTAACTAACCCGGTTAGTTTTAAACTAACCAGGGATTAGGGGGCTCTGGGCCCCACTGTCAGTGAGGGGGGAAGGGTGATTACGGGTGGGTTAGGCCTAAGTGGCCGGCGGCTAGTCACCGGTGCCACGGGGCACGGCGGAGCCTCGCCGGAACTTCGCCGGAATGCGGTTCCGGGCACGGGAAGGGTAAAGGAGGGAACGGGAGGGCGTCTCGTCGTCGTCCGCATCCCGTGGTGCCAGCAGGGGGTCACGGGGAGCTTCAGGGCCACGGCTACGACGACGTTTGCGGCGGCCGGAGACGGAGCACGACGGCGATGGCGATTTCGGGCACCAAATCGCGCGCGGAGAGAGGGGAAAGAAGCGTATGCTCACCCCAAACTTGCTGGTGAGGACGGCGTGGCTGGGGAAGGTGCGGTGGCGACGTAATCAACGGCGTGCTTCCGCGGCTCCGACGAGATGGCGACGGCGATTCCGGTGGCTGCATGGGCTCCGGCCTCGATTCCCTTTGCACGGTGATGAAGACGACGGAGTAGAGCTCGATGGACAAGGAGGCCTGGCCTAGCTCGGCCGGTGGCCGCGTCGAGCACGACGGCGTGTTCCGGCAGGCGCTCGGGTGAGGTGAGAATCGCGAACCAGGGGAGGTAGAGCGAGCGGAGAGAGGGGGAGATGGAACTGGGGCCTTCAGGCATCCAGAGGCGAGGAGATAGGGACAGGGGGAAGCAGGAGGTGGCCGGGCGACGGCGGTGGCCGCGGCATGCTCGACACGCACCTGCGTGCTCGCCGTCCTGGAGAAGAAGACAAGAAGGGGCTGGTGGGCTGGGCTGGCTGGGCTGCGGGGCGACAAGTTGGGCCCCTTTGCCCAGGTAAGTTTCTTTTCTGTTTTATTTCTTTTCTGTTTCTTTTCTGCATTATGTTTTGGCACTTCTAAATAAATAGCAAACCATTTTTTTAAATGCTGAAACTTTTTATATGGCCTCATATTATATTAGACTAGCCACTTATAAAGTTTGGCACTTTTTAAAATTCAAAACATTTGAATTTTAAATCAAATAGGGGTTTATTTCATTTTCCAAGGCATTGTTTGAAAATTAGAAAATTCCATGAGCATGGGATTGCTCCCAAACCATTTTTAAAATGATCAGCATCATTTATAGGAATTTTCCAAATACTCAAATGATTTTTGGAAAAATATTTTTATCTGGCCATTTGAATTAATTTCTCAGGGCTTTTCTTTTCCCCATTTTTGAATTTCTTTTTGAATTTTTCACATGATGCAAAGGGACTTGCTATTCCTAGCACATACCTAGCTTGGGGTTGTGACAACTCGCCCCCACTCAAAAGAATCTCGTCCCGAGATTCAGAAGTCTGCGGGAGGAAGGAGGGGTACTCGGCACTGAGACGGTCTTCTCTTTCCCACGTGGTTTCTCTCTCAGAGTGGTGTGACCACTGAACTTTCAGAAACTTGATCTTCTTTCGGCGAGTGACACGCTCTGCGGAATCAAGAATACGAACGGGGTATTCTCGATAAGAAAGGTCATCTTGGAGATCAAGCGTTTCATGGTCGACTTCGCGGATGGGGTCCTTGAAGCAGCGCCTGAGTTGTGACACATGGAATACATCATGTACTCGGAAAAGGTGCGGCGGTAGTTCAAGTTGGTAGGCAACTTCGCCACGTTTAGCAAGAATGCGGAAAGGTCCGATGTAACGTGGGGCCAACTTGCCTTTGATACCGAAACGTTGGGTTCCCTTCAGAGGAGTAACCCGAAGGTAAGCCTTCTCATCCAGATTGTAGCTCTCTTTCCTATGATGACGATCATAGTAGCTTTTCTGACGAGACTGGGCTGCTTTCAATTGATCACGAACAATGCGAACTTGCTCTTCTTCTTCCTTAATCATGTCCGGTCCAAAGAATTTTCTTTCACCGGTTTCTGACCAGTTTAGTGGTGTTCGACATCGTCGTCCATAAAGGAGTTCAAAAGGAGCCATGTTCAGACTAGATTGAAAACTATTGTTATAAGCAAATTCGGCGAATGGAAGAGATTTCTCCCAATTCTTTCCGAATGATATAACACAAGCTCTGAGCATGTCTTCAAGAATTTGGTTAACCCTTTCGACTTGACCGCTAGACTGAGGATGGAAAGCCGTACTAAAGGAGAGATGAGTTCCCATAGCATTCTGAAAGCTTCCCCAAAATCTAGAGGTGAAAAGGCTACCGCGATCAGAATTGATTTCCAAAGGAACACCGTGAAGGGACACAATTCTAGAGACGTACAAGTCTGCTAACTGGCTAGCAGTTATAGACTCGCGAACTGGAAGGAAGTGAGCAACTTTGGAAAGTCTATCTATGACAACGAAGATGGCATCGTTTCCTTTCTGGGTTCTTGGAAAGCCGGTGATGAAGTCCATACCGACTTTGTCCCATTTCCACTCGGGAATAGGCAAAGGTTGAAGTGTACCAGCAGGTCTTTGATGTTCTGCCTTAATGCGACGACAAACATCACATTCGGCAACAAATTGAGCAATGTCTCTCTTCATCCTAGTCCACCAAAATCTCTGGCGTAGATCTCGGTACATTTTTGTGCTACCGGGATGAATCGAGAGGGGTGTGTCATGGGCTTCTTTGAGGATGAGTTGCCTTAGTTCCCTATTCTTAGGTACTACCAAACGATTTTCAAAGAATACCGTTCCTTTGCTATCTGTGGAGAAACATTTAGCAACTCCGCTAGCAATGTTCTCCTTGATCCGGCGAACACCTCGTGCACGCCTTTGGGAAACTATGATTTGATCCTCAAGAGTCGGTTTCGCCACCAAGGTAGAAAGATAGCCATGAGGAACAATCTCAAGATTGAGCTTGCGAAATTCCTCATGAAGAAGTGGTTGATACTGTTGTAACATAAGGTTGTTACAATACGACTTACGACTTAGTGCATCAGCCATGACATTGGCTTTGCCTGGGGTGTGAGAAATTCCTAAGTCATAATCTTTTATCAACTCAATCCAGCGTCTTTGCCTGAGGTTAAGATCTGGCTGGCTGAAAATGTATTTGAGGCTTTGGTGGTCGGAATAGATCTCGCAACGATTACCAAGGAGGTAATGTCGCCAAGTTGTCAGGGCATGAACTACGGCAGCGAGTTCAAGGTCATGGGTAGGATAGTTCTCTTCATGTGGCCGCAACTGGCGTGAAGCATAAGTTACCACATGTCGATCTTGCAGAAGTATGCATCCTAACCCTTGCCGTGATGCGTCACAATAGATCTCGAAATCCTTTTTGGTGTCTGGAGGTGCAAGTACGGGTGCAGAAGTCAATCTTCTTTTTAGCTCTTGAAAGCTTTCCTCGCACTTGGGAGTCCATTGGAATTTCTTATCTTTCTTGAGGAGTTCAGTCAGAGGCTTTGCAACTTTAGAAAAGTTCTCGACGAAGTGGCGGCAATAGCTGGCTAGGCCAAGAAAACTCCTAACTTGCTTAACCGATTCAGGTGGAGTCCAGTCAAGGACGGCCTGAACTCTCTCGGGATTCACAGCAATGCCTTTTGCAGAAATCACGTGGCCTAAGTAGGTCACTTCTGGTAGCAAAAATTCACACTTGGAGAATTTAGCATACAGGCGATGCTCTCTAAGTTTCATCAATACCAGCCTTACGTGTTCGGCATGTTCTTCTTTGTTCTTCGAGTAGATTAGAATGTCATCGAGATAAACCACAACAAATTTATCTAAGTACTCCATGAAGATCGAATTCATCATGCGAGAGAAAGTGGTGGGGGCATTGGTTAAACCAAAGGACATGACGGTGTACTCGTAAAGACCATAACGAGTAGTAAAAGCCGTTTTTGGAATGTCCTCGTTTCGGATTTTGATTTGATGATAACCTAATCTCAAATCCATCTTGGAGAAGACAGAGGATCCAGCAAGTTGATCATAAAGATCATTGATCCTGGGCAGTGGGTACTTGTTCTTTATCGTTGCTAGATTTAGCGGGCGATAGTCTACGCACATCCTTTATGTTCCATCTTTCTTCGTTACGAACAGAACGGGGCAACTCCATGGCGATGAGCTAGGGCGGATGAAGCCTTTTTCCAACAAAGCTTCCAGTTGGTTTTTAAGCTCAGCTAACTCACGTGGGGCCATTTTGTATGGGCGTCTGGAAATTGGTGCGGTTCCTGGGGCAAGATCCACTATGAACTCTACACATCTGTCGGGTGGCATGCCCGGCAGCTCTTCAGGAAAGACATCCGGGAAGTCACGAACCACCGGAACATCTTCAAGGTCGGGAAGGGGAAGCACATTCAAAGAATGCACCTGGGTTCTTGTTCTTGGTGAGGAATAAGCTATTGTCTGGCCTGAAGGATGTGTAAGTCTAATTGACTTGGCTTTACAATCAAGAAAAGCATGTTGTCTTGATAACCAATCCATACCAAGGATGACATCAATGTCTGAAGACTTGAGGGCTATGAGTGAAGCAAGGAATACTAAACCCTCAATTGCAATTTGATTGCCATGGATTACTCTATTAGTTTGCCATTTGGAACCAGGAGTTTGAATGATCATAGGGGTGAACATTTCATCAAAGGATATCTCATGCCGAAGTGCATAACTCTCCGACATGAATGAGTGAGATGCTCCTGGATCGAAAAGGACAGAAGTGGGAACAAAATTGACTGGGAGCGTACCAAGAATGACGTCAGAAGTACTATCAGTTTCCTCAGCTGAGATTTGGTTCACACGTCCAAGATTTTCTGAGGTGGATGGCTTAGCGGTGGGAACCTTTTGAGATGGTTTGGCACGAACAGTGGGGTTTCCTTTGGCATGGGGTGGAGCATTTTGATTGACGGGGCACTCACGAGAGTAGTGACCAGGCTGGCCACATCTAAAGCAGGCTCCAAAGATAGTGCGGGGAGCTGGGTTGTTTGGTGGAGCTGGTGGACGAGGCGGCACAAGGGATGGCCTCGGTGGGTTGTTTTGGTGGGTCAAACTGTTAGGAATCCAGATCATGCTCTTCTGAGGGCGTGAACTGGAAGAAGGGGCAATCACAAGAGCATGCTTGCGAGACTTCTCAAAAACTTCATTGCCATGCTCAGCTCTAAAGGATCTGTTGACTAAATCCTCAAAGGTGGAAAATTCGATGAGGTTGAGATCATGACGGAGGATGGGGCTAAGTTCCTTACGGAACCTTGCCTGCTTTCTGGCATCGGTGGTGATCTCATCTTGGGCATAACGAGCAAGACGGTTGAACTCCCTCACATACTCATGAATGGACATCACTCCTTGATTCAGATTGCAAAACTCTTCCTTCTTGCGCTCCATCAACTCATCCAGAATGTGGTACCCTCGTAAGGCAACACAGAACTCCTGCCAAGTCACTACGTGACCATCTGGCTGCATTGCAACATAGTTCTCCCCCCACTGAAGAGCAGCACCTTCCAAGAAGTATACCGCGAAAATAACTCGGTCATCGGGAGCAACATGTGTTGTATCAAGCTTACGCTCGATGGAACGGAGCCAATCATCAGCTTCGAGGGGCTCAGAGGAACATCGGAATACCGGTGGCTTGAAGTAGATGAAGTCCTGAATGCTCACAACCACATTACGATGGTGGGCGGTATTCTGCTCGATGAGGTCCAGAAGGCGTGTCTGATCACGTCTATTCCGCTCAGCTTCCATCATGATTTCTGCCGCAGAAGGCGGGGGTGGAGGTTCATCATCATTTCGATTCCGATCACGGTCTCGATTCCGAAGAACAGCACTACGAGTTCCACCTGACATCCTGTGTGATAAAAATCAACAATCAGAACAGGTTGTACGATGGAGTCAAGGATAAAAGGATATGATTTCAGAAGGAGAAGACTATAATGCAAAGGCAATGATTCAAAGAAACACGGGATAATTCCGGCAGCATAACGGCTACACCGGGATGGAAAACAAGACAACCTCGAGGATATTGGACAGAACTTCCTCAAGGAACTCAAAATACGGAGACTCTAGACAACCACAACAATCCTACGGCTATAAGGAGGCAATCAACGAGGTGTTCTATTCAGACATAGATGATCCTAGTCCTATCTTCCCGTAGAAAAGATAAGGGTGACTCAGAACTCAGATCGATGAGGGTAAGGAGAAAAAAGAAGCTTTGGACAGGTAGATTTTTTCTATGGGATGGTCCTCTTTTGCCGCTTCTGAGATCTGACGCCTGCTGCTCTCTGGATCGCCATTCTTGCGGTTGCTGTGCTCCTGTCTATTGAATTCTTTTCTTGGTATGATTCCTGGTTCTCCAAGGGTGACGGTAATCTGTCCAGTATTGCCAGGATCGCTGCTTTTGATGTTTGAGCGTGCGTCTCTATGACTGCTCGGGTCGTCGTCTTGGCCTTTGTCGTCTGAGGTTGGCTCGCGGGTGTCTGCCATGAACACTTGGAACAGTGCCCTGGTTGCTAGTCCGGTCACGTCTATGTTACGTTTCTTCCATTTTGGAAATCCACTCGAGTAGTTGCGAGTGATGCAGTGTTTGGTGTTGGGGTGGGTGTCAGGACCCGGGGTTAGAGTATGCAAGTCCCGCTACGACATAGTCATATGGAGAGCCGAGAACCATACCCACTTGTCTAAGCAGACAAGGCCAAGCACAGAACGTTCTCGGAAAGCATCGTACGTGAGGGGCATCCCATCCAGGCCGGATGATCAACTGAGATGGGTCCTCATCGTCCGCACACAAGTCAAATGATATGGGTGATGAACTCCCATATTCACAGACAAGTCGCCTCAACCATACTACTGACTATCTCATAACTCTTACATAGACTTACTCCAGCCCGATCACTTAGTCGGGGTCTAGGGAGGGCTCGATCATACATCAAAGTGTGCACGAGACAGAGTCTCGAGCAATCGCATCGCGATGCCCCAAGCTGCGCACATCTAAGGGCCACTTGGTGTATAAAAGACCGCCAGCCAGATCACAACTAAGGTCTCAAAAACCCATACAAAAACATGCATGTTATAAACATACACGCAGCACACATTCCTTGTATGAACAGCAGGTATCATTGCAATTCTCTACAAAGTATACATCTTTATTGATAACTCTTACAGAGTGCACACAGAGATCACAAGCATGTGATCCAACATTACAACAGACAAGCGGAAGCAAAGTAGGTCTGAGTACAGACAAGTTTAACAAATGGCTTAGACAAGCCTTATCTAAAAACAAGCCCTCCACGAGGGAACCAGTCGTCTGACTGGGACTGCACTAGCTTGGTCATGGTCTGAGTCTTCATTCTTCGAGCTTCGGGTAGAAGCCACCATCGGGGTCGGTGGGTTCATCTATAACATAGAATAAGCAAACGTGAGTACAAAGTCGTACTCAGCAAGACTTACATAGGAACTATACTACTCATGCACATGTATCAAGGTAAAGGGATGGTGGGGTTTCACTTGCAGAAGTGCCAGCTTTGACTTGGCTAGTCCTGAACTACGAGTACCAGACTTGAGGTAAGAAGCGTACACGAGTACACTACATCTCTTCAACCAATACACCACTATGGTTACTTCCTCGACTTCCCCACGAGAAGCACACCATAGCACTCACGCTTATCTTGGTGTGTTTTAGAAGTATCCAGTTCAAGTTGTCTAATAATCAAGCTAAGCTTTCCAAGCAGTCCTTAACCGCGGACGCGGCTATTCGAATAGTTTTGTTAACCCTGCAGGGGTGTACCGCTACACACACACACACTCATCAGTTACCGCCTGGGAGTGGGACCCTTCAAGCGGGTACCGGCGAGGATGTTGCCACGACACTTCGCCCACAGCTCCGTTCTAGTCCAGAGAGTCGCCTATCTGAGGGGGATCCGTATGGAAGTCCGGCCGAGGTTCCAGTACAGCCTCAAACGATGTGTGCAGGGTTCCAAGCCGGTCTTGAAAAGCCGTTCATCCACTTCGCAGACCGTGCCACAGCCCTACCAGAACTCCGAACTAATGCGACTCCTGGGGTTCGAACGGGTGAGGTACTAGGTCGAGAGGGGTCAGTGAGCCCAATGTGTGGTTGTACTCTTCTTCTTGGATCACCACACAAGAACTCGGACTTAAGGCGGTGTTCAACGAGACAACCCACTGTGTACTCCTACACAACCTCTCATCGTTCACCTTGTATTAGGGTGGTATCACCAACACAGTTTCACTTTCATCAACACCATGTTCACCATCATCCCGACTCACATCAAAAGCAACCTCGTTGTACCACTAAGCATGCAATAAGCAATAACAGTTGCAGGGGCCTCATGATATCAATCAACTCCTATGTCAGCTAGGATTGTGGTTTGCTTACTACTGTGACAAGATGATAGGTCATGCATCGGATATGGGTTCAACTATGCGGTAGAATCGATACAAAGTGATCTCCTAAACATGCATAAGCGAGACTGAGAGGGAATTGGGATTTTATAGACATGATCAATGGGGGTTTTCTTGCCTTGCTGACGAGGTTCAGTCACGGGGTCTTCAACGAAGGGGGTGATCTCGGATTCCGGCTCCACTTCTATCAGCAACATGACAATCATAGGATCAACATAATGTACAATGCACAATCACATGAATAAGATTGTAATGGTGATGTTCATGGTACTGATGTGTTGAGCATTCCATTTAAAAGGAGTATATTGCATTTGAAATGAAAATTCAAACTCCATTTGATTTATCGATGAAATTCAAATGCATTTGAATGCATGAAAGTTTATTTGAAAAGGTTGATCATGAAGTGATGTGGTATAGTTGAGATAATGTTTCTGATGTGGGGGTGAAACCATTCAAATTAAGTGTGTTGCAAAGTCAATCGCAAAATCACTCCAAATTTGAATTTGAAAAGGATCCATCTGCATGTTTAAAACTGTTCACCCATTTTAAAATGGTCAAACATGAAAACAAATTGCATATTCATAATCCTTGTATTTGTCTGATAATTTTAGACATATTATTTGTCCAATTTGGAGTTAAAATGAATTTTCTATGAATTATTGAAGTTTTGGCCATTTTCTGTAATTTCTGGAATTATATAAAAAGATTTAAAAGCTTTACTGCGTCAGAGTGACACCAGGCTGACGTCATGGCTGGCCTGACAGGGGGGGTCCCACTGGTCAGCCTCACTGGTTAACTAACCCGGTTAGTTTTAAACTAACCAGGGATTAGGGGGCTCTGGGCCCCACTGTCAGTGAGGGGGGAAGGGTGATTAGGGGTGGGTTAGGCCAAGGTGGCCGGCGGCTAGTCACCGGTGCCACGGGGCACGGCGGAGCCTCGCCGGAACTTCGCCGGAATGCGGTTCCGGGCACGGGAAGGGTAAAGGAGGGAACGGGAGGGCGTCTCGTCGTCATCCGCATCCCGTGGTGCCAGCAGGGGGTCACGGGGAGCTTCAGGGCTACGGCTACGACGACGTTTGCGGCGGCCGGAGACGGAGCACGACGGCGATGAAGATTTCGGGCACCAAATCGCGCGCGGAGAGAGGGGAAAGAAGCGTATGCTCACCCCGAACTTGCTGGTGAGGACGGCGTGGCTGGGGAAGGCGCGGTGGCGACGTAATCAGCGAAGAGAGGGGGAGATGGAACTGGGGCCTTCCAGGCGTCCAGAGGCGAGGAGATAGGGACAGGGGGAAGCAGGAGGTGGTCGGGCGACGGCGGTGGCCGCGGCATGCTCGACACGCACCTGCGTGCTCGCCGTCCTGGAGAAGAAGACAAGAAGGGGCTGGTGGGCTGGGCTGGCTGGGCTGCGGGGCGACAAGTTGGTCCCCTTTGCCCAGGTAAGTTTCTTTTCTGTTTTATTTCTTTTCTGTTTCTTTTCTGCATTATGTTTTGGCACTGCTAAATAAATAGCAAACCATTTCTAAAAATGCTGAAACTTTTTCTATGGCCTCATATTATATTAGACTAGCCACTTATAAAGTTTGGCACTTTTTAAAATTCAAAACAATTGAATTTTAAATCAAATAGGGGTTTATTTCATTTTCCAAGGCATTGTTTGAAAATTAGAAAATTCCATGAGCATGGGATTGCTCCCAAACCATTTTTAAAATGATCAGAATCATTTATAGGAATTTTCCAAATACTCAAATGATTTTTGGAAAAAGATTTTTATCTGGCCATTTGAATTAATTTCTCAGGGCTTTTCTTTTCCCCATTTTTGAATTTCTTTTTGAATTTTTCACATGATGCAACGGGACTTGCTATTCCTAGCACATACCTAGCTTGGGGTTGTGACAGTGGGAGTCGCGGCTGACTCGCGGAGTTGCTGCATGGGCGGGTGCTTCGTCTTCGGTTGTTACCGTGGTAACGATTGTTGCTGCGTGTGCTCGGGCGCGATCCGTGAGGCGAAGAGTGCCCAATGGTTGACGTAGATCTGGTACCCACCGAAGGTCTGGTCGATGCCAGCGCGCAGGTCGGCGAAGGCTGGTCGCAAGGTCAGAAGGTGAGCACGAAGCCGAGGGACCCGAATAGATCAGAATCTGCTCGAGCCATGGAGTCGTCGAGTGCTGGAGGAGTCGCCGACTTGATGGATGCTGATGAAGGGGCCGCCGAGATCGTGATTCCAACCTGTGAAGTTCCCACAGACAGCACCAGTTGACGAGGATCAGCCTCGACAAATCCTAGGGTTAGGTACCCTAGGTTTCGTGTGGAAGGAATGAGAGCGACGTGGCCTGCGCGTTGGTAGGATTCGGACGGAGAGGATCCATGGTCAGGGACCCTGGGTTAGATCGGAAAATCCCATGGTCAGGGACCCTGGGTTAGATCGGAGAGAAGGAACAGGTTGGCGATACTCGTCGGCTAACAGGAGAAGCACTTCCTGCTCAATAATATCATGTGAGGGGGCGATTACAGTGGAAGTCTAGGCGAGTTCGCGCAATACCGGAGGTGTTGATTGTAGATTGGATGTCCTGAGGCGTCCCCCCTCCCAGCCTTTATATACTAGGCCGGGTCTCGGGGAGTTCGTCTCAGGTTACAGGGACGATTTCCTAAATCTAGTCCTGCCTTGAACGCCAAGTCTTGGCTTCCATATTGGTCGCGGACTCCTACGTCGGTGCTTAGAGCGAGCCAGTCGTGGGCCTGTCGAAGCTTCCAGCGGGCCTCTTTGTCTTCGTATGCACCAGGTATACTCACACGCAGGAGTCGTGGGGTCACCCCCTCGTCAGTCACCTTCCAGCATCAGCACTCAAAACAATCCCAATAACATGGTCGTTTGCGCTATGGGGACTGGACATGGTTGGGACATTCAAACGAGCCAGGGGCGGTTTGACTCACCTACTAGTTGCAGTCGATAAATTCACAAAGTGGATTGAAGCACGTTGATACGTCCCAAACGTATCTATAATTTCTGCTTGCTCCATGCATGTTTTGTGTGATATTGCTATGTGTTTGATACACTTTCATATCTTTTTATAACATATTTTGGAACTAACCTATTAATGGTTGCAAGAGTGCACAAGTTCTTGTTTTTGTACTTTATGTGTAGGAATTACTTGGATAAAGGAAAAATTAGAAAAAGAAGCCTCGTAGGAGTTGGACTCTAACTCTCCCGAAATATGTCCTCACCAGACAGGTTAAGATCGCCTCGGAAACGCTAGAAGACGGCCTCAAACGGAAAAACTTAAAACTACAAAGTTGTAGGGAATTTTGTTCCGATGGATTTAGACATAAAATTCGGCCAAATCGGAGTTCGTATGATCCCTCCAGGACCAAAATACCGAAGACATAATCTGGATGACGGGAATCCGAGTCTATATAAAGAGAGGAAACCTAGGTCAAAGGGCACCACGAAATTTCCTCCCCCTTGGCAGCCGTCTTGAGGGGAGATCAATATCCACAGCAGCACCATATCCAAGGAAGAAGAAGGGGGCCAAGGGCCGCTGCCCCCAAGGGTCGTGGCCACCGCCGTGGCCGTGGGCGCCGCCGTTGTCGTTGCCGTCTCCTTCATCTCCTTCGGGCTGCACCTCTCCATCAACAACTCTCTCTCTCTCTCACCATGTCCATGTGTGAGTAGTTCCCCTCGGTTATAAGTCTTGTATCTTGATCTATGTGGTTTCTCTCTCTCTCCCATGATGTGATCTTTGTTGTGATCATAGGCTATGTTAATCTAGGGTGATCCCATGATATTTCCCCTTCCTCTATGTATTGGATTGATGTACTCAATTGATCTTATCTAGTATAATCCCCGAGACCAAGGTGATAGCGGTCTATTGGACATGGGTTAGAATAATTTTATCATGAGTGATTTCCTCTTTTGTGTGTGGATTGAAGATTGAGAGTCTCTTGGTGCTTGTCTTTGACTATCCTTGAGATATGTTGTGGTGATTGTGGTACTCTCTTTGGATGGCCGCGGTGACATTGGGAAATCCATAGATTGAGAACTACGAACTTTGAGGTGTGCTTTTGTAGCCCTACATAATTCTCATCCTCTCTTGACCACAAAGGAATGACCTCCGAGTGCGTCTCCATTGCATGTTTTATGGGAAATATCATGTGATTAGACTATGTTAATGTTGTTGGGAGTTGCCACTAGTGAAAGTATGAAGCCTAGGCCTTGTTTCCACCATTGTTACACCGTTTGTGCTCACTTTTATTACATGTTTGCTTGCTGCACTTTTTATTACAGATTTATATTACTTTGTTTTGCCACACCTATCACCCATATTTTATCATCTCTTCGCCGAACTAGTGCACCTATACAACTCCTAGTTGTATTTGGTGTGTTGGGGACACAAGAGACTTCTTGTATCTTAATTGCAGGGTTGCTTCAGAGAGACCATCTTCAACCTCTACTTCCCTGAGTTCGATAAACTTTAGGTCATCCACTTGAGGGAAATTGTTGCTGTCCTACAAACCCTGCGCTTGGAGGCCCAACATAGTCTACAAGAATAGAAGCGTGCGTAGACATCAAGCTATTTCTGGCGCCGTTGCCGGGGAGGTGAGTGCTTGAAGGTATATCTTTAGATCTTGCAATTAATTATTTTTGTTTCTTGTTTTATTTTCACTAGTTAGGCTTATGGAAAACAACAAAAATATTATGAGAGAGCTTTATGAGCTCTACCTTGAGTTGGGACATGAAGTGTTTGAAGAGAAAATCAAAAAGCCTATGGAACTTTACTACTTGCACAACACTCATGATAGTCGCAATGTTATTAGTATGTCTTCTTTGAATACCTTTGATCCTAATGATATGCAAAGCTATAAGTTTGGGGATGCTACGTTTTATGAAGATGATTTTTTTGCCCCCCAAGTTTTGATGAGGAAATTTATTTTGATAATACTTTGCCTTCTATCTATGATGATTATTGTGATGACACTTATGCTATAAAGAATGAAAGTTTGGAAGTGTATCATGATAAGAATGATTCATGTGATAGCTATTTTCTTGAGTTTGCTCCCACTATTACTAATGAGAAGGATTTTGCTTATGTGGAGAGTAACAAATTTTCTATGCTTGTGGATCATGATAAGAATTTTTTATGTGATACTTATATTGTTGAGTTTATTCATGATCTCACTGAAAATTATTATGAGAGGGGACATATGCTTATAGATATTTCAATGATATCAAGTTCCCTCTCTTTATGTTGAAGGTTTTGAAGTTGCACTTATTTTGGCTTCCTATGCTAATATATTTATGCTTCAATGAGTTATTTCTCTACAAGATCCCTTTGCATAGGAAGCATGTTAAACTTAAATGTTTTTGGTATTTTCTTCTTCATGATCTCTTTTGTTCTTCAACTCTTATTCCTACGAGAGCATCATTAAAATCTTAAGCCTATCTTTATGGCTATAAAGAAAGAGCTCTAGGGAGACAACCCTTGTTATCTTTAGTTTGAGTTTTTACTTTCAGTTTTTAGTGGTCTTGATGATTTTTACTACTGTAGCAACATCATTGTATCTTTATTTTCAATCTTTGTACCAAGTCTAGCCTCCGATTGCAAGAAAGTTTAAAAGTTGTGACATGCTGTCCAGAAAACAGATTCTGTCCTTGGACAAAAAATATAACCTAAAATCACCATATCTTCTTTTTAATCTGAATTTTTTTGACAGCGTGATCCATACAATTGTCTTTCGAGCGTCTGTTTTGAGTTTTTTTATTCGAGTTGCATAAGTACCCCTAAAAAATTCTTTACTACCTGTCGTTATGTTTTTCACAGATTCTGCCACGTTTTGTCTCTCCTAACTTTTGCAAACCTTAATCTTGATTTTTCTTTGCAAAAACCTTTTGGAAATCTTGAGAAACAGTAGATCTTCAAGAATATCTTTATATCCAGTGGGGAAAAATTATTTATTAAGGGTACTAACCTCTCTAATCAGCTTATGACGAGTTATGTATGAAGGGAGTTTTCAAGTGTGCGATGGAAGATGATGAAAGAAGATTCCGGAGTGTCAAGCGCTCAATCTTGGGGATGCACCCATGCATCCCCAATAAATATTCAAGGAGACTCAAACGTCTAAGCTTGGGGATGCCCCCGTGCATCCCCTTCTCCATCAACAATCATCAGTTCGTCCTTCGTCTCACTATATTTTTATCACTTCATGCGTTATGTGCTATGCTTGGAGCGTCTCGCTCTTAGGTTTTATTTTTAGTTTTCTTTAGCTTTGCTTGTTGTTCATAACAAGTTAGATCCCGTCTTACTTTGTGTGGGAGAGAAACACGCTCCGTTTGAACTAGAACTCCTTATAGGATTTGCATGATTATTTCCTTAGCTATGAGTTGTTCTTTTTCTTTTCTTAGTTGTTGTCATGTTTAGTTGTAGTGCTTTAGTTTTCTTCTGGAGCTTTTCTTTTGTCTCAGGTTGAACTTTCTATAGGTTGCATGTTTTATCTTGTTAGAGAGTTTGCTTGTTGCACTGAGTTTTGTGTCTTGAATAGAAATTAGGTAGTTCAAGTTGCTATTCTCTTTATAGTAGTAACTTGCAATAGTTTTGAGGTATTGACTAGAGTAATGTTTGAATTTTTGGTGTCAACAGCTCGAGCCTATTAGTGATAGATGTCGTATTTTGGGCAATCCGTGTGATTTTCGAAAACCAAAAATCATGTTGAGAACTCTAGCTACTAGATGGATCACTAACCTCTGGAGGGTTCAAATATTAGAGTACACTAACGTACCATGAGTCGAGGATGCGCAAGTATAACCAAACCCCCATACACTCCTCCTCGGGGTACTTGTCTCTTTGTGAACCTCCTGATTAGATTGAGGGTTACCGATAATAAGTGCATGAGTTCTTCAGACTAATGTGAGTATTCGAAAGTTGACACTTCCACCCACCTATACTTTTTCTAGCCTCTTCGGTACCGTGCATTGCCCTTTCTCACCTTGAGAGTTGGCGCATACTTCGCCGGTGCATCCAAACCCTTGGCACGATACGCTCTGTCATCATAATCCTCCTTATATCTTTCCTCAAAACAGCCACCATACCTACCTACAAGGCATTTCCATAGCCTTTCCGAGATACATTGCCATGCAACATCCACCTTCTCGTGACTTGATCCTCATGTCATACATGCTACTTGCTTGATCGATGAGCCGCATGCTAGTTGGGCCTTTCCCTAATCATTGCTACATGACGCGCTAGTATCATTGCATATCCTGCTATCCTGGCAGAGGCATACATTTGCATCATGATAGTTATATCTTCTTTATGTGAGTACCTTTGTAAAGTGTGAAAGATCTTCTATATTCTTGTAAAATATAGAGTGTTGCCCCTAAAGTGAGGAAAAGATCCCAAAGAGGACAAAATCAAAAGATCCCAAAGAGGACAAATGAGAGTTAAATAGAAAGAGCCATTGAGGCCACTAAAAAAATACAAAAAAGGAGAAAAAAGAGAAAAAGAAAAAAGAAAAAGAGAGAAGGGGGCACACTACTATTCCTTTTGAGAGATCCACACTAGTACTTCATACTCTATCCCTTGTACTCCATAGAGATCATCATCATGCATATAGCTATGTGGGGACCTTCACACTATAGAACTTGGCTTGTATATTCCAATGATGAGCCTCCTCAAACGAGCTCTAGGTCTTCTTGAGCAAGCAAGTTAGATGCACCCCCACTAGTTCCCTTGGAGATATTTTAGCTCACATGTGCATCCGTTGCATGGCAATCCCTACTCCTCGCATCATATCTTTCATATGGCTTTCTCTCGCCTATGATTGTCCTCATGGATGTGAGCCTTTCACACCTTTTTTGTCTTCCTCCTCCATCTTCTTTCTGTTTCGCCTTTTAGGTGTCAACTTTCTTGCTCACGCTCATGCATTGCATGAGTGCTCAAAATATCGAAAGGGAGTGGATCAGTTTGACTTGTACCTGGCTAGTGATCTGGGGACGAGTCAAGATAAGAATCCAAAGGAGACCAAGTGTGAAACTTTAGTAGATAGTTGTTCTCAACAACCTTTCTTCTCTCTTTTTCCCAATCCCCTGCTTGCACGCAAACACCATCTGGAGACATTCGAGTCACGGACAGCGAGATCTCTTGCACCTTTTGTTCTTTTGTTGCTTGTGTCAATGCTAATATAGACTCTTGCTTGTTAAGACTTGAATTGAATTTCATGGTTTGATTGCTTTACTTAAAAGTCCTTATATGGTTGTGTGGCATGTCACCACAGAAATTATGATTGTTATCATTTACCTACTCGAGGACGAGCAGGAATTAAGCTTGGGGATGTTGATACGTCCCAAACGTATCTATAATTTCTTCTTGCTCCATGCATGTTTTGTGTGATATTGCTATGCGTTTGATACACTTTCATATCTTTTTATAACATATTTTGGAACTAACCTATTAATGGTTGCAAGAGTGCACAAGTTCTTGTGTTTGTACTTTATGTGTAGGAATTACTTGGATAAAGGAAAAATCACAAAAAGAAGCCTTGTAGGAGTTGGACTCTAACTCTCCCGAAATTTGTCCCCACCAGACAGGTTTTAAAGATCGCCTCGGAAACGCTAGAATACGGCCTCAAACGAAAAACTTAGAACTACAAAGTTGTAGGGAATTTTGTTCCGGTGGATTTAGACATAAAATTTGGCCAAATCGGAGTTCGTATGATCCCTCCAGGCCCGAAATACAGAAGACATAATCTGGATGACGGGAATCCGAGAGTCTATATAAAGAGAGGAAACCTAGGTCAAAGGGCACCACGAAATTTCCTCCCCCTTGGCAGCCGTCTTGAGGGGGAGATCAATCTCCACAACAGCACCATCTCCAAGGAATAAGAAGGGGGCCAAGGGTCGTGGCCACCGCCACCGCCGTTGTCGTCTCCTTCATCTCCTTCGGGCTGCACCTCTCCATCAACAACTCTCTCTCTCTCACCATGTCCATGTGTGAGTAGTTCCCCTCGGGGCTAAGGCTTGTATCTTGATGTATGTGGTTTCTCTCTCTCTTCCATGATGTGATCTTTGTTGTGATCATAGGCTATGTTAATCTAGGGTGATCACATTATATTTCCCCTTCCTCTATGTATTGGATTGATGTACTCAATTGATCTTATCTAGTATAATCCCCGAGACCAAGGTGACAGCGGTCTATTGGACATGGGTTAGAAGAATATTATCATGAGTGACTTCCTCTTTTGTGTGTGGATTGAAGATTGAGAGTCTCTTGGTGCTTGTCTTTGACTATCCTTGAGATATGTTGTGGTGATTGTGGTACTCTCTTTGGATGGCCGCGGTGACATTGGGAAATCCATAGATTGAGAACTACGAACTTTGAGGTGTGCTTTTGTAGCCCTACATAATTTTCATCCTCTCTTGACCACAAAGGAATGACCTCCGAGTGCGTCTCCATTGCATGTTTTATGGGAAATATCATGTGATTAGACTATGTTAATGTTGTTGGGAGTTGCCACTAGTGAAAGTATGAAGCCTAGGCCTTGTTTCCACCATTGTTACACTGTTTGTGCTCACTTTTATTACATGTTTGCTTGCTGCACTTTTTATTACAGATTTATATTACCTTGTTTTGCCACACCTATCACCCATATTTTATCATCTCTTCCCGAACTAGTGCACCTATACAACTCCTAGTTGTATTTGGTGTGTTGGGGACACAAGAGACTTCTTGTATCTTAATTGCAGGGTTGCTTCAGAGAGACCATCTTCAACCTCTACTTCCCTGAGTTCGATAAACCTTAGGTCATCCACTTGAGGGAAATTGTTGTTGTCCTACAAACCTCTGCGCTTGGAGGCCCAACATAGTCTACAAGAATAGAAGCGTGCGTAGACATCACACGTCCAATCAAGAAGCTGGATGGTCCGACGGCGGCTCGTTTCATCGCCGACATCGCAAGCAGATATGGAATTCCCAATAGCATCATCACGGACAACTTCACAAATTTTGCAAAGGGAGCATTAGCTCGGTATGCATCCGAGTACGGCATTCGGCTCGATGTGGCATCTGTAGCGCACCCTCAATCAAATGGTCAAGCAGAAAGAGCAAACGGTCTCATCCTGTCGGGCATCAAGGCACGATTGGTCGAGCCACTTCAAAGAGCAGCCGGAGCATGGGTTGAAGAACTTCCAGCAGTCTTCCTCCGAACCGTTCAACTGGATTCACTCCGTTCTTCCTCGTGTATGGCTCAGAAGCAATCATTCCAGCCGATATTGAGTTTGACTCACCTCGGCATGCTTTATGCACTGAGGCAGAAGCCAAGGAAGCTCGAGAAGACGGTGTTGATCTAAAAGAAGAAGCCTGCATGTTGGCCTTATCCAGGTCGGCAATTTATCAACAGAAGCTGAGGCACTACTGATACGTCCCAAACGTATCCATAATTTCTGATTGCGCCATGCATGATTTGTGTGACTTTGCCATATTTTTCTTGAACTATCATACACTTTTGATCATATTTGGACTAACCTATTAACTCAGTGCACCCAGTTGCCAATTCCTGTTTTCTGCTGTTTTTATATTTCAGGTTTTCCGGCAATTAAAAGTGCCAAATAAATTCCGGAAAAAATACATAAAAAATCAGCGTTGCGGAAGCTTCCCGAAGAACCAAGGATGGAAGGGACTGGACCCACCAGGGCCCCAGGAGGGTCCCTGGCGCGGCCCCTCCCTAGGGCGCGCCAGGCACCCTCCTGGCTGCCCTGTGTCCCCCTCGGTGCCCCCCTTGGCCTATATTTAGTACCCACGGAGGAAACCCCTAATATCGATCTGGTATTCCCGTTCTCCTCTTTGTACCGCCGCCGCCGTTTCAAGATCGGGGCTGCCAGGAGAAGCTGCCCCGGCACCCTGCCGAAAGGAGGGACCCCCTTCGGGAGACCATCCATCGCCATGGATGCCTCACGGATGCGCCGTGAGCAGTCCCCCTTGGACCATGGGTCCATGACCAGTAGCTATGTGATGTTCTCCTCCCCTCTTTATGCTTCCACTTTCGAGACCTCGTGAGATGCCTCACATGATCGAGCCACCTTTGTAATTTTCTGTGTTGCTATGCTGAGTTTGCTGGGATTTGATGGATTATGAGACTATGTTCAGATTGTGATGAGTAATATATTTGGTTCTCTTTTATATTTGTGTTCTTGAGTTAATTCTTGCATGTTCTCTGTTGCCGTATTTTACTTTGTCCAAGTGCTTTGTTGCAACTCCAAGAGGGAGCGTTATGCTTGATTGTGGGTTCGGCCCCTTAATGTCTAGCTTGAGTGACAGAAACATGAGACTAGGGGATGTGTTGTTGCCACCAGGGATAAAACAACGGTGCTTGTACCTGCAGGTGCAAGGATTGTTTACTTTACGCAATGTTCTTTTAATGTTGCTGTCTGTTGCTTTGAGTTTACACTTTGGGTGGGATTCGCAACTTAATACCAGTGAGATTTTCTGGATAGATATCTCAAGGTGGATGATTCGTAGTAGATGCATATGGATTTCGGTCTACTTACCTTGGCGTACTTCCCATTGCTTTTGAGCCTCTTCCTTTCTTTTGTAGCATAGTTAGCATTGCGGTACGTTTATAATTCTGTCAATTGCCCAGCTGTGATTTGTTTACCTCGCTAGCACTTTTATCGTCTTTTGGAAGAGAGACGTCACTAGTGAACGTCATGGGACCCCGGTCCATATTTCCACCATTGTTTACACCCTCAATTTACTTTCAGTTCTTACTTTTCGTTGCCACTATTATTATCTCTTGTGTTGATCCTTTGTAAACAACAAGGACGGAGGAATTGACAACTCCTCTGTACTCGTTGGGAGCAAAGTTACTCGTTGTGTGTGTGGGTCCACGTCAACCTCGTCTCCATCCGGCAACAATTTCTGCACCGTTGACACCTTCTTGTATCTCTTGGAGTCCTACTGGTTCGATAACCTTGGTATCTTCACTGAGGGAAATTTACTGCTACGCTACATCTCACCTTCCACTTGGGGTAACCAACGAGAAGTGATAGAACTATCTTCCTCACCGTATCAAGCTAATTTCTGGCGCCGCTACCGGGGACTCCAGTCTACAAGATAGGTGAGTTACACGCTATCTTTTATCTTTGCTTTTTAGTCTTCTTAGTTTACCTTTCAGTTTTTAGTTTTGTGTCCCTTATCAAAAATACCAAAAATACCTGCTGCTACTATGGGTTCCAATGAAAAAACCAAGTTGTGTGACTTCACTAGTCAAAACAACAGTGACTTTATCTGCACTCCTATTTCTCCACCTGCCACTTCAGCACCTTCTTATGAAATTAAACCTGCTTTGCTGAATCTTGTTATGAAAGATCAATTCTCAGGTGCTGGAGAGGATGTTGCCTTGCACTTAAATAATTTTGTTGAGCTTTGTGATATGCCAAAGTACAAGGAAGTAGATGGAGACATCGTCAAGCTGAAGCTTTTTCCTTTCTCCTTGAGAGGAAGAGACAAGGAGTGGCTGCAATCCTTACCTAATAATAGCATTGATTCTTGGGACAAGTGTAAGGATGATTTTATTGGGAAGTACTATCCCCCTGCTAAAATTATCTAGTTGAGAAGTAACATTATGAATTTTAGGCAATTGGATAATGAACACGTTGCCCAAGCTTGGGAACGTATGAAATCTCTTGTTAAGAACTGCCCTACACATGGTTTGACTACTTGGATGGTTATCCAGACTTTTTATGCAGGCTTAAACTTTACCTCGCGGAATCTGCTAGACTCGGCCGTGGGAGGAACTTTTATGTCAACCACACTTGGTGCTGCCATAAAGCTACTTGATGAGATGATGTTGAACTACTCTCAGTGGCACACCGAACGATCTCCAACTGGTAAGAAGGTAAATTCTGTCGAGGAGATCTCCTCTCTTAATGAAAAGGTTGACTTGATCATGTCTCTACTTACCAAGCAAGCTCCTATTGATCCTCATGATGTTCCTTTAAATTCCTTGGTTTCTCAAGAACAAGTAGATGTGAACTTTATCTCTAGAAACAACTTCAACAATAATGCTTATAGGAGTAATTTTGGTAGCAACAATCCTAGACCTTTCCCATCCAACAACTATGGGAACGGCAATAGCAACTCCTACAGCCAAACTTATAGGGAAAGAGGCCTACCTAGTTATGACAAACTTCTAGAAATAGAAAAAGCCACCAAAATCTATATGCACACACAGTTTGAACAAAACAAGGCTTTTTCCAGACAATTAGATGAGCACTCTTATATCCTTCAAAACATTGGCAAACAACTTGAGAGCCTGAACAGTGACATCTCAAGTATCCAAACTAGACTCACTACCACTGAGACCTATGTTTCAAACATGTCTCACACCCAATCTACCTTGATAAACCAGATGGCAGCAAAACCTGATGTTATCCTTGAGGAAGAAGAGAGAGTTAAGAGCCTTCCCACCTACCACACCATAGCTACTATCCAAGTTGTTGAGGATGTCCAAACTATTAGCACCCATCACACCCCTAGTCCACCTAGACCTATCAATGGTGATGCTACCACCTCAACCATAGATGAAGAAACCTCTATGAACATGGAGGCCTTCAAAAAAGTGAGCTTAAATGATATAACTACCTCCTTGATAGATAGTAGTGATCTAGACTTTGAAAACCGCACCTTACCTGAAGTTATTGGTTTCCTACACAAAATGTCTAGAGACACCCACACTAGCACACTTAATCTTGCCTTCACAGAGCATATCACCAATGCTCTAATCAAATTTAGGGAGGAGAAGCTTATACTAGAAGCCTCTATACCTAGGAAGCTAGAAGATGGTTGGGATCCTATGATAAAAATCAAATTGAATAACTTCTCTTGCTTTTCTCCTTGTGATGTTGGAGCTAGTACCTCTGTTATGCCCAAAAGAATGCATGATATGCTTGAATTGAAACCTTTTGATCCTTGTTCTTTTGGTGTTCGTCTTGTCGATTCTTCCGTAAATAAACCTTTTGGGAAGATCGACGATGTTCTTATCATTATCAATGACAACTATGTTCCCGTGGGTTTTACTATTATGGACATTGACTGTGAGCCCTCTTGTCCAATTATTTTGGGACGTCCTTTTCTTCGCACCGTTGGTGCTGTTATTGACATGAAAGAGGGGACTATCAAATTCCAATTCCCTCTCAAGAAAGGGATGGAACACTTCCCTAGGAAAAAGATTAAGTTGCCTTTTGAGTCTGTCACACGGGCTAGTTATTTTCTTGATAAAACTTGATCTTTTGGTTTGTGCCTACCTCAAAGGCGTAAAAGAAAGCGCTTGTTGGGAGGCAACCCAAGATGTTTTTACTTCTGTTTTTAGTGGTCTTGATGATTGTTACTACTGTAGCAACATCATTGTATCTTTATTTTTCAAGCTTTGTGCCAAATATAGCCTCATATGACAAGGGAAGTGAAAGTTGTGACATGCTGTCCAGAAAACAGATTCTGTCCACGTGACGGGAAAAATAATATTAAATCACCAGTTCATATTTTTGAGCTGAATTTTTTACACAGCGTGATATATACAATCACGGAACTTTCGTATGTTCTGAGTTTTTTGATTTGAGTTGCATAAGTGCCCCTAAAAAATTCTTTACTACCTGTTGTTCTGTTTTTCACAGATTCTGCCACGTTTTGTCTCTCCTAACTTTTGCAAACCTTAAGCTTGCTTTTTCCTTGCAAAAACCTTTTGGAAATCTTGATAAACAGTAGCTCTTCAATAAAATATTTATTTGAAGTAGAGGAAAAATTATTTTAATAGGGTACTAACCTCTCTAATCAGTTTACAATGAGTTATGTATGAAGGGAGTTTTCAAGTGTGCGATGGAAGATGATGAAAGAAGATCCTGGAGTGTCAAACGCTCAAGCTTGGGGATGCCCATGCGCACCCCCAATAAATATTCAAGGAGACTCAAACGTCTAAGCTTGGGGATGCCCCCGTGCATCCCCTTATTCATCAACAATTATCGGTTCGTCCCTCGTTGCGCTATATTTTTATCACTTCATGCGTTATGTGCTATGCTTGGAGCGTCTCGCTCTTTACTTTTCTTAGGTTTATTTTTTCTTTGTTTGTTGTAGTAACAAGTTAGACCCCAGATTTCTTTTGTGTGGGAGAGAAACACGCTCCTCTTGAACTAGAACTCCTCATAGGATTTGCATGCTTATTTCCTTAGCTGTGAGTTGTTCTTTTTATTTTCTTAGTTGCTGCCCTGTTTAGTTGTAGTGCTTTAGTTTTCTTCTAGAGTTTTTCTTTTGTCTCAGGTTGAACTTTCCATAGGTTGCATGTTTTATCTTATTTAGAGAGTTTGCTTGTTGCACTGAGTTTTGTGTCTTGACTAGAAAGTAGGTAGTTGAAGTTGCTATTCTCTTTGTAGTAGTAACTTGCAATAGTTTTGAGGTATTTACTAGAGTAATGTTTGAACTTATGGTGTCAAGAGCTTTAGCCTATTAGTGATAGATGTCGTATTTTGGGCAATCCGTGTGATTTTCGAAAACCAAAACCCCTGTTGAGAACTCTAGCTACTAGATGGATCACTAACCTCTAGAGGGTTCGAATATTAGAGTACACTCACGTACCATGAGTCGAGGATGCGCAAGGATAACCAAACCCCCATACACTCCTCCCCGGGGTACTTGTCTCTTTGTGAACCTTCTGATTAGATTGAGAGTTACCGATAATAAGTGCATGAGTTCTTCAGACTAATGTGAGTATTCGAAAGTTGACACTGCCACCTCCCATATTTTTCTAGCCTCTTCGGTACCGTGCATTGCCTCCTTCTCACTCCGAGAGTTGGCGTCCACCTTCGCCGGTGCATCCAAACCCTTGGCATGATACACTCTGTCATCATAAACCTCATTATATCTTTCCTCAAAACAGCCACCATACCTACCTATAAGGCATTTCCATAGCCTTTCCGAGATACATTGCCATGCAACATCCACCTTCTCATGACTTGATCTTCATGTCATACATGCTACTTGCTTGATCGATGAGCCGCATGCTAGTTGGGCCCTGCCCTAATCATTGCTACATGACGCGCTAGTATCATTGCATATCCTGCTATCCTGGAAGAGGCATACATTTGCATCATGATAGTTAGATCTTCTTTATGTGAGTACCTTTGTAACGTGTGAAAGATATCCTATATTCTTGTAAAATATAGAGTGTTTCCCCTAAAGTGAGGAAAAGATCCCAAAGAGGACAAAATCAAAAGATCCCAAAGAGGAAAAATGAGAGTTAAATAGAAAGAGCC
This sequence comes from Bromus sterilis, assembly GCA_950022295.1. Classification (NCBI taxonomy): domain Eukaryota; kingdom Viridiplantae; phylum Streptophyta; class Magnoliopsida; order Poales; family Poaceae; genus Bromus; species Bromus sterilis. The sequence goes on from OX465598.1 coordinate 31,946,633, forward strand.
ATTGAGGCCACCAAAAAAATAGAAAAAATAGAAAAAAGGAGAAAGGTAAAATTAAGAGAGAAGGGGACACACTACTATTCCTTTTGATAGATCCACACTAGTACTTCATCCTCTATCACTTGTACTCCATAGAGATCATCATTCATGCATATAGCTATGTGGGGACCCTTCACACTATAGAACTTGGCTTGTATATTCCAATGATGAGCCTCCTCAAACAAGCTCTAGGTCTTCTTGAGCAAGCAAGTTGGATGCACCCCCACTAGTTCCCTTGGAGAGCTTTTAGCTCACATGTGCATCTGTTGCATGGCAATCCCTACTCCTCACATCATATCTATCATATGGCTTTCTCTCGCCTATGGTTGTACTCATTGATGTGAGCCTTTCACACCTTTTTGTCTTCCTCCTCCACCTTCTTTTTGTTTCACCTTTTAGGTGTCAACTTTATTGCTCATGCTCATCCATTGCATGAGTGCTCAAAATAACGAAAGGGAGTGGATCAGTTTGACTTGTACCTGGCTAGTGGTATGGGGACGAGTCAAGATAAGAATCCAAAGGAGACTAAGTGTGAAACTTTAGTAGATGGTAGTTCTCAACAACCTTTTTTCTCTCTTTTTCCCAGTCCCCTGCTTGCACGCAAACACCATCTGGAGACATTCGAGTCACGGACAGCGAGAGCTCTTGCACCCATTGTTCTTTTGTTGCTTGTGTCAATGCTAATATAAACTCTTGCTTGTTATGACTTGAATTGAATTGCATGCTTTGATTGCCTTACTTAAAATTCCTTATATGGTTGTGTGGAATGTCGCCACAGAAATTATGCTTGTTATCATTTCCCTACTCGAGGACGAGCAGGAATTAAGCTTGGGGATGTTGATACGTCCCAAACGTATCTATAATTTCTGCTTGCTCCATGCATGATTTGTGTGACTTTGCCATGTTTTGCTTGAACTTTCATACACTTTTGATCATATTTGGACTAACCTATTAACTCAGTGCACCCAGTTGCCAGTTCCTGTTTTCTGTTGTTTTTATATTTCAGGTTTTCCGGCCATTAAAATTGCCAAATAAATTCCGGAAAAATTATATAAAAAATTAGCGTCGCGGAAACTTCCGGAAGAACCAAGGATGAAAGGGAGTGGACCCACCAGGGTCCCTGGCGCGGCCCCTCCCTAGGGCGCGCTGGGCACCCTCCTGGCTGCCCTGTGGCCCCCCTCGGTGCCCCCCTTGGCCTATATTTAGTGCCCGTGGAGAAAACCCCTAATATCGATCTGTTATTCCCATTATCCTCTCTGTACCCCCGCCGCCTCCGTTTCAAGATCGGGGCTGCTAGGAGAAGCTGCCCCAGCACCCTGCCGGAAGGAGGAACCCTCTCCGGGAGACCATCCATCTCCATGGATGCCTCCCGGATGCGCCGTGAGTAGTCCCCCTTGGACCATGGGTCCATGACCAGTAGTTATGTGATGTTCTCCTCCCCTCTTTATGCTTCCACTTTCGAGACCTCGTGAGCTGCCTCGCATGATCGAGGCACCTTTGTAATTTTCCTTGTTGCTATGCTGAGTTTGCTGGGATCTGATGGATTATGAGACTATGTTCAGATTGTGCTGAGTTATATATTTGGTTCTCTTTTATATTTGTGTTCTTGAGTTAATTCTTGCATGTTCTCCGTTGCCGTATTTTACTTTGGCCAAGTGATTTGTTGCAACTCCAAGAGGGAGCGTTATGCTTGATTGTGGGTTCAACCCCTTGATGTCTAGCTTGAGTGACAGAAACATGAGACTAGGGGATGTGATGTTGCCACCAAGGATAAAACAACGGTGCTTGTACCTGCGGGTGCAAGGATTGTTTACTTTGCGCAATGTTCTTTTAATGCAGTTGTCTGTTGCTTTGAGTTTACACTTTGGGTGGGATTCGCAACTTAATACCAGCGAGATGTTCTGGATAGATATCTCAAGGTGGATGATTCGTAGTAGATGCAGAGGGATTTCGGTCTACTTACCTTGGCATACTTCCCATTGCTTTTGAGCCTCTTCCTTTATTTTGTATCATAGTTAGCATTGCGGTGCATTTATAATTCTGTCAATTGCCCAGTTGTGATTTTTTTACCTCGCTAGCACGTTTATCTTCTTTTGGGAGAGAGACATCACTAGTGAACGTCATGGGACCCCGGTCCATATTTCCACCATTGTTTATACCCTCAATTTACTTTCGGTTCTTACTTTCCGTTGCCACTATTATTATCTCTTGCCTTGATCCTTTGTAAACAGCAAGGCCGGAGGAATTGACAACTCCTCTGTACTCGTTGGGAGCAAAGTTACTTGTTGTGTGTGCAGGTCCACGTCAACCTCGTCTCCATCCGGCAACAATTTCTGCGCCGTTGACACCTTCTTGTATCTCTTGGAGTCCTACTGGTTCGATAACCTTGGTATCTTCACCGAGGGAAATTTGCTGCTACGCTACATCTCACCTTCCACTTGGGGTAACTAACAAGAAGTGAGAGAACTATCTTCATCACCGTATCAACTACCACAGCAAGAAGATCTGCCCCCTCTCTTTTCGTGAGGACGATTTGGTGCTCCGCCGAATAGAGAAGTCAGACGGTCAACACAATTTGTCCTCACCTTGGGAAGGTCCTTTCGTCGTCAGTCGAGCGCTCAAGAACAATGCATACTACCTCATCGATTGCACCCAAGGCACTCGGCATAAGGACACTTCAGGAGTCGAAACGTAGCGTCCTTGGAACGCTGAGCTTTTATGTCCGTTTTACAGTTGAACGGTACGAGTGTATTCGTGCTATTTTGCAATCAATCAGTAAAGCTATCATGCATCTAAAGGATAGCATTTGATTGTCTTTATATGATACTTTCGTTGTCGAGCAAGTCTCATTCGGCAACGCGTTGTCGTCTCCGAGATGTGTGAAAAACTCACCCGGGGACTGACCGACCATACGGTCACAAAGTATAAGGTGCAAAACCGCGAAGACGGCAGGTTCAGAACCGAGCTAATGCTTCACACGAGTACATATCACAAGTTGGTTGTTGCATCGATGATATCGGCGGCTAGTCGGACCTACGGTTCCCTCTCGAGAACTCAAAAACACTCTAAAAAGAGTGAAAAAAATCGAATGCGTTGTTCACCGATCGTGTCCCCGATCGATGCACCGAGCAATCGGCAAGGAGAAATCGGTCGTTTATTCTATGCAGAATCCTTCTGCGTTGCTGCTCGAGTAGCTCAGTATCATTGACCAAGCCCAGAGCGGAGCACGATCCTTCGAGTCGATCACAGACCGCACGTCGGTTGTCGGCGAACATGGAATCATGCCCCCAAGGGAAAAATGGCAAAGGCAAAAAGCACGAAGTTGATCACATAAGAAATTCATGCAACAAGCAAATATAAAAGGCCCAAGGCCGAATAGGTTCATTACATCAAACCGCCCCCAGTGGGTGTCCTCGGAATCTTGCAAGTCTTACGAAAGTTTGCAGCAAAAGAAATAAAATAAACTAATCATGCATCGGGGGAAGACGAGACTGGAGCTATCGGCGGCACGGCTTAAGTAGTCGGAGCTGTCGGCGGTGCGGTCGAGGAAGTCAGAGCAGTCGACGGCACCTGCGTAGTGGTTGGAGTTGTTTTCTCTAGCGCAGTCGGGGCCTTTTGCGCAGCAGCAGCCTCTGATTGTGTTGGGGAAGCCGAATCTTCCTTTGCCTTGGAGGAATCAATGTCAGCCGTCTTGGCGCTAGTCTTTCCAGAGGTAGCTTTTGGCGAAGTATGAGAGGAGCTGCTGGCAGATAGGTCGTCATGGTACAGAGGGCTACTCGAGGAGCGAGTTGGCTGACTGCCCTGACCTCCCCTGGCGCGGCTATCAGTAGAGGGGATGTCGTCGGCCAGAGCGGCTATCGACAATGGAGCAATTGGCATCCCAGCATTATCAAGAGTTGGAGTATAATCAGTGTGGGGGAACCACCCAGCCATTGTCGTCGCAAGGCGATTCACCGGGGAATAGGAGCTCTCATGAAGATCCGACACCCCATCTCGCATGGTGTAAAGACGAGCTAAGCTCAATTTGGGATACCAGCTCAGCACAGTTTGAAGTGTCGTCTCCACACCAGTCCGAGCTGCTGAATCAAGCAAAGCCTCGACCCGACGGGGAGCAGCCTTGAGAAGAAGCAACACTTGTTCATTGGTAGCGTTGGGAGCATCTCCTTGCTCTGAATCTTCCTCGTCGGACTCATAAGTGCCAGCAGAAGATCCCTCACCATGGCGCATGCGCGCGAGTGCTTGTTTTAGCTCGGCGGGCCTCCAAAGCAGCTCGGCAAGTTTCTGGACGCCCAGTTTAAATGCAAAGACGCTGCCACGAATCACGGGGATGCGAGCCTCGGTAGCAATGATAAATTCCCGAGGACTCCATCCCTCGGCATCGGTCCTCACCGGCCAGCCCTCTTCTGATCGGACTCGCCGTTCTTCAGCAACCGCATGCTGAGCAGCGGATTCGGAGGAAGGCCAGTGCTCTGCATCAGAAGATTAACGTAAGAAGATCTAAAAGAGAAGAAATTGGCAAGAAAACCAAGACAAGAAGGATAGCTTACCAGAAAGAAGGGAATCCATCTCGCGCATTCCCTCGAGATTAGCTCTAGCCTCGCGTCGGGCTTTAGTCAGCTCATCGTTGTGGCGCAGCATCATGGCCTCCAGCTTGGCCACGGCATCATCTCTCTCTGCTTGCAGCGCGACCCTAGCAGTCACCGCAACATCGCGCTCTGAGCGCAGGGCGTCGTCAGTCGCAACTTGGGCCGAGATCACCTCCTCTAGCTCGGTCTTGTGACTGGCTTTCAGCGCGATGATCTCTCCGCGTAGCCGCTGGCAGATCGAGATAGGTAAGCCTCAGCATCTCGCATGCGTTCAAGCTCCCGCCGAGCAGCAATGAGTTCGGGGCCTTGACGGTCGAGCTATTCCACCAGCTCGGCTACCCGGACCTGAAGAGTAGTGACAGTTGGCAAGGATGCAGCAGCAGCTGCAAAAAATTGTGCGTCAAGGAGAAGTGAGAATCAGAGGACAAAATCAATCGGTTGGTGGTCAGCAAGATTGCCTGTCAGCTCGACAACTTTGGCGGTCTGCTGGTTCACTTGGAGTTGAGCAGAGTCGAGGAGCCGCACGCTGGCGGAGTACGATTTGAGCAAGTTCTCAAAAACCTGGCGTTTTCCCTCGGAAGTAGCCTGAATAAAAGGAGAAGTCAGTCGCAGAAAAAAGCAAAAGTCGGGAGAAGATCTGAGCTGATTACAAAGCAATTGGCCCGAATCTCGGGGACTACACCCAGTGGGTGCGCTTGCGCGCACCCACTTGAGGGCAGATCCACCGATCTGAGGACGGCATGAGAGAACAAGAATCAGAAGAAGATTTGAGCTGATTGCAAGCAATCGTCCCGAATCTCGGGGATTACACCCAGTGGGTGCGCTTGCGCGCCCCCACTAAGAGAAGGAAACTTACAGTGTGATTGCGGTCAATGAGTTCGAGCTCCTGGAGCACGCCGGCGGAGAATTCCTTTACTCGGTCGTAGGACAAATCCATAGTGCCATTAGAGGCCAGGGGAAAGCGACGCGAAAATTCGGGCTTGAGGCCAGTAGGACCGGTGCGAGAATATGCCAATCGGAAGTGCTCCACCGAGTGCAGCTGCGGTTCAGGAGCAGTGGACAACGTCGTCGCCGACGTCGCCTGAGGAATCAAAATTTTGGAAACAGCGGCAGTCGAGGGCGGCGCTGGAGTCGCCGGTGGGGCAGTAACGCTCGGAGTCGGTGCGGTAGAAGGCAGAAATGGAACTGAAACAATCGGAGGGGTGGTCGTGGCGATGGCACGGTGGATCTGATCGGAGGACCACGGTGGGGATGGAGCAATTAGAGGATCCGATTGCAGCCCCTCGGTGTCGATGACTTCCAGGTCAACGATATCCTTAGGGGGCGCAGAAACTTTGGATAGAGGCTTGCTTGGAGGCTTTCTCGGAGGCTTGACGAGGTCGGCGCGGGCTTTCTTGGCCTTGCGTTCGGCCTCCTTCGATGAAGGAGGAACAATCAGCGGCCGTTTTCTGGTGCCCTCGGCATGGACGGAGGTGGCAGAGGCAATCGGGCCAGTAACTGCAGGAATATCGCGGTCGATGTCGTCCAGGTCGACGGGAGATCTGAGAAGAAGAAGATAAGCAACACAGAGAGAAGAAGAATATAAAGGATGAGTTAGAAGGACAGATCATTACCCAACGGACATCGGAGCTCCTCGGGGCATTCGGAAGCGCAGGGGCAGAATGTCCAGAGGGGCATCCTGCAGAACTGGGCCAACCTTGGGCTTGACACCGGGAATTTTCCCAGTCTCAGCCCGAGTGCGCCCAGTCTGAGGGGCCTTCCCCTTCAGAACAGTCACCGCAGCCGTTGCATCTTTGCCGGCTGCGGCACCAGAAGCCGAGCCCAAAGCTCGGGAGCATTTGGGCGGCGCCTTCTTAGGCTCGGGATGTGAATCTGCACCGGAATCTCCAAAGTTTGAGGCGTTTTCATCATCGCTCCATTCATCCAGAAAGCATTCGAAAGAGGGATCGCGCATACCCCCTTGATCTGCCGCACCAGCGTCGGCAGGGTTGTCCTCGGCGTCGGAGTCGGAAGCGGGGGAGCCATCGTACTCAAGGTCCATCGGGTCCTCCTCGGAGCGATCAGGGGCGAAGGAGCCGGCAACTTGGTCATCTTGCATCACGGCAGTCGCAATGAAGTACTAGAATGAAATACACAAGATATCAGGAAAATATGCGAGCTGCCGAGCAATCGAGCAAAGAGAAAAAGCAATCGGAGCATACCTCTGGAGGGGGGCGCCCGCGGTGAAGACAACGCAGGCCGAACTTGAAGGGATCCGGCGTTGGAGTGCTGGTGAGTGCTTTCACTCGGCGGCGTAGCTCCTTGTTGCTTAGCTTCCGAGTGGCATCCTTCCAAGTCGCTATATCGCAGATCTGATGCACTCGGCGCTGAAGCGGGAGCACTCGGACCAGAAGCCATGTGGCCAGGAGGTCGTACGCCTTCAGGCCGTCCTTCTCCAACTGAGCAATCTGAGCTACCTGGGCATCAATATCACAGTCGCCGACTCCGAGCTTGGTCGACCACTGGTACTTTTCAATCGGCGAGGCGAGATGGAATTCGGGCAGATTGATGAGGTCGGAGCCGTTGTGTGGAGATCGGACGTAGAAGAAAGTGGTTTGCCAGTCTTTGCAAGACTGGATGATGGCATGAGACTCGTAGCCCTGTTTGCTGGAGTAGAGGATGCAACCGCCGCAATCGGTCATGACGGTCTCATGAATCGGCGGCTTGTCTTCCCCCTCTGGATTCGGCAGAAGGTTTCCGGTCTGAGCCATGTGACCTCGGATGTGGAAGAGACGCTTCCACAGCCCAATGCTCGGCCGGATGCCGAGGTAACCCTCGTAGAGAGTGACAAAGCCCGACATCGCCATGATGAAGTTGGCGGCAAGGTGATGCGGTTGCAGTCGGTGGAAGTCGAGGAACTCCCTGAAGAACGTGCTCACGGGCAGCCCGAAGCCGGGCTTGAAGTGCGCGACGAAGACCACACGCTCACCAGTGCGCGGCTCCGGCACAATCTCCTCGCCGGGAGCGCGCCATTGGATGCCGGCCGGCATCTTGCGCGAGTGGATAGGTTGACGGATCTCGTCGTCATTGAGCGTGGAGCCTTTCCATCGGCCACGGCAGGCGGCGGATTTCTCATCCGCGTCGGCCATGGCGTCCTCCAGGGCGGCGGTGAGAAAAAGCCGAAGAGAAGGGGAGGGAGATTGCGGCGGCGAGGGCTAGCAAGCAGAGGGGCGGCGGCGATGGAGCACGTGAGCATGCAGCAGAGATTTGGCGTGGTGCGGCAGCAGCACGAACGCGCGGGACGGCAGTCGCCGGAGCAGCAAGACCGCGGCGGCGCGAGGACGAAAGCAGGGGCGATGAAGAAGAATAAGTGGAGGAGTAAAGTCCGAGGAGCCCCACCCCCCCCCCCCCCCGTGACTTATACGGGCGGCGGGGGTGAGTGGGATCGTGCGTGCAGGTCGTGTGGCCCGGTGTGGACGCGTGTATCAAGAGATGGATCGGCGGTTTCGGCACAGAAGATCGTGGCGCAGAAGGCGAGGTGTGCGTAGTAACGTCCCATCGCACGTGGGTCGTGGGGCCCGGGGCATTAACTGCACCCAGAGGAATCGGAAGCGACATGCGACGTGCGACATGGGTTGGTCAGAATTCCGGTCAAAGTAACCATTGGAGAAGCAATCGGCCGCTGATACGGTGAGGAAGATAGTTCTCTCACTTCTCGTTGGTTACCCCAAGTGGAAGGTGAGATGTAGTGTAGCAGCAAATTTCCCCTATGCAGAGGATAGGGTTTGTCTCCCGTAGGACTCGCAGAAATACAAGAAGGTGGTAAAGTGAACAATGGCGCCGAGGTTGCTAACTTCACTTGGACCTGCACACACAACAAGTAGCTTTGCTCCCAACGAGTACAGAGGAGTTGTCAATTCCTCCGGCCTTGCTTTTTACAAAGGATCAACGCAAGAGATAATAATAGTGGCAACAGAAAGTAAGAACTGAAAGTAAATTGAAGATGTAAACAATGGTGGAAATATGGACCGGGGTCCCATGACGTTCACTAGTGATGTCTCCCTCCCAAAAGACGATAAAAGTGCTAGCGAGGTAAACAAATCATAGCTGGGAAATTGACAGGATTATAAGTGCACCACAATGCTAACTATGTTACAAAAGAAATGAAGAGGCTCAAAAGCAATGGGCAGTACGCCAAAGTAAGTAGATCGAAATTCATCTGCATCTACTACGAATCATCCACCTTGAGATATCTATCCAGAACATCTCGCTGGTATTAAGTTGTGAATCTCACCCAAAGTGTAAACTCAAAGCAATAGACAACTGCATTAAAAGAACTATGCGTAAAGTAAACAATCCTTGCACCCGCAAGTACAAGCACCGTTGTTTTATCCCTGGTGGCAACATCACATCCCCTAGTCTCATGTTTCTGTCACTCAAGCTAGACATCAAGGGGTTGAACCCACAATCAAGCATAACGCTCCCTCTTGGAGTTGCAACAAATCACTTGGCCAAAGCAAAATACGGCAACGGAGAACATGCAAAAGTAACTAAAGAACACAAATATAAAAGATAACCAAATATATTACTCATCACAATTTGAACATAATCTCATAATCCATCAGATCCCAGCAAACTCAGCATAGCAACATAGAAGATTACAAAGGTGCCTCGATCATGTGAGGAAGCTCACGAGGTCTCGAAAGTGGAAGCACAAAGAGGGGAGGAGAACATCACATAGCTACTGGTCATGGACCCATGGTCCAAGGGGGACTACTCACAAGACATTCGGGAGGCGTCCATGGTGATGGATGGTCTCCCGGAGGGGATTCCTCCTTCCGGTAGGGTGCCGGGGCAGCTTCTCCTGGCAGCCCCGATCTTGAAATGGCGGCGGCGGCGGTACAAAGAGGAGAACGGGAATAGCAGATCGATATTATGGGTTTCCTCCGTGGGGGTTAAATATAGGCCAAAGGGGGCACCGAGAGGGGCCACGGGGCAGCCAGGAGGCCTCCTGGCGCGCCCTAGGGTGGGGTCGCGCCAGGGACCCTCCTGGGGCCTTGGTGGGTCCACCCCCTTCCATCTTTGGTTCTTCAGGAAGCTTCCGAGTCGCTAATTTTTTATATAATTTTTCCGGGATTTATTTGGCACTTTTAATGGCCGGAAAACCTGAAATACAAAAACAGCAGAAAACAGGAACTGGCAACTGGGTGCACTGAGTTACTAGGTTAGTCCAAATATGATCAAAAGTGAATGAAAGTTCAAGCAAAACATGGTAAAGTCACACAAATCATGCATGGAGCAAGCAGAAATTATAGATACATTTGGGACGTATCAGCCGCGCCCGATCTCGGCTTGGCAAAGTTTTGCCAGAAGAAGTTTTTTCAAAAAAGCACAAAAGCAGTCGGCAAGGTCGTGGTTTAGATCGGAGCGAAGATTTCGAAGCAGCACAAATCTGGTCCGTCGGGCATGATCTCCGAGCTGAGAATTCAGCTCGGAATGAGGAACCCGATGAGACCAGAACAATCAAAGCACAGAGAAAAGAAAAGAAAAACTGCAAAGGCCCCGCAGTCAGGCAACCGTGCGATCTTTACAGCTTTAGGGGCTAGTGTCGGGGGAATGATACCCGGGTAGGGTCATCCAGACGAAAGCAATCTTTCAAGACAAGGCTGGGGCCGATTGGGCTGCAGCTGGGCCGAGCTAGGCAGTTGCATGGACGATTTCCCACAAGCAATCGACCATGCCGAATGCAAGCAGTCGGCCCAGGCGCAATCGGCTCACCTTTCAATTGGCTCAAGAGTTGACCTTGTTCAGGTCGGAGCTCCTGGTACAAGGTCATAAATGCATGATCCCGAGAGATCCGGGTGGCAGCAAGCCAAGTCACTTCGCCGATCTGTCAGAGGAGAGTTGTCACCCTTTCCGCTAAATCCGCGGACAGGACGACAAGACCAGAGATCATAGCTCCAATGTTCACTCATCATAACCTACAAGCTACAGTATGGGCAGTCGCTTGACAGGTCCGGATCATCCGGGGAGTTGCAGTCGGTGGACCCCAGCCGACGAGAGGATGACAGCTGGGGCCAGCCCCCGAATGAAATGACCGAAGTACCCCCGGGCTTATACTATAAGATCCCGGGGTACCCCTCCTGCGAGAGGGACGACCCATTGCATTTACTTCACACCATAATTCATACAGAGAAGGAGAGAACCATGCCCACGGCAGGTCTCTTCTTCCTCTGAACTGCTCCAAGAGCATTGATTGTAGCTCGTGAGATCATTTATATATAGCAGACAAGCAGGAGTAGGGTGTTATCTCTCCGGAGAGCCCTGAACCTGGGTACATCGTGGTGTCCTTCACCGTGCTTGTGCCCAACCCGATTCCGGCACCATCGACATAGTTCTCCCTCGAGTCTTCCCCTCTCTTTAGCCATCCCTATGGCATCTGTTGTTACTATGCCACGACAGAGGAGGGAGGTGCGGCGGCGGAGGATGAGGGCTTGGCAGCGGCGACGGCTGCGCGTCACTCGAAGTAGCCCGGCGGCGGCGACGCGGTGGGTGGACGAGCCATACCCTAGGATCGGGTGCTATCTGATACCATGTAAAGAAGATGATTCTTATTATTGATTTGGGGCAAATACAGGAGTTTATATAGGCTATTACAAAACCCTAACCGACTAGGACTAGGCTAACTTGATGTCCAAGTAATATAATCTAACAGATAGTAAATGCACCCTCCCCCCTAATAATTGTACCTTTGTTTGCGCCCCTATCTTCCATACCCGATGGATTTTTTTTTTGAAACTTAAAACCACCTCCCTTACTCCATCACCAACATGCTATCGTTTACAAGTGCACGGGCTAGGAAGCCCGGTGGTGAGTCCATCCACAAACCTGGGGTATTAGATAGCTAACATGTGGTGCAATGTTGCTCATCATGCTTTGTATTGCTTGATGCTCCATTTTAAGTTAATAAAAATGCCACTAAACGTTGCGGGATAACAAAACTGCATTCAATTTTAGATTGCAAATTAGCTTAGCAATAACAATCTTTTAGTGAGTGAGAAAATAACAAATGCGTATGATCTATCCAAACATTTGTAAGCCGTAAATATCTCCATAACAAATGAGAACCTGCCCAAATTTTTGTGAGCCGTAAATATCTCCATAACAAACTAGGTTTCACAACGATATCAACCATGGACAGGCCTTTGTTTCAGATTCACAAGACATAGTGTGAGCCACAAAAGAGCTAAGAGCACAAAGATCTATAATATACATACATTGAGATACAATACGATTTTACAGCTGTGGCAAATCATCTGCAGCATGGCCCGTCCGCACACAACTAGTAATACAGAACACCGAGATACATCTCATGGGCGACCAATAATGAGGCGGACGATCAAAACAAATTTGATGCCTGTAGGAATGTGGATGAATTATGTGGCTAACTAGTATACACATCTTGCAGTACATTTCTAGGCAGCGTGTTTAGAAAGGGCTTACTCTCCCAGCAAGCCTCAGCATGAACTCAGGAACAAGACGGCGTGCGACGGGCACAGCAAGGTGCTGCTCAGACACCCCTGAATCGTCATTTTGTATCACGGCGACAATCTCTTCCAGCATTTTATCCCTACCGCCCCGAAGAGGATCCTTTTAACGCAATGTTCATAACAAAAGAAGGATCGAGCATGAGAACCATAAGCATCCAAATTTCAAAAAAACGGAAGCAGTGAGTACCAGCAGCTCAGAGGTACGCCTGATAAATATCAAGCTACATGGAGATTAAAAGAAAAAAGTAATCGAGTAAGTTCATATGTATTCTTTCCAAGACAACCCAATCATTTTATACTGAACTCCAGAGCTTCTCGTTTCATGGAAAATATAAAGTTCATGAAAATAAATAATACTAATAATATATACTTTCTATTTCAACATTGACAAAATATTAGTACCAAGAAGGTCAAACTGTTCAAAGAAAGAAATCCTTTCAAACAGTGCTAGTGTCACAACTCGCAATTATTACCTGAAGAAATAAATCAGTGTGTGTCTTTCCTTCATATAAGAATAGATCCGCTGTAGCACCACGCTGTTGTAAAGCATCAAGGAATGCTTCACTGCATTTTGGATTGGGTCAGTTCATACCAATATCCAGGATACATGTAAAAGCTCATTAGAGGGCACAGTTATAAAATCTGACGTGGCCAACAATTTCAGTTTAACCCACCTTTCAGCAGTGGGCATTGAACAGTCACTTGTTCCATGAAAAAGGATGATACGAGGCAATAGAGAAACTGCTGGTCTAACAGCTAGTTCTTTAACCATCACTTCTGGAGAAAATTTCCTCAATGATTCCTCACCTTCCATAATGCTGAAACATAAGGTTGCAATGGTATAGTATCCTGACAATAGCGGACAAGAAAATCTGCCTTCTTTTTTCACAAAAGGGAAAATAAAATTGGTGTCAAAACACGAATAAATCCTAGCAGTCAAAGGATAAATACCTGAGAAAGACGGACCGGTAAAGACCACGCCTATGGAAATGATCAACCAAGTTAAGAAGATTATAACTGCAGAAACAAAACAAAAAAGTCAAGGCCAAGACAGGGATTCTTTTTTTTACAGGTAATACAGCTATTCTCAGGCATTCTTCTGTGTTAATGATTAATGATGCTCCTATCAAATGTAATGTCACACGGTTAAATTTCGGACAAAGGAGCTAAAGGAATCCATAAGTAGCACTGGAGCAGGAGACTGTAATTTGCAAGCTAGCATTGCTGAAAAGGCAAAGCCCCCTCTTACTTTAGAACAAGCATATTAACATTCTACCCAACAAAGAAGCACAACAAACTAAATTGCAGGCTGCGGGTAGAGTCTACTTGACAGACTGCGAATATTTGACAATGCAAGAAACTGATTACTGGAGCTATTCTACCCTCATAATTTAGAACAAGCATATTAACATTCTGCTCAACAACCAAGCACAGGAGACTAAACTGCAGACTGCATCTAGAAAGATAAACTCTCCTGGACAACTGACAATATTTGACAATGCAAGAAACTGATTACCGGCGATAGCCCACGCAAATTGCCAAGAAATAAAAGGCACATCTACAATTTCATCTAGCCACATGCTTACCCGCCAGAAATACCAAAGTATGCTTTTAGCTGTGCAACACTCCAAGTGGAAGTATCTTCGCCACATTCTCTGATAGCCTGATTTACAAGAGTACAAGCCGCAATATGTGCACCAGCAGATTGTCCAACAAGATAAATCCTGTTAGCATGATGTACATAGAAAATATCAGAACAGAATGACTATAAATATGTGTAAACAGGATGCTCCTCCCCCCCCCCCCCCTTTTATTCCGTTTCAGGATCTAGTGCACCAATAATCTTTTGGAAGCGAAACATAGGTTCTTGTTAGCAACAGTTTTAATTTGCAATAGCCAAGCTTAAAATTTTGACCGGTTATAATTACAAACCTTTCAGGATCACCACCATAGCTAGCTATATTGTTGCAGACAAATGAGATTCCTTGGGATACATCTTCTACCATGTCACCAATAGTCCCCTGAGGGAAGTTTCTGCAAACAAACCATTGCTATGCCCCATGAGTATGACATATAAGAAGCCTGATGGTTTGCATATTTGGATTTATTCCTAGTACCTGTAATCAATGCATGCAACTAAAATGCCCCTTTCTGCCAAGCGTCTGCCTAAAAGGGCACCCCACCCTTTGTACCTGAGATATATAAATCACTTCACACAAAGTCAAGACAAAATGCATGAAACTTGCCTCTGTTCTATAAAGCCAAAGTGAAAGAAAGTTCTTGAGGTCCAATACAGTACATACTTGTACTCACCCTATGATCCATGCCCCACCGGTGACAAATGCCACAACTGGCTTCAATTCTGTCGTGCCAGCTGGTATATACAAATCCAATCTGCAGTGTGCAGGATATCAACAACTTATCTATTTATCAAATACACCAAGATAAACTTAGCGCTATCAAGTGTATGGTAATAAACTTGTAGAAAGCGATAGAAGTACCTGTTTCTTGGTTGCTCTCCGTATACAACACTTCTATGAACTTGGCTTGAGAAAAAATAATAATATAAAACTGAAATAAAGCAAAAACAGAAAATTAAATCTACTATATGGGATAACCATAGCATATCAAACATGCTTTGGAGGCCATGATAAAACCAAGTGTAACATCCTAGATTCTAGTAATTACGAGACAATAATAGGAAACCCATTGCATGAAGAACAAATGGAGGGTTTTGAAACACCAACCTTGAATAAAACCAGGCATGAGCAACAGAGCATAACAACAGAGGGCTAGGAACTGGCGCATCCATCTGTAGCCTATCCTGCACAAATCCAACAAGTTATTTTGATGAACAGAAAGCCCTCAATGACTGAGACTTTCTCCTTCCGCACTTTCTTTTTCTCGAACCCGGGTCACCCCATTGTCCACAACGAATGCAAAGTTTGAAGAATTGTGAGTAAGCCCACTAGCTAAATCTGTCCGAGACTTAACCTAAGGGACGAAAACCATTCCACCTCTCTACTAAGACTACTCATAGTGGAAGTAACATAGGTAGTAACATAGATGACACATAAGCAAAAAAGATGATGTGGCAAGTAATTAAAGAGGAGAGATATAAATAGAGTGACATAATATGTTATCATCACATAGCGATCAGGGTAAGATAGCGGTTCTCAATGCAAAATGAGTACAAGATAATAAATGAACCTCTCTATGTTACCATCCATATGACATCACCCACTATAAAAGTAGTAACATAGACTATATGATGTTGCAATGTCATCTATAGCCAAGCTTATAGTCAACAAGTACAATAGTTAGATGTACATATGTACTATTTTATTGATATATGGCTCACATGCTTCTCTCACAAAGTTTCTAGGAGCACGTGTTGCAGCTGGATACTAATCTGTAGCCCGCTTCTCTCCTCTCTCCTCTCTATCCTCCAATTAAGCAAGAATATAATATTTCAATGCTTACAGTCCGCCTACATCACCTTATTGTACTTGCTCTAACATGTGCATGTTACTAGTCTAAGTTATTCCCCACTATGACCAGCCTAAGAGCAACTCTAGCAGATCCGCCATTTTAGCGACCCCCAAATCCCATTTGCGGGCGGCACGCAATTTTTTTTGCAGTACCGTGAGGGCTCCAGCTTTTACGGTACAAGATGCAGTATTTGTTCCGCGTCGAACCCTTGCGGTAGTGCATATCTTTTTGCACTCAACAATTGCATCATCTGGAATTCATAAAATAGCACATAATTCATATAAAATGGACATGGCACAATAGCATATTTGAAGAATACATCCAAAAGCATACGACATAGGAAACTGTTCCGCATCCAAATCAAGCAAAATGAATCATGATCATCAAAGATCAACATGATCATTGTTGAGAAGAACATCATCATCCCCAATGTGTGAAGCTTGAACATCACCATCAGCACCTCCTACAAAGCCTTCACCACCATCACCACCTCCTCCAAAGCCTTCTTCTTCACCACCACCACCACCCTCTTCTTGCCCACTTCTCCTCTATGTACTTCTCTTTCTTCTCGGCTATCTCAATCTTGGTTGCCAAATGTTTGGCTAATGTCGTTTCTTTGAGCTTCACCATTTCACTATTTTTTTCTCTCAAAGTGATAGCCTTGGCCAACCTCTTCACTCTCTCTTTCTCCTTCTTATTCCCATCCAACTTGCCCTTGTTTCTTCCTCCCTTTGGTGCTTCATCACTTTCTTCATTATCCTCCATTTCTTTGGGGGAGATTATTTATCCCTCAAACTCCATTTCTCACTATCCTCGAGCAAGAGCCAACAATGGCCAAGTGTGAATGACCTTCCCTTGAAACCCGGGCTTTGCTTAAACAACTCATTGGCAATCCGATCCTACAATGATCATGAAAGGGTGAGCACAACTACTCATCAAGAAATGATGCAATGGTGAAACACAAACAAAGGTGAAACTCACATATTCATCGATTGTGCATCCACTCAGAGGAGCATTTCTCACTTGGGACAAACATCCACTCCATCGGCTACATGTTTTCTTGATTCTTGATTATTATCCATCGACCTTGAAGTGATTTCAAAGAACGGGTCAAGGGAATCGGCACAAGCTTGTGGTATTTATCTTCAATCCTTTGCCAATATTTCTTCCCAGTTTGATCTTTCCCCGTCACCGTGTTGAGACATGTGCCCTCCACCTCGGTATAGTTTCCGGTCCTCTTCGCGAAATTGCCTTGGGTATCGTCAACATCTTCTTCATCAACTTCTTCCACTTCATCATCATCATAGTCATCCTTCTCCTCCGTTTCCGTATTTGCATCGCCTTGCACATCCATTCCCGGTTCAAAGTCGTCAAGAGGCCCACTCAAGTCCACCGTGTTTGCATCCAACAAATCGGAATATGATTTGAGTGCTAGAATCAAGGAAGAGAAGCTTGAGCATCCTAGAAGTAGTCCAAGGAGGTGGAAGAGTTCGGCCATAGTAAAAAGTAAAGTTTTTACCTCGCGGGCATTTCAACGAACATTGTCCACGGCCACGACTTGAATCGGTAGACATAGCGGAGGAAAGAAGCGGCGACATGGTTCGGGGCCCTTGGGTCCATATGCGGCTCCCTGGATGACACGGCTGCCCTGCCGCTTCTATTTATCGGCGCCGGCCGAAGGAACGTGGGCGGGGGTCGAAACCACTAGGGGACAGGGATTCACCAATTGGGACGCTTCGTCCTGACCTGCCTCCATGCCGACGACTACGCAAGATTGCAAGGCGAACGGGATCGTGACAGGCGAAATTGCGGCGGCGGGGAATGGGGAGGGGGGAGTCTCACTCCCGCCAACTCGCGGATAGGGACTCGGGGAGCGGCAAAGTGGGGAGGGAAAACACGAGATATGCCGCCTGCGGGGCACCTTTTAGCGCTCCCCGCAAAAAAATTATGGTTCGAGCCGATATACAGTACCTGTTCAGGATGTTTTTTTACTCCGATACCGGTGGTTATTTTGCGGGACGGGCGAAAATGGCGGATCTGCTAGAGTTGCTCTAAACCACTTCACTATGGTTACCTACTCTGTGGCTCCTACATCAACAATTTAATGAAATTAGCAGCTCTTCGAACTAAATGCCAGAATATACTATCGAACGGGACCAGGAGTACAAGTAGATCACCAAACAGAACGAAAGCGAAGTACAGTAGCAAGGGAATTGGAAGTGGTGGCGGCAGGTAGTACCCGAGGTAGCGGAGGAGGGTGAGCGTGAGGCGGGTGAGGAGGAAGGTCTCGGCGGCCGCGTGACCGACGTCCCGGCGGAAGGACAGGCTGCGCGCCGCGAACCGCTCTCTCACGGCGCGGCGCCGCACGACGCCCTCGCCAGGGAGGAGCGGCGCGTCCTCCGCGGGCGCTGCGGCGGCGGCCGGGGAGGGGGGAGGCGTCTCCCTCGCCTTGGATCGCGGGGAGGCGGCGCGGGCGGGGAGCTCCATCTCCATCGCGGGCGCCAGGGAGCGCGAGATTCCCGAGGTCGTGGGGGAGGTGTGGTTCTGCTCTGGCACGGCGAACACGATGCGGGTGGTTTGCTCGGACCTGGCAAAGGCTTCGGGAAGACGCGGGCGTTTTGTCGGCCTGTGGCCGCAGCGCAGCTTTGCCGCAGGCCGTGGCGGAGCTGCACGTGACGACGACAGCGGCGCTTTTAGGGGCGTGGCGGAGGAAAGGCCGGATCCGGCGGAAGGAACTGCGTGGTCGGCGGCGGAAGATGCTCTCCTGAGCGGGAGGCTGACCGGTGGGCTCTTCGCAGTCTCTTCCCACATGTCAAGAGTGCCAGTGTTATTTTTTTTGTCAATGCTAGCTTTATTTTATTTTATTTTATACTTCCTTCGTCCTAAAAATCTTATCATAATTTTAGTTTAAATTTGAATTAAAACCATGACAAGCTTTTTGGGACGAAGAAAGTATTTAAAAGGGACTAGTTTTAGGACTAAGGCTTTTTGATACTCCTTCAGTTCCATAATTTTTGGCATGGTTTTGTGTGAGCAATATCAAGGTCACACTAAAATGGCCACCATCATAACTAAAGTAGTGGCATCGAGGAACTTGTGAATTTGACCTGCTTTTTTGGTATGTCTAGTTCTAATAACAACATCAATATGTTTCAATGATTTTCGCTCTTCAAGAGATTATGTGGTAGGGATGCTACACAATGCAAATACATTGTCAACAGGCACAACTACATCATCGGATACTACCTTGTCGACTGTATCTATTATTAGTGTGCGTTGTTTGTGAAGATTATATCCAATCCTTAAGATAGAAAATAATGTCTCTTTGCACAAGCATTAGAAGATGCCAGGAGGGTGAGGACGGATGGGCAACCTAAACGAATGATTTTGAGAAGCTCGAAGTTCACGTCATCCTCTCGGGTAAAGAGGCATAACATATTGACAGTTTTTTTAAGATGTGTCGTAAACTTCAAGATCAAAAGGTGTATATGCAACTTTTCAATTATCTAGTGAAGCATGTGTGGATGCGAGCCAGAAATAATTGTTTTGTTTTTGTTTTTTATGATTAAATTATGCACTATGAATAAATTTTATGTTTGAACTGTGTATTTATGTATGAACTATGTTTTTAAGAACTGAAAAGTATAGATTGTGATTAAAAACATGAACATAGGGGTCGGGCCAACGATGTTCGTAGACGCGGTTGAACATGTCAACGGGCGTGTAGGGTTTGAATTTTGTATAGTTTGATTTTACATGCTCTAGAGTGATTCCTCATCAGATGAGGAAATTGATATGACCGAAGAGGAAAATCTTGTTGTGCTTATGTTCATGCATGCCAACAACAAGCTGAAGCATGGTGGGTCGGTTATGGGTCATGCATATTTGCACAGAGATCGGCTAGAGGCTCATGAGAGGTTGATGAAGAACTACTTTGTCAACCATCCGGTGTATCCCGAGAGGTACTTTCGACGCCGGTTCAGGATATCTACGGGTTTGTTTCTTTGCATTGTCAATGTTATGAAGGAACATGATCCTCTCTGTACATAGAGGAGGAATTGTGTGGGTGCCCTCGGGCTTAGCCTTGAACAGAATGTGATAGCCGCATTGCGCATGATGGCTTATGGTGTCTCAATTGATTTCATTGATGACACTTTTGCTATGAGAGAGAGCACCTCCATCTTGGGTGTCAAGATGTTTGCAAAACCTGTGGTCGAAGTGTTTGAACCAGAATATCTAAGAGCTCCCAATGCTCAAGATACTCAGAAACTTTTAAAGATGAAGAAAGCTCGAGGGTTTCTAATATCATTTTTATTATGATTCAGTTAAGTTTATTGTGTTGCTGTATATTTTGTGTTCATTTGATATTTTGGAATTGCTAAAAAAATGAATTAACCGACTGTTGTGTTGTTGTGCAAATGTTGTTGCCTGTTGCTCTGCTGGTCTACCGCTGTTGAAGGATATTTTCTGGGGTATTTGTTGGAGATGGTCGTACCAAAAATAATTTCTAGGGCGGTTGCTGAAGTTAGCATCTTTTTTGTGCCTAAAAAGGTCAATCACTAGTTGAGGCATACCCTTTGCGGACGTACTCGCGTGCGCTCCGAACGCGCCAAGTGTCATGTTTTGATGCGTTTTGGAGTTTCCCCTTAGCCCTTCCGCGTTTGACACGTGGCGCTTTCTAAACTCACAGCCACACGCACAACCACAGATCCAGCCACAACCACGGACGCAACCACAACTTCAGCCACAACCAGAGGTTTTAGTCATAGTCCGAGCCACATCCACAATTTTCAGTCACAGTCTGAGCCACAATTGTCGTTTTCAGCCACAGCACGAGACAGTCCGTGTCACAACCACAGTCCGAGCCACAGTTCAAGCCACAACCACATATTAGTACGCAGCCACAAATACAACCACAGTCCCGCACAGCCACGGTTGTTGCTTCGCGCGGGATGCAGTCAAAGTGCGACACACGGCTCTGAAGCACAGCCAAAAATAACCTCCGCGAAGCCGCAAGAAGGGTGCCCGCTAACTAATGATTGTATCTAAAAAGTTACTTTTTCGTGCCCTATAATTATTCACGCGCCCGCAATAATGTTTTTTGGCAACTGTTGGAGGTGGTGTAAGCCCAGTCCAACTAACGTTTTTTTAGCCCATCGATCGGTCAGTCTGTAAACTTTGAGCCCACCGTTCAACTTTTTTTTTTCTAGATTCGCCACTGACAGCCCCATACGCTCGAGAAAGAAAGGCAGTCCGAACGTCTACGGCGGCGGTGCTCCGGCGAGCGGCGGCCGGCATTGTTCTTGCGATCCAAGCGCCCACGGTCAAAGTTCCATCACCCACACCCTTCCGCTCCCCAGCAGCAGCGCGGCACCACAATTCACAAACCCCTAGTCTACGGCCTACACCCCCAGAGCAGGCGGCGTCTTCCTCCTCCGCCGCCATGTCGTCCCCGTCCTCCTCCTCCCCCCACCGCAAGCTCCTCCGCTCCGTAATCCCCTCCCTCATCTCGAAACCCATCCCGATTCCGCCCTACCCCATCTACTCCCCTCCTCACAGCTCGTTTCGCGTCTCCGTTTCAGTTGATTTGCTGGGCGGTGCAGCGGTGCCGGATGTCGGAGTCGCCGTGCCGGCTCGCGGTCTCCGTCAAGGGCCCCTCGGACCCCGCCGCGTCCTCGGCCCTGCGCGTCTCCGGTAACAAGCGGCCCGCACTGCTCCTTCCCCACTTCCTTCCGCTTATTACGTTTGGTTCGGCCCCCAATTTTGTGTGAACTGATGCAGTTTCGGACACTGGAGTCGGGAGCAAGCTGGAGGAGTTCCTGGAGCTGGACGCCTTGGCGCGTGAGACTCCCGTGGAGAAATGGGGTATGTAAAATTGTGAATGTGATCACCTGCATGCTCGCGCACAAGAATTGTTTCCTGATGCACAGCTAGCTAGTCAACCTGCATCAAAAGCTCGGTCTAATGTGTTGGAAGTGTCCCTAGTTAGTAACAATGTCAGTGAGTTCCATTTTCATGCCAGCAACATTTACTTGTTATATGCTAACCTTTTCCTAAACTTTTTATCACCAACCTTTGAAATGAATATGATAGATGATCTAGGAATGAATATGGCATCCATACTACTTTCAACTTTGAAGTCAGTATTCAGATCAGATGTACCAACTGCGACGTGATCGTGTGACTTCTTTCAGATGTTCATTTGGCTTAGTCTTGGCAATATTTCTTGTTCTTAGGTTCAGCTTTCTCTGTCTGACACAGCTCATCCTCTTTATCTGCAGATGGTACCCTCTTAATCACAACTACTGGTACGCTTTCTGTTTCATTGGTGCATTACGCTTCACTGCTCCATTTGCGTTACACACCATTTCCTGCTGTATGTTAGAACTTAGAATCTCAGTTCCTTTGTGTACATTGGTGGTCAGATGTTTTATAAATACTGGTTGCACACATTCTAAAATGGCGCCCAAAAGAGAATGGAAGGGGCACAAATATGTTTTTGCAAAAGAAAAATGTAATAATTGGTTAGTGATATTGTGATATCAAGAAAGCGGATGATGGGTTCTTGCTTTTCTCCATTTTGTAGGAATCAATGACAAAGCTATTTATCATTATCGATTTAATCTTCATGAAGACGTATCTTCAAGCACAAGATTCAGCAAACTGGCTACCACATACAAGAATAATGCAACGTTCAGGCACACCATCTCGTCAGTTTGATGTCACCTATGATATACGGAGTCAAGTTGAATCATATATTCATATATGCCTCTTTTTCAAAGCAGTGGAACTGAAGTATGCCTTGGCCTTTCAACTGAAGCTGACCTTGATGATTTCATTTTATGGCTGAGTGATTTTGTACGTAAGGTATGTCATGCTTAACATTTATGCTTCTCTTTTCTCCTTTTACCACATTTATGATCAGTGTTGGCCAATAATTCAGCGTGGTGATATGTTATGATTGTCCATGTTAGAATCCCAATTATGATTTTGTAATAAAGACTTACCGAAGAAAGTAACTCAAATATGAAATATGACATAATTGTTAACGTATGTGGTTAACATTTATTTCTGTATTGATGTCTTATAATATATTTTCTGACTTAACCATGTTCACTATTCACCTCTGCAGATTCTTGTGCTAAGAGCAGCTGTGAGTATTCTGAACCGCTATATATTCACAGCATATTATTCAAACATTTCATATGATTTCCTTGCCACTATCAGTAGCCTTCTTCTCATTAATCACATCTCAAACGAAATTCTTCCCCATTCCCTTTAATCTTAAGTCATTGTATCCTCAACACAAAGTGCCCAGTGCCGATACATGTATATTGTAGCAGTAATAATGCACTCTACGTTACATTTTATTCTTTCTTGTTCGAAGGACCATTTTACTCAAAGCATGCTAGCTTATGAGTCATGTGTGATCTTTTATTCGTTGAAAATACCATGTTCATCATTCTAATATGGTACAGTGAGAAACAACAAAAGTACATAACCCTAGCATTAGGAGGTCCCTGTAGATGTAGAAAGTTCTCAACAGGCTTCAGGTGAAAAATATGGATACATTTGCCAAAATTCACATACGTTTGATCTTGGTAATGACAAGACACAGTCGATGAAAAATTGTTGACCACAAACAGATTTCCAATATATGTATATTGATGTCCATGCTTTTCGCAATATGTGGAATCTGCTAGCACGTGAAGATCTACTGATTTCCCCACTGAAACCGATATGTCTGCTGATTCAATAGAGATATACTTATACCATTATTCCAGCAATGATTCCAAAGAAAAAATACAGTATATTTGTTCTTGTTTAATTGAAGAATGAGTTCATAATAGATAAACATATGTGATGCCTTTAGATGCACCTATTTCTCTGCTATCTTGAGCTGATAACTGAATGAAAAGGTTGATGATGTCTGTCAGTAATCGATCATATTACGTTGCATCCAGCTTGTTTAATTTGGCTCTGTTGGGGCATGCTTTCAGTTTTTTATTGTTGAACACCCAGTAGGTATAAAGTTGTAGCATCTCTCTGTTATTGCCTCTTCCTTTCTTCTTAGCCTGATCTCTTGGGTGGTTATTTTTTATCTTATGTGTACTTACTCAGAACTTAGCGATTGACCTCTCCATTGAGAAAAAAGTAAGTGCTGGATCAAGAAATGTTTGTCTGCCACATGAATCTGATGATGCCCATCTTTCTATTGCTACATCAAGTATTGAGCGGCTAGTTTCTGGTCTTAAAGATTATGCACTCTCACATGGGAATACTTGTGACAAGTGTGATGCATGTTATATGAATAGGTAAAATTTTCACTGCTCGATTTGATATGCCTGCTATACATATTTTCACTTAGGATGCCATCGTTGTTTTGCTCAAATTGCCCATACATGCTCCATGATTTTTGTTCTGAAATCACCCTACTATTACACATCTAGAGAAGGATTGCGCTAATTTTATCCTTTTTCTCCTAAAAGGCGTATAGCTGTTATATTATGTTTGTAATTACGACTCCTTCCTCCTTTTCTCGATTTCATAGTTAATATGTATATGTGTGATATCTTGGCTTTCGGCGGTACTTATTTTTATCACTAGAATGCATCTTTATTTTTTTTCCCTTCAACTTGTGCTTAGACAGAAATGATGTGCTTGGAGATCTTTCATTTGCCTTCTATTTGCATTAGGTAGTTGATCCATCTTGTTAATCAGATCACTTGATTTCTTTTCATTGAAGTGAATTCGTGTTCATGTACTTCCTCCGATCCATATTACTTGTCTTAAAATGGATGTATCTAGATGCATTTTAGTTATAGATACATCAATTTTAGGACAAGTAATATGGTTCGGAGTAAGTTGTTTTTCAGTGTCAGATAGAAATAGCAAAAGCAATTGAGAATTAATACTGAAAATTGTCTTACAGAAACTGATCCCTTACATGTACTCCATCCGTTTCTAAGTATAAGCCCTTTTAGAGGTTTCAATATGGACTACATACGGATGTATATAGACATATTTTAGAGTGTAGATTCACTCATTTTGCTCTGTATGTAGTCAGTATTGGAATCTCTAAAACGGAATATATTTTGGAACTGAGGGGGTATATATAAAAAATATTTACAGTTGAAGGCATACAGAGTTTACATTGGGAAGTCATCAAAACTTTGCGTTTGAGCTATATTTACTGATCTAGGCCTTATAGTTTTCAGTTATGCATGAGAAAAAACATTTATGTTGGCCAACAACATCCGACATTGGACTGGACTATTACATCCGTTGCCCACACCCAACCACACTCACTTTCAGGCTTCTGTTATGTATGTGTTTGGCTTCTAATTCCTAATCTTGCTGTTGCATAATCTGGAGTCATTATATTCATCCATTAGCATACTAATGGATATCACGTGCATATTATATAATTCCTGTATGATTAATTCTTCAGAATGCTGCTCTGGTATATTAGATATAATCTGTAAGTTTATTCTTCTGCTCTATAACTCATGCCAGAGATCATCTGAAGGTTGGAACTGGATCAGCCAAGAATGCAGACAGAAGAAAAGATAAAGGGCTACTTGTTGAAATAGTCATAATGGTTGCACATACCGCATCTGATTTGAGTTGTTGGATGGTTAATTGTTCATCTACTCAGGTTTACATCAAACCTTTTGAGTTACAGAATCTGACTTTGCAGTTACATGCATTTTACTACTCATGACATATCATGTTTATGGTGATATCGTGATTCAGCCGAGCTCATTACTTCTGATGGATTGTGAATGGTCTGTTTGTAGGTTTTGCATTTTCAAGACTTCGTACCCTGCCCCATTTCACAGTCATCCTTCAATGCGCTCATGAGTATGGACTGGCAAAGCTTCGGTTTCAAGTTAAAAGGAGGTTTCATGGATGATGAAGGAAATGCTGTGCTTGAGTGGGATAACCTGACACTTGCTCGTGTTGATATTGCCATTCACACTTACTATGGAATATATCCATCTCTCGTTTTGTGCATACTTTCATTTTCTATCAATTGTTTGGACATGGATATTCACCGTCTGTTTTTCCCAATTGTTTTTCTCTAGTTATCCTTGACTTGCTTTAGCTACAGTACAAGAAGGGCAGAGATCTGATCCAGATAAATATGTTGTGAGGAAGGCACTTAAGCTTGCATTGCATCACTTGAAAGCAGATAATGCAGGAGATTTTCTTAGTTGTCATGGAAAGAAGGTAATGTGGTACATGTTTTCTGCTAACTAACATATCTGTGAACACTATCATTTCTCATGTACTTTCAGCCTGTTACAATTTTTTAACTGAAGAAATATCATTGCTTGTTAGATGAGACCTGATGCTATACTGCTAGCAGTTAGACTAGGATGCAAATTGTCTTAATCTGTGCAAATAACAGTGCAAACAAAACCTCGCATTCTTTTAGCGGAGCAAACTGATCTTTTGGTTACCGTTTGTAACAGAAACGGGGAATCTTGGTAAGCATCATATATTCATATGTTACATGGTCTGGAAAAATATACAGCACTATAAGCGCTGCTTCTCCAACATGTTTCATTGCAATGTTCAGCTACACTACTACAATAATATACATATATGTTTAGCGGTACAGTACAATTTTCCACATACAAGAATAGTATTAAGCAGGCATGGTAGGTTTTAAATTTCAACAACACGCATCACGGTATCAGTACGGTGTTGATTCCTAGTTTATTGTCAATAACTTCAGTTCCCTTTTCGTGAAAGTAAGAGTAAACACCAGTCTGGTTCATCATTCATAGCGAGCTCTGTAAATTGAGTCACATTGTACAACCTCCTAGTATGTCCTCGGCTACTCTTGCTAGTAGCTATCACCAGGACACAATTATAGCTTGTGTTTGCTGCACATTGCAACTGGCAGCTGTGCACGGCCTTAGAAAACGCGTGTGAAATATCCAGTTCAACCATACTTCATTTCGCTGCCTGGATTGACAGCAAGCTATGCGACATGCTGTTTTTTTACACCGTTGCAGATACTGGAGTATGTCCCTGACCTCGCGCAGTCGATCGCTGGTCTGATCTCGTCGTCCAACGACCGGGAGTTCCGAGACGAATGCATCGCGCTTCTCGGGCTGGGCTCCGGTCAGGACGTCTCGGAAGGGGCGGTCAGATCCTGCATCGGCGACAAGATGGCCCGGATCATAGAGACGAACGACGCCAAGGACAAGGAGAACGCCGGGGACAGCGCGCCTTACCTGTTCGAGTGCGAGAGGCTGGACGAGGATAGTCCGCAGCTGGACGAAGAGGATGGAGACGATGACATGATTTTTGATTTCTAGCAGTGTCTTGCCAATCTTGTACTGTAGTACTGTGTCGCTGTACTAGTCTGATTCCAAAAGATAAAAAGGAAAGGAAAAAAAGCTCAAGTCAACTATGATGTAGGATAGTCTTACTAGATAAATTTATGGATGCTGACAAGTGTTGCTACTTTCTCCAGTAAGCAAAATTCTGAAAATGAAGTTGCTGACAATTTTATAGGCGCTTGCTTTTGATAGAATTCTGGTGGTTCCAAATTAATTGAAGCTCAAGCTTCGTCCTACGATACATTGGTCATAGTTTCATTTTTTGTAGATGCTATCGTACTTTTTCATAGACTTAGGCCCTGTTTGGATTCTCTCCGCTCTTCAACTCCACTCCCGGAGCTGAAGGAGCAGTGCGGAACACATCAACTCCGTGGAGCTAATTTTGTGGAGCGGAGCGGAGCACCGTACAATTCTACGGAGCCAGGAAATCGGGTCTCCCCACCTGGCTGCAGAGTTAAGGATTTAGTGGAGCTGTAGAGTATCCGAACAGGCTCTTAGTCAAACTTAAAGAAAATCAATGTCATAGATATTACCATTACTTTGCACCTCCTCCTCGAGTATTCTTTTGAATGGTGTGGCTCGACTCCCCCTCCCCCACACAATCATTCATGGTCGTGGGCCTAGACAAGGGGACCCACTCTCGCCTCTTCTATTCATCATCCTATAGATCCGCTTCAAAAGACCCTTCAAGATGGGCTATTGCACAAGATTTGTGGTACATGTGTGGTTTTGTGCATATGTCCCTATGCGGATGATGCGGTTGTCTTTATGGCACCCACCAAGAGAGACATTGAAGATTTGGCCGGCATCCTTCAATGCTTTGGCGAGAAGTCACGGGCCTATATACAAACTTTTAGAAGAGTTTAGTGGTCCACATTAGGTGTAACCATGTCAACTTGGAACCCGTCCTCTAAAGTTTGTCGGCCAACAAAGTGATCTGCCCAATGAGGTACTCCCCCCCCCCTTTCAAAATGACATCTCAAAATTGTGGACTTCCAATTTCTTGAAGATAAGATTGCCTCCAAGCTTGTTCCATGGGAGGGACAAAAGAATCAGCCGCACCAGACTTGTTAAGTCGATGCTTGCTTCACAAATGGTGTACAATATCACACCTCTCGTCGTCTCTTCAAACACACTCAATGCCATCGAGCTCAAAAGGGCCTTCCTTTGGCCCAGGACGAACAAGACCACATGTCTAGCTGTAGGATGAATTGGAGGAATGGGTCAGGGGAATCCATGTGATGAGGAGGACCTCAATTTTTTATACACCTCCACTACCATCAAGGTAGGTGACGACACAAAAACCCCTTTTTTGGATTCCCGTGAATTTATGGAAGGAGGCCTAAGGAGATTGCCCCCTACTTTATGAGTTGTCCTTGAGAAAAAACTAGAAGTTTCACGCGACGCTCAAGGATAATGCTTGGATCTCCCAAATCAAGCTCACCACTGATTTCATTTGGGCTCACATCCATGATTACACGACCCTTTGGTATCTCGTCCATGGCTTTCAGCTAGATGCCCACGTCGATGATGGTATTACTTGAAAGCACATGGTTGATGGGAAATACTCAGCGACGCCCGCTTATAAGGCCCAATTCTTCGGTACCATCCTCTCTCTCCTATGGAGCATGCGATTTGGAAGTCTTGTCCCCCTCCCCCCAAAGCTAAGTTATTCTCTTGGTTGGCCATCCAAGATAGGACATGGACTGTCGACCGTTTAGCGAGGCGTGGGTGTTCAAATTGAGGGCTTTGCTCACCCTGCCAAAGGAAGCCTGAATCTAGAGCGTACCTCCTCTGCACGAGCCACTTCACGCTCTATCTTTGAGACCTTTTCAAGGAACGGCTCCACCTCAGATCCATTGATACTTCCTTGTGGCACTTAGAACTCCTCAAGGATTGGTGTCTCAACTTATGGGGCACGAACGTTCCACATCAAAAAGCCATCGCATCTCTTACCATGCTTGTTAGTTGTTAGCTAGACGAATTGAAATGAGAGAAATGCATGCATCTTTCGCCACAGAAATCGCCCCGACACCATCCTTCTCTCCTCAATCAAACAGTTTTAAACTACCATCTCTGAGCTAGCTTGCCAATCCATCCATCAGTCCCCCCCCCCGCGTCGCCCCTCCTCTGGCGACACGGGGGAGCTCCCTCCCTCGCCGCCGCGTTCTCTTCTCCCTCACCCCCCGTCTCGCCGCTGCCAGAGGAGGGCGCCGGCGAACGCGGGGCGCGCTCCGGGGAAGGTGGCGGCAGGGCCTGCGGCCGTGCGCCCGAGGAGGGGTGTCGCCGTTTTGCTGGGCAGGCGCCGGCGTCTGCTGCTCGGTCCGGTGGTGGCGGCCCAGGGGTTTCGGCCGGATCTGGGGATGGCAAGCCCGGATCCGGCGTGTGGTGCGGCTCCGATGCGGCGGCGGCTCGCTGGTCCGCCTCGGTCTTCGGGGCGTCCCGACGGGGCCTTTGATCGGATCTGCGCCTCTGGATGGGTTGGTGATGGCGTGCGTGGCCGCGGCCAGGCCACGCTCGGCCTGCGAGTGGTCGGTCCTGGCGGGCGGCCTCGTTCAAAGGAGGCTGCCTTGCCCCGTTCCGGTGGGCTGTGGTTCCGGCGCTCGCCAACCTCAACTGCTCGTCCTCGTTTCGCTCGCCAACGAAGGTGGCGTCGTGGCTCCAGCTGGTTGGAGTCCTCCACCTCCCAGATTTTCAGATCTGGTGCCGTACATGTGCTATTGGCGGCTGCTGTGCGCTCGTTCTTCGATGGATGTGCTCGGGATTTTATGAATCCCATGGTTGGCGGGTCGGCTGATTTGAAGGGAGGGAATGTGCTGATGCCAGGAGAAAGCTTGTCACCGGCAATGGCTGGTGCCGGCGACGGCAACGTTCACGGGCATCACTATCTTCTTGAAGACGTTGTCGTGGTAATGCACTTTCCCCTGCTTTGTCCTTTGCTCCGAGGGAAACCTCAGATTCGTGCTCGCGGATCGGATGATGGCGGCGCCTTGCGTCGTACCCCTCTTGTGGGCATCATCTTGAAGTAGGGATCCGCCGACGGGCCCAATGCGGGTTGGATGGTGGTGGTACGGTTGGTGGTGCGGCCATTCTGGGGTCGACGACGGTGTGTGTTGTGCTCGTGTGCTCGCTTGGTGAGTCTCTGCTAGGCGGTGCCCAACAACTGCATTGACGGTACAAGAGGTGCCGTTGCGACGTCTCGGCTCCGGGTAACCTTTCGAATGTGCCCCCGACACAGGTGGTGTCGCGGCATTGTGCAGTCTCGGTTGTCGGGAGCCTTTCGATTGAGTCGACGATTCAGTGTCGTTGATTTGTCTGCTTGGCCACTACTAGGGAATGCCCTTTTAGTGACGTCCTTTTTTTTCTGTTTAATGGCGCATTTAGGATGCGCCACTAAGCCACTAATAAGGGCTTATTGGCGCATCTCAGAATGCGCCACCTATAAGCTCTTAGGGGTGGCGCATTCGGAAAATGCGCCACTATTAAATTTTTTAAATTTTGAATCTGGATCTGGAAAACAATTTTTTTATTTTTATTTTTTTTATTTTTTATTTTTATTTTTTCTTAATCTCAGGTTAGTATGCTTAATGCCCGGTCAATATGCTTAATCTCAGGTCAAACTTCCCCGAGGGTCACCCATCCTAGCACTACTCTAGCCCCAACACGCTTAACTTGTCGATTCTATTCAACTCTCACTCCAGCTCACCTAGCAAGCACTTGTTGATATATTTAACATATAAATCCTATTAACCATGTTGATGTCAAGGACCTTGTTAATGTTCATGGGTGTGCTAAAATTTTCAACGTTTTTTTGAAACTTTCTCGATGGGACCATTAGCATATTTTGAACTTTTCAATTTTTTTTTGTTTTTTTTATTTAATTTTTTTAATGTTACTATCTAAAATTTTCAACTTTTTTTAACTTCCCGATTTGTCCTCTAGCCTATTTTGATTTAAAAATCAATTTTTTTTTCTGTTACTAGTGGCGCATTTAAGTTTAAATTTTTTTTCAATTTTTTCTCTTTTTTTGGGCCTTCAGATCTTCAAACGCCCGTAACTTTTTTTCTGTTAGGTTTTTGAGGATTCTAAAAATGTTCAACGGGTTACACCCGATTGAATTTGGATATAACTTTTCGAGTAGATGATTTTTCATATAAAAAACTTTTTCATCGGAGGTCGTATGCAAAAGTTAAGCCCATTTTACGAAATTCTCGAGAGATTTTGCAAAAAAAGTCGAAATTCATATTTGTAAATTTTCCAAACAACTAGACCACATATCATTTGGGAAACTTATTTTCTTTTATTTTTTTGACATTTCTATCATTTTCTTTTATTCTTTTTCAAATTGAAAAGGCGGTCCACGGGGGGGTGTATTTGGCGCAGTTTTTTCTTATTAGTGGCGCATATGGAAAATGCGCCACCCCTAAGAGCTTATGGAAGACGCATCCTGGATGCGCCACTAATAATTCCTTAGGGGTGGCGCATTTTCAGAATGCGCCACCTCTAAGCTCTTAGGGGTGACGCATTTCCAAAATGCGCCACCTATAAGGTTCTTAGGGGTGGCGCATTTCTCCAAATGCGCCACGTATAAGCTTTCCATGTATAGTTATTTCCCTAGTAGTGGGCGATGCCCTTCGACCAAGCTGTTGGCACACAGGTGTCGGGGCGTCGTCTCAGCCTCGCGTGCCCCTTCGAATGCACCCCCGACACAGGTGGTGTCGTGGCGTTGTGCAGTCTCGGATACGCGGAGCCTTTCGAGAACGTCGCCGGTTGCGGTGTCGTGCTCTGGTCTCGGCTGACTGATGTCGTTCGTCTTCCCCTGCGGTGCTTTTTGTAGTGGTGTGTCGTGGTTTTCCCTCCTTGTTCCCGTGTTAAATGTGTGTGGAGAGTTTTTTCCTTTATTTCTTCTCTCTGTACCCCTTGTACTTCTGGTTTACTTGAACCTTTGTAGCCCCACCCTTTCGATAGTGGATGCAATATATTTAGGTGGAGGACGTTTTCGTCCTCCCGGTGAAAATTCATAAAAAAAACTACCATCTCTATATTCTTTTTATTTTTATAGATGGCATAGGGTAGGGATATTCGTGAAATTTTGACGAAGATCCCTCCTTGGAAAAAAAAACGGAGGAGGATGGATGGACTGGCTGGACGGATGCGTGCTAGAGTGTCCGAGCCGAACCAGCGGGCGAACGCGACCGGGAAGGAACCCCTTTCGCTTTGACAGCATGTGAAGGAAGGCTCCGCTTGACCGGTCCTTCCTCCCTCCAATCCCACACCCACGCACGGAACCCAGCCAGCCCACCCCCACCGACCGGCTCGCCTCCTCCCACACCCCCGCACCCGCAAGAAAATCCCCAAGCGCGAGCGGCGACCATGGAGCCCGCGGGCGGCGGCGGGGGCGCGTCCTCGGCGCTGGAGCGGCACCGCGCCGACGCGGCGCGGGCGTTCCAGCACTACCTCGACCGGGCGGCGCCGCACACGGCGGGGCGGTGGGCGGGCACGCTCGTGGCCGCCGCCGTCTACGCGCTGCGGGTCTACTACGTGCAAGGCTTCTACGTCGTCTCCTACGGCCTCGGCATCTACCTCCTCAACCTCCTCATCGGCTTCCTCTCCCCCATGGTCGACCCCGAGCTGGAGGCGCTCGACCAGGCCGGCCCCGCGCTCCCCACCCGCGGCAACGACGAGTTCAAGCCCTTCATCCGCCGCCTCCCCGAGTTCAAGTTCTGGTATATCCATATTAATTTTTTGCCATCCCTCCTGCTTCTGCTCTGCTCTGCTCTCCGGCCCCCTTTAATTTGATCATGTCAAATTGATGTTAGATTCGAGATCAGATGTAGTATGCTTTTCAAAGTACCAGATTTGATCGAACAGGAACATCACGCTTTTCCCCCCCGGCGGTTTCTTAAGATTCGCCTGGTAACAAGTGGGCTCGCCCACTACCCATTTGTAAATGGGTGGATAGGTGCCGAACCTGCATACAGCCTTTCTAATTCATGTGACTTGCCAGCTCCCTATGTTAGAAATGTGATGCACTCATTTTCTTTGCCTTCTTTAGTTGAGGGGTTTCATTTCATTTCATACTCAACTGCTGCTACTTCTCTAGTGAAGAGCTGGTAACCTTCCATCTTGTAAAAAAAGACTCCTTGTTAAGTCATTATTGATGGTTTTTCTTAGCCCTTGTATGCATGGTTCAGAAGCTCAGAGAGGCAGATGGGATTCTACAATCAACCTCTTTCCAGTTTGCTAGTAGTATTTTTTTTAGAGAATACGCCTAGGTGTACTATAGCTTTATAGAAGGCAGAAACAAATTACAAGATAACCACCCTTGTTGCGTACAACAAGTGTAGTAAGAACTCCACACCAGGACATGTCCAAAGACAAGCCACCACACACCTTACAGCGAGAACACAAGGAACATATCCTAAACCGAAGGACAAAGCCGCGTCTCAACCAACACCGGACACCTCCAAAGAAAACACCTCAACTAGACTACCCTAACCAACGCACCATGGCGAGAACATGGCGGGACTTGGATCATCTTGATGAAGGCACCATCTTGAACACACCAATGATAGTGTGCATAGCGCCCTTGAAGATCAATCCGGATGAGCAACGAGCAACGAAGGATCCCAACACAGGACCAGCAAGTCGTGCCTCCATACACGATGCTCCCAACGGAGGAACGACGGTAAGAACGCCGCCATCGTTGATTCGAATACGAACCAAGGTTTTCACCCGGAGACAAAACCAACCGCGAATGCAAGGGAAGATGCCGACACACCTCGGCGACGCCTCCCAAGGAGGGAAACGACACCCACGGGCGCCGGCGCCACCGGCACCGACCGAAGCCGGGCAAGATTTTCATCCGCATCCAGGTCCGGTCCTGACACATCAAGGGCCCTGGTGCAAGCTTACATAGTGGGACCTTTGTACATACAAAAATTACAAGCAAATGCTTATATTTTAATTTTGAAAAACTACATTAAATAGAAGCTACAGTAACAGGTATAGTAAATAAAATTCGATAAGCAATAGAGATTTTTGGAAACCAATCTATATTTAAAACAAATTCAAATATTTCTGAATAGATCCCTTTTGGGTTTCTAATTTTTCAGCTGCTAATTTTTTCTTTTGTTGCTTTTTATGCCCAGACATGTTTTTTAGATGACATCTTAGCACAAAAATATAGCACACAAACAAGAACAGTACACAAACTAAGGCAGAAAACTGAAACGAGAGCACCTGGAGGATTATGGTTGGGTTGATTGGTTGTTTGCTGTCTATTGTGTGTCTATTTCTTTCAGATCAGATGGAACACATCGTCGCACATCTTCATCCCCGGCAAACACCATCCAGATTAACTCACATCGCCACCGCCGCAGCACCTTATCATCCAAGCCAAGATGTCGTGGAACACCGACGACTCGCACGAACGAGAAACCACCATCTTCCACCGCCAGCGCGACAAAGAACCCACATCATTGGCCATCACCCAGCTCCTGCACGGACAGGGCTCGCCGCAACTCACTGTCGCACCAACTCCAGGCGGACAGACCCGCCACGGCCGCAGCCCCTTGACACAGATCAGGCCAGAATCAGCCCAGATCTGGTCCGCGCTGCCGACTCCAAGGCCATCCACGCTCGCTCCACCGCGGCACTACAGCCACCTCCAGGAGCAGCACACCGACGGCGCCTCCGCAG
Organism: Bromus sterilis; assembly: GCA_950022295.1. Classification (NCBI taxonomy): domain Eukaryota; kingdom Viridiplantae; phylum Streptophyta; class Magnoliopsida; order Poales; family Poaceae; genus Bromus; species Bromus sterilis. The sequence continues at coordinate 31,981,334 of OX465598.1, forward strand.
CACCTCCAGAACTGCCACCACGGCCCGGGAAAGAGGCGCGGGGGAGCCCAGATCCGCGTTGCCGCATGCGCCGCCATCTCCAGGACCCTGCGTCCCCCGCCACCAACGCCTGCCTCCATGTTGCTGGTTCTCCGCCGCTCTCCATCCTGCCGTGCGCCGCCGCCACACCCCGCCTGCCGACGGCCTCCTCCGCGCAAAATCGACTCGCCGGGGCGCGCATCACCTCCCCTGCCGCCTGCCGACGGCCAGGCCGCCGCCACCGCCGGCAGCGGCAAGGGAAGCCGGAGGAGGGGGGGACGCGGGCTTCTAGGGTCCCCCCCCCCCCGGGTCGCCCGCGCGTGCGACCCTGGGGGGAAGGGGAAAGTTTGCTAGTAGTATGTGATAACTGCTTCTGTAGCATTGCCTTTTAAGTCATTCTGATATTCTTTAAGTGGTATTCACTCTCCCTGCTGTATGTATGGTTCAGAAGCTTAGATCGGATTGCGCAGTCGATTTTTTTCCATTTACATTGCACATGTAGTACAGATCAAGTTCACAAACTGCTTCTTTAGCATTGCTTTTCCCTAGCAAGCTTAATGGAAAGGGTGCATTGGCTGCTTTTGGAGCACATGGGAGTAATCTTTTTTCATGGACTACAGTTAATTGTGCTACTGTAGATGGCATGGAATATACACTAGTTTGAAGATTTTGTTTATCCAGTGCCTATGGGTTTATTGCCTTTGTTTGTCTGTTATGCTGTGTGCAGTGCAAATATACCAAAAATACACTAACACACTACTCTTTTCAGGTATGCCATCACAAAAGCCTTCTGTGTTGCTTTTGTCATGACATTCTTCTCGCTATTTGATGTACCTGTCTTCTGGCCAATTCTACTCTGCTACTGGATTGTCCTCTTTGTCCTGACAATGAAGCGACAGATTTTACATATGGTCAAATACAAGTATGTCCCATTCAGCATGGGAAAGCAGGTGAGAATTTGCTGTGGGTTGGAAGTTAATTAGCCTGTTCAGCTGCGTTAAACTTAAGATAGATCATTGATGCCGATTGATCATTGATGAACAGTTGTCAGTGTCACTTGTACTAGGTGCCTCAAGGCAGTCAGAATAGAACCTTGTGAATTCATCCTATTGAACTTTTCGTTTACTTTGATCTGGAGTAAACTATATCTGTTTAGGAGCTCCTACCATATGTGATTCTTGGCTGACCATATGACACAAAATATTGGTCCACCATGGATTAGCTAGCAAGCTTGTAATTTAAGAGGTCAACTGTTTAACATCATGCTAGGATATCCATCCTCCCTATTGGACAAGCAGTCGAAGACCTCGATGCGCACTTCATAATTTAGCGAATCTTTACGGTATTTTGGTTTACTAAGCTTTGCTTGCAATTGTCCAATGCAGAAGTACGGAGGAAAGAAAGGCCCCTCAGGTAGTGGATCAAAAGACTGAGGCTCGGATGCCAGATCCCTGTGTTGCTCTTCTGTGAGGCAACAGATAATCAGATATTATATGCTGGCATGGTGGTTTTATTAGTGCAACCTACTGACAGTGAATGTACAAACTAGTAACTTTATTATTTGTTGGTGATACCTTGTTCTGCCTAGATCAGTAGCTTTCGTACGCTGATCATTTCTTGTCACTTGTTCTGTTGTACTATGAGCTTTGTGCAATGCAAATCAAAACCGTGTTGTGCTCGTGCAACTCTTGTTGCTGATACTACGTAGTTCATGTCTTGGAGGATCTCTGCTATTTGCTTCTGCGGCACTTGACTATGGTGACTTTTCTTATGTTCTATGCCTTCCAACTATATGCAAGGTTCAGATTTGGTCCATCAACTCCAGTAATTGGCTGCAACCTTTTTTACGGGGCAATCCTAGACAACATTAAACCATCCATTGCTAAAAATCTGGACGATGTTCGTCCTTCTCCTGGTGCAAAGTGATCTCATTGATGAAATGTCGAAGGGCTAGGTATTTCACAGAATTCTTTTACTTAGGATTGGAAGCCATAGGAGCTTTTACGTATATTTCTTTTGCATTTTATGTTGGAGGAAAATTCCCATCCACTCAAACCACTTGGTAGAATTTCTTTGCTTTTCTTGTACTATCAAACACTCTTTCATCTGAATTTATTGAGTTTTATAATTCTGTAGAATTCAAGAGGACATGACACTTTAGTCTGCGTTTTTCATATTCCTGTGTGTTTTTAGAATCCTGCGGATGGAATAGCCACCTATTCTCTCATACTTCCTCACACGACACTTGACAATCCAAACGGGCATATCCAAGCTGATTTGTCCTACTAGATAGTGTGCAATGCATATCAAAACCGATGTTTATCTGCCACCGCCTTCGTAAGTCGTAACTTAATATAAGGTTTTCATAAAAAAATGTTTTATATTAAGTTACAGAGATAATACTGTTTACATCCGGTACACGTGGCCGTAACGATTTCTCTTGTTGTAAAATGATACTTTATGTTGTAGTATATCTGAAAATCGTGGATCAAAAGCTTATTGGCTCTCAGAACAAACAAGAACATAAGATCATGAATAAAAGAAAACCATATAGTACCATAAAATATAGTAATCACAAAAAATACATGCAGTGTGAACAAACACGTGATACACCTACTTATTGTATGAGCAACATGATAGAGTTGTAACAAACCCCAGTTGTTAATTAATCGTAAGAACTACATATAATCACCTCCATCACATAATCCTCCCCCCCCCCTTGGATCAACTCTCACAAGAAGGTAACATGTAGGCAAACCGAAAATTGATAATTCAATGTATGCTCCAATGAAAGAGTCATTGCTTCCAATGCCCTAATTTATGAACTAGTGCCTCTTTCCCCAACCGTAGTCACCACCAAGGTCTCATCCACACATCCCCCCACCTTTCACTTGTTCGGTTGTTTATTAGCGACAGTGAAGGAGTGGTACACGTCCCTTTCATTTTCTTAGTTCCATTAGGTTTTTGTTTCCCCCCTTAGGTTTTGGTGCATCGGTGAGGTGGCGGTGAGGATAGCGTGTTGGTATAAGGTCTTTTCGATACTCCCCTTCGTTGATGATGTCTGATCCGACGTCGATGAAGGGTTTGTAAGGGTAGGTGTTGCTAAATATGTCTTCAAATTTTGGGGAGGTTGGCTTGTGGTGTGGTGACTTTGGGCTCTTTTTCCAAAGTTGTTTTGGCATGATCTAATTTCTTCAACCCTCTAGGCTGGTAATACCCAAGTTGATTTCAGAAGATTTCTCGATAGGGTATCCCGGCTAAGTGAGTAGATCGAACGACAAACAAGAGATCGACTTACCCATTTCCAGGCCCTCGAGACGAGGGAAATCCTATTTTCCTCCTTGTATTGTATTTGTTGTGATGTGGTGTATCGAGTACATGATGCAATCGATGAATATTATGTTATTCTATCGATTAGCCTAGCCTCGACTTATATAAAATGATCGGGCCCCTAGGGTTACAAGGTCCTAGTTGATTGCTTTGATGAGGGAGGGCGTTCTACATATACCATCCCTTCTGTCTTTAAATGATAAGGTTTCTGAAATCTTTCAGTTATATGATCCATGAACTAACCTGGGTTCATATCGGTCTATTTGGACCGATAACCTATAGATTGAGGCACCTTGAACCATAACATGATTCTACGGATAGCTTCCCTTCTGCCTTCATCGATAAGGTTCTTGAAATCTTTCAGTTATATGATCCATGAACTGATTTGGATTCAAATCGGTCTATTTGGACCGATAACCCGCATGTCGAGGTACCTTGTGTTGAAATGAGGCATGGGCTTTAGGCCCATCTAACAATTTCAGAAAATCTCTAAGGGCCCATGTGGGAAAAATGGCATGGGTGTCCCACCACGGAAGTGAAGGGTGAGTTGCACCTCTTTATAAGGTGAGCTCTCCTACATGCTATTGAGCAAGTAGAAGAGTGAGAGCTCACGCGCGCTCCTCCGCCGCCCGCCTCGCCACGCCTCGCCTCGCCTCGTCACGACGCGCGCGCGCGCGCGCCGCGGTTTGCGGAATTGAGCCGAGCCGAGCTAAAACCTATGTCATGTGTGCGCTTAATTTTTGCCAGTCAGGAACGGCTAATTAATTGGCATTAATTTTTAGTTAATGCAATTAATCACGAGTTAACTGCTGCACGATCTGAGACGTCAATCGTGGGCCGACTCGGTCGCGGGTATCCAGTCCCACGTCGCCCTACCTCGGCTGTGTATAAAAGGAGCCGCGGCAACCCTAGCCGCCACACAACAGAATAGATCGCATCTGTTCTTCCTCGCGCGCTGCCCACGTCGTTCCACGCACTGCTGCTGCCTCCGGCGATCCCATCCCGTCCGCCGCGTGCACGGCTGTGCGGGAGAGCAGGCCTCCGGAACCGTGCTCCTTGCGATCCTGCACCGGGAGAGGAGCAATAAGGTTTTTGGGGAGCGTCTACGACGCGACTGCTCGCTTCCGCTCCGGCTCGTCTACTTCCTCTACGTCGCCATGTCTACCGAAGCTGAGAAGGCCGCTGCCGAGAAGCTCGCTCAGGAGGAAGCCGCCGTCGCCAAGAAGACCGCCGACGAACTTGCTGCTGCTAGCAGCGCATCCGCTGCTGCGATCTGGCCGAACGGAGGGTATGATCTACTCACCCCGTTCATCGTCGTTTTCATCTATGCCATGCTTATTGTCTGCGTACATATATGTGTTATCTGCGTAGATCTGAGTTGCATGGTTAAGTATCAGTATAAGATTAATCTTGCATGCGTCATGTTCATGATTTATCTAGGGATTAAATTGCTTGGAAAATTGCTAATATATCCAACAATCCAAAAACCTTATTTTTATAGGCAATTTTCATCTCCTGGTTTTGCTGCGACACTGAAACCGAACCCGTTTACGGGCCAAAATTTTATGCGTTGGCAAACAAAGACTATTTTGTGGCTCACGTCTATGAATGTCTTCTGGGTCGTTGGATAGACTCCAACTGGAACGATTACTCCTCAACAGGAGAAGGCGTTCAGGGATGCCTCCATCGTCTTTGTTGGAGCAGTTCTTAGCGTGATCGGAGACAAATTAGTCGACGCGTATTTACATATGCGTGATGCCAAGAACTTATGGAGTGCACTCGAGGCAAAGTTCGGAGCAACTGATGCCGGGAGCGAGTTGTATGCTATGGAGCAGTTCCATGATTACAAGATGGTCGAGAACCGTCCTGTGTTGGAACAGGCCCATGAGATACAGTGCATCGTGAAAGAGCTTGAGCTCCTCAAGTGTGATCTACCGGACAAGTTTGTCGCGGGATGCATAATTGCTAAACTCCCTCCATCTTGGAGGAGCTTTGCCACCACTCTGAAGCACCAGAGGCGAGGATTCTCAGTTGAGGATGTTATTGGCCATCTGAGTGTGGAGCAGAACTCAAGGGCAAAAGACTCACACCAAAAGGGGGCTGAGGGAACTTTTACTGCCAACATGGTGCAGCAGAAGAACTTTCAGAATAAGTTCAAGGGAAAGAACAAGGTCCAACAGAATACTACCTTCAAGAAGAAGGGGAAGAAGAACAACAAGAAGGATGATGGTTGTTTCACTTGTGGCTCACTGGAGCACTGGGCTAAAAAGTGCCCGAACAAGTATAAGAAGCCAGCACAGAATTCCAATTCTGTCAATGTGGTCATGGGCAACACGGACAATGGTGCACCTGGGTACGGTAATTTATTTACTGTTTTCTCGGTTTATCAATCTACTGAATGGTGGGTTGACACGGGTGCAAATGTTCATGTGTGTGCTGACATATCCTTGTTTTCTTCTTACCAGACCACAGGAACCAGGTCCGTACTGATGGGGAATGGCGCACATGCTTCTGTTCTTGGTGTTGGTACGGTCGATCTGAAGCTTACTTCGGGAAAGACCGTGCGGCTGAAGAACGTGCAGCATGTCCCCGATATCAGAAAGAATCTCGTTAGTGGTTCCCTTCTATGTAAAGAAGGGTTTAAATTAGTATTCGAGTCGAATAAAACAATCTTGTCTAGATATGGATTATTCATTGGTAAAGGTTATGAATGCGGAGGTCTGTTCCGCCTTTCCCTAGAGGATTTATGTAATAACGTCGTGAATCATATACATTCTATCGTTGATGAATCTGAGATTTGGCATTCACGTCTTTGTCACGTAAATTTCGGTTGTATGACGCGGCTAGCTAAGATGAATTTAATCCCGAGTTTCACTTTAGCCAAAGGTTCTAAGTGTGACGCATGTGTGCAAGCTAAGCAACCTCGCAAGCCCCACAAGGCTGCGGAGGAGAGACACTTGGTGCCACTAGAACTCATACATTCTGATCTATGCAAGATGAATGGTGTGTTGACTAAAGTTGGAAAGAAATACTTCATGACATTGATAGATGACTCCACTAGATTTTGCTATGTGTATCTGTTAAACACTAAAGATGAGGCTCTGCACTACTTTAAAATCTATAAAGCAGAAGTTGAGAACCAACTTGAGAAAAAGATTAAACGGGTTCGGTCTGATCGTGGTGGAGAGTACTTTTCTAATGATTTTAATTCTTTTTGTGCGGAACATGGAATTATTCATGAGAGGACGCCTCCCTATTCACCCCAATCAAACGGGGTTGCCGAACGTAAAAACCGTACTCTAACAGATTTGGTTAACGCCATGTTAGATACATTGGGTTTATCCAAGGCATGGTGGGGGGAGGCTATATTGACATCTTGTCATGTCCTGAATAAGGTTCCCGTGAAGGATAACGAGATCACTCCCTATGAATTATGGGAGAAGAAAAGAACAACACTCTCATACTTGCGTACTTGGGGCTGTTTGGCGAAAGTCAATGTGCCGATCCCCAAAAAGCGTAAGCTTGGACCAAAGACCGTGGACTGCGTTTTTCTGGGCTACGCTAAGAACAACGTTGGATATAGATTTCTAGTGGTGAAATCTGAGGTACCTGACGTGAAGGTCAGTACGATTATGGAGTCTAAAGATGCTACATTCTTTGAGGATATATTTCCCATGAGAGATATGCAAAGCACTTCTAGACAGGAATCTGATGAGATTCTTGAACCCGCCATTCCGATGGAATATTATGAACGAACTCATGATGATAATCCTGTGGAGGAAGACGATGAAGCTCCTATTAGGAGCAAGAGACAGAGGACTGCAAAGTCCTTTGGTGACGATTTAATTGTGTACCTCGTGGATGATACTCCCACTTCTATTTCAGAAGCTTATGCATCACCAGATGCTGACTACTGGAAAGATGCGGTTCGTAGCGAGATGGATTCCATCTTGGCTAATGGAACATGGGAAATCACTGATCGTCCCTATGGTTGCAAACCTGTGGGATGTAAATGGGTGTTCAAAAAGAAGCTTAGGCCTGATGGCAGTATTGAAAAATACAAGGCTAGGCTCGTGGCTAAGGGCTATACCCAGAAGGAAGGAGAAGATTTCTTCGATACTTATGCACCGGTGGCCAGACTGACAACCATTCGAGTATTACTCTCGTTGGCTGCCTCGCATGGTCTTCTTGTCCATCAAATGGACGTTAAGACGGCTTTCCTAAATGGAGAGCTAGACGAGGAAATCTACATGCAACAGCCAGATGGCTTTGTAGTAGATGGTCAGGAAGGAAAGGTGTGCAAGCTATTGAAATCTTTATATGGCCTGAAGCAAGCACCTAAGCAGTGGCATGAGAAGTTTGATAAAACTTTGACATCTGCTGGCTTCCTTGTAAGTGAAGCTGACAAATGTGTATATCATCGTCATGGTGGGGGCGAAGGAGTTATACTGTGCTTATATGTTGATGACATACTGATATTTGGAACCAACCTCAAAGTCATTGAGGAGGTTAAGACATTTCTATCTCAAAACTTTGAGATGAAAGATCTTGGTGTGGCTGATGTTATCTTGAACATCAAGCTATTGAGAGATAATGAGGGTGGAATTACGCTTTTGCAATCCCACTACGTTGAGAAGATTCTGAGTCGCTTTGGATATTCAGATTGCAAATCTTCTCCAACGCCATATGATCCTAGTGTGCGGATTCGAAAGTTCGAAGGCACAGCTGTAGATCAGTTGAGATATTCTCAAGTGATTGGATCACTCATGTACCTAGCTTGCGCTACGAGGCCTGGCATCGCATTTGCTGTGAGCAAATTGAGTCGGTTTGTCTCAAATCCGGGAGATGTTCATTGGCATGCTATTGAAAGAGTTATGCGCTATCTAAAGGGTACAATGAACCATGGACTTCACTATACCGGATACCCGTCGGTACTTGAAGGGTATAGTGATGCAAATTGGATTTCTGATGCTGATGAGATGAAGGCCACAAGTGGATATGTGTTCACACTTGGAGGTGGCACTGTTTCATGGAAGTCTTGCAAGCAGACTATCTTAACGAAGTCGACAATGGAAGCAGAACTCACAACACTTGATAAATCCTGCACTGAAGCAGAATGGCTTCGAGAGCTTTTGATGGACTTGCCAGTGGTTGAAAAGCCGATTCCGGCTATCCTTATGAATTGTGATAATCAAACGGTGATTGTTAAGGCAAAGAGTTCAAAGGACAACATGCAATCCACAAAGCATATAAGAAGGAGATTGAAGTCTGTCAGACATTTGAGAAACTCCGGAGTAATAGCATTGGATTACATCCAATCGGCTAAGAATCTGGCAGATCCCTTCACCAAAGGTCTATCACGTATTGTGATAGACAATGCATCGAGGGAGATGGGTATGAGACCCACATGAGTTGCCATGGTGGTAACCCAACCTACATGATCGGAGATCCCGTGAATTAGGACCTGGGAAAACAAGCTAGTGGTTAACTGAGGAGAGTAATTTTACTACCTACTCCGTTGGAGATGCAATACTCTCGGTAACTATATGGTAGGTTGACTTTTGTCTTAATGTGTTCTGAGGCTTTCATAAGCGAGATGCTATCCTACAGAGCGATCTCTGGAAGAACACACCTATATGAGCCCGACTGCTGGTCACAGTCTATGAGATAGGGTAATCTAGGAAGCTCATGAATAGGCAAGGAGTGTGACTAATATGCTCCACCCGCGGGGTCAGCCTTCGGCAGCCTAGTATCGGTAAGACAAGGAGTGAAACTTCTTTACGCCAAACTGTCAATTCAAGGCATAGTCCATTGTTCAGTTGTGAAGGAATGTAATTCTTTGCTCTAGGTGGATGTTCAACCTTAACTGGTCTCCACTTAAAATACTGATATATCAAACAGTGTTTGGAACTGAGGACAAACACCATGGGACCTTGAGATCTGGTGGGGGATTGTTGAAATGAGGCATGGGCTTTAGGCCCATCTAACAATTTCAGAAAATCTCTAAGGGTCCATGTGGGAAAAATGACATGGGTGTGGTGCTAAGTTTAGTCCCACCCCGGAAGTGGAGGGTGAGTTGCACCTCTTTATAAGGTGAGCTCTCCTACATGCTATTGAACAAGTAGAAGAGTGAGAGCTCACGCGCGCTCCTCCTCCGCCGCCCGCCTCGCCTCGTCACGACGCGCGCGCGCCGCGGTTTGCGGAATTGAGCCGAGCCGAGCTAAAACCTATGTCATGTGTGCGCTTAATTTTTGCCAGTCAGGAACGGCTAATTAATTGGCATTAATTTTTAGTTAATGCAATTAATCACGAGTTAACCGCTGCACGATCTGAGACGTCAATCGTGGGCCGACTCGGTCGCGGGTATCCAGTCCCACGTCGCCCTACCTCGGCTGTGTATAAAAGGAGCCGCCCTAGCCGCCACACAACAGAATAGATCGCATCTGTTCTTCCTCGCGCGCTGCCCACGTCGTTCCACGCACTGCTGCTGCCTCCGGCGATCCCATCCCGTCCGCCGCGTGCACGGCTGTGCGGGAGAGCAGGCCTCCGGAACCGTGCTCCTTGCGATCCTGCACCGGGAGATGAGCAATAAGGTTTTTGGGGAGCGTCTACGACGCGACTGCTCGCTTCCGCTCCGGCTCGTCTACTTCAACTACTTCCTCTACGTCGCCATGTCTACCGAAGCTGAGAAGGCCGCTGCCGAGAAGCTCGCTCAGGAGGAAGCCGCCGCCGCCAAGAAGACCGCCGACGAACTTGCTGCTGCTAGCAGCGCATCCGCTGCTGCGATCTGGCCGAACGGAGGGTATGATCTACTCACCCCGTTCATCGTCGTTTTCATCTATGCCATGCTTATTGTCTGCGTACATATATGTGTTATCTGCGTAGATCTGAGTTGCATGGTTAAATATCAGTATAAGATTAATTTTGCATGCGTCATGTTCATGATTTATCTAGGGATTAAATTGCTTGGAAATTGCTAATATATCCAACACCTTGAACCATAACAACGTTACCCACTAATTTTTTTGATTTTGATTTCGTGAAACATTTTGTCGAAATTTTGGATCCCACTGGTGGGCCGAATTTGGTGTTACCGCGACGAGTGCGGTCGTGGAGCGAGAGCACCCAGCAGCTCGTGACTGACAGGAGCCGCAGTCTGACAGTCGGACCCCACCCGTCAGCCAAACAACCAGCTCTGTTTATCTCGCCCGTGGACTCTACCTCCCTCGGAGACTGCGTAGTGGAACGAGTAAACAGATCTAACTCTCTCTCTCTCGTCCTCGGCGAAGCGATCGATCGAGATCCGGGATGGCGATGAGAGCGTGGAGGAGGAGCGCGGCGGCGAGGGCCCCGGCGCATCTGTGCCTGTGGCTCGCGCTCGTCGCCGCCACCCTGGTGCTCGCCCAGGTGCTCATCCACCTCGTCCGTCTTCCGCAAACCCCTCCCCTTACTTTTTCTACCTCTCTCCCGCTCATCTCCGCGCCGATCTGTTCACCGATCTGTCACTTCCTCTGCCACAATCGCTCGTTACTCCGAATTTGGTGGCCGCGGATCCGGACGCCTTAGATGTGTTCGGGGTCGCTGATTTGTATGGATGCGTCCTTACAATCTTCTTCATGGCTTTCAGGGGAAGAAATCCAACTTGTCGGAGGTGACGCACAAGGTCTACTTCGACATCGAGATCGACGGCAAGCCCGCAGGTCTGTGGTGTACCGCCGGCCTCAGCTTTATTTTTCAGATCAGTGCGCAAACGTTAGACTGCTACCATGATGATACATCCGATATGGCATGCCTACGTCGAGTGATTTCCTTTGATTATGACCGTAGAAACTGTGAGATCGTCTCCGAAGCTTAATTTTCCTGTTTAGATGGCTGTACTGCAGCTAGTCTTGTTTATGTTTTAGTTAGAAATTTTGGTGTGTGCTATTCATGTATGTTCTTAATAGTGTATATCCTCCCGTTGATTGACACTGATTCGTGGCGTTGAAATTGCTTCTGAATTGTCATAGGTCGCGTTGTCATGGGACTTTTCGGGAAGGCTGTTCCTAAAACCGCAGGTATCATCTCCTTACTGTTTGAGTTAATAACCATGTACTCATTTGTTGGATGACAGAAATTCTAATGACCTGATATGTTCTTTCCTACATTTTTCCTACAGAGAACTTCAGAGCACTTTGCACTGGTATGCTTCCGTACAACTTGTGCCGTTTTTACATCTTAAAAGCATCGATCTACTTGTCTAAGTTTCCGGATGATCGATCCAATGGAAAAATTGCCTGTTGGAATAAATTTTCTCTTTCAAATCACAATTGCTTTGTCATTTTTAGACTATTTGAATATACACTCTTCAAGTAATTTAGCCAATCAAATATAATTGGCTTCCCCAGAAGTCAAACATAATTTCACAGTAGAAATTATATTGCTGTTTTTACATCTTAAAAGCATCGATCTACTTGTCTAAGTTTCCGGATGATCGATCCAATGGAAAAATTGCCTGTTGGAATAAATTTGCTCTTTCAAATCACAATTGCTTTGTCATTTTAGACTATTTGAATATACACTCTTCAAGTAATTTAGCCAATCAAATATAATTGGCTTCCCCAGAAGTCAAACATAATTTCACCGTAGAAATTATATAATCAACTTGATGCAAGCTGCTTACCGTTTCTTTAAAGGCCTATAATGTTTCACCATTATTGTTAATCCGAGTTTACCATTCTAAGCACAACAACATAGAGTGACTGGTGGCAGCCTTTTTGCCTGCTAATTCGGGTGTGGAACTATTACACCCCAAGCTCCCTCAAACCATAATCTCAGGGAGTAGCCCTGTGTGCAGGATTTTGATTGTTCATTCGCTTGCTCTTCCATCTAAGTGCCCAAATATGAATATCAATCGGAAAAGAGAGAAAATTAAGTAATTGGTTGAATCTGTATTTGCTTAGTACCTAGTCTATGTATATATTACTTCATGAAAAAAACTTAAAAGGTGGATAAGTATTGTCGCATTCTTCATATACCACCATCGAAAGCATATCATTATTTACTGCATATAATATTATATGCAGAATATCTGATTTATTAGTACTACAATATGTATAGTAGCATCTCTCTATGATGTCTGCTAGTGGTTGCTGACCATGCCCACTTCATTGTTATACAGGAGAGAAAGGTATGGGCAAGAGTGGCAAACCTCTCCACTACAAGGGGAGTTCGTTCCACAGAATTATCCCCAGCTTCATGATCCAAGGAGGTGACTTCACTCTTGGCGATGGAAGGGGTGGTGAATCAATCTACGGCACAAAGTTCGCCGACGAGAACTTCAAGCTCAAGCACACTGGACCAGGTAATGAACCGTGTTTCTTGAAATCCATTTTGCAACTGGAAGTGCTCCTTTAGACTGGTAGCACGGGCTAAGACAACCTCCTTTTTTATTGACTGGTTGTCGGTGCAGGCTACCTTTCCATGGCCAATGCTGGGAAAGATACAAACGGATCCCAGTTTTTCATCACCACTGTAACTACAAGCTGGTAATGTTCTGCACAGTTCTTTGTAATTGCAGCAGTTTTTCATCACCTTTCCATGACTTTGTTGTTGATGATCCATGCTTTGTATGCTAGGTTGGATGGCAAGCACGTCGTGTTCGGCAAGGTGTTGTCTGGAATGGATGTGGTCTACAAGGTTGAGGCTGAGGGCAAGCAGAACGGGACACCAAAGAGCAAAGTTGTCATTGCTGACAGCGGAGAAGTGCCGTTGTGATGACCTGAAGCGACCTTTGGCAGGAAGCAAGCTACGGTGACTAGTTTTCGGTGTAGAACTGTTATTAGTCGGTCTGTTTCCAAATGCTTTCGCGGCAATTTAGACGAGCATGTTTTTCTCTTGACTATAAAGTATAACGACTTTGGCTACTCGTGATTTGGTTGGGAACTTTGAAAGGCGATGATGCAAATGGTATACACTCCGCTGTTTCTTTATCGTTTTCTCCCTGTGGATTTGTTGTGTTCATTTACCCCAGATATACCTAGATGTGCCTTTTAATCTGAAAAATTCATGACCAACAAACAGATACCCTAACTCAGCACTACTGCAAATCTAGTGGCCGATACCTTGTGCTTTCTGCTGACTGTTGGAAAAACGCGTGAACATTAGACCTTCACAGCCTGCAATGTGTAGACCTCCCAAATGGATTCAATGGGGAGAAACGGTTGAAGCACTAGGAAAGTAGCAGCACTAGGCAGGAGGAGTTGTGCAAATGCTGATGGCCCAATGTCACCTTTGCGCAAATGAGCCTCCACCAGATCACTGCTGCCCGGTAGATGAGGAATCTCCAACACAGCTCCACTACCACACGATAGTGTTTTCCGCCGTTAGAAATAGAAATATTCTTTTCTACAATATGTCCTCTACTCTGTGGCTACAATTCACATCTTTTTCTCATACGTGTACATGGATAGATACGAATTTATAGAAAAAAAATCGTTGGTTTCACAAATAGAAAAGGAGTCTTGTGAGAGCATCTACAACCCAAGTGTCCAAATCCGCCCTCTCTAGCCTACCTGGATGGGTCGAACAACCTTATCCGGCCCCTCGCTTGTTCTTTCGGTCAAGCACATATTTTTAAATTTTTAAGTTCATGCGCAAACACACACACACTCGATTATTTGATGATGTAAATACATGTAAAAGAGTATATCTCACACATTTTTTTATTTATAGTGCAAAATACATAGTTTAAAAATATAATTTATTTGGAATCATAATTCAAACATAAAAATTATTAATTTTTATCGTGTGTCCACATATGCTCAACAAGATCATCGAGTAGTTGCATGTGCGTCTATTGATATTAAAGTAGTCGATGCATCTATGGGAAGTTCCTGAGTGGCTGGCTCGTATTCCAAGATTCTCAAAACGATGAGTGTTGGTTGCCTCTTCGTTCTAATCTTTCACAAGTATGTTGTGCAAATTACACAATACACCATCATCTGTGATCATTCGTTGTAAAGTTGTGTCCTAGTGATGTTGTCTTGGGGAACAACTCTCTCGACATTAATAGAACCATCGAGGTTTAAAACATACCCCTCTTGCTTCTTCTTTTTTCCTTGAATGCTCATTCATCATCCTCATCTCAGCATCTTTGTCCTTTGAATTTGAGGAATCAATGGACCTTTTGTATACGAATTCGTTAAGGTCCTTGTTATCAATCATATGAGGAATCCATTGTTTTGCCTTCAAATGAGAAAAAATAAAAATAAAACATCTCGGACGTTGAAGACATAGAGGATGACGTGTATGCCCGAAGTAGTAGGACGTACTAGGGTGACATCCAGTTACGACAACCTTCTTCGATGACGACATGGACATTGACTTTGTGGGTTTGAGCCGATGGTGGCAGCACTGTGGGTTGTGGACGACAGAAGAGTTACAAAGGGATGATGTAAGCAAGATAGAAGAGAGGAGAAGAAGATGATATGGCATGCTAGGTTGGGACAATTTTGAAATAGACTAGGCTTGTTGAATTCGACGTATCAAATGTGTTTGGCATTCTCATATTTGTTTCATATTGGTGGATTTGAGTGATGCCGGACAACCCTGACATTTCTTCTAGTGTTGAAGCATCGATTGAATATCCGACTATTCGTCGGAATGTCGGGGTTTAAGGAATCCAGTTGTAGATGCATCGAAACCCTAGAAGCAGAATCTTCTATTCAATGTTTTTTTTTCTCTCCAAAGGATTCCCACAAGCGCATCCGGGCCGCTGGTTCCAGATCGGACGGCGGGGAGGGCAGGGGCGCACGCCGCAGGGGGCCTAATAATTGGCGTCCCCCATCCCGCACCCGAGCCTCCCCCAACACCGTCCCGTCAAACGAAAAGAAGACAAACGCAACAAGTAGGGTTAGGAGAGGGAGGACCCGGCGGCGGCGGCGGCGGAAAGCGAGAGCGAGAGGGAGACAAAGCAACCCCCGTCGCCGGCGATGACGGGCAAGGCGAAGCCGAAGAAGCACACGGCGAAGGAGATCGCGGCGAAGATCGACGCGGCGACGACCAACCGCGGCGGGGGCAAGGCGGGGCAGAAGGACCGGCTCGGCCAGGAGAAGGGCGGCCACGCCAAGCTCGAGTGCCCGCTCTGCAAGGTCACCGCCCCCGACGTCAAGTCGATGCAGATCCACCACGAGGCGCGCCACCCCAAGCTCCCCTTCGACCCGGAGAAGATCAACAACCTGCACGGCTCCACCGCCGCCGCGGCTCCCGTGGCGGCCGCCGCCGCCTCCACCTCCAAGCCCAAGCCCGGCGTCCGCGGCAGCCTCAAGAAGACGGGGTAATCTAAACCCCCTTCTGCATCCAATCTATGTTTACTGCCGCTTCTGCTGCTGCTGCTGCTTCCGCTGCTTTACAATATTGCTGCTGTTGCTGCTGCTGGTGCGTGTGGATTGTGTCGTGTGATAGACGCGTGGTTATTTTTTCCTGTATACTGAGGTCATGGCTCTGCGTGATGTTCCATGTCCTCCTTGCCATGTTTAATTACCTGTAAGATGCTGGCGAATTGTTTGCTGTTAATGTCTAGTGGCGCTCAAGCAGTCTGAAAGATTTGCTGCTCGTGCAAATTATTTTCTGATGTTAATGTCTAGT
The DNA here is from genome assembly GCA_950022295.1 of Bromus sterilis. NCBI lineage: Eukaryota > Viridiplantae > Streptophyta > Magnoliopsida > Poales > Poaceae > Bromus > Bromus sterilis. Next base: position 31,997,309 of record OX465598.1, read on the forward strand.
GGTGCTGAAGCAGTCTGACAGATTTGCTGCTCGTTCCCATGGATCGGGGATTTGCACTTTGTGTATTATCGTCCGTGCGTCGTAAGAAGTCATATAGTCAAAGAGAAACCATAAATCAGAATCGAAGAGCCACCTTCTTGGTATATCCAGACAATAGAGGTAGGAACATAAACTGAAACCATCTGGAGCTATGATTCAGTGCTATTTGCTGCAGGGTATGTTAGTCTGTCCCAAATCTAAAACCTGTCCTGCTGAAGTTATACCCTTTTATAGGGGGTACAATACTGATTTCATACATATATCCCTGCTTTAGAATACCTGCCTCTCCTTTCTTCCATGAGGTTTATTATGCCATGCTCATTATGCATCATCAATCGGTCAGAATTGGTATCCTGGGAGTATGGTTAGTACTCCTTTGGTATCACTGGCAGCCTGGCTGCTCTCAATTTGATGATGAATGAATCTGCCATTGCAGCGATGAACAGAAATGAGGCCCTCAAAGCTTCAAGCGCCTCTTCTAAGTCTCTGTTTGCCTTGCCATCGCAGTGGGTTATGACTATCTCGTTTCGGTTGGTCGTTTTAAGATATTTGGTTGTCTTGTAATCGGATATATTATGCGCTCCAGAACATCTGAGATGAACTAAACTGAGCCTAAATAACTGGTTGCTGTCAATTTGTTTGTGGTACCTATAGTGTGTGGCAACTGATGTTGCGGTAAAACACCATAACTGAAAGTCGCACTTCATAACAGCGATGAATAGTTGGCAGTTGCCTTGCACACTTGCACTCTGGTTATTGTATTGCCCACTGAAGAGGCATTGCAATGATGTGATATTATGATAATACAAGCATGCTGAGTGACTTTGACAGCATGGAATCTTTATGCTTGAAGCAAAGGTGAGAAGTACTTTTTTCTATCATTCTTTTGATGGCATGGAATTGATGCTGAAATGATGTTAGCAATGGAGTAGTAAATTGTGACTTTTCCCACCATATTTACTTGGTTCATCCTGGTGAGGTGACTTTCCACTATACCTACTTGGTTAAACCTGTTACCCTCACTGCTACTTGTGTTATGCAACATAGTATAGCAGGCTCTTCTGCCGTGCAGCTTCTGCCCTCAGCCTAACTCTAAACCATGCCCACAAACTCCACACCCATCAACCCCGCACCCGCACTGTCAAGCTGCTTCTGCCCTTGGCCTCGCTTCTAAACCCAGTCCCAGCGACCCTCATGCAGTATCTTTTGCTCACTCTCGACTTGGATCTCAGCCTGGGGTGTTTGGTTGGCAGCTTTCGGCTTTTGGCTTCCGGCTTCGAAGCCAAAAGCTGGTATTTAGCATCTTTCGGCTGCAGCTGTAGCTTTTGGCCTTGTCACAGCCGCAGCCGGAAGCTGCTAAACAGCAGCTTTTGGCTTCGAAGCCGGAAGCCAAAAGCTGCATCTGCAGCCGGAAGCTGCCAACCAAACACCCTGTTTGGTTCAGCTTTGTCTATCAGATTTTAAAAATCCATAGCCGAACCAAACAGGATTTCATCAAAGAGCGAACTTTCAAACGACTGGATTCCACCAAAGCGCAACCGAAAAATACACGTACGAACGAACCAAAGAGTGAACCTTCGAACGTTCTCTGAAAATCTGCTGCGAAAAATCAAAATCTGTCCGGAAGATGCTTCCGATTTTCCGCAGCGGATTTTCGGCAACAGATTTTTAGAAATCCACAGCCGAACCAATTAGGGCCTTAGAGCTTCATGTAGCAGCAGCAAAATTATGAACAAACGTGGCAACCAATATATGGCCAGGTAAAACATACTCCCGTGCGATGATACTTATACTTTAAAATTTTTGACTTTGACCAAACCTTATATGCGAAGTAAAAAGAAACGGAGGGAGTACATACTTGCGCACCACAAAGTTCTATTTTAACTCAACAGTTTACACCCGTGCTACACGATCCCGAAAAGATGATTCTGTAACGGTGCAACAATTTACCTCCCAGGAGATACAACACATGAAAATACAACAAAAACAAAGTAAGAATAGTCCAGCAGCCTGATCTCTCAGGATAATACTTTGCAAGACAAAAATCTGAGATCATTATAGAAGAGCGGTTTGTCTTATACTGTATTGTGGCGTCGGTTCCCAGGCAGTAAAACAGGCTGCTGAAGCAGAAGATAAAATGCAAGTAAACATCATAGTAGCTGAATGCCAATTGTGACGATGACTAATTAACAAGTTGGGTGAAGTGATCACCTTTGGTTGCTGAAGCTATGACGACAACTGTTGAAACAATAGAATCCTTCTATGATGATGGCGATGCATTTTGCCTCCAGTTTATGTTGAGGGTATCTGGGTATGAGTTCAGTATCCTGCACCCTGATGATGGAACTCAAATCTAATGGTAGAAAAGGTACTACACGCTTTCTGATAACTAATATACAACGTAATTCTGCTGCTGCTGTTCTGGAAAAACATTGACTCTCCTCCGAGTCTTACGGTTCAATTGAGCTAGAACTTTCCTGTCTCTTGGGACCTGGCGCATCCTCCACCTCCACGAGAAGAGGGTTCAGATAGCCAGACATCAGAATTCTCTGTGCTTCATTGTAACGGGCCCAAGTAACCAGGTATAGACCAGCGATGATGAAGACTCCTCCAATGAGGCTGCAAGTAGTGCACAAGGTGGGTATTTAATTCTGCATAAATTTGTAGGAATTTTATAGCCTATAAATGCCAAGCAACATCAATTTTATGGATAAAGCAATGATCAAAGTACAAGGCCAAACGATACATAGTAGTGAGGAAGCCCTCTTACAAAGCAGATCCCGAGGTACCTGTGCAATATAAAGACACGCGACTACATTGCCAAGAAAAAACTAAATACGGGCAAATCTGTATACAACACCACACACACACTAGACACCTAAGCTCCACGACAACAACCCTTAGGAGGGGAGATGGCACACATCATCGTCGCTGCTGAGTTCGAGATGGACAAGGGTCTTCACTGAAAACCTTGTCACGGAGGGGAGAACCACAATAACATCCTCAAGAAGATAATGACACCCGCGGGTGTTGGCAGCTCACCCGTGCCACCACGAGGCACCCAAGGCAACCACGACACATATCCACCACTAGATCAGGATTTGAGCGACGCTCCTGCCAGCAACAAAGAGCAAGCCCGACCCATCCACCGCTACACCCTTGCCGCCCACACAACCAAGAGGCATAGCCACCACCATCGCTCTAGTGCCCGCTGGAGAGCCAACCATGCAGACCACCTTCCAAGGCCGCAACCCCAACATCCAAGGCCCGAGACACCACCAGCCGTCAACATCATCACACACCAACCACAGATGGAAGACGGAGACAGGCACTTCACTCCTAGCCCGACATCAATCATCGAGTCCTAGTCAAACCTTGGCCCAAGCCAACTCGCACGACTCCACATCCACGGTGATCGGTGCGTATCCATTCGTCGGCACAACTATGTCACGAAAACCACCAACGCCCACCTTACCTGCAAGGTGAGGGGCCTCATCACCCGCAAACAACACCCGGACCGAACCCAACCCCACCTACGTGAGCCATAGGTCCATCGTCGCCGTCGACTTGGACCCAAAAAGAGGAGCCGCCACCACCCGCATCTCGCCATCGAGGACATGACGACCGCAGCAGAGTCGAGCGCAACCACCTTCACCCCATCACCGACACCCAGGGACGTCGCCCCGACCTCCCTGGCGTAGATCCCGCTGACCGAGCAAGGGGATCCCGCCCGACTCAAAACAACAGGGGCACCCCCCCCCCCCCCGGTGTCAGCCACCAGCCACCAGCCACCATCGCCATCACCTGCACGCAACCCTCTGCAGTCCTCCACACCTTCACCAAGAGCTCCTAGCACCGCTGCCAACCGTTGCCCCAGAGCCGCGTGCCTCACACCACACCGTGCCTAGGCCAGGTCAGATCGACCCGCCTCGATCTCACCTTACGAGAGGGAGAAATCGCCCTGCCGCCACCCATGCTGGACGAGCTTCCCCCATCGGCACGCTCTGGTGGCGGGGAGAGAAGAGGAGAAGGGTCGCAGGACGACGACATGTAGGTTACCTCCACTACCGACCACGGGAGCACCAAAGGAGGAATCGTTTCATTAAAGAGCAACATCAAATTTCAATAATTATACCTATAAAAAATGACATCAACTTATACCAACTATCACATCCATTAAGGTTGTATGGTTTTGCGTGAAAGAGTAGCAAGATCAACTAAAACCACAACACAAGGTAACTAATTTGAGTGACTTGTTTTTTCTCTCTTTTGTGCGGCCACATTATTTAGAGACATTGCAACCGAGCACCCTTAGGAGCTCTCACAGATTATCAAGCGCAAACACCATCCCTTTTTGTGATGTACCGTCATTGTCTGTCCGATGTGTATCTTCATCCCACTTGGATTGTGAGCTAGCCTTGCTTCGTTGCGAATTTACTTGCTACTCCCTCCATAAAGAAATATAAGAGCATATAGACAACTAAATATGCTCTTATATTTCTTTACGGAGGGAGTACATGGGCAACATGAGCACATGTTCCTTTGCTTTTGGGGCAATCAGCTCCGCGGCTCGATTAGGGATGAAAATTGATGGATGTCAGGGTACTCTCTGGTCCTAGCGAGTTTAATCAAATGAACTAAAAATCCCAAAATAGGTGTCCTCCTCTACGACCACGGAACGGACCCCTTCCATGCCCGGTGGTTCATTGGGAGACACTCATATTTAATCCGAAGATGTGACGTTTACTGTCCCTGACCAGTGAGACAACCTTCTTGAGTGGATTGAGGACATTAATCTTGATCCGGACTCGAAAAAAAACCCTCAAAATCATGAAATGCGGCTCTGCATAGACAAATTTTCCTACCTTACCAGGGATTTTAGCAAAGGAGCATATCCTCCGTCAGGGAAAGCAGCAAGTAGGCCGCGGCCCGCTACGGCGCGCCGTGAGCGCTAAACAACTAACTCCTCGGGCGCTAAAGAGGAGGCGTACGAACGACGTGTCCCTCCGCAGAGGATCTCGTTCCACCAAATCATCATGATCACGAGAGGGGAGACGGCTCGCCGCCACCGCCGCACCGCTCAGCCGCCCGCCTCTCTGCCAGAAGACGACGATCTGCTCCGGGAGATTCTCCTCCGCCTGCCGCCGCGCCCTTCGTCCCTCCCCCGGGCCTCCCTCGTTTGCAAGCGTTGGCGCAGCCTCGTCGCCGATCCCCAATTCCAGCGCCGCTTCCGCGACCACCACCGCAAGCCTCCTCTCCTCGGCTTCTTCGTCGACGATCACTATAGCTCCTGTCCGTTTGTTCCTGTGCTGGATCGACCCGATAGCATCCCCTGCGCTCGCTTCTCCATGTCTCTCCACGAGGGCAACCGCACCATGGACTGCCGCCACGGACTTGTACTTCTCCTCAGCTCAAGGCAAAAATTTGGGCAGTCGATCCGCATATCCGTGTGGAATCCCATCACCCGCGAGCAGCACCGCCTCATTCTCCCACCGGAGCTGGACAACGACCAGGTGTTCATCTTCAACGCGTCGGTGCTTCGCCCAGCCCGCGGTCACGGCCATTTTCAGGTGGCCCTGGCAGCCCATTACTTGGGTACTCCTACTACAAGAGTTTTCGCATGCCTTTACTCATCCGAGAACGGTATATGGAGCAACATCATCTCACTGCAGCTGCAATCTTTTATGGCCACGCCAGAACCCAGTTCTTTGATTGGGAATTCCATTTGCTGGTTACTTACGCTGGTGCATCATGACCATCGTCGGTATGCCATACTTGAGTTTGATCTGGATAGGCAGAGCCTAGCTGTGACAGAGCTGCCATCACACATAAAAGCCAGCTTTGACAAGTTAAGGATTATGCCCACAGAGGATGGTGGGCTTGGCTTCATCATGCTCTCAGGATTCTACGCCCAATTATGGAAGAGAAAGCCTGATTCTGATGGTTTGGCTGTATGGGTACTCGACAAAGCTATTGAATTCAAGGAGCTCAGTTCAACTTGGAAGGGATACCACCTCCTTTTAGTGGGGTTTGCCGAGGAGAGTAATGCAATCCTTTTAAAGATAGGTTCTTGTTTCTTCATGGTCCATCTCCAGTCAATGGAGCTTAGGCAACTTTCCAATATGGGCTACTTCTATCACTATTATCCATTTGAATATTGCTATGCGGCAGGTAATGACAAGCCTTCACAAAATTTTATATGCATTATTATAAAATAGGAAATTTGTGTCATTGCTACTAGTTTTCCTTGGAATTGTGACTTCGCCGTTATTTTTTAGCTATTTTCCTTGGAATTATGACTTCACCATTACTTTTTAGCTATTTATGAAAATGTCACTCTTCTGTTTTTTCTGTCCTTTCAAGCAAAATGAGTGACTGGTCGTGGGGCTAAACAAAATGGACTAAGGGATGGTATGGTCACTGCTGAAAAGTAACGGCAATAGCAAAAACATACATAAAACAGATGGAAGGGTGGCAATTTCATAATTACCTACAACGTAATGGCAAAGTCACAAATTCAAGGAAGACTAGTGGGATTGACATTAATTTTCCATATGAAATAAATTTAATTTTTAGTTGCTGATGATGATTATCCATGTGGCAGAATAAACTAAAGTTCTTTTTAATGTTTTGTTGAATATCTTCCTGAAGGAAGGAGTCTATTTGCGGTTTTGCACTAGAGAATAAATATTTTTTGTTGTTTCATGTTATTTTTCTTAGATTACATAACTATGCACCTCTCAGTTCACCTAGGTATCCCATCATAAGTCTCTTCTATCGATGGTTTGTTTTTCCATCGGAATTGTCATTGTGTAACACCCTCAGATCCAGTACAGTAATCACTACATCATTACTGTTGATGATCAAGCCCTGAACACCTTTGATCACAGCTTATTGAAATTCCAACCCTGATAAAATTTTCAAATAAATGTGGATTGTAAATCTTGCTCCAAGGATTGTGGATGCCAGTCAATCAACATGATCATGGTTAAACCAAGTCACCCTTAGTCATTTGAATAATCACAAGTCAATGATAATTATGAATCCGTTGATTTGGGGTTATCACAATTATTTTGAGAATTAATATAATAATGGAAATCATAGTTAAACCAAAGTTAATGAAACATATTAAATAAAATGCCTAGCAATCTTAGGCCATGATAATATAGTAATAGTTATTTTATTAAAATGGTATAGTAATATTAAGGAATAATAAATGAAATAAAACAATAGCTTTAGGAAACTATTAAATTGCCATGGAATAAAATAAACAAGTGGGAATTTTAAATGAACTAAAAATTATGGAAACAATTTTATAAAATGCCTAATAATCAGTAGGCCATAATAAAAGTGAATTAGGGTTTTATTGTAATGTTTTAATAATGTAGATAAATAAAAACAGTAGCAAAATAATAGCTTTTACCTCATATTAAATAATTTAAAGGTCTAAAGGATTTTATTTTTGTACCAAACTTTTTGTGGCATCATGTTAAAGTGTAACACTAATATAGGTGCAATTATAACATTTTACAAAAATCAAAACCTAGCTAAACTAAATACAAACAGAAAAGAAAATTTAAAAGAAAAACAAAAACAAAAGAAAATCTAAACTACGCCGGGGGCGAGGCCCACCCGGGCCCAGCCCCCCCTCTCTCTCCTTCCTCTGTTCCCCACCCCACCTGCCCCCCCTCCTGTGGCAGCATGGCCATGGCCGGGGCAAGCCATGCCGGCCCCCCTCCACCTGCTCCCCTACCTGCCCCCCTCGTCTCCTCTGGATAAGGCCGAGGCCGGCCGCCCCTTTTCCCCACCCTCCCCTCGCTCTTCCCCCCCTCTCTCTCCCTCCATTGCAGGGCCAGGGAGCCGCCATGGCCGCGCCGTCGTCGCCCCCACGGCCAACGTCCGCCGCGGGCCGCCCCTCCATGTCCTGGAGCTCCGCCTTGGTCGCCTACTTCACCTCCACCAGCGAATCGAGGCCGGGAACCGCTTCAAGCTTGCAATCGGGCCGCGCCCCTCCGCCACGGTCGCCGGTGGCTTCGCCGAAATTGGTCGTCCTCACCGCGCCTTGGCCTCTCCGTGCACGCCCCCGAGCTCGATGTGAGCATACTGCACTTCCTGAGCCACTCCATTTTCCTCCCCGATGCCCGTAGTCGTGGCCGCCATGGACGCATGCTCCGGCCGCCGCTGTTTTTCGCCACCGGTGTGGATCCCGTCGGTACCAACCACTACCACCACCCCCTTGAGATGCGTGGCGTTGGCCTCGTCCGTTCCCTGCCCTCCGCCACCCGATTTGGTCGCCGGAGCTGGTCACCGTGGACCTCGCCGGGCGCCTGATGCCCGTCGCCGGCGTGCCCCCGTGGGGGACAGTGGGATTGACCCACTGGCATGTGGGGCCGACCCACATTAGATTATGGGCTAATCCTCATTAGGAGTTAACCCCCCCTTAAGTCTATTACATGTGGGCCCAAGGCCAGTTGATTAAATCTAAGAGAAAACTGTTAGAGGTTACTCTGTTAGACTTACATGTGGGACCTAGCACTTAAACTAACCACTGGATTAATTTAAATGATTAGTATCACTGTGTGTATGACACATGGGCCCCAGCTGTAAGCTATTAAAATAAATAGATTTATCACTGTTGAGTATGACATGTGGGGCCAGTGATTATTTGAATTAAATAAAATGATTTATAATACTGTGAGGCTGACATGTGGGACCCCAATGTCAGTTTGACCAGTCAACTGGTTGTGGATAATGTTGGGATTTTAGTAATAAAAGAAATTCAGAAAATCATTTAAATGATTTAAGACTTTGAAATTCAATAACTTTTAAACCGTAACTCGGATTCAAAAACTTTATACATGAAAATTGATCAGAAAAATATAACGAATACGAATACGTTATCCGTATGTCTATTACGCCCCTCATCGAACCGTTCCCCCTCCGGACCGGCAGTCCGATAAATTGTCCGGTACTGTTAGAGTGCCCGGATGAATTTATTCCAAACACGAATGTTTCTCGGAATAGATCAAATAGCACGGATACACCCCCCTTATGTTTGTCCGGTACCCACGACACCTCCGGCTTGATCCTTCCCCCTCCGGACACCCTGTCCGGTAATCATCCGGAGCCGGTAGTTCATCCTCAGATGAATTTCCGCTCCGAGAAACGTGCATTGCACTGCGTTAGAATACCGATAATATTTCATCTGTCATGTCATGCATCTGTTTGTATATGCTTGCTGTGTATTTACTGTTTCTTCCCCCCCTTAATCTATGGTAGACCCCGCTGCTGCCGTCGACTACACCGCTGCTGAGTACGACTACTTCGTCGACGACCCTACTACTACCGTCGAGCTTCCAGGCAAGCAGAGCCATTCTCTTCCCCAGATATCGCCTATCTTTCCGTACTTTTCTTGCACTAGGCATTGTTACTGCTGCTGCTACGATTACAATCCTATTCAACTGCATAGCCTGATTTTTTGTCGCCCCTTGATGTGCCTTCCTTTATCCTATGCTGCCTATTATTATTACTATGCATTATTCAGCAGTGAGCCCTGCGCATTGTTAGCTAGGATTAGATAGAGGGCCGTGATCACTCAGGGGGGTGAACGCGGATACTAATATTATAACTGCACAGGTACGGTACAAAGCAGACACCGCCAAAGGCCCCTATCTGGGTTATGCCTAGTCACCTCAAGTGTGAGCTATCAAGGGGTAATCCTTGTACTCCACTCGAGGCTGACTTTGTCTTGCCGCCATAGGGTCCTGTAAACGGTTGTCCTTCAGGTAAGAAGTCGGGCGACCCAGCGGTGCCCGCGAGAGGTATTGCGACGGGACGACAGGGAGGGTACGACCAGTGTACCGGTGTGCTTGGCCCTGCTCGTTGGCCGCGAGAGTTACCAAAGTACGAAAGTCGAGCTCCCCCAGGAGCACACGCGAGACAAGGTAAGGAAACGGTTCACCTTGTTGGTAACCGCAGTGACTTGGTGGGACGACAGGGCAGACACCGATGTACTGGTGGTCCTGGCTGCTGTCGTTGTCCGCGGGTCGGTTAAGTTGAGGCAACGATAACGGTTGTCACGCAGGTTAATTAAAATGCTAAATGGTTCAGTGAATGTCTTGAGTTGGCTATATGCCATGTACGCACTACCTACCCGTGGGAACTACGAGTTATGGGCTCCTCTGCTTCTTAGTGTCGTCCGAGGACTCTTCAGACGTCAGCAGTACTGCGGGCTGATTGCCGGGAAGTGGTGTTGTCTTATTTGCTCGCGCGGTGATGTCTTATTTGGATTTGCTTCAACTTCACCGGCCAGTCACGCACCGTGCAGGAGTACGTTCGGGTTGGGGTCCAAGGCTCGGCGTACTTAGGATTTAGACCGGCGGATGACCTCTCTGTTGAGTTTGAAAGATGGGCTATGAAGTGTCGGATAGCCTTGGTGGAGCGTTCCCTAACAAGGTTCCCGCCACCCTGGAGATCCGTGCGTGTAGCGTAACACAAGTGCACCCCTGCAGGGAAGATAATCTATTCGAATAGCCGTGTCCACGGTAACAGGACGCTTTATGCTGAAGCTGGATCTTACCACTAGAAACTATTATTATTAAATTGTATGGTTCCGGGTTTTCTTCCTCGCGGGGATGTCGAGGAGGTGAACTCGGAGGCATTGTTAATTATTACAACTTATTATTATACAATGCTGCAGCAACTTCTGCTGCATTGTTACTTTATGCTTTATATAAACTGTTGGCTGATTCTTACCTCATGCTGCAAGACATCGTCGGAAGATGCTAGTCTTCGATAGGCCTAGCTTCTTACCCTTGCTCTGGATTTCTGTCTTTCAGTCCACTATATACAGCCTCTTCTTTCCGTTGATACAATGCATAATGCTTAGTAGCGGACGTAAGACTCGCGGGTATACCAGATACTCACCTGCTTTATTTCCTTTACTGGTTTGCCTGATCGGCCGCTCCAGCCGACGTTGGAGCCCAGGAGCAGGAGTACCCCGGAGGCGCCTACTACGATGTCGAGTTCCCCGTTGACCAGGAGTAGTTCGGTGGATCCCAGGCAGGAGGCCTCGCCTTTTCGATCTGTATCTCTGATGTGATTTGTGCTAGCCTTTTTAAGGCAAAACTTGACTAACTATGTCTGTACTCAGATATTATGGCTTGTATGACTTATGTATTCGGGTCCGCGGACTTAACTATTGTATGGCTTGTATGACTTAACTATTGTAACATATTTGTTTATTCTTTTGTGTTTAGTGTTGTGCTGTGATATTATCACCGTGGTACCCTAATCTCAGTCGTGTACCCTGTGTGTATGATTACTGTACACGGTCTGATTTTTGGAGCGTCACACATTGGTTCATGACTTATTATTCTCGTAGGTACATGCATAGTTGATGGGCATGGTGGAGATGAAGTGAACAATATGTGAGATGGTTGTTTGGTGAGACATGCTAGTATGATGTGATGGCTGAGAAGGTGAGGGTAACGTTGTCTCCTAGACCTTATCCATGCTAAGGCTTTGAGTGATGGTTTTCTCCTACGTGTATTAACTCCTTTTGTAATTTGTAAGGCATCCACTACTTTGAATATGTTAGTACGGTTTCTGTTAGCACACACTGATAAGTACGTGTATTAACTGATAAGTATCTCTAGTCAAGTCAGATGTTTATTTTTGTTTTATATGCAGTAAATTTCTCAACTTGATCAATAGTAGATCAGTAGTTTATATATTGTCACATTGACTAGGTTCAACAACAACAACAACAAAGCATGTCAGTCCCAAACTGACTAGGCTAAAGCTGCCACATTGACTAGGTTCACATAAGTAAAAATGTTTCCAGGTCACACAAATTTGTAATTTTATATGGCGATACACATTGGCTTGTTAACTTCCGATGGTAATGAAAACAGTTGTCAAAGGCTCAAAGCTCTGTTCACACTTCAAATGCCATGTTTAAAATGGCAGCCATTTTTCTTTATTGCACGTCGCAGCCATTTTGGGCTGAAAGAAAATGTTATTTTATGAGTTGATAAAGCGTCTACTAATATTAGTTCTCTTGTGAGTAGTTCTACTACCATGCTCGTAACTAAGCCGAATGTTTCCCCAATGATATCTAGATTATATTGCACATGCCGCGATATTCTAGGCAGTTAAGTATCTGCCTGCCGTGCATTAAAGCACCATATAACTGATTGGGCTGTTGTTATGCAGATATGACAAAGTTGCACGATTTGTAACTCATGCTGGAAACAATAAAATCCATACATCTTGAGAGGCTAGTTTCTCTCTCTGCCTAGAAGCTTAGCAGTGATGGTCATTTTTGTGGTTGGTGAACGACCTTTTACGTCATGTAGTAGTATGTCAGCTGATGGTGATTCAGTGAAAGAAATGTTGCTCGTGTATCAAAATGTGATTTGTGAACAAACTGTACTACGTGAACAACTGTTTGAACTTTAAGGAGTAGCCTGTTTGAATACTTTTTTTTTTGTAAAAGAGATCTCAAGGTTCAATGTTCAAGCAGGGCATAAGTAAAGTGTTAGTTGGTCCATACCTTCCTAGATAAATTGGGGTGCCAAGAAAAATAGTTGAGAGGATGGTGGAGCATGCTGGTTGGAGCGGGTTGTAGAGGGCGACCAGCGAGGGTCCGAGAATTTTGTTTGCCCAAGTCATGATTGCATAGTTCAGACAAGACGCAACAACTCCCTGTTGGTGCAAGCAAGAAATGTGGTTAGAGCAAGCTCAAAGAGGTTGGCACGTCTTAGCATGGTCATACAAGTTATCATCTACTAATAGTCCTCAAGGGCGGCCACAAATATTACTCAGATACTCACAGCGTATAGAATGGCTATCATCTCTGTCCCTGTCAGTGCCCACTCGTGGAGCCCGTTGGTTGCACATACCCCCGTCAACACCATGAAGATGGTGGCAAATGAATACGAGTAGGCTGTCAAGGATAAGCTCGCGGGATATTTTACCAGCACCGGGGCCTGGAATCAGTCATAGCAGAAAATGACACAAATTCAGATGCGTACCATTTTCGTAAGAGCGGAAAATATTATGAAACTAAAAACACCCCAATCTGTATTACCTGAATGACTAAATAAGCCCCCATGAGGAAGCAGTTGCCTAAGAGGCACAGAACGCCCAGGTTCCAGGTTCCAAAATCGAACTGGAGCACGGTTGGTGTCAGCCACTGAGCAGGAACGGAATTGCCGCTCCATGACGTGTCGGCACCGGCCAGTGTGTTCCCGCCAGCGGCATTGGCTCCTCCGAGGCCGATCAGGGAGGGTCCACGGTAGAAAACCATCAGGACGGCGCCGAAGACGCACACGGCCGTGCCTACCACCTTGAAGACACCGTCTTTGGTGAAGATGTTGATCACTTCGACGCTGTAACAAGGACATTTTGTGATTTCGGTTACGATTCGGTTTGGCATTTGGTCAGAATTCAGAAATATATCCAGTACACTGGAACAATACGGATTTCGTTAATAGTTCAGTTTGCCATTTTGCATCCAAGTAAGATGTCTGAAACGTATATGAATGCGGTATCCGTTGATTGATTTGATTGCTCACCCGACGAGTGCGGCGAGGAGGAAGGTGAAGACGGGTATGGCAGGCTGGAATGCCGCGGCGTAGGAGGCGTTGGTGAAGCCGAGGCCGAGCAGGAAGAGCAGCTGGTTCCCGAAGATCCTGCAGAGCAGCACAGGGTAAGCAAGAAAGACACTTCGTCAGACTGTGTTCAGCTAGTCCATGGAAGACAGGACGATGGTGAAGAGAGTTCTCATTGCGCCATCAGGCATCAGCAGTAGCAGCAGCAGGAGGAGGATTACCCGGTGAATCCGAGGAGCGCGAAGGAGCCGAGCAGCTGCGGGGTGACGGGGCGCCGCACCCTCCTGCGGAATATTCAGAATCCGTAATGAATATCCAGTCAAAATTCGATGGAAGTTCGTACAGATGAGGTGAGAGCAGGCACGGGGAATAGATTCAGAATCCTTGCCTCTCTCGGAAGAAGGCGAAGGGGGCGAGGAGGGCGAGGGCGACGAGGTCGCGGTAGACGCAGAAGACGATCTGGTTCATGCCGACGTTGAGGACGGACTTGGTGAGGACGTGGTAGCCGCCGTAGGCGAGCTGGGTGAAGGCCATCCCGGCGTGCGCCCGCCACGCCTTGTCCTCCCACACCCGCAGCCGGTCGGCGCCGCTGAGCCCCCACATGGACGACGACCACCGCTGCAGCATCGTCGGCTCCCCTCCCATCCCGCCCATCCCCTTAGGCTAGCCGCCGCCGCGGGATGGGAGCCTAGCTAGCGGAGCTGGGGGAAAGAGATGTCCTGGATTTTCCCCGTGACGGACGGACGGCCGATGTCTCCGACGGCGCCTGATGATGATGGTTGGTGTACGGATGATTTATCGGGGAAGAAATGAAGGAAGGAAGGAAAGTCTCTCCTGGTTTGCGGTGGCCTCCGGCTCCACGGCATTCCACATCCACGCACGGGACCCTACTGGTTGTAGTACTAGTAGAGTACTGTGCCGGATAGCGTGAGCTGCTCCGTTTTGTTTGGGGGCGACTTTTTTTTTTGTGTGCTGGTTGCCGTCGGCGTGGTATTACTGTTACAGCATCAGATTTCGCAAATCCGTCTCTTCCGTAAAATAATCGTCATTTGACGGATTGGAATAAATTTTCGTTTCGATCAGATTCATTTGACTAGATTTTTTTTGGAAAGCCCAAAACCCTTGTATGAGGCATCTTACATCTTACATTTTTAAGAAATTGCTCCCCACTACTACTAATTCTCTCAACATGCACATACTCCACCTCATCATGCATGCCACATCATCCTCCACTAGCATATTTCTTTCAACATGCAATCATGCCACCTCACCATCCAACATGCATGAGAAAGACCCACCTCAATATGCCACTATGCATAATAAAAACCCACATGCAACATGCATGCATGTGAATATTTATTTTACTATAATATTTATATTAAATCCATCTATTACTTCAAAAGTTATTGTTTCAAATATACATGCTTCATTTATCCAAAAAATTTATACCGAAATGTTTTGCAAAAAAGTTTCGCAACAACGTGCGGGGCATCATTTAATCTATAATACTATAATAGTTCATCCCCACTAACCTATTTATCTTGACATGCAAGCTATCCACATCATCAAGTAGGTCCACCATGCAAAAACTCTTTCACTAACTTTTAATGCACATGCTCCCATTAACTTTGCATGTGCATGCAATCTCTCATAATTAAATAATAACTTTGTATGTACTCAACCTCACAATTTATAAGTAAGTTTTTTTATAAAAAAACAAATTATAAGCATTGCATTTTATTTCCTATGTAAATTTTTTTATATATACACATCCGTAGTTGCTATGATTGTTTTAGGTTTAGCCAAGGATGGACACGTCTTCACTTTCTCTACTTAACTATGTTTTCGCCTCATATCATCTCGCCGATATATTGTCAAGTATCTAAATTAACAAAACAAAAATCAAACTCTTTTTTGGATTTTTCATCAAAATTACTTAGATTTTGTACTTTAAACAATATTTTTTCAAAAAATAATTTATAGCCAAATTATACTATGTTTCATAATTTTTCACATGTTTTAAAACATTAAATTATTTCTCAACAATTCCCGCATCAATCGCGCGGGGTATAGTCTAATATCTATAGGTTTCGACTCCCATTTTTCAGTTTTCGCAGAGAAAATTGGTGAACTGAAACACTCACCTTCTCGTTCCCCTTTTCCTCCCACGTCGACGATTTCGTGTCACCGCACCGCTCCATTACCAACATGAAGTACATGTAGTTGTATCACCCCCAACCGTCCATAGTGCCGCCATGACCTCCCGCGCATTTTGTCGGTGGCTTCCCCTTCATTCTGCTACCCTGCCGTCGGGATCATTATGTGAATCCTGAAGCGCAAGCGACAAGGCCACCGTGTCGTCCATGACGCCGGGATGATTTTGACCTCGGGGGCGCGAGGCTCCCTTCCGCCGGCTACCAAGGGCAAGGCTCCGGTGAAGACCAAGGTTCCGACTGATCCGCGCCTTAGTCGGCTTGAACTTAATTACTTTTTGATATGCATTTTGATATCAACTATTGTTTCGTTGATACGATTTTTTAGATATGAAATATTGTATCACGAACTTTAGTTCGAATAGAAATGAAAACAAAAGTCTAAATATATTTTTGATACCGCGATGACCGAGGTAGATATGCGGGAATATGCTAGAGATGCTCTCACCGGGAGAAAAGTCGCTTGTTTTGCAGTGGCTTTCGTTCCGGGCCGGGTGCCGTTCCATCCTCCACCGTGCACGCAACCGCAACCACCGTGCACTGTTGGGAGGGAGACCTTAACGACGATGAAGCTGTCGTACTGGTGAACAGTAATCCCCATGTACTACGCTGGTACTGGTACTCGAGAGAGTGGTAGGTTGGGACAAGATTCGGCGAGTAGTACGTATTGTCCTTGCCATTGGCTCCAACCCAATGCAGATCGATCGTTCGTGTCCTTCTTTATCCGTCCGTTGAGCCGGCAGCTGGAACCCCCCACATGCACTTTGATGGCGAATGAGGGCGGGGGTAGCGACCGGCGGCCCCATTTTTCTCCGCCAACCGGTGCAGTAATTGCCCGACCAAACCATGACAAGCTGAGGCGAGAAAGAAAACAGATTGATGATTCAGCAGCAGGCTGGAGAAGGAAGTGAGTGATAGCTCACGCTGTGATAAGGGCAGGGCAGGGGTGGTTGCGTTGCGCTTATCTTATCTTATAATCGCTTAAACCTTTTGCCTTCATTTTTTTTCTCCCTCATCCCATCGTCATCACTTGGCGTTGGATTAGACATTAGAGCATCCCTAGCCGATCGACCTTCTAGGGCGGTTTTCGACGCTAAAATAGCGTGGCTTGGGGGTGCGCCGGCAATAAAATCGCCTTGGAGGCGATGCACTTCCCAGCCATGGCCCCAAGTCACCCTCCAAAGTTCAGCCCCAGAACGCGTAAAATTCAAAATCTTTCTTTCCGCTTCCAAAAAACAACAAAGTTTGGCGATCATGCCACATGTCGGCGATCCGTATGCCACAGTCGGCACTCGAATGCGGGGAACAAAAAAGGATCGGCGATGGGCGCCGCGCTCTCAAACGGCATGCTCCTCTGCCGTAGGGTCGGCCATCGACGGCACGGTCGGATCTTCCATTGTGGGCATGGGGGGCATCGACGACGTGTCCTCGGGCGTGATGGTTGCGGTCGGCGTGGCCTCGGGTGCTGCGGTCGACGAGGCCTCGGGCGCAGCCACGGGCGTGGTCACCATCGGTCCAGACATGTGGGACAAGATCAGGTTGCACTCGGCCATGAACCATGTCTTCACCTGTGGGTCCATCGGCGACACGTCGGCGACCATCAAGAAAGCCAGGTCGGTGTTCCTCTTCTTGGCGGCTACGTTGGTCCTGAGCAGCTCTAGTTTGACGTCCTGCTTCGTCAAGGGCTGCGACCACCTCGCCTCAGCCTTCTCCCCCCTCACGACGGCGTGGCTCCGGGCGTTCGGCCAGGCACTGCTCGTTCGCCGACTGCAGCCTTTCGGTAGCGGGCGCTGATTCCTTCGCCGCCTTGGCCTTTTTGTTGGCATCGGTCGAACGCCCTTTCGACGCCGCCGAGGCCGGCGCGTACGGGTTGTAGATGTCGTCCGTGGCCTTGGCGAGTGTGAGCCGGCATTCTGTCCACTTCTCGCACATCTCGAGCCTGGCGAAGACGTGTAGGAACTTGAACTCTACATTGTTGTTGTCGTCGCGACACATGTTGAACATGCGCAACATTTGCACAATGAAAAGCATTTTTCGGCGAAGCTCCACGGTGAGAGATGGACGGAAAGGACATACCTTTTTCTTGATGTTCGCGCCGCTCTCCGGCCAAGAAGTGACCTCCTCTATAATGCCATGCCACTTGTTGCAGGCTGCCTGGATGAGCGCCCAATGGTTGTCCATGGCTTTCTCGTCGTGATTCATGAAGATGCCGTTGAACGCCGGGTCGACCATCTTGCGCTCGTCGAACACCGCCTTGACCCTCTTCTAGTAGGTTTCGGCGTTCTGGTTGGCGCCGATGATTGGGTCCAAGCTCACGGTCTTCCAGGCTTCGACAAGGCACTCGTCTTCCTTCGCCATCCATTTGGCGCGAGTCTTGTCGGACTTTCTCTTTTTTCCTTGACCGGCGGCTCCTCCTCCACCACCACTTCTTCCTCTTCTGCCTCCTGCTCGCTGTCGTTCATCTCGCCACCATCCATTTCGCCGGTTTCCGACAGCTCTTCCTGGGTGTAGAACTCGGGGTATGTAGCGGCGGCTGCGACGAAGCCGGTTGTGATGATGTCCACCATCTCGGCTTGCCCTGCCGCGAAGGGCAGTGCTCCACCGCGCAGAGTCGGAGCGACAGAGCTGGAGTAGGTCGGCGAGTAGGAGTGGGCTTGGGCGTGGGCGTACTGCAAGTTGAGCCCGACGGGCGGATCAACTCTGGGGAAGACGCGCGACGCGACAAATGCGAAGGTTAGGTTGGGATCGAAGCCGCCGTGCGCGATGATGCCGACGTACTCCAGCGAGGGAGAGTACCCCCACATCGGCGGTGAGGGCGAGAAGTTGGCGGCCGGTGACCCGACGCTCTGCTGGCTGGGGCGGAATTGTGGCGGAAGGGCCGAGCGCAGCTCATACGCCATGGCCTGCTCGTGCTCATGCGCCGCAACGGCCACCATTGTAGCCATCGCCGCTTCGTGCGCCGCAACCGCCGTGTCCGTTGCCTTTTGGGTGTTGATCCTGTGCCTCCGGTCGGTGGTTGCCGCTTCTCGACGATCAACGTCGGCCTTTCACTCGGCGTTCGTCATGTTGGGAGGCCTTGCCATCTTCGCTCTCGGCTTCGTAGGTTTGGGTAGAGGTGGATCAATGGCCTGGCGAGGGGAACGTATTTCGTGTTCTTCGACGGCATGGTGGGTGGATCTGGGAGGAAATGGTGGGAGTTGCGGCGGGAGAAAGAGTTGGAGGGGGGGAAGAGAGGGAAAACAAAAAATCAGAGAGAGAAGAGGCCTGACTCGCGGACGATGCGGACCCACGCGAGCTTTTGCTTCGTTCGCCCCCCAGGCGACCCCCAGCGCGTTGGGTTTAGCTTGGGTTCGCCGAATCCAATTTCGGCCTAATTCGGCGATAATTGGGCTCATGGAGGTGCGACTGGGCAAAAAAAGTGCGTCCGGGGGTAATATCGTCACTCTGGGGGGCTGTTGGGGGCGCGGCTAGAGATGCCCTTAGAGAGCGGAAGGAGTGGATGAGCGGCGATAAGGACAGGTTGCTCGCCCCCCTCCGTCACATGTTTCTTCGTTCTGCTAGTACAGTACTCCTTTTCTGTCACCAAGTTCACTCTGGTCGGGTGCAAGGCTGTGGACTTTGGGATCATGAGTGGGCTACTGTGATGCTCTCGCGTCTCGCCACCCCCACCCCACGCGTTAAACGTTCCGCCCCTCATGGACAAGGAGGAACGATACACACAATCAGGTGCATGCCTCCGGAGCAGAGCACTGGAAGCTGTTAAACAAGAGTGTTTCCTTTGAGCGACTGTAGCAGCCTCGTCTTAAAACGCAACTGGTGTTCATCCTCAAAACAAATTTCTCTAGGACCAAGGGGAAGTGCTCGATGAAAAAACTCAGCAACGACAGTCACTCAACTTGGCGTCCAAGAATGACCTTTGCAGAAGTGGGTTTACCTAGGCTCTTGAAGGAAGTATACGTAGTTCCTCGACGTCTTGAGGTGAGGGCATTTCCCTCCTCAACCATCGCTCTGCCCTTCTTGTCAGTCAGAACCTTCTCCCCTTTGGAAGGGTTTCCTAAAGTAGCTTGACCAATTACATATATGAACAACATGTGAGGGGGGGGGGTTGCTAATGTACCACATTTATTAAATAAGAATAAATAGTTGCACAGTTAATTAACAAAAAATCGAGCAAAAATTGATCTGCGACCCTTGATATGTGAAGCACGGGGCCGTTGTATCGGCGATATGTAACGGCATATGACATGGGGATGGCTAAAGAGGGGGACAGACCGAGTTGAGTGTCGACAGTGCCGAAGGCGAGATTGGGAACATGTACAATGAGACACCGCGATGTACCCAGGTTCAAGGCTCTCCGTAGAGATAAAACTCCTACTCCTGAATGTCTAAACTATATGTAGATACCTGGTACAAGGTTGCCCCTTGAGCTATTTAGGTGATGCTACTACTCGTCTCCTCCTGGCCGTAGCCAAATGGTGGATGGAGTGGTGGGAGTGGAAAGCTAGTATGCTCCACCCCTTCACCGTGGGCACCTTGCCACCTTATATACTAGTGGCAAGGGACAAGGGGGTGAGGGAGAGAGTAAAAGGAGACAAGAAGTACAAGGGACAAGGGAACAAGTAGACAAGGGGATAAAGGGGACATTGAGGTGAACCCTTGACCAACTACACTATTGCTGATGTGACTAAAGATGTCATCTCTTGTCTTGTCGATATCACACGTATGTTGACTTCCGGGCAGCCGAGCTGCGGGCAACCGGCAACCGGTAGACGAGTAGTCGGTCGGGTCCGCAGGCAGCCGGCTGCGGGCAATCGGCAATCGCCGAGCTGGCTGTCGGCAAGGGAGCACTCGGCAACCGCCGAGCTGGGGCGCATTCGACGCGGAGCATTCGGCAATCAGCCGATCGGACTGAGGGCGCAATCAGCGCCTGATATCTTGAAAAATATTTCGCCTTCTTGACCCTACCGGAGGGTCATTCCTCCGACACGTTGATTTAGAGTAAATCAACATCCTTCAACCGATTCTCCCACGGGAGAAAACTTTCAGTCTTACTTGGTTGTTCCTCCCGCGCGCTGACCAGTTAAGGCGTATGGTAGTTTGCATTGGTTTTTTTTGCATTTTTTATGTGTGGTTAAAATGTGCATGGCTAAGATGATAGCGGGGTAAACATTATATTGTGCACTTTGATTGGTTACAATCTGTTCTAGAAAGATGCAGGTTGTATGGTGTTTGGTTACATGCAACATATGTGATCTGATAACTTCTTGACGGTTATCAGCATATTGACAAACAAAATATATATAGTTACACATGCAGTTCAGTTGACACATACACACACATAAATCGGATAAACATGCATTGGGTAAACACATATTTTGAAACTCTTAACACACATGATTGATCTGATGAATGACGATGAGGGGAGCCCAAACCTTGTTGAAAGGACGTGGATGTCGCCTAGAGGGGGGGGATGAATAGATGCTTAAAATAATTACGGTTTAGGCTTAAACAAATGCGGAATAAAACTTAACGTTTAATTTGCCAAGCAAGAAACCTAAATAAGCTAGGGTCAACTATGTGCACCAACAACTTATACTAAGCAAAATAAACAACTATGTGATAGCAAGATATATAAGAAGAGCACTATGACTATCACAAAGTAGGTGCACAAGTAAATAGGTTGACTAGATGTGCAACAAGGTGAACAACCTATGAGACAAGCAATGCAACAGTAATATGAGCAAGCACAATATAAACAAGGTAATAAGCTTGCTCAAAGTAAAGGTAAAGATAACCACGAGTGGAGCCGATGGAGAATAGGATTTGTTACTGAAGCTCCTTCTCTTGCGAGAAGTACGTCTCCGTTTGGAGAGAGAGTGGAACACAATGCTCACACGAAGCCAACGAGGGTCACCCTATTTCTCCTCACGCTCTCACCAATGCAAGATGTCGTGATGCCACTATAGGACACTTGAGGGCGGTCACCGAACCCATACAAATGGCGACCCTTGGGGAGGTTACCGAACCCGTACAAATGCTCGGGGCTATCTCCACAACCGAATTGGAGGCTCCCGTAGCGTCTCGAAGCTTTCCACCACAATGATTGAGCTCTGCAACAACAAGCCTCTAAGGGCCAATGCACCCAAGAGGAACAAGCTCTAGAGTGTCAATGCACTCAAGAGTACAAGCTCTAGAGTGCCAATGCACTCAAGAGTAACTATCTTCTCAATTTCACTCACTACAACGAATTCTCGGAGAGAACTCAAACCGATGCACCAAAGCAATGGCAAAAGCGCACGAAGTGCTAAAGTTCCCCACTCTCAAATCCCACCAAATCAACAAAAGCTATGGAGGAATATGAGAGGAAGAACATGGAGAACACCAAGAACTCCAAGATCTAGATCCACAAGGTTCCCCTCACTTAGAGGAGAGATGGCTTGGTGGAGAATGTAGATTTGGATCTCCTCTCTCTTTTCCCTAAAAAGGAGCAAGAATCATGGGAGGAATAGAAAGAAAGCAAGCTCAAAGAGGTCAACTGTAACAACCCAGTTTTCACAAAAATTAAAAAAATTGTTTTCGGTGTGAATTGTTTGATTGTCTGATTTTTTTGCGGTGTTTGCATCCCCGATTTATCGATCGGTGATTATTCCCCCCCCTCTTATCTCGTACCGGACGGAAACCGACCCTTGCCACCCTGACACTCGACCTTTGCGACACCGGGTTTCACCCGATCACCGTCGCGAAAACCGCACGAGACTAGCCGCAGCCAACGGAACGAAAACCCCGTTTAATAATTAAACGGGATATTTTTATAGCGCGCCGGAAAGTGTTTTCGGAACGGTTCCAGCGCGAGGTGAACGCCTCCGGCTCGATGCACTGATCGCGCAGTTCAAAGTTCTACCCGAATCGGAGGTACTGCGGACCCCCGGCGGTCAGAAACGTGAGCACCGCACGCGCGAGAGAAAAACCAAGGATGTTTTTGCAAACTGCCAGCCACCGGGGCTATATAAAGACCCCCACTCTCCCACCCCCACTTAGGGTTTCCCTAACCCAAATATGCAGCCACACCCCTGTTTTTGCCCCAAAATTTGCCCAATACCCCAATTTTTCGCAGCAGCTCCAGCCCAGCAGATCTGGACCGTCAGATCGCCCGATCTAACGGCCGAGATAGCCTCCCACCTCTCTCCTCTCTCTCCCATGGAACCAGCCCGTGGAGCTCCTCGCAACTGCCGCCGCCGCGCGCCTCCGGCCAGGGCGCCTCCCCCGCCGGCCATCTCTCCCTCCTCCTCTCTCTTTTCCTCTCCCTCCCTCTCTCCTAACTCCTTCCTCTCTCCTCTGCTCGGAACGCCGCCGCCATGACCCGATCTCGGGTCGAGCTCGAGGCCGCCGCCCCACGGGACTCGTCGCCGGTACCGCCCTCCGGCGGGATCCCGGCCGCCCGCCGCGCCTCCACCGCCCCTGGGTCCTCGCCGCGCTCGCCCACCTCGCCGGAGGCCGGCGCAGCCGCCGTGTGCCGCCGCATCGGGCGCCAGGGACGTCGAGGCTCGGCCTTTCGAGCCGCCCCAACCGCTGGTGCCAGGTGGGCCGGCGTGCCCACCAGCGGCCCAACTCCAGTGGCCCAAGCCAGGCGCCCGGCCTTCCAGCTCCAGATGGGCCGAGCCCAACTGGGTCAGGCCCATGCCCTTTTTTTCCCTCTTGTTTTTCTTTTTTCAGATTTTGGCTAAGTCCCTGGTAAAACTGTGTGCTGATTCAATTTCGCGATGCGATTTCCCGTTGAACCGTAGCTCGGATCGCGATGCGCCAAAAATGAAAGTTGCTCAGTTTTGCGTGCTCTAGCATTCGTATGTAGAAAGTTTTTGAATTTGAGCTCATCTTGATTGTGTAATTGTGTGCTGAAGTGGGCTTCAGGCCGTTAAACTGCTACTTTTTCCTGTTAAGTGCTGCTGTTATTTTTTTATTGCAACTTCGGGTGACGATTGCTTCGCAACCGTTCATCGGAATTGATTGATTCCTTTTGCATCCTGTTAAGCATTGTTTCTACTTCAGTTCCATGCATTCACATGCCATATTTTCTTGCTGCATATAGATTAAATCTTGCTCCAAAGTGGTGATCCTGATGTTATTGTGCTGCTGTTGCTGAAACTGTTATTTGTTGCAACTTCGGTCGACGAGTGTGTCGCGACCGTTTATCGGAATTGAGTGATTCCAATTGCATATTGTTAAGCATCATGTCTAATTTCATTATATGTATTTCTATGCCATGTTGCTTCACTTTTGCATATAGATTTACCCCTGTTTATACAGCTTGTGCCCGTAACTTGTTTTGCTTGTATCTTTTTAACCGTAACTCCGTTTGGAGTGTTCTTTATATGTAACTTGATTCGTTTTTCGTGTAATTTGTGTTTATGCTATTGTTTGTTGTTGTTAACCAACCTAAAATATGGTTTAGGACAGAACAGTTCCAAATCTTTTAATCATCATGCGGCACTTAGTGTTATGCCATGGTTAGGATTGTGCCTCACTTAAATTGACTAGCATAGATAGTTTATTTTATGCTTCACCTCTTGACATGTTTGTGTGCTATGCCATGATTGCTTGAGTTGTCATGTTAATAACCGTTGGTTGATCACCTGTAGCTAAGCAACTTGAACCACTGTAAACGTGCGGTATTCGTCGTGTGTGACCGATACCCCACTTAAACTGTTAGTAACCGTTCTCGACGATAGATCCGTGTCGCGTTGCCGTGCCTTGTGTTGTCTTCTTGATCTTGTATTGCTTCGTAGTAATAGAGTGCTTGCTCGTTGATTGCTTTCCAGTGTTTACCGTCTTGTGTGCTTCCGCGGGTACCTTCGGAGACGATGCGAGCTTGCGATCGACTACACCTTCGGAACCCGACTTATCAACACGCAAGGACTATACATTACTTACGATCCATTCTATTTCAACCAGCGGTTTGCATGCTAGTCTAGGTTAGGTCCGATGTTTGATCCTACCACATGTTTACAGCCTCTTTCAAACCGATACAACCATGTCCCCTCCCAGCAAACCTTGTACTGCTATGTTACTTTTGCTCGTTGCTCAGCCCCTGCTTAGTATGCATGCTTAGGATGCTACGATGTTACCCTGTTACTCCTTGGTTTGGGATATCACATTATTATATTGTTGTTGATGATATGATTATTATAATGTTGACTATATTCGACGAAGGATGGAAGGTCTAGGCTATCCCGCCCCGACGCTTTGTTCCATTCGAGTCACCTAGGACCCGAGTTCCGGGTATTGGTTTTAAGACTGAGCGTGCCTAACCGCGTGTGGGATTTTATGGGGTCCCCTTTTCTTACCTACCTAGCTTCAAACATTTCTAGTGGTGGCCCAAGCTGATTTACGATTTGAAACCGTGTGTGTGCTGGTCAGCTGCCAGTTGTTTTCAAATCAACCCGGACCAGTGAGGACTTAGTTCCCTTACTGGCCCATCATGACCGGCTGAGGACCCGGTGTCCCATGTGTGATTAACCGGCAATCCAAACCTGGAGTCATACGGTAGAGACCAGATCGAGAGCGCGGCCGGCTCCTGAGCTGGATGTCGTCTCACCGGGGGCCACCCGGATTTGTTCGTTGTTAGCTAGAGGGACTTGTCGTTTCGGATCTCTTGGAACCAAATCATAAAATGGTTGCCTATGATGGGTAGCAACTAAGAGAGATGTGCGTGCGTGCGGAGCCTCGTAATGGGCAGTTGGTACACCCCTGCAGGGTTAAATATTTTCGAGAAGCCGTGTCCACGGTTATGGACGACTTGAGACCTACTCCTTGTTCATAGACAACAACAGCTGAGATAATTTTAATATAACTTGATCAACGTGTGTGTGCCTTGACTGCTTCTTCTTCGTCGGGATGCGAAGAGGAGGACAAGGATAGGATAGGTGTTATGTTTGCGTAGTAGGTGGATAGCAGACTTGTTGGAGGCGATTCCTCATCGAATGCTTGGCTTCTTATCTTACTCTCTAGATCGTTAGCCACTTCATCAAATGCTAGTGCGGCAGCAACCTCACCACTTACCCCTTCCTTACCGTAAACTACTAGTTGTCCTAGAATGACGAGTGATGAAGTCCTTGCTGGGTCAGATGACCACTACAGTTGGATGCTGAGTACCTCTGTACTCATGATACTACCCCCAAACTCTTTTCAGGGTTCTTGATCGACAACAGGTATGGTGATAGACGTTTCACGTGGAGACTCGACGACGACTAGTTAGGCGGATCCCGACGAAGGGCCTGGACCCGTGTGGTTATGGGATCGATGTTTTTCTCTTTGCCACTAGGCACTTGATTGTAGTCTGTACCCAGACATGTACCTTCCGCTGTTGTATTGTATTTAAGGCAGTTGTATGCCGATTGTATGAGATGTTGTATCCTGTATCTGTAATGTTGTGATATCATGTTGGAAATCCAGGGCATATGGCTTTGTCATATGTCGCGGTGGGACCGATATGTGCTTCGTCCCCGGATCTGGGTGGAAACATCTAGATCTGGAACAATACTGCATATCGGGCCTTACAACTTGGTATCAGAGCCTTACCGACCATAGGATCCCTTCTCTGGCCGAAGTCGAGTCTAGACAAAAACTATTTTGTAGTTAATAAGTTAGTTATCGGAGAGTAGGATTCTTTTTCCTCCTTACCCTTGCTCTGGTCAGGACAAGCGTCGTAAGTGTTTTATTCTGATCTTATCCCCTTCAAACTCTAGGATCTCGAGTGTGTGGAGTATCGGAACCGTTACAATGCCTTGCTTGCAGCGTATTGTCTCGATTTCGAGCTCAGGTGGGAATTCATGTAGTACCTTTAGCTTCTCCGATTTTGGGTTATCATCTGGGTCATCCATTGCCATCCCTCCTGTTACCGGTGTTTTCACGACTTGCGTAGAAAAGCACCATCCCTTTGACCAGGTTTGACTGTCGTTCCTCCTCTTGACACCGACGGTTTCGTTTTTCCGACGACGTCGTCTCTCTGCGGAAATTTATCTCAACCGAAGTTCGACGTCGACATGGAGCAGAGTCCCTTGTTGGTGGTGTTGAAGATCGTCGACTCTTTGCTCTCCCCCTTCGCCCTCTCCCCCGGATCGTCCTGGATCTCGGGACGAGATCCCTTGTTGGTGGTGTTGTATTGTAACAACTCAGTTTTCACAAAAATTAAAAATTTTGTTTTCGGTGTGAATTGTTTGATTGTCTGATTTGTTTGCGGTGTTTGCATCCCCGATTTATCGATCGGTGATTATTTTTTTCCCCCTCTTATCTCGTACTAGACGGAGACCGACCCTTGCCACCCTGACACTCGACCTTTGCGACACCGGGTTTCACCCGATCACCGTCGCGAAAACCGCACGAGACTAGCCGCAGCCAACGGAACGAAAACCTCGTTTAATAATTAAACGGGATATTTTTATAGCGCGCAGGAAAGTGTTTTCGGAACGGTTCCAGCGCGAGGTGAACGCCTCCGGCTCGATGCACTGATCACGCAGTTCAAAGTTTTACCCGAATCGGAGGTACTGCGGACCCCCGGCGGTCAGAAACGTGAGCACCGCACGCGCGAGAGAAAAACCGGGGATGTTTTTGCAAACTGCCAGCCACCGGGGCTATATAAAGACCACCACTCTCCCACCCCCACTTAGGGTTTCCCTAACCCAAATATGCAGCCACACCCCTGTTTTTGCCCCAAAATTTGCCCCAAAAAGAGAAGCTTTCACGGAGTTCCGCCGCCGCTCCGTGGCGGAAACCTATAGAGAAGAAAAGGGCTCTCCAGCGGGCAGATTCCGCCGAGGAGATCACCTCCCGGAAGGGGAGATCATCACCATCGTCATCACCATCGTCACGGGCATCATCGAGATCATCATCAACATCATCCCCAACATCAGCACCATCTCCACCACCATCCAACCTCACCTCACAAGTTTATCTTGTGTTGTAATCCGTACTATCTATCCTCTCTATTCTACCCGTGTTGATTACTACTTTGTGGTGAATGCTATTGAGTTTTGTTGGAGAAATACCATTATGTCCAGATTGTTTATCATATATTTATCACCTCTTATCATGATCTCTTTTATGTCTTGTGAGTAGTTACTTTAGTTTTTGAGGACATGGGAGAAGTCTAGTTGTTAGTAGTCATATGATGTTGAAGTAATTTGTGTTGTTTGATATTTAAGTTGTGTTGTTATTTTCCTAGTGTTGTTGTGTGAGTCGAACACTCAACACTTCGCCTTTTTAAGGACCTAGGGGAATACATTGTGTATTAAGAATTCTTACGGTGGGTTGCCGGAGTGACAGAAACCTGAACCCCAGTTTGCACACTTTTACACAAGGGAATACTGGATCCTTGATCTTATTGTTGTGGTTAGGCTTTGCCTTAATTACTATCTCGTATTTGCGGATGCTTGCAAGATGTTTAATCATAAGAGTGCACTTATCTTAGTCTAGAAGGTGTTCTAGCATAGATCCACCCACTCAATACTTATCAGCTCAACACTTGTTATCGATACGGAGTATGGCGAAAGCATGTGACTACCTCTCCATGTGTGCTCAAGAACGGTTTAGTCTTTATAAGTTTAGTTGTCAGGCTTATCCTTTGCTCAAAAGGATTGGGCCACTTGCTGCTCCTCAGTACTATTTACTTTGCTTGCTTTTATCTTATTGTCGCTTATATCGAAAACCCCTAAAAAGTTATCTTTCAGTGCTTGCAGTTATTCCTTGTCCAAAATCACCTATCAATACCTTTCGCTCCTCGTTGGGTTCGACACTCTTACTTATCGAAAACGCTACAATAGACCCCTTATGTTGAGGGTCATCAAGCTACGTTTTCTGGCGCCGTTGCCGGGGAGCATAGCGCTATTGGTAAGTGAAGCTGGTTAGGAATTTTTATATCGTTGTTTTTATTTTGCTGTTGCTGTTCTTTGTCCGTATGGACAACCTAGCTATTGGATCGTTGCTTATGGGGAAACACCCCACATCTGTGGTGGTTGTTCCTCCCCCTACTGAAATTGTGCCTTATAAAATACCAGCTGGTATTATCGATTGTGTTTTGGCTAATCGTTATGCAGGAGACAGACATCACAGTGAACACTTGTTATATTTATCACAACTATGTTCACTATTTAAGCTTGCAGGTGCATCAAAGGAGTTTATCATGAAGAAATTGTTCTCCGTATCGCTTATAGATAAAGCTTCGGATTGGTATAAGCTTCTCAATAACTCTCATTTGCTTGATTGGCATGAACTTATGTCTCTCTTTTATACCAAGTTTTATCCTCTTCATGAAATTCATCGAGACAGGAATTATATCTATAACTTTAGGTCTCATGATGGAGAAAGCATTGCTCAAGCTTGGGGGAGATTGAAATCTCTAATGCTCAAATGTCCTATTCATGAGCTCCCCAAGGAAACTATACTTACAAATTTTTATGCTAGACTTTCTCGTCAGGATAAGGAGATGTTGGATGCCTCCTCTAGTGGGGTATTTCAGACAAAAAGCGTTGAAGAAAGATGAGATCTTCTTGAAAGGATCCATAAGAATACCGAAGATTGGGAAATAGATAAAGGTATTGAACCCACTATAAATTATTAGCATGATTATATAGAGAGCTATGTGAAAACTGATTAATTTAATGCCTTTTGCTCTAAGATTGGTCTTGATTCCCATCTAATGGTTGATTTTTGTAAGGACTTTGCCTCTCATATCGACTCTTCTAAGAAGAAGAAGAGTCAGCATCATACACCCTTCAAAGAATTACCTATTGATATTCATGTTGCTGACCCTATTGTACCTGCAGTTATATATGAAAAGCCCCCCTTTCCCGTAAGAATGAGGGATCACTCTTTTGTGACAGGCATAATGAATAAGAGTGAGAGAAGAATTGATGAACCTGAGGACCAGATCAAGGTCGATCCTCGAGTTGCATTGGTTAAGGATCTTATTACTAATGATGCTTTAGATTCCAATATAATTTTTTGTGCTGTTTCCACTAACCTTGTCACAGCCAAGAATAAGGGCCCAATTTCAGGTACACCAGTAGTATCTGTTAAAATAGGAGATCATAATTATTATGGGCTATGCGATTT
Organism: Bromus sterilis; assembly: GCA_950022295.1. NCBI lineage: Eukaryota > Viridiplantae > Streptophyta > Magnoliopsida > Poales > Poaceae > Bromus > Bromus sterilis. Next base: position 32,027,283 of record OX465598.1, read on the forward strand.
GGGATCGAGTGCTAGTTCTATCCTGTATTCACTTTATCATGAGATCATGGGTGAAATTTCACCTTGTGAACTTGAAGAAGTTGATGTTACTATTCATCTTGCAAACAGAGCAACTATCTCTCCTATCGGAATTGTGAGAGACGTTTAAGTCTTATGCGGAAAGGTAAAATATCCTACAAACTTTCTAGTACTTGGTGCAGTAAGGGATAATTTTTGTCCTATTATTTTCGATAGACCTTTTCTCAGAACCTGTGGAGCTATAATAGATTGCAAGAAAGGTAAAGTTTCTGTTGAATTCAATGGTGAGCCATATGAATTTAAATTTTCAAAGTTCTCTAAGCAGCCTCGTGGTACTGATTTACCTAGTAATGAGAAGATTATTGAAGATATTGCTTCCATTGCTATTCCTCCTAACGATCCTTTGCAGCAATATATGGAGGACCACGAGAATGATTTGCATATGCAGGAGAGGAATGAGCTGGACGAAATATTCTTAAGACAACCTGCTATCCTAAAGCACAACCTTCCAGTTGAGCCTTTGGGAATTTTGTCGCAACCAAAAGAAGATCCATTGTTTGATCTTAAACCTCTTCCCGATTCGCTCAAATATGCTTATTTATATGAAAAGAAAGTATATCATGTTATTATCAATTCTAACCTTTCAGGTTATGAAGAAGAGCGTCTATTGGAAGTACTTCGGAAACATCGAGGTGCAATTGGCTATACCCTTGATGACCTTAAGGGGATTAGTCCGTCTATTTGTCAACATACCATCAACCTTGAGCCTGATGCTAAACCAGTTGTTGATCATCAACGACGGTTGAATCCGAAAATGATGGATGTTGTAAGGACTGAGATTCTCAAGCTTCTAGCCGCAGGTATTATCTACCCTATAGCTGATAGTAAGTGGGTAAGCCCGGTTCATTGTGTTCCAAAGAAAGGAGGAACAACTGTTGTTCCTAATGATAAGAATGAACTAATACCTCAGAGAATTATTATTGGATATCGAATGTGTATTGATTACAGGAAGCTGAACAAGGCAACCAGGAGGGACCACTACCCGTTGCCGTTCATCGACCAAATGCTTGAAAGGTTATCCAAAAAATACTCATTTTTGTTATTTAGATGGTTATTCTGGCTTCTCTCAAATTCATGTTAATACCGCCGATCAAGAGAAGACCACTTTTACTTGTTCCTATGGTACTTATGCTTACAGACGTATGCCTTTTGGTTTATGTAATGCTCCTGCTACTTTTCAAAGGTGTATGTCTGCTACCTTTCATGGTTTTTGTGAAGAAATTGTGGAGGTATTCATGGACGATTTCTCCGTCTATGGAACCTCTTTTGACCATTGTCTCCACAACCTTAATAAAGTTTTGCATAGATGCGAGGAGACAAATCTAGTGCTTAACTGGGAGAAGTGCCACTTTATGGTCAACGAGGGAATTGTTCTTGGCCACAAGATTTCCGAGAGGAGAATTGAAGTGGACAGGGCCAAGATCGAAGCAATTGAAAGGATGCCCTATCCAAGGGACATCAAAGGTCTTCGTAGTTTTCTCGGTCATGCTGGTTTCTATAGAAGATTTATTAAAGACTTTTTCTAAGACTTCGAGACCCCTCACTAATCTTCTCCAGAAGGACGTTCCTTTTGTTTTTTTATGAAGATTGTAAGGAACCCTTCGAAGTTCTTAAGAAAGCTTTAATAACCGCTCCTATAGTACAACCACCTGATTGGAATTTACCTTTTGAAATTATGTGTGATTCTAGTGATTTTGCTGTTGGAGCTGTTTTAGGGCAAAGGGTTGATAAGAAGTTGAATGTTATTTATTATGCTAGCAAAACTCTTGATAGTGCTCAGAAGAATTATGCTACTACTGAGAAGGAATTCTTAGCAGTAGTGTTTGCTTGTGATAAGTTTAGGAAGTATATTGTTGATTCTAAGATTATTGTTCATACTGACCATGCTGCCATTAAGTATCTTATGGAGAAGAAGGATGCCAAACCAAGGCTCATCCGATGGGTACTCCTTCTTCAAGAATTTGATTTGCAGATCGTCGATAGGAAAGGAGCGGACAATCTGGTGGCGGATAATCTTTCAAGGATGGAAGATATACCGCATGATCCCATTCCAGTCAACGACAGTTTTCCAGACGAACAACTAGCTGTTGTAAAAGTACAATCTCTCTCCGATCCTTGGTTTGCAGATTATGCTAACTTTATCGTTGCAAAGTTTTTGCCTCCAGGTTTAACATTTCAGCAAAGGAAGAAGTTCTTTCATGATTTGAGGCATTACTTTTGGGATGACCCACATCTTTTCAAAGAAGGTCCAGATGGGATCGTGAGAAGATGCGTACCGGAACACGAGCAGAAGGACATTCTCAAGCAATGTGACGATAGTCCATATGGAGGACATCATGTTGGTGAGAGGACCGCACATAAGGTTCTTCAATCAGGTTTTTATTGGCCTACTCTCTTTAAAGATGCTAGAAATTATGTTTTATCATGTGATAAGTGTCAGAGAGTTGGTAATATTAATAGGAGGAATGAGATGCCTATGAATTACTCTCTAGTGATTGAGCCTTTTGATTGCTGGGGTTTTGATTTTATGGGTCCTTTTCCTTCCTCACACAAGTACACTCACATTTTAGTTGCTGTTGATTATGTAACCAAGTGGTTAGAAGCAATCCCCACTAAAAGTGCGGATCACAAGACATCTTTGAAAATGCTCAAGGATGTAATTTTTCCTAGGTTTGGAGTACCCAGGTACCTCATGACTGATGGGGGTTTTCACTTTACACATGGAGCTTTTAGAAAAGCTTTAGCCAAGTACGATGTCAATCATAAAATTGCTTCACCGTACCACCCTCAAACTAGTGGGCAAGTTGAGCTCACCAATAGAGAGATCAAGTTGATCTTACAGAAGACAGTCAATAGAAATAGAAAGGATTGGTCAAATAGGTTAGGAGATGCTTTGTGGGCGTATAGAACTGCTTATAAAAACCCCATGGGCATGTCTCCCTATAAGATGGTCTATGGCATGGCTTTCCATCTGCCATTAGAGTTAGAACACAAAGCTTTCTGGGCTATTAGAGAGCTTAATGCTGACCCGAAATTAGCTGGTGAAAATCGTCTCATGAACTTGACTTCTCTAGATGAGTGGAGAGTGAAGCTTACGAGAGCGCTAAAATGTTCAAGGAAAAGGTAAAGAAGTGGCATGATAGGAGAATTCTGAAACGTGAATTTAATGTTGGTGATAAAGTTTTGTTGTTTAGATCCCGTTTCAGGTTTTCTCCAGGTAAACTACTTTCCAGGTGGGAAGGGCCATTTCATATTGAGGAAGTCTACCGCTCGGGTGCAATCAAGATTAACAATTTCGAAGGCACCAAACCTCAAGTGGTGAATGGTCAAAGGCTTAAGCATTACATCGCAGGAGACCCTGTCAAAGTGATGTGGATTTGGTATACACAAGAACTCATGAAGAACATGTTGCAGCGCATTTCCAGACACCAACAGAAGCAGAATAACAAAAGGTATGTATTACGGTAAGGAAACATCGCGAAACCGCCATAAAAGTTCCAGTTTATGAGTTTTTGCAAAATATAGAAAATTTGAGGCCTAAGTGGAGCCGGAGACCAGCTCCAGGGGGCCCAGGCGCCCCCCTGGCACGACCCCACCCCTGGCCGCGCCGGGAGGCCGCCTGGGCACCCCGGAGTCCGTCTCCGTCCCCGCTTTGGCTCGTTACCTTCCTTTCTGTGCAGACATTTTTGCTATATATTTTCCGGATCGTTCCGGCAACGTATCTCGCGATTTCGTGTGTTTTCTTTTCGAGCTGTTTCTGCTAGGAAAACTTTCAGCAGGACCTAGGTGCCATGGCTTCTCCAAGTTCCCCCAAGCACAAGTTCGTCGTCAACGTCATCAACCCTTACCTCGCTGAGGTGAAGAAGCACCCTCAGATCCTTCGTGTGGAGGACGACGACCTCCACAAGGAGGATCTGAAGTGACCAGTCAAGGAGGGGAGCACCGAGGAGCGGCTGTAGGAGATGGAACATGAGGCCTTCAAGTTCAAGAAGGTGGTGGAGCGTGGTGTTGAAGCTAACTTCGACATCATCAACGAGATAGAAGCTTCCCACAAGAAGGAGATGAAGGAGATGTGGTCAAGCTTGGACGCAGTAGAATAAAAAGTTTATGGGCTCCAAGCACAGATCTATGATCTGCAGAACCAGAACTGTGAGTATGAACTAAAGTTTCCACGCATGGGTTTGGGTGCTGAGTGCAGGATCTTGGAGACGGAAATGTCCTTTGAGACTGGAGAACAGCTGCCATGGAAGCGCTTCGCCAAGGAGTACGTGACCAACAAGAACAAGAATGAGGAGTAAATCTCCTCGGGTAATGGCATCCCCTTAGCTTGCTCCAAGCTTGGGGGAGTGCCCGATATTTTTATCTTTATCTATGTCTTTTAGAGTCAAGTAGAGTCGTATCATTTCTAGGGAAGTTATCTTATAAAATAGGTGTTTGCAATGAGGTCTATCACTCCTTTTTTTGGAGAGTTATGTATCCGTGAGAGTGGAGTCGTCTATGATGGAATATTAGTGAGAAGTCTATTGATCCCTTCGCTGCACTCGGTATTCTCTTCACGCAATTGACCTTATGATGATTCTTATGGGGAGTATTGACCTTATATCAGGTATGGCTTTGAAAATTTTATTTAATCTTGGCAAACATAGCTTTGGTCATAGCAACAAGCATGTTATTTTTCTCAAAGTAGCGACATAGCCAAACCCTCTTTGTTATTATGCTTGTAGTGTTATGTTGACAAGGAAGACAACTTGATGTGCTATGCTTGTTTTAATGTTTATGCTTTATATTGCTTTGCATCCAAGTCATCATCAATTGTCTGTTCTCGCAAAGCCTTTGGTAGCCAAACCTCTGTACTAAGCGGAATTATGCTTGTGCATCCATACCCTGAAACCAGTATCTTCCATATGAGTCCACCATACCTTCCTATTCGTGGTATTCCACTACCACTCCTAAAGCATAGAATTTTTGTGTTATCCTTAGATGTTCAAAATCTTCTGTTTTATGCCCCTGTTTTAGCTCATGAGGAAGTAGTAGTTAACTCATGATCTTCTTAAGTTGGACAAGTTTTACCCCGGGATTGCATGTCTAATCTGCAAACCCCTAATACGAGGAGGAACTGGCATGAGTGCGCCCAACTCACAAAAGATAATACAACAAGCAAACCCTCCTTCACGCGTTGTTCATGAGAAAACAGAAAACTTTGGCACTGATAAACAAACGAGATTGCGGGGATGTGATTGTCCCCGTTTGGGAGCCGTTCCTCGAAACTTGTCCAATCTGAGAAGCAATTGAGTTATCTATTAGCATTCATTGACAAATCATGCACCTCTCAAAACTTGTTTTCATTCTGTTTGATTTAAAGATAGCACTTGAGTTTTCCCTGCTTGCCTTTAACAAGGCTTTTTCCTTTACTTTTGTGTTGAGTCAGTTTTTCCTACTTCCTCTTACCCAAAGAGAACAGACACTTGATGTTGATGAAGATTCATCAATATAATGATGCATTAAAGTTTTGCCATGCCATATCATTGTTGACATTATCTTTTGATAAGTAAGTTGTTTGCAAAAGCATTTGCCAAGCAAACATCTTCCTTTGTGTTAGCATTTGCACTACATGACTAATAGCTTGTTCTTTCAAAAAGTTCCAATTTATCTCTTCAAAATATAAAGAGAAAGAACAAAGGTAAAATCTTTTAGTTGTCCCTTGACCAAAGGACTTGTTTGCCATGATTTGATGAGTTTCCTTAGCCTTAATTTTGATTATAATTGTTATTACTCTTTCATAAGGGCCTTATGAGTTGGAGATTGATGTTTAGGATGTTTGAGTTTGGTGAAAAGATCGTGATGCTTCTTGTCCGTATTTTATTTATCGACACTTCACTCTCTAAACTTGTGGATAGGTTTACCGAGCTCAGTTTTCGCTTGGGGACAAGCGAGGTCTAAGCTTGGGGGAGTCGATACGTCCAAAATGCATCACTATTTTATATCGTAATTCATCCTTACTCATTGATATATTTCACATTACGATGATGTTCTTATGTTGTTTTGGCTTGTTTTACACAGTTTGCAACTTTCCGGTGCCGAAGCAGCAGACGCAGGATTCAGCGGTAAAAAGTGGACGCTGAGTTGCTGAAGAAGAATACCTCCAAATTACCTGAAAATCGACAGGGGGTATTTTCTAGGAGATTCACGAAGACTCGCCGAAGAGGGGCCAGAGGGGGGCCACAGGGGCCCCAGGCGGCCACCTGGCGCGGCCCCACCCCTGGCCGCGCCGGGAGGGCGCCTGGAGCCTTGGGGCCACTCCCGGCTCCCCCCTCTGGCCTATATACTCCTCGTTATGAGAAAACCCTAAAAAGAGAAGCTTTCACGGAGTTCCACCGCCTCTCCGTGGCGGAAACCTATAGAGAAGAAAAGGGCTCTCCGGCGGGCAGATTCCGCCGAGGAGATCACTTCCCGGAAGGGGAGATCATCGCCATCGTCATCACCATCGTCACGGGCATCATCGAGATCATCATCAACATCATACCCAACATCAGCACCATCTCCACCACCATCCAACCTCACCTCACAAGTTTATCTTGTGTTGTAATCCGTACTATCTATCCTCTCTACTCTACCCGTGTTGATTACTACTTTGTGGTGAATGCTATTGAGTTTTGTTGGAGAAATACCATTATGTCCAGATTGTTTATCATATATTTATCACCTCTGATCATGATCTCTTTTATGTCTTGTGAGTAGTTACTTTAGTTCTTGAGGACATGGGAGAAGTCTAGTTGTTAGTAGTCATATGATGTTGAAGTAATTTATGTTGTTTGATATTTAAGTTGTGTTGTTATTTTCCTAGTGGTGTTGTGTGAGTCGAACACTCAACACTTCGCCTTTTTAAGGACCTAGGGGAATACATTGTGTATTAAGAATGCTTACAGTGGGTTGCCGGAGTGACAGAAACCTGAACCCCAGTTTGCACACTTTTACACAAGGGAATACTGGATCCTTGATCTTATTGTTGTGGTTAGGCTTTTACTTAATTACTATCTTGTATTTGCGGATGCTTGCAAGATGTTTAATCATAAGAGTGCACTTATCTTAGTCTAGAAGGTGTGCTAGCATAGATCCACCCACTCAACACTTATCAGCTCAACACTTGTTATCGATACGGAGTATGGCGAAAGCACGTGACTACCTCTCCATGTGTCCTCAAGAACGCTTTAGTCTTTATAAGTTCAGTTGTCAGGCTTATCCTTTGCTCAAAAGGATTGGGCCACTTTCTGCTCCTCAGTGCTATTTACTTTGCTTGCTTTTATCTTATTGTCGCTTATATCGAAAACCTCTAAAAAGTTATCTTTCAGTGCTTGCAGTTATTCCTTGTCCAAAATCACCTATCAATACCTTTCACTCCTCGTTGGTTTCGACACTCTTACTTATCAAAAATGCTACAATAGATCCCTTTACGTTGAGGGTCATCACGTGGTAGCCTATTCCTTAGACCGTGAGATCATATCTTATCACTATTACCGAAGGATGCCTTGATTGCATCAACCATCACACTGTAACAGGGTGACCATTAATGTGTGTCTCGGTATTCTGAATGAATAGATTGAGGCGTGTGTATCAAGATCAGGACTTTTCCATCCACGTGACGGATAGATACTCTAGGCACACTCGTTGAATTACATCTGTAAAGCTGTGCAACATGTGACTCGGTCACGAAGATTGAATATCATGGGAATGAGTTGAGTAGCACTTGTCGGAAACGAGATTGAACAAAGTATGAAAGATACTACTGATCAGATCTAAGACAAGTCTAGTATCATAGTGACAAAGGGAATATGGCCCAACGTTAATGGTTCAATCAATTTATTTTCGTAGAATGCACTGGGGTCATTACGTGCATCTAGGTTCCGCTAATGATCATAGATCGGAGAATAGTCCCGGTCATACCTGGAGAGTTCACGAATTGTAGAGTAACACACTTAAGGGTTCGATGACATATTGAAGGTGGTTTTGGAACTATCGGAATTACTGGAGAAGAGAGAAGAATGAGTAAAAAAAATTCGTGTGGATCCGAAAGGTGTTTGGAGAGTTCCGAAAGGTGTTTCAAGGCAAAAGAAATTAAATAATATGTATTTATTATTAATTAAATGAATTAATAATTAAATATCATTGTCATAACCCTCTGTTAGGTAATGTGCTAGGATCAAAGTCATCTTGCATCATGTTAAAAATTTCAAAAGAAATCATTTGAAATCAAATTCAAACTCAAATGGGAGAAGGACCCCCCCCCCCCCCGAGATGAATTAATTCAAAAGGCCAGAAATAAATCTTCTCCAGAAATTCATGTTTGATTTTTGAAAAGTCTTATAAATGAGTGTGATCACATATCAAGTGATGTGGGACCCACCCCATGCTCATGGATTTTTCAAATATTCAAACGAGACCTTGAATTAATTCAAAAACCCCTATTTGATTTAAGATTCAAATAATTTGAATTTGAAAAAGTGCCAAACTTTGCAAATGGCTAGTATATATTATTATGAGGCCATATAAAAAGTTATAACATTTTAGAAAATGGCTAGGTATTTATTTTAGCTAGCCAAAACAAATGTCAGAAGAAAACAGAAAAGAAAATGGAAAAAGAAGGGAGAAGGACTTACCTGTCGCCCCAGGCGAAGGCCCAGCCTGCCCAGCCCACCTGGAGGGGGCACATGCATCTTCTTCCCCTCCAGGCAGGCAAGAAGGTCGCCGACGAGCGTCGTGGGCGCGCCAGGCAGCTCCCTGCTTCCCTGGACCCCTATCCCTTCGCCACGCACGTCTGGGAGACGCCCAACCCTTTTCCCCTCTCTCCAGCGCCAGCTCCGCCCCTCTCTCGCCCGTTCCACCGTCGACCTAAGAGATCGCCGAAGTGCCGTCAAGCCCCCGCGTGGCCATTGACGTCCCGGAGCCCGTTGAAGTTGTCCCCTGTGTCCCCCTTCGAGCGCATCACCGAGCTGCAGAAGATGGCGTGGTCGGAGCCCACCTAGCCGACAAATTTGAGCTAAGCCCGTCGCCGGAGCCGAAGGAGATCAGCGTCGATTACCTCGCCGTCAAGCCCTCCCAGCTCAAGCCGTCACCGGCGTTGAACTCCCGGTGAGCTTGCGGCCCGAAACCCCTTGCCCGCGCCCCAAATCCCTTTCTCCTCCGTGTTCTTCCATGAGGGCCGAGGTGCAGCGCCGCCGTGCTCGTCGACGGCGAGTCTCCGCTAAGCTATCGTCGCTGCCACCTTGTCCATCGCGTTCCTCGTGCTCCACTGCTCCGAACGCACCCATCCCCGCTCCAAATGGCGTTCTGTAGCGAGGTTGGCCTCCAGCCAGTAGCGCCGCCGCCACAAAGCTCGACGCCGCCGTGCGTACAGGGACTCCCGGCCTCCCCTATCGGTCCCAATCGGCGCGCGACACCGAGAGCTGCGTCTCAGTGGTCGAAGCGCGTGATTTGGGCCACGGGAGCGCCGTCCCCGCGGACACCGCCGCCTCGGGTGGTCGCCGGAGACACGTCGCCGGCGTGCTGACGTGTCCGGCGAGGTTAACCACCTGGCCCCACGCTCCAGTGAGGCTGACGTGTGGGCTCTGCCCCACACTAATCCCCCCTGTTAAGTTAAATTAAATCAAATCAATTTAATTAACACACCAGAGGCTGACAGGTGGGACCCAGTGGTTAGTGGCCCCCTGACGCCAGCATTGTGTCACAGTGACGCAATAAAGAGAATTTCTATTTAAAGAATAAATCAGAAATTGGCAGAAATTAAGTGAAACTTTGAAAATTCATAGGAAATTCATATTAACTCCAAATTTAACTTATAGTATATGAAAAATGATCAGGAGAAAATAATCTATCCAAATATGCAACTTTCAACTATGTTTGAGTTGAATTTAAATTGGGACCAGTAGCATTTTCTATTTGGTTTAATTGGAATTTAATCAAATTAAATTCAAATGCTTTTGCAATTTGAATCTTAACAACATGCCACAATTCAGAGGCATATCTTACACATTTCAAGATGAATTACTTTGATCAAACAATAGCATTTGTAACTTGACTAAAATGAATTCAAATTGGAGTTTGAATTTTCAATTTCATTTGCAATATACTCCATTTAAATGGACTTGCCTCACACATCAGAAACATACATCAAGTTTCATCCTTCAACCATGTGATTGTGCATTGTACTTATTGTGCTCCATTGCTTGTGGTTTGTCGAGTAGAGGTGGAACCGGAACAGGAGGCTGCCCCCTTCGTTGAAGACCCCGATACCGAACCTCGTCAGCAAGGCAAGCAAACCCCCATTGATCATGTCGATAAAATCCCACTTCCCTCTCATGTCTCGCTTATGCATTGTATAGGATGATTACCATGCTACGTTTCTACCGCATAAATAAGATTGTATTCTATATATTAACATGAGTTTTTCTTATTGAAAATTCTTTGTTTTATATAGTTCTCTACGAGAACAATCCGATGGAAGAGGAATTATGCCTTGTGGACAGTGGCACCACGAACTCAATACTGAGGGAGATAAAATATTTCCAAACTCTGAAAAAGACAAATGGAGATATCTTAACTATCGCTGGACGCGATACGGTGATTGTTGGCACAGGACGTGCCATATTTACCCTCCCAAGCGGTACACAAGTGACAATTGAGGATGCTTTATTGTATCCCGATTCATCCCGTACCCTAATCAATTACCGAGATATCCGTAAAAATGGTTTTCACATTGAGACCCATGAAGACAACAAAGAGGAGTATCTACTCTTCACCAAAAACCACGGATATGGCAAAGAGGTACATGAGAAAATTCCTTCTCTATCGTCTGGTTTGTACTATACGTACATCAAACCCGTAGAACATGTTGCATACAAAGTAATTTTTCAGAATGTTAACGCATTCCAAACATGGCATGATCGCCTTGGCCATCCCGGTATCGGGATGATGAGAAAAATTACTAGCAATTCCATTGGTCACAATTTGCTTGAGTCAAAATTTCCTCAATCTTCTGATTTTGTGTGCACATCTTGTGCCACGGGAAAGCTAATTTTGAGGCCTTCGCACCTCAAAATACAAGCTGAACCACTTCAGTTCCTTGAACGAATTCAAGGAGACATCTGTGGTCCCATTCAACCATTAACTGGACTGTTCAGGTATTTCATGGTTCTCATTGACGCATCTACACGATGGTCACATGTGTGTCTTCTATCCACACGAAACCATGCATTTGCCAAGATAATGAGGCAAGTCATTAAGTTGCAAGCCCATTATCCTGAAAGTCGAATTAAATCAATTCGAATGGACAATGCTGCAGAATTCTCCTCTCGAGCTTTCAATGATTATTGCATGGCTTTGGGGATTGACGTTCAGCACTCTGTTCCATATGTCCATACACAAAATGGTTTAGCTGAATCACTGATTAAAAGGATCAAACTCATTGCAAGACCTTTGTTAATGAATTGCAACTTGCCAACCTCATGTTGGGGTCACGCTGTTTTACACGCTGCTGACTTGATACAACTGAGGCCAACTGCATATCACAGTACTTCCCCTCTGCAAATGGTACGTGGAAATCCTCCAAGCATTTCCCATCTGCGCAAGTTCGGATGTGCTACATACATCCCGATCTCATCACCACAGCGGACATCTATGGGCCCACACAGGAAACTGGGGATCTATGTGGGGTACAAATCGCCGTCGATTATCAAGTACCTGGAACCCCTTACTGGGGATCTATTCACAGCCCGTCACGCTGATTGCATATTTAATGAGGAACATTTTCCGGCATTAGGGGGAGATTTCAAGTACCAGAAAGAATGCCCGGAAATTGATTGGAATCCTCAAGCCATTTCACACTCTGATCCACGTACTCATGAGACCGAACTCCAAGTTCGGAAAATCATAAATTTGCAACATCTTGCAAATAATCTGCCAGATTCATTTACTGATCTAAAAGGTGTTACAAAATCCTTGAATCCAGCCAGAAATGCGCCCGAAAGAGTGGAGGTACCAATAAAAACCACTCAACTCCCTGTTCCTAAAAAGAGGGGGAGTAGTACGGCCTCTAACTTGGATCCTGCTTCTAGTAAGCAGCACAGGAAATCGAGGAGAAAAACCTTCGAGACAGTAAATACAAGTCAACTCAACGTTGACAAACACCCAGTGGATGGGCAACCTCCACAACCCAGCTCCAGAGTGCACATACTGGCTGGGACATCGGAACACCCAGACTCACACATATTGGGAAATCATGAAGAGTCATCAAGGGTGCAGGAGATATCCACCAACTATATTGATTCTGGAGAATCATTTGATCGTAAGTCTACGATTGTCGACACTTACTTTTCTGCTACAATTGCAAATACCCTTCTCAATGATCATGATCCTAGGACCATCGCCGAGTGTGAAAAACGCTCCGACTGGCCTCAATGGAAGGATGCAATACAAGCAGAATTAGCCTCGCTTAACAAAAGAAAGGTATTCACAGAAGCAATACCTACACCTCCAAATGTTTTCCCTGTGGGATTCAAATGGGTGTTCATCCGGAAACGGAATGAGAACAATGAGGTGGTGAGATACAAAGCAAGGCTCGTAGCACAAGGTTTCACGCAGAGACCTGGCATTGATTTCAATGGAACATATTCTCCAGTTATGAGTGGTATCACATTCCGATATCTTATTTCTTTGGCAGTACAAAATCATCTATCTATGCAGTTGATGGATGTCGTGACCGCATATCTTTACGGGTCACTAGATTCGGACATTTACATGAAGGTTCCTGACGGAGTCTCTGTCCCGAATGCAAGTGCTAAACGCAACATGTATTGTGTTAAACTGAACAAGTCTCTTTACGGCTTGAAACAGTCGGGGCGGATGTGGTACAACCGACTAAGTGAGTTCCTTCTTCAGAAAGGCTACTCCAACAGTGATGATTGCCCATGTGTCTTCATCAAGAAGTCCTCTACAGGTTTTTGCATCATTTCTGTGTATGTTGATGATCTCAACATCATTGGCAACGCACATGACATTGATGAAGCACGCAATCACCTCAAGATGGAATTTGAGATGAAAGATTTGGGTAAAACCAAATTTTGCTTAGGTATTCAACTTGAGCATCTTCCATCAGGAATCATGGTACACCAAGCTGCCTATATCCAGAAAATATTGGAGAAATTCAATATGGACAAATCCTATCCATCGAAAACTCCTATGGTGGTTCGCTCTCTAGACGTAGAGAAAGATCCGTTCAGACCGAGGGATGATGGAGAAGAGATTTTGAAACCTGAAGTTCCATACCTGAGTGCTATTGGAGCGCTTATGTATCTTGCAAATTGCACAAGACCAGATCTTGCTTTTGCAGTAAATCTACTTGCTAGACACAGCGCAACACCTACCAAGCGCCATTGGTCAGGTGTAAAGAATGTCTTTCGATATCTTCAAGGTACTAAGGATCTTGGGCTGTTCTTCCAATTCCAGAGAAATATGGACTTCAATATGATTGGATACACTGATGCTGGCTATCTATCAGACCCCCATAATGCCAGATCACAAACCGGCTTTGTGTTTTTACATGGTGGGACTGCTATATCATGGAAGTCTTCGAAACAGACTTGGTAGCAACGTCCACAAATCATTCTGAGATAATTGCATTATATGAAGCATCACGTGAATGTGTTTGGCTTCGCAGAATGATAAACCACATACAACAGTCATGTGGAATTGGTTCTATCGAATCACCGACTATTATCTATGAAGATAATACAGCTTGTGTTGCTCAAATGCAAACAGGATACATAAAGAGCAACATCACTAAGCATATAGCTCCTAAGTTGTTTTTTCCCCATGAACTTCAGAAAAGCGGGGAAATAAACATCTTGCAGGTTAAATCATGCGAGAATCTTGCTGATTTATTTACCAAGTCTCTACCGAATTCTATATTCCAAAAATATGTTCATGGAATCGGTATGCGACGACTTCGGGACTTGCAAATATCAGGGGAAGTCTCATCTTGAGACACCTCTGCTCATAATATCACATTATTTTCTCTCTTGTGATTTTATATTTCAGGATCTCTTGAAAGATTTTAATAAAGAACTGTTGAGAGAGGATCTACTTGAGATGATGGCACTATTCGGATGATCGTGAGATGATTCTACATGGTCAAGCGTAGATTAGGGGGAGTGTTGTGAATAAATCTCCACTTGTACAACCGCATAGCGGTTCTTCTCCTCGTACCGACGCCTTTCTCCCGAACGGACGCGCCTATCGCCAACGGACATGCCGTCCGTTCCAAAGTCGGTTTCCTCCATGTATAAATTGTACTCTTTTCATCGCAAGATGTATACAAGATTCATTCAATCTTCACACTAAGAAAACCCAGTGTACCTACGTTTGGTTTCCAACTTAAAAAAAAAACTTACATGTGACTTAACTAATTCTCATGTACATGAGAACTAGCAAAACCGAAATTCATAACTATGGTAGTTTGACTCGGCTCAAGCCCACCAAATGTCTTAGAACTTTGTAATTTATAGAAACTTGTGATTGAGGTGGAGTAATAAAGTTACCATTACCCACCAAAAAAAAAAGCTCTAAATAGCAACAAGGTGAATTTTGTGAAGGATATTACTTGTTTGGATCAATCACCAAGAGCTCGAATCAACAAGACGTGCACATTTTATTACCAAAAAATGACAACAAAATAATTCAGAATTTTGTGATGGGGATCTAGCATCATAATCATTACAATATTTCCCCCCAATGTCTGAACTGAATTTGATAGTCACTTAATTGATGATAACATGACACAACTATCAAGTATCCTTCCGAATATCTGATGCCCTAACCCTTTAATGCTTGGACAAAAAAAATGAAACAAACTTACATTATTGCTTACATTTCCCACAAGAAAAAACACACAACCAGTGCTCATCTGTAACAGTCTTCTCTCCATCCTTGTCTAGTTCCATCAACAGCCAGAACTTTGAATTCTATATGCAATTATGCTCGATTTTATACTTAATAGTGTACACAGGTGGAAGACCTATGATGCGGTGCTGAAACAATTATGTCACTCACTTGGTGTAGAGGACATCCTCCCAAGGGTGACGGTAGAGTGGTTGCTTGAGCCTCTTCTGGTCAAAGGTGTGGCTGTGGATCCAAGAAGCAGATTGAAAATATTAAAACAATGTAGTTACTAGGGTGAAAATGATGTTAGTTACATTTATCATTATAGAAGAGTGAGACTTACCCAATAAGACCAATTGAACGTGCAAGCACAAAGAGTCCATTAAGATACCCAATCTCTACAATCTCGTCAATCTCTTGCTTGCTGAACATTCCACTCCCAGACAGAAGATCCAAGAAAAGCGAGCCAATCGCACCATCAACATTCATGACCAAATTGTTGGCCTTTGACAGGGTGTAGGTCTCAACCTGAACAGCATACTCCATATACTTGACTGAAGGGAAGTTTGCGTGAGCGTATTTCTGCAAAAGCTGCACTCTCTTGTCCCTGTTGTCTCTGCTTTTGATCCTATTAAAGATATGCAAGTGAAATTTGAGAAAAAGGACAACATAACTCGTTGTACATTAAAAACAATGAACATATGATTAAAGTCCATTTTCAGGTGCATGTTTATAGATGTCAAGGGGGGGTATTATACCTGTGACCAATCCCAGGGACACGGATTCCCTTCTTTTTCATGCCCTCAACAAATTCATAAGGCGTAAGACCCTAAAACCAATTGATGCAGTTTATAAGATCAATTAATAAACACATGAAAGCCAGATCTGGAAAATGAAGTAAGATAACCCACCCTATCATATGCATCTTTGAAGTACCGAGCGGCATCATCAATTGCACCACCAAATCGCGGGCCAATTGTCAATAATCCTGTGTTATTTCAACCATGAGTTCCAATATTCTGTTGTGTACATAATGTTACAGGTTCGCATGTATCAGTTAAGCAAGCTCACCAGATACCAAGCTGGAAACAAGGTCCTTTCCAGCCCTAGCAGTAACTATAGAATTGTGAGCGCCGGATACACAAGGGCCATGATCAGCACAAAGCATGATGCACATCTGTCAGACATATGAAGAAACCTTATTAGGACCCAAATGAACTATAGATATACAAGGGGGGGGGGACATAAAAAATCATTACGGCATATTAGAACTTTTGTAGGGAAGATAGATTATCCATGTTGCATTTAGCCCATAAATTACCTCAATAAATTGAGTACAATAACGAGGAAGGCTGCGCTTGAACCACAAAAGAGAAATAACATCACCAACTCCATAACCCCTTTCCATAATTGTAGACATGGGCACACCAGCATAGCAAGGTTCCTCGCCTGCATCATACACATGCACGTCCCCTTGTTATTCTCGGGAAGGGATAGCAGTGCAAAGGACAATTATCACGCATATGTAGGATAACATGTTGCAACCAATCTAACCTCTATCATCAGAGATAGTGGAGATAATGTGCGTGGGAGCTCGGACCTTCCCACTCTTAATGGCAGTTTTGAGATCCTCGGGAATGAGGGGAGGTGTAACCTCAGGGACAGGAGGAATATTTCCTTCCTCAACCTGCACAAAATAAATAAAAAATGAAACCCCAAGCTTTGATCCCCCAAAATTGATACTTGCAAAAGACATCAGCCGTGATGGATGTACCAGCTTCTCAAATGTCTCCTTAATCACACTTTCAAGAGCTTCAAAGGAAGTAGGGACAATTGCCCCAGCATCCCTTAGTGCCTCATTCTTAGCTTGTGCAGATTCCAACTCACCACCGCTCTTTGCACCCTGTTATAAATACCGAAATTAATTAATAAACCACATCTGTGGACACTGAGTGTATTGTCCAGTTCACCAGAACTCGAGGAAAAGAGCACCAATTTGTTTACAACTTACAGCATGGCCAAATTGGACCTCGGATTTGAATAAACGTGCACATGTTCCGCTAACCCAAGCAACAACAGGTTTCTGAACCTTTCCTTGTTTCAAGGCTTCGACGAGTGAATACTCATCACTTCCTCCAAGCTCCCCAAGAACAACCATCATCTTAACCTACAGCCAACAAATGAGATGTTGATACACCATTGATCAGAATCAAGACTTGAGTTACAAATAATGCAGGACACTTGTGCGACAAAGATGATGAATATTTATATACTACAGGAGGAAGGTTAACACTATCTATTTCTCTATAGAGATGGTAAGTGTCAAACCTGAGGTATGTTATTAAAACGCAGAATGTGATCTGAAAGAGTTGAGCCAGGAAAAACATCCCCCCCAATTGCAATTCCTGAAGATGTTGAGAAAAAGTTAGCATGGGTGCATTATTCAGTAAATGTGACATTTACATTTATGCAACAACAAGGTACCTTCATAAAGACCATCAGTCACTCTTGAAATGGTGTTGTACAGCTCATTTGACATGCCACCCTATTGAAGTAATGGAAGTTCAGTTTGTAATTAGTAATAAAAAAATATACAGTTGAGAATATATATATCATAAAATTAAACATGTGGAGTTCTGGAAAAGAAAACAAATGGAAAGCCAGGAGCTCTCCACATTTTTCCGAATAAAAATATAAAGCAAAGCATCATAATGGTCTTCTAAAGTTCTAAGACTCTCTATGTGTAAGCAAAAATTGTCTTTACAGACACAATGGACGGTTCGTTTTTCTGTTACTTTATTTATGGGCACAGAAATATATTTGATGAAAGAAGTAAGTTTATTAACAACGAAACTGAAGCATACCGATTTAGATACAAAACCAACTGATCCCGGCCTGTACAGCTTGCATTGAATTATGTTATCAATGGTTCCAGCAGTATCACCAATCTTGAAAGCACCAGCCTGAACTCCTCCGACTGTTGCAGGTCCAATGATGACCTACAAATAACACTGGATCACTTAGCAAAAATAAATAATAAATATGAAGGCCATTGTCAGCCTACAACACATTATATATAGAAGTTACCATTTTGCTCAAGCTCACAAGTCATCATTTAGTTTACAAATTTGTCTATAAGGATACACTCCTTCACTAATTAATATGAAATTGTCTTATTCTAAGCACTTTATGACGAGAACCGGTGACCACACCCAAATTTAAAAGAAGGAATTCCATGTAAAATATAAACCTTACCTTGTTGTTAGCACGTGCATAGCTAATTAGCTGCTTTGCATCTGATTCAGGAACTCCCTCAGCTATAATGGCTACAACTCGGATAGTCGGCTGCTTCAAAGCTGACAATGAAGAAGCAGACGCACTGCAGATTCATAAAATATGGTGAAATTGTAGTAGTTGCTCCGGATCATGCAGTATTTCCCTGACGGATTATCAACGCTAAAACTAACCTCCGGTAGGATGCAAAGTTGATAAATACATCCGCAGTTGGGTGTGCATTGCAAGCAGCTTCAATTCTAAAAAAATATGCATGAATAGATAAATTAATTGTTCACAGATGAATGTTAAGCTAGCAAACTGCTAATGTAATATCCCTCCATCTGAAATAAGAACCGCACTCTTTCAATCAAACAAGATAAATGAGGGAGCAGAGAGCTCACGTAGGATGAACTGGAATAGCAATTTCTTCTTGTCCAAAAAAAAGTTTCTGGAACCCATCAGAACCAGGATTGATTATTCCAGCAACAGAAGGTGTTTCTCTACCTATCAGGCAGTGCAAACAGATTCAGTACGAGAGGCAAAACAGAAACACTATACAATCCTTTTAAGCCAATGATAGGGAGAATATATACCACAGAGGAAGTCAAAATCAAGCATCCGCTGGATAGGGAGTTGCTTATAATTATAGAATAGCGCTTGGGTGGTTTTCGAGAAAATTTGACCTGTCGCCATGATTAATTCCCCTGCAACATAACAGGTATTAGCCTATGATAACCACAGTAATGGCTACTGTTTAGAAAACTATAAATCGTAAGCCCCCTACCCTACTAGTCGTCAAAGTACCAGAATGGAATGAAACCATGTTAGCACAATGAAAGAAATGTTGATATGATATGCCAAGCATAAGCCCAACATCCAACATGACACCTCGGAAGCATTTCTATTAAAATAGTATAAAGCGAGATGATCTTAAACAAGGAGCTACTGACATAACTTATAGCTGATGAAAACAATTCATGTGTGTACACCCAGGAAGTAGGAAAAAAGTATGGATCATAGCCTCGTATCAACTATGAGAGAAGTCATAATTGAAGTGCATGAGGAAGATGACAACTACAAGATGTTAATTTGCTTGAATAATGTCCTCAGCAATAGCAGTGTTACAAAGTTAGTTTTGTAAACACACAACCCAGATCTGCAACAATAACTGACTAAAACCACAAAAGCATTAACACCTAGTGGAAAGTTCATATTCATATCAAATTCACACAAAAGGGACCAGGTACTTGGTCCAAGTGACCTTTTATTCACAAAACCTACTGTCAGATCATTGTTGTGAATATTGCTAAAACAGGGCAGGCGGAGAATCTACAGGATTAAATTGCTTGATCCCCATAACTGTACCATATAAGGGAGCTGACATCTGCACACAACACCAGATCTCAAATGCGACGCACCAGCATAATCAGTTCTTGCTGCGCGCTACTTCTGCCAACTAAATCAGAACAATGCCAAAAACAAAATCACATGTATGCTAACTTCCCATGAAGCTCAGAGCTTTCTAGTCATCGTCACTTGCAGACAAACTATAATGAATACACTTATACAAAAGAACATTTTAGCAACTGATGCACTGAGCCAACCAAATAGACTCAGAAATATGTGACCAAGTACTTAGTCCAAGCACCACCACTAACGAATTCTACTAAGATAGGACAACGGAGAACCTATAGAATCTGAGTTGCCTGATCCTCAGAAGTAATAAGATACTCCTATAAGGTTGCTGAAATCTGAGAAGAACACCGGATCTCAAACAAACATGATGCACCAGCACAACAACTGCCCAACTAACTGAATGCTTAAATTATGTTCGCCTCCAAGATTCAAATCGACAGTGAATAGAGTATACTAAGTTTGCGTCTGCACCAAGATGAGAGTTTTCTCACTAAAAAACGATTTATAGCGACTAAAAAAGGACCTTAAAACTTAACACTGAGCTGACCGAATGAACTTCCCAGACCACATAAGTTAAGCCACGAGATCCCGCCCAGATCCCAGACAAATAGCGAGCGCCGGAGCCCAAATCCGACAAAACCGGGCGAAAGCCGTCGCCACTCCCCGCACGACAGCGCAGCAACCCGTCAGATACGAAACAAAACTCGCGCCAAAGGGGGTGCATTTCTCGGCCAAATTTGGATCGAACGCAGCAAGCGGAGCAACCCATTCCCACCCAAAACCCCAAAGAATCCAGCACTGGACACCTCGGGATCCCGCTACCCGCGGAACCGGCCGTGCGACAGATCCGCGGCGCGGCGCCGGCCCACCAACTGTTCGACGGAACGCCGCAGAGGGCAGTAAAAAGCAGAAGACTAGAGGCAATGCGTGGGAGGAGCAAGGTTGGTAGCGGCGGGCGTACCTTCCGAGGCGAGGCCAGGGGAGGGGGGGAGAGCTGCGGACTCGGGGACGGACGGGAATTGAATTGGGTCTTGGGCAGGTGAGGGAGGGAGGACGGAGCTGAGAGGCAGGAGATGTGGAAGGATTTATAGTGGCGGGTAGGTAGGAGCTGGGAAGGTGAGAAGTAGGCGGCGCACGCAGGTAGTTCGGCATTCTCCATTTCCATCCTGGTCGCACCACATGGGGCCTCGGGGTCTGGGTGTGTCACGACTTTGTGGCAACCACCACCACACCTCGCACCACGATCCCTTGGAAAATCCGTTGAAATGTTATTTTGATGAGATTTGTTTGTGTAAACTATGGATACTTTGATTCATAGTATCTGCATTAAAATTGAAAATACAGATTTTTTTCCCGATATACTTTGTATAGGTATTCATGAAAATTATTGACGAAATCATATGTATCTATAGCATATGAAAATTGAATTGTCGCCCTCCTCCAACGCGATCCCATGGTGATCGTCGTCGGAGATCACCCCCGACAAGCCTTCACCCATCCTCACCACCCCCAAACGTCAGGGAGAGTGAGACGCCGCTACCCAATTTTCGCGATCCGGTTGAGGAGGATTGGTCGGGTTACGGGTGATCTGAGAGAAGATGGATAGTGTGATCCAATCTTGGGCGCATAGGGCACGGTAGAAAAGAAAGGTTAAGATAGATTTAGAAAATAAAGGGTAGAAAATATCTGAGATTGTGATGAGGCGAATCAATGCCATGATGAATCAAATCTAGGAAATCCTTGGAGAGCTATGGTGGGTATAGCTTTATTCAAACGAATCTAGATCTCGCAACAAAATCAGACGTCAACTTGGTATGTAAAAACATGAAGATTATTACCCCGTTCATATAGGAAACATAAATGACGTGTCAAGGAAGTACTTTGATTCGGTTGCATGTCCGGGGTGGTAGACCAGCGAGAAAAAAATCATGAGAAGAAGGAAGGGCATATCATGATCGTCGAGAGGAATGATATGATACTTGATACGAAGCACATTGGTACATCCCAGTAGGAAGGCACGTCACCCCCAAATTGATGTATATCTCAGATCATGTGTCAATGAAGAGTAGGTATCAAATCCGCAGGGTGAGGGGGACATCTGATGGAAAGAATCCATGTGAAAGTAGACCGTACAAAATAAACACACACTTGAGATCCCCCTGATGGAGGTCAATGATTAATTGAAGGAGATGAATTCTTGGAGTAGGAGGATCTCGTGCTGGCAAATCCATACAAACTATATCCTCATGAATGAAACTTTCAAAATCACGACGATATAAAAAGGGATGAGAGCATAGTGGCCTAGGCACAATCTCGCAATAGCACCTCCGTTTCGTCCCACTTCATCTCCATGGAGAACACCGTAGATCACAAGATGAAGAATTTCATTACATGCAACAAGATTGAGGAGGTGGCCTCAAATGGTGAGGCTCGGGGGAGAGAGGAAGTTTCGTGGAGGTCATGAGGAGAGCTCCCAAGATGAACTCCAACTTTGCATCATTTCGATGGAGATGGAGGTGCGAGGAAATGAGGTGGTGGATCTGGATCTGACCAAAGCTCGGGTGTCCATGCGTATGCGATGGTTGGTTCTGGGCTAGTTCTTCTTCGTGTTCTCCTTCAACAACGAGGCATTGTTCAGTGAGATCAAGAACAAATGGGGATTGTGAGAACGCCTCATCTACACCCCTCTCTGGAACAATTTCTTCATGTCGAGTTCGAGCATGAGATGATAGACGCTTCATCTTGGAGAATGGCCCGTGCATGCACCGCAAGTAAGCTTTTCTTATTTATTTTTTGACAATGAAGGGAAGCCGACTGATGTGGCGGTGAATGTTATGCCTATTTGGGCTCACATTTAGGATGTGCATCCTCTCATGTTGTCCTGAGGAGGTGAGATGACAGTTTAGGCACTTGTTGGGAAAGGTTCTGAGGGTAGGCGCTGATAAAACTGGCAAGCTTATAAGAGTCACAAGGTAGCAATCAACACCGATAGAGTAGAGAGGATAGATAGTACGGATTACAACACAAGTTGCAATTGTGAGATGAGATAGGATGGTGGTGGAGATGGTGCTGATGTTGGGTATGATGTTGATGATGATCTCGATGATGTCCGTGACGATGGTGATGACGATGGCGATGATCTCCCCTTCCGGGAGGTGTTCTCCCCGGTGGAATCTGCCCGCTGGAGATGTCTTTTCTTCTCTGTAGGTTTCCGCCACGGAGCGGCGGCGGAACTCGCGAAACTCCCCTTTCTTTAGGGTTTTCGGAAGACGAGGGATAAATAGGCCAGAGGGGGGATCCTGGGGTGGCCCCAGGGGTCCAGGCGGCCACCCGGCGCGGCCAGGGGTGGGGTCGCGCCAGGGGGCGCCTAGGCACCTGGTGGCCCCCCTCTGGTCTCCGTTTTGCGTGTCCCCGTCATTCTTCTGGAAAATGGCCTCCGTTGATTTTTAGGTAATTTGGAGGTCTTCTGTTTCAGCAACTCAACGTCCACTTTTTACCGCTGAATTCTGCGTCTGCTGCTTCGGCATCGGAAAGTTGCAAACTGTGTAAAACAAGCCAAAACAACATAAGAATAGCATCATAACATGAAATATATCAATGAAAAGGGTGAATTACTATATAAAATAGTGATGCATTTTGGACGTATCAACTCCCCCAAGCTTAGACCTCGCTTGTCCCCAAGCGAATGCTGAGCTCGGTAAACCTGTCCACAATTTTAGAGACTGAAGTGACGATAAATAGAGTACAGACAAGAATCATCAGGATGCCTTCACCAAACTCAAACATCCTCAACAGCAACCTCAACTCATAAGGTCCTTATGAGAAAGTAATAACAATTATAATCAAAAGTAGGGCTAAGGAAACTCATCACATTGTGGCAAACATATCCTTGGTCAAAGTACAACTAATAAGTTTTACTTTTGCTCTTTCACTTTATAATGAAACAATTTGAAGGTTTTTGAAAGAACATGTTATTAGTCGTGAAGTGAAAATGCCAACACGAAGTAAGATGCTTGCTTGGCATAAGCTGCCGCAAACAACTTACTTATCAAAAGATAAATTCAACAAGGATGTGGCATGGCAAAACTTAATGCAACATTATATGAATGAATCCTCAACAACACCAAGTGTCTATTCTCTTTGGGAAAAGAAGGAAGTAGGAAAACTAACTCAACATAAAAGTAAAAGAAAGGCCTTGTTATAGGCAAGTAGGGAAAACTCATGTGCTATCCTTAAATCAAACATAATGAAAACAAATTTGGGGAGGTGCATAGTTTGTCAACGAATGCTAATAGATAGCTCAATTACTTCTCAAGCTGGAAAAGTTTCGAGGAACGGCTCCCAAGTGGGGACGATCACATCCCCTTAATCTCCTTTGTTTATCACTGCCAAAATTTCTGATTTCTCATGGACCAAGCGTGAAGGAGGGTTTGTTTTTGTATTATCTTACGAGCTGGGCGCACTCATGCTAGTTCCTCCTCGGTTTATGGGTTTGCAGATTAGACATGCAACCCCGGGGTAAAACTTGTCCAACTTAAGAAGATCATGAAATTACCTACTACTTCCCATGAGCTAAACAAGAGGCACAAAACAGAAGATTTTGAACATTTAAGGATAACACATAAATTCTATACTTTTAGGAGTGGCAGGGAAATACCACGAATAGGAAGGTATGGTGGACTCATATGGAAGATATTGGTTTCAGGGTATGGATGCACAAGCAAAAATCTTCTTGGCAAAGAGTTTGGCTAGCAAAGGCTTTGAGAGAACAGACAATTGATGATGACTTAGATGCAAAGCATATAAAGCATAAACATTAAGGTAAGCATAACACATCAAGTTGTCTTCCTTATCAACATAACACTTCAAGCATAATAACATAAAAGGTTTTGGCTATGTCGCTACTTGAGAAAACATGCATGTTGTCATGACCAAAGCTATGTTTTCCAAAATTAAATAAAGTTTTCAAAGCCATACCTGATATAAGGTCAATACTCCCCATAAGAATCATCATGTAAGGCCGATTGCATGAAGAGGAAATACCGAGTGCAGCGAAGGAACCAATAGACTTCTAATTAATATTCCATCATAGACGACTCCATACTCACGGATACAAACTCTCCACAAAGGAGTGATAGACCTCAATGCAAACACCTATTTCATATAATAACTTTCCTAGACATGATATGACTCTACTTGACTCTAAAAGACTAAGATAAAGATAAAGATATCGGGCACTCCCCAAGCTTGAAACAAGCTAAAGGGATGCCATTACCCGAGGAGATTTACTCCTCATTCCTGTTCCTGTTGATTCTTCAAACTTCTGATGATACGTCGAAGGGCTTGGTTTTCATCTTCCAAGATCTCCACTTGTACTTTTAGTACACGGAAATCTTCGCACAGTTGATTGGTGATGCGGTAAGCTTCAGAGATGGTGGAGGTCATACGTTGATCTTCAAGCGAAGGGGTCGTTCCTAAAAGGTTAAGAGAAAGATCATAATGAGGTTGGACACTCCCCACCATGATGGGGTTGCTTGATCTTTCTCCTTGCGCTGATGGACCCCTTAGTTGCTGAGCGGTGATAATCTTGACTTCTTCTCTCACGGAGCGCTCCATCTCCGCTTGTCTTGCAGCGATTTCTTCTTTTGTAGCCCAATCAATGTACTTCCCTTGGTTGAGATCCCGTTGGACTTGGTGCAGACGTTGCCCCATGAAGTCTTCTCCGCTCGAGACACAAGAAGACATCTCTAAAATAGTTTTTTATCCTCGCAGAAAACAGCTCGAGAAGAAAACACACGAAATCACGAGATACGGTGCCGGGACTATCCGGGCAAATATATAGCAAAAATTTCTGCAACAGAAGGAAAGCAACGAGCCAAAGCGGAGTCGGAGGCGAACTCCAGGGTGCCTAGGCGGCCTCCCGACGTGGCCAGGGGGTAGGTGATACATCCCAAACATATCTATAATTTTTGCTTGCTCCATGCATGTTTTGTGTGACTTTGCCATGTTTTGCTTGAACTTTCATACACTTTTGAACCTATTTGGACTAACCTATTAACTCAGTGCACCCAGTTGCCAGTTTCTGTTTTCTGCTGTTTTTGTATTTCAGGTTTTCCGGCCATTAAAAGTGCTCCAAAAATTCCGGGAAAAATATAAAAAAAATGCGCAACAGAAGCTTACGGAATCACCAAGAGAGGGATGGGGGCCACCACCAGGCAGCCAGGAGGGCAGGTGGCGCGGCCCCACCCTGGGCTGCGCCAGGGACCCTCCTGACTGCCTCGTGGGTCCCCTCGATGCCCCCTTCGCCTATATTTACCCCTCGGGGTGGAAACCCCTAATATCGATCTCTTTCTCGCGAACTCCCCTCTGTACCGCCGCCGCCGCCGTTTCAAGATCAGGGCTGCCTGGAGAAGCTGCCCCGACACCCTGCCGGAAGGGGGAACCCCCTCTGGGAGACCATCCATAGCCATGGACGCCTCTCGGATGTGCCGTGAGTAGTCCCCCTTGGACCATGGGTCCGTGACCAGTAGCTATGTGATGTATCTCTCCCCTTTTTGCGCGTCCACTTTCGAGTCCTCGTGAGCTGCCTCACATGATCGAGGCATCTATGTAATTTCTGTTGTTGCTATGCTGAGTTTGTTGGGATCTGATGGATTATGAGACTATGTTCAGATTGTGATGAGTAATTTATTTGGTTCTTCTCTTTTATATTTTGTTCTTGAGTAAATTCTTGCATGTTCTCCGTTGCGGTATTTGCTTTGGCCAAGTATTTTATTTGCAACTCCAAGAGAGAGCGTTATGCTCGATTGTGGGTTCAGCCCCTTGATGTCTAGCTTGAGAAACATGAGACTAGGGGATGTGTTGTTGCCACCAGGGATAAAACAACGGTGCTTGTACCTGCGGGTGCAAGGATTGTTTACTTTACGCAAAGTTCTTTTAATGCAGTTGTCTGTTGCTTTGATTTTACACTTTGGGTGGGATTCACAACTTAATACCAGCGAGATGTTCTGGATAGATATCTCAAGGTGGATGATTCGTAGTAGATGCAGATGGATTTCGCTCTACTTACCTTGGCGTACTGCCCATTACTTTTGAGCCCTTCCTTTCTTTGCAGCATAGTTAGCATTGCGATGCCTTCATAATCCTGTCAATTGCCCAACTGTGATTTGTTTACCTTGCTAGCACTTTTATCGTCTTTTGGGAGAGAGACATCAGTAGTGAAAATCACGGGACCCCGGTCCATCTTCACATTATTGTTCACATCCTCAATTTACTTTCAGCTTTTACTTTCCTTTGCACCTTTTATCTCTTGCGTTGATCCTTTGTAAACGACAAGGCCGGAGGAATTGACAACTCCTCTGTACTCGTTGGGAGAAAAGTTATTTGTTGTTGTGTGCAGGTCCACGACAACACCCTAGTCAGGAAGCAATTTCTGGCGACGTTGCCACCTACTTGTATCTCCTGAGTCCTACTGGTTCGATAACCTTGGTATCTTCACCGAGGGAAACTTGCTGCTGCACTGCATCTCAAACCTTCCACTTGGGGTAACCAACGAGGGGCGAGAGGCCATCAAGCAAATTTCTGGCGTCGTTGCCGGGGACTCAAGTCTACAAGATAGGGGAGTTGCACTCTATCTTTTATCTTTGCTTTTTAGTCTTGTTAGTTTACCTTTCAGTTTTTACTTTTGTGTCCTTAATCAAAAATACCAAAAACACTTGTTACCTTGTTAGTAGTTACCACTATGGCTAGTCCTTTTGCCTTTGGTGAGGCAGAAGTGCTTACCTTTACTCAAATAGGCGGTGAAAGTTTGAAAGATGCTTGGTATAGAATTAATGATTCTCAAAAAAGAGCCACCAAGAAGCAATCCACTACTATCCTGCTTAGAAATTTTTATGTTGGGATTACTTCTTGGAATAGGTTTCTTTTAGACACTGCTATCAATGGGAACTTCATAGAGGCCCCAGTTTGGGAAGCCCTTAATGTTATTGAAAATCTTGTTGGAAGTCTCCCCATTGTTAGTATTAAGGAGGACATTACTTTAGCTCACATTATGAGAAAACTTGAAAAAATAGAGCTAGAGATGCCAAGTATCGATAGGGTGAATGAGTTGGATCGTAATATTCAAGGGAATTTGAATAGGATAGATAATTCCATGCAGAAAATTGTCAAAACTTTGGAGACTATCAAATCCCTTGATGAAAAGTCTTCTAGGATAGAAAAGATTGAGGAAGTTGTTGAAACTTTAGGAACTACCTTTTCCTCAATCAAAACCAAAAAGGATGAAACTCCGGCAAAGAAGGAACCTAAGTCCGTTTACGTACCCAAGGTTCCCCGAGCTAAAGCTAGCACACTCAGTGCCAAGAGAGTTGAAAGGGTGAAAACTTTGGAGGAGACACCTATCTTTAACTTTAATGAAACTCCAATTGATTTCCCTCCTTTTGATTTTATTCCAAGAAGCATTTTCATTCGTCCTTTATTTGAGAAACCCATTAAGAGTAGTTGTACTTTTGAAGAACTTTTTGATGATCATGATGATGGTTCAATAGATGCAACTTGATCTTCTGCTTTAAGCCTAGCTAATGGCTTTAAAGAAGCGCTTTCGGGAGGCAGCCCGCAACGAATTTATGTTTTTATTTTTGCTTTTGTTCTGTTCTTAGTGGTCTTGATGATTGTTACTACTGTAGCAACATCATTGTATCTTTACTTTTCAAGCTTTGTGCCAAGTTTAGCCTCAGATTGAAAGAAAGGTCAAAAGTTGGTGCTTGCCGTCGAGAAACAGATTCTGTCTTCTTGGCGGAAAAATTCTCAATAAATCACCAGATCATCTTTTTGATCTGAATTGTTTTGATAGCATGCTCCATACAATTACCTTTCAGGCGTCTGTTCAATTTTTTTTGATTTGAGTTGCAGAAGTACCTCGAAAAAATTCTCCTTTCTCTGTTGTTCTGTTTTTCTCAAGTTCTGCCCCGGTTTTTCTTTTCGCAGTTTTGCAATCCTTAAGCTTGCTTTTTCTTTGCAAACTTTTTTGGGCAGGCAAGAGAAACAGTAGCTCTTCCTGGAAATCTTTATTTGCAGTAGAGGAAAATTATTTTATTAGGGTACTAACTTTTCTAATCAGCCTACAATGAGTTATGTATGAAGGGAGTTTTCAAGTGCGTGATGGAAGGTGATGAAAGAAGATTCAGGAGTGTCAAACGCTCAAGCTTGGGGATGCCCATGTGCACCCCCAATAAATATTCAAGAAGACTCAAGCGTCTAAGCTTGGGGATGCCCCGATGCATCCCCTTCTTCATCAACAATCATCAGTTTGTCCCTCGTTGCACTATATTTTTATCACTTCATGCGTTATGTGCTTTGTTTGGAGCGTCTCGCTCTTTACTTTTCTAGGTTTGTTTTGCTTTCTTTGCTGTAGTAACAAGTTAGACCCCAACTTACTCTTTTGTGTGGGAGAGATTCACACTCCGCTTGAACTAGAACTCATAGGATTTGCATGCTTATTCTTTTAGCTGTGAGTTGTTCTTTTTCTTTTCTTAGCTGCTATTCTGTTTAGTTGTAGTGCTTTAGTTTTTCTAGAGCTTTTCTTTTGTCTTAGGTTGAACTTTCTATAGGTTGCATGTTTTATCTTGTTAGAGAGTTTTCCTGTTGCACTGAGTTCTGTGTCTTGACTGAAAGTAGGTAGTTAAAGTTGTTGTTCTCTTTGTAGTAGTAACTTTCAATAGTTTTGAGGTATTGACTAGAGTAATGTTTGAACTTATGGTGTCAAGAGCTCTTGCCTATTAGTGATAGACGTCGTATTTTGGGCAATCCGTGTGATTTTCGAAAACCAAAAACCCCTGTTGAGAACTCTAGCTACTAGATGGATCACTAACCTCTGGAGGGTTCGAATATTAGAGTACACTCACGTACCATGAGTCGAGGATGCGCAAGGATAACCAAACCCCCATACACTCCTCCTCGGGGTACCTGTCTCTTTGTGAACCTCCTGATTAGATTGAGAGTTACCGATAATAAGTGCATGAGTTCTTCGGACTAATGTGAGTATTCGAAAGTTGACACTTCCACCCACCTATACTTTTTCTAGCCTCTTCGGTACCGTGCATTGCCCTTTCTCACCTCGAGAGTTGGCGCATACTTCGCCGGTGCATCCAAACCCTTGGCATGATACGCTCTGTCATCATAAGCCTCCTTATATATTTCCTCAAAACAGCCACCATACCTACCTACAAGGCATTTTCATAGCCTTTCCGAGATACATTGCCATGCAACATCCACCTTCTCATGACTTGATCTTCATGTCATACATGGTACTTTCTTGATCGATGAGCCGCATGCTAGTTGGGCCTTGCCCTAATCATTGCTACATGACGTGCTAGTATCATTGCATATCCTGCTACCCTGGCAGAGGCATACATTTGCATCATGATAGTTACATTTTCTTTATGTGAGTACCTTTGTAAAGTGTGAAAGATCTCCTATATTCTTGTAAAATATAGAGTATTGCCCCTAAAGTGAGGAAAGGATCCCAAAGAGGACAAAATCAAAAGATCCCAAAGAGGAAAAATGAGAGTTAAATAGAAAGAGCCATTGAGGCCACCAAAAAATAAAAAAAAAGAGAAAAATAAAAAAAATAAAAAGAGAGAAGGGGGCATACTACTATTCCTTTTGAGAGATCCACACTAGTACTTCATCTTCTATCCCTTGTACTCCATAGAGATCATCATCATGCATATAGTTATGTGGGGACCCTTCACACTATAGAACTTGGCTTGTATATTCCAATGATGAGCCTCCTCAAACGAGCTCTAGGTCTTCTTGAGCAAGCAAGTTAGATGCACCCCCACTAGTTCCCTTGGAGAGCTTTTAGCTCACATGTGCATTCGTTGTATGGCAATCCCTACTCCTCACATCATATCTATCATATGGCCTTCTCTCGCCTATGATTGTCCTCATTGATGTGAGCCTTTCACACCTTTTTGTCTTCCTCCTCCACCTTCTTTCTGTTTCGCCTTTTAGGTGTCAACTTTCTTGCTCACGCTCATCCATTGCATGAGTGCTCAAAATATCGAAAGGGAGTGGATCAGTTTGACTTGTACCTGGCTAGTGGTCTGGGGACGAGTCCAGATAAGAATCCAAAGGAGACCAAGTGTGAAACTTTAGTAGATAGTTGTTCTCAACAACCTTTTTTCTCTTTTTCTCAGTCCCTTGCTTGCACGCAAACACCATTTGGAGACATTCGAGTCACGGACAGCGAGAGCTCTTGCAGCCTTTGTTCTTTTGTTGCTTGGGTCAATGCTAATATAGACTCTTGCTTGTTAAGACTTGAATTGAATTGCATGCTTTAATTGCTTTACTTAAAAGTCCTTATTTGGTTGTGTGGCATGTCACCACAGAAATTATGCTTGTTATCATTTACCTACTCGAGGACAAGCAGGAATTAAGCTTGGGGATGTTGATACGTCCCAAACGTATCTATAATTTCTGCTTGCTCCATGCATGTTTTGTGTGACTTTGCCATGTTTTGCTTGAACTTTCATACAATTTTTAACCTATTTGGACTAACCTATTAACTCAGTGCACCCAGTTGCCAGTTTCTGCTTTCTGCTGTTTTTGTATTTCAGGTTTTCCGGCCATTAAAAGTGCTCCAAAAATTCTGGGAAAATATATAAAAATCAGCGCAACAGAAGCTTCCGGAATCACCAAGAGAGGGAAGGGGGGCCACCACCAGGCAACCAGGAGGGCAGGTGGCGTGGCCCCACATTGGGCCGCGCCAGGGACCCTCCTGACTGCCTCGTGGGTCCCCTCGATGCCCCCTTCGCCTATATTTACCCCTCGGGGTGGAAACCCCTAATATCGATCTCTTTCTCGCGAACTCCCCTCTGTACCGCCGCCGCCGCCGTTTCAAGATCGGGGCTGCCTGGAGAAGCTACCCCGGCACCCTGCCGGAAGGAGGAACCCCCCTCCGGGAGACCATCCATAGCCATGGACGCCTCCCGGATGTGCCATGAGTAGTCCCCCTTGGACCATGGGTCCGTGACCAGTAGCTATGTGATGAATCTCTCCCCTTTTTGTGCTTCCACTTTCGAGTCCTCGTGAGATGCCTCACATGATCGACGCATCTATGTAATTTCTGTTGTTGCTATGCTGAGTTTGTTGGGATCTGATGGATTATGATACTATGTTCAGATTGTGATGAGTAATATATTTGGTTCTTCTCTTTTATATTTTGTTCTTGAGTAAATTCTTGCATGTTCTCCATTGCGGTATTTGCTTTGGCCAAGTATTTTATTTGCAACTCCAAGAGAGAGCGTTATGCTCGATTGTGGGTTCAGCCCCTTGATGTCTAGCTTGAGTGACAGAAACATGAGACTAGGGGATGTGCTGTTTCCACGAGAGATAAAACAATGGTGCTTGTACCTGCGCGTGCAAGGATTGTTTACTTTACGCAAAGTTCTTTTAATGCAGTTGTCTGTTGCTTTGAGTTTACACTTTGGGTGGGATTCACAACTTAATACCAGCGAGATGTTCTGGATAGATATCTCAAGGTGGATGATTCGTAGTAGATGCAGATGGATTTCGGTCTACTTACCTTGGCGTACTGCCCATTACTTTTGAGCCCTTCCTTTCTTTGCAGCGTAGTTAGCATTGCGGTGCCTTCATAATCCTGTCAATTGCCCAACTGTGATTTGTTTACCTCGCTAGCACTTTTATCGTCTTTTGGGAGAGAGACATCACTATTGAAAATCACGGGACCCCGGTCCATCTTCACATTATTGTTCACACCCTCAATTTACTTTCAGCTTTTACTTTCCTTTGCACCTTTTATCTCTTGCGTTGATCCTTTGTAAACAACAAGGCCGGAGGAATTGACAACTCCTATGTACTCGTTGGGAGCAAAGTTATTTGTTGCTGTGTGCAGGTCCACGACAACACCCTAGTCAGGAAGCAATTTCTGGCGACGTTGCCACCTACTTGTATCTCCTGAGTCCTACTGGTTCGATAACCTTGCTATCTTCACCGAGGGAAACTTGTTGCTGCACTGCATCTGAAACCTTCCACTTGGGGTAACCAATGAGGGGCGAGAAGCCATCAGTAGGCCGCGCCAGGGGGCGCCTTGGCCCCCTGGAGCTCCTCTCCAGCTCCAATCTGGCTTCGAATTTTCTTAATTTTGCAAAAACTCGTAATATGGAAATTTTATGACGGTTCGCGATGTTTCCTTACCGTAATACATAACTTTTCTTATTCTGCTTCTGCTGGTGTCTGAAATCGGGCTGCAACATATTCTTCATGAGTTGTTGTGTGTATTAAATTTACATCAACATTGACGGGGTCTCCCGCCATGTAATGCTTTAGTCTTTGCCCATTCACAACTTGAGGTTTGGTGCCATCAAAATTGTTAATCTTGATTGCACTTGAGTGGTAGACTTCTTCGATATGAAATGGCCCTTCCCATCTGGAAAGTAATTTACCTGGAGAAAACCTGAAATGAGATCTAAACAACAAAACTTTATCACCAACATTAAATTCACGTTTCAAAATCCTTCTATCATTCCACTTCTTTACCTTTTCCTTAAACATTTTAGCACTCTCGTAAGCTTCACTTCTCCACTCATCTAGAGAAGTCAAGTTGATGAGACGCTTTTCACCGGCTAACTTTGGGTCGGCATTAAGCTCTCTAACACTCCAGAAAGCTTTGTGTTCTAACTATAATGGCAAATGGCAAGCCTTTCCATAGACCATCTTATAGGGAGACATGCCCATGGGGTTTTTGTAAGCAGTTCTATACGACCACAAGGCATCTCCTAACTTCTTTGACCAGTACTTCCTAGAAATGTTAACTGTCTTTTGCAAGATCAGCTTGATCTCTCTATTGCTGAGCTCACCTTGCCCACTAGTTTGAGTATGGTACGGTGAAGCAATTCTATGATTGACATCGTACTTGGCTAAAGCTTTTCTAAAAGCTCCATGCGTGAAATGTGATCCTCCATCATTCATTGATGTGCGACATGATGATAATGGTTTCTCGCCCTTCGTTGGTTACCCCAAGTGGAAGGTGAGATGTAGGATAACAACAAATTTCCCCTATGTAGAGGATAGGGTTTGTCTCCCGTAGGACTCCGGAAATGATAAGTAGGTGGCAAGAAAACAATGGTACCGTTTACGACAAACGTTGCTTACTTGACCTGGACCTGCACACAGACACTAATAACTTTGCTCCCAACGAAGTTCAGAGAGGTTGTCAATCTCTCCGGTCTTGTTGTTTACAAAGTATCAAAACACAAGGGATAATGATAATGATAGCAACTGAAAGTAAAAGCAAGAAAGTAAATGAGCGTGTAAACAATGATGAGAATATGGACCGGGGTCCCGTGATGTTCACTAGTGATGTCTCTCTCCCAAAAGACGATAAAACTGCCATGCGAGGTAACAAATTGCAGACGGGCAATTGACAGGATTATAAACGCACCACAATGCTAACTATGCTACAAAGAAAGGAAGAGGCTCAAAAGCATGGGCAGGCCAAAATAAGTAGACCGAAATCCAACTACATCTACTACTAATCATGCACCTTGAGATATCTATCCAGAACATCTCGCTGGTATTAAGTTGCGAGCCCCACCCAAAGTGTAAACCCAAAGCAACAGACAACTGCATTAAAAGAACTTTGCGTAAAGTAAACAATCCTTGCAACCGCGGTTACAAGCACCGTTTTTCCCCCTTGTGGCAACATCACATCCCCTAGACTCATATTTCTGTCACTCAAGCGTGTCATTAGGGGGCATGAACCCACAATCGAGCATAACGTTCCCTCTTGGAGTTACTACCTACTACTTGGCCAAAGCAATAAACAGCAACGGAGAACATGCAAGAATTACTTAGGAACAAAAATATAAGAGATAATAACCAAATATATTACTCTATCACAATCCGAACATAATCTCATAATCCATCAGATCCCATCAAACTCAACATAGCAAAAGCAGAAAGATTACATATGTGCCTCGATCATGTAGGCCAGCTCACGAGGTCTAAACCATGAAGAACAAAGAGGGGAGGAGAACATCACATAGCTACTGATCACGGACCCATGGTCCAATGGAAACTACTCACGGAACATCTGGGAAGCGTCCATGGTGGAGGGGAAGCTCCCGGAGGTCGATCCTCCCTCCGGCAGGGTGCCGGGAAGGGTCCTGCTGGTGCTCCCGATCTTGGAAGCGCGGCGGCGGCGGAACAGAGGCGAGATCGCGGAAAAGGGTTCTGTCCTCGGAAGTTTCACATCACGAGAGATATATAGGCGAAGGGGGGCAGCCAGGGGGGCCACCAGGGGTCCAGGCTCCCCCTGGCGCGGCCAAGCCCTAGGACACGCCAGCTAGGCGCCTGGGGCCCTGGTGGGTCCCACCTGGTCCCCCTTCGGGACTCCGGAAGGTTCCTTCACGCTGATTTTTTATCTGATTTTCCCGAATTTTTGGAGCACTTTTAATATGGGGGAAAACTGAAATAGAAAAACAGCAGAAAACAGAAACTGACACTGGGGTGCACTGAGTTAATAGGTTAGTACAAATATGATCAAAAGTGTATGAAAGTGTATCTAGATCATAGCAATATCACACAAAACATGCATGGAGCAAGCATAAATTATCGATACGTTTGGGACGTATCAGTCATGAGGTACTTCGGTACACCAAACCTAGGTAAAATTACATCTTTGAGCATTTTCAAAGATGTCTTGTGATCAGCACTCTTAGTGGGGATTGCTTCAACCCACTTGGTTACATAATCAACAGCTACTAAAATGTGAATGTACTTGTGTGAGGGAGGAAAAGGACCCATAAAATCAAAACCCCAGCAATCAAAAGGCTCAATCACTAGAGAGTAGTTCATAGGCGTTTCATTCCTCCTACTAATATTACCAACTCTCTGGCAATTATCACAAGATAAAACATAATTTGTAGCATCTTTAAAGAGAGTAGGCCAATAAAAACCTGATTGGAGAACCTGATGTGCGGTCCTCTCACCGACATGACGTCCTCCATAGGGACTATCGTGACATTGTCTGAGAATGTCCTTCTGCTCGTGTTCCAGTATGCATCTTCTCACGATCCCGTCCGGACCTTCTTTGAAAAGATGAGGGTCATCCCAAAAGTAATGCCTCAAATCGTGGAATAACTTCTTCCTTTGCTGAAATGTTAAACCTGGAGGCAAATACTTTGCAACAATAAAATTAGCATAATCTGCAAACCAAGGATCGGAAAGAGATTGTACTTTTACAACGGCAAGTTGCTCGTCTGGAAAACTGTCGTTGACTGGGATGGGGTCATGCGGTATATCTTCCATTCTTGAAAGATTGTCCGCCACCGGATTGTCTGCTCCTTTCCTATCAACTATCTGTAAATCAAACTCTTGAAGAAGGAGTACCCACCGGATGAGTCTTGGTTTGGCATCCTTCTTTGCCATAAGGTACTTAAGAGCAGCATGGTCGGTATGAATAATAACTTTAGAATCAACAATATAAGGTCTAAACTTATCACAAGCAAACACTACTGCTAAGAATTCCTTCTCAGTAGTAGCATAATTCTTTTGAGCACTATCAAGGGTTTTGCTAGCATAATGTATAACATTCAATTTCTTATCAACCCTTTGTCCTAAAATAACTCCAATAGCAAAATCACTAGCATCACTAAGGATGGCAATTTTACCCATGGGTACGGGTACCCGCGGGTACCCTACCCGCATGGGTAGGGTATGGGTACATTTTTATACCCATGGGTAGTACCCATACCCTACCCATCAAGTCGTGGGTAGGTCACGGGTATAGCTTTGTACCCATGGGTATACCCATACCCTACCCATGTATAACGATGTACTATTTGACCAATTCAATGTGTATATATACTATATACTATTTTGTCTACTAAGTGGGTACCTATAGCCTATATAGTTAATTTTCATGTATTCATCTACCTGCTATTGAGTTGTCAATATTTTTTTGCTAATGCGTTACCAATGAATGTAAAAAGATGAAAATAATGTACTATTTGATCTACCCAATGGGTACCCGATGGGTATGGGTACCCACCGGGTATGGGTGTGGGTATAGTTTTATACTCACGGGTAAGGGTATGGGTAGAAGTTTGTACCCATGAACTATACGGGTATGGGTTTGGTATTGCTCTACCCTGCCCATACCCTACCCTTAAGCATCACACATAATTTCAAAGGGCAATTTCCAGCCAGGTGGCTATACTATAGGAGCAGTTATCAAAGCCTTTCTGAAGAACTTCGAAAGCCTCCTTACAATCTTCATCAAATAGAAAAGGAACATCCTTCTGGAGAAGATTAGTGAGGGGTCTCGAGGTCTTAGAAAAGTCTTTAATAAATCTTCTATAGAAACCAACATGACCCAGAAAACTACGAATACCTTTAATGTCCCTTGGATAGGGCATCCTTTCAATAGCTTCAATCTTCGCCTTGTCCACTTCAATTTCCCTCTCGGAAATCTTGTGACCAAGAACGACCCCTTCGTTAACCATGAAGTGGCACTTCTCCTAGTTTAAAACTAAATTTGTGTCCTCGCATATCTGGAAAACTTTATTAAGATTGTGGAGACAGTGGTCAAAGGAAGTTCCATAGACGGAAAAGTCGTCCATGAAGACTTCCATAATCTCCTCACATAAACCATGAAAAATAGCAGACATGCATCTCTGAAAAGTAGCAGGGGCATTGCATAAACCAAAAGGCATACGCCTGTAAGCATAAGTACCGAAAGGACACGTGAAAGTGGTCTTCTCTTGATTGGCAGTGTTAACATGAATTTGAGAGAAGCCAGAGTACCCGTCAAGATAGCAAAAGTGGGTGTTTTTTGGACAACCTCTCAAGCATCTGATCGATAAAGGGCAGCAGGTAGTGGTCCTTCCTGGTTGCCTTGTTCAACTTCCTATAGTCAATACACATTCTATATCCAATAACAACTCTTTGAGGTATTAGTTCATTTTTATCATTAGGAGCAACAGTCATACCTCCTTTCTTAGGAACACAATGAACTGGACTTACCCACCTACTATCAGCTATAGGATAGATGATACCTGCGGCTAGAAGCTTGAGAATTTCAGTCCTAACCTCGTCCTTCATCCTTGGGTTCAGCCGTCGTTGATGATCAACAACTGGCTTAGCATCGGGCTCGAGATTGATAGTATGTTGGCAAATCGACGAACTAATCCCCTTTAGGTCATCAAGGGTATAGCCAAGGGCACCACGGTGTCTGCGAAGTGTCTCCCATAACAGCTCTTCCTCAAATCCTGAAAGGTTAGCATTGATAATGACAGGATATATTTTCTTTTCATCTAAATAAGCATACTTGAGCGTATCGGGAAGTGGTTTGAGGTCAAACACCGGGTCTTCTTTTGGTTGTGCTAGGATTCCGAAAGGTTCAACCAGGAGGTTGTGCTTCAGGATAGCAGTTTGTCTTGTGAATATTTCGTCTAACTCATTTCTCTCTTGCATATGCATATCATTCTCGTGGTCTTCCATATATTGCTGCAAAGGATCATTAGGAGGAATAGCAATGGAAGCAATATCTTCAATAATTTTATCATCACTAGGTAAACTAGTACCACGAGGCTGCTTAGAGAACTTAGAAAAGTTAAATTCATATGGCTCACCATTGAATTCAACCGAAACTTTAGCTTTTCTGCAATCTATTGTAGCTCCACAGGTGCTGAGGAAAGGTCTACCAAAGATAATAGGGAAAAAACTATCTTGCACTGAACCAAGTACTAGAAAGTCGGTAGGATACTTTACCTTTCTACATAGGACTTCAACATCTCTCACAATTCCAATGGGAGAGATAGTTTCTTTGTGTGCTAGATAAATAGTAACATGAACCTCTTCAAGTTCACAGGGTGAAATCTCACCCATGATCTCCTAATAGAGTGTATAAGGAATAGCGCTAGTACTCGATCCCAAATTGCATAGCCCGTAATACTTGCGATCTCCGATTTTAACAGATAGAACTGGTGTACCTGAAATTGGGCTTTTATTCCTAGCTGTGACAATGTTAGTTGAAACAGCACAAAAATTTATATTGGAATCTAAAACATCATTAGTAACTAGATCTTTAACCACCGCAACTTGAGGATCGACCTTGATCTGGTCCTCAGGTTTGTCAGTTCGTCTCTCACTTTTGTTTATTATGCCTGTCACAAAAGAGTGCTCCCTCATCCTTGTGGGAAAAGCGGGCTTTTCATACATAACTGCAGGCAGAATAGGGCCAACAACATTAATAGTAATAGGTAATTCTTTAAAGGGTTTATGATACTGATCCTTCTCTTCTTTAGAAGAGTCAATGTGAGAGGCAAAGTTCTTAAAAAAATCAATCAGAAGCTGGGAATCAATACCAATGTTAGAGAAAAATGTATTAAAATAATCAGTTTTCACATAGCTCTCAATATAATCATGCTCATAATTTATAGCGGGTTCAATGCCTTTATCAATTTCCCAGTCTTCAGTGTTCTTCTGGATCCTCTCAATGAGATCCCATCTTACTTCAACGCTTTTTGTTTGGAATACCCCGCTAGGGGAGGCATCCAACATCTCTTTATTCTGAAGAGAAAGCCTGGCATAAAAATTTGTAAGTATAATATCTTTGGAGAGTTCAAGAATAGGACATTTGAAGGTTAGGGACTTCAGTCTCCCCAAGCTTAAGCGATGCTCTCTCCGTCACGAGGCCAAAAGTTATATATGTGTTCCTGTCTCGATGAATTTCATGAAGAGGATAAAACTTTGTATAAAATAGAGACATAAGCTCTTGCCAATTAAGTAAATGTGAGTTATCGAGGAGCTTATACCAATCTGAAGCTTTATCTATAAGTGATACGGAGAATAATCTCTTCATAATGAACTCCCTTGACACACCTGCAAGCTTGAATAATGAACATAGTTGTGATAGATATAGTTGGTGTTCACTTGGGTGTCTGTCTCCTGCATAACGATTAGCCAAGACATAATCGATAATACCAATTGGTATTTTATAGGGCACAATTTCAGTAGGGGTGGAAGTGACCACCACAGTAGTGGGGCGTTTCCCCATAAACAACGAACCAAGAGTAGAGGTGTCCATAAGGACAAAGAGTAGCAACAGCAAAATAAAAACATAAATATAAAAGCTTTCTTACCAGCTTCACTTACTAATAGCGCTACGCTCCCCGGCAATGGCGCTAGAAAACAGTACTTGATGACCCTCCACTATAGGGGATCGATTGTAGCGTTTTCGGTAAATAAGAGTGTCGAACCCAACGAGGAGCAGAAGGTATTGGTAAGTGACTTTGGCAAAGAAATAACTGCAGGAACTGAAAGATAACTTTTTAGGTGGTTTTCGGTATAAGCAACAAGAAGGTAAAAGCAAGCAAAGTAAAAGGTACTGAGGAGTAACAAGTGGCCCTGTCGGGACCCGGGGTTAGCGTATGCAAGCACCGCTACGACATAGTCATATGGAGAGCCGAGAACCGTACCCACTTGTCTAAGCAGACAAGGCCAAGCACAGAACGTTCTCGGAAAGCATCGAACGTGAGGGGCATCCCATCCAGGCCGGATGATCAACTTAGATGGGTCCTCATCGTCCGCACACAAGTCTAAACGATATGGGTGATGAACTCCCATATTCGAAGACAAGTCGCCTCAACCATATTATCAACTATCTCATAACACTTACATAGACTATCTCCAGCCCGATCACTCAGTCGGGGTCTAGGGAGGGCTCGATCATACAACAAAGTGTGCACGAGACAGAGTCTCGAACAATCGCATCGCGATGCCCCAAGCTGCGCACATCTAAGGGCCACTTGGTGTATAAAAGACCGCCAGCCAGATCACAACTAAGTTCTCGAAAACCCATACAAATACATGCATGATATAATCATACACGCAGCACACATGCCTTGTATGAACAACAGATATCATTGCAATTCTCTACAAAGTATACATTTTATTGATAACTCTCACAGAGTGCACACATAGATCACAAACAAGTGATCCAACATTATAACAACCAACGGAAGCAAAGTAGGTCTGAGTACAGACAAGTTTAACAAATGGCTTAAGAAGCCTTATTTAAACACAAAGCCCTCCACGAGGGAACCAGTCTGCTGACTGGAACTAGTCTAGCTTGGTCTTGGTGCAGGTCTTGATCTTCATTCATCGAGCTCCAGGAAGAAACCACCATCGGACTCGGTGGTTCATCTAAAACATAAATTAAGCAAATGTGAGTACAAAGGCGTACTCAGCAAGACTTACGGAGGAGCTAATCTAATCATGCATATGTTTCAAGGCAAAGAGAGGTGGGGTTTAACTTGCAGAAGCTTTGACTTGGCTAGTCCTGAACTAC
Organism: Bromus sterilis; assembly: GCA_950022295.1. Lineage (NCBI taxonomy): Eukaryota > Viridiplantae > Streptophyta > Magnoliopsida > Poales > Poaceae > Bromus > Bromus sterilis. Next base: position 32,068,357 of record OX465598.1, read on the forward strand.
GAGTACCAGAATTGAGGTAAGAGCGTACACGAGTCCATTAACTACCACCATTCAATTACACCGCTGTGGTTCCCCTCTCGACTTCCCCACGAGAAGGCACGCGATAGCACTCACACTTATCTTGGCAAGTTTTATAAGTATCCGTTCAAGTTGTCTAATAATCAAGCTAAGCTTTCCAAGCAGTCCATAACCGCGAACACGGCTATTTGAATAGTTTTGTTAACCCTGCAGGGGTGTACTACTTTCACACACATGATCATCGCTTACCGCCTTTGTACTCGACACCGTTCAAGAGGTGCCGGCGAGGATGCTCACCACAACCTTTACCTCACAGCCCATCTAGTCCATGAAAGCCGCCTATCTGGGTTGGTTACCACTATCGTGAACCCGGCCGGTTTACCGAAGTGGACCCAGACGATGTGTGCGTGGTGCGAAAGCCGGTCTCGGTTGAGCCGTTCTCTCACTTGGCTACCAGGCCACAAAACTTACCAGAACTCCGAACTACTGCGACATCTGGACATCGAAGGGGATGAGTTAGTAAGCTGAGAGGGGTCAGTGAGCCCAATGTGTGGTTGCACTCTTCTTCTTGCATCACCACACAAGAACTCGGACTTAAGGCAGTGTTCAACGAGACAACCCACTGTGTACTCCTACACAGCCTCTCATCGTTCCCCTTGTATTAGGGTGGATTCACCAACACGGTTTCTCCTTCATCAACATCATGATCACTACCATCCCGACTCACAGTTCAACAACATCATCATCTTGTAGCCACTAGACATGCATATAAGCAGTAACAGTTGCAGAGGCCACATGATCACAAACAATTCGTATGTCAGCTAGGATTGTGGTTTGCTTACTACTGTGAACAAATGATAGGTCATGCAAAGGATTGGGTTCAACTATGCGGTAAGAATCGATACAATGTAACATCCTAATCATGCATAAGAGAATGAGAGGGAACTTGGTTTTTATCGACATGATCAATGGGGGGGTTGCTTGCCTTGCTGACGAGGTTCGGGTTTAGGGTCTTCAACGAAGGGTGCTGCCTCCTGTTTCGGTTCCACCTCTACTCGACAAACAACAAACAAGGTAGCAAAGTAAATACAATGCACAATCACATGGTTGAAGGTTGAAACTTGGTTTGCATGAATTTGATGTGTGAGGCAATTCCATTTAAATGGAGTATATTGCAAATGAATTGCAAATTCAAACTCCAATTTGAATTCATTTTAGCCAAGTTACAAATGCTATTGTGTGATCAATGTAATTCATATTGAAATGTGTATGATATGCCTCTGATGTGTAATTGAAATGTAGTATGTTGCTATGGTTCAAGTTGCAAAAGCATTTGAATTTAATTTGAATAAATTCCAATTAAATCAAATGACAAATGCTACTGGTCCCAATTTAAATTCAACTCAAACATAGTTGAAAGTTGCATAAATGGATAGATTATTTTCTCCTGGTCATTTTTCATATATTATATGTTGAATTTGGAGTTAATATGAATTTTCTATGAATTTTCAAAGTTTCATCTATTTTCTGCCATTTTCTGAATTAAAATAAATAGCATTCATTTACTGCGTCATGCTTGCGTCATCATGACGCCAGGGGGCCACTGACAAAGGGGGACCCACCTGTCATTCTCTGTATTGTTAACTAAATCAATTTAATTAGATTTAAACTAAACAGGGAGTGATTAGTGTGGCTGGGCCCACAGGGCAGTGTCACTGGGGGGTGGGCCCAGGTGATTAGGCACGGGGTTAGGGTCTAATGGTGTCTCCGGCGAGTCACTGTTCGCTGGAGTTGAAGGGGACGGCGGTACAGAGCTCGGGAGGCGACGGGGAGGGCATCTTCGGGTTCCTGGCGTTGCCGCGCTTCGAATGGAGGTAGCCAGGGTTCGGGGGAGGGTCTGGAGCGACAGCGGCGACGAGGTCAGCGGGAACAGAAGTCCGGCGAGGGTGGGAATGGAGCTAGAGTGCACGGCTCGGGCTAATTTTGGTCGCGTTCGCACGCTGGGAGGGCTAGGTGTCAAACGCGCGCACTGGGGCAACGCTGGGAGCACGGGAGCTAGGGGGGGGGGGGACGTCAACGGCGGAGGTCATCCTCGGCTTCCATGGCGGATCAACACAGATGGCGAACGGGGAGGGGGCAGTGGGTGCAAACGAGGCGTGAGCTCACCCTGGTTACAACTGCGGTGACGGCGAGGTCGAAGAAGGCTTGACGACGGAGGAATTGGAGTTCTCCTCCTCGGTGGCCGACGGCAAGAACGTGAAGCTCGCGTCGTCTTCGATGGCGTTGAGCTTCGATTGAGCTGAGGGAACGACGGAGTCGACGGTGCTGGAGCGGCTAGACACGGCGGAAAGGCTGGAGGAGCTCAGTCGCCACGTCGGTGCACTGCCGCGCCCGGCTAGGGTTTCGGTGGTGACGCTGTTCTTCGCGGGGAGGACGAACCAGAGGGCGAGGAGGGGAAAAGTGAGGCGCGGGGCATCTCTGGGCGTGCGTCGCGTCGAGAAGGAGCAAGGGAGGGGCTGGAAGAGGCCACGGTGTCTCCTCGGGCATGCTCGGCACGCAGCTCTGTGCCTGGCTGCCTGGGGAAGACGACAGGAGCGGGGAGGTGGGCTGGGCCGGCTGGGCCTTCGCCTGGGGCGCCAGGTAAGTGTTCTCTGCCTTTTTCTCATTTTCTTTTTCTGTATTTGTGTGGGCCATGCCATTTAAATAGCTAGGCATTTTTAAAAATGCTAAATCTTTTTATATGGCCTCAAGATAATATAGACTAGCCATTTATAAAGTTTGGCACTTTTTAAAATTCAAATGAATTGAATTTTAAATCAATAGGGGTATTTGATTAATTCCAAGGCACTGTTTGAATTTTTCAAAATTCCTTGAGCATGGGAATTCTACCACATCACTTTTCATGTGATCACACTCAATTATAGGACTTTTCAAAATTCAAACATGAATTTTTGGAGAAGATTTTTATCTGGCCTTTTGAATTAATTCATCTAGGGGGTTTCCTTCTCCCATTTGAGTTTGAGTTTGATTTCCATTTGATTTCTTTCATGAATGCAAGGTGACTTTGGTCCTAGCACTTTACCTAACAGAGGGTTCTGACAGGACCAATCCTTTTGAGCAAAGGATAAGCCTGGCAACTGAACTTAATAAGGCTAAAGCGTTCTTGAGGACACACGGAAGAAATAGTCACGTGATTTTGCCATGTTCCGTATCGATACTATGTGCTGTGTTGATAAGTGTTGAGTGGGTGGATCTATGCTAGTACACCTTCTATACTAAGATAAGTGCACTCTTATGATTAAACATCTTGCAAGCATCCGCAAATACAAGATAGTAATTAAGGCAAAAGCCTAACCATAGCAATACGATCGATGATCCATTGTTCCCTTGTGCAAAAGTGTGCAAACTCGGGTTCAGGTTTCTGTCACTCCGGCAACCGACCGTAAGCATTCTTTACATACAATGCATTCCCCTAGGTCCTTAATAAGGCGAAGTGTTGAGTGTTCGACTCACACAACACCACTAGGAAAATAACAACACAACTTAAATATCAAACAACACATATTAATTCAACATCATATGACTACTAGCAACTAGACTTCTCCCATGTCCTCAAGAATTAAAGTAACTACTCACAAGACATAAAAGAGATCATGATCAGTGGGGATAAATAGATGATAAACAATCTGGACACAATGATATTTCTCCAACAAAACTCAATAGCATTCATCACAAGGTAGCAATCAACACCGATACAGTAGAGAGGATAGATAGTACCGATTACAACACAAGTTGCAATTGTGAGATGAGATAGGATGGTGGTGGAGATGGTGCTGATGTTGGGGATGATGTTGATGATGATCTTGATGATGCCCGTGACGATGGTGATGACGATGGCGATGATCTCCCCTTCCAGGAGGTGTTCTCCCCGGCGGAATCTGGCCACCGGAGATGTCTTTTATTCTCTGTAGGTTTCCTCCACGGAGCGGCGGTGGAACTCGCGAAACTCCTCTCTCTTTAGGGTTTTCGGAAGACGAGGGATAAATAGGCCAGAGAGGGAGCCTGGGGTGGCCCCAGGGGTCCAGGCGGCGACCCGGCGCGGTCAGAGATGGGGCCGCGCCAGGGGGGCGCCTAGGCACCTGGTGGACGCCCTCTGGTCTCAGTTTTGCATGTCCCCGTCATTCTTCTGGAAAATGGCCTCCGTTGATTTTCAGGTAATTTGGAGGTCTTCTATTTCAGCAACTCAGCGTCTGATGGCGGTGAATTTAATAGGTTTAGTAGGATTGCCTCCCCTGTTAACCGCGCCAATAAAAGATTCTTGATAACCCACAATTCTGATGGCGGTGAAGTTAATAGGTTTAGTGGGATCAATTTTAGCTTTTCGATAAATAAGAGTGTCGAACCCAACGAGGAGCAGAAGGTGCTGATAAGTGACACTGGATAAGGAAAGGCTGCACACACTCAAAGGTAAATATTTAGGGGGTTTTGGTTTAAGCAACAGAAAAGTAAAAGACAAGCAAAGTAAACAGGGTAACTGAGGAGTAGCAAGTGGCCCAATCCTTTCACAAGGATAAGCCTAGGAACTAAACTTATAAAAGCTAAAGCGTTCTCGAGAACACATGTGAGAGATAGCCAAGTTACTTTCACCATACTCCGCCAAGTGATGTCTACGCAAGCTTCTATTCTTGTAGACTATGTTGGGACTCCAAGCGCAGAGGTTTGTAGGACAGCATCAATTTCCCTCAAGTGGATGACCTAAGGTTTATCGAACTCAGGGAAGTAGAGGTTGAAGATGGTCTCTCTCAAGCAACCCTGCAATTAAGATACAAGAAGTCTCTTGTGTCCCCAACACACCTAATACTACTAGGAGTTGTATAGGTGCACTAGTTCGGCGAAGAGATGGTAAAACACGAGTGATAGGTGTGGCAAAGCAAGGTAATATAAATATGTAATAAAAAGTGCAACAAGCAAACATGTGACAAAAGTGAGCACAAACGGTGTAACAATGGTGGAAACAAGGCCTAGGCTTCATACTTTCACTAGTGGCAACTCTCAACAACATTAACATAGTCTAATCACATGATATCTCCCATAAAACATGCAATGGAGACACACTCGGAGGTAATTCCTTTGTGGTCAAGAGAGGATGAGAATTATGTAGGGCTACAAAAGCACACCTCAAAGTTCGTAGTTCTCAATCTATGGATTTCCCAATTTCACCGCGGCCATCCAAAGAGAGTACCACAATCATCACAACATATCTCAAGGATAGTCAAAGACAAGCACCAAGAGACTCTCAATCTTCAATCAACACACAAAAGAGGATCCTTGCATTCCTGTTTACAACAGGCCAAAGATTCATTTGGTCAGTCTTTCTTCATGGAAGTCATGCTTACTGCCTCTTGGTGTATCTGGATAGTCAGAAATGGGAAGACCTTCAGGAATGAGAGACCTTCTTTTCATTCCTGGAGAAGGCACTTTGTGCATGATATCACCTTGCTTTCACATAGATTGCAGGGAGATCCTAAAAACAGATTGATTTCTTGGATCAATTCACTGCAATAGTATAGGTAGGATTAGGTTATTTCCTTTACTTTCTTGTTCTGCTTTATTAATTTCCTTGTACTATTCTTTGAGAACCTTTGGTTCTCCCATGCAATAAAATACTGTGGAGCTCATGCTTCACAGTCTTAAAATTCAAAAAACACACAAAAGAGGAAATCACTCATGATAATATTCTTCTAACCCATGTCCAATAGACCACTGTCACCTTGGTCTCGAGGATTATACTAGATAAGCTCAATTGAGTACATCAATCCAATACATAGAGGAAGGGGTAATATCATGGGATCACCCTAGATTAACATAGCCTATGATCACAACGAAGATCACATCATGGGAGAGAGAGAAGAACACATAGCTACTGGTAGAAACCTCAACCCCGAGGGAGAACTACTCCCGCTTCATGGAGGGAGGAAGCAACGTCGATGGAGATGAATCTGGGGGCACTTCCCCGTCCCGGCAGGGTGCCGGCACAGGAATTATGTTCCCCCCCCCCGAAACTTGATGGCGATGGCGGCGGAGATCGGAATTGCTTCTGGAGAAAACGGGTCCAGAATCAGGGTTTCCTCCGCGAGGGTAAAAATAGGGCCAAAGGGGGCACCAGGGGGGCCACAGGGCAGCCAAGAGGGCAGGTGGCGTGGTCTAGGGTGGACCCGCGCCGGGCAACCTCCTTGGCCCCTGGTGGTGGACCTCCTGCCATGTCTTGGTTATTCCGAAAGCTTCCGGAGCGCTGATTTTTTACATAATTTTTCCGGGATTTTTGGAGCACTTTTAATGGCCGGAAAACCTGAAATACAAAAACAGCAGAAAACAGGGACTGGCAACTGGGTGCACTGGGTTAATAGATTAGTCCAAATATGCTCAAAAGTGTATTAAAGTTCAAGCAAATCATGGCAAAGTCACACAAAACATGCATGGAGCGAGCAGAAATTATAGATACATTTGGGACGTATCAACATCCCCAAGCTTAATACCTGCTCGTCCTCGAGTAGGTAAATGATAACAAGCATAATTTATGTGGTGACATGCCACACAACCATATAAGGAATTAAAGCATGCAATTCAATTCAAGTCTTAACAAGCAAGAGTCTATATTAGCATTGACACAAGCAACAAAAGAACAAAGGTGCAAGAGCTCTCGCTGTCCGTGACTCGAATGTCTCCAGATGGTGTTTGCGTGCAAGCAGGGGACTGGGAAAAAAGAGAGAAAAAAGGTTGTTGAGAACAACTATCTACTAAAGTTTCACACTTGGTCTCCTTTGGATTCTTATCTTGACTCGTCCCCAGACCACTAGTCAGGTACAAGTCAAACGGATCCACTCCCTTTCGATATTTTGAGCACTCATGCAATGGATGAGCGTGAGCAAGAAAGTTGACACCTCAAAGGCGAAACAGAAAGAAGGTGGAGGAGGAAGACAAAAAGGTGTGAAAGGCTCACATCAATGAGGACAATCATAGGCGACAGAAGGCCATATGATAGATATGATGTGAGGAGTAGGGATTGCCATGCAACGGATGCACATGTGAGCTAAAAGCTCTCCAAGGAAACTAGTGGGGGTGCATCTAACTTGCTTGCTCAAGAAGACCTAGAGCTCGTTTGAGGAGGCTCATCATTGGAATAGACAAGCCAAGTTCTATAGTGCGAAGGTCCCCACATAGCTATATGCATGATGATGATCTTTATGGAGTACAAGGGATAGAGGATGAAGTACTAGTGTGGATCTCTCAAAAGGAATAGTAGTGTGCCCCTTCTCTCTTTTTATTTTTCTTTTTCTAAATTTTCTATTTTTTTGTATTTTTTGGTGGCCTCAATGGCTCTTTCTATTTAACTCTCATTTGTCCTCTTTGGGATCTTTTGATTTTGTCCTCTTTGGGATCTTTTCCTCACTTTAGGGGCAACACTCTATATTTTACAAGAATATAGGAGATCTTTCACACTTTACAAAGGTACTCTGTCACAACCCCAAGTTAGGTATGTGCTAGATTAGCAAGTCACTTTGCATCATGTTAAAAATTTCAAAAGAAATCAAAATGGGAGAGAGAACACCCCCAGATGATTTTAATTCAAATGGCCAGAAATAAAGTTGCTCCAAAAATTCCTTTTGCATTTTTGAAAAGTCTCATAAATGAGTACGATCACATATATAGTGATTTGGATTCAAACCCATGCTCATAGATTTTTCAAATATTCAAACATCAGCATGGATTTAAATTTAAACCCCTATTTGAATTAAAGTTCAAATTAATTGAATTTTAAAAATGCCCAAACTTTATAGGTGGCTAGATATTTTTATTTTGAAGCCATATAAATTTTGGGGCATTTAATAAAATGTCTACCTATTTTTTTAGCAAGACAAAACAAAAGACAGAAAATAAAAACAAAAGGAAAAAGAAAAGGAAACTTACCTGGCTTCAATGTAAAAAATAGCGTGCTATAACAAAATAACGTGACCCTAAAATATGCTATTGGCGTGCTATTTCGCGCTATAGCGTGCTATTATTGAGACATTGTACACAGATTCATTTAGCGAGGCATTGTCCGAAACGCTATAGCGCACTATTTTTTTCATTGCCTGGCTTCTAGCCCAACTTAAGCCCCAGGCCCAGCTAGCCGGCCCAGCCCAGCCTTCCCCGCTTGTCTCTTCTTCCCCGCGCCCCGAAGGTCCTCGGTGGAGTGCATGCAACACTCCACCGACGCCGCCGACGAGCCGTGGCCACGCAGCTGCTCCCCAAGCCACGACTACGTGCCACGGCGAGGCCCTGCACCTTCCTGGACACTTCCCCCTCCAGCGCAGCTCTCCCTCGCTCTGTATCGCCGTGTTCGTCGACAACCGAAGCACGCCGCCGCCCGCCGTCGTGCACCCGTGCGGCCAGTGAGCACGTCGAGCCGCGCCACCATGTCCAGAGGCTTCTGTGCCGTCGACTACGCCAAGATGCAGAAGGAATCGAGCCCTTACGCTCTGTAGCCGCCGTCCCCTTCTTCGTCCTCGCCTCCGGCCGCCGCGCGCCATCGACGAATTCGTCACCGTCAAGGCACCCCCGACCTCTCCGTCGCGTCCTTCACATCCGTGGTGAGCAGACGCATAGTTTCCCCCTGTTTCCCCCTTCTAATTCGTCCTCTAGATCGATCTGCCATGAGAGCCGACCAAGGTGGCCGCCAAGGTTGAACTTGCGCTTGCTCCCGTGCTCCCAAGTCCTGCCCAGCGCGCGCGTTTGGCTACTGGAGTTCGTAGCAATCGAACGCAACCATTCCGGCTTCAAACCGTGCCCTCTAGATCCACTTCCGACCTCGCCGTTGTTCTGATTCCGCCGGGGAAAACGCCGCCGTCCCTCTGCACCTCCCCTCGAGCCCCAGCTGCCACCATCCAACGCGGGAGACGACCAGGAACCCACCCATGCCCTTCCCTTGGCTCCCCGTGCTCTAAATCGCCATCCCGTTGAACTCCGGCGAGCAACAGTGCTGCCGCTCACAACCCCCCGCCATTAGCCATAACCCCAGCTTAATTAACCCTTGGACCCACACCCAGTGACTATTGTTGGATATATGCTCTAGAGGAAAATAATATATGATTATTCCAATATATCTAAGCAAGTTCATAACCAGTTTCATACCGTGCTAGAACTGTGTCAGTGAAACAATGATGCAGGTGTGGTATAGAAACCCCCAGAGTTCCTAGTTAGCCTCTACATCGATAACTAGTTCATGGTCGACATGATGGTCGTGGTTTCGCGATCATGGACAATTAAGTCTCTTGACTATGAGCTCACCTCACTGGTTAAGTGACGTGATGAACATTACCCAAAGTAAGCATTACAGCATGATCAAATCTTGTCAAGGTTCAGTGTTGTAATTACAGAACGTGGTAGACCGTTCCTTTGACCGTGAGTACGTGCATAATTGCTATCTTCCCGGATGCTTTGACCTACATCCCACCACCTGACTGAAATATGCGGGTCATAACGGTTGTATCTTGGGTATTCCGTGGAGATATGTTGAGGAGTATTTTTACAAGAGCGGGATTTGTCAATCCATAAAATGGATAGTTACCCGGGCCCCACTCGGTGAGATTCCATCCATAAAGCTGCAGCGTGTGACTAGGTCACGGGGATGAATATCACGGGAACGAGTGAATGAGGATTAGTTCAGAACGAGGTTGAACCAGACATAGGATGTAATTGATCGAATCTCGGAACAATCCAGTATCGCTGACAAAGGGAATGCTATACGGCGTAAGGTCCAATCGGTGTTTGATATCCGGAATGCACAGGGGTCATTATGGGCATCCAAGTCCCGCTGATGATCATTGACCGTAGCCTCATCTCGGTCATGACTGGAGTGTTCTCGGACCGTAGGGTAACACACTTAAGGGCTCGATGAAATCGGAGACCTTTTCGGAACCATCGGAGTAACCAGAGAATAAAGGAAACAACATCGGAGAAGTACCGTGTTGAACCGAACAAGTTCGGAGTGAACCGGAAGGTGTTCCGGAGCACCGGGAGATGGAATATTATGTTTTAGTTATTAATTAATTGAATTAATAATTAAAATCATTTTATTTCTAATTAATATGTGCAATGGGCCTTAGTGGAGAAAAAGGCCCATTAGGGGAAGAATAAAAGGGAAAAAGAAAAAGAAAAAAGGGAGTTGGGGGGGGGGAGGCGCCATGGGCCCTAGGGCCCATGAGGGTGGCGCCCCCTCTCCTCCCTTGGCCGGCGCCCCCCCTAGCATGTGGGATAGTCCCACATTGCTAAGGGAGGGGGGTTGACTCCCTCCCCTACCCCTATATAAAGAGGGCCATGGTGCACATATTTAATTAAGCCAAAATACACAATAAATCGGATTCAATTAGTATTTACTCCGAATTGAGATCGGTTTTCTCCGGTCTTCTCCCCTCCCTTGTCTCTTTCAAGGTGGGCTCCCTAGTGTGAGCCTATAGTGGAATTGAGGCTTCTCTGCTAGAATTGGAGGCCGTCGTGCTGCCGAAGCTCCGTCCGAAGGTCTGCTTCCGCCACCTTCGCTGGATCGGAGAACGGAGGTCGTCATCGAGTCTCGTACGTGTGCGAGTACTACGAGGTGCTACACGTGTGGCACTACACCCATCCGGGTGCTCAACACAACCAGGGGGCTGTGAAACTTGATCGGCTACATCAACCATGTTTGCGGGAACGTTTCCCGCGCAACGGACTACACCCCGAGGTATGTTATTTCCGCACTCCTTTCCGTTACGGTAATACGGCTAGCTAGATCTTGGGTTATGGGAACGCTAGTTAGAAAAATTTGTGTTTTCTGTTGCGAACCCCAACAACTATGACATGTGGGCCCAGCCCCCTGGCTAATCCCTGGGTTAAGTTTAAATCAATTTAAACAGTTTAATTAAACATCAGTCACTTACAGGTGGGACCCACTGGTCAGAGGCCCCGTGACGCCAGCATGACCTCATGCTGACGCAGTAAATGATTTGTGTTAGAAAGTGAGTTTCTCTCTACAAAGATGGAAGAAGGCTCTTGCCTGAAGGCACACTTGGCCAAGATGCATGAGATACATCTGAGCCTCGTAGATGACTTTGACTATGGGTCCACAGATGAGTCTGCGATATACACGATGTTACACTCGCTTCCACCGAGCTATACAGACCATGTCCATGGCTATGTCGGCAGAGGTGAAAGCCTCGAGTTCTCTGACTTCATGGATAGACTTCAGTACCTGGAGGTTGAATCCATTGAAGGAGAAGTTGTTGATGGAGAAGGTATATACTTGATATACTTTATAAATGTTTACTCCCTTATACAACATTTGCAGTAAATGAGTATCTGATACTTATTCTGTTTTATGAAAACAGGACCTGCCGTTGCATGGACGGGAAGAGGTGAAATCGAGGATTGATGGATATCAAGTCAGTTGATGGCCAGCATGGATTCCGCCGAGACATCTATCATAGGAGATACTTAGAGTATTAGATAAATCTTATGTAATCATTATAGTATGAACACTTAGTTGTGTGTCTTGCATCTCGTGAGACAAAGTTATTCATGTAATGAGACAAGTCAGTTGTTCCATCTTTATGAATAAAAGTGTGCTTATACTTTGATTACATCTTGATTTATGATATGATAGAAAGCATTTATAATACTTCTATTATTGTCAAGAAATATTCAATGTTTAATGATAAAGTTGTCTTGATTATAACAAGTCAAAGATTTGATTGCATGAGGTGACTTCATAATTGATGAATTCATTAAATGTATGATCTATTAACTTGTGAGTTCATTATCGAATGAAAGTCATAACTTGATTGCATGAGATGGATTAGATACACGATCTATGAACCTCTGCAATAAATATAACCATGACAAGGTTCTAGCAAGTAGAACTTGTGCCAATCATTATACATAAATGATGTACTAAATGGGCACGTGAGTTATCATTAAAGACTTCATATGATTAATTGAAAGTTGTATTCAATTGAGATCATCAAACTGAGATTCAGGAATCACAGTGAGAAGTGAGAATACAAGGATACATATCACTACGCTACGATCCGAAGTGATAAGTATTGATATTGACATAATGGGAGACTTGTGGAAGTTGTACCACAAACTACGATGGAAGTTGAAAGTGCTAGACTACTTAAACCATTCGTAGTCATACTAAACCGTAGTATGGTCTAAACGTTCTTCCCCCTAGCACTATAGTTATTGTCGAATAAGGTTGTTTAATTCATTAAGTTTAAACACGCACTTCATGAATAGGAAACCATCCTGAATCTAACGAGACATGATAGCTCCATAACTGATGGTGTTATAAGGTTTCTTAAAAGAAAGAATTTCTTTGTAATAAAACTACAAGCAATTGAAATTACATATTCTCCCCGAATAGCAAAATGTGTGTTGCTTGATTGGTAATGCGAGAAGAAGTCTCTCGACACGGATCCAATGGGAGATAATGGAAACTTTTACCGGGGTATTGGACCTTGCCTTCAGAATATCAGAGTATTGCAACGGAAGCATGTTCCACTGTAATGACACTTTATAAGGAAGGATATGCCATAGATGATTAATCTTGGTATATGAATTGAAGCCATTGTTGAATTTAGAAGGTTGTCATGAATACGTTCTGTGCAGAACAATAATCATGAGTCTTCTTAATAAAACAATAAAGAATAACATTGCTTGAGACACAAAGGAATGATGGTAGCCTAGAACACGAGGAGAAATGAAATAATATTGAGTTACATATAGGATGGCTCACGTCCCGTGAAATAAATCGGTTATTTCATATTCTCGACAAACTGGAGAGTTATTGAGAATAATGTAATGGGCATAAGGCATTATTTGGTTATGACCAAAGTTCAATGGTGATTGACTACGGAAACGTAGGAATGCTTTAATCAATAAAATATTTCATTTACACTTCGATGGACCATAGCCTGAAATTGCATCTCAGTCAAATTTGGGATTTGAAAGAGAATTGCAATGGGCATGACGAAGGTTATTTCGTTAAAAGGATGGACTATAGTACCTCAAGACAGGAACCCTCAACCTTGATTTGATCAAGTGATTTTGTGATGACCAAAATATTGAGTGGGCTTGCAGTTTCATGAAACTGAGTGGGAGCTTTGAAGACTTCCTGGAAACTTGGAATGCAGAGGGCATTTTATGAGTGGGAGCGTTGGAAGCTTTGTCATTATGTGAGACACAGTGAACAATAAAATGACTTGATGAAAGCTGAACCACAAATATATGAGTATATGATGGATATATTTGAGTGGGAGCATGATCATTGTCTCAAACATATATGCATAGATATGTGTGAAGAATGATCTCATATGTATATATATGGATATGCATTGATTCTGTATATAGAGAATCGTCTTATATACATATGTGCATTATGATATATATAGAGCATAAGGCAAATAAAATACAAGATTGCAAGAATCTTCTTTATGTGAAATACCAACACATTACACGTTGAAATCTATATGAGTAGATTAAGATACGGATAATGAAACGAAGTGAAGGTTGGAATAATCTTCTAAGACAAGAAACAGGTTCTTGTGGCTAGAAATTATATAATGGATGAAATCCAAATATCACAAGCAATGTCTTGATGGAAGAATAGAGATGCACCATGTACTGGACATGTGATCTTATATGTTCTTGACATATGATTCTACCATATAACATGCATTGTGAATCCAACAACAGAATGACTCAAAAGTTCTTGGAAGAAGAACAGATTCCGATGTGCTTTAGGAGTAAAACACAGAATCTGAATAAAGTCCATGCATTCAGTATATGAGGAATACTGAGGACTATTCTCTAAAATATAGAAAGGATAATAGACTTGAATGTAATGCAAGATTACAATTGCAAGCCATATTATGGGTCTATATGGAATTAGAGACATCACCAAAGACATGAAAGAAATGTGAGCAAAATTCACGGCACTACAAACATAATACTACTTAAAAAAGTAGACGTATGGATAAAAGTTTAGCGTTAGAAGTATTGGACTTCTGGTTGAGTGTATTTCCCAGTATATATGACTATGGATGAGTCTTCTAAAGACTGAACCAAGAGATCATTGGAGGATACTGTGAAATAATAGTCTCACTCTCCCTCGAAACTTATATCCAACCATTATATGATAATGAGTGGTATGTCAAAAGAGCTTTTGACCTGTACCAGTTGCAAAGGAAACATACGAATCTGAATTGGTGCAGTTCGTTGACGAAACCTCTTCCATGAGCATGCATGATCAATGAACACTTATGTGATAAGATGATTATGATCGGAAAAATGCGGCTAGATTATTAGCACTCTAGTGCAAGTGGGAGACTGTTGGATATATGCTCTAGAGGCAAATAATATATGATTATTCCAATATATCTAAGAAAGTTCATAACCAGTTTCATACCGTGCTAGAACTGTGTCAGTGAAACAATGATGCAGGTGTGGTATAGAAACCCCCAGAGTTCCTAGTTAGCCTCTACATCGATAACTAGTTCATGGTCAACATGATGGTCGTGGTTTCGCGATCATGGACAATTAAGTCTCTTGACTATGAGATCACCTCACTGGTTAAGTGACGTGATGAACATTACCCAAAGTAAGCATTACAACATGATCAAATCTTGTGAAGGTTCAGTGTTGTAATTACAGAACGCGGTAGACCGTTCCTTTGACCGTGAGTACGTGCATAATTGCTATCTTCCCGGATGCTTTGACCTACATCCCACCACCTGTCTGAAATATGCGGGTCATAACGGCTGTATCTTGGGTATTCCGTGGAGATATGTTGAGGAGTATTTTTACAAGAGCGGGATTTGTCAATCCATATAATGGATAGATACTCGGGGCCCACTCGGTGAGATTCCATCCATAAAGCTGCAGCGTGTGACTAGGTCACGGGGATGAATATCACGGGAACGAGTGAATGAGGATTAGTTCAGAACGAGGTTGAACCAGACATAGGATGTCATTGATCGAATCTCGGAACAATCCAGTATCGCTGACAAAGGGAATGCTATACGGCGTAAGGTCCAATCGGTGTTTGATATGCGGAATGCACAGGGGTCATTATGGGCATCCAAGTCCCGCTGATGATCATTGACCGTAGCCTCATCTCGGTCATGACTGGAGTGTTCTCGGACCGTAGGGTAACACACTTAAGGGCTCGATGAAATTAGAGACCTTTTCGGAACCATCGGAGTAACCAGAGAATAAAGGAAACAACATCGGAGAAGTACCGTGTTGAACCGAACAAGTCCGGAGTGAACCGGAAGGTGTTCCGGAGCACCGGGAGATGGAATATTATGTTTTAGTTATTAATTAATTGAATTAATAATTCAAATCATTTTATTTCTAATTAATATGTGCAATGGGCCTTAGTGGAGAAAAAGGCCCATTAGGGGAAGAAATAAAAGGGAAAAAGAAAAAGAAAAAAAAGGGAGTGGGGGGGGGGGAGGCGCCATGGGCCCTAGGGCCCATGAGGGATAGTCCCACATTGCTAAGGGAGGGGCTTGACTCCCTCCCCTACCCCTATATAAAGAGGGCCATGGTGCACATATTTAATTAAGCCAAAATACACAATAAATCGGATTAAATTAGTATTTACTCCGAATTGAGATCGGTTTTCTTCGGTCTTCTCCCCTCCCTTGTCTCTTTCACAGTGGGCTCCCTAGTGTGAGCCTATAGTGGAATTGAGGCTTCTCTGCTAGAATCGGAGGCCGTCGTGCTGCCGAAGCTCCGTCGGGAGGTCTGCTTCCGCCACCTTCGCTGGATCGGAGAACGGAGGCCGTCATCGAGTCTCGTACGTGTGCGAGTACTACGAGGTGCTACACGTGTGGCACTACACCCATCCGGGTGCTCAACACAGCCAGGGGGCTATGAAACTTGATCGGCTACATCAACCACGTTTGCGGGAACGTTTCCCGCGCAACGGACTACACCCCGAGGTATGTTATTTCCGCACTCCTTTCCGTTACGGTAATACGGCTAGCTAGATCTTGGGTTATGGGAACGCTAGTTAGAAAAAATTGTGTTTTCTGCTGCGAACCGCAACAACTATGACATGTGGGCCCAGCCCCCTGGCTAATCCCTGGGTTAAGTTTAAATCAATTTAAACAGTTTAATTAAACATCAGTCACTTACAGGTGGGACCCATTGGTCAGAGGCCCCCTGACGCCAGCATGACCTCATGCCGACGCAGTAAATGATTTTCTTTTTAAAATAAATCAGAGAAATTCCAGAAAATAGCCCAAACTTTGGAAAATCATAATTAATTCATAATAACTCCAAATTGGACAAATAAGATGTCTAAAATTATCAGAAAAATACAAGGATTGTGAATATGCAACTTGTTTCTATGTTTGACCATTTTAAAATGGGTGAACAATAGCAAACATGCATATGGCATTATTTTGAATTCAAATTTGGAGTGAATTTGCAAATGATTTTGCAACACATTTCTTTGAAATGGTTTCACCCCACATCAGAGACATTACCTCAACTATACCACATCACTTCATGCTCAACCATTTCAAATGAACAATCATGGATTCAAATGCATTTGAAATTCATCTATAAATCAAATGGAGTTTGAATTTGCAACTCAAATGCAATACACTCCATTTAAATGGAATTGGAACCACATCAGCACCCCTACACCATGTTATAACATTTGATCATGTGCTTGAGCATTGCATTCATATTGATTGCTACTTCATGCTTTGTTTGTCCGGATAGAAGTGAAGTCGGAACCCGAGTTCACCCCCTTCGTTGAAGACCCCGTGACTGAACCTCGTCAGCAAGGCAAGCAAACCCCCATTGATCATGTCGATAAAAACCCATTTCCCTCTCAGTCTCGCTTATGCATTGTTTAGGATGATTACCATGCTACGTTTCTACCACATAGTTAAACCCAATCCTTTGCATGACCTATCATTTTGTCACAGTAGTAAGCAAACCACAATCCTAGAAAATGTAGGAGTTGGTTGATATCATGCGACCCCTGCAAATGTTACTGCTTATTGCATGCTTAGAGTTACAATGAGGTTACTTTGATCCGTGAGTCGGGATGGTAGTGATCATGTTGTTGATGGTGGAAAGGTGTTGGTGAATCTACTCGAATACAAGGTGAACGATGAGAGGTTGTGTAGGAGTACACAGTGGGTTGTCTCGTTGAACACCGCCCTAAGCCCGAGTTCTTGTGTGGTGATCCAAGACGAAGAGTACTACCACATGTTGGGCACATGGACCCCCGCTCAACCTACTAACTCACCCCTTCTCAGTTCAATGAGTCGCAGTAGTTCGGAGTTCTGGTAGGTCTGTGGCACGGTCTGCGAAGTGGAATAATGACTATTCAGACCGGCTTGGGACCCTGCACACATCTTTTGGGACCACATCGGTAAACCGGCCGGGTTCACGATGTGGACTCCAGCCCAGATAGGCGTCTCCTTTGTACTTGAGTTGGCTGTGAGGTAAAAGTTGTGGAAATTATCCTCGCCGACACCCGCTTGAAGGGTGACGAGATCCCGACGGTAACTGATCGTTTCATGTGTGTAGCAGTACACCCCTGCAGGGTTAATAAACTATTCGAATAGCCGTGTCCGCGGTAAGGGACTACTTGGAAAGCTGTGCCTGATTATTAGACAAATTGAACTGGATACTTATAAAACTTGCCAAGATAAGCGTGAGTGCTATGGCGTGCTTTCTCGTGGGGAAGTCGAGGAAGGCACCATAGTGGTGTAATTGGTTGGAGATTGTAGTGGACTCGTGTACGCTTCTTACCTCAATTCTGGTACTCGTAGTTCAGGACTAGCCAAGTCAAAGCTGGCACTTCTGCAATTGAACCCCACCTCCCTTTACCTTGATACATGTGCATGAGTAGTATAGTTCCTACGTAAGTCTTGCTGAGTACGACTTTGTACTCACGTTTGCTTATTCTATGTTTTAGATGAACCCCCCTGACCCCGAAGGTGGATTCTTTTTGGAGCTCGACGACTGATCAAGCTAGTGTAGTCCCAGTCAGACGACTGGTCCCTCGTGGAAGGGCTTGTTTATAGATAAGGCTTCTCTAAGCCATTTGTTAAACTTGTCTGTACTCAGACCTACTTTGCTTCCGCATGTTTGATGTAATATTGGATCACAGACTTGTGATCTCTGTGTGCACTCTTTTAGAGCTATCAATAAATTTGTATACTTTGTAGAGAATTGCATTGATACCTGCTGTTCATACTGGACATGTGTGCTGCGTGTATGATTATAACATGCATTTCTTAGTATGGGTTTTCGAGACCTTAGTTGTGATCTGGCTGGCGGTCTTTTATACACCAAGTGGACCTTAGATGTGCGCATCTTGGGGCATCGCGATGCGATTTCTCGTGACTCTGTCACGTGGCACACTTTGTTGTATGATCGAGCCCGCCCTAGACCCCGACTAAGTGATCGGGCTGGAGTAAGTCTATGTAAGGGTTATAATACAATCGATAGTATGGTTGAGGCGACTTGTCTATGAGTATGGGAGTTCACCACCCATATCATTTAGACTTGTTTGCGGACGATGAGGACCCATTTAAGTTGATCATCTGTCTTGGATGGGGATGCCCCTCAGTTCGATGCTTTCCGAGAACGTTCTGTGCTTGGCCTTGTCTGCTTAGACAAGTGGGTACGGTTCTCGGCTCTCCATATGATTGTGTTGTAGCGAGTCTTGCGTACGCTAACCCCGGGTCCCGACATACTCACATAAAGAAGATATAACTATCATGATGCAAATGTATGCCTCTGTCAGGATAGAAGGATATGCAATGATACTAGCGCGTCATGTAGCAATGATTAGGGCAAGGCCCAGCTAGCATGCGGCTCATCGATCAAGCAAGTAGCATGTATGACATGAGGATCAAGTCATGAGAAGGTGGATGTTGCATGGCAATGTATCTCGGAAAGGCTATGGAAATTCCTTGTAGGTAGGTATGGTGGCTGTTTTGAGGAACGATATAAGGAGGCTTATGATGACAGAGCGTATCATGCCAAGGGTTTGGATGCACCGGCGAAGTATGCGCCAACTCTCAAAGTGAGAAAGGGCAATGCACGGTACCGAAGAGGCTACAAAAAGTATAGTTGGGTGGAAGTGTCAACTTTTGAATACTCACATTAGTCCGAAGAACTCATGCACTTATTATAGGTAACTCTCAATCTAATCAGGAGGTTCACAAAGAGACAAGTACCCCGAGGAGGAGTGTATGGGGGTTTGGTTATCCTTGCGCATCCTCGACTCATGGTACGTGAGTACTCTAATGTTGGAACCCTCCAGAGGTTAGTGATCCATCTAGTAGCTAGATTTCTCAACAGGGGTTTTTGGTTTTCGAAAAACACACGGATTGCCCAAAATACGACACCTATCACTAATAGGCTCGAGCTCTCAACACCAAAAGTTCAAACATTACTCTAGTCAATACCTCAAAACTATTGCAAGTTACTACTACAAAGAGAATAGCAACTTCAACTACCTACTTCCTAGTCAAGACACAAAACTCAGTGCAACAGGCAAACTCTCTAACAAGATAAAACATGCAACCTATAGAAAGTTCAACCTAAAACAAAGAAAAGCTCTAGAAAAACTAAAGCACTACAACTAAACAGAGGAGCAGCTAAGAAAAGAAAAAAGAACAACTCACAGCTAAAAGAATAAGCATGCAAATCCTATGAGGAGTTCTAGTTCTAGCAGAGCGTGAAACTCTCCCACATAAAAGAGTAAGTTGGGGTCTAACTTGTTACTACAGCAAACCAAGCAAAAAAAACCTAGAAAAGTAAAGAGTGAGACGCTCCAAGCATAGCACACAACGCATGAAGTGATAAAAATATAGTGCAACGAGGGACGAACTAATAATTGTTGATGAAGAAGGGGATGCACGGGGGCATCCCCAAGATTAGACGCTTGAGTCTCCTTGAATATTTGTTGGGGATGCATGGGGGCATCCCCAAGCTTGAGCGCTTGACACTCCCGAATCTTCTTTTATCATCTTCCATCGCACACTTGAAAACTCACTTCATACATAACTCATCATAAGCTGATTAGAGAGGTTAGTACCCTTAATAAATATTTTTTTCCCACTGGATATAAAGATATTCTTGAAGAGCTACTGTTTCTCAAGATTGACAAAAAGTTTTTGCAAAGAAAAAGCAAGCTTAAGGTTAGCAAAACTAGGAGAGACAAAACGTGGCAGAATCTGTGAAAAAACAGAACAGCAGGTAGTAAAGAATTTTTTAGGGGTACTTCTGCAACTCGAATAAAAAAAACTCAGAACAGACTCTCGAAAGTCAATTGTATGGAGCACGCTGTCAAAAAAACATCAGATCAAAAAGATGATCTGGTGATTTTAGGCTAATTTTTCCGTCCAAGGACAGAATCTGTTTTCTTGACAGCATGTCACAACTTTTGAACTTTCTTGCAATCGGAGGCTAGACTTGGCACAAAGATTGAAAATAAAGATACAATGATGTTGCTACAGTAGTAACAATCATCAAGACCACTAAAAACTGAAAGTAAAAACTCAAACTAAACATAACAAGGGTTGTCTCCCTAGAGCTCTTTCTTTATAGCCATAAAGATAGGCTTAAGATTTTAATGATGCTCTCATAGGAATAAGGAATAAGAGTTGAGGAACAAAAGAGAGCATTAAGAAGAAAATTACAAACACATTTAAGTCTAACATGCTTCCTATGCAAAGGGATCTTGTAGAGGAAAAACTCATTGAAGCATAAAGATATTAGCATAGGAAGGAAAAATAAGTGCAACTTCAAAGCCTTCAACATAAAGAGAGGGAACTTGATATTATTGAAATATCTATAAGAATATGTTCCCTTCTCATAATAGTTTCCAGTAGGATCATGAATAAACTCAACAATATAAGCATCACATAAAGTTGTTACCATAATCCACATTCAAAAGGGTACTCTTACTCTCCACATAAGCATAATCTTTCTCATTGGTAATAGTGGGAGTAGGACTATCATAAACAACTTGAATACTATAGATTAATTGTGTATTAGGAATATGGTGTTCAACAAGGGAGTAATTACCTCCATGATTATGACAAGTTTCATAAGTATAATTTCTCCTTATGTCATAGGTACCTTTAAAATCACTATAGATAGGAGTTATAACATCATCATAGTAGAGAAGAGCATTATCATTGCTAGAAACTATATTTGTAAACATGTTGTCTTTATTCTTACTAGCAAAAGAATTATCAATTACCACATCACTAATGGGTAAAGGACTTGCAATACTATCATCCCCAAGCTTAGAGCTTTCCATATCATCACTCTTAGAGTTAGTACCAAAAAGATTTTCAAGATCATAAGTAGCATTATCATCATTTTCCCAATCACAAAAAGTAACATGCATATCATAATCAAAATCATCTTCAATAGTGCCTACGGACTTAACATCAGGATAATAATGAATGCAATCAAGCCCACCGTCCTTCAAAAATTTCCGTCCGTTAGGATAAAAATTGATGCGAGGAATATGCTCAGGCCAGGTTGATACCCATTCTTCTTCCTTCTTGCTCCTCTTCCTCCTCCTCTTCTTTTTCTTCTTATTTACCTTAGGAGGGAGTGGTTGGAGATGAAGCTTCTCCACATATCCTGGTTTATCATTAGAAACGATAGAGGAAACTTGGGAGAAACTCTCCTTTTTATTAGTAGAGATATAAGAGACATTTTTATACTTTGGTAAAGTTCCCTCCTTTGTAATCTTACTTATGTAATCATTTTCATGGCAATTAACAACACAATAGAGATGGAAATTTTGCAAAGTGTTTCTAATTCCTAAGGCATTAACATCTAGCCAAGAAATCTTTTCTGATAACTCTTCACACATCAAAAATAACATAAGTTCATCATAAAGATCAGAAGTGATCATGTTATCACACAACTGGTTAACAGTTATGTTTTGAAAGTTCATGCATTGAAAATTGAAGTGACCCTCTAGACAGCAAAGTTCACAAGTAAAGGGATAACGGTCATAGAATTCTCTAGCAATTTCATTTAATTCTTTGACCCAAGTGATTGTTCTTTCATGATTATGTTGCTTACAATACTTCTCTTCTTCAATCATAGGCCTTTCACAAGGTCTATCCACTCAACAAAAATTAACATGCTTATATAAAACTTCATTTTCAGGAATTGGATCATGCATGTTGCAATCATCATGAACAATTTCTTTAAAAGGTTCATGATGCTTGATCCAATTCTCCATAGGCATATTAAGATGTGAAGCAAAAGATTTGAGGAAATCAACAAGGAGTAGAGAATCAACCCCAAACTTAGCACTGAACTTTTAAAACTTTCAGTTTCAACAAAGGACTTAATGCAATCATACTCATAATTTATACCTGACTCTTTACCTTTGTCGATCTCCCAATCTTCAGTATTGTGTTGAATTCTTTCAAGGAGTTCCCATTTAGCATTAGTCTTTTCGTTTGTGAAAGAACCCATAGAGGAAGCATTGAGCAAGTCTCTATCCTGTCGAGAGAGCCTTGCATAAAAATTAGTAATAATTATATCTTTCGGGAGCCCATGGTTAGGACATTCCAGCATTAAAGTTTTCAGTCTCCCCAAGCTTGAGATACGCTCTCTCCTTCGTGAGGATAGAAATTATAAATATAATTCCTATTCTCATGAACTTCATGAAGAGGATAAAACTTGGAGTAAAAGAGAGACTGGATCTCTTCCCAATCCCGTAGGTGAGAATCATCTAGTAGCCTATACCATTCCAATGCTTTTCCTTTCAGTGAAAAGGCAAACAATTTCTTCATGACTTCACCTCTTGTCAAACCTGAAATCTTAAATAACTCACAAAGTTTTGTAAGTTTCAACAAATGAATACTAGGATTGACTGTCCCATCATAACAATCATTAATAATTATTTCAACTATCCCAAGTGGTATTTTGAACGTGATACAATCAGTAGGTGGAGGAGACTTCTCTACCACGGGTGTGGTAAAGCGTCCTTCCCCAAACAGTGAACTAAGAGTGCAGTTTTCCATAAGCATAACTAGTGAAAAGTAAAAACAAGAAACGAAAAGATTTAATTGCAAGATCTAAAGATATACCTTCAACGCTTACCTCCCCGGCAACGGCGCCAGAAATAGCTTAATGTCTACGCATGCTTCTATTCTTGTAGACTATGTTGGGCCTCCAAGCGCAGAGGTTTGTAGGACAGCAGCAATTTCCCTCAAGTGGATGACCTAAGGTTTATCGAACTCAGGGAAGTAGAGGTTGAAGATGGTCTCTCTCAAGCAACCCTGCAATTAAGATACAAGAAGTCTCTTGTGTCCCCAACACACCTAATACAACTAGGAGTTGTATAGGTGCACTAGTTCGGCGAAGAGATGGTAAAATACGAGTGATAGGTGTGGCAAAGCAAGGTAATATAAATATGTAATAAAAAAGTGCAGCAAGCAAACATGTGACAAAAGTGAGCACAAACGGTGTAACAATGGTGGAAACAAGGCCTAGGCTTCATACTTTCACTAGTGGCAACTCTCAACAACATTAACATAGTCTAATCACATGATATTTCCCATAAAACATGCAATGGAGACGCACTCGGAGGTCATTCCTTTGTGGTCAAGAGAGGATGAGAATTATGTAGGGCTACAAAATCACACCTCAAAGTTCGTAGTTCTTAATCTATGGATTTCCCAATGTCACCGCGGCCATCCAAAGAGAGTACCACAATCACCACAACATATCTCAAGGATAGTCAAAGACAAGCACCAAGAGACTCTCAATCTTCAATCAACACACAAAAGAGGAAATCACTCATGATAATATTCTTCTAACCCATGTCCAATAGACCGCTGTCACCTTGGTCTCGGGGATTATACTAGATAAGATCAATTGAGTACATCAATCCAATACATAGAGGAAGGGTAAATATTATGGGATCACCCTAGATTAACATAGCCTATGATCACAACGAAGATCACATCATGGGAGAGAGAGAAGAACACATAGCTACTGGTAGAAAACTCAGCCCCGAGGGAGAACTACCCCCGCTTCATGGAGGGAGGAAGCAATGTCGATGGAGATGAATCCGGGGGCACTTCCCCGTCCGGCAGGGTGCCGGCACAGGAATTCTGCCCCCCCCCCCCGAAACTTGATGGCGATGGCGACGGAGATCGGAATTGCTTCTGGAGAAAAGGGGTCCGAAATCAGGGTTTCCTCCGCGGGGGTAAAAATAGGGCCAAAGGGGGCACCAGGGGGCCACATGGAAGGTGGCGCGGCCTAGGGTGGACCCGCGCCGGGCACCCTCCCGGGCCCCTGGTGGTGGCCCTCCTGCCATGTCTTGGTTATTTCGGAAGCTTCCGGAGCGCTGATTCTTTATATAATTTTTCCGGGATTTTTGGAGCACTTTTAATGGCCGGAAAACCTGAAATACAAAAACAGCAGAAAACATAAACTGGCAACTGGGTGCACTGGGCTAATAGATTAGTACAAATATGCTCAAAAGTGTATGAAAGTTCAAGAAAATCATGGCAAAGTCACAGAAAACATGCATGAAGCAAGCAGAAATTATAGATACGTTTGGGACGTATCACCAAGTAATATGTATTGTGTTGATAAGTGTTGGTGGGTGGATCAATGCTAGTACACCTTCTATACTAAGATAAGTGTACTCTTATGATTACACACCTTGCAAGCATCCACAAATACAAGGTAGTAATTAAGGCATAAGCCTAACCACAACATTACGATCAAGGATCCATAACTCCCTTGTGCAAAAGTGTGCGAACTCGGGTTCAGGTTTCTGTCACTCCGGAAACCCACCATAAGCATCCTTTGTGCACAATGTACTCCTCTAGGCCCATGAAAGGTGAAGTGTTAATGTTCGACTCAAATAACACCACTAGAGAAATAACAACACAACTTAAGTATCAAACAACACATAACACTTCAACATCATATGACTACTAACAACTAGACTTCTCCCATGTTCTCAAGAACTAAAGTAACTACTCATAAGACATAAAAGAGATCATGATCAGAGGTGATAGATGGGTGGCAAACAATTTGGACACAATGATATTTCTCCAACAAAACTCAATAGCATTCACCACAAAGTAGTAATCAACACCAACAGAGTAGAGAGGATAGATAGTACGGATTACAACACAAGTTGCAATTGTGATATGATATGGGATGGAGATGGAGATGGTGCTGATGTTGGGGATGATGTTGATGATGATATCGATGATGCCCGTGACGATGATGATGATGATATTGATGGCGACGATCTCCCCTTCCGGGAGGTGATCTCCCCGGCGGAATCTGCCCGCCGGAGATGGCTTTTCTCCTCTGTAGGTTTCCGCCTCGTGGCGGCGGCGAAACAAGGAAACTCTTCTCTATTTAGGGTTTCTACCCCAGGGGGGTCTTATAGGAGAGAGGGGGCACCGAGGGGGGCCACCAGGCATCCAGGGGGGGTGCCTGGCGCGGCCAGGAGGGGAGCCGCACCAGGCACCCTTCTGGCTTCCTGGTGGGTCCCCTCACCTCCATCCTCGGTGATCCCTAGTCAATCTTCAGAAAAACACTCCCCGTAAATTTTCATCGCATTTGGACTTGATCTGATTCAGCAACTTGGTGTCCACTTTTCACCGTTGAATTCTGGTTCTGCTGCTTCGGCACCGGAAAGTTGTAAACTGTGTATAACAAGCCAAAACAACATAAGAAAAATACTTTAAAGTGGAATATATCAATGAATAGGATGAAATTACAATATAAAATAGTGATGCATTTTGGACGTATCAACTCCCCCAGGCTTAGACCTCGCTTGTCGCCAAGCGATTGCTGAGCTCGGTAAACCTGTCCACAAGTTTAGAGAGTGAAGCGTCGACAAAAGAATACGGACAAGAAGCATCAAGATTTCTCACCAAACTGAAGCATCCTCAACAGCAACCTCAACTCATAAGGTCCTTATGAGAAAGTAGTAACAATTATAACAAAGTAGGACCTCGAAAACTCATCAAATCATGGCAAACATAGCCTTGGTCAAGGCACAACTAATAACTTTTACTTTTGCTCTTTCACTTATAATGGAACCAATTGAAGCTTTGGAAAGAACATGTTATCAGTCAAGAAGTGCACATGTTAACACAAAGGAAGATGTTTACTAAGCATAAGCTTTTGCAAACAACTCACTTATCAAAAGATAATGTCAACAAAGATGTAACATGCTAACTTTCAATGCAGCTTTGTATGCAAGAATATTTATTAACATCAAGTGTATGTTCTCTCTCAAGAAGGAAAGAAGTAGGAAGGACTGACTCAGCACAAAATAAAGGATAAACCCCGTGCAAAAGGGTAAGCAGGGAAAACTCATGTGCCATCTCTAGATCAAACAGAATAAAAACAGGCCTTTGGGAGGTGCATGATCCGTCAACAACTGCTGATAGATAACTCACTCACTTCATGATTTGGACAAGTTTCGAGGAACGGCTCCCGTGTGGGGACGATCACATCCCCTTAAATTCCTTTGTTTATCACTCATAAATGAGCGAAGGAACTTGTGGGTTAGTATTTATTTTTTATGAGCTGGGCACTCATGCCAATCCCTTCTCGTATTAGGGGTTTGCAGATTAGGCATGCAATCGCAAGATAAAACTTGTCCAAATTAAGAAGATCATGGGTTACCCACCACTTCCTCATGAGCTGAATCAGTGGCACAAAACAGAAGATTTTGAACATCTAGAGATAGCACATAAATTATATACTTTATGAGTGGTAGTGGAATACCACAAATAGGAAAGTATGGTGGACTCAAGTGGAAGATGTTGGTTTCAGGGTATGGAAGTACAAGCAGAACTCCGCTTAGTACAGAGTTTTGGCTAGCAAGGCTTTGAGAGACCAGACAATTGATGACAACTTAGATGCAAGAAATACAAAGCATAAACATTAAAACTAGCATGAAACATCAAGTTGTCTTCCTTGTCAACATAACACTTCAAGCATAATAACACAAAGGTTTTGTCTATGTCGCTACTTTGAGAAAAACATGCTTGTTGTTATGACCAAAGCTATACTTGCCAATATTTAAATAAAATTTTCGAAGCCATACCTGATATAAGGTCAATACTCCCCATAAGAATCAGCTCATAATGTCGATTGCGTGAAGAGAATACCGAGTGCAGCGTAGAAACTAATAGACTTCTCATTAATATTCCTTCATAGACGACCCCACACTCACGGATACAAAGCTCTCCACAAAAGGAGTGATAGACCTCAAAGCAACACCTATTTCATAAAGTAACTTCCCTAGACATGATACGACTCTTCTTGACTCCTAAAGACAAAGATAAAGATAAAGATACCTGACACTCCCCCAATCTTGGAACAAGCTAAGGGGATGCCATTACCCGAGAAGTTTTACTCCTCATTCTTCTTCTTGTTGGGGTTGAACATGTTTTCCCTGGCGAAGCGCTTCCACGGTAAAGGTTCTCCGGTCTCGAAGGACATCTTAGTCTCCGGGATCCTGTACTCAGTAGCCAAACCCATGCGTGATAACTTGAGTTCATACTCACAGTTCTGGTTCTGTAGATCATAGATCTGTGCTTGAATCTCGTAGAGCTTTTCTTCTAGTGCGGCCAAACTTGACAGCATCTCCTTTGTCTCCTTCTTGTGGAAATCCTTTAACTCGTTCATCATGTCGAAGTTGTCTTCAACACTACGCTCCACCATCTTCTTGTACTTGATGACCTCTTGTTCCATCTCCTGCAGCCTCTCTTCGGTGCTCCCTTCTTCGACTGGTCCCTCCAGATCTTCCTTGTGGAGAACACCGTCCTCCACATGAAGGACCTGGGGGTGCTTCCTCACCTCTGCGAGGTAAGGTTTGATGACGTTGACGACGAACTTGTCTGTGTGGGAACTTGGGGAAGCCATGGTACCTAGATCTGTTGAAAGTTTTCCTGGCAGAAACAGACCGAGAAAGAAAACACGCGAAATCGCGAGATACGGTGCCGGGACTATCCGGGCAAATATATAGCAAAAATTTCTGCAATAGAAGGAAGGTTTCAAGCCTAGGTGGAGTCGGAGTCGGAGTCCAGTGCACCCAGGAGGGTGCCTGGCGTGGCCAGGAGGACTCCTGGGCCCCCTGGAGCTCCTCTCCGGCTCCACTCGGGCTTGGAATTTTCCTAATTTTGCAAAAAACTTTGAAAAGTAAACTTTTATTGACGTTCGCAGTGTTTTCTTACCATAATTCATACCTTTTGTTATTCTACTCCTGCCGGAGTCTAAAACTGGCTGCAACATGTTCTTCGTGATTCTTTGTATATATCATGTTTGCATCCACATTGATTGGATCACCTGCCATATAATGTTTGAGTCTTTGTCCATTCACAACTTGAGGTTTGGTGCCTTCGAAATTATTGATCTTGATTGCACCAGACCGATATACTTCTTCGATATGAAAAGGTCCTTCCCATCTGGAAAGTAGTTTACCTGGAGAAAACCTGAAACGATCTCTAAACAACAAAACTTTATCACGAACATTAAATTCACGTTTCAGAATTCTTTTATCGTGCCACTTCTTTACCTTTTCCTTGAACATTTTAGCGCTCTCGTAAGCTTCACTCCTCCACTCATCTAGAGAAGTCAAGTTCATGAGACGCTTTTCACCAGCTAACTTTGGGTCAGCATTTAGCTCTCTGACAGCCCAGAAAGCCTTGTGCTCTAACTCTAATGGTAAATGGCAAGCCTTGCCATAGACCATTTTATACGGAGACATGCCCATGGGGTTTTTGTAAGTAGTTCTATATGCCCACAAAGCATTTCCTAACTTCTTTGACCAGTCCTTTCTAGAACTGTTTACTGTCTTCTGTAAGATCAACTTGATCTCCCTATTGGTGAGCTCAACTTGCACACTAGATTGAGGGTGGTACGGTGATGCAATCCTATGATTGACATCGTACTTGGCTAGAGCTTTCCTAAAAGCTCCATGCATGAAGTGTGACCCTCCATCTGTCATGAGGTACCTTGGTACTCAAAACCTAGGAAAAATTACATCCTTGAGCATTTTCAAAGATGTCTTGTGATCAGCACTCTTAGTGGGGATTGCTTCAACCCACTTGGTTACATAATCAACAGCAACTAAGATGTGTGTGTACTTGAGTGAAGGAGGAAGAGGACCTATAAAATCAAAACCCCAGCAATCGAAAGGTTCGATCACTAGTGAGTAATTCATAGGCATCTCATTTCTCCTGCAAATGTTACCAACTCTCTGACACTTATCACAAGATAGAACGTACCTTCGGGTGTCCTTAAAAGAGTAGGCCAATAAAAACCTGATTGTCAAACTTTATGCGCGGTCCTTTCACCGGCATGATTTCCTCCATAGGGACTATCGTGACATTGTCGAAGAATGTCCTGCTGCTCGTGCTCCGGTATACACCTTCTTACGATCCCGTCCGCTCCTTCTTTGTAAAGATGTGGATCATCCCAAAAGTAGTGCCTCAAATCCGTGAAGAATTTCTTCCTCTGCTGAAATGTAAAACCTGGAGGCAAAAACTTTGCAACAATAAAATTAGCATAATCTGCAAACCAAGGGTCGGAATGAGATTGTACTTTTACAACAGCAAGCTGTTCATCTGGGAAACTGTCGTTGACTGGAATAGGATCGTGCGGGATATCTTCCATCCTTGAAAGATTATCCGCCACCGGATTGTCTTCTCCTTTTCTATCGACAATCTGCAAATCAAATTCTTGAAGAAGGAGTACCCATCTAATGAGTCTTGGTTTGGCGTCCTTTTTCTGCATAAGATACTTAATGGCAGCATGGTCAGTATGAATAATAACTTTAGAATCAACAATATACTGCCTAAACTTATCACAAGCAAACACCACTGCCAAGAATTCTGTAACACCCTCAGATCCAGTACAGTAATCACTACAGTGATTCCCCTGTTAGTGATCATTATTGTTGATGATCAAGCCTTGAACACCTTTGATCACAGCTTATTGAAATTCCAACCCTGATAAAATTTTCAAATAAGTGTGGATTGTAAATCTTGCTCCAAAAATTGTGGATGCCAGTCAATCAACATGATCATGGTTAAACCAAATCCAACTAGCCATTTGAATAATCACAAGCCAATGCTAATGATGGAACCTATGTTGTGGGATTACCCCGATTGTTTTGGAAATTAATATACAAATGGAAATCTTAGTTAAACCAACACTATGGAATCTATTTATAAAATGCCTAGCAATCATTAGGCCATGATTATATATAGCAATGGTTATTTTATTAAAATTGTGTAGTAATATTAGGGAATAATAAATGGGATAAAATAATAGCTTGGACCATTTATTAAATTTCCATGATAATTTTAATAAACATGTGGTAATTTTTAAATGCACTAAAAATTATGAAACCATTTTTATTAAATACCTAATAATCAGTAGGTCATATAAAAGGATAAATTTCATTTAATTATCTTACTTAAATAATGCAGAAAAATATAAACCGTAGAAAAATTAGCTCCATTTAATATTTTGTGCATTGAATAAAATCTAGATGAATTTTATTGTGGGCTAAACTTTTTGTGGCATCATGTTAAAGTGTAACACTAATATAGGTGCAATTATAACATTTTACAAAAATCAAAACCTAGCTAAACTAAATACAAACAGAAAAAAAATAGAAAACCCCCTAATCCCGCCTGGGGCGAGGCCCACCCTGGGCCCAGCCCCCCCTCTCTCTCTCCTCCCATCAACCCCCCACCTGCTCCCTCCCTCCTCTGCTTCACCACGTCGCCATGGACAGGGGAGGGCCACGCCTCCGGCCCCTCCTACCTGCTCCCCTGCTCCCCTACCTGCCCCCCCATCTCCTCTGGATAAGGCCGAGGGCCGCCATCCCCCCTCGCCCTCATCTCCCCCTCCTCCTCCCTGCCCAGTTCTTCCCCCCTCTCTCCCCTGCATCTTCCCCTCCTCACCGAGCCCGCCATGGCCGTAGCCAGGCTGCGGTTGCCATCGTGGCCACCGGCCATGCCCAACCACCCCACCGTGTCCTGAAGGTAGCCCGTGACCCCCTTCGTCGCCCACCTCATTGGATTGGTCCTGGAGTCGTCGTCTTCCTCCCCTCGCTGACGGTCGCCGCTCGTCCTGCTCCACCCCGAGCTCTTCAGTCCGCCCCGCACCTCCAAACCACGCCGACGACCTTCGATGTGAGCTCCTCCTCCGATTCCTTGCTTTCCCCCTCGATCTGTCGTCGTAACTGTCGACCACGTGGGCCACAGCCGCCATGAACGTGCTCGGGCCGCCCCCTCCATGCCTAGCTCTGGCAGCTGCTCCAGCCATGGATGCGTCGCCCTGCTCCTGTCGACGCTGCCGTGCCGCGCCCCTCCCATCTCCACTCGCCGCTTGCCGGCGTGCCCACCCCCTGCTCGTCGCCGGCCATGGCCTTCGCCTGGGTCGTGGTTGGTGGCCTGTGTGCCACTGACTATGGGGCAACCTCCTTTTAATTAACATAAACAGTTAATTTAGTCCATGTTTTGTCTAATGCCCCTATGACAGCAGGACCCCACCCCCCAATTGATTTAAGATAAATGATTTGTTACCTGAGCAAGTCAATGACAGTGGGGCCTTGTCCTTGATTAAAATAAAAATCAGATAGATTAAAAGCCTATGTGTGTATGACAGGTGGGCCCTACTGGTAGAATAGGTTAAATAAAATGAATTTGATTAATATGTGAATATGACATGTGGGACCCACTGGTCAGATTTGACCAGTCAAACACCTCTTTGTATGACAGGTGGGTCCCCTCTGTAAGTACTGTTGTGGATAAGGTTTTGGATAATGTTCTATTTTAATAATAAATAAATTCTAGAAATTGATTAAAACTTTGAAATTCAAAACCTTTTAAACCGTAACTCTGATGAAAATAATTTGTATATCGAAATTGATCAGAAAATTATAACGAATACAGATACGCTATCCATATGTCTACCACCCCCCTCTAACTTACCGAACATCGACATTTCCCCCTTCGGGCCGTCTGTCGATAATTCCCGGTACCGATAAATATTGCCCGAATGAAAAACTTTCGTATACGAAAGTTGCTCAGAACGGATCACCGAGTTCGGATACGATACCCATACCCCCACCACACCCCTCTAACATGACGAACATCGAACCGTCCCCTCCGGTACCGTCAGTCCGATAATTGCCCGATACCGATGAACTATCCGGATGAATTTATTCCGAACACGAATGTTTCTCGGAATAGATCAAATAGCACGGATACACCCCCCTTATGTTTGTCCGGTACCCACGACACCTCCGGCTTGATCCTTCCCCCTTCGGTCACCCTGTCCGGTAATCATCCGGAGCCGGTAGTTCATCCTCAGATGAATTTCCGTACCGAGCAATGTGCATTGCACTGCGTTAGAATACCGTTTCCATTTCATCTGTCATGTCATGCATCTGTTTGTATATGCTTGCTGTGTATTTACTATTTCTTCCCCCCCTTAATCTCTGGTAGACCCCGCTGCTGCCGTTGACTACAGCGCTGCTGAGTACGACTACTTCGTCGACGACCCTACTACTACCGTCGAGCTTCCAGGCAAGCAGATCCACTCTCTTCGCCAAATATCGCCTATCTTTCCGTACTTTTCTTGCACTAGGCATTGTTACTGCTGCTGCTACGACTACAATCCTATTCAACTGCATAGCCTGATTTTTTTCGCCCCTTGATGTGCCTCCTTTATCCTATGCTGCCTATTATTATTATTTATGCATTATTTAGCAGTGAGCCCTGCGCATTGTTAGCTAGGATTAGATAGAGGGCCGTGATCACTCAGGGGAGTGGACGCGGATACAATTATTATAACTGTACAGGTACGGTACAATGCAGACACCGCCTCAGGCCCCTATCTGGGTTATGCCTAGTCACCTCAAGTGTGAGCTATCAAGGAGTAATCCTTGTACTCCACTCGAGGCTGACTTTGTCTTACCGTCATAGGGTCTTGAAAACGGTTGTCCTTCAGGTGAGAAGTCGGGCGACCCAACGGTGCCCGCGAGAGGTATTGCGACGGGATGACAGGGAGGGCACGACCAGTGTGTCGGTGTGCTTGGCCCCTGGTCGTTGGCCGCGAGAGTTACCAAACCCCGAAAGTCGAGCTCCTCCAGGAGCACACGCGAGACAAGGTAAGGAGAAGGTTCACCTTGTTGGTAACCGCAGTGACTTGGTGGGACGACGGGGCAGGCACCAATGTACTGGTGGTCCTGGCTGCTGTCGTTGTCCGCGGGTCGGTTAAGTCGAGGCAACGATAACGGTTGTCACGCAGGTTAATTAAAATGCTAAATGGTTCAGTGAATGTCTTGAGTTGGCTATATGCCATGTACGCACTACCTACCCGTGGGAATTACGAGTTATGGGCTCCTCTGCTTCGTAGTGTCGTCCGAGGACTCTTCAGACGTCAGCAGTACCGCGGCCTGCGCCGGGAAGTGGTGTTGTCTTATTTGCTCGCGCGGTGGTGTCTTATTTGGATTTGCTTTAACTTCACTGGCCAGCCACGCACCGTGCAGGAGTACGTTCGGGTTGGGGCCAAGGCTCGGCGTACTTAGGATTTAGACCGGCGGATGGCCTCTCTGTTGAGTTTGAAAGATGGGCTATGAAGTGTCGGATAGCCTTGGTGGAGCGTTCCCTAACAAGGTTCCCGCCACCCTGGAGATCCGTGCGTGTAACGTAACACAAGTGCACCCCTGCAGGGAAGATTAATCTATTCGAATAGCCGTGTCCACGGTAACAGGACGCTTTATGCTGAAGCTGGATCTTACCACTAGAAACTATTATTATTAAACTGTATGGTTCCGGGTTCTCTTCCTCGCGGGGATGTCGAGGAGGTGAACTCGGAGGCATTGCTAATTATTACAACTTATTTTTATACAATGCTGCAGCAACTTCTGCTGCATTGTTACTTTATGCTTTATATACTGTTGGCTGATTCTTACCTCATGCTGCAAGACATCGTCGGAAGATGCTAGTCTTCGGTAGGCCTAGCTTCTTACCCTTGCTCTGGATTTCTGTCTTTCAGTCCACTATATACAGCCTCTTCTTTCCGTTGATACAATGCATAATGCTTAGTAGCGGACGTAAGACTCGCGGGTATACTAGATACTCACCTGCTTTATTGCCTTTACTGTTTTGCCTGATCGGCCGCTGCAGTCGACGTTGGAGCCCAGGAGCAGGAGGTCCCCGATGCCGACCACCGCAACATGAAGATCCCCGATGCTTCTACGACGTCGAGTTCCCCGTTGACCAGGAGTAGCTTGGAGGTTCCCAGGCAGGAGGCCTCGCCTTTTCGATCGTTGTTGATATTTGTGCTAGCCTTCTTAAGGCAACCTTGTATTTTGTGTCTGTACTCAGATACTATTGCTTCCGTTGACTTTGTGCTCTCGAGCTGTTGTATTCGAGCCCTCGTGGCCCCTGGCTTGTATTAAACAGCTTGTATTATTTTATTTGTAGAGTTGTGTTGTGATATCTCACCGTGAGTCCCTAATCTCGATCGTGTACCTTGCGTGTATGATTACTGTACACGGCTTGATTTTGGGGGCGTCACAAATTCCTTCTCGGTAGTAGCATAATTCTTTTGAGCACTATCAAGTGTCTTGCTGGCATAGTGGATGACATTCAGCTTCTTGTCAATCCTTTGTCCTAAAACAGCTCCAACAGCAAAATCATTAGCATCACACATAATTTCAAAGGGCAAATTCCAGTCAGGTGGTTGTACTATAGGAGCGGTTATCAAGGCTTTCTTAAGAACTTCAAAAGCTTCCTTACAATCTTCATCAAATACAAAAGGAGAATCCTTCTGGAGAAGATTGGTAAGGGGTCTCGAGGTCTTAGAAAAGTCCTTGATAAATCTTCTATAGAACCCAGTATGACCTAGAAAACTACGAATACCTGATGTCCCTTGGATGGGGCATCCTTTCAATAGCTTCAATTTTTTCCTTGTCCACTTCAATTCCCCTT
Source organism: Bromus sterilis (assembly GCA_950022295.1). NCBI lineage: Eukaryota > Viridiplantae > Streptophyta > Magnoliopsida > Poales > Poaceae > Bromus > Bromus sterilis. The sequence goes on from OX465598.1 coordinate 32,103,477, forward strand.
TCGGAAATCTTGTGTCCAAGAACTATCCCTTCATTAATCATGAAATGGCACTTCTCCCAATTGAGCACCAAATTCGTTTCTTCACATATCTGCAAAACTTTATTAAGATTGTGGAGACAGTGGTCAAAGGAGTTTCCATAGACGGAAAAGTCGTCCATGAAAACTTCTACAATCTCCTCACAGAAACCATGAAATATTGCAGACATACACCTCTGAAAAGTAGCAGGTGCATTACACAAACCAAAAGGCATACGCCTATAAGCATAAGTACTGTAAGGACACGTAAAGGTGGTCTTCTCTTGATCCGCGGTGTTAACGTGAATCTGGGAGAAGCCAGAATACCCATCAAGATAGCAGAAGTGGGTGTTTTTAGACAACCGCTCGAGCATCTGATCAATAAAGGGCAGAGGATAGTGGTCCTTCCTGGTGGCCTTGTTCAACTTCCTGAAATCAATACACATTCTATATCCAATAATAGTCATCTGAGGTATTAGTTCATTTTTATCATTAGGAACAATAGTCATACCTCCTTTCTTAGGAACACAATGAATGGGACTTACCCACTTACTATCAGCTATAGGATAGATGATACCTGCGGCTAGAAGTTTGAGAACCTCCGTCCTAACCACGTCCTTCATCCTTGAGTTCAACCGTCGTTGATGATCAACAACTGGTTTAGCATCGGGCTCGAGATTGATAGTATATTGGAAAATGGATGGACTAATACCCTTGAGATCATCAAGAGTATAGCCAATAGCACCTCGGTGTCTGCGGAGTGTCTCCAATAATCGCTCTTCTTCATACCCTGAAAGGTTAGAATTGATAGTAACAGGATATACTTTCTTTTCATCTAAATAAGCATACTTGAGCGTATTGGGTAGTGGTTTTAGATCAAACACCGGGTCTTCTTTTGGTTGCGAGAGGATTCCTAAAGGTTCAACCGGGAGGTTGTGCTTCAGGATAGGAGTTTGTCTTAAAAATATGTCTTCTAGTTCATCCCTCTCCTGCATATGTATGTCATTCTCGTGGTCTTCCATAAATTGCTGCAAAGTATCATCAGGAGGAATAGCAATAGAAGCAATTTCTTCAATAATTTTTTCATTACTTGACAAGTCAGTACCACGAGGCTGCTTAGAAAACTTAGAAAAATTAAATTCATACGGCTCACCGTTAAATTCAACAGAAACTTTACCTTTCTTGCAATCTATTATAGCTCCACAAGTGCCGAGGAAGGGCCTACCAAAGATAATAGGGCAAAAACTATCTTGCACTGAACCAAGTACAAGAAAGTCAGTAGGATATTTTACCTTCCCGCAGAGTACTTCAACATCTCTCACAATCCCAACTGGAGAGACTGTTTGTTTATTTGCAAGATGAATCATGACATCAATGTCCTCGATCTCACACAGCTGAATCTCGTGCATGATCTCTTGATAAAGTGTGAAGGGAATAGCGCTGACGCTAGATCCCAAATCACATACCCCATAGTAATTATGATCTCCTATTTTGACAGATACAACTGGTGTACCTGAAATTGAGCCTTTGTTCTTGGTTGTGACAATGTTAGTGGAAACAGCACAAAAACTAATAGTGGATTCTTCAATATCACTGGTTACCAGATCCTTGACCATTGAAACTTGAGGCTTGACCTTGATCATGTCCTCAGGTTCGTCAGTGGTCCTTCCGTTTTTGTTTAGAATACCTGTAACAAAAGAGTGCTCCTTTATCCTTGAGGGATAATGAGGTTGTTCATACACAACTGCAGGTAAAACAGGATCAGTAATATTAATCTCAATAGGTGACTCCTTGAAAGGTTTATGATGTTGACTCTCCTTCTTATTAGAAGAATCAATATGAGAAGCAAAGTCCTTGCAAAAGTCAACCATTAGCTGGGAATCAAGACCAATTTTAGAGCAAAAGGTATTAAAGTAATCAGTCTTCACATAACTCTCAATGTAGTCATGCTCATAGTTTATAGCGGGTTCAATACCTTTATCAATTTCCCAGTCTTCAGTGTTCTTAAGGATCCTTTCTATAAGATCCCATTTTTCTTCCATACTTCTGGTCTGGAATACCCTGCTAGAGGAGGCATCCAACATCTCCCTGTCCCGACGAGAAAGCCTGGCATAAAAATTTGTAAGTATAATTTCCTTGGGGAGCTCATGGTTTGGGCATTTGAGCATCAGGGACTTCAGTCTCCCCCAAGATTGAGCGATGCTCTCTCCGTCGCGAGACCAAAAGTTGTAGATGTAGTTCCTGTCTTGGTGAATTTCACGAAGAGGATAAAACTTTGCATAAAAGAGAGACATAAGCTCTGGCCATTCAAGCAGATCGGAGTTATCGAGTAGCTTATACCAATCTGAAGCTTTATCTTTGAGTGATACGGAGAATAGTTTCTTCATGACGAACTCCATTGTTACACCTGCAAGCTTAAGTAAAGAACATAATTGTGATAAATATAGAAGGTGTTCTCCCGGATGTCCTTCTCATGTATAAAGATTAGCCAAGACATAATCAATAATACCATATGGTATTTTATAGGGCACAATTTCAGTAGGGGTAGGAGTGACCACCACAGTCGTGGGGCGGCTCCTTACCAGCAACGAACTAACAGTAGAAGAGTCAAGGTAACAACAGAAAATAAAGGTTTCCTTACCGGCTTCACTTACCAATAGCCACGTGGTCGTGGGTTCGATTCCCACAGACGACGCCAATTGACGGGGATCAACCCCGGCAAATCCCATGGTCAGGGAACCTGGGTTAGTCATGAGAGGCACAGGTTGGACGATAGCTCGTCGGCAAACAGGAAGGCACGCTCCTGCTCGATATTATTGATGGGGGAGATGCGATTACAGTGGATGCCAAGGCTGGAGCGCTCAAGGCTAGGGTTACAGATGATATTGGTTGCGGACGGCGGACAAGCGACACATGGGGCACGATTTACCCAGCTTGAGGCCCCCGGAGGGAAAACCCTACATGCTGCTTGTCTGATCTTGTATTGATGATGATGTACGAGGGTGCCGTGAGGGCTTTGGTGGAGAGAGATATGTCTAGTCCTATGTGTGGGGATTGAGAGCTTGTGTGTTTAGATGATCTAGAGAGGTGCTCCTACCTCGCTTTATATAGATAGCCAGGTAGGGTTTACATGAGTCCTAGTCGACTACAAGTAGGAGTCCTTGTCTTGCGCCTCAAGTCTTCGTCTTCACGTCTTATTCAACCATGTCGGTGTCCACGAGTGGGCCTTTGGTGGGCCGCCAGCCATGACACGCACCAGGTACCCTCACATAGAGGAGTCGTGAGGGTATCCCCTCGTCAGCTACACTCCCCGGCAACGGCGCCATAAAAGCTCGTTGATGGCGATGAAGTTAATAGGTTTAGTGGGATTGCCTCCCCTGTTAACCGCGCCAATATACGATTCTTGATAACCCACAAGTCTAGGGGATCAATTGTAGCTTTTCGATAAATAAGAGTGTCAAACCCAACGAGGAGTAGAAGGTGCTGATAAGTGACACTGGATAAGGAAAGGCTGCACACACTCAAAGGTAAATATTTAGGGGTTTTTGGTTTAAGCAACAGAAAAGTAAAAGACAAGCAAAGTAAACAGGGTAACTGAGGAGTAGCAAGTGGCCCAATCCTTTCACAAGGATAAGCCTAGGAACTAAACTTATAAAAGCTAAAGCGTTCTCGAGAACACATGGGAGAGATATCCAAGTTACTTTCACCATACTCCACCAAGTAATATGTATTGTGTTGATAAGTGTTGGTGGGTGGATCAATGCTAGTACACCTTCTAGACTAAGATAAGTGTACTCTTATGATTACACACCTTGCAAGCATCCGCAAATACAAGGTAGTAATTAAGGCATAAGCCTAACCACAGCATTACGATCAAGGATCCATAACTCCCTTGTGCAAAAGTGTGCGAACTGGGGTTCAGGTTTCTGTCACTCCGGCAACCCACCATAAGCATCATTTGTGCACAATGTATTCCTCTAGGCCCATGAAAGGTGAACTGTTAAGTGTTCGACTCACATAACACCACTAGAGAAATAACAACACAACTTAAGTATCAAACAACACATAACACTTCAACATCATATGACTACTAACAACTAGACTTCTCCCATGTTCTCAAGAACTAAAGTAACTACTCACAAGACATAAAAGAGATCATGATCAGAGGTGATAGATGGGTGGCAAACAAACTGGACACAATGATATTTCTCCAACAAAACTCAATAGCATTCACCACAAAGTAGTAATCAACACCAACAGAGTAGAGAGGATAGATAGTATAGATTACAACACAAGTTGCAATTGTGAGATGAGATGGGATGGGATGGAGATGGTGCTGATGTTGGGGATGATGTTGATGATTATATCGATGATGCCCGTGACGACGATGATGATGATGGCGACGATCTGCCCTTCCGGGAGGTGATCTCCCCGGCGGAATCTGCCCGCCGGAGATGGCTTTTCTCCTCTGTAGGTTTCCGCCCCGTGACGGCGGCGAAACACGGAAACTCTTCTCTATTTAGGGTTTCTACCCCAGGGGGGTCTTATAGGCGAGAGGGGGCACCGAGGGGGGCCACCAGGCATCCAGGAGGGTGCCTGGCGCGGCCAGGAGGGGAGCCGCGCCAGGCACCCTTCTGGCTGCCTGGTGGGTCCCCTCACCTCCATCCTCGGTGATCCCTAGTCAATCTTCATAAAAACACTCCCCGTAAATTTTCATCGCATTTGGACTTGATCTGATTCAACAACTTAGTGTCCACTTTTCACCGCTGAATTCTGGTTCTGCTGCTTCGGCACCGGAAAGTTGTAAACTGTGTAAAACAAGCTAAAACAACATAAGAACAATACTTTAAAGTGTAATATATCAATGAATATGATGAAATTACAATATAAAATAGTGATGCATTTTGGACGTATCAGCGTCCACTTTTTATCGCTGAATCCCGCGTCTGCTGCTTCGGCATCGGAAAGTTGCAAACTGTGTAAAATAAGCCAAAACAACATAAGAATAGCATCATAACATGAAATATATCAATGAAAAGGGGTGAATTACGATATAAAATAGTGATGCATTTTGGACGTATCAGGGTCTAGGCGCCCCCCTGGCGTGGCCAGCCCCTAAGGCGCGCCACCAGGGCGCCTAGGCCCCTGATGGTGGCCCTCTGGCCCCACCCAGAAGTTTCTTCTACGCTGATTTTTTATATGATTTTTCCCCAATTTTTGGAGCACTTTTAATATGGGGGAAACCTGAAATAGAAAAACAGCAGAAAACAAGAACTGGCACTGTGGTGCAGTGAGTTAATAAGTTAGTCCAAATATTATCAAAAGTATATGAAAGTGTATCTAGATCATAGAAATATCACACAAAACATGCATGGAGCAAGCAGAAATTATAGATACGTTTGGGATGTATCAACATCCCCAAGCTTAATTCCTGCTCCACCTCGAGTAGGTAAATGATAACAAGCATAATTTCTGTGGTGACATGGTAACAACCATATAAGAACTTTGAAAGTAAAGCAATCAAGGTATGTAATTCAATTAAAGTCATAACAAGCAAGAGTCTATACTAGCATTGAAACAAGCAACATAAGAACATTAAGGTGCAAGAGCTCTTGCTGTCTGTGACTCGAATGTCTCCAGATGGTGTTTGTGTGCAAAAAGTGGGAGATGGTAATACGAGAAAAAAATATATTTGTTGAGAACTAAATCTACTAAAGTTTCACACTTGGTCTTCTTTGAAATCTTATCTTGACTCGTCCCCAGACCGCTAGCCAGGTACAAGGAAATTTGATCCACTCCCTTTCGATATTTTGAGCACTCATGCAATGGATGAGCGTAAGCACGAGAGTTGACACTTAGGATGGCAAAGAGAGATATATGGTGGAGGAAGACAAAAAGGGTGTGAAAGGCTCACATCAATGAGGACAATCATAGGCGAGAGAAGGCTAAATGATAGATATGATGTGAGGAGTAGGGATTGCCATGCAACGGATGCACATAAGAGCTAAGAAAAGCTCTCCAATGAAACTAGTGGGGGTGCATCCAACTTGCTTGCTCATGAAGACCTAGAGCTCGTTTGAGGAGGCTCATCCTTGGAATATGCAAGCCAAGTTATATAGTGTGAAGGTCCCCACATAGCTATATGCATATATGATCATCTCTACGGAGTACGAGATAAGAGGGAGTACGAGTGTGGATCTTTCAAAAGGAATAGTAGTGTTGTTCCTTTCTCTCTTTTTATTTTCTTTTTCTCTTTTCTCTATTTTTTTGTATTTTTTGGTGGCCTCAATGGCTCTTTCTATTTAACTCTCATTTGTCCTCTTTGGGATCTTTTAAATTTGTCATCTTTGGGATCTTTTCCTCACTTAAGGGCAACACTCTATTTTACAAGAAGATAAAGAAGATCTTCACACTTTACAAGGTACTCAACATAAAGAAGATGTAGCTATCCTGATGTATGCAAATGTATTCCTTTTCCAGTGTAGCAGTAACATGTATGACATGAAGATCAAGTCATGAGAAGGTGGATGTTGCATGGCAATATATCTCGTAAAGGCTATGGAAATGCCTTGATAGGTAGGTATGGTGGTTGTTTAGATGAAAGATATAAGGAGGTTTATGATGACATAGCGTATCATGCCAAGGGTTTGGATGCACCGGCCAGGTGGACGCCAACTCTCGGAGTGAGAAGAAGGCAATGCACGACACAGGAGAGGCTAGCAAATATGAGGAGGTGGAAGTGTCAACTTTCAATACTTACATTAGTCCGAAGAATTCATGCACTTATTATCGGTAACTCTCAATCTAACGAGGAGGTTCACAAAGAGACAAGTACCACGAGGAGGAGTGTATGGGGGTTTGGTTATCCTTGCGCATCCTCGAATCATGGTACGTGAGTGTACTCTAATATCCGATCCCTCCAAAGATTAGTGATCCATCTAGTAGCTAGAGTTCTCAACTAGTTTTTGTAGTTTTTGAAAATAAACACGGATTGCCCAAAATACGACACCTATCACTAATAGGCTAGAGCTCTTGACACCAAAAGTTCAAATATTACTCACAACAATACCTCAAAACTATTGCAAGTTACTACTACAATTGAATAGCAACCTCAATTACCTACTTCAAGACAAGACACAACTCAGTGCAACAACCAACTCTCTTAACAAGATAAACATGAAAACTAAAGAGAGTTCCAGCAACAAACTAAACTAAACTAAATCTCTTGAAAAAGATAAGCATGAAAACTAGAAGTTAAACATGTCAGTAGCTACGAAAAGATAAAGAACACACAATAGAAGAAAGATAAGCATGAAAATTCCTATGATGTGTTCTAGTTTAAAGTGGAGCGTGTTTCTCTCCCACACAAAGTAAGTTGGGGTCTAACTTGTTATGAACAGCAAGCAAAGCTAAAGAAAACTTAAAAGTAAACCTAAGAGCGAGACGCTCCAAGCATAGCACATAACGCATGAAGTGATAAAAATATAGTGAGACGAAGGACGAACTGATGATTGTTGATGGAGAAGGGGATGCACGGGGGCATCCCCAAGCTTAGACGCTTGAGTCTCCTTGAATATTTATTGGGGATGCATGGGGGCATACCCAAGCTTGAGCATTTGACACTCCCGGATCTTCTTTCATCATCTTCCCAAGCACACTTGAAAACTCCCTTCATACATAACTCATCATAAGCTGATTAGAGAGGTTAGTACCCTTAATAAAATAAAATTTTCTCCACTGGAAATAAAGATATTCTTGAAGAGCCACTGTTTATCAAGATTTCCAAAAAGTTTTTGAAAATAAAAAGCAATCTTAAGGTTTGCAAAAGTAAGGAAAGGAAAAACGTGGCAGAATCTGTGAAAAACAGAATAGCAGGTAGTAAATAATTTTTTCGGGGTACTTCTGCAACTCAAATCAAAAAACTCAGAACAGACGAAAGTTTCACAATTATATAGAGCATGCTGTGTAAAAAATTCAGCTCAAAAAGATGAACTGGTGATTTTTTTTGATTTTGTCCGTCAAGCAGACAGAATCTGATTTCTGGACAGCATGTCACAACTTTTCCTTCCCTTATCATAAGAGCCTAGAACTTGGCACAAAGCTTGAAAATAAAGATACAATGATGTTGCTACAGTAGTACCAATAATCAAGACCACTAAAAACAGAAGTAAAAACATCTTGGGTTGCCTCCCAACAAGCGCTTTCTTTTACGCCTTTAAGCTAGGCATAAAGAAAAAAGAAGAATCAAAGGTCCCCGAGATCATCGGAGTCATAAAAACCTTCAAATTGATTTTCAACAAGCTCATTCTTCTTTTTCCTAGGGAAGATGTACTTACCTTTCGCTTTTCCATGTAAGCGTATGTGCCCCTTACCAATATCAATGAAGCCCTTCATAGCTCGGAGGAAGTCCCTTCCAAGCACGATGCTACTTTGGTTTGGCTCCATGGCGAAGAAATCCATCGTTGCAACCCTATTAAGGAATGCGACTTGGACTTCTTTTACCTTTACTTTAACCTCTGAAATATCTCCATTAGCATGTTCATGATAACATGACAATTTCTCCATGTATAGTTTCAAAGAATCATAAACTATTTTTGGCATTGTAGAAACCATGGATCCAATATCACAAAAAGTAAGGAAGTCTTGGTTAGAGATGCTAATCCTAACAAAAGGCTCTCAATCATCATCTGTCTCCAACATTTATTTCTTGTTGGACTTAATTTTCTCTACCTTTCTCAAGTCTAGAGCATCCATCCTCTTTTCAATAGTGGCAAGTCTATCTACAACAGTGTCAATGCTGCGATCATAAAAAAAAACCTAGATAGACCATGCAAAATATCAAGAGCTCTAGATTCATCACACTCTAAAAAGTCTCCTTCAGCTATAATATCAAGAGAGTGTTTACACCACTTAAAAGACCATAATAAAAATTTCTAAGCACAATTCTGTAGGTATCCAAGGCATAATTCTCTTATGAGCCTCAGAAATTCTGTCGTATGCCTTCTTCATATTTTCTCCATCCCTTTGACGGAAATTTAGAACTTCCGATTCCCTCAAAGCACCAAGTCCTAACATGTTCATCTAAACAAGAAGGACTACTAAAAGCAAGGTAAATTATTTTTTTGTAATTTTTGATAAAGGACACTAAGATAAAAACTGAAAGGTAAACTAACAAGACTAAAAAGCAAAGGTAAAAGATAGTGTGCAACTCCCCTATCTTGTAGAATGGAGTCCCCGGCAACGACGCCAAAAATTTGCTTGATACGTGAGAGAGGATAGTGGCTTCTCACCCTTCGTTGGTTACCCCAAGTGGAAGGTGAGATGCATCATAGCGACAAGTTTCCCTTGGTGAAGATACCAAGGTTGAGTATCGACCAGTAGGACTCCGATAACTACAAGTAGGTGGTGAAGCGAGCAACGCGTCGTTTGAGATATTGCTCCTTAACCTGGACCTGCACACACAACAAATAACTTTGCTCCCAACGAAGTTTAGAGAGGTTGACAATCTCTCCGGCCTTGTTGTTTACGAAGGATCAAACGCAAGGGATAATGATAATGGTGATAACAGCTAGAAAGTAAAAGCAGGAAATAAATTGAGCATGTAAACAGTGATGAGAATATGGACCGGGGTCCCATGATGTTCACTAGTGATGTCTCTCTCCCAAAAGACGATAAAACTGCTATGCGAGGTAAACAAATCACAGCTGGGCAATTCACATGATTAAAAACGCACCGCGATGCTAACTATGCTACAAAGAAAGGACGAGGATCAAAAGCATGGGCGGTACGCCAAAATAAGTAGACCGAAATCCAACTGCATCTACTACTAATCATCCACCTTGAGATATCTATCCAGAACATCTCGCCGGTATTAAGTTGCGAGCCCCACCCAAAGTGTAAACCCAAAGCAACAGACAACTGCATTAAAAGAACTTTGCGTAAAGTAAACAATCCTTGCAACCGCGGTTACAAGCACCATTGTTTTCCCCCTTGTGGTAACAGCACATCCCCTAGACTCATGTTTTTGTCACTCAAGCTAGTCATTAGGGGGCATGAACCCACAATCGAGCATAACGTTCCCTCTTGGAGTCACTACCTACTAGTCAGTGGCGTACCTACAGGGTAGGCCGGGTGGGCCGTGGCACACCCAGACATTTCGTAAAAAAAATTACTACTTGCAAAACAGGCCCATTGAACTAAGCCCAATCGTTGCACAGAGAAGGAGGAGGGCGAGCCTCTTTGGACTCTCGCGGTCGCGCACACGGTCAGACATTGGGATCGAGTGTCTGGCTCCAGCCTCCAGGCGCGGGTGTCGTCCTCTCCTGCTCCTGGCGACCTAACATCCGCGACTTCTCCCCAGCGTCCAGCCGGCCGCCGCCGACCATCGTCCGCCCATTCTCCAGCCCTGCCGGCCGCCACCCTCTCCAGTCTCCACCCGGCCGCCGCCCTCTCCACCCGGTCGCCGCCCAGTCTGCAGGGCTCCCTACCGGCTGCTGATGGTACGAATTAACGCCCCCTCGTTGGTTACCCAAAGTGGAAGGTTGAGATGTAGATAGCAACAATTTCCCTTAGTGAAGATGCTAAGGTTGAGTGTCGAACCAATAGGACTCCAACAGATACAAGAAGGTGGTGAAGTGAACAATGGCACCGTTCACAACCTAAGGTTGCTTACTTCACCTGGACCTGCACACACATCAAATAACTTCGCTTCCCAACGAGTACAGAGGAGTTGTCAATTCCTCCGGCCTTGTTGTTTACAAAGGATAAAACGCACGGGATAATAATGATAGTGAAAGCAACGGAAAAGTAAATGCTGAAAGTAAATTGATAGTGTAAACAGTTTTGAAAATATGGACCGGGGTCCTATGATGTTCACTAGTGATGTCTCTCTCCCAAAAGACGATAAAATAGCCATGCGAGGTAAACAAATTACAGCTGGGCAATTGAACGGATTATGTGCGCAAACCAATGCTAATTATGCTATAAAGAAAGGAAGAAGCTCAAAAGCATGGGCGGTACGCCAAGAAAAGTAGACCGAAATCCATCTGCATCTACCTACTAATCATCCACCTTGAGATATCTATCCAGAACATCTCGCTGGTATTAAGTTGCGAATCCCACCCAAAGTGTAAACTCAAAGCAACGGACAACTACATTAAAGAACTTTGCGTAAAGTAAACAATCCTTGCACCCGCAATTACAAGCATCGTTGTTTTCCCCCTTGTGGCAACAACACATCCCCTAGACTCGTGTTTCTGTCACTCAAGCTAGTCATCGGGGGGCATGAACCCACAATCATGCATAACGCTCCCTCTTGGAGTCACTACCTACTATTTGGCCAAAGCAATAAACAGCAATGGAGAACATGCAAGAATTACTCAAGAACATAAATATAAAAGAGGAGAATCAAATATATTACTCAAACACAATCTGAACATAATCTCATAATCCATCGGATCCCAGTAAACTCAGCATAGCAACAACAGAAATATTACATATGTGCCTCGATCATGTAGGGCAGCTCACGAGGTCTAATCCATGAAGAACAAAGAGGGGAGGAGAACATCACATAGCTACTGATCATAGACCCATGGTCCAAGGTGGACTACTCACGGTTCATCCGGGAAGCATCCATGATGGTGGAGAAGCTCCCGGAGGTGGTTCCTCCCTCCGGCAGGGTGCCGGGAAGAGGTCTTCTAGTGCTCCCGATCTTGGAAGCGCGGCGGCGGCGGAACAGAGGAGAGATCGCGAAAAAGGGTTCCTGTCCCGGGGGTTTCTCGTCACGGGGAATATATAGGCGAAGGGGGGGGGAGCCAGGGGGCCCACCAGGGGTCCAGGCGGCCCCCTGGCGCGGCCCCACCCTGGGGCGCGCCAGGAGGGCGCCTGGGGCCCTGGTGGGTCCCCTCTTCCCCCCCCCCCCCCCTCGGTGATTCCCGAAGCTTCTTCTACGCTGATTTTTTATTGGATTTTCCCGAATTTTTGGAGCACTTTTTATATGGGGGAAACCTGAAATAGAAAAAACAACAGAAAACAGGAACTGGCACTGGGGTGCACTGAGTTAATAGGTTAGTCCAAATATGATCAAAAGTGTATGGAAGTTCATCAATATCATAGCAATATCACACAAAAGAGGCATGTAGCAAGCAGAAATTATAGATACGTTTTGGACGTATCAGCTGCCGTCGCCAGTCACGTTCGCCTCCGGCCTCCCCCTGCCGTCTCCATCGCCGGCCGTCCACAACAAGGTGGGGGCAGTGAGCCACTGCTTCTTCTCCCTCCCTGACGGCCTCCCCCTGTTTAGCTTAGATGGGAGATGGCCAGATTCAGTTTTAGGGTCCCTATTTTCTGAATTTTCACTATTGTCTGCATTTACATGTACAATTTGCAGTATAATTATTGATGTAAGCTTAGAGATTTAGTTAATGTTGATGCAATGATTCTTATGATGTTTCCTTGTTGTGATTGTAGATTTGTAGTTTGCCAAGATGAAGACGAATGGTGAAATTAAGTCATTTTTTGAATCATGAGGCTATAACAAGAAAGATTGCAGCCATAGTGGAAGCACCACGACCACCGTCACCCCAACATCCAACCCATTCCGATGCAGAGATTGAATCTGATATTGAAGTGGAATCATCACATCCGCCGTCACCCCAACATCCGTGTGCAAAGTCATTTGATCTTCACGCGCTTAAGCCCGATCCAGGAGAAATGATTCCCATTTCAGAGTATGATTTTAATGATCAAGATGAAGTCCGGAGAAGATACATAGCAAAGGGAGCGGTCCAACCATATGCCCATAACTTCGAAGTCAGAGAAATCTATGGTAAAGATCGACACTTCAGCTTTGTTTGGTTTAGCCGCTACAATTGGCTAGAGTATAGTGTCAAAAGTCGAGAGGGCATTTTGCTTTGTGTGCTATTTGTTCAAAGAGAAATCCAATGGGGGGGCTGTGGGTGATGCCTTTGTTAAAGGTGGTTGGGGAAATTGGAACAAGCCCGATGCATTGGACAAACATGTGGGAGGTATTGGTAGCATTCACAATAGATCTCAAGAGAAGTATAACTTATTTGTGGCACCCCAACCATCAATTGATAATGTTATTGTGAGGGTATCTAAAGAGGATTTCCGTATGTACAAGGCTAGGCTAACTTATTCACTTAGATGCTTGAGGTTTCTTTTGAACCAAGGATTGGCATTCCGTGGACATGATGATTGTGAAGAATCTAGCAATAGGGGGAACTTGCTTGAACTTCTCAAATGGCTTTCTGCAAACGATGAAGAAGTTAATAAGCTTGTTTTGGACAATGCTCCTCGGAATTGCATCTTGACTAGTCCAAAGATAGAAAATCAAATAATTGAATGTTGTGTGGCGCAAACAACTAAAAGAATTATTGAAGAACTTGGTGATGACCACTATGCAATCCTTGCTGATGAGTCAAGTGATGCATCTCACAAAGAACAACTTGGTCTATGCATTCGTTTTGTTGAGAAATCGGGAAGAGGAGTTGAGAGGTTTCTTGGAGTTGTACATGTTGCCAATACAACTTCATTGTCACTTAAGGATGCAATTGAGACTATGCTTACAGATCATCATTTGACTCTAAGTCAAATACGCGGGCAAAGATACGATGGGGCTAGCAACATGAAAGGGCAGATTAAAGGTTTGAAAACATTGATCATGAAAGAGTCACCCTCTGCTTATTACATCCATTTCTTTGCACAACAACTTCAATTGGTTCTTATTGCCGTGGCAAAGGAAAATGAACCATGTATGTGGTTTTTTGATCATGTTTCTTACTTGCTCAATATGGTTGGAGTTTCTTGTAAGCTCCATGACATGTTTCGAGATGTTAAAGCTCAAAAGGTTTTGGAAGCACTTGAAATGGGTGAGATTGAAAGTGGAACCAGGTTAAATCAAGAGATGGGACTATCTAGACCCGGTGATACTCGTTGGGGTTCCCATTTTAAAACCATTATGCACATTGTTAGCATGTACTCCCTCTGTAAATTAATATAAGATGTTTTAGATAACTAAACTAGTGATCTAAAACATCTTATATTAGTTTACGGAGGGAGTATCCACAATACTTGAAGTACTTGATAGTATTGCAAAAGATCCTTCTCAAAAAGGTGAGTGGACACGAGTACGTGGAGTTACTTTTGTTTTGGAATCATTTGGCTTTGTTTTCAATCTTCACTTGATGCTAGTAATTCTTGGCTACACAAATGAGTTGTCCAAATCCTTGCAAAAGAGAGATGAAGGTATTGTTAATGCAATGGCACTTGTTAGTTTGGTGAAGAGTAGAATGAAACATATGAGGTCTCGTGGATGGGATGCATTTCTTGCAAAGGTGATCCTATTTTGCAACAAATATGGCATTGAAGTTCCTTTGTGGGGGGATACTTATGTGCGTCAAGGAAGACCACGTCGGTATTATGAAGTGCAAACAAATGATGATCGTTATAGAAAAGAAGTGTATCTTGGTATCATTGATCAAATCATTCAAGAGCTTGACAATCGGTTTGATGAAGTTAATATGGAGTTACTTCTTTGCATGTCAGCTTTGAATCCCCTCAATTCATTTGCTTCTTATGATGCACTCAAGGTAATGAGTCTTGCCGATTTCTATCCAATGGACATATCAAGCACAGATTTGGTAAGGCTTGAATTTCAACTTGCCAATTTTATTGATGATATGAGACATGATGATAGATTTAGAAATGCAAGTAATATTGGTGATCTCTCTATTATGATGGTCGAAACAAAGAAGCATGTTCTTTATGATTTGGTCTACGTGCTCATAAAATTGATATTGATTTTACCAGTGGCAACGGCGAGTGTTGAAAGAGTATTCTCGGAAATGAATCTAGTGAAAAGTAAGTTGAGGACTACTATGAGTGATGAGCGCTTGAATGATTTCTTAGTGACATTTATTGAACGATATGTCTTCTTGAAAGTAAGTAAAGAAGATATAGTTGATGCTTTCATGGAAATGCAACGTCGTAGAGTTACCTAATGTTGTAATTTTCTACTTATGTTCCTTTCATACGAGACTATTCGTATTGTGACTGAGCACATTTGAAATATATTTTGTGAACCAAATTATTGTGAGATATGAATTGAGCTATTTATATTGTCATTTTGTTGATATTATATGACACTCAGATTAGATAGATTTTTTTAGAGTGTGCACACCCTCCATTCTGTTCCTGGGTACGCCACTGGCCTACTACTTGGCCAAAGCAATAAACAACAACGGAGAACATGCAAGAATTACTCAAGAACATAAATATAAAAGATAAGAACCAAATATATTACTCAATCAAAAACTGAACATAGTCTCATAATCCATCAGATCCCAGCAAACTCAGCATAGCAACAGCAGAAAATTTACATATGTGTCTTGATCATGTAGGGCAGCTCACAAGGTCTAATCCATGAAGAACAAAGTGGGGAGGAGAACATCACATAGCTACTGATGACGGACCCATGGTGCAAGGAAGACTACTCACGGATCATCCGGGAAGCGTCCATGGTGGAGGAGAGGCTCCCGGAGGTCAATCCTCCCTCCGGCAGGGTGCCGGAAAGAGGTCTGCTGGCGCTCCCGGTCTTGGAAGCGCGGCGGCGGCGGAACAGAGGCGAGATCGCGAAAAGGGTTTTTGTCTTCTAAAGAATCCCATCACGAAGAATATATAGGCGAAGGGGGACAACCAGGGGGTACTAGGGGTCTAGGCGCCCCCCTGGAACGACCAGCCCCTAGGGCGCGCCACCAGGGCGCCTAGGCCCGTGGTGGTGGCCCTCTGGCCCCACCCAGGTGATTCCGGAAGGTTCTTCTACGCTGATTTTTTATCTGATTTTTCCCGAATTTTTGGAGCACTTTTATTATGGGGGAAACCTGAAATAGAAAACATCAGAAAACAGGAACTGGCACTGTGGTGCACTGAGTTAATAAGTTAGTCCAAATATGATCAAAAGTGTATGAAAGTGTATATATATCATAGCAATATCACACAAAACTTGGATGGAGCAAGTAAAAAATATAGATACGTTCGGGACGTATCAGGGATCGCGGAGGCAGAAGCTGGAGATCCGGGCGGAAGCAACATGAGGACGACGGATATAATTTGGGGGAGGAGAGGCCTGGAGGAAGAGGAGGTCTATATCACCGGCGGGGAGAAAGGCGAGCGCCAAGGTGACGAAGTGGACATGGAGAGGCACTAGTAGAAAACAAGGCACCTATCCCGGTTCTAGAGGGCCTTTAGTCCTAGGGATCGGGCTAGGGAGAAGAGACGTTGGGGACAGGGGCCATGGGAAATCTGGATAAATGACGGCTCGAAGGGTGTGAATCAGTTTTAGTTTTCCTTCTCTTTTGGGACAACCAAACGTGTAGGAGTGGGAATTCATAAATGAATTCCATCAATTCTACCCCAAATCATGGGAGCCAAACATGTTGTTATGGACTTTACAAAAAGAATTTAAATATAATATATATATATATATTAAAATAATATTTTTGGTGGAAATGAGAGTCTTTTACCTATTAAGCTTAGAATATAATTTAAAATAATTTTTGTTAAGACACAATTAAGACTTGTAGTTCAAGCCTCTATTTTGGTGTTTTTGAAAAGCTTAATATTCAAAATACTTTTGGCCAATGTAGAATATTTATAAAAATATTCTTATGATATACTATCATCGCATGATCATTGGATGGAGTTCAAGTCAAGGAAACAAGTTTTGAGCCTTAAGGAATTTCTGTGAATTCAATGGGCAACATGCGATCAATTCGAATAAGATCCAAACGTACTCAAAAGTTTTTGTTAGGTCTAAATTTTATCTTTATTAGCTTGATGTGATGCAAAAACCAGGATGTGGAACTTTCGTGCATGATAATCCTCCATGTAAACAAACAGCCATATGGGAGTGTCGCCGACATAATATCTGAGTATTTGAAATATCCCGCTTTAATGACAGGAGCACACAAAAAGTTTGGAACCACAATTATCCGCCAAACTTGCTTCATGAGGTGTTGCACCTCCAAAAAAAGTTTGGAACCACACGGAAGCATATCTTTGCCTCCACGAGAGGCATGATCGTGCCTCTGTTTTTTTCTTTCGTAGAGGCACGGGGTGTGCCTCTCATGAAAGCAAACATGTGCCTCCACGAGAGGCACAGTTGTGCCTCTGTTTTTTTCCTTAAGGCACGTGATGTGCCTTTCGTGGAAGCAAACATGTGCCTCACGAGAGGACAATCGTGCCTCTCAAAAAAGAAAAAAAGGAAGGCTCATGCTGCGTCTGGTGGTCTTGCTCCCAGTCGGGCGACGATGGATCTGCTAGCCCGCGTCCGGTGAGCAACGGACCGGATGGTGTGGCCGGTGGTGCGGAGACAATGCCAGGCGAAAGTTTGTCACCGGCTATGGTCGATTCCAGCAACGGCGACGCCCGTGGTTGTCGCTAACTTCTTGCAGGCATTGTTGTGGTGATGCTCTCTTCTCATCTTCGTTCCTTGCTCCGAGAGAAACCTCGGATCCGTGCTTTCTCGGATCTGTTGATGGCGACGCTTTGCATCGTACCCCTCCTATGGGCATGATTTTTGGAGTAGGAATTAGCCGGAGGAACAAATGTGGGTTTGATGGTGGTGGTGGTGCGATTGTCTTGGGGTCGACGATGATTGTTCGATGGAGTTCTTTGGGGGTCGGCAACGGTGCTTGTGGCATCGCAAGGCGGACATATGTTTCCCCCTCGTGAAGGTGTCTTTCTCTGGTGTTATGCATGCTCAACACCCTCCCATGGTTGCGATTATGTTGCGGTGAGCTTTGTGCCCTTAGTGTTGTCTCGGTTCATCTTTGCCCAATGATGATCTAAGACTCCTCCCAGCTTGCCAATCGTCTTGAATTCCTCTGGCGGAGCATCGACCCCTGAGTGGTGTTGTCGGTTCGATACACACACAAGGCAGTGCGCTAGGTTACTTGCTAAGTCTGGGTATTGTGACCCTTCGATAGTACCCCACTTCTAGCTACTACAGTACTACCGTCTCTTGTGTTGTTGGTCCCTTGATCTGCTAGCTAGGTGGGCCTTGTCTTGGGCATCCATTTTACTTTTGTCATCTTCTTTCTCCATGTGCTTGTTTGGTTTTCGATCCGTTTTTTTCTTATAAACGAGATAAATTTGTTCAGGTTTTTTATATGATTTTCCTATAAAATGGATCAAACATATGGCATTATGACCACTTTGAGCAATATATTTAGGTGGGGAAACCCAGCTCAGGTGATCGTTCAAACAATATACTCCCTCCGTTTCGAATTAATGACGTGGCTTTAGTTCAAATTTGAATTAAAATGATGCCAAGTAATTTGGAACGGAGGGAGTATAATATAAACTACTATAATACAAGCAATGTTTTTTAGGACCCCAATATTCACCGAACGTTCGGTGGTGGAAGGGTGGCCTGAACGCTGCATGCATACATGCGAAAAACAAAACCATGACGTCAGCAAAATCTTTTGCGTTTTCAGTTTTTAATTTTTTTATCTCTTAATTAAATAATCTAATTGAAAAACCGTTTTCACTATTAAATCCGTCGCGGCGAGATCTTCGAAACTAGATCCCATATCGATATGTTTCGACAACTTTTTTTCGGATTAAAAATCGACATGTCTATTGCACGTAAATTGCCATGTTGTTTGCACTAAAATTACCGTCATTTGCTTCAACTACATTTTTTGCATGTTTTCTTCAACGTTCTAAGTAAATTTATCGTAATTCATAAAATAAAACTTTAAAATTTATCTTGGGTAAACACATGTTTTTTTTGCCAAGGCAAAATACATCTTAAATTGCCATGACGAAAGATATGTTAAATTTTCCATGCACAAAAAAAATAGTTTTCCATTGATAGATAGAAAAAAACTTGGGACGGTGATAACTACCACGTGTGTGACACGAGTACATGGAAATCCCTGATGTTTTTATGGCAAGTTTAGTTGTGTGAGGGTGGTAACTTCAAGTTATAGACGTTAGTCCTGCGAAGAAGAATTGTCATGTCCTATTAATAGAATTTGCCATGTCCTATGAATAAGAATTTGCCATGTCCTATAAATAAAATTGCCATACATAGGAGGCACTTCCGCCCACACGTTTTTTATATGCTAATTTTAGGTGTACATAGATGACAATTATTAGCGAAGTTGCCATGTATTAGCAGAAGTTGTCATCTCACATGTGCTAAAGTTGCCACCAAAGCGTGTGGGCTTGGCAACTTTCGACCCACACGTGTAGCATGTTTTTATGGAAATACTGATAACTACCACATGTATGACATGAGTATATGTCACTCCCTGATGTTTTTTATGACAAGTTTAGTTATATGAGGGTGACAACTTCAAGTTGTAGACGCTAGTCCTGCGAATAAGAATTGACATGTCCTATGAATAGAAATTGTCATGTCCTATGAATAAGAATTGTCATGTGCTATGAATATAAATTATCATGTCCTATGAATAGAAATTGCCATGGGCACAAGAAAGATTCGCCGCCAGAGCAGTACCACACCGTCAACAAACTCTCCCCTCGATCCATGTCCCCTCTCCCACCGTCACGCGTTGAGATGCGTCGGAGGATCTCCTCGAAGCATTCATAACCTAGGAGACCGCCATGTCGCGCACCCCTCCCCCGGCGTCAGATATCTCCTCGAGGTCCACTGAGCATCACCGCAGCTCTTCCAGTCCTCTGCGATGAGTCAAAAGGCGTTAAAATACAATGGTGGCTTTAAATCTAAAAGAAAAAATAGATGAAATAAATCATGGCAACTTTACTGTAAACAGGATGACAACTTCAGTATAAACAGCATGACAACTTTTGGTCCGAAAAAAAGTTCTCGAAACATATCAATATGACATATAGTTTTGAAGATCTTGCCGAGACAAATTTAATGGTGAAAATGGAATTTTAATTGGATTTTTTATTTACGAGATAAAAAAAATTTAAAAGCAAAAAACGTAAAAGCTGAGTGTGGATGAATGTGCATTAATATTGATGCGCGGAGCGTTCGGATGAATGTCCCCTGCCCATCATTTCCGTTTTTTTAAAGGAGTAATAGTGTAATACAAGCATTGCCAACAGTGTGAGTGACCCGAGCGTGGCTGCGCGCTGTGGCCCATTACACCCATTATTTTACTCTTTTTTTGAGCAACACCCATTATTTTACTTGGGCATGTCGTTCCCGTGGTTGAATATTTGAACTGGCCCATGCGTTGAGTAGCCAGGCTGAAGGTAGTCGATGGCAATAAATGCGAATGCATTACTGAGCAAGTCAACTTCTGTGCAACATGCAAGCAATCGCGCTGCAGATTCTGCAATACTCCGCTGAACAAACAAGGAGTACAGTACATTATTGTCCCAGATCACTGGCCAGCTACCACCTGTCGCTCACTACCCCGATCGCTTTCTCGTCGCACACCCCATCTACCCACGAGAGCCCCCGACGCCGTGAGGACTGGTTGGCCAAGGTCTACGTGGTTGTTTGGATGCCAATAACCAAATGTGATTTTAGAGGATTTTTCTAGAAACGCATACTTTTTTATGTTTTTGTTTTGAGTTTATCAATCTATTTATCGATTGTAAAGGCAATAAAAAACAACATAAGTAACAGGTACTATGTGTGTTTGCAAATAATTAAAAGGCTTCACATTGTTTATGTTATCATGCACATCTCCACTTTGTTAGCATGATTTGATCCGGGAGATACGATTTGATTTGGGTGGTATTTTTCTTTACAATCAGTTTGTATAGATAAATGGAAAATTCTTTTTTTGTGTGGAAACACTTTTGTTCTATTAACTCGGTACCCCTTCGCGTCGCTCCCAGGGCGACCGAAGGGGCTCCAAACCTAGGGCCGCCAAAAGCCAGGCCGGCGGGCTCCTCCTCCGCCGCTGCCGTCGGCGGCGGCGGGCCTCGGCGCCAAAGGTGCTCGGGGGGGGGGGGGGGAGGGGGGGGAGGATCCGGCGACGAAGCATGGTGGCGGCTGGGGCGGCTCTACGCGGGAGTTGCGTGCGGAGGCGTTCAGGGCGGCGGCAGCTGCCAATCTAGGACCCGCCTAGATCCATCTCTGGCTTCGTCCAGAGGTGCGAGATGGGGACAACGAGGGGCGGCGGTGCTCCGACGTTGGCGGATCTGGCCGGCTAAGGTTGGTCGGATTTGCCGCTTTCGACGGACGGGTCGGCGTTCCCTGGTTGTGGAGGCGGTGCGGCGGCGGTCCTAGGGTTCCTCTAGCGATGAAATCTTGATCAATCTGATGCTTGTCCTCTCTGATCTGGCCGAAGTGCCGAGTTTCGGAAGGCTCCGCCAGCGAACTCCCTTGGGCGCTTCATGCATGCCCGGAGATTGCTGGATCGGAAGAGAGTCGGTCGTGCGCACCCATTATCGACCGATTGGTTTCGGAAGGGAGCGGCGCAAACCTCTGCTATTTGTTGCCATCATGGAACATTCTCGATCCATGATGAAGTCAGAGGCGGAGAATGGCATGGAATCTGAGATCTAAAGACTAGTAATGGTGGCTCGAGGCTTTGTCATGACGAGGAACTGGCTTGGTGATTCAGAAATTGTAACAACGGCATGCAAGTGGGGGCGGCAACACAGGAGAAGTTCAACATCTTATCTTTCAGGATGAAAATCCAATGTCTGACCTTAATTGGTTGTGCCTGGCAATGGCTTTGTGTAGGCATTGCTTTGAGAGAGATAACTTTCTTCAGGGTGAAAATCCAAGATCCATGATCCTTCATGAAGGCGTCGCTATTTAAAAATCTGAACTTCGGGTGTTGTCTTGGCGGTGTTTGTGTTGTTGCTATAAGGACTGGAACACTGTAGCGGGACTTTTATTTTTTCTAGCTTCTTTTTATTTTTTGTTTCTGAGTGCATCCGTACTGTCTGTTGGGCATTGCGTAGTTGCAGAGGCTGGGTGTAATTGGTATCTCTCCGATATTAATATATTCTTCTTTTTCAAAAAAAACAAACATAAAAAATAATAAAAACCAAATTCCGATTCGTCGACCACCTAGCGATGACTACAAGCACCATAGGGAGCTGAAGACTCTGCATCGCAGTATCCAAAGATGCGCCAAGGTTGGACCCCTCCGCGACCACACCCTGTCCAACCTAATCCACAGTGGCTTCCTCATCCGCAACATCGCCGCCATCCATAACGACGAGTCGCCGCCGTAGACGTGTGCTATCGCTAGGGTTGGAGAATGGGAAGAAAGACGCGGGTCGGGAAGAAGAGAGATGCGAGTCAAGGAGAGAGGAGAGATGTCGGTTTGGTCGTCCTCTTTCTTTCTTTGTTTTTTCTTTTTTCTCATGCTTAGGGGCAGGGGCATTTGTGTCCAGCTGGAAAAACTGACATCAATAGATGCATGTTTTAACGGTGTAAGCTAATAGAATCGACAAAAGTGTTAGAAAAGGGAAAAAAGTTTATACATAGTGTTAGATAAGGAAGAAAAAAATAGTATTATGTTAAGGGCCTGTTCGGTAGTTACCTAGCTTCCAACTCCATCAACTCCAGGTATGGAGCTGGTCCGAACTGTTGAACTCCGGGATTTTTGAGCGAGGAGCCGACGAAACATGTTGTACAAATTTTAAGGGGTTGAGGAGCTGGGATATCCGAGCTCTCCAGAAACTGGGAAGCGGGAGTTGACTCATATTACAAATGTATGCCACCGCGAAGTGAATTCTCGTACCGGTTCGCTGCAGCTAATCTATTTGATCCCTTGTGTCGAGAGATTCCTCTACCATCCCGTGCATTCTCGTACTATGAATATCCCGAGACGGGCCACATCCAAGTCGAATAGGGTGCCAACCCAGGACGGTGCAAGTGATTGAGAAGCTGTGCTCCCGAATGTTTTCCGAACTCTAGGATTTTAACGAGAAGTTGAGCTGAGGAGTTAGGCCGAGGAGTTAAGGATTTGATGGAGCTAGAGGGTTACCAAACATGCCCTAAATAAGGAAACACCATTTTAAATAGTGTTATATAAGAAATATTTTCATGTGAATAAGGCTGGTTATAGTAGAAGTAATATAGATAGTAAAGGCATCTCCAACGATGATCCTTGAAACGGACACCATATCCGTCCGTGGACCTGTTTAGACTGGTATGCGAACACTAATGTGCGAATCGACCATCCAACCATAACCGCATCTATCCGCCAGTAGTTTAACCAAAATACGTCAAATTGACACAAATTTGATTGGATTTCGTTCAAATTTGGATACAATTTAAAATTTATATAAGGGTCTATCTAAGACACATCTATATGTGCCTAGTTATGTTTTTTTAATCTAAAGTAGAGAAAGTACTGAAAGGGCACAACACATTCAGATAAATCCAGATGAGCCTAGTTATTGCACATCTAAGTGATTTAATCAGACAAAAATGAAAAAAAAGAATAAAAAGGGCAATCTTAAGGAGCGAACGTTCACTCCAGGACATGGCAGGACATGGCAAGAGCGAACGAGTTACCTAACAACTGCGGTACAAACGCATGACAAATCTGGCACGCAGTTGCCATAAATAATAAAAAACACAACGATTTGCCATGTGTTTGTACTGCAGTTACCATCGCGAATGAACTACAACTTAAAAATGTTCGCCTTGCCATGCTCCAGAGCGAACGTTCGCTCTGAATTGCCATCCAAGAAAAACACCTATATAAATATCGGTGTAAGATCAATGACATATGATTTAGACGTGTTTTAAGTATTGCACATCTAAATTCTATGTCATTGATTTTATATAGAGACTAGATGATACCCCGCGCGTTGCTGCGCGAATTTTTCAGAGAAAAATTATAAGAAAAATAGTTTTTTTAAAATATAAAAAAATATTTTTTGAAACATGAGAAAAACTATTAAGAGTAATATAATTTGATTATAAATTCTCTTTTGAAATCAATACTGTTTAAAGAAAAAATGTAAGAAATTTGGTGAAAATCCAAAAAAATGAGTATGATTTTTATTTTTTGTATTTATTAGCTTGATAATATATGGTGAGAGACAATATGGGATGAAAATAATGTTGAGTAGAGATAGTGGAGACATCTCCACCATTGGCTAAGGCTAAAGCGATAATATCAATTATAGATGTGCATAGAAAAATAAAATATGAGATAACTCATAATTTGTTTTTTTATAAAAAAAAGTCTCTTATAAATTGTGAGACTAAGTGCATAAAAAGTTATTATTTATTTAGGTTGCATGTGCATGCAATTAATGGAAGCATGTGCATGCATAGTTAGTGGATTTGTTTTGCATGGTGGACCTACTTGATGATGTGGATAGCTTGCATGTCAAGATAGAAATGTTAGTGGGGATGAACTATTTAGGTATTATAGATTCGTGCAAATATTTTCTTTCATTTTTTTCTTTCTAGTTTGATTGACTATTTAGATGTGCAATAACTAGGATACATCTAGATGTGCCCTATATATGATGTATTCATGCAAACCTAACAATTTTCATTAAAAAACCCTCATCAATGAATTTTCGGCTTGGCCAAATGCGTTTGCGGCGCCCAAGCTGCAGATCAGATGAACAGCAGCCGGAAAACAACTTCGGCTCCGGCGGGGTCGAAACGCACGCTGGCTGGATCCACGAGTTCAGTTCTCTCCCGGTGCTGACGTCGGTCGAACAACAAACAACTGGGCGTGCACGCCGTCGCCGCTTCACCGGTAGATGGAACGACCCGACACCACTCATGATGCAATTTATCCGGTGGGCACAACAAACGGGTGGTGGCAGCGACGTGCAGCCTACGTTCCTCTCCACCTCGCAGCTAGCCGCTGGTTGCGTTCTATTCACCAGGCGGGCGCTACAAAGAGGTTCAGACACCCATACTTCCTCCACCATGCCGTGAAAGTTCTTGCATCGCAACAACAGTTGGCGGTTTTGATAGCTGAGCAAAGAGCACAGGTGGCCGGTCCTGACCAAACGTTATGGCAATAACATTTGAAGGACCATCTGCTCTGGAATGAAGAAGCCATGGCTAAGCTTAAAAGATCTGTTCAAGAAGGAACTCTCCCAAGAAGAAATTTGAGAATCCGCCAGGATTTTCAAAGGGTAATGATGGGGAACAGTCGACCGCCCTGGTGTTTCGGCCAGTCGCCTTTCTTCTTAGCGCGTCCAGATGCGATTTCAAACCATCGGCTCTACTGCCCGCTGCCCTAGTCACGTCGCCGTTTGCTGCTTCGACCGCGCCCTCGTCCTGCTGCCCTGCCGCCATGGCCAAGGTCTCACGCCGCCGCCCGTTGTCATGGCCGAGGCCTCGCGCCGCCGCTCGCCGCCATGGTTGACCTCCGCCGCCGGCGTCCTTCCTCTGCCCAGATCTGGCTTCTCCCGACCAGCGGCGCCCGCCCCGGTCCTCCTCCGGCGAGCCCGCACCTCCCCGGTCCACCTCCAGAGAGCCCGCACCTCCTCGTGCCCCCACGTTGTCGGCCATGGCCGGTCATGAGCAACCCCGTGCACAACCATCATTTTTTTTGCTACAACCATATTATATTTTTGCTACAACCATATCATATTTTTGCTACAAAGGAATAAACGAGTGTTTTTGCTACAACGCACAATGTACAAGGAATATCTGAGTATGTAATGTTGCAATCAGTGAACCATTTTGTTTCTACTGTTTTATGTTTTTGCTACTATCGGCCAAGATTTTTGCTACATCACCACTGCGGAGCCATGACCTCGACGGCGACGACGATGAATTTTGTTGCAACCGTTGTTTTTTCTGCTACAACCGTTTTATGTTTTTGCTACTACCGTTGTATGTTTTTGTTACGCACAATGTTGCAACCGTTTAAATTTTTGCTTCCACGGTTGTGTGTTTTTGCTACTACCGTTAAGAGTTTTTCCTACAACGAAAAAGTTATAAAGTGATTAGCGACGGCGGATTATGATTTTTTGTTGCAACCGATAGTAAAAAAATGTACCATCAGCGATTAAAATTTGCTACCACTATATTTTTTGCTGCAAAAAGTGTAAAAAATAAAAAATATTGCATCCGTATATAATTTTTTTTGCAAATGTATCACAAATATTGCAAAGATACCGTAAATATTACAGTCGTATAATCCGAATGGGTATGCACGAGTCTGGTTCGTTGGATCATGGAAGATGAAACGACTCGCGTCTGACCGGCCCAAACTAGGCCGGTCGACCGGGGCGGGGCTGGAGCGTTGCCCAAACTAGGCCGGTCAGACTCCTTTGAAGGAGATAGGTCCGTGGCTTCTCCTGGTTGAAGTGGTCGTGTATAGGTTTGTTTCTCTTACTGGGGAGCAACTATATAAGAGTACTCCACCGAAATATAGCTAGGTCAAATATACTTTAGTATATTTCAACTACTTATATTTTGGTACGGAGGGAGTACTTGTTTGGGAGCACCCGTAAGAATCCTTTTAGACATGCTGAGAATACGCCTTGTGTCGCGTCCTAAGCACTTTCTCATAATTTCTTTTTTTTTGTACGCTTTTTTGATGTTTAGATGAATTTTTGGGTTTTTTAGTTTTTGTAAGATTTTTCTTACATTTTGATGAAAAATGTTCTAATTTTTTATGCAATTTTTTTACGAGAGGTACGATCGTTCCTTTCGTGGAGATACATGCATATTTATTTCTGCGAGAGGCGCATCCTGTGCGTCTTAAAAAAAGATACAATCGTATCTCTCATGGAGGTACATATTTATTTTTGAAAAAGGCACACCTTATATTTTTTAAAAGGAAAAAAGAAGTTACGATCGTGTTTATCACAGAGGCGCATGCGTGCCTTTAAAAAGGTAAAACGAACCTCCAGATCCCGATAAGTGATACGCGAACAATGTACCATTTATCCACCGCAAAAAAGGTGCAGTTGTTCGCTGCCAAGAGTACTTATTAGTTATGATTTGATCTGATCGTTTTTCCTTGGTCGCTTGTGAACTTTGGTTTATTTAGCTACATTTCTTTTTTTAGCTACATTTCATTCGGTAAATCCTATGAGACGCTAGTGAGTGTCACATGGAGCACCTTTCGCTCAGAAGACTCCCAGATGGGCCGGGCGACCTTTTAGTTTCCTTTCTATCGGGGTATTTTTATTTGATTCAGTTTTCTTTATATTTTGATTCGTCTTCTATTTTTAGTTACTTATTCATATTCTAATTTTTATATTTTGTTTCTTTAATAGTTTTTCACAATGTACTGTGAACTTTTTCTAATATGCGGTGAATATTTTTCAATATATTTTGAACATTTTAATATAGTGCTTTTTTGTGCAGTGTACGTTGATTTTTTAAAATATCCATTGAAATTTTTGGTAATATATATTTAATTTTTTCAAATACACATCGAACATTTGTTAATATATATGAGCATTTTTATTAGATACATGATTTTTTTAAACATAAGATAAATGTTTAGGTATACGATGAATATTTTCTAAATATATATTAAACAAACTTTTAACATACAATGAACCTTTTAATATACAACAAACTTTATTTATGGAACACATACTGAACAATTTTATGTTTTTTATATTTTCTAATAAAATATGAAAAATATTTAGCTTCTAAAAATAATAGCATTTTTTTCAAAAATAACTAAAATATCAAAGAATGAAAAACTAAAATTGGAAAACAGATCGTTGGTAATAATGAGCTATGGTTCCATTTCATTGTTGTTGATGCGCATGGCCGTCGAATCAAAGTGAGCCTAGATTTGTGTTGTTTAAGCGGTCCGTTTATCTATGTTTATCGCTGGGGCGTTGGTTATGGGCTACCAATTATTATGGACCTTTTCTATTTCTTTTCTTATTTCTATGGGCCAGGCGGTGTTTGTATTCGAGTTTATTAAGAAGTGAGAAGACGGTTTTACTAGTACCCGTCGGGAGAAGACTCTTTTTTATCACAAAAGAGGGCCCCTCATGCCTACTTAAATCATGTGACCAGTCTTCATTCCTTAGCGGAATAAAAGTGGCTCATAATGCCCCGACAGTAAACCACCTGTTATTCGCTGATGACAATCTACTATTGTTCAAAGTGAGTGTTGAGGGAGCAAATGTGGTGTCAAACCTTTTGAAAACTTGTTGTAATGTTGCGGGGAAGCGGATTAATAATATGAACTCCACAATCTTTTTTAGTAAGGGCTGCCCGCAACCGTTCAGGGAGGAAGTCAACATATTCTGAATGTCACCAATGAGACGATCAATGGCAAATACCTTGGCCTTACGACTAATGTTGGTCATTAAAAAACTGGCACTTTCAAATATCTCCGAGACAGGGTATGGAAGAAAATCAAGGGATGGATGACCAAGGTCCTATCTTTTTTTTTGCGGGGATCAATCTTTCGGTGTTCTCCATGTCTTGCTTCAGGCTCCCACGGGGGTTATGTGAAAGTGTCACATCTCTCATTCGGCAATTCTACTGGGGAGGCAAACCTGGCAAGAGGAAACCAACATGGGTGGCCTGGGACACTATCACAAGGCCAAAAATGCTAGGCGGCCTCGGTTTCAGGGATCTGAAGATCTTCAACCTTGCTTTGCTCTCAAGGCTATGTTAATGAGACTAGCTACAGGGTTACCGAGTCGTCCATGCCTCCAGTCCCTGAATCTGATTGTGATCTGGATCACTTTCCTTCACGGTTTCCTGTCGATAGAGGAGGATATCAATAGGACATAATGAGATCTCTGGGGGATGATGACGAGAGAGGACCTTGGGAGGGGAGTTAGTTGGTTGCGGTCGCGGGAGCAAACATATCTTATCCTCATTTATTAATCTAAATAGCCATTTTCCCATCATATTAACATTTTTTATTCAAGAGGTTGGATGAAGCCCCCTTGATCTTTAGGCATTCATAGTACTTACACTGGATTTGCGAGTTGGTATTTTTTCGGTATCACTTATTCACTTCTAAAAATATGTTTCCCTTTCCCAGCTATTCCGAATCCACTAAACCATCCCTTGGGGAAAAGTATTCTACAAAGCATTTTTACTTATTCTGATCCTTATGGGATTCCCCGACAAAACAAACATGAATATGGGATTCCGAGGTGACAAAACAGTAAGCTGAAACACGGAAATAGCTTTTGGCCGAGCTCCCTCCCTTAATTTTGAAATTTCAAAAATCCAATTTTTAGGTTTCAGAAAAATCTGAAAAAAATACACATACATATGGATGTATATTACTTGTTTGCAAAGTATTACGATGAAATATATTTGTATGCGAGCCACACAAAAAATGCAAAAATCTTGTATTTCTAGCACACGTACTATTCACTAGTAAAATACATGAATTTATCTTTTTTGTGTAGCTCACACAAAAGTGCATTTCATCATGAAACTTTCCAGAAATATGGTATACACCTCAATGTCCATGCGGTTTTTTTTTCAGAATTTTTCGAATCTTAAAAATATGTTTTTTGAAAATTTTAAAAAGCGAGCTCATTGGAGCTCGGGATCCAAAAATCCCCACTCACTGAAACATCCTTTAATAATATGATGGGGCCGTTTATTGACTCATCCATAGTAGGCGTACAAGAAAACATAAAAACTAAAGGCTGCAAACTAAACTCATCCATTGTTGACGTACAAGAAAACATAAAAACTAAAGGCTGCGAACTAAACGAGGCCTAAGGGGCGAAAAGGGAAAATCTACTATAGTAAACATGAAAAAATTGGGCTCCATCTTCAGATCTTGAGATCACGTAGAGAGAACTTAAGGGAATGCATCACCATAACTGCTGCCACCTCCGGAGCCACCACCGCTGCCGCCATTCTGCCCAACGCCCGTGCCTCCACCATCGCCATCAGCATTTGCGCTTGCATATTTGTTCCAGCCATTACTCGCAGCACTGGAGCCAGTACCAGTGCCGCTACCGACTCCGTAACCGCTGGCGTCAACAGGGCCGACTGCCTGTCCGCCGCCGCTGCCGCCACCATTGCCGCCTGCGAATGAAGTTCCACCATAACTGTAGTATAATCCGCCGCTCATTTGGCTAGAGCTTGACCCTTCGCCGAACCCAGCGCCATGCCCGGTGCCCCCTTGCTCCGAAGTGCCGCCCCCGCCGCCGCCGCCTCCTGCAGTTGCGTGGGATCCGCCATAGCCACTGTTGGCATTCCCATTGCCACTCCCAGCTCCTCCACCGTTGCCGTTCACAGTCCCGCCACCATTGCCCCCTCCTGAGCCGGTGCCCGTGGAGCTGGAGTATCTGACTACCCTCGCGGCGCTGGCTAACCCAATGCTCAGTAGCACTACCAAGACAAGCGACACAAGCTTAATGGCAGCCATTGTGTGAGATCGTAGATACAGTGCTACAGTAGTAGATGGGATTCGCTGATGGAAATGCATAGGTATTTATAGCGCTGAGGTGATCCTGCGAAATGTACTGCGTTGGAGCCGTGCTTCTGTTTGACCTAGTGGGTTCTTTTCTGTATCAAGCTGATCAGATCAGGTCCCCATCACGCTAATCTTGTTTGACCAGAGTTGGCAGATGACAGTAAAACGATTAATCTTCATTGCAAGGCAGCAACTAGCTGCACCTTTGCTTCCTTCTAGGGTTACTGCATATATTGACAGTGGAACTGTGGGAGCACACATATATACATGCGTGGTTATGTCTAAAACATCGTGCCATATATTGACATTTTCCATAAAATTAACCATGTCAGATTTTGACTTTGGGTTAACGGATAGCTACTACAGGTGTAGTTTAACCCCCAGAGTTAATGGTAGTAGTTCATGTTGTGCAAAATTAATGGAAGTATGGAGCCTCCTCGAAGGAGTAGTCCGATCTGCAGTACTATTAATGAAACGATCTCCAACAAGTTCCAGAGCATGTGAATGAAAATAACTAATCACCGATTAATCTGTTTTTCTTGTTGAGCATGAAATTGTTGTAGTTTGGAGGAGACTTGTCATACATGTCACGAAGAATCACCCTAGTCTCGAGGATTTTTTTTTGTGTGATAATTTTTTAATTTTATTTTTATTTTTTGTTGAGATTGACATGTGGGTCCCGTGTGTCATAACGGTCATTGTCACGGTCGAACGTAACGGGGTTGACTGCCTCGTCAGTTTAAGTGTCAAAACGCGCTGAACCGTGCAATCAATGCTTTTCGCACCAGCATTACTGAAAAATGGGTCAATAGCTCCTGTGCGACACATTTGATGGGAATTGGATGCAGTGCGAAGTCGTTGTTGAAAATTGCTCCCGTGCGAGGTTTCACTGGCCCAAATAGCCGAGGCCCACTCGGGCGATTAAAATGGTCGTCAACGGGAGTGAGGTTATGTTTAAGACATGTAGGTCCTACTTGGCAGTGCATCTAGTTACGGCCCCACTTGACAGTGCATCTAGTTACGAGCCTCACTTGGCAGTGCATCGGTTGAGACGTGTCCCCGTGCCTGGCCTGTCTGTCTGAACCTGTGTTGCTCCCTTCTCTCCGTTCCCGGCGGTGAGCCGGAGACGGCGGCGGCGATTTTGTTGCAACGGCGGAGCTTTCCCGTTCTCGGCGACGACGGTGGCTGTGGTGAGTGAATCCGGAACCCTTGTCCTGCCCGTTCCCTCTGTGTCGAGTTAGATCTCACTGCCGCCTGTTTCCCTCCTCTTATTTTTGGTCGATTTGATCCAGATTTGGGTGGGGCGGAGGGGGGCTAAAGGCGATGGAGCCACCGAAGACAACAACGTTGACTAGGTAATCCGTGCATCCTTTCCAACCAATGCGGTTTGTGCCTCGTCTGCTTCCGCTAGCTCACAGTGCGCGCCATTGAAAAACAGGGGCGATGATGCTCGGACATTTGAATTCATTATCGAATTCTTTCCTTCTAAGGCGAAGCTAGGTGATGGTAGCGTGCGGGACATAGAGAGAGATACAATTGTGCAATGGGAGGTTGAATTAGCAGAGATTGATCCACAAGAACTACAGAGCATGGAAGAGAAGGCCGTGAGGAATGTGGTGGAAAAAATTGGGGAGAGAATTTTTTGGGGTCCAGAGCAAGATGTAGCATTGTTATGGTTTGATAATTGGAAAGGAGAGTATGTGAGAATTGAGGATGGCGAAGAGATGGTTGATGAAATCGATCGACAAGATGGCTGGACAACCAAACGGACTACGTTTCATGCAGAGCTCATTGATCTGAAATCAGATTCTAAGGTTGGATATATTCCCTCAAAATTGGCTTCACAAATGGTAGATGATGATTGGACTTCAGAGAGGCAGATAATGCCCATGTGTACGGGTGAAGTGACAGTACTACATGAGGGGGCCGATGCAGATGCACAAGAGGGATCTGATGGTGTTGCAAGGGTTCTTTCTGTTGATTGGAATTCAGTTGAATTAAATGAGCCAACTGATTTAGTCATTGCACCAATGGATGACACCGAGATGGCCAAATTTTTTGGCATTCCAGTAGCTGATGAAGATAAGGAGGAGAATGATGAATCTAGTATGCCTACTGATGCTAAGAGAGATATATGTGAAGATGTGGATGGACAGCTGATGGAAGATGCTGCAGATGATGTAGATGATGCACATGATGATGAGTTGGTAAATGTCTATGACAAGGAAAACCCTGTTATTGCAGTAGGGAAGTTGTTCCCAAACATGGATGAGTTTAGGATGTGTTTCAAGACTTATGCAGTCAAACATGAGTTTGATGCCAAGAAAAAGTGGACTGATAGAAAGAAGTTTTATGCAAGATGCAGAGGTTTTGATGGAAGTGTGAAGCCTTGCAAGTGGTACATTTCTGCTAGACGCCAACCTGATGGAAGTACCATTAGGGTCAATCAAATCCCACACCAACATACTTGTATTACAAGTTCACAGAGAGTATCAACCATGACATCACAACTTTGGATTGCAGAAAAGATCACTCCTATTTTAGCCAAGAAACCAAATACTAATGCAAAGAAACTTAAAGTAGACTTGGAAAAGCAGTACCCGATTAAGGTGAAGTATAACAGAGTGTGGAAGGAAAAACAAAGGGCAATGAAAGAATTATATGGTGACTGGGCAAATACATTCAGGATGCTTTATAATTTCAAAGCAGAGGTGGAGAAGAGGTCACCTGGCAGTGTTGTGGAGATAGATACTGAGGTAACATAGGAAGGAAGAGTCCTTTTCTCTAAGTTTTTATGGCTTTAAAGCCTTGCATCGATGGCTTCAAGGCAGGTTGTCGTCCATATTTGAGCATAGACTCATCGTTTTTGACCGGCAAGTGGAATGGTCAATTGGCAGCTTGCAATGCTTTAGATGGACACAACTGGATATTTCCTGTTGCTATTGGCTTGTTTCAGTCAGAGACAGAGGTCTCATGGACATGGTTCATGATGCAGTTGAAGAGATGCATAGGTCCAGTGTCACCTTTGGCAGTCCACACAGATGCATGCAAAGGGCTAGAAAATGCAGTCAAGAATGTGTTCCCCCATTGTGAGCAGAGAGAGTGCTTCGGCCATATGTGGATGAATTTGATCAAAAAGTTCAGAGGGGAAGAATTTGGTCGCATGTGGCCAGCAGCAAGATCTTACACTAAACAGACATACTCATATCATCTTGGTAAGATAATGACAGCATGCCCTGAGTTTGGTCCATGGGTGAACACCTACCATTCTCTATTATGGTATAGGTCAGGATTTAACACTGCCATCAAGTGGGATCATATCAACAACAACTTGGCAGAAAGTTTTAACAACAAGGTGAAGCAGTTGAAAAATCTGCCTGTGCATGACATGGTTGACCAAATCAGGATCATGATCATGCGCTTGTGGGAATTGAGAGGAAGGATTGGTGATTGTCTGCAAGGGGACAAGCTTCCTGCAGTGGTACAACAGGTGGTCAACAGGAGCAGAAATCTTACATATTTATCTGTTGAAAAATCTTCTGTGTGGGGTGCTGAAGTTAGAGATACCAAAACTGGTAGAAGGCATGTTTTTAACACTGAAATGCATGATTGCACTTGTTTGGAGTGGCAACACACTGGGAAACCATGTGATCATGCCATACTTTTTTTGGCCTCCCGACCAAAGATAAACATGCACCCATATTTGCACGAATATTACTCAGTAGCAAAATTCAAGGCTGCATATGCAACTCCAATTCCAGCACTTACAGATCAGTCTCAATGGCCTGAAGTGGACATAGAATTTTCCATGTGTCCTCCCCTAACAAAAAGAAAGGCTGGCAGGCCTAAAGAGAGCAAATTCAAGGCATGGTTTGAGAGAGGTGGGAGTAGTAAAAAAGGGAAGGAAGAGAAGGATGCAAAACCAAAAAGGACCAAAAAGGTAACAGAAATAGATGCAAATTGTACCAGGAACTTGGGCACCGAGCTGGATCTTCCAAGTGTTGTTACACTCCTGAAAGGCCAAAGTATGTGTGCTAATGTTTTTGATGTTTACTATTTGGCTACAATTTTCAATTACAAACCAATTGACATGCTTAATTTTTTTAGGAGGAAGCGTGCAGCTGAGCCCCTTGTTGTTGAAGATTGCTGGCCAAAGAAAAAGGCAAGAGGCAATGTGTAAGGCCCGATATGCGGTACTGTTCCAGATCTAGATGTTTCCATCCAGATCCGGGGACGAAGCACATATCGGTCCCACCGCGACATATGACGAAGTCATATGCCCCGGATTTCCAACATGATATCACAACATTACAGATACAAGGATACAACATCTCATACAATCGGCATACAACTGCCTCAAATATAATACAACAGCGGAAGGT
The DNA here is from genome assembly GCA_950022295.1 of Bromus sterilis. NCBI lineage: Eukaryota > Viridiplantae > Streptophyta > Magnoliopsida > Poales > Poaceae > Bromus > Bromus sterilis. The sequence goes on from OX465598.1 coordinate 32,138,230, forward strand.
ACATGTCTGAGTACAGACTACAATCAAATGCCTAGTGGCAAAGAGAAAACATCGATCCCATAACCACACGGGTCCAGGCCCTACGCCGGGATCCGCCTAACTAGTCGTCGTCGAGTCTCCACGTGAAACGTCGATCACCATACCTGTTGTCGATCAAGAACCCTGAAAAGAGTTTGGGGGTAGTATCATGAGTACAGAGGTACTCAGCATCCAACTGTAGTGGTCATCTAACCCAACAAGGACTTCATCACTCGTCATTCTAGGACAACTAGTAGTTTACGGTAAGGAAGGGGTAAGTGGTGAGGTTGCTGCCGCACTAGAATTTATGAAGTGGCTAACGATCTAGAGAGTAAGATAAGAAGCCAAGCATTCGATGAGGAATCGCCTCCAACAAGTCTTGCTATCAACTACTACGCAAACATAACACCTATCCTATCCTTGTCCTCCTCTTCGCATCCCGGCGAAGAAAAAGCAGTCAAGGCACACACACACGTTGATCAATTTATATTAAGATTATCTCAGTTGTTGTTGTCTATGAACAAGGAGTAGGTCTCAAGTCGTCCATAACCGTGGACATGGCTTCTCGAAAAGATTTAACCCTGCAGGGATGTACCAACTGCCCATTACGAGGCTCCGCACGCACGTCCATCTCTCTCAGTTGCTACCCATCACAGGCAACCATTTTATGATTTAGTTCCAAGAGATCTGAAACGACAAGTCCCTCTAACTAACAATGAACAAATCCGGGTGGCCCCCGGGGAGTCGACACCCAATCCAAAAGCTGGCCACGCTCTCGGATCGGACTCTTCCGAATGGCTAAGGTCGGGGTTAGCCTCACCTATATAACAGGGGACTTCCCTAGCTCACCAGTGTGGACCAACAAAGGAACTAAGTCTCCGCTGGCCCGAGTTGTTTTAAAACCACTGGCTGCAGACCAGTACGCACACGGTTTCAAATGGTAAATCGGCTTGGGCCACCTCTAGAAATGTTTGAAGCTAGGTAGGTAAGAAAAGGAGACCCCATAGCATCCCACACGCGGTTAGGCACGCTCAGTCTTAAAACCAATACCCGGAACTCGGATCCTAGGTGACTCAAATGGAACAAAGCGTCGGGGCGGGATAGCCTGGACCTTCCATCCTTCGTCGAATATAATCAACATTATAATAATCATATCATCAACAACAATATAATAATGTGATATCCCAAACCCAGGAGTAACAGGGTAACATCGTAGCATCCTGAGCATGCATACTAAGCAGGGGCTGAGCAACGAGCAAAAGTAACATAGCAGTACAAGGTTTGCTGGGAAGGGACATGGCTATATCGGTTAGAAAGAGGCTGTAAACATGTGGTAGGATCAAACATCGAACCTAACCTATTCTAGCATGCAAACCGCTGGTTGAAATAGAATGGATCATAATTAATGTATAGTCCTTGCCTGTTGATAAGTCGGGTTCCGAAGGTGTAGTTGATCGCAAGCTCGCATCGTCTCCGAGAGGTACCCGCGGAAGCACACAAGACGACAAACACTGGAAAGAAATCAACGGTGCACCACTATTACTACGGAGCAATACAAGATCAAAGAGACAACACAAGGCACGACAACGCGATACAGATCTATCGTCGAGAACGGTTACTAACAATTTAAGTGGGGTATCGGTCACACACGACGAATACCGCACGTTTACGGTGGTTCAAGTTGCTTAGCTACAGGTGATCAACCAACGGTTATTAACATGGCAACTCAAGCAAGCATGACATGTCACACAATCATTTCAAGAGGTTAAGCACAAAGTAAACTATCTATGCTAGTCAATTTAAGTGAGGCACGACCTAAACATGGCATACACTAAGTGCCGCACGATGATTAAAACATTTGGTACTGTTCTGCCCTAAACCATATTTTAGGTTGGTTAACAGCAGCAATCAATAGCACAAACACCAAGTACACGAAAAACTAATCAAGTTACATATAAAGAACACCCCAAACGGAGTTACGGTTAAAAAGATATAAGCAAAACAAGTTACGGACACAAGCTGTATAAACAGGGGTAAATCTATATGCAACAGTGCAGCAACATGACATAGCAATACATATAATGAAAGTAGACATGATGCTTAACAATATGCAATTGGAATCACTCAATTCCGATAAACGGTTGCGACACAACCGTCGACCGAAGTTGCAACAAAATAACAGTTTCAGCAACAGCAGCACATTAACATCAGGATAGCTACTTTGGAGCAAGATTTAATACAGCTAAAGCACCCAAACATGGCAAGTTAAATCATGGAATTGAATTACACATGATGCTTAACACAATGGAAAAAGAATCAATGCCATAGGCCTCATGGATTTGTTACAATCATCATGCAAAGTTGCAACACAACATTAACAACAGCACTTAACAGGAAAAACTAGCAGTTAACGGCCTGATGCCCTGTTCATCACACAATTACACAATCAAGATGAGCTCAAATGCAAAAACTTTCTACATACGAATTCTAGAGCACGCAAAACTGAGCAACTTTCATTTTGGGGGCACGTTCATCGGAGCTACGGTTTAACGGGAAATCGCAGTGCATAAACGAATCAACAACAGTTTTTCTGGGACTTAGCAAAAAATAGAAAAACGTTTAAGGAAAAAAAGTGGAGGCGCCTCGGGCTGGCTCACCCATGGGCCTCGAGGCCCATATGGCCTGGCGGATCTGGCCTGGGCCTGCGGTGGCGCGCTGGGCTGGTGAAGCTGGGCCGTGGCCCACCTGCTGGGCTGGCCCAGGTCAACGGTTGGAGGGAGCTGGCCGGCTTCCCCGTCTGGATCGGGCGGAACGGCGGCGGCAGCTCGCCTGCCGGCGGCGAGCGGCGCCGGAGGGAGGCGCTGGAGGCGGGGAGGCGCTGGGATCCAAGGGCGGCGCGACGAGGGGGTCGCCGAGGCCACGCAGGCTGGGGCAGAGGGCGCGAGGGCGAGTTCATGGCCGGCCTCCCATGGCGGCTGACGCCATGGCGCGCTGCACTCCGGCGGCTGCGACCTGCAGCGGGGAGGAGAGGGATTAGAGGGGAGGAAAGGAAGAGGGAGAGGAGGCGCGGAGGAGAGAAGAGGCTGCGGGGTCGGCTCCGGCGACCGGAGTGGAGGCGGCGGCGGTGCTCCTCCTCGGGCTGGGGAGAGAGGGAGGTGGGAGAAGAGAGAGGTTGGTCAGGGCGCGATCCGGAGCGTCCGATCGCGCGATCCAACGACCCAAAAATTCTAGGATCTGAGAGGCAAACTGGGCAAAGTGGAGGGGGGTGGCTGCAAATTTCCATTAGGGTAAACCCTAATTGGGTGGTGAGAGTGTGGTGGTCTTTATATAGCCCCGGTGGCTGGCAGTTTGCAAAAACATCCCCGATTTTTCTCTCTCGCGCGCGGTGTTCACGTTTCTGACCGCCGGGGGTCCGCAGTACCTCCGATTCGGGTAAAACTTCAAACTGCGCGATCAGCGCGTCGAGCCGGAGGCATTCACCTCGCGCTGGAACCGTTCTGAGAACACTTTCCGGCGCGCTATAAAAATAACCCGTTTAATTATTAAACGGGGTTTTTCGTTCCGTTGGCTGCGGCTGGTCTCGTGCGGTTTCCACGACGGGGATCGGGTAAAACCCGGTGTCGCAAAGGTCGAGTGTCAGGGTGGCAAAGGTCGGTCTCCGTCCGATACGAGATAAGAGGGGAAAAATAATCGTCGATCGATAAATCGGGGATGCAAACACCGCAAACAAATCAGACAATCAAACAATTCACACCGAAAACAAAATTTTTAATTTTTGTGAAAACTGGGCTGTTACACAATGGCTCTAGAAAAAAGAGAAGTTTTGCTGAAACCATGCACATTGAACCAGACTTGGATGAGCTGGTGCAAAATGAAGATGTGGTCCGAAATGAGCAAGACTTTGATGTGTTGCTGCAAAATCAAGATGTGGTGGAAAATGAGCAAGACTTGGATGTGCTGTTGCAAAATGAGCAAGATATGGACGTTCTATTTCCAAATGAAGATCTTCCAGCTGATGTTGTGCAAGCTGACCCTATGTTGGAAGTTGTGTTGCCTACCCCTGTTTTTCCAGCAGATGTGGTGCCAACTGAGCCTATGTTAGAAGTTGTGTTTCCTACCCCTGTTTTTCCAGCAGATGTGGTGCCATCAGATGATATTCCAGCTGATCCAGTGATGAAAACCAAGAGCTTGAGTGAACTGGGTGTACTGGTAAAAATAAGCACTGATAAAAAGAAGAAGAACAAATCGAGTGGTAAGAAGAAGCTGAAGTGAACTGGCTGTTGTACTATGCTATAGAATAAAACCTTGCTTGAAATTGAAATTTGTGTAATTGTATTTTTCATATGATATGTATTTGTGTAATACTATTCAAGTTTGAGACAAAATTCCATTTCGAGACAAAATTCAAATTTGAGCCGAAATTCAAATTTGAGCCAAAATTCAAATTTGAAGTTATTTGGTATGTGGTATGGTGTTACAATGATTTCTGGACTATTACACATGTTAGGTGATTAATCGGAGAACTTTTATTATGTGAAACTTTGGACATGTAAAATGTGCTCCAAAACCCCCTCCAAGCCCCCCTCCAAAGCCCCATTTGTAAGCAAGTTTTTTTTGACCTTCTTCAAACGAGCCAAAAAATGAAACTTGACATCTTAGTCACATAGAATGATGATTGACACAAGTTTTATATTTTTTTGATTTTTTTTGAATTAGTTACACTCAACCCTAACTTTTGAAAACCGTACAACCTCATACGTGATAACCATCTTTTGTGAAGGTTTTTTCATGAAAAACTTCATAGTCCAAGTTTCTTATTTTTCCTAGCAAGCTAGTCACATCTAATGATGATTGGCACAAGTTTTATATTTTTTTGAATTTTTTTGAATTAGTTACACTCAACCCTAACTTTTGAAAACCGTACAACCTCGTACATGATAGCCATCTTTTGTGAAGGGTTTTTCATGAGAAACTTCATAGTCCAAGTTTCTTATTTTTCCAAGCAACCTAGTCACATCTAATGATGATTGGAAAAAGTTATATATATATTTTTGATTTTTTTAATTAGTTATGCTCTACCCTAACCCTTGAAAACCCCACAAAAACCCCTCAAAACCCTGCCCAAACCTCTCAAAACCCTGCACTAGTCCGCACCGTTGGATCATCGTGAATGGACGGTTTCGATTGCGCACTAGGGCTATGTCAGCGATCCGTGTACTACACTCTGATTGGCTGGCCTTTTTATTGCATTTTTGGCAGCTGGACGAGAAGACCTGGCGGGGCACGCATGCGTTGTTGGGCTTAATTAAAAGCGGCCCACTCTTTTATCTGTTGGACTTCGCAGTGTACCGATCTATGCATGCGCGTAGCCCTGCGCTGGCCACCCCAGCCGACGCTGCATGCCGCATGCATGCACATCGGCACATCGGGCTTGCCTGTGCGATGTCGTTTTAATTGCTCCTGTGGTACATGTGTACACAGTCGATGCCCCCTCGATGCCAAGCGGTAGCCGTTTCACACTCGATGCAATTACTATACCACGATGGAGAGGAGGAAACGGTGCACCACGGCTATTTATGCACCACCTAGCATCATCTCTCTCTCACTCTTCTCCTACCCAATCTTCTCATCTTCTCCCACTCTTCTTCTTCATCTCCGAGTCCATCTTCTCCACCTCTCACGCCCGAAGATGCAGTACACCGGGATGACCTACCGTGTGCCGCCCACCGCCCCGAGATGCTCTACCCTCCCGGTGTCCAGGTGGAGAACACCCTACGGGTGTGGGCGATCTCGAGGTGGAGGGGTGCAAGGGAGCTCACCGAGTACTTCCTCTCCGCTGGCTACCGCCACCTCCCCAGGGGTTCTCCAGTGATGTTCCGTGTGGAAGAGTTGACCAATAATGGCTATCTCGTTGGCCTTATTGTGAGGTTCACCAACCGCTTCGATGCCTACCACCTCCTCGGTCGTGTTTTTTGGTGTGGATGCGAGTTCATTGCATTCACCACATACAACATCTTCACTGATGTGGACGGTATCTTCCCCAACAGCAGCATGCACACTCTCCCGTACCGCACCGACGACGACGAGTGAAGGAGTTGGGCTCTTTGGAGGAGTTTTCCTTGGAGGAGCTTGGAGTAGTCGGTCTATGTGTCGTGTTATCTAGGTGTCGTGTTATCTTATTTTATCTATGTCGTGTTGGGTTGATCTATCTAGCTATATAAGTTGTAATGGTACTATCTATGTCGTGCTTAGGTTGATCTATCGGTTTATGTAATGCCCTATGTAGTTAATGCAACGCTACTATTTATGTTATATATTGATGTTCTATCTAGTTCATGTTTGTTGAGCACCAAGAGCTTTTTAAATGGTCAAACAGAAAACTTGCATCCTATCTAATTTAGTTCATGTAAGAATGCATGTATGTTCTATCTAATTTAGTTCAAGTAAGAATGCATGCATGTTTTATCTAATTTAGTTCAAGTAAGCATACAACAAATATATAAAATAAATAAATCACAATACATACATGTGTTCATGCAGCCGTGCATGAATGGATCTATCTATCCTCCTATAAAAACGATTCAAATAATTTAATGTATCACATAATATTTTATCGATTTACATTTATGTATCAAAAAATGATCCATCACAAAATGGGCACGACCTTTTTTTATCGAAGCAACATGGGTGCACCAAACGGGTAGGCCTGTTTTCTGTTTGGGCCTGCTTCTTCTTCTCACAGTCCTCATCAGCCCACGACCCAATAACGTTTTTTTACCATGAACTCTGCACCTCCACTCTGTTAACTGAAGAATTGCCGCACTTTATGAATTGCTACATTTTTCATCAATTGCTTCATTTTATGCATAAAATAATCCATGGACTAACTAGAATTGTAACTAAGAATATCATTACAAAAACAGGCAGGTTTTTCTTCACATAAATTCAAATTCAGCTAACAAATGATCCCTGACTAACTGAAACTACTAGCTAGACACAATAACTGAAACTTGGACCCCTGAAACTAGCTTGACACACTAACTGAAACTCTAACAATTTGGGACCCCTAACAATTTCTAGTGATTGATGAACATCAAGTAAAAGAAACCCATAGCAATGACACAACAATAAAATGCTCCAGCCATCATATTTTCTTGCTGCTTCGAATTGATCAGCTGCTTTAGTTGCTTGCCCATTTTCTTCAATTCACACCCCAGTTCAGCTTGCCCACAGCAATGACCTGCTCTGTCCGCCAAATGGGGGGCGTGTTCCACAGCAAGAGGTGCCCCAAAATTGAGCCCTTGGGTTGATTCCTCCAATTTCAACCTCTCAACGTAGTCATCTAGCCACTCGAAATACCCGCATTTCTTCAGAACCTGAAAAGCAGGGGTCGGCGACGCATGAAGCCTAGATCCACCGCCCAAATTCGACGAAAAAAGAAATAAATCGGGAGAAATTAGGCCATACGATTGGTGAAGTAGACAGATCTAACCTGCCCCGGTTGTGGCCTGCTCAAGCATTTCACGAAGTCGCGCCCACGGTTGCCATTATCTTCCTTCACACAAGTCAGTCGCTTTAGAGGCTCCATGCGTGGGCAATCGGGGCATCTTGTCAGCGGCACTGGACCGTACTGCGTCCATTGGCGGGAGGCCGAGGTTGAGCTAGACATCACTCGTCGGCGGCGCGCTTCCTCGCCGGAGAAGAGGAAGAAGGAGTGGGAAAGGATGAAGGACAAGCAATGGGGGGATGGGCTGGCTCGGGCTCGTGGCTGGCTAGGGTCGGGGCACGCTGATGAGCACGACCATGCTTATGTGGATAAGTTGTGGGTCTCGCACACATGAGAGCAAGTGGTGGGTCTCATGTTGATGTGGATAACTGGTGGGCCCCACGTGTCATAGCTCAAATCCCTAACACCTTGAATTTTGCATTTTATGGTTAAACAGAGCCATGTCGCATTGCAGCTATTGTTTGCTTCAAAGATGTCGCACTAGAGCAATTGTGATCAACTATGTCGCACTCGTTCCATTCCGCATCAAATGTGTCGCACAGGAGCTATTGACCCACTGAAAAATAGGTGCAATCGGCAAACTGTTAGCAACTCGATGGTTTTTCGCGCTAAGAGTCTCAATTGTGGTGGTTTTATTCAATTAACTCCCCAAGCGTAGAATGAAATGTGGTGTTGTACCAATATTCTGCCGGAAACAACCATTCGACCCAGTTCCTTGGACAAGCATGCACCGAACATCCGAGGTATGCTTCTAAGCGCTGATTTACTAGCTTCATCTGGCCGTCGGTCTATGGATGGTAAGAGGAGATCATCCTGAGTTAAGTCTGGGATAGCTTGAACAATTCTTGCCACAACCAGCTTGTGAAGATCTTGTCTCTATCCGAGATCAGCGCTAAGGGCAGGCCATGCAACTTAAAGATGTGCTGCATAAACACCATGGCCACAGTCAGGGCCATATACGGGTGCTTCATGGGAATGACGTGGATGTACTTTGCAAATTTGTCGACAACCGCCAGAATCACACTCAATGAAGTCTAAGGATACCACTGCGCACGACCTTTTGGGTATCAACAACGGTTGGAGCAGTAGAGATGGATAAATTCTCTCAGTTTTTGCACGTTGATAGATGGGGCGCATTGTCAGACAAAGAGTCGCACCATCTTCTTGAGATTGAGACCTTTCCAGGCAAAGAGGCGACGCACGCGATGATAGGTGGCATGGAACCCCAAGTGCCCGCTAGTAGCACTATCATGGACGGCGTCGATCAAGGAGTTCTGGCTGTCTGTGGCCGCGCCTATCCAGACATGCCCTTTGAATGGAATGACCCCTTCCTGAATTGCAAAGTCTTCGTGTTGTGTTTGTCTAATGCTAACCTTGTCAGTAACTGTTGTGCTTCTGGGTCCTGGCTGTAGCTGCACAGGATGGCTTCTAGCAATGCAGGTCGACAAACAACAAGGGCCGCCAGTTCCACTGGATCCTCATGAGTGCGCCAAGAAAGAGCATCGGTAACTCGATTTGGGACGCCCAGCACGTATTGAATCTGAGACTGCAGACCCACAAGTTTGGTGGATGCTCGCTGCTGAATCGGCGTATGGAGGCGTTGATCTGTCAGGTTGAGTAAGCTGCGCTGATCTGCACGAATAACAAACTCTGAGTGTTGCAAATATGGCACGTGTCTTCAGCTGATCCAAGCGAAGTACCTACATGGACGCCCTCTCCTCGTGTGAACCAGAGGGTTGGTTCCCAATTCTGACGGGGCATCCAATTCATCAAGCCCGAGATTTTGTCTATCTCCATTGCTAGGGGCGACAACACCCTATTTTTGCTTAACCCGTGGGTCAATGGGATCTCTTTGCTATCTGCTCGGACCCATGTTTGCTCGTCTCTGCGTCATGAGGGATGGGAGTTGGAACATCTTGTTACGGCGAAGATTCGGCCCATATGAGGTTTTATCCTAGCCTAACCTTAGGGTGGCTCTTCTTGGTGCCCTTTAGGTTGCCCTGGCGTTTGACGCCGTCAAGTTCCTTCCCGGTGGGCTCGGCCTATATGGCTCTTTGCCCTCTGGTGATACTTTTCTTGGGTGTCCCCATTGTGGAAAGCATCGATCCCCCTGAAGATTAAAATCTTCGTATGGGAATTGTTGCGCGACAACTTGCCTTTTGGGACTGAGCTGCTCAAGCTTCAAGGTCACATGGGTGTCCTTTCCCCCTTGTGTGTGGTGCCGGAGACGGGTACCCACATCTTATTCTCATGCTCGGCGGCCCGTCTGATGTGGTTCTATATCCGTGGCGCCTTGGGTCTGACGTGGCAGGCTTCGAACTTGGGCGACTTCCTCCACATACGGGCCTTCAAAACCGGTAAGAGGGGGAGGTTTTTTTTTCTTGTGTTTGCCGCTATGACATGGACCTAGTGGACGACGCGCAACGAGATGGTGATTGAGAAGGTGTTTTTGCGACATGCTTCTGACTCGATCTTCAAACGTCTTACCATCTTGTGGCTTTGGTTCCCACTTTCTAAGCTGCAAGCTCGGGAGCACCTTGGGAGCATGGCCATGACTTCAACGGCTAGGGTTTTGGCGGCGGTGCCCCATTATTGAGCTCTCGACTTGGTGGAATTATTTAATTATTTTCTTTCTTGTTATTTGGGTTGTTTGTGCCGTGGTCCCAGTTGGATTTTATGGTATCGATGCACATGTATGGTTGTTGTATCGGATTATTGCTTTATCTATAAAGCAGGGTGAAATCCTGATTATTTCGTGACACTCGAACTTTTGAGAATCACACCGTTGGAGGTCTTCATGAGGGAGAGTGAGGAATATATAGTGAGAATGTCATTTTGCCACTAAGGATTTTTTTTCTTGCTCTTAATGCATATATTAATTTTAAAAACAGGATCAAGTGAATGTTAGAATTCTTATATTTTCCTTTTGAAACAGACATCATAGAAAAAATTCCACCATATTTCATTTGAACCAAATGCATGAATAGAAGTACTATCATAGATTTTTTTATCCTACATTTTTCCTCCAAACCAAAAAGGCCCCTAAATATTAAGACAAAAGAGAGCATGCACATCAACAAACTGCTAACCTGAGTTAATTAATTAGGACAAAATGACCCTTTCAAAATAACTACTTTCCTTTCGAACGATTTAGTCGTGTTCCACAGTACAAAATTTCTAGACAATCTGAATTACGAAGTGAACAAACATGAACTAAAATTTCGAGGTAAGCAAGCGCAATAACATAAGCTGATACATCCATTGATGCGATGGGCCCCTTTATTATTGATTCATGCATAAGATAAGTCCATAGTACATGAAATCATAAAACTAAAACATCACAAACTAAAGTACGTGACCAAGGTGCACAAAGAAAAACAAAAACATGAAAGCTTGGGCTCCATCTTCCGATTTATCACATAGAGAGAACTTAGGGGCTTGCATCACCATAACCGTTGCCACCTCCCGTGCCGCTACCGCTGCCGCCATTCTGACCACTTCCCGTGCCTCCACCATTAGCATTAGCATTCGCATTCTTATATGGGTAGTAAAACCAATTACTCGCAGCAGCGGAGCCAGTACCAGTGCCGCCACCTTCTCCGTATCCACTGGAGCCAGGGCCAGCTGCCTGTCCGCCGCCGCTGCCGCCGCCATTACCACCTGAGTAGGATTCACCATAACCATATCTAGATCCACCGCTCGTTTGGCCAGAGCTTGAGCCGTCGCCGGACCCAGAGCCATGCCCGGTGCCACCTTGCTCCGACGAACCGCCCCCGCTGCCTCCGCCTCCGGCAGTGGCGTGGGCTCCACCATAGCCACCGTAGGCATTCCCATTGCCACTCCCAGCTCCTCCACCGCTGCCGTTCTCAGTCGCGCCACCATTTCCCCCTCCTGATCCGGTTCCCGTGGAGCTGGAGTATCTAACCACCCTAGTGGCGCTGGCTAACCCAATGCTCAGTAGCACAACCAAGCTAAGCGACACAAGCTTAATGGCAACCATTGTGAGAGAGTAGCTAAGTGCTAGATGAGACCCGTTGATGGTAGACCATGGAAATGCATAGGTATTTATAGGCTTATAGCGCTGAGGTGATCCTGCAAATGCACGTTGGAGCCGTGCATCTGCTTGATCTAGTGGGTTTTCATTTATGGCAAGCGTATCAGCTCCCGATCACGCCAATATTGTTTGACCGACTTGGAGACGACTTGGCAGCTGACTGTAAATTGGTTGATCTACATCGCAAGAGGCAGCAACTAGCTGCACCTTTGCTTCCTTCTAGGGTCACTCCAGTGCGCATACAGTACTTGCATGGTTAATTGTGTCTAAATGCATACATTGACTTTTCCTTTAGAACCATGTCAGATTTTGACTAGCAGTTAATGGATAGACACTACACCTGTATTAGAGTATTGTTTCTAACCCAAAGAGTTAATGGTAGTGCATGTTGTGCAAACTTAATTGGAGTGGAGCTTCCTCGAAGGAGTAGTCGATCTGCAGCATTAATGAAAAGATCTCCAACAAGTTTAAGAAGAGACTCCCTCCATAAGCTAATATCAGATGTTTTAGATCGCTAGTTTAGTTATCTAAAACATCTTATATTAATTACAGAAGGAGTATTAAATAGACTTTTTACATCATTTTATATACTTTCTCCATCCTAAAATAAGTGTCGAAGATTTATCTAGATATGAATGTATCTAGACTTAGTTTTACATTTAGATACATCCTTATCTAGAAAAATTTATGACATTTATTTTAGGACGGAGGGAGTATAAAGCAACATCGTCATACAACAATTATTCAAGTTTATCAAGCATAAAGACACATTTGTTGGAGAACAACACAAATAGACCAAAGAAAAGCAAAAGACTAAAGACTAAGGATATTGGGGCCACCATCGCGTGCACCATCTCTTGCAAAGCATCCACCATGCGCCTGAGTTGATCAGCTCCCTCCGCTTAGGAAGAGGGAACCAATGCTGCCAAAAAGTCAAATATATGGATAGCGAGTCTAGCGCGGGCCGTAAACAACCCCGTTCTATCTTGTTCCTAATCGTCCATACAACCGAGGTCATAATACGGTCATAACCACGACCACTAACCAAAAGAGGTGTCTCCTCTTGCTGGTTGGGTAGCCCGATTTTGCAAGAACTCAGCCAGATCTTGGGCCTGCCATTCGGGGCATAAGCCTCATGGGAAAACTCTACATGAAACAGGTCGCAGAGCAGGTGATAAAGAGGCATGACCATGCCTTCACAGGAGGCACGAATCTTCTTCAGCGAGAGGCGCATCGCGTGCCTCTAAAAAATAGGCATGACCATGCCTCCACGGAAGGCACAAATCCATTTCGCAAGAGGTACACGGCGTGCCTCTAAACAAAGGGAAAAAAGGAACACCAAAGCGCGACAAGTGGCTAGACCACGAACTCGTCGTGTTTACAGTTCCACACATGCAAAATAGTTTTCTTTTGAATCTCATATTTAAGGTCACAATAATTATAGCATAGAAATATAAACCTTAAATTAGGAACTTGTATATAAATGCTGATAGTTGCATTACTGCCTCTAGGGAATCTACTATATCTAAATAAGAGATCCCCACTAACTGATTTTCCTTACCTCTCACAGTTCATCAAGTCATCATAAATCCAGTCATCCGTATGATTGACCATGTGTGGCCAGATCTGGAGTTCACGGGTTCAACCTCCAGCACTACACCCCCTGCGTTTGACTCCACCTCCCGAGCATCCTCGGCTCCTGAGAGCATCTCCAGCCATTTGGCCCTCAAGGCGTGTTTCGGCGCTATTTTAGCGCCGCTTGGGGGCCTGCCGGCGAAAAAGTTGTTTTGGGGGCGGCCGAACGCCCAGCCGCGGCCCTAGGGTCGCCCCCGCACAAAACGGTCTTCTCGCTGTCCAAAAATTGCAAGGTTCAACGATCAACATGCCATGGTTCGGCGTTCGCATGCCATAGGCGGCGTGATCTACGCGTGGAACAAAAGTAGGGCGATAGGACGGATCAAATGGGCAGTCGAGGTCGACAGCAAACGCTATGGGATCGGCGAGCTCAATGGTCGGTGTGGAAGGCGTGGACGGCGTAGACGACGTGGACGGCGTAGACGACATGGACGGCTGATGACCCTCAACTTTAGGGGATCGTTTGTAGCGTTTTCGATAAATAAGAGTGTCGAACCCAACGAGGAGCAGAAGGTATTGGTAAGTGACTTTGGTAAAGAAATAGCTGCAGGAACTAAAAGATAACTTTTTAGGGGTTTTCGATATAAGCAACACAAAGGATAAAAGCAAGCAAAGTAAAGAGCACTGATGAGTAACAAGAGGTCTGATCCTTTTGAGCAGAGGATAAGCCTAGCAACTGAGCTTATAAAGGCTAAAGCGTTCTTGAGGACACACGGGAGAAATAGTCATGTGCTTTCGCCATATTCCGTATCGGTACTATGTGTCGTATTGATAAGTGTCGAGTGGGTGGATCTATGCTAGTGCACCCTCTAGACTAAGATAAGTGCACTCTCATGATTAAACACCTTGCAAGCATCCGAAAATACAAGGTAGTAATTAAGGAAAAAGCCTAACCATAGCAATACGATCGATGACCCATTGTTCCCTTGTGCAAAAGAGTACGAACTGGGGTTCAGGTTTCTGTCACTTCGGCAACCCACCGTAAGCATTCTTTGTACACAATGTATTCCCATAGGTCCTTAATAAGGCGAAGTGTTGAGTGTTCGACTCACACCACACCACTAGGAAAATAACAACACAACTTAAATATCAAACAACACATATTACTTCCACATCATATGACTACTAACAACTAGACTTCTCTCATGTCCTCAAGAACAAAAGTAACTACTCACAAGACATAAAAGAGATCATGATTAGTGGGGATAAATATGTGATAAACAATCTAGAACAATTATAATTCTCCAACAAAACTCAATAGCATTCATCACACGGTAGTAATCAAGACTGGTAGAGTAGAGAGGATAGATAGTACGGATTACAACACAAGATGAACTTGTGAGGTGAGATTGGATGAAGATGAAGATGGTGCTGATGTTGGGGATTGAAAGTCCAAGTATGTGATCAGAGGGGGAGGGGGTGAATGATCACTTCAAATTTTCGACTGAAGCTTTGAAGTGAAGCATAAGTAAAGCGGAAAAGGGAAGCAGAAACAAGTGACAGAGAAGTAAAACTGGAAGCGAAACTAAATGCAGTGAATCAAAAAGCATTGAAGTATAACTGGGAAGCTAATGCAGTGTGGAAGGTAAATGCTTGAAGTAAAACGAACTGTGACTCGGCGATGTTTGTTCGACCAGTTCACGCTTTGCAAAGCGCTACGTCTGGTTGGAGGGACTGGTGATTGAACACCTGGAGAAAATCTCTCTCCGTCCGTTGCTCCACTGCACCAATCTCCTTGAGCTTCGTCAGTTTTGACCCGGGGTAGATTATCAAGGGAATCTCCGAAACCTTTGACAACCTTGATCTTCGAGGCGACAATTACTCTTCGCTCTCTGAAGTCGACACTCTAACCGTCTAGAAGAATTGCAGTTCTCCAAGATAAAAAAGACTAGTAAGCTTTCACCTAAGTCACCTCGAATCTACTCAGATCAGTGGGACTTAGGCTTCAGTATTCTGGGTTTTGGGTTTTGCTTCGGTGGCGTTCTTGGGGTGCTCTCTTCAGTCTCTCTCAGGAATATTCTCAGAGCAGCCACCCGCAAATGGAGGAGGGGGCGGCGTATTTATAGTTGGCGATCCCGAGGTGCGAAATGACCAATTTGACCCGAAGTGACAGCTTGACACCTGTCCACAACGGTCGGATTTGTCATTACTGCGCAACTTTACTTGCGGAACAAGTAAAGCTGACTCACGGTCTTAGTTTTGCTTCGGAAGCCAAAGAACGAAGTCTTTGCTGCCGAAACTTAACTCAGTGCACATGAGATTTCTTCACTCTGGCTTCTCACATGGTTTAGTTTCGATCTGAGCATTTTCTCAATAACTTCGGTGTCCACAAACTAAAGGCCCCTCTTGATAGTACGGTTTGTCCTATGACTCAAAGAACAGAAAAAGAACTACACAAAAACAACTAAGTCTTGCGCCGTCTTCCTCATTTCCTTCAATGAGTTGAGCTTCAGGACACCTTCATTTTTGGGGGTCATCTTCTGTGATTAAGCTTCGCTCAAGGGGTAATGCTTCGATAACTTGAAAATCTTCCCTGAAGCTTTATCACCTAGCTTGTCCTTCAGGAACCTAATCAACTGTTTACACTAGAAAACATTGTTAGTTCCTCTACTGTCTTGTCCAACAATATCCAAAACACACGGGGGCAAAACTTTGCTCTTACAATCTCCCCCTTTTTGGACTATTGTTGACAAAACAGGCATCGATAAAAGATATTGAAGTTTTTGTGAAGTGATGGGACAAACTCTAAGATATGAAGTTTTTGGCTCGCCCTGAATGCAAGCATCGAAGATTTATATAATCGAAGTTAATGCTTGAGAGATATTTCTTCGGTGGAGAGCAAAACACATATCTTAGCGTAGACAATTGCATTTGAAGATGTATATCCAGAAATGTGTGCAATTGCTTCCAATAACCTGTGACTTAGAAAATAATAAACACTTGCAAGATAGAGGATATGAAACAATACTTGCGAGCAAAGGGTTATTAAACTTAAGTGTAGCACAGGAGTAGCATAACCGAAAGTAAACTTAAGTTACAACCCAATCGAAGGGAATTGAATGTTTGTTGTAACTTAAACCAAGTGAAGCAAAATGCAAATAGCAAAAGCTCTTTCCCTGATGCAAATCTAACTCATCGATGCCCTCATTATCCCCCTTTTTGTCAATGATTGAACAAAAGGTTGGGAAGAGGCTCAAGAGATCTACTTCGCGGCATCAGCACCCTTGGAGCCCGACGATGCAGAACTTGACGTTGACTCATCCGAAGAAGATTGATCTCCTGAAGATTCTTCTTCCGATGCTGGCGAAGGAAGAGCTTCAAGATTCGTCTGGGCGATGAGGTTGATGTCCAGGTCGCTGTCGTCGAGGCCGTCGTCGTCCTTCGAGGTGATGGATTCATTTTGAGAGATGGTGTCCGGCCTGATGGGATCTGGCTCATTGACGAAGAATACTTCATCAATCTTGTGCAGGGGAGGGAGCTTTTGATTCGGGCGGTCAACAGTATCGTCCCGGGAAAAGTTTCGCTGGAGGTGTTGATACTCTTTGTAAATGCGATCTTTACGAAGGCCTTTAATAGAGTTAAACTTCCGGAGGCCCTTCCAGGAATGACGCTTGAGCACGCGGAGATACTGATTGTTGTTGAGAGCTTTGTTGCCAACGCGATTGATTTCATCAGCAAGGAACTGCATCTGGCGTTGATTGGCTTCAATGAAGTTTTCTAGCAATTGCTGCGACCGAAGATTTACTTCAAAGTGATGGCAGTCCTTCTGGAATTTCTTTGAGATATTGCGCTCATTGACTTCATGGCGCACTCCAACATATGTGGCAAAGATGTCATTGGGTTTCCTCAGCAATTCCAAAGTGTCACGCACTGGAGGAAGTAAGAGATTTGGATGATGGCGAGCCACAAAGCCTTCGTTGCGGCCATAATCGCAGACAACTTGCAGCCAAGGAGCATATGGCTTCAATGTATAGGGCAGTTCTGCAGCATGTACCAAGTTCCGAATGAAGCAGTCCTCGAAGTCAAATACGAGACCATGAGTAAGCTTCATTATTGCGTGCCTTGTCTCAGGATATATATTTGATTCCTCCGAAGCAGTACTCAATGGAATCAAAGAGTTCGACATGATGTAAAACCATGTCTTAGAGATGAAGTTCAAATGCTTCGGGCGAATATTTTCAGGAATATAAGTTGCAGTGACTTCAGTATCCAACAAGGTAGAAAATAGTTCTTCAGTCAGATCTGGCTCTAAGTGAATCTTTTCTAGTTCACCAGTATGCCTTGGAATATTGACTATTTCTATGAACTCTGCGGAAGACATTATGAAGATTTCACCTTGGATCATCAATTCCAGTATCCATGTGTGGGGTTCATTTGCATCACCAGAAACATATAATGTGGCCTAGAATTGCTTGATGAGTTCAGAATTGAAGGGAGTGCTCAAAGCAAACAACCGAGTCAAATTCTGATTCTCAATTGTTTCGGCGATGTTCTGAAAGCAGGTGGCAGTTGAAAGACTTCTCATATCCAGATACCTGTGGCGAAATAAAACTCCTTGCTAACAGAAAACCTTGGTGTATAAGATTTGTTGTTCCGCAGTCCAGAAGCGAAGATCATCGGCAGTCCTGTTGGAAGCATATGGACTGAAACTGGACTGAAACCAAAGAAACGGTGACTCTTCTGATGGTGTTCCAAACTGAATTCTGGATCGTGCCTTGAAGAACAGCCAACGCCCTTGAAAATGGGAAATTTTTCGCGAGGGTAATTTGAATCCAGCTGGGTGTCTTGGCAGGGACGGGAACGAGAGCGAATCCTTTGCAGAGGAGCTATTTGGTTGGCTCTTGAAGGGCTAGCAGTCTGAGCGACTATCA
Source organism: Bromus sterilis (assembly GCA_950022295.1). Taxonomy (NCBI): domain Eukaryota; kingdom Viridiplantae; phylum Streptophyta; class Magnoliopsida; order Poales; family Poaceae; genus Bromus; species Bromus sterilis. The sequence continues at coordinate 32,156,315 of OX465598.1, forward strand.
AATCTTGCTCTTGCGAGGGATTCAGAATCTGCACTTTTTCATCTTCATCTTCATGTGCTTCAGGCCACGACACATTTGCTTTCGAATCCTGAGAAGTTCGTGGTGAAGAGTAATCACGCGAGTTGCGCGTTCTGGAATTGGAGGGTGAGGGTTCATAGGCTTCCGGGTGAGTTGATGGGGGTGGTGCGGGAGCAGCAGGTGGAGTCGGAGTCCTTTGCGGTGCGGGGGATGGAGCACGTGTTGGTGTGGGTGCATGAGGCGGAATGGGTGCAGGCGTTGGTGCAGTTGTTTGAGTTGGGGTTGAGATTCGCTTGGGGGTTGGTGCTTTTGGAGGTGGAGCAGGAGTGTGTGGAACGGGAGTTTGCTTGGGAGTGGATTTGGTTGGTGGAGGAGTAGGAGTTTTAGTGGGTGGAGCTGAAGGTTTTGGCTTTGGCTTGGAATGCTTTGGTTGGGGAGCAGGAGTAGGAACTGCTTCAGTGTTTTCCTTCGGCTCGCTGGTTGGTTCATCACTCGTGTCCATATCAGCAGCCGAGGCCAAAGTGACCTTCCGTTTCTTCGTGGTCCTTTTCTTCGGAGAAGGGTCTCAATGCTTGGCTTCAACAGGCTTTGCAGCAGCTGGTTCAGCTTCCAGCGGGGCCTTGCGCTTCCGGGAATCCCTTTCCATAATTGAAGCATTATGCGTCTTGACCATTTCATCCACTGCAGCTTTGATCTTTCCCTTGTAGGTTGAAATGTTTTCCTTGGTGGTGGTGTTGACGTCTGTCACCTTTTGAAGCAACTTCAAGGCGTGCTGTTTGAATTCTTCATCTGATTCAGCTTCAGCACGCTTTTGATAGTTGTGAATCTTTTCAACATCAGCTCTATCTCTTGAGTGCAAGTCCTTCAGCTGACTGATCATAGTGGAGATCATTGCTTCGATGGAGCCTGAGATGTAGACTTCACCGAGATCAAAAGCTTCAGGATCTACTGCCGCACACTTCTCCCAGAGGGCTTCTGTTATGCCCAATTGATCCCATAGTTCGACTTCACGAGGATCAGGGAAGTTGTGTTCATTATGGAGATCTGCTTCAGCTTGAGCTTCAGGCATAGAAATATCTTTCTTCTTCGATGGAATTGATTCAGCAGAGGGAGTCATATCGACACGTACTTCTTCTGGGCAGCCCTAGCTGCTTTCTCAGCTTTCTTCGTTCTGAGGCCCTCTAGTGAGGCCTTGTGCTTAGCTTCGTGTTCAGCCAATTGTTTGGCTTCAGCAGCAGCTTTTTTCTTCATTTTTCTCGGCTTCGGCGAGCTTTCGCTTCGTCTCAGCCTTCTCAGCAGCAAACTTTGCGGAGTCTAGCTCCCTTTGCTTTCTTGCAGCTGCTTTTGCTTCCTTCTGCTTCTCTGCATATTCTCTAGCAAGCACGTTGTGATTCAGTGCCTCCTCGAGGTGTTTCTGTTTTAGTTCTGCTTAAGTGGGCTTTCGCTTCATTGAAGGGATTGGTGCTGCAGACTGCTTAGGCTTCACTGGTGCAACGGCCTTTGCATTTTGTTGATGCTTAGCAGGGTCATGCCTCTGCTTCGAGCGCCTCTCAGTGTTGAGGGCATCAGCCGGTGGCTTGGAGGCCAAAGGCTTCGCAACCACCAAGTTTGCCAAGACAATGGTGGGGCGAGCAATGGGATTATCTGTAGGGTCTTGGATCTTCAGCCCTTTAGCAGCAATAGGGGGTTTTTCTCCCGGCTTTTTCTTCAAGGGAAGCCAAATCTTTTGCTTCTTGGGGGGAGCATGTTCTGACTCATCATCTACTTCAGATTCTGATTCATCATCATCTTCAGCATTGGATTCCAGAACAGAGTCTTCAAGAGTTGCACGCTCCAGTCTGGCTTGCTCTTCGTCATCGGTGGAAGCATGAGGGGGTGAAGCAGATTTCTTCTTGACCTTCCTCTTCTTCTTTGAGCTTGGGCCAACACCATGAGCTTCAGCGGCAGCAATCTTGGCTGCCTTCTTTGCTTCCTTGAGTCTTTTCTTTTCTGCGGCAATTCTCAACCGCTCTTGCTCTTTAGGATAATCATCCGGAGTCTTGAGGGTGTTGGAGTGAGGATATTTGGGAGGAACTGGATAGTACAGATGGCGATTTTCTTCAGTGTATCTTCCACACATGTGAGAAGTGTATAGGGAAGGTGGATTGAAGGCAAACTGCATTGCCCATTTCCAGTCAGGGATACTTTTGTATTTATACCACCTGATGGCCCAGTAGCGGAGAATGTTTTGCAAACGAATCTTGCGCTGATCCTTGGTTTCTTCAGGCGGATTTGTACCACCTGATGGCCCAGTAGTGGCGAATGTTTTGCAAACGAATCTTGCGCCGATCCTTTGTATCATATCCAAGTTCTATCCGAATGGATTCACGAATGCCTCTTGCATTGTTTGTTTCCTTTGTTCTTCCTCCTTTTCTCTTGGGGGCAACCTGTTCTGCTTCGTTGAGGTGATCAAGAACTGGCGACTCATCACCGAAGCCTAAATCCTCAGACATCCTGTGAAAGAGAAAAAGGTAGCGAGGGAGAAAGACAAGTATGGTCTGAGCACCAGCAAAAGTTTCGACCAAACAAACATGTTTTTGACAAGAGATTCAGTTGAATATGGGTGATGTTTCCGGCCTGTTCTGAGCTAGACTTAGCAACATCAATTGAGCAATGATAATCTGCACGCCCTAACACAGAACAGATGGCATCAAACCCTAACTACAAACCTGAATCGAGATGGGAAGCTTTTGCTTGCTAAAACAAGATTCCCAACGGAGCAAAGATCAAACGGATCGAGAAACCCTAAGGAAATTCAATGAGAAACAAGACTAAGAACTCGGATCCAATCATGAGGAGGAAGAACATAGAGATGGAGATTGGATTGAGGGCTCTACGTACCCTAACTCGGTGGCGTCGAGCAGCTACGGCGGCGAGGAGCGAAGAGGGAGTGCTCGTCGTCGGCGTGAAGTCCACGGCGGCGGCTGTCCGGAAGCAAAGCGGCGCGATCGTCGTCGGGGAGGAGGAGCTCGGCGGCGCGCTCGGGAGAAGAAGGGTTCCAGAGAAGTAGGGGATGAAGTGAAGAGTTGGATTCGCTGGGGTGGATGCCTTATATAGGGATGGTCTGACAGGAGTTGTGAGATTAGATCAAACGACTCCCAACGTCCATCTCTCCGGATTCTACGGCGAGGATTTCGTCGCGTTTCGCGAGAGAATCTCAACGAAACGGATTCGACAGGATCTCATCGACCGAAGAATATGTCTTGATCGTGAGTAAAATTTCGATAAAAGTTGGAAGCATTTGATTCGGAACTCAATGACGTTCGAAGCAAAATACTTTCCGTTTCAAATGTGCTCAACCATTTTAGACAGATAGAATAAAGATGGAAAAAGAACAGAGGGGGAAGGGTCCGAAACTTATCACCTCGAAGAAAAACTAAGCGAAGCAAAAGGTGATAAGCATTGAGGACTAAATCCAAGCCAAAATAAAAAATAGAAATTGAAGCAAAAACAAATATCGAAACCAAAAACAAACAACGAAGTAAATGAATATATACATGGAGGTAAAGGTTCAGTCTTACAGTACATTTCGTGAGTCCAAAATATTGAGCTCACACCTTAACGCACATAACCTTTTCTCATCCAATGGTTTTGTGAATATATCAGCCAGTTGATTTTCAGTTCTGACATGACTAATCACAATATCTTCACGCTGAACATGATCACGAAGAAAATGATGGCGAATGTCAATATGCTTCGTGCGAGAGTGCTGCACAGGATTGCGAGCAATTTGGATTGCACTCTCATTATCACATAGAAGGGAAATTTTCTTCACATGAATACCATAATCCTTTAGCGTTTGCTTCAGCCAAAGAATCTGAGTACAACATGATCCAGCAGCAATGTATTCAGCTTCAGCAGTAGATATTGATACACAGTTTTGCTTCTTGGAAGCCCAACACACAAGTGATCTTCCAAGTAAATGACAAGTCCCTGAAGTTGATTTCCTATCAACACGATCACTAGCAAAATCTGAATCAGAATAGCCAATAAGATCAAATTGAGCTCCCTTGGGATACCATAAGCCCAAGGTTGGTGTGTGAGAAAGGTACCGAAGAATTCACTTTACAGCAGTATGATGTTATTCCTTTGGATTTGCCTGAAAGCGAGCACAAATACATACTGAAAGCATAATGTCAGGTCTAGATGCACATAAATATAAAAGAGAACCAATCATAGACCGATATTTCTTCTGGTCGAAGGCTTTGCCCTTTTCATCTGCATCAAGGAAGCCATTGGTAGGCATTGGAGTTTTGATTGTTTTGCAATTAGTGAGTCCAAACTTCTTCAGGCAATCCTTCAGATATTTTTCTTGAGAAATAAAGGTTCCATTCTTCTGTTGACGGATTTGAAGTCCAAGGAAGAACTTCAATTCTCCCATCATAGACATCTCATATTTCTTCGACATCATTTTTGAAAATTCTTCGCTGATTCCAGTGTTAGTGCAGCCAAAAATAATATCATCTACATATATTTGACAATAAAACAAATCACCATTATATGAGTGAGTGAAAAGAGTTGGGTCAGTTGTTCCTGGTTTGAAGCCTTTCTTCAGAAGGAAGTGATACGTCCAAAACGTATCTATAATTTCTGCTTGCTCCATGCTTCTTTTGTGTGATATTGCTATGATATTGATGCACTTCCATACACTTTTGATCATATTTGGACTAACCTATTAACTCAGTGCACCCCAGTGCCAGTTCCTGTTTTCTGCAGTTTTTCTATTTCAGTTTTCCCCCATATTAAAAGTGCTCCAAAAATTCGGGAAAATCCAATAAAAAATCAGCGCTTCGTAAGCTTCGGGAATCACCAAGGAGGGGCCAGAGGGGACCCACCAGGGCCCCAGGCGCCCTCCCGGCGCCCTAGGGTGGGGCCGCGCCAGGGGGCTGCCTGGACCCCTGGTGGCCCCCTGGCTGCCCCCCTTCGCCCATATATTCTCCGTGACGCGAAACCCCGAAAGACAGAACCCTTTTTCGTGATCTCTCCTATGTTCCGCCGCCGCCGCGCTTCCAAGATCGGGAGCACCAGGAGACCTCTTCCCGGCACCCTGCCGGAGGGAGGAACCACCTCCGGGAGCTTCTCCACCACCATGGACGCTTCTCGGATGAACCGTGAGTAGTCCACCTTGGACCATGGGTCCATGATCAGTAGCTATGTGATGTTCTCCTCCCCTCTTTGTTCTTCATGGTTTAGACCTCGTGAGCTTCCCTACATGATCGAGGCACATATTTAATATTTCTGTTGTTGATATGCTGAGTTTGCTGGGATCTGATAGATTATGAGATTATGTTCAGATTGTGTTTGAGTAATACATTTGATTCTCCTCTTTTATATTTATGTTCTTGAGTAATTCTTGCATGTTCTCCGTTGATGTTTATTGCTTTGGCCAAGTAGTAGGTAGTGACTCCAAGAGGGAGCATTATGCATGATTGTGGGTTCATGCCCCCTGATGACTAGCTTGAGTGACATAAACATGAGTCTAGGGGATGTGCTGTTGCCACAAGGGAGAAAACAACGGTACTTGTATTTGCAGTGCAAGGATTGTTTACTTTACGCAAAGTTCTTTAATGTAGTTGTCTGTTGCTTTGAGTTTACACTTTGGGTGGGATTCGCAACTTAATACCAGCGAGATGTTCTGGATAGATATCTCAAGTTGGATGATTAGTAGGTAGATGCAGATGGATTTCGGTCTACTTGTCTTGGCGTACCGCCCAAGATTTTGAGCCTCTTCCTTTCCTTATAGCATAGTTAACATTGGTTTGCGCACATAATCCTGTCAATTGCCCAGCTGTAATTTGTTTACCTCGCATGGCTATTTTATCGTCTTTTGGGAGAGAGACATCACTAGTGAACATCATGAGATCTCGGTCCATATTTCCAATACTATTTGCACCCACTATTTATTTTCTTCTTTATTTACTTTTCCGTTGCTATCACTATCATTATTATCCTGTACATTTTATCCTTTGTAAACAACAAGGACGGAGGGATTGACAACCTCTCTGAACTCGTTGGGAGCAAAGTTATCTATTGTGTGTGTCCAGGTCCACGTCAACCGCTTAATTACTGGCGCTGTTGTCACCTTCCTGTCGTATTTGGAGTCCTACTGGAGACAAACCTTGGTATCTTCACCGAGGGAAATTTGTTGTTGTCTACATCTCAAACCTTCCTGTTTGGGTAACCAACGAGGGGCGAGCAACTCTCGCGACATCAATGAAATTTTTGGTGCCGTTGACGGGGACTCCACTCTTCAAGATAGGGGAGTTGCACACTATCTTTTACCTTTGCATTTTAGTCTTGTTAGTTTACCTTTCAGTTTTTATCTTCATGTCTAGTTCCTTACTTGCCAATCAATGTCTGACTTCTTTGAAACCAGATCTTATTGTCATGGAGGATTCACCGAGGATAAACAAAAGTGGTACAAGGAACACCGCTTGTCTCAAAAGGGGATACACTTATGGAAACAAATACACCAGTTGTATGAGTATGCTAGAAACTTGTGCTCAATATATAATATATCTTTCTGCAGGGATGAATCTTGTTGCTTTATGAGGCACAAACACCTTGCTTTCCAATGTGAGTACAATGATGATGAAACCTTAGCTTCTTATGCTAAGAGAAATTATGATTTTGATGATGCAGAGAAAATAGAAGAATTTGTTGCTTATAAGGGTGCCTATGAAATTACTTCTCTTCTTAAAAATATTGATGATGCCCCTTAAAAATATGAGAGTCTTGCTATACTTAACTATTGTTTGGAAAATTACGATGAAAATTATTATATTACTGATCATCTTGAGAGAATCTCTCCCCCGAAGGAAGAGACTAATGATTTGCAGGACTATATGGAAGAAGAAATTGCTGAACCTGAAAGCTCCTTGGATGAAAAAGAGGAGGAGAGTGACGAACAAAAGGAGGAAGAATGGAGCTATCCATGTCTACCTTATAATGAGAGTAACTCTTTGAATCTTACCTTATATGAGTATTATGATCCTATGGATTCTTTTGAAATATCCCTTTTTGATGAAGTTGATGCATTTTATACTTGCGACCATGATGCCATTATGAATGATGCTTATGGAGATGAACTTGCTATAATTCCTCATGTTAAGAATGAAATTTTTGCTATTGAACCCACACTTGATTTCCCTATTATCCTTTTGAAATCTCTAACTCATATTCCGGAGAATTTTGCTCTTATCAAGCCTCAATGTGATGGGTTGCAATTATCTTATGATCCTAAAGACCGTGTTGAAAAATATACACGTGTGATTGTAGGTCATGAACAACATGATTTATGTGATAGTTATATTCTTGATGTTGTTCATGATACTACTGAAAATTACTTTGAGAGAGGAAAGTTTGGTTGTAGAAACTTTCATGTTACAAAACCACCTCTCTTTATGATGAAAGTTTTGAAGTTGTTCTTGTCCCAAGTTCCTATGCTTGTCTCTTTGCGCTTCTTCGATTTATTTTCTTACAAGATGCCAATGCATAGGAAGTGAGTTAGGCTTAAATACGTTTCATATTTTCTTCTTGATGCTATCTTTTTCTTCAAATTCTTATTCTTATGGGAGCATCTTATAAAATCTTTTTGTCTAGCTTAAAGGTATAAAAGAAAGCGCTTTCGGGAGGCAGCCCACAATAAATTTAGGTTTTCCTTTTTGTTTTTCTTATGTTATTAGTGGTCTTGATGATTGTTACTACTGTAGCAACATCATTGTATCTTTACTTTTCAATCTTTGTGCCATTTATAGCCTCATATGACAAGGGAAGTGAAAGTTGTGACATGCTGTCCAGAAAACAGATTCTGTCCTCCTCACTGGAAAAATCATAGAAAAATCCCAGTTCATCTTTTTGAGCTGAAATTTTACACAGCATGCTCTATACAATCACGTAACTTTTCTATGTTCTGAGTTTTTTGATTTGAGTTGCAGAAGTGCCCCAAAAAATTATTTACTACCTGCTGGTCTATTTCTCACAGATTCTGTCCTGTTTTGCCTTTTCTTCATTTTGCAAACCTTAAGCTTGCTTTTTCTTTGCAAAAACTTTTTGGTAATCTTGAGAAACAGTAGCTCTTCAATAATATCCTTATTTCCAGTAGAGAAAAATTATTTTATTATGGGTACTAACCTCGCTAATCAGATTATGATGAGTTATGTATGAAGGGAGTTTTCAAGTGTGCAAGGGAAGATGATGAAAGAAGATTCAGGAGGGTAAAACACTCAAGCTTGGGGATGCCCCCGTGCATCCCCAAGAAATAATCAAGAAGACTCAAGCATCTAATCTTGGGGATGCCCCCATGCATCCCCTTCTCCATCAACAATTATCAGTTCGTCTTTCGTTCCACTATATTTTTATCACTTCATGCGTTATGTGCTATGCTTGGAGCGTCTTGCTCTTTATTTCCCTTTTAGTTTTCTTTAACTTTGCTTTTTTGTTCATAACAAGTTAGAACTCAGCTTTCTTTGTGTGGGAGAGAAACACGCTCCACTTTCAAAACCTAGAACACATCATAGGATTCTTCATGCTTATCTTTGCTGTGTGTGTTCTTTATCTTTTTCGTAGCTGCTGTCATGTTTAGCTCTTAGTTTTCATGCTTATATTTTTAAGAGATTTTGTTTAGTTTGTTGCTGGAACTCTCTTGAGTTTTCATGTTTATCTTGTTTAGAGAGTTTGCCTGTTGCACTGAGTTTTGTGTCTTGACTTGAAGTAGGTAATTGAGGTTTCTATTCAATTGTAGTAGTAACTTGCAATAGTTTTGAGGTATTGCTATGAGTAATGTTTGAACTTTTGGTGTCAAGAGCTTTAGCCTATTAGTGATAGATGTCGTATTTTTGGAAATCCGTGTTTATTTTCAAAACTTACAAAATTAGTTGAGAACTTTAGCTAGTAGATGGATCACTACTCTTTGGAGGGATCGAATATTAGAGTACACTCACGTACCATGAGTCGAGGATGCGCAAGGATAGCCAAACCCCCATACACTCCTCCTCGGGGTACTTGTCTCTTTGTGAACCTCCTTATTAGATTGAGAGTTACCGATAATAAGTGCATGAGTTCTTCGGACTAATGTGAGTATTCAAAAGTTGACACTTCCACCTTCCCATATTTTTCTAGCCTCTCCTGTGCCGTGCATTTCTTTCTTCTCACTCCGAGATTTGGGGTCCACCTTCGCCGGTACATCCAAACCCTTGGCACGATACGCTCTGTCATCATAAACCTCCTTATATCCTTCCTCAAAACAGCCACCATACCTACCTATCAAGGCATTTCCATAGCCTTTCCGAGATACATTGCCATGCAACATCCACCTTCTCATGACTTGATCTTCATGTCATACATGCTACTTGCTTGATCGATGAGCCGCATGCTAGTTGGGCCTTGCCCTAATCATTGCTACATGATGCGCTAGTATCATTGCATATCCTGCTACACTGGCAGAGGCATACATTTTCATACTTCAAGATAGTTTAATTTTCTTTATGATTTGAGTACTTTTTAAAGTGTGAAAGATCTTCTATAATTTTTGTAATATATAGAGTGTTGCCCCTAAAGTGAGGAAAAGATCCCAAAGAGGAAAAAATCAAAAGATCCGAAAGAGGACAAATGAGAGAAATAGAAAGAGCCATTGAGGCCACCAAAAAAATACAAAAAATAGAAAAAAGATAAAAAGAAATAAAAAGAGAGAAGGGGGCACACTAATATTCCTTTTGAGAGATCCACACTCGTACTCCCTCTTATATCTTGTACTCCATAGAGATTATCATTCATGCATATAGCTATGTGGGACCTTCACACTATAGAACTTGGCTTGTATATTCCAATGATGAGCCTCCTCGAATGAGCTCTAGGTCTTCTTGAGCAAGAAAGTTGGATGCACCCCCACTAGTTCTATTGGAGAGCTTACCTTAGCTCATATGTGCATCCGTTGCATGGAAATCCCTACTCCTCACATCATATCTATCATTTGGCTTTCTCACGCCTATGACTGTCCTCATTGATGTGAGCCTATCACACCCTTTTTATCTTCCTCCATCATTATTCTCTCTTTGCCATCCTAAGTGTCAACTTTCTTGCTTACGCTCATCCATTGCATGAGTGCTCAAAATATTGAAAAGGAGTGGATCATTTTGACTTGTACCTGGCTAGTGGTCTAGGCATGAGTCAAGATAAGATTGCAAAGAAGACCAAGTGTGAAACTTTAGTAGATTGAGTTCTCAACACAAAAATACCTTTTTTCTCGTATATCCCTATCCCCTTTCTTGCATGCAAACACCATTTGGAGACATTCGAGTCATGGACGTCGAGAGCTCTTGCACCTTTATGTTCTTATGTTGCTTGTTTCAATGCTAAATATAGACTCTTGCCTGTTATGACTTGAATTGGATTACATGCCTTGATTGCTTTACTTAAAAGTTCTTATAAGGTTGGTATCATGTCACCACCGAAATTATGCTTGTTATCATTTACCTACTCGAGGAATGGCAGGAATTAAGCTTGGGGATGTTGATACGTCCAAAACGTATCTATAATTTCTTCTTGCTCCATGCTTCTTTTGTGTGATATTGCTATGATATTGATGCACTTCCATACACTTTTGATCATATTTGGACTAACATATTAACTCAGTGCACCCCAGTGCCAGTTCCTGTTTTCTACTGTTTTTCTATTTCAGTTTTCCCCCATATTAAAAGTGCTCCAAAAATTCGGGAAAAATCCAATAAAAAATCAGCGCTTCGGAAGCATCCGGAATCACCAAGGAGGGGCCAGAGGGGACCCACCAGGGCCCCAGGCGCCCTCCCGACGCGCCCTAGGGTGGGGCCGCGCCAGGGGGCCGCCTGGGCCCTAGTTGTATGCCGATTGTATGAGATGTTGTATCCTTGTATCTGTAATGTTGTGATATCATGTTGGAAATCCGGGGCATATGGCTATGTCATATGTCGCGGTGGGACCGATATGTTCTTCGTCCCCGGATCTGGATGGAAACATCTAGATCTGGAACAGTACCGCATATCGGGCCTTACAACTTGGTATCAGATCCTTACCGACCGTAGGATCCCCTCTCTAGCCGAAGTCGAGTCTAGACAAAAACTATTTTTTAGTTACTAAGTTAGTTATCGGAGAGTAGGACTCTTTTTACTCCTTACCCTTGCTCTGGTCAGGACAAGTTTCGTAAGAGTTTTAATTCTCTCCTTATCCCCTTCAAACTTTAGGATCTCGAGTGAGTGGAGTATCAGAACCATTACAATGCCTTGCTTGCAGCGTATTGTCTCGATTCCGATCTCAGGTTGGGAAATCCTGCAGTACCTTTAGTCTGTCCGACTCTGGCTTATATCTCGGTGGTCTGTTGACTTCAGTCCTCTTGCCTAGTATCGTAACGATTTACATGAGAGTACTCCCCTTGATCTTCACTTTGAAGTGTCGTTCTTCCTCCTGATCTCCCGATGGTTTTGTTTTTCGACGTTGCCGTCTCTCTGTGGAAATTTATCTCGACAGAAGTTCATCGTTGACATGGAGCAGAGTCCCTTGTTGGTGGTGTTGAAGATCGTCGTCTCTCTTTTCTCTCCCTCGTCTCCCCCGGATCATCCTGGATCTCGGGACGAGATCCCTTGTTGGTGGTGTTGTATTGTAACAACCCAGATTTCACAAAAATTAAAATTTTTGTTTTCGGTGTGAATTGTTTGATTGTCTGATCTGTTTGCGGTGCTTGCATCCCCGATTTATAGATCGGAGATTATTTCCCCCCCTCTTATCTCGTACCGTACGGAGACCGGCCCTTTTCACCCTGACACTCGACCTTTGCGGCACCGGGGTTCACCCGATCACCGTCACGAAAACCGCACGAGACCAGCCGCAGCCAACGGAACGTAAAACCCCGTTTAATAAGTAAACGGGATAATTTTATAGCGCGCCGGAAAGTGTTCTCGGAACGGTTCCAGCGCGAGGTGAACGCCGCCGGCTCGACGCGCTGATCGCGCAGTTCGAAGTTTTACCCGATTCGGAGGTCCTACGGACACCCGGCGGTCAGAAACGTAAACACCGCGCGCATGATGGAAAAACCGGGGATATTTTTGCAAACTGCCAGCCACCTGGGCTATATAAAGACCACCACTCTCCCACCCCTTTCTAGGGTTTCCCTCTGGAAAAATTGCAGCCACCCCCTCCACTTTGCCCAAATTTGACTCCCAAGCCCCCATTTTCGAAACCCTAACACTCCCTCAGATTTGGACCATCAGATCTGTGATCTGATGGCCCAGATGAGGCCACATTGCTCCCAGCCCCCTTCCAGCCAAACCGGGCCGCGACGGGCCAGCCTCCCTGCCGCCGTCTTCCCACGCCCCTGTCATGGAGGCGCCGCTGAGCTCCGGCCTCCGCCGGCCGTCGCGCCCTTGGTCACCTCCTCCTTTCCCCTCGCGCTCCTCCTCTCCCTTCTCTGGCCTCACCGCCGCCCCTCCTTCTCCCGCAGGTCGCCACCGCCATGGAAGCCGCGTCGGCGCTGCCTCCATGGCCGCCCCCGCCCGAGCTCGCCTCACCGTCCGAGGAAGTCGTCGGACCCGCGCCGGACAACTCGCCCTCCTCCGCTGCTGCCCTGCCCGGCCACCCTACGACCCCTCCGCGCCTCTGCCGCCTCCCGCATCGGTCGGCTCCGGCGAGCCACCGGCGCCGAGCGCCGCCGCCGTCCCCGCTCGGGATCGGGAGCCCGATCCAGATCCGCCACCGCCGCCTGTTGGGCCGGCGCGCCATACGAGGCCCACCAGCGCCCAGCGCCCCAGCGCTACCCAGCCCGCGAGCCAACTGCCGCCTGGTGCGAAGGATAGCTATCCCGCGCCCAATTCGTCCTGGGCCTGGCCCATGAGGTCCTTGTTTTTTCCCCTGGACCCCTCAAAATTCTGCTAAGTCCTTTATATTATTGCTGCTGATGCTATTTTGCGTTGTTATTTGCGAGTAAACCGTAGCCCGGATCGCGATGCGCCCAAAAGGAAAATTATTTAGAATTGTGTGTATTTCAGTTCATCTTTTGTGAGCATTTTGATTTGAGGCCATCTTGATTTTGTTAATATTTGTTGAAGTGGGCATCAGACCGTTAACTGCCGTTAATTCCTGTTAAGTGCTGCTGTTATTATTTTATTGCAAGTTTGATTGATGATTGTGACACATCCATGAGGCCTATTGCATTGATTATTTTTGCATACTGTTAAGCATCATATCTACTTCCATTACATGTATTGCATTGTCATGTTTACATTTCTGGTCATAGTTATGTTTAGATCCAAAGTTGCTATCACGCTGTTATTGACAACCACCTCTGTTTTCACTAAGTCTGTAACTTTCCAATGCCATGTTGCTTGATTAATATATTTTGATCCGTGATGCATATGACCTTGATTCTTGTTTGTACCTGATCACCATCATGTCTAGTTCATGCCCATTTATTGCTATGTCATGTTGCTGCACTTTTGCATATAGTTTTACCCCTGTTTATGCAGCATGATAATAACAGTTTCTGCCCTGTTTTCCTGATTTTCACTAAGTCCTAGACTAGTAATTTTTTATTGCATTTTGCATGGGCTTTGTTCATGATGCCTATTTGCACGATTCCTTTTGCCATGCCTTCCCTGTCATGTCTACTTTAGTTTCATATCAATTGTGAGCATGTTTGCATTCATTATCCTGTTTATGCATTGCTCTAAAGTGTGCTACCTGATGTTGGCAGATTGTGTTCCAAACTTGTTTTGCTTGTATCTTTTTAACCGTAACTCCGTTTGGGGTGTTCTTTATATGTAACTTGATTGGTTTTTCGTGTACTCTGTTATTATGCTATTGTTTTCTGTTGTTAACCAACCTAAAATATGGTTTAGGACAGAACAGTACCAAATGTTTCAATTGTCGTGCGTCACTTAGTGTATGCCATGTTTAGGTTGTGCCTCACTTAAATTGACTAGCATATAGTTTATCTTATGCTTCACCTCTTGTCGTGTTTGTGTGCTATGTCATGCTTTCTTGAGTTGCCATGTTAATAACCTCTGCTCACCTTGTGTAGCTAAACAACTTGAACCATTCTAAATGTGCGGTATCGTCGTGTGTGACGAGTACTCCACTTAACCTGATAGCAACCGCTCTCGACGGTAGGTGTGATGTCTCGTGTTGCCTTCTTGTTGATGCTTGATCGTGTTTGCTTCGTAGTAATAAATGCTTGTTGGTTGATTGCTTTGCAGTGTTTACCCTCTTGTGTGCTTCCGCGGGTACCTCTCGGAGACGATGCGAGCTTGCGATCAACTACACCTTCGGAATCCGACTTATCAATAGGCAAGGACTATACATTACTTATGATCCATTCTATTTCAACCAGCGGTTTGCATGCTAGTCTAGGTTAGGTTCGATGTTTGATCCTACCACATGTTTACAGCCTCTTTCAAACCGATACAGCCATGTCCGCTCCCAGCAAACCTTGTACTGTTATATTACTATTGCTCGTTGCTCAGCCCCTGTGTCACAACCCCAAGTTAGGTATGTGCTAGGGTTCAAGTGCTCCTTTGCATCATGCGAAAATTTCAAAAGAAATTCAAAAATGGGGGAAAGAAAATCCCTAAAGAATTTAATTAAATGGCCAGATAAAAATTTCTTCCAAAAAATCCTCTGATATTTTTGAAAAGTCTTATAAATATGCATGATCACATATAAAATGAAGTGGGTCCCACTCCATGCTCCAAGATTTTTCAAAAGTCCAAACAGAGCTTGGAAAATAAATAATAACCCTATTTGATTTGAAATTCAAATTATATGAATTTCAAAAATCTCCAAAAATTTCAAACAGGATTATGAATATGCAATTTATTTTCATGTTTGACCATTTTAAAATGGAGAAACAGTAGCAAATGTGCATATGGCATAATTTGAAATCAAATTTGAAGTTTGATTTTGCAAATCTTTTGCACTACACTTCATTTAAATGGAATTGTCCACACATCAGCAACATGTACATCATATTATACCACTTGATCATGTGTATGTGCATGGTACATTCTTTTGATAGCTTGTTTGCATTGTTTGCTATCGAATAGAGGAGGAGCCGGAACCCGAGATCACCCCCTCCGTTGAAGACACCGTGTACGACCCTCGTTAGCAAGGCAAGCAAACCCCATTGATCATGTCTATAAAATCCCACTTCCCTCTTAGTCTCGCTTGTGCATGATTAGGAGATCACCTTGTTATCGGTTCTATCGCATAGTTGAACCCATATCCGAGGCATGACCTATCATCTTGTCACAGTAGTAAGGAAACCACAATCCTAGCTGACATAGGAGTTGATTGATATCATGTGGCCCCTGCAACTGTTACAGCTTATTGCATGCTTAGAGGTAACATTGAGGTTACTTTGATCTGTGAGTCGGGATGGTTGTGATCATGTTACTGTTGAAGGTGAAACTGTGTCGGTGAATCCACCCTAATATAAGGTGAACGATGAGAGGCTGTGTAGGAGTACACAGTGGGTTGTCTCGTTGAACACCGCCTTAAGCCCGAGTTCTTGTATGGTAATCCAAGACAAAGAGTACAATCACACATTGGGCTCACTGACCCCTCTCGGCCTAGTACCTCAATCCGTGTTGACATCCAGGCGTCACATTAGTTCGGGCTTTCCATTTGGCATATGCATAGAAAAAGAATGAAGGAATGGTTGCATCATATAGATATGTGGGTGCACCTGTGAGGCAGGAAAACCATCTGCTAAAGGTGGCGTCTCGGTCACCTGCATTGTCTGAGTCCGTATCGTTGAACCGGCCAGACTCTCGAGCGGTAGCAACTCAGATAGCCGACTCCTGGAATAGACCGATTGTGAGCGAAGTGTTGTGGTGAACATCCTCGCTGTCACTTCTTGAACGGTGGCGAGCAAAAGGCGGTAACCGATAGTCATGTGTGTGTAGCTTACACCCTTGCAAGGTTAACAAAACTTTTCGAATAGTCGCGTCCGCAGTCATGGACTACTTGGAACCTGTACTTGATTATTAGACAACTTGAATGGATATTTCTAAAACTCGCAAGATAAGCGTGAGTGCTATGGTGTGCTCCTCGTGGGGAAGTCGAGGAAGTAACCATAGTGGTGTATTGGTTGGAGACTTGGTAGTGGACTCGTGTACGCTTCTTACCTCAAGTCTAGTACTTGTAGTACAGGACTAGCCAAGTCAAAGCTGGCACTTCTGCATGTTGAAACCCCACCTCCCTTTACCTTGAAACTTGAGCATGAGTAGTATAGTTCTGATGTAAGTCTTGCTGAGTACGACTTTGTAACACGTTTGCTTATTCTATGTTTTAGATGGAAACCCAGACCCCGATGGAGTCACCTTCCTGAAGCTCGACGTTGACTAAGTTAGTATAGTTCCAGACAACAGTCTGGTCCCTCGTGGAAGGGCATGTATGTTGAACAAGGCTTCTCTAAGCCATTTGTTAATCTTGTTTGTACTCAGACCTAATTTGCTTCTGTTGTTTGATGTAATGTTGGACCACAGACTCGTGATCTCTTTGTGTACTCTATGTAAGTCAATAAAGATAAACTTTGTAGAGTTCATGCAATGTATACCTGCTGTTTACACTAGACATGTATGCTGCGTGTATCTTTACTCCTAAAGGGGGAGTTGGTACGTCGTTCGTTGAACACCAACTCCCCCGCTCCCTCGATCGATAGCCTCTCCCACCCCACCGATTTTTATTCCATATATTCATCCCTTTCCCGATTTTATCCCTTACTTCCCTTGTTGTTCCTCCGAGAATAATCACGGATGCAGTCCCGTCTTTCCATGTTGTGGCCGGAAAAAGAGCACACCTTCCTCCTCTCGCCGAAACTTCCTCTTAAATCTTGATACACGTCGCAGGTGTCCTAGCATGTACGCTTACCTAGGGCATGCACCACGTCCTCCGGCGCTAACCCCCCGGCGTCGTGCACCTCCAATTCCTGTTGGCGTCGTGTTTGATTCGGATTGGTGTTGTGTTTGCGCAGAAGAACTGCTCCAGTACGTAGCCATGGTGTTTCCGAGTAGGATTACACATGGATCTGGATGCCATAAGAACGACCTCTCGAACCGAATCTCAACAAAATTGCATCGCAAGTTTCAAGGTCCGTTCAATGTCATCTCCGGCAACTTCACCGGAGCACACCATATGTCGTCCTCTCATGGTCGAGAATTCGCCGGAATTCCCCTCGGTTCTTCGCTTGAGGTAAGGATATGAAGCTCAACTTGCAATTTCATACGCATTGTTGCTGAAGTCACATCTATCTGCTTCTCAATCTCAATTGCCTGCGTGGATCAAGCACATGTGTGGTCTCTTCCTCCGGATCCAAGCCGGCACCAGGGAGCGAGTTGGAGTTGCCGCCTCTTCGGCCTTCCCGCCGGCGGCAAGTGTACCGCTCCCGCGTCGTCGTCGTCTCGTCGACGCAGCCTCCCCGTTATAGCAGGGTATCTTCACCCTTATCTTTCTCCGTCTTAACTCCCCCCTTCTTATTCCTCCATCCCAGTTCTCTTCCCCTAATCTATACCAGAAATCTCAGATGCGAGTTTGTCTTAATCCAATTTCATGGAGAATTCATTGATTTCCCATGGACGCAGTGGACAGGTAATGACCTTCCCTGGTGCTCTCCTTTGATGATTGATCTAAATGTGCATGTGCCCATGCGTGAAGGAGGTTGTTGACGAAGATGGCGCCCTGATTGTCTTCGTTTATGAGATTTCTTATATGCTGATTGGATCTACTATATCACACTAGCCTGCTCACCTCCTATTGGAACCCAGAGCTAGCTCATACACATATATATATGTCCCTCATGGTTGGCTCCAGAGGCAATACTCCTCCTGCGCGTGATGGCAAAGCTATGTAGTACATGGTATTATCAGGTTATCACTAGGCCAGCTTTTGTTTTTTTCATTTAGAAGATATATTTGATGTGCCAATGTTCTGCTATGTACAATTATGAAATTTACTTGAAGAACCATGAAAAGAAATTTGAGATGTTTCAAGCATCTTCAATTTATTAAGAGTTTTTTTAAGGATTCAATTTATTAAGATTTTATTTATTATTGTAATAGAAATTCCATTTGTTACCTTTGGACCAACTTCACAATGATGCATTTTTGCTTCAGAATGTAGCAATGCTTTTATTCTCACAAAGTTTTAATATTTCATGTGCCAAGTAAAAAGTGGTAAATAACTACACAGAGCAAAATGTTAATTATGCTTATTACTCAACACAACTTGTAAAAATTTCATAACTTCAGAGAAAGGATAATTGTTTTTTTCATTCATCATCAGCCCTCCCCGAGGCTTCTCTTGCCCATGTGTTGTCTGCTCGGTTTGTTGCTGTAGCCTATATGGCTCTTCACGCTTCTCTTGCCCATGTGTTGTCAGCCGTTGTGGCTCTTCTATTGCAGACATGCATGTATCGCCTATCGACCACCGATTGAGCTCAATCGAGGGAGAGAGAGAGAGAGCAAATGTTTTTCGCTGTAGAAACTTGTTTGATCTAAATAAGAAGAACAAAAGTGAACATATGTTGATATTTTATCACCTATGAAATATCAGGAACTATCTCTCTAATTGAAAAAGAATGTATCTATGGAAAATGGTTTATTCTACTTCAAAAAGATACGTGTGATGCTAGATTTTCCAAGCATTAATATTTGGCTCTTTTTGTGCTATCTATATTTAATTTAGAAAATATAATTTAAGCATTATGATTAGAAGAAATTGAGAAAACCTTATGCTTTTAGCGATACTTTTATCTTTTATGTGAGTTACATTGGTATATAGCGAGGCATAGTCTTCGTCTTTTTGATGCCCTTTGTAAAAGTCAATAGTGACTGTTTTTAAATCTGTAATCAGCACAATTTTAATCACTCTATTTCGGTTCAAATTAATCTGTTGTTCTCGTTCTACGTTCAGGCTGACAATCATTCTATCTTATCGGTAGCAATTTTCTTGTGATGTCCTAAACAAAGCATGTGCTAAAGCTAAGGTACAGCCAGTTATCTTGGATATTAACTAGACTTTTGAGGACGTAACATTTGTTTCGTGATTTTTTCCCCAACTAAGCTGGCCACCTTTTTAAATCATGTATAAGGTGCTAGCTGATGTGCTGGAATCGCTTTGCATTGTTCAAATGCAATGTTTACCATCTTTAGCATTTCTTTTGATTATCTATATTTTTTATTTCACTTTCTAAAATTCTAAGACAATTATTGCCATTTGGAATCTTTAGAATCTCAATTTTCTCACAGGAAATGACTTGTAAGAACAGACCAATCTCACTTTCTGGTGTTCTGATGGTTTAAAGTGCATGTCTATAATTTAGTATAAGTATGGGAGGGAGGGGGTGGGGGTGGCGCTGCTGAGCCACTATATCATGTTAGCTCCATCTAGGGCACGATGATCAAGGGAAATTGATCACATCACCACTCTTTCAAATATTGTTTTATCCCGTAACAAGGCACGGGTATTTAGCTATTGTCCCATATTGTCGATCTTACAGTTAAATTTTATAGGTTAACCAGGATGCTCATGGGCCACTTACCAATTCATCTGTGGACTCATTGCCCGGCTAACCGGTGATTGAATAGTTAGCTGGTATTTCATCATACCAATTCATCTGTGGACTCATATATCGATGGTAAATAACAGTAAAAAATCATCTTATCATATGCTATGCTTATCCATTTAACTTTGAAATTGCAGCTTTGCATCCAGATAATAATAGCAACAGAAGTATCTGTGATGTTGTGTCATGCATGTATGGAGTAGCTAGACGCCTGGTACCCCCAACTTCTTCATCTTGATGATCTTTTTATATGTAAGTTATCTTGCCCCTTTCCTACACATGACGCGGGGCCTGCTCGACATCTCCGAAGGTGATTTTTTAATTATTTTGAAACCATACAGTGAGCTTTGCTTGTTTCATGTGTGGGAGTTTGTTTATATTGCTCAGTACTTGAGTTGGAAGATATTTTTCTTTTCCTTTGGTGCTTCAGATACAGCCCTGGTCTGGCTTGCTGCTATAACCATCATGCCTTTGGAGGCTGTATTTTTTGTTCTTTTTTTCTTAAAAACTTGTAAATAGTTTTTGTTTCAGTTTCCGCATGTATATCTTTTTCTATATGAAAAAATAGAACAGTGTGTGTATCTTTTATATTAATAAGAATTTATTAATACTAATTGTTTTGATTCATGTGATGGGTATCAATGGGGGTGTAGCTCAAAACTAGAAAAAGATGTGGCATGTTTCATCTTGTTGCAAAAGGATACCTTTGATACGTGGATTTACGAGGGGCCTGAAGCTTGAGCCGTTCATATTCAATGATTTCACTTATTGCTTGTCAATGACACTTTCGAGGTTTTACTTGAACAGCCTCAAAAAAATTAAGTTTTCCATTGAAACACACATGCAATTTCCTTTAAGTTGATATTCCAACATTTTGTATAAGAGTGCCCTTTTTATATAATTAAAAAACCTTCCAAGTGTATGATTTATAGTTGATTAATTATTTTAGTATCCAAGATCTTCCAATATTTTTCTTAGGTACACTCAATAATTTTCTTTCTTCATGCAGGTTTGGAGATTACATGTACTGCAAATATAATTATTATCCCCCGTCACTCTTTTGTGGTTAAATCATGGAGGACCCTACATCTAAAGGAAACAGGGCAGGTGCTTCAAACTATCCATGTAGAGCTTCAACCTGATCAGGTGCTTCACACTCTTCCTGGTTATCCTCGGCTTCCATGTACATTATTGGTTCATGTTTGTTAATTCCTCTTATTTTTATTTTTATTTAATTACATATAGTTCTACTCTGAAATTTTGATGCAAAGTAATAGACTACACTCTACTGAGGGAAAGGCACTACTAACTTTTAGCGTGAGAACTGAGACATACACACATATTTTAAATGCATTTTTTTTGCTGGTATGAGAAATTATTATTTTTCTTACAAAAGTGATCAATCATGTTGAGAAGTGCATATAGTTTGTTTTTGCATAATTTTGCTTTATAGCAGTACATAAATTATCTGAATTCGTGTTCATGTTTGATTGGAGGTTCATGCAGAGGAAAAACGGGGAGGTGGACTGAGCTTGCACGGGGGAGGTAGCTTGATAGCCATGCTTCGTTGGGTTGATGTGGTGGAGCAGTGATGGCCAGATGATGTGGGTGTCGAGCGGTCTGAGGTCGTGGGGCGATGATGCCGTCAACGATGCCATGTTTACCCGGATCTCACTCGGCAACAACTTGGGGTGGTCATACAAATCTATCGTGCATCAAAAAACAACCATTGGTATCTTCTGTAACTTGTCACGGAACAACTCGGAGTGAAGGAGAGGGGCGTACGCGCGATCGTGGGAAGATGACTGCAAAGAGGAGGCTAAGACTATGGTTTTCTCTACTTCGGCAATATAGGATTCACCTGCTTTGGCTCTAACCTTGTATCTCTCCTTTGGAGTTTAAGACCATGCAGAGGTGGTACGATTTGATCAACGAAAAACATCTAAATAAGGGTTTCTTCGTGGATTTCAATGATTGATTTTTATTGGTTATTTTTTGTGTACATATAAAATTTAGCAGGCATTATATTTATATATAATAACTTCAGTAATATTTTAAAAGCACGTTGCAACGCACGGGCATTCTACTAGTTGTTATAACATGCATGTCTTAGTGTGGGGTTCGATAGCTTAGTTGTGTTCTTGCCGGCGGTCTTTTATACACCAAGTGGCCCTTAGATGTGCGCAACTTGGGGCATCGCGATGCGATTGCTCGTGACTCTGTCACGTGGCACACTTTGTTGTATGATTGAGCCCGCCCGAGACCTCGACTAAGTGATCGGGCTGGAGTCTGTTTATGTAAGTGTTATAATTCAATCGATAATATGGTTGAGGTGACTTGTCTATGAGTATGAGATTTCACCACCCATAATCATTTAGACTTGTGAGCGGGCGATGAGGAACCATCTCAGTTGATCATCCGGCCTGGATGGGATGCCCCTCACGTACGAAGCTTTCCGAGAGTGTTCTGTGCTTGGCCTTGTCTTCTTAGACAAGTGGGTACGACTCTCGGCTCTCCATATGATTGAGTTGTGACTAGAATTACATATGCAAATTTCGGGTCCCGACAGACTTGGTATCAGAGCAGGACTGTCTGTAGGATTATCAAACCCTTGGTCGCAGTCGAGTCTAGCATTCTATAGTTATATAGTTACTTGGGTATAAAGGGAAGAACGTAAGGCTTCTTTTTCTCCTTACTCTCATCGATCTAAGTTCTGAGTCACCCTCATCTTTTCTACGGGAAGATAGGACTAGGCTCATCTATGTCTTACTAGAACATCATCAAATCAAAAGACGGAACGAGGAAATTGTTGGGAAACGTAATAGAAAACAAAAAATTTCGTGCCTCCGAATCAAGATCCCAAGATCACCCAAGAAAGATGGCATACAAGGTTTAGGCCATTGCTCACCAACAGTTGCAGCGGAAGAAGAGTTGATGAAGCAGGTGGAAGTAGATCTCGTGATGCGTCTCATGATCCGTCCCACGATCTATCCCACGAACGAATCCCTCGAGCAATTCCCTCGAATGGATCTCCGAGGAAGAAGAAGAAGTTCCTCGAAGAAGGATCAAAGTTATGATCCCTCTATCGGTATCCACGCATCCCGTAGCAGCAATCCAGCAGCGCTCCGCCGGCTAGAGAAGAACGCCACCGAGAAAACTAGAGGGAGAAAACTCTAACGGATTCCGATCTAGAACAGCGTCTAAACCGGGGTCTAATTGTGGACCAACGGGGATTAGAGGAGAGGGACGGTGGCCAATAGGCCTTGAGGATCAAGTGCACTGCGCCCCCACCCCCTCCCCTCATTATATAGGTGGCCAGGAGGGCCCTTGGCCGAAATAAGGGGGGTGGAGTCCTTCCAGGACTCCTCCCTTGGTGGGAAAACTTTCCCCTAGGACTCCTTCCTTGTGAGGAGTCCTTCCCACTTTGGAAAGCCTAGTCCTAATAGGACTAGGGCCAAATTTCGGCCAGCCCCTATGGGGAGCCTTGCCCCCCAAGTCTAAGGGTGGTGGGGCGCATATGATACTGTCCTGAACCTTGTGGAACCTTCCGGAAGCTTCCAGAACCTTCCATGACCTTCCAGGAACCGCCGGGACCATTCTCGGCCATTCGGGACCTTCCGGGATGGTTTCGGGACATTCCGGAACCTTCTGGAACACTTCCAAGACCTTCCGGGACCGTTTTCGGACGTTCCAGAACTATCTGGATAGGTTTCGGGACGATCCGGGTTACGGTCTAGCCTGCCCGATGCCCTGCGTCGGTTCGTCGGTCGTTTTCGGGACGTCCACCGATTAACCGGAAACTATTCCGG
The DNA here is from genome assembly GCA_950022295.1 of Bromus sterilis. Classification (NCBI taxonomy): domain Eukaryota; kingdom Viridiplantae; phylum Streptophyta; class Magnoliopsida; order Poales; family Poaceae; genus Bromus; species Bromus sterilis. The sequence goes on from OX465598.1 coordinate 32,179,766, forward strand.
TTGATCCAGGACTTCCCCAGTACCATTCTCATATGTTCCAGAACCACCTGGGACTATTCCAAAGGGATCCGAACATATCTTTAAATACCCAGAACTTCTTCTGGTGCCCTTATGAACAATTCCATAAATACCCGGAACTACTTCCGGTGCCTGTATGAACTATTCCGTTTTGCTTCCACTAAACCTTCTACCATTCCAGTATTCTAGCAGACTACTACTCGTTAAGTGTGTGACCCAATAGGTTCGGTATAATGCGGACATGACTCAGAACATCTTCCGGACATAGGTCAACAGCCTTTTGTCAATAGCCAATAATCAACAGCGGAGCCAAGGACACCCATGTTGACTCCCGCACATACACGAAGAAACTTCGAGTGAACCATTATGTTTAGTCATGTACCATTCCCTTTGCTTCGCGATATATGACAAAGTTAGAGGAGAGAAGTTTGGCACCCATGTGTAACAACTTCTTGAACACAAGCCACTCGTTATCCTCTTTGCTCGTTTGTCCCTTTTCTCGTTATCGTATTCTTGTATCCCCGTGACTGAATCACAATGCGTCTGGCCAGACTATAATGGATACTGTCATACCGAGTGGGCCCGATCGAAGTGAATATCTTCTTCATCGTGAAGGAGAAAATCCCAATCTTGAACTATCACAGTTACTAGACACACTATCCAATGTACCCAGAACTTATTTTACTACTTCCCAGTAACGGGAAGATTCATCTAAGAACCAAAGCACATCTTCCTATGTGAAGCAACTTGATACTCTCATGGTCTAAGGAATTACGTATATGATAACATTTCATGATATGACTTATAACGTTGTTACGATGTGATCTCTAAGTATATCATTCAATACTGGGGTCGGTTCAACATCATTGTTCTGCTAACAATATGTTCCCATTCCTACTGACATCCTTGTTACAAGAACAATGTCCATGATTAAGAAAACGTAATCATCAGTTAGCACATGAGCTGGTCTTAGAGGCTAAACCAGGAACTCTTGGTGTTTACATTTCCACACATGCAAGTGAGTTTTCTTCTGAATCTCATAGTCAGGGTCATTGCAATTATAGCACAGAAATATAAACATTAATTACGAACGTGGAAATATATATAATAACATTTTATTATTTCCTCTAGGGCATATTTCCAACAGTCTCCCACTTGCACTAGATTCAATAATATTATCAGTGCTTGAGCACTTTACACCTATGTCATACCGGTGTAATACATGCTTCATTTTTGGTATAGACTTCATCATCGGATCTCACGTTTCAGGCCCGTTTGTATCTTGCATAGCTTCGCGTTTTCACGCTATTATAAAATTCACTAATTTTATCAGTTTAGCTTTGTATATGTTTGAATCATTTGGCAGTACCTTGGTTCCTTTAGAATAAGTCATGAAATCATTCATCAATGTTCCATGAGCTTCAAGGATCTAGGAAACTATACCATGTTCATAAATGAACTGATGATTCAAAATACCCTCCCTTGTTACTTCTTTAAGCAACAATATACTTAGCCTCTGTTATAGAATTCACCACAGTATCTAACTTAACACAGTTCCTCCATACTGTGCCACCCTTACGTGTGAAACACATAATCCCAATTAAAATCGAAAAACAGTCGGAGTAAGTATGAAGACTGAATTGGTGTAACTGATTTACATCAAAAAATTCAGCTGGTGTAACTCATTGCAACGAGCTCTTCATTATCTCCATTTTTCGAGAAACATATCTTATCTTTCATAAGCTTAATTATTTTCACTGTTTGTCCAATAGTCAACAACTTTATCAATTTGGTATCTTGCTCACAACCTTTTGGAGCACTGGACATATCTGGTTGTTTTACATATTATGGTGTACATGATTAATCCAAACACACAGGTGAGTGGAATTCAATTCACGTGTTTTTGCCTATCTGTGTTCATCAACACCGATTTCTGCAAACAATTTTTCACCACGACTTCGACAAGAACATGTTTCTTGGCGTTTCATACTAAACTACTTTAGTATCATGTCAATATGTAGTATTGGCTTTAGCATGATCAGGCACTTACTATCTTAATAGATTACTGTGCTCAATACTAATGCTATATTAGCCCAAGTTCTTCAACTGAAAACTATTTCCAATGAAGTCCTTATTCGTGTCAAGAAATTTATATCATTTCCAATCAACAATATGTCATCTACATAAGGTTTTAGAAATATCATTCAGCTCCCACTTACTTTCTTTAACATTCAAGCATCTTCGTTTATTCCTGATGAAAACAATCTCTTTTGGGAATTTCATCATAACGAAAATTCCAACTCCATTGTGCTAGCTTCAGTCCATCACTGGATATGCAAGGCTTGCATCTATTATAGCATCCTTTGAATCGACAAAACATTCCGGTCGTATCACATATACGTCCTTTGTTATATTTCCGTGTAGCAACTTTGTTTTGACGTTCATTCTCCCATATCCTATAAATGAGATATGTAGTAATTGCTAATATAACCCGAACTGACTAAAGCATCTCTACGGTCGAAACTATTTCGCCGTAGTCAACCTTTGAACTTGCTAGAAAACAATTTTCCAACTAGTTGAGCTTTATGGATAAAACAATTTCATCCGAATCAATAATAGATCCATATATATATACATTCTTCAGACTTTTAGTCTTTCGGAGGGTCTACCAAGTTCAAAACTTGACTTACTTCCATGGATACTATCTCGGATTATTTGGCATTTAGCCAAATCCCGGAGTCAGGGCCCATCAACGCTTCTTTGTATATCACAGGTTTATCATTGTCGAACAATAATATCTCTATTTACATATCATGAATGTTTGTACGAGTTTTGTCTAACCTGTGTGGTTCAGCTGCACACTTATTTGAAGATTCAACAATCTTTAACAAGCTGCATTGTCCTCCCACTCACTCTTTTGCAAGAAACTATTTTTGTCAAAACACACCGTTCTAAACAACAAACATTTTTTGCTTTGGTGTAGTGATAGAGGAATACCAAACCTTTTGGAATAACCTTAACAAAGTAGCACTTATCTGATTTGGTGTTTTGAGCATGTCAAACGCATGTCTCATATACCCAAATATGGTTTTAACATTCCCATATCATATCTAATATGATTTCATTTCAACAGATTTGATGGTGCTCTTTTCTGTGTAAAAGTTGTAGTCACTAACGCATAACTTAATAAGTATAATGGCAAATTGATAAACGTCATGTTTAATCTTACCGTGTCATACATGGCTTGATTATGTCTCTCGAACACTTTACTCATAGTGGTGTTTCGGGAGGCACAAGTTATGACACTTCTTCACAACTCATCATATGTTCGCTAAACTTGTAACTCAAATATTACTTTCTACAATCTAATTTACAGAAGCATTATTTCTTGTTACAATACATTTCTATTTCACTCTAAGTTTCCTTGAACGTTTCAAAGATTTCAGACGTATGTATCCATTGAACAGATATCCACATATTTACTTCAATTCATGAGTGAAGATAGAAAATCCACTGCACACAACTACACTTATTGGACTACACACATCATCATGTATGATTTTCAATAATTTAGTTGCCCGTTCATGCATGGTCTATCAATGGTGTTTTAGTCACATTTCTTTTAGACAATGTATGCAAGCGTCAAGTGATTCATAATCATATGACTCAAAAGTCCATCACTTATGGAAATTCTGCATGCATGTTATGTCACTTGTGACAAACTGCAGTGCCACACACTTGTGGTATTTCTGTTAGTCTTGCGACTTTTAGCGTCAGTGTTATGGATGTTTAGCATTATTATCAAGATTCATAACATACAACCTATTCACAATAGAAGTATGGCCTTTATTTTATTCATAGCTTTGAACAACTCTCTTGCAATAAACGTGATTCAAAATGATGTTTTGCAACAAGAATAAAGTGTAGTAACAATTTACTCAACTCTAAAATGAATTATGAAGATAATCATAGAGTCAACACACAGTATAGTAAACCTTTTACCGTGTTCTCGTGTGTGTCAAAACTCATCATTTAGCTAGTCATAAAGGCCATAGTATTTCTTGCATCGACTTGCAACGATATGCAATTGAAGTGATATTCTAATGATCAACAATTTAATCACAATATACAAGAATTTAAGATTAACCGCGTAATCATGATTCCCAAGAATTACATCTTTTGACCAGCAATGAATTCATCTATAACTTCGTATGACTTTCATTTCTGAGCTGGATATTCCAGTCTTCTTTCCCTTTGCCTTTATACGTATCATAGTTCTATTTCCAATGTCACTCCTACTCACATAAGATCACATATGATCAAGGGTGGCGCATGCCATGGACTTTCCGGCGTGTGAGTCTTACTAACATCCTTTGGACTTCCTTTCCCTTAATTCTCATCATCATATGATCGGTGTTCTTCTGGATCCCACACTTATCAGTTTTGTTTAGAGCACAGTGAACATTTTCACTAATGCTTAAAATCATACATTGTACTAGATATCTTATATCCAACATTAATTGTCTTACTACTGAAAACAATTTTTCAGTTCCATGAATATAACATAACTATCCCAAACGTTTCGAAGTTCGGGTTTCATGGTGGTGAAGACAATGCACTTAGCTGTGGTGGAATTCTAGCATTTTGGATTATGGACGTAAGTCACATCATCCATAGCATCAGCGGGAGAGCATAAAAAATTTGCGATAGGACAAGCTCCTTCTCGACACTATTGAGGATAGTCCTCACAATACGGTACCAATCGTAAAGTTTTTACCAGATAATACAGTTAATCAAAATCAATTGGGAAGGTGGTAACGTGAGCCATTATTCTACAACGATAATGCAAATACTAAGACTTTGTTCATAATTAAGTTGCACTTGTGATTAATCAATTTAATTATTAAGTGCGCTCCCACTCAGATCAATATCTCTCGTAATTGATGCTGGAGTGATTCAAGATTCGAACCGACCGTCCGCCATTGATGTGACATCACTGATGACTTAGACTGGACCGGTAGGCCAACTTGCCAATCACAACGCATGTGATTCTTGTTCATCTTTCGACGGGCGTGTTTCGGTAGAAAACTTTTATCCAAACCGTCAAGACAACCAAGTGTAATGTGTTGTGTGTTCTTTTAACACACCCGCCTTTTATGCGTCACACCGTGTGCACCCATGTGACATGACCTGCTCCGGTGTGAAACATAATATAGACGGTGCTACAGTTGGAAGAACACTATCAACTTGATATTGTTTTGCGAGAGATCACCCTAATAAAACACGACTACCGCGCATCAAACAAGGGTGCAGCAAAGGGATAAACATCACATGTAGTTCTTAAAATTATGTGATATGATATAGCCCTTTGCTTCGTGAAGTCTTCATTGTCTTCACATCGTCGTGATAGAAGTCACCGTGTCCACCAACTTGTCCTTGGCGCCGGGACCAACACCACGGCTTCCGGCATGTGCGTCGGGGTCCACCTCCGCATCGTAGATCATCACCTTGCATCTATCTATTGCTTTGCCTCGAGCTAATAAACAGTTCTGGCACGCAGGCCATAATTAAGTGACAATCATATGACTCCAGTCATCATGCCGTACCACGACACGCAGGTCGCGAATAAATATTACATAACATATAGCATCTCATACAAACACATTGTAAATCTTGAAGGCTATACCACATCACATGCATACTCTGCAAAAACGAGTTAGATCGCCATCTACACGGGTTGTTGCAACTTTTTATCGTGGTTGATTAACAGGTTACATGCAAACGTTGTTCCCTATACAAACAAAACACGATACTTCATTGTTGCTAGTTTAACGTTCGGGGTGCGTGCAGCAACTAATGCCACAAGCCAAACTTCGTTCAACGCGTGACCCCCGTGTGGATTTGAGTTCATTAAATCCACAAGTCCCTCCATTTTAAATCTTCTATTGCGAGATTAAGATGAGATCCAAGGAGTTTGATGTGGACCATGATCAAGTCAACCAGCATACTGAAAGCAGCATAGAGGGATCGATGGAGAACTCAATCCTTGTAGCAAAACCTCAACTTGCCATCAAGCATAGAAAAAATCACATGACAAGGAAGCAACAAGAAAATCAATGCCTCATATCACACATATAATCTAGACCTAAACATGCATCTACTCAAGGATCGCTCTGATACCACTGTTGGGAAACGTAGTAGAAAACAAAAAAATTCGTGCCTACGAATCAAGATCCCAAGATCATCCAAGAAAGATGGCATACAAGGTTTAGGCCATTGCTCACCAACGGTTGCAGCGGAAGAAGAGTTGATGAAGCAGGTGGAAGTAGATCTCGTGGTGTGTCTCATGATCCGTCCCACGATCTATCCCACGAACGAATCCCTCGAGCAATTCCCTCGAACAGATCTCCGAGGAAGAAGAAGAAGAAGAAGTTCCTCGAAGAAGGATCAAAGTTATGATCCCTCTACCGGTATCCACACATCCCGTAGCAGCAATCCAGCAATGCTCCGCCGTCCAGAGAAGAACGCCACCGAGAAAACTAGAGGGAGAAAACCCTAACGGATTTCGATCTAGAACAGCGTCTAAACCGGGGTCTAATTGTGGAGTAACGGGGATTAGAGGAGAGGGAGGGTGGCACATAGGCCTTGGGGATCAAGTGTGCTGCGCCCCCCACCCCTCCCCTCATTATATAGGTGGCCAGGAGGGCTCATGGCCGAAATAAGGGGGGGTGGAGTCCTTCCAGGACTCCTCCCTTGGTGGGAAAACATTCCCCTGGGAGTCCTTCCTTGTGAAGAGTCCTTCCCACTTTGGAAAGCCTAGTCCTAATAGGACTAGGGCCAAATTTAGGCCAGCCCCTATGGGGAGCCTTGCCCCCCAAGTATAAGGGTGGTGGGGCGCATATGGTACTGCCCGGAACCTTTTGGAACCTTCCTGAAGCTTCCAGAACCTTCCATGACCTTCCAGGACCCGCCGGGACCATTCTCGGCCATTCCGGGACCTTCCGGGATGGTTTCGGGAAATTCCGGAACCTTCTGGAACACTTCCAAGACCTTCCGGGACCGTTTTAGGACATTCCGGAACTATCTGGATAGGTTCCGGGACGATCCGGGTTTCGGTAGCTAGCCTGCCCGATGCCCTGCGTCGGTTCGTCGGTCGTTTTCGGGACGTCCACCGATTAACTGGAAACTATTCCGGTTGATCCAGGACTTCCCCAGTACCATTCTCATATGTTCCAGAACCACCTGGGACTATTCGAGAGTGATCCGAACATATCTTTAAATACCCAGAACTTCTTCTGGTGCCCTTATGAACAATTCCATAAATACCCGGAACTACTTCCAATGCCCGTATGAACTATTCCGTTTTGCTTCCACTAAACCTTCTACCATTCCAGTATTCTAACAGACTACTACTCGTTAAGTGTGTGACCCAATAGGTTCGGTATAATGCGGACATGACTCAGAACATCTTCCGGACATAGGTCAACAACCTTTTGTCAATAGCCAAAAATCAACAGCGGAGCCATGGACACCCATGTTGACTCCCGCACATACACGAAGAAACTTCGAGTGAACCATTATGTTTAGTCATGTACCATTCCCTTTGCTTCGCGATATATGACAAAGTTAGAGGAGAGAAGTTTGGCACCCATGTGTAACAACTTCTTGAACACAAGCCACTCGTTATCCTCTTTGCTCGTTTGTTCCTTTTCTCGTTATCGTATTCCGGTATCCCCGTGACTGAATCACAATGCGTCTGGCCAGACAATAATGGATACCGTCATACCGAGTGGGCCCGAAGTGAATATCTTCTTCATCATGAAGGAGCAAATCCCAATCTTGAACTATCGCAGTTACTAGACACACTATCCAATGTACCCAGAACTTATTTTACTACTTCCCAGTAACGGGAAGATTCGTCTAAGAACCAAAGCACATCTTCCTGTGTGAAGCAACTTGATACTCTCATAGTCTAAGGAATTACGTATATGATAACATTTCATGATATGACTTATAACGTTGTTACGATGTGATCTCTAAGTATATCATTCAATACTGGGGTCGGTTCAACATCATTGTTCTGCTAACAATATGTTCCCATTGCTACTGACATCCTTGTTACAAGAACAATGTCCATGATTAAGAAAACTTAATCATCAGTTAGCACATGAGTTGGTCTTAGAGGCTAAACCAGGAACTCTTGGTGTTTACATTTCCACACATGCTAGTGAGTTTTCTTCTGAATCTCATAGTCAGGGTCATTGCAATTATAGCACAAAAATATAAACATTAATTACGAACGTGGAAATATATATAATAACATTTTATTATTGCCTCTAGGGCATATTTCCAACAGACATTCCCAAGACGGCTTTCACTACTCGATATGGTCTTTACGAGTACACCGTCATGTCCTTCGGTTTAACCAATGCCCCCGCCACATTCTCGCGCTTAATGAATTCGATCTTCATGGAGTACCTAGATAAATTTGTTGTGGTTTATCTTGATGAAATTCTCATTTACTCGAAGAACGAAGAAGAGCACGCAGAACATCTTAGGCTGGTATTGATGAAACTTTGAGAGCATCGCCTTTATGCCAAGTTCTCTAAGTGCGAATTTTGGCTACCAGAAGTGACCTACTTAGGTCACGTGATTTCTGCCAAAGGCATTGCTGTCAATCCAGAGAGAGTTCAGTCCATCCTTGATTGGACTCCATGTCGGGGGAATGACCCCCCGGTAGGGTCAAGAAGAAAGAAGTTTTTAAGGCATCATGCGCCAATTGCGCGCCTCAGTTCCGCGCCGATTGCGCACCTCAGCTCCGCGCCGATTGCGCTCCTCAGCTCGGCCCCCGCCGACTGCTCCGGGCCGATTGCCGCAGTTGGCTGCCCGCGCGTCCGGCCGGTAGCGTGCTGACCGATTTCCCAGAAGTCAACAACAGCATCTCCACCGACAAGGCGAGACAAGCAGACAAGACAAGCCATATGCCACCTTTAGTCACATCATGACATCGTGAATAATGTAAAGGGGAGGTGTCACATTACATCATGTCACCCCATCACATCACATGTACTAGTTTTTTGTCCTCCTCCCCTTGTCTCCATCCCATGGGCATCTTGCCACCCATATAAGAGGCAAGAGAGTGCCCACGGTGGGGGGGGGGGGGGAGGAGAGCTTACTCCATTTTCATCCATCCAAGTAGTAGCTCAGCTAGAAGCAACTTAGCTCGGCCATGAGCCAAGTAGCTAGAACAGAACAGCTGAAGGATCACATTGGTACAGATATATGCCTATAGTTCAGACAGGCAGGAATAGGGGTTTTATCTCTACGAAGAGCCCCGAACCTGGGTACTTCGCTGTGTTCACCACTGTGCTTGTACTTAGACCCGTCCGGAGCGCCGTCGCTTGCTAGCATTACCCCTCTTTATCCATCCCATGGCATCTGCCGTCACTAGATCGACGACAGTTGACGCCCACCGTGGAGCAAATTGCAGCGACCAGAGCTTCATTCCGGCCGGGATTTCTTCTTCATCAAAAGTTCTTCAGCACAGATTTTTTGGGTAGATCTGGATCACAGTCCAGCTGCCCGGAGGTTACGCGTGCCGGCGGCTCCTTGCGATGGCCACAGCCGTGCTTCTCCGCCCTCCGCATGCTGCCTTCCGGCGCAGGCTGCTCTTCCCCGAGCACCCCTCAAGCTCCTCCCCGCGGTGGCTCCGCCTCGGCCGGGCCCATCTTCGCCCATCGTCCTCCTCCGCGCCGGCAGCGTCCGCGGCGTCCTCCGGCCTCCTCTGCGCCCGGTCTCCGGCCGTCGTCACGGTTGCCGGCAGCCTCGCCGTGTGCTCCCCCGAGTTTTTTTCATTTGCGCCGAGGCTGCAGCATGCTCCGCCCGCTGGCCCGCCTCGCTGGCTACGGCTCCGAGCGCCGTCGCCGGATTCCATCTCCGCGCCGCCCGGCCATGGCCCTCATCGCCGGTTTTCTCCTCTGAGGAACGCAGTTGCGCTTCTCCCGCCTTGCCCTGCCCATCGTTCTCTACGGGAGGCCGACGCCTGCTGCCCTCCGCCCGGAGCTCCCTCAGGCTGTCATATCCCTTTCCTAGTTTGTTCTAGCTAGATGCAACCTAGAGAGTCGGATGCAATCCAGAAAATCTCCGTATATATCCCATACACCTCCCATGTATTAGCCAGGTAATGGCCATGGCATGCTCGTGCGCAGTGGACAGATATTTAGCTATGCCTCCGCCCGTTTCTGGCTCCTGCAGCTGCAGCGCCCGTGGCCGCCCAGCCCGGCGCCCGCTGCGGTCCGTCTCCCGCCTGCCGAGCCGTGCGCCCCGAGCTACTCCGTCCGCAGCCATCCTCCCGGACCCCCGCGTTGCGGGCTTGACGCGCCTCCTGGCTCCGTGCTCACGCATGCGCAGCACCTGCAGGCTGCGCCCCGTGTATCGTCTTCGTCCATCTGCTCTTCCCTCCGGATGCCTCCCTTCAGCCGCCGGCGTGTCCGCCTGCCCGAGCTCCTCCAGCCAGGCCGTTGTCGGCTGCTGCCCTGCATCTCGTGGAGCGCCCCTCCCTCCAGATGCGTCCGCGCTGATCTGGGCAGCCGCTTGCCCGGCCTCCTCTCAGCCCGGCCGTCTCGCGCCGCCAGCTCGGCTGGCCAGAACTCTTCCTCCACGTCCAGCTCGGCCCCACCCGTTGCCCGGGCCGGTCCAGCTCGGCCGCCCCCACGTGAAGATCCTCTGCCTCGCCACCGGATGCGCCGTCCAGCTCGGCCGCCCCGGCCGTGCGCCGCGCTGCTCAACCACGCCTGCCGGCTGGCCGACCTCGCCAGTCCCGCCTGCGCCATGGCCGACCTCGGGCCCAGCCCGGCCGGTTGTACCGGGTCGTCTCCGCCTCGTCCATCGTTTGCTGAAGGAAAGCAGAGAAGACAACAAGAGAGTTAGCGAGAAAAACAAGAGCCAGCTCGTCTACCAAAAAGAAAAAGAAAAAAACAACAACAAAGCAGTTGGGTTGTTGGCTCGCTCGACCGATTACGCCAGCTCGGCCGCCGATTGCGAGAACAGCAAGTCTCAAAAAAAGTAGAATAAGAGATAGAAGCGGCCCAAGTCTCAAAAAAAGTAGAATAAGAGATAGAAGCGGCCGATTGTGGTCCGAGCCGGTTGTGATTTTTTGGTGCCGCCGGTTGCGCGATTGTTCAGATCGGCTGCGTAGATCTATCGTTGCGTCTGCTCGGTCCGCTGGCTGCGATGATGCACTGTGATTTGGATTGACTGCTCCATATCAGTCTGCCGACTGCGTCAAGTCGGCCAGACCAAAGAAAAAAAAAAGAGTCAAAAGTGAAAAAGATAGTGCCCGAGCTGCCTATGTATTGGGCCGATTGCGCTGCAAATTTTTGCTCGGTGGCAAACAGTTCACTGCGGCGCATTCTGGATCGGCGGCGTCAGATCGGCCTGCCGACTGCGCAGATCGGCCGGAAGACTGCAAAAAAAAAGTTAGGTCGGCCGGTGTCAATACGATTGCGCTGACTGGTCAGCTGATTGCGAAAAAGGAGTGTGGTTGTGAGCGGATGGCCGACCAGGATGGCAGGCCATCCGCTGGAGCGACCACAAGGGATCACCTGCCCGGATGACTCGACGAGTCACTCGGAGGCTCGGAGGACGAGCCTGCCGAGTGCCCCGTCTGCTACAACAAGAGAAGACCCTCCGGATGACTCACAAAGTCACCCGGAGGCTACAACTTCACCCAGTGGGTGTTCCGACTGCGCCAAAAATTCAATGTGAGTTCTCACTCAATACTTCTTACCATAGCAAGCATAACGGATGAACCCGAGTAGTCTTCGAGGGTTATCTCCGCGCTATTTCCAGTTGGCTTCATGTTCAGAAAAGGGACCGGTTGCCTTCGGGTAGTCCGGATAACCCAGATAGTTGTCTTGTGCATGATCACTTCCGAGTAAAAGCATGTAAGCTTATCCTGGTCGAGATGGCCAAGTCGGCGTATCCCGGTTGATTGCTCCAAAACAAGCTTATCCCGGTTGATTGCTCCCAGTTGATTTCTCCAAAGCAAGCGTATCCCGGTTGATTGCTCCCGGTTTATTGCTCCATGCCAAGCTCATCCTGGTTGAGATGGCCAAGTTGGCTACTCCCGGTTGATTGCTCCAAAGCAAGCTTATCCCGGTTGATTGCTCCCAGTTGATTGCTGCAAAGCAAGCGTATCCCGGTTGATTGCTCCCGGTTGATTGCTCCATAGCAAGCTCATCCTGGTTGAGATAGCCAAGTTGGCTACTCCCAGTTGATTTCTCCAAAGCAAGCATATCCCGGTTGAATGCTACAAAGCAAGCTTATCCCGGTTGATTGCTCCCAGTTGATTGCTCCAAAGCAAGCGTATCCCGGTTGATTGCTCCCGGTTGATTGCTCCATAGCAAGCTCATCCTGGTTGAGATGGCCAAGTTGGCTACTCCTAGTTGATTGCTCCAAAGCAAGCATATCCCGGTTGATTGCTCCAAAGCAAGCTTATCCCGGTTGATTGCTCTGTCGGGGGAATGGTACCCGGGTAGGGTCACCCAGACGAAAGCATTCTTTCAAGACAAGGAGGAGGCCGATTGGGCTGCTGCTGGGCCGAGCTAGGAAGTCGCATGGACGATTGCTCCCAAGAAATCGGCCATGCCGAATGCGAGCAGTCGGCCCAGGCGCAATCGGCACACTCCTCAATCGGCTCAAGAATTGACCTTATCCAGATCGGATGTCTCTGGTACAAGGTCATAAATGCGGGATCCCGAGAGATCCGAATGGCAGTAAGCCAATTCACTTCTCCGATCTGTCGGAGGAGTGTTGTCACCCTTTTCCTCTGAATCCGGAGATAGGACGACGAGATCAGAGGACATAGCTCCACTGTTCATCATCATTACCTAGAAGCTACAACATGGGTAGCCGCTTGACAAGTCCGGATCAACCGGAGATTTGCAGTCGGTGGACCCCAGCAGACGAGAGGATGACAGCTGGGACCAGCCCCCGACTGAAATGACCGTAGTGCCCCGAGCTCACACTATAAGAGCCCGGGGTACCCCTCCTGTGAGAGGGACTCCCCCATTCGCATTTACTTCACACAGTAGAACCCGTTGTCACAACCCTAGTTTTGGTATGTGCTTTTATTACTAGAAATAATTGCATCATGTTTAAATTCTATGGTTTAAGAATTGGGGATTTGGAAAAGCCTCAAAAAGAATTTAAATAAAAAGGCCAGATAAAAAGTTTTTCCAAAATTCCTCCAAACAATTTTGAAAATTCCTATAAATGAGTATGATCATTTTAAAAATGATTTGGAGTCAAACCCATGCTCATGGATTTTTCAAATATTCAAACAGAGGCTTGGAAATTAAATTTAAATGCTATTTGAATTGGATTCAAATAATTTGATTTCCAAAAATCTTCAAATCTTGGGAGTGACTAGTACTATGTCACATATGTCCAAGATAAATATTTGGGGATTTTTAAAAAATGCTTTGGTATTTTTTTCAGAGCAAAACAAATAAAATAGAAAGCAATAAAAAGAAAAACAGAAAGAAAAGGGGCAAAGCCCACTTACCTGCAGCCCAACTCAGGGAGGTGGCCTAGCCCAGGGGCAAGGGCGTCTTGCTCACCGAGCCAGGTAGGCAGGCAGGACGCCGGCGAGCCCAGCATGGCCGCCAGCGAGCTACCTGCTTGCCCCCTCTCCCTTATCCGGCGCCGTGCACGCCCCCGTGCTCTCCCCTTACATTTTCCCCTTCCTCTGGACCTCCTCCTCTCTCTCCCGTGCGAATCCCGCGAGGACCCGAGCGCCACCGTCGCCGCCGTCTCGCGCACACGTGGCCACCGTGCCCCCCTCGCCGAGCAAAGCTGTCCAGGAGCTCCGCCTCGTCGTTAGGCTCCTCCCCGCCGAGCCAATCGTCTCCGGACGCCTCCTACGCGACGCCTGGGTCGTCGTCCTTCGCTGCGGCCGCCGGACCTCGCCGTCAAATTCGTCGCTGACGCCGCCCGTTTTCCCTCCCCGACCACCCAGTTGTGCTCACGGTGAGCTCACGATATGTTTCCCCCTTCTCGCGCCTCTCCCCGTGCGTCGTCGCCGTTTTCCACCCGAGCCCGAGCACAACCGCCGTGTCCCCTCGTTGCCGGCCTTGCTCCAGGCCGCCTCGAGGTCGCTGGCATGCCCTAGTGGGTGCGCGAGGCCATGGGCTTCCTAACGGTTCCCTTGGCGTGGCCTCCCGTGGCCGGAGCCGCCGTCCAGAGCGGGCGCCGCCGCCTCCAGTGGTCGTCGGCGGCTAAACATCGGCAACTGGGTTAATTAGGGGGCTAACCCCCTGATTAGTTAGGCCTTAGGCCACTGACAGGTGGGGCCAGCCCCCTCTAATTAAATCAAAATTTTAAATAAAACAGAGTTAAGACACTGTGTCTATGACAGGGTGGACCCACTGGTCAGCCCCCTGATGACGCCAGCATTGCGTCAGCATGATGCAATAACCCCTTTTCTCTGTTTATTTTAATTCCAGGAAATTCCAGAAATTGTTTAAATCTTTGAAATTCAATAACTTTTAAACCATAACTCCAAATCAAAAGTGTAATATATGAAAAATCATCAGAAAAATGCAAGGATTCCAAATATCATATTTTCATAGATGAAAAACACATCTATGATGATGGACCAGTAGCTTTTAGCTATTTGGGTTATTTGGAATAATTCAAAATAAATGTTTAAATCATTTCAAATTAAATCTTTGCAATGCCAACCTTATCACATGAACATCAGAGGCATATCATACACATGACCACTTGGTTTACCATATCCAAACATTAGCAAATGCAACTTGGGATAATTTGAACAACATTTGGAGTTTGAATTTGAATTTCTTATTCAAATCAACTTCAATTAACTTGTTGCAAATTGAACCTAGATCACATCAGTACCATGCCATGATTCATTTCTTGAATGTGCATTGCAATGTGATGTTTATACTTTGTTGTCTCGGTGTTTGCTTATTCTCGATAGATCCATCGCCGGACGTAGTCCCTGTTTTCTCCGAAGAGTGGCACCCCCGAGTCCCGACAATAAGGCAAGCAAACCCCCTTTGATCATATCTATAAAAACCCAGTTTCCCTCTTGTTCTCTTATGCATGATTAGGTGATTCACATGTTACCGTTCTATCGCTAGTTGAACCCATCCTTTGCATGACCTATCATTGCTGCCACAGTATTAAGAAAACCTCAACCTAGCAGATACAAGATTGTTTGTGTTCATCATGTGGCCCTTCATCCATGTTATGCTATGCCATGCTAGAGTTGTTTGCAATGAAGTTGATCCATCTGGTGATGTATCGGGATGGTAGTGAACACATGCAACAATGTGGTAACGTGTTGATGAAGTCACCCTAATATAAGTGAACAATGAGAGGCTGTGTAGGAGTACACAGTGGGTTGTCTCATTTACATTGCCCTAGGCCCCGAGTTCTTGTGTTGTGATCCAAGATACAGATTACTACCACATGTTGGGCTCATTGACCCCTCTCGACCTATTAACTCACCCCGACTATGGTCCAGGATTCGCATGGGTTAATTTTCTTCTATTTGATTTCATAACGTAGCACGGTTTTAGGCAAGCGCAGCACCATCCGTCGAGGTGGGCTTGTTGGACCGTCCATACATCGTCTGGGTCCTGAACGGAAACCCCGGCCGGATTCCCGATTGGGGTACATACTCAGATAGGCGATTCCCTGGACTAGAGTTGGAGCCGTGAGGTAAGTGTCGTGGTACTATCCTCGCCGACACTGCTTGAAGGTGACGAGTTCTAGGTGGTAAGTGGTAGCTACGTATGTGAAGAAGTACACCCCTGCAGGGTTAATGAACTATTCGAATAGCCGTGTCCGCGGTTATGGACTACATGGAGATCTTTACTTGATTATTAGACAACTCAAATGGATACTCTAAAAATCTCAAAAAAAGTGTGAGTGCTTTGGGTTGCTTCCTCGTGGGGAAGTCGAGGAAGGATCCATGGTTGTGTATTGATGTGGTGATCAAGATTAGATGGACTCGTGTGCACCTCTCATCTCAACTCTATGTAGTCATAGTACAGGATAGCCAAGTCAGAGCTTTCTGCATTACAACCCCACTTGCCTTTACCTTGATACTTGAGCATGAGTGGTATAGTTCTGACGTAAGTCTTGCTGAGTACGACTTTGTACTCACGTTTGCTTATTCTATGTTTTAGAGACGAGACCACTGACCCTGAAGGTGGCCTCCCCCTCAAGCTCGACGCCGACGAAGTAATGTAGTCCCAGACAACAGCCTGGTCCCTCTGGAGGGTCGTTGTGTTTTCTTAAAGGCTTCTTAAGCCATTTGTTAACCTTGTCTTTACTAAGACATAATTTGCTTCCGTTGTTGTATGACGTAATGTTGGGTCACAGTTATGTGATCTCTGCTTGTAACACTACTATATCTGCTCTGTTTAGCAGATGCAATAAAGCTATGAGTTTGTAGAGTATATGTTGTGTTACCTGCTGTTTACACTAGACATGTATGCTGCGTGTATGATTATAACGTGCATGTCTTAGTGTGGGATTCGATAGCTTAGTTGAGTTCTTGCCGGCGGTCTTTTATACACCAAGTGGCCCTTAGATGTGCGCAGCTTGGGGCATCGCGATGCGATTGCTCGTGACTCTGTCACGTGGCACACTTTGTTGTATGATTGAGCCCGCCCGAGATCCCGACTAGGTGATCGGGCTGGAGTCTGTTTATGTACGTGTTATAATTCAATCGATAATATGGTGGAGGCGACTTGTCTATGAGTATGGGATTTCACCACCCATAATCATTTAGACTTGTGAGCGGACGATGAGGACCCATCTCAGTTGATCATCCGGGCCTGGATGGGATGCCCCTCACGTTCGAGCTTTCCGAGAGTGTCTTGTAATTGGCCTTGTCTGCTTAGACAAGTGGGTATGGCTCTCGGCTCTCCATATGATTGAATTGTGACTGGAATTACATATGCAAACCCTGGGTCCCGACACCCGTAGAGAAGCAGAGGAGAGCCATGCCCACGGCAGGTCTCTTCTTCCTCTAAGCGGCTCCATGAGCATTGATTGTAGTTCGTGAGTTCATTTATAGCAAGCTGACAAGCAGGAGTAGGGGTGTTATCTCTTCGGAGAGCCCCGAACCTGGGTACATCGTGGTGTCCTTCACCGTGCTTGTGCCCAACCCGTTTCCGGCACCATCGACATCATTCTCCCTCGAGTCTTCCCCTCTCTTTAGCCATCCCTATGGCATCTGTTGTTACTAAACGACGACAGTTGGCGCCCACCGTGGGGCAGACCGAGGCGTCGACTGGAGTTCTGATTCGTACGGTATCTTCCTCGTCGTCAAGCATGAGCCACGCCTCCGGCCTGATCTTTAGGCGTGGGGCAGTGGACTTTGTGGTGGATTATGCTGCGCGGTTCGGGGTCGGTGCGCCCCTGCCGCCCGGCATGTCGCTGCAGATCGGTAGCCATCGTCTCTTCATCAGCTGCTTCCCCGAGGCGTATCCCAGGGAGGTGCGCGTTTTCTCCAGTGCCATGGATCCGCTCCCGACCAGGGGCTGCACAGCAGCTCCGGGCGGAGAGGAGTCGCGTGTGCATGCGGCTGTGATGATGGCAAGAACGACTGCGTCAAGCAATCAAGGCGCAGCGAGTGTGGCTAGGAAGGCCAAGGAGGCGGCGGACGCCGCGGAAAGAGTCGGCACCAGTGCGTTGCGGGATGTGTTGTACACACCCGTGAACAAGAATGGTGATCCTGATCGAGTTCACACCGATCTGGTGACAGCATGGCTCGCTCTCGCTCGCAGGTCCGAGCACGTGCTGGCAGAAGAGCGCAGGCTGGGAGATATCACTAGAGAGTATAATGCAGCGCATGCCAACCAGCGGCGGCCGATTGCGCCCACAGTCCTAGAAGATCTCAGGAGAAGAGGCCGCGCTGTCGGCAGAGAGCTGTCAGGAGCCGAGCAGCCGGCGGCGTCGGCATTTGTCCAGCGATCAGCATACATCACCCCCGAGAAGAATTTGCGAGCTGCCGAGAAGATTGCAAATAAGCTGGAAGATCTGGAAGCCGAAGAGCGGCGTCAGCAGACTCGCTGAATGCGCGAGCTGCTGGTGTCGTCCAAGCAGCAGCAGCAGGCGGCATTGGATAATTCGGGGGAAGGTCCTGAAGCATCGAGAAGGACTGCGAGGCCAGCTCCAGAGGTCAGCCAGCGGCCGAATGCGTCACGGAAGAATAGGCAGCCAGGCCAGTCCCGACGTGAGAGAAGGGTCAGAAGCAACCGGGGTCCCCCAGTCATGAACCATAGAGCAGAAGAGCCAGCTGTGAGCAGCAGGCGCAATGACCCACCTCATCGGCCAGAAGCAAGGGCAGCAATCAGCAACCGGCTGGGTGCTCTACAGATCGGCTAGAATGACGCCAGGCATCGCATTGAGCTGTTGGAAAGAGATGCACAGCAAGAGGAGGAGGGAGCAGCCGACCCAGCATGTTTCGGGCATCGCATTCGGACCGAGCAGTTCCCCAAGGGACTCACCTTGCCCACAGACACCCCCAAGTACAACGGCTCTGTTAAGCTAGAGGACTGGCTGACAGATTACATGACCGCAGTCGGCATTGCCGGCGGAAGTCGGCGTGTAGCTGTGCGCTACGCTCCTCTGATGCTACAGAGGTCAGCTCGGACATGGCTGAACAGTCTTCCCGGCAACAGCATCAACTGCTGGGAGGATTTTTCGGAAGCTTTCATTCGCAACTTCACCGGCATGTATGATCGGCCGCCTCTTCCTCGGCAGCTCGCTTTATGCGTGCAAGGCAAGGATGAGCCGCTCCGAGAGTACTTGGCTCGGTGGTTCAAGCTGAAGAATTCATGTGAAGGAGTCCATGAGATCCAGGCCATCCAGTATTTCACTGATGGGTGTCTGGCGGGATCAATGCTGAAGCACAAACTGCTCCGCAAAGATTTTTCATCACTGGCCGAGCTCATGAAGGTAGCCAACGCATTTGCCGTCTCCGACTCCGCGATGCGCGAGCCTATTCAGCTCGGCGTCGGCGGTGTGGTTCAAACACAAGGGGCTGCGCAAGCGGCAGAGACATGGAACCAGGGGCTCAGTCGGCGAGAGCGCAGAGATATCAATCGGAACAACAACAACAACCAACAAAACAGTGGAAAGAGGAAAGACGAGAAGCCAGATGCTCAGTATGGCAGTCGGCAGGTGGCCGCTGTCCAGGATCAAGATGAACAAGGGGCTGCAAGTGGCAGTCGGAAGATGAAGCTGAATGCGAAGCTGCAATGGCCGATGAAGCCCAAGTACACATTCGAGGACATGCTAGATCAGCCATGCAAGATGCACAGCAGTCCAGGCAAGCCAGCGGCGCATACCACTCGGCAATGTGATTTTTTCAGACGTATAGCAAAGGGAGAAGCATTACCACCTCCACCCCCACCACCACCTGAGAACAGAGCACCACCTCAGGCGCAGAACCAGTTTCCGCGGCAAGACGCCGCATATATGATTTTTACCAGCGAGTCAAGTGACAAGGGCAGTCGGAGGGCCCGAGCTCAGGAGGTCAATGCCACAATGCCCTCGATTCCCAATACATGCACTGGTCCGATTGCAAGATTGCCTGGGGCAGGGAAGATCACCCAAGCATCATGCCGAATCCAGGCACCTATCCGCTCGTTGTGGATGCCCTGTTTGCGGCACCAAAGTTTTCATGTCTGTTTTCCCGAGTGCTCATTGATCCAGGGAGTACAATCAACATTCTGTACAGGGACACACTGGTCAAGCGGGGACTCACGGAGAGAGACATGGAGCGCAGTCGGACGACTTTCCACGGGATTGTCCCCGACCTGTCGTGCACTCCCATGGGTCGCATTCGGCTGGATGTGATCTTTGGGACAGAGGATAACATCAGAAGATAGCCAATCTGGTTCGAGGTCGCCGACCACAGCAGCCCATACCATGCCCTCTTGGGATTTCCCGCAATCGCCAAGTTCATGCTTAACTCATATGAGCCCTACCTGAAGATGAAGCTGCCAGGTCCGAATGGCATCATCACTGTCGCCGGGGACTTCAGGAAGTCTCTCGAATGCTTGTCCTCCAGTGCAAACCTGGCCGATTCTTGGTGGTGGTCGAAGAGAAGCGCCAGCTCGACAAGGTGGTGGCAATGGCCCAAGCTCAAAGCAAGGCGCCTCTCCCAGTCGGCCCAGCCAAGCGAGCAGATGAGGAGACAGCTTTCCAGGCATCCAAGGACAGTAAGAAGGTTGCTCTAGATCCCTCCGACCCAGCTAAGTTTGTTGTGGTCGGAGCAGGACTTAGCAACAAATAGGACGGCGAGATCGTCGAGTTCCTCCATGAGAACCGGGACATCTTTGCATGGTCTCCACAAGACATGCCTGGAGTGCCGAGGGAACTCGCCGAGAACAAGCTTCACATTCGGCCAGGTTCTAAGCCGGTCAAGCAACCTCTTCGACGTTTTTCCGAAGACAAGAGAAGAGCAATCGGTGAGGAGATCGCCAAGCTCAAGGCTGCAGGCTTCATCATGGAGGTGTTCTACCCCGAGTGGCTGGAAAACCCAGTCCTCGTGATGAAGAAGAACAAGACTTGGTGTATGTGTATCGATTACACCTGCCTGAACAAGGCATGCCCCAAAGATCCGTTTGCTCTGCCCCGTATAGATCAAGTCATTGACTCTATGGCCGGCTGCGAGCTGTTGTCATTTCTGGATGCCACTGCTGGATATCACCAGATCAAACTTGCTGTGGAAGATCAAATAAAAACTGCCTTTATAACCCCCTTTGGGGCTTACTGCTATATCACCATGCCTTTTGGTCTGAAGAATGGAGGTGCTACTTATCAGCGCACCATCCAACGTTGTACTCATTCTCAGCTCGGCAGAAACTTGCATGTATATGTAGATGATTTGGTGGTGAAGACGTTCAAAGGGGTCACACTCCTGGACGATCTCAAGGAAACATTCACCAATTTGCGAGTCTACCAGATCAAGCTGAATCCAGAGAAGTGTGTGTTTGGTGTTCCAGCCGGCAAGCTCTTGGGGTTTCTCGTTTCTGAAAGAGGAATCGAATGCAACCCCGAGAAGATAGCCGCAATTGAATGGATGGATCGACCCAGGAATTTGAAGCAAGTACAGAAGTTCACCGGTTGCTTGGATTCACTCAGCCGATTTCTCAGTCGGCTGGGAGAGAAGGCTATCCCATTGTATCAACTCATGAAGAAGATGGAGAAGTTAACATGGACTCCACAAGAAGATGAGGCATTCAAGGAGCTGAAGCATATGCTCTCCACCGCACCAATTCTGGCCGCGCTGATTGAGAAGGAGCCGATGATGTTGTATATCGCGGCAACCAATCGGGTGATCAGTGCAGTGATGGTGGTAGAGCGCCCTGAGAAGGACAAAGCGCAGCCGATTCAGCGGCCAGTATATTATATCAGCGAGGTACTCTCAACGTCCAAGAAAAATTATCCCCACTACCAGAAGATGTGCTACGGAGTCTACATGGCGGCTAAGAGATTGAAGCCCTATTTTCAAGCTCATCCGATTGTGCTGGTCAGCTCGGCCCCGTTAGCCGACATCATTGGCAGTACAGATGCAACCGGCAGAGTGGCCAAATGGGCAATTGAGATCGCCAACCATGGCATCCAGTAAGTGTTGGGGTTCGCAGCAGAAAACACAATTTTTTCTAACTAGCGTTCCCATAACCCAAGATCTAGCTAGCCGTATTACCGTAATGGAAAGTAGTGCGGAAATAACATACCTCGGGGTGTAGTCCGTTGCGCGGGAAACGTTACCGCAAACGTGGTTGATGTAGCCGATCAAGTTTGACAGCCCCCTGGCTGTGTTGAGCACCCGGATGAGTGTAGTGCCACACGTCTAGCACCTCGTAGTACTCGCACACATACGAGACTCGATGACGACCTCCGTTCTCCGATCTAGCGAAGGTGGCGGAAGCAGACCTCCGGACGGAGCTTCGGCAGCATGACGGCCTTTGATTCTAGCAGAGAAGCCTCAATTCCACTATAGGCTCACACTAGGGAGCCCAACCTTGAAAGAGACAAGGGAGGGGAGAAGACCGGAGAAAACAGATCTCAATTCGGAGTAATATTTATTTTCTCACGAATTTCTGTGTATTAAATATGTGCACCCTGCCCATCTATATATAGGCAGAGGGGAGGGAGTCAACCCCTCTCCCTTAGCAATGTGGGACTAAAGTCCCTTTTCTAAGGGGGTGGACGGCCAAGGGGGGGAGGGGGCGCACCCCTCATGGGCCCTAGGGCCCATGGCGCCTCCCCCCTCTTTCCTGTTTCTATTTTCCCTTTTATTTCCCCTAATGGGCCTTTTCTCCACTAAGGCCCATTGCACATATTAATTAGAAATAAAATGATTTTAATTATTAATTCAATTAATTAATAACTAAAACATAATATTCCATCTCCCGGTGTTCCGGAACACCTTCCGGTTCACTCCGAATTTGTTTGGTTCAACACGGTACTTCTCCGATGTTGTTTCCTTTATTCTTTGGTTACTCCGATGGTTCCGAAAAGGTCTCCGATTTCATCGAGCCCTTAAGTGTGTTACCCTACGGTTCGAGAACACTCCAGTCATGACCGAGATGAGGCTACGGTCAATGATCATCAGCGGGACCTGGATGCCCATAATGACCCCTGTGCATTTCGGATATCAAACACCGATTGGACCTTACGCCGTATAGCATTCCCTTTGTCAGCGATACTGGATTGTTCCGAGATTCGATCAATGACATCCTATGTCTGGTTCAACCTCGCTCTGAACTAATCCTCATTCACTCGTTCCCATGATATTCATCCCCGTGACCTAGTCACACGCTGCAGCTTTATGGATGGAATCTCACCGAGTGGGCCCCGAGTATCTATCCATTATATGAATTGACAAATCCCGCTCTTGTAACAATACTCCTCAATATATCTCCACGGAATACCCAAGATACAACCGTTATGACCCGCATATTTCAGTCAGGTGGTGGGATGTAAGTCAAAGCATCCGGGAAGATAACAATTATGCACGTACTCACGGTCATGGGAAAGGTCTACCACGTTCTGTAATTACAACACTAAACCTTCACAAGATTTGATCATGCTGTAATTCTTACTTTGGGTAATGTTCATCACGTCACTTAACCAGTGAGGTGACCTCATAGTCAAGAGACTTAATTGTCCATGATCGCGAAACCACGACCATCATGTTGACCATGAACTAGTTATCGATGTAGAGGCTAACTAGGAACTCTAGGGGTTTCTATACCACACCTGCATCATTGTTTCACTGACACAGTTCTAGCACGGTATGAAACTGGTTATGAACTTGATTAGATATATTGGAATAATCATATATTATTTGCCTCTAGAGCATATATCCAACAGTCTCCCACTTGCACTAGAGTGCTAATAATCTAGCCGCATTTTTCCGATCATAATCATCTTATCACATAAGTGTTCATTGATCATGCATGCTCATGGAAGAGGGTTCGTCAACGAACTGCACCAATTCAGATTCGTATGTTTCCTTTGCAACTGGTATAGGTCAAAAAATCTTTTGACATACCACTCATTATCATATAATGGTTTGATGTAAGTTTCGCGGGAGAGTGAGACTATTATTTCACAGTATCCTCCAATGATCTCTTGGTTCAGTCTTTAGAAGACTCATCCTTAGTCATATATACTGGGAAATACACTCAACCAGAAGTCCAATACTTCTAACGCTTAAACTTTTATCCATACGTCTACTTTCTTAAGTAGTATTATGTTTGTAGTGCCGTGAATTTTGCTCACATTTCTTTCATGTCTTTGGTGATGTCTCTAATTCCATATAGACCCATAATATGGCTTGCAATTGTAATCTTGCATTACATTCAAGTCTATTATCCTTTCTATATTTTTAGAGAATAGTCCTCAGTATTCCTCATATACTGAATGCATGGACTTTATTCAGATTCCGTGTTTTACTCCTAAAGCACATCGGAATCTGTTCTTCTTCCAAGAACTTTTGAGTCGTTCTGTTGTTGGATTCACAATGCATGTTATATGGTAGAATCATATGTCAAGAACATATAAGATCACATGTCCAGTACATGGTGCATCTCTATTCTTCCATCAAGACATTGCTTGTGATATTTGGATTTCATCCATTATATAATTTCTTGCCACAAGAACCTGTTTCTTGTCTTAGAAGATTATTCCAACCTTTACTTTGTTTCATTATCCGTATCTTAATCTACCCATATAGATTTCAACGTGTAATGTGTTGGTATTTCACATAAAAGAAGATTCTTGCAATCTTGTATTTTATTTGCCTTATGCTCTATATATATCATAATGCACATATGTATATAAGACGATTCTCTATATACACAATCAATGCATATCCATATATATATATACATATGAGATCATTCTTCACACATATCAATGCATATATGTTTGAGACAATGATCATGCTCCCACTCAAATATATCCATCATATACTCATATATTTGTGGTTCAGCTTTCATCAAGTCATTTTATTGTTCACTATGTCTCACATAATGACAATGCTTCCAAAGCTCCCACTCAGAAAATGCCCTCTGCATTCCAAGTTTCCATGAAGTCTTCAAAGTCCCACTCAGTTTCATGAAACTGCAGGCCCACCCAATATTTTGGTCATCACAAAATCACTTGATCAAATCAAGGTTGAGGGTTCCTGTCTTGAGGTACTATAGTCCATCCTTTTAACGAAATAACCTTCGTCATGCCCATTGCAATTCTCTTTCAAATCCCAAATTTGACTGAGATGCAATTTCAGGCTATGGTCCATTGTAGTGTAAATGAAATATTTTATTGATTAAAGCATTCCTACGTTTCCGTAGTCAATCACCATTGAACTTTGGTCATAACCAAATAATCCCTTATGCCCATTACATCATTCTCAATAACTCTCCAGTTTGTCGAGAATATGAAATAACCGATTTATTTCACGGGACGTGAGCCATCCTATATGTAAATCAATATTATTTCATTTCTCCTCGTGTTCTAGGCTACCATCATTCCTTTGTGTCTTCAAGCAATGTTATTCTTTATTGTTTCATTAAGAAGACTCATGATTATTGTTCTATACAGAACGTATTCATGACAACCTTCTAAATTCAACAATGGCTTCAATTCATATACCAAGATCAATCATCTATGGCATATCCTTCCTTATACAGTGTCATTACAGCGGAACATGTATCCGTTGCAATACTATGATATTCTGAAGGCCAGGTCCAATACCCCGGTCAAAGTTTCCATTATCTCCCATTGGATCCGTGTCGAGAGACTTCTTCTCGCATTACCAATCAAGCAACACACATTTTGCTATTCGGGGAGAATATGTAATTTCAATTGCTTGTAGTTTTATTACAAAGAAATTCTTTCTTTTAAGAAACCTTATAACACCATCAGTTATGGAGCTATCATGTCCCGTTAGATTCAGGATGGTTTCCTATTCATGAAGTGGGTGTTTTAACTTAATGAATTAAACAACCTTATTCGACAATAACTATAGTGCTAGGGGAAAAAACGTTTAGACCATACTGCGGTTTAGTATGACTACGAATGGTTTAAGTAGTCTAGCACTTTCAACTTCCATCGTAATTTGTGGTACAACTTCCACAAGTCTCCCATTATGTCAATATCAATACTTATCACTTCGGATCGTAGCGTAGTGATATGTATCCTTGTATTCTCACTTCTCACTGTGATTCCTGAATCTCAGTTTTATGACCTCAATTGAATACAACTTTCAATTAATCATATGAAGTCTTTAATGATAACTCACATGCCCATTCTACATCATTTATGTATAATGATTGGCACAAGTTCTACTTGCTAGAACCTTGTCATGGTTATATTTATTGCAGAGGTTCATAGATCGTGTATCTTATCCATCTCATGCAATCAAGTTATGATTTTCATTCGATAATGAACTCACAAGTTAATAGATCATACATTTAATGAATTCATCAGTTATGAAGTCACCTCATGCAATCAAATCTTTGACTTGTTATAATCAAGACAACTTTATCATTAAACATTGAATATTTCTTGACAATAATAGTAGTATTATAAATGCTTTCTATCATATCATAAATCAAGACGTAATCAAAGTATAAGCACACTTTTATTCATAAAGATGGAACAACTGACTTGTCTCATTACATGAATAACTTTGTCTCGCGAGATGCAAGACACACAACTAAGTGTTCATACTATAATCATTACATAAGATTTATCTAATACTCTAAGTATCTCCTATGATAGATGTCTTGGCGGAATCCATGCTGGCCATCAACTGACTTGATATCCATCAATCCTCGATTTCACCTCTTCCCGTCCATGCAATGGCAGGTCCTGTTTTCATAAAACAGAATAAGTATCAGATACTCATTTACTGCAAATGTTGTATAAGGGAGTAAACATTTATAAAGTATATCAAGTATATACCTTCTCCATCCACGACTTATGCATCCTCGATAGGAGCAATGTCCGCGGCCAAGAGCTCAGTCATGAAGTTCTGGAGACTCATATTAGCTCCTCTTCCGACATAGCTATGAACATAATCACCATAACTCGGAGGGAGTGAGTGCAATAACGTGTTTATTGCAAACTCTTCTGTGGTGCTTTCGTTCATTGTCCAATATTCATAGTCCTCCACCAGGGTCAGGTACATCTCATGCATCCTGTCCAAGTGATCACCAAGGCTTGTGCGTTCTTCCATATTTGTAGATAGAAACTTGCTTTCTAACTCAAATCTGGCAATTCTGAACCCACGTACGAACATTGTCTTTAGCGTGTCCATCATGTCATATGAGCCAGTGTCCTGAAACTGTATGCCCAAAACCTCTGACATGCTGAAGATCATGACATTCCTGGCTACGGAGCATTTCTGTCGGCGAGCATAATGATCAAGTATCCCTTGATCGCAAACATGATCGTCCGGATGTTCTTCCACATGCACTTCTATTGTAAACAAGATGTTTGCTCTCTTGAGCGACGTCCTAAGGCGTGAGTACCAGTCAGTAAAGTTTGACCCATTTACTCTAAGTCTTTCACCTTCCATGAAGAAAGATAGTTAACGTTTCTCTAGTGCATTCATTTTCTACAAACATAATTGCAAGGAACACAATTAAGACTAGTTCACAACAATGAGTTCATATAATCATATTATAAATGAGCTCTCACTAAAACAATTCATCCCTAGGAAGTTTTAGTGATTACATGATCCAGATTCACTGCCCGACCTCGAATATCACACGGCCGACGGGTCAGTTTCAAAGGTAGACAACAACTTGTGCGATCACATTATCTTATATGTACGACTCATGCTCGATCTTTCGATCTCTAGTATTCCGAGGCCATATCTGCATATGCTAGGCTCGCCAAATTAACCTCCATGTTATATGCTGCTCATCAAGGCCATATCTGCATATGACAGGCTTGCCGAACCCAACCTCATGCGAACTCCATTGAATATGTAGGAGAACTCCGGTACATACGGAGCATCAAGCCATATGGGAGAACCTTCCAGGCGGTGCATACTTCGGTAGAATACTTGTGTTTGGCTTTGTTAAGGGATCATCTTATCACATGCTACCGTCGTGTATCCTATACGAGCAAGTTTTAAGATGTCTGAGCTATGGCAACACTAAGTCTACAGTGTCTCCATTTTAGTTTGTTTTATGATGACGATTCCTACTTACTAGTAACACATAGCAAAGCTATCGCTACATCACAAACAAACGAATGATAGCCCCCACTTAGCAATACAAGGTTTAGACGATCTAGTTGTATATTGCAAGTTTTACGTGGCTGCTAGGGCTTTCATAGTTAAATAGGTTTTAACCTACGAGTCAACCACAACGTCAACCATACGATTGTCTCTATTACACCCCGCACGGGGCCCTCCGTTGCAAATGCCACATCCGCTAAAGTAGAGAGACAGACACCCCCCAGCCACTTTATACGGTACAAGCCGTATGTCAAGCGTGGAACCAGTCTCGCGTAAGCGTACGCGCGTAAGGTCGGTCGGGGGCCACTTCATCAGACAATGCAGCAGATGTGAACAAGTACACGTGGGAGGGTAACAATCATACAATCAACGCCCACATCCCCGATGTGTTCTATCCGTACAGTAATACTAAGCATAGACCTAGCTCATGATACCACTGTTGGGGTTCGCAGCAGAAAATACAAATTTTTTCTAACTAGCATTCCCATAACCCAAGATCTAGCTAGCCGTATTACCGTAACGGAAAGTAGTGCGGAAATAACATACCTCGGGTGTAGTCTGTTGCGCGGGAAACGTTCCCGCAAACGTGGTTGATGTAGCCGATCAAGTTTGACAGCCCCCTGGCTGTGTTGAGCACCCGGATGGGTGTAGTGCCACACGTGTAGCACCTCGTAGTACTCGCACACATACGAGACTCGATGACGACCTCCGTTCTCCGATCCAGCGAAGGTGGCGGAAGCAGACCTCTGGACGGAGCTTTGGCAGCACGACGGCCTCTGATTCTAGCAGAGAAGCCTCAATTCCACTATAGGCTCACACTAGGGAGCCCACCGTGAAAGAGACAAGGGAGGGGAGAAGACCGGAGAAAACCGATCTCAATTCGGAGTAATATTTAATTTCTCACGAATTTCTGTGTATTAAATATGTGCACCCTGCCCATCTATATATAGGCAGAGGGGAGGGAGTCAACCCCTCTCCCTTAGCAATGTGGGACTAAAGTCCCTTTTCTAAGGGGTGGCCGAACAAGGGGGGGGAGGGGGCGCACCCCTCATGGGCCCTAGGGCCCATGGCGCCTCCCCCCTGTTTCCTGTTTCTATTTTCCCTTTTATTTCCCCTAATGGGCCTTTTCTCCACTAAGGCCCATTGCACATATTAATTAGAAATAAAATGATTTTAATTATTAATTCAATTAATTAATAACTAAAACATAATATTCCATATCCCGGTGTTCCGGAACACCTTCCGGTTCACTCCGAATTTGTTTGGTTCAACACGGTACTTCTCCGATGTTGTTTCCTTTATTCTTTGGTTACTCCGATGGTTCCGAAAAGGTCTCCGATTTCATCGAGCCCTTAAGTGTGTTACCCTAAGGTCCGAGAACACTCCAGTCATGACCGAGATGAGGCTACGGTCAATGATCATCAGCGGGACCTGGATGCCCATAATGACCCCTGTGCATTCCGGATATCAAACACCGATTGGACCTTACGCCGTATAGCATTCCCTTTGTCAGCGATACTGGATTGTTCCGAGATTCGATCAATGACATCCTATGTCTGGTTCAACCTCGTTCTGAACTAATCCTCATTCACTCGTTCCCATGATATTCATCCCCGTGACCTAGTCACACGCTGCAGCTTTATGGGTGGAATCTGACCGAGTGGGCCCCGAGTATCTATCCATTATATGAATTAACAAATCCCGCTCTTGTAACAATACTCCTCAACATATCTCCACGGAATACCCAAGATACAACCGTTATGACCCGCATATTTCAGTCAGGTGGTGGGATGTAAGTCAAGGCATCCGGGAAGATAGCAATTATGCACGTACTCACGGTCATGGGAACGGTCTACCACGTTCTGTAATTACAACACTGAACCTTCACAAGATTTGATCATGCTGTAATGCTTACTTTGGGTAATGTTCATCACGTCACTTAACCAGTGAGGTGACCTCATAGTCAAGAGACTTAATTGTCCATGATCGCGAAACCACGACCATCATGTTGACCATGAACTAGTTATCGATGTAGAGGCTAACTAGGAACTCTGGGGGTTTCTATACCACACCTGCATCATTGTTTCACTGACACAGTTCTAACACGGTATGAAACTGGTTATGAACTTGCTTAGATATATTGGAATAATCATATATTATTTTCCTCTAGAGCATATATCCAACAGTATGAGCCGAGAACAGCAATCAAATCTCAGGCGTTGGCCGACTTCCTGGTGGACTGGGCCGAAACTCAGTATATGCCACCCGTCCCAGGATCGGATTTCTGGAGAATGCATTTTGATGGGTCCAAGATGAAGAATGGCCTAGGGGATGGCATTGTTGTCACATCACCAAAAGGAGATCGGCTGCATTATGTGTTGCAAATCCATTTCGCAGCGTAAAACAATGTTGCTGAATACGAGGCCCTTGTGCATGGCATCAAGCTAGCCAAGGAGATCGGCATTCGGAACATAGAGTGTTTTGGCGATTCCGACCTGGTGGTGCAGCAGTGTACATGCATTTGGGACGCCAAAGATGCAAATATGGCGAGCTACCATTTCTTGGTGCAGCAGCTAAGTGGATATTTTGAAGGCTGTGAATTTCACCATGTGCCCAGAGCAAACAATGAAGCAGCAGACGCCCTGTCCAAGCTCGGCTCCACCTGGCAAAGCATTCCACCAGGGGTATCATTGGAGCACATCAAGAAGCCGTCTATCACGCCGTCACCAGAGTCCGAATCCATTTTCATATTAGAAACTGACCTGGAGGCATTGAGGCAAGCAAAGTTGGTTCAACCAATGAAGATTCCGACGCTGAAGTGGCAGTCAGGCGCCCAGGAAGCGGCGGGATCGGCAAGCCTGGCAAGTCCAGACGCTGCCGATTGCGGTCCAGGGGCTGACGATATCGGCAAGAAAAATAAGTTGAAAGCAAAAGCAGCAGCAGCACCAGGTGTCGGGAACTCATCTGAGCCATCGACATCAGGGGCTGCCGATTCCGAGCTAGAGATACCATTTTCAAGGGAAGAGCAAGTAGATCCTCAGGCCCCGATCTCAGCAGAGCAAGCAGTACCAGGGGCTGCCGACGACAAGCCAGAGGTTGAAGTCATCAACTCGGAGATTGACTCCGAGATGACAGAAGTACAAGAATCTGAGCAACAAGAAGCAATCGCACCACAACATGCAATGGTCATGACAGTTGTCACCGCTCCGACCTGGGCACAACCGATCAAAAATTTCCTGGTCGATGGAACTCTCCCCCCAGATGAAGTTGAAGCCAGGAAGATACAGCGCCGATCTGGTGCATGCACCATCATCAACAATGAACTGATGCACAGAAGTGTAACCGGAGTTCTCCAGCGATGTGTAGAAGAGGACAGGGGGCTCGAGCTGCTCCGGGATATTCATCAAGGTGAATGAGGTCATCATGCATCAACAACTGCAATAGTAGCCAAGGCATTTCGCCATGGTTTCTATTGGCAGACACCGTGAGCCGCGGCAAAGCATCTGGTTAAGCACTGCAATGGTTGTCAGCGGTTCAAGGCCAAGAGTCATCTCCCGGCATCGGCGCTCTAAACAATTCGAATAACATGGCCATTTGCAGTTTGGGGGCTGGACATGGTTGGGCCGTTCAAGCGGGCAAAGGGTGGACTAACCCACCTACTGGTCGCAGTCGACAAATTCACCAAGTGGATCGAGGCACGCCCGATCAAGAAGCTGGATGGTCCGACAACAGTTCGTTTCATCGCCAATGTCGCAAGTAGATATGGAATGCCAAACAGCATCATCACCGAAAACGGCACGAACTTTGCAAAGGGGACGTTAGCTCGGTATGCATCCGAGTACGGCATCCGGCTCGATGTGGCATCAGTAGCGCACCCTCAGTCAAACGGACATGCAGAAAGGGCCAATGGTCTCATCCTTGCAGGCATCTAGCCCAGATTGATCGAGCCACTCGAAAGAGCACCTGGGGCCTGGATTGATGATCTCCCAGCAGTCTTATGGAGTCTGAGAACCACGCCCAACAGATCAACCGGATTCACCCCATACTTCCTGGTGTATGGTTCAGAAGCAGTCATCCCAGCTGACATAGAATTCGATTCACCTCGGTGTGCCCTATACACCGAAGCAGAGGCCAAGGAAGCGCGAGAAGACGATGTTGATCTGAAGGAAGAAGCTTGTCTGTTGGCTCTGTCCAGGTCGGCGATTTATCAGCAGAGGCTGAGGCACTACCACAACAAGAAGATCCGCCCCCTCGCTTTCCGCCAAGGCGATTTGGTGCTCCGCCGAATTCAGAAGTCAGATGGTCAGCACAAGTTATCATCACCTTGGGAGGGTCCTTTCATCATCAGCAGAGCGCTCAAGAACAATGCATATTACCTCATCGATTGCACGAAAGGCACTCGGCATAAAGATACTTCAGGAGTGGAGACACAACGTCCCTGGAACGCCGAGCTATTATGCCCGTTTTACAGTTGAGTCATGTGAGTGTATTCATGCTATCAATCATTCAATCAGTAAAGCTGTCATGCATCTAAGAAATGGCATTCGATTGTCTTTATATAAGATTCTCGTCTCTGGGCAAACCTCAGGGGGCAAAGCCTTGTCATTCCAGAGATAGGTGAACAACCTCACTTGGGGACTGACCGACCGCGCGGTCGCAAGTATTAAAGAAAGAAAAAATGTGAGAACTACAGTTTCGAAGCCAAGCTAGCATGCGACACGAGCACATATCACAAATTGACTATGGCATCGATGAAGCAGTAGCTGGTCGGACCTGTAGTACCACGTCTGACACGTAAAAACACTCTGAAAGAGGATCATGGCCGACGGCGCCATCCGCCGATTGCGTCCCCGATCGATGCACCGAGCAGTCGGCATGGAGAAATCGGCTAACTAAGTCTATGCAGAATCCTTCCGCGCTAACGCTAGAACAGTTCAGCCTCAATGACCAAATCCCAGCGGTGTATGATCTTGTGAGCCGACACCAGACCACACGTCGGCTGTTGGCAAACATGGATTTATACCCCCAAGGGAAAATGGCAAAGAGCAAAAATGATAAAGAGAAAAGCAGGAGGTTGATCACGTAAGAAAATTATGCAATAAGCAAAGATAAGAGGCTCAAGGCCGTATGCGTTCATTACATCACAACATCCCAAGTGGGTGTCCTTGAAATTTAGCAAAGTCTTGCAAAAGTTGAAGTAAAAGACTTAAGATTCACTAGCTAGCCATCGGAAACGATGGAGGTCGGCGGTACGGTCGAAGAAGTCGGAGCAGTGGTTGGCACTGGTGTAGCGGTTGGAACTGCTTGCTCCGGCGCAGTCGAACCCTCTGGCACAACAGTCACTTCCGATTGCTTAGGCCCCATCGAGTCTTCCCGCGCCTTGGAGGGCCCGACATCAGCTGGCTTGGCACTTGTCCATTTTGAAGTGGCCTTAGGTAAAGTACGGGTCGAGCCGTTGTCGGACAAGTCATCATGATAGAGATAAGAGCTTGAAAAGCGCGCAGGTTGGCTGCCTTGACCTCCTCGGGCACGTCCGCCAGTAGAAGGGCTGTCTGCAGCCAGAGCAGTGATAGGAAGTGGCGCAATCGGCATCCCGGCGTCGTCGAGAACAGGGGTGTATTCAGTATGAGGGAACCACCCGGCCATGGCTGTAGCAAGACGGTTCACCTGAGTATAGGCCGTCTCAAGGATCTCGGCTGCCCCGTCCCGCATAGTGTAAAGCCAAGCTAGATTCAGCTTGGGATACTGATACGTCCAAAACGTATCTATAATTTCTGCTTGCTCCATGCATGTTTTGTGTGATATTGCTATGTTCTAGATACACTTTCATACATTTTTGATCATATTTGGACTAACCTATTAACTCAGTGCAACCCAGTGCCAGTTCCTGTTTTCTGCTGTTTTTCTATTTCAGTTTTCCCCCATATAAAAAGTGCCAGAAAAATTCGGGAAAATTCAGATAAAAAATCAGCGTGGAGGAGCTTCGCGAAGAGCCCGGGAGGGTCCAGAGGGGAGCCAGGGGGGGCCCAGGCGGCCACCCGGCGCGGCCCCACCCCTGGCCGCGCCAGGGGGGCGCCTGGGGCCCCTGGTCCATCTCTGGCCGCCCCCCTTCGCCTATTTATTCTCCGTCACGGGAAAACTCCAGAAGAGGAACCCTATTCCGCGAACTCGCCTCTGTTCCGCCGCCGCCGCGCTTCCGAAGATCGGGAGCACCAGAAGACCTCTTCCCGGCACCCTGCCGGAGGGAGGATTGACCTCCGGGAGTCTCCTCTCCACCATGGATGCTCTCCGGATGTCTCGTGAGTAGTTTTCCTTGGACCATGGGTCCGTGATCAGTAGCTATGTGATGTTCTCCTCCCATCTTTGAACTTCATTGTTTAGACCTCGTGAGCTTCCCTACATGATCGAGGCATCTTTGTAATATTTCTGCTATTGCTATGTTGAGTTTGATAGGATCTGATGGATTATGAGTTTATGTTCATATTGTGATAGAGTAATATATTTGGTTTTTATCTCTTATATTTTTGTTCCTAAGTAATTCTTGCATGATCTCCGTTGCTGTTTATTGCTTTGGCCAAGTAGTAGGTAGTGACTTCAAGAGGGAACGTTGTGCTAGATTGTGGGTTCATGCCCCCCGATGACACGCTTGAGTGACAAAAACATGAGTCTAGGGGATGTGCTGTTGCCACAAGGGGGAAAACAACGGTGCTTGTGACCGCGGTCACAAGGATTGTTTACTTTACGCAGAGTTCTTTTTAATGCAGTTGTCTGTTGCTTTGGGTTTACACTTTGGGTGGGGCTCGCAACTTAATACCAGCGAGATGTTCTGGATAGATATCTCAAGGTGGATGATTAGTAGTAGATGCAGATGGATTTCGGTCTACTTATCTTGGCGTACTGCCTGTGCTTTTGAACCTCGTCCTTTCTTTTGTAGCATAGTTAGCATTGCGGTGCGTTCATAATCCTGTCAATTGCCTTTCTGTAATTTGTTTACCTTGCATAGCAATTTTATCGTCTTTTGGGAGAGAGACATCACTAGCGAACATCACGTATCCCGGTCCATATCCTCATTATTGTTTCCACGCTATATTTACTTTAATGCTTTTACTTGCTATCATTATCCCTTGCATTTTATCCTTGTGAACAACAAGACCGGAGAGATTGACAACCTCTCTGAACTTCGTTGGGAACAAAGTTATCTGTGTCTGTGTGCAGGTCCGCGTCAGTCGCGCCGCTGACACCTACTTATCATCTCTGGAGTCCTGCTTGAGACAAACCTTGGTATCTTCACCGAGGGAAAACTGCTGCTGCACTACATCTCAACCTTCCACTTGGGGTAACCAACGAAGGGGCGAGAAGCCGTCAGGTACCAGCTCAGCACAGTCTGAAGCGCCATCTCGGCGCCAGTCCGGGCAGCTGAATCCAGCAAAGCCTCGACTCGGCGGGGAGCAGCTTTCAGCAGCGTCATCACTTGATCATGAGTGGCAGTCGGGGCATCACCTTGCTCCGAACCCTCGTCATCGGAGTCATGAGGACCCGCTGAGGATCCTTCATCATGGCGCAGACACCTGAGTGCTTGCTTCAGTTCGGTAGGCCCCCAAAAATAGTCTTGTTAGTTTACCCTTCAGTTTTTATCTCAGTGTCCTTTATGAAAAGCCACAAAAATAGTTGCTACCTTTTGCCTTTGTCTTGCTTTGCCTATTTATGCTATCCTCACCATGGGTGATGAACCACCAAATTATGGTAGGATGGACATGTTTCACTTGGATCGTCTTCGATCAATTTGTGCTCGCGCTAAAAACCCAACCGAATTGGTTGAGGGAAAATCATTGGATGAGCATGCTCATTATATGCGGCACCGCCTATCTCAGAAAGGGAAACACTTATGGGATCAAATACATGTTTCTTATTGCCATGCTAAACTTTTGTGCCACATTTATGATTTTACTTGCTGTTCTAATATAGATCATAAACACCTCCCTTTCCAATGTGAGTTTAATGAAAATGAGATCTTATCTTCTGAAGGTAAAGGTGTTTATGATTACTTTGATGTTGAAGAGATTGAAGAGTTTGTTGCTTTTAAAGGTGCCTATGAGATTTCTTCTTTGATTGAAAAATATCACGATACTATTTTCGAGTCTGAAAACTTTGCAGTTCTTGCTTATTGCTTCAAGAATTATACTTCCAATTCTTATATTGAGGATTTTAAAAATAAAATGTTTGCTGCCAAGAAGAGGCCAATTATTGCATTGAGGAGGAATCCCATGATTCCGAGGACTCACTTGAAATATCCCTTTCTGAAAATTTTGATACTTGCTTTGTTGATGGTCAAGATGCCACTATGGATGATGCTGACAAAAATTAACTCTCTATAGTTCCTTATGTTAAGCATGAAATTTTTGCTATTGTACCAACACTTGATTGTCCTATTATCCTTTTGAAATCTCCAACTCCGGAGAACTTTGCTCTTATCAAGGCTCAATGTGATGGGTTGCATTTATCTTATAATCCTAAAGACCGTGTTGAAAACTATACACGTGTGCTTGCAGTTCATGAACAACATGATTTATGTGATAGTTATATTCTTGATGTTTTTCATGATAGTACTGAAAATTATTTTGAGAGAGGGAAGTTTGGTTGTAGAAAATTCCATATTACTAAAAATCCTCTCTTTATGTTGAAAGTTTTGAAGATGTTCCTGTTCCACCTTTCTATGCATGTCACTTTGTGCTTCTTTGACTTATTTTCTTCCAAGATGCCTATGCATAGTAAGTGGTTTAGGCTTAAATGTGTTTCATATTTGTTTCTTGATGCTCTCTTTTGCTTCAAATTCTTATTCTTATGAGAGCACCTTTTACAATCTTTAAGCCTAGCTAATGGCTTTAAAGAAGCGCTTTCGGGAGGCAGCCCGCAACGAATTTAGGTTTTTCTTTTTGCTTTTGTTGTGTCTTGATGTTTGTTACTACTGTAACAACATCATTGTATCTTTATTTTTCAGCTTTGTGCCAAGTTATAGCCTCTTACGGCAAGGGAAGTAAAAGTTGTGACATGCTGTCCAGAAACAGATTCTGTCCTCGTGACCAGAAAAATTCTAGAAAAATCCCAGTTCATCTTTTTGAGCTGAAATTTCTACACACAATGCTCTATACAATTACGAAACTTCCGTATGTTCTGAGTTTTTTGATTTGAGTTGAAGAAGTGCCCCTAAAAAATTCTTTACTACCTTCTATTCTGTTTTTCACAGATTCTGCCACGTTTTGTCTCTCCTAACTTTTGCAAACCTTAAGCTTTCTTTTTCTTTGAAAAAACTTTTTGGCACTCTTGAAAAACAGTAGCTCTTCAAGAATATCTTTATATCCAGTGGGGAAAAATTATTTTATTGAGGGTACTAACCTCTCTAATCAGCTTATGATGAGTTATGTATGAAGGGAGTTTTCAAGTGTGCGATGGAAGATGATGAAAGAAGATCCAGGAGTGTCAAGCGCTCAAGCTTGGGGATGCCCCCATGCATCCCCAGAAAATATTCAAGGGTACTCGAGCGTCTAAGCTTGGGGATGCCCCCGTGCATCCCCTTCTCCATCAACAATCATCAGTTCGTCCTTCGTCTCACTATATTTTTATCACTTCATGCGTTATGTGTCTTAGGTTTTGTTTTTAGTTTTCTTTAGCTTTTCTTGCTGTTCATAACAAGTTAGATCCCGTCTTACTTTGTGTGGGAGAGAAACACGCTCCACTTTCAAAATTTAGAACACATCATAGGATTCTTCATGCTTATCTTTCTGCTGTTGTGTGTTCTTTATCTTTTCATAGCTACTGCCATTTTTAGTCTTAGTTTTAGTTTGTCTTTAGCAAGATCTTTGGCTTTTGTTTAGTTTATTGCTGGAACTCTTTTTAGTTTTCATGTTTATCTTGTTAAAGAGAGTTGGTTGTTGCACTGAGTTGTGTCTTGTCTTGAAAGTAGGTAATTGAGGTTGCTATTTTCTTCTAGTAGTAACTTGCAATAGTTTTGAGGTATTGATGTGAGTAATGTTTGAACTTTTGGTGTCAAGAGCTCTAGCCTATTAGTGATAGGTGTCGTATTTTGGGCAATCCGTGTTTATTTTTCGAAACCTACAAAACTAGTTGAGAACTCTAGCTACTAGGTGGATCACTACTCTTCTGAGGAGTCGAATATTAGAGAACACTCACGTACCTTGAGTCGAGGATGCGCAAGGATAACCAAACCCCCATACACTCCTCCTCGGGGTACTTGTCTCTTTGTGAACCTCCTTATTAGATTGAGAGTTACCGATAATAAGTGCATGAGTTCTTCGGACTAATGTAAGTATTGAAAGTTGACACTTCCACCTTCCCAAATTTTGCTAGCCTCTCCTGTGCCGTGCATTGCCTTCTTCTCACTCCGAGAGTTGGTGCCCACCTTCGCCAGTACATCCAAACCCTTGGCATGATATGCTCTGTCATCACAAGCCTCCTTATATCTTTCCTCAAAACAACCACCATACCTACCTATCAAGGCATTTCCATAGCCTTTCTGAGTTACATTGCCATGCAACTACCACCTCTTCATGGCTTGATCTTCATGTCATACATGTTCCTGCTACACTGGCAGCAACATACATTGCATACATCATGTAGTTACTTCTTCTTTATGATTTTGAGTACCTTGTAAAGTGTGAAAGATTTCCTTTACCTTCTTGTAAAATAGAGTGTTGCCCTTAAGTGAGGAAAAGATCCCAAAGTGGACACAATAAAAGATCCCAAAGAGGACAAATGAGAGTTAAATAGAAAGATCCATTGAGGCCAAAAAAAATACAAAAAAATAGAAAAAGAGAAAAAGAAATAAAAAGAGAGAAAGGGGCAACACTACTATCCTTTTGAGAGATCCACACTAGTACTCCCTTTATATCCTTGTACTCCATAGAGATGATCTTCATGCATATAGCTATGTGGGGACCTTCACACTATAGAACTTGGCTTGCATATTCCAAGGATTAGCCTCCTCAAATGAGCTCTAGGTCCTCATGAGCGAGCAAGTTAGATGCACCCCCACTAGTTTCATTGGAGAGCTTCCTAGCTCGTATGTGCATCCGTTGCATGACAATCCCTACTCCTCACATCATATCTATCATTTGGCATCTCTTGCCTATGATTGTCCTCATTGATGTGAGCCTTTCCCTTCCTTTTTGTCTTCCTCCTCCATCATATTTCTCTCTTTTCCATCCTAAGTGTCAACTCTCATGCTTACGCTCATCCATTGCATGAGTGCTCAAAATATCGAAAAGGAGTGGATCAAATTGACTTGTACCTGGCTAGTGGTCTGGGGATGAGTCAAGATAAGATTCCAAAGAGGACCAAGTGTGAAACTTTAGTAGATTGAGTTCTCAACATAAAAATTACTTTTTTTTCTCGTATTCCCATCCCCCTTCTTGCACGCAAACACCATTTGGAGACATTCGAGTCACGGACAGCGAGAGCTCTTGCACCTATTGTTCTTTTGTTACTTGTTTCAATGCTAATATAGACTCTTGCATGTTATGACTTGAATTGAATCTCTAACCTTGATTGCTTTACTTTTCAAAGTTCTTTTATGGTTGCTAGCATGTCACCACAGAAATTATGTTGTTATCATTTACCTACTCGAGGACGAGCAGGAATTAAGCTTGGGGATGTTGATACGTCCAAAACGTATCTATAATTTCTGCTTGCTCCATGCATGTTTTGTGTGATATTGCCATGTTCTAGATACACTTTCATACATTTTTTTATCATATTTGGACTAACCTATTAACTCAGTGCACCCCAGTGCCAGTTCCTGTTTTCTACTGTTTTTCTATTTCAGTTTTTCCCCATATAAAAAGTACCAGAAAAATTCGGGAAAATTCAGATAAAAAACCAGCATGGAGGAAGCTTCGCAAAGAGCCCGGGAGGGGCCAGAGGGGAGCCAGGGGGGCCCAGGCGGCCACCCGGCGCGGCCCCACCCCTGGCCGCGCCAGGGGGGCGCCTGGGGCCCCTGGTCCACCTCTGGCTGCCCCCCTTCGCCTATTTATTCTCCGTCATGGGAAAACTCCAGAAGAGGAACCCTATTCCGCGAACTCGCCTCTGTTCCGCCGCCGCCGCGCTTCCGAAGATCGGGAGCACCAGAAGACCTCTTCCCGGCACCCTGCCGGAGGGAGGATTGACCTCCGGGAGTCTCCTCTCCACCATGGATGCTCCCCGGATGTCTCGTGAGTAGTTTTCCTTGGACCATGGGTCCGTGATCAGTAGCTATGTGATGTTCTCCTTCCATCTTTGATCTTCATTGTTTAGACCTCGTGAGCTGCCCTACATGATCGAGGCATCTTTGTAATATTTCTGCTATTGCTATGTTCAGTTTGATAGGATCTGATGGATTATGAGTTTATGTTCAGATTGTGATAGAGTAATATATTTGGTTTTTATCTCTTATATTTTTGTTCCTAAGTAATTCTTGCATGATCTCCGTTGTTGTTTATTGCTTTGGCCAAGTAGTAGGTAGTGAATTCAAGAGGGAACGCTGTGCTAGATTGTGGGTTCATGCCCCCCGATGACACGCTTGAGTGACAGAAACATGAGTCTAGGGGATGTGCTGTTGCCACAAGGGGGAAAACAACGGTGCTTGTGACCGCGGTCACAAGGATTGTTTACTTTACGCAGAGTTCTTTTTAATGCAGTTGTCTGTTTCTTTGGGTTTACACTTTTGGTGGGGCTCGCAACTTAATACCAGCGAGATGTTCTGGATAGATATCTCAAGGTGGATGATTAGTTGTAGATGCAGATAGATTTCAGTCTACTTATCTTGGCGTACTGCCTATGCTTTTGAACCTCGTCCTTTCTTTTGTAGCATAGTTAGCATTGCGGTGCGTTCATAATCCTGTCAATTTCCTTTCTATAATTTGTTTACCTTGCATAGCAATTTTATCGTCTTTTGGGAGAGAGACATCACTAGCGAACATCACGTATCCCCGTCCATATCCTCATTATTGTTTCCACGCTATATTTACTTTAATGCTTTCACTTGCTATCATTATCCC
Source organism: Bromus sterilis (assembly GCA_950022295.1). Classification (NCBI taxonomy): domain Eukaryota; kingdom Viridiplantae; phylum Streptophyta; class Magnoliopsida; order Poales; family Poaceae; genus Bromus; species Bromus sterilis. The sequence goes on from OX465598.1 coordinate 32,220,650, forward strand.
TTGCATTTTATCCTTGTGAACAACAAGACCGGAGAGATTGACAACCTCTCTGAACTTCGTTGGGAACAAAGTTATCTGTGTCTGTGTGCAGGTCCGCGTCAGTCGCGCCGCTGAAACCTACTTATCATCTCTGGAGTCCTGCTTGAGACAAACCTTGGTATCTTCACCGAGGGAAAACTGCTGCTGCACTACATCTCAACCTTCCACTTGGGGTAACCAATGAAGGGGCAAGAAGCCATCAGATACCAGCTCAGCACAGTCTGAAGCGCCATCTCGGCGCCAGTCCGGGCAGCTGAATCCAGCAAAGCCTCGACTCGGCGGGGAGCAGCTTTCAGCAGCGTCATCACTTGATCATGAGTGGCAGTCGGGGCATCACCTTCCTCCGAACCCTCTTCATCGGAGTCATGAGGACCCGCTGAGGATCCTTCATCATGGCGCAGACGCCTGAGTGCTTGCTTCAGTTCGGTAGGCCCCCAAAGCAGCTCGGCAAGTTTCTGGACGCCCAATTTGAATGCAAAGACGCTGCCAAGGATGACTGGGATACGAGCTTCGGTGGAAATGATGAACTCCCGAGGACTCCATCCTTCATCCTCAGGCCTTACAGGCCAGCCTTCTTCGGCTCGGATGCGCCTCTCCTCAGAAACTGCGCGTTGAGCGGCAGATTCGGAGGCAGGCCAATGTTCTGTATTAGGAAGTTAAATATGAGAAGATACAAAAGAGAAGAAGTCAATAGGGGAACCAAGACAAGAGAGATATCTCACTAGAAAGAAGAGAGTCCATCACACGAAGCCCCTCGAGATTAGTCCGGGCCTCGCATCGGGTTTTGGTTAGCTCATCATTATGGCGCAGCGTCATAGCATCCAGCATGGCCAATGCGTCGTCCCGTTCAGCTTGCACGGCTTTCCGAGCTGTCACTGCGGCATCACGCTCGGAGCGCAAGATTTCAGCAGTCTTGGCCTGGGTCGAGATCGCCGTCTCCAGTTCCGTTTGGTGACTGGTTCTGAGCGCAGCCATTTCACTTCGCTGCCGCTCGGCTGTGCAAGATAAATCAGCCTCGGCAGCTCGAAGGCGCTCAAGTTCCTGCTGAGCAGCGGAAAGCTCGGGGCCTTGTCGGACGAGCTGCTCCACCAGCTCGGCCACACGACCCTGGAGAGCAGTAATGGTGGGCAGAGATGTGGCAACAGCTGCAATGCAGATCGGAGGAAGAAATTTGAATCGGAAAAGGAAATCAATCAGGCGGGGATCAGCAGAATTACCTGTCAGCTCGGCGACCTTGGCGGTCTGCTGGTTCACCTGAAGCTGAGCAGAGGCGAGGAGTCGCAAGCTGGCAGCATAGGACTCGAGCAGGGTCTCGAAAACTTTACGTTTTTCCTCAGCGGAAGCCTGTGCATTGAAAGAAGAATCAATACGAAAACTGACGAGATCAAAATTCGAGAGAAGATCCGAGCAGATTGCACGCAATCGGCCCGAATCTCGGGGACTACACCCAGTGGGTGCGCTTGCGCGCACCCACTCGAGGGCAGATCCACCGAGCTAAGGACGGCCTAGGAATGCAAAAAGTCAAAAGAAGATCCGAGTTAATTGCACGCAATCGGCCCGGATCTCGGGGACTACGCCCAGTGGGTGCGCTTGCGCGCACCCACTCGAGGGCAGATCCACTGATATGAGGAAGGCCTAGGAGTGCAAAAGTCGAAAGAAGATCCGAACCGATTGCACGCAATCGGCCCGAATCTCGGGGACTACACCCAGTGGGTGCGCTTGCGCGCCCCACTTGGAAAAGAAGACTTACAATATGATTGCGGTCGACGAGCTCGAGCTCCTGAAGCACGCCGGTGGCGAGTGCTTTTACTCGGTCGTAAGCCAAAGCCATGGTGCCATGGGAGGTCAAGGGGAAGCGGCGCGAGGCGTCAGGCTCGGAATCGGAAGGACGTGTGCGAGAGTAAGCCATTTGGAAATGCTCCACCGAATGCATCTGCGATTCGTTGGAAGCAGAGGAGGTCGTTGGCGTCGGCTGAAGGATTATAGCCTTGGAGGCAGCAGTAGTCGAGGGTGGCGCCGAGGTGGCTCGCGGAGTAGTAGCACTCGGTGGCGGAGCAGTTGTTAAAGGGGAAGGCACCGTCACGATCGGCGGGGTGGTCTTTGCGTTGGCAGTCAGGATCTGACCAGAGGACCGCGACGGGGAAGGAGCAATCGAAGGATCCGGTTGCAATCCCTCGGCGTCGGCGGACTCCAAGTCGATGATGTCCTTTGGAGCCACGGAGGCTTTGGGCAGAGGCTTGCACGGAGGCTTGCTCGGAGGCTTGGCGAGGTCGGCGCGAAGTTTCTTGGCCTTGCGCTCGGCATCCTTAGTCGAGAGAGGAACAATCGGCGGCCGTTTGCTGGTGGTGTCAGCGTGAACGGAAGTGGCAGAAGGAGTTGGGCCGGTGACGGCAGGGACGTCCCGGTCAATATCGTCCAGGTCAATAGCGGCCCTAAGCAGAAAAGAGAGATAAGCAACAAGGGAAAGAAGAATACCAAGGAGGAGCAGGAAGGAGAAATAATTACCCCACAGTCATCGGTGCTCCTCGGGGCATCCGGAAGCGCAGAGGCGGGATATCCAGAGGAACCTCCAGCAGAACGGGGCCGATCTTGGGCTTGGTACCAGGAATCTTCCCAGTCGGCTGGGCTCGAGTGCGCCCAGTTTGTGTGGCCTTCCCTCTCGGGGCGACCACCGTTGTCTTCGCGTGCTTGCTCGGCGCAGCACCGGTCGACGGGCCGTCAGCTTGGGAGCGTTTAAGCGGCGCCTTCTTGGGGTCGGGGTGCGAATCTGCACCGGAACCTCCAACCTTTGAGGTGCTGTTGTCGTCACTCCATTCATCCAGAAATCGTTCGAAGGAGGAATCATCCATACCCCCTTGGTCGGCTGCACCGGCATTGGCGGGGTTGTCCTCGGCGTCGGAGTCTGAGGCGGGTGAGTCGTCGTATTCGAGGTCGGCTGGATCCTCTTCCTCGCGGTTAGGGGTGAATGCGCCAGCGACCTGGCCTTCTTGCATCAAAGCAGTCGCGATAAAGTACTGAAGAATGAGCAGAGCATCAGAAGAGCAAGTGAGAAGTCGAGTAATCGGGCGAACAGAGAAAGCAATCGGAGCATACCTCGGGAGGATTGATTCCGCGGTGAAGACACTTCAGGCCAAATCGAAATGGTTTCGGCAAGCGAGTGGTGGTGAGTGCTTTCACTCGGAGGCGCATCGCTTGGTTGCTCAGCTTCTTGGTGCAGATCCGAGTGGGATCCCTCCAGGTTTCCATATCGCAGATGCGGTGCACTCGGCGCTGAAGCGGGAGCACTCGGACCTGGAGCCAGGTGGCCACGAGGTCGTATTCCTTAAGGCCATCTTTCTCAAGCTGCGCAATCCGAGCTACTTGAGCGTCAATGTTGCAGTCGCCGACCCCAAGCTTGGTCAACCACTGGTATTTCTCCGCGGGAGGGGCGAGCTGAAATTCGGGCAGGTTGATGAGGTCGGGGCCCTGGTCAGGAGATCGGACGTAGAAAAAAGTGGTCTGCCAATCCTTGACTGACTGAATGATAGCAGGGGACTCATAGCCTTGTTTGCTTGAATAAAGGATGCAGCCGCCGCATTCGGTCATGGCGGTCTCGTGAATCGGCTCGTCTTCGTCCGGATTCGGCAGAAGCCTCCCGGTCCGAGCCATGTGACCTCGGAGGTGGAAGAGGCGCTTGCACAACCCGATGCTCGGCCGGATGCCGGGATAGCCTTCGCAAAAGATGATGCGGCTGGAGTCGGTGGAAGTCCAAGAACTCTCGAAAGAAGGTGCTCACCGGCAGCCCGAAGCCGCGCTCGAAGTGCGCCAAAAAAACCACGTGCTCACCAGCGCGCGGTTCCGGCACGATCTCCTCGCCGGGGGCACGCCACTGGATGCCAGCCGGCATCTTGCGCGCGTGGAGGAGCCGGCGGATCTCGTCGTCGTTGACGGTGGAACCTTTCCACCGGCCGCGGCTGGCGGCGGATTTATCGTCCGCGGCGGCCATGGCGTCTTCCAGGGAGATGAAAGATGAATCCGTAGAGAAGGGTGAGAGGGATCCGGCAGCGGATGCTGGCGAATGGAGGCGCAGCGGCGGCGAAGGGCGCCAGCAATTGCAAAGAGAGGGTGCAGTGCGGCGGCGCCACAAGCACACCAGACCAAGGTCGCCGGAGCAGAAGCGCTGCGGCGGCACGAAGAGAAGAAGGAAAGCGAGGAAGAAGAAGTGCGGTTGAGCCCGAGGATCCCCTTCCCCCTTTGGCTTATATGAGCGGCGGGGGCGAGTGGGATGAGATAATAGGGCGGTTTCGGCGCAGAGGATCATGGCGCAGAATGCGAAGCGTGTGCAGTAACGTCCCGTCGCGCGTGGGTCGTGGGGGCCCGGAGCATTAACTACCCTGGGGAATCGGAAGCGACGCGCGACGTGGGTTGGTCAGAAGTTGGTCAAAAGTGACCGTTGGAGAAGCAATCGGCCGAGCCAGATCTCAGCTCGGCCAAGTTTGGCAACGGATCGTTTATCAGAGAAGCACGAGAGCACTCGGCGAGCTGGCAAACGAGCTCGGAGAAGTTGTATCGAACCATTGTTGGACTGGTCAGCCGGGCAGAATCTCCGATTTGAGCGTTCAGATCGGATCGAGATGTCCGATGAGGCCAGAGCAATCAAAGCGCAAGGATAAGAAAAGAAAAACTGCAAGGGCCCCGCAGTCAATTAACCGTGGGACCCTTACAACTTTAGGGGCTAGTGTCGGGGGAATGGTACCCGGGTAGGGTCACCCAGACGAAATCATTCTTTCAAGACAAGGAGGAGGCCGATTGGGCTGCTGCTGGGCCGAGCTAGGCAGTCGCATGGCCGATTGCTCCCAAGCAATCGACCATGCCGAATGCGAGCAGTCAGCCCAGGCGCAATCGGCACACTCATCAATTGGCTCAAGAGTTGACCTTATCCAGATCGGATGTCTCTGGTACAAGGTCATAAATGCGGGATCCCGAGAGATACGGATGGCAGTAAGCCAAGTCACTTCGCTGATCTGTCAGAGGAGTGTTGTCACCCTTTTCCTCTGAATCCGGAGATAGGACAACGAGATCAGAGGACATAGCTCCACTATTCATCATCATTACCTAGAAGCTACAGCATGGGTAGCCGCTTGACAAGTCCGGATCAACCGGAGATTTGCAGTCGGTGGACCCTAGCAGACGAGAGGATGACAGCTGGGGCCATCCCCCGACTGAAATGACCGTAGTACCCCGAGCTCACACTATAAGAGCCCGGGGTACCCCTCCTGTGAGAGGGACTCCCCCATTCGCATTTAATTCACACAGTAGAACCCGTAGAGAAGCAGAGGAGAGCCATGCCCACGGAAGGTCTCTTCTTCCTCTGAGCGGCTCCATGCGCATTGATTGTAGTTCGTGAGTTCATTTATAGCAAGCAGACAAGAAGGAGTAGGGGTGTTATATCTTCGGAGAGCCCCGAACCTGGGTACATCGTGGTGTCCTTCACCGTGCTTGTGCCCAACCCATTTCCGGCACCATCGACATTGTTCTCCCTCGAGTCTTCCCCTCTCTTTAGCCATCCCTATGGCATCTGTTGTTACTAAACGACGACATGCTCCTAGTTGATTGCTCCAAAGCAAGCGTATCCCGGTTGATTGCTCCCGGTTGATTGCTCCATAGCAAGCTCATCCTGGTTGAGATGGACAAGTTGGCTACTCCCAGTTGATTGCTCCAAAGAAAGCATATCCCGGTTGATTGCTCCAAAGAAAGCTTATCCCGGTTGATTGCTCCAAGTTGATTGCTCCGAAGCAAGCGTATCTCGGTTGATTGCTCCCGGTTGATTTCTCCATATCAATCTCATCCTGGTTGAGATAGCCAAGTTGGCTACTCCCAGTTGATTGCTACAAAGCAAGCATATCCCGGTTGATTGCTCCAAAGCAAGCTTATCCTGGTTGATTGCTCCCAGTTGATTTCTCCAAAGCAAGCGTATCCCGGTTGATTGCTCTCGGTTGATTGCTCCATACCAAGCTCATCCTGGTTGAGATGGCCAAGTTAGCTAATCCCAGTTGATTGCTCCAAAGCAAGCATATCCCGGTTGATTGCTCCAAAGCAAGCTTATCCCGGTTGAGTGCTCCCAGTTGATTGCTCCAAAGCAAGCATATCCCGGTTGATTGCTCCAAAGCAAGCTTCTCCCGGTTGAGTGCTCCCAGTTGATTGCTCCAAAGCAAGCATCTCCCGGTTGATTGCTCCATAGCAAGCTCATCCTGGTTGACATGGGCAAGTTGGCTACTCCCAGTTGATTGCTCCAAAGCAAGCGTATCCCGATTGATTGCTCCAAAGCAAGCTAGTTCCGGTTGAGCTCGCCTCCCGATTAACTGCTCCATGCGAGTCCGTCCCGGTTGAGCACGCCTCTCGGTCGACTGCTTCACTCAAGCCCCTGCCGAGACACTCGATGCCATCGACTACAACAAAAACAGGAGAAGATCCGAGCCGACTGCACGCAGTCGACCCGAATCTCGGAGGCTACACCCAGTGGGTGCGCTGGCGCGCCCCCACCGGAAAGAAGCTGCACCAAGTACAAAAATCTCCACCGACAAGGAAGAAGACCCTCTAGATGACCCTTCGACTCACCCGGAGGCTCGGAGGCTACTGTCGGGGGAATGACCCCCCGGTAGGGTCAAGAAGAAAGAAGTTTTGAAGGCATCAGGCGCCAATTGCGCGCCTCAGTTCCGCGCCGATTGCGCACCTCAGCTCCTCGCCGATTGCGCTCCTCAGCTCGGCCCCCGCCGACTGCTCTGGGCCGATTGCCGCAGTCGGCTGTCCGCGCGTCCGGCCGGCAGCGTGCTGAACGATTTCCCAGAATCAACAACAGCATCTCAACCGACAAGGAGAGACAAGCAGACAAGACAAGCCATGCCACCTTTAGTCACATCATGACATCGTGAATAGTGTAAAGGGGAGGTGTCACATTACATCATGTCACCCCATCACATCACATGTACTAGTTTTTTGTCCTCCTCCCCTTGTCTCCATCCCATGGGCATCTTGCCACCCACTATATAAGGGGCAAGAGAGTGCCCACGGTGGGGGGGGGGAGAGCTTACTCCATTTTCATCCATCCAAGTAGTAGCTCAGCTAGAAGCAGCTTAGCTCGGCCATGAGCCAAGTAGCTAGAACCTGGGTACTACGTTGTGTTCACCACCGTGCTTGTGCTTAGACCCGTCCGGAGCGCCGTCGCTTGCTAGCATTACCCCTCTATAGCCATCCCATGGCATCTGCCGTCACTAGATCGACGACACTCCACCTGAATCGGTTAAGCAAGTTAGGAGTTTTCTTGGCCTAGCAATCTATTGCCGCCGCTTCGTTGAGAACTTCTCCAAAGTTGCAAAGCCTCTAACTGAACTCCTCAAGAAAGATAAGAAATTCCAATGGACTCCCAAGTGCGAGGAAAGCTTTCAAGAGCTAAAAAGAAGATTGACTTCTGCACCCGTACTTGCACCTCCAGACACCAAAAAGGATTTTGAGATCTATTGTGACGCCTCACGGCAAGGGTTAGGATGCATCCTTATGCAAGACAGACATGTGGTAGCTTATGCTTCACGCCAGTTGCGGCCACATGAAGAGAACTATCCTACCCATGATCTTGAACTCGCTGCCGTAGTTCATGCCTTGAAGACTTGGTGACATTACCTCCATGGTAATCATTGTGAGATATATTCCGATCACCAAAGCCTCAAATACATATTCACCCAGCCAGATCTTAACCTCAGGCAAAGACGCTGGATAGGGTTGATAAAAGATTATGACTTCGGAATTTCTTACACCCCAGGCAAAGCCAATGTCATGGCTGATGCACTAAGTCGTAATTCGTATTGTAACAACCTCATGTTACAACAGTATCAACCACTTCTTCATGAGGAATTTCGCAAGCTCAATCTTGAGATAGTTCCTCATGGTTTTCTTTCTACCTTGGTGGTGAAACCAACTCTTGAGGATCAAATCATAGTTTCCCAAAGGCGTGCATGAGTTGTTCGCCGGATCAAGGAGAACATTGCTAGCGGAGTTGCTAAATGTTTCTCCACAGATAGCAAAGGAACGGTATTCTTTGAAAATCGTTTGGTAGTACCTAAGAATAGGGATCTAAGGCAGCTGATCCTTAAAGAAGCGCATGACACCCCCCTCTCGATTCATCCCGGTAGCACAAAAATGTACCGAGATCTACGCCATAGATTTTGGTGGACTAGGATGAAGAGAGAAATCGCACAGTTCATCACCGAATGTGATGTTTGTCGTCGCGTTAAGGCAGAACACCAAATACCTGCTGGTACTCTTAAACCATTGCCTATTCCCGAGCGGAAATGGTACAAAGTCGGTATGGACTTCATCACCGGCTTTCCAAAAACCCAGAAAGGAAATGATGCCATCTTCGTTGTCATTGATCGGCTTTCCAAAGTTGCTCACTTCCTTCCAGTTCGCGAGTCTATAACTGCTAGCCAGTTAGCGGACTTGTATGTCTCTAGAATTGTTTCTCTTCATGGTGTTCCTTTGGAAATCAATTCTGATCGTGGTAGCCTTTTCACCTCTAGATTCTGGCAAAGTTTTCAAAATTCTATGGGAACTCATCTCTCCTTTAGTACATCTTTCCACCCTCAATCTAGCGGTCAAGTTGAAAGGGTTAATAAAATCTTGGAAGGCATGCTCAGAGCTTGTGTTATCTTTTTCAGAAAGAATTCGGAGAAATCTCTTCCATTTTCCGAATTTGCTTATAACAATAGTTTCCAATCTAGTCTGAACATGGATCCTTTTGAACTCCTCTATGGACGAAGATGTCGAACACCCCTAAACTGGTCAGAAACCGGTGAAAGACAATTCTTTGGACCAGATATGATCAAGGAAGCAGAAGAGCAAGTTCGCATTGTTCGTGATTGATTGAAAGCCGCCCAGTCTCGTCAGAAAAGCTACTATGATCGTCATCATAGCCAAGAAAGCTACAATCTTGATGAGAAGGCTTACCTTCGGGTTAATCCTCTGAAGGTAACCCAACGCTTCGGTATCAAAGGCAAGTTGGCCCCACGTTACATAGGACCTTTCCGTATTCTTGCTAAACGTGGAGAAGTTGACTACCAACTTGAACTACCCCCGCACCTTTCTCGAGTACATAATGTATTACATGTCTCACAACTCAGGCGTTGCTTCAAGGACCCCATCCGCGAAGTCGACCATGAAACGCTTGATCTCCAAGATTACCTTTCTTATCGAGAATACCCCGTTCGTATTCTGGATTCCGCAGAGCGTGTCACTCGTCGTCAGAAGATCAAGTTCCTCAAAGTACAATGGTCACACCACTCCGAGAAAGAAGCTACATGGGAAAGAGAAGACCGCCTCCGTGCCGAGTACCCCACCTTCATCCCGACGAGTTCTGAATCTCGGGACGATATTCTTTTGAGTGGGGGCGAGTTGTCACAACCCCAAGTTAGGTATGTGCTAGGGTTCAAGTGCTCCTTTGCATCATGCGGAAATTTGAAAAGAAATTCAAAAATGGGGAAAAGAAAAGCCCTAAAGAATTTAATTAAATGGCCAGATAAAAATTTCTTCCAAAAATTCCTCTGATATTTTTGAAAAGTCTTATAAATATGCATGATCACATATAAAGTGAAGTGGGTCCCACTCCATGCTCCAAGATTTTTCAAAAAGTCCAAACAGAGCTTGGAAAATAAATAATAACCCTATTTTATTCGAAATTCAAATTATATGAATTTCAAAAATCTCCAAAACTGGTGAGTGGCTAGCTATATGCCATATAAGGCCATATAAATGTTTTGGGATTTTATAAAATTGTTTCGGTATTTATTTTATCAAAACAGAAAAAATAACAGAAATATTTAAAAGAGAAAATAAAAGGAGGGGAGAAACTAGACCAACTTATTCCCCCCTAGCCCATTTGGCCCAGCCCAGCCATAACCTTCTTGTCGTCTTCTTCCCCCGCGCACCGAAGCAGCATGGTGGCGTGCATGCCGTGGCCGCCGTCGACGGCGAGGCCACGCAGCAGCCTCCGTGCCCACGTCCTCATGCCACGAGGCGCCCATAAGCCTCCTCAGCCATTCCCACCTCTCTCTGCTCGCTCTCCCCTTCTCCCCGGTGAAATATCACGCACACCCGAGCGCACGCCGAAGCGCCGCCGACGAGCCCGCGTGGCCAACAACCTCCTCTCGCCAAGCTGAAGTGTCCAGTAGCACCGGAGACGTCGACTTCATCTTCCCGCGCACCCAATCGAGCTATAGAAGCTCCGGAGCTCACGCCTTCTTCGCCGAGTCGCCGCCGGCCGCCGTGGAACTCAACGTCGATTGCGCCGCCGTCCGGCCTCCTCCGACCCTGTCGTCCCGCCCGTTCGCTCCGGGTGAGCTCCCCTGAAATTCCCATCTCTCTGTGGCCGTTACCGTGCCTCCTCCGTCGACTTCACCTACACAAAGCCACGACCGCCGCCGCACCTCGACGCCGGCAAGGCTCCGGCCACCCCCTAGCCTCCGCGAGGGTGATGGGTGAAGCGGGCGAACACGGGGAGCACCCCGGTGCCTTCCACGTGCCAAACTGTGGCCGGAATGGTCACTCCGGCGAGGCTCCGCCGTGCCCAGTGGCACAGGAGACTAGCCGCCGGCTAGCCGGACTGATTAGCCCCGAATGCCCCTAACACACCCAATGACAGGTGGGCCCCCTGGCCCCCTAACCCCTCTGTTAGTTTATGCAGAGAGGGATTAATCCCCCTCTCACTGACCAGTGGGACCCAGCCGTCAGAGCCCCCCCACGTCAGCATGACCTCATGATGACGCAATAAGTCCTTTTCTAATTAAATTTAAATCCAGAAAATTCCAGAAAATAGAATAAACTTTGAAATTCAATAACTTTTAAACCATAACTCCAAATTTAATAAATAATATATGAAAAATTATCAGAAAAATGCAAGGATAATGAATATGCAATTTTTTTTCATGTTTGACCATTTTAAAATGGAGGAACAGTAGAAAATGTGCATATGGCATAATTTGAAATCAAATTTGAAGTTTGATTTTGCAAATCTTTTACAATACACTTCATTTAAATGGAATTTTCCACACATCAGCAACATGTACATCATATTATACCACTTGATCATGTGTATGTGCATGGTACATTCTTTTGATAGCATGTTTGCATTGTTTGGTATCGAATAGAGGTGGAGCCGGAACCCGAGATTACCCCCTCCATTGAAGACACCGTGTACGACCCTCGTCACCAAGGCAATCAAACCCCATTGATCATGTCTACAAAATCCCACTTCCCTCTCAGTCTCTCTTGTGCATGATTAGGAGATCACCTTGTTATCGGTTCTACCGCATAGTTGAACCCATATCCGATGCATGACCTATCATCTTGTCAAAGTAGTAAGCAAACCACAATCCTAGCTGACATAGGAGTTGCATGATATCATGTGTCCCCTGCAACTGTTATAACTTATTGCATGCTTAGAGGTTACATTGAGGTTACTTTGATCTGTGAGTCAGGATGGTTGTGATCATGTTACTGTTGAAGGTGAAACTGTGTCGGTGAATCCACCCTAATACAAGGTGAACAATGAGAGGCTGTGTAGGAGTACAAAGTGGGTTGTCTCGTTGAACACCGCCTTAAGCCCGAGTTCTTGTATGGTAATCCAAGACAAAGATTACAACCACACATTGGGCTCACTGACCCCTCTCGGCCTAGTACCTCAATCCGTGTTGACATCCAGGAGTCACATTAGTTCGGGCTTTCCATTTGGCATGTGCATAGAAAAAGAATGAAGGAATGGTTGCATCATATAGATATGTGGGTGCACCTATGAGGCCGGAAAACCATCTGCTAAAGTTGGTGTCTCGGTCACCTGCATTGTCTGAGTCCGTATCGTTGAACCGGCCGGACTCTCGAGCGGTAGCAACTCAGATAGTCGACTCCAGGAATAGACCGCTTGTGAGCGATGTGTCGTGGTGAACATCCTCGCTGTCACCTCTTGAACGGTGGCGAGAAAAAGGCGGTAACCGATGGTCATGTGTGTGTAGCTTACACCCTTGCAAGGTTAACAAAACTTTTCGAATAGCCGCGTCCGCGGTCATCGACTACTTGCAACATGTACTTGATTATTAGACAACTTGAATGGATACTTCTAAAACTCGCAAGATAAGCGTGAATGCTATGGTGTGCTCCTCGTGGGGAAGTCGAAGAAGTAACCAAAGTGGTGTATTGGTTGGAGACTTGGTAGTGGACTCGTGTACGCTTCTTACCTCAAGTCTAGTACTCGTAGTACAGGACTAGCCAAGTCGAAGCTGACACTTCTGCATGTTGAAACCCCACCTCCCTTTACCTTGAAACTTGAGCATGAGTGGTATAGTTCTGATGTAAGTCTTGCTGAGTACGACTTTGTACTCACGTTTGCTTATTCTATGTTTTAGATGGAAACCCAGACCCCGATGGATTCACCTTCCTGAAGCTCGACGTTGACTAAGTTAGTATAGTTCCAGACAGAAGTCTGGTCCCTCGTGGAAGGGCATGTATGTTGAACAAGGCTTCTCTAAGCCATTTGTTAATCTTGTCTGTACTCAGACCTAATTTGCTTACGTTGTTTGATGTAATGTTGGATCACAGACTCGTGATCTCTTTGTGTACTCTATGTAAGTCAATAAAGATATACTTTGTAGAGTTCATGCAATGTATACCTGCTGTTTACACTAGACATATATGCTGCGTGTATGGTTATAACATGCATGTCTTAGTGTGGGGTTCGGTAGCTTAGTTGTGTTCTTGCCGGCGGTCTTTTATACACCAAGTGGCCCTTAGATGTGCGCAGCTTGGGGCATCACGATGCGATTGCTCGTGACTCTGTCACGTGGCACACTTTGTTGTATGATTGAGCCAGCCCGAGACCCCGACTAAGTGATCGGGCTGGAGTCTGTTTATGTAAGTGTTATAATTCAATCGATAATATGGTTGAGGGGACTTGTCTATGAGTATGGGATTTAACCACCCATAATCATTTGGACTTGTGAGAGGGCGATGAGGACCCATCTCAGTTGATCATCCGGCCTGGATGCGATGCCCCTCACGTACGAAGCTTTCCGAGAGTGTTCTGTGCTTGGCCTTGTCTGCTTAGACAAGTGGGTACGACTCTCGGATCTCCATATGATTGAGTTGTGACTAGAATTACATATGAAAATTCCGGGTCCCGACACCCTGCTTAGTATGCATGCTTAGGATGCTACGATGTTACCTCCTGTTACTCCTTGGTTTGGGATATCACATTATTATATTGTTATGGATGATATGATTATGATAATGTTGACTATATTCGACAAAGGATGGAAGGTCTTGGCTATCCCGCACCGACGCTTTGTTCCATTCGAGTCACCTAGGATCCGAGTTACGGGTATTGGTTTTAAGACTGAGCGTGCCTAACCACGTGTGGGATTTTATGGGGTCCGCTTTTCTTACCTACCTAGCTTCAAAAATTTCTAGTGGTGGCCCAAGCTGATTTACCATTTGAAAACATGCATATATGTCTGTCGGGTCGCTCCTAGAGAGATGGGCGTGCGTGCGGAGCCTTGTAATGGGCCGTTGGTACACCCCTGCAGGGTTAAATCGTTTCGAGAAGCCGTGTCCACAGTTATGGACGACTTGAGACCTACTCCTTGTTCATAGACAACAACAACTGAGATAATCTTAAAATAACTTGATCAACGTGTGTGTGCCTTGACTGCTTCTTCTTCGTCGCGACGCGAAAAGGAGGACAAGGATAGGATAGGTGTTATGCTTGCGTAAGTAGCTGATAGCAGACTTGTTGGAGGCGATTCCTCATCGAATGCTTGGCTTCTTATCTTACTCTCTAGATCGTTAGCCACTTTATAAATGCTAGTGCGGCAGCAACCTCACCACTTATCCCATCCTTACCGTAAACTACTAGTTGTCCTAGAATGACGAGTGATGAAGTCCTTGTTGGGTTAGTTGACCACTACAGTTGGATGCTGAGTACTTCTGTACTCATGATACTACACCCAAACTCTTTTCAGGGTTCTTGATCGACAAAATGTATGGTGATCGACGTTTCACGTGGAGACTCGACGACGACTGGTTACGCGGATCCCGGCGGAGGGCCTGGACCCGTGTGGTTATGGGGATCGATGTTTTTCTCTTTGCCACTAGGCAATTGATTGTAGTGTGTACTCAGACATATACCTTCCGCTGATGTATTGTATTTAAGGCAGTTGCATGCCGATTGTATGAGATGTTGTATCCTTGTATCTGTAATGTTGTGATATCATGTTGGAAATTCGGGGCATATGGCTATGTCATATGTCGCGGTGGGACCGATATGTGCTTCGTCCCCGGATCTGGATGGAAACATCTAGATCTGGAACAGTACCGCATATCGGGCCTTACAACTTGGTATCAGAGCCTTACCGACCGTAGGATCCCCTCTCTGGCCGAAGTCGAGTCTAGACAAAAACTATTTTGTAGTTACTAAGTTAGTTATCGGAGAGTAGGATTCTATTTACTCCTTACCCTTGCTCTGGTCAGGATAAGTGTCGTAAGCGTATTAATTCTCGCCTTATCCCCTTCAAACTTTAGGATCTCGAGTGAGTGGAGTATCGGAACCGTTACAATGCCTTGCTTGCAGCGTATTGTCTCGATTCCGATCTCAGGTTGGGAAATCCTGTAGTACCTTTAGTCTGTCCGACTCTGGCTTATATCTCGGTCGTCTGTTGACTTCAGTCCTCTTGCCTAGTATCCTCACGGCTTACATGAGAGTACTCCCCTTGATCTTCGCTTTGAAGTGTCGTTCTTCCTCCTGATCTCCCGATGGTTTCGTTTTTCGACGTTGCCGTCTCTCTGCCGAAATTTATCTCGACGGAAGTTGATCGTTGACATGGAGCAGAGTCCCTTGTTGGTGGTGTTGAAGATCGTCGTCTCTCTTTTCTCTCCCTCCTCTCCCCCGGATTATCCTGGATCTCGGGACGAGATCCCTTGTTGGTGGTGTTGTATTGTAACAACCCAGATTTCACAAAAATTAAAATTTTTGTTTTCGGTGTGAATTGTTTGATTGTCTGATTTGTTTGCGGTGCTTGCATCCCCGATTTATAGATCGGCGATTAATTTCCCCCCCCTCTTATCTCGTACCGGACGGAGACTGACCCTTTCCACCCTGACACTCGACCTTTGCGGCACCGGGTTTCACCCGATCACCGTCGCGAAAACCGCACGAGACAAGCCGCAGCCAACAGAACGTAAAACCCCCTTTAATAAGTAAACGGGATAATTTTATAGCACACCGGAAAGTGTTCTCAGAACGGTTCTAGCGTGAGGTGAACGCAGCCGGATCGACGCGCTGATCGCGCAGTTCGAAGGTTTACCCGAATCGGAGGTCCCGCGGACACCCGGCGGTAAAAAACGTAAACATCGCGCGCGTGATGGAAAAAACGAGGATGTTTTTGCAAACTGCCAGCCACCTGGGCTAAATAACGACCACCAATCTCCCACCCCTTTCTAGGGTTTATCTCTGGAAAAATTGCAAACGCCCCCTCCACTTTGCCCAAATTTGACTCCCAAGACCCAATTTTCGAAACCCTAACACTCCCTCAGATCTGGACCATCAGATCTGTGATCTGATGGCCCAGATGAGGCCACGTTGCTCCCAGCCCCCTTCCAGCCAAACCGGACCACGACGGGCCCGCCTCCCCGCCGTCGGGCCTGCCCGGGCCGAGCCGCCGCCGTTTTCCCGCGCCCCTGTCGTGGAGGCGCCGCCGAGCTTCGGCCATCGCCGGCCGCCGCGCCCCTGGTCACCTCCTCCTCTCCCCTCGCTCTCCTCCTCTCCCTTCTCTAGCCTCACCGCAGCCCCTCCTTCTCCCGCAGGTCGCCGCCGCCATGGCCGCCCCAGCCCGAGCTCGCCTCACCGTCCAAGGAAGTCGCCGGACCTGCGCCGGACAACTCGCTCTCCTCCGCTGCTGCCCTGCCCGTCCACCCTGCGACCCCTCCGCGCCTCTGCCGCCTCCTGCATCAGTCGGCTCCGGCGAGCCACCGGCGCCGAGCGCCGCCGCCATCCCCGCTCTAGATCGGGAGCCCGATCCAGATCCCCCACCGCCGCCTGTAGGGCCGGCGCGCCCAACGAGGCCCACTAGCGCCCAGCGAAGCTCACCAGCGCCCAGCGGCCCAGCGCTACCCAGCCCGCGAGGCAACTGCCGCCTGGTGCGAAGGATAACTATCCCGCGCCCAATTCGTCCTGGGGCTGGCCCATAAGGTCCTTGTTTTTTTCCCTGGACCCCTCAAAATTCTGCTAAGTCCTTTATATTATTGCTGCTGATGCTGTTTTGCGTTGTTATTTGCGAGTAAATCGTAGCCCGGATCGCGATGCGCCCAAAAGGAAAATTGTTTAGAATTGTGTTTACTTCAGTTCATATTTTGTGAGCATTTTGATTTGAGGCCATCTTGATGTTGTTAATCTGTGTTGAAGTGGGCATCAGACTGTTAACTGCTGTTAATTCCTGTTAAGTGCTGCTGTTATTATTTTATTGAAAGTTTGATTGATGATTGTGACACATCCATGAGGCCTATTGCATTGATTCTTTTTGCATACTGTTAAGCATCATGTCTACTTCCATTACATTATTGCATTGTCATGTTTACATTTCTGGTCATAGTTATGTTTAGCTCCAAAGTTGCTATCACGCTGTTTTTGACAGCCACCTCTGTTTTTCACTAAGTCTGTAACTTTCCAATGCCATGTTGCTTGCTTAATATCTTTTGATCTGTGGTGCATATGTCCTTGATTCTTGTTTGTACCTGATCACCATCATGTCTAGTTCATTGCCATTTATTGCTATGTCATATTGCTGCACTTTTGCATATAGTTTTACCCCTGTTTATACAACATGATAATAAAAGTTTCTGCCCTGTTTTCCTGATTTTCACTAAGTCCTAGACCAGTAATGTTTTATTGCATTTTGCATGGGCTATAATTTATTGTTCATGATGCCTATTTGCACGATTACTTTTGCCATGCCTTCCCTGTCATGTCTACTTTAGTTTCATATCAATTGTGAGCATGTTTGCATTCATTATCCTGTTTATGCATTGCTCTAAAGTGTGCTACCTGATGTTGGCAGATTGTGTTCCAAACTTGTTTTGCTTGTATCTTTTTAACCGTAACTCCGTTTGGGGTGTTCTTTATATGTAACTTGATTAGTTTTTCGTGTACTTTGTGTTTATGCTATTGTTTGCTGTTTTTAACCAACCTAAAATATGGTTTAGGACAGAACAATACCAAATGTTTCAATTGTCGTGTGGCACTTAGTGTATGCCATGTTTAGGTTGTGCCTCACTTAAATTGACTAGCATAGATAGTTTATCTTATGCTTCACCTCTTGTCGTGTTTGTGTGCTATGCCATGCTTGCTTGAGTTGCCATGTTAATAACCTCTGCTCACCTTGTGTATCTAAACAACTTGAACCATTCTAAATGTGCGGTATCGTCGTGTGTGACGAGTACTCCACTTAACCTGTTAGCAACCGCTCTCGACGGTAGGTGCGATGTCTCGTGTTGCCCTCTTGTTGATGCTTGCTCGTGTTTTATTCGTAGTAATAGATGCTTGTTCATTGATTGCTTTCAAGTGTTTACCCTCTTGTGTGCTTCCGCGGGTACCTCTCGGAGACGATGCGAGCTTGCGATCAACTACACCTTCGGAATCAGAGTTATCAACATGCAAGGACTATACATTACTTATGATCCATTCTATTTCAACCAGCGGTTTTCATGCTAGTCTAGGTTAGGTTCGATGTTTGATCCTACCACATGTTTACAGCCTCTTTCAAACCGATACAGCCATGTCCCCTCCCAGAAAACCTTGTACTGCTATGTTACTATTGCTCGTTGCTCAGCCCATGCTTAGTATGCATGCTTAGGAAGCTACGATGTTACCTCCTGTTACTCCTTGGTTTGGGGTATCACATTATTATATTGTTATGGATGATATGATTATTATAATGTTGAGTATATTCGACGAAGGATGGAAGGTCTAGGCTATCCCGCCCCGACGCTTTGTTCCATTCGAGTCACCTAGGATCCGAGTTCCGGGTATTGGTTTTAAGACTGAGCGTGCCTAACCACGTGTGGGATTTTATGGGGTCCCCTTTTATTACCTACCTAGCTTCAAACATATCTAGTGTGGTGGCCCAAGCTAATTTACCATTTGAAAACATGCATATATGTCTGTTTGGTCGCTCCTAGCAGATATCCTTTAAAATAACTGGGGCCAGCGGAGACATGGTTTCTCTTGTTGGTCCACACCTGGAAGCTAGGGGGCTGACCACATGTGAGGGGATCAGTTACCCCGACCTCGTCCAGCCGGAAGAGTCCGATCCGAGAGTGCGGACGACACTTGGATTGGGTGTCGACTCCCCAGGGCCACTCGGATTTGTTCATTGTTAGCTAGAGGGACATGTCGTACCGGATCTCTCGGAACAACTCTTCAATGAGTGTCTTTAACGGGCCCGACTGAGAGAGAGATGGGCGTGCGTGCGGAGCCTTGTAATGGGCAGTTGGTACACCCCTGCATGGTTAAATCTTTTCGAGAAGCCGTGTCCACGGTTATGTACGACTTGAGACCTACTCCTTGTTCATAGACAACAACAACTGAGATAATATTAAAATAACTTGATCAACGTGTGTGTGCCCTTACTGCTTCTTGTTCGTCGGGATGCGAAGAGGAGGACAAGGATAGGATAGGGGTTATGCTTGCGTAAGTAGCTCATAGCAGACTTGTTGGAGGCGATTCCTCATCGAATGCTTGGCTTCTTATCTTACTCTCTAGATCGTTAGCCACTTTATAAATGCTAGTGCGGAAGCAACCTCACCACTTATGCCATCCTTACCGTAAACTACTAGTTGTCCTAGAATGACGAGTGATGAAGTCCTTGCTGGGTCAGTTGACCACTACAGTTGGATGCTGAGTACTTTTGTACTCATGATACTACCCCCAAACTCTTTTCAGGGTTCTTGATCGACAACAGGTATGGTGATCGACGTTTCACGTGGAGACTCGACGACGACTAGTTAGGAGGATCCCGGCGGAGGGCCTGGACCCGTGTGGTTATGGGGATCGATGTTTTTCTCTTTGCCACTAGGCAATTGATTGTAGCCTTTACTCAGACATATACCTTCCGCTGATGTATTGTATTTAAGGCAGTTGCATGCCGATTGTATGAGATGTTGTATTCTTGTATCTGTAATGTTGTGATACCATGTTGTAAATCTGGGGTATATGGCTATGTCATATGTCGCGGTGGGACCGATATGTGCTTCGTCCCCGGATCTGGATGGAAACATCTAGATCTGGAACAGTACCGCATATCGGGCCTTACAGCTGCCCCCTTTGCCCATATATTCTCCGTGACGCGAAACCCCCAAAGACAGAACCCTTTTTCGCGATCTCTCCTCTGTTCCGCCGCCGCCGTGCTTCCAAGATCGGAAGCACCAGGAGACCGCTTCCCGGCACCCTGCAGGAGGGAGGAACCACCTCCGGGAGGTTTGCCACCACCATGGACGCTTCCTGGATGAACCGTGAGTAGTCCCCCTTGGACCATGGGTCCTTGATCAGTAGCTATGTGATGTTCTCCTCCCCTCTTTGTTCTTCATGGTTTAGACCTCGTGAGCTGCCCTACATGATCGAGGCACATATGTAATCTTTATGCTGTTGCTATGCTAAGTTTGCTGGGATCTGATGGATTATGGGATTATGTTCAGATTGTGTTTGGGTAATATATTTGATTCTCCTCTTTTATATTTATGTTCTTGAGTAATCCTTGCATGTTCTCCGTTGCTGTTTATTGCTTTGGCCAACTAGTAGGTAGTGACTCCAAGAGGGAGCGTTATGCGTGATTGTGGGTTCATGCCCCCTGATGACTAGCTGGAGTGACAGAAACATGAGTCCAGGGGATGTGTTATTGCCACAAGGGAGAAAACAACGGTACTTGTACTTGCGGGTGCAAGGATTGTTTACTTTACGCAAAGTTCTTTAATGCAGTTGTCTGTTGCTTTGAGTTCACACTTTGGGTGGGATTCGCAACTTAATACCAGCGAGATGTTCTAGATAGATATCTCAAGGTGGATGATTAGTAGGTAGATGCAGATGGATTTCGGTCTACTTGTCTTGGCGTGCAGCCCAAGATTTTGAGCCTCTACCTTTCTTTATAGCATAGTTAGCATTGGTTTGCGCACATAATCCTGTCAATAGCCTAGCTGTAATTTGTTTACCTCGCATGGCTACTTTATCGTCTTTTGGGAGAGAGACATCACTAGTGAACATCATGAGATCCCGGTCCATATTTCAAATACTATTTGCACCCACTATTTATTTTCTGCTTTATTTAATTTTCTGTTGCTATCACTATCATTATTATCCCGTACGTTTTATCCTTTGTAAACAACAAGGCTGGAGGGATTGACAACTGATGTCTACGCACGCTTTTATTCTAGTAGACTATGTTGGGCCTCCGAGCGCAGAGGTTTGTAGGACAGCAGCAATTTCCCTCAAGTGGATGACGTAAGGTTTATCGAACTCAGGGAAGTAGAGGTTGAAGATGGTCTCTCTCAAGCAACCCTGCAATTAAGATACAAGAAGTCTCTTGTGTCCCCAACACACCTAATACAACTAGGAGTTGTATAGGTGCACTAGTTCGGCGAAGAGATGGTAAAATACGAGTGATAGGTGTGGCAAAGCAAGGTAATATAAATCTGTAATAAAAAGTGCAGCAAGCAAACATGTGACAAAAGTGATCACAAACGGTGTAACAATGGTGGAAACAAGGCCTAGGCTTCATACTTTCGCTAGTGGCAACTCTCAACAACATTAACATAGTCTAATCACATGATATTTCCCATAAAACATGCAATGGAGACGCACTCGGAGGTCATTCCTTTATGGTCAAGAGAGGATGAGAATTATGTAGGTCTACAAAAGCACACCTCAAAGTTCGTAGTTCTCAATCTATGGATTTCCCAATGTCACCGCGGCCATCCAAAGAGAGTACCACAATCACCACAACATATCTCAAGGATAGTCAAAGACAAGCACCAAGAGACTCTCAATCTTCAATCAACACACAAAAGAGGAAATCACTCATGATAATATTCTTCTAACCCATGTCCAATAGACCGCTATCACCTTGGTCTCGGGGATTATACTAGATAAGATCAATTGAGTACATCAATCCAATACATAAGGGAAGGGGAAATATCATGGGATCACCCTAAATTAACATAGCCTATAATCACAACAAAGATCACATCATGAGAGAGAGAAGAACACATAGCTACTGGTAGAAACCTCAGCCCCGAGGGAGAACTACTCCCGCTTCATGGAGGGAGGAAGCAACGTCGATGGAGATGAATCCGGGGGCACTTCCCCGTCCCGGCAGGGTGCCGACACAGGAATTCTGGTCCCCCGAAGCTTGTTGGCGATGGCGACGGAGATCGGAATCGCTTCTGGAAAAAGTACTTCGATATTAGAGGTTTCCACCCCGAGGGCTATATATAGGCGGAGGGGGTGTCAAGGGGACCCACCAGGAAGCCAGGAGGCCTCCTGGCGCGGCCTAGGGTGGGGCCGCGCCAGGGACCCTCCTGGTCTCCTGGTGGTGGCCCCCCTCCGCTACCTTGGTGATTCCGGAAGCTTCCGGGTCGCTCATTTTTTATCTGATTTTTTCGGATTTTTTGGAGCACTTTTAATGGCCGGAAAACCTGAAATACAAAAACTGCAGAAAACAACAACTAGCAGCTGGGAGCACTGGGTTAATAGATTAGTCCAAATATTCTCAAAAGTTTATGAAAGTTCAAGCAAATCATGGCAAAGTCACACAAAACATGCATGGAGCAAGCAGAAATTATAGATACGTTTGGGACGTATCAACATCCCCAAGCTTAATTGTCAGAACCCTCTGTTAGGTAACGTGATAGGATCAAAGTAACCTTGTATCATGTCAAATTTTCAAAAGAAATCTTTGAAATCAAATTCAAGATCAAAATGGGAGAAGGAAACCCCCCCAGATGAATTAATTCAAAAGGGCAGATAAAAATCTTCTCCAAAAATTCATGTTAGATTTTTGAAAAGTCTTATAAATGAGTGTGATCACATATCAAGTGATGTGGGACCCATCCCATGCTCATAGATTTTTCAAATAATCAAACAGTGCCTTGGAATTAAAGAAATACCCCTATTTGATTTAAGATTCAAATTATTTGAATTTTAAAAATGTTGAAAGTTTATAAGTGACTAGTCTATATTATTATGAGGCCACATAAAAGTTTTCAGCATTTAATAAAATGTTTAGAAATTTTATTTAGCTAAACAGAACAAATGTCAGAAGAGAAAACAGAAAAGAAAAATAGAAAAGGAAGCAGAAACCTTACCAGACGCCCAGGCGAAGCCGGCCCACCCCAGCCCAGCCGGCCCATAGGGGCAGCGGCGTCTTCTTCCCCATCCCGCGCCTCCAAGCTGCTCGGTGGAATGCCACCGAGCTAGCCGGGGACGCCAAGTCGCCGCCGAGAACTTCCAGGCCTCCCCGTGGCCTCTTCTCGCACCTGGAGACTCCCCCCCTCCAGAGCTTCCTCCTCCTCCTCCCGTGCTCGAATCCGTCGCCGCCCGAAGCCTCACCGGAGCGCACCGCCGTGGACGACGTGGCCACCGTGCCCTAGAGCTCAAGCCAGCAAGTCCACCGTGCTCCTCGTCCTCGACTTCGTCTTCAAGCAGAAGCTGGATCCCTAATTCCTCCCCGAGCCGACGCCATCGTCTTCAACCTCTCGCTGGACCCGCGAGCTCGCCGCCGTCGATTCGCCGCCGTTGAAGCCTCCCCAAGCTTGCCGTTGCTTCCGTTCGACCCCTCTATCCGTTTTCGCCATGGATGCCGAAGCACGTCGCCGCCATGGACGACGATGAGGTCGCCCCTGTGCCCCATCATCGCGTCCAGCGCGCGCGTTTGTCTCCCAGTGACTCTAGCTTTCGAACGCATGCGAACTCAGCCCAAACCTTGCACTACAACGTCATCTACGACCTCGCCGCCGTTCTGTTGCCGCCGGAGTCGTCGCCGTCGTCGCTCCCGACCACCCCGTGACCCCCCGTTGTCTCCAGAAGACGCGGACGAAGCTGCTGCATCCATTGGTGTCCTCACCGTGGCCTCCCGTGGCCCCTAGCCCATTCTGGCGAGGCGCCGCCGTGGCTCCAGTCGCCGGCATTTTGCCGCCGGCGAGTTAGCCAGACCCCCTCCGTTAATCACCTTGCTAATGACCCCCTGGGTCACTGACCAGTGGGCCCAGTGGTTTAATTAAGCCACTGGATTAATTTTAACCCATGGGTTAATTAACCCAGTCACTGACAAGGTGACCCCACATGTCAGCCCCCCCCCCCTGACGTCAGCACTTGCGCAATAAATCAGTTAAATTAATTTCCAGAGATTATTTGAATTAAAAGAATTCCAGAAATTCCAGAAAATACCCCAAATTTGGAAATTCATAGAAAATTCATATTAACTCCAAATTGGACAAATAATATATGAAAAATGATCAGGAGAAAATTATCTTTCCAAATATGCAACTTTCAACTCTGTTTGAGTTGAATTTAAAATGTTATCAGTAGCATTTGCTATTTGATTTAAATGGAATCAAATCAAATTCAAATCAAATAATTTTTGCAACTTGAACCATGGCAACATGCTACATTTCAATCACACATCAGAGGAATATCATACACATTTGAAGTTGTTTCAAAATTATCAAACTATATCACATACAAGTTGGTTAATGTTGAATTCAAATGTGGAGTTTGAATTTGCATTTCAAATGCAATATACTCCACTTAAATGGAATTGCCTCACACATCAAAACTTATACTTCAAGTTTCAACATTCATTCATGTGCTTGAGCATTGCATTCATATTGATTGCTACTTCGTGCTTTGTTTGTCGAGTAGAGGTGGAACCGGAGCAAGAGGTTGCAACCTTCGTTGAAGACCCCGAACCCGAACCTCGTCAGCAAGGCAAGCAAACCCCCATTGATCATGTCGATAAAATCCCACTTCCCTCTCATGTCTCGCTTATGCATTGTTTAGGATGATCACCATGCTTCGTTTCTACAGCATAGATGAACCCATTCCTTTCCATGACCTATCATTTTGTCACAGTAGTAAGCAAACCACAATCCTAGCAAATGTAGGAGTTGTTTGATATCATGTGGCCCCTGCAAATGTTATCGCTTATTGCATGCTTAGTATGATACCATGTTGTTACTGTGATGTGAGTCGGGATGGGAATGATCATGTTGATGTTGGTAGAAAAGTGTTGGTGAATCGACCCTAAATCAAGGTGAACGATGAGAGGCTGTGTAGGAGTACACGGTAGGTTGTCTCGTTGAACACCGCCCTAGTACGAGTTCTTGTGTGGTGATCCAAGATGAAGAGTACAACCACACATTGGGCTCACTGACCCCTCTCAACTTACTAACTCATCCCTTTCGATGTCCAGATGTCGCAATAGTTCGGAGTTCTGGTAGGTCTGTGGCCTGGATGCTAAGTGAGAGAACGGCTCATCCGAGACCGGCTTATGCACCACGCACACATCACTTGGGTCCACTTCGGTAAACCGACCGGGTTCACGATTGTGGTAACCAACCCAAGTAGGCGGCTTTCTTGGACTAGATCGGCTATGAGGTAACAGTTATGGTGAGCATCCTCGCTGGCACAACTTGAATGGTGTCGAGATCAAAGGCGGTAAATGATGATCATGTGTGTGTAGCGGTACACCCTTGCAAGGTTATCAAAACTATTCGAATAGCCGCGTCCGCGGTTATGGACTGCTTGGAAAGCTTAGCTTGATTATTAGATAACTTGAACCGGATACTTCTAAAACACACCAAGATAAGTGTGAGTGCTATGGCGTGCTTCCTCGTGGGGAAGTCGAGGAAGGCACCATAGTGGTGTATTGGTTGGAGAAAGTAGTGGACTCGTGTACGCTTCTTACCTCAAAGTCTGGTACTCGTAGTTCAGGATTAGCCAAGTCAAAGCTGGCACTTCTGCAAGTGAACCCCACCTCCCTTTACCTTGATACATGTGCATGAGTAGTATAGCTCCTATGTAAGTCTTGCTGAGTACGACTTTGTACTCACGTTTGCTTAATCTATGTTTTAGATGATGCCACTGAACCCGAAGGTGGCTTCTTCATCGAGCTGGACGACTGAAGACCAACTAGTCTAGTCCCAGTCAGACGACTGGTTCCCTCGTGGAGGGCTTTGTGTTTAAATAAGGCTTCTTAAGCAATTTGTTAAACTTGTCTGTACTCAGACATAATTTGCTTCCGCTTGTAATGTAATGTTGGATCACATGTATGTGATCTCTGTTTGCACTCTATAAGAGTTATCAATAAAATTGTACACTTTGTAGAGAATTGCAATGGTACCTGCTGTTCATACAAGGCATGTGTGCTGCGTGTATGTTTATAACATGCATGTCGTTGTATGGGTTTTCGAGACCTTAGTTGTGTTCTGGCTGGCGGTCTTTCATACACCAAGTGGCCCTTTGATGTGCGCAACTTGGGGCATCGCGATGCGATTGTTCGAGACTCCGTCTCGTGCACACTTTGTGGTATGATCGAGGCCGCCCTAGACCCCGACTAAGTGATCGGGCTGGAGTAAGTCTATGTAAGATTTTTGAGATAGTTGATAGTATGGTTGAGGCGACTTGTCTTTGAATATGGGAGTTCACCACCCATATCATTAGACTTGTGTGCGGACGATGAGGACCCATTTCAGTTGATCATCCGGCCTGGATGGGATACCCCTCACGTACGATGCTTTCCGAGAATGTTCAGTGCTTGGCCTTGTCTGCTTAGACAAGTGGGTGCGGTTCTCGGCTCTCCATATGACTATGTCTTAACTGGACTTGCATACGCTAACCCCGGGTCCCGACAGACTTGGTATCAGGGCAGGACTGACTATAGGACTAGTAGCCTTGGCCGAAGTTGAATCTAGCTTGCTATAGTTATATAGTTACTCTGGGTATATAAGGGAACAACGTAAGGCTTCTTTTTTCTCCTTACCCCCTTCGTTTTGAGTTCTGAGTTCTGAGTCACCCTCATCTTATTCTACGGGAAGATATGACTAGGCTCTCCTCTGTCTGATTAGAACATCTCGTTGTTTGCTTCCTCATAGTCGTAGGAAAGTTGTGACCGATTTGTTAGAGTGGTTATGCTCCCTGTTTCATTACATCGTATATAAGTGCTGTTTTTCATGATTGGAAGAAATTGTCATTTCTTACAATTACAGCCGTTATGCTGTCCGAGTCATTCCAGGTTTATCTCATAATCTGATGCAATTGCAAACTCCTTCTGTTTCAGATGGCAGATATTCCCCCTCGACAGATTGTTCGTTTGACTAGGTGCCTCGGTGTGCGTGGCCATCCCGCCACGTTGATCGAGATGATGTCCTATGTGGGATATCGATGGTACCCTGAGTACACCGTCGAGGAGCAGTTTCACGACTTCAACCAGACGCAGTTCCACTGCATTGTCCGGATCTATCCGCACCACGTTGGAGTCACCCAGCCTATCCACTTTGGACATGGCATTGGCATTACCGAGAACATGGCTGTGCAGGATGCTGCATACTCATGTATGACACTGCTGAGAGAGGAGCACACTTTGCTGAGAGAGACCTCTTTCCGCTATATCCCTACTGCACTTCCAGGAGAAGAGGGATATTACACCGGACTCTACTCAGATCACTCTGTAGAGGATCCCGCACTTCAGATGACTGCTAGGTTTGCTAGTGACAGAGATCGTGATGCACGCGCTCTCCGTTTCAAGCTCTACGCCACCCGTGTTCGTCTGTATCGAGCACTGACACTTTTGGCACCCTTTGTGAGTGTTGGATCAATTGAGCATGATGCGATCTACCCAGTGAGGACTCAGATGCCTTCTCGAGTTGCTTGGCCCGAGATTGGAGGCATTTTACCACCCCGTGGTCCTTTGCTTCCACCCTACGCTGGACCCAGGCCCCATCCTTGCCCAAATGGATATCAAGGTCCACAAGCCTCCGTGTTTTCCGATGGTCACCTCCAGCTACCGGGATACGCGGGTAACTTTTATGAGGACTATTATGGAGATGGAGATGAGTGAGACCGCCTGTGGTCTTACTAAGTGATGATGTAGTAGTATCTTAGTATATTGTAAGAAAGGTGTCTAAGATTCCAGAGGCTTAGATAAATAATGTATAGGAAGTCAGAGTGCCTCTGAAGGATGTATCATCTTCATCACGTTTGTATTAGCTTAGTGTTGGGAAACGTAGTAGAAAACAAAAATTTTCGGCCTACGAATCAAGAACCCAAGATCATCCAAGAAGATTGCATACAAGGTTTTAGGTCATGGCTCACCAACCGATGTAGCGGAAGTAGAGTTGGTGAAGCTCGTGGACGTAGTGGAAGTAGATCTCGCAAGTTCACCCACGAACAGTCCCTCGATCAATCCCACGAACAAGTCCCGCGATCTAGTCCCACGGACAAGTCCCATGAACAAGCTCCTCGAAGAAGGGTCGAAGGTACGACCCCTCCATTAGTATCCACACATCCCGTAGCAGCAATCCAGCAGCGCTCCGCCGTCCAGAGATGAACGCCACCGAGAAAACTAGAGGGAGAAAACCCTAACGGATTTCGATCTAGAACAGCGTCTAAACCGGGGTCTAAAAGTGGAGCAACGGGGTTTAGAGGAGGGAGGGTGGCGCATAGGCCTTGGGGATTGATTGTGTGTCTTCCCCCCAGCCTTCCAAACCTACACATACCTTCCCACCGGAAACCTTCCATAATGGTATTTGGAAATCCCACCTGGAGGATCTCCCACCCCTTTTTGGTGCGCCCCCACCACCTGGCCGGCCAGGGTAGCCTAGGTGGCTTGCCCCCCAAGGCCAGGGGCGCAGGGCAGTGGGTGGTACTGCCCGGAACCTTCCGGAACCTTCTAGAAGCTTCCAGGACCTTCCGGGACCTACCGGGACTGTTTCGGGACATTCCGGACACTTTTGGAGCACTTCCAATACCTTCCGGAACCTCTAACGAATGTTCCGGAGCCATCTAAATTGGTTTCGGAGCCATCCGGGCAAAGGTTATTATGTCCGGTGAACACAACATATTGTTTAAGCTGTCCACCGATCACCGAAACTATTCCGGTTGATCGTAAACTTTCCCATTACCATTTTCATATGTTCCGGAACCACCTGGGACTACTCCAGAGAGATCCGAACATATCCTAAATACCCAGAACTACTTCTGGTGCCCTTATGAACTATTCCATAAATCTCCGGAACTACTTCCGGTACCCGTATGAACTATTCTGCTTTGCTTCCACTAAACCTTCTACCATACTAGTATTCTGACAGACTATTGCTCGTTAAGTGTGTGACCCAATAGGTTCGGTATAATGCGGACATGACTCAGAACATCTTCCGGACATAGGTCAACAGCCTTTCGTCAATAGCCAATAATCAACAGCGGAGCCATGGACACCCATGTTGACTCCCGCACATACACGAAGAAACTTCGAGTGAACCATTATGTTTATTCATGTACCATTCCCTTTGCTTCGTGATATACGACAAAGTTAGAGGAGAGATGTTTGGCACCCATGTGTAACAACTTCTTGAACACAAGCCACTCGTTATCCTCTTTGCTCGTTTGTCCATTTTCTCGTTATCGTATTCCGGTATCCCCGTGACTGAATCACAATGCGTCTGGCCAGACTATAATGGATACC
The DNA here is from genome assembly GCA_950022295.1 of Bromus sterilis. Classification (NCBI taxonomy): domain Eukaryota; kingdom Viridiplantae; phylum Streptophyta; class Magnoliopsida; order Poales; family Poaceae; genus Bromus; species Bromus sterilis. Next base: position 32,249,485 of record OX465598.1, read on the forward strand.
GTCATACCGAGTGGGCCCGAAGTGAATATCTTCTTCATCGTGAAGGAGCAAATCCCATTCTTGAACTATCACAGTCACTAGCCACACCATCTGACATACCCAGAACTTATTTTACTACTTCCCATTTACGGGAGGATTCATCTAAGAACCAAAGCATGTCTTCCTGTGTGAAGCAACTCGATACTCTCATGGTCTAAGGAATTACGTATATGATAACATTTCATGATATGACTTATAACGTAGTTACGATGTGATCTCTAAGTATATCATTCAATACTGGGGTCGGTTCAACATCATTGTTCTGCTAACAATATGTTCCCATTGCTACTGACATCCTTGTTACAAGAACAATGTCCATGATTAAGAAAACGTAATCATCAGTTAGCACATGAGCTGGTCTTAGAGGCTAACCCAGGAACTCTTGGTGTTTACATTTCCAGACATGCAAGTGAGTTTTCTTCTGAATCTCATAGTCAGGGTCATTGCAATTATAGCACAGAAATATAAACATTAATTACGAACGTGGAAATATATATATAATAACATTTTATTATTGCCTCCAGGGCATATTTCCAACAGTCTCCCACTTGCACTAGAGTCAATAATATTATCAGTGCTTGAGCATTTTACACCTATGGCATACCGGTGTAATACATGCTTCATTTGTGGTATTGACTTCATCATCGGATCTGATGCTTCAGGCCCGTTTGTATCTTGCATATCTTCGCGTTTTTCACGCTATCATAAAATTTACTAATTTTATCAGTTTAGCTTTGTATATGTTTGAATCATTTGGCAGGACCTTGGTTCCTTCAGAATAAGTCATGAAATCATTCGTCAATGTTCCATGAGCTTCAAGCATCTAGGAAACCATACCATGTTCATAAATGAACTGATGACTCAAAATACCCTCCCTTGTTACTTCTTTAAGCAACAATATACTTAGCCTCTGTTGTAGAATTCGCCACAGTATCTAACTTAACACAGTTCCTTCATACTGTGCCACCCTTACGTGTGAAACACATAATCCCAATTAAAATCGAAAATCGGTTGGAGTAAGTATGAAGACTGAATTGGTGTAACTGTTTACATCAAAAATTCAGCTGGTGTAACTTGTTACAACGAGCTCTTCATTATCTCCATTTTCCGAGAAACATATCTTATCTATCATAAGTTTAACTTTTCACTGTTTGTCCAATGATCAACATATTGATCACTTTGGTATCTTGCTCACAACCTTTTGGAGCACTGGACATATCTGGTCGTTTTACATATTATGGTGTACATGATTAATCCAAACACATAGGTGAGTGAAATCCAATTCATGTGTTTTGCTTATCTGTGTTCATGAACACCGATTTCCGCAAACAACTTTTCACCATGACCTCGGCAAGAACATCCTTCTTGGCGTATTAATACTAAACTACTTTAGTATCATGTCAACATGTAATGTTGGCTTTAGCATGATCAGACACTTACTATCTACATAGATCATTGTGCTCAATACTAATGCTATATTAGCCCAAGTACTTCAGCTGAAAACTATTTCCAATAAAGTCCTTATTCGTGTCAAGAAATTTATATCATTTCTAATCAACAATATGTCATCTACATAAGGTTTTTAGAAATATTATTCAGCTCCCACTTACTTTCTTGAATATTCAAGCATCTTCGTTATTCCTGATGAAAACAAACTCTTTTCGCAATTTCATCACAACGAAAATTCCAACTCCATTATGCTAGCTTCAATCCATCACTGGATATCCAAGGCTTGCATCTATTTTAGCATCCTTTGAATCGACAAAACATTCCGGTCGTATCACGTATACGTCCTTTGTTATATTTCCGTGTAGGAACTTTGTTTTTGACGTTCATTCTACCATATCCTATAAATGAGATATGTAGTAATTGCTAGTATAACCCGAACTGACTAAAGCATTTCTACGGTCGACATTATTTCGCCGTAGTCAACCTTTGAACTTGCTAGAAAGCAATTTTCCAACGAGTTGAGCTTTATGGATAAAACAATTTCATCCGAATCAATTATAGATCCATATATATATTCTTCAGACTTTTAGTCTTTCGGAGGGTCTACCAAGTTCAAAACTTGACTTACTTCCATGGATACTATCTCGGATTATTTGGCATTTAGCCAAATCCCGGAGTCAGGGCCCATCAACGCTTCTTTGTATATCACAGGTTTATCATTGTCGAACAACAATATCTCGTTTTACATATCATGAATGTTTGTATGAGTTTTGTCTAACCTGTGTGGTTCAGCTGCGCACTTCTCTGAAGATTCAACAATCTTTGACAAGTTGCACTGTCCTCCCACTCACTCTTTTGTAAGAAACTATTTTTCTTCAAAATACATTGTTCTTAACAGCAAACAGTTTTGCTTTTGTGTAGTGATAGAGGAATACCAAAACTTTTGGCATAACCTTAACAAAGTAGCACTTATCTGATTTGGGGTTTTGAGTATGTCAAACATATGCCTCATATACCCAAATTTTAAGAAAAGACAACATGGTTTTAACAGTCCATACCACATCTAATATGGTGTCATTTCAACAGATTTGATGGTGCTCTTTTCAGTGTAAAAGCTGTAGTCACTAACGCATAACTTTAATAAGTATAATGGCAAATTGATAAACGTCATATTTGATCTTACCGTGTCATACATGGATTGATTACATCTCTCGAACACTTTACTCATAGTGGTGTTCCGGGAGACGCAAGTTATGACACTTCTTCACAACTCATCAGACGTTCGCTAAACTTGTAACTCAAATATTACTTTCTACAATCTAATTTGCAGAAGCTTTATTTTCTTGTTACAATGAATTTCTATTTCACTCTAAAATTCCTTGAACATTTCAAAGATTTAAGACGTATGTCTCTATTGAACAGATATCCACATATCTACTTCAACTCATGAGTGAAGATAGGGAATCCACTGCACACAACTACACTTATTGGACTACACACATCATCATGTATGATTACCAATGGTTTAGTTGCCCGTTCATGTATGGCCTATTAACGGTGTTTTAGTCACATTAATTCGAGACAAAGATCGCAAGCGTCAAGTGATTCATAATCATATGACTCAAAAGTCCATCACTTATGGAAATTCTTCATGCATGTTATGTCACTTGTGATAAACGGCAGTGCCACATCTATGTGGTATTTCTGTTAGTCTTGCGACGTTTAGCATCAGTGTTATGAATGTTTAGTATTATTATCAAGATTCATAACATACACCCTATTCATAATGGAAGTATGGCCTTTACGTTATTCATAGCTTTGAACAACTCTCTTGAAACAAACATGATTCAAAATGATGTTTTGCAACAAGGCTAAAGTGTAGTAACAATTTACTCAACTCTAAAATGAATTATGAAGATAATCATAGAGTCAACACACGGTATAGTAAACCTTTTACCGTGTTCCCGAGCGTGTCAAAACTCATCATTAGCTAGTCATAAAGGCCATAGTATTTCTTGCATCGAGTTGCAACAATATGCAATCGATGTGATATTCCGGTGATCAACAGTTTAATCACAATATACAGAATCCACAATTAACTGCTTAATCATGATTCCCAAGAATTACATCTCTTGACCAGCAATGAATTCATCTATAACTCCGTATGACTTTCATTTCTGAGCTGGTTATTCCAGTCTTCTTTCGTTTTGCCTTTATACGTATCATAGTTCTATTTCCAATGTCACTCCTACTCACAGAAGATCACACATGATCAAGGGTGGCGCAGGCCATGGACTTTCCGGCGTGTAAGTCTTACTAACACCCTATGGAACTTCCTTTCCCTTAATCTTCATCATCATATGATCATTGTTCTTCTGGATCCCACACATCAGTTTTGTTTAGAGCACAATGAACATTTTCACTAATGCTTACAATCATACAATGTACTAGATATCTTATATCCAACATTAATTGTCTTACTACTGAAAACTTATTTTTCAGTTCCATGAATATAACATAACTATCCCAAAATTTTCGAAGTTCGGGTTTCATGATGGTGAAGACAATGCACTTAGCTGTCGTGGAATTCTAGCATTTTGGATTATGGACATAAGTCACATCATCCATAGCATCAGCGGGAGAGCATCAAAAATTTGCGATAGGACAAGCTCCTTCTCGACACTATTGAGGATAGTCCTCACAATACGGTACCAATCGTAAAGTTTTTACCAGATAAAACAGTTAATCAAAATCAATTGGGAAGGTGGTAACGCGAGCCATTATTCTACAACGATAATGCAAATACTAAGACTTTGTTCATAATTAAGTTGCACTTGTGATTAATCAATTTAATTACTTAGTGCGCTCCCACTCAGATCAATATCTCTCGTAATTGATGTTGGAGTGATTCAAGATCCAACCCAATCGTCCGCCATTGATGTGACATCACTGATGACTTAGACTGGACCGGTAGGCCAACTTGCCAATCACGCCAAAGGTGATTCTTGTTCATCTTTCGATGGGCGTGTTCCGGTAGCAAACTTTTATCCAAACCGTCAAGATAACCAAGTGTAATCTGCTGTGTGTTCTTTTAACACACCCGTCTTTTATGCGTCACACCGTGTGCACCCATGTGACATGACCTGCTCCGATGTGAAACATAGTATAGACGGTGCTACAGTTGGAAGAACACTATCAACTTGATATTGTTTTGCGAGAGATCACCCTAATAAAATACGACTACCGCGCATCAAACAAGGGTGCATCAAAGGGATAAACATCACAGGCAGTTCATAAAATTATGTGATATGATATAGCCCTTTGCTTCGTGAAGTCTTCATTATCTTCACGTCGTCGTGGTTGAAGTCACCGTGTCCACCAACTTTGTCCTTGGTGCCGGGACCAACACCACGGCTTCCGGCATGTGCGTCGGGGTCCACCTCCGCATCGTAGATCATCACCTTGCATCTATCTATTGCTTTGCCTCGAGCTAATAAACAGTTCTGGCACGCAGGCCATAATTAAGTGGCAATCATATGACTCCAGTCATCATGCCGTACCACGACACGCAGGTCGCGAATAAATATTACATAACATATAGCATCTCATACAAACACATTGCAAATCTTGAAGGCTATACCACATCACATGCATACTCTGCAAAAACGAGTTAGATCGCCATCTACACGGGTTGTTGCAACTTTTATCGTGGTTGTTAAGCAGGTTTACAAGGCAAACGAGAAACCCTAGATAAAACAAAACACGATACTTCTTTTGTTGCTAGTTTAACATACGGGGTGCGTGCAGCAACTAATGCCACAAGCCAAACTTCGTTCAACGCGTGACCCCCGTGTGGATTTGAGTTCATAAAATCCACAAGCCCCTCCATGTTAAATCTTCTATTGCGAGATTAAGATGAGATCCAAGGAGTTTGATGTAGACCATGATCAAGGCAACCAGCATACTGAAAGCAGCATAGAGGGATCGATGGAAAACTCAATCCTTGTAGCAAAACCTCAACTTGCTATCAAGCATAGAAAAAATCACATGACAGGGAACCAACAAGAAAATCGATGCCTCATATCAACATATGATCTACCTAAACATGCATCTAATCAAGGATCGCTCATGATACCACTGTTGGGAAACGTAGTAGAAAACAAAAATTTTCGGCCTACGAATCAAGAACCCAAGATCATCCAAGAAGATTGCATACAAGGTTTTAGGTCATGGCTCACCAACCGATGTAGCGGAAGTAGAGTTGGTGAAGCTCGTGGACGTAGTGGAAGTAGATCTCGCAAGTTCTCCCACGAACAGTCCCTCGATCAATCCCACGAACAAGTCCCGCGATCTAGTCCCACGGACAAGTCCCATGAACAAGCTCCTCGAAGAAGGGTCGAAGGTACGACCCCTCCATTAGTATCCACACATCCCGTAGCAGCAATCCAGCAGCGCTCCGCCGTCCAGAGATGAACGCCACCGAGAAAACTAGAGGGAGAAAACCCTAACGGATTTCGATCTAGAACAGCGTCTAAACCGGGGTCTAAAAGTGGAGCAACGGGGTTTAGAGGAGGGAGGGTGGCGCATAGGCCTTGGGGATTGATTGTGTGTCTTCCCCCCACCCTTGGCTCACCTTATATAGGTGGCCAAGGGGCCTAGGGCGCAGCTCAAGGAGGTTTGGGAGTCCAACTTGGACTCCCAAGCCTTCCAAACCTACACATACCTTCCCACCGGAAACCTTCCATAATGGTATTTGGAAATCCCACCTGGAGGATCTCCCACCCCTTTTTGGTGCGCCCCCACCACCTGGCCGGCCAGGGTAGCCTAGGTGGCTTGCCCCCCAAGGCCAGGGGCGCAGGGCAGTGGGTGGTACTGCCCGGAACCTTCCGGAACCTTCTAGAAGCTTCCAGGACCTTCCGGGACCTACCGGGACTGTTTCGGGACATTCCGGACACTTTTGGAGCACTTCCAATACCTTCCGGAACCTCTAACGAATGTTCCGGAGCCATCTAAATTGGTTTCGGAGCCATCCGGGCAAAGGTTATTATGTCCGGTGAACACAACATATTGTTTAAGCTGTCCACCGATCACCGAAACTATTCCGGTTGATCGTAAACTTTCCCATTACCATTTTCATATGTTCCGGAACCACCTGGGACTACTCCAGAGAGATCCGAACATATCCTAAATACCCAGAACTACTTCTGGTGCCCTTATGAACTATTCCATAAATCTCCGGAACTACTTCCGGTACCCGTATGAACTATTCTGCTTTGCTTCCACTAAACCTTCTACCATACTAGTATTCTAACAGACTACTGCTCGTTAAGTGTGTGACCCAATAGGTTCGGTATAATGCGGACATGACTCAGAACATCTTCCGGACATAGGTCAACAGCCTTTCGTCAATAGCCAATAATCAACAGCGGAGCCATGGACACCCATGTTGACTCCCGCACATACACGAAGAAACTTCGAGTGAACCATTATGTTTATTCATGTACCATTCCCTTTGCTTCGTGATATACGACAAAGTTAGAGGAGAGATGTTTGGCACCCATGTGTAACAACTTCTTGAACACAAGCCACTCGTTATCCTCTTTGCTCGTTTGTCCATTTTCTCGTTATCGTATTCCGGTATCCCCGTGACTGAATCACAATGCGTCTGGCCAGACTATAATGGATACCGTCATACCGAGTGGGCCCGAAGTGAATATCTTCTTCATCGTGAAGGAGAAAATCCCATTCTTGAACTATCACAGTCACTAGCCACACCATCTGACATACCCAGAACTTATTTTACTACTTCCCATTTACGGGAGGATTCATCTAAGAACCAAAGCATGTCTTCCTGTGTGAAGCAACTCGATACTCTCATGGTCTAAGGAATTACGTATATGATAACATTTCATGATATGACTTATAACGTAGTTACGATGTGATCTCTAAGTATATCATTCAATACTGGGGTCGGTTCAACATCATTGTTCTGCTAACAATATGTTCCCATTGCTACTGACATCCTTGTTACAAGAACAATGTCCATGATTAAGAAAACGTAATCATCAGTTAGCACATGAGCTGGTCTTAGAGGCTAACCCAAGAACTCTTGGTGTTTACATTTCCAGACATGCAAGTGAGTTTTCTTCTGAATCTCATAGTCAGGGTCATTGCAATTATAGCACAGAAATATAAACATTAATTACGAACGTGGAAATATATATATAATAACATTTTATTATTGCCTCTAGGGCATATTTCCAACAGTCTCCCACTTGCACTAGAGTCAATAATATTATCAGTGCTTGAGCATTTTACACCTATGGCATACCGGTGTAATACATGCTTCATTTGTGGTATTGACTTCATCATCGGATCTGATGCTTCAGGCCCGTTTGTATCTTGCATATCTTCGCGTTTTTCACGCTATCATAAAATTTACTAATTTTATCAGTTTAGCTTTGTATATGTTTGAATCATTTGGCAGGACCTTGGTTCCTTCAGAATAAGTCATGAAATCATTCGTCAATGTTCCATGAGCTTCAAGCATCTAGGGTTACGTTGAAGCAAGCCTCGGCTCAGACCTAGATGACTCGAAGTCCCAGACGGGATATGTTTTCATGTTGAATGGAGGCGCGATTAGCTGGAGGAGCAGCAAACAGTCAGTCGTCGCTCAATCTTCAATGGAGTCGGAGTATATTGCCGCTTGCGAAGCGTCAAATGAGGCGCTGTGGCTGAAGAAGTTCGTGATCGAGCTTGGCGTCTTTCCCAGTTGCACTGACCCCGTGGGAATCTTCTGCGACAACACGGGTGCCATTGCTAACGCGAAGGAGCCAAGAACTCACTCTACAGCCAAGCACATCCTCCGAAAGTTCCATGTGACGCGAGACTACGTCAGGGATGGACACACTAGGATTCACAAGATACATACGGATCTGAACGCAGCAGACCCGATGACTAAACCTCTTCCACAGGGCAAGTTTGAAGAACAACGAGACCATTGGTGTTAGATACATACCTGATGTAAACTAGTGTAATTTGTACTCTAGTGCAAGTGGGAGACTGTTGGATATGTGCCCTAGAGACAAATTAATAAAGATATTTGTCACATATCCGTTTTGTTCATAATACATTTTATACTGTGCTATAACTGTATTACTTGGAAATACTAATACAGGTGTAGTATAAAACATGGTCCGTAGTTTAACTCGGGTAAACTATCTCATTGGGCAATTGATTGATCAAGCTTTCCTGATCATGGCGACACTTAAGTCCATTGACAATGAGGTCATATCATTAGGGGAATGATGTGATGGACAGACACCCACCTAAAGTAATGCAATGTGATCGAGTCACATAGTTCAGCGTTGCTATGACTTTGTAACGTATGCCTTACTCCTTAGACCGTAATGATCATACGTAATCACGATCTATGAGGAGACTTTGATTTGTATCCCACCGCCTGACTGAAATATGCTGGCTATAACGGAGCACTTTGGGTATTCCGAAATAGATGGTTGATGAGTATGTTAATAGATCAAAGCGGGATTTGTCAGTCCTTGTGACAGGACAGGTACTCTGGGCCCACTCGGTGATATTGCATCAACCCTTGCAAGGACGTGACTAGGTCACAAGAGATGCAATGATCATGGACGAGAGAAGTTGTTTGTCGTGAACGAGATGTGAACACGGTATGTGGGATACCGACGATCAAACTCGGACAAACAAAGTACCGCAGAACAAAGGGATTACGTCGTATCGTTAACGGTTTCCAAAAGCGATCGAAGCTCATTCGATGGAAGCGCAGGGGCTGTCAAGGATTGTAACCAGGTCCAACTGACTAGTCATTGGTCCATGAGAAGAGTCTCGACCATGTCTGCTGTTTCCCGGACCGTTAGGGTGTTACACTTAAGGGCAATCGATGCATAGGACAGTTACGGGATCAATCGGTGAAATAGGAGAAATCACCGGAATAGTTCCGGAGGAGGACAGAATGGTTTCCAGACATTTTGAATAGTTCAAAATAAAGTTTAATTGTTTTAATAATGTTTTTATTATTTAATTATCTGAATTAAATATTTAAAACTTATTAAATAATTTAAATAATGGAAAAAAGGCTATATGGGCCTGAGAGGCCCATTAGGGGAGGAGGGGGTTCCCCCCCTTGGGCTTGGCGCCAAGGGGTGGGGCCCAACCCCCCCTTGGCCGGCGCACCCCTCCCCCCTTGGGGGTTTAGTCCCACATGGGGGAGGGAAGAGGGATCACACCCCCCCTTGGCCTTTATATAGAGGGGTAGACCCCCCTTTTTCCATACAACAATTGATCTCCTTCTTCTTCCTTCTCCATTTCCGGAAGTGGACTCCCCTTGTTTGGAGTCTGCACCAGGATTGGAGTTCTCCACCATAAGGCAGGCCGTCGCTCTGCCGGAGTCGGGATCCGTAGCCGTCTTCTTTCCGCTGCTCGCTTGGTTCGGAGCCCGGGAGGAACATCGATTGTGCCGTATGTGTATAATCCCTTCGAGGCATTACACCTGTGGTGCTGCTTCGTCGCTGGAGGTTTACTGGGAGTCATCCTCGCCGGTGGTGGTCTTCTACACGACAGGGAGGTCGTAGTTCTGAGTCTACGCCAACCACGTTCGTAAGAACGTTTCCTTCTTTCGGTCTTCAAAGGTATGAACACCCATTCCCTCCGTTACTTTACATCGCCATAGCATAGATCTTGGGTTCGGGTACCGTAGGTGTGAAAAATTTGTGTTTTCTGCCCCGTATCCCAACAGTGGTATCAGAGCTAGCTATGCGTAGATGTATTGTACGGATAGAACACATCTAGGATGTGGGCATCGAATCTTCATTCGTTACCCTCCCACGTGTACTCATTCAGCATTGCGGCAATGTTTGATGAAGCGGCCCCCGACCGACCTTACGCGTTTACGCGAGACTGGTTCCACGCTTGACATATGGCTTGTACCATATAAAGTGGATGGGGGGGTGTCTGTCTCTCTGCATTAGCGATGCGAAGATGTTTGCAACGGAGGGCCCCGACAGGGGTATAACAGAGACGGATGGGAGACGGTGTTGTGGCATGTTTTTCGCAGGATAGAAATCGGTTCTCTCTCTCGAAACCCCTAGCAGCCATGTAAAACTTGCACAAGCTAAAGTAGAAAGGCGTTTTAACTTTGCTTTGCATGAACGGGGATCATAGGTTGTATGATTTAAAGTTTTACTTCCTGTTTTATGCTAGTATGCTAGATACATCGACGGTAGCACGAAACAGGACCATCTCTCACAATACCAACATTGTGTTCTCCCTTTTGATGGGCACCACCTGGAAGGTTCTCCCATATGGCTTGATGCTCCGTACATACCGGAGTTGTCCTACATATTCAACGGAGTTCGCATGAGGTTGGGTTCGGCGAGCCTGGCATATGCAGATATGGCCTTGCTGAACAGCTAACATCAAGGTTCGATTGGCAGGCTTGACGTATGTAGATGCGGGCCTGGAACACAGAAGACCGAAAGGTCGAGCACGAGTCACATGCCTGATGTGATTGGCTTAGAGGCCTACCTGGTTCGCATACTGGGCCGTACATATCGGGGGAGGTATGGGGGCTGGGATTGTGTGATCACTTAGTTAAATTGAGAGGTGTTTATCTAAGTGGGAGCTTTCTAGAATTTTAAGATTAAATTGAAACTCCACATTATGAACAAAAGTCTAAATATGTATCGTTGTGAATCCAACCTTGTAGATGGCAGCACCTCGCCCCTCGTTCAACTTAGGATCATTCCTAGAGAAAGATAAGCTAAAAACAGATGGGACAAACTTCACCAACTGGTTCCGCACCCTGAGGATTCTCCTCGTTCCCCTCAAAATGGTATACATACTAGAGGACGCGTTAGGTGACGCACCAGCAGATGATGCCAGTCAGGACGAGAAGAATGTCTATCTCTCCAGGACTGATGATTACAACCTTGTCCAGAGTGGCATGCTCTACTCCATGGAGGCTGAGCTGCAGAAACGCTTTGAGAGGATGGGTGCATATGAGATTATCACCGACCTCAAGGCGGTCTTCACACCTCAAGCCAGGGCTGAACGGTACGAGGCTTCTGAAGCCTTCTTCTCAGCAAAGATGGATGAGCACGGCAGCGTGAGTGAGCACGTGGTCAAAATGTCTGGCTACGTTCAGCGCTTGAATTCTCTGGAATGTCAGATTCCAGATGAACTTGCGGTTGATAGGGTGTTGCAGTCGCTTCCCCCTAGCTACAAAGGCTTTGTGCTGAACTACAACATGCAGGGGATGACCAAAACCCCTTCTGAGTTGTTCGCCATGCTAAAGAGCGCTGAGATTGAGATCAAGAAGGAGCACGCCGTCTTCATGGTCAACAAGACCACTGACTTCAAGAAGTCAAGCAGACGGGAGAGGGCCAGAAGAGGTGGCCCTAAGAGGGATGGCAAGTCAGTTGCCGCTCCTCCCAAGGCACCCAAGCCTAAACTCGGAGTGGAGTGCTTCTACTGCAAGGGTGAAGGTCACTGGAAGCGCAACTGTCCCAAGTACCTAAAGGACAAGAAAGCTGGCAAGGTCGCCAAGAGAGACGAAGGTATATTTGATATACATATTGTTGATCTTCTCTTGACAAGCGCTGGGAACACATCCTGGATATTTGATACAGGATCTGTCGCTCATATTTCTAATTCCATTCAGGGACTAAGGAATAAGAGACGCTTGGTCAAAGATGAAGTGACGATGCGCGTGGGGAATGGCTGCCAGATTGAAGTCTTGGCGGTCGGCACAAAGCATCTTAGTCTCCCTTCGGGATTGGTTTTAGTTCTGAATAAATGTTACTATGTACCCGTGTTGAGTGTGAACATCGTGAGTGGTTCTTGCTTGAAGCGAGACCACTATTCTTTTAAATCCGATACAATTGGTTGTTCGATTTATAAGGATGATATGTTTTATGTTCACGCACCGGAGTCGCATGGTTTATTCATACTTAATCTCGATGGTGACGTGAGTCACGTTAACAATATTGAGGCCAAAAGATTGAAGAATAATGAAGATCACATGATGATGTGGCATTGCCGACTTGGTCATATTGGTGTAAAACGCATGGAGAAGCTCCATAAGGATGGACTTCTTGACTCATTGGATTTTGGATCCCTTGATACATGTGAACAATGCCTCATGGGCAAAATGACAAGGACTCCATTCAATGGTGTGATGGAGCGTGCGGATGTCTTATTGGGGATCATACACACGGATGTGTGTGGACCCATGAACATCCCCACTCGCAATGATCTTCGTTACTTCGTGACCTTTACTGATGACTTGAGTAGATATGGGTATATTTACTTGATGAAGCACAAGTCTGAAACCTTTGAAAAGTTCAAGGAATTTCAGAATGAGGTCGAAAATCAACTCGGAAGGAAAATCAAGCACCTTCGATCGGATCGAGGTGGCGAGTATTTGAGTCACGAGTTTGGCAATCATCTGAAGTCTTGTGGCATAGTACCACAGCTTACGCCGGCAGGCACACCTCAGAGAAACGGTGTAGCTGAGCGACGTAATCGAACCCTATTGGATAGTGTACGATCGATGATGTCTCATACTGATTTGCCTGTGTCATTCTGGGGGTATGCATTAGAAACCGCCATTCATATTCTTAATAGGGCACCATCCAAATCCGTAAAGACAACACCATTTGAAGAATGGCATGGCACTAAACCTGAGTTGTCTCACCTGAAGATTTGGGGTTGTGAGGCTTATGTTAGGAAACTACAGCCTGACAAACTTGAATCCAAGGCGGATAAGTGCATCTTTGTGGGCTATCCCAAGGAAACTTGTGGGTACACCTTCTACAACAAGTCTGACAGCAAAACGTTTGTTGCCAAGACGGGACACTTTCTTGAGAAGGAGTTTCTCGCGAAAGAGTTGAGTGGGAGGAAAATAGACCTCGATGAAGTAACTGACCAATCACTCCAATTGGATGAAATGGCTACGGAATTTGTTCTGGAACCATCTTCCACAGTGGGAGTTGAAGAGAATGGCCAGAACGACATTCATAAAAATCATGACATTCACGATGATCATGATGAGAATGAAGAGGAACCTTTTATGCCCCGTAGGTCATCAAGAGTCCGTCAACCTACTGAGTTTTACGGACAGCTTGTGAATGCAATCTCGGCTGTTGAGTCGGATGAACCTACGAGTTACAAAGAAGCAATGGAGGGACCCGAGTCCGAGAAATGGCTTGAAGCCATGAAATCCGAAATAGACTCCATGTACACCAACAAAGTATGGACTTTGGTGGATATTCCCGAGGACCGCAAGGCCGTCGAGAATAAATGGATTTTCAAGAAAAAGACTGACGCAGACGGAAACGTATCTGTCTACAAAGCTCGACTTGTCGCGAAGGGTTTCCGACAAATTCAAGGAGTTGACTACGAGGAGACATTCTCTCCTGTAGCGATGATAAAGTCTATTCGGATCCTACTAGCAATAGCTGCATATCATGATTACGAGATATGGCAGATGGATGTGAAAACTGCATTCCTAAATGGCAACATTGAGGAAGAGTTGTATATGATGCAACCAGAGGGGTTTGTCGATCCAAGGAATGCTGGTATGGTTTGCAAGCTTCAACGGTCCATCTATGGGTTGAAGCAAGCATCTCGGAGCTGGAATCTTCAATTTGATGAGGTCATTAAAGCTTTTGGATTTGTCCAAAACGTCGAAGAGTTCTGCGTCTATAAGAAACTGAGTGGGAGCTCTGTAGCATTCCTTGTGTTATATGTAGATGACATATTGCTAATAGGGAACGATAAGAAATTCTTAGAGGAAGTGAAGGAATATCTGAATGGACAATTTTCCATGAAGGACCTAGGTCAAGCTGCGTACATACTGGGGATTAAGATCTATAGAGATAGACCTAATCGGAGGTTGGCCTTGAGTCAGAATACTTATATTGACAAGATTTTGAAAAGGTTCAAAATGGATGACTCCAAGAGAGGTCTCTTGCCATTCATAAAAGGTGTCAAATTAAGCGTGACTCAATGCCCGACCACAGCCAAAGAGAAAGAGGAGATGTCCTCAAAGCCCTATGCCTCAGCCATAGCTTCTCTCATGTATGCTATGTTATGTACCAGACCGGATTTAGCGTTGGCCATTAGTATGACTAATCGCTACCAGAGTAATCCAGGAATGGCCCATTGGACAGCAGTGAAGAACATCCTTAAGTACTTGAGAAGAACCAAAGATATCTTTCTTGTTTATGGAGGAGTTGATGAGGAGCTCACCGTAAAGGGTTACGTTGACGCAAGCCTCGGCTCAGACCTAGATGACTCGAAGTCCCAGACGGGATATGTTTTCATGTTGAATGGAGGCGCGATTAGCTGGAGGAGCGGCAAACAGTCAGTCGTCGCTCAATCTTCAATGGAGTCGGAGTATATTGCCGCTTGCGAAGCGTCAAACGAGGCGCTGTGGCTGAAGAAGTTCGTGATCGAGCTTGGCGTCTTTCCCAGTTGCACTGACCCCGTGGGAATCTTCTGCGACAACACGGGTGCCATTGCTAACGCGAAGGAGCCAAGAACTCACTCTACAGCCAAGCACATCCTCCGAAAGTTCCATGTGACGCGAGACTACGTCAGGGATGGACACACTAGGATTCACAAGATACATACGGATCTGAACGCAGCAGACCCGATGACTAAACCTCTTCCACAGGGCAAGTTTGAAGAACAACGAGACCATTGGTGTTAGATACATACCTGATGTAAACTAGTGTAATTTGTACTCTAGTGCAAGTGGGAGACTGTTGGATATGTGCCCTAGAGACAAATTAATAAAGATATTTGTCACATATCCGTTTTGTTCATAATACGTTTTATACTGTGCTATAACTGTATTACTTGGAAATACTAATACAGGTGTAGTATAAAACATGGTCCGTAGTTTAACTCGGGTAAACTATCTCATTGGGCAATTGATTGATCAAGCTTTCCTGATCATGGCGACACTTAAGTCCATTGACAATGAGGTCATATCATTAGGGGAATGATGTGATGGACAGACACCCACCTAAAGTAATGCAATGTGATCGAGTCACATAGTTCAGCGTTGCTATGACTTTGTAACGTATGCCTTACTCCTTAGACCGTAATGATCATACGTAATCACGATCTATGAGGAGACTTTGATTTGTATCCCACCGCCTGACTGAAATATGCTGGCTATAACGGAGCACTTTGGGTATTCCGAAATAGATGGTTGATGAGTATGTTAATAGATCAAAGCGGGATTTGTCAGTCCTTGTGACAGGACAGGTACTCTGGGCCCACTCGGTGATATTGCATCAACCCTTGCAAGGACGTGACTAGGTCACAAGAGATGCAATGATCATGGACGAGAGAAGTTGTTTGTCGTGAACGAGATGTGAACACGGTATGTGGGATACCGACGATCAAACTCGGACAAACAAAGTACCGCAGAACAAAGGGATTACGTCGTATCGTTAACGGTTTCCAAAAGCGATCGAAGCTCATTCGATGGAAGCGCAGGGGCTGTCAAGGATTGTAACCAGGTCCAACTGACTAGTCATTGGTCCATGAGAAGAGTCTCGACCATGTCTGCTGTTTCCCGGACCGTTAGGGTGTTACACTTAAGGGTAATCGATGCATAGGACAGTTACGGGATCAATCGGTGAAATAGGAGAAATCACCGGAATAGTTCCGGAGGAGGACAGAATGGTTTCCGGACATTTTGAATAGTTCAAAATAAAGTTTAATTGTTTTAATAATGTTTTTATTATTTAATTATCTGAATTAAATATTTAAAACTTATTAAATAATTTAAATAATGGAAAAAAGGCTATATGGGCCTTAGAGGCCCATTAGGGGAGGAGGGGGTTCCCCCCCTTGGGCTTGGCGCCAAGGGGTGGGGCCCAACCCCCCCTTGGCCGGCGCACCCCTCCCCCCTTGGGGGTTTAGTCCCACATGGGGGAGGGAAGAGGGATCACACCCCCCCCTTGGCCTTTATATAGAGGGGTAGACCCCCCCTTTTTCCATACAACAATTGATCTCCTTCTTCTTCCTTCTCCATTTCCGGAAGTGGACTCCCCTTGTTTGGAGTCTGCACCAGGATTGGAGTTCTCCACCATAAGGCAGGCCGTCGCTCTGCCGGAGTCGGGATCCGTAGCCGTCTTCTTTCCGCTGCTCGCTTGGTTCGGAGCCCGGGAGGAACATCGATTGTGCCGTATGTGTATAATCCCTTCGAGGCATTACACCTGTGGTGCTGCTTCGTCGCTGGAGGTTTACTGGGAGTCATCCTCGCCGGTGGTGGTCTTCTACACGACAGGGAGGTCGTAGTTCTGAGTCTACGCCAACCACGTTCGTAAGAACGTTTCCTTCTTTCGGTCTTCAAAGGTATGAACACCGATTCCCTCCGTTACTTTACATCGCCATAGCATAGATCTTGGGTTCGGGTACCGTAGGTGTGAAAAATTTGTGTTTTCTGCCCCGTATCCCAACAGTGGTATCAGAGCTAGCTATGCGTAGATGTATTGTACGGATAGAACACATCTAGGATGTGGGCATCGAATCTTCATTCGTTACCCTCCCACGTGTACTCATTCAGCATTGCGGCAATGTTTGATGAAGCGGCCCCCGACCGACCTTACGCGTTTACGCGAGACTGGTTCCACGCTTGACATATGGCTTGTACCATATAAAGTGGATGGGGGGGTGTCTATCTCTCTGCATTAGCGATGCGAAGATGTTTGCAACGGAGGGCCCCGACAGGGGTATAACAGAGACGGATGGGAGACGGTGTTGTGGCATGTTTTTCGCAGGATAGAAATCGGTTCTCTCTCTCGAAACCCCTAGCAGCCATGTAAAACTTGCACAAGCTAAAGTAGAAAGGCGTTTTAACTTTGCTTTGCATGAAGGGGGATCATAGGTTGTATGATTTAAAGTTTTACTTCCTGTTTTATGCTAGTATGCTAGATACATCGACGGTAGCACGAAACAGGACCATCTCTCACAATACCAACATTGTGTTCTCCCTTTTGATGGGCACCACCTGGAAGGTTCTCCCATATGGCTTGATGCTCCGTACATACCGGAGTTGTCCTACATATTCAACGGAGTTCGCATGAGGTTGGGTTCGGCGAGCCTGGCATATGCAGATATGGCCTTGCTGAACAGCTAACATCAAGGTTCGATTGGCAGGCTTGACGTATGTAGATGCGGGCCTGGAACACAGAAGACCGAAAGGTCGAGCACGAGTCACATGCCTGATGTGATTGGCTTAGAGGCCTACCTGGTTCGCATACTGGGCCGTACATATCGGGGGAGGTATGGGGGCTGGGATTGTGTGATCACTTAGTTAAATTGAGAGGTGTTTATCTAAGTGGGAGCTTTCTAGAATTTTAAGATTAAATTGAAACTCCACATTATGAACAAAAGTCTAAATATGTATCGTTGTGAATCCAACCTTGTAGATGGCAGCACCTCGCCCCTCGTTCAACTTAGGATCATTCCTAGAGAAAGATAAGCTAAAAACAGATGGGACAAACTTCACCAACTGGTTCCGCACCCTGAGGATTCTCCTCGTTCCCCTCAAAATGGTATACATACTAGAGGACGCGTTAGGTGACGCACCAGCAGATGATGCCAGTCAGGACGAGAAGAATGTCTATCTCTCCAGGACTGATGATTACAACCTTGTCCAGAGTGGCATGCTCTACTCCATGGAGGCTGAGCTGCAGAAACGCTTTGAGAGGATGGGTGCATATGAGATTATCACCGACCTCAAGGCGGTCTTCACACCTCAAGCCAGGGCTGAACGGTACGAGGCTTCTGAAGCCTTCTTCTCAGCAAAGATGGATGAGCACGGCAGCGTGAGTGAGCACGTGGTCAAAATGTCTGGCTACGTTCAGCGCTTGAATTCTCTGGAATGTCAGATTCCAGATGAACTTGCGGTTGATAGGGTGTTGCAGTCGCTTCCCCCTAGCTACAAAGGCTTTGTGCTGAACTACAACATGCAGGGGATGACCAAAACCCCTTCTGAGTTGTTCGCCATGCTAAAGAGCGCTGAGATTGAGATCAAGAAGGAGCACGCCGTCTTCATGGTCAACAAGACCACTGACTTCAAGAAGTCAAGCAGACGGGAGAGGGCCAGAAGAGGTGGCCCTAAGAGGGATGGCAAGTCAGTTGCCGCTCCTCCCAAGGCACCCAAGCCTAAAATCGGAGTGGAGTGCTTCTACTGCAAGGGTGAAGGTCACTGGAAGCGCAACTGTCCCAAGTACCTAAAGGACAAGAAAGCTGGCAAGGTCGCCAAGAGAGACGAAGGTATATTTGATATACATATTGTTGATCTTCTCTTGACAAGCGCTGGGAACACATCCTGGATATTTGATACAGGATCTGTCGCTCATATTTCTAATTCCATTCAGGGACTAAGGAATAAGAGACGCTTGGTCAAAGATGAAGTGACGATGCGCGTGGGGAATGGCTGCCAGATTGAAGTCTTGGCGGTCGGCACAAAGCATCTTAGTCTCCCTTCGGGATTGGTTTTAGTTCTGAATAAATGTTACTATGTACCCGTGTTGAGTGTGAACATCGTGAGTGGTTCTTGCTTGAAGCGAGACCACTATTCTTTTAAATCCGATACAATTGGTTGTTCGATTTATAAGGATGATATGTTTTATGTTCACGCACCGGAGTCGCATGGTTTATTCATACTTAATCTCGATGGTGACGTGAGTCACGTTAACAATATTGAGGCCAAAAGATTGAAGAATAATGAAGATCACATGATGATGTGGCATTGCCGACTTGGTCATATTGGTGTAAAACGCATGGAGAAGCTCCATAAGGATGGACTTCTTGACTCATTGGATTTTGGATCCCTTGATACATGTGAACAATGCCTCATGGGCAAAATGACAAGGACTCCATTCAATGGTGTGATGGAGCGTGCGGATGTCTTATTGGGGATCATACACACGGATGTGTGTGGACCCATGAACATCCCCACTCGCAATGATCTTCGTTACTTCGTGACCTTTACTGATGACTTGAGTAGATATGGGTATATTTACTTGATGAAGCACAAGTCTGAAACCTTTGAAAAGTTCAAGGAATTTCAGAATGAGGTCGAAAATCAACTCGGAAGGAAAATCAAGCACCTTCGATCGGATCGAGGTGGCGAGTATTTGAGTCACGAGTTTGGCAATCATCTGAAGTCTTGTGGCATAGTACCACAGCTTACGCCGGCAGGCACACCTCAGAGAAACGGTGTAGCTGAGCGACGTAATCGAACCCTATTGGATAGTGTACGATCGATGATGTCTCATACTGATTTGCCTGTGTCATTCTGGGGGTATGCATTAGAAACCGCCATTCATATTCTTAATAGGGCACCATCCAAATCCGTAAAGACAACACCATTTGAAGAATGGCATGGCACTAAACCTGAGTTGTCTCACCTGAAGATTTGGGGTTGTGAGGCTTATGTTAGGAAACTACAGCCTGACAAACTTGAATCCAAGGCGGATAAGTGCATCTTTGTGGGCTATCCCAAGGAAACTTGTGGGTACACCTTCTACAACAAGTCTGACAGTAAAACGTTTGTTGCCAAGACGGGACACTTTCTTGAGAAGGAGTTTCTCGCGAAAGAGTTGAGTGGGAGGAAAATAGACCTCGATGAAGTAACTGACCAATCACTCCAATTGGATGAAATGGCTACGGAATTTGTTCTGGAACCATCTTCCACAGTGGGAGTTGAAGAGAATGGCCAGAACGACATTCATAAAAATCATGACATTCACGATGATCATGATGAGAATGAAGAGGAACCTTTTATGCCCCGTAGGTCATCAAGAGTCCGTCAACCTACTGAGTTTTACGGACAGCTTGTGAATGCAATCTCGGCTGTTGAGTCGGATGAACCTACGAGTTACAAAGAAGCAATGGAGGGACCCGAGTCCGAGAAATGGCTTGAAGCCATGAAATCCGAAATAGACTCCATGTACACCAACAAAGTATGGACTTTGGTGGATATTCCCGAGGACCGCAAGGCCGTCGAGAATAAATGGATTTTCAAGAAAAAGACTGACGCAGACGGAAACGTATCTGTCTACAAAGCTCGACTTGTCGCGAAGGGTTTCCGACAAATTCAAGGAGTTGACTACGAGGAGACATTCTCTCCTGTAGCGATGATAAAGTCTATTCGGATCCTACTAGCAATAGCTGCATATCATGATTACGAGATATGGCAGATGGATGTGAAAACTGCATTCCTAAATGGCAACATTGAGGAAGAGTTGTATATGATGCAACCAGAGGGGTTTGTCGATCCAAGGAATGCTGGTATGGTTTGCAAGCTTCAACGGTCCATCTATGGGTTGAAGCAAGCATCTCGGAGCTGGAATCTTCAATTTGATGAGGTCATTAAAGCTTTTGGATTTGTCCAAAACGTCGA
Source organism: Bromus sterilis (assembly GCA_950022295.1). NCBI lineage: Eukaryota > Viridiplantae > Streptophyta > Magnoliopsida > Poales > Poaceae > Bromus > Bromus sterilis. The sequence goes on from OX465598.1 coordinate 32,270,447, forward strand.
AGAGTTCTGCGTCTATAAGAAACTGAGTGGGAGCTCTGTAGCATTCCTTGTGTTATATGTAGATGACATATTGCTAATAGGGAACGATAAGAAATTCTTAGAGGAAGTGAAGGAATATCTGAATGGACAATTTTCCATGAAGGACCTAGGTCAAGCTGCGTACATACTGGGGATTAAGATCTATAGAGATAGACCTAATCGGAGGTTGGCCTTGAGTCAGAATACTTATATTGACAAGATTTTGAAAAGGTTCAAAATGGATGACTCCAAGAGAGGTCTCTTGCCATTCATAAAAGGTGTCAAATTAAGCGTGACTCAATGCCCGACCACAGCCAAAGAGAAAGAGGAGATGTCCTCAAAGCCCTATGCCTCAGCCATAGGTTCTCTCATGTATGCTATGTTATGTACCAGACCGGATTTAGCGTTGGCCATTAGTATGACTAATCGCTACCAGAGTAATCCAGGAATGGCCCATTGGACAGCAGTGAAGAACATCCTTAAGTACTTGAGAAGAACCAAGGATATCTTTCTTGTTTATGGAGGAGTTGATGAGGAGCTCACCGTAAAGGGTTACGTTGACGCAAGCCTCGGCTCAGACCTAGATGACTCGAAGTCCCAGACGGGATATGTTTTCATGTTGAATGGAGGCGCGATTAGCTGGAGGAGCGGCAAACAGTCAGTCGTCGCTCAATCTTCAATGAAGTCGGAGTATATTGCCGCTTGCGAAGCGTCCAACGAGGCGCTGTGGCTGAAGAAGTTCGTGATCGAGCTTGGCGTCTTTCCCAGTTGCACTGACCCCGTGGGAATCTTCTGCGACAACACGGGTGCCATTGCTAACGCGAAGGAGCCAAGAACTCACTCTACAGCCAAGCACATCCTCCGAAAGTTCCATGTGACGCGAGACTACGTCAGGGATGGACACACTAGGATTCACAAGATACATACGGATCTGAACGCAGCAGACCCGATGACTAAACCTCTTCCACAGGGCAAGTTTGAAGAACAACGAGACCATTGGTGTTAGATACATACCTGATGTAAACTAGTGTAATTTGTACTCTAGTGCAAGTGGGAGACTGTTGGATATGTGCCCTAGAGACAAATTAATAAAGATATTTGTCACATATCCGTTTTGTTCATAATACGTTTTATACTGTGCTATAACTGTATTACTTGGAAATACTAATACAGGTGTAGTATAAAACATGGTCCGTAGTTTAACTCGGGTAAACTATCTCATTGGGCAATTGATTGATCAAGCTTTCCTGATCATGGCGACACTTAAGTCCATTGACAATGAGGTCATATCATTAGGGGAATGATGTGATGGACAGACACCCACCTAAAGTAATGCAATGTGATCGAGTCACATAGTTCAGCGTTGCTATGACTTTGTAACGTATGCCTTACTCCTTAGACCGTAATGATCATACGTAATCACGATCTATGAGGAGACTTTGATTTGTATCCCACCGCCTGACTGAAATATGCTGGCTATAACGGAGCACTTTGGGTATTCCGAAATAGATGGTTGATGAGTATGTTAATAGATCAAAGCGGGATTTGTCAGTCCTTGTGACAGGACAGGTACTCTGGGCCCACTCGGTGATATTGCATCAACCCTTGCAAGGACGTGACTAGGTCACAAGAGATGCAATGATCATGGACGAGAGAAGTTGTTTGTCGTGAACGAGATGTGAACACGGTATGTGGGATACCGACGATCAAACTCGGACAAACAAAGTACCGCAGAACAAAGGGATTACGTCGTATCGTTAACGGTTTCCAAAAGCGATCGAAGCTCATTCGATGGAAGCGCAGGGGCTGTCAAGGATTGTAACCAGGTCCAACTGACTAGTCATTGGTCCATGAGAAGAGTCTCGACCATGTCTGCTGTTTCCCGGACCGTTAGGGTGTTACACTTAAGGGCAATCGATGCATAGGACAGTTACGGGATCAATCGGTGAAATAGGAGAAATCACCGGAATAGTTCCGGAGGAGGACAGAATGGTTTCCGGACATTTTGAATAGTTCAAAATAAAGTTTAATTGTTTTAATAATGTTTTTATTATTTAATTATCTGAATTAAATATTTAAAACTTATTAAATAATTTAAATAATGGAAAAAAGGCTATATGGGCCTTAGAGGCCCATTAGGGGAGGAGGGGGTTCCCCCCCTTGGGCTTGGCGCCAAGGGGTGGGGCCCAACCCCCCCTTGGCCGGCGCACCCCTCCCCCCTTGGGGGTTTAGTCCCACATGGGGGAGGGAAGAGGGATCACACCCCCCCTTGGCCTTTATATAGAGGGGTAGACCCCCCCTTTTTCCATACAACAATTGATCTCCTTCTTCTTCCTTCTCCATTTCCGGAAGTGGACTCCCCTTGTTTGGAGTCTGCACCAGGATTGGAGTTCTCCACCATAAGGCAGGCCGTCGCTCTGCCGGAGTCGGGATCCGTAGCCGTCTTCTTTCCGCTGCTCGCTTGGTTCGGAGCCCGGGAGGAACATCGATTGTGCCGTATGTGTATAATCCCTTCGAGGCATTACACCTGTGGTGCTGCTTCGTCGCTGGAGGTTTACTGGGAGTCATCCTCGCCGGTGGTGGTCTTCTACACGACAGGGAGGTCGTAGTTCTGAGTCTACGCCAACCACGTTCGTAAGAACGTTTCCTTCTTTCAGTCTTCAAAGGTATGAACACCGATTCCCTCCGTTACTTTACATCGCCATAGCATAGATCTTGGGTTCGGGTACCGTAGGTGTGAAAAATTTGTGTTTTCTGCCCCGTATCCCAACAGTGGTATCAGAGCTAGCTATGCGTAGATGTATTGTACGGATAGAACACATCTAGGATGTGGGCATCGAATCTTCATTCGTTACCCTCCCACGTGTACTCATTCAGCATTGCGGCAATGTTTGATGAAGCGGCCCCCGACCGACCTTACGCGTTTACGCGAGACTGGTTCCACGCTTGACATATGGCTTGTACCATATAAAGTGGATGGGGGGGTGTCTATCTCTCTGCATTAGCGATGCGAAGATGTTTGCAACGGAGGGCCCCGACAGGGGTATAACAGAGACGGATGGGAGACAGTGTTGTGGCATGTTTTTCGCAGGATAGAAATCGGTTCTCTCTCTCGAAACCCCTAGCAGCCATGTAAAACTTGCACAAGCTAAAGTAGAAAGGCGTTTTAACTTTGCTTTGCATGAAGGGGGATCATAGGTTGTATGATTTAAAGTTTTACTTCCTGTTTTATGCTAGTATGCTAGATACATCGACGGTAGCACGAAACAGGACCATCTCTCACAATACCAACATTGTGTTCTCCCTTTTGATGGGCACCACCTGGAAGGTTCTCCCATATGGCTTGATGCTCCGTACATACCGGAGTTGTCCTACATATTCAACGGAGTTCGCATGAGGTTGGGTTCGGCGAGCCTGGCATATGCAGATATGGCCTTGCTGAACAGCTAACATCAAGGTTCGATTGGCAGGCTTGACGTATGTAGATGCGGGCCTGGAACACAGAAGACCGAAAGGTCGAGCACGAGTCACATGCCTGATGTGATTGGCTTAGAGGCCTACCTGGTTCGCATACTGGGCCGTACATATCGGGGGAGGTATGGGGGCTGGGATTGTGTGATCACTTAGTTAAATTGAGAGGTGTTTATCTAAGTGGGAGCTTTCTAGAATTTTAAGATTAAATTGAAACTCCACATTATGAACAAAAGTCTAAATATGTATCGTTGTGAATCCAACCTTGTAGATGGCAGCACCTCGCCCCTCGTTCAACTTAGGATCATTCCTAGAGAAAGATAAGCTAAAAACAGATGGGACAAACTTCACCAACTGGTTCCGCACCCTGAGGATTCTCCTCGTTCCCCTCAAAATGGTATACATACTAGAGGACGCGTTAGGTGACGCACCAGCAGATGATGCCAGTCAGGACGAGAAGAATGTCTATCTCTCCAGGACTGATGATTACAACCTTTTCCAGAGTGGCATGCTCTACTCCATGGAGGCTGAGCTGCAGAAACGCTTTGAGAGGATGGGTGCATATGAGATTATCACCGACCTCAAGGCGGTCTTCACACCTCAAGCCAGGGCTGAACGGTACGAGGCTTCTGAAGCCTTCTTCTCAGCAAAGATGGATGAGCACGGCAGCGTGAGTGAGCACGTGGTCAAAATGTCTGGCTACGTTCAGCGCTTGAATTCTCTGGAATGTCAGATTCCAGATGAACTTGCGGTTGATAGGGTGTTGCAGTCGCTTCCCCCTAGCTACAAAGGCTTTGTGCTGAACTACAACATGCAGGGGATGACCAAAACCCCTTCTGAGTTGTTCGCCATGCTAAAGAGCGCTGAGATTGAGATCAAGAAGGAGCACGCCGTCTTCATGGTCAACAAGACCACTGACTTCAAGAAGTCAAGCAGACGGGAGAGGGCCAGAAGAGGTGGCCCTAAGAGGGATGGCAAGTCAGTTGCCGCTCCTCCCAAGGCACCCAAGCCTAAACTCGGAGTGGAGTGCTTCTACTGCAAGGGTGAAGGTCACTGGAAGCGCAACTGTCCCAAGTACCTAAAGGACAAGAAAGCTGGCAAGGTCGCCAAGAGAGACGAAGGTATATTTGATATACATATTGTTGATCTTCTCTTGACAAGCGCTGGGAACACATCCTGGATATTTGATACAGGATCTGTCGCTCATATTTCTAATTCCATTCAGGGACTAAGGAATAAGAGACGCTTGGTCAAAGATGAAGTGACGATGCGCGTGGGGAATGGCTGCCAGATTGAAGTCTTGGCGGTCGGCACAAAGCATCTTAGTCTCCCTTCGGGATTGGTTTTAGTTCTGAATAAATGTTACTATGTACCCGTGTTGAGTGTGAACATCGTGAGTGGTTCTTGCTTGAAGCGAGACCACTATTCTTTTAAATCCGATACAATTGGTTGTTCGATTTATAAGGATGATATGTTTTATGTTCACGCACCGGAGTCGCATGGTTTATTCATACTTAATCTCGATGGTGACGTGAGTCACGTTAACAATATTGAGGCCAAAAGATTGAAGAATAATGAAGATCACATGATGATGTGGCATTGCCGACTTGGTCATATTGGTGTAAAACGCATGGAGAAGCTCCATAAGGATGGACTTCTTGACTCATTGGATTTTGGATCCCTTGATACATGTGAACAATGCCTCATGGGCAAAATGACAAGGACTCCATTCAATGGTGTGATGGAGCGTGCGGATGTCTTATTGGGGATCATACACACGGATGTGTGTGGACCCATGAACATCCCCACTCGCAATGATCTTCGTTACTTCGTGACCTTTACTGATGACTTGAGTAGATATGGGTATATTTACTTGATGAAGCACAAGTCTGAAACCTTTGAAAAGTTCAAGGAATTTCAGAATGAGGTCGAAAATCAACTCGGAAGGAAAATCAAGCACCTTCGATCGGATCGAGGTGGCGAGTATTTGAGTCACGAGTTTGGCAATCATCTGAAGTCTTGTGGCATAGTACCACAGCTTACGCCGGCAGGCACACCTCAGAGAAACGGTGTAGCTGAGCGACGTAATCGAACCCTATTGGATAGTGTACGATCGATGATGTCTCATACTGATTTGCCTGTGTCATTCTGGGGGTATGCATTAGAAACCGCCATTCATATTCTTAATAGGGCACCATCCAAATCCGTAAAGACAACACCATTTGAAGAATGGCATGGCACTAAACCTGAGTTGTCTCACCTGAAGATTTGGGGTTGTGAGGCTTATGTTAGGAAACTACAGCCTGACAAACTTGAATCCAAGGCGGATAAGTGCATCTTTGTGGGCTATCCCAAGGAAACTTGTGGGTACACCTTCTACAACAAGTCTGACAGCAAAACGTTTGTTGCCAAGACGGGACACTTTCTTGAGAAGGAGTTTCTCGCGAAAGAGTTGAGTGGGAGGAAAATAGACCTCGATGAAGTAACTGACCAATCACTCCAATTGGATGAAATGGCTACGGAATTTGTTCTGGAACCATCTTCCACAGTGGGAGTTGAAGAGAATGGCCAGAACGACATTCATAAAAATCATGACATTCACGATGATCATGATGAGAATGAAGAGGAACCTTTTATGCCCCGTAGGTCATCAAGAGTCCGTCAACCTACTGAGTTTTACGGACAGCTTGTGAATGCAATCTCGGCTGTTGAGTCGGATGAACCTACGAGTTACAAAGAAGCAATGGAGGGACCCGAGTCCGAGAAATGGCTTGAAGCCATGAAATCCGAAATAGACTCCATGTACACCAACAAAGTATGGACTTTGGTGGATATTCCCGAGGACCGCAAGGCCGTCGAGAATAAATGGATTTTCAAGAAAAAGACTGACGCAGACGGAAACGTATCTGTCTACAAAGCTCGACTTGTCGCGAAGGGTTTCCGACAAATTCAAGGAGTTGACTACGAGGAGACATTCTCTCCTGTAGCGATGATAAAGTCTATTCGGATCCTACTAGCAATAGCTGCATATCATGATTACGAGATATGGCAGATGGATGTGAAAACTGCATTCCTAAATGGCAACATTGAGGAAGAGTTGTATATGATGCAACCAGAGGGGTTTGTCGATCCAAGGAATGCTGGTATGGTTTGCAAGCTTCAACGGTCCATCTATGGGTTGAAGCAAGCATCTCGGAGCTGGAATCTTCAATTTGATGAGGTCATTAAAGCTTTTGGATTTGTCCAAAACGTCGAAGAGTTCTGCGTCTATAAGAAACTGAGTGGGAGCTCTGTAGCATTCCTTGTGTTATATGTAGATGACATATTGCTAATAGGGAACGATAAGAAATTCTTAGAGGAAGTGAAGGAATATCTGAATGGACAATTTTCCATGAAGGACCTAGGTCAAGCTGCGTACATACTGGGGATTAAGATCTATAGAGATAGACCTAATCGGAGGTTGGCCTTGAGTCAGAATACTTATATTGACAAGATTTTGAAAAGGTTCAAAATGGATGACTCCAAGAGAGGTCTCTTGCCATTCATAAAAGGTGTCAAATTAAGCGTGACTCAATGCCCGACCACAGCCAAAGAGAAAGAGGAGATGTCCTCAAAGCCCTATGCCTCAGCCATAGCTTCTCTCATGTATGCTATGTTATGTACCAGACCGGATTTAGCGTTGGCCATTAGTATGACTAATCGCTACCAGAGTAATCCAGGAATGGCCCATTGGACAGCAGTGAAGAACATCCTTAAGTACTTGAGAAGAACCAAAGATATCTTTCTTGTTTATGGAGGAGTTGATGAGGAGCTCACCGTAAAGGGTTACGTTGACGCAAGCCTCGGCTCAGACCTAGATGACTCGAAGTCCCAGACGGGATATGTTTTCATGTTGAATGGAGGCGCGATTAGCTGGAGGAGCGGCAAACAGTCAGTCGTCGCTCAATCTTCAATGGAGTCGGAGTATATTGCCGCTTGCGAAGCGTCAAACGAGGCGCTGTGGCTGAAGAAGTTCGTGATCGAGCTTGGCGTCTTTCCCAGTTGCACTGACCCCGTGGGAATCTTCTGCGACAACACGGGTGCCATTGCTAACGCGAAGGAGCCAAGAACTCACTCTACAGCCAAGCACATCCTCCGAAAGTTCCATGTGACGCGAGACTACGTCAGGGATGGACACACTAGGATTCACAAGATACATACGGATCTGAACGCAGCAGACCCGATGACTAAACCTCTTCCACAGGGCAAGTTTGAAGAACAACGAGACCATTGGTGTTAGATACATACCTGATGTAAACTAGTGTAATTTGTACTCTAGTGCAAGTGGGAGACTGTTGGATATGTGCCCTAGAGACAAATTAATAAAGATATTTGTCACATATCCGTTTTGTTCATAATACGTTTTATACTGTGCTATAACTGTATTACTTGGAAATACTAATACAGGTGTAGTATAAAACATGGTCCGTAGTTTAACTCGGGTAAACTATCTCATTGGGCAATTGATTGATCAAGCTTTCCTGATCATGGCGACACTTAAGTCCATTGACAATGAGGTCATATCATTAGGGGAATGATGTGATGGACAGACACCCACCTAAAGTAATGCAATGTGATCGAGTCACATAGTTCAGCGTTGCTATGACTTTGTAACATATGCCTTAGTCCTTAGACCGTAATGATCATACGTAATCACGATCTATGAGGAGACTTTGATTTGTATCCCACCGCCTGACTGAAATATGCTGGCTATAACGGAGCACTTTGGGTATTCCGAAATAGATGGTTGATGAGTATGTTAATAGATCAAAGCGGGATTTGTCAGTCCTTGTGACAGGACAGGTACTCTGGGCCCACTCGGTGATATTGCATCAACCCTTGCAAGGACGTGACTAGGTCACAAGAGATGCAATGATCATGGACGAGAGAAGTTGTTTGTCGTGAACGAGATGTGAACACGGTATGTGGGATACCGACGATCAAACCTCGGACAAACAAAGTACCGCAGAACAAAGGGATTACGTCGTATCGTTAACGGTTTCCAAAAGCGATCGAAGCTCATTCGATGGAAGCGCAGGGGCTGTCAAGGATTGTAACCAGGTCCAACTGACTAGTCATTGGTCCATGAGAAGAGTCTCGACCATGTCTGCTATTTCCCGGACCGTTAGGGTGTTACACTTAAGGGCAATCGATGCATAGGACAGTTACGGGATCAATCGGTGAAATAGGAGAAATCACCGGAATAGTTCCGGAGGAGGACAGAATGGTTTCCGGACATTTTGAATAGTTCAAAATAAAGTTTAATTGTTTTAATAATGTTTTTATTATTTAATTATCTGAATTAAATATTTAAAACTTATTAAATAATTTAAATAATGGAGAAAAGGCTATATGGGCCTTAGAGGCCCATTAGGGGAGGAGGGGGTTCCCCCCCTTGGACTTGGCGCCAAGGGGTGGGGCCCAACCCCCCCTTGGCGGGCGCACCCCTCCCCCCTTGGGGGTTTAGTCCCACATGGGGGAGGGAAGAGGGATCACACCCCCCCTTGGTCTTTATATAGAGGGGTAGACCCCCCTTTTTCCATACAACAATTGATCTCCTTCTTCTTCCTTCTCCATTTCCGGAAGTGGACTCCCCTTGTTTGGAGTCTGCACCAGGATTGGAGTTCTCCACCATAAGGCAGGCCGTCGCTCTGCCGGAGTCGGGATCCGTAGCCGTCTTCTTTCCGTTGCTCGCCTGGTTCGGAGCCCGGGAGGAACATCGATTGTGCCGTATGTGTATAATCCCTTCGAGGCATTACACCTGTGGTGCTGCTTCGTCGCTGGAGGTTTACTGGGAGTCATCCTCGCCGGTGGTGGTCTTCTACACGACAGGGAGGTCGTAGTTCTGAGTCTACGCCAACCACGTTCGTAAGAACGTTTCCTTCTTTCGGTCTTCAAAGGTATGAACACCGATTCCCTCCGTTACTTTACATCGCCATAGCATAGATCTTGGGTTCGGGTACCGTAGGTGAGAAAAATTTGTGTTTTCTGCCCCGTATCCCAACACCGCAAGCGTGAGGAGTTCTGCAACCTCACCCAAGGCAGAAGGACAGTTGACGAGTTCAGTCGTGAGTTCAACCGACTTGCTTGTTATGCAACCGAAGAAGTCTCCACCGACTCCAAGAAACAAGAGAGGTTCCGTCGTGGCCTCAACACTGGACTTCGTCGTGAGCTCAATCTTCATGACTTTGCCACATTTCAGGTCCTTGTCAACAAGGCCATCAAGGCAGAGGACATCAACACTCCCAACGACTTCCGCAAACACCCTAGAGATGACAGCTCATCCAGTTCCGGCTCTCAGAAGCGCAAGATCTGGATCCCAAACAGCATGTTCCGCCAGAACAACCCACCGAGGCCATCCAATGTGGCGCCTCGTCCACCAAACCAGTTCCACCAAACAACCCAGCTCCACGAACTGTTTTCGGAGCCTGTTACAAGTGTGGTCAGGCAGGCCACTACTCTCGCGAGTGTCCCTAGAACCAGATCCAGCACCAGAATGCTCCACCACGTGCCGGAGGAAACAACAGCAACAATGGTCGTGGCAAGCCACCCCAGAAGGTCTACACCGCCAAACCCGCTCCTCCCGCCACTCGTGGACGTGTGAACCAGATTGCCGCCGAAGAGACTGACGACACCACTGACGTCATTCTTGGTACGCTCCCAGTCAATTATGTTCCTACTTCCGTTCTTTTCGACCCAGGAGCATCTCATTCATTCATGTCGGAAAGTTATGCACTTCGTCATGAGTTACCCTTTGTTGAATTGTCCACCCCAATGATTATTCAAACTCCAGGGTCAAGATGGCAAACTAATAGAGTAAGCCATGGTAATCAGATTGCAATTGAGGGTTTAGTATTCCTTGCTTCACTCATAGCCCTCAAGTCTTCAGACATTGATGTCATCCTTGGCATGGATTGGCTATCAAGACAGAATGCCTACCTGGATTGCAAAGGCAAATCCGTGAAACTCACCCACCCTTCAGGCAAAACAGTCAACTATACCTCACCCAGAACAAGAACCCAAGTGCATTCCTTGAATGTACTTCCCCTTCCCGAACTTGAAGATATTCCGGTGGTTCGTGACTTCCCGGATGTCTTTCCTGAAGAGCTGCCGGGAATGCCACCCGACAGATGTGTAGAGTTTATAGTGGATCTTGCCCCAGGAACCGCACCAATTTCTAGACGCCCATACAAAATGGCCCCACGTGAGTTAGCTGAGCTTAAAACCCAACTGGAAGCTTTGTTGGAGAAAGGCTTCATCCGCCCTAGATCATCGCCATGGGGTTGCCCCGTTCTGTTCGTAACGAAGAAAGATGGAACAGAAAGGATGTGCGTAGACTATCGCCCGCTAAATTTAGCGACGATAAAGAACAAGTACCCATTGCCCAGGATCAATGATCTTTATGATCAACTTGCAGGATCCTCCGTCTTCTCCAAGATGGATTTGAGATTAGGTTATCATCAAATCAAGATCCGAAACGAGGACATTCCCAAAACGGCTTTAACTACTCGTTATGATCTTTATGAGTACACCGTCATGTCCTTTGGTTTAACCAATGCCCCCGCCACTTTCTCACGCATGATGAATTCGATCTTGATGGAGTATTTGGACCAGTTCGTCGTGGTTTACCTCGATGACATCCTTATATACTCGAAGAACGAAGAAGAACATGCCGAACACCTAAGGCTGGTATTGATGAAACTTAGAGAGCATCGTCTGTATGCTAAATTGTCCAAGTGTGAATTTTGGCTACCAGAAGTGACCTACTTAGGCCACGTGATTTCTGCAAAAGGCATTGCTGTGAATCCCGAGAGAGTTCAGGCCGTCCTTGACTGGACTCCACCTGAATCGGTTAAGCAAGTTAGGAGTTTTCTTGGCCTAGCCAGCTATTGCCGTCGCTTCGTCGAGAACTTTTCTAAAGTTGCAAAGCCTCTAACTGAACTCCTCAAGAAAGATAAGAAATTCCTATGGACTTCCAAGTGCGAGGAAAGCTTTCAAGAGCTAAAAAGAAGATTGACTTCTGCACCAGTACTTGCACCTCCAGACACCAAAAAGGATTTCGAGATCTATTCTGACGCATCACGGCAAGGGTTAGGATGCATACTTCTGCAAGATCGACATGTGGTAGCTTATGCTTCACGCCAGTTGCGGCCACATGAAGAGAACTATCCTACCCATGACCTTGAACTCGCTGCCGTAGTTCATGCCCTAACAACTTGGCGACATTACCTCCTTGGTAACCGTTGCGAGATCTATTCCGACCACCAAAGCCTCAAATATATTTTCACCCAGCCAGATCTTAATCTCAGGGAAAGACGTTGGATTGAGTTGATAAAAGATTACGACGTAGTAATTTCTTACACCCCAGGCAAAGCCAATGTCATGGCTGATGCACTAAGTCGTAAGTCGTATTGTAACAACCTCATGTTACAACAGTATCAACCACTTCTTCATGAGGATTTTCGCAAGCTCAATCTTGAGATTGTTCCTCATCGCTATCTTTCTACCTTGGTGGCGAAACCAACTCTTGAGGATCAAATCATAGTTGCCCAAAGGCGTGCACGAGGTGTTCGCCGGATCAAGGAGAACATTGCTAGCGGAGTTGCTAAATGTTTCTCCACAGATAGCAAGGGAACGGTATTCTTTGGAAATCGTTTGGTAGTACCTAAGAATAAGGAACTAAGGCAACTCATCCTCAAGGAAGCCCATGACACACCCCTCTCAATTCATCCCGGTAGCACAAAAATGTACCGAGATCTACGCCAGAGATTTTTGTGGACTAGGATGAAGAGAGACATTGCTCAATTTGTTGCCGAATGTGATGTTTGTCATCGCATTAAGGCAGAACATCACAGACCTGCTGGTACACTTCAACCTTTGTCTATTCCCGAGTGGAAATGGGACAAAGTCAGTATGGACTTCATCACCGGCTTTCCAAGAACTCAGAAAGGAAACAATGCCATCTTCGTTGTCATAGATAGACTTTCCAAAGTTGCTCACTTCCTTCCGGTTCGTGAGTCTATAACTGCTAGCCAGTTAGCGGACTTGTACATCTCTAGAATTGTATCCCTTCACGGTGTTCCTTTGCAAATCAATTCTGATCGTGGTAGCCTTTTCACCTCTAGATTTTGGGGAAGCTTTCAGAATACTATGGGAACTCATCTCTCCTTTAGTACAGCTTTCCATCCTCAGTCTAGCGGTCAAGTCGAAAGGGTTAACCAAATTCTTGAAGACATGCTCAGAGCTTGTCTTATCTCATTCGGAAAGAATTGGGAGAAGTCTCTTCCATTTGCCGAATTTGCTTATAACAATAGTTTTCAATCTAGTCTGAACATGGCTCCTTTTGAACTCCTATATGGACGACGATGTCGAACACCTTTAAACTGGTTAGAAACCGGTGAAAGACAATTCTTTGGACCAGACATGATCAAGGAAGCAGAAGAGCAAGTTCGCATTGTTCGTGATCAATTGAAAGCAGCCCAGTCTCGTCAGAAGAGCTACTATGATCGTCATCATAGGCAAGAGAGCTACAATCTGGATGAGAAGGCTTACCTTCGGGTTACTCCTCTGAAAGGAACCCAACGTTTCGGTATCAAAGGCAAGTTGGCCCCATGTTACATCGGACCTTTCCGCATTATTGCTAAACGTGGAGAAGTTCCTACTAACTTGAACTACCTCCGCACCTCTCCCGAGTACATGATGTATTCCATGTGTCCCAACTCAAGCGTTGCTTCAAGGACCCCATCCTCGAAGTCGACCATGAAACGCTTGATCTCCAATATGACCTTTCTTATCGAGAATACCCCGTTCGTATTCTTGATTCCGCAGAACGTGTCACTCGTCGTCACAAGATTAGGTTTCTGAAAGTGCAATGGTCACACCACTCTGAAAGAGAAGCTACGTGGGAAAGAGAAGACCGTCTCATTGCCGAGTACCCCACCTTCCTCCCGCAGACTTCTGAATCTCGGGACGAGATTCTGTTGAGTGGGGGCGAGTTGTCAGAACCCTCTGTTAGGTAATGTGCTAGGATCAAAGTAACCTTGCATCATGTCAAATTTTCAAAAGAAATCTTTGAAATCAACTTCAAGATCAAAATGGGAGAAGGAAACCCCCCCAGATGAATTAATTCAAAAGGGCAGATAAAAATCTTCTCCAAAAATTCATGTTAGATTTTTGAAAAGTCTTATAAATGAGTGTGATCACATATCAAGTGATGTGGGACCCATCCCATGCTCATAGATTTTTCAAATAATCAAACAGTGCCTTGGAATTAAAGAAATACCCCTATTTGATTTAAGATTCAAATTATTTGAATTTTAAAAATGTTGAAAGTTTATAAGTGGCTAGTCTAGATTATTATGAGGCCACATAAAAGTTTTCAACATTTAATAAAATGTTTAGCTATTTTATTTAGCTAAACAGAACAAATGTCAGAAGAGAAAACAGAAAAGAAAAATAGAAAAGGAAGCAGAAACCTTACCAGACGCCCAGGCGAAGCCGGCCCACCCCAGCCCAGCCGGCCCACAGGGGCAGCGGCGTCTTCTTCCCCGTCCCGCGCCTCCAAGCTGCTCGGTGGAATGCCACCGAGCTAGCCGGGGACACCACGTCGCCGCCGAGAACTTCCAGGCCTCCCCGTGGCCTCTTCTCGCACCTGGAGACTCCCTGCAGCCTCCCTGATCCATTCCCCCCTCTAGAGCTTCCTCCTCCTCCTCCCATGCTCGAATCCGTCGCCGCCCGAAGCCTCACCGGAGCGCACCGCCGTGGACGATGTGGCCACCGTGCCTTAGAGATCAAGCCAGCAAGTCCACCGTGCTCCTCGTCCTCGACTTCGTCTTCAAGCAGAAGCTGGAGCCCTAATTACTCCCCGAGCCGACGCCATTGTCTTCAACCTCTCGCTGGACCCGCGAGCTCGCCGCCGTCGATTCGCCGCCGTTGAAGCCTCCCCAAGCTTGCCGTTGCTTCCGTTCGAACCGCGGTGAGCTACTGAGTGTTTCCCCTAAGCTTCCAGCACCCCGCGACCCCTCTATCCTTTTTCTCCATGGATGCCGAAGCACATCGCCGCCATGGACGACGATGAGGTCGCCCCTGTGCCCCATCATCGCGTCCAGCGCGCGCGTTTGACTCCCAGTGCCTCTAGCTTTCGAACACATGCGAACTCAGCCCAAACCGTGCACTACAACGTCATCTATGACCTCGCCGCCGTTCTGTTGCCGCCGGAGTCGTCGCCATCGTCGCTCCCGACCACCCCGTGACCCCCTGTTGCCTCCAGAAGACGCGGACGAAGCTGCTGCATCCATTGGTGTCCTCCCCGTGGCCTCCCGTGGCCCCTAGCCCATTCCGGCGAGTCGCCGCCGTGGCTCCAATCGCCGGCGTTTAGCCGCCGGCGAGTTAGCCAGACCCCCTCCGTTAATCACCTGGCTAATGACCCCCTGGGTCACTGACCAGTGGGCCCAGTGGCTTAATTAAGCCACTTGATTAATTTTAACCCACGGGTTAATTAACCCAGTCACTGACAAGGTGACCCCACATGTCAGCCCCCCCCCTGACGTCAGCACTTGCGCAATAAATCAGTTAAATGAATTTCCAGAGATTATTTGAATTAAAAGAATTCCAGAAATTCCAGAAAATACCCCAAACTTTGGAAATTCATAGAAAATTCATATTAACTCCAAATTGGACAAATAATATATGAAAAATGATCAGGAGAAAATTATATTTCCAAATATGCAACTTTCAACTCTGTTTGAGTTGAATTTAAAATGTGATCAGTAGCATTTTGTCGGGACCCGGGGTTAGCGTATGTAATTCCGGTCATAATACAATCACATGGAGAGCCGATAACCGTACCCACTTGTCTAAGCAGACAAGGCCAAGCACAGAACGTTCTCGGTAAGCATCGAACGTGAGGGGCATCCCATTCAGGCCGGATGATCAACTGAGATGGGTCCTCATCGTCCGCACACAAGTCTAATGATATGGGTGGTGAATCCCATATTCACAAACAAGTCGCCTCAACCATGTTATCGATTGAATCATAACCCTTACATAGACTTACTCCAGCCCGATCACTTAGTCGGGATCTCGGGCGGGATCGATCATACAACAAAGTGTGCCACGTGACAGAGTCATGAGCAATCGCATCGCGATGCCCCAAGCTGCGCACATCTAAGGGCCACTTGGTGTATAAAAGACCGCCGACAAGAACACAACTAAGCTATCGAACCCCACACTAAGACATGCATGTTATAATCATACACGCAGCATACATGTCCAGTGTAAACAGCTGGTAATCACAACATGAACTCTACAAACTCATAGTCTTTATAACTTCTGCTAAACAGAGCAGACATAGTAGTTATATTACAAGCAGAGATCACATGAATGTGATCCAACATTACATCAAACATCAACGGAAACAAATTATGTCTTAGTAAAGAAAAGTTTAACAAATGGCTTAAGAAGCCTGAAAGAAAAGTACAACGACCCTCCAAAGGGCACAGTTTGCTGCCTGGAACTATACGACATTGGTCCACGTCGAGCTCGAGGTAGAGGCCACCATCAGGGTCAGTGGTATCGTCTCTAAAACATAGAATAAGCAAACGTGAGTACAAAGTCGTACTCAGCAAGACTTACATAGGAACTATACTACTCATGCACATGTATCAAGGCAAAGGGAGGTGGGGTTTCACTTGCAGAAGTGCCAGCTTTGACTTGGCTATTCCTGAACTACGAGTACCAGAGAGAGGTAAGAACGTACACGAGTCCAAGTAACAGTCTCCAAACAATACTCCACTATGGTGCCTTCCTCGACTTCCCCACGAGGAAGCACGCCATAGCACTCACGCTTAGCTTGGTGTGTTTTAGAAGTATCCGGTTCAAGTTATCTATGATCAAGTAAAGGTCTCCAAGTAGTCCATAACCGCGGACACGGCTATTCGAATAGTTCATTAACCCTGCAGGGGTGTACTGCTACACACACGCCTCATCAGTTACCGCCTGGGGATGGACCCTTCAAGTGAGTACCAGTGAGGATGCTGCCACGACACTTCACTCACGGCACCATCTCTAGTCCTAGGGAGTCGCCTATTTGAGTTGGGACCACAGTCGGAATCCGACCGATTGTTCCGATGCGGACTCAAACGTTGTGTGACCGCCATCAAGCTCAACTTGATTCAACGTGCCCACAACCTACACCAACCACTTACCTTGGTTCCACCTGCTTGAGATCGTTAAAGGGCGAACTACTTGCGACTCCTGGACTCGTCCGGGGTGAGGTACTAGGCCGAGAGGGGTCAGTGAGCCCAATGTGTGGTCGTACTCTTGGTCTTGGATAACAACACAAGAACTCGGGCCTAAGGCAGTGTTCAACGAGACAACCCACTGTGTACTCCTACACAGCCTCTCATCGTTCACCTTTGTTTAGGGTAGATTCACCAACACGTTAACACCATCATTCACATGATCACTACCATCCCGACTCACATCAAAGTAGCCTCAGGTAACAACTCTAAGCATGCAATAAGCTGTAACAGTTGCAGGGGCCACATGATATCAACCAACTCCTACATCTGCTAGGATTGTGGTTTGCTTACTACTGTGACAAAATGATAGGTCATGCAAAGGAATGGGTTCAACTAGCGGTAGAACGTATCATGGTGACATCCTAAACATGCATTTGCGAGAATGAGAGGGAACTGGGATTTTATAGACATGATCAAAGAGGGGGTGCTTGCCTTGCTGACGATCACGATGTAACACTCTTCTGACGTGAGGTTGAACTCGTCTCCGAGATCAACTCTACCGAGAAGAATCAATCACCGAAGCACTGGAAGTAAAGCATAATCAAAATAATACAATGCACATTCAATATGCAAAACATAGCATGGCAATGTGCTGATGTGACCTATGTTTGAATTTCCACATTTTAATTGAAGTTGATTTGAAAAGGAAATTCAAATTCAAACTCCAAATGTATTCAAATTTGGTCAACTTGCATTTGCTAAAGTTTGTTCATTTTAAACCAAAAGATCATATGTGTGAAATACTTCTGAAGTACAAGTGAAGTGTGGTGCATTTCAATGTTTGAAATTGGAATAGTAATTGATTTGAATTTGAAATAATTCCAATTAAATCAAATAGCAAAAGCTACTGATCCCTTTTTAAGATCAACTCCAACATAGCTGAAAGTTGGATATTTGGATAGAGGATTTTCTCCTGATCATTTTTCATATATTATATGTTGAATTTGGAGTTAAAATGATTTTATTATGATTTTTCAAAGTTTCAGCCATTTTCTGGAATTACTGAATTAAATAAATTGATTAAATCTTTATTGCGTCAGCACTAGGTTAGCATGACGCCAGGGTTGACCAGTCAACTGACAGGGCGGCCCCACCTGTCAGCCTCAGTGGTTAAATTAGTTCTCTGTTTAAAAATAAACCTTGATTAACTTTGGCCTGGGGCCCACTGTCAGAGAGAGAGGGGGGGGATTAGGAGCTGGCTTAAGTGGCGCTAATGGAGGTGTCGCCGGAGGCCACTGTTCACCGCCGGAGCTGTCGCCGGAATCGGCTACGGCCACGGGAAAAGGAATAGCGGGCACTGAATTGAAGCCCATGTTGTCGCGCATCGGCTGGGCTAGGAGGGGCTCGAGGGGGAGGCTCGGGAGCACGTCGGCAGCGATGCCCGCGGCGGCAAGCTCTCGGCCGAGGAGGGGGACGGCGATACAGGGAGCGGGAAGAGCCATGGAAGGGAGGAAACAGACCGCGGTGCTCACCTGAAGGCGATGGAGCACTCGACGGAGCCGGAGGAGAAGCGGGAGGAGCCCAATTTTTCGCCGGAATTGGGGGTGGCCGCGGTGGCTCGACGAAGCCAGCGTCGCCTCTGTGGGCTATTGGCAAAAATTGAAGTCGCCGCCCGAAGGGGTCGTCGCCGGGGAGTCTTACAGACAGGGTTGCAGCGCCCGGGGAGCACGGTGGCCGCGCTGGGGCACGTCGGCGCTCCGGCTAGGGTTCCGGGGGCGCTCGGTTTTCTCGCCAGAGGGAGAGGGAATGGCCAGAGCGAGAGAGGAGAGGCGCGGGGGGGGGGGGGGGTTCTGCGGCGATGTGTGGCACAAGAGAGAGAGAGAGGGGGAGGCCTAGAAGGGCTCGGGTGTCGCCGTGGCGCCCATGCCGTAGGTGCACGGCTCGGCTGCCCTTCCTACTGGCGAGGAAGACGACAGGGGTAAGTTGGGCCGGGCCAGGTGGGCCGACGCCTAGGCGCCAGGTAAGAATTCTTCTCTGTTTTCTTATTTTCCTTTTCTGTTGTCTGTTTGCCCAAATAAAATAAAATAGCTAGGGCATTTATAAAAATCCCCAAACATTTTTATAAAACTTAGGTGACTATATAGAAGCCAATCCTAAGTTTTGGGAATTTTTGAAATTCAATTTATTTGAATTTCAATTCAAATAGGCAAAAG
This sequence comes from Bromus sterilis, assembly GCA_950022295.1. Classification (NCBI taxonomy): domain Eukaryota; kingdom Viridiplantae; phylum Streptophyta; class Magnoliopsida; order Poales; family Poaceae; genus Bromus; species Bromus sterilis. The sequence continues at coordinate 32,289,429 of OX465598.1, forward strand.
ATTTAATTTCCAAGCCACTATTTGAATTATTGAAAAATCTATGAGCATGGGATTAATCCCAAATCACTTTTGAAATGACCAGACTCATTTTTAGGATTTTTCAATACATCCAAAAGAATTTTGGAAAAAGATTTATTTCTCGCCTTTTTATTTAATTCATTTAGGGCTTTTTCTTTTCCCCATTTCCTTTTCTTTTGCAATTTTTTTTAAGATGCAAAAATGCAAGCTAGGTTAAACACAAACCTACTTTGGGGTTCTGACACATTTGCTATTTGATTTAAATGGAATCAAATCAAATTCAAATCAAATAATTTTTGCAACTTGAACCATGGCAACATGCTACATTTCAATCATACATCAGAGGCATATCATACACATTTGAAGTTGTTTCAAAATGATCAAACTATATCACATACAACTTGGTTAATGTTGAATTCAAATGTGGAGTTTGAATTTGCATTTCAAATGAAATATACTCCACTTAAATGGAATTGCCTCACACATCAAAACTTATACTTCAAGTTTCAACATTCATTCATGTGCTTGAGCATTGCATTCATATTGATTGCTACTTCGTGCTTTGTTTGTCGAGGAGAGGTGGAACCGGAGCAAGAGGTTGCAACCTTCGTTGAAGACCCCGAACCCGAACCTCGTTAGCAAGGCAAGCAAACCCCCATTGATCATGTCGATAAAATCCCACTTCCCTCTCATGTCTCGCTTATGCATTGTTTAGGATGATCACCATGATTCGTTTCTACCGCATAGATGAACCCATTCCTTTGCATGACCTATCATTTTGTCACAGTAGTAAGCAAACCACAATCCTAGCAAATGTAGGAGTTGTTTGATATCATGTGGCCCCTGCAAATGTTATCGCTTATTGCATGCTTAGTATGATACCATGTTGTTACTGTGATGTGAGTCGGGATGGGAATGATCATGTTGATGTTGGTAGAAAAGTGTTGGTGAATCGACCGTAATACAAGGTGAACGATGAGAGGCTGGGTAGAGGAGTACACGGTGGGTTGTCTCGTTGAACACCGCCCTAGTACGAGTTCTTGTGTGGTGATCCAAGATGAAGAGTACAACCACACATTGGGCTCACTGACCCCTCTCAACTTACTAACTCATCCCTTTCGATGTCCAGATGTCGCAATAGTTCGGAGTTCTGGTAGGTCTGTGGCCTGGATGCTAAGTGAGAGAACGGCTCATCCGAGACCGGATTATGCACCTCGCACACATCACTTGGGTCCACTTCGGTAAACCGGCCGGGTTCACGATTGTGGTAACCAACCCAAGTAGGCGGCTTTCTCGGACTAGATCGGCTATGAGGTAACAGTTGTGGTGAGAATCCTGGCTGGCACCCCTTGAATGGTGTCGAGATCAAAGGCGGTAAATGATGATCATGTGTGTGTAGCGGTACACCCTTGCAAGGTTATCAAAACTATTCGAATAGCCGCGTCCGCGGTTATGGACTTCTTGGAAAGCTTAGCTTGATTATTAGATAACTTGAACCGCATACTTCTAAAACACACCAAGATAAGTGTGAGTGCTATGGCGTGCTTCCTTGTGGGGAAGTCGAGGAAGGCACCATAGTGGTGTATTGGTTGGAGAAAGTAGTGGACTCGTGTATGCTTCTTACCTCAAAGTCTGGTACTCGTAGTTCAGGATTAGCCAAGTCAAAGCTGGCACTTCTGCAAGTGAACCCCACCTCCCTTTACCTTGATACATGTGCATGAGTAGTATATCTCCTATGTAAGTCTTGCTGAGTACGACTTTGTACTCACGTTTGCTTAATCTATGTTTTAGATGATGCCACTGACCCCGAAGGTGGCTTCTTCATCGAGCTGGACGACTTAAGACCAACTAGTCTAGTCCCAGTCAGACGACTGGTTCCCTCGTGGAGGGCTTTGTGTTTAAATAAGGCTTCTTAAGCCATTTGTTAAACTTGTCTGTACTCAGACATAATTTTCTTCCGCTTGTAATGTAATGTTGGATCACATGTATGTGATCTCTGTTTGCACTCTATAAGAGTTATCAATAAAATTGTACACTTTGTAGAGAATTGCAATGGTACCTGCTGTTCATACAAAGCATGTGTGTTGCGTGTATGTTTATAACATGCATGTCTTTGTATGGGTTTTCGAGACCTTAGTTGTGTTCTGGCTGGCGGTCTTTCATACACCAAGTGGCCCTTAGATGTGCGCAGCTTGGGGCATCGCGATGCGATTGTTCGAGACTCCGTCTCGTGCACACTTCGTGGTATGATCGAGCCCGCCCTAGACCCCGACTAAGTGATCGGGCTGGAGTAAGTCTATGTAAGATTTTTGAGATAGTTGATAGTATGGTTGAGGCGACTTGTCTTTGAATATGAGAGTTCACCACCCATATCATTAGACTTGTGTGCGGACGATGAGGACCCATTTCAGTTGATCATCCGGCCTGGATGGGATACCCCTCAAGTACGATGCTTTCCGAGAATGTTCAGTGCTTGGCCTTGTCTGCTTAGACAAGTGGGTGCGGTTCTCGGCTCTCCATATGACTATGTCTTAACTGGACTTGCATACGCTAACCCCGGGTCCCGACATTAATTCCTGCTCATCCTCGAGTAGGTAATTGATAACAAGCATAATTTCTGTGGTGACATGCCACACAACCATATAAGGACTTTTAAGTAAAGCAATCAAAGCACGCAATTCAATTCAAGTCTTAACAAGCAAGAGTCTATATTAGCATTAACAAAATCAACAAAAGAACAAAAGGTGCAAGAGCTCTCGCTGTCCGTGACTCGAATGTCTCTAGATGGTGTTTGCGTGCAAGCAAGGGACTGGGAAAAAGAGAGAAAACAGGTTGTTGAGAACAACTATCTACTAAAGTTTCACACTTGGTCTCCTTTGGATTCTTATCTTGACTCGTCCCAGACCACTAGCCAGGTACAAGTCAAACTGATCCACTCCCTTTTGATATTTTGAGCACTCATGCAATGGATGAGCGTGAGCAAGAAAGTTGACACCTAAAAGGCGAAACAGAAAGAAGGTGGAGGAGGAAGACAAAAAGGTGTGAAAGGCTCACATCAATGAGGACAATCATAGGCGAGAGAAGGCCATATGATAGATATGATGTGAGGAGTAGGGATTGCCATGCAACGGATGCACATGTGAGCTAAAAGCTGTCCAAGGGAACTAGTGGGGGTGCATCTAACTTGCTTGCTCAAGAAGACCGAGAGCTCGTTTGAGGAGGCTCATCATTGGAATATACAAGCCAAGTTCTATAGTGTGAAGGTCCCCACATAGCTATATGCATGATGATGATCTCTATGGAGTACAAGGGATAGAGGATGAAGTACTAGTGTGGATCTCTCAAAAGGAATAGTAGTGTGCCCCCTTCTCTCTTTTTATTTTTATTTTTTCTCTTTTTTCTATTTTTTTTGGTGGCCTCAATGCCTTTTTCTATTTAACTCTCATTTGTCCTCTTTGGGATCTTTTGATTTTGTCCTCTTGGGATCTTTTCCTCACTTTAGGGGCAACACTCTATATTTTACAAGAATATAGGAGATCTTTCACACTTTACAAAAGTACTCACATAAAGAAGATATAACTATCATGATGCAAATGTATGCCTCTACAAGGATAGCAGGTTATGGAATGATACTAGCGCGTCATGTAGCAATGATTAGGGCAAGGCCCAACTAGCATGCGGCTCATCGATCAAGCAAGTAGCATGTATGACATGAAGATCAAGTCATGAGAAGGTGGATGTTGCATGGCAATGTATCTCGGAAAGGCTATGGAAATGCCTTGTAGGTAGGTATGGTGGCTGTTTTGAGAAAAGATATAAGGAGGCTTATGATGACAGAGCGTATATGTCGGGACCCGGGGTTAGCGTATGCAAGTACAGTTAAGACATAGTCATATGGAGAGCCGAGAACCGCACCCACTTGTCTAAGCAGACAAGGCCAAGCACTGAACATTCTCGGAAAGCATCGTACGTGAGGGGCATCCCATCCAGGCCGGATGATCAACTGTAATGGGTCCTCATCGTACACACACAAGTCTACTGATATGGGTGGTGAACTCCCATATTCAAAGACAAGTCGCCTCAACCATATTATCGACTATCTCAAAACTCTTACATAGACTTACTCCAGCCCGATCACTTAGTCGGGGTCTAGGGCGGGCTCGATCATACCACAAAGTGTGCCCGAGACCGAGTCTCGAACAATCGCATCGCGATGCCCCAAGCTGCGCACATCTAAGGGCCACTTGGTGTATAAAAGACCGCCAGCCAGAACACAACTAAGGTCTCGAAAACCCATACAAAGACATGCATGTTATAAACATACACGCAGCACACACGCCTTGTATGAACAGTAGGTACCATTGCAATTCTCTACAAAGTGTACATTTTATTTATAACTCTTATAGAGTACAAACAGAGATCACATACATGTGATCCAACATTACAACACAGAACGGAAGCAAATTATGTCTGAGTACAGACAAGTTTAACAAATGGCTTAAGAAGCCTTATTCAAACACAAAGCCCTCCACGAGGGAACCAGTCTGCTGACTGGGACTAGACTAGCTTAACTTCAGTCGTCCAACTCGATGAAGAAGCCACCTTCGGGGTCAGTGGCGTCATCTAAAACATAGATTAAGCAAACGTGAGTACAAAGTTGTACTCAGCAAGACTTACATAGGAGCTATACTACTCATGCATATGTATCAAGGTAAAGGGAGGTGGGGTTCACTTGCAGAAATGCCAGCTTTGACTTGGCTAGTCCTGAACTACGAGTACCAGACTTGAGGTAAGAAGCGTACACGAGTCCACTACTTTCACCAAACAAATACACCTCTATGGTGCCTTCCTCGACTTCCCCACGAGAAAGCACGCCATAGCACTCACACTTATCTTGGTGTGTTTTAGAAGTATCCGGTTCAAGTTATCTAATAATCGAGCTAAGCTTTCCAAGTAGTCCATAACCGCGGACGCGGCTATTCGAATAGTTTTGTTAACCTTGCAAGGGTGTACCGCTACACACACATGATCATCATTTACCGCCTTTGATCTCGACACCATTCAAGGGGTGCCAGCGAGGATGCTCACCACAACTGTTACCTCACAGCCTATCTAGTCCAAGAAAGCCGCCTACTTGGGTTGGCTACCACTATCGTGAACCCGGCCGGTTTACCGAAGTGGACCCAAGCGATGTGTGCGTGGTGCATAAGCCGGTCTCGGATGAGCCGTTCTCTCACTTAGCATCCAGGCCACAAGCCTACCAGAACTCCGAACTACTGCGACATCTGGACATCGAAAGGGATGAGTTAATAAGTCGAGAGGGGTCAGTGAGCCCAATGTGTGGTTGTACTCTTCATCTTGGATCACCACACAAGAACTCGGACTTAGGGCGGTGTTCAACGAGACAACCCACCGTGTACTCCTACACAGCCTCTCATCGTTCACCTTGTATTAGGGTCGATTCACCAACACTTTTCTACCATCAACAACATGATTATTCCCATCCCGACTCACATCACAGTAATAACATGGAAACATACTAAGCATGCAATAAGCAGTAACATTTGCAGGGGCCACATGATATCAAACAACTCCTACAGTTGCTAGGATTGTGGTTTGCTTACTACTGTGACAAAAGATAGGTCATGCAAAGGAATGGGTTCATCTATGCGGTAGAAACGAAGCATGGTGATCATCCTATACAATGCATAAGCGAGACATGAGAGGGAAGTGGGATTTTATCGACATGATCAATGGGGTTTTGCTTGCCTTGCTGACGAGGTTCGGTCTCTGGATCTTCAGCGGAGGGGGTGACCTCTTGTTCCGGTTCAACCTCTACTCGACAAGCAAAGTACAAAGTAGCAATTAATATGAATGCAATGCTCAAGCACATGATAGAATGTTTAATCTTGAAGTACAAGTGTTGATGTGTGAGGCAATTCCATTTAAGTGGAATATATTGCATTTAAAATGCAAATTCAAACTCCACATTTGAATTCAATGTAGCCAAGTTATATGGGATATAGTTTGATCAATTTGAATTAACTTCAATGTGTATGATATGCCTCTGAAGTGTGGTTGATTTGCAACATAATTTCATGGTCCAAGTGGCAAAATCATTTGGTTTGAATTTGAAATAAATTCAAATAAAGCAAATGATATATGCTACTGGTCCCATTTTAAATTCAACTCAAACAGAGTTGAAAGTTGCATATTTGGAAAGATAATTTTCTCCTGATCATTTTTCATATATTATTTGTCCAATTTGGAGTTAATATGAATTTTCTATGAATTTCCAAAGTTTGGGGTATTTTCTGGAATTTCTGGATTTATTAAACTATTTTTCTTTTCTGGAAATTCCTTTACTGCGTCATTATTGTGTCATGCTGGCGTCAGGGGGTTTGACTCGAGTCAAACTGACAAGGGGTCCCACTGGTCAGTGACACAAAGTTTAATCCCGTGGTTAAAAATTAACAGAGTGATTAGGGGGGGGCCCTGGCCCACCTGTAAGTCACTCTGGGGGGTGGGTTTAGTGGTTAACCACCACGGCCACGTCATGGCCTGCCGGCGGCTAGTCGCCGGCGACCTGACCACGGCGGCGCTGCGCGGATCTGCTGATTCCGTGGACCAAACGACGCGCCGCGACCACGGGAGCGAAGCCCGTGCTCTCGCACGTCTCCTGGTGCACGCCAGCGTCCAAGACGACGACCACAGGGACGGCGGTGACCTCGCCGGCGGCAACAGAAACACGGGGAGGAAGCAGTCTTCGCCACGGTGCTCCAAATCCAGCGATTGTGAGCTCGTTCGACGCGGAAGAACACGGCGATCACGTTGGACAACACGGCTGGCTCGGTTGCCTAACGGATGAGCAACTCCATCGATCCCGGCGGCGGGAAGCTTCGGCTATCATGGCGGATGCGGCTAGAGCGATTAATCCAAGGAAAGAAGAGAGGGGTTCCGGCCGGAAGCTCACCAGGAACTCAGCAGAAGTTGTGGCGAAGGCCGGGGTGGCTCAACGGTGACGGAATTGACGAAGTCGTGCGGCGGCCGGAGACGAAGACGACGATGCGATTCGGCAGTTCCAGGGGGCTTCAGCTCCTCTTACTCCGCTCGAAGACGAAGACGAAGGCGGCGAAGACGATGGACAAGCTCCGGGGGCTCCTCGGTGTTAATGGCTACGCAGGGCTCGACGGTGCTCCGGCGTGCTCTTCGGGCGGTGATGAAACGGGCGAGAGAGGAAGGGAGGGAGCTCGCGGAGAGGGGGAATGGATGGAGGAAGCTTCTGAGCGTCTCCAGGCGTGAAGAGGTGGCGAGGGGGAAGCAGGAGGTGGCCAGGGCTCGTCGGCGGCGTCGGTGGAGTGCTGCATGCATTCCACCGAGCAGCTTCGGGGCGTGGGGAGGAAGACGACAGGGGAGGGTCCAGGTGGGCTGGGCCGGCTGGAGAGGTGGGCTTCGCCCTGGGCAACAGGTAAGCCTTTCTGATTTCTTTTCTGTTTAATCTTTCCTTTCTATTCTGTAATTTGTTTTGGCTCTGATAAAAAAATACCAAACCATTTTATTAAATGCTGAAAACTTTTATGTGGCCTCATAATAATATAGACTAACCACTTATGAAGTTTCAACATTTTTAAAATTCAAATAATTTGAATTTTAAATCAAATAGGGGGATTTCTTTATTTCCAAGGTACTGTTTGAATATTTGAAAAATCTATGAGCATGGGGTGGGTCCCACATCACTTGATATGTGATCACACTCATTTATAAGACTTTTCAAAACTCTAACATGAATTTTTGGAAAATATTTTTATCTGGCCTTTTGAATTAATTCATCTGGGGGGTGTTCCTTCTCCCATTTGGATTTTGAATTGATTTTTGAGGTTTCTTTTTGAAACTTTTGCATGATGCAAAGGTACTAGCTAACCCTAGCACATACCTAACAGAGGGATCTGACAGTATAGTTCCAAGGGTTTGGATGCACCGGCGAAGTATGCGCCAACTCTCAAGGTGAGAAAGGGAAATGCATGGTACCGAAGAGGCTAGAAAAAGTATAGGTGGGTGGAAGTGTCAACTTTCGAATACTCACATTAGTCCAAAGAACTCATGCACTTATTATCGTTAACTCTCAACCTAATCAGGAGGTTCACAAAGAGACAAGTACCCCGAGGAGGAGTGTATGGGGGTTTGGTTATCCTTGCGCATCCTCGACTCATGGTACGTGAGTGTAATCTAATATTCGAACCCTCTAGTGGTTAGTGATCCATCTAGTAGCTAGAGTTCTCAACAGGGGTTTTCATTTTCAAAAATCACACGGATTTCCCAAAATACGACATTTATCACTAATTGGCTCGAGCTCTTGACACCGAAATTTCAAACATTACTCTAGTCAATACCTCAAAACTATTGCAAGTTACTACTATAAAGAGAATAGCAACTTCAACTACCTACTTTCTATTCAAGACACAAAACTTAGTGCAACAGACAAACTCTCTAACAAGATAAAACATGCAACCTATAGAAAGTTCAACCTGAGACAAAAGAAAAGATCTAGAAGAAAACTAAAACACTACAACTAAACAGGGCAGCAGCTAAGAAAAGAAAAAGAACAACTCATAGCTAAGGAAATTATCATGCAAATCCTATGAGGAGTTCTAGTTCAAATGGAGCGTGTTTCTCTCGCACACAAAGTAAGACGGGATCTAACTTGTTATGAACAACAAGCAAAGCTAAAGAAAACTAAAAATAAAACCTAAGAGCGAGACGCTCCAAGCATAGCACATAACGCCCCCACTCAAAAGAATCTCGTCCCGAGATTCAGAAGTCTGCGGGAGGAAGGTGGGGTACTCGGCACTGAGACGGTCTTCTCTCTCCCACGTAGCTTCTCTTTCGGAGTGGTGTGACCATTGCACTTTCAGAAACCTAATCTTCTGACGACGAGTGACACGCTCTGCTGAATCAAGAATACGAATGGGGTATTCTCGATAAGAAAGGTCATCTTGGAGATCAAGCGTTTCATGGTCGACTTCGCGGATGGGGTCCTTGAAGCAACGCCTGAGTTGGGACACATGGAATACATCGTGTACTCGGGAAAGGTGCGGAGGTAGTTCAAGTTGGTAGGCAACTTCTCCACGTTTAGCAATAATGCGGAAAGGTCCGATGTAACGTGGGGCCAACTTGCCTTTGATACCGAAACGTTGGGTTCCTTTCAGAGGAGTAACCCGAAGGTAAGCCTTCTCATCCAGATTGTAGCTTTCTTGCCTATGATGACGATCATAGTAGCTTTTCTGACGAGACTGGGCCGCTTTTAATTGATCACGAACAATGCGAACTTGTTCTTCTGCTTCCTTGATCATATCTGGTCCAAAGAATTGTCTTTCACCGGTTTCAGACCAGTTTAGTGGTGTTCGACATCGTCGTCCATACAGGAGTTCAAAAGGAGCCATGTTCAGACTAGATTGAAAACTATTGTTATAAGCAAATTCGGCATATGGAAGAGAATTCTCCCAATTCTTTCCGAATGAGATAACACAAGCTCTGAGCATGTCTTCAAGAATTTGGTTAACCCTTTCGACTTGACCGCTAGATTGAGGATGGAAAGCCGTACTAAAAGAGAGATGAGTTCCCAAAGCACGTTGGAAGCTTCCCCAAAATCTAGAGGTGAAAAGGCTACCGCGATCAGAATTGATTTCCAACGGAACACCGTGAAGGGATACAATTCTGGAGATGTACAAGTCTGCTAACTGGCTAGCACTTATAGACTCGCGAACCGGAAGGAAGTGAGCAACTTTGGAAAGCCTATCTATGACAACGAAGATGGCATTGTTTCCTTTTTGGGTTCTTGGAAAGCCGGTGATGAAGTCCATACCGACTTTGTCCCATTTCCACTCGGGAATAGACAAAGGTTGAAGTGTACCAGCAGGTCTTTGATGTTCTGTCTTAATGCGACGACAAGTATCACATTCGGCAACAAATTGAGCAATGTCTCTCTTCATCCTAGTCCACCAAAATCTCTGGCGTAGATCTCGGTACATTTTCGTGCTACCGGGATGAATTGAGAGGGGTGTGTCATGGCCTTCCTTGAGGATAAGTTGCCTTAGTTCCTTATTCTTAGGTACTACCAAACGATTTTCAAAGAATACCGTTCCTTTACTATCTGTGGAGAAACATTTAGCAACTCCGCTAGCAATGTTCTCCTTGATCCGGCGTACACCTTGTGCATGTCTTTGGGCAACTATAATTTGATCCTCAAGAGTTGGTTTCGCCACCAAGGTTGAAAGATAGCCATGAGGAACAATTTCAAGGTTGAGCTTGCGAAAGTCCTCATGAATAAGGGGTTGATACTGCTGTAACATGAGGTTGTTACAGTACGACTTACGACTTAGTGCATCAGCCATGACATTGGCTTTGCCTGGGGTGTAAGAAATTGCTACGTCGTAATCTTTTATCAACTCAATCCAGCGCCTTTGCCTGAGATTAAGATCCGGCTGGGTGAAAATATATTTGAGGCTTTGGTGGTCAGAATAAATCTCACAACGATTACCAAGGAGGTAATGTCGCCAAGTTGTTAGAGCATGAACTACGGCAGCGAGTTCAAGGTCATGGGTAGGATAGTTCTCTTCATGTGGCCGCAACTGGCGTGAAGCATAAGCTACCACATGTCGATCTTGCAGAAGTATGCATCCTAACCCTTGCCGTGATGCGTCACAATAGATCTCGAAATCCCTTTTGGTGTCTGGAGGTGCAAGTACGGGTGCGGAAGTCAATCTTCTTTTTAGCTCCTGGAAGCTTTCCTCGCACTTGGGAGTCCATAAGAATTTCTTATCTTTCTTGAGGAGTTCAGTTAGAGGCTTTGCAACTTTAGAAAAGTTCTCGACGAAGCGACGGCAATAGCTGGCTAGGCCAAGAAAACTTCTAACTTGCTTAACCGATTCAGGTGGAGTCCAGTCAAGGACGGCCTGAACTCTCTCGGGATTCACAGCAATGCCTTTTGCAGAAATCACGTGGCCTAAGTAGGTCACTTCTGGTAGCCAGAATTCACACTTGGAGAATTTAGCATACAGGCGATGCTCTCTAAGTTTCCTCAATACCAGCCTTAAGTGTTCGGCATGATCTCCTTCGTTCTTCGAGTAGATGAGAATATCATCAAGATAAACTACAACAAATTTATCTAGGTACTCCATGAAGATCGAATTCATCAAGCGTGAGAATGTGGCGGGGGCATTAGTTAAACCAAAGGACATGACGGTGTACTCGTAAAGACCATAACGAGTAGTGAAAGCCGTTTTGGGAATGTCCTCGTTTCGGATTCGGATCTGATGATAACCTAATCTTAAATCCATCTTTGAGAAGACGGCGGACCCTGCAAGTTGATAATAAAGATCATTGATCCTGGGTAGTGGGTATTTGTTCTTTATCGTCGCCAAATTTAGCGGGCGATAATCTACGCACATCCTTTCTGTTCCATCTTTCTTCTTTACGAACAGAACGGGGCAACCCCATGGCGATGAGCTAGGGCGGATGAAGCCTTTTGCCAATGAAGCATCCAGTTGGGTTTTTAGCTCAGCTAACTCATGTGGGGCCATTTTATATGGGCGTTTGGAAATTGGTGCGGTTCCTGGAACAAGATCCACTATAAACTCTACACATCTGTCGGGTGGCATGCCCGGCAGCTCTTCAGGAAAGACATCCGGGAAGTCACGAACCACCGAAATATCTTCAAGTTCGGGAAGGGGAAGTACATTCAAGGAATGCACTTGGGTTCTTGTTCTGGGTGAGGTATAGTTAACGGTTGTGCCTGAAGGGTGGGTGAGATTCACGGATTTGCCTTTGCAATCCAGATAGGCATTCTGTCTTGATAGCCAATCCATGCCAAGGATGACATCAATGTCTGAAGACTTGAGGGCTATGAGTGAAGCAAGAAATACTAAACCCTCAATTGCTATTTGATTACCATGGCTCACTCTATTAGTTTGCCATCTTGACCCTGGAGTTTGAATAATCATTGGGTTGGACAATTCAACAAAAGGTAACTCATGACGAAGTGCATAACTTTCCGACATGAATGAATGAGATGCTCCTGGGTCGAAAAGAACGGAAGTAGGAACAAAATTGACTGGGAGCGTACCAAGAATGACGTCAGTGGTGTCGTCAGTCTCTTCGGCGGCAATCTGGTTCAGACGTCCACGATTGGCGGGAGGAGCGGGTTTGGCGGTGAAGACCTTCTGGGGTGGCTTGCCACGACCATTGTTGTTGTTGTTGCCTCCGGCACGTGGTGGAACACTCTGGTGTTGGGGCTGGTTCTGGGGACACTCGCGAGAGTAGTGGCCTGCCTGACCACACTTGTAGCAAGCTCCGAAAACGGTGCGTGGAGCTGGGTGGTTTGGTGGAGCTGGGTGGAACTGGGTGGGTGGACGAGGCGCCACATAGGATGGCCTCGGTGGGTTGTTCTGGCGGAACATGCTATTTGGGATCCAGATCTTGCGTTTCTGGGAACCAGAGCTGGATGAACCTTCCTCTCTAGGGTGTTTGCGAAAGTCATTGGGGGTGTTCATGTCCTCTGCCTTGATGGCCTTGTTGACAAGGACCTGAAATGTGGCAAAGTCATGAAGGTTGAGCTCGCGACGGAGTCCACTGTTGAGGCCACGACGGAACCTCTCTTGTTTCTTGGAGTCGGTGGAGACTTCTTCAATTGCATAACGAGCAAGTCGGTTGAACTCACGACTGAACTCGTCAACGGTCCTTCTGCCTTGAGTGAGGTTACAGAACTCCTCACGCTTACGGTCCATGAGACCTTTGGGAATGTGGTGCTCGCGGAAAGAGGTGCAGAACTCCTCCCAAGATGCAGGTGGTCCAGCTGGGCGCATATTCAGAAAATCCTCCCACCAAGAGCTTGCTGCACCTTCAAGGTGATAGGTGGCATAATTGACCTTGTCGCCATCTGCAACACGACCGGCTTGGAGCTTCCTCTCGATGCTGCGGAGCCAGTCATCGGCGTCAAGGGGCTCGGTGGAGTAACTGAATATTGGGGGATGAAGCCGGATGAAGTCGTTCAGAGACACCAGCTCATTGCGCTGCTGAGTGGTGTTGCGTGCAATGACTTCCAGTAGGTGGTGAGAGTCACGGCGGTTCCTCTCGACCTCCATCAGAACTTGGGCCATTGTGGGTGGGGGTGGAAGGTTATCTTCCTCCTGATTGTTCCCACGACCTTGGTTACGACCAACCTGGCCACGGGTTCCTTGAGACATCCTGAAGGTGAAAAACCAAAGTCAAACAGAGTTGATTTCAAGAGTCTAATCAAGGTATTGAAGTACTGGAAGGATTACAGAGCAAAGGGAGTAATCATCTTGACAACATGGTGATAAAAGCATACAAGCCATATATTCACAAGCTGTCATACAAACCATACATCGTTTTAGTACAAGCACCAAGCTAATACAAACGTGATGAAGATGATACATCCTTCAGAGGCACTCTGACTTCCTATACATTATTTATCTAAGCCTCTGGAACTTAGACACCTTGCTTACAATACACTAAGATACTACTACATCCTCACTAAGTAAGACCACAGGCGGTCTCACTCATCTCCATCTCCATAGTAGTCCTCATAAAAGTTACCCGCGTATCCCGGTAGCTGGAGGTGACCATCGGAAAACACGGAGGCTTGTGGACCCTGATATCCATTTGGGCAAGGATGGGGCCTAGGTCCAGTGTAGGGTGGAAGCAAAGGACCACGGGGTGGAAAGACTCCTCCAATCTCGGGCCAAGCAACTCGAGAAGGCATCTGGGTCCTCACTGGATAGATCGCATCGTACTCCACTGATCCCACGCTCACAAAGGGTGCCAAGAGCGTCAGTGCTCGGTACAGACGAACACGGGTGGCGTGGAGCTCAAAACGGAGAGCACGTGCATCACGGTCTCTGTCACTAGCAAACCTAGCAGTCACCTGGAGTGCTGGATCCTCTGCAGAGTGATCTGAGTAGAGTCCAGTGTAATATCCCTCTTCTCCTGGAAGTGCAGCTGGGATATAGCGGAATGAAGTCTCTCTCAGCAAAGTGTGCTCCTCTCTCAGCAGTGTGATACATGAGTATGCAGCATCCTGCAAAGCCATGTTCTCGGTAACGCCGATGCCATGTCCAAAGTGGATAGGCTGGGTGACTCCAACGTGGTGTGGGTAAATCCGGACAATGCAGTGGAACTGCGTCTGGTTGAAGTCGTGGAACTGCTCCTCGATGGTGTACTCAGGGTACCATCGATATCCCACGTAGGACATCATCTCGATCAACGTGGCGGGGTGGCCACGCACACCGAGGCACCTGGTCAAACGAACAATCTGCCGAGGGGGAAGATTTGCCATCTGAAACAGAAAGCAAGAGTTTGCAAATGCATCAGATTATGTGATAAACCTGGAATGACTCGGACAGCATAACGGCTGTAATTGTAAGAAATGACAATTTCATTCAATCATGCAAAACAGCACTTACATAATACGATGTAAGAAATCAGCATTATTAAAATGCTAGGAAAACCTGGACACAACTTTCCTACGGCTATAAGGAAGCAATCAACGAGATGTTCTAGTCAGACAGAGGAGAGCCTAGTCCTATCTTCCCGTAGAACAAGATGAGGGTGACTCAGAACTCAGAACGAAGGGGGTAAGGAGAAAAATGAAGCCTTACGTTGTTCCCTTATATACCCAGAGTAACTATATAACTATAGCAAGCTAGACTCAACTTCGGCCAAGGCTGCTAGTCCTACAGTCAGTCCTGCTCTGATACCAAGTCTGTCGGGACCCGGGGTTAGCGTATGCAAGTACAGTTAAGACATAGTCATATGGAGAGCCGAGAACCGCACCCACTTGTCTAAGCAGACAAGGCCAAGCACTGAACATTCTCGGAAAGCATCGTACGTGAGGGGCATCCCATCCAGGCCGGATGATCAACTGTAATGGGTCCTCATCGTACGCACACAAGTCTACTGATATGGGTGGTGAACTCCCATATTCAAAGACAAGTCGCCTCAACCATATTATCGACTATCTCAAAACTCTTACATAGACTTACTCCAGCCCGATCACTTAGTCGGGGTCTAGGGCGGGCTCGATCATACCACAAAGTGTGCCCGAGACCGAGTCTCGAACAATCGCATCGCGATGCCCCAAGCTGCGCACATCTAAGGGCCACTTGGTGTATAAAAGACCGCCAGCCAGAACACAACTAAGGTCTCGAAAACCCATACAAAGACATGCATGTTATAAACATACACGCAGCACACACGCCTTGTATGAACAGTAGGTACCATTGCAATTCTCTACAAAGTGTACATTTTATTTATAACTCTTATAGAGTACAAACAGAGATCACATACATGTGATCCAACATTACAACACAGAACGGAAGCAAATTATGTCTGAGTACAGACAAGTTTAACAAATGGCTTAAGAAGCCTTATTCAAACACAAAGCCCTCCACGAGGGAACCAGTCTGCTGACTGGGACTAGACTAGCTTAACTTCAGTCGTCCAACTCGATGAAGAAGCCACCTTCGGGGTCAGTGGTGTCATCTAAAACATAGATTAAGCAAACGTGAGTACAAAGTTGTACTCAGCAAGACTTACATAGGAGCTATACTACTCATGCATATGTATCAAGGTAAAGGGAGGTGGGGTTCACTTGCAGAAATGCCAGCTTTGACTTGGCTAGTCCTGAACTACGAGTACCAGACTTGAGGTAAGAAGCGTACACGAGTCCACTACTTTCACCAAACAAATACACCTCTATGGTGCCTTCCTCGACTTCCCCACGAGAAAGCACGCCATAGCACTCACACTTATCTTGGTGTGTTTTAGAAGTATCCGGTTCAAGTTATCTAATAATCGAGCTAAGCTTTCCAAGTAGTCCATAACCGCGGACGCGGCTATTCGAATAGTTTTGTTAACCTTGCAAGGGTGTACCGCTACACACACATGATCATCATTTACCGCCTTTGATCTCGACACCATTCAAGGGGTGCCAGCGAGGATGCTCACCACAACTGTTACCTCACAGCCTATCTAGTCCAAGAAAGCCGCCTACTTGGGTTGGCTACCACTATCGTGAACCCGGCCGGTTTACCGAAGTGGACCCAAGCGATGTGTGCGTGGTGCATAAGCCGGTCTCGGATGAGCCGTTCTCTCACTTAGCATCCAGGCCACAAGCCTACCAGAACTCCGAACTACTGCGACATCTGGACATCGAAAGGGATGAGTTAATAAGTCGAGAGGGGTCAGTGAGCCCAATGTGTGGTTGTACTCTTCATCTTGGATCACCACACAAGAACTCGGACTTAGGGCGGTGTTCAACGAGACAACCCACCGTGTACTCCTACACAGCCTC
This sequence comes from Bromus sterilis, assembly GCA_950022295.1. NCBI lineage: Eukaryota > Viridiplantae > Streptophyta > Magnoliopsida > Poales > Poaceae > Bromus > Bromus sterilis. Next base: position 32,305,816 of record OX465598.1, read on the forward strand.
TCATCGTTCACCTTGTATTAGGGTCGATTCACCAACACTTTTCTACCATCAACAACATGATTATTCCCATCCCGACTCACATCACAGTAATAACATGGAAACATACTAAGCATGCAATAAGCAGTAACATTTGCAGGGGCCACATGATATCAAACAACTCCTACAGTTGCTAGGATTGTGGTTTGCTTACTACTGTGACAAAAGATAGGTCATGCAAAGGAATGGGTTCATCTATGCGGTAGAAACGAAGCATGGTGATCATCCTATACAATGCATAAGCGAGACATGAGAGGGAAGTGGGATTTTATCGACATGATCAATGGGGTTTTGCTTGCCTTGCTGACGAGGTTCGGTCTCTGGATCTTCAGCGGAGGGGGTGACCTCTTGTTCCGGTTCAACCTCTACTCGACAAGCAAAGTACAAAGTAGCAATTAATATGAATGCAATGCTCAAGCACATGATAGAATGTTTAATCTTGAAGTACAAGTGTTGATGTGTGAGGCAATTCCATTTAAGTGGAATATATTGCATTTAAAATGCAAATTCAAACTCCACATTTGAATTCAATGTAGCCAAGTTATATGGGATATAGTTTGATCAATTTGAATTAACTTCAATGTGTATGATATGCCTCTGAAGTGTGGTTGATTTGCAACATAATTTCATGGTCCAAGTGGCAAAATCATTTGGTTTGAATTTGAAATAAATTCAAATAAAGCAAATGATATATGCTACTGGTCCCATTTTAAATTCAACTCAAACAGAGTTGAAAGTTGCATATTTGGAAAGATAATTTTCTCCTGATCATTTTTCATATATTATTTGTCCAATTTGGAGTTAATATGAATTTTCTATGAATTTCCAAAGTTTGGGGTATTTTCTGGAATTTCTGGATTTATTAAACTATTTTTCTTTTCTGGAAATTCCTTTACTGCGTCATTATTGTGTCATGCTGGCGTCAGGGGGTTTGACTCGAGTCAAACTGACAAGGGGTCCCACTGGTCAGTGACACAAAGTTTAATCCCGTGGTTAAAAATTAACAGAGTGATTAGGGGGGGGGCCTGGCCCACCTGTAAGTCACTCTGGGGGGTGGGTTTAGTGGTTAACCACCACGGCCACGTCATGGCCTGCCGGCGGCTAGTCGCCGGCGACCTGACCACGGCGGCGCTGCGCGGATCTGCTGATTCCGTGGACCAAACGACGCGCCGCGACCACGGGAGCGAAGCCCGTGCTCTCGCACGTCTCCTGGTGCACGCCAGCGTCCAAGATGACGACCACAGGGACGGCGGTGACCTCGCCGGCGGCAACAGAAACACGGGGAGGAAGCAGTCTTCGCCACGGTGCTCCAAATCCAGCGATTGTGAGCTCGTTCGACGCGGAAGAACACGGCGATCACGTTGGACAACACGGCTGGCTCGGTTGCCTAACGGATGAGCAACTCCATCGATCCCGGCGGCGGGAAGCTTCGGCTATCATGGCGGATGCGGCTAGAGCGATTAATCCAAGGAAAGAAGAGAGGGGTTCCGGCCGGAAGCTCACCAGGAACTCAGCAGAAGTTGTGGCGAAGGCCGGGGTGGCTCAACGGTGACGGAATTGACGAAGTCGTGCGGCGGCCGGAGACGAAGACGACGATGCGATTCGGCAGTTCCAGGGGGCTTCAGCTCCTCTTACTCCGCTCGAAGACGAAGACGAAGGCGGCGAAGACGATGGACAAGCTCCGGGGGCTCCTCGGTGTTAATGGCTACGCAGGGCTCGACGGTGCTCCGGCGTGCTCTTCGGGCGGTGATGAAACGGGCGAGAGAGGAAGGGAGGGAGCTCGCGGAGAGGGGGAATGGATGGAGGAAGCTTCTGAGCGTCTCCAGGCGTGAAGAGGTGGCGAGGGGGAAGCAGGAGGTGCCAGGGCTCGTCGGCGGCGTCGGTGGAGTGCTGCATGCATTCCACCGAGCAGCTTCGGGGCGTGGGGAGGAAGACGACAGGGGAGGGTCCAGGTGGGCTGGGCCGGCTGGAGAGGTGGGCTTCGCCCTGGGCAACAGGTAAGCCTTTCTGATTTCTTTTCTGTTTAATCTTTCCTTTCTATTCTGTAATTTGTTTTGGCTCTGATAAAAAAATACCAAACCATTTTATTAAATGCTGAAAACTTTTATGTGGCCTCATAATAATATAGACTAACCACTTATGAAGTTTCAACATTTTTAAAATTCAAATAATTTGAATTTTAAATCAAATAGGGGGATTTCTTTATTTCCAAGGTACTGTTTGAATATTTGAAAAATCTATGAGCATGGGGTGGGTCCCACATCACTTGATATGTGATCACACTCATTTATAAGACTTTTCAAAACTCTAACATGAATTTTTGGAAAATATTTTTATCTGGCCTTTTGAATTAATTCATCTGGGGGGTGTTCCTTCTCCCATTTGGATTTTGAATTGATTTTTGAGGTTTCTTTTTGAAACTTTTGCATGATGCAAAGGTACTAGCTAACCCTAGCACATACCTAACAGAGGGATCTGACAGTATAGTTCCAAGGGTTTGGATGCACCGGCGAAGTATGCGCCAACTCTCAAGGTGAGAAAGGGAAATGCATGGTACCGAAGAGGCTAGAAAAAGTATAGGTGGGTGGAAGTGTCAACTTTCGAATACTCACATTAGTCCAAAGAACTCATGCACTTATTATCGTTAACTCTCAACCTAATCAGGAGGTTCACAAAGAGACAAGTACCCCGAGGAGGAGTGTATGGGGGTTTGGTTATCCTTGCGCATCCTCGACTCATGGTACGTGAGTGTAATCTAATATTCGAACCCTCTAGTGGTTAGTGATCCATCTAGTAGCTAGAGTTCTCAACAGGGGTTTTCATTTTCAAAAATCACACGGATTTCCCAAAATACGACATTTATCACTAATTGGCTCGAGCTCTTGACACCGAAATTTCAAACATTACTCTAGTCAATACCTCAAAACTATTGCAAGTTACTACTATAAAGAGAATAGCAACTTCAACTACCTACTTTCTATTCAAGACACAAAACTTAGTGCAACAGACAAACTCTCTAACAAGATAAAACATGCAACCTATAGAAAGTTCAACCTGAGACAAAAGAAAAGATCTAGAAGAAAACTAAAACACTACAACTAAACAGGGCAGCAGCTAAGAAAAGAAAAAGAACAACTCATAGCTAAGGAAATTATCATGCAAATCCTATGAGGAGTTCTAGTTCAAATGGAGCGTGTTTCTCTCGCACACAAAGTAAGACGGGATCTAACTTGTTATGAACAACAAGCAAAGCTAAAGAAAACTAAAAATAAAACCTAAGAGCGAGACGCTCCAAGCATAGCACATAACGCATGAAGTGATAAAAATATAGTGAGACGAAGGACGAACTGATGATTGTTGATGGAGAAGGCGATGCACGGGGGCATCCCCAAGCTTAGACGGTTGAGTCTCCTTGAATATTTGTTGGGGGTGCATGGGGGCATCCCCAAGCTACAGCGCTTGACACTCCCGAATCTTCTTTCATCATCTTCCATTGCACACTTGAAAACTCCCTTCATACATAACTCATCATAAGCTGATTAGAGAAGTTAGTACCCTCAATAAATATTTTTTCCCACTGGATATAAAGATATTCTTGAATATATACTGTTTCTCAAGATTGCCAAAAGTTTTTTGCAAATAAAAAGAAAGCTTAAGGTTTGCAAACGTTAGGAGAGACAAAACGTGGCAGAATCTGTGAAAAGCAGAATAGCAGGTAGTAAAGAATTTTTTAGGGGTACTTATGCAACTCAAATAAAAAAACTCAGAACATACGAAAGTTCCGTGATTGTATAGATCACGCTCTGCAAATAATTCAGCTCAAAAAGATGAACTGGTGATTTTATCTGATTTTTCCCTTCACAAGGACATAATCTGTTTTCTGGACAGCATGTCACAACTTTCACTTCCCTTGTCATATGAGGCTATAACTTGGCACAAAGCTTGAAAATAAAGATACAATGATGTTGCTACAGTAGTAACAATCATCAAGACCGCTAAAAACTGAAATAAAAAACTCAAAGTGAGGATAACAAGGGTTGTCTCCCTAGAGCTCTTTCTTTATAGCCATAAAGATAGGCTTAAGATTTTAATGATGCTCTCATAGGAATAAGAGTTGAAGAACAAAATAGAGCATCAAGAAGCAAATACCAAACACATTTAAGTCTAACATGCTTCCTATGCAAAGGGATCTTATAGAGGAATAACTCATTTAAGCATAAAGATATTAGCATAGGAAGGCAAAGCAAGTGCAACTTCAAAACTTTTAACATAAAGAGAGGGAATTTGATATTATTGATATATCTTTTGCTTATGTACCCCTATCATAATAATTTTCAATGGGATCATGAATAAACTCAACAATATAAGTATCAAATAAAACTTTCTTATCATGATCCACAAGCATAGAAAATTTGTTACTCCCCACATAAGAAAAATCCTTCTCATTAGTAATAGTGGGAGCAAACTCAACAAAATAGCTATAACATGAATCATTCTTATCATGATGCACTTGTAAAAATTTATTTTTTATAGCATAAGTGTCATCACAATAATCATCATAGATGGGAGGCAAATTATCATCAAAATAAATTTCCTCATCAAAACTTGGGGGGCTAAAAAGATCATCTTCATAAAACGTAGCATCCCCAAGCTTATGGCTTTGCATATCATTAGTATCAAAATTATTCAAAGAAGACATGCTAATAACATTACTACTATCAATTATGTTGTTCAAATAATCAAACTCCATAGGCTTTTTGATCTCCTCCTCAAACACTTCATGTCCTAACTCAAGATAGAGCTCATAAAGCTCTCTCATAATTTTGTTGTTGTTTTCCATAAAGCCTAACTAGTGAAAATAAAAAAAAGAAACAAAAAGAATTAATTGCAAGATCTAAAGATATACCTTCAAGCACTCACTTCCCCGGCAACGGCGCCAGAAATAGCTTGATGTCTACGCACGCTTCTATTCTTGTAGACTATGTTGGGCCTCCAAGCGCAGAGGTTTGTAGGACAGCAGAAATTTCCCTCAAGTGGATGACCTATGGTTTATCGAACTCAGGGAAGTAGAGGTTGAAGATGGTCTCTCTCAAGCAACCCTGCAATTAAGATACAAGAAGTCTCTCGTGTCTTGTCGGGGGAATGATACCCGGGTAGGGTCACCCAGACGAAAGCAGTCTTTCAAGACAAGGAGGAAGCCGACTGGGCTGCTGCTGGGCCGAGCTAGGCAATGGCATGGCCGATTACTCCCAAGCAATCGACCATGCAGAATGCGAGCAGTCGGACCAGGAACAATCGGCACACTCCTCAATCGGCTTAGGAGTTGAACTTATCCAGATCGGACGTCTCTGGTACAAGGTCATAAATGCGGGATCCCGAGAGATTCGGATGGCAGTAAGCCAAGTCACTTCGCCGATCTGTCAGCGGAGTGTTGTCACCCTTTTCCTCTGAATCCGGAGATAGGACGACGAGATCAGATGACGTAGCTCCACTGTTCATCATCATTACCTAGAAGCTACAGCATGGGAAGCCGCTTGACAAGTCCGGATCATCCGGAGATTTGCAGTCGGTGGACCCCAGCCGACGAGAGAATGACAGCTGGGGCCAGCCCCCGACTGAAATGACCGTAGTACCCCGAGCTCACACTATAAGAGTCGGGGGTACCCCTCCTGTGAGAGGGACTCCCCCATTCGCATTTACTTCACACAGTAGAACCCGTAGAGAAGCAGAGGAGAGCCATGCCCACGACAGGTCTCTTCTTCCTCTGAGCAGCTCCATGAGCATTGATTGTAGTTCGTGAGTTCATTTATAGCAAGCAGACAAGCAGGAGTAGGGGTGTTATCTCTCCGGAGAGCCCCGAACCTGGGTACATCATGGTGTCCTTCACCGTGCTTGTGCCCAACCCGTTTCCAACACCATCGACATTGTTCTCCCTCGAGTCTTCCCCTCTCTTTAGCCATCCCTATGGCATCTGTTGTTACTAAACGACGACAGTTGGCGCCCACCATGGGGCAGACCGAGGCGTCGACTGGAGTTCTGATCCGGACTTTATCTTCCTCGTCGTCGAGCATGAGCCACGCCTCTGGCCTGATCTTTAGACATGGGGCAGTGGACTTTGTGGTGGATTATGCTGCGCGGTTCGGGGTCGGCGCACCCCTGCCGCCCGGCATATCGTTGCAGATCGGTAGTCATCGTCTCTTCATCAGCTGTTTCCCTGAGGCGTATCCCAGGGAGGTACGCATCTTCTCCAGTGCCACGGATCCGCTCTCGACCAGGGGCTGCTCAGCAGCTCCCGGCGGAGAGGAGTCGCGTGGGATGCGGCTGTGATGATGACAGGAACGACTGCGTCAAGAAATCAAGGCGCAGCGAGTGCGGTTAGGAAGGCCAAGGAGGCGGCGGATGCCGCGGAAAGAGTCGGCACCAGTGCGTAGCGGGATGTGTTGTACACACCCGTGAACAGGAACGGTGATCCCGATCAAGTTCACACTGATCTAGAGACAGCACGGCTCGCACTCGCTCGCAGGGCCTAGCACGTATTGGCAGAAGAGCGCAGGCTGGGAGCTATCACTAGAGAGTATAATGCAGCGCATGCCACCCAGCGGCGGCCGATTGCGCCCACAATCCTAGAAGATCTCAGGAGCAGAGGCCGCGCTGTCGGTAGAGAGCTGTCAGGAGCCGAGCAGCCGGCAGCGTCGGCATTTGTCCAACGACCAACATACAACACCCCCGAGAAGAATTTGCGATCTGCCGAGCAGATTGCGAACGAGCTGGAAGATCTGGAAGGCGAAGAGCGGCGTCAGCAGACTCGCCGAATGCGCGAGCTGCTGGCGTCGGCCAAGCAGCAGCAGCAGGCGGCATTGGAAAATCCAGGAGCAGGCCCTGAAGCATCGAGAAGGACTGTGAGGCCAGCTCCAGAGGTCAGCCAGCGGCCGAATGCGTCGCGACAAAACAGGAAGCCAGGTCAGTCCCGACGTGAGAGCAGGGTCAGAAGCAACCGGGGTCCCCCAGTCATGAACCATAGATCAGAAGAGCCAGCCGTGAGCAGCAGGCGCAATGACCCGCCTCGTCGGCCAGAAGCAAGGCCAGCAATCAGCAATCGGCTAGGTGCTCGTCAGATCGGCCAGAATGATGCCAGGCATCGCATTGAGCTGTTGGAAAGAGATGCGCAGCAAGAAGAGGAGGGAGAAGTCGGCCCAGCATGCTTCGGGCATTGCATTCGAACCGAGCAGTTCCCCAAGGGATTCACCCTGCCCAGAGACACCCCCAAGTACAACGGCTCTGTTAAGCCAGAGGACTGGCTGACAGATTACATGACCGCAGTCGGCATTGCCGGCGGAAGTCGGCGTGTAGCAGTACGCTATGCTGCTCTGATGCTACAGGGGTCAGCTCGGACATGGTTGAACAGTCTGCCCGACAACAACATAAACTGTTGGGAGGATTATTCAGAAGCCTTCATTCGCAACTTCACCGGGACGTATGATGGGCCGCATTTTCCTCGCCAGCTCGCTTTATGCGTGCAGGGCAAGGATGAGCCTCTCTGAGAATACTTGGCTCGGTGGATCAAGCTGAAGAATTCATGTGAAGGAGTTCATGAGATCCAGGCCATCGAGTATTTCACTGATGGGTGTCATGCGGGATCAATGTTGAAGCACAAACTGCTCCGCAAAGATTTTTCATCACTGGCCGAGCTCATGAAGGTAGCCAACGCATTTGCCGTCTCCGACTCCGCGATGCGCGAGCCTATTCATCTCGGCGTCGGCGGTGTGGTTCAGACACAAGGGGATGCGCAAGCGGCAGAGACAGGGAACCAGGGGCTCAGTCGGCGAGGGCGCAGAGATATCAATCGGAAAAACAACAACAACCAGCAAAACAGTGGAAAGAGGAAAGATGAGCAGCCAGATGCTCAGTATGGCAGTCGGCAGGTGGCCGCTGTCCAGGATCAAGATGAACAAGGGGCTGCAAGTGGTTGTCAGAACATGAAGCTTAATGCGAAGCCGCAATGGCCGATGAAGCCCAAATACACATTCGAGGACATGCTGGATCAGCCATGCAAGATGCACAACAGTCCAGGCAAGCCAGCGGCGCATACCACTCGGCAATGTAATTTTGTGAAGCGCATAGAAAAGGGAGAAGCATTACCACCTCCACCCCCACCACCACTTCAGAACAGAGCACCACCTCAGGCGCAGAACCAATTCCCGCGGCAAGATGCCGCATATATGATTTTTACCAGCGAGTCAAGTGACAAGGGCAGTCGGAGGGCCCGAGCTCAGGAGGTCAATTCCACAATGCCCCCGATTCCCCAATATATGCACTGGTCTGATTGCAAGATTACCTGGGGCAGGGAAGATCACCCAAGCATCATGCGAATCCAGGCACCTATCCGCTCATGGTGGATGCCCTGTTTGCGGCACCAAAGTTTTCATGCCTGTTTTCCCGAGTGCTCATTGATTCAGGGAGTACAATCAACATTCTGTACAGGGACACATTGGTCAAGTTGAGACTCACAGAGAAAGACCTGGAGCGCAGTCGGACGACTTTCCATGGGATTGTCCCGGGCCTGTCATGCACTCCCATGGGTCGCATTCGGCTGGATGTGATCTTTGGGACAGAGGATAACTTCAGAAGAGAGCCGATCTGGTTCGAGGTCGCCGACCTAAGTAGCCCATATCATATCCTATTGGGATTGCCCGCAATCGCCAAGTTCATGCTTGACGCGTATATGCCTTACCTGAAGATGAAGCTGCCGGGTCCGAATGGCATCATCACGGTCGCCGGAGATTTTAGGAAGTCTCTCGAATGCTCGTCCGCCGGTGCAAACCTGGCCGATTCCTTGGTGGTGGTCGAAGAGAAGCGCCAGCTCAACAAGGTGGTGGCAATGGCCCAAGCTCAAAGCAAGGCTCCTCTCCCAGTCGGCCCAGCCAAGCGAGCAGATGAGAAGACAACCTTCGAGGCATCCAAAGACAACAAGAAAGTTGCTCTAGATCCCTCCGACCCAGCCAAGTTTGTTGTGGTCGGAGATGGACTTAGCAACAAATAGGAAGGCGACCTCGTCGAGTTCCTCCGTGAGAACCGGGACATCTTTGCGTGGTCTCCACAAGACATGCTTGGAGTGCCGAGGGAACTCACCGAGCACAAGCTCCACATTCGGCCAGGTGCAAAACCGGTCAAGCAACCTCTTCGGCGTTTTTCCGAAGAAAAGAGAAGAGCAATCGGTGAGGAGATCTCCAAGCTCAAGGCTGCAGGTTTTATTATGGAGGTATTCTACCCCGAGTGGCTGGCAAACCCAGTCCTCGTGATGAAGAAGAACAAGACTTGGCGCATGTGTATCGATTACACCTGCCTGAACAAGGCATGCCCCAAAGATCCGTTTGCTCTGCCCCGTATAGATCAAGTCATTGACTCTACGGATGGCTGCGAGTTGTTGTCATTTCTGGATGCCACTGCCGGCTATCACCAGATTAAACTTGCTGTGGAAGATCAAATAAAAAGTGCCTTTATAACCCCCATTGGGGCTTATTGCTATATCACCATGCCTTTTTGTCTGAAGAATGGAGGAGCTACTTATCAGCGCACCATGCAACGCTGTACTCATTCTCAGCTCGGAAGAAACTTGCATGTATATGTAGATGATTTGGTGGTGAAGACAGTCAAAGGGGTCACACTCCTGGACGATCTCAAGGAAACATTTGCCAATTTGTGAGTCTACCAGATCAAGTTGAATCCAGAGAAGTGTGTGTTTGGTGTTCCAGCCGGCAAGCTCTTGGGGTTTCTCGTTTCAGAAAGAGGAATCGAATGCAATCCCGAGAAGATAGCCGCAATCGAACGGATGGATCGACCCAAGAATTTGAAGCAAGTACAGAAGTTCATCGGTTGCTTAGCTTCACTCAGCCGATTTCTCAGTCGGCTGGGAGAGAAAGCAATCCCATTGTATCAGCTCATGAAGAAGACGGAGAAGTTCACATGGACTCCACAAGCAGATGAGGCATTCAAAGAGCTGAATCATATGCTCTCCACCGCACCAATTCTGGCCGCACCGATTGAGAAGGAGCCGATGATGTGGTATATCGCGACAACCAATCGGGTGATCAGTGCAGTGATGGTGGTAGAGCGTCCTGAAAAGGACAAAGCGCAGCGGATTCAGCGGCCAGTTTATTACATCAGCGAGGTACTATCAACGTCCAAGCAAAATTATCCCCACTACCAGAAGATGTGCTACAGAGTCTACATGGCGGCCAAGAGATTGAAGCCCTATTTTCAAGCTCATCCGATTGTGGTGGTCAGCTCGGCCCCATTATCCGACATCATTGGCAGTAGAGATGCAACCGGCAGAGTGGCCAAGTGGGCAATTGAGATCGCCAACCATGGCATCCAGTATGAGTCGAGAACAACAATCAAATCTCAAGCGTTGGCCGACTTCCTGGTGGACTGGGCTGAAACTCAATATATGCCACCCGTCCCAGGATCGTACTTTTGGAGAATGCATTTTGATGGGTCCAAGATGAAGAATGTCCTAGGGGTTGGCATTGTCCACACATCACCAAAAGGAGATCGGCTGCATTATGTATTGCAAATCCATTTCGCAGCATCAAACAATGTTGCCGAATACGAGGCCCTTGTGCATGGCATCAAGCTAGCCAAGGAGATCGGCATTCGGAACATAGAGTGTTTTAGCGATTCCGACCTGGTGGTGCAGCAGTGTACAGGCAATTGGGACGCCAAAGATGCAAATATGGCAAGCTACCGTATTTGGTGCAGCAGCTAAGTAGATACTTTGAAGGCTGTGAATTTCACCATGTTCCCAGAGCAAACAATGAAGCAGCAGACGTCCTGTCCAAGCTTGGCTCCACCAGGCAAAGCATTCCATTAGGGGTATCATTGGAGCACATCAAGAAGCCGTCTATCACGCCATGACCAGAGTCTGAGTCCATTTTCATATCGGAAACCGACCTGGAGGCATTGATGCAAGAAAATTTGGTTCAACCAATGAAGATTCCAACGCTGAAGCGGCAGACAGGCGCCCAGGAAGCGGCGGGGTCGGCAAGCCTGGCAAGCCCAGATGCTGCCGATTGCGGTCCAGGGGCTGGCGATGTCGGCAAGAAAAATAAGTTGAAAGCAAAAGCAGCAGCAGCACCAGGTGTCGGGGACTCATCCGAGCCATTGAAATCAGGGGCTGCCGATTCCGAGCTAGAGATACCAGTTCCAAGGGAAGAGCCAGTAGATTCTCAGGCCCCGGTCTTATCAGAACAAGCAGTACCAGGGGCTGCCGACGGCAAGCCAAAGGTTGAAATCATCAGCTCGGAGATTGACTCCGAGATGGCAGAAGTACAAGAAGCCGAGCAAGAAGAAGCAATCGCACCACAGCATGCAATGGTCATGACAGTTGTCACCGCTCCGACCTGGGCACAGCCGATCAGAAATTTCCTGGTCGATGGAACTCTCCCCCCAGATGAAGTGGAAGCCAGGCAGATTCAGCGCCGGTCTGGTGCATACACCATCATCAACAATGAACTGATGCACATAAGTGTAACCGGAGTTCTCCAGCGATGTGTATAGGAGGACAGGGGGCTCGAGCTGCTCCAGGATATTCACCAAGGAGAATGCGGTCATCACGCATCAGCAGCTGCAATAGTAGCCAAGGCATTTCTCCAGGGTTTCTATTGGCAGACAGCGCGAGCCGCGGCGTAACATCAGGTTAAGCACTGCAATGGTTGTCAGCGTTTCAAGGCCAAGAGTCATCTCCCGGCATCGGCACTCAAAACAATCCCAATAACATGGCCGTTTTCAGTTTGGGGGCTGGACATGGTTGGGCCGTTCAAAAAGGCAAGGGGTGGTCTAACCCACCTACTGGTCACAGTCGACAAGTCCACCAAGTGGATCGAGGCACGCCCAATCAAGAAGCTGGATGGTCCGACAGCAGTTCGTTTCATCGCCGATGTCGCAAGCAGATATGGAATGCCAAACAACATCATCACCAACAACGGCACAAATTTTGCAAAGGGGGCATTAGCTCGGTATGCATCCGAGTACGGCATCCGGCTCGATGTGGCGTCAGTAGCGCACCCTCAGTCCAAAGGACAGGCAGAAAGGGCCAATGGTCTCATCCTTGCAGGCATCAAGCCCAGATTGATCGAGCCACTCGAAAGAGCACCTAGGGCCTGGATTGATGAGCTCCCAGAAGTCTTGTGGAGTCTAAGAACCACGCCCAACAGATCAAACGGATTCACTCCATACTTCCTGCTGTATGGTTCAGAAGCAGTCATCCCAGCCGACATAGAATTCGATTCACCTCGGTGTGCCCTATACACCGAAGCGGAGGCCAAGGAAGCGCGAGAAGATGGTGTTGATCTGAAGGAAGAAGCTTGTCTGTTGGCTCTGTCCAGGTCGGCGATTTATCAGCAGAGGCTGAGGCACTACCACAGCAAGAAGATTCGCCCCCTCGCGTTCCGCGAAGGAGATTTGGTGCTCCGCCGAATCTAGAAGTCGGATGGTCAGCACAAGTTATCATCATCCTGGGAGGGTCCTTTCATCGTCAGCAGAGCACTCAAGAACAATGCATATTACCTCATCGATTGCACGAAAGGCACTTGGCATAAAGACACTTCAGGAGTGGAGACACAGCGTCCCTAGAACGCTGAGCTATTATGCCCGTTTTACAGTTGAGTCATGTGAGTGTATTCATGCTATCAAGCATTCAATCAGTAAAGCTGTCATGCATCCGAGAGATGGCATTCGACGGTCTTTATATAAGTTCTCATCTCTGAGCAAACCTCAGAGGGAAAATCCTTGTCATTACCGAGGTAGGTGAACAACCTCACTGGGGGACTGACCGACCGCGCGGTCGCAAGTATAAAAGAAAGAAAAAATGTGAGAACTACAGTGTCGAAGCCAAGCAAGCATGCGACACGAGCACATATCACAAATTGACTGTGGCATCGATGAAGCAGTAGCTGGTCGGACCTGTAGTACCACATCTCACACGTAAAAACACTCTGAAAGAGGGTCATGGCCGACGGCGCCATCCTCCGATTGTGTCCCCGATCGATGCGCCAAGCAATCGGCATGGAACAATCGGCTAACTAAGTCTATGCAGAATCCTTCCGCGCTAACGCTAGAACAGTTCAGCCTCAATGACCAAACCCCAGCGGTGTATGATCTTGTGGGACGACACCAGACCGCACGTCGGCTGTTGGAAAACATGGATTTATACCCCCAAGGGAGAGTGGCAAAGAGCAAAAACGATAAAGAGAAAAGCAGGAAGTTTATCACATAAGAAAGTTATGCAATTAGCAAAGATAAGAGGCTCAAGGCTGAATGAGTTCATTACATGACAACATCCCCAGTGGGTGTCCTTAAATTTGAGCAAAGTCTTGCAAAAGTTGCAGTAAAAGACATAAGAGTCCCTAGCTAGGCGTTGGGAACGTTGGAGGTCGGCGGCACGGTCGAAGTAGTCGGAGCAGTAGTTGGCACTGGTGTAACGGTTGGAACTGCGTGCTCCGGCGCAGTCGGCCCCTCTGGCACAGCAGTCGCCTTCGATTGTTTAGGCCCCGTTGAGTCTTCCCGCACCTTGGAGGGCCCGGCATCAGTCGGCTTGGAACTTTTCTGTTTGGAGGTGGCCTTAGGTAAAGTACGGGACGAGCCGCTGTCGGACAAGTCATCATGATAGAGATAAGAGCTTGAAGAGCGCAGGTTGGCTGCCTTGACCTCCTCGGGCACGACCGCCAGCGGAAGGACTGCCATCAGCCAGAGCAGTGATAGGAAGTGGCACAATCGGCATCCCGGCGTCGTCAAGAACAGGGGTGTATTCAGTGTGAGGGAACCACCCGGCCATGGCTGTGGCAAGAAGGTTTACCTGAGTATAGGCCGTCTCAAGGAGGTCGGCTTCCCCGTCCCGCATCGTGTAAACCCGAGCTAGGTTCAGCTTGGGATACCAGCTCAGCACAGTCTGAAGCGCCATCTCGGCGCCAGTCCGGGCAGCTGAATCCAGCAAAGCCTCGACTCGGCGGGGAGCAGCTTTCAGCAGCGTCAGCACTTGATCATGAGTGGAAGTCGGGGCATCACCTTGCTCCGAACCCTCGTCATAGGAGTCATGAGGACCTGCTGAGGATCCTTCATCATGGCGCACACGCCTGAGTGCTTGCTTCAGTTCGGCAGGCCCCCAAAGCAGCTCGGCGAGTTTCTGGACGCCCAATTTGAAGGCGAAGACGCTGCCAAGGATAACTGGGATACGAGCTTCGATGGCAATGATGAACTCCCGAGGACTCCATCCTTCAGCCTCAGATCTCACAGGCCAGCCTTCTTCGGCTCGGATGCGCCTCTCCTCAGAGACTGCGCGTTGAGAGGCGGATTTGGAGGCAGGCCAATGTTCTGCATCAAGAAGTTAGATATGAGAAGATACAAAAGAGAAGAAGTCAATAGGGGAGTCAAGACAAGAGAGATAGCTCACCAGAAAGAAGAGAGTCCATCTCGCGGAGTCCCTCGAGATTAGTCCGGGCCTCACGTCAGGTTTTGGTTAGCCAATCATTATGGCGCAGTGTCATAGCATCCAGCTTGGCTACTGCGTCGTCCCGTTCAGCTTGCACGGCTATCCGAGCGGACACTGCGGCATCACGCTCCGAGCGCAGGATGTCGGCAGTCTTGGCCTGGGTCGAAATCACCGTCTCCATTTCCGTTTGGTGACTGGTCCTGAGTGCAGCCATCTCACTTCGCTGCCGCTCAGCAGTGCGAGATAAATCAGCCTCGGCAGCTCGAAGGCGCTCAAGTTCCTGCTGAGCAGCGGAAAGCTCGGGGCCTTGTCGACTGAGCTGATCCACCAGCTCGGCTACACGACCCTGAAGAGCAGTAATGGTGGGCAGAGATGCGGCAACAGCTGCAAAAGCAGATCGGAAGAAGAAATCAGAATCTGAAATGGAATTAATTGGGCGGGAGTCAGCAGAATTACCTGTCAGCTCGGCGTTCTTGGCAGTCTGCTGGTTCACCTGAAGCTGAACAGAGGCGAGGAGTCGCAAGCTGGCGGCATAAGATTCGAGCAAGGTCTCGAAAACTTTTCGTTTCTCCTCAGCAGCATCCTGGGCAGTAAAAGAGAATCAGTAAGAAAGTTGACAAAAGCAAATGTAAGAAGAATATCCGAGCTGATTGCATGCAATCGGCTCGAATCTCGGGGACTACACCCAGTGGGTGCGCTTGCGCGCACCCACTCGAGGGCATATCCACCGATCTGAGGACGGCATAAGAAGCCAAAATAAGAAGATCCGAGCTGATTGCACGCAATCGGCTCGAATCTCGGGGACTACACCCAGTGGGTGCGCTTGCGCGCACCCACTCGAGGGAAGATCCACTGATCTAAAGACGACATAAGAAAGCGAAAATAAGAAGAAGATCCGAGCTGATTGCATGCAATCGGCTCGAATCTCGGGGAATACACCCAGTGGGTGCGCTTGCACGCCCCCACTTTGAAAAGAAGACTTACAGTATGATTGCGGTCGACGAGCTCGAGCTCCTGAAGCACGCCGATGGAGAGTGCCTTCACTCGGTCATAAGCCGAAGCCATGGTGCCATGGGAGGCCAAGGGAAAGCGGCGCGAGGCTTCAGGCTCGGAGTCGGCGGGACCGGTGCGAGAGTAAGCCATTCGGAAATGCTCCACCGAGTGCATCTGCGATTCGGGGGCAGCAGAGGAGGATGTCGAGGTCGTCGTCAGCGTCGGCTGAAGGATTATAGCCTTGGAGGCAGCAGTAGTCAAGGGTGGTGCCGAGGTGGCTAGCGGAGGAGCAGCACTCGGCGTCGGAGCAGTCGTTGAAGGAGGAGGTACCGTCACGATCGGCGGGGTGGTCGTTGCGATGGCAGTTAAGATTTGACCAGAGGATTGCGGCGGGGAAGGAGCAATCGGATGTTCCGATTGCAATCCCGCGGCGTCGGTGGACTCCAGGTCGACGATGTACTTTGGAGCCACGGAGGTTTTGGGCAGAGGGTTGCTCGAAGGCTTGGCGAGGTCGGCGCGAAGTTTCTTGGCCTTGCGCTCTGCATCCTTGGCCGAGAGAGGAACAATCGGTGGCCTTTTTCTGGCAGCATCAATATGAGCGGAAGTGGCAGAGGGAGCTGGGCCGATGACGGCAAGGACGTCCCGGTCAATATCGTCCAAGTCAATGGCAGCCCTGAGCAGAAAAGAGAGATAAGCAACAAGGAAAGGAGAACGTAACGAAAGAGAAGGAAGGAGAAATAATTACCCCACAGTCATCGGTGCCCCTCGGGGCATCCGAAAGCGCAGAGGCAGGATATCCAAAGGAATCTCCTGGAGAGCGGGGCCGACCTTGGACTTGGCACCAGGAACCTTTCCTGTCGGTTGGGCTCGAGTGCGCCCTATCTGTGCGGCTTTCCCTCTCGGGGCGACCACCGTTGTCTTCGCGTGCTTGCTCGGCGTAGCACCGGTTGATGGGCCGTCAGCTCGGGAGCGTTTGAGCGGCGCCTTCTTGAGGTAAGGATGCAAATCTGCACCGGAACCTCCAACCTTTGAGGCGCTGTCATCGTCACTCCATTCATCCAGAAATCGTTCGAAGGAGGAATCATGCATACCCCCTTGGTCGGCTGCACCGGCGGTGGCGGGGTTGTCCTCGGCTTCTGAATCTGAGGCGGGGGAGTCGTCGTATTCGAGGTCGGCTGGATCCTCCTCCTCGCGGTCAGGGGCGAATTCGCCAGCGACTTGGCCGTCTTGCATCAAAGCAGTCGCGATAAAGTACTGAAGAAGGAGCAAAAGAATCAGAAGAGCAAGTGAGAAATCAAGCAATCGGGCGAGCAGAGAAAGCAATCGGGGCGTACCTCAGGAGGATTGATTCCACGGTGAAGGCACTTCAGGCCGAATCGAAATGGCTTTGGCAAGGGAGTGGTGGTGAGTGCTCTCACTCGGAGGCGCAGCGCTTGGTTGGTCAGCTTCTTGGTACAGATCCGAGTGGGATCCCTCCAAGTTGCCATGTCGCAGATGCGGTGCACTCGGCGCTGAAGCGGGAGCACTCGGACCTGAAGCCAGGTGGCCACGATGTCGTAAGCCTTAAGGCCATCTTTCTCAAGTTGGGCAATCCGAGCTACTTGAGCATCAATGTCGCAGTCGCCGACCCCAAGCTTGGTCGACCAATGATACTTCTCCGTGGGAGGGGCGAGCTGAAATTCGGGCAGGTTGATGAGGTCGGGGCCCTTGTCAGGAGATCGGACGTAGAAAAAAGTGGTCTTCAAATCCTTGACCGACTGAATGATAGAAGGGGACTCATAGCCTTGCTTGCTTGAATAAAGGATGCAGCCACTGCAGTCGGTCATGGCGGTCTCGTGAATCGGCTCATCTTCGTCCGGATTCGGCAGAAGCCTCCCGGTCCGAGCCATGTGACCTCGGAGGTGGAAGAGGCGCTTCCACAGCCCGATGCTCGGCTGGATGCCGAGATAGCCTTCGCAAAGGGTGACGAATCCCGACATCGTCATGATGAAGTTAGCAGCGAGGTGGTGTGGTTGCAGTCGGTGGAAGTCCAAGAACTCCCAAAAAAAGGTGCTCACTGGCAGCCCGAAGCCGCACTCAAAGTGCGCCGCAAAAACCACGCGCTCGCCGGCGCGCGGTTCCGGCACGATCTCCTCGCCGGGGGCACGCCACTGGATGCCAGCCGGAATCTTGCGCGCGTGGAGGAGCCGGCGGATCTCATCGTCGTTGACGGTGGAACCCTTCCATCGGCCATGGCTTGCGGCGGATTTCTCATGTACGGCGGCCATGGCGTCTTCCAGGGCGATGAAGGTTGAATCTTTTAGAGAAGGGCGAGAGGAATCCGGCAGCGGATGCTAGCGAATGGAGGCGCGGCGGCGGCGAAGGGCGCAAGCAATTGCACAAAGAGAGGGTGCGGTGCGGCGGCGATACAGGCACACCAGGCCAAGGTCGCCGGAGCAGAAGCGCTGCGGCGGTGCGAAGAGAAGAAGGAGAGCAAGGAAGAAGAAGTGCAGTTGAGCCCAAGGAGTCCTTTCCCCCATTGGCTTATATGGGCGGCGGGGGCGAGTGGGATCGCAGGTGCGGAACGTGTGGGCCGCTGTGGCCGCGTGTATCAAGAGGAGGTTGAACTGGATCGGTGCAGAGGATCATGGCGCATAATGCGAGGTGTGCGCAGTAACGTCCCGTCACGCGTGGGTCATGGGGCCCGAAGCATTAACTGCCCGGGGAATCGGAAGCGACGTGCGACGTGGGTTGATCAGAACTGGTCAAAACTAACCGCTGGAGAAGCAATCGGATGAGCCAGATCTCAGCTCGGCCAAGGTTTGGCAACGGTCGTTTATCATAGAAGCACAAGAGCAATCGGCTAGCTGGGAGCCGAGGTCGGAGAAGTTGTATCGAACCATTATTGAACTAGTCAGCCGGGCGGAATCTCCGATATGAGCGTTCAGATCGGATCGAGATGTACGATGAGGCCAGAGCAATCAAAGAGCAAGGATAAGAAAATAAAAACTGCAAGAGCCCCACAGTCAAGTAACTGTGGGACCCTTACAGCTTTAGGGGCTAGTGTCGGGGGAATGATACCCGGGTAGGGTCACCCAGACGAAAGCAGTCTTTCCAGACAAGGAGGAAGCCGATTGGGCTGCTGCTGGCCGAGCTAGGCAATCGCATGGCCGATTGCTCCCAAGAAATCGGCACACTCCTCAATCGGCTCAGGAGTTGACCTTATCCAGATCGGACGTCTCTGGTACAAGGTCATAAATGAGAGATCCGGATGGCAGTAAGCCAAGTCACTTCACCAATCTGTCAGAGGAGTGTTGTCACCCTTTTCCTCTAAATCCAGAGACATGACGACGAGATCAGAGGACGTAGCTCCACTGTTCATCATCATTACCTAGAAGCTACAGCATGGGTAGCCGCTTGACAAGTCCGGATCAACCGGAGATTTGCAGTCGGTGGACCCCAGCCGACGAGAGAATGACAGCTAGGGCAGCCCCTGACTGAAATGACCGTAGTACCCCGAGCTCACACTATAAGAGCCCGGGGTACCCCTCCTGTGAGAGGGACTCCCCCATTCGCATTTACTTCACACAGTAGAAGCCGTAGAGAAGAAGAGGAGAGAAGTGCCCACGGCAGGTCTCTTCTTCCTCTGAGCATCTCCATGAGCATTGATTGTAGTTCGTGAGTTCATTTATAGCAAGCAGACAAGCAGGAGTAGGGGTGTTATCTCTCCGGAGAACCCAAAACCTGGGTACATCGTGGTGTCCTTCACCGTGCTTGCGCCCAACCCGTTTCCGGCACCATCGACATCTTTATCCCTCGAGTCTTCTCCTCTCTTTAGCCATCCCTATGGCATCTGTTGTTACTAAACAACGACATGTCCCCAACATACCTAATACAACTAAGAGTTGTATAGGTGCACTAGTTCGGCGAAGAGATGGTAAAATACGAGTGATAGGTGTGGCAAAGCAAGGTAATATAAATCTATAATAAAAAGTGCAACAAGCAAACATGTGACAAAATTGAGCACCAACGGTGTAACAATGGTGGAAAGAAGGCCTAGGCTTCATACTTTCACTAGTGGTAATCTTTCTGTCGTTGCTATGCTAAGTTTGCTGGGATCTGATGGATTATGAGATTATGTTCAGATTGTGTTTGAGTAATATATTTGATTCTCCTCTTTTATATTTATGTTCTTGAGTAATTCTTGCATGTTCTCCGTTGTTGTTTATTGCTTTGGCCAACTAGTAGGTAGTGACTCCAAGAGGAGCGTTATGCGTGATTGTGGGTTCATGCCCCCTGATGACTAGCTGGAGTGACAGAAACATGAGTCTAGGGGATGTGTTATTGCCACAAGGGAGAAAACAACGGTACTTGTACTTGGGGGTGCAAGGATTGTTTACTTTACGCAAAGTTCTTTAATGCAGTTGTCTGTTGCTTTGAGTTCACACTTTGGGTTGAATTCGCAAATTAATACCAGCGAGATGTTCTAGATAGATATCTCAAGGTGGATGATTAGTAGGTAGATGCAGTTGGATTTCGGTCTACTTGTCTTGGTGTGCAGCCAAAGATTTTGAGCCTCTACCTTTCTTTATAGCATAGTTAGCATTGGTTTGCGCACATAATCCTGTCAATAGCCTAGCTGTAATTTGTTTACCTCGCATGGCTACTTTATCGTCTTTTGGGAGAGAGACATCACTAGTGAACATCATGAGATCCTGGTCCATATTTCAAATACTATTTGCACCCACTATTTATTTTCTGCTTTATTTAATTTTCTGTTGCTATCACTATCATTATTATCCCGTACGTTTTATCCTTTGTAAACAACAAGGCTAGAGGGATTGACAACTGATGTCTACGCACGCTTTTATTCTAGTAGACTATGTTGGGCCTCCGAGCGCAGAGGTTTGTAGGACAGCATCAATTTCCCTCAAGTGGATGACCTAAGGTTTATCGAACTCAGGGAAGTAGAGGTTGAAGATAGTCTCTCTCAAGCAACCCTGCAATTAAGATACAAGAAGTCTCTTGTGGCCCCAACACACCTAATACAACTAGGAGTTGTATAGGTGCACTAGTTCGGCGAAGAGATGGTAAAATACGAGTGATAGGTGTGGCAAAGCAAGGTAATATAAATTTGTAATAAAAAGTGCAGCAAGCAAACATGTGACAAAAGTGATCACAAACGGTGTAACAATGGTGGAAACAAGGCCTAGGCTTCATACTTTCGCTAGTGGCAACTCTCAACAACATTAACATAGTCTAATCACATGATATTTCCCATAAAACATGCAATGGAGACGCACTCGGAGGTCATTCCTTTGTGGTCAAGAGAGGATGAGAATTATGTAGGGCTACAAAAGCACACCTCAAAGTTCGTAGTTCTCAATATATGGATTTCCCAATGTCACCGCGGCCATCCAAAGAGAGTAACACAATCACCACAACATATCTCAAGGATAGTCAAAGACAAGCACCAAGAGACTCTCAATCTTCAATCAACACACAAAAAAGGAAATCACTCATGATAATATTCTTCTAACCCATGTCCAATAGACCGCTGTCACCTTCGTCTCGGGGATTATACTAGATAAGATCAATTGAGTACATCAATCCAATACATAGAGGAAGGGGAAATATCATGGGAACACCCTAGATTAACATAGCCTATGATCACAACGAAGATCACATCATGAGAGAGAGAGAGTGTGACATCCTGGCTTAATAGGAATGATAGACTACTCATATCAACAAGGTGCACCTTCTTTTCTGGAAGCACATCTTCAAAGAACTCCAAAGTTAAGCGTGCTTGGCTTGGAGAAATTTGAGGATGGGTGACCGACTGGGAATAGCTACCAGGTGCGCTCGAGTGAGGACAAAGTGCGCAGGAAAGACTAGTGTTGGTCTGTGGGGATAGTCTAGATCCCGCCAGGCGTACGCCGGGAACCGGTGGCTGTGGCCGGGGAGTTACAAATGGTATTAGAGCCGACCCGCGCGGTTACACGGGCGTGTGTGGGTCAGTTGCGCGAACATGTGGGACATGTGTCGGCACTGGACACACAGACGTGTGCCAAGGGGGAACGTTCCTACGGGCCGATGAGGACATCGGTTCCTTTGAGTGGGGGTGTATGTGACATCCTGGCTAAATAGGAATGATAGACTACTCATATCAACAAGTTGCACCTTCTTTTCTGGAAGCACATCTTCAAAGAACTCCAAAGTTAAGCGTGCTTGGCTTGGAGCAATTTGAGGATGGGTGACCGACTGGGAAGTAGCTCCCAGGTGCGCACGAGTGAGGACAAAGTGCGCAGGAAAGACTAGTTTTGGTCTGTGGGCACAGTCTAGATCCCGCCAGGCGTACGCCGGGAACCGGTGGCTGTGGCCGGGGCGTTACAAAGAGAGAAGAACACATAGCTACTGGTAGAAACCTCAGCCCCGAGGGAGAACTACCCAGCCGCTTCATGGAGGGAGGAAGCAACGTCGATGGAGATGAATACGGGGGAACTTCCCTATCCCGGCAGGGTGCCGGCACAGGAATTCTGGTCCCCCGAAGCTTGTTGGCGATGTCGGCGGAGATCGGAATCGCTTCTGGAAAAAGTACTTCGATATTAGGGGTTTCCACCCCAAGGGATAAATATAGGCGGAGGGGGGTGTCGAGGGGACCCACCAGGCATCCAGGAGGCCTCCTGGCGCGGCCTAGGGTGGGGCCGCACTAGGGACCCTCCTGGTCTCCTGGTGGTGGCCCCCCTCCGCTACCTTGGTGATTCCGGAAGCTTCTGGGTCGCTGATTTTTTATCTGATTTTCCGGATTTTTGGGAGCACTTTTAATGGCCGGAAAACCTGAATTACAAAAACAGCAGAAAACAACAACTAGCAGCTGGGTGAACTGGGTTAATAGATTAGTCCAAATATGCTCAAAAGTGTATGAAAGTTCAAGAAAATCATGGCAAAGTCACACAAAACATGCATGGAGCAAGCAGAAATTATAGATACGTTTGGGCCGTATCAACAACCTCTCTGAACTCGTTGGGAGCAAAGTTATCTGTTGTGTGTGTGCAGGTCCACGTCAACCTCCTAATTACTGGCGCCGTTGTCACCTTCCTGTCGTTGTTGGAGTCCTACTGGAGACAATCCTTGGTATCTTCACCGAGGGAAATTTGCTGTTGTCTACATCTCAAACCTTCCACTTTGGGTAACCAACGAGGGGCGAGCAACTCTCGCGACATCAGGAAGTCCTTCAGGGTGTCGTACCAAGAACGAGGTGCTTGTTTCAGCCCATAGAGCGCCTTGTGCAACCTGTACACCATGTCAGGATTCTTCGGATCTTCAAAGCCTGGAAGCTGCATAACTTAAACTTCTTCTTCGATTTCTCCGTTAAGAAAAGCACTCTTCACATCCATTTTATAAAGTAGGATACCATTGAAATTTGCAAAAGCAAGCATAACACGAATGGATTCGAGACGAGCAACCGGAGCGTAAGTTTCACTGAAATCGATACCTTCAATTTGGGTGTACCCTTGTGCTACCAGTCGTGCTTTGTTTCTTACCACAATACCATCTTCATCTTGCTTGTTGCGAAAAATCCACTTTGTACCAATGATGTTGTGCTTCGTTGGATAAGGCCTCTCAACTAAGGACCAGACTTTGTTTCGCTCGAACGGATTAAGTTCTTCGAGCATAGCAGTTAATCAATCTGGATCCTTCATGGCCTCATCAAACTTTGAAGGTTATACCATGGAGACAAATGAAAAGTTTCCGCAGAAGTTAGCCAAACGAGTACAAGAACGAGTTGTGGGAAGACCTGGTTGTTGAATTTCTTCGAGGATCGAATCAACATCAACTCTTCTTCGCACTCGAGTGAGTGCACTCTTCTTCTTGGCTCTGGTTCTTCTTCAGGTTCATTTCCTTCAGGACCAGCATCTCCTTTCGGATCTGCATTTCCTTTCGGATCTGCATTTTCTTCGTTCACAGGTTCTTCTTCGTCCTGTTCATCATTTGCTTTAGGATGTTGATCTCCAGCGCCCCGGGCTATGTGTGGGAACATTGGATCATCATCATCTTGATTATCTTGACGAGCAACTGCTTCTACAGGGCGAATTTTTCCAATAGCCCATGGACCTGATCACTTCATCAAGAGGAGGTTCATCTAGATCATGAGGTAAATGATCTTTTTGAGAGCCATTAGTTTCATCAAACCTCACATTTACAGTTTCCATAACCTTCCCAAAGTGGGAGTTATACACTCTATAAGTGTGAGAATTTGAACCATAACCTAGTAGAAAACCTTCATGTGCCTTAGGGGCAAATTTGGAGCTATGATTCATATCTCTAATAAAGCAAGGAGCACCAAATACCCTAAGATACGAAACATTTTGCTTGTTACCAGTGATAAGTTCATGTGAAGTCTTCTTCAGAAATTTGTGAAGGTAAACCTTGTTGATGATATGACATGCAGTGTTAATTGCTTCGGCGCAGAACTTGATAGGAGTCTTGTATTCAGCAAGCATAGTTCTGGCCATTTCAATACGAGTTCTATTCTTCCTTTCAACTACACCATTATGTTGAGGTGTGTAAGCATCAGAGAATTCATGAGTAAAGCCATGATCATAAAGAAATTCTTCAATATGAGTATATTTGAATTCAGTTCCATTATCACTTCGGATATGCTTCAGAGATAATTCATATTCAGTTTGAGCTCTCTTAGCGAATGACTTGAAGATTTCAACAACTTTGCTCTTGTCATCCAGAAAGAAAACCCAAGTATAACGAGAAAAATCATCAACAATAATGAGACCATATTTGTTTCCTCCCAGACTTGCATAATTTTGAGGACCGAAAAGATCCATGTGAAGCAATTCAAGGGGATGAGTAGTAGTCATGATAGTCTTCGCTGAATGATGTTTCTTCGTAATTTTACTAGCTTCACAAGCACTGCAGAGACTATCCTTATCGAATTTTACTTTGTTAAGGCCAATAACATGCTTCTTCTTCACTAGATTTTGAAGATTTCTCATCCCTGCATGAACAAGTCTTAGATGCCATAACCAACCAGATGAAGCTTTTTCCATTAGGCATGTGGATACAGCAGGGCCCGAAGAAAAATCAACAATATATAAATCTCCTTTTCGGTAACCCTCGAAGACAAACATATAGTCATCCTGTGAGAAGACAACACAACGCGAAGACTAAAATAGAACAAGCATATCCATATCGCATAACTTAGAAATAGACATCAGATTATAACCAAGAGATTGGACTAGCATAACCTTGTCAATGTGCTTATCTTTCGATATGGCAACCTTACCAAAACCTAAAACTTTACCCTTGTTGTTATCACCGAAGGTAATGTACTTTTGAGAAGATTGAGATAGTTTTTCTTCGGTGAATAACTCCTTGTCTCCGGTCATATGATTTGTGCAACCACTATCCATGACCCATTTGGATCCACCGGATACATAGCCCTGCAGAGGAATTAGTTCTTTTTAACCACCCACAAATGAGAAGGCGACTGAGAAGAGGTGGAAGCACTTGTTGAAGCAATATCGTATCGAACAGGGTTATATTGCCTAGGGGGACCATCAAGTACACCATAAATGTAAGTCCTCTGCGAAGGGTTAGAATATGAATGAGCATATCCAATCTTATCATTTTTATAACGGTGACGGTAAGTATAACGACCAGTGCGATAGTACTCCTTTTGAGGAACATTTGATTCAGGCACCAGTGAATCATTTCTCTCTTCGAGAGAATAGAAGTGTTTCGGTGGTACCGAAGACTTTCCCTGCATAGAATGGTTAGAAGGCAATTTCTCAACGAGTGACTTGCGCACCCAGATTTGTCTCTTGTAGAGACCATTCTTTGGAGGGGCACCAATTTATTCGGCTGAAACCTTTCCTTCCTGGTTCTTGATAAGCTTGTAGTCAGAATCAAGTGATTCATCAACAATAGCCTTATTAATTTTGCAGTTATAACCTGAAAGATTAGCAATATCTATAGGCTTATCCTTCGCTGGGACCCATATAGTTTTTGGTTACTGCTCCGGTTCCCAGTAAGTGCCATCAGGGTTTAGCTTCCTTTCAAAGCCAACACCTTCATTCCTAGGATTCCTGTGAAGTAGTGCCTTCTTCAGGATATCACAAAGGTGCTGGTGTCCCGGGACACTTTTGAACTGTCAGAACCCCAACTTGGGTAAGTGCTAGGGTTTGCTTGACTCGTTTGCATCATGGGAAAATTTCAAAAGAAATTCAAAAATGGGGAAAAGAAAAGCCCTAGAGAATTTAATTCAAAAGGCCAGACAAAAATTTCTTCCAAAAATTCGTCTGTTATTTTTGAAAAGTCTTATAAATAAGCATGATCACATATAAAGTGAAGTGGGTCCCACTACATGCTCCAAGATTTATCAAAAATTCAAAAAAGGGCTTGGAAGTTAAATAATACCCCTATTTAAATTGAAATTCAAATAGTTTGAATTTCAAAAATCTTCAAATTTTGGGAGTGGCTAACTATAAGCCATGTAATTCCATATAAATGATTTGGGGATTTTATAAAATGTTTTGATATATTTTTATGTCAAAACAGAACAAATGTCAAAAGAAATAAAAATAAAAACAGAAAGAAAAGAAAGAAAGGCCTACCTGGCAACTGGCCCAACTCATCCCCCCACGGCCCAGCCAGCCCAGGCCCACCCCCTCCTCTTGTCGCCTTCCTCCCCGCCGAGCCAAGCAGCACGGTGGCGTGCATGCCGTGACCGCCGACGCCGGCGAGGCCATGCAGCTACTCCCCGGGCCTCATCACCACGCCACCACGACGCCTGGAAGCCCCCCGCATCGTTTCCCCCTCTCCCTGCTCGCTCTCACCCTCTCCCTCTCGCGAATCTCGCGCACACCCGAGCTCCCGACCTCGCCGCCGTCGTCTGTTTCCGTGGCCACAGGCCGTTCCAGTCAGCGCCTTCGTGTCCAGGAGAACCGCAGCTGAAGCCTCCGTCGATTCGCACCTTTGATTTGAGCTCAAGTTGGCCGCAAGCGACGCAAGCTTCACCGAGAAGCTTCGGCCGCCGCGGAGCTCCGGTGAGCAATCTCCCCTCCACCAGCTCGTCTCCGGCGTCACTGTGACCGTCAACACGACCTGGGTGAGCTCACGGTCCTTTCCCCCTTTCCCCGCTCTAATCCACACACGATTTCGTCGAGGTCGCCTTCACAGTGCTCCGGTCGTCGCCTCGGACGACGCCGACATGCTCCAGATCCCTTCCGTGGCACCCCGATGGCATGGTTGGTTGCGGAAGCCCGCTGATACGTCCAAAATGCATCAGTATTTTATATAGTAATTCTTTCTTATTCATTGATATATTTCACGATATGATGCTATTCTTATGTTTTTTTGGTTTATTTTACACAGTTTGCAACTTTCCGGTGCCGAAGCAGCAGACGCAGGATTCAGCGGTAAAAAGTGGGCGCTGAGTTGCTGAAGAACACCTCCAAATTACCTGAAAATCGACGGAGGCTGTTTTCCAGCAGGATCATGAAGACACGAAAAAGAGCGACCAGAGGGGGGCCACAGAGTGCCCAGGCGGCCACCTGGCGTGGCCCCAGCCCTGGCCGCGCCGGGAGGGCGCCTGGACCCCCGGGGCCACTCCCGGCTCCCCCCTCTGGCCTATATACTCCTCGTCGTCCAAAACCCCTAAAAGGAGGAGACTTTCCGGAGTTCCGCCGCCGCTCCTTGGCGGAAACCTACAGAGAAGAAAATCCATTTCTGGCGGGCAGATTCCGCCAGGGAGATCACATCCCGGAAGGGGAGATCGTCTCCATCGTCATCACCATCATCACAGGCATCATCGAGATTATCATCAACATCATCCCCATCATCAGCACCATCTCCACCTCATCCCAGTCTTGTCTCACAATTGCAACTCATGTTGTAATCCGTACTATCTATCCTCTCTACTCTATCGATGTTGATTACTACTTTGTGGTGAATGCTATTGAGTTTTGTTGGAGAAATATTATTGTGTTCAGATTGTTTATCATCTATTTATCCCCACTGATCATGATCTCTTTTATGTCTTGTGAGTAGTTACTTTAGTTCTTGAGGACATGGGAGAAGTCTAGTTGTTAGTAGTCATATGATGTTGAAGTAATATGTGTTGGTTGATATTTAAGTTGTGTTGTTATTTTCCTAGTGGTGTTGTGTGAGTCGAACACTCAACACTTCGCCTTATCAAGGACCTAGGGGAATGCATTGTGTATAAAGAATGCTTACGGTGGGTTGCCGGAGTGACAGAAACCTAAACCCCAGTTCGCACACTTTTGCACAAGGGAACAATGGATCACCGATCGTATTGCTATGGTTAGGCTTTTTCCTTAAATACTATCTTGTATTTGCGGATGCTTGCAAGGTGTTTAATCATAAGAGTACACTTATCTTAGCCTAGAGGGTGTACTAGCATAGTACCGATACGGAATATGGCGAAAGCACATGACTACCTCTCCCGTGTGTCCTCAAGAACACTTTAGCTTTTATAAGTTCAGTTGCTAAGCCTCTCCTTTGCTAAGAAAGGATTGGGCCACTCTTTACTATCCAGTATCTTTTACTTTGCTCGTTTTTACTATCCTGTCGCTTATACCAAGAAAACCCCTAAAAAGTTATCTTTCAGTGCTTGGAGTTATCTCCTTACCAAAGTCAGTTTCTACTACCTTCTGCTCCTCGTTGGGTTCGACACTCTTACTTATCGAAAACACTGCAATAGATCCCTCTACGTTGAGGGTCATCAAGCTACGTTTTCTGGCACCGTTGCCGGGGAGTGTAGCGCTATTAGTAAGTGAAGCCGGTAAGGAAGTTTTTATATTTCTGTTTTAGTTTTGCTGTTGCTGCTTTTGTCCTTATGGACACCCCTACTATTGGATCGTTGTTCTTGGGGAGCCGGCCCACAACTAAGGTAGTTACTCCTGACCCTGCTGAAATTGTGCCTTATAAGATACCATCTAGTATTATCGATTATGCCCTAGCCAATCGCTATGCAGGAGACAGACATCCAAGTGAACACTTGCTATATTTATCACAACTATGTTCATTATTCAAGCTTGCAGGTGTGTCACTGGAGTTCGTTATGAAGAAATTATTCTCCGTATCGCTTACAGACAAAGCTTCAGATTGGTATAAGCTCCTCGATAACTCACATTCTCTTAATTGGGAAGAGCTTATGTCTCTCTTTTATACAAAGTTTTACCCTCTTCATGAAGTTTATCGAGACAGGAATTACATCTATAACTTTAGGTCTCGCAACGGAGAGAGCATCACTCAAGCTTGGGGGAGGCTTAAATCTCTAATGTTCAAATGTCCTATCCATAAGCTCCCCAAAGATATTGTACTTACAAATTTTTATGCCATGCTTTCTCGTCAGGATAAGGAAAGGCTGGATACCTCCTCTAGCGGGGTATTTCAGACAAAGAGCGTTGAAGAAAGATGGGATCTCATCGAAAGGATCCGGAAGAATACTGAAGATTGGGAAATCGATAAAGGTATTGAACCTGCTATAAATTATGAGCATGATTATATTGAGAGCTATGTGAAAACTGATTATTTTAATACCTTTTGCTCTAAGATTAGTCTGGATTCCCATCTAATGATTGATTTTTGTAAGAACTTTGCCTCTCATATTGATTCTTCTAAGATGAAGAAGGATCAGTACCATAAGCCTTTAAAATAAGTACCTATTGATATTCACGTTGCTGATCCTGTTTTTCCTGCAGTTATATATGAACAGCCCCCTTTTCCTTCGAGAATAAGGGAGCACTCTTTTGTGACAGGCATCATAAATAAAAGTGAGAGAAGAACAGGCGAACCTGAGGACCAGATTAGAGTCGATCCTCAAGTTGCTATGGTTAAAGATTTAGTTACTAATGATGTTTCAGATTCTATTATAAATTTTTGTGCTGTTTCAACTAACATTGTCACAACCAAGAATAAAAGCCCAATTTCAGGTACACCAGTTGTATCTGTTAAAATAGGAGATCACAATTATTACGGGCTATGCGATCTGGGATCAAGTGCTAGCGCGATTCCTTATTCTCTTTATTAAGAGATCATGAGTGAGATTTCACCCTGTGAACTTGAAGAGATTGATGTTACTATTCATCTTGCAAACAAAGCTACTATCTCTCCTATTGGGATTGTGAGAGATGTTGAAGTCCTATGTGGAAAGGTAAAGTATCCTACCGACTTTCTTGTACTTGGTTCAGTACAAGATAGTTTTTGTCCTATTATTTTTGGTAGACCTTTTCTCAGAACCTGTGGAGCTATTATAGATTGCAAGAAAGGTAAAGTTTCTGTTGAATTCAATGGTGAGCCATATGAATTTAACTTTTGTAAGATTTCCAAGCAGCCTCGTGGTACTGAATTACCTACTGATGATAAAATTATTGAAATTATTGCTTCTATTGCTATTCCCCCTAATGATCCTTTGCAGCAATACATGGAGGACCACGAGAATGATACTCATATGCAGGAAAGAAATGAAATTGATGAAATCTTCTTGAGACAACCTGCTATCCTGAAGCACAACCTTCCGGTTGAACCTTTGGGAATTATATCCAAACCAAAAGAAGACCCGGTGTTTGATCTCAAACCTCTTCCCGATACGCTCAAGTATGCTTATTTAGATGAAAAGAAAGTATATCCTGTTATTATCAACTCTAACCTTTCAGGATATGAAGAAGAGAGATTATTGGAAGTACTTCGTAAACACCGTGGTGCAATTGGCTATATCCTTGATGACCTTAAGGGAATTAGTCCATCTATCTGTCAACATACTATCAACCTCGACCCCGATGCTAAACCTATTGTTGACCATCAACGACGGTTGAACCCAAAGATGATGGATGTTGTGAGGACCAAAATCCTCAAGCTTCTAGCCGCATGTATTATCTACCCTATAGCCGATAGTAAGTGGGTAAGTCCAGTTCATTGTGTTCCTAAGAAAGGAGGGACAACTGTAGTCCCTAATGATAAGAATGAACTAATACCTCAGAGAATTATTATTGGATATAGAATGTGTATTGATTACAGGAAGTTGAACAAGGCAACCAGGAAGGACCCCTACCCGCTGCTCTTTATTGATCAGATGCTTGAGAGGCCGTCGAAAAACACCCACTTTTGCTATCTTGACGGGTACTCTGGCTTCTCTCAAATTCATGTCAACACTGCCGATCAAGAGAAGACCACTTTCACTTGTCCTTATGGTACTTATGCTTATAGGCGTATGCCTTTTGGTTTATGCAATGCCCCTTCTACTTTTCAGAGATGTATGTCTGCAATATTTCATGGTTTCTGTGAGGAGATTGTGGAAGTCTTCATGGACGATTTCTCTGTCTATGGAACTTCCTTTGACCACTGTCTCCACAATCTTAATAAAGTTTTGCAGAGATGCGAGGATACAAACTTAGTTCTAAACTGGGAAAAGTGCCACTTCATGGTTAACGAAGGGATCGTGCTTGGCCACAAGATTTCCGAAAGGGGAATTGAAGTGGACAAGGCGAAGATTGAAGCTATCGAAAGGATGCCCTATCCAAGGGACATTAAAGGTATTCGTAGTTTTCTCGGTCATGCTGGTTTCTATAGAAGATTTTTTGAAGACTTTTCTATGACCTCGAGACCCCTCACTAATCTTCTCCAGAAGGATGTTCCTTTTGTATTTGATGAAGATTGTAAGGAGGCTTTCGAAGTTCTTAAGAAAGCTTTAATAACCGCTCCTATAGTACAACCGCCTTACTGGAGTTTGCCCTTCGAAATTATGTGTGATGCTAGTGATTTTGCTGTTGGAGCTGTTTTAGGACAAAGGGTTGATAAAAAGTTGAATGTTATTTATTATGCTAGTAAGACCCTTGATAGTGCTCAAAAGAATTATGCTACTATTGAGAAGGAATTCTTAACAGTAGTTTTTGCTTGTGATAAGTTTAGGCAGTATATTGTTGATTCTAAAGTTATTATTCATACTGACCATGCTGCCATTAAGTATCTTATGACGAAGAAGGATGCCAAACCAAGGCTCATCAGATGAGTACTCCTTCTTCAAGAATTTGATTTGCAGATTGTTGATAGAAAAGGAGCAGACAACCCTGTAGCGGACAATCTTTCAAGGATGGAACATATACCGCATGATCCCATCCCAGTCAACGACAGTTTTCCAGACGAACAACTTGCCGTTGTTAAAGTACAATCTCTTTCCGATCCTTGGTTTGCAGATTATGCTAATTTTATCGTTGCAAAGTATTTGCCTTCAGGTTTAACATTTCAGCAAAGGAAGAAGTTCTTCCATGATTTGAGGCATTACTTTTGGGATGACCCACATCTTTTCAAAGAAGGTCCGGACGGGATCGTGAGAAGATGCATATCGGAGCACGAGCAGAAGGACATTCTCAAGCAATGTCATGATAGTCCCTATGGAGGACATCACGCCGGTGAGAGGACCGCACATAAGGTTCTCCAATCAGGTTTTTATTGGCCTACTCTCTTTAAAGATTCTAGAAATTATGTTTTAGCCTGTGATAAATGTCAGAGAGTTGGTAATATTAGTAGGA
The DNA here is from genome assembly GCA_950022295.1 of Bromus sterilis. Taxonomy (NCBI): domain Eukaryota; kingdom Viridiplantae; phylum Streptophyta; class Magnoliopsida; order Poales; family Poaceae; genus Bromus; species Bromus sterilis. The sequence goes on from OX465598.1 coordinate 32,337,877, forward strand.
GGAATGAGATGCCTATGAATTACTCACTAGTGATTGAGCCTTTTGATTGCTGGGGTTTTGATTTTATGGGTCCTTTTCCTTCTTCGCACAAGTACACTCACATATTAGTTCATGTTGATTATGTAACCAAGTGGGTTGAAGCAATCCCCACTGAAAGTGCTGATCACAAAACATCTTTGAAAATGCTCAAAGATGTAATTTTCCCTAGGTTTGGTGTACCTAGGTATCTCATGACTGATGGAGGATCACACTTCACGCATGGAGCTTTTAGAAAAGCTTTAGCCAAGTACGATGTCAATCATAGAATTGCGTCACCGTACCATCCTCAAACTAGTGGGCAAGTAGAGCTCACCAATAGAGAGATCAAGTTGATCTTGCAAAAGACAGTTAACAGAAATAGGAAGGACTGGTCAAATAAGTTAGGAGATGCTTTGTGGGCGTATAGAACTGCTTACAAAAACCCCATGGGCATGTCTCCCTATAAAATGGTCTATGGCAAGGCTTGCCATTTTCCATTAGAGTTAGAACACAAAGATTTCTGGGCTGTTAGAGAGCTTAATGCTAACCCAAAGTTAGCTAGTGAAAAGCGTCTCATGAACTTGAATTCTCTAGATGAGTGGAGAAGTGAAGCTTACGAGAGCGCTATAATGTTCAAGTAAAAGGTAAAAAAGTGGCATGACAGGAGGATTCTTGTCGTCGATATGTGACGCCAGATGCCATGGGATGGCTAAAGTGAGGGGAAGACGCGAGGGAGAGAATGTCGATGGTGCCGGAATCGGGTTGGGCACAAACACGGTGGAGGACACCACGATGTACCCAAGTTCGGGGCTCTCCGGAGAGATAACACCCCTACTCCTTCTTGTCTCTTATATATCAATGCTCTGGCTACAATAACTGCTTCTCTTCTCAGGGGAAGGTGAGCGCTGCCGCCGTGGGCAAGGCTCTCTCCTGCGTCCCTGAGGAGTAACTACAAGCAGTGAGCGAGCTGAGGGGAAGGTCAGTAATGGTGGTCTGGGATCATCCATCCCTCACGCAGGAGGGGTACCCTGGCTCTTATAGTGTGAGCCCAGGGTACTTCGGTAACTTCATCGCCGAATGGGCCCAGTTGTCATCCTCTAATCAGCCTGGGCCCACCGACTGCTCCTCTCCGGCTGATCCGGAACCTACGAGCGGCGGCCCATGCTGTAGACTGGTAGAGCGTAGGGATGAACAGTGGAGCTAGGGGGTGCGGTCTTGTCGGCCTGTCCGCGGAATCGGCGGAGAGGTCGACACCGTATCTCCCCCAGATCTTTGACATGACCTGGCCTTCCTGCCATCCGGATATCTGGGGATATGGCATTTATGACCTCGTAATCATACCCCCGACTGGGTATTAGGTGGTTCCGATTGCGCCTGGACCGACTGGTGGTACCTGGCAAAGTCGATTGCTTTGGGCAATCGACCTTCCAGGTATCAACCTCGGGCCAGGTGCGGACCAATCGGATGATCGTCTTGGTGAAGGAAGGTTGGTCCGATTGCGCCTGGGCCGACTGTTGGCACCTGATACGGCTGATTGCCTTGGAGCAATCGGTCGTACATCTGCCCAGCTCGGCCCAGCTGCGGTCCAATCGGTCCATCCTTGTCTTGAAATATTGCTTCCGCTTGGGTTAGTCTACCCGGGTACCGGTCCCCCGACAGTAGCCCCTAAAGCTGTAAAGGTCCCTCGGTCACTTGACCGCGGGGCCTTTGCAGTTTTTAATTTCTCTTGATATCCTCCGATTGTTATGGCTTCACCGAGTGCGTCATTCCGAGTTCACCGACCGACTCGGAGATCACACTTGGCCGACCAACTTTTCGCCCGATTGGATCTGGTTCGCTCCCCATTCGTGTCTTCACTTTTCGAGATGGATATCTTTCGCCGATTTAGTTCCAACGGTTACCTCCGATTCTTCCGGGATGTGATCAATGAGCTGGGACCCATGACCCACACGCGACTTGACATAACTGCAGGGCCTGACCCCCACGTCGCACGCCTCGCCTTTTGCGCCAGGATCCTTTGCGCTGGTTTGCCGGTTGCCCTTCCTGTGCCCTAGGCCACACCGAGCCACACAGCCGCAGACGCATCCCACTTCCTCCCCCGCCGCCCATATAAGCCACAGGGGAGGGCCTTCGACTCTTCCTTCTCCCAGACGCCATCTTCAACCTCTAGCCCTCTCTCCTCTGCGCCATTGCAGCTCCACGCGAAGCTCTCTGCCGCGGACCTCTGTCCCTTGGATCTGCTCCGGCCACAAACTTGTGCTCTCTGCTACTTCCGCCGCCTCCGCGGTAACCTTTCGCCGTTGCTCTCGCACTCTGCCTCCCTTTTTTTCTCTCTTCTTCTCCCCGCCCGCGAACGTCATGGCGCCACAGCGAGACATCTCCCAGGCGAGCCGCGGGTGCTGGAAAGGTTCTCAGGCTACCGCCGGCGCCGTCGAGTCCCTGATTCGCGCCCGGAAGATGCCTGCGGAGGTCGAGTGGCGCATTCCCGGCGCCGAGGTCGTGCCCAGCACGCGCGCTGGCGAGAGAGTCGTGTTCCTCGCTCACTTCGAGCGTGGATTCGGCCTTCCCGCCAGCACCTTCTTCCGCGGGTTCCTCAATTTCCACCGACTGCAACCGCACCATCTCGCCGCCAACTTCATCATGATTCTCTCCGGTTTCGTAACACTCTGCGAAGGGTATCTCGGCGGCCGTCCCAGCGTCGCTCTCTGGAAGCGATTCTTCAATCTCCGAGCTCACAACGCTCGGACGGGAACTGTGGTGCCCTCCACCATCGAAGGCGGCGAACCCACGTACCCGACTGACATGACCGACTGCGGAAGTTGCCTTGTCGCAGCCGGCAAGCCGAAGTACAAGAGTCCCGAGATCGTCCAATCATGCAAAAATTGGCAGACCTCATTCTTCTACGTCAAGTCACCTGACCAAGGGCCCGATCTCCTGAATCTGCCCGAGTTCTCCCTCGCCCGGCCGACTGACAAGCACCAATGGTCGCTGAAGTATGGCGTCGGAGACTGTGATGTCGATGCCCAGGGTGCCAGGGTCGCCCAGCTGGAGCAAGGACTCCTATCAACCGGCCTGGTAGCTGCTTGGCTTCAAGCTCGGATCCTCTCCCTGCAGCGCCAATGCACCGCCTCTGCGACATGTCGGGTCTTCGGGATCCCACTCGGCTCTGCACGTGTCGGGTGAAGAAAGAAGATCTCTGCGCCCGAGTGAAGGCTATTACATCTAGCCCATTGCCTGACCCCTTCCGCTTCGGGCTTGATTGTCTCACTCGCCAGAAGAAGCCGCCTGTGGTGTGCCCCGATTGCTCTTTCTTCCGATTGCTTTTTCTTCCGATTGCTTTTCTGATCACTTCTATTTTCTTTCTAGCATTTTATTCAGTCCGACTTAATGGAAGATGGCCAGGAAGCTGGCCTGTACGCCCCCGATCGCGCGGAGGAGGACTCCGCCGATTTCGAGTATAACGGCGGGATTCCTTCCGCCGAGTCCGGTGATGATGATGAGGAAGATGATGGCGAGTCCTCCGGAGAGTCCTCCGACTCCATGGATGCCGACGACGATGATGCCGAGGCCGCAAACCCTCCGAGGACCGACACCCGGCCGCCAGCTCAAGGGGGTACGCCTGACCCTTCCCTTGAGCAATTTTTGGCCGAATGGAGTGATGATGACAGTGTCTCAAAGGCGGATGATTCTGATGCAGCTCCTCGTGCCAAACCTCCAAAGGTGCCGGCAAAGCGCACCTCGACCACCAGCTCCTCCGCTGGTACGGCCCCCAGCAAGGTTGCGAAAGCCACGCCGATTGCCAGCAAAGGCAAACAGGCCCAGGAGACGACTACCCAGAGGCCGACTGCTCAGGCGCCGCTGAACGTCGCTCCGCTGCGATGCCGAATGCCCTCTGGCGCACCAAGAACAATCGGGTATGCTTCTGTCCTTGTGCCTTGCATTTAACTTTCTTTGCTTATACTGATCCTCCTCTTCTTTCTTCTTTCAGGGAGCCGATTGGGCTTGACGATGTCGACACTAGCGTTCCGGTTCGTGCCAGCACCGTCGTCTCACCTGCTGCCTCTGCTGCCGCCGTCCACAAACGGCCGACTTCTTCTCATCGCTCCTCCAAGGACGCTGAGCGCGCCGCCAAGAAGGCTCGCCTCGCGACAACTCAGAAGACCTCTTCTTCCACCCTTGCCTCCAAGACTTCCAAGCATGCAGCTGACCAGGTGGCTCCTGGTGGCAGAGGACCGCAATCGGTCGATCCGATTGCCCCGTCTCCGCCACGCCGCTCCACCTCGGCCTCCCTTGCCACGACTACGCCTTCTTCAACTATCGCATCCGAGCCGCCGATGGTGACGACCCCGTTGCCGATTGCGGTGTCGGCACCGCCGATTGCCACCACTGTACCACCGGTTGTACTATCCGCACCACCGACGACGACGACCTTGCCACTAGTCATCGTTATCACCTCCGCTCCAACTCGTCCGGTTGCGCCGCCGCCGCAACCGGGTGCCTCTGGCCCTCAAGTGACGCCGGTGGCGCCAGCCCTCACTACTGCTGCCTCCACCGTCATTCAAGCTTCAACGCCAACGCCGACCTCCTCTGCGTCGGACATTCTTATGCGCTCGGTGGACCAGTTCTGGGCCGAGTACTCTCGCGCCCGTCACGTCAGCACCGAGGCTGATGCCCCGCATCGTCCTCAAGATCCTGTGACGACTACTCTGAGCCGGGTGAATAACTTTGCCGCTGCCCTTGCTCGGGACCTCCAACAGCTCACCTCTCATCATACGGTAACTCCTGACTTCCCTTTTATGTCTTTCCTTTACTCGGGAGGCTTTCCTTCCGGTGGGTGCGCGCAAGCGCACCCACTGGGTGTAGTCCCCGAGATTCAGGCCGATTGGTTGCAATCGGTTTGGATCTTTAACACCTTTTGCTTTATCGTTTGCCTTCCCTCAATCGGGAGACTTTCCTTCCAGTGGGTGCGCGCAAGCGCACCCACTGGGTGTAATCCCCGAGATTCGGGCTGATTGGTTGCAATCGGTTTGGATCTTTAACACCTTTTGCTTTGTCGTTTGCCTTCCTCAATCGGGAGACTTTCCTTCCGGTGGGTGTAGTCCCCGAGATTCGGGCCGATTGGTTGCAATCGGTTCGGATCTTTCATGCTTTTTGCAGTGTCTCTAACTCAGTCTTGCTATTCCTCTCAGGCTGTTATGGAAGAAAAACGCGAGGTCTTCAAAAAGCTTCTTGATGCTTACACTGCCTGCCTCCGAACTCTCGCCCAGGCCCAGCTGCAGGTCAACAATCAATCGGCCGAGATCGCTAAACTGAAAGGTAACCTCTATACTATTTCTGTTTTCTTTCCGATTAACAATTACTCTTGCACTCATATCCTTTATGCTTTCCTCTAGCTTTTATTCCCATGATAGATGACCTTCAGGGCGGAATTACTGAATTGACTGCAGAACTCAACCAACATGGCCCGGCCCTCGCCAAAGCCCAGGAAGAAACGATCCGACTGCAGGGGGTAGAAACCGATCTAAATCGGACTATCCAAGGCCTTCGCTCTGAAATGGCTGCCCTCGAGAGAAAACATCTGGCCGACATAGCTGCCGTGACGGCCACCGGTGATGGTCTCCTTGCCGAGCGAGATGCTGCCGTCGCCTCCCGAGAAGCCTTGCAAGCTGAAAGGGATGAAGCGGTGGCTGCACGTGATTCCATTCGTCGAGATCGTGATGAACACGTCGCCAAATTTGAAGAGTTGGAGAAACGCAATTACGAAGAGACCACCCGACTGCGCCGCCGAGCCAAAGGCTTCTGCGACACCATGACCGAGATGGACGTCCTCCTTAGCGGTGAGTGTTTCCTGCGTCCGAGTGCATTTTCTGATTGCTCTTCTCTTTTATCTGGTTGCTCATGCTTCCTTTTCGTGATGCAGAAGCTTGGCCCGAGTCTGAAGCAGCTGCCTACGCAGCCGTAGCCAAATCCCGAGAAGAGACCGTTGCCGCAGGAGGGACCTACCAACTTGAGGACAACGTCCGGACTCGGCACGAGTACCTGATTGGCACTGAAGCCCGCATTCCTGTTATCAAGGGCGTTGCCTTGTCCTTCAAGCTCGGCATCCTGAAGATTGCTGAATCATTGTGGTCGCCGACTGAGCTCAAGGTCGGACTCCAGAAGATGAAGAACGCCGCTGGCTCCTCCGCCGGTTCCCCCAAGGCTGACGCGCAGGATGAAGAGGATTCTGACAAAGGGGAAGCTCCGAATGCTACCACTGAACAAACTCGGACTCTCCTTAAGGCCATCCCACATCGGATCGACGTCCTGCTGAATTCTGCAGGTCGGACTGCTGCGGAGACCGCCCTTCAGACTGTGCTAAGCTAGTACCCTCAGGTGAAGCTCTCCCAACTCTACAGCCTCCGAGATAATGCCTCTGATCTGCTTGAGAAAACCTACACCGAAGTAAACCGGCTAGCCAGCTCTATGGTGAACTGGTTCTCTCCATATGAGTACACTCCGTATCTCGACGAAGGAGGGAATCCGCTTGCTGCACATTCAATCTCTGGCTTGGCCGAGGAGCTCTCTGATAGCGGCTCATCTCAGACATCTCCAAGATCTAAGCAAACTGGTGCCACAACCTCTAAAGCGCAATCGGACCCGACTGCTCCGTCTTCTAGCTCAGTGCCTCGGACTTCCTGAGCCATGCTTCCAACTATGTTACTTGCTGTAGCTTGCTGATACTAGATCGGTTTTATCTTATTTTGTAAGACACAATTTTAATTCTGCCGACACCCACTAGGTGTGACTTCGATGTAATGCACTTATTCGGCCTTGGGCCTGCTATTTTTGATGCAATCCGATTGCTTGATCTTTGCTTTCACTTGTGCGATCAACTTTGTGTCTTTGTCGGTTTCCTTTATCGGCTTCACTTGGGGATGTCTACCGTGTCCACCTTGCTGCCATCATGCGGTCCGCAATCGGATCAACGGTAGCTTACCAGCCAAGGTTCGATAAGTATTTTATTTTTTACACGACAAGACTTAACGCAAAGGATTCTGCGACAGTAGGCGCCGATTGCGTGCTATCAGGTCCGATGCCCTGGGTCGCGGCGCACTTGGCAACTTTGTGTTATCGAATATGCCCTTAGTGGCGCGTTTCGAATTGTTTCCCGGGGATTCGTACTGCCGACTGCCTCAAATACGACCCTTCTCAATGCCGCAAACCTTTTAGTGGTTTGCGCTTGAGCTGAGTGCCGAGTTGAGTGCCAGCCCGCAGTCCCCGTGCCTCGATGGCCTATTCGCATGGCCTCGTAGTCGGTCAGTCCCCGGGTGTGTTATACATACCTCGGGTATGACTGCGCGTCGCCGATTGAGGCTAGCGCTTCGAATGAAATTATGCAAAGATAATCGAATGCTCATTTTCAGAGGCATGATAACTTTTACTGCTTGCTTGCCGAATGGCTTACATAAGTTTCTGCTGCTCAGCTATAGAACGGACATAACAACTCGGCGTTCCACGGCCGCTCCGTCCCTGCTCCTGATGTGTCCTTGTGCTTAGTGCCCTTGGTGCAGTCGATCAGATAATAGGAGTTGTTCTTGCGCGCTCGGCTGATGACGAATGGCCCTTCCCAGGGTGAGGAGAGCTTGTGCTGTCCGTCTGACTTCTGGATTCGGCGTAGCACCATGTCTCCCTCTCGGAAAGCGAGAGGACGAATCTTCTTGCTGTGGTAGTGCCGCAACTTCTGCTGATAGACTGCTGACCTGGACAAGGCCAACAGGCAAGCTTCTTCTTTGAGGTCGATGTCGTCTTCTCGCGCCAATCTGGCTTCTTCTTCGGTGTATAGGGCATGCCGAGGTGAATCGAACTCGTTGTCGGATGGGATGACTGCTTCAGAAACCGTACACCAAGAAGAAGGGAGTGAATCCAGTTGACCTATTTGGTGTGGTCCTCAGACTGAACAGTACTGCGGGGAGCTCCTCAATCCATGCTCCGGGTGCCCTCTCAAGTGGCTCTACCAATCTGGGCCTGATACCCGATAGGATTAGTCCGTTTGCTCTTTCGACTTGACCGTTGGATTGCGGGTGCGCCACAGATGCTAGATCAAGCCGAATGCCTTGCTGAGATGCATATCGAGCCAGTGCACCCTTCGCAAAATTTGTGCCGTTGTCAGTGATGATGCTGTTAGGCACACCATATCTGCAGACAATGTCAGCCACAAAACGAACCGCAGTCGGACCATCCAGCTTCTTGATCGGTCTAGCTTCAATCCACTTGGTAAACTTGTCCACTGCAACTAGAAGATGTGTCATGCCACTGCGAGCTCTCTTGAATGGTCCAACCATGTCCAAACCCCATACTGCAAATGGCCATGCTATTGGGATTGTCTTCAGTGCCGATGCTGGCTGATGACTCTTTGCTTTGAACCGCTAACATCCCTTGCAGTACTTCACTAAATTCTCAGCCGCTGCCAGCGCAGTCGGCCAGTAGAAACCATGCCGGAAAGCTTTGCTGGCGATTGCCTTTGCTGATGCACGATGACCGCATTCCCCCTGATGAATGTCTCTGAGCAGCTCCAAGCCTCTGTCCTCTTCCACACATCTCTGGAGGATACCAGTTGCACTCTTGCGCACTAGCTCATTTTTGATTATTGTGTATGCCCAAGATCGGCGGCTGATTTGCCTTGACTCTGCCAAGTCTTCTGGAAGGACTCCATCTGCTAGGAAATCTCTGATCGGCTGTGCCCATGATGGTGCACTGACCACTACCATTATCACCGCATGCTGAGGTGGGACTTCTTCTTGGATCTCAGTTTCTTGACCACTGGCCTCCTGCAGCCCCTGGATCTTCTTCATTCTGGACAGCGGCCACCTGCCGACTGCCATACTGAGTGTCGGGCTGCTCGTCCTTGCGCTTTCCATTGTTCTGCTGGTTGTGTTTGTTGTTGTTGCGGTTGTTCTCCCTCCTTTCCTTCCGACTGAGGCCTTGGTTCCCTGTGTCCGACTGCGGAGCCCCTAGTGACTGGATCACACCTCCAACTCCGAGCTGGATAGGGCGCATCGCAGAATCGGACATAGCGAACGCATTTTCCACCTTCATGAGCTCGGCGAGCGATGTGAAGTCTTTGTGGAGCAGCTTGTGCTTCAACATTGATTCAGCCAGGCATCCATCAGTAAAGTACTGAATGGCCTGGATCTCATGGACTCCTTCGCATGAATTCTTCATCTTGATCCACCGAGATAAATAATCTCGGAGGGGTTCATCTTTGCCTTGCACACACAAAGCTAACTGCCGCGGGAGGTTGGGCCTCTCGTATGTGCTTGTGAAGTTGTGGATGAATGCCGTCGTGAAATCCTCCCAGCAGTTCACACTGTCCTTGGGCAAACTGTTCAACCACATCCTTGCTGAGCCCTGCAGCATGAGAGGTGCATAGCGGACTGCTACACGCCGATTGCCTCCTGCAATGCGGACTGCTGTCAGGTAATCGGACAGCCAGTCTTCAGGCTTCACAGAACCATTGTACTTGGGAGTGTCTCTCGGTAGCGTGAAGCCTCTGGGGAATTTTTCCGTCCGAATGCGATGACCAAAACATGATGGGCCAGCTTATCCTTCTTCATCTTCCTGAGCCTCCTTCTCCAGGAGCTCAATGCGATGCCTTGCATCATTCTGACCGAATTCGCGAGGGCCAAGTCGGGCGCTGATTGCTGGTCTTGGTGCCGATTGCTGTGGCATGTCATTGCGCCTGTTGTTAACAGCCGGCTCTTCCATTCTTCTGCTTGCTGCTGGGAGTGGCCGATTGCTTCTGACCTTGCTCTCATGCCGAGATGGCGCGGGTTGGTGTCTGTTCTTGCGCGATGCATTCGGTTGCTGGCTAGCTCCTGCATTCGGCCTCACAGTTCCTCTTGATGCCTCTGGCTCAGCATTTTGATTTCCCATTGCTACGAGCCTCTGCTCCTTTGCGGCTGCTATCAGCTTACGCATTCGGCGCGATTGCTCGCGCCGCTCATCTCCTTCCAGGACTTCTAGTTCGAGCGCTATCTGCTCAGCTGCTCTCAAGTTCTTGTCCGGTGTGCTATACGTTGGCCTTTGGATGAATGCCGACTGCGCTGGTTGCTCCGGTTGCACCGGCCTTCTCGGACGTTCCGGCTGCTCGGCCCCCAACAGCTGCTGGTTGACTGCTCTGCCTCGGCTTCTCAGATCTTCCAGGACTGCGGGCTCAATCGGCCGGCGCGGTCCTGCATGTGCTGCATTGTATTCCCTTGTGATGGCTCCCAACCTACGCTCTTCTGCCAGCACTTGCTCAGCCCTGCGAGCCAGAGCGAGCCGTGCTGTTTCCAGCTCTGTGTGCACCTGCTCCGGATCACCATTCCTGTTCACGGGTGTGTATAATACATCCCGCAACGCACTGGTGCCGATTTGCTCTGCAGCCTCAGCTACCTCCTTGGCCTTTCTAGCCGCACTCGCTGGATCGCGGTTGGTTGATGAAGATGCTCCCGCCATCATGACGGCGGCGTGCACTCGGCCTTCCTCTCCGCCAGGTGCTGCACTGCAGCCCCTAGTCGGGAGTGGGTCCGTAGCACACGAGAAGATGCGAATATCTCTGGGATACGCCTCGGGGAAGCTGCCGATGAAGAGGCGATGACTGGCAACCTGCAGCGACACACCAGGCGGCAGGGGTGCTCCAGCCCTGTACCGCGCCGAGTAGTCCACCACATAGTCAATTGCCCCACGCCTTAGAATCAGGGCAGAGGCGTGGCTCCCGCCCGATGCAGAGGAAAATCCCGTCCGGATCTTGACTCCAGTCGATGCCTCGGTCTGCCCCACGGTGGGCGCCAACTGTCGTCGATATGTGACGCCAGATGCCATGAGATGGCTAAAGTGAGGGGAAGACGCGAGGGAGAGAAGGTCGATGGTGCCGGAATCGGTTTGGGCACAAACACGGTGGAGGACACCACGATGTACCCAGGTTCGGGGCTCTCCGGAGAGATAACACCCCTACTCCTGCTTGTCTCTTATATATCAATGCTCTGGCTACAATAACTGCTTCTCTTCTCAGGGGAAGGTGAGCGCTGCCGCCGTGGGCAAGGCTCTCTCCTGCGTCCCTGAGGAGTAACTACAAGCAGTGAGCGAGCTGAGGGGAAGGTCAGTAATGGTGGTCTGGGATCATCCGTCCTTCGCGCAGGAGGGGTACCCTGGCTCTTATAGTGTGAGCCCAGGGTACTTCGGTAACTTCATCGCCGAATGGGCCCAGTTTTCATCCTCTAATCGGCCTGGGCCCACCGACTGCTCCTCTCCGGCTGATCCGGAACCTACGAGCGGCGGCCCATGCTATAGACTCGTAGAGAGTAGGGATGAACAGTGGAGCTAGGGGGTGCGGTCTTGTCGGCCTGTCCGTGGAATTGGCGGAGAGGTCGACACCGTATCTCCCCCAGATCTTTGACATGACCTGGCCTTCCTGCCATCCGGATATCTGGGGATATGGCATTTATGACCTCGTAATCATACCCCCGACTGGGTATTAGGTGGTTCCGATTGCGCCTGGACCGACTGGTGGTACCTGGCAAAGTCGATTGCTCTGGGCAATCGACCTTCCAGGTATCAACCTCGGGCCAGCTGCGGACCAATCGGATGATCGTCTTGGTGAAGGAAGGTTGGTCCGATTGCGCCTGGGCCGACTGCTGGCACCTGATACGGCTGATTGCCTTGGAGCAATCGGTCGTACATCTTCCCAGCTCGGCCCAGCTGCGGTCCAATCGGTCCATCCTTGTCTTGAAAGATTGCTTCCGCTTGGGTTAGTCTACCCGGGTACCGGTCCCCCGACAATTCTGAAACGTGAATTTAATGTTGGTGATAAAGTTTTATTGTTTAGATCCCATTTCAATTTTTCTCCAGGTAAACTACTTTCCAGGTGGGAAGGACCATTTCATATCGAAGAAGTCTAACGGTCTGGTGCAATTAAGATTAACAATTTTGACGGCACCAAACCTCAAGTTGTGAATGGGCAAATACTCTAGCATTACATGGCGGGAGATCCCGTCAATGTTGATGTAAATATAATACGCACAACAACTCATGAAGAACATGTTGCAGCCCTATTTCAGACACCGACAGAAGCAGAATAAGAAAAGGTATGTATTACGGTAAGGAAACATCGCGAACCGCCATAAAAGTTCCATATTATGAGTTTTTGCAAAATTAGGAAAATTCGAGGCCTAAGCGGAGCCGGATAGGAGCTCCAGGGGGCCCAGGCGCCCCCTTGGCGCGCCCTATCCCCTGGCCGCGCTGGGAGGCCGCCTGGGCACCCAGGAGTCCGTCTCCGACCCCACTTTGGCTCGTTACCTTCCTTTTGTTGCGGAAATTCTTGCTATATATTCACCCGGATCGTTCCGCTAACGTATCTCGCGATTCCGTGTGTTTTCTTTTCGATCTGTTTCTGCCAGGAAATCCTTTAGCTAGACCTAGGTGCCATGGCTTCCCCAAGTTCCCCCAAGGACAAGTTCGTCGTCAACATCATCAACCCTTACCTCGCTGAGGTGAACAAGCACCCCTTCTCCACAAGGAAGATCTGAAGGGACCAGTCGTGGAGGGGAGCACCGAGGAGAGGCTGAAGGAGATGGAACATGAGGTCTTGAAGTTCAAGAAGATGGTGGAGCGTGGTGTTGAAGCCAACTTCAACATCAGGAACGAGATCGAGGCTTCCCATACGAAAGAGATGAAGGAGATGTGGTCAAGTCTGTCCGCACTAGAAGAAAAAGTTTATCAGCTCCAAGCACAAATCTATGATCTGCACAACCAGAAATGTGAGTATGAACTAAAGTTTCTGCGCATGGGTTTGGGTGCTGAATGCAGGATCCTGGAGACGGGAATGTCCTTCGAGACTGGAGAGGAGCTACCATGGAAGCGCTTCGCCAAGGAGTACCTGACTGAGAAGAACAAGAATGATGAGTAAATCTCCTCGGGTAATGGCATCCCCTCATCTTGTTCCAAGCTTGGGGGAGTGCCCGGTATCTTTATCTTTATCTTAGTCTTTTAGAGTCAAGTAGAGTGGAATCATGTCTAGGGAGTTTATTATATGAAATAGTTGTTTGCATTGAGGTCTATCACTCCGTCTGTGAAGAGATTGTATCCGTGAGTGTGGAGTCGTCTATATTGGAATATTAATGAGAAGTCTATTGGTTCCTTCGCTGCACTCGGTATTCTCTTCACGCAATCGGCATCATATGACGATTCTTATGGGGATTATTGACCTTATATCAGGTATGGCTTTGAAAACTTTATTTAATTTTGGCAAACATAGCTTTGGTCTTGACAACATACATGTTTTCTCAAGTAGCGACATAGCCAAAACCTTTATGTTATTATGCTTGAAGTGTTATGTTGACAAGGAAGACAACTTGATCTGTTATGCTTACCTTAATGTTTATGCCTTATATGTTTTGCATCTAAATTAGCGTCAACTGTCTGTTCTCTCAAAGCCTTTGCTAGCCAAACTCGTTGCCAAGTACATTTCTGCTTGTGCATCCTTAACCTGAAACCATTACCTTCCATGTGAGTCCACCATACCTTCCTATTCGTGGTATTCCCCTACCACTCCTATAAGTATAGAATTTATGTTTTATCCTTAAATGTTCAAAATCTTCTGTTTTGTGCCTCTTTTTTAGCTCATGAGGAAGTAGTAGGTAATTCATGATCTTCTTAAGTTGGACAAGTTTTATCCTGGGATTGCATGTCTAATCTTCAAACCCATAATACGAGGTGGAACTGGAATGGGTGCTCCCAACTCGAAAGATAATATAACAAACAAACCCTCCTTCACGCTTGGTCTATGAGAAATCAGAAACTTTGGCAGTGATAAACAAAGGAGATTAAGGGGATGTGATCGTCCTCACTTGGGAGCCGTTCCTCGAAACTTGTCCATCTTGAGAAGTAATTGAGCTATCTATTAGCATTATTTGACAAACTATGCACCGCCCCAAAATCTATTTTTATTCTGTTGGATTTAAGGATAGCACATGAGTTTTCCCTGCTTGCCCTTAACAAGGCCTTTCTTCCACTTTCATGTTGAGTCAGTTTTCCCACTTCCTTCTTTTCCCTAAGAGAACAGACATTTGATGTTGATGAGGATTCATCCATATAGAGATGCATTAAGTTTTGCCATGCCATATCCTTGTTGACATTAGCTTTTGATAAGTAAGTTGTTTGCGAAAGCTTTTGCCTAGCGGGCATCTTCCTTTGTGTTAGCATTTGCACTTCATGACTATTAACATGTCCTTTCAAAAGCTTCAAATTTTTTGTAGTTGTCCTTTGACCAAGGTTATGTTTGCCATAATTTGATGAGTTTCCTCAGCCCTACTTTTGATTATAATTGTTATTACTTTCTCATGAGGGCCTTATGAGTTGAGGTTGCTGTTGAAGATGCTTGAGTTTGATGGAGAAACCTTGATGCTTCTTGTTCGTATTTTATTTATCGACACTTCACTCTGTAAACTTGTTGACAAGTTTATCGAGCTCAGTATTCGCTTGGGGACAAGCGAGGTCTAAGCTTGGGGGAGTTGATACGTCCAAAATGCATCACTATTTTATGTAGTAATTCTTTCTTATTCATTGATATATTTCACGATATGATGCTATTCTTATGTTGTTTTGGCTTATTTTACACAGTTTGCAACTTTCCGGTGCCGAAGCAGCAAACGCAGGATTCAGCGGTAAAAAGTGGACGCTGAGTTCCTGAAGAAGAACACCTCCAAATTACCCGAAAATCGACGGAGGCTGTTTTCCAGCAAGATCACGAAGACACGCAAAAGAGCGACCAGAGGGGGGCCACAGGGTGCCCAGGCGTCCACCTGGCGTGGCCCCACCCCTGGCCGTGCCGGGAGGGCGCCTGGACCCCCGGGGCCACTCCCGGCTCCCCCCTCTGGCCTATATAATCCTCGTCGTCCAAAAACCCTAAAAGGAGGAGAGTTTCCGGAGTTCCGCCGCCGCTCGGTGGCGGAAACCCACAAAGAAGAAAAGCCATCTCTGGCGGGCAGATTCCGCCGGGGAGATCACCTCCCGGAAGGGGAGATCGTCGCCATCGTCATCACCATCGTCACGGGCATCATCGAGATCATCATCAACATCATCTCCATCATCAGCACCATCTCCACCTCCATCCAATCTTGTCTCACAGTTGCGACTCGTGTTGTAATCCGTACTATCTATCCTCTCTACTCTATCGGTGTTGATTACTACTTTGTGGTGAATGCTATTGAGTTTTGTTGGAGAAATATTATTGTGTTCAGATTGTTTATCATCTATTTATCCCCACTGATCATGATCTCTTTTATGTCTTGTGAGTAGTTACTTTAGTTCTTGTGGACATGGGAGAAGTCTAGTTGTTAGTAGTCATATGATGTTGAAGTAATATGTGTTGGTTGATATTTAAGTTGTGTTATTATTTTCCTAGTGGTGTTGTGTGAGTCGAACACTCAACACTTCGCCTTATCAGGGACCTAGGGGAATGCATTGTGTATAAAGAATGATTACGGTGGGTTGCCGGAGTGACAGAAACCTAAACCCCAGTTCGCACACTTTTGCACAATGGAACAATGGATCACCGATCGTATTGCTGTGGTTAGGCTTTTTCCTTAAATACTATCTTGTATTTGCGGATGCTTGCAAGGTGTTTAATCATAAGAGTACACTTATCTTAGTCTAGAGGGTGTACTAGCATAGATCCACCCACTCAACACTTATCAACACATCACATAGTACCGATACGGAATATGGCGAAAGCACATGACTACCTCTCCCGTGTGTCCTCAAGAACACTTTAGCTTTTATAAGTTCAGTTGCTAAGCCTCTCCTTTGCTAAGAAAGGATTGGGCCACTCGTTACTATCCAGTATCTTTTACTTTGCTCGTTTTTACTATCCTGTCGCTTATACCAAGAAAACCCCTAAAAAGTTATCTTTCAGTGCTTGCTGTTATCTCCTTACCAAAGTCACTTGCTACTACCTTCTGCTCCTCGTTGGGTTCGACACTCTTACTTATCGAAAACACTACAATAGATCCCTCTACGTTGAGGGTCATCACCCGCGGGGAGCAAAACCGTGCCAGCCAAACCCCACCCCGAGCCAGATTTTGCAACTCCGGCGAAACTCTGGTGGCATTCCGGCGACCTAGGCCATTAGCGCCCTAACCCAGCTCCTAATCCCTCCCCTCTCTCACTGACCAGTGGGCCCCTGCCCCTCTAATCCCCCTGGTTAGTTTAAACTAACCGGGTTAATTAACCCAGTCACTGATAGCCTTGGCCCACATGTCAGCACCCCCCCACGTCAGCATGACCTCATGCTGACGCAATAAGTCATTTCCTATTTAAAATTAAATCAGTGAAAATCCAGAAAATGAATTAAACTTTGGAAATTCATAGAAAATTCATACTAACTCCAAATTAAACATATAATATATGAAAAATTATCAGAAAAATGCAAGGATTAAGAATATGAAATTTGTTTTCATGTTTGACCATTTTAAAATGGGTGAACAGTAGCAAATGTGTATATGGCTTAATTTGAATTTGAATTTGGAGTTTGAATTTGCAAATCCTTTGCAATACACTTAAATTAAATTGAATTGTCAAAAAACCAGTACCATATACATCACGGACAACCTTATCATGTGCTTGTGCATTTCCATTCAATGTTGCCCCCTTTGTTGATGATATCTTCGGTAACAGTGCCTCCGAGACAGTGATCACCCCCGAAGGAGAAGAAGTTCGGTAAACCCCGTGTATCGTCAGCAAGGCAAGCAAACCCCATTGATCATGTCTACAAAATCCTACTTCCCTCTCAGTCTCGCTTATGCATGTTTAGGAGATCACCGAGACACGTTCTTTCGTATAGTTGAACCCATTCCGATGCATGATCTATCATTTTGTCACCGTATTAAGCAAACCACAATCCTAGCAGATATAGGAGTTGAATGATGAGCATGTGGCCCCTGCAACTGTTATTGCTTATTGCTTCTTAGTGATACAATGAGTTTACTTTGATTGTGAGTCGAGATGGATTGTTCACAGTGTTGCTGTTGTTAACGTGTTGGTGAATCCACCCTAAAAAAAGGTGAACGATGAGGCTGTGTAGGAGTACACAGTGGGTTGTCTCGTTGAACACCGCCTTAAGCCCGAGTTCTTGTGTGATGATCCAAGAAAAAGAGTACTACCACATGTTGGGCACATGGACCACCGCTCAACCTACTAACTCACCCCAGTCCAAGTCCAGGAGTCACTAGTTCGGGCTTTCCATTTGGCATATGCATAGAAAAAGAATGAATGAAAGTTTGCATCACTTAGATATGTGGGTGGACCTGTGAGACAGTAAAACCATCTGCTAAGGTGGCGTCTCGGTCGCCTACATCGTCTGAGTCCGTATCGTTGATCCGGCCGGACTCTTGAGCGGTTAGCAACTCAGATGGTTGATTCCTGGATTAGAATTGGCTGTGAGGTAAAAGTTGTGGAAATTATCCTCGCCAACACCCGCTTGAAGGGTGACGAGATCCCGGCGGTAACTGATGGTTTCATGTGTGTAGAAGTACACCCCTGCAGTATTAACAAAACTATTCGAATAGCCGCGTCCGCGGTAATGTACTACTTGGAAAGTTGTGCTTGATTATTAGACAACTTGAATGGATACTCTAAAACTCACAAGATAAGAGTGAGTGCTATGGTGTGCTCCTCGTGGGGAAGTCGAGGAAGTATCCATAGTGGTGCATTGGTTGGAGACTTGGTAGTGGACTCGTGTACGTTTCTTACCTCAAGTCTGGTACTCGTAGTTCAGGACTAGCCAAGTCAAAGCTGGCACTTCTGCATGATGAAACCCCACCTCCCTTTACCTTGAAGCTTGAGCATGAGTAGTATAGTTCTGATGTAAGTCTTGCTGAGTACGACTTTGTACTCACGTTTGCTTATTCTATGTTTTAGATGGAAACACAGACCCCGATCGAGTCACCTTCCTGAAGCTCGACGTTGACTAAGTTAGCATAGTCCCAGACAGCAGTCTGGTCCCTCGTGGAAGGGCATGTATGTTTACAAGGCTTCTCTAAGCCATTTGTTAAACTTGTCTGTACTCAGACCTAATTTTCTTCCTTTGTATGATGTAATGTTGATCACAGACATGTGATCTTTGTATGCTCTATGTGTAAGTCAATAAAGAGTACTTTGTAGAGTTATGTGATGATACCTGCCGTTCATACTAGACATGTGTGCTGCGTGTATGATTATAACATGCATGTCTTAGTATGGGTTTTCGAGACCTTAGTTGTGATCTGGCTGGCGGTCTTTTATACACCAAGTGGCCCTTAGATGTGCGCAGCTTGGGGCATCGCGATGCGATTGCTCGTGACTCTGTCACGTGCACACTTTGTTGTATGATCGAGCCCGCCCTAGACCCCGACTAAGTGATCGGGCTGGAGTTTGTTTATGTAAGGGTTATGATTCAATCGATAACATGGTTGAGGCGACTTGTCTATGAGTATGGGATTTCACCACCCATAATCATTTAGACTTGTGAGCGGGCGATGAGGACCCATCTCAGTTGATCATCCGGCCTGGATGGGATGCCCCTCATGTAGGATGCTTTCCGAGAGTGTTTTGTGCTTGGCCTTGTCTACTTAGACAAGTGGGTACAGCTCTCGGCTCTCCATTTGATTGAGTTGTGACTGGAATTACATACGCATATTCCGGGTCCCGACAGACTTATTTTTCTCCTTACGCATAGAGCAGGACTATCTGTAGAATTATTCAACCCTTGGTCGAAGTTGAGTCTAGCATTCTATAGTTATTTAGTTACTTTGGGTATAAGGGAACAACATAAGGCTTCTTTTTCTCCTTACCCTCATCGATCTGAGTTCTGGGTCACCCTTATCTTTTCTACGGGATGATAGGACTAGGCTCATCTATGTCTTACTAGAACATCTCGTTGAGTGCTTCCTTGTCGCCGTAGGATTGTTGTGGTCGTCCAGAGTCATCGTGTTGTTGAGTTCCTTGGGGAAGTTCTGTCCAATCTCCTCAAGGTTGTTTCATTTTCCATCCCGGTGTATCCGTTATGCTGCCCGATTTATCACGTGTTTCTAAGAATCTTTGCCTTCGCATTACAATCTTTTCCGTCTTCATCATGTCCTTCTTGTATTTGATTCCATCATACAACCTATTCTGATTGTTGATTTTTATCACACAGGATGTCAGGTGGAACTCGTAGTGTTGTTCGTCGCAATCGAGACCGTGGTCGGAATTGAAGTAATGATGAACCTCCACCACCGCCTTCTGCGGCGGAGATCATGATGGAAGCTGAGCGGAGTAGACGTGATCAAACACACCTTCTGGAGCTCATTGAGAGGAATACCGCTCGTCAGCGCAATGTGGTTGTCAGCATTCAGGACTTCATCCTCCTCAAGCCACCGGTATTCCGATGTTCTTCTGAGCCCCTTGAAGCTGATGATTGGCTCCGTTCCGTCGAGCGTAAGCTTGATACTGCACATGTTGCTCCCGATGACCGAGTTATTTTTGCGGTATACTTCCTGGAAGGTGCTGCTCTTCAATGGTGGGAGAACTATGTTGCTATGCAGCCAGATGGTCACGTAGTGACTTGGCAGGAGTTCTGTGTTGCCTTTCGATGGTACCACATTCTGGATGAGTTGATGGAGCGCAAGAAGGAAGAGTTCTGCAATCTAACTCAAGGAGAGATGTCCGTTCATGAGTATGTGAGAGAGTTAAACCGTCTTGCTCGATATGCCCAAGATGAGATCACCATCGATGCCAGAAAGCAGGCAAGGTTCCGTAAGGGACTTAGCCCCATCCTTCGCCATGATCTCAACCTCATCGAATTTGCCACCTTTGAGGATTTAGTCAACAGATCCTTTAGAGATGAGCATGGCAATGAAGTGTTCGAAGAGTCTCGCAAGCATGCTCTTGAGCTTGGTCCTTCTTCAAGTTCAGCCCCTCAGAAACGCCAAATATTGATTTCAACTAGTGACATACCTCAAAACCTTCTTCAAAGGCCACCATCCAATATATGCCATCCACCTCAACACTTTGTTCCTCCCATGAATGATGTTGTGCAATCAAGTAATCCTGCTCCCAACAATTCAGGCAGGGTGTGTTTCAAGTGTGGTCTGCCAGGCCATTACCTCCGTCAGTTCCCTCAGGTTTTGATGACACCACGTCATTCTTGACGTAAGCCTTCAAGGAAAACCACCTCCAAACCCTTGCAAGCAAAGCCTTCTTCCACTAGTAGTGGTTGTGTGAACCAAATCTCAGTTTAGGAAACCACTGCTGCTTCTGACGTCATCCTTGGTACACTCCCAGTCAATCATGTTCCCGCATCCGTTCTTTTCGATCCAGGAGCTTCTCATTCATTCATGTCGGAGATTTATGCACTTCGGCATGAATTACCTTTTGAAGAAATGTTTTCTCCAATGATAATTCAAACTACTGGTTCCAAATGGCAAACTAATAGAGTAATACATGGCAATCAAATTGCAATTGAGGGTTTAGTATTCCTTGCTTCAGTTATAGCCCTCAAGTCTTCAGACATTAATGTCATCCTAGGAATGGATTGGTTATCGAGGCAGAATGCTTTCCTTGATTGTAAATCCAAGTCAGTTAAACTTACCCATCCTTCAGGCCAGACCATTGACTACACATCACCCAGCTCTAGAATCCATATGCATACTTTGAATGTGCTTCCCCTTCCTGACCTTGAAGATATTCCGGTGGTTCGTGACTTTCCGGATGTCTTTCCTGAAGAACTGCCAGGAATGCCTCCTGACAGATGTGTAGAATTCATTGTAGATCTTGCCCAAGGAACCGCCCCAATTTCTAGACGCCCATACAAAATGGCCCCACGTGAGTTAGCTGAGCTTAAAATCCAACTTGAAGCTTTGTTGCAAAAAGGCTTCATCCGCCCTAGCTCATCGCCATGGGGTTGCCCCGTTCTGTTTGTAACGAAGAAAGATGGAACAGAAAGGATGTGCGTAGACTATCGCCCGCTAAATCTAGCGACGATAAAGAACAAGTACCCACTTCCCAGGATCAATGATCTTTATGATCAACTTGCAGGATCCTCTGTCTTCTCCAAGATGGATTTGAGATTAGGTTATCATCAAATCAAAATCCGAAACAAGGACATTCCCAAAACGGCTTTCACTACTCGTTATGGTCTTTACGAGTACACCGTCATGTCCTTCGGTTTAACCAATGCCCCCGCCACTTTCTCGCGATTAATGAACTCGATCTTCATGGAGTACCTAGATAAATTTGTTGTGGTTTATCTTGATGACATTCTCATCTACTCGAAGAACGAAGAAGAGCACGCAGAACATCGGAGGTTGGTATTGATGAAACTTCGAGAGAATCTCCTGTATGCTAAATTCTCCAAGTGTGAATTTTGGCTACCAGAAGTGACCTACTTAGGCCATGTGATTTCTGCAAAAGGCATTGCTGTCAATCCCGAGAGAGTTCAGGCTGTCCTTGACTGGACTCCACCTGATTCGGTTAAGAAAGTTAGGAGTTTTCTTGGCTTAGCAAGCTATTGTCGCCGCTTCGTTGAGAACTTCTCCAAAGTTGCAAAGCCTCTAACTGAACTCCTCAAGAAAGATAAGAAATTCCAATGGACCCCCAAGTGCGAGGAAAGCTTTCAAGAGCTAAAAAGAGGATTGACTTCTGCACCCATACTTTCACCTCCAGACACCAAAAGCGATTTCGAGATCTATTGTGACGCTTCACGGCAAGGGTTAGGATGCATACTTATGCAAGATAGACATGTGGTAGCTTATGCTTCACGCCAATTGCGTCCACATGAAGAGAACTATCCTACCCATGATCTTGAACTCGCTGCCGTAGTTCATGCCCTAAAGACTTGGCGACATTACCTCCTTGGTAATCGTTGTGAGATCTATTCCGACCACCAAAGCCTCAAATAAATTTTCACCCAGCCAGATCTTAATCTCAGGAAAAGACGCTGGATAGAGTTGATAAAAGATTATGACTTAGGAATTTCTTACACCCCAGGCAAAGCCAATGTCATGGCTGATGCACTAAGTCGTAAGTCGTATTGTAACAACCTCATGTTACAACAGTGTCAACCACTTCTTCATGAGGAGTTTCGCAAGCTCAATCTTGAGATTGTTCCTCATGGCTTTCTTTCTACCTTGGTGGCGAAACCAACCCTTGAGGATAAAATTATAGCCGCCCAGAAATGTGATAGTGGTATTCGAGAGATCAAGAAGAACATTGCTAGCGGAGTTGCTAAATGTTTCTCCATAAATGATCAAGGTGTCGTTTTCTTTGGCACTCGATTGGTTGTACCACGAAAACACAATCTTAGGAGGCTAATTCTTAAGGAAACTCATGACACTCCCCTTTCGATTCATCCTGGTAGCACAAAGATGTACCGAGACCTACGCCAGAGATTTTGGTGGACTAGGATGAAGAGAGAAATTGCTAAGTTCATTGCTGAATGTGATGTTTGTCGTCACATTAAGGCTGAACACCAAAGACCTGCTGGTACTCTTCAACCTTTGCCTATTTCCGAGTGGAAATGGGACAAAGTCGGTATGGACTTCATCACCGGCTTTCCAAAAACCCAAAAAAGAAAATGATGCCATCTTCGTTGTCATTGACCGACTTCCAAAAGTTGCTCACTTCCTTCCAGTACGCGAGTCTATAACTGCTAGCCAGTTAGCGGACTTGTATGTCTCTAGAATTGTGTCTCTTCACGGTGTTCCTTTGGAAATCAATTCCGATCGTCGTAGCCTTTTCACCTCTAGATTCTGGGGAAGCTTTCAAAATGCTATGGGAACTCATCTCTCCTTTAGTACAACTTTCCATCCTCAGTCTAGCAGTCAAGTTGAAAGGGTTAATCAAATCTTGGCAGACATGCCCAGAGCTTGTGTTATCTCATTCGGAAAGAATTGGGAGAAATCTCTTCCATTTGCCGAATTTTCTTATAACAACAGTTTCCAATCTAGTCTGAACATGGCTCCTTTTGAACTCCTCTATGGACGACGATATCGAACACCCCTTAACTGGTCAGAAACCGGTGAAAGACAATTCTTTGGACCGGATATGATCAAGGAAGCAGAAGAGCAAGTTCGCATTGTTCGTGATCCATTGAAAGCCGCCCAGTCTAGTCAGAAAAGCTACTATGATTGTCATCACAGGCAAGAAAGCTACAATCTGGATGAGAAGGCTTACCTTCGGGTTATTCCTCTGAAGGGTAACCAACGCTTCGGTATCAAAGGCAAGTTGGCCCCACGTTACATCGGACCTTTCCGCATTCTTGCTAAACGTGGAGAACTTGCCTACCAACTTGAACTACCCCCGCACCTTTCCCGAGTACATGATGTATTCCATGTGTCACAACTCAGGCGTTGCTTCAAGGACCCCATCCGCGAAGTCGACCATGAAACGCTTGATCTCCAAGATGACCTTTCTTATCGAGAGTACCCCGTTCGTATTCTTGATTCTGCAGAGCGTGTCACTCGTCGTCAGAAGATCAGGTTTCTGAAAGTGCAATGGTCACAACACTCCGAGAAAGAAGCTATGTGGGAAAGAGAAGATCGCCTCCGTGCCGAGTACCCCTCCTTCCTCCCGACGACTTTTGAATCTCGGGATGAGATTCTTTTGAATGGGGGCGAGTTGTAGGAACCCCATCTTGGGTAAGTGCTAGGGTTTTCTTGAATCATTTGCATCATGTGAAAATTTCAAAAGAAATTCAAAAATGGGGAAAAGAAAAGCCCTAGAGAATTTAATTCAAAAGGCCAGACAAAAATTTCTTCCAAAAATTCCTCTGTTATTTCTTAAAAGTCTTATAAATAAGCATGATCACATATAAAGTAAAGTGGGTCCCACTGCATGCTCCAAGATTTGTCAAAAATTCAGAAAATAGCTTGGAAGTTAAATAATACCCCTATTTAAATTGAAATTCAAATAGTTTGAATTTCAAAAATCTTCAAATTTTGGGAGTGGCTAACTATAAGCCATGTAAGTCCATATAAATGATTTGGGGATTTTATAAAATGTTTTGATATATTTTTATGTCAAAATAGAACAAATTTCAGAAGAAATGAAAATAAAAACAGAAAGAAAAGAAAGAAAGGCCTACCTGGCAACTGGCCCAACTCATCCACCCACAGCCCAGCCAGCCCAGGCCCACCCCCTCCTCTTGTCGCCTTCCTCCCCGCCGAGCCAAGCAGCACGGTGGCGTGCATGTCGTGGCCGCCGACGCCGGCGAGGCCACGCAGCTACTCCTAGGGCCTCATCTCCACGCCACCACGACGCCTGGAAGCCCCCCGCATCGTTTCCCCCTCTCCCTGCTCGCTCTCCCCCTCTCCCTCTCGCGAATATCGGGCACACCCGAGCGCCCGACCTCGCCGCCGTCGTTTGTTTGCGTGGCCACCGGCCGTTCCAGTCAGCGCCTTCGTGTTCAGGAGAACCGCAGCTGAAGCCTCCGTCGAGTCGCGCCTTTGATTTGAGCTCAAGCTGGCCGCAAGCGACGCAAGCTTCACCGAGAAGCTTCGGCCGCCGCGGAGCTCCGGCGAGCAATTTCCCCTCCACCAGCTCGTCTCCGGCGCCGCTGTGACCGTCAACACGACCTGGGTGACCTCACGGTCCTTTTCCCCCTTTCCCCACTCTAATCCGCGCACGATTTCGTCGAGGTCGCCTTCACAGTGCTCCGGCCGTCGCCTCGGACGACGCCAACGTGCTCCAGAGCCCTTCCGTGGCTCCCCAATGGCATGGTTGGGTGCGGAAGCCCGCGAGGAGCACAACCGTGCCAGCCAAACCCCACCCTGAGCCAGATTTTTCAACTCCGGCAAAACTCCGGTGGCATTCCGGCGACCTAGGCCATTAGCGCCCTAACCCAGCTCCTAATCCCTCCCCTCTCTCACTGACCAGTGGGCCCCTGCCCCTCTAATCCCCCTGGTTAGTTTAAACTAACCGGGTTAATTAACCCAGTCACTGACAGCCTTCAAAATTATGTCAGCACCCCCCCCACGTCAGCATGACCCCATGCTGACGCAATAAGTCATTTCCTATTTAAAATTAAATCAGTGAAAATCCAGAAAATGAATTAAACTTTGTAAATTCATAGAAAATTCATACTAACTCCAAATTAAACATATAATATATGAAAAATTATCAGAAAAATGCAAGGATTAAGAATATGCAATTTGTTTTCATGTCTGACCATTTTAAAATGGGTGAACAGTAGCAAATGTGTATATGGCTTAATTTGAATTTGTATTTGGAGTTTGAATTTGCAAATCCTTTGCAATACACTTCAATTAAATTGAATTGTCAACAAACCAGTACCATATACATCATGGACAACCTTATCATGTGCTTGTGCATTTCCATTCAATGTTGCCCCCTTTGTTGATGATTGCTTTGGTAACAGTGCCTCCGAGACGGTGATCACCCCCGAAGGAGAGGAAGTTCGGTAAACCCCGTGTATCGTCAGCAAGGCAAGCAAACCCCATTGATCATGTCTATAAAATCCTACTTCCCTCTCAGTCGCGCTTATGCATGTTTAGGAGATCACCGAGACACGTTCTTTCGTATAGTTGAATCCATTCTGATGCATGACCTATCATTTTGTCACCGTATTAAGCAAACCACAATCCTAGCAGATATAGGAGTTGAATGATGAGCATGTGGCCCCTGCAACTGTTATTGCTTATTGCTGCTTAGTGATACAATGAGGTTACTTTGATTGTGAGTCGGGATGGATTGTTCACAGTGTTGTTGTTGTTAACGTGTTGGTGAATCCACCCTAAACAAAGGTGAACGATGAGAGGCTGTGTAGGAGTACACAGTGGGTTCTCTCGTTGAACACCGCCTTAAGCCCGAGTTCTTGTGTGGTGATCCAAGACGAAGAGTACTACCACATGTTGGGCACATGGACCCCCGCTCAACCTACTAACTCACCCCAGTCCAAGTCCAGGAGTCACTAGTTCGGGCTTTCCATTTGGCATATGCATAGAAAAAGAATGAATGAAAGTTTGCATCATTTAGATATGTGGTTGGACCTGTGAGACAGTAAAACCATCTGCTAAGGTGGCGTCTCGGTCGCCTACATCGTCTGAGTCCGTATCGTTGACCCGGCCGGACTCTTGAGCAGTGAGCACCTCAGATGGTTGATTCCTGGATTAGAATTGGCTGTGAGGTAAAAGTTGTGGAAATTATCCTCGCCAACACCCGCTTGAAGGGTGACGAGATCCCGGCGGTAACTGATGGTTTCATGTGTGTAGCAGTACACCCGCTTGAAGGGCATGTATGTTTACAAGGCTTCTCTAAGCCATTTGTTAAACTTGTCTGTACTCAGGCCTAATTTGCTTCCGTTGTATGATGTAATGTTGATCACAAACATGTGATCTTTGTATGCTCTATGTGTAAGTCAATAAAGAGTACTTTGTAGAGTTATGTGATGATACCTGATGTTCATACTAGACATGTGTGCTGCGTGTATGATTATAACATGCATGTCTTAGTATGGGTTTTCGAGACCTTAGTTGTGATCTGGCTGGCACTCTTTTATACACCAAGTGGCCCTTAGATGTGCGCAGCATGGGGCATCGCGATGCGATTGCTCGTGACTCTGTCACGTGCACACTTTGTTGTATGATCGAGCCCACCCTAGACCCCGACTAAGTGATCGGGCTAGAGTTTGGTTATGTAAGGGTTATGATTCAATCGATAACATGGTTGAGGAGACTTGTCTATGAGTATGGGATTTCACCACCCATAATCATTTAGACTTGTGAGCGGGCGATGAGGACCCATCTCAGTTGATGATCCGGCCTGGATGGGATGCCCCTCACGTACGATGCTTTCCGAGAGTGTTCTGTGCTTGGCCTTGTCTGCTTAGACAAGTGGGTACGGCTCTCGGCTCTCCATGTGATTGAGTTGTGACTGGAATTACAAACGCATATTCCTGGTCCCGACATGAACAAACCTGTTTCAAACAAATCTTTCAACATGAGGAGTTCCTCGGTAACAGCAGAGTTTTCCTCATCTGAGGCAGTAGTATCATCAATAATAATAAGAGATTTGCCTTTGGAATCAGTTTTGCTTCGTTCCAGACAAGTTAAGTAGGTTGAATCATTTTTGTGATTTGCTTCAGAACCTTGTTGAGCCATGAGAGAGATTGATGTTTTCCAACTCTTCATGAGCCTCTTTTAGTCTTTCGAGAGCCATTTTCCTCTGAAGAAATTCATACGTAAGCTTCTCATAATCAACTGAAATAAGATCATGCCGAGAGGATAATTCTTCAAACTTCTCCTTCAGAGAAGCTTGCTCATTAGTTAAAGTTTGACTTTTCTCTATCTCATCGATCAAAAGAGTTTCTGATTTCTTAATGGTTTTTCTTAGCGAATCAAGTTCATCTTGTTGGATTGAAGAAATTTTAGCAAGTTTGGCATAGATTATCTTAGAATCACTGTCATATGAAGAACAATCAAAAGTATCATAGGTAACTTTGGATGAAGATACCTTTGCTTTGGCCATGAAGCAATATGCAGGAGTTTCATCTTCACTGCTGTGGTTGGTGAAGAATGAGCTCAGAGCACCAGCCGAAGCAAATGTCAATCCATCAATACCATCAGACTCGGATCCATATGGAGATCTTGAGCCTGATTCAGCTTCGGATCCAGAGGCTTATTCTTCAGAATTCATCTCCTTTCCCAGATAGGCCTTGGCACGATGAGAATGGCTTCGACGAGAAGAATGTGTCTTCGAAGAAGAACTCTCACGCTTCTTGTGATACTTCTTTTTCTTGTCATCATCTGAATCTTTTTTATTTTCTCTTCTTGAACTGGAATCATGTCTCTTAGACTCATAGCTTCTGGAGGATCTGTGGGACTTGCTTGAAGAATCTCTGAGTGAATGCTTTGATTTGTTTTCAGCTTCCCACAGTGGGAAATCAGCAATGTAATGACCTGGTTTCTTGCACTTGTAGCACCAGTTGTCCTTCGATGGAGATCTTCTTGAGGATGAACGGTGAGATGAGTAACTTGAGTTCCTTGATGAATAGTTCTTCTTGGGTGAAGAAAAACCTTTTCTTTGGAAGCGGTTGAAGCATCTCATGATCAATGCCAAATCCTTCCCAATGCTTGCAGGATCATCAGATTCGACACCGGAAGAAGAACTAACTTCGGGTGAAGAATGATGTGAAGCTTTTTATTTTAGAGCATGTGATCTTCTTCGAGAGGCATTTATGTCACTTTTCTCATCTTCTTCCATTTCAAAGGTATTGAGTCTCTCAAGGATATCAGCGGCAACAAGATTTCTGAAATCAGTTCTTTCCTTGATCATCAGCACAATGTGATCAAAAGAATCATCCAATGAGCGAAGCAAAGTTCTTTCAACCGAGTGAGGAGTGATGTCATCAGCACCGAGGGAAATCAGCTCATTTGCAAGAGCAGTGAGTCTGCTGTAAATGGAGTTGACTTTTTCGCCCTTATTTCTCTTCAATCGATAGAATTTGCTTCGGAGAGTGTCAATTCTGGCACCTTTCTGAGTGGATACTCCTTCTCTAATATTTTCGAGATAGTCCCAGACACCTTTGGCAGATGGGATATTCTTCACTTCATGATACTTATCTGGAGTCAAATGGTTGGTGATGAATACCCAGACTTCAGAATCAAGATCAAACAATTTTGCTTCAGCAGGAGTGATGGAATTCTCATCCTTGACTGTGACTCCTTTCAAGACAACTTGCCAGGCAACTGAATTGATAGCCATGATATTTCTCTTCATTTTGTCCTTCCAGTAAGGGTAGTCCTTCCCGTTGAAAACAGGAATAGGTTCGCCGTAGCGAATAGCTGCGAAATACCAAAACACACAGAGTGTAGGGAGTGAATAGCTCTGATACCAATTGAAAGTCCAAGTATGTGATTAGAGGGGGAGGGGGTGAATGATCACTTCAAATTTTCGACTGAAGCTTTGAAGTGAAGCATAAGTAAAGCGGAAAAGGGAAGCATAAACAAGTGACAGAGAAGTAAAACTGGAAGCGAAACTAAATGCAGTGAATCAAAAAGCATTGAGGCATAACTGGGAAGCTAATGCAATGCGGAAGGTAAATTCTTGCAGTAAAACGAACTGTGACTCGGCGATGTTTGTTCGACCAGTCCACGCTCTGCAAAGAGCTACGTCTGGTTGGAGGGACTGGTGATTGAACACCTGGAGCAAATCTCTCTCCGTCTATTGGTCCACTGCACCAATCTCCTTGAGCTTGGTCAGTTTTGACTCGGGGTATATTATCAAGGGAATCTCCGAAACCTTTGACAACCTTGATCTTTGAGGCGACAATTACTCTTCGCTCTCTGAAGTCGACACTCTAACTGTCTAGAAGAATTGCAGTTCTCCAAGATAAAAAAGGCTAGTAAGCTTTCACCTAAGTCATCTCGAATCTACTCAGATCAGTGGGACTTAGGCTTCAATATTATGGGTTTTGGGTTTTGCTTCGGTGGCATTCTTGGGGTCCTCTCTTCAGTCTCTCTCAGGAATATTCTGAGAGCAGCCACCCGCAAATGGAGGAGGGGGCGGTGTATTTATAGTTGGCGATCCCGAGGTGCGAAATGACCAATTTGACCCGAAGTGATAGCTTGACACGTGTCCAAAACGGTCGGATTTGTCATTACTGCGCAACTTTACTTGCGGAATAAGTAAAGCTGACTCACGGTCTTAGTTCTGCTTCGGGAGCCAAAGAACGAAGCCTTTTCTATCGAAACTTAACTCAGTGCACATGAGATTTCTTCACTCTGGCTTCTCACTTGGTTTAGTTTTGATCTGAGCATTTTCTCAATAACTTCGGTGTCCACAAGCTAAAGACCCCTCTTGATAGTACGGTTTTTCCTATGACTCAAAGAACAGGAAAAGAACTACACAAAAAAAACTAAGTCTTGCGCCGTCTTCCTCATTTCCTTCAATGAGTTGACCTTTAGGACACCTTCATTTTTGGGGGTCATCCTCCGTGATTAAGCTTCGCTCAAGGAGTAATGCTTTGATACCTTGAAAATCTTCCCTGAAGCTTTATCACCTAGCTTGTCCTTCAGGAACCTAATCAACTGTTTACACTAGAAAACATTGTTAGTTCCTCGACTGTCTTGTCCAACAATATCCAAAACACACGGGGGGAAACTTTGCTCTTACAGGGATGATGTTGATGATGATCTCGATGATGCCCGTGACGATGTTGATGACGATGGCGACGATCTCCCCTTCCGGGAGGTGTTCTCCCCTGCGGAATCTTCCCACCGGAGATGTCGTTTCTTCTCTGTAGGTTTCTGCCCTGAATCGGCGGCGGAACTCCGGAAACTCTCTCTCCTTTAGGGTTTTTGATATGCGTGCGATATATAGGCCAAAGGGGGAGCCGGGAGTGGCCCCAGGGCTCTAGGCGCCCTCCCGGCGCGGCCAGGGGTGGGGCCGAGCCGAGTGGCCGCCTGGGCACCCTGTGGCCTCCCTGTGGACCCTCTTCGGCGTGTCTTCGTTAATCTTCTGAAAAATACCCTCCGTCGATTTTCAGGTAATTTGGAGGCATTATTCTTCAGCAACTCGGCGTCCACCTTTTGCCGCTGAATCCTGCGTCTGCTGCTTTGGCATCGTAAAGTTGCAAACTGTGTAAAATAATCCAAAATAACATAAGAAAAACATCATAACGTGAAATATATCAATGAATAAGAAAGAATTACTATATAAAATAGTGATGCATTTTGGACGTATCAACTCCCCCAAGCTTAGACCTCGCTTGTCCCCAAGCAAATGCTGAGCTCGGTAAACCTGTCCACAAGTTTAGAGAGTGAAGTGTCGATAAATAGAACACGGACAAGAAGCATCAAAGTTTCTTCATCAAACTCAAGCATCCTCAACAGCAACCTCAACCCATAAGGCCCTTATGAGAAAGTAATAACAATTATAATCAAAAGTAGGGGTGAGAAAACTCATCAAATTATGGCAAACATATCTTTGGTCAAAGGACAACTAATAACTTTTACTTTTGCTCTTTCTGAATAAGATGAAACAAATTGAAGGTTTTGAAGGAACATGTTATTAGTCATGAAGTGCAAATGCTAACACAAAGGAAGATACTTGCTCGGCAAAAGCTTTCGCAAACAACTTACTTATCAAAAGATAATGTCAACAATGATATGGCATGGCAAAACTTAATGCAGCATTATATGGATGAATCCTCATCAGCATCAAGTGTCTTATCTCTTTGGGAAAGGAAGAAGTAGGAAAACTGACTCAACATAAAATTAAAGGAAAGGCTTTGTTAAAGGCAAGCAGGGAAAACTTATGTGCTATCCTTAAATCAAACAGAATGAAAATAGATTTTGGGAGGTGCATAGTTTATCTACGAATGCTAATAGATAGCTCAATTACTTCTCAAGATGGACAAGTTTCGAGGAACGGCTCCCAAGCGGGGACGATCACATCCCCTTAGTCTTCTTTGTTTATCACTGCCAATGTTTCTGATTTCTCATAGACCGATCGTGAAGGAGGGTTTGTTTTTTATATTATCTTTCGAGCTGGGCGCACTCATGCCAGTTCCTCCTCGAATTATGGGTTTGCAGATTAGACATGCAATCCTGGGGTAAAACTTGTCCAACTTAAGAAGATAATGAATTACCTACTACTTCCTCATGAGCTAAACAAGAGGCACAAAACAGAAGATTTTGAACATTTAATGATAACACATAAATTATATACTTATAAGAGTGGTAGGGGAATACCACGAATAGGAAGGTATGGTGGACTCAAATGGAAGGTAATGGTTTCAGGGTATGGATGCACAAGAAAAAATCTGCTAGGCAAGGAGTTTGGCTAGCAAGGGCTTTGAGAGAACAGACCATTAATGCTAACTTAGACGCAAAACATATTAAGCATAAACAATAAGGTAAGCATAACACATCAAGTTGTCTTCCTTGTCAACATAACACTTCAAGCATAATAACATAAAGGTTTTGGCTATGTCGCTACTTGAGAAAACATGCATGTTGTCAAGACCAAAGCTATGTTTGCCAAAATTAAATAAAGTTTTCAAAGCCATACCTGTTATAAGGTCAATACTCTCCATAAGAATCATCATATAAGGTCGATTGCGTGAAGATAATACTGAGTGCAGCGAAGGAACCAATAGACTTCTCATTAATATTCCAATATAGACGACTCCACTCTCACGGATACAAACTCTCCTCAAAAGGAGTGATCGACCTCAATGCAAACACCTATTTCATATAATAACTCCCCTAGACATGATACGACTCCACTTGACTCTAAAAGACTAAGATAAAGATAAAGATACCGGGCACTCCCCCAAGCTTGGAACAAGCTGAGGGGGTGCCATTACCCAAGGAGATTTACTCCTCATTCTTGTTGTGGTTGTTTCTTCAGATCCCTGATGAAACGACGAAGGGTTCGGTTTTCTGACTCCAAGACTTCGACTTGTAGTTTTAGTACACGTAAATATTTACAGAGTTGGTTGGTGATGCGGTAAGCCTCGGAGATGGTGGAAAGCGTACGTTGATCTTCAATTTAAGTGGAGGGCCCTGAAAGGTTAAGAGAAAGATCATATTGAGGTTGGACAGATCCCACCATGATGGGATGGCTTCGACCTCCTTGTTGTTGGGCAGTGATAGTCTTGACTTCCTCTCACACGGAGCACTCAATCTCCTCTTGTCTTGCAGCAATTTCTTCTTCGGTATCCAAGTCAACGTGATTCCCTTGATTGATATCCTTCTGGACTTGACGTAGACGTCACCCCAAGAAGTCCTCTCCGCTCGAGCCACAAGAAGACATCTCTACTAATCAGATTTTAGTCCTGGAAGAAATAGCTCGAAAAGAAAACACGTGAACTCGAGAGATACGGTGTCGGGGCTATCTGGGCAAATATATAGCAAAAAAATTTGCAACATAAGGAAGGAAATGAGCCAAAGTGGAGTTGGAGACAGGCTCCGGGGTGCCTAGGCGGTCTCCCGGCGCAGCCAAGAGGTAGGCCGCGCCAGGGGGGCGCCTGGGCCCCCTGGAGCTCCTCTCCGGCTCCAATCCGGCTCTGAATTTTCTATATTTTGAAAAAACGCATAATATGGAACTTTTATGGCGGTTCGCGATGTTTCCTTACCTTAATACATACCTTTTCTTATTCTGCTTCTGCTGGAATCTGAAACGGGGCTGCAACATGTTCTTCATGAGTTATTGTGTGTATTATATTTACATCAACATTGACGGGGTCTCCCGCCATGTAATGCTTGATTCTTTTCCCATTCACAACTGGAGAAAACCTTATGTGCGGTCCTCTCACCGGCGTGATGTCCTCCATAGGGACTTTCGTGACATTGATTGAGAATTTCCTTCTGCTCATGTTCCGGTATGCATCTTCTCATGATCCCGTTAGGACCTTCTTTGAAAAGATGAGGGTCATCCCAAAAGTAGTGCCTAAAATCATGGAAGAACTTCTTCCTTTGCTGAAATGTTAAACCTGGAGGCAAATACTTTGCAACGATAAAATTAGCATAATCTGCAAACCAAGGACCGGAGAGATATTGTACTTTTACAACGGCAAGTTGTTCGTCTGGAAAACTGTCGTTGACTGGGATGGGGTCATGCGGGATATCTTCCATCGTTGAAAGATTGTCCGCCACCGGATTGTCTGCTCCTTTTCTATCAATAATCTGTAAATCAAATCTTGAAGAAGGAGTACCCAGCTGATGAGTCTTGGTTTGGCATCCTTCTTCTCCATAAGGTACTTAAGAGCAGCATGGTCAGTATGAATAATAAATTTTGAATCAACAATATAAGGTCTAAACTTATCACAAGCAAACGCTACTACTAAGAATTCCTTCTCAGTAGTAGCATAATTATTTTGAGAACTATCACGGGTCTTGCTAGCATAATGTATAACATTCAATTTCTTATCAACCCTTTGTCCTAACACAGCTCCAACAGCAAAATCACTAGAATCACACATAATTTCAAAGGGAAATTTCCAGTCAGGCGGTTGTACTATAGGAGCGGTTATCAAAGCTTTCTTAAGAACTTCGAAAGACTCCTTACAATCTTCATCAAATACAAAAGTAACATCCTTCTGGAGAAGATTGGTGAGGGGTCTCGAGGTCTTAGAAAAGTCTTTGATAAATCTTCTATAGAAACCAGCATGGCCGAGAAAACTACAAATACCTTTAATTTCCGTTGGAAAGGACATCCTTTCAATAGCTTCAATCTTTGCCTTGTCCACTTCAATTCCCCTCTCGGAAATCTTGTGACCAAGCACGATCCCTTCGTTAACCATGAAGTGACATTTTCCCCAGTTTAGAACTAAGTTTGTATCCTCGCATCTCTGCAAAACTTTATTAAGATTGTGGAGACAGTGGTCAAAGGAAGTTCCATAGACGGAGAAATCGTCCATGAAGACTTCCACAATCTCCTCACAGAAACCATGAAAAATTGCAGACATACATCTCTGAAAACTAGCAGGTGCATTGCATAAACCAAAAGGTATGCGCCTGTAAGCATAAGTACCGTAGGTACACGTGAAGGTGGTCTTCTCTTGATCGGCGATGTTGAAATGAATTTGAGAGAAGCCAGAGTACCCATCAAGATAGAAAAACTGGGTGTTTTTAGACAATCTCTCTAGCATCTGATCAATAAAGGGCAGTGGGTATTGGTCCTTCCTAGTCGCTTTGTTCAACTTCCTGTAATCAATACACATTCTATATCCAATAACAACTCTTTGAGGTATTAGTTTATTTTTATCATTAGGAACAACAGTCATACCTCCTTTCTTAGGAACACAATGAACTGGACTTACCCACCTACTATCAGCTATAGGATAGATGATACCTGCGGCTAGAAGCTTGAGAATCGCCGTCCTAACCACATTCTTCATCTTTGGGTTCAGCCGTCGTTGATGATCAACAACTGGCTTAGCATCGGGCTCGAGATTGATAGTGTGTTGGAAAATTGATGGACTGATCCCCTTAAGGTCATCAAGGGTATATCCCAAGGCACCACGGTGTCTGCGAAGTGTCTCCAATAATCGCTCTTCTTCAAATCCTGAAAGGTTAGCATTAATAATGCAGGATATATTTTCTTTTCATCTAAATAAGCATACTTGAGCGTATCGGGAAGTGGTTTGAGGTCAAACACCGGGTCTTCTTTTGGTTGTGCTAGGATTCCTAAAGGCTCAACTGGAAGGTTGTGCTTTAGGATAGCAGTTTGTCTTGTGAATATTTCATCCAACTCATTTCTTTCCTGCATATGCATATCATTCTCGTGGTCTTCCATATATTGCTGCAAAGGATCATTAGGAGGAATAGCAATAGAAGGAATATTTTCAATAATTTTATAATCACTAAGTAAATCAGTACCACGAGGTTGCTTGGAAAATTTAAAAAAGTTAAATTCATATGGCTCGCCATTGAATTCAACAGAGACTCTACCTTTCTTACAGTCTATAACAGCACCACAAGTGTTGAGGAAAGGTCTACCAAAGATAATGGGGTAAAAACTATCTTGCACTGAACCAAGTACGAGAAATCGGCAGGATACTTTACCCTTCCACATAGGACTTCAACATCTCTCACTATTCCGATGGGAGAGATAGTTTCTTTGTTTGCTAGATAAATAGTGGCATCGATCTCTTCAAGTTCACAGGGTAAAATCTCAGCCATGATCTCCTGATAGAGTGAATAAGGAATAGAGCTAGCACTGGATCCTAGATCGCAGATCCCGTAATAGTTGTGACCTCCTATCTTGACAGATACAACTAGTGTAGCTGAAATTGGACTCTTATTCTTCGCTGTGACAATGTTAGTTAAAACGGCAAAAAAATTATCTTTGAATCTGAAATATCATTAGTGACTAAATATTTAATCACCGCAACTTGAGGATCGACCTTGATCAGGTCCTCAGGTTCGTCAGTTCTTCTCTCACTCTTATTCATTATGCATGTCACAAAAGAGTGCTCCCTCATCCTTGTAGGAAAAGGGGGCTTTCATAGAAAACTGCGGGAAGAATAGGGTCAGCAACATGTATATCAATAGGTAATTCTTTAAAGGGTTTATGATACTGAGCCTTCTCTTCTTTAGAAGAGTCAATATGAGAGGCAAAGTTCTTACAAAAATCAACCATGAACTGGGAATCAAGACCAATCTTAGAACAAAAGGTATTAAAGTAATCAGTTTTCACATAACTCTCAATGTAATCATGCTCATAATTTATAGCTGGTTCAATACCTCTATCGATTTCCCAGTCTTCAGTGTTCTTCTGGATCCTCTCGATGAGATCCCACCTTTCTTCAATGCTTTTTTTTGGAATACCCCGCTAGAGGAGGCATCCAACATCTCCTTATCCTGACGAGAGAGCCTGGCATAAAAATTTGTAATTATAATTTCTTTGGGGAGTTCATGAATAGGACATTTGAACATGAGTGATTTAAGTCTCCCCCAAGCTTGAGCGATGCTCTCTCCGTTGCGAGACCAAAAGTTGTAGATGTAATTCCTGTCTCGATGAATTTCATGAAGAGGGTAAAACTTTGTATAAAAGAGAGACATAAGCTCTTCCCAACTAAGTACATGTGAGTTATCAAGGAGCTTATACCAATCTGAAGCTTTACCTATAAGTGATACGGAGAATAATTTCTTCATGAAGAACTCCAGTGACACACCTGCAAGCTTAAATAATGAACATAGTTGTGATAAATGTAGCAAGTGTTCACCTGGATGTCTATCTCCTGCATAACGATTAGCTAAGACATGATCGATAATACCAGATGGTATTTTCTAAGGCACAATTTCAGTAGGGGTAGGAGTGACCACCACAGTTGTGGGGCGTTTCCCCATAAACAACGATCCAAGAGTAGGGGTGTCCATAAGGACAAAAGCAGCAACGGCAAAATAAAAAAACAGAAATGTAAAGACTTCCTTACCAGCTATACTTACTAATAGCGCTACGCTCCCCGGCAACGGCGCCAGAAAACAGTACTTGATGACCCTCAACTGTAGGGGATCGTTTGTAGCATTTTCGATAAATAAGAGTGTCGAACCCAGCGAGGAGCAGAAGGTATTGGTAAGTGACTTTGGTAAAGAAATAGCTGCAGGAACTAAAAGATAACTTTCTAGGAGTTTTCGATATAAGCAACACAAAGGATAAAAGCAAGCAAAGTAAAGAGCACTGAGGAGTAACAAGTGGCCCGATCCTTTTGAGAAAAGGATAGGCCTAGAAACTGAGCTTATAAAGGCTAAAGCGTTCTTGAGGACACACGGGATAAATAGTCATGTGCTTTCGCCATATTCCGTATCGGTACTATGTGTTGTGTTGATATGTGTCGAGTGGGTGGATCTATGCTAGTGCACCCTCTAGACTAAGATAAGTGCACTCTCATGATTAAACACCTTGCAAGCATCCGCAAATACAAGGTAGTAATTAAGGCAAAAGCCTAACCATAGAAATACGATCGATGACCCATTGTTCCCTTGTGCAAAAGAGTACGAATTGGGGTTCAGGTTTCTGTCACTCCGGCAACCCACCATAAGTATTCTTTGTACACAATGTATTCCCCTAGGTCCTTAATAAGGCGAAGTGTTGAGTGTTCGACTCACACAACACCACTAGGAAAATAACAACACAACTTAAATATCAAACAACACATATTACTTACACATCATATGACTACTAACAACTAGACTTCTCCCCTTTCCTCAAGAACTAAAGTAACTACTCACAAGACATAAAAGAGATCATGATCAGTGGGGATAAATATGTGATAAACAATCTGGACACAACGATAATACTCCAACAAAACTCAATAGCATTCATTACACGGTAGTAATCAACACCGGTAGAGTAGAGAGGATAGATAGTATGGATTACAACACAAGATGAACTTGTGAGGTGAGATTGGATGAAGATGAAGATGGTGCTGATGTTGGGGATGATGTTGATGATGATCTCGATTATGCCCATGACGATGGTGCTGACGATGTTGACGATCTCCCCTTCCGGGAGGTGTTCTCCCCGGCGGAATCTGCTCGCCGGAGATGTCTTTTCTTCTCTGTAGGTTTCCGCCATGGATCGGAGGCAGAACTCCGGAAACTCTCTCTCCTTTAGGGTTTTTGATATGTGTGCGATATATAGGCCAAAGGGGGGAGCTGGGAGTGGCCCCAGGGCTCCAGGCGCCCTCCCGGCGCGGCCAGGGGTGGGGCCGAGCCGGGTGGCCGCCTGGGCACCCTGTGGCCCCTCTTCGGCGTGTCTTCGTTAATCTTCTGAAAAATACCCTTCGTCGATTTTCAGGTAATTTGGAGGTATTCTTCTTCAGCAACTCAGCATCCACTTTTTACCGCTGAATCCAGCGTATGCTGCTTCGGCATCGGAAAGTTGCAAACTATGAAAAATAAGCCAAAACAACATAAGAACAGCATCATAACATGAAATATATCAATGAATAGGAAATAATTACTATATAAAATGGTGATGCATTTTGGACGTATCAACGGCGTGCTCCGGGGCGATGTTGCTGGCACGGTGGGCGCGATGGTCGGCGAGGGTGCTCTTGGCGTTGTCTCGGGTGCTGCCATTTGAGTCAAGATCTTGTCATGCTCGGCCATGAACCACGCCCTGACCGACGCCTCCATCGCCGCCATGTTCATCGCCGCCATTTGGGTCAGGAATGCCAAGTCGGTGTTCCTCTTCTTTCCGGCGGCATTCAGCCTCAGAAGGTCGAGCTTGGAGTCCTGCTTCGTCAACAGCTCAGAACACCTCGCTTGGGCCTTCTCCTCCCTGATGACGGCGTTGCTTGCGGCGTCGGCAATGCACTTCTCGATCACCGACTGCACCCGTTCAGCAGCGGGCGCCGCGCCCTTCGCCGTCTTGGCCTTCTTGTTGCCCTCGTCCGGGCACCCTCCGGACGCCGCTGGACGCGCCGCGTCTGGGTCGTAGACGTCGTCTTTGGTCTTAGAGAGATGTAGGCGGCACTCCTTCAATTTCACGCACAACTCGAGCCGGGTGAAGACATGCAGAAACTTGACCTCAGCGTTGTTGTTATCCTGCCGAAACATGCCGAGCATGCGCACAAGATGCACACGGCGAGTTCGCGTCGAGGTCACGGCGAGTTCGCGGTGAGGAAGGGTCGAGGGGAGGGCATACCTTTAGGTCATTGTTTGTGCCGCTCTCAGGCCAAGCTAGAACCACCTTCTAAATGTCGTGCCATTTGTTGCACGCCGCCTGGATGGTCGACCAATGCGTGGCCATGGCTTTCACGCCGTGCTCCATATAGGTGCCGGCGAAATCAGGGACGACGAGCTTGCTCTCATCGAACGCCGCCTTGACCCTCCTCCAGTACGTGTCTCCGTTTTGGTTCGCGCCGGTGATTAGCTCCAAGCTTGCCGTCTTCCATGCTTCGGCGAGGCATTCGTCTTCCTTGGACGACCACTTGACGCGGTTCAGCCCACCCTCGCCGTTCTTCTCTTCTTCTTTCCTCTGGCCGCCTGCTGCTTTGGCGCTTCTTGCGTCTCCTCCTCGGCCTCGGCGTCCTCTTGTTCGGTGCCATCCCCTCTTGGGTGCCGTCCACATCCACTGTGGCGTGCCTCGCGGCATAGGAGGCGGAGCACGCGGTGATGATGTCCTCCATCTCTGTGGCGAAGAGTATGGCTCCACGGCGTAGGGACGGAGAGGAGGTAGAGGCGTAGGCCGGCGAGTAGGCGGCCGAGGTTTGGACGACGCGCGGTGGAAGATCATCATGTGGGAAGGCGAGGTTGGGGTCGAAGCTGCTCGCCGAGATGTCATCGTATTCCGGTGACTGTGTGTACCCCCATGTCGTGGGCGTGTAAGGCGAGAAGTTGCCGGCCGGCGAGACGACGCTCTGCTGATGGTTCTCCTCGTTGGTTACCCCAAGTGGAAGGTGAGATGTAGTGTAACGGCAAATTTCCCTCATTGAAGATACCAATGTTTGTCTCCAGTAGGACTCCGGAGATGATAAGTAGGTGCCAGCGGCGCAACTGACGTAGACCTGCACACAACACAAGTAACTTTGCTTCCCAACGAGTACAGAGAGGTTGTCGATCTCTCCGGCCTTATTGTTCACAAAGGATCAAATGCAAGGGATAATGATAATGGTGATAGCAACTGGAAAGTAAAAGCAGGAAAATAAATGAACGTGTAATCAGTAATGAGAATATGGACCGGGGTCCCGTGATGTTCACTAGTGATGTCTCTCTCCCAAAAGACAATAAAACTGCTATGCGAGGTAAACAAATTACAGCTGGGCAATTGACAGGATTAAAAATGCACCGCAATGCTAACTATGCTACAAAGAAAGGACGAGGCTCAAAAGCATGGGCGGTACGCAAAAATAAGTAGACCGAAATCCAACTGCATCTACTACTAATTATCCACCTTGAGATATCTATCCAGAACAACTCGCTGGTATTAAGTTGCGAGTCCCACCCAAAGTGTAAACCCGAAGGAACAGACAACTACATTAAAAATCACTTTGCGTAAAGTAAACAATCCTTGCAAC
Organism: Bromus sterilis; assembly: GCA_950022295.1. Lineage (NCBI taxonomy): Eukaryota > Viridiplantae > Streptophyta > Magnoliopsida > Poales > Poaceae > Bromus > Bromus sterilis. Next base: position 32,378,420 of record OX465598.1, read on the forward strand.
CGCGGTTACAAGCACCGTTGTTTTCCCCCTTGTGGCAACAGAACATCCCCTAGACTCATGTTTCTGTCACTCAAGCGTGTCATCGGGGGGCATGAACCCACAATCGAGCATAACGTTCCCTCTTGGAGTCACTACCTACTACTTGATCAAAGTAATAAACAGCAACGGAGAACATGCAATAATTACTTAGGAACAAAAATATAAAAGATAAGAACCAAATATATTACTCAATCACAATCTGAACATAATCTCATAATCCATCAGATCCCAGCATAGAAACAGTAGAAAATTACATATGTGCCTCGATCATGTAGGGAAGATGACGAGGACTAAACCATGAAAAACAAAGAGGGGAGGAGAACATCACATAGCTACTGATCACGGACCCATGGTCCAAGGGAAACTACTCACAGCACATCCGGGAAGCGTCCATGGTGGAGGGGAAGCTCCCGGAGGTCAATCCTCCCCGGAAAGAGGTCTGTTGGCGCTCCCGATCTTGGAAGGCGGCGGCGGCGGAACAGAGGCGAGATCGCGAAAAAGGGTTCTGTCTTCAGGGGTTTCGCGTCATGGAGATTAAATAGGCGAAGGGGGGTAGCCAGGGGGGCACCAGGGGTCCAGGCGCCCCCCCCCTCAGCGCGGCCAGACCCAAGGCCACGCCAGGTGGCCGCCTGGGTCCCTGGTCGTGGCCCTCTGGCCCCACCCAGGTGATTCCGGAAGGTTGCCATACACTGATTTTTTATCTGATTTTTTTCGAATTTTGGAGCACTTCTAATATGGGGAAACCTGAAATATAAAAACAACAGAAAACTGGAACTGGCACTATGGTGCATTGAGTTAATAATTAGTCCAAGTATGATCAAAAGTGTATCTAGATCATAGCAATATCACACAAAACATTCATGGAGCAAGCAGAAATTATAGATACGTTTGGGACGTATCAACATCCCCAAGCTTAATTCCTGCTCGTCCTCGAATAGGTAAATGATAAAAACATAATTTCTGTGGTGACATGATAGCAACCATATAAGAACTTTGAAAAGTAAATCAATCAAGGTATGTGATTAATTTCAAGTCATAACATGCAAGAGTCTATATTAGCATTGAAACAAGCAACGAAAGAACATTAGGTGCAAGAGCTCTCGCTGTCTATGACTCGAATGTCTCCAAATGGTGTTTGCATGCAAGAAGGGTATTTGTGAATACGAGAAAAAAATATTTTTGTTGAGAACTCAATCTACTAAAGTTTCACACTTAGTCTTCTTTGGAATTTTATCTTGACTCGTCCCCAGACCACTAGCCAGGTGCAAGTCAATTTGATCCACTCCTTTTCGATATTTTGAGAACTCATGCACGAAAGTTGACACTTAGGATGGCAAAGAGAGAAGTATGGTGGAGGAGGAAGGAAAAAAGGGTGAGAAAGGCTCACATCAATGAGGACAATCATGGGCGAGAAGGCCAAATGATAGATACGATGTGAGGGGTAGGGATTGCCATGCAACGGATGCACATATGAGCTAAGAAAATCTCTCCAATGGAACTACTGGGGGTGCATCCAACTTGCTCGTTCATGAAAACCTGGAGCTCGTTTGAGGAGGCTCATCCTTGGAATATGCAAGCCAAGTTCTTTAGTGTGAATGTCTCCACATAGCTATATGCATAAATGATCATCTCTATGGAGTACAAGCATAAGAGGGAGTACTAGTGTGGATCTTTCAAAAGGATAGTAGTGTTGCCTCTTTCTCTCTTTTTCTTTTATTTTTCTATTTTTTCTCTTTTTTGTATTTTTGGTGGCCTCAATGGCTCTTTATATTTAACTCTCATTTGTCCTCTTTGGGATCTTTTATTTTTTCCACTTTGGAATCTTTTCCTCAGTTAGGGGCAACACTCTATTTTACAAGAAGGTATAGAAGATCTTTCACACTTTACAAGGTACTCAAACATAAAGAAGATGTAGCTATCATGATGTATGCAATGTATGCCTCTGCCAGTGTAGCAGGAACATGTATGACATGAAGATCAAGTAATGAGAAGGTGGAAGTTGCATGGCAATATATCTCGCAAAGGCTATGGAAATGCCTTGATAGTTAGGTATGGTGGCTGTTTTGAGGAAATATATAAGGAGGTTTGTGATGACATAGCGTATCATACCAAGGGTTTGGATGTACCGGCGAAGGTGGATGCCAACTCTCGGAGTGAGAAGAAGGCAATGCACAGTACGGAAGAGGCTAGCAAATATGAGGAGGTGGAAGTGTCATCTTTCAATACTTACATTAGTCCGAAGAACTCATGCACTTATTATCGGTAACTCTCAATCTAATGAGAAGGTTCACAAAGAGACAAGTACCCCGAGGAGGAGTGTATGGGGGTTTGGTTATCCTTGCACATCCTCGACTTATGGTATGTGAGTGTACTCTAATATCCGATCCCTCAAAAGATTAGTGATCCATCTAGTAGCTAGAGTTCTCAACTAGTTTTGTAGGTTTTGAAAATACACACATATTGCCCAAAATACGACACCTATCACTAATAGGCTAGAGATCTTGACACCAAAAGTTCAAACATTACTCACAACAATACCTCAAAACTATTGCAAGTTACTAATAAAATTAAATAGCAACCTCAATCACCTACTTTCAAGACAAGACACAACTCGGTGCAACAACCAACTCTCTTAACAAGATAAACATGAAAATTAAAGAGAGTTCCAGCAATAAACTAAACAAAAGCCAAGGCTCTTGCTAAAGACAAACTAAAACTAAAACTAAACATGGTAGTAGCTACGAAAAGATAAAGAACACACAACAGTAAAAGATAGGCATGAAAAATCCTATGACGTGTTCTAGATTGGAGTGGACCGTGTTTCTCTCCCACACAAAGTAAGTTGGGGTCTAACTTGTTATGAACAGCAAGGAAAGTTAAAGTAAACCTAAGAGCGAGACACTCCAAGCATAGCACATAACGCATGAAGTGATAAAAATATAGTGAGACGAAGGACAAACTGATGATTGTTGATGGACAAGGGGATGCACGGGGGCATCTGTCGGGGGGATGGATCAGGCCCATATACCCAGCGTTAAGAATCTCCGGGCAGACTTATATATGAAGGCCCATAAAGAAGACCCGACCAGGAGTCTGATGTGCCAAGCGTGAAGATTGAAGCCCTAGAAGGAATTCGACTTACCTTGTATAGCACGTAGAAAACTTGTAAATTAGAATAGAAATCCACATCGTGTAGGAGTCGGACTCTAGGAATCCCGGGACCCGGCACCTTTATAAGCCGAGGACCACGGGGGCCAGAGCCAGAACTGACATCAGGCCAGGTTTAGACAACTCGCTCGAGAGCCTAGATCTCCACGAGACTAAGCCGACGAAACATCACCACTGTAATCGATACGATCGACTCTTCCTATTGAGGAGTCGATCCCCATATAGTCATAAAGCAGGAGTAGGTCTTTACCGCACCGCCGGGGTCGAACCTGGGTAACTCGCCGAGTCTTGTGCCAATGTCGACTCCTTCTCTGAATTCGCCTCGCAGCAAAGGTCCCACGATAAGTCCGACTCTACGGACATCTGCCATGAATTTCCCACGACAGGTGGCGCCCACCGTGGGGCCTGCGCTCGCAGGTGTTGAGATTCTAAGGGGAGCTCTGCAAGGTATGGAAGGATTCGTGACCGGACGAATCACAAGAAGCCGGCGCGGAAAGCTCTGCATCGACAACTCAACTTGGGGACCTGATGCCGATTCCGTTGAATCTAGTTATCGGATTCCGATCGGAGCTATTCACATCTTCATCGGGAGAACGGACGGATCTGAGCCAGAGCCGGATCCCGAAGTCCCCCTGGAAACCTCGAGTCGACAACATGGCGGCTCAAGGCACACCTTTTTTGGGTTCGTTACTGGATCTCCGGAGCCGGCGTGCTCTGTCGAGCCTCTGACACCCAACACCACGGGAGAAGCAACTGACGCTGACTCACATCCCAGATAAACAAGCTACTCAGATACCGACTCCATCCGATCCGTCGGGAGCAACAGACTCGGAACGGGAATAGCCGAATACAATCCCAACTTTGCACAGTACGAGTCGCCATATTGCGTGACAGTGTTCATGGCAGGCACCGAAGAGCAGGGAAACCAACCGGCTCAAGGTGCAGCGCAGAACCGAAACATGGAGACAACTCACAACGCGGCCCCTAACCCAGATAGGGAACAACCGGAAGTTCTTACGGGAGCAGAAGCCCTCTCAGATGCACTAAACGCCTTGGATGAAGCCTTACCTGCGCCAATAACACCTGAAAACCAGCAAACTTGGAGGACCAAGGTCAATGGACTCAAGGCCCTGGTGATGAGCATCCGAAGGGAAATTAACTCCCAGAACACCAGATGGTGGAGAGAGAAACGCAATTCTCCCAAGAATCCCGGCGCTTGCGACATGAGTCAGAACTGATAGAAGCACGGAGATTGAGTCTCGCCAACACACGCCCCGCAGGGCCCACGAGCCGGATCCCAGCCGACCTCCCGGCTCGGAGGCTATTCCAGGACACAAACCAGTCGACTACCCCAGGGTACACACCACCAAGGAAACATATCCCCTCGCCACGGCAAGAACGGTTCCATACACCCCAGATCACTACAATAACCCCATGGACAACGTAGTGGCAGAGACACAGTACCTCGCTAGCGTGCCTGTGCATGGAGACACCCCGGTAGACCAAGCCACTCGAGGGGCGATTGATCTGCTCAAGACCGCAATCACACAGCAAGCACAGTACTCACAGGGATTTCAATACCTACACGAGACCCCATATCACAGTGTAAGACGGCAAGCGGACTCACCAGCGCCGGCCGGCTCGAGCAGTCATCGCCAGCGCCACGCCCCGCCACCAGACCCTCCGGGGGCAATAAGGATCCAAGATATACCATCTAACCTCTACCCCGAACACCGGATAGAACAGGTGGTTCAACTTCCGCCCCAAGATCAAGATGCCGAGTTCATCAGCAGATCCGTGGGCAACCGATGCCTGGTGTCGGCTCTTCGTAATACACGCCTGCCATCAGACTTCAAAGGCCCACGCAAGATTGCAAATTACACAGCTGACATGGACCCGGCAGCTTGGATAGAAAGTTATGATCTATCCATGGACATGCTGCAAGCCAGCGAAGGAATGTGTGCCCGTTCCCTCACAGTGATGTTGGAAGGGCCGTCTCGCACATGATTCAAAAATCTCCTAGAGAATTCTGTCACCTCCTGGACGGATCTCAAGGAAAACTTCATCCAGAACTTCCAAGGCACATGCCGGCGAGCCACCACGATCGTCGACTTGGAGCATTGTGTCCAAAAGGAAGGAGAGTCGACCCTGAGCTGGGCGCGACGGGTTACATAAATAATCCACTCTTCGGACACTATCACAGCCCAAAAAGCCGTCATCGACTTGGAAAGGAACTGCAAGTTCGAACCCCTCGTCCACAAACTTGGCCGACTCAAGAGGACGGTCAAGGATATAGGAGAGCTCATGAACGCAGTCATCAAATACGCCGAGTCTGACAAAACCAAGGATGTTGAACCTCAGCAGGATAAAGCCGGTCAGAATAAGAATGGTGGCAAGAAATCCCAAAATCAGAATCAGAAAACCAAGCGACGGCTTGACCAGACTACTTCTGACTTGGTAGCCAACACAAATACCGGCTCCCAAAGACAGATGCAGGGGGGAAACAACTACCGCAAGCCGGAAGGGAACTTTCGCCCGAACAACTATGAAGGGTCCTTTCCCAACTCACAGTAAACCCGTTCGCCCAGCCAATCACACCTAGGAAGATTGCTTCTTCATGAAAGAATTTGCACAACGTGGAAACCAGGGACCTCCCGGGTCAGGTGGGGGAGCCGGCCAGAGCGGCAACAACCAGAATCCTGGCTACCAAGGAGCCGGCGCAATCCCTCAACACCAAGGACCCGGAGGAGGAGCCCAACAAAATCAGTCTGGGCTTAATGGATTCCAAGCAAACCCGAAACAACTCCATGACCATGCAGCATATCACGTCTTCACCACCAGCAGTTGGAGAAGGGATAGGAAGCTGCAGCGGAGAGCCGCTATGGCCGTGACTACAGAGCCGGCCTAGCCTAGATGGCTCAATTGGTCAGAACAGCCAATCACTTGGACAAGAGATGATCACCCCCAGTGGTAGAAAACCCAGGGGCCCTGGCTCTAGTAGTTTCTCAACAAATTGGAGGATACACACTTGAAAAAGTGCTCATGGATGGAGGAAGCAACATCAACATCCTCTATTACGAAACCTTTCGCGGGATGGGGTTGACCCAAAAACAGTTGCAACCCTCCAACACCGTTTTCCATGGAATAGTCCCAGGCAAGTCGGCACGCCCGATAGGCAAAATCTACCTGGAGACAGCTTTTGGAAACGCTGAGAATTTCTGCTCCGAGCTCATACCCTTTGAAGTGGTAAAACTCGAGAGTCCATATCACGCCATTTTGGGCAGACCGGCTTATGCAAAATTCATGGCTCGGCCATGTTACTTCTACCTAAAACTGAAAATGTCGGGTCCTAATGGCCCGATCACTGTCGATAGAAGTCGGTCCAGGGCAGTGGAATGTGACGAACATCACGTCAAGTTTGCCGAGTCGACGAGCTCCAAGGAGGACTTATTAGCATACCAAGAAAATGTAGACCCGGCAGATCCCACAATCCTGAAGAAACCGACTCCCGACAACAACCACAAATTTCAACCAGCTCAGGATACGAAGAAAGTCGACTTTGTTCCCGGTGACTCCTCTCAGCAGTTCATCATCGGGATAGAACTATTTGACAAATAGGAAAGCGCGCTCATCGAGTTCCTCTATGAGAATCGGGACTTTTTCGCCTAGAAACCCTCTGATATGCTAGGCGTCCCGAGGGAACTCGCTGAGCACCACCTAAATATAGACCCAAAACTGAAGCCGGTCAAGCAATTCCTTCGCCGCTTCAATGACGAGAGAAGAAACGCTATTGGGGAAGAGATAGCCCGGCTCCTCGCTGTCAGATTTATCATGGAAGTCTTCTATCCAGAATGGCTTGCGAACCCGGTACTTGTTTTGAAAAATAACGGGACCTGGCGCATGTGCATTGACTACACGGACTGTAAGAGCAAAGTTATACCCCTATGAGTTTTGGATATTGTTGGGCAAAACAGTAAAGGAACTAACAAGTTTTCTAGTGTAAAACAGATGGTTAGGTTCCTGAAGTTATAGGTTGGTGATAAAGCTTCAAAGAAGATTTACATACTTACTGAAGCATATCCTCTGGAGTGAAGCTCATCACGGATGTCGACCCCTAAAAAGATAAGGAATCCTGAAGCATGTCTCATCGAAGGAGATGACCAAGATGGCGCAAGACTTAGTAGTATTTGCGTAGTTCCTTTTCACTTCTTTGAGTCGTAGGAAAAACCGTACTATCAAGAGGGGTTTATTAAATGTACTCCGAAGGTTTTGGTGAAAAGACTCAGATCGGATCCAAACCTGTGAGAAGCCAGAGTTGAGAAATCTCATGTGCACTAGGTAATGCTTCACCAGCGAAGACTTCATTCTTTCGGCTCCTGAAGCAGAACCAAGTCCGTGAGTGAGCTTTCCTTGGACCGCAAGTAAAGTTGCGCTTTGATTGAAAATATGACCGTTGTGGACAGGTGTCAAGCTGTCACATCGGGTCATTTAAGACATTTCGCACCTAGGGATTGCCACCTATAAATACGCCACCCCCGCCCTCATTGGCCTGTGGCTGCTCCAAGAATATTTCCTGACAGTGAAGAGAAAGAGCAAACCCCACCGAAGCAAACCAAAAACCCATCCACCGAAGCATAAGTCCTATTGATCTGAGTTGATTCATTATGACTTAGGAAGAAGTTTGCTAGCCTTTTTATCTTGGAGAACTGCAATTCTCCTAGACAGTTAGAGCGTTGTTCTTCAGAGAGCGAAGAGTTATTGTCGCCTTGAAGTCCAGTTTGTAAAAGGTTTCGGTGATTCCCTCAATAATCAACCACGAGTGAAGAACTGACCAAACTCAAGGAGATTGGTGCAGTGGAGATACGGACGGGGAGAGGTTAGCTCCTGTGTTCAATCACAAGTCCCTCCAACCAGATGTAGCACTTTGCAGAGTGTGAACTGGTCGAACAAACATCACCGAGTCAAGAGTTTGTTTTACTTTCCGCACTTACATTCAGTTTTACAATTGCTTCAGTGATTTGATTCAATGCAATTGATTCGATGCTTTTGATTCGCTATGTTATGCTTCAATCCCTTTCTGCTTCAATGTTTACCTTTCTGTTGAATCTCTTCTGCTGCTAAGTTATGCTTCACTTCATAGTTTCATGCAAAAATTTGAAGTGATCATTCACCCCCTCCCCCTCTGATAACATACTTGGACTTACAATTGGTATCAGAGCTAGTCACTCTTTGTTTGGATTAACCTCCTAGAGTGTTTTGCAAGTATGTCTTTCGCAGCCATTCGCTCCGGCGAACCCATACCCGTGTTCAATGGAAAGGACTATCCATACTGGAAGGACAAAATGAAGAGAAATATCATGGCTATCAACTCGACTGCCTGGAAAGTTGTCTTATATGGAGTTACAGTTGCAGACAAGAATGCCATCACTCCTGAAGAAGCGAAGCTGATCAATCTTGATTCCGAAGTCTGGGTTTTCATCACCAATCATCTGACACCAGAGAAGTATCATGAAGTGAAGAATATTCCTTCGGCCAAAGGTGTCTGGGACTATCTTGAGAAGATTGGTGAAGGTGTTTCTACCCAGAAGGATGCCAGAATTGACACACTTCGAAGAAAATTCTATCGATTCAAGGGAAACGAGGGTGAAAAAGTTAGCTCCATTTACAGTAGACTCACTGCTCTTGCAAATGAGTTGATTTCACTTGGTGCTGATGACATCACTCCTCACTTAGTTGTTAGAACTCTGCTTCGCTCATTGGATGATTCATTTGATCACATTGTGCTGATGATCAAGGAAAGGACTGATTTCATACGTCTTGTTGCCGCTGATATTCTTGAGAGACTCAATACCTTTTAAATGGAAGAAGAAGAGAAACGTGACATAAATGGTTCTCGAAGAAGATCTCATGCCTTGACATAAATGATCCTGCAAGCATTGGAAAAGATCTAGCATTGATCATGAGACGCTTCAGTCGCTTTCAGAGAAAAGGTTTTTCTTCACCCAAGAAGAGTTATCCTTCAAGAAACTCAAGTCATTCTTCTCACCGTTTATCCTCAATAAGCTCTCCATCGAAGGACAATTGCTGCTACAAGTGCAAGAAACCAGGTCACTACATTGCTGATTGCCCACTGTGGGAAGCTGAGAATAAATCGAAGCATTCGCTCAGAGACTCCTCATCAAAGTCCCACATATCCTCCAGAAGCTATGAGTCAAAGAGACATGATTCTAGTTCGAGAAGAGAAAATAAGAAAGATTCTGATGATGATAAGAGGAAGAAGTATCATAAGAAGCGTGAGGGTTCTTCATCGAAGACTCACTCGTCTCGTCGAAGCAGCTCTCACCGTGCCAAGGCCTATCTGGGAAAGGAGATGAACTCTGAAGACGAAGCCTCTGGATCCGAAGCTGAATCAGGCTCGAGGTCTGGGTCTGGGTCCGAATCAGATGGTGTTGCTGGTTTGGCATTCGCTTCAGCAGATGCTTCAACTATTGCTTCGAGCTCATTCTTCACCAACAACAGTAGTGAAGATGAAACTCCTGCATATTGCTTCATGGCCAAGGCAAAGCTATCTTCATCCAAATCAAACTATGATACTTTTGATTGTTCCTCATATGATAGTGATTCAAAGATAAGCTATGCTAAAATTGCTAAAATTGCTTCAATCCAACAAGATGAACTTGATTCTCTAAGCAAAACCATTAAGAAATCAGAAACTCTGTTGATCGATGAGATAGAGAAAGGTCAAACTTTAACTAATGAGCATGCTGCTCTGAAGGAGAAGTTTGAAGAATTATCCTCTCGGCATGATCTTCTTTCAGTTGATTATGAGAAGCTCACCTATGAATTTCTTCAGAGGAAAATGGCTCTTGAAAAACTGAAAGAGGCTCATGAAGAATTGGAAAATGTCAATCTCTCTCTCATGGCTCAACAAGGTTCTGAAGAAAATCATAAAACTGAATCACCTTGTTTAACTTGTTTGGAACGAAGAAAAACTGATTCCAAAGGGAAAGCTCCTATTGTTATCGATGATACTAATGCCTCAGATGAGGAAAATCCTACTGTTACCGAGGAACTCCTCAGGTTGAAACACTTATTTGAAACAGGCATGTTCAAAAGTGTGCAAGGACACCAATATCTCTGTGATATCCTGAGGAAGGCTCTCCTTCACAGGAATCCCAGAAATGAGGGTGTTGGCTTCGACAGAAAGATAAACCCTGATGGCACCTATTGGGAACCTGAGAAGTATCCTAAGACTGTTTGGGTTCTAGCGAAGGAGAAACCCATTGATATTGCTAACCTTTCAGGTTTCGACTGCAAAATGAACAAAGCCATTGTGGATGAATCACTTGATTCGGACTACATACTCATTAAGGATGAACAGGGAAAAGTTACATCTGAGTATGTAGGTACTCCACCGAAGAATGGCTTCTATAAGAGGCAGATATGGGTGCAGAAAGCACTTGTGGAAAAACTGCCTGCTAACCATACTATGCAGGGAAAGCCTTTGGTACCACCGAATCATTTCTACTCTCTTGAGACGAGAAATGATCCACTGGTGCCCGAATCAAATGTTCCGCAGAAGCAATACTATCGTACTGGTCTTCATGCGTATCATCCTCATAATAATCATACTAAGATTGCATTTGCTCATTCTTATGCTAACCATTCGCAGAGGACTTACATTTATGGTGTGCTTGAGGGTACACCGAAGCAATACACTCATGTTCGCTTTAATATTGCTTCAACCAGTGCTTCAACATCTTCTCAGTCACCTGCTTGTTTGTGGGTGGTTAAGAAGAACTAATTCTTCTGCAGGGCTATGTCTCTGGTGGATTCGAATGGGTCATGGATAGTGGTTGTACAAATCATATGACCGGAGACAAGGAGTTATTCACCGAAGAAAAACTATCTCCATCTTCTCAGAAGTACATTACCTTCGGTGATAACAACAAGGGTAAAGTGTTAGGCTTGGGTAAGGTTGCCATATCGAAAGATAAGCACATTGACAAGGTTATGCTAGTCCAATCCCTTGGATATAATCTTATGTCTATTTCGAAGTTATGCGATATGGGTATGCTTGTTCTATTTTCTGCTTCGCGTTGTGTTGTCTTTTCACAGGATGAATATACGTTTGTCTTCGAGGGTTACCGAAGGGGAGATTTATACATTGTTGATTTCTCTTCGGGCCCTGCTGTATCCACATGTTTAATGGCAAAAGCTTCATCTGGTTGGTTATGGCATCGAAGACTTGGTCATGCAGGGATGAGAAATCTTCATAATCTAGTGAAGAAGAAGCATGTGATTGGCCTTAGCGAAGTAAAATTCGATAAGGATCGTCTCTGCAGTGCTTGTGAAGCTGGTAAAATTACGAAGAAACATCATTCAGCGAAGACTATCATGACTACCACTCGTCCTCCTGAATTGCTTCATATGGATCTTTTTGGTACTCAAAATTATGCAAGCCTGGGAGGAAACAAATATGGTCTTGTTATTGTTGATGATTTCTCTCGTTATACTTGGGTTTTCTTCTTGGATGACAAGAGCAAAGTTGTTTAAATCTTCAAGTCATTCGCTAAGAGAGCTCAAACTGAATATGAATTATCTCTGAAGCATATCCGAAGTGATAATGGAACTGAATTCAAAAATACTCATATTGAAGATTTTCTTGATGATCATGGTTTTACTCATGAGTTCTCTGCTGCATATACACCTCAACAGAATGGTGTAGTTGAAAGGAAGAATAGAACTCTTATTGAAATGACCAGAACTATGTTTGCTGAATACAAGACTCCTATTAGGTTCTGGGCCGAAGCAATTAACACTGCATGTCACATCATCAACAAGGTTTACCTTCACAAATTCCTGAAGAAAACTTCACATGAGCTTATCACTGGTAACAAACCAAATGTTTCATATCTTAGGGTATTTGGTGCCCCTTGCTTCATTAGAGATATGAATCATAGATCCAAATTTTCCCCTAAGGCACATGAAGGTTTTATTTTAGGTTATGGCTCAAACTCTCACACTTACAGAGTGTATAACTCTCACTTCGGGAAAGTTATGGAAACTGTAAATGTGAGGTTTGATGAAACTAATGGCTCTCAAAAAGAGCATTTGCCTCATGATCTAGATGAACCTCCACTTGTTGAAGTGATCAGGTCCATGGCTATTGGAGAGATTCGCCCTGTTGAAGCCAATCCTCGTCAAGCTGTTAGGGATGATGATGGTCCAATGTTCCCACACATAGCCAGGGGCGCTGGAGATCAACATCCTGAAGCTAATGGTGCACAGGACGAAGAAGGACAAGGGAATGAAGGAAATGCTAATCCTGAAGGAAATGCCGAAGCTGAAGGTGAAGCTGATCCCGAAGCTGAAGCAGATCCTGAAGCAGAAGCTAATCCTGAAGCAAATGACTCTACGTTATCACGAGTTCGAAGAAGAGTTGATGTTGATTCGATCCTCGAAGATATTGATCAACCAGGTCGTCCCACAACTCGATCTCGTACTCGTTTGGCTAACTTCTGTGGAAGTTTTTCTTTTGTTTCCATGCTAGAGTCTTCAAAATATGATGAAGCCATGAAGGACCCTGATTGGTTATTGTCTATGATGGAAGAACTTCACCACTTTGAAAGAAACAAAGTCTGGTCACTTGTTGACAGGCCAGATCCCCTAAAGCACAATGTTATTGGCACAAAGTGGATATTTTGCAACAAGCAAGATGAAGATGGTATTGTGGTAAGGAATAAGGCTAGATTGGTAGCACAAGGTTACACCCAAATCGAAGACTTTGACTTTGGTGAAACCTATGCTCCAGTAGCCCGTCTCGAATCCATTCGTGTCATGCTTGATTTTTCTAACCACAAAAATATATTGCTATATCAAATGGATGTCAAAAGTGCTTTTCTTAATGGTGAAATAGAAGAAGAAGTGTATGTCATGCAGCCACCAGGTTTTGAAGACTCGAAGAATCCTGATATGGTGTACAGGCTTCACAAAGCCTTGTATGGACTGAAGCAAGCACCTCGTGCTTGGTATGAAACATTGAAGGATTTCCTCCTGAAGAAAGGCTTCAAACCTGGAACCACTGACCCCACTCTTCTCACTCGATCATATAACAATGATCTATTTGTGTGTCAGATATATGTAGATGATATTATTTTTGGCTGCACTAACTTTGAGATCAGCGAAGAATTTGCAAGGATGATGTCGAAGAAATATGAGATGTCTATGATGGGTGAATTGAAGTTTATCCTTGGACTTCAGATTCGCCAACAGAAGAATGGCACCTTTATTTCACAAGAGAAATACTTGAAGGATTGCCTGAAGAAATTTGATCTTGCTGAATGCAAGACCATCAGAACTCCCATGCCTACAAATGGATTTCTGGATGCTGATGAGAAAGGGAAACCCTTCGATCAGAAGAAGTATCGGTCTATGATAGGTTCACTCTTATACTTATGTGCATCTAGACCTGATATAATGCTAGCAGTTTATATTTGTGCTTGTTTTCAGGCCAATCCGAAGGAATCGCATCATACTGCTGTGAAGCGAATTCTTCGATGTCTAGCACATACTCCTTCTTTGGGACTTTGGTATCCCAAAGGAACTCAGTTTGATTTGATTGGATATTCTGATTCAGACTGGGCTGGTGATAGGGTTGACAGGAAATCTACCTCAGTCACTTGTCATTTTCTTGGTAGATCTCTTGTGTGTTGGGCTTCAAAGAAACAGAACTATGTCTCAATATCTACTGCTGAAGCTGAATACATTGCTGCTGGCTCATGCTGCACTCAAATACTTTGGCTTAAGCAGACACTGAAAGATTATGGTATATATGTGAAAAAAATCCCTCTGCTTTGTGATAATGAGAGTGCTATCAAAATTTCACACAATCATGTGCAACACACTCGAACGAAGCATATCGATATTCGTCACCATTTTCTTCGAGATCATGTTCAACGCGAAGACATTGAGATTAGCCATGTTAGAACTGAAGATCAATTGGCAGATATTTTCACGAAGCCATTGGACGAGAAAAGGTTTTGTGCATTGAGATGTGAGCTAAACATTCTAGACTCACACAATGTTCAGTAAGATCGAAACTCTTCCATTGTATATATTCACCATCGTTGTGTGTTTGTTTATTTAGTTTCGCTTGAGTTTTCCTTCGTCCTAGTTTCTGTCTTTAGCTTCGTTCGCCATTTGCTTTCTGTTCTGTGTTTTTATTATTTATTCGTTTCTTTTGTCCCCTATACTTATCACTTTTAGCTTCATTGTGATGTTCTTCGAAGTGATAAGTTTTGGACCCTACCCCTCCATTATGATTCTCTCCCAATCTATTATGTCTTGAATGGTTAAGCACAATTCAAACGGAAAGTATATTGCTTCGAACGCCATTGAGTTCCGAATCAAATGCTTCCAACTTTATCGAAGTTTTTTCTCTCGGTCAAGACTTATTCTCGGCCGTTGAGTCCCCGTCTTTCTCGGGTCGTTGAGATTCGATCGCGAACCGCCATTTCATCTGAGTCATTGAATCGGAAGAGACACTCGCTGGCAGCCGTCCGATACGATCTGGCAACCGTTTCAGATTGGGCCTATATAAGGCGATCCCTCCAGCGAACCGTTTCCCCCACGTTCATTCTCTCCCGATTTCCCCGTCTCCCTCCTTGAGCACGCCGCTGAGCTCTCGTTCCCCGGCGACGACTGCGTCGCTTCACTGCCGGACCGCCGCCGCCGTGGACGTTCCCCGTCGACGAAGAGCACGTCTCCGCACTCCGTCGCCGTAGCCGCTTCGCGTCACCAAGTTAGGGTACGCAAGTTTCTTGGATCCAATCTTCTCTGCGAGTTCTTCATGTAGGGCATGGATCTAAGTTTTGTTAGGTCTTTGTTTTCTGTTTATAGGACTGTTTGATACGTGTTGATCATTGCTCCTTGGGAAAACTGTTATTAGCATCAAAGTAATCCCATCTTCTCAGGTCAGTTTTGAGATTCGATCTATTCTGTGATTTTGGACTGAGTTAGGTCTTGTTCTTGAACTAGTTCTAGCCCGATCCATTGACAGATTTGCATTTGATCTTAGATTGCTCTGGGTTCTTTTCAAAATTTGGTTTTGGTCGAAACTTTTGCCAGTGCTTATTCATTCCCTTTCCTGTTCCCTCTTTTCTATCTTTCTGGTCAAAGGATGTCTGACGAAGAGGCAGCCATGGGGAATGAGTCACCTATAGTGGAAGGTCTTGAGAACTATCCTGAGCCACCGAGGCAGAAAGGCAAAGGTGGCAAGACGAAGGAAGTCAAAAATGCCCGAGGCATACCCGAAGCCATTCGACTCAAGATGGGCTATGACACACCTCCTAAAGAATCTGATCATGAAAGAAAGATTCAATTGAAAAAGATTCGACGCTACTGGTCCATAAGGTGGTACAAGTACAAGAGCATCCCAGACTGGAAATGGGCTATGCAGTTTGCTTTCAGCCCTCCTTATCGGTACACAACTGCCATGTGTGCCCAATATAATGCTGCAAACAGGAAAAAGTACTACCCGAAGCCTCCTGTTGTACCTCACCCAAATACTCTCAAGACTCCAGATAACTATTCAGAAGAGGAAGAGAGACTTGCCATATTGGTTGAGAAGAAGAGAATCTGAGAAGAGAAGAAGGACAAAGCACTTGCTGCTGAAGGCCATGCTGAAGCAGGTGGATCGAAGCCTAAGAGTCGAAAGCTTCGAAAATTGAGTTCTTCACCGCCTCCTGCTATTTCTAGGGAGGAGAGTGATAATGAAGCTGATGATGAAGCTGATGCTGCTTCACAGCTTGAAGACTCACTTGGTGAAGATCCTGCTGATGATGCAGATGATGAGTCTTAGCACATTCATGTTCCCTCTAGTCCTAAGAGACAACCGTTTCGGAAGCCACTGAAGAAGAAGGCTGGAGAGAAACCGACTGCTCCAAAATGCATTAGGATTCAAGATTCAACTGATCCTCCTGTTCCTAAACGAAACATTGATTTGACAAACTTGGTGGTTGAGGCTCCCTTGGCTTCAAAGCCACCTCGCCGCCTTGTTCCTGCTAAACAGAGAACGAAGGAGAGGGATGACCCGAAGGCAAAGCCTGCTGCTATGCCCGAAGCTAAAGCTCCTTAACCAGCCAAAGCTTCGAAGCTGAAAGCCTCTGTTGCCAAGCCTGGCCAGTCTTATGCCCAGGTCGGCACCAAGAAGTTGTCTGAAGCAGAAATGCGCAAAAGAGACCGTGTTGAAGCTGAACGCCTTCATGCTGAAGCACAAGCCCAAGCTAAGGCTGATAAAGAAGCTAAATCTAAGGAAAAGGTAGATAGAGATGTTGCTGAGTTGGAAAAGCAAAGGAAAGAACTTGTTGAATCTAATCAGAAAGCTGAAGCGAAGCGCAAGCTCGCTGAAACAAAAGCTCAAGAGGCTAAGGATGCTGCCGAAGCCAAACAGCTTAGTGAAGCTGAAGCCAAGCGCCAAGCTCAACTTGATATCATTCGCACAAAGAAAGCAGAGAAAGCTGCTAGAGCCGCTCAGAAGGAAGATGATGTAGATATGGCACCAAAGGATATCCCTCCGAAGCCAGTCGCAGCCCCTGCCCCCGAAGCTCATGAAGAAGCTGAGCAGAGCCAACATAACTTCCCGGATGCAAAAGAAGGAGAACTTTGGGACTATTTAAGCCTGAATCAGGCATTCTGCCAGCTTGCTGAAGTTGTTGATCCCAAAGCTGTGAATGTTGGGAATGTTTACATTTCACCAACTCTTTCTGCTATGATTGAAACTTTATACAATCAGCTGAGGGATTTGCATGCTAGAGACAGATCTGAATCTGCTAAAATATTGAAGTTTAAGAAGAAAGCAGATGCTGAATCAGATGAAGACTTCAAGAACGAAGCCCAAGCTGCTTCGAAGAAAATTGCTGATGTCAATGAAAAGACAAAGCACAATATTCAAGTGTTTCAAGGCAAGATCAAGTCGGCCGTTGAAGAATGTTGCAAATCGCACAATGCTTCGGTCATGGCTCTTGACTCCAAGAAGCGTGAAGCCATGCTCAAGCAATTAGCTTCACCCCTTCCCGAGCTGCAACAAAGGAAACGTCGTCTTATCACAGATGCAGACGAAGCTGATGAGGTGAGCTCTCATCGGGCCAAGAAGGCCCCAAGACAAGCATCACCCCCTTGATGCAAGATCATCACTCTTCCCAAACCCACTTCAAAGTCAACCACTCCCAAAGTCATTCCACCCCGTGCTCCCAATCCACCTTCTCCTCAACCCGCTCCTCAACCGTCACACCACGACAATTTTGAGCCAGAGCCCTCTCCTCCTGCTCAAGACATACCAATTCCTACAAAGGATTATTCTTCGGCTCACTCTGCTGAGGAGTCCGAAGAACAAGAAGGCGAAGCCAGAAAACAAGCTGCTCCTGAAGAGCCTGAAGCCGATGCCGATGCCGAAGCCGAAGCCAATGAATTGGCCATTATGACTCAACCGCAAGAGCGAGCCATAGATGCTCGAAGGCGCACTCCTCACTGCATTCCTGCGCAAGATACCCAATTGGACTCCATCTACCTTCGAGAAACTTTTCCTATTTTCCTGGGAGATGATTCTTCTTCAAGACATGGTCCTGAGTTCAATCTCGAAGTTCATCGCCAGAAGCTTCGCTTCTTTGGCACGAGTCCATATGATTCACCCCGGACTGCAGATGACCTTCGATTCTGTACAGCTGAGCAACAGATTCTGTACACGAAGCTATACTGCCAGAAGGGTGTTCTATTCAGGCACAAGTACTTGGATATGTGAAGTCTAACTTCTGCAACGTGCTTCCAGAACATCATGGAAACCATCGAAGCACAAAATCTTACCAGCCTGTTTGCCATGGAGACACCATTCAATTCCGAGCTAGTGAAGCAATTCTATGCCACTCTATATGTCTCTGGAAATCCTGACGATAAAAGCTCTTGGATACTTGAGTGGATGATTGAAGGAAAAGTCTTTTAAATGCATTCTGATGAATTCATGGATATAGTGAACATCCCAAGGCACACTGGAGAACTTGCAAAGGTTCACTTGCTGCCTGATCCTACTGAAGCTGAATTTGCTTCACTACTGGATCCCGAAGTCACTGGAGACCACATGTCAGAAAACATTCGCCCGAAGCATCTGGTATTCATTTCGAAGACTTGGTTTTATATCTTTTCCAACTCACTGATGCCTCTCAGCACTGCACATGAAGAATCCAACATTCATTATCATACACGTCATGCTTTGATGAAGCTTACTCATGGACATGTATTTGACTTTGAGGATTGTTTTCTTCGCTATATGGCCCAAGCTGTTGAACTCGTACATCAATTGAAGCCATATGCTCCCTGGCTACAAGCCATTTGCAACCATGGACGCAGGGAAGACTTCGTTGCGAAACATCACCCGAAGTTGTTCTGTCCTCCTGTGCGTGATACTATGAATATCTTCAGAAGGCCAAATGATCCATTTGCCACATATGTCGGAGTCAGACAGCATGTCAATGAACGCAACATGTCGAAGTCATTCCAGAAAGAAGTTTATCACTTTGAAGTTGGCATTCGCACCCAGCAGATGCTTGAAAATTTCATTGAAGGAAATCAGCGCCAAATGCAACATCTTTCAGATGAGATCAACAGAGTTGGCAACATTGCTTTAAACAACAACCAGTACTTGAAGGTTTTGAAGCGCCACTCTTGGAAAGGCTTAAGGAAGTTCAACTCTGTGTAGAAGCTTGAAGCTGAACGAATTTTCAAGGAGTATCCACATCTTCAACGCCACTTCTCCAGAAATGATTCGATCGACCGCCCCAACCCAAAGATCCCGCCGCTGGAAAAGATTGATGAAGTTTTATTTGTTAATCCAGCTGAACAGATTCGCCCAGATACCCTATCTGATGAAGACTCCCACACCTCGAAGCAAGAAGATGATCCTCTCAACGACAGTGATCTTGATTTGCTTCAAGCCCCGATGGACATTGACAAACTGGAGTCACCTGCTTCAACCGAAGGAGACACTTCAGGAGATGCATCTTCTTCGGGCGAAGACAATCAGCCGGGTCCCCGGGTTGCAGCAAACGCGTAAATACTCTTGATCTACCTCTCAACCTTTTGTCCAATTATTGACAAAAAGGGGGAGAAAGTAGCATCGATTGAGTTTAGATTCGCTGCGGGGTTTAGGCATTTGATTCGATCTTTTGTGTGTTAAGTTACAACAAACTTTCCATTCACTTCGATTGGGTTGTAACTTAAGTTTTACTTCGGTTGTGAACTGCTACATTTATGTGTTAATAACCCCCGTGCTTGCAAGTTGCTCTCGTATCTTTTATCTTGCAGGTGGTTATTACCTTTAAGTTCACAGGTCATTGGATGATGGCATATTCTTCAAGACTAATATTCTCTATATGTAATTGATTCACTAAGATATGTGCTAGGCTTCCCATTAAAGATATTCTTCATCAAGCATTCACTTCGATTATATAAATCTTCGATTCTTGCATTCAGGGCGAGTCAAAAGCTTCATGTCTTAGAGTTTGCTCTCAACTCAACTCAAAATTTCATATCTTTTTTGATGCCTGTTTTGTCAACAGTAGTCCAAAAAGGGGGAGATTGTAAGAGCAAAGTTATACCCCCATGAGTTTTGGATATTGTTGGGCAAAACAGTAAAGGAACTAACAAGTTTTCTAGTGTAAAACAGATGGTTAGGTTCCTGAAGTTATAGGTTGGTGATAAAGCTTCAACGAAGATTTACATACTTACTGAAGCATATCCTCTGGAGTGAAGCTCATCACGGATGTCGACCCCTAAAAAGATAAGGAATCCTGAAGCACGTCTCATCAAAGGAGATGACCAAGATGGCGCAAGACTTAGTAGTATTTGCGTAGTTCTTTTTCACTTCTTTGAGTCGTAGGAAAAACCGTACTATCAAGAGGGGTTTAGTAAATGTACTCCGTAGGTTTTGGTGAAAAGACTCAGATCGAATCCAAACCTGTGAGAAGCCAGAGTTGAGAAATCTCATGTGCACTAGGTAATGCTTCACCAGCGAAGACTTCGTTCTTTCGGCTCCTGAAGCAGAACCAAGTCCGTGAGTCAGCTTTACTTGGACCGCAAGTAAAGTTGCGCTTTGATTGAAAATATGACCGTTGTGGACAGGTGTCAAGATGTCACATCGGGTCATTTAAGACATTTCGCACCTAGGGATTGCCACCTATAAATGCGCCACCCCTGCCCTCATTGGCATGTGGCTGCTCCAAGAATATTTCCTGACAGTGAAAAGAAAGAGCAAACCCCACCGAAGCAAACCAAAAACCCATCCACCGAAGCATAAGTCCTATTGATCTGAGTTGATTCATTATGACTTAGGAAGAAGTTTGCTAGCCTTTTTATCTTGGAGAACGGCAATTCTCCTAGACAGTTAGAGCGTTCTTCTTCAGAGAGCGAAGAGTTATTGTCGCCTCGAAGTCCAGTTTGTCAAAGGTTTCGGTGATTCCCTCAATAATCCACCACGAGTGAAGAACTGACCAAACTCAAGGAGATTGTGCAGTGGAGATACGGACGGAGAGAGGTTAGCTCATGTGTTCAATCACAAGTCCCTCCAACCAGACGTAGCACTTTGCAGACTGTGAACTGGTCGAACAAACATCGTCGAGTCAAGAGTTCGTTTTACTTTCCGCACTTACATTCAGTTTTACAATTGCTTCAGTGATTTGATTCAATGCAATTGATTCGATGCTTTTGATTCGCTCTGTTATGCTTCAATCCCGTTCTGCTTCAATGTTTACCTTTCTGTTGAATCTCTTCTGCTGCTAAGTTATGCTTCACTTCATAGTTTCATGCAAAAATTTGAAGTGATCATTCACCCCCTCCCCCTCTGATCACATACTTGGACTTACACGGACTTAAACAAGGCCTGCCCGAAGGATCCCTTCGGACTGCCTCGTATTGACCAGATCATAGACTCGACTGCGGGATGTGAGCTCCTATGCTTCCTTGACGCCTATTCTGGTTATCACCAGATCAAGATGGCCCTTGAGGACCAAGAGAAAACGGATTTCATCACCCCTTGTGGGATCTACTGCTACACTTCCATGCCCTTCGGCCTTAAAAACGCGGGAGCCACGTATCAGCGAATAGTGCAGAGTTGCCTCAAAGAGCAGATTGGGCGCAACGTGTATGCTTATGTCGATGATATAGTGATCAAGTCCTAGTTGGCCGACTCACTTATCAGTGACTTGACGGAAACCTTCAAAAATCTACGCAAATACCAGATGAAGTTAAACCCGGCCAAATGCACCTTTGGGGTACCTGCAGGTAAACTCCTCGGATACATAGTATCAGAGAGAGGTATCGAGGCAAACCCAAAGAAAATCAAAGCTGGCATGACTCTTCAGAAGCCGGCCTCAGTAAAAGGAGTTCAACGACTCACAGGGTGTGTAGCTGCTTTGAGCCGGTTCATAAGTCGACTTGGTGAAAAGGAAATCCCCCTGTATCGACTCCTGAGGAAATCAGAAACATTCGTCTGGGATGACGAAGCCGATCAGGCCCTAGAGTCACTAAAGAAGCAATTATCTCAGGCTCCAATATTGGCGGCTCCCAAGCCTAAAGAACCAATGTTACTTTATATCGCTGCCAACAATCGAGCGGTCAGCGCTGTGGTTGTTGTTGAGCGTATGGAAGCCGGCAAGGAGCACCCTCTGCAAAGACCAGTTTATTACGTCAGTGAGGTTCTGACTTTATCAAAGCAATGCTATCCTCACTGGCAGAAATAGGTTCTTGGTGTATTCATGGCGAGTCGGAAACTTAAACACTACTTCCAAGAGCACCCCATAATTGTGGCCAGCTCAGCACCGCTTGTAGATATCATCCAAAACCGGGAAGAAACGGGAAGGATTGCAAAGTGGGCCATAGAGTTGGGGGCTTATCACATCAAATACAAACCGCGAACGGCCATTAAGTCCCAAGCGCTTGCCGACTTCATCAATGACTGGACAGAAATCCAAACATCACTGGAGAAACAAGTCACCAAATATTGGACGATGCACTTCGATGGAAGCCGGCAACTCCAAGGGTCAGGAGCCGGCGTGGTTCTTACCTCGCCTAAAGGGGAGAAATTCTTCTATGTTCTTTAGTTGCAGTTCACCTGCACCAATAACGCAGCAGAATATGAAGCCTTGCTCCATGGACTTCGGTTGGCTCGAGTGATGAACATAAATTGGATCCAATGCTATGGCGACTCTGATCTCGTTTCTCAACAAGTGTCAAGAAAGTGGGACTCTAAAAATCCCGTAATGGAAGCTTATCGACGAAAGGTACAAAGACAAGCCGGATTTTTTGTTGGATAGCAGGTGGATCATTTGGACCGTAGGGAAAACGAAGCAGCGGATGCTCTATCCCGACTCGGCTCTCAGCAAAAGCCGGTCCCTCCAAACGTATTCCTGGATGTTCTAACAAAGCCGTCTGTACAACCACCAACAGAGCAAGACATAACAGAGCCAGATCCAGAGCCGGCTTTGGTTGCTGCAATTCATACTACGCCCTCTTCGGTCGTACCGTACTTGGATTACAAGACTCGAGGAATAATTCCTCAAAATGAGATATTGGCCAGACAAATAGTCAGAAGAAGCCAATCCTTTGTACTCATCAATGGTGAGTTACACCGGCGCAGTGCTGCGGATGTTTTTCAGAGATGTGTCTCACCAGAAGAGGGAAGAGACATCCTCAATGAAATACACTCTGGAGATTGCGGACACCATGTCGGCTCTCATTCGCTTGTAGCTAAAGCTTTTTGACACGGTTTCTACTGGCTTACAGCTCATGCGGATGTAGAGGACATAGTCAAGAAATGTGATGGACGTCAGCGCTATGCAAAACAAGCTCACGTGCCGGCTCAAGAACTTCGTATGATACCTATCACTTGGCCCTTTGCGGTATGGGGACTTGATATGGTGGGACCTTTCAAAAGATCAGCCAACAAGAATACCCACATACTAGTGGCAGTAGACAAATTCACCAAATGGGTGGAAGCAGAGTCGGTCAGCAAATGTGATGCTGCAACAGCACTGAAATTTTTGAAAAAGATTATATACAGATTCGGCTACCCTCACAGCATCATCACTGATAATGGTTCTAACCTATCAGAAGGGGTTATGCAGCGATTCTGCCAGAACGAGCACATCCGACTCGACCTTGCATCGGTGGCACATCCACAATCCAATGGACAAGCCGAGAGAGCCAACCAAGAGTTGCTCCGAGGCATCAAACCCCGACTCGTTGTTCCTTTGAAAAGGACGCTGGGTTGCTAGGAGGAGGAGTTACCCTCAGTATTATGGAGCATCCGGACGACTCCCAATAGGTCAACAGGCTATACGCCCTTCTTCCTAGTTTATGGAGTAGAAGCCGTCCTCCCAAGTGACATACGTCACGACTCGCCTCGAGTCAATGCTTATGTGGAAGCCGAAAATGAGAAAGCAAGACAAGACGCCTTAGATCTTCTCGATGAAAAATGAGATTTGGCTGCAGCTCAGTCGGCTATCTATCAACAAGATCTTCGACGCTACCATAGCCGTCGCATTAAAAGTCGGACTTTCCAGGAAGGTGATTTGGTGCTCCGACTCATACAGAAAAGAGATGGAATGCACAAGTTATCCTCTCCATGGGAGGGACCATTTGTGGTCAGCAAGAACCTGTACAACAGATCCTACTACTTAGTGGATATACGAGAGAAAGCGGACACGCGCACAAGCATGGAGGAGACTCCCAGGCCGTGGAACATCGCACAACTCTATCCATATTACACTTGAGTAGAAACAGGAACATTATTGTACGCTTCACCAAGTCAACATACGTCGCACTGGCTTTCGCCACAATATATATATAAGCCGACATTGGTCGTGCCGGCTTTCGCCATCAAAATATACATAAGTCGACTTCTGTCGCGCTGGCTATCGCCACATACAACTAAGTCGACTTCAAGTCAACGGCTACTGCCATAGCAAACTTTATTTTACTTTTTGATTCATGGTAGTTAAATTTTGCATCATACATTTGCATACATTGCATTATTATATCTCAGAGACCTGGGGGATTGATCTACCCCTCTATGTATATTGCTTATTAAGGGGAACCGGGGAGTTCAATGACAATCATTGACTCTTTATCCGAAAACTCGGCATATATATGTAAAAATAATTGTGCATAAGCTTATTCAGGGGCAGTAGGGGGGCTCGATGTCACTCATCGACTCTTATCCGAAGAAATCCCGGCATATACATGAAATGGCAAAACACACCTTGGCCTGTATAGCTTATACTCATACGATCTAAATATGCGAAACCCGGCTAAAAACTCTCAAAAATAAGTTTTAAAGAAAACGGAAAAACGCTGATCAATGTGAGACGGCATACAGAGGAGTCCTGACTCATGGATAACCCAAAATTCTTCTCAACAAAAAAGAAGATGAGGAAAAGATGAATCCAGAGTCGACTTCTATATGAGCCTTTATATTTTTGCATACATTAGCATCATTACATACTCTCTTTTCTTTCCAAAAAAAAAACATCTTGAACATTGACTTGTGTGACTCAGTATGACACAAAAGATGCTCATACTGACTCATGGGGACTATAGCTCAAAAAATTCTCTATGACTCAGTATCACATAAAAGATGCTCATACTGACTCATGGGGACTACAATTCTCTCATTACATCTTCTGTATATATAAAGTCGACTTAGGTCGCAACGGCTATCGCCATACATATAAAGTCGACTTCGGTCGTGATGGCTCTCGCCATAAGTATACATATCAACATTCGTCGAACCGGCCCTCGCCGACTTATTTGGAAACTGGGAATAAAACCCATCGTGCCATGTCTATATAACTTGGCAATTTCAAAGATAAACATATGTGACTCGGCACTGCACACAGATGCACACACCGACTCATGGGGACTATACTTCAAGGATTCTTCTCAAAAAGAAGACTCGGTACATCACCCAGCTGAATATACCGACTTTTGGGGAGTAACACTTCAAAAACATATGCAAGACATTGTAAGTCCCAGGTTGCTGCAAGCAAGACAACCCGACACTTGGGGGCTACACTACTTTGAAGCAAGTTTCATAAGCACAAAATCCTTTTTTATGACCCGGTACGGCATATAAACATGACCATACCATCTCATGGGGGCTACAAGTCGATCTATCCTATGAGTCGATTAGCGGATACTATATTATTCTTAATCGACTCAGGGGGCTACAGATACATACATAATTATAAGTGGTCGGCTCCCATATACTCCAAGAAAACATTTCAAGTCAGGAATAAAAACTGACTCATAAATACATGGACTCAGCAAAAGTTCATAGATTTCATTCATTAAAACCAGCTGGATCTTACATCAAAGAAAGCAACCTTACAAAGCAAAAGCCAGACTCGGCAAACTACTACTGAAAAAAGAACCTATAGCTTCAAGCATCTTCTTCAGAGTCGGCCTCATCTTCTGTTGAAACATCTTCTTCACTAAGGAGCTCTTCATCACTAGAGCTCTCCACACAACAGCAAGCTCGGTCTCCATCTGAGTCAAAGATCCTAGCTGACAAAGTATCTTCACCATCAAACTTGAAGATAATAGTGTCTCCTCGAGAAATATTCCTGGAGCGAAGAAAAGTTTTCCAACCTTTCTCAAAAAACATGGTGCCTTGGTTAGAAAAACTAACTTTTACCCAGACAGGCCCATGAGGACATCCATCAGATCGAAGCCAAAAACCCGAAGGCGATGAGTCAAACACAAGTTGTGAAAAAGACTCAGGAAGTTTGATCCAGCGACGAATCGTCCGGATATGAACCAAGAATTCATTCCTCTCATGAGAAGAAGGGGGAGATTCAGAAGGAGAGGCAGCACGGGCACTCCTTCCCCTACCTCTGCCACGGCCACGACCTCTACCATGACCACGACCACGACCACGATCGCGACCTCGGGTACTTGCATGAGGACCAGGCTCATTGGAGGCCAAAGGTGAAGAGGTCTCTAGCTTAGGGCCATGGAGAAAACAGGAAGAAGAAGAAAAGGATAAGATGCGCTTGAAAGATCAAGCTATCCAAGGGATATTTATAATAACCTCATGGAGGGGGTCCATTAATGCCACAATAAACAAGGGATAACTACCCAAGGTAGATGGCATTTATGAAAAGACTCCTTGATTCCCACTACAAACATCAATGCCTTTAACCGGCGTTTCGGGCAGTGTGATCATAAAAACTAAACCGAATCTTTTGACCAAAGGTCAAAGGAGAAATCTTCAAATAAGAGGAAACAGTTAGGCGTCGACTTCTAGTAAAAGCATCAGATGATAACTGGTTCGACTCTATCAGAAGATCCGGCTCCCTGAAGATCAAGGAATTGAAGAAATATTGAAGAGAGATGGCTTCGACTCCCAATCAACGACAAGCATAAAGTCGGCCTATTGTTGATACGTCCCAAACGTATCTATAATTTCTGCTTGCTCCATGCATGTTTTGTGTGATATTGCTATGCTTTTGATACACTTTCATATCTTTTTATAACATATTTTGGAACTAACATATTAATGGTTGCAAGAGTGCACAAGTTCTTGTTTTTGTAATTTATGTGTAGGAATTACTTGGATAAAGGAAAAAAATCACAAAAAGAAGCCTTGTAGCAGTTGGACTCTAACTCTCCCGAAATCTGTCCCCACCAGACAGGTTTTAAAGATCGCCTCGTAAACTCTAGAAGACATCCTCAAACGGAAACACTTAAAACTACAAAGTTGTAGTGGATTTTTTTCCGGTGGATCTAGATATAAAATTCGGCTCAATCGGAGTTCGGATGCTCCCTGGAGCCCCGAAATACCGAAGACGTAATCTGGATGACGGGAATCCGAGAGTCTATATAAAGAGAGGAAACCTAGGTCAAAGGGCACCACGAAATTTCCTCCCCCTTGGCAGCCATCTTGAGGGGGAGATCAATCTACACAGCAGCACCATCTCCAAGGAAGAAGAAGGGGGCCAAGGGCCGCTGCCCCCAAGGGTCGTAGCCACCGCCGTGGACGTGGCCGTGGGCGCCGCCGCCGCCGTGGCCGCCGTCGTCGCCGGCTCCTTCATCTCCTCCGGGCTGCACCTCTCCATCAACAACTCTCCCTCTCACCATGTCCATGTGTGAGTAGTTCCCCCTCGTGGATAAGGCTTGTATCTTGATCTATGTGGTTTCTCTCTCTCTCCCATGATGTGATCATTGGCTAGGTTAATCTAGGGTGATCCCATGATGTTTCCCCTTCTTCTATGTATTGGATTTGATGTACTCACTTGATCCTATCTAGTATAATCCCCGAGACCATGGTGACAGCGGTCTATTGGACATGGGTTAGAAGAATATTTTCATGAGTGATTTCATCTTTTGTGTGTGGATTGAAGATTGAGAGTCTCTTGGTGCTTGTCTTTGACTATCCTTTAGATATGTTGTGGTGATTGTGGTACTCTCTTTGGATGGTCGCGGTGACATTGGGAATCCATAGATGGGAACTACGAACTCTGAGGTGTGCTTTTGTAGCCCTACACAATTCTTGTCCTCTCTAGACCACAAAGGAATGACCTCCGAGTACGTCTCCATTGCATGTTTTATGGGAAATATCATGTGATTAGACTATGTTAATGTTGTTGGGAGTTGCCACTAGTGAAAGTATGAAGCCTAGGCCTTGTTTCCACCATTGTTACACCGTTTGTGCTCACTTTTGTCACATGTTTTCTTGCTGCACTTTTTATTACAGATTTATATTACCTTGTTTTTCCACACCTATCACCCATATTTTACCATCTCTTCGCCGAACTAGTGCACCTATACAACTTCTAGTTGTATTAGGTGTGTTGGGGAAACAGGAAACTTTTTGTATCTTAATTGCAGGGTTGCTTGACAGAGACCATCTTCAACCTCTACTTCCCTGAGTTCGATAAACCTTAGGTCATCCACTTGAGGGAAATTTCTGCTGTCCTACAAACCTTTGCGCTTGGAGGCCCAACATAGTCTACAAGAATAGAAGCGTGCGTAGACATCAAGCTATTTCTGGCGCCGTTGCCGGGGAGGTGAGTGCTTCAAGGTATATCTTTAGATCTTGCAATTAATTCTTTTTGTTTCTTGTTTTTATTTTCACTAGTTAGGCTTTATGGAAAACAACAACAAAATTATGAGAGAGCTTTATGAGCTCTATCTTGAGTTAGGAAATGAAGTGTTTGAGGAGGAGATCAAAAAGCCTATGGAGCTTTATTATTTGAACAACACTCATGATAGTAGTAATGTTATTAGCATATTTTCTTTGAATACTTTTGATACTAATGATATGCAAAGTTAGAAGCTTGGGGATGATACGTTTTATGAAGATGATCTTTTTAGCCCCCCAAGTTTTGATGATGAAATTTATTTTGATGATACTTTGCCTCCTATCTATGATGATTATTGTGATGACACTTATGCTATAAAGAATAAATGTTTGTAAGTGTATCATGATAAGAATGATTCATGTAATAGCTATTTTCTTGTGTTTGCTCCCACTATTACTAATGAGAAGGATTTTGCTTATGTGGAGAGTAACAAAATTTATATGCTTGTGGATCATGATAAGAATTTTTTATGTGATACTTATATTGTTGAGTTTATTCATGATCCCACTGGAAATTATTATGAGAGGGGAACATATGCTTATAGATATTTCAATAATATCAAGTTCCTTCTCTTTATGTCGAAGGTTTTGAAGTTGCACATTTTTTGCCTTCCTATGCTAAAATCTTTATGCTTCAATGAGTTATTTATCTACAAGAACCCTTTGCATAGGAAGCATGTTAGACTTAAATATGTTTGGTATTTGCTTCTTTATGCTCTCTTTTGTGCTTCAACTCTTATTCCTATGAGAGCATCACTAAAATCTTAAGTCTATCTTTATGGCTATAACGAAACAGCTCTAGGGAGAAAACCCTTGTTATCTTTACTTTGAGTTTTTACTTTCTGTTTTTAGTGGTCTTGATGATTGTTACTACTGTAGCAACATCATTGTATCTTTATTTTCAAGATTTGTGCCAAGTTATAGCCACATATGACAAGGGAATTGAAAGTTGTGACATGCTGTCCAGAAAACAGATTCTTTCCTCGTGACGGGAAAAATCAGATCAAATCACCAGTTCATCATTTTGAGCGAAATTTTTTACACAGCGTGCTCTATACAATCACGGAACTTTCGTATGTTCTGAGTTTTTTTATTTGAGTTGCATAAGTACCCCTAAAAAATTCTTTACTACCTACTGTTCTGTTTTTCACAGATTCTGCCACGTTTTGTCTCTCCTAACTTTTGCAAACCTTAAGCTTGTTTTTTCTTTGAAAAAATCTTTTGGAAATTTTGAGAAACAGTATATATTCAAGAATATCTTTATATCCAGTGGGGAAAAATTATTTATTAAGGGTACTAACCTCTCTAATCAGCTTATGATGAGTTATGTATGAAGGGAGTTTTCAAGTGTGTGATGGAAGATGATGAAAGAAGATTCCGGAGTGTCAAGCGCTCAAGCTTGGGGATGCACCCATGCATCCCCAATAAATATTCAAGGAGACTCAAGCATCTAAGCTTGGGGATGCCCCGTGCATCCCCTTCTCCATCAACAATCATTAGTTCGACCTTCGTCTAACTATATTTTTATCACTTCATGCGTTATGTGCTATGCTTGGAGCATCTCGCTCTTAGATTTTATTTTTACTTTTCTTTAACTTTGCTTGCTGTTCATAACAAGTTAGATCCCGTCTTACTTTTTGTGGGAGAGAAACACGCTCAACTTTCAAAATCTAGAATACATCATATGATTTTTCATGCCTATCTTTTTGTTGTTATGTGTTCTTTATCTTTTCGTAGCTACTGCCATGTCTAGTTTTAGTCTTAGTTTGTCTTTACCAAGAGCCTTGGCTTTTGTTTAGTTTGTTGCTGGAAATCTCTTTAGTTTTCATGTTTATCTTGTTAAGAGAGTTGGTTTTTGCACTGAGTTTTGTCTTGAGAGTAGGTAATTGAGGTTGCTATTTAATTTTAGTAGTAACTTGCAATAGTTTTGAGGAATTGATGTGAGTAATGTTTGAAATTTTGGTGCCAAGAGATCTAGCCTATTAGTGATAGGTGTTGTATTTTGGGCAATCCGTGTTATTTTGAAAACCTACAAAACTATTTGAGAACTCTAGCTACTAGATGGATCGCTAATCTTTGGAGGGATCGAATATTAGAGTACACTCACGTACCATGAGTCGAGGATGCGCAAGGATAACCAAACCCTCATACACTCCTCCTCGGGGTACTTGTCTCTTTGGGAACCTCCTTATTAGATTGAGAGTTACCGATAATAAGTGCATGAGTTCTTCGAACTAATGTAAGTATTGAAAGTTGACACTTCCACCTCCTCGTATTTGCTAGCCTTTCCCGTGCCGTGCATTGCCTTCTTCTCACTCCGAGAGTTGGCGTCCACCTTCGCCGGTACTTCCAAACCCTTGGCATGATACTCTCTGTCATCATAAACCTCCTTATATCTTTCCTAAAAACAGCCACCATACCTACCTATCAAGGCATTTCCATAGCCTTTCCGAGATATATTGCCATGCAACATTCACCTCTTCATGACTTGATCTTCATGTCATATATGTTGCTGCTACACTGGCAGCGGTATACATTGCATACATCATGACACCTGCATCTTCTTTATGATTTGAGTACCTTGTAAAGTGTGAAAGATCTTCTATACCGTCTTGTAAATTAGAGTGTTGACCTTAAGTGAGGAAAAGATCCCAAAGTGGACAAAATAAAAGATCCCAAAGAGGACAAATGAGAGAAATAGAAAGAGTCATTGAGGCGACCAAAAAAATACAAAAAAATAGAAAAAGAAATAAAAAGAGAGAAGGGGGCACACTACTATTCCTTTTGAGAGATCCACACTCGTACTCCCTTGTGGCACCCCGGATCAGAGGAACGAAACGCCCCGTGCACCAGCCCAAAGATCAAGTCTTCTGGCGCACGGCACTGGTTGATATAGAACTGGACAGCTTTCTATTACCGAAGATAGGGGTACACGAGATCTATTACAACGCTAGCGGAGACACAACTTGCTCCTCAGGCTAGCCTCAGCTCTACACCAAGCAGCAGCATAACTTTCTAGCAGCGGAATAACGTCGGCAGTGGAACAATAACGGCGATGATGAACTCCAATCCACAGGGGCACTGGCTGGGACACCTCCTAGCTCGCAAACACCGGGAACGTCGTCCTACGCATCCAAAGCACGGCCTGCAAATCTGGCATAACACGCCAGGTCAATACATTGAATGTACTTGCAAGCTCACAACAAACATGCAACAAGGCAAAACAATAACATGGCAACAGGTTAACGTATATTAGTGAATTAAACAGGTGAGCAACAATATCATGCATGCAGATATTCATCAAGCATATAATCAGCATTTAATGCTCACACAATGGACCCCACGTGATCGTCGCACGATCACGTGCCTTACCTCGGAGTCCT
This sequence comes from Bromus sterilis, assembly GCA_950022295.1. Lineage (NCBI taxonomy): Eukaryota > Viridiplantae > Streptophyta > Magnoliopsida > Poales > Poaceae > Bromus > Bromus sterilis. Next base: position 32,410,199 of record OX465598.1, read on the forward strand.
TACAGACTCAAGCATCGGGTCACTTCGTGACCAATCACCTCCACAGGTCGTCGCATGACCAAACGGGTCATCGCACGACCATCCTACGGGTTAGGTGTCCTTCGTTACCACCCAACCAATCCACTCATCGCACAACCATCCACTTACCACAAACTTACCACCGAACTCAAGTTGATCATATGGTGTGACCAAGTACGAACTGTGTCCCATGACTGAGGACATGTCTATTCGAATAGATTTTGACTCTGCAGAGTTTGTGCACGTTACCCACACTATGGAGTTCTTCCTCCATCCAACACCCCGGTACTTGTCCCACAGAATCCTTGGAACTCGCACCGCGGGAGTGAACTAGGACTTCTCCAACGAGACCGATATACCGAGTGTCCCTCTTACCGTATCACCGACATTCCGTCTTGGGTAGCCCTGTGGTTAGGTGTCCACGTTACCACCAGAACCACTCGGCCACCTTGTGGCAAATACTGTCCCAACGGGGACTGAGCTCATAACAACACTGGCTGTCAGGACTACCGCCGCCTACCTGATCAGGGCAGCGCGTGCGCGTAGCCCCCCTACTTGGTGATACAAATAAGAGAACCCACCGGAAGACCGAATCAAGGTCCTCTCATACAGTCAAATGTGGCTGCACGGATAAGCCCGGTTCGGTGGCACCTGATCAACTTGTTAGGAAGCATATCTCCAACAGCGAACACAAGCATCAGGTGCAACATAAGTATCAGATCATAACAATGCATAGCATATTAACATGATAGTTTCAGATATGATCAAACACATTTTAGATGGTGAACTTATCCGTGTTAGAAAGATTAAGTTATTAACATGGCAACATTATGAATGCAGTTGAGCATAACTTAGGCATAGCATGAACAGGTGTAACATCAGCAACTTAACATGGTGTTGGTATGTGGTGGTTACGATGATGCAGAGTATAACATGGCAAAGATATGATCGAAGCATGGCATGGATGTAACATGGCAATGCATAGCATAGCAGTAGCATACTCAAAGATAGCATGCCAGTATAACATCAATCATAGCATGGCCACATGATCACGGTCATTGATATAGCATATCATCGAAAAGCAATTTTTAAAGCACGTCAAAGCTTTGCAAAGATGCAAAGGGTAGTGTGGCTTGCCTTCACCAATAAGGTGTGAAACACCATCGGTCTTGGACACAGATAACGCCCTGCAAAACTATTTCAAAACAAAGCAACGGGCAAAAAGTCAAACAAAACTTTGACTCGACCAGCAAATAACAACATCACAACATGGCATGAAACCTATGCCAACACGAAGAGGAGCTCGATATGAAACCAACGCAAAAATAATCAACCCGTTTCGACTTAAGGTTGCAGAGATATTCGCGAAACGGTGTCGGGGTGGATTTTAGGCAGAAATACGCTTTCCAGCACAGAAAACGTATTTCGGGTTGTTGAAGAGGGAAATACGCTTCCCAAAGGGGAAAGCGTATTCTGGGTTGAGTTATGCGCGAGTACGTTTTCCAGGTGGGGAAAGCGTACTTTGCAAAAACCGCCTCCACTTAACCGCGCTGGGCCCGCGCCTCAGTCACACCGGCCACTTACACGAGGGGGGCCCGTTCGTCAGTTCGCCTCTCTCCTCCTCTGGTCCTCGTCGCCGGAGGGAGATGCAGGGGAGGGCCGCCGGGGCGCGGCTGCATCGAGGCCAGAGCGGGGAGGCTCAGCCGTCGAGCCCGCGGGGAGAAGCACTCCAGCCCGTGCTGGGGGGAGGCCACGGTGCCTCGAGGCGAGGGCAGCCCCGCCGTCTCCACTACCACACCGCGGCAGCCGAGTGTGGCTGCTCGGGAGTAGAGAGGGGGCGGCACCGGCAAGGGCCCACGTTCTGCGGCGAGGTACGCGGTGGCCCGGGGCTCTGAAGGGGCAGCTAGGAGCAGAGGGGGGCCGCGGGCTGCGCCGAATTTTGGAGGGGCATGGCGCGGCAGCAATGGCGGCCGTGGGGGAAACGGCGCACTCCAGCGACGATTGAGGAGGGGGAAGGAGCCACGGGAGAGTGGGGAGCTGCTGGAGTTGCTCTGGGAGGCTAGGGGCTGCGCCCTTTTATAGGGGGAGCGAGATGCGAGCTTCGGGCCGCGACAATGGCTAGCGGCCGGGGCGTGCGTCGAGCTGGCGGCCAGGAAGGGGTTCTAGAGAGCTCGGGAGGGGTGGCGTGGCGCACGCGTTCGACGTAAAGCCATGCGGCACGGGGAGACATGAAGAAGACGACAGGGGAGCACTGCAGCGCGAGGTGGACGTGACGGGCATGCGCGGAGCGCGGCCAGAGCACGCCTGCTGTTGTCCTAGAGCGTGGCCACCAAGGGGAGGGTGCAACTGGGGGAGTTCTATCGTGGCCAAAGATGTCTGGGGTATAGTCCTTCGAGTGCTGATCACAGTGATGGGCTTGGATGGCCACTTGGGCTACTGTGGTGAGCTCTATCTCATCCTGAAGTTTGATGCAGCAAACTATGAGCAGAAGCAAAGCTCACATGGGGTGGATTTGGATAGGACCAAGATGTCTCCAGGGTTTATGGTACAAGGGACTAGGCTTCTGTGGAGTTTGGGCTCAAACAAAGCAATGTACAGGGTACATCCTTTGCAAATGTAGCAATGCTTCAGATGGTGTTTGTGCTGTGGTGTGGCTTGTACATAGCTCCCCTAGGCATGATATTTTGCATAGCTCAATCATACACTAGGATGAGTATGCACACCAAGTTTCATCTCATTTGGATCAGGCTAGCTAGCACTTCCTTTGTAAATGTCCAATTGGACCAGAAATGCAATGTTGAGGGTAGCATCACATAGGATTATTGGAATTGGCTAAAAACTGGTGTATCTTGGTTATTTGGTATGGTTCATATGTGTATAAAATTTCATAGCCATTGGAAACACATAGATAGCACTTGCTTCACAATGTGGCCCACTGACCAGAAACTTAATATGGACAATTCACTCACATGAGTAATGGGATTTGGCTCAAATCTGGTTTGGTGGAGTTATTTGGTGGTAGGATCATGCTCACAAAGTTTCAAGGCAAATGGGATCCCCTATCATGCACTTGCTTCACAATGCCCCCTTGCTGCATCCAAACTTTGGGAATTTATTGTGGGAGTTTGGCAAAGCAAATGGTGGTGGAATTTGGTGGAGATCAATGATATGATCATATAAGATGGCACAAAAAGTTTCACCAGAAATGGATCAAGATAAATGGCACTCCCTTCACAAAGCTCCATTCTGCCCCCACAGACAAATGAATTTTTCTAGAGGAAAAATCCAGTTGGGATATGAAATGTTTTTGGATAATTTGGCAAGATATGATGTCAATGACATGTGGAAATTATTTGGGGATTTATGGAGCAATATGAATAGGGGTTGCTTCACAAACCTCAAATAATAGGAATATCCCTTTTGTTGGAAAAAGGAATATAAGGCTTGAATAAAATGGTGGCTTGGATGAGGTGGATCAATGGAATGGCATTGGAAAGGCTTGAATTCAAGGGTCGCTTGAGCATGGAAAGAAAATATGCTCAAGTTTCAAGTCCAACGAGGTGATCAAAATCAAATCCAATAGCAAATCTAGAAATAAATCAGGAAAGTTTTCGAAAAAAGAAAGTTCCAAAATCCAGGGTGTCACAAACCTACCCCCCTTATAAAAATCTCGTCCTCGAGATTTGGTTGCTCAGGGAACCATCGCAAACTTACCGTCCTTCGGAAACTTGCTGCTGCTCAGATTTCCTTTTTACCGCATACCGTTCCCATGGTAGCATCCAATATATCTTTGCTGAGGGGGTTTAATTCACCCGGTCTATAGCTCTGACAGAATGTTCTTCCTTGATACATCACATCCTTTCCTGCTGATTTCCATCCTCATATTTTCTGACTTGTATGATAACAGGATGTCCTGTCATAGGCTGCATGCTGACGATACCCATACTATTTCTGGGGTACCTCGGACGTTATTCGTGGTACGGCCTTGTATCCTTTGCATTGGCCTCTTTGACAAGAGCTTGTCCTTCATCGGTAGTTGGTATCTCAGAATGTTTACTACCGGGACCTTGACTGACGGCACGTGGGGCTGCCTCACATTTCTTTTGGCTTGTCCGCCGTGCTTCATTGCTTCGGGGCGGAGCACAATTCTGGACATTTACTCATGCTGAGATTTACCTGACTGACTGCTCATTCCGGGTGGCGATAGGTCCTGATATGCTTTAATCCGGTTCTTGTATTCAAAATGCCGAGCTGAGCGGGTGACCTTTTATGAAGCACACTAGGGTAGCTTGGCAAGACGGACGATGCCGGACTTGAGTAACTGCTCAGGCTAACTGGATCGGTACACGGTCCTTAGCCCATAATGAATGAGCTTTATTTGTGGTAGATATCCACGGTGGTCCGCATGGCTTCACCTGATCGCGGAAAATTTGACTTGAGGTCCATGCGATTCGTTCTGTCTAACCCGTCGGGGTCGAGAGTTGCATACCTCTGACAACTTGCGAGGTGCCATGATCATTTCGGGGGTATACCTTGCAGCAAGGTTTGACATCTGTCATGTTTTTCTTCCCTAGGTCTTGCTCCTGTGGCAATCACCTTTCTTATACTGGCCTTTCTTTAGTTAGGGTTCTTTCCTTGTTGTGTAACTGCTTATTGTTCTGCCGCAATCTTTGAGATAGACAGGTTACCATCACCTTTTGTCTCTTGTTTCATCCTGATAACCTTGGTTGCAATGAACGGGATCTCCAGATTATTCTGCTTCAGAGCCTTGTCGGTCGTGAGGAGCTGACCTTCATGACGGGAGCAGGATTCAATGCTCCTTGCTTCCTTTCTTCAAGGTGACTTTGTCAGTCTCTCTTCCAGGCTGAGAGGTGTATATGCCTCTTCTGCTGACTTGTTTCCCGAGAGTTGCGGTTCTTCACCAATGTTCATATGCATAACTCTTCCTTGATTGCAAGTTGGTGGTATCCACACCGGGGTAGCTTGCATACTTGAGAAGGATGCCCATAAGACGTGCGGGTCCTGACGATGCTGAAATCTTCACTGTGTTGCATGGCTGGATTTCTGACAATACTGTTGCAGGTATGATGACGCGTCGAGGAAGACTGGTATCTTGTCTGCGAAGCTTGGGGTAGCTTGCTGGGGAAGGTTGGGTACCGTACCCCAGAAGATTGCTTCGGTGGCGTAGAGAGGAAGGCAGGGTGTCGTACACAGGAAGTTGCCTCGATAGCTTGCTGAAGCAGACTGGGTGCCTTGCCTTGGAAGCTTTCTTAATAACTTACTGCCGAAGGTGGGTTGTCTTGTCCCGGAAGTTTGCCTCTTTATACTATGGTTACACCGGTTCCTTATGCTGGAAGTTTCGGCGGCCGATCACTGTAGACGGCCGAGAGGCTTGTGCTGGAGTCCATTCTTGTGGCATACCGAGCACAATCGAGTGTCTTGCACTGTAAGCTTCTGTCGGTGGCTTGTGGAGGAAGGTTGACGCTCTGTACAAGTCGGTTGTGCCTGGTACCTTGTCACGGGAGGCTGAAGTTCCTTCTGCTAAAAGCTTTCCCTCAATGACGTGGAGACCGATCTGACCACGGTGTCTGATGGGCTTCTGACTGCCGTCTGATGAGGGGGAAACATTCTTCCGATCACCTGGGCTTCATGATATGTCTTGGTCACCTTCCGGAATATATCGAAATAATTTGCATCGGAAAAGATTGTAGCTGGTGCTTGTCCTGCCTTGGGTGCATATGCTCGTGGGTCACCGTTTCTGCTTATCTTTGCATGAATCTCTGCGGCTGTCATGGTTGATGCGAAATTGATTCAAGTGATGGCTTGGGTAGCATCCAATCGTGAGCCATAAGCTTCCCACGCAACTGGGTAAAAGTCATGTTTGTCTTGCTGATTTCTCGCATCATTGCGGCCTTTAACTGTCTGAGTCTTTAGGCTGTTCTGGTTGAAGGCCTGATGGTTGCCATATGCTTCATACTTGAGCAAAAGCATGAGAGATGCAACCGGGTATGCGTCATTCCTGTCTGGTTGATTTCCTTATTTCTTTGCGGTCTTCCACTGATAGAATCTTCATGACTGTAACATCCACCGGAAAAATGCTGACTTGGTTCATTCAGGCGGAACTCATATGGGGTTGAACACTCCTGCTGCCAGCTGGTGTGGGTCCTTGACTTGGTGTATTCATGCTGATCTGCGGTATTGCACTGGTTCTTCGAGGTATGCGGGGTTATGAGCAACTTTTCATCGGGGCGGAGAAAGTGACACCAAAGAACCAAACGAAGAAAACCACGGGGCAAAATAAACCGAGAAGCGTCTTGCTACTTCATCAGCTTTAGCGGTAGTCGATGACTATCCGGACTCCTTGCAAAGAAAACAGCGAATAACCCAGTAGCCACCAGAACTGTCTTTACAACTCAGATCTGGGACTTGTACTGGAATAGCTCAAGCATTGCTCACGACGGCCGACCGAAATCATCTCAGAGCATGAGGCAATGTTGATAAAAATAATGCAGAGGTCCCCTAAGACGGCCGAGAAAACAGCTCAGAGCATAGGTTCTCCACTGCGAAAAGAAACTCAACAACTTCCCGAGACGGCCGAAAAGCAGCTCAGAACACGGGTCGGTTGTTTAAAAGAGAAATATAGAACAGGCATCCACTCCGGGCGGCCGACGATGCATCAACTCAGAACCAGACGTGGTGCCAATATCGAAGAACAACGAGCAAGGGTCCGTCCAAGTCATCTAACACCTGCCAAAACAGAGTTAGTAACTGCCGAACAAACTGAACAAAGAACCAACAACGAGAACCAACTAAACAGTAAAAACAATACTGAACAAGCACTGAGATCACACGAGGGATCTCTACTTATTTCTACACACATCAACATGCAACAAGCAACATGCAACACTACTACTCATGCATTACGGACTACGCGAAGCTCAGGCGTTCTGATCTGACGGCGGGTTGCCGGGGGTCGCGGGAGTGGGCGGAGAAGTAGACAACGACAAGGCTGCAGCAAGAGCTCTCCTTGCATCCCTTGCATCATGGACTAGCTCAACGATGAGGGCGTACTGGGAGATCATGTAGCGGTACATGGTGATCACCGCTACATCGGCTTCCGCCAAAGGGCGAGGAAACCTTACTTGCTGCGGAGTCGCACCCAAGGTGGGGTAAAAATGGAAGGTGCGATTCTGATACATTGCACTCTCCTGGTGGCGTAGACCTAACAGGCCCGCCATCGCGGCAAGCTGAATGGCACGATCCGAGGTAGAAGCGGGTCCACCCTGGAGAGCACACCGATGGGGATGGTGGCGGCCACGTAGACGCTGGCACGATACTCAAGCAGCTGCCCTCCGATCGGCGTCTGGGAAACTTGGTACCTTGGAAGCTCTCCACTGGGGTAGAGAGTCCACCATATGTCTGCAAGGAGGTAGTCAAAGTTGGTTGCGGACGAGGATCCTGTGTAGCCCACCGGGTATTCCGCCATCTACACTCGTCAGATCAGATCATTAGCGAACACATACGGTCTATATGCAGCAAACAAATGCAGCAGGCAAAAGCATCACACAAGCAAGCTATACTCTAGCTCTAACGTCAATCTAACGTCCTTCTAATGTTCGCGCGGGCTAGCGGGTCCTACAGCCAGTCCTGCTCTGATACCAACCGTTGTGGCACCCCGGCTCAGAGGACCGAAACTCCCCGTGCACCAGCCCAAAGGTCAAGTCTTCTGGCGCACGGCACTGGTTGATATAGAACTGGACAGCTTTCTATTACCGAAGATAGGGGTACACGAGATCTATTACAACGCTAGCGGAGACACAACTTGCTCCTCAGGCTAGCCTCAGCTCTACACCAAGCAGCAACATAACTTTCTAGCAGCGGAATAACGTCGGCAGCGGAAAAATAACGGCGATGATGAACTCCAATCCACAGGGACACTGGCTGGGACACCTCCTAGCTCCCAAACACCGGGAACGTCGTCCTACGCATCCAGAGCACGGCCTGCAAATCTGGAATAACACGCCAGGTCAGTACATTGAATGTACTTTCAAGCTCACAACAACCATGCAACAAAGCAAAACAATAACATGGCAACAGGTTAACGTATATTAGTGAATTAAATAGGTGAGCAACAATATCATGCATGCAGATATTCATCAAGCAGATAATCAGCATTTAATGCACACACAATGGACCCCACGTGATCGTCGCACGATCACGTGGCTTACCTCGGAGTCCTTACAGACTCAAGCATCGGGTCACTTCGTGACCAATCACCTCCACAGGTCGTCGCATGACCAAACGGGTCATCGCACGACCATCCAACGGGTTAGGTGTCATTCGTTACCACCCAACCAATCCACTCATCGCACAACCATCCACTTACCACAAACTTACCACCGAACTCAAGTTGATCATATGGTGTGACCAAGTACGAACTGTGTCCCATGACCGAGGTCGCGGCTATTCGAATAGATTTTGACTCTGCAGAGTTTGTGCACGTTACCCACACTATGGAGTTCTTCCTCCATCAAACACCCCGGTACTTGTCCCACAGGATCCTTGGAACTCGCACCACGGGAGTGAACTAGGACTTCTCCAACGAGACCGATATACCGAGTGTCCCTCTTACCGTATCACCGACATTCCGTCTTGGGTAGCCCTGTGGTTAGGTGTCCACGTTACCACCAGAACCACTCGGCGACCTTGTGGCAAATACTGTCCCAACGGGGACTGAGCTCATAACAACACTGGCTGTCAGGACTACCGCTGCCTGTCTGATCAGGGCAGCGCGTGCGCGTAGGCCCCCCCCCCCTACTTGGTGATACAAATAAGAGAACCCACCGGCAGACCGAATCAAGGCCCGCCCATACAGGCAAATGTGGTTGCACGGATAAGCCCGGTTCGGTGGCACCTGATCAACTTGTTACGAAGCATATCTCCAACAGCGAACACAAGCATCAGGTGCAACATGAGTATCAGATCATAACAATGCATAGCATATTAACATGATAGTTTTAGATATGATCAAACACATTTTAGATGGTGAACTTATCCGTGTTACAAAGATTAAGTTATTAACATGGCAACATTATGAATGCAGTTGAGCATAACTTAGGCATAGCATGAACAGGTGTAACATGAGCAACTTAACATGGTGTTGGTATGTGGTGGCTACGATGATGCAGAGTATAACATGGCAAAGATATGATCGAAGCATGGCATGGATGTAACATGGCAAAGCATAGCATAGCAGTAGCATACTCAAAGATAACATGGAAGTATAACATCAATCATAGCATGGCCACATGATCACGGTCATTGATATAGCATATCATCGAAAAGCAATTTTTAAAGCACGTCAAAGCTTTGCAAAGGTGCAAAGGGTATTGTGGCTTGCCTTCACCAATAAGGTGTGAAACACCCTCGGTCTTGGACAACGACAACGCCCTGCAAAAATATTTCAAAACAAAGCAACGGGCAAAAAGTCAAACACAACTTTGACTCGAGCAGCAAATAACAACATCACAACATACCATGAAACCTATGCCAACACGAAGAGGAGCTCGATACGTAACCAACGCAAAAAGAATCAACCCGTTAGGACTTACGATTGCGGAGACATTCGTGAAACGGTGTCGGGGGTGGATTTTAGGCAGAAATACGCTTTCCAGCACAGAAAACATATTTTGGGTTGTTGAAGAGGGAAATACGCTTCCCAGAGGGGATAGCGTATTCTGGGATGAGTTATGCGCGAGTACGTTTTCCAGGTGGGGAAAGCGTACTTTGCAGAAAACTGCCTCCACTTAACCGCGTTGGGCCCGCACGTCAGTCACACCGGCCACTTACACGGGGGGGCCCGTTTGTCAGTTCGCCTCTCTCCTCCTCTGTTCCTCTTAGCCGGAGGGAGATGCAGGGGAGGGCCGCCGGGGCGCGGATCCAACGAGGCCGGACCGGGGAGGCTCAGCCGTCGGTCCCGCGGGGAGAAGCACTCCATCCCGCGCTGGGGGGAGGCCACGGCGCCTCGAGGCGAGGGCAGCCCTTCCGTCTCCACTGCCACGCCGCGGCAGCCGTGAGTGGCTGCTCGGGAGCAAGGAGGGGGCGGCTCCGGCGAGGGACCAAGTTCTGCGGCGAGGTACGCGGTGGCCGGGGGCTCTGAAGGGGCGGCTAGGAGCAGAGGGGGCCGCGGGCTGCGCCGAATTTGGAGGGGCACGGCGCAGCAGCAATGGCGACCGTGGGGGAAACGGCGCAATCCGGCGACGATTGAGGAGGGGGAAGGAGCCACGGGAGAGTGGGGAGCTGCTGGAGTTGCTCTGGGCGGCTAGGGGTTGCGCCCTTTTATAGGGGGAGCAAGATGCGAGCTCCGGGCCGCGACAATGGCTAGCGGCCGGGGCGTGCGTCGAGCTGGCGGCCGCGAGGGGGTTCCAGAGAGCTCGGGAGGGGTGGCGTGGCGCACGCGTGCGGCGGAAAACCGTGCGGCGCGGGGAGACATGAAGAAGACGACAGGGGAGCACTGCAGTGCGAGGTGGACGTGATGGGCACGCGCGGAGCGCGGCCAGAACACGCCTGCTGCTGTTCTGGAGCGTGGCCACCAAGGGGAGGGTGCAACTGGGGGAGTTCTATCGTGGCCAAAGATGTCTGGGGTATAGTCCTTCGAGTGTTGATCACAGTGATGGGCCTGGATGGCCACATGGGCTACTGTGGTGAGCTCTATCTCATCCTGAAGTTTGATGCAGCAAACTTTGAGAAGAAGCAAAGCTCACATGGGGTGGATTTGGATAGGACCAAGATTTCTCCAGGGTTTAGGGTACAAGGTACTAGGCTTCTGTGGAGTTTGGGCTCAAACAAAACAATGTACAGGGTACATCCTTTGCAAATGTAGCAATGTTGCAAAGGGTGTTTGTGCTATTGTGTGGCTTGTACATAGCTCCCCTAGGAATGATATTTTTCATATCTCAATCATACACTAGGATGAGTATGCACACCAAGTTTCATCTCATTTGGATCAGGCTAGCTAGCACTTTCTTTGTAAATGTCCAATTGGACCAGAAATGCAATGTTGAGGCTAGCATCACATAGGATTATTGTAATTGGCTAAAAATTTGTGTAGCTTGGTTATTTGTCATGGTTCCTATGTGTATAAAACTTCATAGCCATTGGACACACATAGATAGCACTTGCTTCACAATGTGGCCCACTGACCAGAAATTTAATATGGACAATGCACTCACATGGTTAATGGGATTTGGCTCAAATCTGGTTTGGTGGAGTTATTTGGTGGTAGGATCATGCTCAAAAAGTTTCAAGGCAAATGAGATCCCCTATCATGCACTTGCTTCACAATGCCCCCTTGCTGCATCCAAACTTTGGGAATTTATTTTGGGAGTTTGGCAAAGCAAATGGTGGTGGAATTTGGTGGAGATCAATGATTTGATCATATAAGATGGCACAAAAAGTTTCACCAGCAATGGATCAATATAAATTGCACTCCCTTCACAAAGCTCCATTCTGCCCCCATAGACAAATGAATTTTTCTACAGGAAAAATCCACTTGGGCTATGAAATTTTTTTGGAGAATTTGGCAAGATATGATGTCAATGACATGTGGGAATTATTTGGGGATTTATGGAGCCATAAGAATAGGGGTTGCTTCACAAACATCAAATAATAGGAATATCCCTTTTGTTGGAAAAAGGAATATAAGGCTTGAATAAAATGGTGGCTTGGATGAGGTGGATCAATGGAATGGCATTGTAAAGGCTTGAATTCAAGGGTCACTTGAGCATGGAAAGAAAATATGCTCAAGTTTCAAGTCCAACGAGGTGATCAAAATCAAATCCAATAGCAAATCCGGAAATAAATCAGGAAAGTTTTTGAAAAAAGGAAGTTCCAAAATCCAGGGTGTCACATCCCTCTTATATCTTGTACTCCATCGATATTATCATTCATGCATATAGGTATGTGGGGACCTTCACACTATAAAACTTGGCTTGTATTACCAATTATGAGCCTCCTCAAATGAGCTCTAGGTCTTCTTGAGCAAGCAAGTTGGATGCACCCCCACTAGTTCCATTGTAGAGCTTACCTTAGCTCACATGTGCATCCGTTGCATGGCAATCCATAATCCTCACATCATATCTATCATTTGGCTTTCTCTCGCCTATGATTGTCCTCATTGATGTGAGCCTTTTACACCCTTTTTTGTCTTCCTCCTCCACCATATTCTCTCTTTGCCATCCTAAGTGTCAAATTTCTTGCTTACGCTCATTCATTGCATGAGTGCTCAAAATATTGAAAAGGAGTGGATCATTTTGACTTGTAACTGGCTAGTGGTATGGGGATGAGTCAAGATAAGATTCCAAAGAAGACCAAGTGTGAAGCTTTAGTAGATTGAGTTCTCAACACAAAAATACTTTTTTCTCGTATATCCCTATCCCCTTTCTTGCAGGCAAACACCATTTGGAGACATTCGAGCCACGGACAATGAGAGCTCTTGCACCTTTATGTTCTTATGTTGCTTGTTTCAATGCTAATATAGACTTGCCTGTTATGACTTGAATTGAAATACATGCCTTGATTGCTTTACTTAAAAGTTCTTATATGTTTCCTAGCATGTCACCACAGAAATTATGCTTGTTATCATTTACCTACTCGAGGACGAGAAGGAATTAAGCTTGGGGATGTTGATACGTCCCAAACGTATCTATAATTTCTGCTTGCTCCATACATGTTTTGTGTGATATTGTTATGCTTTTGATACACTTTCATATATTTTTATAACATATTTTGGAACTAACCTATTAATGGTTGCAAGAGTACACAAGTTCTTGTTTTTGTACTTTATGTGTAGGAATTACTTGGATAAAGGAAAAAATCACAAAAAGAAGCCTTGTAGGAGTTGGACTCTAACTCTCCCGAAATCTGTCCCCACCAGACAGGTTTTAAAGATCGCCTCGGAAACGCTAGAAGGCATCCTCAAACGGAAAAACTTAAAACTACAAAGTTGTAGTAAAAAATTTACGGTGGATCTAGATATAAAATTCGGCTGAATCGGAGTTCGGATGCTCCCTGGAGCCCCGAAATACCGAAGACGTAATCTGGATGACGGGAATCCGAGAGTCTATTTAAAGAGAGAAAACCTAGGTCAAAGGGCACCACGACATTTCCTCCCCCTTGGCAGCCGTCTTGATGGGGAGATCAATCTCCACAGCAGCACCATCTCCAAGGAAGAAGAAGGGTGCCAAGGGCCGCTTCCCCCAAGGGTCGTGGCCACCGCCGTGGCCGTGGCCGTGGGCGCCGCCGCCGCCGTGGCCGCCGTCGTTACCTCCTCCTTCATCTCCTCCGGGCTGCACCTCTCCATCAACAACTCTCCCTCTCACCATGTCCATGTGTGAGTAGTTCCCCCTCGGGGCTAAGGCTTGTATCTTGATCTATGTGGTTTCTCTCTCTCTCCCATGATGTGATCATTGGCTAGGTTAATCTAGGGTGATCCCATGATGTTTCCCCTTCTTCTATGTATTGGATTTGATGTACTCACTTGATCCTATCTAGTATAATCCCCGAGACCATGGTGACAGCGGTCTATTGGACATGGGTTAGAATAATATTTTCATGAGTTGATTTCCTCTTTTGTGTGTGGATTGAAGATTGAGAGTCTCTTGATGCTTGTCTTTGACTATCCTTTAGATATGTTGTGGTGATTGTGGTACTCTCTTTGGATGGTCACGGTGACATTGTGAAATCCATAGATGGGAACTACGAACTCTGAGGTGTGCTTTTGTAGCCCTACACAATTCTCGTCCTCTCTTGACCACAAAGGAATGACCTCCGAGTATGTCTCCATTTCATGTTTTATGGGAAATATCATGTGATTAGACTATGTTAATGTTGTTGGGAGTTGCCACTAGTGAAAGTATGAAGCCTAGGCCTTGTTTCCACCATTGTTACACCGTTTGTGCTCACTTTTGTCACATGTTTGCTTGTTGCACTTTTTATTACAGATTTATATTACCTTATTTTGCCACACCTATCACCCATATTTTACCATCTCTTCGCCGAACTAGTGCACCTATACAACTCCTAGTTGTATTAGGTGTGTTGGGGACACAAGAGACTTTTTGTATCTTAATTGAAGGTTTGCTTGAGAGAGACCATCTTCAACCTCTACTTCCCTGAGTTCGATAAACCTTAGGTCATCCACTTGAGGGAAATTATTGCTGTCCTACAAACCTTTGCGCTTGGAGGCCCAACATAGTCTACAAGAATATAAGCGTGCGTAGACATCAGTTGCCTCCCAACAAGCGCTTTCTTTTACGCCTTTAGGCTAGGCATAAGGCAAAAGATCAATCAAGTTTTATCAAGAGAAAGAGAATAACTAGCCCGTGTAACGGACTCAAAAGGAAACTTGATTTTATTTCTAGGGAAGAGTTCCATCCCCTTTTTAAGAGGGAATTGAAATTTTATATTCCCCTCTTTCATGTCAATAACAGCACCAATGGTGCGAAGAAAAGGACGTCCCAAAATAATTGGGCATAAAGGTTCACACTCTATATCCATAATAATAAAATCAACGGGAACATAGTTGTCATTGACAATAATAAGAACATTGTCGATCTTCCCCAAAGGTTTCTTCACGGAAGAATCAACGAAACGAACACCAAAAGAACAAGAATCAAAAGGTTTCAATTCAAACGTGTCATACAATCTTTTGGGCATGGCGGAGGTACTAGCTCCAACGTCACATAAAGCATAGCAAGAGAAGTTATTCAATTTAATTTTTATCATAGGGTCCCAACCATCATCTAGCTTCCTAGGTATGGAGGCTTCTATCCTAAGCTTCTCCTCCCTAGCTTTGATGAGAGCATTAGTGATATGCTCTGTGAAGGCAACATTAAGTGTGCTAGTGTGGGGGTATCTAGACATTTTGTGTAGCAAGCTAATAACTTCTGAGGGGGTGCAACTATCAAAATCAATATCACTACTATCAAAGGTGGTAGTAGTGTCATCTAGGCTCACTTGTTTGAAACCCTCTATGTTCATAGGAGTTTCTTTTTCTACGGTTAAGGTATTAGCATCATCATTAATAGGTCCAATGGGACTAGGAGTGCATTGGGTGCTAATAGTTCGAGTGTCCTCAACAATTTGGTTAGTGTCCACTGTGTGGTGTGTAGGAAGGCTCTTAATTCTACCCTCTTTCTCTTTTTCTCTAGCCCATCTTTCTTTAAGTTTAGTCATCATCCTAATATTCTCATTGATTTTTAATTGCATAGCATTAATAGGAGCGCCTTCCTCTCCTCAAGGGGAGAGGTTCTAATTTTTAGCATCTCAATATCAAGGGCTAAGCTATCTACCTTCAAAGAGAGATTATCTAACTTAGCTAATTTCTCTTCTACATTCTTTTTGAAGGCTTTTTGGGTAAAGATAAAGTCTCTAAGCATGTTTTCTAATTCAGAAGTGGGGTTCTTGTTGCTAGGATAAGTGTTGTTGTTCCCATAGTTGGATGGAAACGATCTAGGATTACTAGCAAAGTTTCCCCTATAAGCATTGTTGCTGAAGTTGTTTCTAGCAATAAAGTTCACATCTACTTGTTCCTGAGCAACCAAAGCATTTAAAGGAACATCATGAGGATAAATAGAGGGTTGCTTGGTAAGTAGAGACATAATCAAGTCAACTTTTTCATTTAGGGAGGTAATCTCCTCGACAGAGTTTACCTTCCTACATGTTGGAGCGCGTTCGGTGTGCCATTGGGAATAGTTGGTCATCATCTCATCGAGAAGTTTTGTGGCAGCACCAAGTGTAGTTGACATAAAGGTTCCTCTCGCGGTCGAATCTAACAGGTTCCGCGAGGTAAAGTTCAGGCTTGCATAAAAAGTCTAGATAACCATCCAAGTAGTCAAACCATGTGTAGGGCATTTCTTAACAAGAGATTTCATACGTTCCCAAGCTTGGGCAATGTGTTTATTATCCAATTGCTTAAAATTCATAATGTTACTCCTCAATTGGATAATTTTAGCAGGTGGGTAATACTTCCCAATAAAAGCATCTTTGCACTTATCCCAAGAATCCATGTTATTCCCTAGGCAAAGATTGAAACCAGATTTTAGCTCCTTCCCTTAAAGAGAAAGGAAAAAGCTTGAGCTTAAAAACATCACCTTCTACTTCTTTATACTTTTTCATATCACATAACTCAAAAATTTTATTTAAGTGTAAAGCAGCATCATCTCCAGCACCAGAGAATTGATCTCTCATAACAAGGTTTCGCAAAGCAGGTTTAATTTTATAAGAGGTAGCTGAAGTGGCAGGTGTGGCAATAGGAGTGCAGATAAAGTCTTTGTTGTTGTGACTAGTGAAGTCACACAACTTGGTGTTTTCACTGGAACCCATAGTAGCAGCAAGTGTGGCAGATCTTTTTATATTTTTTGATATAGGACACAAAGATAAAAACTGAAAGGTAAACTAACAAGACTAAAAAGCAAAGGTAAAAGGTAGTGGGCAACTCCCCTATCTTAGCACTCGGAGTCCCCGACAACGGCGCCAGAATTTGCTTGATGGTTCTCCTCGTTGGTTACCCCAAGTGGAAGGTGAGATGTAGTGTAACGGCAAATTTCCCTCGGTGAAGATACCAAGGTTTGTCTCCAGTAGGACTCCAGAGATGATAAGTAGGTGTCAGCGGCGCAACTGACGTGGACCTGCACACAACACAAGTAACTTTGCTTTCCAACGAGTATAGAGAGGTTGTCAATCTCTCCGGCCTTGGTGTTCACAAAAGATCAAACGCAGGGAATAATGATAATGGTGATAGCAACTGGAAAGTAAAAGCAGTAAAATAAATGAACGTGTAATCAGTAATGAGAATATGGACCGGGGTCCCGTGATGTTCACTAGTGATGTCTCTCTCCCAAAAGACGATAAAACTGCTATGCGAGGTAAAGAAATTACAGTTGGGAAATTGACACGATTAAAAACGCACCGCAATGCTAACTATGCTACAAAGAAAATAAGAGACTCAAAAGCATGGGCGGTACGCAAAAATAAGTAGACCAAAATCCAACTGCATCTACTACTAATTATCCACCTTGAGATATTTATCCAGAACATCTCGCTGGTATTAAGTTGCGAGTCCCACCCAAAGTGTAAACCCAAAACAACAGACAACTCCATTAAAAAGTACTTTGCGTAAAGTAAACAATCCTTGCAACCGCGGTTACAAGCACCGTTGTTTTCCCCCTTGTGGCAACAGCACATCCCCTAGACTCATGTTTCTGTCACTCAAGAGTGTCATCGGGGGCATGAACCCATAATCGAGCATAACGTTCCCTCTTGGCGTCACTACCTACTACTTGGACAAAGCAATAAACAGCAACGGAGAACATGCAAGAATTAATTAAGAACAAAAAAATAAAAGATAAGAACCAAATATATTACTCAATCACAATCTGAACATAATCTCGTAATCCATTAGATCCCAGCAAACTCAGCATAGCAACAGCAGAAAATTACATATGTGCCTCGATCATGTAGGGTAGCTCACGAGGACGAAACCATGAATAACAAAGAGGAGAGGAGAACATCATATAGCTTCTGATCACGGACCCATGGTCCAAGGGAAACTACTCACGGCACATCCGGGAAGCGTCCATGGTGGAGGGGAAGCTCCCGGAGGTCAATCCTCCCTCCGGCAGGGTGCTGGGAAGAAGTATGCTGGCGCTCCTGATCTTGGAAGCGCGGAGGCGGCGGAACAGAAGCGAGATCGCGAAAAAGGGTTATGTCTTCAGGGGTTTCGCGTCACGGAGATTAAATAGGCGAAGGGGGGCAGCCATGGGGGCCACCAGGGGTCCATCCCCCCCCCCCCAGGCACGGCCAGACCCTAGGCCGTGCTAGGTGGCCGCCTGGGTCCCTGGTGGTGGCCCTCTGGCCCCATCCAGGTGATTCCAGAAGGTTCATGTACGCTGATTTTTTATCTGATTTTTCCTGAATTTTTGGAGCACTTTTAATATGCGGAAACCTGAAATAGAAAAACAACAGAAAACAGGAACTGACACTGGTGCACTGAGTTAATAAGTTAGTCCAATATGATCAAAAGTGTATCTAGATCATAGCAATATCACACAAAACATGCATGCAGCAAGCAGAAATTATAGATACGTTTGGGACGTATCATCTGCTGACTGGGTGGGCGGAACATCGGCGGTCCAGTTGAGCGAGACATGGTGAGCGCCGCCGCCGCACAGGCGTCCTTCCGCTCCTGCTTGGCCTCGGTCGCCGCCTCGCGGATGACCTCCAGTTCCTTCGCCATAGTATCCATCGCGTCCCGGGCTTTCTGGGCGGCGAGCCTATTCCGCCGTTCGGTTGTTGACACGGAGCGGCGCTCGTAGTCCGCCTTCCACTCGCCGTCAGTCAAGCCGGCCGGCCTGGCAAGCGGCGCTCTCTTCTTCCTCGGCTTGGGTAGTGGTTGCTTTGGTGGTGATGGGTCGTCGGTCCGGCGAGGGGCAACATATTGCTTCTTCGGCACCATGGTGGCGGATCTGAAGGAAAATAGTGGGAGCTGCAGCGGGGAAAGGAATAAAAGGGGAGGAAAATGGCGGGAGCTACGGCCTCTCTCGCCGACTTCACGGCCCCACGAGTGGTTTCGCTTCGTCCGGCGCCCCAGAAGACCCCCAGCGCGCTGGGTTTGGCTTGGAATCGCCGAATTCGATTTCGGCCCAATCCAAAGCTAATCGGGCTGCTGAGAACGTGACTGGTGGTCCATCCAAACTCTTGGGGCGCGGTTGAAGATGCTCTGACCTCCCAAAAAACGCCAGCACAAGGCCAACACTAGGCGTCAGCCGACTGAAAACAGCCAACTTTAAGCCGCGTTGCGCGCCCGTTGGATTCAGCCTCACAAAACCGTTGCATCTGGTCAACTTCTTCTCTCAACGCAGCCTCAGCAAAAAAGCATTGACCATGTCGCCGTAGGGGAGCAGCGCCGCCTAGCTCAAAGCAGAAGCCGAGCCCCGTCATCGGAAGTCATCGGCAGCGTAGTGATGCTCCACCATTAGGCGCCGGCAAAGCTTCATTGCAGCGTCATTCACCGGCGTGGCCGTGCTGTGATGCCGGCAAAGCTCCAATGCAGCCACGACTGAGCTTCAATGCAACTCCGGTGCCCCTTGATGCTTCCATCGCAACTCCGACGAGCCGTCTCTACTTCAACGGCTGTTGCAGGCCCCCGACTAACACCACGCTGTCAAGGCCGCCACGCTTCATTGCAGCTCCAGCGACCTTGCTCGCAGCTCCGGCGCCTCGCCGTCTCGCTAGCTGATGCTTCATTGAAACACCGCAGGATGAAAAACACGACGGTGACGGCGACTGCTGCTACGCAGCATACGACGACAACGACGCATGTTGTCGCAGCACACAGCGGCAATGGTGCGCATGCTGCAGCAGCAACGGCGACGACGTCTGCAGCTCCGCAACTGCTGCTACGCAGCACACGACGACAACAGCGGGCGGCGCCGGTGGCTGCTGCTAAGAAGCACCGGCCGTCAGTGTCGCCACCGGGTCCTTTCTCGCCCCCGCATCGCAGCATGCACCTTTGACGGCGGCTTCACTTCCGCTCTTGTTGTGTCCCGTGGCTGGCCTTCAAAAAACTCGACCCCCTCTTGCAGCAGCTGCGACGGCGCGGTGATGGTTTGCTGGGAGTCGAGAAGGTGGTCGTGCACTGATGCAGAAGGAAAGGGAATAAAGAAGGAGAACCCGAAGTGATAAGATGGGGATGGATGGCTCACGATGTTTCTGAGGAGGATAGAAAGCGCTGGGCTACATGGGCACGTGGCAGCCGAGGGAGGAGGTTTACGCGCGTGAAGAAATCATCCGGTTTATTTAGACACTTTTCCCCAGCACAAACACAGACGCGCTCGCTCCCATTTCCGGTTCCCCTTCCTCTTCCCTTCTTTATATCCCAACCAATACGGCCACGCTCGCTTCGTTTTCCTTCTTAGAGAGAAAATTGCGGCTAACACCAGCCTTTGTGGCATTTGTTGCACAAAACACGGAAACAAAACCTTTGTTGCAGCTAGCACAGTTTATGATTAATTTTTTGCACTTGGCCCAAAGGAACAACTTTAATTTTGTTAACAGGTTATCTAACAGGTTGGGCCCGCTGTTTTGCGTGCAACATAACATCTGGAAACATAAATATATATTTATACGTGACCCCCTTTTGGCAGCAAATATATAAGCAAAAAGTTGCTTTGGTACACAGACACCAGTAATCCCGTTTAAAAAAATAATATTTTTATTTTTTGTCTAACATTTTTGAAAACAAACATGCAAGTGCACATGTGTAGTATGTACGGCCAGATTTGCATCAAAATAGATATTCATACTTGACCTACACAAAAAAGACAAATGTTGGAAGAAAAACGAGGTCTTTTTTGCCTATTCAGATACGCGATTTTGTGATTTTTGTGTATCCTATAATGCAATCACTAGTGGACAGACCCCCATATTATCCCAGTTCATATGGGCCTTCAGTCCCGGTTCAGCACCCGGGACCAATAACTCGGGACCAATGCTGGTCCCGGTTGGCCCACGAACCGGGACCGAAGGGGCTCCACATGGCCAGGCGCGCAGCGAGGGGGGGGGGTCATCGGTCCCCGTGAAGGAATATGCCCGAGAGGCAATAATAAAGTGGTTATTATCTTATTCCATGTTTATGATAAATGTTTATTTTCATGCTATAATTGTGTTAACCGGAAACGTTAATACATGTGTGTTTAATAAACAGAGAAAAGGTTCCTAGTAATGCCTCTCTTTATACTAGCTTGTTGATTAACGGATGATCAAGGTTTCCTGATCATGAACATTGGATGTTGTTAATAACAAGGTCATGTCATTGGAGAATGATGTGATGAACATACACCCACAGTAGTTATAGCAATACGATCATGTCATCAAAGTTTCTATTGCTGTATCAAACTTTCACGAAGTAACCCTAATCCTTAGACCATGAGATCACGTCAATCACTGACACCGGAAGAGTACTTTGATTCCATCAAACGTCACACCGTAACAGGGTGATTATAAAGGTGTCGTTGGGTACTTGGAAAGTGTTAGTTGAGGCTCGTGGATCAAGAGTGGGATTTGTCCATCCAGATGACGGAGAGATATACTCTGGGGCCCTCTCAGTGATATCACATTGACATCGCTTGCAAGCACGTGACTGGCTCACGAGGATGTTATATCACGGAACGAGTAAAGAGTACTTGTCGGTAACGAGATCGAACTAGGTATGGATGATACCAAATGATCGGATCTCGGACAAGTAAAATATCGCGAGACAAAAGGAATTGGTTACGGAGTTTTTGGTTCACACGATCACTAGTTCATCGTTGAGTAAGTGGGAGTCATCATGGATCTCCAGATCCCGCTGATGATTATTGATCAGAGAAGAGTCTCTGTCATGTCCATTTTATTCACGAACCGTAGGGTGACACACTTAAGGATTCGTTGACGCGTTTGAGTGGATACGGAACGCCGGAGAATATACTGGACAGCACATGGACTGTTTTGATAAAACTGCTGGAATAGTTTCGGTATATCAAAATAGTGCAAGGGGATAATTGTTAATGTGTTCATTGAATGAAGTGTTCATCAATGAAGTACTCATTGAATGAAGTGTTCATTAATTTGAGTGACATTAAACAAGATAATTAAAAGTGTTTTAATGTGATAAACTCTTGGAATTTTGAGTGGAGAATTATGGAAGTTATGGGAATAATGTGTGACCCTTTGTTTTTGTGAGTGGAGAGTCCACCCACATGATGAAGGGAGAGGTGGGGGCACCTCTTGGGGCGTGCTACCCCTTGGGGGCTGCCTCCCCCTCCTATATATAGATGGGTGGAGGTCCTCACACAACTTATTCCTCCATCTCTCATATGCCCTTTGGTTGGCATCTTCCTCCCCTTGCTAGCTGATCCAGTTTCACGAGTACGGTGCTTAGGCGAAGCCCTGCTCAAGATCTTCTCTACCACCACCACCACTATGTTGTAGTGCTGCTGGAGTTCCCGAGGATCCACTACTTCCGCTGCCCAACTGGAGCAAGGGGCGGAGGTCGTCACTGATCTGTACGTGTGACCGACTACGGAGACGCTGCCCGTTCGTGGCGTCAAGTCTTCATCACGACCTTGAGGTCGGCGAGTGTTCGACTACATCACCCACGAGAATAGTTCTCGTTAAAGCTTTTGGTCTTCGAGGGTGAGTCCTTCCCAAACCGTTACAAGTTATCTCCTAGATGTGATCTTGGCAGTTGCAATCGTAGGAAAAAAAATTGTTTTCTATGCAACGAACCCATCAGTGGTATCAGAGCCTCGTCTATGCGTAGATGCTTTGTACGGTTAGAACACATAGAGATGTGGGCGTTGATCCTCTAGTTGTTACCCTCTTTTGTGCACTTGTTCATATTGCGGCAATGTTGGATTGAAGCGGCCCTAAGCGCAGATTGCGTGTCACGCTTGACATACAGCTTGTACCGTATAAAGTGGCTTTGGGGGTGTCAGTTTCTCTAACATTAGTGATATGGAATTTGCAACGGAGGGCCCTGGAAAGGGATGAAAAGAAACAACTAGCGAATCAACGTTGTGGTTCTTGTCCGTAGGTAAGATCGGTTCTTTCCTAGGAAGCCCAAAACCACGTAAAATTTGCAAAGATAATTTAGAAGCGTCTAACTTGTTTTTGCAGGGCATGTGATGTGATATGGTCATTGTTACAAAATTGTTGTATGAAATGAGATTTATTGTAAACAACCGGCAGGAGCCATATGGTTGTGTTTTTCCTTTTTAAGGCCTGCGTGCTGTATATATATCCATGAGATATATTGTAATGGAGAAGGACGACCATGGTGGTGGCGCCATGGACCTTGGTGCCACGCCGGTGGCATGATGGAGATCATACCAAGACGCACAAGATGGAGATCTATTGCGAGAAGGACCATATCATATCACATTATCCATGCATGTGATGTTTATCCTTTTATGCATCTTATTTTGCTTAGTTACGATCATGATCGCTGCGGTAGCATTATAAGATGATCCCTCTCACTTAATATCAAGATAATTATATGTTCTTCCTTAGTATGCACCGTTAAGAAAGTTCGTCGTTTCGAGACACCACGTGATGATCGGGTGTGATAGACTCTACGTTCGCATACAACGGGTGTTTTCAAGCCTAGCATGTACAGACATGGCCTTGAAACACATGCAAATACTAAGGTTCTACTTGGCGAGCCTAGCATGTACAGACATGGCCTCGGAACATGGACCGAAAGGTTAAGCACGAGTCATATGGATGATATGATGAACCATATTGAGATGCTCGCCATTGCAGCTACACCGCCTCACGTGATGATCGGTCGTGGTGTAGTGAATTTGGTTCGTGTAATCACCAAAGACGACTCGAGGGATGTTGTTTTTGAGTGGGAGTTAGATGAACTCATTTTATCATGAACTAAATCAAAGTGAATTTGCATAGTTCGTTGTAGTCATTGGCATTTGTTTACTACCTTTGCGCTTAGCTATAATTGAGATAATAGAACTATAGAATTCTGGATATTTAACTTTACGGACTGGTACCGTATTGTTTGAGTGTCAATCTAAAGTTTAAAGTCTTATTGCAAACTTTAGCAAACCTTGCTTACTCCATGAAGTTTAATAATGTGTATTAAATCGAGAGTAACAATTCCAGTGTTAGTGTCCAAGTATCACACTTGCCTCCATGATCCTTGATATTCAAATGTTGTTTGTTATTATCAAGGTTATCTAGGAGCTGAAAGGATTGCTTCAGAAACTATCATGTGTTGAAGATATAGCGATATCTGAAACAATGTTTAGTTGCAATGTGATAGAGTAAAATTTAGTGAGAAACATGTTCTCATATTGTATGAGAATTTGTGAAGGTTGGAGACACTATGTGTCCTAATCTCTCAAAAAGGTTTTGGGAACTAATATTGTACTCACAGTTTGTCCCTATGAGCTATGGTAGTTTTGTCATGAAAGTTGTCATGATAGGATGAATGGAAGATGTAGGTAAAATATTTACTACACTATAAGATTACTAAAGAATGGAATTTGGAAGAACACCAAACATTTGATGACGGTGATCTACATCAAAGTGAGAATCAAAGGGTGTTAGTATTAGACTAACACACTTTGGATTATGTGTCATTTGAATGGTGCCACAAGTGATGTTGATAAATTCTTCTAAAAAGGAAAGGAATTGCTGAAAGAGGATCTGAAAAATATTTTGGCGAAAAGAAAAAGGAAAAGACTGGAAATGTCCAGCTCGGGTATATAGATGATATACATGTTATGGGTATATTCATTGCTTGTTAAACAGTGTGATTCTTGAGTATTGGATACTGATTGGTTGGTATGAAGTGTCATACAGAACAACGCAATACAAGAGTTGCAATGGCCTGAGTAACTAGCAAATGAATATGGGATGATTCTCATCAAAAACAAAATAAAGTGTTATTATGTTTATCGTTGGAATTAAACCTAGCCTTCAAGATTTATTTGAATAATTGTTATTTTGTTCTGGTGTTATACGAACAATAGTTGTTCAAATTATCACCATATTCATAGAAGATGGATGAACTCTATAAATCTTGTTGGAGAAATCACATCCATAATAACTGATGCTAAACATGTCGCAAGACAAATGATTAGAAGATCACTTATGAGTGACACCACCGTTTGAATCATATTGGAAAGAAACACATGAAGATACTCCATGGTGATGGAATTTTGGAGTCTTTTGATTTTGAATCAATTGACGGTTGTGAGAAATTTCTAGAGATGATTGAAACACCGTTTAAATCATATTGGAAAGATAACATGAAGAAACTCCATGTTGGTGGAATTTTGGAGTCTTTTGATTTTGAATCAACTGACGCTTGTAAGAATTTCCTAGAAATGATTGAAACTCCGTTCATAGGCAAAGAAGGACGGACGACTAACTTATTGGACATTATACATGTTGATGTGTATAGTTCATTATGTGTAGCCGTGTGTGGTGGGTCTTATAACTTCATATACTTTAACCGAGGTTTTGAGTGGATATATGTGTATATTTACTTGATAAAGAAGAAGTATGAAATGTTTGAAAATGTTCAAATAAATTTCAAGATGAAGTGAAAATCATTGTAACGAGAAAATAAGAGTTTATGATTGGATCATAAAAGAAGATTTTTTAGTTAAAAGTTTAGCAAATGCCTGAGAGTTTAGGAATCGTTCCAAAACTTGCATTTCCCGAAACACCATAGGAGTATGGAGTGTTCCAGAGATGTAATCAAACCTTGTTTGACATGGTAAGGATCAAAGGTGTTATTTATAACAAAAAATTGCCATTATATTTTAAGGATTAAGCTTTAGAGACTACCGCTTTTCACTGAAAGGAGCGCCATCGAGATCCGTTGAAATGACACCATATAAGTTATGGAATGGGATAAAACCCAATTTGTCTTTTCTTAAATTTTGGTATGCAAGGCATATGTAAAATGTTTACAACCAAAGTCGGATAAAATGCGTCTTTGTAAGTTATCCCAAAGTAACCGTTGGGTATTCCTCCATAACACTAAAGACAAAAGTGTTTTGTGGCTAAGTGCATCAAGTTTCTTGAGAAGGAATTTGTTGCGAAAAGTTAAGTGGGAGGACAGTAGAACTTCGATTAGGTTGTTGAACCTAATATTTATGTGCTAAGTGGCGCAGCGCCGGAA
The DNA here is from genome assembly GCA_950022295.1 of Bromus sterilis. NCBI lineage: Eukaryota > Viridiplantae > Streptophyta > Magnoliopsida > Poales > Poaceae > Bromus > Bromus sterilis. The sequence continues at coordinate 32,435,967 of OX465598.1, forward strand.
AGTGTCCCGGAAGCGGCCGCAATGCTCTTGGCTCCCGTGTCCCAAAGGTTGTGGTCACGACGATCTAAGTTCCTATTGAACTGCGTAGTTCGGATAATCGATCAAATAGTAAGATTTGAGATTGAATCATTGTTATTTGATAATAATGGACCGACTACATGCAAAGAAACAATGATGGGCCCTGACTCCGTCAAAATGGCTAGAAGCTATAAAATCCGTGATAGTTCCATACACGAGAAACCAAGTTTCTGAACTTGGAAGACCCTCTAGATACCGTGTTTGGATCTATAAAGAAACAGACGTGGATGTTCTCACATCTATGAAATATACGACATATCGTTAAAATGGTTTACGATTATGTTCAAAGAGTTGGCTATGACAAGATTTGATCTTTCATAACGATATTTAGTCTGGACGGATTATTGTAGCAACCACTACATATGCTAGTTTTGGTATATGGTAGTTGAACAAACGGAACAACGTTCTTCTAATAGAATGGTTACCTAGGACGTGTACAGGGCACGGTCCAAAGGGTTCTGTTAATTCAAAGGATGCTAAAATAGCATGCAAATTTCAATGGTTGAAATAAGCATTCGCGGAGTTGGAATCTTCATCATGATGAAATTGTTAAAACGTTTAGTTTCATCAGAGACGGTGAAGATGCTTGCTTTTGCAAGAAATTAAGTGGGAGCGCTGAGACATATTTCTAATACATTATGTAGAAGACATATTGTTGATTGGAAATGATGTATCTTTTATTGACACGGGTGAAGTTTCATTGAAAATTTGATTTTAATGGAAGATTTGGGCAAAACCAGTATATTGGGCTAATATGGTCTATATAGATAGATTGAGGTGCTAATATGGTTGGGCCGAAGTACATATATGAAATATTGAATAAGTTCAATATGGAAACGACGAGAAAGGTTCTTGCCGCATGGAAAAGGTTGAAGCGAGATTCAAGTGTTTTGACACTTGGTGAGTAAAATCACATGAATGACTTGATCAATCATGTACACCATGATATGTACAATTCCAGAATGTCCTATGCTCTAAATGTTATGAGCATATACCAGAATGATTCATAAGATGATCATTGGACAATGGTAAAGATATCCTTACGTGCTTTGGAAGGACTAAGAATATATATTATGTATGTTGGACAATAGTTCATTGTAAAGTGTTACATTGATACTAGTTTTGTCGCAAGATACAATCTAAATTTATCTCAATTTTGGCGGTATGTTAAGGTGGAAAAATGTAATGGAAGAAAGTTCCATGATAGATTTGGAATAGTTCCAAATGGGTTTGGATGAGTTCCAAAGTTAAGACATTATAACGAATACTACAACGAAAGGCTAAGTATATGACTGCTCTAGCAGCAGCAAAGGAGGGCATTTGTGTCAAGAAGTTTGTTTGACAAACTAGGTGTAGTTCCAAGCGAGCTAATACTATGAAGATCTATTGTACGACAATAGATTCAACATGTTTTGAGCTCAAGGGACTAAGGTCTCACCGGAGGACCAAATTTATGCAATGCCATCTCATTGGTGAATGAGTGATGCGTAGAGACGCAAAGAAATGCAAATACACACGGACCTGAAGTGTCAGATCTGGATATTAGGTTTACCACTAGCAATGCATATGGATAACACCTGAATGCCATAGGTGTTGGATGCACAAGTACCAAACTAGATTATTGACTCTAGTGCAAGTGGGAGACTGAAGGGAATATGCCCGAGAGGCAATAATAAAGTGGTTATTATCTTATTCCATGTTTATGATAAATGTTTATTTTCATGCTATAATTGTGTTAACCGGAAACGTTAATACATGTGTGTTTAATAAACAGAGAAAAGGTTCCTAGTAATGCCTCTCTTTATACTAGCTTGTTGATTAACGGATGATCAAGGTTTCCTGATCATGAACATTGGATGTTGTTAATAACAAGGTCATGTCATTGGAGAATGATGTGATGAACATACACCCACAGTAGTTATAGCAATACGATCATGTCATCAAAGTTTCTATTGCTGTATCAAACTTTCACGAAGTAACCCTAATCCTTAGACCATGAGATCACGTCAATCACTGACACCGGAAGAGTACTTTGATTCCATCAAACGTCACACCGTAACAGGGTGATTATAAAGGTGTCGTTGGGTACTTGGAAAGTGTTAGTTGAGGCTCGTGGATCAAGAGTGGGATTTGTCCATCCAGATGACGGAGAGATATACTCTGGGGCCCTCTCGGTGATATCACATTGACATCGCTTGCAAGCACGTGACTGGCTCACGAGGATGTTATATCACGGAACGAGTAAAGAGTACTTGTCGGTAACGAGATCGAACTAGGTATGGATGATACCAAATGATCGGATCTCGGACAAGTAAAATATCGCGAGACAAAAGGAATTGGTTACGGAGTTTTTGGTTCACACGATCACTAGTTCATCGTTGAGTAAGTGGGAGTCATCATGGATCTCCAGATCCCGCTGATGATTATTGATCAGAGAAGAGTCTCTGTCATGTCCATTTTATTCACGAACCGTAGGGTGACACACTTAAGGATTCGTTGACGCGTTTGAGTGGATACGGAACGCCGGAGAATATACTGGACAGCACATGGACTGTTTTGATAAAACTGCTGGAATAGTTTCGGTATATCAAAATAGTGCAAGGGGATAATTGTTAATGTGTTCATTGAATGAAGTGTTCATCAATGAAGTACTCATTGAATGAAGTGTTCATTAATTTGAGTGACATTAAACAAGATAATTAAAAGTGTTTTAATGTGATAAACTCTTGGAATTTTGAGTGGAGAATTATGGAAGTTATGGGAATAATGTGTGACCCTTTGTTTTTGTGAGTGGAGAGTCCACCCACATGATGAAGGGAGAGGTGGGGGCACCTCTTGGGGCGTGCTACCCCTTGGGGGCTGCCTCCCCCTCCTATATATAGATGGGTGGAGGTCCTCACACAACTTATTCCTCCATATCTCATATGCCCTTTGGTTGGCATCTTCCTCCCCTTGCTAGCTGATCCAGTTTCACGAGTACGGTGCTTAGGCGAAGCCCTGCTCAAGATCTTCTCTACCACCACCACCACTATGTTGTAGTGCTGCTGGAGTTCCCGAGGATCCACTACTTCCGCTGCCCAAATGGAGCAAGGGGCGGAGGTCGTCACTGATCTGTACGTGTGACCGACTACAGAGACGCTGCCCGTTCGTGGCGTCAAGTCTTCATCACGACCTTGAGGTCGGCGAGTGTTCGACTACATCACCCACGAGAATAGTTCTCGTTAAAGCTTTTGGTCTTCGAGGGTGAGTCCTTCCCAAACCGTTACAAGTTATCTCCTAGATGTGATCTTGGCAGTTGCAATCGTAGGAAAAAAATTTGTTTTCTATGCAACGAACCCATCACCCCGTTGATAGGAAGAACCGGGATCGGGCCTCTTTTTCTGATTTTCTGATTTTTCTGCCGCGGCAGGATTTTCTGATTTTTTTCCATTTAATTATTTTGTGTTTTGTATTCAATTAAATGGTACTCCCTCCGTAAAGAAATATAAGAGTGTTTAGATTACTAAAGTAGGTATCTAAACACTCTTATATTTCTTTACGGAGGGAGTACCATATATATATAAAGCAACAATGAAGGAACCACAATATATATTACACATTATCGTCACGAATATATCATATACACCATCTCATTCCTCGTGCTTGGTCGAACATATGCATGTATTCCACAAACGGTACTCACACGAGTTCGATCTAATTTACATCGGTCCTTGGCCTCTTGTCTTCCAAAAAATGAGGGTGAAAGAACTCTCCGGTCGGAGCTATGACATGGTCTAATAAGAATCCGGCTATTTCCTCTTGAATTGCTCGCACACGTTCTCGTGGTAGAAGACCGTCCCGCATTTGTTCGATCTAATTAAAAGAAAGGGATCAATATATATGAATGAAACTAAACACAATTTAACGCAATAAATTAAAGTATTGAATGTTGTTTATCGTACTTCAATTTTCCTTATGTTTCGGGTTGCGGCCGTCTCTTTGGTCGTCTGGCGAATGAACTCGCAGACATAATATCCACATAAGTTATTCCAGGGTCCCTGTCTCAAACAATTTACGAGAACAGAGATCAATGAATATTATAATCAGCATGATAATTATACTGAAACTAGAATCAAAAAGATGCGCGGATCTAGCAAGTAGTACTTACATTCAGTGGTTCAAATGTAAGCTCTGCCGGAAGACCCGGTGTTTTGGCGGTGAACCGTTTCCAAGCCCTCTGGAGGTATGCCTGCATGTCCTCCCATGATTTCATAGATCTCCGTCCCGGGTCCATGACTTTTACTAATCCTTCGTCCGGAACAATGATCAACAGAATAAAGTGGAAGCTGCACACGCATAAAGAGTCAATTATACGCTTAACACCGAGCAAGCGAAATAGAATGTGTGCGAGACAGTAACACTCACTCGAAGTTGTAAGGAAATAGTATTTCCCTTCTTGTGCCGAAATACGTCAACGATTGCAACAAGTTGTTCTCTGTCTGGTTGGGCTTCTCTTTGAGAGTTCTTTCATGAACGAACTGGCAGTCAACGAACCCAATGTCATAGATTTGTCCTTTCTTGCATTCGAGAATCTTCATTCTGCATATATAATTAGTTTAGTGATGAGTGTAAGATTGTACATGAAACGAATGAGCTGAGCTAGAAAGGCTTGATCACTGAAATTAATGGTACTTACTGACAATATGCACTGACGATAGATTTGTCGATGGCGTCTCCATTGTAAAACTGAAATAATTCTGAGAATTCCATCAGATCGAAGCGTGTCCATGCCCCTAATGCTCGTTCTGAAATTTAGCGTAGATTCAGTTTTCAGATTTAGCAGATTTTTCCATGTACCAGTCATGCAATTTTCGCATCTTTGTTGGTAGATCGTTGACTAACTCGGGTTTGACGAGAGGATACCCGTGTCGGTATTGGTATGCCGGTACGAATTCCTCGTCGTTCCCGGTCTCGAACTCATCCATACGGCTCAGGTACTCAGTAATAGACAGTCCTACTGCGTGGGCTTTTGCTCAGTACTGTCTTATAAACTCCGTATCTTTGTTCGGATCATACGCATCGACCTGATGCTGCTGGGGGCGCGGCCAAGTGTACACTTTGAGCGGTTCGATCGATTGCTCTTTCTGTAGTCCGAGCTGGGCAATCTCTTTTCTGACTCTCCGCTCTTTTGCCTCAGCCGACTTTGTAATAGAGCGTTCATAGTCTGATGTGAGCGGTATGGGGTTGTGAAGCTTCTTCTTCAGATCCGCGCACGCGGCGTGATCTTCTGGGGTGCGCGGGAACAATGGCTCTATCGGCTTCTTCTTGTTGGCCACATCAATCTTCCACTTTTCATAAGACATTTTTGCGGACACTTCCAGTTCCTCAGGTGTCATCTCTCCGGGTAGCTTCTTCATATTCTGATGAGAAACTTTTGGGAGGGGAGATCGCTTATGTTTCGGTGATTTCTTGCTGCTGATGCTGCTGCTGCCCCTCCTAGTATAGTTACGCTTCCGCTTCTGGCTCTGAGGCTCAGGAGATGGAGACGGCTGAGGCGACGGTGGAGATGCCTGAGGCGACGGTGGAGACGGCTGAGCCGGAGAGTGGTGAGGCGGTGAAGGCGATGGTTGCGGTGAAGAATGGTCACGTGGCGGCGAAGGTGGATTGCTCTTCTGAAGAGTGGGTGACCTTGGCGGCACATAATTTGGAAGCACGATGTGCTCCTTTCTCCATAGAACACTCCCCTTTTTGGCTTCTCCTAGTTCAGTCAGCTCCCTATCTTCACCTGCAGGGTGGTCCAGCTTCAGCTCCTCATAATCATCCATCACATCATCCACCATGACGACAGCGTACCCTTCTGGAGTCGGGTTGCAATGATAAGTTGGTTTCTCCGGGATTTATAGGGCCATGCCGACCGCCACCGTCACCTTTAAGTTCAGCACTTGCACCTTAAGCTCACAACATGTGCTCTCCGTGATATAATCCACTGGGTAGCGTTTAGGAGCAGTCGTTGTCAGTGCATCATCATCGTCCTGCCGGAGCTGCGTGGAAGCTTGGGAGCTTTTCCGATTCGATGGGGCGCCGGTAGCATCGAATGCAGTTTCTAACAAGAGCTGTTGAGGTTGGCCGCCACTTTGCTGGCTAAGTCTGTCGATCAGCTCCTCCGCCCGCTTTAAGCCTTCTTCTACATTACGCATCCGCTCTTTGGTAGCCGTTTTCTCAGCCTCATTCGCCGCTTTCTCTCTCTCAGCCGCCGCTTTCAAAGCTGCCTCCCTTTCCTTCCTCCTCTGATGGATTTTATCTGGATATTTCTTGCTTTCCTAAGGGAAGGCAACTTTCCAACACTTGGAGCCTGGCGTGCCTCGTGCTCGTCCTAGGTGTTCTTTATTTTATAGGGCGCGTGTGAGCTCGTCGTTGTCTCTATCGGGAATGAACCGTCCCGCTTCAATATCACGTACTGCATCTCTAATATCTTCGATGGGCGGCAGGGGATCATCTATGTGTGACTCGTTATATATTGCCTTCCCATCTTTGTCCAACGTGCCCCCATGGCCTTAAAACTAGTTTCTTGTCCGTTCGTTCCATGTTGTAGGCTCTGGAGTGATCCCGGCATCAAAATACTTGGCCTCAATTGCCTCCCACTTAGGCATGCAACCGGCGTAGCCAGAAGGCCCCATTTTATGGTGGTAAATCTTCTTAGCGGCATTCATCTGATTTATTTCAGACCTTTGCTACGCGTACTCCGATTTCTTGTACGCCACAAAATCATCCCACTGCTCTCTTATCTTACCATAGCCGTGTTTGAAATCTGGAGTCTTTTCTACCTTGACAAATTTTAGGTACAAGTTTTTCTTCCAATTCTTGAATTTCTCGGCCATCTTGCTGAGAGCAAACTTCTTGACTCTAGCCTCTAGCTCCAGTCTAGCTACCGCCTCCTGAGCTGAATTATCCACCTCTGGCATCCGCAGGAGGAAATTATGCATGAGCATGTTCCAAAGCCTGTCTTTCATGGTGTCGCACACAAACGAGATTGTAGGGTCCTTTGGCTGCATCCATTCTCGAATGGTGATCTGGATGTTGTCCCTCACGAGAGTTCCGCATGCCTTCACATATTTTTCCTTGACATCGTCCGGAGCTAACGGTTCACCGTCTGGACCGACATCTTCGATCCTATACCTCACACTGTCATCCAACTTTTTGGTTGGGCCTCGTTTCGGTCTTGCGGAGGAATGGCCGGATCCGGATCCGGATGGCTAAAAGAAGAAAGAGTGTTAATATATGCATGTACATATACAGCTGCATTTTAATTAACAACATTTTAATCAACCTCGCCAGTGTTTTCTAGATTAAAGGTTCCGCAGGAGGCGGAGCCGGAGCCGGCTTGTCTCCCGTCCGATGCTTCTTCTCGGTGGAGAGACTCGTCTCCCTCACCGGAATCGTTCAGAAACCGGCGGGTGACATCTTGACATTCATTTTCGTTGATCATATCGTGAAGCAAGTTTTCCTCATTTTCATCTCTACGAAATATTGGATCATAGTATCTACAAATTAAGAATTGCAGGCTATTATAATGCAAATAATCAAAGTTGTAATCAATTTAAATCATTTAATAATCATCCCTCTTAGGAGAAGGCTACATGTAGAATTCACCAGATAATGTGGGCATAGTATGATGGACTCATAAACCTTAAGGTGTCAGCGACAAAGGATTTTATGAAGGCTTTCACTATCATGACACACTCAACAACCCAACCACACTACATCCATTAATAGTCGCGAGAGATCCAGATGTAGTGGAAGCCTACCAGAAGTCACACTAGAAAGTGAAACCCCAACCGAGTTAACCATTTCCTCGTCGGGTTTAAATCAATTTAAATGAATTTTTGGATTTATTTTACTTATTAAATCAAACCTTATCCACAACCTTATCCAAAACAGTGTACTGACATGGGGGTCCCATATGTCATACACTGTTATTAAAATTAAACTAAATGGATATTAATTAGCAATGGACCCCACATGTCATTGCCTCAATATTAATATAATTTAACTAATTAAATTAACCAGGGGCAGGGCCCACTTATAAGTCTAACATGTTTAATTTCCACTACACTTAATCTAACAAAGAAAAGGGGGTTAAGTGGTTGGGCCCATGTGTCATACACAGGGGTATTTTTTTAATTTGTCTGATTAGTTAATTAACTAGGATGGCCCAAGGTCAGTGAGGGTTAGGGGGTATTAGAAAAAGGATTAGCCCCTAATGGTGAAGCCCACGTCGGCGAGGCCGGTGGCTCGAAGCCGGCGCCCCTGGGCGCGGCGGCGTTCGCAGCAGGGGGGCACGGGAGTAGCGGTTCTGGGGTGAGTCAAGGTGGCCGGCGGCCAGGAGAGGTCGGCACACATGCGGGCGCGACAAGGAGCGGCCCGCAACGCGAGGGAAGGAGGAGCGGAGCTCCATCCATTGCGCCGCCGGGAGCGGGGCGTCCATGGAGACAAACGAGGCGGGGAAGAAGGGGGTTTGGAGGCGGAGCTCACTTGGGGGGGGGGGCAGAGAAGAGCTCGGGGAGGACGACGGTGGCCGCGGTGGTGCGAATCGAGGGGGCGGGGTAGACGGTCGTAGCGGTGAGGAAGCGCTCGAAGACGGCGAGGTAGAGGTCAGCGGCTCGAGGCGAACGGCGGCGAATCGGGCAGCCTGCCGGCGTCCGACGAGGAATTCCGCGCGTTTTCCTTAGTGGTTTCGGCGTCGACGAGATTTGGTGGAGTTGGGGAGGAAGAAGAGATGCGCGCGTATATAGTAAGGGACATCGGTCCCGGTTGGTAGCACCAACCGGGACCAAAGACTCAACGGTCCCAGTTGGTGCTACGACCCGAGATCGTTGGCCTGGGCGGGGAGGGACGTGGTGCTGCCACGTCACACAAGGGTCATCGGTCCCGGGTCGTAGCACCAACCGGGACCGTTGAGTCTTTGGTCCCGGTTGGTGCTACCAACCGGGATCGTTGACCCTTTTTATGCAATCTTTTCGTCTTCCTTCCCTTTTCAAATTTATTTTCTTTTTTAATTAGTTAGGTGTTTCAATTTGTTTGGAATTTGAAAAAACTTTTAACAGCAAAAGTGCTTCAATTTAATTAACTAATCCAAAACCATTTTTTGTTTTCAAAAATATTTATTTAACTATACGGTTTTACTATTTTAACTATACAATTTTACTATTTTCAATTAAAAATGCATTTTCAAATATTTATTGCATTTCATTTTTCTAAACTTATTTCAACTCAAGACTTTTGTTTGCATTCAACATGCACCATTCAAAGCCACATACCAAAATTTTAACCCTTTCTGACTTCATTTGTTATTTTTCATGCATTTAATGACTTATTTTGAGCTAAATGACCCTGTAATTAGAAAGCACTACAACTGAACTCATAAAAGGTTAAAACTTGGCATGGTATCATCATTTGATCCACATAGCATGTGTGCAAAAGCTGAGAGGATTACGACAAAAACTGGATGCACTTCGTGTACAAACTGGACCATCTCTTTCAAAGTACGAGGGTTTGAGACGAGAACTCATCTGTTTCAAAGGCATTTCATTTTTCTAAACTTATTTCAACTCAAGACTTTTTTTGCATTCAACATGCAACATTCAAAGACACATACTAAAATTTGAACCCTTTCTGACTTCATTTGCTATTTTTCAGTCATTTAATGATTTATTTTGAGCTAAATGATCGTGTAATTGGAAAGCACTACAACTTAACTCAGAAAAGGTTAAAACTTGGCATGTGTGCAAACTGGACAACCGAAACAGTGGTGTCACATCATGTTCAAACTTGGCTAATTGCAAACATCACAAAAAAACCACCAATGGTTCAATACATTATTACACATCACTTGTTTCCTACATTGCTTATGATCGCTTCTTGGGCCGTAACCACGGAGCATCTTCATTGCTTAATGGGATAGTTGGGTAAGTTTTCACTGTGAAGGGAGGAATTTCATGAAACTTATCGTAATCTTCAGACATGTCTGTCTTGTCCTCGACTCCCACGATGTTTCTTTTTCCTGAAAGAACTATGTGACGCCTGCGCTCATTGTCTGATGTATTCGTATCCTTGTTTTTTCCTTTTTTCGGTCTAGAAGACATGTCCTTCACATAGAAAACCTGAGCCACATCTTTGGCTAGGACGAATGGGTCGTCTGTGTGACCAAGATTCTTGAGATCCACTGTTGTCATTCCGTACAGCTGGTCGACCTTTACCCCATCTCCATTCATGTTGACCCAACTGCACCGAAACAAAGGGACCTTAAAAGTAAGTCCATAGTCAAGTTCCCATATCTCATCTATGTAACCATAGTATGTGTCCTTTGTACCATCCTCGTTTGTTGCATCAAAGCGGACACCACTGTTTTGGTTGGTGCTCTTCTTATCTTGGGCGACCGTGTAAAATGTATTCCCATTTATCTCGTACCCTTGGAAAGTCAATACAGTCTCAGACGGTGTCGCGGCCAGCAAGTAGAGTTGATTTCCAATAGTGGTGTCATGCATGAGACGTAATTGCAACCAAGTGCCGAAAGTCTCCATGTGTTTGACTTGAATCCATTGGTCATCCTCCCCCGGGAACTTGGAGCGTAGAACATTCATGTGTTCCTCGATATACGGTTGGACGAAGGTAGAACTTCGTAGAACTGTGTAGTGTGCTTGAGTCAAAGAATGCCCGTCCTGAAATATCTTTGCTTTCTTTCCTAGCGTTCCTTTTCCACTCAGTGTCCCCTCATACCGCGATTCAGGAACACCAATCGGCTTAAGGTCAGGAATAAAGTCAACACAGAACTCAATGACCTCCTCTGTTCCATAGCCCTTGGAGATGCTTCCTTCTGGCCTTGCACGGTTAAGAACATATTTATTTAAAACTCCCATGAACCTCTCGAAGGGGAACATATTGTGTAGAAATACAGGACCTAGAATGGTAATCTCGTCGACCAGGTGAACCAGCAGATGCGTCATAATATTGAAGAAGGACGGGGGGAACACCAACTCAAAACTGACGAGACATTGGACCACATCCTTCTGTAGCCTTTCCAGACTTGCATGATCGATTACCTTCTGAGATATTGCATTGAGAACTGCACATAGCTTCACAATGGGTACTCGAACATTTTCTGGTAGAAGCCCCCACAATGCAACCGGAAGCAACTGCGTCATAATCACGTGGAAATCATGAGACTTGAGGTTCTGGAATTTTTTCTCTGCCATATTTATTATTCCCTTTATATTTGACGAGAAGCCTGCCGGGACCTTGATACTTCTAAGGCATTAAAAAAAGATTTCCTTCTCTGCTTTGGTAAGAGCGTAGCTGCTTAGACGCCCTTTATCAGTATGCCTGTGGTATGGGTCTTTCATACGTTGCTGGTCCTCCCGTGCTTCTGGTGTATCTTTTGACTTCCCATACACGCCCAGGAACCCTAGCAGGTTCACGCAAAGATTCTTCGTCATGTGCATCACGTCGATTGAAGAACGGACCTCTAGGCCGCGTGTAAAAGAAATCTCGTTCCCAATAGGGTAGCTCCCAAAATATAGATTTCTTCTTCCACATGGCCGCGTGTTCGGTAACGGCGTCTTTCGGAACAGATTGACTGCCAGAACCCTTTCCAAAGATTACTTCTAGGTCATTCACCATACCAAATACATCAGCACCTTTAGGGAGCTTAGGCTTTTTCCGGTGATCTTCCTCACCGTTGAAATGCTTGCCTTTCTTTCTCACGATATGATTGGGCGTCAGAAATTGACGACACCCCAGGTACACAACCTTCTTACATTTATTCAAATATATACCTTTAGTCTTATCTAAACAGTGCGTGCATGCATTGTATCCCTTGTTTGACTGTCCTGAAATGTTACTAAGAGCGGGCCAATCATTGATGGTTACGAAAAGCAACGCTCGCAGGTCAAATTCCTCCTGTTTGTCCTCATCCCACATGTGTACACCTGGTTTGGCCCACAGCTCCAAAAGTTCATCGACTAATGGCCTTAGGTACACATCAATGTCGTTGCCGGGTTGCCTCGGTCCTTGGATGAGCACTGGCATCATGATGAACTTCCGCTTCATGCACAACCAAAGAGGAAGGTTGTAGATACATAGAGTCACAGGCGAGGTGTTGTGACTGCAGCTCTGCTCTCCAAAAGGGTTCATGCCATCTGTACTTAGACCAAACCATAAGTTTCTTGCTTCATCTGTAAAGTCTGAGTGGCCTCTCTCGATTTTTCTCCACTGCGACCCATCAGTGGGGTGTCTCAACTTCCTGTCTTTCTTACGGTCTTCTTTGTGCCATCGCAGCAACCTGGCATGCTCCTTGTTTCTGAACAGACGTTTCAACCGGGGTATTATAGGAGCATACCACATAACCTTAGCAGGAACCCTCTTCCTCGGGGGCTCGTCATCTCCCTCAGCATCACCAGGGTCATCTTGTCTGATCTTGTACCGACTCGCAGTGCATACCAGGCATTTATCAATACTCTCGTACTTTTCACCGCGATACATGATGCAGTCATTAATGCATGCATGTATCTTCTGCACATCTAATCCTAGAGGGCAGATAATCTTCTTTGGTTCGTGTGTTGTCGCGGGCAATTCGTTATCCGGTGGAAGCTTCGACTTCATTATTTGCAGTAACTTCTCAAATCCGGTGTCAGAACAACCAAAATTTGTCTTCCATTTCAACAGTTCCAGTGTGGTACCGAGCTTTGTGCTGCCATCTTCGCAATTTGGGTACAAGGGCTTTTTGTGATCCTCTAGCATGGTCTCCAACTTCTCCTTCTCTTTTCCTGTTTCACAGTCTCGCTTTGCATCAGAGATGACCCGACCAAGACCATCAGCGGTCTCATCCGATTCAGGTTGTTCTTCTTCATTGTCACCTCGAGGAGCTCCATCTTCTTCATTGTCTTCCATTGCAGTGTCACCGAATTCTTCAGGGGACATAGGATAGCTATCATCATCCTCCTCTTCTTCATTGTCTTCCTGCCTAACCCCTCTTTCTCCGTGCTTGGACCAACAATAATATCCGGGAATGAAACCTCTCCGAAGCAGGTGGCCTTGAAGTGTTCTCGAGGAAGAGTACTCCGCCACGTTCCGACAGTCAATACAGGGACAAGGCATAAAATTATCCACTTTGTTTGCATTAGCCACATCGAGAAATGTATGCAGGTTTGTAATAAACTCGGACCCGCGTCGATCGCTGTACATCCATCGCATCCGTGCTTCGATCTGCGTCATATAATTAACCATTACAATAACTTCGTGAATAGGGAAAAGACCACTATATATGCACACGTGCAGTATTTTTGTATCAGTTACAGATGGAGAAGATAAGGTTGCTAACCTCGGCCGAGGATACGGTGTTCTGAGGACCTAAGTGTGGCTCGGAAATTTCGTCGAACACCTGGTGTGCAATCAAAGGAAAAAAATTCTAGCACCCACCCCAACACAATCCTGAAAATTTTGGAGGCAAAATGGCAAAGTGCTGGCTGGGGAATTATATAGCCAGGGCAACGGTCCCGGTTTTTGCCAACAACCGGGACCAATGCCTCGCAGTGCGCCACGTGTTGGTCGCCAGAGCATTGGTCCCGGTTATTGGCAAAAACCGGGACCGTTGCCCCAGTTGAACCGGGACCGTTGCCCTATACAGACGAACCGGGACCGTTGCGAGGCATCGGTCCCGGTTCTGAAATGAACCGGGAGCGATGCCTTTTTTGGGCTGGACGAAAGGGGGGTCTCTCCACTAGTGAATGTATTATGTAGCAAAACTCCAGATGTATGTAAATATCATATAAATTTTTCATAATATTTTAAATTTTAAATACTTTTATTTTTTTATAAAATATGGTCTCAGGAGCGAAAACAATGACAGTCTCAATGACAACAAACATAGCAAAATAAAAGTACAGTCGCAGTAAAAAAATCTCCTCCTCTCTTCAAAACTTCTCTTATGTCAACGAGTTAAGCTTCTCATTTGGGCCAGGTGCAAAATATTAGGCCAAACCCGTGCTAGCTGCAAAAAAGATCTTGTTTGTAGGTTTTGTGCAACAAATGCCACAAAGACTGGTGTTAGCTGCAATTTCTCCTTCTTGGATGACACTACAGATTGAAAGTATTTGGTGCGGCGGCTCTTCTTCCTCTCTATACTTGCTACATCAGTTAGCAAAAAGTACTAGCTTTTGGGTCTTCGATTTTTTTAAAAGTTTTATCTCTCAAACTGTTTACTCAATTGACGATCCGTTTGTACCATCAGCTTTCTCACGACGAGATCTTCGAAACTAGATCCCATGTTAATATGTTTTGGAAAACTTTTTTTCATCACTATTTGCCACATTAATGTTCTACTTACCTGATAATTATTCATACACTTGCCACATTATACCATCTTGGTAGTTAAAACTTTTTTTTCATCAGTTACTCTCCACATTATTATTCTACTTACCTAATAATTATTTATATAGTTGACAGATTATACCAACTTGATGTTAAAATACTGTACACTAACATAATAAATGAAAAAATTGTTTTATGGTATTTTTATGTGTTTTTCTTTAGATTCACCTAAAAAATATTCATGTTTGTCATGTTATTTATATCCAAATGTCAAAATGATTTGTTGTGCTTAAACGATTGGTTACCGGTTATTTATCTTCGATTGCCGTATTTTTTATATCTAATTAACATGATGGTTTATTTTTCTTGTCAGTTTTATCAGTTTGAGTTGCCATTTTAATTTATCGAGTTGTATCCTAAGCTTTAGTATACGAAACTATTCCCGGCAACTATGTACAAATATTTGTGGCAACCGTTCACGGTAAAAATGGCAACTAGGGTGACGTAATCTAGCAACTGACGGTGACGAAATTTTTTTATCAAAACATATCAATATGGGATCTTGTTTCGAAGATCTCGTCGTGACAAATCTAAGGGTGAAAACGGGTTATCAATCGGGTTAACGGTATGCGAGATAAATCTTTTAGAAAAAATAAATTCAAAAAAGCTAACACGTACAGTTGATGTGCTCAGCTAGATCGAGCCGTCACACCAGGCGTGCATCGCTTGCGGCGGAGTTAGATAGCTTTTCCATTCTTTGTTTGCCGAGTGCAAAATGCCTTCCTCCATGCTCGCCAGTCCATGTCAAATCGGCCGCCGCTAGCACATGTACATGCACATGCGTCCAGCCGCCGGGTGGCTGCTTATCCCTTCAGCCTTCTTCCGCTTGGCTTAATGGCTCCTTCCGCATGCCACCGCTTGGCCGATTAAAGAGAGAAAGACGAGAAGGATAGGGCATGTGGCAGCTATGCGGAAGAGAGAATGCACGGGAGCGTGGCGGAGTCTGTCTCGATGAAAAAGGGAGAGCGGTGTGTTGTGGCTATCTTCAGGTCAAAAGATGGAGATGTCATCCTGAGTGGCGAAGTCCTTCTGATCCGCACACACATCTTCATTCTATATGTTATACATCTTTAGTTGATCCATCCTGCTTCCATGCCCAGCAGGCTTTGGTATTGAAAATCAATCATGCAGTATGTAAGTGCTTCTCCTTGGTTATTGCTTCGCTGTGGTAATTCTGTTTGATTATGCAAATGAATTGTTTTTGCTTGCCTGATTGGTTTAATTCTACGTTCTTTCTTTCTGATGTGCGGAAATGGTAACTGATGATGTTGTTCCGGCCGGTGAGAAGCCCACCTTTAACTTGAAGACTCACTTTCTATTGTCTTTACTTATCTCATGATATATTCCCTTACATTATTTATTTTCTTT
Source organism: Bromus sterilis (assembly GCA_950022295.1). Taxonomy (NCBI): domain Eukaryota; kingdom Viridiplantae; phylum Streptophyta; class Magnoliopsida; order Poales; family Poaceae; genus Bromus; species Bromus sterilis. Next base: position 32,451,816 of record OX465598.1, read on the forward strand.
GCAGTGATAGCATTAATCTTGATCACGGTGTTGCGCGGCGAGCTGGTCGTGTCATGTTGGCGCGTGAGTTTCGGCCGAGTCGTTGTGCTTGCATGCAGGAGCTGTTGAGAGGAAGTTGCACATGACCCGGTGGTCGTGCATGTAGTTGGCTTAGTGCATGCATGCAGTTAGTGGTTAGCTAGTCATGGGGTTAGTGGTCGAGCAACGCCGGGTACTGTGTGCACCCGGGTATAAAAGGCTCCTTACTGCGTATGAGGTGAGGTGCTGCAAGTGCATGTCGATGTAGAGGGATAGCTAGAGAAGTGAAAGATGTAGTTAGAGGTGTAGTTTTCGTGTGTGCCGAGTATGGCTTGGCTGGCACCGGGAAGAGCTCCCCTATGTGGTGCAAGGTCTCCTCTAGGTAGTATAGCGTACGTGCGCATGTATCTCCTCCATGTATATGTGTGAGTCATTGTGAGAAATAAAGCCAAGATACAGACCGGCATGGTGGTGACCGGCGTGAGCGTTTCCAAGTCGAGCAGCGAAGGCGCGGCACGGCGCGGCTGAATGGAGGCGCTGCACCGGGTCAAGAAGGCGTTTGTCGCCGGGGCATATGTCGCTGAGAAACAAGGTGGAGGTCATAGCGGCGGCCATGGCAGCATTGAGAACGACCGTATCAAGATTAAGGGGGAATTGATAGCATTAATCTTGATCACGGTGTTGCGCGGCGAGCTGGTCGTGTCATGTTGGCGCGTGAGTTTCGGCCGAGCCGTTGTGCTTGCATGCAGGAGCTGTTGAGAGGAAGTTGCACATGACCCGGTGGTCATGCATGTAGTTGGCTTAGTGCATGCATGCAGTTAGTGGTTACCTAGTCATTAGAGAAGAGAAAGATGTAGTTAGAGGTGTAGTTTTCGCGTGTGCCGAGTATGGCTTGGCTGGCACCGGAAAGAGCTCCCCTATGTGGTGCAAGGTCTTCTCTATTGTAGAATAGCGTATGTGCGCATGTATCTCCTTCTTTATATGTGTGAGTTGTTGTGAGAAATAAAGCTAAAATACAGGCGTTCGTGCGCCGCAGCGTTCGTCACCGGAAGAATTTGTGGTGTCTCCTTCGTCTACATCTATCCGGCGTTTGTGCCGCCGGGACATTGCTCGGCGTGTGTCGCCGAGGAGGGCTCATTAGCCCCAACATGCAGCAGCTGCATACGCCCCATTGTTTCTTAATGCATACCCAAGTGACTCAAGTTTATGATTCCTATACGTATACATTGTTTCCGTCCATTGGTATGTCTACATCTTTGTGTGCTAGATTAATATCTAACTGTATACTGATCAACAATCATTGTCGAGTCTCGGAGGGTTATGCTTTCGTGTGTTGTTTCTTAAGAGGATGTTGTTCTTCAGATAAGCAAGGGTTTGATAATGAATTAGTGCTTTTGGATGTGCGACCTCCTACTTCCCAAATTCATATATAACCCTCTGGCAGGTTTGGTACATACGAGCCCCATATTTTACCAAAAAAATTATTTGCACTACACATGCACTTTGTATTTGATTCCTAGTATGATTCCATCCAATAATTTGTTGATACTTTCTCTCATCTCCCTAGATGGCTTATGAGAATGTCACTTCTTTTTATAGTGGAATAACTAAGGAAGATTACTAAATTTCTTCATGTATCTATATTACAAGTGTTGTTACTCCTTTTTTTCTTTAAAAATATAGTTCTATATATGGCGACATTTTTGCAATGATTTTATCATGGTTTCCACAGCAACGCGCGGGGTATCTTCTATTTCGCGAATACGCCGAGGCGTATCATTTCATTGATAGGTAGAGAGTAAGTTACAAACCAGCAGCCTAAGTAACGTACACCGAGAGGGAGGGGGGGTTACAGTAGGCGCTATAGAGCAAGAAGGGGGTTGCTCAGCCCCAAATTACAGGACCTATGTTGCGGGAATGATGATGACCATGCCGCACACGCTCGCTTGCACCTAGCGCCGCGCCTCATCCTTGATGGAGCTGACTAGAGCCGTTGTAGAGGGTTGCACCTTGTCAAAGATGCATGTGTTGCGGTGCCTCTAGATGGTCCAGGACGTCAGCGCGATTAGGGATCCAAGGCCCTTGCAAAGGGGGGGGGGGCTGGAGACGCCTCGACAGCCGACGACCACCAGTCATAGAACCTCATGGTGTCGTACGGGGGCTTAATGGTGTTTCGGCACCAGGAGAGGATTTCGTGCCAGGCAATGCGGGAGAACACACACACCCAGCCAGCAGGTGTTGCATCGTCTCGTCCTCTTGGGCGCACAGGGGGCAGGAAGGTACATGGGGAAGGGCATGCCTAGAGAGGCGCTCGGTAGTCCAGCAGCTGTCCAGCGACGCAAGCCAGAGGAAAGCTTTTATGTTGAGTGGTGCGCCATTCTTCCAGATGAGGTGCCACTGCGGCGCGGTGCTTGAGCCATGGAAAAGCGCCAAGTAGCAACATTTCGCGGTGTAAGTTCCGCTATCTGTATAGGGCCATGAGATCCGCTCAGGGTACTCGCAGTTCGTGATCGTGCGCAGCGCCGCCAGAGGTCGACGCATTCAACCAGAGCCCTGACACCCAGCACCCCTTGGATGTCTCAGATCCAGGCACGGTCGATGAGTGCATCATGTACAAGGAAAGACCGTCAGACTCCCCTAGGAACCAGAGAGACCAAAGTGGGCACGATCTCAAGGATAGAACGGCCCTCGAGCCAGTGGTCGGACCAGAACTTGCAAGCGCGCCCATCGCCCAAAGTCTAGGAAATAGATGTGCGAAAGATGTTACAGGCGTCCTTGTCGACGGGAAGCTGCAACTGGCGCCAGGGACGCGAGCTATCTGTAGCCTGCAACCATAGCCAGTTCTAGTATATCCAAAAGATTGAGCTCCCCTCCACTTGGTGGACTTTTTCTTGGTTCTTTTCTTTCTGGTTATTTAGGTTATCTGTGTTGTGTCCTCAACTGGATATTATGGTATCGGTGCTCATGTGTGGATTTTGTATCATATTATTGTTTTATCGATAAATCGAAGCGAAAGTGTGGTCCGTAACATTTAAACTTTTAAGTACTTTGAATCACACAGTTGGAGGCTTCATGAAGGAGAGTGAGCACATGATTCAATTCGGCGTGAAAATATACAATTAGAATGTCATTATGCCACTAAGGCTCTTAATGCATAGATTAATTTTAAAAACAGGCTCAAGTGACTGTTAGAATTCTTACATTTTCCTTTTTTTTAGCGAAAACGCAAAAGCTTTGCGTTTCATTGCATTGATAGAAAAGAATGTTATATGTACAAGTCCAAAAAGGACCCACACCACCCAACAACACACACACAACCCAGCCCTAACTAAGTAAGAAGAAGGCTAAGTCCGCGGGCCCCCGCGCTCGCCCAGTCCCGCGCCTCCGCCTTGATCACGTCGATAAGGGAGGCCACCGAGGGGCGTGCGTTGTCGAAGATCGCTGTGTTTCGATGCTTCCAGATCCACCAAGCCGTCAGCATAATCGCCGACGAGGTACCCCCACGCAACAAGCGAGGGGTGTCGCTCGTCACCCGCGCCCACCAATCTGCGAATACATTTTCCTTTTGAAACAGACATCAAAGAAAAATGGTCTCCATCTTTCATTTGAACCAAATGCATGTATACCAAATAGTGGTCTTACATTTTCCCCTTCACTTTTCCTCCAAATCAAAAAGGCCCTGAAAAATTAGGACAAAAGAGAGCATGCACATCAACAAATTGCTAATCTGTGAGCTAATTAAGAGAAAACCACCCTTTCAGAACAACCACTTTTTTTAGTCGTTTTCCAAAACACGATATTTCTCTACAATCTTAATTACGAAGACAACAAACATGAACTATTATTCTGAGGTAACCAAGCGTCCAAGCGTAATAAACTAATAACATAAGCTGTACATCATTTGATGCGATGGGGCCCTTTATTATTGATTCATGCATAAGATAAGTCCATAGTACATGAAATCATAAAACTAAAACATCACAAACTAAAGTACGTGACCAGGTGCACAAAGAAAAGAAAAAACATGAAAGCTTGGGCTCCATCTTCCGATTTATCACATAGAGAGAACTTAGGGGTTTGCATCACCATAACCGCTGCCACCTCCCGTGCCGCTACCGCTGCCGCCATTCTGACCACTTCCCGTGCCTCCACCATTAGCATTAGCATTCGCATTCGCATATGGGTAGTACCAGGCATTACTCGCAGCACCGGAGCCAGTACCAGTGCCGCCACCTTCTCCGTAGCCACTGGAGCCAGGTCCAGCTGCCTGTCCGCCGCCGCTGCCACCGCCATTACCTCCTGCGCTAGATTGTCCACCATAACTATCCCCATAACCATATGATCCACCGCTCGTTTGGCTGCTAGAGCTTGAGCCGTCGCCGGACCCAGCGCCATGCCCGGTGCCACCTTGCTCCGACGAACCGCCCCCGCTGCCGCCCCCTCCGGCAGTTGCGTGGGATCCACTATAGCCACTGTAGGCATTCCCATTGCCACTCCCAGCTCCTCCACCGCTGCCGTTCTCAGTCCCGCCACCATTTCCCCCTCCTGAGCCGGTTCCCGTGGAGCTGGAGTATCTAACCACCCTAGTGGCGCTGGCTAACCCAATGCTTAGTAGCACAACCAAGCTAAGCGACACAAGCTTAATGGAAACCATTGTGAGAGAGTAGCTAAATGCTAGATGAGACCCGTTGATGGTAGACCATGGAAATGCATGGGTATTTATAGGCTTATAGCGCTGAGGTGATCCTGCAAATGTACGTTGGAGCCGTGCATCTGCTTGATCTAGTGGGGTTTCATTTATGTCAAGCGTATCAGCTCCCGATCACGCCAATCTTGTTTGACCGACTTGGAGACGACTTGGCAGCTGACTGTAAATTGGTTGATCTCCATTGCAAGAGGCAGCAACTAGCTGCACCTTTGCTTCCTTCTAGGGTCACTCCAGTGCGCATACTTGCATGGTTATGTCTAAAACCTCGTGCAAGCATACATTGACTTTTCCTTTAGAATCATGTCAGATTTGACTAGGAGTTAATGGATAGACACTACGAACGTCTATTGGAGTATTGTTTTTAACCCAAAGAGCTAATGGTAGTTCATGTTTGTGCAAATTTAATTAATGAAAAGATCTACAACAAGTGTAAGGGCTGGTGTCACGATGGGAGTATCCTAGCTAGTATCATACTCCCTTCGTTCCAAATTAGATGACTTTTATTTGTGTATATGTCTAGCTATACATGTGAAGAACAAATAGAAGTCATGTAATTTGGAACGGAGGAAGTACATGTCAACTAAAACAACTCATAATGAGAATAGGTAGTAACATAGATACCACATAAAAAAATATGATGTGGCAAGCAATTAAGGAGGAGGGAGGCAAACAGAGTAAGATAATATGTTACCATCACATAGCAGTTCTCAATGCAAAACGAGTCTACAAGACAATGTTACTCTCATATGACACTAGTAACATAGACTAGTAACATGTGCGTGTTACTAGTCTAAGTTACTCCCACTATGACCAACCTAAGAAATTTTGATGATGCGGCGTAGAATTAAATGAACAAAAAAAGAGTTGAGTGTCATATTATGATACCGTATCATAATAAATGCTACGCTAGTATGTATCTTGCATGGAAATATATAAATAAGGTCATCTATGATACTAACCTATGATACTATGCATCGTCAAGGTAGTATCATATACTAGTATCATATGCATGATAATCAATGCGGAGTAACTTAAACTAGTAACATACACATATTACGAGTCTATGTTACTACCTCCATAGTGTAAAACATATATGTGGTTTCATGCAAGACCTTATTTATTATGTTATAGACTCATTTTGCTTTGGTATGTGTGATGTTACAGTAACTAGCTAAGTTACCCCAAGCACTTCTCTCCTCGTTAACTATATGCCACATAAGCAAACTTATCTTAAAATGTGTGATGTTACTATCTAAGTTACTCCCATTGTGCCAGCCTAGAAAGATATGAAATAGACTTTTTACCTTACTTTATATAAAAACCAACATCATCATATATTCAAGTTGTCAAGCATAAAGACGCATTTGCTGGGGCACAACACAAATAGCCCAAAGAAAAGAAAAAAAAGTAGACACTGAGGAGATGAGACCGTCATCGCGCGCACCGTCTCTGCCAAAGCATCCACCATGCACCCGAGTCCCACCTGTCGCTTAGGAAGAGGGAACCAACGTTGTAGAAAAGACAAATATATGAATAGTGAGTCTAACACAGGCCGTATAAAACCTTGTTCTATCTTGTTCCTAATCGTCCATGGGGCTAAGGTCATCACCACGACCACTAACCAGAAGAGGTGTCTCCTCTTGCTGGTTGGATAGCCCGAGTTTGCAGGAACTCATCCAGATCTTGGGCCTAACATTCAGGGCCCAGAGCCTCTTAGGGAAAACTCTAAATAAAACGACCCACAGAGCAGGTGAAGAAAATGTGGGTGCCCATCTTACCACACACAAAGAACATACATAGCACATCTCAAGGGCCGTATCGCTTAAGAACTTCCGTACCCAACGGCAATCAATCACGAAGAAACAGTTAAAGGAAGATTTTAATCTTCGGCGGGATTGACGCTTCCCACAAAGGACACATCCATGGGAGGGAAGGGCTCCAGCACGAAACTCGATAAGAAAATTTGACCAAGAAAAAACCCGAGTGAGTCAGTCCCTAGGAGAAAATATCCGGTGAGTCCGACAACACTGCTAGAAGGACCACCCGAACGGAGCTCCAAGCATCGGTCTCCTCTGGTCCAAATGTCCTTCGAAACGAGATGTTCTTGTTTCCAATACTAAAAAGCCGCGGAGACGACAATAAGAGGGTCGGAGAAAATGGGAAAAGTGGAGGGTAAAATGGGACTGCATGGAATCCCCATTAACTCATGGGTCAAACCGTAATAGAGTTAATTCTCCATTGCCTAATGCAATGGATAATCCAGAATGGATCTCCTATTTAATGGATTGTATGGCTCGCCAAAACTCCGAGGCGCACTCCTGCTCACAGGAGAGGAGAGGATGACCCCGCAGGTACTTGGACTCGATCAACTGGAGCCACAACCCCCCCCCCTACCCCACGTAATATCTGCCAAACCCGACGTAGCATAAGGGAAACATTCATGTGGAGGGATGATAGAATCTTTATATATGTCACCCATATCTTTTGGGAGGAACAGGTTGGTCCACTTGACCCATGTGATATTTTTATGCCCATTTGATCCTTGCGCCAAAAGAATCTAGTTATATCCCTATCAAAGGATCTATGCAATCCTTCAGGTATGATATATATCCCCAGTATATACATGTGGAGGCTGGACAGGCAAGCATCGATGGTTCGGCGCGAGAGGCCACCCTCTACATAAGGGGGTCAAATCCTTCAATCAAGATCCTTGAGTCATACATAGGAATTCCATGGTAGGATATGTGAAGCATGGATAGCCTACAATTCAGCTTGTCCGCTATCCTCTATATATCCCCCTCAGAGGACCCAAAAAATAATTTCACTCTTTTCAAAGTTAATCTTCATCCCAGACATGTCCTCGAAGCAAAGAAGAAGGAACTTGAGGTTAATGACATCAAGCTTAGACCCCTCGACCATTATATGGGTATTGTCCGCATATTGGAGGTGGGTGATCCCACCTCCTGGAAACAAATGGCCCACCACTCCTTGCAGGTGGCCAGCTAGTCGTGCCTTATCAAGGATGCAAGCTAGGGCGTTCACATCAAGGTTAAATAAGTTCGGGGAGGTAGGGTCCCCTTGACTAACCTAGTGTGAGGATCTAACATATGTAGACCCACTACGAACCAACTGCATGATCCAACATCACCACCGATCATGGAAGCCCCTATGCTCCATAACAATCCGAAGGAAGCTCCAATCTAGGTGGTCATAGGCCTTTTGAAAGTATAATTTCAAAAGGATGACCTTATGGTGAGGCACTATAATATCGTGCACGCTCTCATTCAGATCCAAGATCCCATCATGGATCTTATGGCCCCACAGGAAGGCAAATTAGCATGGATTGGAGAGCCTCTGAAAAAATGGTGACACTCGCCTCACGCACACCTTGGTGAAGAGTTGTTCAATTGCATTAATCACCTTAATTGGATGGAACTGACAAATATTTGTATCCCCAACTATTTTTTGGGTCAGGGAAATAATGTCATGATTGAGCCTAGCCACCTCTAGGGTCATGATATAAAACTCCTTACAGATGGGAATAATCACGGCATGGGGCTGAGGTCAGAACTTGTGGAAGAACACAACCAGGAGGCCAGGAGCCGAGATGCCCTTCATGTCCGCAATGTCCATCCTAACCTCCTCTGGAGATAATGGGAGACTCAATTCCGCATTCTCCTCCACAGACACCCGATTCTCCGCAGCCGAGAGGGAGGGGACAGAATGGCCCTCGGTCGTGAAAATGACTTATAGAAGGAGTAAATATGGGCGTTGATCTCCCCTTGTCCTTCAATAACAGTATCCCCCTCCCAAAGACAAGGAATTGATACGGCCAAAATGCATCACTATTTAATATCGTAATTCATCCTTATTCATTGATATATTTCATATTACGATGATGTTCTTATGTTGTTTTGGCTTGTTTTACACAGTTTGCAACTTTCCGGTGCCGAAACAGCAGGCGCATGATTCAGCGGTAAAAATTGGACGCTGAGTTGCTGAAGAAGAATAACTCCAAATTACCTGAAAAATCGACGGAGGGTATTTTACGAAGGATTAACGAAGACACGCCGAAGAGGGGCCACAGGGGGGCCACAGGGGCCCCAGGCGGCCACCTGGCGCGGCCCCACCCCCAGCCGCACCGGGAGGGCGCCTGGAGCCCTGGGGCCACTCCCGGCTCCCCCCTCTGGCCTATATACTCCTCGTTACCCGAAAACCCTAAAAAGAGAAGCTTTTACGGAGTTCCGCCGCCGCTCTGTGGCGGAAACCTACAGAGAAGAAAAGGGCTCTCCGGCGAGCAGATTCCGCCGAGGAGAACACCTCCCGGAAGGGGAGATCATCACCATCGTCATCACCATCGTCACGTGCATCATCGAGATCATCATCAACATCATCCCCAACATCAGCACCATATCCACCACCATCCAATCTCACCTCACAAGTTTATCTTGTGTTGTAATCCGTACTATCTATCCTATCTACTCTACCGGCGTTGATTACTAACGTGTGATGAATGCTATTGAGTTTTGTTGGAGAATTATCATTGTGTCCAGATTGTTTATCATATATTTATCACCTCTGATCATGATCTCTTTTATGTCTTGTGAGTAGTTACTTTAGTTCTTGAGGACATGGGAGAAGTCTAGTTGTTAGTAGTCATATGATATTGAAGTAATATGTGTTATTTGATATTTAAGTTGTGTTGTTATTTTCCTAGTGGTGTTGTGTGAGTCGAACACTCAACACTTCGCCTTATTAAGGACCTAGGGGAATACATTGTGTATAAAGAATGCTTACGGTGGGTTGCCGGAGTGACAGAAACCTGAACCCCAGTTTGCACACTTTTGCACAAGGGAATAATGGATCCTTGATCTTATTGTTGTGGTTAGGCTTTGCCTTAATTTCTATCTTGTATTTGCGGATGCTTGCAAGATGTTTAATCATAAGAGTGCACTTATCTTAGTCTAGAAGGTGTGCTAGCATAGATCCACCCACATCTTTGGTGGTTGTTCTCCCCCTATTGAAATTGTGCCTTATGAAATACCAACTGGTATTATCGATTGTGTTTTGGCTAATCGTTATGCAGGAGACAGACATCCCAGTGAACACTTGATACGTACCAAACGTATCTATAATTTCTGCTTGTGCCATGCATGTTTTGTGTGACTTTGCCATGTTTTACATACACTTCCATACACTTTTGATCATATTTGGAATAACTTATTAACTCAGTGAACCCAGTTGCCAATTCATGTTTTCTGTTGTTTTTGTATTTCAGGTTTTACGGCCATTAAAAGTGCTCCAAAAATTCCGGAAAAATTATATAAAAAATCAGCGTCCCGGAAGCTTCCGGAATCACCAAGGAAGGAAGGGAGGGCCACCACCAGGCAGCCAGGAGAGTGCCTGGAGCGGCCCAGCCCTAGGCCGCGCCACCTACCCTTCTGACTGCCTCGTGGCCCCTCTCGGTGCCCCCTTTGGCCCCTATTTTTACCCCCACGGAGGAAACCCTGATTCCGGAACCCTTTTCTCCAGAAGCAATTCCGATCTCCGCTGCCATCGCCATCAAGTTTCGGGGGGACATAATTCCTGTTTCGGCACCCTACCAGGACGGGGAAGTGCCCCCGGATTCATCTCCATCGACGTTTCTTCCTCCCTCCATGAAGCGGGAGTAGTTCTCCCTCGGGGCTGAGGTTTCTACCAATAGCTATGTGTTCTTCTCTCTCTTCCATGATGTGATCTTCGTTGTGATCATAGGCTATGTTAATCTAGGGTGATCCCATGATATTTTCCCTTCCTCTATGAATTGGATTGATGTACTCAATTGATCTTATCTAGTATAATCCCTGAGACCACGGTGACAGCGGTCTATTGGACTTGGGTTAGAAGAATATTTTCATGAGTGATTTCCTCTTTTGTGTGTGGATTGAAGATTGAGAGTCTCTTGGTGATTGTCTTTGACTATCCTTGAGATATGTTGTGGTGATTGTGGTACTCTCTTTGGATGGCCGCGGTGACATTGGGAAATCCATAGATTGAGAACTACGAACTTTGAGGTGTGCTTTTTTAGCCCTACATAATTCTCATCCTCTCTTGACCACAAAGGAATGACCTCCGAGTGCGTCTCGATTGCATGTTTTATGGGAAATATCATGTGATTAGACTATGTTAATGTTGTTGAGAGTTGCCACTAGTGAAAGTATGAAGCCTAGGCCTTGTTTCCATCATTGTTACACGGTTTGCACTCACTTTTGTTACATGTTTGCTTGCTGCACTTTTTATTACAGATTTATATTACCTTGCTTTGCCACACCTATCACTCGTATTTTACCATCTCTTCGCCGAACTAGTGCACCTATACAACTCCTAGTTGTATTAGGTGTGTTAGGGACACAAGAGACTTCTTGTATCTTAATTGCAGGGTTGCTTGAGAGAGACCATCTTCAACCTCTACTTCCCTGAGTTTGATAAACCTTAGGTCATCCACTTGAGGGAAATTGCTGCTGTCCTACAAACCTCTGCACTTGGAGGCCCAACATAGTCTACAAGAATAGAAGCGTGCGTAGACATCAAGCTATTTCTGGCGCCGTTGCCGGGGAGGTAAGTGTTGAAGGTATATCTTGAGATCTTGCAATTAAATCTTTTCGTTTCTTGTTTTTATTTTCACTAGTTAGGCTTTATGGAAAACAACAAAAATATTATGAGAGAGCTTTATGAGCTCTACCTTGAGTTGGGACATGAAGTGTTTGAAGAGAAAATAAAAAAGCCTATGGAGCTTTATTATTTGCATAACACTCATGATAGTAGTAATGTTATTTGCATGTATTCTTTGAATACTTTTAATACTAATGATATGCAAAACCATAAGCTTGGGGATGCTACATTTTATGAAGATGATCTTTTTAGCCCCCCAAGTTTTGATGAGGAAATTTATTTTGATGAAACTTTGCCTCCCATCTATGATGATTATTGTGATGACACTTATGCTATAAAGAATAAATTCTTACAAGTGCATCATGATAAGAATGATTCATGTGATAGATATTTTGTTGAGTTTGCTCCCACTATTATTAATGAGAAGGATTTTGCTTATGTGGGGAGTAACAAATTTTCTATGCTTGTGGATCATGATAAGAAAGTTTTATGTGATACTTATATTGTTGAGTTTATTCATGATCCCTCTGAAAATTATTATGAGAGGGGAACATATGCTCATAGATATCTCAATAATATCAAATTCCATCTCTTTATGTTGAAAGTTTTGAAGTTGCACTTGTTTTGCCTTCCTATGCTAATATCTTTATGCTTCAATGAGTTATTTATCTCCAAGATCCCTTTGCATAGGAAGCATGTTAGACTTAAATGTGTTTTATATTTGCTTCTTGATGCTCTCTTTTGTTCTTCAACTCTTATTCCTTATTCCTATGAGATCATCATTAAAATCTTCAGCCTATCTTTATGGCTATAAAGAAAGAGCTTTAGGGAGACAACCCTTGTTATCTTTACTTTCAGTTTGTTTTTACTTATGTTTTTAGTGGTCTTGATGATTGTTACTACTGTAGCAACATCATTGTATCTTTATTTTCAAGCTCTGTGCCAAGTTATAGCCTCATATGACAAGGGAAGTGAAAGTTGTGACATGCTGTCCAGAAAACAGATTCTGTCCTCGTGACGGGAAAATCAGATTAAATCACCAGTTCATCTTTTTGATCTGAATGTTTTACACAGCGTGCTCTATACAATCACGGAACTTTCGTATGTTCTGAGTTTTTTTATTTGAGTTGCAGAAGTACCCCTAAAAAATTCTTTACTACCTGTTGTTCTGTTTTTCACAGATTCTGCCACGTTTTGTCTCTCCTTACTTTTGCAAACCTTAAGCTTGCTTTTTCTTTGCAAAAACCTTTTGGCAATTTTGAGAAACAGTAGCTATTCAAGAATATCTTTATATCCAGTAGGGAAAAATTATTTATTAAGGGTACTAACCTCTCTAATCAGCTTATGATGAGTTATGTATGAAGGGAGTTTTCAAGTGTGCGATGGAAGATGATGAAAGAAGATTCGGGAGTGTCAAGCGCTCAAGCTTGGGGATGCCCCCATGCATCCCCAATAAATATTCAAGGAGACTCAAGCGTCTAAGCTTGGGGATGCCCCCCCCCGCATCCCCTTCTCCATCAACAATCATCAGTTCGTCCTTCGTCTCACTATATTTTTATCACTTCATGCGTTATGTGCTATGCTTGGAGCGTCCCGCTCTTAGGTTTTATTTTTAGTTTCTTTACCTTTTCTTGCTGTTCATAACAAGTTAGATCCCGTCTTACTTTGTGTGGGAGAGAAACACGCTCCACTTTAAACTAGAACATCTCATAGGATTTTATGCTTATCTTTTGTTGTGAGTGTTCTTTATCTTTTCATAGCTACTGTTCTGTTTAGTTGTAGTGCTTTAGAGTTTCTCTAGAGCTTTTGTCTCAGGTCTGAAATTTCTATAATTTGCATGCTTATCTTGTTTGGAGAGTTTGCCTGTTGCACTGAGTTATGTGTCTTGACTAGAAAGTAGGTAGTTGAAGTTGCTATTCTTTTTGTAGTAGTAACTTGCAATAGTTTTGAGGTATTGACTTGAGTAATGTTTGAACTTTTGGTGTCAAGAGCTTTAGCCTATTAGTGATAGATGTTGTATTTTGGGCAATCCGTGTGTTTTTCGAAAACCAAAAACCCGTTGAGAACTCTAGCTACTAGATGGATCACTAATCTCTGGAGGGGTTGAACATTAGAGTACACTCACGTACCATGAGTCGAGGATGCGCAAGGATAACCAAACCCCCATACACTCCTCCTCGGGGTACTTGTCTCTTTGTGGACCTCCTGATTAGATTGAGAGTTACCGATAATAAGTGCATGAGTTCTTCGTACTAATGTGATTATTCAAAAGTTGACACTTCCACCTACCCATATTTTTCTAGACTCTCCTGTGTCGTGCATTGCCTTCTTCTCACTCCGAGAGTTGGCGTCCACCTTCGCCGGTACATCCAAATCCTTGGCACGATACGCTCTGTCATCATAAGCCTCATTATATCCTTCCTCAAAACAGCCACCATACCTTCCTATCAAGGCATTTCCATAGCCTTTCCGAGATATATTGCCATGCAACATCCACCTTCTCATGACTTGATCTTCATGTCATACATGCTACTTGCTTGATCGATAAGACGCATGCTAGTTGGGCCTTGCCCTAATCATTTCTACATGACGCGCTAGTATCATTGCATATCCTGCTATCTGATTGAAAGAGAGTGTTATACTCTTCAAGCCCTCGTTGATTACCCCAAGTGCAGAGTGAGATATAGTGCAGCGGCAAGTTTTCCCCTCGCAAAGATACCAAGGTTTGTCTCCCGTAGGACTCCGAAGGTTACAAGAAGGTGGTAAAGTTAACAATGGCGCCGAGGTTGTTAGCTTCACCTGGACCTGCACACAGATACAAATAACTTTTCTCCCAACGAGTACAGAGGAGTTGTCAATTCCTCCGGCCTTGTCGTTTACAAAGGATCAACGCAAGAGATAATAATAGTGGTAACTGAAAGTAAAGACGGAAAGTAATAAGGGTGTAAACGGTGATATGAAGATGGACCAGGGTCCCGTGATTTTCACTAGTGATGTCTCTCTCCCAAAAGACGATAAAAGTGCTAGCGAGGTAAACAAATCATAGTTGGGCAATTGACAGGATTATGAAGGCACCGCAATGCTAACTATGCTGCAAAGAAAGGAAGGGCTCAAAAGCAATGGGCAGTACGCCAAAGTAAATAGACCGAAATCCATCTGCATCTACTACAAATCATCCACCTTGAGATATCTATCCAGAACATCTCGCTGGTATTAAGTTGTGAATCCCACCCAAAGTGTAAACTCAAAGCAACAGACAACTGCATTAAAAGAACTATTTGTAAAGTAAACAATCCTTGCACCCGCAGGTACAAGCACCGTTGTTTTATCCCTGGTGGCAACATCACATCCCCTAGTCTCATGTTTCTGTCACTCAAGCTAGACATCGAGGGGCTGAACCCACAATCGAGCATAACGCTCTCTCTTGGAGTTGCAAATAAAATACTTGGCCAAAGCAAATACCGCAATGGACAACATGCAAGAATTTACTCAAGAACAAAATATAAAAGAGAAGAACCAAATATATTACTCATCACAATTTTAACATAGTCTCATAATCCATCAGATCCCAACAAACTCAGCATAGCAACAGCAGAAATTACATAGGTGCCTCGACCATGTGAGGCAGCTCACGAGGACTCGAAAGTGTAAGCACAAAAGGGGGAGAGATAGATCACATAGCTACTGGTCACGGACCCATGGTCCAAGGGAAACTACTCGCGGTACATACGGGAGGTGTCCATGGCTATGGAGGGTCTCCCGGAGGGGTTAGCTTCTCCCGGCAGGGTGCCGGAGCAGCTTCTCCAGGCAGCCCCGATCTAGAAACGGCGGCGGCGGCGGAACAGAGGCGATATCACGAAAGAGGAATCCGTATTAGGGGTTTCCACCCCGAGGGGTAAATATAGGCGAAGGGGGGCGTCGAGGGGACCCACCAGGAAGCCAGGAGGCCTCCTGGCGCGGCCTAGGGTGGGGCCGCGCCAAGGGACCCTCCTAGCCTCCTGGTGGTGGCCCCACTTCGCTCCTTTGGTGTTTCCGGAAGCTTCCGTGACGCTGATTTTTTATCTGATTTTTCCGGATTTTTTGGAGCACTTTTAATGGCCGGAAAACCTGAAATACAAAAACAGCAGAAAACAGCAACTGACATCTGGGTGCATTGGGTTAATAGATTACTCCAAATATGCTCAAAAGTGTATGAAAGTTCAAGCAAAACATGGCAAAGTCACACAAAACATGCATGGAGCAAGCAGAAATTATAGATACATTTGGGACGTATCAGCATCCCCAAGCTTAATTCATGCTCGTCCTCGAGTAGGTAAATGATAACAAGCATAATTTCTGTGGTGACATGCCACACAACCATAAAAGGACTTTTAAGTAAAGCAATCAAAGCATGCAATTCAATTCAAGTCTTAACAAGCAAGAGTCTATATTAGCATTGACACAAGCAACAAAAGAACAAAAGGTGCAAGAGCTCTTGTTGTCCGTGACTCGAATGTCTCCAGATGGTGTTTGCGTGCAAGCAAGGGATAGGTAAATACGAGAGAGAAAACAAGGTTGTTGAGAACAACTATCTACTAAAGTTTCACACTTGGTCTCCTTTGGATTCTTATCTGGACTCGTCCCCAGACCACTAGTCAGGTACAAGTCAAACTGATCCACTCCCTTTCGATATTTTGAGCGCTCATGCAATGGATGAGCGTGAGCAAGAAAGTTGACACCTAAAAGGCGAAACAGAAAGAAGGTGGAGGAGGAAGACAAAAAGGTGTGAAAGGCTCACATCAATGAGGACAATCATAGGCGAGAGAAGGCCATATGATAGATATGATGTGAGGAGTAGGGATTGCCATGTAACAGATGCACATGTGAGCTAAAAGCTCTCCAAGGGAACTATTGGGGGTGCATCTAACTTTCTTGCTCAAGAAGACCTAGAGCTCGTTTGAGGAGGCTCATCATTGGAATATACAAGCCAAGTTCTATAGTGTGAAGGTCCCCACATAGCTATATGCATGATGATGATCTCTATGGAGTACAAGGGATAGAGGATGAAGTACTAGTGTGGATCTCTCAAAAGGAATAGTAGTGTGCCCCCTTCTCTCTTTTTATTTTTCTTTTTCTATTTTTTCTATTTTTGTATTTTTTGGTGGCCTCAATGGCTCTTTCTATTTAACTATCATTTCTCCTCTTTGGGATCTTTTGATTTTGTCCTCTTTGGGATCTTTTCCTCACTTTAGGGGCAACACTCTATATTTTACAAGAATATAGGAGATCTTTCACACTTTACAAAGGTACTCACATAAAGAAGATATAACTATCATGATGCAAATGTATGCTTCTGCCAGGATAGCAGGAACATGTAAGACATAAAGATCAAGTCATGAGAAGATGGATGTTGCATGGCAATGTATCTCGGAAAGGCTATGGAAATGCCAGGTAGGTATGGTGGCTGTTTTGAGGAAAGATATAAGGAGGTTTATGATGACAGAGCGTTTCGTGCCAAGGGTTTGGATGCACCGGCGAAGTATGCGCCAACTCTCAAGATGAGAAAGGGAAATGCACGGTACCAAAGAGGCTAGAAAAAATATAGGTGGGTGGAAGTGTCAACTTTCGAATACTCACATTAGTCCGAAGAACTCATGCACTTATTATCGGTAAGTCTCAATCTAATCAGGAGGTTTCACAAAGAGACAAGTACCCCGAGGAGGAGTGTATGGGGGTTTGGTTATCCTTGTGCATCCTCGACTCATGGTACGTGAGTGTTCTCTAATATTCGAACCCTCCAGAGGTTAGTGATCCATCTAGTAGCTAGAGTTCTCAACAGGGGTTTTTGGTTTTCGAAAAACACACGGATTGCCCAAAATACGACATCTATCACTAATAGGCAAGATCTCTTGACACCATAAGTTCAAACATTACTCTAATCAATACCTCAAAACTATTGCAAGTTACTACTACAAAGAGAACAACAACTTTAACTACCTACTTCTAGTCAAGACACAAAACTCAGTGCAACAGGCAAACTCTCTAACAAGATAAAACATGCAACCTATAGAAAGTTCAACCTAAGACAAAAAGAAAAGCTCTAGAAAAACTAAAGCACTACAACTAAATAGAACAACAGCTAAGAAAAGAAAAAGAACAGCTCACAGCTAAAAGAATAAGCATGCAAATCCTATGAGGAGTTCTAGTTCAAGCGGAGCGTGAATCTCTCCCACACAAAAGAGTAAGTTGGGGTCTAACTTGTTACTACAGCAAACAAAGCAAACGAAAACTAAAAACAAAAACTAAGAGCGAGACGCTCCAAGAAAAGCACATAACGCATGAAGTGATAAAAATATAGTGCAACGAGAGACGAAATGATAATTGTTGATGAAGAAGGGGATGCACGGGGGAATCCCAAGCTTAGACGCTTGAGTCTCCTTGAATATTTATTGGGGGTGCACATGGGCATCCCCAAGCTTGAGCGTTTGACCCTCCTGAATCTTCTTTCATCATCCTCCATCGCGCACTTGAAAACTCCCTTCATACATAACTCATTGTAGGATGATTAGAGAGGTTAGTACCCTAATAAAAAAATTCCTCTACTGCAAATAAAGATTTCCAGGAAGAGCTACTGTTTCCCAAGATTGCCAAAAGGTTTTTTTGCAAAGAAAAAGCAAGCTTAAGGTTTGCAAAAGTGAAGAGAGACAAAACGTGGCAGAATCTGTGAAAATCAGAACAGCAGATAGAAACGGATTTTTTAGGGGTACTTCTTCAACTCAAATCAAAAAACTCAGAACATACGGAAGTTTCGTAATTGTATAGAGCACGCTGTGTAACAAATTCAGCTCAAAAGATGAACTGGGATTTTTCTCTGATTTTTCTAGTCACGAGGATAGAATCTGTTTTCTGGACAGCATGTCACAACTTTTACTTCCCTTGCCGTATGAGGCTAAACTTGGCACAAAGCTTGAAAAGTAAAGATACAATGATGTTGCTACAGTAGTAACAATCATCAAGACCACTAAGAACAGAAAAAAAGAAAAAAGAAAAACCTAAATTCGTTGCGGGCTGCCTCCCGAAAGCGCTTCTTTAGAGCCATTAGCTTGGCTTAAATTAGAAGATCAAAGTTCTCAAAAATCATCGAAAGGTTCACCAAGGATTTCAAAAGGGTTTTCAATAAGCTCATATTTTTATATGTGTGAGTTGTTGTGAGAAATAAAGCCAAAATACAGGCGTTCGTGCGCCACGGCGTTCGTCACCGGAAGAATTTGTGGTGTCTCCTTCGTCTACATCTATCCGGCGTTTGTGCCGCCGGGACATTGCTCGGCGTGTGTCGCCGAGGAGGGCTCATTAGCCCCAACATGCAGCAGCTGCATACGCCCCATTGTTTCTTAATGCATACCCAAGTGACTCAAGTTTATGATTCCTATACGTATACATTGTTTCCGTCCATTGGTATGTCTACATCTTTGTGTGCTAGATTAATATCTAACTGTATACTGATCAACAATCATTGTCGAGTCTCGGAGGGTTATGCTTCCGTGTGTTGTTTCTTAAGAGGATGTTGTTCTTCAGATAAGCAACGGTTTGATAATGAATTAGTGCTTTTGGATGTGCGACCTCCTACTTCCCAAATTCATATATAACCCTCTGGCAGGTTTGGTACATACGAGCCCCATATTTTACCAAAAAAAATTATTTGCACTACACATGCACTTTGTATTTGATTCCTAGTATGATTCCATCCAATAATTTGTTGATACTTTCTCTCATCTCCCTAGATGGCTTATGAGAATGTCACTTCTTTTTATAGTGGAATAACTAAGGAAGATTACTAAATTTCTTCATGTATCTATATTACAAGTGTTGTTACTCCTTTTTTTCTTTAAAAATATAGTTCTATATATGGCGACATTTTTGCAATGATTTTATCATGGTTTCCACAGCAACGCGCGGGGTATCTTCTATTTCGCGAATACGCCGAGGCGTATCATTTCATTGATAGGTAGAGAGTAAGTTACAAACCAGCAGCCTAAGTAACGTACACCGAGAGGGAGGGGGGGTTACAGTAGGCGCTATAGAGCAAGAAGGGGGTTGCTCAGCCCCAAATTACAGGACCTATGTTGCGGGAATGATGATGACCATGCCGCACACGCTCGCTTGCACCTAGCGCCGCGCCTCATCCTTGATGGAGCTGACTAGAGCCGTTGTAGAGGGTTGCACCTTGTCAAAGATGCATGTGTTGCGGTGCCTCTAGATGGTCCAGGACGTCAGCGCGATTAGGGATCCAAGGCCCTTGCAAAGGGGGGGGCTGGAGACGCCTCGACAGCCGACGACCACCAGTCATAGAACCTCATGGTGTCGTACGGGGGCTTAATGGTGTTTCGGCACCAGGAGAGGATTTCGTGCCAGGCAATGCGGGAGAACACACACACCCAGCCAGCAGGTGTTGCATCGTCTCGTCCTCTTGGGCGCACAGGGGGCAGGCAGGTACATGGGGAAGGGCATGCCTAGAGAGGCGCTCGGTAGTCCAGCAGCTGTCCAGCGACGCAAGCCAGAGGAAAGCTTTTATGTTGAGTGGTGCGCCATTCTTCCAGATGAGGTGCCACTGCGGCGCGGTGCTTGAGCCATGGAAAAGCGCCAAGTAGCAACATTTCGCGGTGTAAGTTCCGCTATCTGTATAGGGCCATGAGATCCGCTCAGGGTACTCGCAGTTCGTGATCGTGCGCAGCGCCGCCAGAGGTCGACGCATTCAACCAGAGCCCTGACACCCAGCGCCCCTTGGATGTCTCAGATCCAGGCACGGTCGATGAGTGCATCATGTACAAGGCAAGACCGTCAGACTCCCCTAGGAACCAGAGAGACCAAAGTGGGCACGATCTCAAGGATAGAACGGCCCTCGAGCCAGTGGTCGGACCAGAACTTGCAAGCGCGCCCATCGCCCAAAGTCTAGGAAATAGATGTGCGAAAGATGTTACAGGCGTCCTTGTCGACGGGAAGCTGCAACTGGCGCCAGGGACGCGAGCTATCTGTAGCCTGCAACCATAGCCAGTTCTAGTATATCCAAAATATTGAGCTCCCCTCCACTTGGTGGACTTTTTCTTGGTTCTTTTCTTTCTGGTTATTTAGGTTATCTGTGTTGTGTCCTCAACTGGATATTATGGTATCGGTGCTCATGTGTGGATTTTGTATCATATTATTGTTTTATCGATAAATCGAAGCGAAAGTGTGGTCCGTAACATTTAAACTTTTAAGTACTTTGAATCACACAGTTGGAGGCTTCATGAAGGAGAGTGAGCACATGATTCAATTCGGCGTGAAAATATACAATTAGAATGTCATTATGCCACTAAGGCTCTTAATGCATAGATTAATTTTAAAAACAGGCTCAAGTGACTGTTAGAATTCTTACATTTTCCTTTTTTTTAGCGAAAACGCAAAAGCTTTGCATTTCATTGCATTGATAGAAAAGAATGTTATATGTACAAGTCCAAAAAGGACCCACACCACCCAACAACACACACACAACCCAGCCCTAACTAAGTAAGAAGAAGGCTAAGTCCGCGGGCCCCCGCGCTCGCCCAGTCCCGCGCCTCCGCCTTGATCACGTCGATAAGGGAGGCCACCGAGGGGCGTGCGTTGTCGAAGATCGCTGTGTTTCGATGCTTCCAGATCCACCAAGCCGTCAGCATAATCGCCGACGAGGTACCCCCACGCAACAAGCGAGGGGTGTCGCTCGTCACCCGCGCCCACCAATCTGCGAATACATTTTCCTTTTGAAACAGACATCAAAGAAAAATGGTCTCCATCTTTCATTTGAACCAAATGCATGTATACCAAATAGTGGTCTTACATTTTCCCCTTCACTTTTCCTCCAAATCAAAAAGGCCCTGAAAAATTAGGACAAAAGAGAGCATGCACATCAACAAATTGCTAATCTGTGAGCTAATTAAGAGAAAACCACCCTTTCAGAACAACCACTTTTTTTAGTCGTTTTCCAAAACACGATATTTCTCTACAATCTTAATTACGAAGACAACAAACATGAACTATTATTCTGAGGTAACCAAGCGTCCAAGCGTAATAAACTAATAACATAAGCTGTACATCATTTGATGCGATGGGGCCCTTTATTATTGATTCATGCATAAGATAAGTCCATAGTACATGAAATCATAAAACTAAAACATCACAAACTAAAGTACGTGACCAGGTGCACAAAGAAAAGAAAAAACATGAAAGCTTGGGCTCCATCTTCCGATTTATCACATAGAGAGAACTTAGGGGTTTGCATCACCATAACCGCTGCCACCTCCCGTGCCGCTACCGCTGCCGCCATTCTGACCACTTCCCGTGCCTCCACCATTAGCATTAGCATTCGCATTCGCATATGGGTAGTACCAGGCATTACTCGCAGCACCGGAGCCAGTACCAGTGCCGCCACCTTCTCCGTAGCCACTGGAGCCAGGTCCAGCTGCCTGTCCGCCGCCGCTGCCACCGCCATTACCTCCTGCGCTAGATTGTCCACCATAACTATCCCCATAACCATATGATCCACCGCTCGTTTGGCTGCTAGAGCTTGAGCCGTCGCCGGACCCAGCGCCATGCCCGGTGCCACCTTGCTCCGACGAACCGCCCCCGCTGCCGCCCCCTCCGGCAGTTGCGTGGGATCCACTATAGCCACTGTAGGCATTCCCATTGCCACTCCCAGCTCCTCCACCGCTGCCGTTCTCAGTCCCGCCACCATTTCCCCCTCCTGAGCCGGTTCCCGTGGAGCTGGAGTATCTAACCACCCTAGTGGCGCTGGCTAACCCAATGCTTAGTAGCACAACCAAGCTAAGCGACACAAGCTTAATGGAAACCATTGTGAGAGAGTAGCTAAATGCTAGATGAGACCCGTTGATGGTAGACCATGGAAATGCATGGGTATTTATAGGCTTATAGCGCTGAGGTGATCCTGCAAATGTACGTTGGAGCCGTGCATCTGCTTGATCTAGTGGGGTTTCATTTATGTCAAGCGTATCAGCTCCCGATCACGCCAATCTTGTTTGACCGACTTGGAGACGACTTGGCAGCTGACTGTAAATTGGTTGATCTCCATTGCAAGAGGCAGCAACTAGCTGCACCTTTGCTTCCTTCTAGGGTCACTCCAGTGCGCATACTTGCATGGTTATGTCTAAAACCTCGTGCAAGCATACATTGACTTTTCCTTTAGAATCATGTCAGATTTGACTAGGAGTTAATGGATAGACACTACGAACGTCTATTGGAGTATTGTTTTTAACCCAAAGAGCTAATGGTAGTTCATGTTTGTGCAAATTTAATTAATGAAAAGATCTACAACAAGTGTAAGGGCTGGTGTCACGATGGGAGTATCCTAGCTAGTATCATACTCCCTTCGTTCCAAATTAGATGACTTTTATTTGTGTATATGTCTAGCTATACATGTGAAGAACAAATAGAAGTCATGTAATTTGGAACGGAGGAAGTACATGTCAACTAAAACAACTCATAATGAGAATAGGTAGTAACATAGATACCACATAAAAAAATATGATGTGGCAAGCAATTAAGGAGGAGGGAGGCAAACAGAGTAAGATAATATGTTACCATCACATAGCAGTTCTCAATGCAAAACGAGTCTACAAGACAATGTTACTCTCATATGACACTAGTAACATAGACTAGTAACATGTGCATGTTACTAGTCTAAGTTACTCCCACTATGACCAACCTAAGAAATTTTGATGATGCGGCGTAGAATTAAATGAACAAAAAAAGAGTTGAGTGTCATATTATGATACCGTATCATAATAAATGCTACGCTAGTATGTATCTTGCATGGAAATATATAAATAAGGTCATCTATGATACTAACCTATGATACTATGCATCGTCAAGGTAGTATCATATACTAGTATCATATGCATGATAATCAATGCGGAGTAACTTAAACTAGTAACATACACATATTACGAGTCTATGTTACTACCTCCATAGTGTAAAACATATATGTGGTTTCATGCAAGACCTTATTTATTATGTTATAGACTCATTTTGCTTTGGTATGTGTGATGTTACAGTAACTAGCTAAGTTACCCCAAGCACTTCTCTCCTCGTTAACTATATGCCACATAAGCAAACTTATCTTAAAATGTGTGATGTTACTATCTAAGTTACTCCCATTGTGCCAGCCTAGAAAGATATGAAATAGACTTTTTACCTTACTTTATATAAAAACCAACATCATCATATATTCAAGTTGTCAAGCATAAAGACGCATTTGCTGGGGCACAACACAAATAGCCCAAAGAAAAGAAAAAAAAGTAGACACTGAGGAGATGAGACCGTCATCGCGCGCACCGTCTCTGCCAAAGCATCCACCATGCACCCGAGTCCCACCTGTCGCTTAGGAAGAGGGAACCAACGTTGTAGAAAAGACAAATATATGAATAGTGAGTCTAACACAGGCCGTATAAAACCTTGTTCTATCTTGTTCCTAATCGTCCATGGGGCTAAGGTCATCACCACGACCACTAACCAGAAGAGGTGTCTCCTCTTGCTGGTTGGATAGCCCGAGTTTGCAGGAACTCATCCAGATCTTGGGCCTAACATTCAGGGCCCAGAGCCTCTTAGGGAAAACTCTAAATAAAACGACCCACAGAGCAGGTGAAGAAAATGTGGGTGCCCATCTTACCACACACAAAGAACATACATAGCACATCTCAAGGGCCGTATCGCTTAAGAACTTCCGTACCCAACGGCAATCAATCACGAAGAAACAGTTAAAGGAAGATTTTAATCTTCGGCGGGATTGACGCTTCCCACAAAGGACACATCCATGGGAGGGAAGGGCTCCAGCACGAAACTCGATAAGAAAATTTGACCAAGAAAAAACCCGAGTGAGTCAGTCCCTAGGAGAAAATATCCGGTGAGTCCGACAACACTGCTAGAAGGACCACCCGAACGGAGCTCCAAGCATCGGTCTCCTCTGGTCCAAATGTCCTTCGAAACGAGATGTTCTTGTTTCCAATACTAAAAAGCCGCGGAGACGACAATAAGAGGGTCGGAGAAAATGGGAAAAGTGGAGGGTAAAATGGGACTGCATGGAATCCCCATTAACTCATGGGTCAAACCGTAATAGAGTTAATTCTCCATTGCCTAATGCAATGGATAATCCAGAATGGATCTCCTATTTAATGGATTGTATGGCTCGCCAAAACTCCGAGGCGCACTCCTGCTCACAGGAGAGGAGAGGATGACCCCGCAGGTACTTGGACTCGATCAACTGGAGCCACAACCCCCCCCCCTTCCCCACGTAATATCTGCCAAACCCGACGTAGCATAAGGGAAACATTCATGTGGAGGGATGATAGAATCTTTATATATGTCACCCATATCTTTTGGGAGGAACAGGTTGGTCCACTTGACCCATGTGATATTTTTATGCCCATTTGATCCTTGCGCCAAAAGAATCTAGTTATATCCCTATCAAAGGATCTATGCAATCCTTCAGGTATGATATATATCCCCAGTATATACATGTGGAGGCTGGACAGGCAAGCATCGATGGTTCGGCGCGAGAGGCCACCCTCTACATAAGGGGGTCAAATCCTTCAATCAAGATCCTTGAGTCATACATAGGAATTCCATGGTAGGATATGTGAAGCATGGATAGCCTACAATTCAGCTTGTCCGCTATCCTCTATATATCCCCCTCAGAGGACCCAAAAAATAATTTCACTCTTTTCAAAGTTAATCTTCATCCCAGACATGTCCTCGAAGCAAAGAAGAAGGAACTTGAGGTTAATGACATCAAGCTTAGACCCCTCGACCATTATATGGGTATTGTCCGCATATTGGAGGTGGGTGATCCCACCTCCTGGAAACAAATGGCCCACCACTCCTTGCAGGTGGCCAGCTAGTCGTGCCTTATCAAGGATGCAAGCTAGGGCGTTCACATCAAGGTTAAATAAGTTCGGGGAGGTAGGGTCCCCTTGACTAACCTAGTGTGAGGATCTAACATATGTAGACCCACTACGAACCAACTGCATGATCCAACATCACCACCGATCATGGAAGCCCCTATGCTCCATAACAATCCGAAGGAAGCTCCAATCTAGGTGGTCATAGGCCTTTTGAAAGTATAATTTCAAAAGGATGACCTTATGGTGAGGCACTATAATATCGTGCACGCTCTCATTCAGATCCAAGATCCCATCATGGATCTTATGGCCCCACAGGAAGGCAAATTAGCATGGATTGGAGAGCCTCTGAAAAAATGGTGACACTCGCCTCACGCACACCTTGGTGAAGAGTTGTTCAATTGCATTAATCACCTTAATTGGATGGAACTGACAAATATTTGTATCCCCAACTATTTTTTGGGTCAGGGAAATAATGTCATGATTGAGCCTAGCCACCTCTAGGGTCATGATATAAAACTCCTTACAGATGGGAATAATCACGGCATGGGGCTGAGGTCAGAACTTGTGGAAGAACACAACCAGGAGGCCAGGAGCCGAGATGCCCTTCATGTCCGCAATGTCCATCCTAACCTCCTCTGGAGATAATGGGAGACTCAATTCCGCATTCTCCTCCACAGACACCCGATTCTCCGCAGCCGAGAGGGAGGGGACAGAATGGCCCTCGGTCGTGAAAATGACTTATAGAAGGAGTAAATATGGGCGTTGATCTCCCCTTGTCCTTCAATAACAGTATCCCCCTCCCAAAGACAAGGAATTGATACGGCCAAAATGCATCACTATTTAATATCGTAATTCATCCTTATTCATTGATATATTTCATATTACGATGATGTTCTTATGTTGTTTTGGCTTGTTTTACACAGTTTGCAACTTTCCGGTGCCGAAACAGCAGGCGCATGATTCAGCGGTAAAAATTGGACGCTGAGTTGCTGAAGAAGAATAACTCCAAATTACCTGAAAAATCGACGGAGGGTATTTTACGAAGGATTAACGAAGACACGCCGAAGAGGGGCCACAGGGGGGCCACAGGGGCCCCAGGCGGCCACCTGGCGCGGCCCCACCCCCAGCCGCACCGGGAGGGCGCCTGGAGCCCTGGGGCCACTCCCGGCTCCCCCCTCTGGCCTATATACTCCTCGTTACCCGAAAACCCTAAAAAGAGAAGCTTTTACGGAGTTCCGCCGCCGCTCCGTGGCGGAAACCTACAGAGAAGAAAAGGGCTCTCCGGCGAGCAGATTCCGCCGAGGAGAACACCTCCCGGAAGGGGAGATCATCGCCATCGTCATCACCATCGTCACGTGCATCATCGAGATCATCATCAACATCATCCCCAACATCAGCACCATATCCACCACCATCCAATCTCACCTCACAAGTTTATCTTGTGTTGTAATCCGTACTATCTATCCTATCTACTCTACCGGCGTTGATTACTAACGTGTGATGAATGCTATTGAGTTTTGTTGGAGAATTATCATTGTGTCCAGATTGTTTATCATATATTTATCACCTCTGATCATGATCTCTTTTATGTCTTGTGAGTAGTTACTTTAGTTCTTGAGGACATGGGAGAAGTCTAGTTGTTAGTAGTCATATGATATTGAAGTAATATGTGTTATTTGATATTTAAGTTGTGTTGTTATTTTCCTAGTGGTGTTGTGTGAGTCGAACACTCAACACTTCGCCTTATTAAGGACCTAGGGGAATACATTGTGTATAAAGAATGCTTACGGTGGGTTGCCGGAGTGACAGAAACCTGAACCTCAGTTTGCACACTTTTGCACAAGGGAATAATGGATCCTTGATCTTATTGTTGTGGTTAGGCTTTGCCTTAATTTCTATCTTGTATTTGCGGATGCTTGCAAGATGTTTAATCATAAGAGTGCACTTATCTTAGTCTAGAAGGTGTGCTAGCATAGATCCACCCACTCAACACTTATCAGCATAACACTTGTTATCAATGCGGAATATGGCGAAAGCACGTGACTACCTCTCCATGTGTCCTCAAGAACGCTTTAGTCTTTATAAGTTCAGTTGCCAGGCTTATCCTTTGCTCAAAAGGATTGGACCACTTGCTGCTCCTCAGCGCTATTTACTTTGCTTGCTTTTATCTTATTGTTGCTTACATCGAAAACCCCTAAAAAGTTATCTTTCGGTGCTTGTAGTTATTCCTTGTCCAAAATCACTTATCAATACCTTTCGCTCCTCGTTGGGTTCGACACTCTTACTTATCGAAAACGCTGCAATAGATCCCCTACGGTTGTGGGTCGTCAAGTACCGTTTTCTGGCGCCGTTGCCGCGAAGAGCATAGCGCTATTGGTAAGTGAAGCTGGTAAGGAAATTTTTATATCGTTGTTTTTATTTTGTTGTTGCTGCTCTTTGTCCGTATGGACAACCTAGCTATTGGATCGTTGCTTGTGGGAAAAATAACCCCACATCTTTGGTGGTTGTTCTCCCCCTATTGAAATTGTGCCTTATAAAATACCAACTGGTATTATCGATTGTGTTTTGGCTAATCGTTATGCAGGAGACAGACATCCCAGTGAACACTTCCTATATTTGTCACAACTATGTTCACTATTTAAGCTTGCAGGTGTATCAATGGAGTTTGTCATGAGGAAATTGTTCTCCGTATCTCTTATAGATAAAGCTTCAGATTGGTATAAGCTTCTCGATAACTCACATTTGCTTAATTGGCAAGAGCTTATGTCTCTCTTTTTTACCAAGTTTTATCCTCTTCATGAAATTCATCGAGACATAAATTATATCTATAACTTTAGGTCTCGTGACAGAGAAAGCATCGCTCAAGCTTGGCGGAGATTAAAATCCCTAATGCTCAAATGATCTATTCATGAGCTCCCCAAGAAAACTATACTTACAAATGTTTATGCTAGACTCTCTCGTCAAGATAAGGAGATGTTGGATGCCTCTTCTAGTGGGTATTTCAGACAAAAAGCGTTGACGAAAGATGGGATCTCCTTGAAAGGATCGAGAAGAATACCGAAGATTGGAAAATAGATAAAGGTATTGAACCCACTATAAATTATGAGCATGATTATATAAAGAGCTATGTGAAAACCGATTACTTTAATACCTTTTGCTCTAAGATTGGTCTTGATTCCCATTTGATGATTGATTTTGGTAAGGAATTTGCCTCTCATATTGACTCTTCTAAGAAGAAGAAGGATCAGCATCATAAACCCTTCAAAGAATTACCTATTGATATTCATGTTGCTGACCCTATTTTGCCTGTAGCTATATATGAAAAGTCCCCTTTTCCCATCCAGGTGATTCCGGAAGGTTCCTGTACGCTGATTTTTTATCTGATTTTTCCCGAATTTTTGGAGCACTTTTAATATGTGGGAAACCTGAAATAGAAAAAAAACAGAAAACATGAACTGCCACTGTGGTGCACTGAGTTAATAAGTTAGTCCAATATGATCAAAAGTGTATCTAGATCATAGCAATATCACACAAAACATGCATGGAGCAAGCACAAATTATAGATATGTTTGGGACGTATCATCTGCTGACTGGGTGGGCGGAACATCAGCGGTCCAGTTGAGCGAGACATGGTGAGTGCCGCCGCCGCGCAGGCGTCCTTCCGCTCCTGCTTGGCCTCCGTCGCCGCCTCGCGGATGACCTCCAGTTCCTTCGCCACAGTATCCATCGCGTCCCGGGCTTTCTGGGCGGCGAGCCTGTTCCGCCGTTCGGTTGTTGACACGGAGCGGCGCTCGTAGTCCGTCTTTCACTTGTCGTCCGTCAAGCCGGCCGGCCTGGCAAGCGGCGCTCTCTGCTTCCTCGGCTTGGGTAGTGGTTGCTTTGGTGGTGATGGGTCGTCGGTCCGGCGAGGGGCAACATATTGCTTCTTCGGCGCCATGGCGGCGGATCTGAAGGAAAATGGTGGGAGCTGTGGCGGGGAAAGGAATAAAAGGAAGGAAAATGGCGGGAGTTGCGGCCTCTCTCGCCGACTTCACGGCCCCACGAGTGGTTCCGCTTTGTCCGGCACCCCAGAAGATCCCCAGCGCGCTGGGTTTGGCTCGGAATCGCCGAATTCGATTTCGGCCCAATCCGAAGCTAATCGGGCTGCTGGGGACGTGACTGGTGGTCCATCCAAGCTCTTGGGGCGCGGCTGAAGATGCTCTGACCTCCCAAAAAACGCCAGCACAAACACAGACGCGCTCGCTCCCACTTCCTCTTCCCTTCTTTATATCCCAACCAATACGGCCACGCTCGCTTCGTTTTCTTTGTTTGCCGAGTGCAAAACGCCTTCCTCCATGCTCGCCAGTCCATGTCAAATCGGCCGCCGCTAGCACATGTACATGCACATGCGTCCAGCCGCCGGGTGGCTGCTTATCCCTTCAGCCTTCTTCCGCTTGGCTCAATGGCTCCTTCCGCATGCCACCGCTTGGCCGATTAAAGAGAGAAACACGAGAAGGATAGGGCTTGTGGCAGCTATGCGGGAGAGAGAATGCACGGGAGCGTGGCGGAGTCTGTCTCGATGAAAAACGGAGAGCGGTGTGTTGTGGCTATCTTCAGGTCAAAAGATGGAGATGTCATCCTGAGTGGCAAAGTCCTTCTGATCCGCACACACATCTTCATTCTATATGTTATAGATCTTTAGTTGATCCATCCTGCTTCCATGCCCAGCAGGCTTTGGTATTGAAAATCAATCATGGAGGAAACAGTAATTTATTTATATCATTCCCAACCCTAGCGCCGCCTCCCCAAGGCCCTCCCTCTCCCTCCCCCGCTTCGCCGCCGCCGGAGGGGGCGCCGGCGAAGCCGCGCGCGCCTCAAGGACGGTGGCGGCGGGGTGGTTCTTCTCCGCCTTCCTCGTTTTCCCCTCGCGTTTCCCCGGCGCCGGGGGGAGGGGGGGCGCTGCAGGCGGCAGCGGCGCTACGGGAGGGCGAGCGGTTGCTCTGCCGGCGTCGGGTGAAGGCGTTGCTGCTTCGGGGGGTACGGCTGTGGCTCCTGCGGTGGTCGGCGGCACGGCGGCTGGCGGCGCCGGGGCGGGCCCCGATCTGGGCCGCTCCGCGGCGTCTCCGGGGCGGCGCGTTGCTGGCCATGGCCCTGGGCCGTGGAGGCTCTGCGGTGGCGGCCGCTGGTGGGCTCGTCGAGGTTGCTACTTGTGGGCCGCGATGGTGGTGTGGTTGCTGCGGGCTGTCTGTGGTCCCGGGATGGTGTCCGTGGCGGAGGTGTGGCGCTTCTCCAGTGCGTCGTGATGTGGCTGCTAGGTGGCGGGCTGGATCTTGGTGTTGGGAGGTGAAGCTGCCGGTAAAAGCCGTACTCCGGCGATGGCCGGAGTCGTCGTTGGCGGCGCCTACGGGCGTCGTTTTTCCTCGTTGGAGGCCTCGATGTAGCAGTCTTCGTCTCCCTTTCCGTCGGGCTCCGAGGGAAACCTAGATCTGGTTCACCGAATCGGATGATGGCGGCGCTCTTGCTACGCTTAGCGCCGCTTCCCCTCTTGAGGGCATCGTTTTGGAGTTCGATCCGGCCTGAGGGACTCGTGGCTCGTGGAGTGTTTTGTCTCCGGGCGAAGCCCCTGGCGCAATGTACGTCTTCTTCGATGAGTCCAAGACGAAGCTCTTCTTGGGATCGACCAAGTCCCGCCATCTACCCCCTACTCCCTGGGTGGATGGTGCGTTGGCGAGGTTGTTTCTGTTGGAGCCGCTTCTGTCTTCGGAGGAATCGGCGTTGATCAAGACGCGGTGGTGTTGCTTTGCTCTGGACAGGTGCTACTGGCGTGGGCGGGGGCTGCTGTGGGACCTGTGGAGTGCGTGGGTGGTATTGGCGAAGGCGTGTTCGTCTTCGGCCAGACGGGGCGCGGCCCTGGGGCCGGCGTGGTGGTTGGAGCGGTGGCTCCGATTTTTCGCCTCCGCCTGTTGCGTTGAGGTGTGGTGTCGATCTGGTTGATCGTCGGCCCGTGTGGAGCGCAGCCTCGGGGCTGGCGTGTGGTGTTGTGTTGTACGGTTTTCGGCCAGTTTTCCTCATAAACGTGCCAACTCTTTTCTTCTATATCAATGAAAGGCAAAGTTTTTGCCTAGTTTCAGAAAATCAATCATGCAGTATGTAAGTGCTTCTCCTTGGTTATTGCTTCGCTGTGGTAATTCTGTTTGGTTATGCAAATGTATTGTTTTTGCTTGCCTGATTGGTTTAATTATACGTTCTTTCTTTCTGATGTGCGGAAATGGTAACTGATGATGTTGTTCCGGCCGGTGAGAAGCCCACCTGTAACTTGAACACTCACTTTCTATTGTCTTTACTTATCTCATGATATATTCCCTTACATTATTTATTTTCTTTGCAGTGATAGCATTAATCTTGATCACGGTGTTGCGCGGCGAGCTGGTCGTGTCATGTTGGCGCGTGAGTTTCGGCCGAGTCGTTGTGCTTGCATGCAGGAGCTGTTGAGAGGAAGTTGCACATGACCCGGTGGTCGTGCATGTAGTTGGCTTAGTGCATGCATGCAGTTAGTGGTCGAGCAACGCCGGGTAATGTGTGCACCCGGGTATAAAAGGCTCCTTACTGCATATGAGGTGAGGTGCTGCAAGTGCATGTCGATGTAGAGGGATAGCTAGAGAAGAGAAAGATGTAGTTAGAGGTGTAGTTTTCGTGTGTGCCGAGTATGGCTTGGCTGGCACCGGAAAGAGCTCCCCTATGTGGTGCAAGGTCTCCTCTAAGTAGTATAGCGTACGATGCGCATGTATCTCCTCCGCCAAGATACAGGCATTCGTGCGCCGCGGCGTTCGTCGCCGGAAGAATTTGTGGTGTCATCTATCCGGCGTTTGTGCCGCCGGGAGGCTGCTCGGCGTGTGTCGCCGAGGAGGGCTCGTTAGCCCCAACAATTGGTATCATGAGCTTGGTTGTCTTGGGCGTCGCTCTTCTGGCCGGAGGCGTGTCGGTCAGGGCGGCGAGACTCTGGGCCGTGTGTCGGCCAATGGAGGTGCACGGCGGACGTGAAGGGGACGCGTTGTGAACCCGTGCGTGTGGCAAGCGCGGAGGCCGCGGCGGACCTGCGTAGTAGCGCAGAGGCCGCGGTGGCGCGGCAGAGCTCGGCAGCGTGAAGGTGCGGCGCGGCCAAAGGAGTCCGCAGTGGCGCGGTGCGACGGCCATAGAAGCGACGACCGTGGAGGCACACGATGGTGACCGGCATGTGTGCGCCAGGTCGAGACCGGCATGGTGGTGACCGGCGTGAGCGTTTCCAAGTCGAGCAGCGAAGGCGCGGCACGGCGCGGCGGAATGGATGCGCTGCACCGGGTCAAGAAGGCGTTTGTCGCCGGGGCATATGTCGCTGAGAAACAAGGTGGAGGTCAGAGCGGCGGCCATGGCAGCATCGTCAACGACCGTATCAAGATTAAGGGGGAATTTGATAGCATTAATCCTGATCACGGTGTTGCACGGCGAGCTGGTCGTGTCATGTTGGCCCGTGAGTTTCGGCCGAGCCGTTGTGCTTGCATGCAGGAGCTGTTGAGAGGAAGTTGCACATGACCCGGTGGTCGTGCATGTAGTTGGCTTAGTGCATGCATGCAGTTAATGGTTAGCTAGTCATGGGGTTAGTGGTCGAGCAACGCCGGGTAATGTGTGCACCCGGGTATAAAAGACTCCTTACTGCGTATACGTATGAGGTGAGGTGCTACAAGTGCATGTCGATGTAGAGGGATAGCTAGAGAAGAGAAAGATGTAGTTAGAGGTGTAGTTTCCGTGTGTGCCGAGTATGGCTTGGCTGGCACCGGAAAGAGCTCCCTTATGTGGTGCAAGGTCTTTTCTAGGTAGTATAGCGTATGTGCGCATGTATCTCCTCCATATATATGTGTGTGAGTCGTTGTGAGAAATAAAGCCAAGATACAGGCGTTCGTGCGCCGCGGCGTTCGTCGCCGGAAGAATTTGTGATGTCTCCTTCTTCTACGTCTATCCGGCGTTTATGCCGCCGGGAGGCTGCTCGGCGTGTGTCGCCGAGGAGGGCTCGTTAGCCCCAACATGCAGCAGCTGCATACGCCCCATTGTTTCTTAATGCATACCCAAGTGACTCAAGTTTTTGATTCCTATACGTATACATTGTTTCCGTCCATTGGTATGTCTACATCTTTGTGTGCTAGATTAATATCTAAATGTATTCTGATCAACAATCATTGTCGAGTCTCGGAGGGTTATGCTTCCGTGTGTTGTTTTTTAAGAGGATGTTGTTCTTCAGATAAGCAAGGGTTTGATAATGAATTAGTGCTTTTGGATGTGCGACCTCCTACTTCCCAAATTCATATATAACCTCTCGCAGGTTTGGTACATACGAGCCCCATATTTTACCAAAAAAAAATTTATTTGCACTACACATGCACTTTGTATTTGATTCCTAGTATGATTCCATCCAATAATTTGTTGATACTTTCTCTCATCTCCCTAGATGGCTTATGAGAATGTCACTTCTTTTTATAGTGGAATAACTAAGGAAGATTACTAAATTTCTTCATGTATCTATATTACAAGTGTTGTTACTCATTTTTTTCTTTAAAAAGATAGTTCTATATATGGCGACATTTTTGCATTGATTTTATCATGGTTTCCACAGCAACGCGTGGGATATCTTCTATTTCGCGAATACGCCGAGCCGTATCATTTCATTGATAGGTAGAGAGTAAGTTACAAACCAGCAGTCTAAGTAACGTACACCGAGAGGGAGGGGGGGTTACAGTAGGCGCCATAGAGAAGGAAGGGGGTTGCTCAGCCCCAAATTACAGGACCTATGTTGCGGGAATGATGATGACCATGCCGCACACGCTCGCTTGCACCTAGCGCCGCGCCTCATCCTTGATGGAGCTGACTAGAGCCGTTGTAGAGGGTTGCACCTTGTCGAAGATGCATGTGTTGCGGTGCCTCCAGATGGTCCATGACGTCAGCGCGATTAGGGATCCAAGGCCCTTGCGAAGGGGGGGAGGCTGGAGACGCCTCGACAGCCGACGACCACCAGTCATAGAACCTCATGGTGTCGTACGGGGGCTTAATGGTGCTTCGGCACCAGGAGAGGGTTTCGTGCCAGGAAATGCGGGAGAACACACACCCACCCAGCAGGTGTTGCATCGTCTCGTCCTCTTGGGCGCACAGGGGGCAGGCAGGTACATGGGGAAGGCCATGCCTAGAGAGGCGCTCGGCAGTCCAGCAGCGGTCCAGCGACGCAAGCCAGAGGAAAGCTTTTATGTTGAGTGGTGCGCCATTCTTCTAGATGAGGTGCCACTGCGGCGCGGTGGTTGAGCCATGGAAAAGCGCCAAGTAGCAACATTTCGCGGTGTAAGTTCCACTATATGTATAGGGCCATGAGATCCGCTCAGGGTACTCGCAGTTCGTGATCGTGCGCAAGCGCCGCCAGAGGTCGACGCATTCAACCAGAGCCCTGACACCCAGCGCCCCTTGGATGTCTCAGATCCAGGCACGGTCGATGAGCTCATCATGTACAAGGCAAGACCGTCAGACTCTCCTAGGAACCAGAGAGACCAAAGTGGGCACGATCTCAAGGATAGAACGGCCCTCGAGCCAGTGGTCAGACCAGAACTTGCAAGCGCGCCCATCGCCCAAAGTCTAGGAAATAGATGTGCGAAAGATGTTGAAGGCGTCCTTGTCGACGGGAAGCTGCAAGTGGCGCCAGGGACGCGAGCTATCGGTAGCCTGCAACCATAGCCAGTTCTAGTATATCCAAAATATTGAGCTCCCCTCCACTTGGTGGACTTTTTCTTGGTTCTTTTCTTTCTGGTTATTTAGGTTATCTGTGTTGTGTCCCCAACTGGATATTATGGTATCGGTGCTCATGTGTGGATTTTGTATCATATTATTGTTTTATCGATAAATCGAAGCGAAAGTGTGGTCCGTAACATTTAAACTTTAAAGTACTTTGAATCACACAGTTGGAGGCTTCATCAAGGAGAGTGAGGACATGATTCAATTCGGCATGAAAATATACAATTAGAATGTCATTATGCCAATAAGGCTCTTAATGCATAGATTAATTTTAAAAACAGGCTCAAGAGACTGTTAGAATTCTTACATTTTCCTTTTGAAACAGACATCAAAGAAAAATGGTCTCCATCTTTCATTTGAACCAAATGCATGTATACCAAATAGTGGTCTTACATTTTCCCCTTCACTTTTCCTCCAAATCAAAAAGGCCCTGAAAAATTAGGACAAAAGAGAGCATGCACATCAACAAATTGCTAATCTGTGAGCTAATTAAGAGAAAACCACCCTTTCAGAACAACCACTTTTTTTAGTCGTTTTCCAAAACACGATATTTCTCTACAATCTTAATTACGAAGACAACAAACATGAACTATTATTCTGAGGTAACCAAGCGTCCAAGCGTAATAAACTAATAACATAAGCTGTACATCATTTGATGCGATGGGGCCCTTTATTATTGATTCATGCATAAGATAAGTCCATAGTACATGAAATCATAAAACTAAAACATCACAAACTAAAGTACGTGACCAGGTGCACAAAGAAAAGAAAAAACATGAAAGCTTGGGCTCCATCTTCCGATTTATCACATAGAGAGAACTTAGGGGTTTGCATCACCATAACCGCTGCCACCTCCCGTGCCGCTACCGCTGCCGCCATTCTGACCATTAACTCATGGGTCAAACCGTAATAGAGTTAATTCTCCATTGCCTAATGCAATGGATAATCCAGAATGGATCTCCTATTTAATGGATTGTATGGCTCGCCAAAACTCCGAGGCGCACTCCTGCTCACAGGAGAGGAGAGGATGACCCCGCAGGTACTTGGACTCGATCAACTGGAGCCACAACCCCCCCCCTTCCCCACGTAATATCTGCCAAACCCGACGTAGCATAAGGGAAACATTCATGTGGAGGGATGATAGAATCTTTATATATGTCACCCATATCTTTTGGGAGGAACAGGTTGGTCCACTTGACCCATGTGATATTTTTATGCCCATTTGATCCTTGCGCCAAAATAATCTAGTTATATCCCTATCAAAGGATGTATGCACTCCTTCAGGCACGATATATATCCCCAGTATATACATGTGGAGGCTGGACAGGCAAGCATCGATGGTTCGGCGCGAGAGGCCACCCTCTACATAAGGGGGTCAAATCCTTCAATCAAGATCCTTGAGTCATACATAGGAATTCCATGGTAGGATATGTGAAGCCTGGATAGCCTACAATTCAGCTTGTCCGCTATCCGCTATATATCCCCCTCAGAGGACCCAAAAAACAATTTCACTCTTTTCAAAGTTAATCTTCATCCCAAACATGTCCTCGAAGCAAAGAAGAAGGAACTTGAGGTTAATGACATCAAGCTTAGACCCCTCGACCATGATAAGGGTATTGTCCGCATATTGGAGGTGGGTGATCCCACCTCCTGGAAACAAATGGCCCACCACTCCTTGCAGGTGGCCAGCTAGTCGTGCCTTATCAAGGATGCAAGCTAGGGCGCTCACATCAAGGTTAAATAAGTTCGGGGAGGTAGGGTCCCCTTGAATAACACAGTGTGAGGATCTAACATATGTAGACCCACTACGAACCAACTGCATGATCCAACATCACCACCGATCATGGAAGCCCCTATGCTCCATGGCGGAAACCTAAAGAGAAGAAAAGGGCTCTCCGGCGGGCAGATTCCGCCGAGGAGATCACCTCCCGGAAGGGAGATCATCGCCATCGTCATCACCATCGTCACGTGCATCATCGAGATCATCATCAACATCATCCCCAACATCAACACCATATCCACAACCATCCAATCTCACCTCACAAGTTTATCTTGTGTTGTAATCCGTACTATCTATCATATCTACTCTACCGGCGTTGATTACTACCGTGTGATGAATGCTATTGAGTTTTGTTGAAGAATTATCATTGTGTCCAGATTGTTTATCATATATTTATCACCTCTGATCATGATCTCTTTTATGTCTTGTGAGTAGTTACTTTAGTTCTTGAGGACATGGGAGAAGTCTAGTTGTTAGTAGTCATATGATGTTGAAGTAATATGTGTTATTTGTTATTTAAGTTGTGTTGTTATTTTCCTAGTGGTGTTGTACACTTCGCCTTATTAAGGACCTAGGGGAATACATTGTGTATAAAGAATGCTTACGGTGGGTTGCCGGAGTGACAGAAACCTGAACCCCAGTTTGCACAGTTTTGCACAAGGGAATAATGGATCCTTGATCTTATTGTTGTGGTTAGGCTTTGCCTTAATTTCTATCTTGTATTTGCGGATGCTTGCAAGATGTTTAATCATAAGAGTGCACTTATCTTAGTCTAGAAGGTGTGCTAGCATAGATCCATCCACTCAACACTTATCAGCATAACACTTGTTATCAATGTGGAATATGGCGAAAGCACGTGACTACCTCTCCATGTGTCCTCAAGAACGCTTTAGTCTTTATAAGTTCAGTTGCCAGGCTTATCCTTTGCTCAAAAGGATTGGACCACTTGCTGCTCCTCAGCGCTATTTACTTTGCTTGCTTTTATCTTATTGTTGCTTACATCGAAAACTCCTAAAAAGTTATCTTTCGGTGCTTGTAGTTATTCCTCGTCCAAAATCACTTATCAATACCTTTCGCTCCTCGTTGGGTTCGACACTCTTACTTATCGAAAACGCTGCAATAGATCCCCTACGGTTGTGGGTCTTCAAGTACCGTTTTCTGGCGCCGTTGCCGGGGAGAGCATAGCGCTATTGGTAAGTGAAGCTGGTAAGGAATTTTTATATCGTTGTTTTTATTTTTGTTGTTGCTACTCTTTGTCCGTATGGACAACCTAGCTATTGGATCGTTGCTTGTGGGAAAAAACCCCACATCTTTGGTGGTTGTTCCTCCCCCTACTGAAATTGTGCCTTATAAAATACCAACTGGTATTATCGACTGTGTTTTGGCTAATCGTTATGCAAGAGATAGACATCCCAGTGAACACTTGATACGTACCAAACGTATCTATAATTTCTGCTTGTGCCATGCATGTTTTGTGTGACTTTGCCATGTTTTACATACACTTCCATACACTTTTGATCATATTTGGAATAACTTATTAACTCAGAGAACCCAGTTGCCAATTCATGTTTTCTGTTGTTTTTGTATTTCAGGTTTTACGGCCATTAAAAGTGCTCCAAAAATTCCGGAAAAATTATATAAAAAATCAGCGTCCCGGAAGCTTCCGGAATCACCAAGGAAGGAAGGGAGGGCCACCACCAGGCAGCCAGGAGAGTGCCTGGAGCGGCCCAGCCCTAGGCCGCGCCACCTACCCTTCTGACTGCCTCGTGGCCCCTCTCGGTGCCCCCTTTGGCCCCTATTTTTACCCCCACGGAGGAAACCCTGATTCCGGAACCCTTTTCTCCAGAAGCAATTCCGATCTCCGCTGCCATCGCCATCAAGTTTCGGGGGGACATAATTCCTGTTTCGGCACCCTACCAGGACGGGGAAGTGCCCCCAGATTCATCTCCATCGACGTTTCTTCCTCCCTCCATGAAGCGGGAGTAGTTCTCCCTCGGGGCTGAGGTTTCTACCAATA
Source organism: Bromus sterilis (assembly GCA_950022295.1). NCBI lineage: Eukaryota > Viridiplantae > Streptophyta > Magnoliopsida > Poales > Poaceae > Bromus > Bromus sterilis. Next base: position 32,490,680 of record OX465598.1, read on the forward strand.
GCTATGTGTTCTTCTCTCTCTTCCATGATGTGATCTTCGTTGTGATCATAGGCTATGTTAATCTAGGGTGATCCCATGATATTTTCCCTTCCTCTATGAATTGGATTGATGTACTCAATTGATCTTATCTAGTATAATCCCTGAGACCACGGTGACAGCGGTCTATTGGACTTGGCTTAGAAGAATATTTTCATGAGTGATTTCCTCTTTTGTGTGTGGATTGAAGATTGAGAGTCTCTTGGTGATTGTCTTTGACTATCCTTGAGATATGTTGTGGTGATTGTGGTACTCTCTTTGGATGGCCGCGGTGACATTGGGAAATCCATAGATTGAGAACTACGAACTTTGAGGTGTGCTTTTTTAGCCCTACATAATTCTCATCCTCTCTTGACCACAAAGGAATGACCTCCGAGTGCGTCTCGATTGCATGTTTTATGGGAAATATCATGTGATTAGACTATGTTAATGTTGTTGAGAGTTGCCACTAGTGAAAGTATGAAGCCTAGGCCTTGTTTCCATCATTGTTACACGGTTTGCACTCACTTTTGTTACATGTTTGCTTGCTGCACTTTTTATTACAGATTTATATTACCTTGCTTTGCCACACCTATCACTCGTATTTTACCATCTCTTCGCCGAACTAGTGCACCTATACAACTCCTAGTTGTATTAGGTGTGTTAGGGACACAAGAGACTTCTTGTATCTTAATTGCAGGGTTGCTTGAGAGAGACCATCTTCAACCTCTACTTCCCTGAGTTTGATAAACCTTAGGTCATCCACTTGAGGGAAATTGCTGCTGTCCTACAAACCTCTGCACTTGGAGGCCCAACATAGTCTACAAGAATAGAAGCGTGCGTAGACATCAAGCTATTTCTGGCGCCGTTGCCGGGGAGGTAAGTGTTGAAGGTATATCTTGAGATCTTGCAATTAAATCTTTTCGTTTCTTGTTTTTATTTTCACTAGTTAGGCTTTATGGAAAACAACAAAAATATTATGAGAGAGCTTTATGAGCTCTACCTTGAGTTGGGACATGAAGTGTTTGAAGAGAAAATAAAAAAGCCTATGGAGCTTTATTATTTGCATAACACTCATGATAGTAGTAATGTTATTTGCATGTATTCTTTGAATACTTTTAATACTAATGATATGCAAAACCATAAGCTTGGGGATGCTACATTTTATGAAGATGATCTTTTTAGCCCCCCAAGTTTTGATGAGGAAATTTATTTTGATGAAACTTTGCCTCCCATCTATGATGATTATTGTGATGACACTTATGCTATAAAGAATAAATTCTTACAAGTGCATCATGATAAGAATGATTCATGTGATAGATATTTTGTTGAGTTTGCTCCCACTATTATTAATGAGAAGGATTTTGCTTATGTGGGGAGTAACAAATTTTCTATGCTTGTGGATCATGATAAGAAAGTTTTATGTGATACTTATATTGTTGAGTTTATTCATGATCCCTCTGAAAATTATTATGAGAGGGGAACATATGCTCATAGATATCTCAATAATATCAAATTCCATCTCTTTATGTTGAAAGTTTTGAAGTTGCACTTGTTTTGCCTTCCTATGCTAATATCTTTATGCTTCAATGAGTTATTTATCTCCAAGATCCCTTTGCATAGGAAGCATGTTAGACTTAAATGTGTTTTATATTTGCTTCTTGATGCTCTCTTTTGTTCTTCAACTCTTATTCCTTATTCCTATGAGATCATCATTAAAATCTTCAGCCTATCTTTATGGCTATAAAGAAAGAGCTTTAGGGAGACAACCCTTGTTATCTTTACTTTCAGTTTGTTTTTACTTATGTTTTTAGTGGTCTTGATGATTGTTACTACTGTAGCAACATCATTGTATCTTTATTTTCAAGCTCTGTGCCAAGTTATAGCCTCATATGACAAGGGAAGTGAAAGTTGTGACATGCTGTCCAGAAAACAGATTCTGTCCTCGTGACGGGAAAATCAGATTAAATCACCAGTTCATCTTTTTGATCTGAATGTTTTACACAGCGTGCTCTATACAATCACGGAACTTTCGTATGTTCTGAGTTTTTTTATTTGAGTTGCAGAAGTACCCCTAAAAAATTCTTTACTACCTGTTGTTCTGTTTTTCACAGATTCTGCCACGTTTTGTCTCTCCTTACTTTTGCAAACCTTAAGCTTGCTTTTTCTTTGCAAAAACCTTTTGGCAATTTTGAGAAACAGTAGCTATTCAAGAATATCTTTATATCCAGTAGGGAAAAATTATTTATTAAGGGTACTAACCTCTCTAATCAGCTTATGATGAGTTATGTATGAAGGGAGTTTTCAAGTGTGCGATGGAAGATGATGAAAGAAGATTCGGGAGTGTCAAGCGCTCAAGCTTGGGGATGCCCCCATGCATCCCCAATAAATATTCAAGGAGACTCAAGCGTCTAAGCTTGGGGATGCCCCCCCGCATCCCCTTCTCCATCAACAATCATCAGTTCGTCCTTCGTCTCACTATATTTTTATCACTTCATGCGTTATGTGCTATGCTTGGAGCGTCCCGCTCTTAGGTTTTATTTTTAGTTTCTTTACCTTTTCTTGCTGTTCATAACAAGTTAGATCCCGTCTTACTTTGTGTGGGAGAGAAACACGCTCCACTTTAAACTAGAACATCTCATAGGATTTTATGCTTATCTTTTGTTGTGAGTGTTCTTTATCTTTTCATAGCTACTGTTCTGTTTAGTTGTAGTGCTTTAGAGTTTCTCTAGAGCTTTTGTCTCAGGTCTGAAATTTCTATAATTTGCATGCTTATCTTGTTTGGAGAGTTTGCCTGTTGCACTGAGTTATGTGTCTTGACTAGAAAGTAGGTAGTTGAAGTTGCTATTCTTTTTGTAGTAGTAACTTGCAATAGTTTTGAGGTATTGACTTGAGTAATGTTTGAACTTTTGGTGTCAAGAGCTTTAGCCTATTAGTGATAGATGTTGTATTTTGGGCAATCCGTGTGTTTTTCGAAAACCAAAAACCCGTTGAGAACTCTAGCTACTAGATGGATCACTAATCTCTGGAGGGGTTGAACATTAGAGTACACTCACGTACCATGAGTCGAGGATGCGCAAGGATAACCAAACCCCCATACACTCCTCCTCGGGGTACTTGTCTCTTTGTGGACCTCCTGATTAGATTGAGAGTTACCGATAATAAGTGCATGAGTTCTTCGTACTAATGTGATTATTCAAAAGTTGACACTTCCACCTACCCATATTTTTCTAGACTCTCCTGTGTCGTGCATTGCCTTCTTCTCACTCCGAGAGTTGGCGTCCACCTTCGCCGGTACATCCAAATCCTTGGCACGATACGCTCTGTCATCATAAGCCTCATTATATCCTTCCTCAAAACAGCCACCATACCTTCCTATCAAGGCATTTCCATAGCCTTTCCGAGATATATTGCCATGCAACATCCACCTTCTCATGACTTGATCTTCATGTCATACATGCTACTTGCTTGATCGATAAGACGCATGCTAGTTGGGCCTTACCCTAATCATTTCTACATGACGCGCTAGTATCATTGCATATCCTGCTATCTGATTGAAAGAGAGTGTTATACTCTTCAAGCCCTCGTTGATTACCCCAAGTGCAGAGTGAGATATAGTGCAGCGGCAAGTTTTCCCCTCGCAAAGATACCAAGGTTTGTCTCCCGTAGGACTCCGAAGGTTACAAGAAGGTGGTAAAGTTAACAATGGCGCCGAGGTTGTTAGCTTCACCTGGACCTGCACACAGATACAAATAACTTTTCTCCCAACGAGTACAGAGGAGTTGTCAATTCCTCCGGCCTTGTCGTTTACAAAGGATCAACGCAAGAGATAATAATAGTGGTAACTGAAAGTAAAGACGGAAAGTAATAAGGGTGTAAACGGTGATATGAAGATGGACCAGGGTCCCGTGATTTTCACTAGTGATGTCTCTCTCCCAAAAGACGATAAAAGTGCTAGCGAGGTAAACAAATCATAGTTGGGCAATTGACAGGATTATGAAGGCACCGCAATGCTAACTATGCTGCAAAGAAAGGAAGGGCTCAAAAGCAATGGGCAGTACGCCAAAGTAAATAGACCGAAATCCATCTGCATCTACTAGAAATCATCCACCTTGAGATATCTGTCCAGAACATCTCGCTGGTATTAAGTTGTGAATCCCACCCAAAGTGTAAACTCAAAGCAACAGACAACTGCATTAAAAGAACTATCTGTAAAGTAAACAATCCTTGCACCCGCAGGTACAAGCACCGTTGTTTTATCCCTGGTGGCAACATCACATCCCCTAGTCTCATGTTTCTGTCACTCAAGCTAGACATCGAGGGGCTGAACCCACAATCGAGCATAACGCTCTCTCTTGGAGTTGCAAATAAAATACTTGGCCAAAGCAAATACCGCAATGGACAACATGCAAGAATTTACTCAAGAACAAAATATAAAAGAGAAGAACCAAATATATTACTCATCACAATCTTAACATAGTCTCATAATCCATCAGATCCCAACAAACTCAGCATAGCAACAGCAGAAATTACATAGGTGCCTCGACCATGTGAGGCAGCTCACGAGGACTCGAAAGTGTAAGCACAAAAGGGGGAGAGATAGACCACATAGCTACTGGTCACGGACCCATGGTCCAAGGGAAACTACTCGCGGTACATACGGGAGGTGTCCATGGCTATGGAGGGTCTCCCGGAGGGGTTAGCTTCTCCCGGCAGGGTGCCGGAGCAGCTTCTCCAGGCAGCCCCGATCTAGAAACGGCGGCGGCGGCGGAACAGAGGCGATATCACGAAAGAGGAATCCGTATTAGGGGTTTCCACCCCGAGGGGTAAATATAGGCGAAGCGGGCGTCGAGGGGACCCACCAGGAAGCCAGGAGGCCTCCTGGCGCGGCCTAGGGTGGGGCCGCGCCAGGGACCCTCCTAGCCTCCTGGTGGTGGCCCCACTTCGCTCCTTTGGTGTTTCCGGAAGCTTCCGTGACGCTGATTTTTTATCTGATTTTTCCGGATTTTTTGGAGCACTTTTAATGGCCGGAAAACCTGAAATACAAAAACAGCAGAAAACAACAACTGACATTTGGGTGCATTGGGTTAATAGATTACTCCAAATATGCTCAAAAGTGTATGAAAGTTCAAGCAAAACATGGCAAAGTCACACAAAACATGCATGGAGCAAGCAGAAATTATAGATACATTTGGGACGTATCAGCATCCCCAAGCTTAATTCATGCTCGTCCTCGAGTAGGTAAATGATAACAAGCATAATTTTTGTGGTGACATGCCACACAACCATAAAAGGACTTTTAAGTAAAGCAATCAAAGCATGCAATTCAATTCAAGTCTTAACAAGCAAGAGTCTATATTAGCATTGACACAAGCAACAAAAGAACAAAAGGTGCAAGAGCTCTTGTTGTCCGTGACTCGAATGTCTCCAGATGGTGTTTGCGTGCAAGCAAGGGATAGGTAAATACGAGAGAGAAAAAAAGGTTGTTGAGAACAACTATCTACTAAAGTTTCACACTTGGTCTCCTTTGGATTCTTATCTGGACTCGTCCCCAGACCACTAGTCAGGTACAAGTCAAACTGATCCACTCCCTTTCGATATTTTGAGCGCTCATGCAATGGATGAGCGTGAGCAAGAAAGTTGACACCTAAAATGCGAAACAGAAAGAAGGTGGAGGAGGAAGACAAAAAGGTGTGAAAGGCTCACATCAATGAGGACAATCATAGGCGAGAGAAGGCCATATGATAGATATGATGTGAGGAGTAGGGATTGCCATGTAACGGATGCACATGTGAGCTAAAAGCTCTCCAAGGGAACTAGTGGGGGTGCATCTAACTTGCTTGCTCAAGAAGACCTAGAGCTCGTTTGAGGAGGCTCATCATTGGAATATACAAGCCAAGTTCTATAGTGTGAAGGTCCCCACATAGCTATATGCATGATGATGATCTCTATGGAGTACAAGGGATAGAGGATGAATTACTAGTGTGGATCTCTCAAAAGGAATAGTAGTGTGCCCCCTTCTCTCTTTTTATTTTTCTTTTTCTATTTTTTCTATTTTTGTATTTTTTGGTGGCCTCAATGGCTCTTTCTATTTAACTATCATTTCTCCTCTTTGGGATCTTTTGATTTTGTCCTCTTTGGGATCTTTTCCTCACTTTAGGGGCAACACTCTATATTTTACAAGAATATAGGAGATCTTTCACACTTTACAAAGGTACTCACATAAAGAAGATATAACTATCATGATGCAAATGTATGCTTCTGCCAGGATAGCAGGAACATGTAAGACATGAAGATCAAGTCATGAGAAGATGGATGTTGCATGGCAATGTATCTCGGAAAGGCTATGGAAATGCCAGGTAGGTATGGTGGCTGTTTTGAGGAAAGATATAAGGAGGTTTATGATGATAGAGCGTATCGTGCCAAGGGTTTGGATGCACCGGCGAAGTATGCGCCAACTCTCAAGATGAGAAAGGGAAATGCACGGTACCGAAGAGGCTAGAAAAAATATAGGTGGGTGGAAGTGTCAACTTTCGAATACTCACATTAGTCCGAAGAACTCATGCACTTATTATCGGTAAGTCTCAATCTAATCAGGAGGTTTCACAAAGAGACAAGTACCCCGAGGAGGAGTGTATGGGGGTTTGGTTATCCTTGTGCATCCTCGACTCATGGTACGTGAGTGTTCTCTAATATTCGAACCCTCCAGAGGTTAGTGATCCATCTAGTAGCTAGAGTTCTCAACAGGGGTTTTTGGTTTTCGAAAAACACACGGATTGCCCAAAATACGACATCTATCACTAATAGGCAAGATCTCTTGACACCGTAAGTTCAAACATTACTCTAATCAATACCTCAAAACTATTGCAAGTTACTACTACAAAGAGAACAACAACTTTAACTACCTACTTCTAGTCAAGACACAAAACTCAGTGCAACAGGCAAACTCTCTAACAAGATAAAACATGCAACCTATAGAAAGTTCAACCTAAGACAAAAAGAAAAGCTCTAGAAAAACTAAAGCACTACAACTAAATAGAACAACAGCTAAGAAAAGAAAAAGAACAGCTCACAGCTAAAAGAATAAGCATGCAAATCCTATGAGGAGTTCTAGTTCAAGCGGAGCGTGAATCTCTCCCATACAAAAGAGTAAGTTGGGGTCTAACTTGTTACTACAGCAAACAAAGCAAACGAAAACTAAAAACAAAAACTAAGAGCGAGACGCTCCAAGAAAAGCACATAACGCATGAAGTGATAAAAATATAGTGCAACGAGAGACGAACTGATAATTGTTGATGAAGAAGGGGATGCACGGGGGAATCCCCAAGCTTAGACGCTTGAGTCTCCTTGAATATTTATTGGGGGTGCACATGGGCATCCCCAAGCTTGAGCGTTTGACCCTCCTGAATCTTCTTTCATCATCCTCCATCGCGCACTTGAAAACTCCCTTCATACATAACTCATTGTAGGATGATTAGAGAGGTTAGTACCCTAATAAAAAAATTCCTCTACTGCAAATAAACATTTCCAGGAAGAGCTACTGTTTCCCAAGATTGCCAAAAGGTTTTTTTGCAAAGAAAAAGCAAGCTTAAGGTTTGCAAAAGTGAAGAGAGACAAAACGTGGCAAAATTTGTGAAAAACAGAACAGCAGATAGAAACGGATTTTTTAGGGGTACTTCTTCAACTCAAATCAAAAAACTCAGAACATACGGAAGTTTCGTAATTGTATAGAGCACGCTGTGTAACAAATTCAGCTCAAAAGATGAACTGGGATTTTTCTCTGATTTTTCTAGTCACGAGGATAGAATCTGTTTTCTGGACAGCATGTCACAACTTTTACTTCCCTTGCCGTATGAGGCTAAACTTGGCACAAAGCTTGAAAAGTAAAGATACAATGATGTTGCTACAGTAGTAACAATCATCAAGACCACTAAGAACAGAACAAAAGAAAAAAGAAAAACCTAAATTCGTTGCGGGCTGCCTCCCGAAAGCGCTTCTTTAGAGCCATTAGCTTGGCTTAAATTAGAAGATCAAAGTTCTCAAAAATCATCGGAAGGTTCACCAAGGATTTCAAAAGGGTTTTCAATAAGCTCATCTTTTTTCTTCCGAGCGAAGAGGTACGTACCTTTTGCCTTACCACGCAAACGTATTTGTCCTTTACCTATATCAATGAAGCCTTTCATGGCTCGGAGGAAGTCCCTTCCGAGCACTATATTTCCTTTGTTGGCCTTCATGATGGCAAAGTCAATCTCTACACTCATTTTAAGAAACATTACTTGGACGTATTTTAATCTTCCCTGGATCTCAGAAATATCACCATTAGAATGTTCATGGAAAGATGGAAATTTGTCCATGCTTGTAAGGTACAAAGAATCATAAATAAAGCTTGGCATTATAGAAACTGTAGATCCAATGTCACAAAAAGCAAGGAAGTTTTGATTAGAGATAACAACCTTAACAAAAGGCTCCCAGTCATTTTCTATTTCCAAAATCTCCTCTCTAGGGGGATTTAACTTCTCTACTTCTTTTAAGTCTAGAGTATCAAGTCTCCTCTCAATAGTAGCAATTCTGTCCACAACAGTGTTAAGACCATCATAAACAAAATAACCAGATAAACCATGTATAATTTCAAGAGCTCTAGCTTCATCACACTCTAAAAAGTCTCCTTCAGCTATAAGATCAAGAGAGTGCTTACACCACTTAAAAAGGCCAAAGTAAAAATTTCTAACCACAATTCTTATAGGTAACCAAGGCATATTTGCCTTATGTGCTTCAGAAAATCTGTCCCATGCCTTCTTCATATTCTCCCCGTTCCTTTGATGGAAATCCAAGACTTCCGATTCCCTCATAGTACCAACTCCTAACATACTTAACCACACACCAAGGGTAACAGGTATTTTTGGTATTTTTTATTAAGGACACAAAAGTAAAAACTGAAAGGTAAACTAACAAGACTAAAAAGCAAAGGTAAAAGATAGTGTGCAACTCCCCTATCTTGTAGACTGGAGTCCCCGGCAACGGCACCAGAAAACTTGATGATGGCAAGAGAGTGTTATACTCTTCAAGCCCTCGTTGATTACCCCAAGTGCAGAGTGAGATATAGTGCAGCGGCAAGTTTTCCCTTGGCAAAGATACCAAGGTTTGTCTCCCGTAGGACTCCGAAGGATACAAGAAGGTGGTAAAGTTAACAATGGCGCCGAGGTTGCTAGCTTCACCTGGACCTGCACACAGATACAAATAACTTTGCTCCCAACGAGTACAGAGGAGTTGTCAATTCCTCCGGCCTTGTCGTTTACAAAGGATCAA